>CAXAJV010000005.1:30062802-32665302 GCA_963969225.1 Xylocopa violacea | reverse complement strand
CTTCTGAATTCGAAACGATACCAACCACGCTCGCGTTGCTCTACAAACCGTGCAATCACGGTCGAGAAATTCCCGAAAGCAAAATAATTCTGCTCTATAATTTCACTTTCCTGCAAATTTTCGACTGCGTTTCCTTACGAGAATCTGTACCGCGCATCTCGCCTCCGTTTCACCGCATTTCACGAATTCAAGATGTTGCCAACCGCGCGTACGTTACCAACGAACGTAATCGCATTAAAGAAATTCTCAACCTTGCCCTCTAATCCGAGCTCCGGGATTTCGATTTCCAAATGAAATTCCATTCCACCCGTAGTAGCGGTGGTTTTCGCTTTCCCAGAGTCGAGTCTAGGATTTCTCAGCCAAATTACAGACCCGTCTTTGTTTAGTCGGATTCCTGATCTCGGCCACGGAGCCGGAAATGAAGCTCGATCTCCTCCTTCTCCCTCGCCGTTGCCACTCGCCGCGAAATCGAGAACGAACCGTGCGTTTTATATCGTGCTTTCGTTTCGACGAACGTCAAAGAAACGAGAAAGAAAACAGAAAGAGGAGCGAAGAGGGGCGAGGGAGGGATGGGAAGGGGAAAGAAAAATGTGAAGAGAAGAGAAAAGGGGATGAAAGGGGTAGGAGGTGAATGAAAACCGTAGGGGTGGCTCGTTGATTAAGGCACACGCTCGCGGACTGTTATCCTCGCTCTTTCGGATCCATTAATATTTTGGACGTGGCGCGTATGGACATGAAAATTTCAATTTCCGGCAATAGACGAGCCGCGGCGCGGAACAGGGAGATGGAAACGGTGCGTATTGTCCGTGATGCGTCGAAAGCCCGCGCAGCTCCCAGCGTTCTATTAATTTGTGAAAATCGTGATAGTGTGCGTGCGCGGATTCACCAATCGAAGTCGAGATTGCATATACGTACGTATCGTTTCAATTCTATTTACACGAACGTGAACGCGGAGGGTGAACGGAACGTAGCTCTTTTTTTAGATCATCCAACGGTACGTGCGTGTTTGTAGACTGTTACAGGTGAGTTTCGTGAGAATTAATTTCAGCTGGTTACATGGTCTCTCTTTTTTACGGCGGTTATATGTGTTTAACGTCTACTGAAAAATACCTCGGCTGTGATCCATGGGTATCTCGTGGAGAAGCGTTTTTATCGGTGTTCAGCGAATGATGGCGCGATATAAATGAAACTTTAATTCACGATCGTGAACATTTCGCGAGATATTAACCCCCCGTCAGCGCTTTTTTATTATGAAATCAGGGTGTTTCGCGGCGCGCGCCTGAATTTCAGGATAACGATGAAAGCTCGATTTGCGATATTCTATTCGAGGCTGAAAATTCATGATTCATCGGGTGTTGAAATCGGGAGCAGAAATTATTTGAAAATTATATCAATATCGGAAATAACAATAATAAAATGGCGCAGAAAATTATTGCGCTGCATCGAATTCAGATAAATTGTTGATGCGCTGCCCTCGCATTTTAAGGACGCGATGCATAATTAGACAAAGCGTTTCAGGGAGCGTCGATTAAAATTGCGGACGCGTAGGAATTTGTTTAAGCAAGTATCGATTATGCACGATGTCGAGTAATCATTGAATTAATCTTGAATGCAACAATTGTACATAGATAATTAGGGCCTCTCAATGGGCGTGCGCAAACTTGCGAATGCAACGCGCGCCAAATGTAGATAAATCATTTGGCCATTGTGATGGTTAAAACGTGGATAAAATTTCAGCCACCCGTGCAGCGGAATGTAAATTATGAAGCAACGTAATAATAAATTACATTGCGCCGCGTGATTTATTTCCTTTCTGGCATAAGTAAATGAACACACCGTGTATGATACAGAAAGAGTAAATGTAAGTACCGAACATTTAAACTGAAAAAATACTAAATACGAATATCAGTAAGTAAAGTACAAAATTGTACGACGAACGCTTCGAAATAATCGAGCAAAGTTGAATTGGCAAAGAGCAATCGTCGAATTTTGTGGGTATCGAGTTAATCTTCGTCTTATCCCTCCGGATAACGAACGTAGCCGGCTCAGCTTCCGGTGTCGGAGTCCACTTGGCCTAAAAGCCGTGCTTCCGAACCGGAGGGCTCGAATTGGTTTCTGGTCGTGTGGGATCGGGCATGTTCTTGGGGTTTAAGGAGAAAAATTCGCCCCCTTCTTGGCCAACTACGAAATAAGTTTTCCGACCGCGAAAAGTCCGCCTCTTTCTGCTGCGACCGATTTTTTGCGGGAGAGCATTGGACACGTCTTGATTAAAGAAAGAGGAGAAGAAGCATGGAGGGAAGGGAGATTATTATTTTTATACTGGAAGCTCGAATTGCCGCTGTAATTTCACGGACTTTGGGAGAGAGCCACGCTCTTAGCGAACGCCATATTATTTTCTGAAACATAATGTTCCCTCCTGGTTGGTATGATATCATAAGGTACTCGTGCAATCTAAACGTGGCAGGAAATGCCTTCGTTTTAATAATGGTAAAGAACGTTTGAAATTTAATTCAACCAACTACTACCGTCACGGTGCCCTTTCGATTACACTACTTTCCTAAGTGCGCGCCAGATTAGGACGCAATTTCCATCCAAAATCCCGTAACAGTTTCAATTGCACCGGAGGATGGGAGATCCGTGGGATCCCGGTAGGATTTCGTTAAAAATGGACACACGGCTTATCTGGTTAACAAGGAAATGCCATTCCCGTCCGTGAATAATAATTAAAAGCTCGGATTAAACGTTAACGAAGTTCGAATATCTAACGGTGAACAGTGAATCGAAAGCAGATTATCGGTAGCTATCTCGTTTGAAAACAGGTGATCAGCGCCCTTGATAAGCTAATCAATTTCAAGCTTGCGGAAACTAGACTTGAATCAAGATTTTCTATGTTAACCAACTAAATTAGAGTAATGGGTGTCGCTTGTCGGTACCTTGAAACACCATATTTTTATAATTCACGAACTTCCAGAGCAAAAATAATAATTGCGATATCTCGTCGTACGATCGTACATCTCCTACAAGGAAAAGGAACAAAAAATTCCTTGAAACCGGTGTTTGCTTAAAAACTTATCGTTTGAGAATGACATTTGTCTACAACCAAGCAGGACAACCGTGTGTCTTGTCTAAGATCATCGACAAACAGAGTGTCATCCTCTAACAGGCGGAGCGTCTATGTACCATCCAGGTTATGTCACCATAACATTGCTCGACCATGCAGCGATGCAAACACCTAGAGCTGTTCTATCTCTCCTTGGAACGACGTCGAGCCGTCCAAAGGGTGTCAACTCCCCTGACGAGCTTACGCACCGTGGTACAGATCCGCGATAGAAACTTTTTCGGAGACAATTTGCAAATGTTTGCCAACTGGACGTCTCTCCAAGGCTGGCGAGCAGTGGAAACACTTTCGGGTGACCGATGATTTCGAACCTTAGATATTGGAGTAAACAGTTTTTAGGACAGTAGTTCAGACAAAAAGGGACAAAGAAAACGTGGGTCAGATGATAATTTATGGTTGGCTTTCCAATCCAACTACTATCAGCTAAAAGCATGAGTCAACGAGTGTTAAATATTTACTTTCTCCGGCATTGAATTTGCCTACATTATTAGATCCTACTGAGTAATTTTGTCTGTCGTTTTGTGTTCACCAAGCATCGACTAAATTTTCCATTGGGATGCAACGACGAACAGGAAGCGCGTTTCGATTAAAGAAGAGTTTAGTTTACCTTGAAAAGCATTGGTATGCGCGGTAGAACTTAGCGTGTTCTACAAAGCAGGGGCAAAGAATTATTCGAGAAATTGATTGTGTATTAGATAAGAGAAGAAGTTGCGGTTTCGAACGGGCACTAACGCAATGAATTGTGCCGTAATCAATTGTAGAGTCTAGCCTTTTTCTTCCACGTCGGGAGTTGCGAATACCGTTAGGCAAACGGTGCACTGCAAACATGATAAACATTGTTCCTCGATGAAACTGACTATCGAATCGAACGCAGTTTATTTTCTGAATCAAAAAACCACAGAAACATTTCTCAACTAGTCGACGATACTTGTTCCTAACCAGAATTACTTAAACGAGGATACTAATTCCTTCATACCACACCCAAAAATGTTGAAATTTTACTTAACACAATTACGGTGCCTAAAAAAGTTGGTTCCCAACGCGACGAGGAGATGACAAACGCGTCATAATCAAATGAGTCATAAGTTAATCTAACCTAGCCGTCCCTAGCTCTATTTCCGCCTCCGTTTCTCCGCATTCTAATCATAGTACAAAAGCAGAATACGCGAAATATCGGTGGTGGACTGGATCCGTGGAGTACGTGTCGGGTCGCCTATATTTAAACCCGCGGGAAGAACGCGGTTAGGAAGAGGATCGTACGGATCAAGAAGCGGGGGCCTGCTATCAGCCGCTGCAGAGAACTTCCGCTATCGAGTTCGAGGCTCTATCCGGCCGAGAGATCTGCTGATTTACATTCGCCGGATGCGTCGTCTCCGCTTGTCTACCGGACTGTGATTTCTTCTTCCGCGTAATCTAGTGAACGCGATGAATTCGCGTGGAAATCCCCGCTCAGGGACGAAGCTTTGCGTGCACGCGTGCGTTTTGCACAGCTACGTGCGACGTTAAGATACGGGGCGTAAGAAACCGATACGGATTGAAATATATACGCGTAGCGCCATTTTTTCTGCATTATATTCCCATGTGTCGCGCACGATTGAAGCTTTCGAAAAATACATAAAAAAAACACCCTGGGTGAAACAATTGAGGCGAAAATACGAGGAACCCTTTAACTCGTTTAGTCCTCGAATCCGCGTCTCGTAATGATCCATTGCTCACAATACCCCCCACTGTTTCTCACTCTCCTCTCGACTCCACACGGAGAGACGCCTCCGCCGCGCTCGCGACCCCGAAAGATCCCGACGAGCCGTCGGCTTCTCGCGTTAAATGGATCGCAAACACGCCCAAGTTCCTGGAGCATTAATTAAGGGACAAGTTGACGCGATAAGGCCGAAGAGGAGGCTTTTTCCCCCGTGGTAGGCGGAGGAGAGAGAGGGCGGGAGGGGAGGTGATCGTCGCTATTTTTAAAGAATCGCCCTCGGGGACAGGAAAAATGTCGAGGCCCCGAGAGGCGTTGAAAAGGGACGGCCGCCGTCGAGTATACCGGGAAGCAATTAGGCCGCTCCTTAAGGACTGTACGAGAGCCGGCTAATCTCGAATCTCGACTTTTTCAAGAGGCTGCGATCGGCGAGAATCGGCTTGGCTGAGGCGCCCAGCCCGCTGCCACCAGGGGCTTCGTGACACGTTAATTGTACGCCGCGCATCCGGTGAATTATGAGCCTCGTAATGGGCCCCTATTAATATTTCTTCACCCACGGATTAGATTGCATAATTTATCGTTTATTTACGACTCCGTAAACTCGAGACCTTTTTATATTTCCAAGTAACAGCTGTACGTATACCTTTCGGAAGATCGACACTTTCCTCGATCTACGCTGCCGTACAAAAGACGACGAGTTTTTGTTACACGATAACAATTATTGTCAAATTTCCTTGAAACAGGATATTAAGTGAAAGATATAGAAACGAATCTGATAACAGAACTTGTTACGTCTACGAATACTGTCTTGGAGGATATATCGGTGTAAGCGATTAGAATAAATGACGCAATGGAAGCTAATTAGCCAAGGAAAGTCTTCCTGAAGCGTCCACAATGTAATTGGTAATTAGGTATGGAAAGTCTTCCTGAAGAATCAACAATGTACTAATAACACAGGAAGTACAATCGCTTCCATGATTCACGGTGTGTCGCAACTCTTGTCATTGATTACGTGGAAGAATTTGTTAACCTCGTTAGACAGGCGACAGCGCGTACATCCTCCGACCATTCAATTAGATTTACACGAGGAATGGTTGATGCTTCCGAATCAGTGACGTCAACGCCGAAACCATAGAAAACGCACGTATACATTAAGGCGACGCGACGCGACAAAAGCGGCATAATTTAAAAACTATGCACCGAGAGAAAAGGGAAGAAACAGTTTTAAAATCAGCGTTTTACTGAAACGTGTGTTTTAAGATTAAAATTACGATTCGCGGTTACAGAGGTAATTATGCAAGTATTTCTACGAGGGCAGCGTGTCGCTCGTGAATAAAACATTTGTTATTAAAGTTCTACGACGGACAACGTGCATTTTTCTTCGAAACGAGTGACAGAAAAAAAAAATTGCATCTAAAATGCTAAGAAGTATGAAGATAAATATTGTTTCGATTCGGTGGAAAAATATGTAGAACGTCGCCAAGTAGAAATATAAATATTATTCCTTATGAAATTTTTACGCGTATATTTGTAAAAGAGAAAACTTTTGTTACTTGCATTTCACCGATGAGAATTTTACACGTCGAACGCTTCTACGAGTTTCGCGTATATCGTTTAAAATACGACATCCTGTGCAAAAGCTAGTGTAAAGAAAGGAGAAATAAATTTCTGCTCTCTTTCACTCTCTGTACACTTGGTTGAAAACGAACACCTGTCATCCGAACACGCGTTTATTTGCTTTAAAATGCGCTTTCAAGTTCCTCTCGCGCGTTCTTTCTGACAACGAACCAGAGAGCCAGCAGAGTAGCGCCTTCACTCATCCCATTAGAATCAACCCCCTCTCGACGCTGCAAGCGGATTACCCGGTAACGTATCGCGTTATTAAAATCACGCTCGAGATTGACTCCGTTCCACTAAAAACCAGGGACGAGTCGAGAAATCTACAGATTACTTTCCAACTTTTTCTATTCTTCCCGACACTCACCCTCGTTGCTCGTATTAGTTCCTGTCAAATAGTTTCATGTAACGCGGTAAATTTTCGGAGCCCAACCACCGTATTACACAGGGCTAACACCTGTGTTCGAGCCGAACCGCTCCAGCGGCAGAGCCGTCGGCTGGTAAAGGGTTAATAAGACCACCCAAATAGCCCATCCTCCGGAATAATCTAGCGGCGGGCAGCCGTGAGGGACTGGTTAACCTCGACCCACGGCCTTCCTCAGCCTTCTCCCGGCTAGAAGGGGTTGCGAGCGAGCTAAGAAGGGGGCGGTGTTGGCGCAGACGGCCGGACTGATCGATGAAGAAAAGTATGCTATTTCGGAAGGCTCGAGTAGTCGTCGTGACGCGGGCGAATCTAGTGGTGCACACGCTGTGACACCTTCTCGAGGGCTATCGATTCCCTTCCTCTCTTCTCGGCCCTCCTTCTGGTTCCTCTTTCGTAGGAAGCCGTGTGCACGCGCAACACACACACACACGCGCGCACCCTCAGAATTTCTTATGTAAATCGATTCGAAGCGATGCTGTTGGGAGCCGTGCAGGAAATGCCACGGATGCTACGGGAGACGTACGATCCGCAATACGTGTCGGTGGTGCGTCGTCCCGGGGATAAATCGATAAACGGCACGCGATATTAGAGGCTCTTTCCGCCGGATAGAGCCCCGACACACCGAAACGGTTGATTTCAATGCGACCCGACGAAAGCCACGGCCGTTGCGCGCCTTTTGTCCGGCACCCTGCCCGTGGAAATCAATTCGTTCGCGGTGCCGGCCTTCCGTTATCGAGAGCAGCGCGGAAACGCGGCTTCGCGTCGCGTTTCCACTTTAACTCGCCCCTCGTTTCAGAGGGACGTGCTCCTCCGCGTCGCACGGTTCTCTTCGCCGGTGGAAATGCACCATGAATTTATTTCGTTTCGTCGCAACGCGCGCATCTTCGTCTTCCGCTTTATTTTGGAATGCGGAAAACTGGGGACTCGTTTCACCGCGCTGCATTCTTGCTTGTTATTTTCATTTTAGACGGTATGAAATATGGCGAGGCTTTGTCTTGTTTTCTTCAGTTGCATCTCCTCGTTTTATTGCTCCGCGCGTTGGGCGAGGGTAGCGTTTTAAATAATGGAAGTATTCGGTAACGGGGCTAGCATGGTTGCTCTTGCGAAGTTTAATAATTAAGTTGTGGATTCCGTAAACTATGCTTTTATGCACTCTTGATGTATCGAAAATATTTTGTAATCGTTATAAGTTTAAGATATTTGCATATTGCCGCTCTATAGAAAGTTGCAAAAGAGGAACAGCTCGCTTCGATCGGATTGGCCGTTTGATACTAAGCCACCGAACACTTGCATGGAAGATACGTTTTATCAGGCATTATTACTCAAAGCAATCGTAAAAGAAGCACTTTTATTGCGTGCTCTTTTTTCATTTTCTTTACTTTTACGATTCACTTCTTTTTTTCCCTCGTAGAATGCAGCGGGGATACGATAAGTGGCATTATTGGGAGATTCACGAAGAACGTGGAGAATCGAAGATACGGTTGATAAAGAGTTGCGTTCGCGGTCAAAGGTTAACTGGCATGCTTCAACGCCAGCTATTAGTCACTCTGATTCTTAATTCATTCAAAGAACTGGCTGATAAGTCGATATTAATATCCGTCGCACAATCGAGGCGTTTATTTCGTTACCTCCATCGCCCCGTCGAGAATCGTTCTTTCTTTTTACGGGTTAAGTGATTGCAAACGAAGCTCCCAATTTTTGGCAAAATTCTTGCACCAAATATTCACGTCGCTTCTCTTTATTTCCATTAATTTAATTACGCCTCGAGTAACTCTTGCAGCGAGCACTAGACTCGAGACCTAAAAATCCAAAACGAAAAGCAGAAAGAGAATCCCGTATAAACAGGAAGGGGGAAGACGGAAAGCCGCATCTCGGTTTCCTTCGCTCCAAAGCGACGCCGATCATCGCCGGATAAGAAAAGTGAAAACGCTTCCTAGCTCCTCTCGCCGGTAATCGAGGTGATTCCACGTGGAAGTGGTTGCGACCGGATGGAATGCGTATTGTTGACGATCGTCAAAAGCCATTCCTGGAATAACGAAGCCCTCACTTTCACCCGTCGCCATCGTTCTTTTGCCGTTGGTACCCGGGGGATAATTAACGACCTCGCAGAAATGCCCCGATACCGGATAACTTTTCATCGTCCCTCTTCCCTACGGCTCTCTCACCCACGCTGCTCTCGACGAGCTAATTATTCGCGGACGATTGTTAATTAAATAAATTCCATCCCCCTCTGGCTTCCACCCCGCCGTGGCGTGGCTACTACGCCTCCGTTTTCCTCGCGAGGATCGATTTAATCGTTCGGAAGTCGTCGCGGAACAATCGCGGAAGGATTCCGGTCTTGTTCCAGGTACGATTGGGAAACGTTACTTCTCCTGGAATGTTTGAGTTCTCCTGGCGTAGCGGAGTAAAATGTCGTTCCTCTCTGGTGCACCGACGAGTTCGAGGAAACTTAGTTTTTCAGGACTCAGCGAGAATATAGTTTTAACTTGCGTAAGATATGGTTTTAATTTAAACGGTTGTAAAGGTGTAAAACTTAGATGAGGGAGAATGAAAGACGATATATGGCAAACATTTTGAAAAGCTACTGAAACAATTTGAGAGTAGAATTCCAAGAAAACGTTCGCCACCCTCTCGACTACTTTGCATCAGTTTGACAATGTCAGGAAATGTATCGCGTATCCGTCGTATTAATTACCGATACTATCTATCGGTCGATTGTGTTTCAGCAGCTATGCAACAGCGTGTCTGTTGTCGAGTCTCGTTATTGAGACGCGAGACGAGAGATAAGATTTTTATTAAAAACGAGCAAAGCTCGAGAACTCCGGTGTGTACGCCGTCTTGGTTTCCCTCGTAACAATAGCGAAACGAAGGTGGCGTGTTCTACTTGCACAAGAGCGAACCTCGAACGGAAGAGTTGTAGAGGAGGCACGGATCGTCCAGGTGCGTTAGCACCTGGAATCTCCGATCTTTCGCAATCGAGCTGATGCGTAATTAAGGGCAACTCGTCGAGCGATCCTGATGTAATCAAATGTGGCGATTAGATTGGCTGACAAACGTTGCACTCGTTCGAGTCGACGTGGCGCAAGTTCCGCCGCGATATGTGGAGCACGGTGAAAGCTGTTGATACAACGTTGCGCGGGCTATTTTCTGGAAACGTTCAATTTGCATTCGGCTTTGTGTGGGAAATGCATCGACGCGAATGTTCAACCCTTTCTGCGTTCAGACGCGAGACGATGTGCTCATATCAGGTTAATACTACTTACGTACTCGGTTCTCCAAGTAGATACTCGCTTTCTGCGACAAATTTTGTTGAAGGCAAACTATATGCGAATACACACAAGGTATCAGCACCTAGCTTTTAGCCATTCAATTAATTAACGTAACATCGAGCATATTTCGAGTCGACTGAAACGGTAATAAAGGAAATTGTATTAATTTCCACTGACGCTAGTATTCGGTGTGTACGAGTAGATCCTGTTGCTAGTTAGGACACGCTATTGTTTTTTATGAGAACGCTGCCTTTTGTTCTTTACTCGCATGCCTAATTCGATCGTCTGGTTAAAATGTTAATCCTCTTTCTCAGACCGTTACAAAACACACGAGTAGAGGAAATCAGATTGCTTGCCGAGATATATTGTATAATATGACGGAAGAAAGCTAACGATAAGCTATACGACGATGGCATCCGAGTGGTACGATGGTAGAATCCAAATTGCAGCTTTCAAACTGGTTTTACGTCAGTCAAAAGTATATACGTACGTACACGTAACTGGGAACTTATTATTACCCGTAGGGAAAGTCAAGCAGCTTTTCGATGAGTACACGGTAAAGCACTTCGCTTGGCTAAGAAACGCATCGCGTTAAAGCGTTTTGCGATCAATTTACTTTCCCTGCTATTCTTGGCGTCTCACACGCCACTAATTTTAAGGGTAATAATAACGTGCCCGTACGATCGCCGATCGACTCTCAGACGCCTACTGTCTTTCGAAAACGACGCGAGACATCGCCATTTCCAAAGCAAAACTCGCAATTCCTTCGCTACTTTCTCGCAAACAAGTAAAATTTACTATAAACTCCCAATCTCTCATCTGAAATCATTGAAACCGATGAATCGTCCAACTCTTAATCGTCGCGATTGAAAGTGGAAATGGACACACGCGCGTAGATGCAGAGAAACTGTACGGCTATTCGCGTACGAACAGAGACGAGAAGACTGGGTCGATTGACAAAGCGGAATTCTGCCGTAGATTCGATTCTCGATAGTCCGATTCGACGCAACGGTGGCACACCGTGGACCCCATAAATATAAACGTCGCCTCCATATTTAATGGCCCGAATTTACGAAAACCCCGGCACGCTGGGAACACGGATGGAAATGGAGGCATTGTTTCGATCGAGCGCACGCCCCCGAAAATACCGGAGAAAAATTTACGAGTAACATGAGAGGAACCAGAAGAGGAAACAAAAAAAAAAAAAAAAAAAAAAATACCAGAAACAACGTACGGATACCGCGCGGTTGAAAAAAGGGGTTTGAGCGTCTATTTCGAAACGGACTTGTCCGTTCTAACTTTTTTAGTTGCAAAGATCAATGGATATTTTAATGTACATGCTTTATATTTTTAACGATGGGAGAAAGTTTATCGTTTTCCAAAGGTGCTATAGATCTATATAGATATTTTCGTTATTCATAAAATTTACAGTTTAATTTCGTAATAGAAATATTTCAAGTAGGAGAAAGGCGTCGTCGTAGCTGAAGAAATCGTGTCAACGTTCAGCGTGGACCGTTTAACGGAGACTGCGGAACGGAACGGAAGTCTTTTTTCGGAGATCGAAACGGGAAGGGAAATACGATCGGCGAATGGTTACAGTGACCTTTTCTTTCGGGCTGATGCGGTTTACGGAAACGCCTACGCGAACTCATGGCTGCTTGTAACGTTTCTATCCTCGACGTTATATGCTTTTTGCAATGGAGGTCACCGACCGGCGAACGATCGATGAGAAAATTTAGCGAACATCTCCTGCCACCTCGGTAGAGCGTGGGCTTCGTCTTCTGATGCGTGTAACGTGGATGAATTTTATAGAATGTTCCAGAATTTTTAGATCCACCTTCAACCCTTTCGTACCTTTACCGGGAAAAGTCAACGAGAGACCTTTTTTTCGTGAAATTTCGCAAACACGCTTGGAAACACGCTCGCGTCGATTATCGTTAACTCGATTATGTAAAATACTCCTTGATTGATCGATTAATGAACCGTGGCTGCAGCGAAAAGATTAAAAGAGACGGGTAGCAATCCTGTTTGACACTGATAGGTGATATCATGTAAAAGAAGAACTCGGGTTCTCTAGTTCCGAGCCGACAATCCATCTTGCGATTCATACCAGCCTTGCGAGCTCCCGAGCTCGGTGTTTTATTAAACGGTTATAACAAAATATGAAAGGTGAAGGATAATAATGGATCGACGACATTTCATTTATCCCATGTCATGTTACCGTTTTTCCGCGAACCACTTATGGCGCTAGATCTTCGTAATAGCTTTCTCATATTTTCCTCGCTAAATGCCCAAGACGCGGAGGAACGACGTGACGTTGATTCGAACACGGTCGTTCAGCCTAAACCTAAATCGCGAACTATTTTTCTCCATTTTCCAAAGGCAACCCCGTACGATTTTCGCGAGCACGCGTAATCAGATCTATGCGACACGTCGATGCGGCATACCGGAAGAGAAGCGACGCCGTCCCTAACGGAAAAACGATTATCTTCACGGTCGGATTAACGCCGACCCTATTTGCAAGAGCGGCCAATCCTCGTTGGTGTCATCGAAGCTGCAAGCGAAGGGAATTTCACGGATTCGTGATTCCCCGCTCGCATTTTTCTCCAACAGGATCCCGGACACGCCAGGACACACCTTCGATCATTTTCCTCGGTCGCGGTTGATTTAATCTCGATCGAATTGATAAGAACTCTCAAAGGCGATATTACACCAGGATGCCTCTCCAGGAGAGAAATTTCACATCGATGAAAACCGTCGCTTCTTGTGAAACTCTCCTCCTAGACTTTTTGTCTAATCAGCAACGCGTAAAACGGTATAAAGTTAAATCGTTAATAAATTGACGAGAGACGATGCGTGAAAAGGAGGAATGCCTCAAGAGTAAACTTGAGAACAACGAAATAATTGTTTACCACGAAGTTAAGGAAATACGATGGATTGTACGTAACGAAAATTTGCTTTGCTAATCGGTACGCTGTTACAAAGTAGAACCGGGCAATTAGGAATGAAGTAATTTCATAAACTTGCGCGTGTATCGTTTAAACTCATCCATTATTTTGTCCCGGCGATAAACCAGCTAGTACGTAACACGCTCAGGTGAGTTAATATTTTAGCCATTAAGAGATATATTGTAATGGGACAATTCGTGACACTGTTAACCGCTACATCATTAACACGTACGACGCGTAGACGTACCTTGGATCGGCGATTATCCACGGTAAACTTTCCGTGGCATCCGGCACGCATTACTATTATTAAACAATGTGTTATCGTTAAACGGCATTATCAACCGGTGCATCATTAGGAAACGCGATGGACGTATCGTATAATGCGTCATCGATGATCCGCGATGAATTTCTCGTTCGAATCAATTCAAGCATAATGTTATTCGACAATATTATAATCGCGCGCGTGATTAACTCGTTCTATCGAGGATTATCAATTATCCGTTCGATGCAGCAATCGAATTCCATTTTGTTTAATATCGTGGGTATAATCAATCGTTTCTACGATTCTTTTATGTCCTGCTTTAAGCCGATTGCACGGTATACTGCTATTAATAGTGCGATTTTTCAAAAAATTGTATTCTTGAAATTCAGTTAACGAGGTGGCCGTGATTCGGGTCAGAAACTCGTCGGATCGACGCAACCTTAGAACTCCGGTGAAACTCGCATTATCACGAGAAACTGCTATCGAGATACGCTTTATCGTTGCAGCGCAATTCGTTATTGTCTGAACTCTGCTGGCAACGTCCTCCGTAATGTGTGCGGTAAGTTGGATCATGGATTTCAGATGAACGGATCTTTCGTTTTCGTGGGAAACGAAGAATCCCATTTCGTATCGTATAATTGATACGTAATTCGTGTAATAAAGAAGGATTCGAAGGAAACTAACGCTGAGTATATTCGGCGTCATGAAAGTCGATTAACGTCTCAAAAGAAACAACTAAATTGGATTCTCGGCAAACATCAAACAAAACAGAAGGAAATCGATTAGCTTTATCACCGTTCTTTATTACTGAACTCCGAGTAAACCGGCCGTAAATCGTATTCATTGACTATGAATGGATCTCCTTTGACTAGAATTCAAACCGATCGGGGTATCGACGCCGATAGGCACTGTCTTGTTCGATACGCTCTTTTCATTCGATCTTCGGGTCATTTTAAGGCTACTTTGTCGCTTCAAAGGGAAGGAACACGATTTATATTCCTTAACACAAGTTTTCTATCGAGCTTCCAGTGCGACAAAAAGTCACACGATACTATAAAAATAGATAGTGCGACTAAATCGATTATTCCATATAGTAAATCGCTGTTTTCAGTAGAATAGAAATGTGTATCTCATTTAGTCTTATTCTAATTATATATAATTTTCTAAGTGGGAGCAGTTCCACGCAACTGGCTGGTTCCCTCGTTAATCGCACGAGTCTCGATACACGCGCGAGCCTCCAGCCTCGTTCCGCGCAATTATCGTCTCTGCAAGAGAGAAGCCATGCTTCGAGAACCCAGATTCCCCCATCGATCACCAAACACCCCGGCACCAGTCTTCCTCGGCCGAAACGATTATATATCAAGTCCCACAAATTTTTGCGTTTCGTCGGAACCAGACGAAATTTGTTTCACCCCAACAGCGGCTGCGACTCTGAAACTCTTCGTGACCGGTACACTTTCCTTCGAACGATCTCACGGGAATCTCTGGTAGCTGGGACCAATATACACACGCAGGTGCACACACACACACACACACTCTCGTCGATAACAGAAGTAAAGGGGGGAGAAAGGGGAGGACGAAAGGGAGAAGAACGATCGGTGCCTGCGGGAACAGTCGGATTCGCGACTTCCGTTCCAGCCAGAACCAGTCGGAGGGCTCTCGAATTGATTTCCTCTTTTCGCCGTGGGTGTTTTACGTCTGATTCGACGCGGCCATAAATTCCAGGCTAACTTAACCGTTCGCTCGGAAAGCTTTCTTCGTTAATGCCTCCAGGGCCGGCTACGGTTCCACCTCTTCCATCCTCGCCTCTTTTCCCGCTTCTTTCACCCGGTCGTCGCGCTCGGTACTTTTCGCTGGTTTCTTGGCGGTGGCAGCCGCGCCGCGCCGCTACCAAACCTTTTTCCACCCCCTCCTAGGACCTTCGAATAATCTCGGAGGGAGACCCGGCTCTGTTCCAGCGGGCTTATTATACTGCTCAATATTCAACGAAGAATACACACCGAGAAAAAGCTGTTCGCTGCTAGTTATGCGCATAATTTAGAGGGCCACGTCGAGGGCCGCGAGTACGGAGCCCCTGAATGGATCCGAGGGTTTTAACGTTTTGGCAGTGACTCGGATGTATCGCGTTGGGATTTTTATTGCCCGTTTCACGTGTCATTTGCCAAGCGAATCTTCGTCCCTCTTTTTTCAATATTTTACATTCTCAATAATAAATTTTCAAAAGCGGAGGTTCTCAGCAATTCGTTCCTCTGTTTATCAACCGCTCCATTCTTTAATTTTTGCACTGTTTGATTTTTGATATCTTGATGCGTAACTCTTCGTTACGCCTTCGGGTATGTCAGAACTAGGTACTCGTCTTTGCACAATGCGACAAATGAGGAGTATTAAAATATTATTAACTCGTGTTTGCCAGTGTTCGATGTTCGTGTATATAACTTAAATTTAGAGCAGAAACTTGGTCGTGAATCATGTTTGTTACGTTTAGATCATGGTCTCTGCCACGGATGTGACTCGATATTATGTAGCAAGAGGTTAACAGATTTATGGCAGGACGTTTCTGATTCACTAAGCGGATCCGCTAGAACGACGTCGCTGCTTCTTTTTTCTTCCTGCAATTTATATTTTTGTCTCGGTCTCTTTCCCTTTCTCATCTGTTTTGTAATAAATTTTCATTTAAACAGGATATTTTTATCACGAATGACATACGAAAATCCTATAAATACGCAGCTCGTTTGCAGGGAGGGCACGTGAATTTGTTTTTTGGTCGATCTGACAAAAATTTGCAGGGAAACACGGCTGTTTTGAAATACCCTTAACCTTGGAATTGCTCCAATTACACGTTCGGTAAATAGAGTACGATGTGCCACTGATAAAATGCCAAGTACCGAGCGATTCCACCAGGAAACAGAAAATTGGCGAACGAAGGTAGCAGGTGAATATAATTTTACGAGATCTGACAATAACTACAGAATACTTCCTGTTGAACGAATTTATAAAAAGCACAGATCGAGTGCTATTTCGAGAAGGATGAACTCGGAGTAAAATTTGTTCAGTGATAACTCGTCGTTTTCTTTATCTTTTACAAGCACAGGAAGAAACGTGAGAATTCCTTCGAATCGAAGAGAATGTATTCATCGAATAGATTTTATAGAGAATATTTAAGTATACGAATAAAATTTTCCACCCCCTCGTGAACACATATATTCCAGACTTAGGTGAAATCGTTTTCCGATTGCAATTCGAGTTTTATTTCCTTGAATGTCCCCCTTAAAATATACTTCGAATGTAATATTTTTCGTGAGCAACCAGTTATACACACAGTTGCTATGCCGCAGACAAGTTCAAAGACTACCGACATAGAGAAGACGTAAATATTTCCATTCTTGGCGTAGGTTAGTATCAGATAACGTTATCGCTATTTGTACAGCAGTAAAACTTCAGTCGGTGAAAACAAAGGCTGAGAAGAATTTTAGTGAAAGATACGCTCATTTTGTACAATAATCGTAATCTTCTCCTCAATTCTGAACGCGGAACTCCAAAACTAATCCCTTAATCCTAACGGTTACGAAAGTTCCCCCAGCTGAATGCTCCAGCAAATACCTACGTATAATAGATCTAAACAGATATCACCAATCTGCCCTGTACACCTCGCCCCATCGATATCTCGTCCCTCTAAGTACACTCCCGCATCCTCCCTATATCTTCGTAATCACCTTTCCATCCCTAATCCAGCATCGTCATCGAGGCGATAAAAGAGCGCAAGAGTTCTCAGAGAATTGTCAAGACGCGACGCAGACGCAGAAAAACTCCGGAGTTTTAACTAGATACGCAACGAATTTCATTAGCTCCCGACTTGGTATCTTTTTACAATGAGATACAATGAGACTACCGTATCTCGGACTTTTCGTAGTCCACCGCGGCTCACTGCGGTACAAAAGAAACATTAGACGTTAATAAAACGGCTGTTATTTCACTCGAGAACTGCAGAACTCTCAGCATCTTCGCCACCGCGGCGGAAGCGGCCAAGACTTCTCGGAACTGTCTGAATTTCGACGAGCCCCATAATACACCTTGTCGTAATGGGTGTCACGAATGTTGCAAGCCCCGTCCTAACGATGGCCACCGCGGTATTCCTCCCTCGCGAATCAAGTGTTTACCACTCGAAACTTCCGACGCGGTGCTCAGCCTCGAAACGACCCGTCTACCCCGTTTTATCGTTCCCAGATAGCGGGGTAAACGTGAACTTTCCTCCGTTGCGTACCGCCTCGCCTACCCCGAATTAGCCTTCGTCCGGGGGTGCACGCAGCCCGCGTAGCCAACTACTTTTACCCCGTCGCGCCGCGACATTGAGCGGAGCCAACGGACGTCGACGACACGTACCCGCCATTAGTCCAACGAATTTGAATCGCAAAGCACGCCATGAATACCGGCAGCGGGACGCTGCCCCGTGCGCGCACCCCCTCGGGCATTATATCCGCGTATACACGCCCAGTCGGGATGGCACGACGCGATAGGGTTAGGATCGTCAACCGTTTAATACCTCGAGCCACCCCCGTGGCCGATTTCGAGAGAACAACGTTTCGACCGCGGGATATTAAGGGCAATTCGTTGCCAACCGGAGCTCGTGGTTTGTGTAATCTTGGGGAACCGAGCCGTAGTAATTGGCTATGGTTTTTCTGCGAAATTAAACTAATCGATGCATGCTTCCCAAATGTTCGGGGATTTTCGTTGAAATAGAATAGTAAAATGTCTCTGTGTGTGTGTTTATTTTATAATGCGAAGTTCTTCCGCAAATAGCTGTGGGAATGCAAAGTGAAATCAACGTTGATATTGTGGCTGCCTCGTTTTATACATTTTTCATGCTGTTTTATTGATGTATTTTATTCAGAACATACTGGTGCGACGCAACTCCGATATTACTGGAATATTGGTAGCTATCGCAGATTTTAATGTATTATTAGGCTATCCGCGATTTTGACGCCATACCTACGGTTTAGAGCGCCGCCAGCGGTTGCAAATACTTGTAATTGAGTTTTGGATACATAACTGTACTAATTATTGAAATCGTGGTTTAATCGAGATCATCCCGTCAGATTTGGTAGCGATGTTCAGTACAGTTTTAGAGCTCGTTAAAATGGATTACGTTTAATAGCGAGAATTCTGTATTTCATACAGAGCGTCAAGAACTAAAAAGCATTCGAAAAAATGCGAACGAAACGATTAATCAAAATCCGCCAGCAAGATAACTCGCAACATAGTTCAATTTTGAAAATCCCAACGAGCAAAGTAATGCGCATACTCCGTCACCGTAAAGAACGCGATTCCATAAATCTCTGAAACGGTGCGAAGAAAGCTTGAAACTGGCCATTATCTCCTCCCGATGTTCCCCTTATCATCTCTGGGGCGTTACGCTCGCGCAGCGCAGGCCAATTTTAATTTTCCGGTAGCCAAGACGGCGATGGTGTTTAATGATTTTTTCGCGGGACGATCGGTGCGTTAAACTGTAAATGACGAGTGGCGTGGGTCGCGAACACGCTCACGCCACACATACGACGCACCGAACGGGTATAAACTTTTCCGCAGGTTGAAAGCGGGACTCGGTCTGAACTACTTTACTCTCCTCTGGTACGATGAAACACAACACGAAGCGTTACGGTATACGCGGGAACGGTACTTCGAGTATAGGTATGTATACACGCGATCGAGTCTCTACAAATACCGTTCGAGGTTAATCCGGTTCCGTCTTATGGCATTATGGGCCCCGTCGATCGATGATTATCCACCGCCCGCCTCGTGATTCTCTTTCGTAATTTTCCGCGGCACGCGCGACCGCGACTCCTCGTCGCGTTATTATTAAATAACCGGCTCGTTCCGTAATTTCATTACAGCCACGGTTTCCCCGGTTTTTCGCGGGGCAAATTGAAAGGGAACCGAGATGCGATTTCGTATGCTGTCGCGACGACGTTCGTCCGATCGACTTAGCCCGTCTTCCCAAGATCTTTATTCAAATTTTGAAAACTAGAATATCGCGTTTGGATGAATCTTCTAATTGAAATTGGAGATTTTAAGACTGATGAATAATCAACGCTGCTCTAAGACGCCTGCAAACTATCTACAATCTGGGATTATCAAACGTTGCTTAGAAAGCTGGAAAAAACAGGTCGAGGTATAAATATTTCAAAAGAAAAATCGCTAAACGGAAGATCTCAGCTGAAATATGTACAACTGGTAACTCCTGTTGGCGCGATACTTTTTATCAACGAGTGACTCACAGGGGCGAAGACGAGGAATGGAAGAAGACAATCGCGCGCGATTAAATGGTCAGTCGCGTAGGTCCTGCCGGAAGGACGTGAGTCATGGGGCGGGTCGAACGAAAAGCAGCATGTTAATTACCGCGTACGGAGTAAAAGAGTCGGGTGGATGAATTATTGGCGTCGAATTCGGGCCCGTATCCCATTGCTCGGACGGCGAAACGCTTTAATCAATTAACCGATCCAGGAAGTCGACAAATTCTGTCTCTCCCTAGCGCTTAATATCGTCGAAACGGTTGTCTTATACATTATTAATGCAGCTTCGTTTACGTTATTGCCATCGGCTTATCGAATTGCCTGAACGGAACACGCGTAACGGAGGAACGTTCGCTCGTTGATCGATCATCCTAATAATTGAAGCATTCAGACTCGGATGCCGGTGGATTTGTAATATTTATCGCATCGCGGTGTGACAATTTACGGTAGTTCTCCAGATGGGAATCGGGTTTTCCGCTAAATTAATTTCAACGTCTCTCCGACGTGACATTTGGTCGGAATATTTAGCAGGGAGAACCGAGGGCGAATTTCGCTCCGAAATGACAAAAATTTGATTTGTTGGCGTTGAACCATCTCTGCCCGCGAACAACCGCGATAGAAAGAGAGAGATATGTTTCCATGTTGAAATTAATACGGAAGATAAAAATAATGTTTAACCAATTTTTATAATATCCTCAAATAACTTGTACATAGCCACCCACGCGTTTCAATCACAAGAAAGGAGCTTCGCGAGTTAATTGTACGCCTATTAACGTATCGAATTATCGAAAATGGCTGGAAAATCGTGAGAATCGTTAAAGCGAACTCTAGCGCATATGCGATATTAAAAAGGTCATGGTTTCCGCCCCGGAAGCCGTAAGAAACTCGAGCCTTGGGCGAAAGTCTAAAGAATTCATAGACCACTTACGATATCTGTAAACGTTTATGTCCGGCGAAATGCGCTCGTGGCCGCGATCAACCAATAGCAGAAATTGATTCAGAAAAGCAACGGAAGATCGGGGACTGGAGAAACTGGCGTTCGAGTACAGAACTTTCGCCGGCTTTGATACGTTTACACGGTACAACTGTTCCGTGTAAATGAACAAGGGATCGCATAAATATTCATGGCGACGATGAAGTGGATGTTCGCCAAGTGACGCGAAGAAGCGTTATCCGGTCGCGCTGTGGTCGTAGACTTTGGCGAGGACGTGAATCGCGGGATGTTCTTAAAGTACAATTATTCTAGTCCAATTGTAATTCGATTGTTTGCTTAGAGCAGATTGTGATTTCGGAGTATAAAGTGTGTGTGTTGTATCAATGAATTTCGAATTAAATTGATATGCACATAATTCATGTCCATTAATTAAAATTTATTTTCATAACAAACTACCTCGGTGTGCGCCTACGTTTTGAAACAGCGAAGAGTAAATTATATGTTTGCTGCTCATAAATATTTGGGTATCGAATCATCCGCTTCAACGCACTTAAAAATAAAAGACCTCAATCAACAAATCCATCGCGAAAAAAAAATTATCGGAGTACACGCGTGAACGTGTCCAAATGGAAATGGAAGCCAATAATAAATGCATTTGCAGAATGTTGAACGAAAAGCAGCGTGACACCGGGTTGCGACATCAACTTCACACTCCGTGATCAATTCTAATAATAAACGTACGCTGGTACCGCGGTGAGCCTATTGCAAAGCAAAAATGAATGGAAGCTTTCAGAATTGAAGTAGGTGCGCGTAGCCGGCGAGAAATGATATGAAATCTACCATTGTCCGCGGCAAATTATTTAACACGATCGATTATTACGTAACATCCGACGACCTGCGCGAAAAGATCCATGGTACCGCGGCACGTACGTATCACGTGTCGCGTTAGAAGCGTTAGAAGTACAGGTCTTCGTTGGGTATTACCTTCACCCAGCCCCGTGCGCTTCTAATCCTTTTATTCTTGCTCCATTTTCTCTATAATCCCAATTACGACTACAGCGACTTCCACATTTCGTCGAACAACACGAAAAGGAACGCGAATCAGCCATTATATGTATATTCCTTGCGATCGATAATCATTATTCATTATTTCTACGTATGCGTAATGTCAAATCAGAGATATAATTCACTAGAATGTGAACTTGATTGGGAAAAACGATTCACCGGATTAGTGTTGGTTTATCGATCACCGTGGCGACGCGCCACTCCTCAGGGTTTCCCCTATAGCGAGGTATTGTCTGCCAGATGTTATTTTGCACACTTTTCCGAGGCTAACCACTACCAGGGATCCCTCGACGCGTATACTTAAGCGTTTTGCTGAATTTCAGCTTGGAAAAACCCTGGTCTCGGTAGACAGGTTGATTCTACACGCAAGAAGGGTGGCAAGTCTTGCAAACTTTTACCATTAGCTTAATATACTTTGTATGGTCTTGAAAAAGCGATCTTTAATCAAGAAACTTTTCAACACGATTTTGTTGTCTTTGATTTTTGCCTAATTTTAATTAATTTGAGGGATGGCTACACCCACCCCCTATATTGAAAACGTTGCCAGTGGTGTATCGCAACGATACTCGATTCTATTTTTTAAACAGACTCGGTTCGTTATTAAAAAACCTGTAAGATAAGTGTTTTGACGTCACAGAGCGTAAAGGGAATTATGTATAGTCCTCTAGGTAGAGGCAAGTACACCCACCAGCTCTTTACCCTAACAGCCCACACATCATCATTCAGCAGCCCCAGCCATGTGTACGTCACTAACTTTTATAGATCCGTTAATGGCTCGCATAGGGTTGATAAGTTGTTTAGCATTTCATCTCGCGTGCTATATACGAGCGCCTTCTTTTACATCGATTTTTATTGCGTCCAGGGTGTACATCATCCGGACGATTACGATACGGAGAGCGTGGATACGGTAATCGAGCCACGCACCGTACGAGAATCGGAATTTCGCAAGAACGGCACAAGTAGTCCGTGCACTTTCTCTTTGTGCGCGGTCAGGTACACTTTTACGAAAGCGTAGAAAAACTTCCGTGGAATTGTGGCAATGAAAACGCCGCTCCCGCTAGAAGAGCGCCGTCTTCGAGCGGGGTTCGCCAACGACGTCCCCTCGCCCCGATGTTGAGTAATATCGCGTGCGTGAAAGTTCGCACGATCGTCACGTTCGCGTTACGGGCAACACGTTTCCAGTGTCCCGATTTTGGTCACTTTTCATGCTAACGGGAGGACACGTTGGGCTACTTACGTTTTAAAAGGCCTTTCGGCCGTTTGCGTTTCTAGAAACGTACGATCGCCTTGCATAAGCCTCCGGCTAGGAACTTTCGTTCGAAACGGCCGAAGACGTTCTAGGGGCGAGCGACGAACCGGTTACGATCTCGATTGGAAGAAATTTCGAAAATGAGACGCTCGTTATTGAAGACGGAAAGTTGAACATCGATCGTCGGCAATCGCGCTGACGATGAATAGCGCCACGCGGCCCGGGGCTGCAACCCTACAAAAACCGCGACCGCCGTTCATTTCCCGACTCCATATTTTCGAACGAACTACACGACAGAGGGAAAGGAGGCGGCGGATGAAACTTCGCAGGTATTAAATTTGAAATTCCTCGAGCGCGGAGCGTAAAGTAAAAATACGCTGGCGGTATAATTCTGGTGTATCCCGTAAATACCGCGGAAATGGGAGATCGTGAAAGGACGAATTTAGGTTATCTCGCGGCGGTGTTGAATGCGGGTACGTAATGCCGGTGAAACACACCGGACGAAATTCGAGCGGTTTCGCGCGGCGGACGCGTGGAACGGTTCCGTGGCAAAAACCCTCGTAAATTTCGTTGCCACGGTGTAACGCGCTGATCCCGCGCCCTCCGACGGGCCCGCGCTTTTAAACTTACCACTTCGAAAATACGACCGCGAGTTTATACGTCGCCTCTCTATCAATCCTGGCTAACCTAGTTACGAAGAGGCGTGCGCGAACGGGGAATCCAGAAATACGAAAAGACAGATTGCATTTGGAACCGTTTAGACACGCGCTGCTCGTAGATATAGTCAAGCAGGTACGTTGAATGCGAGCGGCTCGCGTTCAAGTTGCTCGAGCCCGAGTTTGCGTCCAATACGGGAAAGTGATCGCCTCGATTAACAAAAACGGTCGTAGAAATTTTCTAAAACGTTCCGAGTCGAGTAATAATTGATATTTCAGTCTTGAATGAGTGGAGAATGGTAGTGCTTTAAAACGGGTGGTTGAGTTATGTCACAAGTATAAAGTTTCGAGTAAATTGAGTTCAAAGTTGCTGTTTGCCTGCGCTTAATAGCATGCAACAGCCTGTATTTTCCTCATTCACTAGTAGAATAAAGTGAAATGAAATGTTTCATGAAAACACGGACCTTGTACCAACTTTAGTTATTGCAGCGGTACAATTTTCAAGATAAATTACACGTTATCTTCGTCCGGAACGAAATTGTTATACGAAATTACAAGAAATTAATTTTCGATCAGACATACTCGTGTCGTTTGACGCGCGGAATGACTGCATGCGAAAAAAAAAAAAATGCTGCTCGCTTCGGGAAAGAAGAAATTCAGGGCAAAAAGATTAATTCTGTACGTGTCTCGCGTTCTTTCGAAATTCGCCGCGGATGTTACGAGACTGGAATCCCAGTTTGCTCGTAGAAGAACGTATTCCGTGAAAAAAGTCCGAGGAGTCGAATAAATGTTTGAGCGGTTCACACGAGCCCCGTGTGTTGCACTTAGAGAGCGCTGACGTCAGACATAAAGTCTTTGTCTGGCCAGTTCATCCGCCTTTCTACTCGTGTCTCTGTTCCCACCCAAACCGCGTCACGCTCGCTCCTTTTTCCCCGCCTCGTTCTCCGCTCCTCGCGGCCGTTACGGTTACCGTTTTCCGCGGAACCAAGCCGCGATGAATCTTCCTCTGACCTCTCTCTTCTGCTCTTTCCGTTCCCTCCACTCCTCCTCCTCCTCCGCCCGTCATTATCGTTCGCTTTGGAAGTTTAACTAATTAATAGCATAACGGAGATAACCTCTGTTTGTTCTTGCGAACCGCTTCGCAGCGCACTGTTACCATTCGAAAAGGTTTCATCCGGTTTCGCGTCAGTTTCGACGGTACCAAATAACTAGACCAACGTAAGGATATATCTAATACTTTGGCCGCGGTGCGATATCCTATTATGTCATTTCAATGCGATGCGGATGAAGAACTTCTGATCGTTCGATCGCACGTGTACAAGAGTTTCTGCATAAATGTCGTGCCTTCGTGATGCGTGCTCGACGTTCGACTCTCGCTGTGTGTCGCTGTTGCAACGAATGTCCGATATATCTGATTATTATTCCACCGCAAAAATGACTGCGGTACATTTACGAGTAACGCATCTGGCCTACCATTTCTCGCCGGAAGGAGCGCCAGCCAGGAGAGTTTAATTGTTTAATTCCCCTTTATTAGCGACGAGAGCGACACAAAGGAAAACAGATGCAGACTTTTCGCCCAGCGGTTACAAAATTCGCGGTTCATTGCACTGGCCTGTTATTGCTGGAATATCGGCCGCGTTACAATGTCGGATATTATCGTGGCCGAAAACGATCGTGAATACCAGTTGCTTATGCACCTGTCCGTTGTCCACAAGCTGCCGGTGGTAACGAATCGGCCTGGCAATTGTGATACGAGAATATGCCCCTGATGCAATCAGTCGAATATAGCGCGGCAATGTATGCTCAACGTATCATGAATTTCGCAGGATCTACCTCACGGAATTTACACGACCGCGTAATCCCCCATTTCTGTGAACCGCTAATTATTTATCGATCGATCAGGACCGTTCATTTTTTTTCAAATTTACGCACGTCATGCGATACTTGGCACGATTACGTATATCTAAAATGTCGAAAAGACCTGAAGTTCCACGATTTTGCTAGATTTTTAATATTTTAGATTGGTCGTCGCTGAAAAGGAGGTGTACGGTATCATAAAAATGGTTGGTCTCGATACGAGCTGATTAAAAAAGTAAGCAACCTGAAAAGCGACGAACGCAATTAAGCAAGAGAAGTTGTACGCAGTATCATAACCGCAGAACAGGTCGCGCACATACAACGGTACGAATAATGTGTGCGCGTGCGAGATTAACTTGGCAAAAAAGAAAGGAAAAAAGGAAGGAAACCAAAAAGGAGAATGGTGTTGGAACGGCGAACAAACAATTACAACGGCACAATTCCACATATCACGCAGCGGTTTCATCTCCTTCTTTCCTCCCACACGCGCGCCTCTGCGTGTATGCGCGAAGATAATTCTCCGCGGCCAGTAAATCACGTAAGCCAGCCGTTTCGCGCGGAACACTTCCACGGGCAACGCATCGGGGTTCCCCGTTAAAATATTTACACGGCAAACGGACCTCGATATTCCGCGCGAGCAACGCGTGCCGCGCGACCAATTTTTATTTGCTCTACGGGTAAACAGGACCGGTTCCTTATGAGCCGTGCCCACCAGACCCGTGCCACGGTCCCATTAATGAGCTTTCCGTAGTACGCGTGTAAACACGCCACGTGTTTTGTGCGTCGAGCAAAAGAACGAGCCTTTTAAAATAGAACCGGTGGTGGGGAGGGGCGTGGAGGGGTAACGGAAGGAGAAAAGACGAGTTTCTCCGAGACGGGTGTCGTGAGCGCGACCTATACAGGGTGTAATTTAACTCCTTGCGCTGGAAATTGATTCACCGATGCGCGTAACCATACCTTCCGCGGTAATTCGAAACGGAACATAAACAACATCAATGAGTGCTCCACGCGCGTTCTTTCTACTTTTTGGATACGCGTTATTCCTCTGCGAGGGGTCGACGGGTGGCAGGGATACTTGGACGAACGGGCGCTCGAAAAACAATGAGATACGTTTAAGCGCGCGTATGAATGATTTGGCCTTGTTTTCGAGTTTCGTGCTCTAGTAATCGCAGCGCCGTAACCTCGAAAGAGGGTAGCGTAAAGCATGTTTCGATCTGAATCGTGTTTTTACCGATGCGATTGTGCAAACGCGGGCAGCGATTCTAGCTTAGCTGGCGCTACCACTACGCCAGTAGAAAAGGCCGGAGCGGCCGTCCGATACGAAATGACTCGATCTACTTAGGTAAGTAGTGACATCGGTTCTCGCTGGAAGGCCGCGCGACGTGGCTGTTCAGTCAGACCAGTAGAAACAGAACTACTGCTCGCGTTAGTTACCTATAGGGTTACGTTTTTCTTTACACGCTCCGGTACGTGCGATTAGAAAATATTACACGGAAAAATAGTTTTGTCGTCCTACAATTTTTATCGAATATCTCATGTTCTGTACATTTATTTCATCGAGACGTGGGCTGAAATGGAATTCGAGATATTGCATCGTCGCATTGCTCGCTGTTACAAATGTCACAAGTGAGAGGATTGAAACCGTATCGCAGTATGTAAAGAGATTTGCCGCTCGAAATAATCGAAGGATTAACTACTTGGATGATTTCAACTCTGCTCGGTAATGTATTTACTATTTGACGAGCTTTGCGTGATACGCAGGACGCGAATATGTTGCGTATGGATTGTGTTAACAAATGGTAGACGGATTCAAACAGCGAACGTGACGCGTCAGAAATTTTGATTTTGCGTTGTTTCGTTTCGCGAAAAAATCCTTTGTCAAGTTTGTAAATAAACTTATCGCGCGCAAAAACAAGGTTAATGCAACTTAAGCCTTATTTTATGCGAATTTCACTTGTCATTCCCTATTGCGTAATGCTTTTTTATACCGAAAGCGTTTCAGAGATCAGTATCAGGCTCTGCACTTGTTCGTCTAATTAATTTCTTATTTCACATTCAGCGAAGCGTGAAATTATATAAAACGTATTACTCTAATTATTTATTCCACGTTTTTCTGTCGTTACTTTTAACAGGTTGTGCGTGCACTCTGCAACACAATCATAAATGATATTTGCCACCACAATTTTCATAGCGGTCGCATGTGTCTATACTAAATTCCTGACTTACACCTTATGCATCAAAACTTTTGAAACATTCTATGATTTATACAGAT
Organism: Xylocopa violacea; assembly: GCA_963969225.1. Lineage (NCBI taxonomy): Eukaryota > Metazoa > Arthropoda > Insecta > Hymenoptera > Apidae > Xylocopa > Xylocopa violacea. The sequence goes on along the minus strand of CAXAJV010000005.1, from coordinate 32,637,648 downwards.
AAATACCTAATTATTCCGAACAATAAACACATTTCTCACAAGTCAACTCAATAAAATTATTAAGCGGTATTTCTTGCTGTCAGTACCAGGACCCATTCTCGAACAATGCTCATTCTAACCAGTCCTCGTTTAGCTATTGTTTTTGCAAATAGATCCTTTGTTCTAGCGTGGTCTTCAGATAGAAGAACGAGTTGGTTAAGTAACCTCATTGACCGGTTGGTAAGTAGCTGCAGGGTGTAACGTAATTTGTTTCTTACTACACATACCTCTTCTGTTTCTTCCAATTAATAATCAACCATTACAAATACCATCCACTCCTGTGCTTCTTTAGACGCAACTATTTACTGTGACTCGTAAAATCGTCCTGTAAAATTCCTCTCTTTCTCCTTCACGCGAATATAACATAAATAAATATAAGTAGAAAATATGAATAAAAATTGTAGCGATTACGCCACAATATTTTGATAATGATACTGCTTTGTTTGTAGATCAGAAACTCCACCGATAGCGTGTACGTTTCAAGCACCTGTACGGTAGAAGGTTGAAGACAGATAAAGTGTTTCGTGTAACATTGGAATTATTCTGGAAAGAGACCGAGTTTATATTCGGAAGTTTCGAACGGTTTTAACTAGGTCGTGAAAGATTAAAGGATCTTTGTTCGGATTTACTTTCAGATGTTTTACAGTTGAAGCACCGGTGAATATTTATTCGACGTTTCTTTCGAAACTTCGGTGAAACACTTTATTAGGCGGCCGTAGCGCGAAAACGATTTCCTTTTTCTCAAAAGACATTTAAGTAATGAGGTCACTCGAGAAACGCGTAAAACTACGGTTGCTTTAACGCTGTATTGAATTTTTAAAATACATCTCCACTGGGATGGATTCTTTTTGAATCACAGAATATTCGCAGCGTCTCGTTACGATTAAGTCAGATATCGTACTCCAAAATCCTCGTTCAAACAATTAAAGAATCTTTTACTTCCAATACGAGAAAGATACTTCGTCGAATAAAACGATTTAAACGATAAGTAATTACGATGATTCATCGTTCATTCTCGGCATTAACGATGTCGTTCGACAGATTTTCCTGGTTTACTTATTGCGTTCCGACGTTTATCCATATTTAGATTTTTTTCATTACTATGCAAATTATTGCACAGGATAGGTGGCAGAGCGACGCAACGGTCACACTGAATTACGTTCGATTCAGTAAGAGCTCGACGAACGATTTCAAACAACCATAAAAACTGCATATCGCATGAGTATTTCTTTTTTCTTATTTTCCAATTTTTATTCTCTCTCTTTTTGCGATAACGTTTGTAAGCGTTGCCACGAATGTTGGAGCTTTTATATTACGATACTGGTCTGTTAAAAGCCTTTTCTTGTTGCTGAGAAATGTACAGACTCATTCCACAGGATTCTTGTTTCCTTAATACCCTGATTCGAGCAAATATGAAAATTATTGCGTATAAATCGGTGAAAATTTGTTATTCTTTCATTTTCAATCATTTTTATTGCAATATAATCTTTTTTTCATTCTAGTAGCTTCTTTACAGTCTGTTTCTTGTTCACAGAGACGTTAAATGGCTCGTGTAATATTTATCCGTGAAAATTGTGACTGGCTACGCGCCTGTGACTTCATATTTTTCTCAAGAAAGGCAATGGACCATAATCGCAGAAACCATAAGGTTTGTAATCGCGTGGATCGAATTCCAACTACGCTGAGAGAGATATAATTTTTTTTTCAATTGGATTCTATTCCCTTGTTTGGAAGTGGAACTGGTCTCCGAAACATCGATCAGAATTTAATGTATTACATTAAACTTTTAAATTCAATTACATTACAAGAAACGTACCAGCAAAAGGAAAGGAACATGGCGCTGGTGGTTTTCCAACTTAGCGTCCTTCGTCATTTTTCATCTGGAAATCCACTTTCTATCGAACTCCGTTCTTATCTCGTCAAGTCAAGAGAACTGACATTAAAGCTGCGACCAAGTCATTAGAATTACGTAACTGCCACCGTTACATCGTTTTCCCGTTTATATTTTTCACATTTTTTCTTACGCTTCAAATTTTGCTACCTACAATAGTCTTCGAATTATTCCTACACTTTTTATGCCTTTTTTTCACATTTCACTGCGACAGAACAGATAGAAACTTATATAACAGTCGTAAAACTTTCATCTCGCCAATAAAGAAATTTTTCAATTTGATCTCCGAGGGTGACAGACGAGGGAGAAAATGAAAGCATAAAAAATTCAAGACAATTGCGGTTACTTTTCACATTACCAACTAAACATTCCGACGCAGTCTTTCAAGCTAGTTTTTAAATTATTACTTATTCTTCGAACGTTTGGAAAAATTAAAAATTTTCGCTCGTGCCCATCGTTTCCTGGTATTAAAGAATTGCTGTCCAATGTATGAAGAATGTATAATGAACGACTGATGGAAAATAATTCCTATCACGGATATCGTTCCATATCGCAAGCCGACATCTAGAAACGTACCATCCGCAAGGTGAAACGTTTCATCGGCACCGTCATCGGCTCGCTTTATCCAGAAAAGCCACGTCCGCGACTCACAATCAGAAGGACGAAGTGAATCGTCAGCAAGCGTCGACGAGGGAACGAGCGCGCCCGCAAGCATAGGCGACACACATTTCTAGCCCGAGAAGAAAAGCGGCTCGACACAGAAAATCGATTTAGACGTTTCACAAAAGCGGATTCGCCTTGATCCAGACGCTGGACGTTTTCTTTTCACACGGACGGACAGTCCGATCTTTCTCTACCAACAACTTTTTTCCTTTTCCACCCCAACCCCTTAGCGCAGGCCGCGTCATAAATCGTTTGACAAAGATACACTTAAACCTCAAACCTTTTTTTTTCGCCCCCTACTTCTTTAGTGCAAGCAGATTCTTTAGCGCACAATGGAAAAACACTGTGTCTACGCGTGTCTGCTAATCTATGTTATATTAGACACTTGAAGTGTCTCCCTATTATTTAGGTTACTTAACGATTACATTTTTACAATGCAGAAGCGTAAGTAGTATAACAAATGTTCTGACGTAATAAGATCTTGAATTCAAAATGAAAGTATACGGACGATTGTTCTCCTATCAAACTTACAAACAATTTTATACATATCGATTTTCTCTCCCTTTCTGTGTGTACTAAAATTTTGTACCGTACAAGTTTTCCCAAACAAAAAATTAATGATGAAAATCCCCTTAGTCGTACATAAGTGCCAGGTTCGGCCGTGTTCCACCCTGTACCTCCGTGGCGTGGAGAACGCAACAGTAGGACGTTACCGGAGGAACCCCGCGTTAGCCATGGTTTATTGTGCGAGTTAGAAGAAACATCTCTCTCGCATTGTGCTCGAGCCTCCGCACGAGGATCCCCTTTTTTCCCGCCCCGTCTCGCAAGAAAAGAAACGTATTCGTTCTGTTCTTTAATCGACCTTGACCGTGCTCTCTCTCTGCTCGACAGCCACGACAATGGCCGACGAAACGCGTCCTCCAGGCCTTTCGAGCTCGATGCCAACGGAACGTTCCCAGTCAGCTCGAGATAAATCACGTACTGGGTTACGAAAGGCGAATCGAACGGGCGTATTCAGCGAAAAACGAGAGAACTTTTAGGTAAGACGTGGTTGGAGGTGGTACGACGTATGCATGTGTACTACGCGCGAGTGTGGGAGGTAGGTGATTCATGCTTGCGGAGGGCGAATTATTTTTTAATAAACGTAGGGAGACAATTGATCGAGCGACTGGTTCGTTGTTTCGAGGATGCAAGTTGGACAGTTCGTTCGCTAGGTGACTGGCTTTGACCAATCGTGTCTAGACTTGTTCGATCCCAAATATGGCTGCCGCCTACGGCAAACAGGAGTCGCGGAGGCTTCTTTTTGTGGAGGGACGATACAAGGTTAGTTCGAACAATAGTTTGACTCGAAAGTGAATTTGCGAACGTACCGAGGTTGTACCTTTTATGTTCGTAAATAAATTACGAATGGCGCAAGGGTAATTCGAGTAATATCGAGTACACGTTTAACCCTTACCATTTCCAAATACTTCATTTCGCGTCCTCTTGTTCGATTCAAGGAAATGTCTGGCAAACTATCACTCAAAGTTCGCCTAATTAAATATTAACAAAGGTTAGATGCGCGTCTCTATGAATTCCTGATTATTTGCGTCAGCCGGTAATTTTAAACAACAAATCCCCTTCGCCGTCACCCTTTCACATTAAGCTTGAATGATCTTCCTTATTTATAGGAATCGTTCGCCGGCATGAACGCGATAGACCGCTTATTTATCGATTCGATATTTCTTTTCACGCGTATAATAAATAATTCCTGAATGAAACTTTGTCCCTTTGATGGAAACGTACGTTCATAAAGGTTACACTCCGACGCGACGATGTGGGAAGCATTTATTAATAAAGGTTTGAAAGATCAACGTTCAGTTCAGAATGGGTGCTGCGGGCAGATCGAAAACACGAGATACAGAAACACACGGTACGCACGGCACATCTATATGCAAAAAAGTGTTTCTAATGAACGAACGTAACAGTTGTTATAGTATCCCACGCACGGAGATGATTTATTAACAGAGAGCGGCGAATCAACTCGGGTCGTTCGGTTCGATGGGAACTGCTTAATGTTTTCCTGCGAAAGCGTCGCCCACGGGATAAAATAATTAAGTGATGTAGTATCTTCGGCGGGTGAAAGGGCCCTGGCGTAGCCGTTCCAGCTAGTATCCAGCCTGGAATGGTGACCCGCCATGAATTCCAATTTGCGCGATTAATTGTAACGAAACTAAGCTTCCACGGGGCAGCAATTCTCCGCGGAAAACATTTCTTAATTGAAAACTCGCCGTCAGCCTAGCGGAACGCCATTTGATTCTGCTCGTGTGAATTTTTTTGCAATTATCACGAGCCTAGGCGCGGATAAATTACTGGAAATTCTTGACTATTTTCAGCGTACCACGAACCACTATGCCGCTCTATTACGTTCATTAAAATTTGAATAGAAATTCGTAGACCCCGTTGAAACTTATCAGCTCATTGTATTCGATGTTAATTAAAAACCAACTCTTTAAATTCATTTTTTGCGTTAATTAGAAACGAAGAAAACGTTACACGGAAGAAACTGTGATTTGATTTCTTAGAACGCGACGACTATCACAGTAAACATAAGTTTTATCGTAAATAGTTGACACAGAGTAATCGATTACGATAATATATCTCTAATTGTTGTTTATCTGTGTTATTCAGACCTATTGGCTTTCTATTTTTAGAAATTTACTTCACGATATACTTGGCAAAAAAAGAAATTGTATTGCGATGGTTGTCGCAAAATGTTTAATCTTTTGGAACGATCTAAATGTATTTTGATTTTATGGTAAAAGATTACATCGGCTTGGTACTTTTTTACGGGTTGGGTTAGAAAGTTAAACATGATCAGTTCTCTAAGTAAGCCGTAAAATCTGAACGCTCTAACATGCTTTATAGTGTACGTTCTGGTATCCTTATATGTTCGTTTAAATTTGATGATACTGAAGTAGAATATAATATAGTTTATACGACGATAGAATATATCAAAGAAAATTACTTTCCATTCATAACTTTATACTTTGATCGACGTCACTCCTTGTTGTTGAAGTAATGCATTAGAAACTTTCGTTTCTCATTGAATTATTATATTTATATATAATTCATTTTATCGATAATACACGTGCATACGTATATGGTATCGTTATAAATAACCTGTCGCACGCTTTTAGGTATCGCAGCCAACAAAAGCATTAAAAATACAAAAAGCGCAATTGCACGTTACAGGTGCATCGTCGCACTTGTTAAAAAAACCACGATCATCGGCAGATCGACCTCGATAAACCACGTAATACTCTCCCCCACCACTTTCCCTAGCATCGTATAAAAAGTATCTACAATCCGACCCAGTTTCTAAAATCACCCGGTACATCGTATTTCTGTTAAGTCATGAACTGGACTAAACTGTGAATACCGCATCGAACGGAAATATTCTTGACCATTCGCGTTAAAGAATCGTCACGACAAAAGTGTTGCGCTCCAATACAGTCAAACGTTTCGTTTATTAACTCACTTCGTTTGGAGCGAGTGCATTATTTTGTTAATTCACCCTTACTAAAATTCTTCTCATTTTCTGCATTGAACCGCGCAAATACTCGTCGAACGTTACCAAGCATAATCCACATCGTCATTTAATTATAAACAGGTAGAAGGTTATGGTGGGTCACGAGAATAACCAGGAACAGCGTGCATAATCGGCGCGAAAAGCGGCCGCGCAAATATTTGCATCTATTTTACGCGGCATCGATGCATGGCTGAATTTTGGATGCGTGCTATTTTTGGTATAATAGGCCGTGTGTGTGTCGATCTATTATCCTTTAGCTCGCGATAAAAGATGCAAGCGATAGAAGGCACGCGCGCGCGCGCGCGCTCGTATATGCGAATGTATACATAGAACATTGTCGTACGGGGCCGTTGATTTAATAATATCGGGACGCGAAACAAAAGGTGAAGAGGAGAAATCGATAGGAGAGACGAAGGGATGACACCGATCGAGACACAAAGTACTCGTGTCTCGCCTGTGCGATGCGATTGGTGCCAATTAAACAGCCTCGTCGGACCGGCTACGAGTGCACTCCGGTACGAGTAGCGACGACTTTGTAAAAAAAGCCACGACAGTGACGGTAAATGTAACTCACAAAGCGTGGAGAACGTCCCGTCACGACTTTCACGACACAATTAATTCATAGAGCTGGAAAGAGAGAACCACGCTAGAGGAGGGGTGCGGGGAGGGTGTAGGATGGCGGGACGAAACGGCTCGACAGCGTGAGCTCTTGACGCGAGAAGAAAGAAGAACCGGTGAAATTGTGGTCGGTTGGAATACAAAAAGAATTTCGATCAAAGCCAGCCGACTATCGATTAATTAGCCGCGGGTGTAAATTTATGACAGCACTCGAAAGAGTTATTAGGAGGGGAACAGAGTCGGTAACTGAATTTAACCATCGATGACGTGAATCTCTAGTACCGATTTACGATCAATCCGGGGGGTGTAAAACGCGCTCAAAGTACGACCATAACGCATTGCCGCGCGAGATTCGGTTCTATCGCGAGAGTTTGACGTTTCCGATGTGTCGGTTAGCGAATCTTTCTGTCAAATGTTTGACGAAAGAGCAACGCTCGTGAAACACGGATTCAGAGGAAACGGATGGTGAAAGAGAAAAAGTGAGATAACGATATCGCTGGTGCGAGGGTGCACGTCCGTTGTTTAAACGAAAAAAAGTGGCGGACGATAGGCGCGAGAAGGCATCTCATTGATCGGAGCGTAACTTTACGCATTGACGGCTCCGATATGGTTGTGACTTACGAGGAACGAAAGTCCAAGTGAAACGGTACCGTGCCGACCAGTGTCGGACAGCCCGTTTAAATTGCACGGATGCGAAGGATAACGGAGAAAGAGGAGGCGGAAGGGTGCGGTAGACATATTAGAGCAAAGTGACAAGACTCACCTTGTCTGAGGGTATGTTGCGCGAACTCATCGTAGATGGTGGCGAGGGTGTCGCGAGGGAATCCAGAGGCCGTCCGTAATTTGACCCAAAGCCGACTTTCCGAATGGCACAGTTGTATACAACAAACGGGTGACAGCAGTCGAAAAGCCAGTGTGCGACGCACTTTACTCGATGAAAACACACTTCACGCACAGCTCACTATTCCGGGACCATTTCGGCCCGAGCCTTCTTCGCTGCCCGATCACACACTCCGACACCTGTCGTTACTTGTCGTACATGTCGGGCGCGAAATATTTCGGTAACATCTTGCGGTTAATGCACGGGATACGCTCTGTAGTTTTGCACCGCACGCACCCACCGTCCCAGTCTCAGAGCCAAACACATAAAATGGCGATCCTGAGACGATGCAGCCTTCTGGGGAAGCTTCGGTCACGGAGTACGCGATTGGACTAGTCGCTCTGTTCGATGCTCGCGACAGGTGGCAGTGGGAGGGGCGACGGTCGCGCCACCCGCGGCCAATTCTGGAACTACAACACAGGAACCGGATTTCTTATGACCATGCGAACGAAGCTTACCGGAAATAGACGGAAATTCATAAATTGAAATCAATTGTTGTATTACTTTCATTGTGGTTGCCGATTAATGTTTCGCAGGCTCAAGTATACACTTTTATCGTTTCGCATTTCTCTGTTAACAACAAAATGTTTGATAATGATTCCGTATAACGCAATTGTGGATAGTACTTTATGTCAGTGTTACATTAATACTGCTACATAACCTTCACGATTCTACTGCAAGCATTAACATTTTGACAGTTTCCGAATGATAAGATTATACTGTTTTGTTTAAGGCGTTAATTCGCATGTACATAAATATTGTAAATTATGTATAAAATTAGAAACCCCGTGTGTATTTGACGCACAATGAAATTTCTGTGATAAACTGTTTATGAAAGTATTTCAAAAAAATGTCCGCAATTATAGATGAAAAAGTGGTTGCAGGGGCGAAATCTGCAAACGTTGTTAAAGAAGATCCCATTGTAGCATTGACGGTACATTCACCGTTTTAATATTGGAATTTAAATAATTAACAAAATTCTTTATCCTTCTTCGTCACACACAAAAATTGAACCTTTTCCCTTTTATTAATTCAACGCATCAGAAAAATATAATTTCACTGCGGAATTTACCTTTAAACTTAAATTATATTTTCATCAAACTTATTTTATTTATTTGTTTTAGGAAAAAGTAAATGCGTTATATTTTTTTCGAGATCATTATTTTGAAAATCACTCTATCGATGAAGCAATTAAAAAGAATAACGATGTGGAAAAAGAAATGAAGGATACCATAAATAAATTTGATGAATGTAAAGGATATGAAATCGATGGATCACGGGCAATGTATTATTACCTAAAGGGAAAGACTTTAAATGTTACGGAACGTTTTATACCTCAAGCGGAAGAGTTATTAACTAAAGCAGTGAAATTAGAGCCTAACTTAGTAGAAGCATGGAACGAATTAGGGGAATGTTATTGGAAAAATGATGATATTCAGCAGGCAAAAAATTGTTTTGTTGGAGCTTTACGCCATGTAAAATTTCTCTTCTTTACTATTGAATTACCGTTCTTTAATTGTACGCTGTATTATTAAACTGCAGTGACAAATATTTTAGGGTAGAAATAAAGTATCGTTAAGAAATTTATCAATGGTACTCAGGCAAGAACCAGTCCCTAATGCAGAGCAACGAATACAAAATATACAAAAGGGAGTGGAATATGCTAAAGAAGCAGTAAGTCTGGACACAACAGATGGCATTTCGTGGGCAATTTTGGGGAATGCTTATCTGTCTTCCTTTTTTACAATAGCACAAAATCCTGCAACTTTACGTCTTTGTATGTCAGCTTATGCACAAGCAGTAAGTAGTTTTGTATTACTACATTGTTGAATTATGATGTTATCGAACGGTGTAGCGAACACGTTTAAATTGTTTTTAGGAAAAAGATATAGTAGCAAAAAGTAATCCCGACTTATTTCACAATAAGGCAGTGGTAAGCATTTTATTGTTTCCAATACAATGTTAACGATTCGATACCCGACATTCATGTAAATAATTTACAACGATAGGCCTTAAAGTATCAAGAAGAATATAGTTTAGCACTAAAGTCTTTCGAAAGGGCGATGCTATTAGATCCAGTATGGGAAACACCACGTAACAAAAGGGATGAAATGTTACAATATTTGAAAGACGTACAAAGCTCAGTAAACAGTAATGGAAGAGTAAAACCGAAGAGGTTATACCAAATGATAAGGGTAGCTAAATATTCTTTAAACAATGTACTCTGTTCTTTTAATCGAAAATATTTCAAATTTCAAGATAACATTCATTTTATAAGATTCTATAAACATAATACATGATGTTGGTACCTATACATATTTATAGGTTTCTGATTAAATGTAGGCATTGGATGTTAAACATTTGGGACCATACAAAGGTGGCTCTTTCACGTCCGGCCAGAAGACTGTTAAATTAGATTTAATATCCTTAAAAGACTTAGCACTTGGATTGAATCCGGAGAAACTTATATTTGGAAAAGTAGTATGTTGGATACAAGATACGGATTGTGTACCTTTGTAAGTGCATTTTCGAGTTTTTAAAAGTCATCAAAAAGTTCTTCTCGTTAAAATCGTGACTAACAAATATATATCAAATGTCTTCAGCGCTTTTTGTCTTGTCGATGAAGAGAAAACGTGCATCGCTGTAACAGTATACAACCTTGCCAAAGGCCGTGGAGTTACCGTAGGAGATTCTGTTGCTATACCTGAACCTTTTGTGATTCATCAAAAGTTCTCTTACTTAAATAACGTTAGTATTATTGTACTAGTATACAAATGTATATACGTATGCTCGTTTTAAAATTAACGATGATTAAATACGAGTATATCCTCTTTCAGGATTTTGACTTCAAATCTATACGCGTTGAAACTCCGGTTATATTAGTTGTTAACGGAAGAAAATTAGGTAGGGAGCAACAAGCATCCGCAAAATTGCACACCTTTAAGAAAACTGATTGAGCTTAAAATGCACAAAATTTCACGTTCACGAGTTTATAGTGAAACGCAGCTAGTGACGAGACTTCCTTTTTAACCCGAATTCAAATGTCACCGTCAAAAGACAATGTGATAGTTGAATCTCGAAAAATCGTAAGTATTATTATATATTAATAGAGTTATAAATAATCTTACCATAGTCAATATCTCTGGAGATAGGTCAATACACTTATAATTGTTGCGCGTTAAATTAGAGGGACATTCGTTCGAGTTAGGAACGATGAAAATTTTAAAGACGTTTTACACACAATTTTGTTTCTTTTTTACACGAATGTTCACGTCATAAGTTTTGTTATATTCTATTTATGATATGTTATATACTCTCAAAGGAACTTGAAGAATTCGAACTGATCGATTATTATGAAACTTTATATATACATAATATAAGAAATCAGTCCATTTAAACGGTCGTATCATATAGAATATTTTTAATGAAGTATAGAAGTACACTTTAGAGTACTAAGCAATAAGAATTTTTATACGTAATGGATTTACAAAGTTTTATAAAAATTAACGGGTGCGCATTTTTCAAGTTCCTTTTGTTAGCTCAAAAGTCAGTTACATGATAATTTATATATGGTACAATTGAATTTCATATATAAAAATACTGATTTTTGTGCAATACAACCTCGTATATTTTCCAATCTTCGAATGATCTCCCTGTTGAGGAACATTTGAGAACGTCCATGAATGTTTTAACGAATCCGTTTCGCACTATTATTACGTTTATCGTTATCACTCCGCGTTCACGAGAAGAATCGAAAGTTACGCAAACGTAAGAAACATAATGATATTTAACACGATCAAATAAACTGACTTTTTTCCTAATAAGTTTCACTCACTGTCAGTCGTTCCACCGTGCCAATAAAATCAAATTCTGCTTCGTTCATACGAAACACACAAACTAACTTACACTCGAGTACTCACATCGATTCATTTTGAAATTCGACTAAAAAAGACGTCCATAACTTCGTACTGATAAAACATACAGTATGCGTATATTTATTTTTAAAAGTATCGGTTTTATCGAATTTCGATCACGCTCGCAGAAGGAAATTAACGCGAGAAAGAAGAAAAAGAGCACGGGTTCTGTCTCCGAGTATGTCGTTAGATTCGCACGAAGAGCTTAAACGAAAATCAACCAGAAATTATAATAAACCAATGTCAAGAATAAAACGACAAGTATGAAAACAGAATTTCGTGCATTTTTCAGTCACTTTTGCGAAAATTGCTTGTGATATACATATACATATATATATTTAAAACGTTTGTATAAAAATGTTTTCTATCGTCGATTATAATAATAAATACTTATTTAATAACAACATAGTAGTTGGGTGTTTCTCTGTTGAAATTGCTGTGTCCGCTCGACGGAGAAACAATAGTGAACTTCCTGCGGACCATGACTGATGAATTCTTCGGATCACAGTCTTATAAACGAGTGTATTTCGTAAGGTGACCAAAGATGTATCGAGTTTTTCTTAAACCTTACTTCTAAGCGGAAGAAACTTTTTCGGAAGCAGAGGAACCAATATGGCGTCAGAAGAAATAAACTCAAATACAAGTAAAATAAAGTTCGCCTAAGAAAAAATTAGCTAAATTTTCTAAGACTTAAAATTGATGTCACTAATAAACTCGATTATTAATAAAATTCCATTTAAAAGTACAATAAACGAGTAGTACACGTGTCTTACTTCTTCTGCAGCCATATTGGTCATACCGGCGAATATTCTCTCCTATAAATTTCGAATAGAAATAACTGTACTCTGCTTCGAGTGAGCATTTAGTACGGTCCACTGGATTTCTTAAGAAAATCGCAGTGGAAACCTGTTTATAAGACCGTGCTTCGAATATAATAATCGTTCCTCGTCGAAGTCATCGGTCACATAAAACCTCTTCTTTAAATACGTAAATACGTGTATACCGTGGTCTTCCACGTGCAGATTCGAGCGTTACGTAATCTTACGTATTCTAAGTAAATTGGAGGCACGTACCAACACGTTATCCTTTCAGGATTTTCCTATATCTTCCTTCGTTTTTCTGTTTCACATATTCACCTCCCATAGCTTAAAGTAATTGTCGATCACTTCGAGGAACCAATCGCGCCGCTGGGGGTCTTTTATAATCGGCGCCAGTGTCCGCAACTGTAGCTGCAGCAAAGCCTCGTCCCCCAGCAGGCCGTCCAGTTGCTTCAGCAACATCGCGTCGCCGTGCAATTTCAACAGGGTGGCGTACGAGAAAATGTAGTATTGATTACGAAGACGCTCCACCGCCCAGGACTCGACGGTGCGGTTTCCACTTGCCGCCTGTATGGAGCCCATGTGTTCCGCGTACCACGGCGAGAAGTAGTTGCCCAACTCGAGATGCGATAGATCCGCAACTCCGCGCGTCTTCAGCCGCTCCTTGATGCGCAAGTACGCTTGCGGAGTGTAGACGAACACCTGCAACCGAATGTAGATCTCTTTAACCTTTTGTAGATTACCCGTCTTCTGAATGCCAGAGTGTACGATCGTAAATCATTTGAAAACGCACTTCTTTTCTCTTACTTGCATAATTCTAAAGGTACTTAAGAGCGATCACTTTTATTGACCAATCTTACGTTAGCTTTATGAGAGTCGTGTTTAAAATTAGCCAAGCAGCCCGATTGTTAATGGTGACCATTCATTTAAAACATGTTTTCTTTGTTTCTAGCCGCTAAACATGGGTGGCCGTTAAATTGACCATGTACGCATCAGCGCCATTATTCTATTTGTAAACCGTTAGATTGGTCTCTGAGGGGAATATAATGATACACTAGTTCGTACGTGTGTTTCTTCAGGCTATAATTTTTTATTGTGCGAGAAGAGTAATTAGCTGTTAAAGGAGAATTTCTTTTGTAATATTTTGTGACGCAGCGCGAGTGGTACCGCTTCGATAATTCTAGGTAGAGATTCAAATGGGTTCTCGGAAGTGTAGCTTGAAGTAATAAATTTTATATACTCGTAAATCGTTGTACTTGCGCAAGCGTTGAAGTGAGATACGGAGACTGAAGTGTTTATTGTTACATGTAAACGATCGATTCTGTTGGCGTTTTTTAGAAGAACAGGCAATAATTCAAAATAGCAAGAAAAAGTGCTCGACAAAGTAGACTTTAACTGGTAGAATCCTAAGATTTATTACTACATTGTTTCAAATTTCAAGGACATTCATAACTATGTAATTACAGATGAAAATTTTAAGAACGCGAAACAGCAACTTCCTGTTTGTAAAGAGTAAACATTTCAGATAACACATTTCGATTCAGAACTCGTCGCAACTCCGAATTATGTACATTAACTGATCTAGCAGATGTCATTTTAATTAGTCTGGTACTATATAGGGGCGACAGCTGTTAGATGAATAACGCTTCTGCGACGACATTCTTGCATGTTTCGTTACGATATATCCCAAACCGAATCGAATACCCGATATTAACTTTACCGACACGCTCTTACCTGATACAAAGAGTTTCCCGTGACGTACGCAGCAATGTAGTGCGACCCAAAGTGCTTAATGAACCGCACCACGCTGGCGGTGTCGCCGACAGTGATGTTCTCCGTTTCCCGGAGGACAGCCTCGTCGACGATCATGGTGTCCGCGGTGCTAGCCAGTTTCTGATTGTCACGGAACCTGGCGACGCGCACCAGCACGTAACAATAGTCGCCGGTGATAAACGACGAGTTGATGCCCAAGTGGCGAGCTATGGCCGCCTTCGACCAGCTGCTGCTGAACGCCCGCCACGGCCTCTCCAGCCTTTCGAACGCGAAGTCCCGGAAGTAGGCCTGCAGAAGCTGGCGAACGTTGTCGCAGAACTCCATGTGAAAATCGCCGTCGAACAGCGTGGCCTGTTGCCGTTGCCTGGTCGCCACCGGTGTTGGGTTCCTGAAAACGTCCAACATCGGCTCCCGCAGTATCCAGGTGTCGCTGTCGTTTCTCGGGACCACTCTCATGCTGATGCTGAGGTAGCCGTAGCGGCTGAAGATGTTCACGGCGCCGCCGAGACGCGGCCTCTGCGACCCGTTGCTGAGCCGTGCGCCAACCAGCAACGCGATCACCCATGCCAGGAGGAAGAATACCGTGCGCGACCACATCTCTCGCGGCTGCCTGCGGCGAAACCACCTGGAACAGCAAATTGGTGACATTTTTAATCAATTTCTCTGTGCCAAAAAAAAAACCAAATCCGAGACTGAACGATATCTGCTCCATAAAATGTTCGATATCTTAAAATTGCGTAGAGTTGGAAATCGAAATAACGCGCGCGAACGAATTTCGGAAGGAAATAAGATTCTTGCATTGGAATTGTCGAGAGTTTCGTACGAAGGGTACAACGAACGAGGATTGTAATGAGGCGTTCGGACGGGGTACCTGACCTGACTGCAGCAGCTAACACGCTGTGCAACTTCTTTGCGGATTCTTGGCGTTTCTTCCGAGTTCTTTGTTAAACTGACGCTTTTTACGTTGTCGACTTTCGCTCAAATCTCTGACTGTGGAAGCCGTTAAAATATGTTTTATTGGAATACGAAATTCGTCAGCTGTTGCCCCCAGCGAGTTGTATATTTGTTAACTAGAGGATTCGTTAACTCGATAGTAAAACCTCGATTACGTAAACTATACAAATGGAAGATACCGAATAATTGAGTAACCCAACTGTCATATGATAAATGATCGTTCGTTTCGAAATGTTTTATAAATATTAATACCGAACAAGGATAAAAACTCTGAACAATCGATAAAATTTACCAATTTACAGTCACAGAAGCGAGTAAGTACAAACTTCTCCGCAACCCTTCACATCTTCACCATCGCGACCATCACCGACACTCGCGACTTCACTAATTAACAAACCAACCGATATTATCGAATATTATTAAACGTAGTCCAACTATCATCACTGTTATTAACAGAATAACGATCGAACAGGGGATACGAACGAAACCACCATCTCCCGATTAAGAGAATCGATCCAGGAGCGTCCACGCGAAGACGCGTCCCGCGGTCCGGACTCGTGGCGTCTATCGGCGCCTCGGATCGGCGAATGCACGCGTAACCAACGGGCAGCCGGTAGATCGCCGGGAGTTATCTCGATTTGTAGGTCTAGGTGGCATGTCGTCGAGGCGTTTGCAGAAGCGGTGAGTAGAAGTACGTGGCCTTCGTCCCCACCAGCCGAGGAACGGACGTACGCCGTGGTCTCTCGCGGTTTTCCAGTGAGTAACCCTTTCCTCGTCCACTCGAGAGACGAGATCCGCGTACGTTTCCTCTTTTCGAGGCCCCACCGGCGGGGTACGTTAGCCGAAGAGTCGTTCGAGCTGGCTCGTCTCGGTTCGCCGCGTGCACGCGAGTCCGTACACATCTCGATAAACGTCCGTGTGACAGACGATTGATCGTTATGCACGCCGGCCGCGATTTATGCGCCGCTCCGCGTTAACGGTATGTTGCACGGGAGATTGCGTTCGACAATGAAACGCCGCGGACGGCTTATTTCCGTGTTGATAGTTAGTCACGCCGTACAGCGACCATTGTTACCTCGTTTATAGTTGGAGCCGATGTTTAGAGCGGAATTTGTCGGCGGTTCGTGAAATTTCAATGCACAACAAAGATGCAGTTCGCGAAAGGAATCTATATTTGTGTTTCATTTTTTTTTTTTTTTTTTTAAGTAGGTAGGACGCCATATCCGAAAGTTAATCGTCGAATCCTTTTACAGATTCTTGCTCTACGCGAAGTCGACAACGAGGAAATGTTTCAAGAGCGAGGTTCAACCGTGATATCGTTAGACGACGTCGCTCGAGCATTCGCACAATGCCGGAAAGTCATTCTAGACCCTTGGACCTCTTCCAACCTGGCAATCATTCCAACAATGAGACCGTTCTGTCTCTATGCGCATCTGGAGGAATACCGGTAGGTATAATTACTTATTGAACGTTTCTCTTGTACCGAGAAGTGTCGCTGGCTCGGTTCGACTAATTGCCATTGCGTCCGTAATTCGAATATGTACACGTTTGGAGAACGGTACTCGCTGCGTCGTATCTTACTTCGCTGATGATAAACACACGACAACGAACGACTGTAATAGTTTGATAGCTTTAACCAATTTCACGAGGAGTCACCAGTGAAATTGAAATGTAGAGCGTTTCGAACGTAGTGCCGGATCGGAGCATCGATTAATACGGTACACCGTGGTTGCTGCTGCAAGAGCGTGACCACGGCGACAATAGAGCGGAAGCGCGCGAGGACTTTGGTGTTTAAAAGCGTGATTTCCGAGTGCAGCGTTCCTTGGAATTCACTACGTCGCAACGTTGCATCTGGGCTCTGGGAAGACACGAGAAACAAATTTCTTTAATTATAATACCGTAACGGCGACGAACGATACGGAATGCACCTTGCAAAATTAAGTCTCATAATGCATATGTACGCGTATCGAAACAATCATGGTAGACCTTCAGCGATGAGAATACAAAAACGAAATACAATTGGAGCACTTTGCGTCTATGCGAGATGAATTCACGTGTTCTCACGTGTATTCTCAGATGAAATAGTTACGATAATACGCGAAAGAATCAACCTCCAGCCATGAATTAATGCCCCCGTTGCATCGCTACTTATGCGGTTCGTAATTGGCAGGTTGATTAATTTCGCGATTGTGATATTTTCACAAAAGAAATATTTCACTCCGCGATGCATTATCGTGTGCAAGAAATTGCTCCATGTATATTTATATCGCGTTGCATAACAATTTCGTCGATTTTAATCAAGTATGTATAGGAGTTGCAACATCGTACCATAAGCGCAAACAAGCCAAACAATATTTAAAAGTATGTTAAATATGAACGAACGATTACAAGTATTATGTAAGGCATGTTAAGCAAGTACATGGGAAATTTTACAACGAAGAAGATACGCAAACGCGTATCGACTGTCTCAGCAGTAAAATCAGTGTAAATCATGCAGAAGATGCATGATTTAGCGTGTGAATCTCCTCGTCCGGGGTATTCAGGACAAACCAGAAGCGAGATAAAGTTGACATTTGAATTTTGGCCTCTACACGGTACCGCAACGATTATCGTAATGCGAATGACGCAGTTAAAGAGTTAATCGACGCAGATGCAACTCTAGCAACAATAACGCGCTGTCGTGGATTGAAAGTTACCTTTATTGCTGTATCATTACTGGCAGACCCGGAACTATACAAATATGATTAATGACGTTTAAATTAATAACACGTACGAACGATGTGGCTCGATAGGTGTTGCGATTTATGACAAGTCTTGAATACGCGCGATAATTAAATTTGGCTTTAATTACATCTCGCGGCGAAATGTTGCAGCAGAGTCAACGCAACCTTAGAATAACTGGATACTACGTGATCGAAGTGAAAGTGAAACTGAGGTCTCACGCACGACGATCATTCGCAAACTTTTAGGTGAACGCCTCAAAATAGTCACGAAAACCTACGTGTAGGTGGGTGCAGATCGTTATTGAACCGATCGACGCCTCGAGACCTGCCTCAACAATTTTATAAACTCGCCTCTCTACTTTTTGCGCGAGATAATTAAAAAAGTAATTCACTAACGTAAAAAAAGATTTGCAGTCTTTTTCTATGGAACATTTCTCCTACGCGAGAGAATGCAGAAAATGTCCGCTATGGCGAAGGAGTAACGCAACTATCGTCGTTTCCTGGAAACGTTTCTAAGAAGATATGTAACTAAACATTTCACCAGTTCTGTATCAATCGTGCTCGAAGCAACGTCCGTTGATAAAAGCATCCACATCCGCGCGACGCGGACTTACGTAACGAGAAACTTTTCGCCGATTTATCTCGAAAGGAAGATCGTTCCACATACCCAGATCCACAGTTTACCGCGTTGCAAACGAAAGTTAGCCGTACATATTCATGAGATTGCAACAAAGGATTCGCCATACTCAAGCTGTCGGCACCTCAAGGCGATCTCATCGTTACCATTTTAACGTTTAAGACCCGAGGCCAACAAAGGGATGCGCGCGAAAGTCAACTGTCCGTTAATGTCGACCCGTCACTGCGGAAGATTTATTTTATTGGACAATCTAGTGATAGTTCTTGGAGTTGAAAGAATTTCTTCCCTTTAAAACTTGTGAGAAAATGATGAGAGATTGTACTTACATAGATAGTCATTTGATTTCAGATAACATTTGCAGTGTATAATTACACAGAGTGCATCATAAAAAATAAATATAACCACACAGGAATTGTTCTAAATATCATCAAAATAAAAATTGGACATTTTTTAACTCGCTCGACTATCCGTCGCAAGTATAAATAATAAAATATCATTGGGTCGTTTAAAAAATGCCAGCCCTTGAATTATTTCCAACAATGCGCCATTGAATAGAATTAATGCCTACGCGATGGCACAAGTGCAATCTTCGCCGCCCATAAGTTACGCGTCAACGACACAATAGAGTATTCCGCAGCGTGCATCCGGCCAGACGTGGACGGCGGAGCTTCCAAATTAGCGAAACGGAAGTGGAACAGGTTCCACTTTCGCCATTCTCCGTTTAAGCGCAGGAAAGTGGCTTGTCGCAGCGATTAGAAGTTCACGGACGTACGGAACAGGTGAAGTTCGCACGGAACAGCCGCGCATTGTCATCGCCGTTAACCAAAATGGCATTCACCATGGAAATTTCAAGGGTAGCTGAGAGGGAGGATCATCGATCCGCCTTCAACGATCGAGTAACTCGAGTAAACAACCGATTGTGAGTTTAGGCTGCGCGTTCAAACGCCGAGGAGCTCTACGTGTGTAATTCTATTTGATTGTTGACACGCGACAAATATTTTCGCTCGAGCGCAACGTATAGAAAGTCTCGTGAAATTCAGCTGGTCGTAAACAGTGTCGATGTTTCTGCACGTTTACACGCGATGCTGCTGCGAGGTGTACATAAACTGTTGTGCAACGCCTGTTACGCATCGAACGATCCACTACGTATGGCGAAAACATAATATTGAGATGAACGGCGTCGTTGCCTTTAAAGGGGAAATTTCGTAACTTTAAGGGCGCGCGAGTGGGCGTTCGATGATGGCGTTCGTACGAAAATTATCAAGTTGGTGCGCTTATAAAAAAATCAACTGCAATGAAAATAGCTTTACGTAAAAGTGACAACGCGTAACTGGTCTCCACAGACGCAATCTCTATAAACCAGCCCTAAAGAATCATCGTCACGGCAACCACGATCCACGCGCCTGTCATCCATTCGAAACAGCACCTAACCGCACGATGATCGCTCTCACCGGCAAAACCACGGACTTTCCAGCGTACCTTATAAAAGAAGCGGTGCGTCAAGGATGCAGCAGCGTCTTAGAAGGTTCTGGTCGTAATGGAATATATCTTCATGAACGAATCCAATGCGTTTTCGTACGCGGTCGCGCGATAATGTCGACGCGACGAATGACCGCGGGTATGAAAAAAACCACCATTGGAGGAACAATCGAGCAAGCGTTGACGTTGCGATTCAATTGTCGCGTGTTACAAGAAGCGAGTACGTAGAAGCCAATAGGGTGGAATTGTTTAAGTAGCGTGGTAGCCGGGACCACGAAAGGGGTCCTTGCGCGGGGCATTAGACACCGGAAATGGTGTACCACCGTCGAATAATGCCCTAGCGATGATGTCTTCTTAAGTAACGTCCATTTAAATAATGTAATCGTTGCGTTGTCGTGTGTTTTGCGCCGTGTTTTTGTTATGCAACAGTTTTGCTTTCTTTAGGACCGATTAATCCGAAGACATTGCAAACTTCACCACAGCGCTTTACGATTTGATGTTTTCAATTAATAAGAAACTTTCTATTCGATTACGAGGTACAGCGTACAAAAGTACAGGTAAAATTGCCAAACGTCGAACAAAAAATTCAGCATCCCTCTGTTCCCAGTGACTCTACAAGTATGTAAATTATTTGTTGCGCGTAATTAGCGGTTTTCTCGCAGAAACTTCCCTCGTTGCGGGAAGATTTACGACCGCGGCTGGCCCGTTCGCGTGATTTAGCAAAATCGAAGCTAGTTAACCGAACCCGCAATTCGCATGCGGCCCCGGAGACGTATGGACGTGAGTCGCGTTCTCCAGAAGTCAGGGGGTTTAGAGAAAGAGAAGGAGACGCGTATAATAAATGATTGTCACAATTATTGCGCTCGTGAATCACGATGCACGTGCACTTTAACGACGTGGCCTATCGGCTTGGTAACCCAACACGATTCTTCGTGTCTATTCCTGAAATGGCTTGGGAAAAACGGATGCAACGAGAAAAAAAAAAAAAAAAGAAACGGGGCCAGTTCGATTGTTGGAGCTCGATCTGATTTAGTAGATTCGATTTGAATTGTCAAACTTTTTCTTGCCTCGAATGAATAATTTATGTGCGGTTTTTGCGTGGTGCACTGGTTCTGTATTACCGCGGTGCTATATACATTCAATTTAACGAGAATATATTAAAATAACGAAGGAAACGTGGAGAATTAAAGTAACATTTGTTGCTTTCGTTTTCACTAATGTTAGTATTTACGTTCAGCTTGGGGTTTACGAAAAAACTAGGCAGGTATATAAATTTATGTGATTTCGTAGAACCGAATTTCTCGAGTTCGAAGGAAACTGAGGTAGATGACTTTCGAGGCGCAGCATCTAATACAAATGACTTCCTATTCTTCGGTCACTGAGTTTAATACCAATGCTCTCGAACAATGTGAGTCGTGTCGTTGGATCATGAATAATCGAAGGTTTCGTGGGATCGTCGATGGCTCTTTTGTTACCATTCAAGGTTACTCGAAACGTTCACCATGCCTGTCTTCAAAGATGCGTTTAATGGATACTAAAACTTTTATGGCCATTACGATTCACTGCTTTTTAAGCCACCTTACCGCGATACCTTTTATACGTGGCACGTTGAGGGGAACTGATATCTAAACGCAATCAGAAGAGGGGTGCAATTTGTCGCCGTTACGTGACTCACCCTGTATATCACACACCACAAGTCAGAGTGCTCTATCGTTTCGCGAATTCCAAGCAGCTTGCCAAGAATTCCAGTCATTCAAGGTTGTCACTTTCCAGACTCGCAAAAACTTCGAAATAGTCAAGGGAGCTTTACGCGTTCGTTCACCGATACTCCTTCGTACAAGAGCCTAACTAATTTTAACATTAGTCTCTCCGATGTCGACGCTGACTGCGAAATTATCTAATAATACTGCGATACGAATGAGAAATGGCATTCGTGTTCGAATTTTTGTCAAATCACAAAAGGTTGACGCAAGATACGATCCCCATCCTTTTCGAACGCGCCTCGATCTATCTCACGCAATAAAGTCTCGTGTCTTTCACTCCGGCGAACACATCAATCTCTTCCCTCCGTGGCACGGGTGCAGATGAAAATGACGTGTTCCCTTCATTCCCCGCATTGCGATCGTATGACGGATTTAGAAAGGGAGACACGCGATTCGTAAATAGAATCCGCGGTCCCGTCGAACCTGCCCGCGATCTATTTTCCCTCCGAAATCCTGTTTCGCGCGTTTCCTTCGTACGACGCGATATCTTCGAACGCGATGCAATTCGAGCGATTTTTAATGCTCAATTAGCTGTTCCAATCATACGGAACCAACGATGACGAAACGAGACGAGAACAATCTAGCTTTCCATAAAAATCTGTTCGGAAATCCCATAGCGCGCTACGTGCATTGCATACGCTATTTAATAGTAAGAGTCGTGCCCACGCGCCAGCCGCATTGGACAGCCACGTACGGCGCCATACTGTCTCGCAAACTTTTACTATTAGTGCACTTTTCTCAGACGCGCAACGCGATTGCTGTTGATTTCTACG
The DNA here is from genome assembly GCA_963969225.1 of Xylocopa violacea. Lineage (NCBI taxonomy): Eukaryota > Metazoa > Arthropoda > Insecta > Hymenoptera > Apidae > Xylocopa > Xylocopa violacea. The sequence continues at coordinate 32,615,152 of CAXAJV010000005.1, read as the reverse complement.
TAAGTGAATCCCTGACTCAGACTGAAACTACAAATAGCCAGAATTTCTTTCTCGTAACGATCTCATCACCATTCCACGGCATTATTTATACACTTAAAATGTATAAACTGTCGCGTTATATATCGCGCGCGTGCAGTTCGCTGCATCGAGCGAAACCGGCTTCGCCGTTCAACATCCGTTAAATGGTCTCGTTTACATAGCCAACGTGACGGCCCTACGAAAACGGTGGTGCACCATTTTTTGTTTTTCTTTTTTGCGAACACCGTTATCGTCCACCTTCCGCGCATCCACGGAATCGTCATCGTTCGATTAACTTTGTCAGTGCTCGCGCGTACGAGCTGCGTGAAACTTTTCGCGAAAGTCGCATCGCAGATTTGCACCTCGGTAGAAATTTCGTTCTTTATTCGGTCCGTGTCAGCTGATAAGTTGCGACTCTTGCGGACTGGGCGACACAACGAACCGCGTTCGTGCCTGGGATACCATTTTGTTGCGCGCGAGTCGCTTATTTTTGAGTCGTAGAAATCCGTCGATCGTATTATCGACGCGTTTCGTAAGCGTTAATGTGTTTTCGAAGAAACCTCGTCGACGCTTCTTTATCTCGAAAACATATTTTTCTCATCCAACAATAAATGTTCCATTACGCGCTATAACGTGTGATCCGTGAACATATCTTTTAATCGACTGTCCCTCGACGTAACCTTTTTTCACAATAAAATACCAAAAGTATTCCTCGCGCGATGTTCTCGAAAACAAAAGTGTCCGACTAATCAATTACGACCGTAAATCACAATCAACGCCGCGGAGTCCAAGTGTCCGTCGCTTGGGCACGAATTGCGCGAGTGAGAGGGAGAAAGGGGGGTTGGTTTAGGGTCAAGAAGTCGAGATGGACTTACCCTACCGGATCACGCAAGTTTATTCCACTTCCGTTAATCAACAATCCCCCTCCGCCAAACGCGGTGGCTCTCCCTTCCCCCACGACACTAATTGTTATGGGTCACTGACTGAATGCTTGTTGCAAGACAGCGAAAGATAACGCGAGCAGCCAGCGTTGCCGTACCCAATCACCGCCGCACTTGTTGCCGCTGCACACTTGTTGCACTAATTTCGCCGAATCAGCGAACCCTTGCGCGGCTTAATTGTTCCACACCGCATCTTTCTATCTCGCATCTCCCTCGTTTTTATCATTAGAAATTAATTTTTTTTTTTTATTTTCAACATAAGCAATCGTCGTCAACGCGTCGAATACATTCGTTGCTCCAAAGGTTATAAAATGGAGTAAGAGTTTCGCTGAATCCTTTAAGTCCGCACGCAGATGCGCGACAAATAAATGGCGTCCGGGGGACGTAACCGATCGACCAATTTCGTTTTTGCGGCAAGTGAACCTGGATCGATTCCCTGCGCCTCGCTGCAGCGAGGTATCTTGTTTTTGCGGTGCAAAGAAAATGAAGAAAAATTGCAGCTCGAAGCCGTACAAAATGGGACGCCCAGAATCGGAGGTATATATAGATCGGAGTCGTACGAGTGCACATTTGTGTCAGCGCCTGGTTGCTTTTAGTTCGAAGTACGCGTCTGTTTGTTTTTCGCCGAGTGATCGATTCGCCGATTTTTATCGAGCTGCAAATTGTATCCCCATAAACGGATTGTACTTTCGATTTCTTTTGAATACGCGTACATATGTACAGTCGCTCGACAGTATTGCTCAATTTATCAAACGACGTGTTCATCGTATCAATGCGTTGCATAATACGTGATAAACGCGTTATCTAACTTTGAACACTTTTGCATTTGGATGAGGAAATTTTACTGATCGTTGCCCGCAAGTACGTCAACGAGATCGAAATACAGACTTCCGTGGAGCGAGCAATAATATCCGAGCAATAAATTTCTACTGGCAGAACGCGATTAACGTAAAGCGAATAAAATCGTGAAACCAGCAGGGAAATTCCACTTGAATCGCGAATTTTATGGACGACGCGAAATCGGAGTCGCTCGCTCGGCTGACGCACGAATCTAAATTAATTACAAGACGAACGCAGTCTCGAAAAGCAAACGACCCTTTTATCGGATGACAAGACAAATTAGAGATATTTTACGGGCAGGAAATAAGTCGGTAAACAGCGGCCCGTGTTCCGAGCTTGGGAACACGACCACGTTAATCGCCTCGCTATTACAATGATAACTGGAGCGGTTCGCTTATTAAATTACTCATATTGTGGTATTGCGACATTCGCGTTGAACCGCCGTAACCTCGTTCGTAAACGTTTCAACAGTATCGCTTAAACACGTATCGAGATTGATAACGAAAATTGAAACCGATGCGTTCGGAAAGGTTTGTACACGATACTCCAAGATTTGGTGCGGAAGCATCGACGATTTTATCAAAAGAAGAGATTATTTTACTTTCTTTCTAGCTTCTATTCGCATAATTATTATTACCTATCGTTAAGATGCATCTAGAAAATTCATTGTCGAATGTCGCTCTATTTACTTACTTGAAATTATTTTGCTTTCTAACATTTGGATGCAATTAAATTCTGCTGTATGCACGAATTGTTCGAATTGTTAACACTTTCTCATTAAGCGTTTCGTGGTAAACCATGTCGCAGTTGCACGCATCCGCGTCACGGCAATCAATATGGTGGATCCGGTGTTATCCGTAGCCAACAAGGCATGATCCATCAGCAACCTCGCAAACTTGTGTTTACGGCTTGCCACAAGCTCCAGACGTATGCGCCAATATTGATCGTGTCACCGTTTGTACAACTGATTGATAACGAGTCCGTGGCATCCGTGAAATCCGTCACCGACTTTAGGTGGATGTTCCTTGCTGCTCCATCGAACGCATCCACTTGTCGTCCATGTTAAACGCGCTGAGATTTTAGGCAATCGATTGGAGAAACGTAGAAAGGAATTATTACTATAAAATCCCAAGCGTTTACATGTATTATTTAAATATTATATTTGGTTCGCGAACGCGAAGTTCAGCTTAAATGCTGTTGCAAAAAAATATCACGTTAAATATGAAAAATACGTAAAAACGATTATTAAAGCAAGCGTGCGCGAACAGCGAAAGAGCAAATAAAGTATGAAAAATGATGCAACGAGAAAATTATTTTTATTCGAGTCGCGCAGCAGTTTATCCTTCTAATTAATATTTAAATAACTTGAAATTGATTAAGAGGAGCAGTTTATGCACCCTCGAGCTATAAATCAGTTTTTTAAAACGTTTTACATCTTGAAACAAGTAGAACCAGATTTTCGGCGGGTTTAGCCTCATTTATTATTCACCGCAGTGTCATTATCGCACGCCATGCGAAAGAATATTCGTATTCCTTTTATATCCTCGGGAATCAACCTGGCATTTACGGAGGCATTTTAAGTGTATCTTTAGAACTGTGCGGTATAAGAGCACCTCGTTCCCGCGAATACTTGCATGCATCCATACACTCTAGCACACTCGACCGTTTCGAATATACCAACGGGGAGAAAAATTTCTTTCCTCCCTTTTATGCTCTCTTATCTCACACTACATTAACATAATTACCTCGGCTCGGATTTACGTGAAGTTACTCTCTCAGCAATGTTAAAGAGAACAGCAACAACCTAAGAACGATTTAACTAAAAAAAAATTCAATCGCGTCTGCTCTTTTAAAAAGCGATTTCAAGAAATTAGACATTGTCGATACTTCTTCGAGAACTGCCGCAGCCAAAAATTGAAGTACGAACACAGAAACATCGCCACTATTTATATCCGCTGAAAGTCTCGACGGAAAACAGAACCTTGTCCACCTTGAACGAAAGATACGCGGCGCGTCTCCGCCGCGACGGCAGCTCCTCTTACAAACCTGACCGATTTTGCAACGTCATTGTCTCCCCTGTCTCGCTAAAGATTACTCCGCGGAGACAGAGGAAAGGTTTCGACGAGGTTGCGCGAACAAACTCCTCCTGTCCGCGCTGCGGTGACTCGTGACATTTCCACGAACGCTCTTTTGCGCGATTCGCCGTTATCTCTTCGCAGTCGGAGATTCCCGGCGAATCAAGGATTCATCTTACGCCATGCCACGGACTCGAGCGTTTTCTGCGGAGGAGCACGACTGCTCGACGATGCAGAGATTCTCGCGCCGCATGAGAAACCAATCGCGACGATCTGCACGGGGCGGTCACGTTTTCGTTGTGGAACGTACGAGCAGGTGGTTTTGTAACAGCCGTGTAGGTTTCAGAGTACAGCGTTTCGGTGGTAAAACGCTTTTGTATATAGGCAGATATATACGTACACCCGCGACCGTAAGTCTTCGACCGGTTACTCCGACCTCTTTACAGGGACGTTGTGCAAACTCGAGGATTCTTAATGTTCGTTGCGATAACGCGTGCTTGTAGCGACGCAAATTGTAGGACTTTCCGAAACTGATACAGAAATTTCTTTACGGTTTTAAGATCAAGACAGGTCTGCAGAATTTATCGATCACTGTTTGCAACGAGAGTAATTACCGATCTATGCTTTCACACGGATTGCACACCTATGGTTAACTTTTCCGAAGTGTTATCGAACCACGCTGTTACGAGCATATAAAAAGGAAGTAAAAAAATGGTATAAAAGAAGATGTAGATACGGTGGAAGCGCGACGCGACTATTGTTCACCGCGGTTAACGTTTCCAGCTTTCTAAAGAGTTCGCCAAAGGATACGCGTCGAATAGTTGACTCACAAAGCGCTGGATAAACGTCGACCGCGAAGGAAATAATGATTACAATGCTTTCTTGAGCACCGCGAGCGGCGCGAATGGCTTTGAGACATTAACCTCGAGTCGTACCTACGTTGAGCAACGAATTCGTGGTTTATACTTGATTTGCCGGGACGTAACAGCTGACGAGGCAAAGGGAAAATCGTTGAATCATAGACGCGGAGAGAACAACATCCTCCGGCGGATGCAAGTCCATTTATAAGCGCTCCTTAACACTTGAAAAATAACGCTTAATAATGTGCCATGCATATTTATAAACGGAATCTTTTTATTCGTTCACGTTATTCCTTTACCCTCGTCCTTGTATCTGATAGAGCAACGTAATAAATATTTATTACACTAAGTTGGAAACATACGCAAACCATTTTTGCAGAGTCCACGTTATCTGGTTAAACGACGCGATCAATTTACTACAATCCTGACATTCGCGGCGTAATTGCGCAGAGTCTTCGGCTCGTAACGACACCTCCGATCGAAGTGCATCCAAACATTGCAATCCATTTTCCACACAAGACTTGCGCCGACTAGTATCCGCTGATCCTCGATCGAATCGCACATCCTGCTGAATCGTTCTGCAACCAACCCACACGTCGACTCGTAATTACGCAACGATCCAGTTCGTTCGATGCAGTCTGCTCCAATTTGTATATGTATATATCGCATTGTTACCATTATCGTTATTATTATTATTGCGTGTGCGTGTTATATCACATTGCATAACGTTCGCTCGAGCAACGGCATCGGATACTTGGCGAGTAACAAACGAACCGATCGATCGCGGCCAATGACGCGCGTAAGGTCGCCGATTTATCTCGATCGCGGCACGAAAGTGCAAGTTCCTGTTATTTTTCTCGCTGAACCCTATCGTACGCGCTGGTACTTACTCCTAGCCTGGTTGTTCCTGGTTGAAAATCTGGGTAACTGGCATAAGGACGGTCACCAGCGATCGTAGCACGTGTCGCGGACGTATATCGCGCGGTGCACGTAGTTCCGTCTCGTTTCCCCTCTTTATTCGCCGTCACACATTCGCCATACACCTTGTCAGAGCGTGTCGATGCTTTGTTACTTGCGTGAAAGTGCGTCTGGTGATATACCAATGATAAACGCGGCGAGAACGCGAGCGGCTCGCCCGTAGCCAGTCGTTCGTTTCGAGAGGCCCCTGTTGCACCTGCAACCGTCCCGTATCGCGAGATCTATGGATCTATCGGGGTTACGCGTCGATCCTAATGAAACCGCGACCGGTGGTCGCCGGTGATTCGTTGCTGCTGACTCATACCGAGCTACAGGCTACTTTGTTTTAGGATTTTATACGATTTGCTGAATAGCGTGGCTGTCTTTCTTTGCGGAACAGTAACTTTCTGTGGTTAGGTGACACGTGTTCGTGACGCACGTGATGGCGATTAGGATACTTATTGCTCGACGCGTAGAGATTAGCGTGGCAACCCTTGATAGTCGAACGTTTCTACTATGGGAAAATCAGTTTTACGTTATTGTTTAAAAATATTGAAAGGTCTGCAGGGGCATTTTTGATAAATCTTTATTGCGCGATACAAATTAATACTAATATAATAATTTAGTCCTTTTGAGTTATATGAGAGTTTAATTTCACTATTATTACCGGACTGTTCTATCTATCGATGTATCATTATCCCACTGTCGAATCAAGTTACGTATTCCTCAACGTCACCCAACAATATCCCTTTATACGACACCAGGCGTCTCGAAACGATCAAGTATCCACCCGGTGGAAATGAATGCAATCCAACATCCGAGGTTCGAACGGAAAAAATCCCATTAACATGACAAGAATGTTAACATTCATCGATTTCGCGTAACTAACTCGCGTTGACACGATTTCGCGCACTACTGATTCATCGTTCTATATAGTCTGATTTTTCTTCGCGTTATTATACGGACACGTACTCTTACTTACGTGCTATTGCAACCTATAATCGCACGTACGAACGAAGCGGTACGATTTTATACATGAACGAGCACCGTCAGACGAAATCGTTGCCCCGTCGCCTGCTCGTAAGTGTATCCTGTCTATTGAGCAACCTATACATGGGATCATTTCTATTATGACGCGTGTGCCCCCCTAATCGAGCTCGACTCAGACGGAGAAAGTGTAATAACAGCAACGAAAGTCCACGGTGATAATTGATTACGAAATGGACGGCTTCTGGTCTAAGCGTGGCGCGGTCCGAGTGATGGATGTTATTGTCGCGATGAATTTCAGTCGTCAGACTTTGGTACCGGATAAAAGATTGTCAGCAGTTTGGAAACGAGAAATTTCTTTCATTTTATCTAGATATATACCGTGTATTTTGAGCAGATAATCCAAACTAGTATTTATTGTTCAAATATTTACATTTCTACGCACTCGAACTCGCGCATCGAACTTTTCGATAACCTAAATTCCTTGATAAAATCTACGTAATTGTCGAGTACACGTTTTATAGAAATTAAGAAGCAAATTACAGCATAGATGTTCATCTTTGCTATTGACCGTGACCGATTTGCTAAATTCACCTTCGAAACGGGAGCGCGAGGTAACCTTGAAAGATTTCGAAAATTTCGACCTTTGTTGTGAAATGCGTTTGCGTGACGAGCAACTTTCGATCTTTAGATAATTTTTAAAAGTGTCCGAAGTGAACTTTAACTTGAAATTATTTTAATATCACGTATGCACGAGTGCAAAGATAATATACAGTGGGAAGATTTAGGCGGGAAATTTGAAATTCGAAGGAGAAATCCGCCAACGCGAACAGCCTGTTCGCCGATTAATCTACCTGGCAGCTTTCACGGGGATCTAGACATTTGTATAGTGGAACACAAATCAGAACCGTTGTTTTCGCACGTGTTCAGCACATGTGCTCGAGTGGCGTTAGGAGTATCCCTCTGTTATTCGAGAATCGAAAGCAATCGGAATTATTAATGACTTATTTCCAGACATTCAGACTTTCCTTGTCAGATATGGTTACTATATGGAGCAATTACTCATTATTGTACAAGGTCGTGAGTTTGTGGGAGATAAAATTGTGCATACGCATATTAACGTTGCTAAAAATGTGATAAAATTATCAACGCTCAACTCCAGAGTGCGATATGCAATTTTTCAACAGAAATATCCATTCTATCTAAATATTCAGATTTGCATTAAGATAATTAAATTTTCAGTCAGATACATCGAAGTAATTTTAAAATTGCACAAAGCTATACAGTTGGCTGAAACAAGCCTGTTGGTCCCCTAAGAACAACGAGTCCAAGGCTAAGTTGCCGCAATCCAACTTTCAGTAAGTTCTGCCGTCTTCAGCCTGATAAATAATTATTACTAAATATTGTGTAGCTCGTTCTTTGTACTAACTATAAGATTTCGCCAACAATTGTGTTCCAAGCTCTTTTTACCATCTTCCTAATCTTTGAAAAACCGACTATTTAGTAGACCATTTTTAACTGTAATCATTTTTAATTGTTGCCAGGATACCTTTCAGGTATCACTCATCTCGACAAGTGTTATTCGCATCGAAAGCCAACTTGAATTGTTCAATATTTTAGATGCATTTCGATTCTCGAATTGCTTTTATATAATGACGAAGACCCGCGTCACCCGCGTCGCTAATCGTAACATCCACGCAGCGATGATCGATGTATCGCGTTGCGCGCATTGTTCCCGCCAACTGTACACCGCTATTGTTCAAACTACGCCAGCGTGCGCGCGCAGCGCGAGGTGTCTGCGCCTGGCTGCGGACGAAGATGACTTTTTCTAAGAATCGATTCTTCAGCTACTCGCGCACCGCGAACTATTCGGATGGGATTTAGGCGGATCTGGATAACGTAATACAACGTTCAAAGGCAGCAAGGAGGTTGAATAACGCGTTGGGCAAGTCGATATGCAATATTCGAACAGTAGACTCACGTGCGGGCCGTGTATACGTGTGCACGCCCGTTTCGACGGTAAGTTCGCTTCCTGAATCGAGACCTACTTTACCAAGTGGCTGACAGATCGGTTCCACGAGGTCGGAGCGTATGAAGAAATCGTTTAGCCCTCGAATCGGAAACGATTTTCCTTTTTTTGTGCCTTTATGGTCAAGTGCTCGAGTGCGCATAGAATATGGATTAGTTCTAAAGCAGGGATATCGGTTTTCAGCCGACATTTCCATCGTAATACCCATTTATTCTAACTCCTTTTTTTTTATATAATTCTTTTCATTGTACCAGCCTCCCCTGTATAATAAGCGATTTGTAAAATCTAGAAACAAAAGGGCGCGCATAATAAAATATCAGCATCGAATAATATAAAACTACAATGGCGTATTCCAGGCAATGACGTCATCATTCGAATCTGAACGATCGTAAATAACTTTTTTTCACTTTCCAGAGCACGAGCATTATAAAAATATTATAAAATCCAAAGGCAATTTATGTTCAAATGAAAGGTCGCAACGCAAAGGTTCGCGCGGCTTCGACCGATCGTTTAGAATCCGCATTTTCGCCTGTTTGCGATACGTAGAGGAAAGCATCGTCGTGCATTTGGTTTATTTTAGCCATCCACGAAATTACACGTCAAAGCGTCTAACAGAGAAAAATAGGTTTGAATGGCGCGTTCGAAAGCGTGCATTGTGAGCCGAATGTGTATGTGGCTGCTGGTTCTCACGAACGGAGCACACTGGGCGCTGGAATATTTTTCTTTAGCCCTCTCTTTCGCTGGTCTATTTGAACAAGATATTCAAGCCTTCCATTGAAAATATTCGTTAAAAGCCTCGAGGAATGGATGAATCTCAAGATTCGACTTCGCTCGGATACTGGAAACGACAAAACCCACGAAAACGAGGCGTATCTACGTCTTCATCTGTAAAGAGACTATCGCCAGACGGTATATTTATCGTTCGAAATCGTGGAGACGTTTTAGACGAATAAAGTTTACGAGGCTGACTCTAACAAAGGGGTACTAAAAAACCTTCGAATTCTTATGCACGTTGGACCAAACACGAATCGTTATCCGACGATCGCGATCCTTATCCGATGGTAACAACAAGCTCTCGTGAACCAACGAAATTTAATTAAACTTTCTACTATCCTCGAAAGAAACGCGGCAATCTTTGCGCAATTATTGCAGAAATAATCCCAAGAGATTACAATTACACCTGTTTCAATATCCAACGGAGCGTTGCAAACGGAAAGAACTGGCTGAGCGACGAGGAATCGGATCTATATCCGTGGACAGTGTCGCGGATCGATTGCTCCACCGATCGAACAGCGAAGTGTTTGTCACCGAAATACTGTAGAACCTGGCGTCGCTCTAAAGCGTCGCTTTAAAGATACAATTAACAGCCTCACCTGGAAGTCTCAAGGATTCTCCATCTTTCCCTGTCCCTCCCTTTTCGATCTTCCAACGTTGCCGCGACTACGTGGATCCCCGAACGGAGCGTACAAGCATCTCTCTGAACGGAGCCACGGCGATTTTTTAATGAACGCACCACTATCGCCAGTCCGATACACACGTCCTGCACTTTGAGCTAGTCCGTCTCGTACCGAGCGACAAACATCCGCTTAACCTCGCCGCGACCGTGTACCACATCCAACGATCCAACCTGTCCACTCAATGTCACGCAGTCCCCGGGGTCCACGAACTTGGGCCAATTTCCTGTCACCCTCTCTAAATCACGCGTCTAATCCGTAACGAGCGCGAGCCGCGCGGAGCCGTCACCGCGCAGAATCGCGCCGGCGGTTTTCGCGGTCTTTTATCCCGCACGCTTCCGGCCGGCCGTTGGGAACGCGGCCATCGATCGGCGCCGCGGATTCCCGGAGACAATCGATCGATAACGAACGACGAGAGTACGAGATCGACGTGTTCGCACGTGTGGCGCGCCTCCTTTCGTATGCGTCCTATCTCCTCTCGCGTCTGTCGTCTACCTCTTCTCCACGCCACGGTGGGAACCGCCGCGTCCACCGCCGCCGCCGCCGGAGGATCGATCGATCGATCACGACCGACACCGTTCTCAGCGCTCACGATCGCGACGGGCAACGATCTCACCGTGAGCAGCGAGCCTTCGCGACTGCGGCCGCTATTTCGTATCTACTCGCGGCGAGCGAACGATCGCTGGTGAATGTGCGCGCGCGCGCGCGCGCGTGGTCCCTCGCGTCTCCGCGCGCGCGCGCGCGCGCGCTCCTTTCTCTGTGTGACACCTCGCACGCACAGAACGCGTTAATAAACGACCGTCCACCGTCGTCCACCGTCGTCCACCGTCGTCCACCCATACACCCATGCACTCCGCCGTCGAACGCATTGCTCGGGTGGACGTACTGGGGAGAGACGAAGGCTCTAACCTCACGGTGGGTGGTAAACGAGAGATAAGGGAGCGTCCGCTTTTTTTCTCTTTCCTTTCTCTCTTTTTCTTTTTTTTTCTTTTTTCTTTTTCTTCTTTCTTTCTTTCGTCTCCTGTTTTTCTCTTCTCTTCTCTTTGACAAGATCGATCCTTGTCTGGTTCGCGTGAATCCTCAGGTGGCGCTGGCACTCCTAGTTTGTGTTTCCCCGACGATGCGGCTCGACGGGATGGGGCAGAACTGGTTTTCTGAATGGTGGAAAATCGAAGATCGGAGCCGATTTACGGCCGGCGAGGAAGGCAGGAGATAAGGGGCGTTACTCGCGGTCGTACGTTTAGGGATGGAATGAGGAAAACGGGTGGATTATATAAATCCGGATAGAAGGAAAATGCTATGTATATGTAGCGATATTTTCAATTGCATTTACTTGCAAAATGTCGGGACGTATGGTCTGTATTACTATTAATGTTGATTACACAGAGATTTGTCAATTGTGTTTTTAGAAAATGCCGTTTTGAATGTCGTAAAACTCACGTTCCAGTCAAGGACGCCAAGTTTTACGGTTTAATGGCGACACGTTCATTTGCAATAGTTGATTAATTTTAGACTAAAGAATGTACAATTCTTATGTCATCGCTGCATAATACTCGATTTATGCACGAAGAGAGATAAAAGAATTTCCCATTATGCATTCGTACCTTCCGTGTCAGGAAAAGACGGAAAAGCTGCTCTATCTCGCGATATCGATGGGCGTACTGAATATCGAAGGAAGAACTGAAAGAAAGCATCACGTAACTCGGTAAATTCTTTTACGCGCACCTGCATCTAAATGTTTCACCGTGTTACATGCATACAAAACGATACATTATAGTTCGTCTATCAATTTTACGACCTTGCGACGACCTCGATGTACTCATCGACCTTGCTTCACGCGACTCGACTTATCTCAGAGCTCGATTCCTTTTAATCTCTTCAATTTTTACGGACCGTTATACCAATCCGTTCGCTTATGGGACGAAATAGGTCGTCTTACATATCATCTGCATACCAATTGGCAACGAGGGATTCGCGGAATGAAAAAAGGGAACGCGTTTCAGAGTTTTCTAAATGGCGGAACGCGGACGCCGCGGTGACACAAAAACGTGGTGAATATGCACACGATAAAGCAGAGAACGACCTAATGTGGTAATCGTTTCACTTTTGAAACTTCATCGAGCCTGTTGCGAGATATTGTAAACGATCGCGCGTTTCGTAACCGACCGATCCGATTCGCCTTATTACGCGCGAGCTTCCGCAAGCTGCTCTTACGATGGCTCCTCTTCCCGCCGTTTCGCGGATAACAATGAAGCCTAATTCGCGGCACCTTCCGAGCCCCCGTTTCCGTTCTCACGTTCGTCCGTCCCGAATGGAATCGACGATCTTTTCGTCTAGACACGTTCGCTCCGTTACTTCGCTGCTCGCGTAGAAAACGATCTCGAGAGAGGATATTGCTCCTTGCTCCGATGTTTGGGGAACCTCTTAGGCGGTGATAATTACGATAACGCTGTTATTTAACGGTATTAAATAAGCGTTCGGAACTCGAGAGAGGAATACAATCGTGGCACCATTTTGGAGTCTTGAATGGAAGACGCACAGTAAATAGCGATAATTAATTTATCATTAGCACGCAGCATAAACTCGATAGAACCGCGAACGTGAGCACGAAGATCGAGTTTCCTTGTTCATTGGATTCTTCGATCGTACGAACTTGATTTGCTCGACCAGTCGTTCGAATATTTCGTGGTCGATTACATAAGCGCGCGGACTGTCAGTGAAAGGGATTCCCATTCGGTTGACAACCGAAATGTCGTCGAAAATTAAACGCGAAATTATGTCAATCTGTTAACCTATGAAAGTAGTTCCGAGTACTCATTGCAGTATTAACAAAAAGATCCTTCGAATACTCTTTCAAATACATTCTTCCTATCACTGGTACACACCATTTCCACGTTCCACGTATTCGACGCGAATTTCCCATTCGAATACTTTTCAAAATCCATTCTACTCGACGCCGCTCTCTGTTCTCCAGGAATTCTTAGCCATTGGGCGTAAAATTTCGGTGATCGTTGCGACGTTCGTCGTCGCGATGCCAGTCAAGTTCAGCTTATTGCCCAAAAATAGCTGGCACACCAGCCACAATACCCTCCTACGTGTGTCCGCTTAATTGAGATGCGCGGAACGGCGAGATCCGCCTTCGCGCGACGTCTGCCTCGTCTCCGAGCCGTATATCCCAGGCGTTCGACGATCACGACCTTGAGGAACAACTAAGCGACACGTCTGACGCGTTCCTCGGCAGCAATTCTTCCGACTAGTCGCCCCTCGCCGTCGTCACTGTCCACGTTACGGTTTCCACGGATAATTGCCGCCGGTTCGCAAACCGCGCCAGCGAAAACCCGGCACGGTTGTGCAAATATCATCGGATTTCGCAATGGCCGGGCAACATTTCGAGCGTGAAAGTTCTGATACCGCGACCGGCCGGAAAAGAAATGACTGTGGATATCGTGCGAATCGACGCGGTCGCTCGGTGCAAAAGAACACGTTTAATCGAGGTTAAGTTACGTTACAACGCGTTACGTCATTTTTCCCTTCCCTCTATTTCGGTTCGATCCCTTTTCCTTTTCAAAACGCGTCACTTCCTCCGTATTTTCCTCGCGGCCCTCGCGTTTCTGGGATCCCCGAAGCCGAGGATCCGTTTTGGAGCCGTTCCTGCCATTTTGGTACCTGCGTGGGAGGGAGCTGATTTTATCGTCGAAGATAAATCGCCTCTTAAGGAGTTGTATTTTAACCCCTTTCTAGACAGTTGCAGCTTTTATGACGGAAATGGAATTTTGTTTTCAGGTTTCCGAGGAATGGAGTATCGAAAGTATTAGGCGGTGCAATGCGGAGACATTGTATGGTAACTTTGAGTTTTCGTACGTTCCTTGAAAGTTTAGATTTTGGTATTTTCGTTGTACCAATTTGCCATTTGATACATTAATGCCATAATATCAATCGCTGGTATTATAAAGGATACTGGGAATATATAAGATCGTGATGAAAGTGGCATTAGTAACGAGGCTATTTATTAGCATAACCTACAAAGTTGCACAGGGTAATGTTAGGGTATACAATGGTTGCACCGATTTCGCAAGGCGAGAACTACATAAAGAGTTACCACCAGTCGCATGGCATTCCTTCTTCTTTTCTTGTCTCCGTGGTCTGTGCGAAACAACAAACAAATCGGGTACAACATTGTTTCGAAAACTTGTTTTGCCTGAATAAACAGAGCGGGTATTCGATAAGAGACAGTCCAGAGAGAAACTGTTCGAGGGAACACTAATGGGATACGAGTATATCCACGTACTTCTTCGCGAAGTTCTTATTCCACTTGCACTTGGGAGAGGATGGGATTGCTGATCGGATCGGATTATTTTCTGAACAGAGAAACGAACTAGTCGTTACGAAAACACGAACAATTAGTCACGAAGAAAAAAAACTACTTGATAAACCTGTGGAATAACATTGCATCAACGTTCTACGTTGCATCTTACCCTTTTTCTCGAATGCTTTCGTCATCTGGACGTTGGCAATTCCACTTGATAGCTACGTAGATGAGTATATTAATTCGCTAGCCGTAAGAAGTACGCATCGCGTAAGAAAATGTTTAAATTCTTCGAAATTAAACAAGACTATTTATTGGGATAGCTTTCCTAGACTCTACCAAGATATGCGACGTCTTGAAGACGAAGAAAACGAAGTTAAGAAATTTAGCAAGAAATCTGCGAGTTATTAAACATTTAATAAAGAAATACGTTTCAACATCGGTAAATGAGAGAAAATTATTTAACGACACCATCGAGAAAGGAATATTTCGCGTAGCTCCTCTCCTTCCGTAGTTTCATCACCTAAACGCCGGCAACCAGACAGGCTGCGGCGCTAGTTCAAGAAGTTAACTGACCACTGGGAGAGAAATGACCAGTCGTTGAAACGAGGCAAGGGTGAAGGTCGCATTAGTCACGAGAGGCCTGTCTCAGCATGGTACATGCGCTATTCGCAGGTATTCACGAGCACGCGTTACAACCTATACACAATGGCGTTCGTTGGCGTTGAAAAAGAAGTTCTGCTATCGATAATACTCCATCTTACCCTGGGGATCGACAATGGTCTCGTTACGCGCGCGCATAGGGCGGGAATCCGATTTCGAAAAAAAGTTCGTCCGTTTCGCGCGCGTTGCGCTTCGCGAAAGCGAATTCGGCCCTTTGTCGCGCGATCGCCGTGAAATAAAGTCGAGCCGGTTTAATGTCAATATGCAACGCGAAATGTTGCAGCGATTTGACAGAGAACGGTCAAAAAAAGTCTGCACGCGTGAAGGAGATGTAAAAAGAGCAAATCGTGCGGACATGATTTGGTGCACAGGTGTTGGTGCACTTTTTTTTTGGCTGCTTAGACTTGTAAAAGTATGAAAGTTGTCAGTAAAATTTAGTAACTGCATTTTATTGTGTATAAGTAAACTTAATGTTATTTAAGACCGTTGAATGTTAAGGGAACAGAAGTTTTCGTATACCATTAATTATGACTTACGCTTAAAATGAAGCTAATCGATCGTTTTCAGTCTATTACGAAAACACTCCTGGGGCTGTCATCTGCGTGTTTGCGCGTCGTTAAACCAGTAAAAGTCGTGTACTGGTGTAAGGAATCTGCATTTATGATAACGCAGGATTTCAAGGTTGTGAATACACTCTCTTTCCGATGCTCGCGTAACCGGTTCCTTCGGATTCTACCGATAGTCTGGCGAAACGAACGTCGTGACTAGTCCAGAAGAAAATGAAATTTCCGATTTCAGGTTTAGAAAATTTTTACTTCGTTCCTCTTTCACAGGATATATTATCAGTCATTAGCTGATAGTCATTTACATCATTCACACTTCAAAAATAGCATTACATCCATCATCCATCACCATGTTCATACTTTGTCGTATAACTCTTATATATAATATGTGTGTGCATTCTGAAGATTACATTGAATACATACATCAATTAAATAAATTTCAGCAAGTATCTTTACAAACAGCGCTCCTTATCTACTACTTGCTTTATACTTATTGATAACTTTATTCTCTTTTATGGAACTTTATATTTGAATCCATCCATTCTGTGTCGAATCGGTAACATTGCGAGTGACACTAAAATGATACGATTCGTGGAACACAAGAACGCATTTAAGCGATTGATCTATTCTGTATTATGTCTATGCCTGTATCTTGCCTAAATTACTTCGTACTCATGGTGAAGTTGTTAAAGTTGCATATGCAGTGTTTCCTACATTATCGACAATAGATTACAGTGGTTCTTTAGATAAGTTATCACAAAATACAAACCTGCAGAGGATAGGTACTTATCGATACAGTAATTTCCCTCGAACGTTCAAACTCTCAGTTATCTATAAAATGCACATTCATTTTTTCATATCTTTATAGATTACACATTATGATATTAACAAAATGAAAAACGTGGAACAAAAATAATTTACTATTTCGTCTCATCAAATCACCATTTCGCATAGTTTATTCTTACACGATACATTAATCATTAGCTGTTAGATGTACGACAAACGACGTTCATCCCCCAGCCAAGAATCAGCTAAGGAAACCGTGAACCCTGCTCTCGCGCATAAATTACACGTAATCACGATTCGACTACGGTATCGAGCGGCATTAAGGAACCGTGACAAAGTGAAACGAGTATTATGAATGAAAATTTGTACGGGCGTATAATAAAGTGGTTTTCGCCTCTCGAGCCTCCGTCGAGGGGTCGCCCCGTGCATAATTCGTGGCGCGGATCTCGTGTAAAACACGCGCGTGCACAAAAGCCGTCCGTGTTCGAGTGACACAACAGAAAAACCGATTACGCGGACGGAGAGAGACGGAGTTGATTTCCCCCGAAAATAAGGACGAGGAAAACGAGGTGGAAGGCGAGAGAGGAGTCGCGTCGTCGCAGCTGCCCGTGGCGAATCCGTTTTCAGCGCCGCGTTGGGGCTGCGGGGACCCCCTCGATCCAGCGCAGTCCATCATCCTCGTCGACGACTTGTCAACTCCATTAAGTTATGAGCGGGCATGTGCGAATATTTCGAGAGTTTTCAACTCCGCTGTCCTCGTCGCGACGAATTCGATTCGCTCTTTGTGCTCGACCGATTCGCCGCCTCGAGTGGCGCAAACGAAGTTAGGAAGACGCGCAGGGTTGTCGTCGATGGCTACATACGATGGACCTTCGAAGAAATGTTACATTTTTATTTAAAAAATTAGGTTAATGCGTGCGTACGCTGCAATTCAGAATTTTAGCACGCGTCCCTGGCTAGTTGAAAAATTCGTTATCGGTTGTTCGTAGGAAACATTTCTCTTTCCATCGCTTTCAGATCGGCGCATAAAGCAAATTACGCGGTTTAACGAAAAATTCCAATAGCGTGAAATTTAAATAATCGAAAGCAAAACAGAAGAAGCAACTGAAAAGCCCAAATCGAATGCCGTCGAATCTATCAAAGAATCCGTACCCGCGAACAAACAAATCAATAGAGAACAGACAAGGGGGCAGTCGAAAAAAAGACGGAAAGGGGAAAGGAAGAAAAATATGGACGGGAGGAGATCTTGCCGCCCCTTTTTCTAGCCGCGCTATCGAGAGAACGATAAAGGAAGGGAGCAAATATCATTACGCGGCTGCGGCGCGATTCGATTAAAACGCTATTCACGTGTATCTAGCCGAGGTCCGCATAAACCTCGAATATAAACTGGCCGATAGTAAAGCGGCGTAACGTAATTCAGGCCGGGCTGAAAAGCGGCGGGGTGTTCGTACAAAAGGAGAAGGGCTGCTGTTGGTGCCGGTGTTGCTGCGGCGGCGGGCCAGAACGTGACGCAGCGTGACTCGTTTACTCGGTACGCTGGCACAATGCGTTCGTCAGTGGCGCAACACACCGTGTAGTACACGCACGGGGTGTTCGCGCGGTTACTTGTCGCCGCTTTTTTTCCCCGTCAGCGATAAGTGCGCGGGGGTAACGAGAGAGGGGAAAGTTTCGCTCTCTCCCCTTTCTTTTTCTCGTAATTATCATTGAAAACGAAGAGCAAGTTTAATTGTTTCGATGGGACGTTTTGCGGCCGCGCTCCTTCGCGGAATGCTGGTTCAGAACGCTCCGTTTTAATGACGAGGTTGGCGCGTCCGCGCGCAACACGGGCATATTTGTTTTTCAAATTGCGCGCAAGAATCGCGAAAAGTGCTTCGAACAGTCGCACGATCGAGAGCAGGGTTTTATAGCGGTCCGCACACGGCGGAGCAAGCGCGTATTCATCTTGCGGTCATCGAGATCCTCGCCGAGCGAGCGTATTCATAGTTTCCTACCGTGCATTAACGCGGCCAGGCCTCCGTACTCCCGTGAAACTGATTGATTACGAGCCGCGGCGATACCGCGGGCTCGTTTTGTCCGTCCGCCTCTGAAAGGGACGCCGATGGATGCCTTTTCAACCGCGCGCGCGATCTTGCCCACTTTTGCCGCCCCTACGTTCTCTTTTACGATCTTGTCTTTGATGTTCAACGCACCGCCGCCGCGGACTGATGCTCCCTTTCGCGATTCCACGGTTAACCGTATATTACCAGTTACTTAGGTCGCGACTTCGTTGCGAAACGGGGGGCGATCTCGCGTCAACTCTGCACCTGCGCAACCCCTTTAAAAAATGTTAAACTCCAATTTGGTTGGGGTAGACGTTCGACGAATTGATTGGGCCAGGCGGATGTAATGGAGGCAAATAAATAAGACGGGAGAGAAAGAGGAACGGTCTGCCGTGGTACATATTTCATAAGGGCCGGATGGAGCGGCT
The DNA here is from genome assembly GCA_963969225.1 of Xylocopa violacea. NCBI lineage: Eukaryota > Metazoa > Arthropoda > Insecta > Hymenoptera > Apidae > Xylocopa > Xylocopa violacea. The sequence continues at coordinate 32,596,206 of CAXAJV010000005.1, read as the reverse complement.
CCTGAATTTCTGATTATATTAACCTAACCGGGATGAATTCTTTTTGCGATGCTCGCCGCCCCTCGGCCGGCTGGCTGTGTTACACGATTACAATTAGTAGCACCCCCTGCGTATTCCCTGATTACATCAGACGACGAACCTCCGGAGGCCCCACAATTGGCTAGTTATCGATATTGGGGTACGGCCTGTTTTGTTCGCCGCGAGTTAAACGCTGCGACTTTCCCCGTTACGTCAACTCGCGTTTAACCACGGCGTTCCAAGCAGTTTGCTGGTAAACGACGAATCGTTTTACAGATACTTCTTTCCTTCTACAGATCGTGCATACACTCGAACTAAAAGAAACCTGCGTCGACCGCGAAACTCGAACCCCAGCTCGACAATTTCCTAAAATACCCTCCCATTCACCAGCCATCGTCGGCTGCACAGGTAAGTAAACAAGCGAAAGGCAGGCACGGACGTATCCCGAAAAATGGCGAACTGGAGTGGAGCAGATAATTTATGGAGAACCGTAGGATCGGCTCGAGCACGGACAACGATATTCCCCAGCGTGCGCAACGACATCTTCATTCACGGAGCCGGTGGCAGGGCAGAGAGGGCTCCTGATTCATCGTGGCTGCACAATTCGTCTCGTTCCTATTCACCAGGACGAAAAACGGAGTCAATGGGCCGTCGTCCTCGTGTTCGTTCCGGCTCGAGGCTTATTATTAGCCAGGAAATTATTTCGGCTGCGCCCAGCGACGCTGGCTACAGGTGTACCCGTTCACGGATGCGCGTCCCGTTCAGGACACCCGCGTACATTCACTGTCGTTCCACGCTTGGTCATTGAGAAAAACGGGAGAAAAGATACGGAGAAAATAGTTTTCGCCAGCGACGAATCGTAGGAAACCAACGATCTCCCCAGAGGGGAGCAACCGGGGAGGAAACGAAAAGCATCCACCGCCATTCAACCGAACGATCCGTTCGCCCCCGACCAGTCCTCGGCTCTGTTCGATGAAAAGTGCGTTCCACACCGAATGCTCGAGCAACGGCGTGCAATTCTGTCCGCGGACAATGCGAGCATTTGTCAGGACAGAGTATCGATGAGCACTTCATTTTTCGAGACGATCGAAAGTCCTCGAGAGCGCACGCCCACGTTTGAACGACTATGAGAATCGGGGTGCAGAGGTCTGCGCTGGATGGACCCGAATTTATTTCTGTTTTTCAACAGTGGATACTTACCGGTCCATGTTTTGTCTTTTTATCTACAGAACTTGTTTTTTTATTTACAGTGACTGCAAATGAAAGGAGTCTCAAAGGTGAACGGTTAAAGAGGACGAAGAAGTGATTTTAGTAAATTGAAAATAACGTAGTAGGTATGGATGGCTGTATTTGTCCATTACCCGGATGCTTCTTTGCCGTTCGTGTCACTCGCTCAGGGTATCCTCGAGCTACACCTTGAGTTCCGTGAACAGTGGTCCCAGCATCGTCATCCTGCGTGTTCACTGTGTGGTCATCCGTTATGGTAACCGGCCAGTCACTGAAATCTTTGTCCGTGGCGATCCGAACGCCGATGCAACGAACGTTAATGAGTATTGATGTCCTCCTCGCGATCGATCGACCGCCCCGATACCGTTTACCGGAACTCGCGTCACGCGGAAATGTCGTTCGGCCGTATCGCGACGATCGAATCGCTGATACAGTTATCGTCGCGCGGCGCGTTCGACTATTTTCAAAAAATCGCGTTCGGTATCTCGAAATAACGGCGACATTCGAGATGTCGAAGGACGATGGTTACACGATCCTCTTCGAAATGGAATCTAGGATTAAGGTACCCTCGCGCGAGTTCGAAAAAATTGAGAAACGTGGATTTCTCGGACGTGTTCGATATGCGTAATTATCGATGATTAGTCTCAGTCGATGGAATCTACATAGTGATACGTAAATTGTGAAATGTGGTTTGACGTGGAAATAAAGTTTGATAGATCGCGTCGAGCTGGGAAGTTGTAATAAAAGTTCCGGAACACGCCATTAGGTGATTAAATTATCAACTTACAGGTATTCGACTTTTTAATTTTTGGAGTTACACGCGAGATAGTCGAATAAAAGGGATTCGCGCGCAGTTGTACGCGCGGCAAACGGAGTCGAGCTGCGCCTCGCGGCGCTACCACGCCGAAACCACCCTCTTCTGCTCCCGATCTTTCGACGACGTTTCGCCATTCGCCGGTTTCGACGCGGGCCAACGCAGAAAGGTAGCGGCGCAGGATGACGCGCGGCGAACATCAAAGCGTCCGACATCTTTTAAAGGCCGCCACCGCCTCGGAACTCGTTGAACCGGCTCCCTATTCCTCTCTCTCCATCGCGATTCCCCAGCGTTCGTCGATCCTCCTCGCGTGTATCGTTTCTGTGCCGTTCTCCTCATCGAACCGACTCCAGGAGGACGTCCACGATGAATTTCACCGGGGCTGTTGCCCGTGCGTGCTCGCGCGCGCGCTGCTCCTTTCTGTCTTTGCTTCTGTGCTTCTTCCTCCCCGCGTCCCTCTCTCGCTCGGTGTTCTCCATTCGAATCGACGTACGTACAGTGGTACACGTGTATTTCGCATGCATAGCCGCGCGGACGTTCGATTGATTGCGAGCAACGAGGGGTAGGAGGCGAGCTCAGGCGGATAGCGATCGCCTTTTACGTACGTCCATTCTCTGAGTCTTAAAGCAGTGGTGATGTTTCATACTTTCTTTCGAACAAGAAGTTTGCGAGATGTTTTATCCTCTTCGATTCACAGAGATGGATAACTACCCTTCTACCAACTCGCCATTTCTTCAAACCACCCAGAACAATCGATCGTCGAAACAACGTCTCCCAATGTCGCGTAAACGAGTCTCTCTGTCCGCAAAAAAGGAGCCCAATATCATCAAATTTCAACTCGAACGAAACCTTAGTCTTTGTCTTCTCGTCCTCGCGTTCAGACCACCCCCTAACACGCGGAAACGGGCAACGGAAGAAGCATCTACCCCGAAACGGCTTACCATCTCCCGTGAAACGGAGCTGGCGATTTCGGGCCGGAAAAACTGACGGTCAACGATCCGCTGTCGAGCCTCCGACGCCTTTTGTCGAGCGAGGATCATCTTTCGCGGCGCGCCCTTCAAAATCAGATAGCGTGCGGGTCCAGAGTAGCGCTGGCGTCGTGGCGAGCAACTCGATATTATTCGTCACCCCTCGGTCAGGTAGATTAGACTCGGCGGAATCGTGGAAAGGGGATTAAGGGTATCCAAATATCCAAGTCCTGGTTAATAACGAGGCTAAGCACCGAGCGTCGAAGCCTTGGCCCATTTCCCTGGCCAAGTCCCTGCCCCATTGGCACCGTTCACCGACAGCTCGAACCTTAACAATGGGGAACCCACTACCCTGGCACCCTGCGCTCCTTGCTCTCCTCATTCTTCGCGGATTCATTACACTTAACGAGGGGTTTATTATTTAAAAAGGATTTACGTTAATTCGCCGGATACTTGGCTGTGCAGCGGGGATCGGTTCCCGAGGAGGTAGCAAACAAGCGATTATCCGTTTGGGTTCGAGCGGAAACCGAACTGCGAGGGATGGTTTACAAGTTGCGTGCTGTTTTTCAGTTCTCGAAGCGGGGCGTCGGGGCATCGAGGTATCGGGTTCGTGGGTAAATCGCGTTAGAAATTGTTTGCGATTTTTGCAAATTCGGAAGTTGAAGTTCGCGTTGAGCAAAATGGGTGACCAGCGTTAAAGATATGAAACGAGGCGTGATTTATCGCGAGTCTCGGATTAAAGTTAAAGAGTTTCGCAATCTTTGAAGTTGAAGAGTTCCACGATGTTCGCTTTACTTTCTTTTTTGTTACTCGTGCTCACCCTTTGGTCGTCTTATCTTCGCGATATGCACCGTTGTTTTATTGTGGCGCGCTTTATCTGAAAAACGTTTGAAAAAAAATCGTTCGAACCCGATGCGAGACGTATATGAATGATACGCGAGGGAGGGGGAAATGTTAGAAATTCCTGGTCGTACGGTGTAACGCTCCGTTGACACGATGATGGATCGTCCACCTTGACCGGACAGGTAGACTGTACGTTCACACTGACGCGCTGAAAGTGTGTAATCGTGGCGGCACGCAGGTACCTTTACAAGGGTCAACAACTCCATCAAAACGTGAAAATCATCTGATACGATGCTCGACCCGGTTGCTCGCGGGCCTGGCATGCGACGAACCTTGAACGCGTGCACGAAATCCAATGTCAAATAATCGTTCTTAATGGCTACGCGATTCAATTTCTCTTTGCACGAATTTGTTCTTTTTCTACCGTATTTCCAAATGATACTTTCGACGCGATTAATCGCGCGGTTTAATCGTCGCGTCACCGTTCCTCGACGCGACTCGCAAGCAAGGGAATGGCGCCAAAATTAAGAAGAAAGACTCCAGCCAGCAAACAATTTTCCCACAAAACGAAAACGACAAATCCAATTGTTAGCATCCAATTACCCCGAACAATGACGCATAATCTTCTTTCCCAATTTCGCAGCGGAGCCCCGAAATACGGCGAACGCGTCGGAATTCCATCGTAATGCGTATTAATTCTGTGGCCGCGGCGGCGTTATAGGATTCCCGCAAACTAGATTCAAGCCAGAAGAAGAAAGGGCGAAGGGTGAGCGATTACAATAAAGGTCTTTGCACGGGAGCAGCTAGGAGTTAAGTCGTGGGTAATAATTACCGATCCCTCGTTAGCACTGCCAATAGAGTGCCTCGCCCACCTGCCCACGGTTATAATAATATAAGCCGCCTCTTTTGCGGCTCGCAGCCCTCGCACGTGCCGCACTCGGCCAGCCTTCTTCGTTCCTTTTCTGCCCTCCGTTTCTCACCCCTTTGTGCGTGATCGACCGCTGCATCGGTACTCCAGCCTCGATGTCTCTCTTTTCTTCTTTCGTCGCGTGACATTCCGAGATAGTCGCGTACAAATTCTTGCGTGCGGCGCAAAAAGTGTTCGAAGACGTTCAAAAGTTACTGTACGTTTGCTTTTACTATAAGTTGCTTTGTACAGAAGAATGTTGAATACGATAGCAAACAGCGGTGCGTTATTAAATTGTAATTACTGCTGAAATTACTACACGGCACCGAGGACAAATTTTTGACACGAGTAAAGAGTAAGAACCGACGTCCCTTCGTCCCTCTGTTTTCGTATTCTGGTACAACTAACGAGGTACTCGTTCGATTAATTGCGTTATTCAGAAACGATCAATCAGCAATTAGCAGCGTACTGTCCAGCCTGGGGTGGCCGGACCGTGCAATCTGAAGATTGAAAGCGGACCACGCGACACACGTGCGGTACAATTTTAAAACGTGCGGTCAATTATTCGTCTTCGCTGAAATCCGTCATCAATTCGCTAGAATTTGACCCGCGTCGGTGCTAATTTCCGTCCGTGGTACAATCGAGTGGCTCGTGAAGTAGGATATACCGCGTTCCCGTCGAAACGCGCGAACGCTACCACGAAACCTTGCGGAGAAGTCGCTGCGCTACGAACCGCGGACGACGCTGACTCTAATTACGAATCTTGAGACCTTGGCCACCCCTGATCGGTGCGTTTACGTCGACCTCGGTCGATCGTGCCGTTTCTTTTTCCCCTGCCAATTTGCAGCGAGAGACACCGTCGGTGGAACAAGTCGGTGCGCACGCCGCGTCCTAGCTGCGAGGGGTGGCGCGCTGCGGGGAGGTAAGAAGGAAGATCGGTCTGGTCACACATGACAATATACGACGAAGGCATGATGGATGAGGGGGCGGCTAGTTTACGTGATCGGGACATGATCGCCGGCAAACGGGGTGGTCCGGCTGTCCGTGCCCGGCCGTTCCTCCTCCTCGCTCCTGCACGTCGCGCACGTCGCGCACGCACACACGAACGCGCTCGAACGCACCCCTGTCACCGGCCTGACCGATCTCGTTGTCATATTCTACGGACGCGGCCGGTACGGCCACGGGAGAAGCTGCTCGCTTGCATATAGGGGTCTGCGTGCCAGCTCGGTGCCTTTTATGCCCTGTTCACACCGCGCAACCACCGGGAAACGATTATCGTGGCGCGTGGTAGCGACGGTGAAAAGTGGATCGCTGTTGTCCTTCTCGTTTCCTTGGTTTTCGGGGTTTTCTTGCCATCGATACAGCGATCAGTATGGTACAATTGGGGGATTATAATTGGTACGTAATTTGAGGATGGAAGTAATGAAAAGTAGCCAGGTACATTTGACATAGTAGAATTCGATTTATCTCAATCTGTTGGAGGACAAACGGTTTAAACGGAAAGTTTAATTTTCAAGTTTCAGCTTCGGAATATTAAAGATCTCTTTCTCTCTGCCTTGTCTTATTTCTTTTTTTTTTTTTTTAGAGGGCGTTTCCGTACGACGAAACGCCGCTGAAATTCGTACGGACGTCCCCGGATAGAGGCAGAAACGTCACGCTGCGACGCGTTACGGGCGTACGGGAGCCGGGCAGCGACTTTTGACGAAGGAAGACGGGACGACGGGCCGCGCGGAGAAACCAGTAGCCTCCTCGTCGAAGTATCCCGCTGACCTTTCTTTTCTTCCTCTGCCTCTCGATTCTCTCTTTACCGGGGCGATCGTCGTGAAGTTCTGACGCAAGGAATGCTTTGCCGTTGCCGAGAGGGCCCTGGCTCCTTCTTCGTGCTACCGGCCCCGTGAAGACTCCGAAACGCGAACCAAACCAGCCGCGTCCTGCCTCTCCGCTGCCTGTGGCCTCCGCTCGACTCCGCTCCGACGTCGCGGCCCGATGTTTCGTTCCTGGCAGCGACGTTGATTCTACAGATATAATATCAGAGGCTGCCGCGCGAAACCCCGCTCTCTGGATGTCTAGCTTGAAAAATTCTTAATTAAATCTCGATTGGACGTTCCTTTGGCAGCGGTCGGTACGGGCGAATCAACGCTGCCTGTGACGCGGATGACGGGTTGCGGTTGTTGGTATCGAGTAATGGGAGTATCGAGATTCGTGCAACGAACAAGGTGACCCGACGCGTCCCTTGGGTCCGCGAGGACCACGAAAGAGCCTGCTGGCTCCCATTCGCCGCCGAGAAATCCATCCGTCGTCCGTGAAATACCACCCCCGATGCCATTGTTTCTTGGGTTTTCGTTGGCAAAATAATCGGGGTTCCGGCTAAGATCCGCGATAACGCGGAGGGGTGGGGCAATCGAGAAAATTACCAGGAACGATGTTAAACCACGAGACGGTATCGAGGGGGAGGGACGGTTTAGGTGGAATCGAGTTTAGGTCCGTGCTTTTTCCTCCCCTATCGAGAACAAATGCAGGAGCGCCTATCGATCCTAGCCGTCGAAGGACATTCGTTTTCATCCTAAATCCAGCGAGATTGAGGGACGCGACTCGATAAATGCCCGCGCAGAAATTGATTTAGAAGATTTTCACGGGCCGTTTGGCCGCGCTCCACCCGTGGATAGAGAAACGGAGAACGCGGTATCGTTGCGCGACCCCCGACGCCGGTGTATAGCGTGCTCGATCACACACAGATGACCAATCAGGGGCGAACTGTTTCCCAGGAGTCAGGAAACCGAAAATGGTCCGCCGTGTTATCGCGTTTTACTCTACACGTGCACGTAGCGTGTACCAGTGAGGCTTCTCTGGCGAATTCCATCTGTTCTTCAGTCAGCTTTTATGGCGCCTCGTATACTCTTGCATCCTGAGTCTTGCGTTGTTGTTCGCACGCAAAGAATTTCTTTGTCCATTGGATAGATTTTGTTGAAAAATTCTCTATGTTCTGCAATAACTTTCAACAGTTTCGAGAAGAAATCGAACTCGGTCAAGAATCGATCGACGACGCACCAGGACTTCGCATAAGGTCCTCGTGTTAGGTAAACGATCGACAAGAGAAAAGTCAATTCGCGGATATTTATGAAGCAGCGATTACAACGAATAATAGCGTGGCGAATCAGCGCGCGGTCCCCCAAGCGACGTGTCCCCCTTTTGCCATTATAGGGAACCACCCATGCATGAAGTATTATCATACAAATATAATCCCCGCCCTTCTGCGAAATAATATTTGTCCTGATCGTCGTACGACCAATTATCTTAACTTGCGCGATATGTCAACCCCTATGCGTACCGCAGCCACGCACACCGACCCGTGGACGCGTGTAGGAAAAGTTTCCGCGTACCTTTGTATTGTTCCGCCGTTGTTGACACGCCGGGATAAATAGTGGTGACGCTTTCGTGGGACAGTTTTTGAAAGTTTTGATTGAATTGCAAATAAAAGGATCGGGGGGGAGTTCGTTTTATTCAGAGTTCGAGTGGGATAACGCGTGCGAATATGTTTTGGTAAATATGTTATTTTAGAAGTTAATATTTACGTCAAGTGCCCGCGAAGGGGAAACTTTTTTTTCAGACGCTCGCAGTTCACCTTTTCGTATTATTCGCGCGCATAATAAACGATTGCGCAACGTTATGCAAGAAGAAACCGTCCGCTTTCCTATCCTCCGAACGTCCACCCCAATTAACTCGTCCAGTCAACGTTTTACCGTATCAATCGAGGCGCAAAAGAAAAAAAGAGCTCGAGAGCCGCGAGAGGCTTCGAACAATAGAACGCGGGACAGCTTCATATCCATCGGACGTGGCCACGGGCCTGGAAAATATTCGAAGCGACACGTTCGAACGATTCGAAAATTCGGTAGCTTTCCGTTCCTACGAAGATGATACCGTTGCTGCGTCCCCAGGGTGCCTTTGTACCAACCGGGCCGCCACCCCCGCGCGAAAGCCTCGGCTCGAGGGTCGGATAAGAGGAAGAAACAAATCCGCCACCTTTGGATATGAGAAGACGAGCGATGGCCGCCGCGATAACCGGACCGGGTAAGCCGTCTAGGAATGCGGTCTCCCAGCCTCGAATCTCCCTTTCTATTTTATTCCTGCCTCGCTTCGCCCCGGGGCGAGGCGAGCGCCCTGACACGACATCCGAGAAGCCTTCATCAGGACCCGATATCGAATGCGCCCGCTGGCCGTCGAGGATCGAATATGTGCGCCTTTGACTCTCGATCGCGGTCAAGCCGGAGACCCTTCCTCGACTTTTCAGAATTCGAAAAGGCGAAGCGTGTGTGCACGTGTGCGCCTGTTTTTCTTTTTTTTGTTTTTTTTTTTTGTTTCGTGGACTCCCTACGGCTCACGGTGAAGCGAACGGAGAGGATGAAATGTAGGACAGATTGGATCGAAGGCGAGGGTGTCCTTTAGCGTGGACGTCCGATGGCGTTCTTTTACTTTGCTCCACACTTTTGCCCACGTGTAATAAAGTACGCGTTTGAAACAATGTAAAAGGATCGGGAATTCTTCTTTTTTTACATCCAGCGAATCGTCCAACCACCACCACCCCTTGTTGTCAAAGGGACCTCCTCTCAATAGCCACCACCTTACAATAACCAAGCTTCGGTGAAGCGATCACGAGGCCCGTTTCGCACAGTGGACGCGACGGCGTCCACGCGGAAACGCAGCAGTGCGCCCCCGACTACGAGAAAGGATCTTAACCCCCAACCGGGGCCTCCTTCTTGCTCTCTCGCATTGATTTTAATCCGTGGAAATTGTGTCGGTAAACACGACGATTGTCCGCCAGGAGGGAGCGTCCGCGTTTACGTCACGCCGCCCATTCTGAAAAGTAATCTACACCGTATTATCCGTGGAAAAAGAGATTCAACCCCCGTGCAACGTTCGCGACGACTTAAAGCTGCCGCTGTCCTCTCGCTGTTTAATACGGTCTGCTTAGAGTTCGATTCTCTCGTCGTTGAAGGAAGAAGAAAAGACACGGAGAGGGAGAAGAGAACGTGGAATAGAAGGTCAGTAAAAGAGGAGAAGAAAATAAAGGAGGGTGTACACGTATGCGACGTCGGATCACCCTTGCGAGAAATATTAAGAAGCGATATCCTGAAACTCAAAATGAGATCGATATAGCATACATAATATAGTGTACGTGCATACGATGAATTTTTTAATCTATTTTTCGTGAAAACAATGCTACAAACGCCATTTTGTTATTCTTCGCTTGTTCTTTGTTTTAACTTCTAAAATTACAGATGCGGCACACCAAATGGATAGCACGAGAAAGGAAAAATGGGAAAGAAGAGAGAGAGAGAGAGAAAGAGAGGAATATGTATGCAAGGGAGGAAGAGGCGCGCGCAGCTTGATCTGTCACGGGCATTGAGGATCGCGGTCGGATGATCGCGCGTAAGCACGTTATTCGTAGCGGCTTTTCAGCCGCGGTATCGTTGCCTCTTATAGGGGTTGGCCGTTGCCAGCTGGAGAGGGGGTAAGTAAGTCCCACCAGCGTCGCTCCTCGGATTATCTCGAGGCGGCGCGGACCGACACCGGCTTTTTCGCTACCTGGCCGATCTGCTCGCCTGGGACGCCGATCTTACCTGGTTCCGAGTCCCCACTGGACGCGACAATGGCTGAAATTTGTCAAGAATGGGGTGTCTCTTTGGTCTTGCTATAAGTACGCGGTTAGGAGCTTCTTTTGACGGGAAAACACTGCAGGATTTCAGAACGATTTGTAAATCCTGAGACAACGCTTTTCAATTTTGCTATTTTGATTTTTCATTAGTTTCTTCGTTAAGTTAGGTTTGCGCGACGAGGATGGAATTGTAGAGAAGCAAATTTCAGTAAACGTCGGGAAAGAGAACTACCGTAAAACGATCCAGGGTTCGCCCAGCAGGGTTGAACCGTGTCACCACCACCCTCCCCTCGAAAAAACGGAAAGAATCGCGTCAGACATCCGCGACCGGCATCCTCGGTCCTTGACGCTGTTGCGGATCGCAGCTGTGTGCATCCTATCCAGGCTACCTAATTTTCGAGAGGGCGTACAGCCTGCGAGGGGAGGGGAGGTGGGGTACAGAAACCACCTGGAATCCCCAGGATCAGGGGAGTGAGTGCATTCGGATGCGTCGAGCCGTACAACGAGCCGCCACAGAATAAGGGATGCTCTTCCACTCTGTCCTTCTCCCCTCCACGGTAGATCTCCAAACATCGTGCGCTCGCGCTATTTTTCACGTTCCAGGTTGCGCTGCGGTATCCTGGGCCTGTGGCACTTTTTATAGGGCGGCCGTGCACGAATATATGCGCATACATACAACTTAATGCCGTACCCTCTCGTGAAACCACCCTTGGCTCGAAGGGTACCGGGAACAGGCGACTTAAACACCAGGATACTTACCGCATGTTGCCATAATGAGTGGATCGGTGGGCCAGGAGGGTTGGTAGAAGGGATGCGGAGGGCTCGGACCTCCTTTTCATCGAACGCCGCAAAAGGCGTCCGATGCCTCGGAAGAAAGATTAAAGCACCCGCGATCCGAGCCGGCACGGTTTGTTTATCGGCCGCTTTTTTCTTCGAGGCGGCTTCCACTTACTCCCTCGCAGCTTCTTCCTACTTCTGAGCTTCCTCAAACGAGCGGCGCGTGTATAGCGAAGAAAGCGGCGGGCCTCGTTTAAAATGATGTATTCAATGCGAACGTGGGGTGTTTTTTGTTGTCGGTTGGTTCTTTACTGTTTCATTTTTTTTTTGTTGATTCCTTCTTTTTGATTCTATGAGAAGATACTGTGGTGGAGTTGTGGAGTTTGTTTGTTGGTACATTCTGGGAGTAGCGTTGGAGAAGTGAATTGGATTGTTCTGACGGGAAACTATTTCTATTACTTCTCTTTCTTTTTTCAATCGTAATTTCTACGAACGACCAGTAGCAACATAAGTCGTGAAATACTTTATTCGTCTACAGTTACGGATGAACAGACAGAGAAGCACGAATATTACGTGTGCAGAAAACTGGACAAAAAGGGTGAAAGCAAGCAAACCCTCGAACTCGAAATAAAAGGTATCCCTTTATCGTGACTCCTCAGGTTCGATTACGCGTGCACGGTGTTCAGCAAGCGCGTCCGGTCAGTTTCGGCAAACACACGACCGGGGCCGTAATTATTATCGATATTGCGCTCCACCGGGTCCGTGCACCGCCGTCTGTCTGCAAAATGTATTCCTCTGATGCGCATACCAACGTTGTACAAGGGTTCAATCGCGGTTTGGCGAGGGGTTGGAAAATCGGCCAGAGGGACGCGCAGGGGGTTGTTTCGTAGTAGGGCGGACCAGTGAAGGGAAAACATGGTGGCCACTGGTTGCGGCATTCATCAGAGGCGGTACTCTGCGTACCTTTTCAGATCTCTCTCCTCTCTACTCAACCTTTTTTCCTCTCTCTCTCTCTCTCTCTCTCTCTCTTTCTCTCGCTTCTTCTATCATTCCACCTCTTTTTTCTCTTTCGCTTCGATCGTTCACGTGTGTATATACGTATACATTGGTGTGTACCTACTGGTATACACGAGAGCCAAGGGGATCGCAGAGAAAAAAAAAACTTTCCATTGAAAATATTCGCAGTAAAGGGAACCGCCTTCGTCGGCTCCTTTCACCTAATGTTCCACGATCCCGGGGAAAAAATCGTGCGCCTGTATTTACACCTACTTTCGGCTACTTGGAAACGCATTATCGCGCTCCTTCCCGAGTCCACGGTCTACTGGCTGCTCGTGAAAAGTCCCACAATTTCACGGAGACGCGCGTAGCTAGTGTATTGTGCCGTTCAGAGGGGTGGACCGCTGTTCGACGATACGCTTCTTGTATCGCGGCAAATATTGTTTCCTGTCCAACAACGGTGCATCTTCCTCGCGTAATATCAGGTTAAATACGATCAAAAGTAGGATCCTCGTAAATTGTACAATAGTTTATTATTATCGACTCGCTTCTATCTACCGTTGCTGCTCACGCAAACTTTCCACCCCTTGTGCCATCCTTCTAAAGCGCGACGATCTTCTTCAACCTTCTAAACGCGATGGAAAAAGAAAAAGAAAACGAAAAAATACAGGACAGAATCGAGCAAAATAAAACAGTTTCTCTGCTCGACGTATGCATCTCATCTGCAGCCGGCATTACCGCTGATTAAAAAAGGGGCAAGGAAAGTATAACGAGTTGCCGGTTTCACAAACGCGGTAACACAATCGCGAAAAGAGCATTGAAACGCGTACGCGGCGCGGAACAGGTAGAACGGCGGGCAGGTAAAACGCGAAACGGGAACGGGACGGGGCAGAAATCACGGGGAAACGACTTTTAATTACGGGGCAGAGAGGGGCTCGGGCGCGTTCGCCGCGGCGCGCGGCACCAGTGAAAGAAGGAGAAAAACCGGGAGGGTGGCGGCACGGATCAGAGGCATGGCGGATGTTTTCAATTACATTTGCTGCACTCCCTGGCATCGGTGTCTGATTACACCGAGATGTCGGGAGGCTCGTTCGCCGCGAGAGATGCACTTGCCGCATTTTCGATGCCACGCTTTGTGCCCCTCCGCGGGGCAAATCGGCCAATGAGCAGCGGTCGCGTCTAACCTACGAACTGGAGCCTTCTTAGCTAAGGCATACGTCTAACGCTGAAACTAAATTTATCGTGTACGGTACAAGAGTATGTGCATTTTTTTATTCGAAAAGTCGGCACACTTTGCTCTCCTTTGCGGGCACCCTGAATATTTACGCGATTGGTTTTGCCTGCGAAGGAAGTTGCGATTTTGGAGCAAGGTTCCACAAATTTTGATGCCACGATTAATTTAAATAGATTCAAATGTACATGTACCATGCATCTTTCATCTAGAAAGCGAACAGCCGTTCGTCGTGGTTCCGATCACCCTCGCAGCAGACGTATCGAGTTTTTCAATAAACCGCGAGTCGCGCGGCCCGGCGTTGCGCATATATCCGCCGGAATCGGATGGCCTCAGGCCGGAAATGGACAATCTATTGTTTACGCGGATAATCTTATTAATGGTACGTTAATCCCCGTGTCCAGCGGTGTTCAAACAGCCGCGTTGCAGTTCGTTAACTTAATGGTTATTATTAGAATGAAACGCGGCTCGCTCGCGGGCCCAGCGCAATCCGGATAAGCCGAAAGGCAATAAAGAGAGAATTGTAAATGCTTCGGTTGAAAATGTTGCCAACAATACGGGGGCGGCGGTGGGGTGGCTCGCGGAGGGGGTTTGGGTGGGCCAAGCCACGAGATTTTCCATTCGTGTTAATCGTTCAAATAATACCGTGGAATATGAAATTCGTCTAGTTGGAAACGGTTGCTACACGCTACCAGAGCCGCGTTTTCATTCGCGAGCACGCGACCGTGCGACGGATTCCACGGTAAAGTATCTCTTCCGGCTGGCTTTTTCTGCAGGGAACCGCCTGCTTCAAATGGCAGTCTGGCTCCCTGTAATTGTCGGGGTACGTCCGCGACGTTCTGTCACGCGAATTTTCACTCGAACAACGCGACGAATTCGGGGAGAGGTACGACTCGTTGTCACTGGGCGCGCTCAGTTTTGTTGTCGAAAGTATCAGCATATTTGCTTAATATCCTAGTAAATGTCTGAGCAAGGACAAGAGAAAAATACAAACTACTATAGCTGATAACTAATATCTTATATCAAAAGTACGCGTTCTTATCGCGAAACATGTATTCGCTTCGGGAAATATCGCTTCGCCTTGGAAAATAATATTGAAAGAGGGCTGTAAAATGAACGAGACTGTAAAATTAATCGATCGAGGAGTAAATTAGATACGAATTTCCTGGATGATGGAAATAAGTAGAGGCGAACGGCGATAATTGAGCGATGCGATGACACAGAACCGGTTCATCGAGCATCGATTCGACACAGTTCGAGTCGGATTCCCAGGCTGTGTCGCGTTGGCGCGTGGAATTTTCGCAGCAACGGCTGTCCGATGAAGCCGATGTTTGACATTCGCGTTTCGCGGGGATCAGTCCGGGTCCCAACGGTACGGTGCCATCGCCGTTCGCAGCGCGAACGCGCGCCACTCGTCGGTTTCGACTTTAACTTGATAAATCCAATTGTACAAGCTGGATAAGCCGAAAGGTACACGAGGGGCGTGACGAAAGAGCCGCGTCGAAATTCTGACAACGATATGACTGCCCCGCGTGCCACGGAAGCCATCTAATCCTACCGATACAAACGCTATTCAGCGATCGTTGCTCCGTTAACACGATTTAAGTGAAACCTCGATTCACCTGTGGATAATTTGTTCGCGGAGCTAAGTATAGAAACCGACCAATCAGTTCGACGTTATGCTTAATTAGGGGGATCTGGATTTTCATCTAATTATTGTCTCATTTAAGTTGTTAGCTTTCGATCGTCTCCTCGTTTCACTTCACAGATGTTTAATCGAGTTAGACGAGCTTAAGCAGCGCCTGTAAAATGGTTCGAAATTTTATAGCGATGCTTCTCTTATTCACAACAGCCAAGCAATGCGTAGAACAAAATTTTGGCGTACCACTCGGAGCCATCATTTTACACCCACTTAACCAATTCTCAAAGAGATCCTGCTTTTCCAACCAACCGACCAGCGTCCATTTAGCGTTCTTAGGGACCCGGAATAGTCCTTGGACTCTTGTCAAGGAATAGAATTTAAAGCCTCGTAACCTGTTGACGAGAATCCTTTGAATCGAAGGGTAAGTACATACTTTGCTTAAGACGGCTATTTTCTGTTAAAAAGGCAAAATTCTGCGAAACAAATTACCGTCAGAAAAGAAGAAATGGGCGACGAAAGGGCATACTTGTAGAATTCTTTGTGTTTTTACTGACATACTGACACGAGTTTAGTGCGTCTGATCCTTGGTTGCGTTTATTAAACGTTTTACTACTTACGCTGGGATCCACGACGAAATGGACGCTCGATTAATCTCTTCTAATATCTTTAGATGCTATGATGTGCGTAAAATGGAATGTAATATATTATCGGTACTGTTATATGGAAGGATTTTTTTTATTGAAAGCGATTTTAATTTACACAAAATGTTGCATACGTCGGTATCTCTGAGGAGGGATCAACGACCGAAATAAATGAGAAGTGTCACTCAAACGTCGAGGCATAATTACACAGGTATATCTATCCGCTACTCGTCTACCTGTTCCACTCTAATCTGGTTATCTGGTAATCGGCTGACTGTCTTCGCCAGCTTTTCCTCTCCTACCGCCTCTCTTTTTCTTTCTCTCAAAGTCTATCTATAGCCGAGTCGATAGAAAAAAATATTGCCACGCAAACTGGTTCCCCTGCTCGCATAAATCTATCGCCGACACCTATCGAGAGATATTTCCGTGATACCTTCGGTGTTTTCCAAGAAATGTTCGAACACTACAGTCGAAGGATTAAAATTGCAAATCTGATATTGACAACTAAATAAAACAGCGTCGTACTTAATAGCGAATAACTGCAAGGTTTCGGAGTCCTCTACGTTTCGTGGCAGCTTTAACAATCTTGAGAAACTCGATCCATTCCCAGGCAGGTCGATCCCCGGTTTCTATTAAGCACAAAGACATCAAGGTTCGATTTCCGACACCCAATATGTCCAATCTCGACTGCAGCCTGTTCAACATCAATTGCCCATCCAACGCAGCTTCCTCGATCGTGATCGACATGACAAATGACCCCTCTTTTAACTTCCTACCCGATTTCAGCCGGAGATACTCCGTTTTCCAAATACGCGGTCGCATATGTCTTACGTACGTACGCATCTACGCGATCGATCAAATATCTATCCTACCTACGTAGTCTTGTACACCGGAAGAGGAGCAGTATCTAGTGATTTTTTGGTTCGAACTCGCTGCTCCTCCTTTTTCTCGGAGCAGCCGCTGAACGAAACACTTTCGACCGGATGTCTCGGAAGACAGGACACTGGCGTGACGGAACTTTCGTTGAATGGCCCGTGCACACGTCGATGCCCCTGGCCCCGATCGATTCCTCGTGCCCCGGCACCAATTAACCACGGATCGGTGATTAATTGCACACTCGGTCGAGTACACGTATTTAGCGGCGTCGCTAGCGAGATCGCCCCGTACTTGGCGGTTCTGTCTTCGTTGTTCTTCCCTCGGAAAGTTCCGGTGTCGTCTGACCGTTCACGTGTGGGCGAGACGTGTACCTCGAGTGCCACGAGTTTCGTTGGCTTTTCGAGGGAAAAACACCGTAGGACGCGCCACGTCTCGCGATCGTAACCGTGTCTGTGCTTTAAACGAGGGAGGGAGGAACGGGGCTCGTACTGCTAACGAGGTGGCAACTGCTTGCCTGGGAATACCTTCTTTCGGTGCCATTTTGAAAGCCATCGTAAAGCGGTCGCTCTTCTTTTTATCGGATAGACATCTGGTCGAGTTTTATTCGCACGTTAATTACGCTATACATGCAGCGAGCTTCGATTAATTTTTTTACGAGTTAAAGAACAATTCAATCGTCCAGAGCTATGAGAGATTATAGAAAAAGTTTCTCGAAAATTCAATCGGACCGCTTAAATATTTTTGTCGCAGGCGAAACGCGGGCGTACGCGTGACTGCCGTGGCTCAAACGCAAACAATTATGAATATTCGATACAATCAACAGGCAAAAGAGAGGAGAAGCGCGCGAAACTAAAAATTGTTCATTATATACGGTAATTAATATTAAAATCGGGCATTCATCCGGGCGGTGAATAACGTCGGTGCGAGGAGCGACGATTGGCAGGAAAAATCGGGCCACGCACGGGGGAGCGTTTCTCGCGCGCGAAAATAATTAACGGCCGTGGGTAGTGTCGGTTCTTTTTTTCTTTTTTTTTTTTTATTTCCGCGTCGAGTGCCTCGCCGAATGGAAGGAAGAATCGTTAGGAATTTATAGCCGAAATGCGTGCGCGACACATCGTCGCGATCCATTATACACTCGGTACGGATGTTACGTGCTGCTTGTCGTCGGTAACGATCCTCTTTTTTCCCCTTTTCTTTCTCCTCCACTTTTTCCCAATTTTCTTTTTCTTTTTTCTGAAAGCGTGCACGTCCTCGAATCGACGCCTCGACCGTTGCCTCGGACGAGAATTAAACGTGCAGTAATTGAAACGTAATTTCGCGACACCTGTTCCGAAAGGATGTCGACTTTGCGATACGATCGAACGTGTCCGAAGAATATACTCGAAGCGTTTTGTGCCATTTTCGTAACACGAATCGTACACGTCGAATTAAAGTATTAACAAGCTCCCACGTAGCGTAGTCGTATCTCTGTATACGCATAGGAACATCGTCCGTAGTAAGTGGAATGGGTCAATCGCAACAGCCAATGCTCCACACCGAAGGGAATTAAGAAAAGGAAGCGCGAGCCCCGCGAGTAAGTGGATAGCGTACAGTAGTCTACGACCGCATCGTTCAGCCTCGCAGCCGTTCCACTCGCGTTAAAAATCCCGATGCACGCGTGCTCGTGCATCCCGTAGGAAAAAAAAAAAAAAAAAAAAAAGAGAGAAGAACGCGAACGAAACAATAGCGCGCAGTGGAGGGGTCGTGGTGGGGTAGGGTTAGGCAAAAGCGAGCAGGACGGAAGGAAGGAAAGAGAGAGAGAGAGAGAGAGAGGGAACGTGTCGCGAAGACACTCGCACACATGCTCGTAGGCACGCACGTCGCTTGTCGCGGGTCGCAGGTCGCACAGAGAGGAATGCAGAGAGACGTATGCACAGGAGACGCACAAACACACGCGCATAGGTAGAGGTACGGAGCGTCGACTTACCTCACGGGGCAGATATTCGAGCGAGCGTGGCGCCGAGGGCAGAGAAAAGAGGCAGGCGGACGACGACGGCCGCGACGGCGTTGCGTGCGAGAGTGGCGTCGCGACGCCGGGCGTCGGCGTGCGTCGCGCGCGCCGCGCGGCAGCCCGCGCCGGCAGAACGGACAATGGCGTCCCTGGCCGCGATCCAACGACAAAGGGCGCCGCCCCCGGCTAACTCCGCCCATTTCGAGCGTCCCCGCGTTGGGAAGCGGTGTGCGCGACGCCGCGCCGTATACCCCGTCGTATGGAGCGGCGCGACGTCGCGCGACGTTGCTCGTTCGATTCTCCTGCGAAGCACCCCCACCAGACAGCCGTCGGACCGGTGTCGACATCGTTCACTCTCTATCGGGCACCGTGGAGAGCGAGAGACAGGGGCACGCCAGCGTGACGCTGGCTCCACCCATTGGCACGCTCAGGCGAAACGGGACGCTGCTCGGTCTCGTAGCCACCTCGGCTCCTGCGACTTTGCCCGGAGGCGCAGCAACCTCGCCGAGCTCTATAGCCTATGGCCCAAGCCGTGTCGGCGAAAGAAAGAGAGGGGTAGGAGAGCTGCGACCGAAGGGAGAGAAGAAGGGAGAGGGAGCGGGAGAGATAGAGTCGGTAGTGTGCGTGGTGAGCGAGGGGTGGGGGTGCCGAAATCGTGCGGCAGGGATCTTCGCATGAAGGAAGGCAGACTCTGGTGGTCAATCGGGCGCCGCGTACCGCAGCAGTGACGCGTCACTGCACCCCTGTTTTCGAGTCGCACGTGTTTCTTTCCTCTTCACCGACGACGCTCGCGTTCAATTGTCCCGTTCTACGTTCCTTTGGTCAGCTTGCCGCGAACGAAATATCTCGACGAGATAGAGGCCGGCTACTTGGTTGTTCGCGCGACGCACTCCAGTTCCATCGCGTTCCGTCGATACGCGTCACGATCGACGATCGCTGGCCACAAGTCGTCCTCGTCGTCCTCCTCGTCGTCGTCGTCGTCGTCGTCCTCGAGATCGTGGCCGTCGATGTTTGCTGTGCCGATTCCGCAACGGGAGCCAGCCTTCTTCGTTTAAATCGATTCGCAGCGACTGCTGCAGTGGTGGATACCAGACACGCGCCGCTTATCGTTTAAACTGTGCAATTCTCAGTGATCAGTGAGACCGTTTCTTTTTTTTTTTTTTTTTTTTTACTCCTTTTTCAATTTGCTTCGACAAGATCCGCGGAGATCCGTCTGGGTTTCGAGAGGTGGCGAGTCGAGACGCTCGAACAGTAACGCTGGTCGGGCTGCGTTCGGAAAGTGTTGTGAACATCCCGCGAACAGGAGACACGTAGCTGCGGATTGTGCTTTTAGCTGGGGACTGGATCCGGCCTGACCACGGCCATTCTCGACACGGTACGTTTATTTGTCTATCTTCATTCGCTATTTTCGACGCGTCACTCGCGGACACGAATTTCCCCGTATGTCGATCGCGCGCGATCGAGGCGATAAATTTCAAAGGTACAAAATTGGAGCGCATTTGGTCGAGGGATAAGTTCTCGCGCGAATTTTTAAGAAAATACGAAAATTTTGACGTTTGTCAATAGATCGCGTATGTTTGTTCCTCCTTTTTCTTCGTCTCAATCGAGGGTCTCAATGTGGAAGTTGAAAAATGTTGCAAAATCTGTATTGCAGGCACACTTTGTTAACCCTTCGGTTCCGGCGGTAACGATTGTCACGCAAGATTCACCATTGCTCGAATATTTCTGCATACAATTATATCACACAACATCCTGGTTCTATTTCGTGCTAGAAAATGAATAAACATTGTCTCGTTTAAAACCTTACGTCTTTGGAGTTTCTACGGCGGCGGTTGCCGACGGACTGTTTTAGGGGTTGGAAAGTTACTCGCTAGTTACGCACAGAGCAAAAGTACCTTTGTAAATTTCAATTTTAATATTTCATACGATTTCGTAGACAAAAATCATCCATGAAACTATTTAAATTTTCCGTCGTGATTTCATCTATCGATATCAAAACCTGATTGCTCGTGTTTCGCAAAGAACGCAGATGAAAAAAATGATCCACTAGCGTCAGGAAATATTCCATAGCAAATCGAGGTGGCAAAGAGAATACGTTTCTGCTAGCAATAAATTATTGGAGCAAAGCGCTTTGCATCCCCTGCAGCCACAAGTGCGATCGTTCCCCATTTTACGTCTTAATTCGACGAGACGCTTGATCGTCTCGTCTCGAATCAGCTGGAGAATGAAGTTTTTCTCCGCGAACGCAGTCATGGCCCGTGGAAAAGTGTAATAAACCGGAATAGACGTAATAACTTGAAAGCGCGACGAGGCTTTAGCCACAAATTGCGCGTCCCGCGATGACGCTGTTAACACTCCGGTATCTTATTGTGATCGCGGAAAAAACGCTGTCAATTGAAAGTGAATCGCACTGGATTTATTCCGTGGAGGGGTGTGATTAAATAACGCGGTCGCTGCGCTTTGTTATTTGCCGGTGAAAATCTGCGCGAGTATCCCAATTACCTTTCCCGTCGAATCGAGGAAATGAAGGTTGTTCGCGGTGATCCGCCGAAATTAAGACTAAACGAAACGGGACCGTAAATTCTGGGGCCAAAATTCGAGTTCGTGCGCACCTTTCGAGCAAGTATAGCTTTGGAGTAAAATTTTGGAGCAGGGAAATTATGAGCACGAAAGAACGTTTGTTAAGATAGGCTGTGTAACACGCGTCGCTCTTTGGAATGTAAAATTTCAATCACTTTAGAATGATAGAGCTAATTGCACCTTTAAGATAGATTACGTATCGCGTGGCGGTAGACTGATTAAGCGTGCACGAGCTTAGAGCAGTGTTCCGCGTCGAGGGATGCGAGAAGAGCACTTCCTCTCCATCGGTAAAGTAGTTCAGCTAAGATAGCTCCACATTAAGCATCGGAATCTACTTAGCGTTCATCGAGGGAAGATCTTCGTTGAACCGAGGACTCGAGCCGACTGGACGTTTCGTTAGACGAGTATCTCGAAGTCGGATCTTCCGTCGCTTCGCTCGCGTCTTTCGAAGAACAACGCGCGGCTGAATCAGTTGCGAAACGGCCGGGAAATCCCGTATCGCGTCGTTTCGAGCTTCCGTCGGCGATATTTTCATCTCATTGTAATTTGTACATTTCGTAACCACGGCCCTCGCGAGTGCATTTCGAACGAATAAAACGAAACGATTTCCCCTTTATGAATAATTTATGCCCCGGCCGTTCGAATTAGGGGACCGCGGACACGACGAACACCTGTCCGCCTTTATTATTTTTACGCGAACGCTGCGTCCGCGGCCAAGGGTTGGCGGCCATGGCGGGAGGGCGAAGAGAAACATCGCGCTGCGCTCATTCGAAGTGATACAATCTCGGAAAATAACAGATGTCCCCTCGTCGTCCTCCCGAGTGCTCGACAAAGAAAACGCTTTCGCGTACCTCGGAGATTTCACGGAGGGCCTTTTGTCGCGTTCGAATCGCTCGGGGGTAAAGGGACGATCGGTCCGTCGCGGAAAATTCGTCGATACGAGCTATTTACCAACTCCGCGGGCCTTCCTCGTCCCGCCGAGATCGCGCGTAACGCGGCCGATCGAACGGATTATCAACCGTTGCTGAAACGCGTCGCATTGTATCGCGACGCATCGTTTAAGCCGCGTTCCCACAGCTATAAAGGTTAATGGATGTGCGAAACGCTTGGCGAGACATTGTCTGCTCTCTCGCGATATCTCAGAGGATATCGGAAGAATCTTGGCGCGCGCAACGCCGTATCGGTTCCGTTTACGAACGCGCGCGATTCTAAAAAATGTTGGCGCCCCTCGAACGCGTCCGCATCCGCGCCGCGCGCCTTTGCGTACCCTCTCGCTGCGCGGCGTTAAAGTTATCGTTCATTCCGCCTAACGAGATGCAACCCGTGCGGGAGATGCGATGTTCGGTGCCGCGCGAAGTTAGCCGCGGGTCGTACGCTTTTAACGAGACCAGCCACCGGCTCGTTTCCCCCGGTATCCATCGCGGTTCCGCCGCCCGACGGCCCTCGAACACAGAGGGACAGTATAATTTCGTGTTTATTTACCGTTGCCCCGTGGACCGGAAATTGTCAGGCATTAGGTTAATGCACAAAAATCCTCGCCGCGTTTAACGATCCCCCCGTTAACGAGGCCGCGAAATGGTAAGATTTTCCGGCGGGAAGGCCAAAGGAAAAGCGTGTGCCCGCGCGTCTAATTGCAAATCGAGCGTCGAGGATGTCGTTACGCGGACGTGCCCGCCCTCCTGCACCCCGTCCATCGGCCCCGCCGCCTTTGAAACTCATTTTTCACGAGCTGCGCGCGAGGACGGGAACGCGCCGGTAATTTCTCGCGTAAAATGTCGCGACCCGCGAAATGAAGTAATTTAATGTGTCGCAACTTCTTCTAAGCACGCCGGCCCGGGGAAAACGAAGGAACCGAGTAATTAGTAAACTTCGCGCAGGTTCGTTTAATTTCTACGAGAGTTTAAGCTCGGCTGCGCGCGTCGCGCCGCGCAGCCCCTCGGATCGCGCGGCAATGCGTTTATCTCGATTTCGATTGACTTCTCTCCGGATTGTCGAGGTTTAAAATTGCGTTCGCGAGGAGAAAAACGAGCGT
Source organism: Xylocopa violacea (assembly GCA_963969225.1). Lineage (NCBI taxonomy): Eukaryota > Metazoa > Arthropoda > Insecta > Hymenoptera > Apidae > Xylocopa > Xylocopa violacea. The sequence goes on along the minus strand of CAXAJV010000005.1, from coordinate 32,573,011 downwards.
GAAAATGCCTGGAAGAGAGCGGTGCTCCGAATTTTCGAAGACCATGGATAGATACACTTACCGTGCATATTCTCATCGAGGAGCAGGTTTCAATTGAACGCGCGTTACCTGTTTGTGAAAAAAACCGTGACGCTACGCGTCTGCTTATAAGCGACGTTACGATTAATCGACTCCGTTGCTGGTAATTAAAAGCCTAATACGCGTCGGAGAAAGTCGAGCGTTTAGAGGGAGGATAAATTTTGACCGCGGACAAAGTGGGTGATCGATCGACGTCGGCGTACAACTTGCACATTTCGATCGGGCCGGATCGTTTGTAAGCGTCTAGTGACCCCTCTAGCCGTGGCGTTCCCGCGACGCGTATGAAAGGAGTTAATGATCTACGGAACGGGCCCGAACGATAATTAACGGCGGTCGTAACCGCGGCGTGATTAACCGTGATGAACGAAAGCGACGGTGGAACGCGCGTAGGTGAACGTAGGTCCGCGCGGCCCGTTCTAAACTCGCCTTCGAAGTGGCATCACGGATCGCCGAAGAGCATATTACCGACGGTGCGGTAAACACCATCGTTGACCGCAGGCATCTCCGCGACGCGGGAGTTGAATTACACGCTCGATGGTAAAAGCTGGTCTTGCTTTCAGCGGAACAAACGATTTCGTGCGCCGACACACGCCGATCAACGTTTCAGCCTGGGCACCGCGCGCGACGTCTTGTTGGTGTTGCAAACGAGTTAGAACGCGTGTAATCACTGTTGCGGCACGTTTAGCGTCCGATCAGCCGATCCTCTGGATCGCGTCGTACCTCGCGATATTACACAACGCGGGCCAATGTTATCGTACTTTGATCGCGACGCGGTCAAAGGGGTTGCTCCGGGCACGATATTTAGTTCTCTGTTTTTAGAAACTGTTCTTGGTTACGGTCAGCTTGTTGCGCGCGCCGACGATCTTCTTCGTCGCGATGGCCATTTGGCGCACACTGTTTTCGATTGCCGTCGATATATCTAGCGGCAATATTTGTCATTTGTGTATAGAAATAACGTGGACATAAGTGTTTGGATCAATATACCTCTATCATACGAGGTTTGTCAATAGCTTTGTAAACACGTCGTGATATCGTCACGCTAAAACAACAAATACCATGTTCATGCCAATGCTGTACACGCGATACGAATAATAGCTAATACGGGAGGTGGACATATTTTACGAGCAGAAGTCGTCGCAGTTTTCCAAGTAGTGAAAAAAAAGTTAGATATCGCCGTTGAAGTGTATCGATATGTCCACAATCTATTTGTACTAACGACGATCGAGCGAAATTTGCTCGCCCCAGCCGCGCGTTTAAATCGGAGCTCGGAACGCGGCAGAGGGTGTCGAGCGGACGATAAATTTATGCGTGACCTAATCAAGCTTGGAAAAATGGAAAAATTTACCGCCGACACGGCCATGTTTATTATTCGCCGCGGCGTTATTTATTTTCTGGTGCACTTTGAAATTTGCTTTTCGGCGAACCAGTTTCGACGCTGCCAATATTTGCCCCGTTTCGTGCGCCCTCGCGTCCACTCCCACCCCCCCCCCTCCACGGCGAGCGCGATAATCCCCTGAATTATGTTCTTTGAAGCGGCCGCCGTTTTGTATGCGTGGAAGGGCGCGTGAAAGAGCGTGCAGAAGTACAGAGATCGAAATCGAGTTCTCGTGATTTACCGTTGGCTTATGAAATCGCTCGCAAACAATATTGCCCGGTTATTTTTGATAGTCCGCACGGTGATGTTTCACGCGGAAACATTGATCTGCCTTTACGCGAACCACCCCCGCCGCGCGGACGAGCCGTCGAAAATTCACCTTTTCCCATCAGCGCGTCGAATTCGTTTCCCGCCTGTCCTTTTCAACGTATCGCGATTATGTTCACGACGGATTTACGAGTCATTTACGAGTCACATTTTCGTTGCCACTTTCCCGAGAAAAAGAAAAAGATTCGTGCAACCCGTTCGATTTGCGAGGAGAGTAGTTTTATAGGGGTGCGAGATGCGCTCCAAACAGAGTGTACGCTGTTCGCTACAGTTACCATTGATATTATAAATTTGATTAATTGAAATAGTATTTCAAGTTCTAACACGATGAAAAATGATCTAATCTGTTGATTGCTCAGACTCTTCTCTCGTCGGATTCCTTTATTTCTCAACGATCGCGCGCGCGATAGTCAAACTCCGCCACCTTCACCCTTTCCGAGACCTTCGAGTCACCGTCGCAATACGCGACAGTCACCTTCCGCGGTATCACTGCGCAACATCCTGGTTTTAATTAATTTATGCCAACTAGAAAATCCGTCGACAGCCAGGCTGGAGATCGTAGGAGACCGTAGGAGAGCGGTGGTTTTGCAACCAAGCAACATTTCGCTCTATTCGTCCGCTTGGCTAACAAACGGCATTGTTCGGGAAACGTCGCGCGGTTAAGAAATTGTTTAAGCATTCCAGCCGATCTCGACTCGCGCCGCGCGCGGTAGAAAACGGCCGTTTGTATTCAGACGTCTAAGCACCTTAACGATCGGACTATTTAACGCGCAAAAGCGTGAACGCGGTCCACGCGGAACACGCTTCTTTCGCGCCGCGACTACCCCGGCTGTAAATCGCGAGGAGCTCGTTTAAAATCAAGTTGTCGGCTGTGAAACGTTGCCGTTCCTCTGTCCGCGTTCCTTTTTAATCCATCGGGGGGGGGGGCGGTACTTGACACGGTAATTCTTGCGTTTCCAACGGCGGCTCGGCGGAAAATCGCGCGCCAGCTCCCAGTCGAAATGCAATTTTAAACGGAAGTCGTCATGCGACGAACGCGCGAGACATTCGCCACGTGAAAGCGGAGTTCGAGACGGAACACGGTTCACGGTGTTTGCTTTTTCCTTCGTCGAGAATACGCTGGGAAAATCGCGAGGCGGGATATTATTCGCGATGAAACGAGATTCGGGGAAAGAAATATTCCGGCGTCGAGTTAATTTTGCGGCGATTCGAAAGGAGCGAAGTGTAGCGTAGAGTTTTTAGAAAAGGCACTTCGATTCTACACTTGTAGTAATAACATTTCTATTTTTTACGCGAGATAAGTTCAATTTGCGAAGTAACGAATTTTGGTGCATTTTAGAGGAACGTATTCGTTCGGTTAAGGTATAACGCGAGGTTTGCAAGATGAAAGTATGATACGTGTAATGAAGGTGGTTTACTTTGTTTAAAAGAGGAGACATCTACATGAAAAGCATTGTGTTCGCTTTGAAACGGGAGCATGTGCTTCGTTTGCCATGAATAAACACCAGCCGGTTGCCGGTGGAACAACCGCCGAAGCTTTCGCTTGTAAATCTTATGCATTACCCTCCTCTAGCCCTTGTGACTTCCTGTTGTCGGTTCTTGTTATAAGATTGCGACGCGGTCGTGATTTTCTTATTTTCCACCTCACTTTTGCCTTTTTCGACGGTCCATGCACAGAGTGTCACTTCATTAAGGATCCCATCAACAATGCGTAAATATACAAGGGTAGAGAGTAAAAATACTTTTTGCGTGGACGTTCGTGAAACTGGAATAGGGAACTCGTATAGCATAGCTAATTCTTTTCACGTTAAATATGCATAGCAGAAGTTCGCTTCCAAGTGCTCGTGGGACGGACATTGTAAATTTAAATATAATACAAATTCACAGCTCTCCCTCTCTTAAGTCACGTCGCGCGCTTTTATTTAAATTTTTCTTCCATTAGCTCGGTGCACGCGTTTTACTTTACTTTCGCAGGATACAAAATTAACCCCACGTTACACAGAATTCCGCCTTATCGCGTCATTGTTATCGCCGCGGCAGGTTTAGCCTGACGGTTGCAGAAAAATATATTCCGCATCCCCTTTTTCCCGAATCGTGGCATCAATCGTCCCCTACAAATTTCCCCGGTCGAACCCAGCGTTCCTTCTTAGACATCTTGCCCCAGCGATTAAATTAATGGTCGACAATCGTCCGTTTGTTTTCTTTTCTCCGCAGCACTGTGTTAGCGTGGCCGGAGGTGGCGGCGGCGGCGGCGGCGGCGGCGGAGGCGGCGGAGGAGGCGGTGGCACGGTCGGCGGCGGTCGGCTGAACCTGCACCTTCGTCCCTGCGGAGGCGGCGGTGGCGGCGGCATCGCCGGAAGTGACAGCGCTTCGGATTACCCGCCAAGTGCTACGGCAGCGCGGAGCAGGGAAGCGGCGGCGGCGGCGCTGCACGCGGCAAGGACCCTGTTGGGTGCGGGGGTGGCTAACCCTTGCTCGCCCACCCCCGAACCGCCCTTCTGGAAGATGCCACATAAAGGTTGGTCGTACGAGCGAGCTTTGCGCGCGGCTAAGAACCGGTCGAATCGCAGATTCGCAGACTTTTTCTACTCGACTACGCGAACGCGCGGAAAAGGGGACGATAGCCTTTTCGAGAACTGTGCGAGTTTCTTGCAGCCGTGCGATATCGGAGCGAGTTCGATGGGATATTTAAGATGGATATTGCCAGCCGGTGATTCCGGATTTATTTGCGTGACGCGGCTGTCCGATGGGAGATGGCTCTATCTACTTACAAGCAGTATTTGTTCGGAGTCGGGGAGAGATTTCGTATCGAGAAAGGAGGGAGAAAAATGCCCCTCGAGTTCTCTTTAGTCGCGAGACTTGTGAAACTGGAAGGTGGCTTTGGTTATCTGTCATTCGGATACTGTATCTGGACGATCCGGGTCTCGTATCTCGTCGACTGTGCTAATAGAAGGTCGTTACAATGCGGCCGAGCGTCGGTCGCCTTTCGTATTGTCAGCTATCGTTAGCGTCAACTTAGTACCGTGTACCGTGAAATTCGAGCCGTCGAGATTTTATTTTTATTAATATATGGATGGGACGGACGGTGCGTCGTACCTGCATGATGGATTTCGAGTTGTCTCTAACCGGGTCCAGGATGGGAGGGTCCGGTTCCGTGAATCGGCTCGGAACTTTGCCCCGATACGAAACGTCCACGAACACGTCTTCTCGGTTTCTGGATCTACCAAGTAGATTCTACTCGATCACCTATTCATACATAGATCGTACCGTTTGATAACACTGGCAGTGTGTGTCTCTTATAAAGTTCGAACATTATCCGTGAGATTATCGTAACTTCGTGCCATTTCGAGCAAGCCTCTACGGACACTTTTGAGCAGGGTTGTACGTTCACGCGACGCAGAGTACCGTAATTAGCAGTGTATCCTTTCTAAACGCGTCTCAATTTACATCTTGTTACCGTTTCTCCGTTAACGACGGCCGGTGTTCGTGTGCCCCACAGGATTCATAGGTGGTGCGGATCGTACACCGCAGCGCCTCGCGTCGGGGGCGAAATTTGTGACCTTCGCAATGAGTTATACGAAGGGGCGAGGAAATACGTGTACGCTTATGGGCTTAGGTGGGGCTCGCGGTTGCCCCCGGGGTTAGCCGAGTAACCCGACACGCCTTTTCTTGGCTTCTGTCGGGCCAACAGCCCCTTCAACGAAGACTCGACGCCGAAGGGTGGCGCCTTTTACCCAAAAACCCTCCGCCGATTCGGTGCCACCGACTTTCCCTCTTTCTACCCCTCGGCCTCTGTCGTTACTACAACACTTGGCACAAACGGTGTAGTATTGCTTCGGGTCTGGCTGGGTCAGGCGTTGGCTTTAATAAACGGAGAGCGCCTACACCGCCAATTTGTCTCTTCTTTGTACGCTTTCTATAGCGGTTACTGCAAATCGGGGCATAATAGCGGCGAGATTAAGTTTTCGATGGGAACTTTTTTAAATTCAGGGGTAAAAATGACCCTCGAAGACGGCCAATTAAACTACGTAGAGGAATTTCACTCGAAGTTGTATTTTATATATTTTATGGTAATGGACAGCGTGTCCAGATACTTGCAAACCACAGCGTATAAAACGAGCGAGTTTGAATACTTCCGATAGGAGAACCGACTAGACACTATCGTCGACAGGGATCTACATACACGTACAAAATTTCGGATCGAATCTCTCCCAACCAAAAGTTACAATCTCTCCGCTAGCCCGAAATCCAAGTCCGCGCATCAATCTGATAATTCCCATCAATTTCAGTCCGTTAAAATTGATATCCCACCAGCAGGTCTGGCTTAGGTCAGCCTGTGTGCACAGGGGGTGTGTATGTTTATCCGAAGTTTGGCTGGATCGTATTACGTTCGACGATCATAATACCCGAGTTCGAGTACAGAAGAGTTCTCTCCCCATTGGCAGGGGCGCAGCTTGACCGAGCAAAAGTGTAGCTGTCGACGCGCATGTCCAATCAAATAAGCAGGAAAATGGTTACTTTGGTCTTTATCATTTCTGTGGCTGCGCATCTGCTATTTGAAATAATTATTTTCTATCTTGTTCATTCTTAAATTGCTCGCGTTATTTGGTTACGCGTTGGTATGTACAGGCTGGATCAATTTTTGCTTTATTTTCCTCCAGTGCACAAGGAATACAATGTCATCCGGAAGAATAACGTACAATGTGTCTACCCTTACCCTAATTTTGTCGTCGACTCAAGAATAGACATCGTTTATACGTATAATGAGCATTACGAAGAAGTAGCGAGAAATCGACAATGCGGCTGTGGTACAGACGTGTGCGCCGAGGGCACCTTTCTTTCTTCCTTTCGCGATTCTCTCCCGCCTCTGGTTCGTTCTTCGGGCTCTTCATCCCCTTCGTCTCTCTCTCTTTCTCTCTCCTGGTTTGCCCCCCGTATAAAAGCAGCCCCGCAGCTATTGGAATCAAACGGCCGATTCACGAGAGCACTTTATTTCGTGCTAGGCTACAAGATTTGTTAATGGTTATGGGCGCCCGTGCCGGGCGGCTCGCGTGCCAACCGAAGCTGCGGAGATTACCTGCGCCGGCTTTTCGAGGGGCAATAAATGTCGAGGGTGCAGGATTATCCGCAGCGAAGCAATAGGATATCGCTCGTAATGCATCTCGAGATTTCCCAGTTTCGTTTCATAATTTATGTCGCTGACACAAATAAACCGGTGGGTGGAAGCCTCCTCTCGCCCATCCACCCCAACGATCGCGTCAAGCACCGCGTTCGACTCGTTCGGTTAATTTCTTACGACTTTCACGAAGACCCAGTGGCGAGGAGGAGCATTCGTACCTCTTTCCGAGCGATTTGCAAAAAATCGGGATCCGAAAGCAAAGCGGAAAAAAGAAGAGTCGCGAAGAGAGGAGCCAGGTGTCTAGCCAGGGACCTTAAATTACCCGGCGCGCATTTAAATACCAATTACATTACCAGCGACTTCGCAGTTATAATTAAGGAACGCGCGGGTGTAATCATCCGACTACTAACTTCGATGTCGCCGCGGTGTTCCGCGGTTTCTCTCGACACGGTGCGGTTGAAAAGCGGCGAGGATCCTCGCGCGATGCCTCGCGGCTTTAATAATAAGAGGCGCGGTAACGAGAGTATACGCCGTTAGGATGGCGTTGCTTTCGCTAATTCAACGCCGCTTCTTAACACTGCCCGTAATGAATTCGCCGGAGCGAAGGAGGCTGGAGCGAGAGGGTGCAGACGTTCGCGGTTATCAGAGGGCGCGCGACGGATATAGGGCGTCTCGCTCTTGCCGCGATTCAACTCATTACAGAATGTATGCCCCGCACGCCATCTTTGATGTCGCGGTAGGACGCGTTCAGATGAAACTCTTGCTTCCTCGTAGCCCGTAGATTTAGCCAGAAACGCTCGGAGCAAGTTGTCGGAGCGAGCCCCCCCTCCGTCTCGCACCCGCCCCTTTCAACCCTTCGTCCCAGCGACGTGATAATAACGTTTAACGAGTGTTATATACATGCACATCTCTCTCGGCATAAATAAAACGCACCATGCGCCGTGGTTTTCCCGCGCTACTTCCCTCCACTTCCGCCATTCACGCTGTTCAAATGAATGAAAGGGAAATATTTTCAGGGAAACGCGACCGGGATATTCTTCGCTTAATGGGATTCCGCTTGTTACGTCTTTGAACGTTATTAAGCCACGGAACGGCGATTCCTCGGGGCGAGGGCAGCGCCACGCTTTTCGAGCACCCCCCGTGTGAATGCCGCCGAATGGGAAAAGGGGAAATGTTGTTATTTAATTTTTTTTAGAGGCCTCGTTTCGTTGTCGGGAGATGCATAATCATTGGCGAATTTCGCGTCGATCGGAAAGATTATTCCATTTATTTATAGATGGGATCCCATTATAGTGTCGAGACAATACGGTTTGCGGACAAACGTGCGTCGTAACTGAGATTAATGCTGGTTGTGCCATCGTGTATATAATTGGTCCAGTTGTTAACGTTCCGTTGAGCAACGTTTCTGTATAGCATTTTTAAGGGACGAAGTAGATTCCACGTAACACGTACACGCTTTGTTACCGTACGACTGATTAGCTGAGCTCCCTGTCTGATCTGTATTACCTAATCTACTGCTTTTCTACTGAACGAAGAATCAGAGTACTTCAATTTCGTTCTTTTCACGCGAATCGTTCTGTCTGTTAATTTTTCACGTTCTTTACGTGTTTCTTTCAAGAAATAGATGTGTATGTGCAACGATGCAACAATTGTTTAACAATAACTCTTCAAAAGAGTACTACTCGTCACAAGTATCGTCTCTATGATTCTTCTGGAAAGTGGCTGATAAATGTTTTCGATTTAAAGCGATTTCCGCTACACCGATAACAATCGTATCGATAATCCTCGCCAGGCGACGCACGACGCCGCATAAAGATGAAAAAGTGCTCGATGGATCGAGAGCTCCGTTGTGCATAAAACAAAACGCATCGAACGATCACAGGGACGCGTCGCGAGGTACTCGATAACTTTTTCGCAACGATCCGGAGACTTGGTCGCCGGCTCGAGTAGTTCGCATGTTTTCAACGAGAATGGCAGCGCTCGGTGTCTGAAGTATCGCGATATCGAACCCTCTGTGCGCGCAGAGAACCAGTCGCGAAACTCGTTACATTCGAATGAATGCCGCTCGAAAACGCGTCGGCTAATTACCCACATAATATTATTGCGTCCCATTAAACAAACATCCTGACGTAAACTTTCCGTCATCGTTGGGAATTGGAGTGGCGCATTAGCCGGTTCGCTGGCCTGTTTTGTTTCTATTATCGGATAACGATCAATCGTTCCTTTCCAGCATCCGCGGCTGTTCGTTTCGTTGTTCCCCTTGGGGATCCAGGTTTATATATTTACACCGTTCACGCTGTTCCATCGCATTGTGTGCAGGCACGCACGCCGCCATTTTCCCGCTGAAAATTGGCTAGCTCGCCGCCCTCGCCGTGGCGCTGCGCGCAGTTAGATCGTGCTGGCACTTTGGTCCTGGGCCCAACTGTTTACGAGCGGTGGTTAGTCTCGCGGTTTTCGTTGGAAACGGCAGGAATTGCGGTGGGAATAAAGAACGTCGCAAACGGAACGTGCATATCGCGAATACCGCGCGTTGGTAAAGAAATAATATCGTCGCTACGCGAGCGGTTATTGCTCGTTTAGCGTCCTAACGCGTGGGCTAGAGTACCCGAGCGAAATGTGGATTCTTTGTTACCTAAACCGGGAATATTTTTCCAGTCCGTACTGCGCTACGTCTCGTGAGAATTTTCCAACAGATTGATGGAGTATGTCGCGCGAAACTGTTCACGCGTGGATATTTATTCACCTCGTTACCCCATTAATTATGCATCGATTATCTTCCTAATGTTTTATGCAGATGTATGTTTCCAACGTAAAAGATATCGTCGAGTAAAGGTTCTATAAGACGCGAACGAGCAAAAAAACGAGAAGTATTAACAAGGTCCGCGCAGATATGGTAATTGTAATCCTTTCGACGTTCCTAATGATTCTATTTGCCGAAACGTTGTATCGAATTAAACGCTGCAGTCAGATATAAGTAGCATATCGCGTAAAAAGGGAAGACCCCGCTGGCAACGAAAAACTGTCTCTTTCGTCGGTGTACTTTAACGGCGCATTGAACGCGTTAATCGACACGAAGAATGTATTTATACGCCTTAAACAGCAGACACAAGTATTTCCGCGCTTAAAGAGAACGAAATAGCAGAATTCCCCCCCTGCCCCCTCCCTTCTTGTCTAGGGCGGTAGCGTCAGGAGCGGGTAGGAGCGGGTAGGAACGGGTAGGTTCAGGGGTTGTTTGGCGAGGGTGGTCGGCCACGGGGGGAGGGCGGGAGTGGTTGGGAGGCAGAGCGCGACGGAAGCTAGGGGCCGGCGGAAGTGGGAGGGGGCTGAACGAGGAGGAAGGGTGCCGCGACGTCGTGCGCCGGCAGGATGGGATTTAATCTGTGTCCCGTTTCACGCTCAGCCAAGTGGAACCTTTTTGCCTCACTTTGCGGCATGGCTCGCTTTTGCGCTGGTCGTCGCGTAGATTAACGCGAAATTATACATAAAGAATGTGTGTGGACGGCGTGTGCACGGGTCGTCGGTGCCGGCGCTACGGACGATTCGCTCTCCTCGCGTGAGACCGGGGAGAAACGGGGTGGGCGAGAGAGAGAGAGAGAGAGCAAGAGAGGCCGCTTCTACTTTGTGCGTTGCCTCCAGCCGGGAGGCTCTTTCCCCCGTCTACGTGTCCGAGTCACACCCTCTTTGTAATGAATTAAACTCGTGAAAAACCAGCGGCGGGCTTGTGTCGTCCCACGAAGCGGAGACGCCGGGGTGTTCTCGCGACGCCGGGATTTCGATGCCTCCGACGAACGTTTATTTTTACGACGAATGAGTTCGAAAGGGAAACAGTGGTACCCGCGCAGGATCTGGGATGAGGTACTCCGATTTTCGCTCGATCTCCTTCGTTCTGATTTTCGATACATGCTTGATTAAAGGAGGAGATTTAGCGTGACTCCAGATACGAGTACACGGTTGTTATGCGCGTAGATTTAAGTGTACGTAGTCGAATAGGCTTTCTTAGACCCTAGTATGTTCTCGATTACATAATTAATCGCGCACGTTAAAGACAGTTCGATGCACGCGGATCGCACAACAGTGGCATCTTGTTGCCACCAAGCAAAACGTGTACACCGCGAGATAATCTTTCCTCGAATGAAAGGAGCACTATGTAATATTGGATAGACAGGAATGTTCAATTCCAGCGAGTTATCTTTGAAGATGGCGCGTGATGCGCCAAGAGGAGATGCGCCCTATGATGTCTCGTATGCATCGAGAACACGCGTACCGCGCGTCTCTGTTGGCTTCTACATTTACATACGTGTTTATTGAACTGGTCGCCGAATGAATATTCATCGGGCGTCCGCACGGTGGAGCGGAATTTTCGAAGGATAGCCGCCATTTTAATCGGATCAAGGAAAATGTCTTAACGTTATGTCGTTATCGTCCCCTTTACGCGATATGCATAATCGAACAGACATTACATCTTCGCCAGTCGGAGACCGCCTTGGCCCTTGACGCTGTCGCCAAAGTGCCGCGTAAAAATGCCCACAGCCATAAAACGTATCTCCTTAATCGTTTATGCAAAGTTCCCGTTTACCTTGTCCCTTGGCGACTCGCGTTCAGATAGGAATCCTCGATGACGACCGATCAAGCGAATGCAAAACAGCAACATAATTTCCTGAATTGGTGCAGTTGCTTGCCTGTTGGCGAGTGTCATTTTTAAGCCCATAGTACGAAAGGACTTGTCGACTGCAACCGATAAGTCGGTTAACAGCCCTTGTACAAGTCCTTTTAGGATAATTTTAGTTATCTCGTGTTCAGCGTCAATCGTTCGTTCTCGTTCCTTCGAAAAAGTATTTTGCCAACTTTCTTCTTTCGAAAGTATACGCGCAATTACCAATACATGGTAATTTAAATAAAAGTGTCGTACGAGAAGAATCTACGCGCACAATGACGAGGTGTCTCAAAGTGGTGATGCGTTCTGGGGAAGGATAAGTGACACATAGTTGCGGAGGCGGAAACCCGTCCCCTTTGAGCGTGAAATAAGCACGAAACGCGCGGAATCTCGACCCTCTCCTGACGCCAAGCTAAAGGCTGATGAAAACGCGCGGTGTGCTGCGACGTTACACACAAAGTGGTTTCATACGGCGCCGTACAGCCGCGGCCAGACCATTCAAATTGCGTTTCAACTATTTCTTGTCGTTCCGCGCGGCGCAAAAGCGGGAGATTAATTAAATTCGTTAATTGCAAGATGCATTTAGCGCGAGCAGCGACGGCAGCCTCGCCGCGGTCCCTGCGCCCAGCCGTGTGTACCCCGTAACAGTGACTACGGGGTTCACCCCGCCCTTTTTCTTTACACGCTGCCGGCGTTAGCACGTAAATTTAGAGAAAGGCGAACGACAAAAGAGCAAAAGGCCCACTTTGCGCGTCCACTCCGTTCTCCTTTCTTCGCGGCCCCTAAAACGGTCGATTCTTTGCCGACGCGAACGCCAACGCGTCCTCTCTCGTCGTCGATTCCTGCGAATCCCCGTTGTCGCCCAATGGTGGAGCCGAATGGCTTTTTTTTTTTTTTTTTCTTTATCATCGTTCCGACTTTTAAAATACGTTTTGATAAATTGACTCTGCGCGCGCACGAATAGTCTGATTATTTGCGGCCGTTTATGTCGTTAAAGTTGACAAAAGTTTATTGATTTTTGCGAACGTGTCGGCGAAAAACGAGTTAATTGTGGTTACGGGTATTTCCATCGATTAACCAACGCAAATATTGTCAGTGTACTCTTTAGTGTTTGAAACTGTGCCTCCGCAATTGTAGACTGTTGCAATTGTAACGAGTGTCGCGTAAATGGAATTAACAATGGCGCTTTTTTTTTTAAATATTCATGGTCTACCTTTGACAAGCGATGTATGTATCTTTTAATTAACGAAAGTGGTTGATATTTGCGTACACATCCCTCTCTAGCGAAATATTTATAAAATAAATGCGAAATTGTCGGGGCTGGCGGTAAATTTGGGATCGTGTTGTTCGAACATCCCTCTTAAGTTAACGATCGCGCGGTACATGCACCGTACATATATTACCGCGAAACGGTACACGTACGAGGATTAACCTTTTGCGGTTCAACTACGTCTTCCAGGTAATTTCGAGCGCCATAATCTCGTCGTGTCTGGAGACATTAACTACGGAGAAGAATGCAGAATACACGCATTTTTTCTTCTCCGCTTTTATCCGTTGCTTCACAACCGAAATGTATCTTTAGCATTCTAAGTACCTACATGTAACGCATGTTAGTTATTGTATACATAAAACCTACATTAACCCCTTCGACGATTTTTCGAATCACCGATAAAAGAAGAATAAATTGAATCGCTCGAGCATCGACCCCGCTGTCTCATCGCCTCGCGTCGAAGGGGTTAATCGTGCGGTCGGACGTCTAATCTGCGATGCGCGAAGTTCGCAGCCACGTTTCAGCGTTACCAATCGGGAACGTAACCATTATCGTGGCTCACGGTTCGTCACCGCCTATCTGTGTCCACGTCGATGACGACGATGACGCGGCCCACGCAATCAGACTAATAAGAACGTGGTGTGCGCGTACGTGTCGGACACATATGGCCGGTGTTTGCCCGACCAGACACCCTGGCTAAGTGACAGAATACACGTTGCGCGCGTTTTGATTCACAGAGGAGGACTTGATGCACGGGGGTGGTGCGGGTATTGGCGGGGGTTCTATGGTCGGACAGAACTCAATATTTGGGTGCTCGGCTGCAGGACACAGCGGGGTTAACCAGCTTGGCGGTGTTTACGTCAATGGCCGACCATTGCCAGACTCCACGAGGCAGAAGATCGTCGAGCTGGCGCACAGTGGTGCCAGGCCCTGCGACATCTCGCGCATATTGCAAGTCAGCAACGGATGCGTTTCCAAGATCCTCGGCAGGTAAGTTACGGATGGTTATTTCGTTGTTTTTCATCGTTTCGCAGGTGTACAATTAGCGATAAGAAATTTCTTTCGTCGATCCGCATCAGGAAGGACAGCGAACGTTCTTGATCGCACAGACTTTTCGAGTTCAATTGTCAAACGTCTCGCGTGCTTTACGAACGTTCGTTTGAACGACGAAATAACGTAGCAGTTCATTTGACAAGTTACGTTGATTATTTAAGAACGATTTTTCTCTGGCTCGTCTGCATGGACTGCCACAGATGCGACGTGTACGCAATCCGTTTTAACGTTTTTGTAAACGGAGAAACTGGTCTGTTTTTTCAGGTACTACGAGACCGGTTCGATTAAACCACGTGCAATCGGCGGTAGCAAACCACGTGTGGCGACCACGCCGGTGGTCAACAAAATCGCCGACTACAAACGGGAGTGCCCGTCGATTTTCGCATGGGAGATCCGCGATCGACTTTTGCAGGAGGGCGTTTGCAACAACGACAACATACCAAGCGTAAGTATCGACAATCCTTATGAATGACCTTACGTTGTACGCGAACGAGTTTTTTGCCAGCTGTTTGCCGTGGAACAACTACTTTTTCAGTCCCTGACGCTCACGTGACCACAGTCACCTCTTACTAATTGCCTAGATTTCTCGACAGACGCCTCTATTTGTATTCTTTTTTGCCTGACATGCTGTGAAAGTCGCGATAAAAATTCTGCTCCGCAACGTCAGAAAACTACCAGCACTTCGGTTGAACCAGCCCCCTGTCGACAAAGAACAATCTCAACGACTCCGCCGAAGCTGATCCCCGCGCCCTCACCTTCGAACCAGCCGGAGCATTCCTCTCGTGCGAACGCGCAATTAGCAAATGACCGTATCGGCGAAAGAAAAGCGCAATGACTCCTGCGGAGTCGCGTTCCGGGCACGCACAGAGGGATCGGTCCAGTAGCGGGATGCTCATTCGCTTAGACACGGGAGTTGCTTTGTATGGTGGCGGCGGTTTATCAGGGTGCGCAGCCGGTCGGTACTTACCCGTCGGATCTGGCCACTCGACCCTAATCAAAGTCTCGTCAATACGATCACCCGGGGAGGGGTAATCGGTCCATTACGCGGACCTCGGTATTGTCCACCCTCCGCTCGGCTCCCGCTGCTCCGTTTCCCCTCCCCCTTCGTCTCGAGGAATCCGCCGAGCCGTTCGTCTTCCAAACATCCTTTCCACCCTCGCGAGCATCGATATTCCACGGGGCGAGCCTCCTTTGGCCCTCGACCCGGCCGCGGTGAACACCCTCGTGTCGTTGCGTTCGATCTGTCGCGAACCTCGGGTCGCGCGGGTCTTCTCTTTGCCATCGGGAAGAACGCGCTGCCTTCGACGTTGCCCCAACGGTTCCGGGTGTCTGTCAGGCATACCGAAGGGGGATGGCACGCGTTCGAGTCGTTATCCGTCGGCTCGTGGAGGAACCACTCGCTTTTGCCTGTTCTCTGGGAACACAGAGGTGGTACGAGAGCCTCGTCGGAGGGAGGGTGATCAATCAGCGTGGCTACGCGCACGTATAAACACGCGCGCACACACACGTGCGCTCGCCGAGAGGAAACGGGAGCGGGAGAGAGCGAGAAAGGGGGCTCTTTCCCGTCGATGCTTATCCAGCGGCGGTGTTCGGAAAGAAACGCGGGGCTCGATCGGAACGTTTCAGCTTTTAACTTCGGGAATCGTTATAATGATCGCGTAGCCTGGTTCGCGGGTGTAGCGGATAGATAGAGGGAGCCGGTAGAGGCAAAGGGAGGATCGTGATAGGATTGTCTGTTGTACGTTGGATTGTTGCCGGCGGAGGGAGGTCTCGATTGTAGCGGTTTTGATCGGTCGATCGGTTTTTGCGGTCTTTTGAACCGTTCGATGAAAATGTTCCCTGCCGCGGTGTAACGGGTGTATATATAGGCCGGTGGGTGGCGGTGGTCGCGAGGAATCGCGGGCAATGCTTGAATTCGGGCTGCGTCCTATCGAAACGGTCGAGTATCGACGAGACTGGCTGAGAAGTTATTTGGAAGCTGAAAGCAGTAGGTGCTTGGCGATCGATATCGTCGCGTCAAAATTCGCCACTGACATCGCTGATACTTTCCAGTACTTTCGAATTTGTTACGATCGAGCGTAGGTCTGTTATTAGTTTGCAAAAATTGCGAAAACTGAACCCACAAGTCGGAACGCAATTGGCCAAGCGGAATCGGCGTTTCGGGTAACGGATCGATGATCGTCCCTCGATGGCATCTTCGATCGGTCAGCGGTCCACCGATGACGACGATTGTCTCGCGCAACGGGCGAACGACGTTAACGGTAATGACAGCAATGACGATGATGGTGGCGGCGGCGGCGGCGGTGGTGGCGGTAGCGTTGGCTGTTGCGGTGGGTACATATCGTCCGCGGCAATGGGGTGCGACGGGGTTAGTCGCCGACGAGCGGATGGAAGCGGGTAGAATCGGGGTGAATGGGATCAGTTAAGCGTGTTGCACAATTATTCGTGTCCGGTCGCGCGTGTAATGGTCTGCATCGGCGCTGCGGCTGTTGTGCGGCGAGAGCCGAGTGGAAGCGGAGCGTGGAGCAGGCCTGGCTGCCTTGGCTCGATGATGGAAAGCCTAGCCTGGCTCTCTTCGATGCTGTATGCAGTTAGTCTGGAAACGTCCTTTCCGTGCTACGCCGCGGCCATTATTCCGCAGGATTGAGACGAATCTTGCGATACGAACTTTCCACGCTGCAACCCTCCGAGTTACTATCGCCCTTTCTCTCTCTCTCTCTCCCTCTGTTCTCTTCTCTTCTCGTTCTCTTGCCCTCGGATTGATTCTGATTTAGAGACGGTGATTGCTCGGTTTGCAAATACCGCGTCGCGTTTCGTTTGTTTGAAATTGGTATTGCATTGCAGAAAAAAAAAGAAAATATTGTAACTATCCTATAATTTCTTCTTGTATTCGAAATACAAAATTTCGAAATGTACGAATATTATTTACATGTCGCTTAAACGTTCGATTGCCATCGCACGCGTGTTAAGCGTGTTTCGCTTATTACAAAGCTTAAGGTTACTCGAGGATGGAACGCGCACTCGACATCGATCCCATCGAGGCGGCAAACAAAAAGCGCGATTGAATTTATCGGCTTTTATTCAGCGTAATAACGCGGTCCCCTCTTGTGCGTTCTTGACCTGTACCAGCTCCCGTGCAGTACAGGCTGAACACTCGAGGCAACAACGTGGTTGGCACCCGACAGGCATACAGCCATTATTTCGTCCAGGTCTTAAGTCGAGCCACGCGAGGAGGATCGTGCCCTCTCGCTCTTTCTTTCATCCGTCGAACCTTTCAGCGAAAGCCCGTAATTAAGAAGCTTCGCTCGATATCCTTCATCCACGTCCTCGTCCACAGCCGCGCGCGCGAGGGATCCATGGGAGAGAAGTGCAGTTCGGCTATGTTCGACTCGCTGGTGCACCGTCGACGACTCGTCGACGGTTTTCGGGGGTGGACGAGGTAAGGTGAAGGGGTGGGTGGGCGTCGAGCGCGCGTAGAACACCGAGACTATTATGTACGAGAGTCGAGAGCACAAGGCTCGGCCCCCGTGGCTCGTTATAACTTTAGAGTTAGCCAGTGGTTCGGTCGCGGTACAAGGTGAAGAAGACCGTGCCACCGGCGCTGGTTAGGGGAGCGAAGAGCCATGGAAACCGTTTTATGTAATAATAATTGGATGGCGGTGTCCTTTCATCTGCTAGTCTCTCCCTCAGCGTGAAGGTCGGTAAAGAGAACGAGCGAGAGAGAGAGAGAGAGAGAGGAAGGGAGGGAGAAGGGAGGGTTCGAGAGGGGTGGTGAGAGCGAGAGGACACCGATGTAACTATGGAAATGATTGTCGCGGGTGGTGAGTAAAGAAGCTGTGGAAACTTTCAAGAGCGTTGTCCACACTTTTCACGATCGACCGTTTTTTATGCGCGTCGGGCATTAATTAAGCGCGAACAGGGCTGGAAATTTCTGGTAATCGATCGAACGATTGTCGCTCTACCGTGGATGGCGGAAGGTTCGATAAATTCGAACCTGATCGCAATCTTTGTCGACACGGATTGATTCGTTCGGAACTTGAAACTTCCCGAGGAGTTCTTTCCTTTTGCAGAAGTCATTAGAGGATACTTGTACGCCGCTGAAGTTGAATCGACAAAAATTCGTTTCCGAGCAGGGTGAAGGGTGAATAATCCCCAATATTGAAACTCGAACTCAAACGCCATTTCGCGCACCGATCCATTAATCGACCCCTTTAAATCGAGTAACAAATATCGATCCGACATCCATTCCACCATTCGCGTTCTAATAACGACTGAATCGCTGTCCGCAGGTGTCGTCCATCAACAGGGTGCTGAGGAACCTGGCCTCGCAGAAGGAGCAACAGGCTGCGGCGGTGCAAGCGCACCAGGGTGCCGAGAGCGTGTACGATAAGCTACGGATGTTCAATGGCCAAGCTGCAGGTTGGCCGCCGGCCTGGTATTCCGCAACGCCCTCTCATCATCCCCTGGCCACGGGAATTCCGACGGCTGCGACCCCCGGCTCTGGCCAGTCGCTGCTACCCGGCAGCCAGCTTCACGGTCGCGACGATTCCCTTCTCAAACGAAGCGGTGAGTCCCAATTACACGTTAATTGCTAAGTGCGAGGCGAATCCTCGTCCACGCGTCGCGTCGAAGAACACCGTTTCCGCCTCCTCCTCCTCCTCCTCCTGTCGACGCCGTCGTTAACGGTCGATCGTTCATTTGTCGCCGTTGCAATCGCGATCGTGAATTGAAGACTTTGAGCGTCGGTTTGGTCTAATGTTTTCGAGTCGATTGTTCGAAGGCCGACGTCTATTTTTTGACCACTATAAACGTAATCATTTTTCGTGTTGGTAGATTTGTAGAAGGTATTAAATTCAATTTGAGTCGACCGTGCAATTATTTGCATAATTTCGTCACATATTAAAATCAATTCAGGCATATCGCGTATATTTCTTGTACACACGCGATCATCGTGTAATAATTTCTGGGATATTTTAATAAATTATGTGTTTACATTTGCATTTGGTGCATTACGTTAAGGACGATGAATTTTGATAATGTCCAAGTTGACAAATTTCACGTTTGGTCCTTGCAGCGATGCGATCTCAGCATTTAAAAAGTAGAACAAATGCGCTCCCTTTTATTGAATCGTCTTAACAAAGAATATCTAACGTTCCTTGCCATTTTCACCATTATATTATAAGTATTCGTTCTGGCACACGTACAAAAGTATTCTCCAACGAATTGTTCAGAAATCCAATTACCCAATTGAACCATAAATCACAGGAGGCTGAGTCCCCATCGCTCAACCCGAGGTACCAACACTCTTTTCACTCTCGAAAGGTCTCAATCGAACTGTTTCAACAACTCGTGACTCCCCCGTACGTAAACGAAATTGTTGCCGGTCGAGGAGCACCGGTGCTGCCTGGGTTCTGTTCCCTTTCACGCGGTCGAGAAAAGCCATAGAATCAGACAAACGCCATAGGAATCCGGTCCTCTCAATGCTTGATCCACTTTTTGCCGTGCGCTGGCGTATCCACAATGGCCTCGGGGCGAGGTAAAAGTCAAGGGAGCGCCCTCGAGGTATTATAATCCGCTCGTACTCGCGACACCCTCGCCCCCGTCCTTGGGATCCTTCCGCGAACCTCCGCATTGTACGGCTCTAATTCCACCGCGTGTTCAGCCGTGTTTCGTTCGAAGAAAGGAAACGTCTGACGTCTCTGACGTTGCATCGAAAAGTTTCCTCTAATAAGATCGCGCTCTGCTGTGCCGATCGAAGTCGAAATTATTTCGCGAGCGATGGATCCAAATATAGGCTACAGTTTTGTTCAGATCGGAACAGTTGGATGATTTCAAGTAACTCGACTGTAATTTCTGGTTCGTGCAAGTCAAGTTGGTCCAAGCGACCCGACTTTGACTAGTAAACGTTTGAAATGGCTTCAATTTTCGTACGCATCTTTTATTTGGTCGTTGATCGCACGCACGAGTTCGTAAATTGGATGTTTACGTACCTATTTATGGGAAATTTACTTGTGTAAAATATGCAAACGCGGGCATAGCGTTCAAAGTAAATTCTGACATCTAAAAAGTCCAGTAGTAAGAGTCAACCTAAAGAGAGACACATCGAAGAAGTTCCGCCAACGAACATTGCGAGTCGCGACTCGGAGCTATCACGTTGCGTGGATCGTCGTCGCAAGCAAAAATCCCTATCTAAAACCTTCCCCTGGTGATCACCGAAACTCGAAAGTGCCTGGCTCGTCGCAGAAGCTTCTCTTCGCGCGGTCATCGGGCCGTACATCCTATTTCTTCCCCCAGGGCGGTCATGCGTCGTCACCTAGAAAATTAAAGCCAACGATCGAGGCTGGGACGCCGCGGACTAGCTCGAAATCATTGGTCGTTACGCGTCTCTGGAGGGGTGCTCGCGCAGTGAAAATCCCTGTTGCTATACGCGTAGTCAGCATTGTCGGACGAATCGCGGAACATGTTTCAACTTAATTTATGTATCGTAAAAACTGAACGAAACGGTTCCGTCTAGATTTAACTTTTTGCGTCCGAGGAACGATCACGCGCAATTTCAATCTCCACCATTTCTTCGAATCTATTCGAAAGTATCCCCACTCGAGTTCTCCAACTATCGGTTCCTAGGAGGATCTGCGGATAGAGCGTGGCGGAGGGTGGCGGTATTTCGAATTGCCAGGAAGATACTCGGGGGTTGGGAGGGATGGGCCAGCGCGTAGCAGAGAGGGTCGGCGGGCGAGAGATTTCGTAGGGTCGTGGCGTAGGAGGCTACGGAGGGTGCGCGATGCGCGAGAGATGAGCGAACGAGAAAGCGAGCAGCTGACGAGCGGACGATATATAGGTACGACTAGCGATACACACGTACACACGCCAAAGTATGTACATAGCGTAAGGGCAAATATATAGGTGCACGTAGGGTACGGAGGGACGGACAGAGTCAGAGGGAAAGGGAAATGGCAGGAAGGTATCGGAAGAGGGATGGAAAGGAGGCGAGGGTTCGGTGCGCGGAGGCGGAAAGTAATCGTGGCTCACTGGGAACCGTCGATGTCGTCGTCGTCGTCGTCGTCGTCGTCGTCGACAAGGAGAGGACTCTTCGCGTGTATATATATGTATACATACACATGTCTTCGCTTACACTATGTTGCGATCGAAAGGGAAGACACTATGCGAACGCGCCTCTGCTCTCCTAGCCTCGTCTCCTGTCTCTTCTCGTACCTACCGATCTACTCTCGATCTCTAGGATTCCCAAGGACACCAGTCCGCGGCGTTCGTCGCGAAATCACTGGAACGATACTACTGGGACGGGACGGTCCTTAATTGGATCGCTCTCCACGAGGCAAACGGCGGAAAGTTCGAACGCCGCGTGCTCTCCGCACGGATCCTCCCTTTCACTCGTTACCCGAATTTGCTTCTCTTCGCGCGCCAAGTGTCTCGTTGCTGATAAATTAGCTACCTCCGCTTTTCGTTGGTTAACGAAGAGGGCGAGGGAGAGAGGGCGGACGAAACGAAACGACGCGTTCCACGAGCGAGCTGATTAAATAACGTAAGAACGTTCGCGTGTGCTTTCAGACACGGGTTCTTTATTGTCGCATCAGCAGGAAACGACGTCCGATGGCAACTCGGAGCATAATTCGTCCGGCGACGAGGATTCCCAGGTCCGACTGAGGCTAAAGCGGAAGCTGCAGCGCAACCGAACTTCTTTCTCCAACGAACAGATCGACAGCCTCGAGAAAGGTTAGTGCTCTCGTCAGTATTGCTTCGTTGATAGAGGAGACTCGTCCCTTGCCGAATTCGCATTTTCCGCGAAAAATTCGCAGGGACCGGAGTCAGGAGCAGAGAGCGTAAAGAATATTCATTGAAAAGAACTTTTCTATACGTTGCGTATTAATTTGAAAAAAACGGACTGGTGAAATAAATGCGTCAATAATATAAAGTAGCGCGTTAATGAAAATGAAGCACTCGAAAATGAATGAATTACATCCGCGACTAAAATAAATTACCAACCCTCTCAGAATTGCATAAGCACGCGCGCGGATTTGTAATTCAAACTCCTCTACATCGAATACAAGCGCGAGCGTTAAGGGGTTGAAACCGCCACCCCGTGCGACCCCCTCTTCCCTCTTTTAATCATTGAAAATCCACTTAAAATTTCACTCGGAAAAGAAGACAATCGGACGTGCGCGCGCGTGCGTCCGCATCTACCGCGTAACAAACGTGTTCATTCTGAACGAGAGCTTCGTCTTCGTTCGAGCGATGATAACGACGTAAACGTCCAACGATCGGGGATCGTATGCCGCTTCTGTTCCGTTCGCATCGCGAGGACGCGTGTACATTCAGACGCGGCCGTGGTAAATTGCTGCTTTCCTCGAATACATCGCGCGCGGCACGGCTTTAATTGGATCCGCGGCCATTCAAGTCGCGCGGCCGTTCGAGTATCGTCGATAATTATCCTTTTAATCTTGTCTCACGGCGATTCGGGATTATGCGCGATTAATATAAAATTGCACGTACGCGCCGACATCGACGCCAGTGGAATGCGTACGCGTGTGCAGTCGGTCGGATAAATGTAAGGACGCTCGAGGAGTTTCGAGAAAATATGCAGGAACCTATATGCACCACCATACGAGATACAAAGCGATTCTGCATTTCGTCTTTTCCGCATCAAGTTTTTGTAATCACTCGAGAATGAAAAACTAAAATTAGACACGGATCACACACGTCATGGATCATTCCGACGATCCAAGCTTCGCTCCGATTCGACTAATCGATCCGTAGCTCGCAGAATGAACGGGACTGCGTACGATAACGACGTAAATGGTCGTGGTACGCGCGGCGTTATCTATGAAAAAAAAATCAAAGTAAGAGTCATACCGGATCGTTCAAATGGGATTCTCGTGGCGCGTGACTCTGTACGTCTGTTTAACACGGTGCACGTACTATTCGGCGCAGACATACAGAGAGACGCAGAGCGCGCGAAACGCGGCAACGACCCAACGGAGGCACGTTTAATAACGAGCACTTGTTGCAAACTGGTTTCGTTTTAGAATTCGAGCGGACACATTACCCGGACGTGTTTGCACGGGAGCGTCTCGCCGAGAAGATTGGATTGCCTGAGGCACGTATCCAGGTGAGTGTGAATGTGCGAATGCGGCGTGTGCTACCTCTTTCTCGTTCGCTCCACCCACCGCCTTTTTCTCCCTTCCTCCTCTCCCCTTCTCCTCCCCCTCTTCCTCTCTCCCGCCCGCTCGCACCCCCTTCTCTCTTTTTCACCACTTTTATTCCTCCCTCCTCGTCCCTGTTTCCTTCGTTCCGTCCGTTCCCTGTTCTCGTTCCGCGTTTCACGGTTCCCTTCCCTCGTTCTCTCGTTCCTCCGGTTCCTCTTCACCGCTGAGAAGTTCGCGCGGCAGACGTCTTCCCGTCTTCTGGCTGCGGTTCCTGAAGAGGGCGGCTGGTAAGTGCGACGACGCCCTTTCATTAAACGCTTTAAACGCGTGACCACGCCGCGCGGGGACGTTAAACACCTCCGGCGGAGGATCCGCGAGACCACCCTCGGGGATTTCGTCTTTATCCCGGCCCTGCGGCTGTTCTTCGTCTCCGGTCGCCTTTGCGCGTGTCCTCGCGCGACGCCACCGTTCTTGTTCCACCTTCGAACGAAACTCTCCTCGAGACACTTTTTAATCATCGCGAAACTATCCGCGGGGATGGTCGTTTCAGGGGTGGTCGTCGCGAACACCGTCGCGTACCGTTGCTCTCTTTGCCCGTTCATACGTCGATCGCGTAAAGATAGATGATACGGAGACAGAGGGAGAGAGAGAGAGAGAGGGAGAGAGAGAGAGGGAGAGAGAGAGAGGGAGAGAGAGAGAAAGAGGGAGGGGGAGGGGGTGTATCGCAATTAATTAATATAACATCGTTGCTCTAGCCACGGGGTGACGCACGGTTATACGAGCTAATATGTACGCAGCCTTATCGAACATTGTTTGGCCGCGCGGCGCCGCGCGGCTGGCTCGGCCCTGTGTTCGACCCTCTTGCTAGCCGGCCGGCCTCTCCCTCACCTGGCCCCGACGGATAGGGGGGTGGTGAAGTGGCCGGCGGGCTTTCGCGTCGGTGGTAGTAACCGGGCGCTGAGCGTTATGTGGACGTACAAACAGTGCAAGACCATGTTGACGCATGTTTTCAAGCCTCGTTGGCTGGTATTGATCTTGCTAAGTGCAGGAAACCGGGAGTGCCGGTGCGAGAGGCAAAGGCAGAGAACCGACCAAGGGAGACAGAGAAAGAGAGAGAGAGAGAGAGGCAGAGATACGAAGGAGGGGATGGATAAACCTGGAGAAACAGAGAAGGCGCGATAGGACTCGAGATAAAGATAGAGCAGCGCGCACGGGGGGTGAGAGCGGGACGAAAGAACGGAGGAAGATGGAAGGTGGATAGCTGGACAGATAGATAGATAGACAGATAGATGGATAGATAGATAGATAGAGAGATAGATAGAGAGAGCGCAAAGGAGGGTAAAAGGAATAATTCCGGTGGCGGACTCGGTACAAACGGAGGAACAAGGAGAATGAACCGGGCAGTAGACAGACACGGTGGTAGAGAAAGCAAAAGCGCGCGCGGCGCGGCGACCGTGGGCTGACGGGTACGAAACGCCACGCCAGGCCGCACGCGGCATATCCCGAGCGAGCCGTGAGGGACTACGGGCACACAGACGGCCTAAGAGGGTTCGGAACGCAACCATGGCAACGTCGCGTCCCCAGGGAGGTTGCCCTCTGATTGGTTGTTCCTCGCTTTTCCACCTATACCTCGGATACATGCTCGCACGAGAGTTTCGCCACGCCGCGCGCAACACCGCCACCGGCTCTGCCCGATTATCATCTATGGCGATGGACGAGACCCGAATCCCCCCGGCGCGGCGTGTGACGTCGCGATGGCCGAACCGCCCGGCTCGATCCGATCGCGAGGAACGCACCCGTCTCTGCCCTCTTATCGACGAGAGGAGAGGGAACGATGCCGCTGTCGGGAACGATCTTTGCTCGATTTCGACGCTAGCTGGCTAGCGTACCGTGAAAGCTGCTCGGGAGGAACGATCTGCTCGCGAAACGTACCCCGTTGCCTTCTTTCCTCCGTTTCGAACTTTCCACTTTTTCCAATTCTTATAAACTTTCCGTACACGCGAACTAATGTCGTTTGCAATTTTTTCGGGGGTAGTTATTTTAATTTTTTTTAATAACGAGATTAATTATTATAAATTGTTCGCGCATTTGTACACTTTCTAGCTTGAAGAGCGTGACTCGAGTACGAAGGGAATTCTTTGCCTGTTTTGATCGATCGTTCCATCGACTGCTGAAAAGTTTTCCGTAAGGAGTGGAATCCTTTAGGTTATCGCGAGGAACCTTTCGACAAAAGTAGCCATTCTCGTAACTGATCAAGAAAACGATATAAGGGGAAAGAGCAAGCTTCCTTCTCCTCTGTTAACTTTCTCAAAATGCGAGAGTCTTGAATATCCCCTCGAAATTCCAACGGGAGCAGGTTCTCTTCCAGTTGATCGACAGATTGATACGATGCGAGTCTAGAATAGTCCCTTTCCTCCTGGTCGATCTCTTCTCCTGTTCTGGAATCATTTTTCTTCAATTTGAAGATGGTGGATTTTGGAAAGCATCGTCTCTCACAGTTGATCGGTGAAGTTTCAGAAACTCTTCAGTCTACGTTTGTAAGCTGTTCCAAAAACACATCGAGCAGTATCTGTTCACATAAATCAAGATCCAATCAAAAAATTTCTGTTACGTACAGATATTTCAATCTCTCAATTGTACTAGGTTACATAGGTTCCTAAATTTTAGAATTCTTTTCATATCATATTTCATATACAGAATTTTTCACAATTGCATAACTTCTCTTTAAATATATAATAGATACATTCTATTATTTTAGATTAAAATGGTTTCGAACGAAAGATATATCGTTGAAGAAAAAGGGGAGAGGAATTTGGTACGTTTTTCCATTTTGTGGAGCAACGAACAGATGGGTGTAGCGCATGGTTGCCCGTTCGAGTCTCGTGGAGCGATCTTCTTAAAATTCGCGTGCGACGCCATCTTCTAAACATTGCCAATCAAAGTAGAAGGTCCGCCGCGAGGGACGGGAGCGGTGTACCCGGTTCGTGGAATTCCGAATGGATCGATTCAAACGAGTTTTCGGGACGCGGTAGGACGAGTTTACGAGGAACGACGGCATTGGACGAAAGGAGCCCCGCTGCGGGCGAATGGTGGATATTTGCCGGTGGCCCGCTAGAACACGATTTGCCATGTCGCTGCCGCCACGAAATTTAGTCTTTTCTCTCGCTCTCCTCTCTCCTCTCCACTCGTTCTTTTTATTCCGTTCAATTGAAGGCCGTCGCGTGCAAGATCAAGTTTCGCAACGGACAAAATAATCTGGATTTCTCTAATACGGGGCTCCCTGGAATGTAAAAGGGTCGGCTGCTTAGGTGGCCATTTTGTTGTTGGATATCCAGTGTCGCGGAAATTTTTGCGCGATTCCAACTGTATTTAGTTACATAGTCTTTCTATCGAGATAAGTGTATCCACGAAACAATCATTTACCCAAAGACTACGATCGAAACCAAAATTGTCGAGAAAACTTCCCCTATTTCGCAGCGATAAAAAATTCGCTGCTACGCGGAGAACCGTACCCCCAAGCGTCGAAATAAACAGTTCATCCTCTTTTTCGTCCGTTTCCCTCGTTCTTGTTTATTTTATTTTTCACCGATAGCTCGAATGAATGCGCGCAAATTAACGCGAGAATCGGCGTTTGTCGGGGCACGACGAGCGCAGCGGAGGGGGAGAAAAATAATAACGCCCCCCGGCGCCCCCACGGCGTCGATCCCGCTCATTGTTACGCGTCCACGGTGCAGCGCACGGTAATTGAGAAAGTTGCGCTCTCATTGCTGGCAATCGAATTTTTATATCGTTATTCTCATTATCGCGCGAACGTTTAAGCGGCTGTACGCGAACGGAACAGCCGACGTAGCAATTGTCGGCTATTAATAAAAGCGCGGCACTCGTCGCGGGAGCGGAACGAAGAGAAAGGCCGCGTTCGTTGCGTTTTTCCCCTGCAAATGAGCCGGGCAATCGAGCCGTTTCATAATTCAACAATTCCAGCTGGCCTCCATTTTTCCTCCTTTTTCTCTCTTGTTTTTCTTTTTTTGCCTCTCGATGCTTTCCATCTTGTTCGGTGCGTTCGTCGCGATGCGGGCGGAATTTCTTGATGTCGAGGAACGACCAGGGGCATTAGAGGGAAAAATTACGATGTAATCTGAAGCTTGTTTGTGCTCTAAGTGCTCTGGGGATAGGCAGAGGGGGGGAGAATCGACATATCGAAGGGAGAGAGAATCCTCTTATCGCTGGGAGGTATCTTCGAAATCAGGAAATCCGTGGAAGCGCGACAAAAGAACTTAAGCTCCGATTTGCTGCTCGAAGTTACCGGTTATTATGGGCACCGTCTCGAGTGCTCGAGTGGGAAATCGTTGGGACGATCTGTCGTCGATGGTGATCGCGATTTCGACGGTAACTCGCGTGTTTTTCCGTCCCCTTGGGTATTTTGTCAAAATTATTTACGGTACGTTATTTCGCAAATAAATGGTTACTGTTCGACGATGCAAAATATTAATTAGATAATAATTATATCAGACTTGTGAATTTTATTCGATTATCTCTGGAGAATACATTGTGTAACTTTGCCTCCATTGTTCAACATTAGCTCGCGCACTTGAAGTGGATCAATTAACTGGGCGTCGGTAATTAGGCAAGAGTGAACTTCGCGATTAGGTCGCGTCTTCGTGCCCCCCGGTGCAAGGCTTATTAATTAACTCGCTAGTTTCGTTCGACGTAATTCGTGTAGTTTAACGTGGAACATCCGCGAACGCTTCAACGAAATAGACCTGAAAACGCGTGACGCGTTCCACTTTCCATTCCTCGAAAAAGCCACCCTCAAAAACGGTACGCGCAACCCCGAAAAACGCGTGAAACTTAAAACAGAAAGAAACCGCGCGAAACTAACCAGAGGTTGGTCCGACGAGGCGAGATCGCAGCCAGTGTGTACCATAAAACGCAGAGCGCGAGTAATTCAATTTCCCATCCGGCAGCTGCTCAATCGCAATTAACAAACTGCACGAGAGTCTCGTGCAAACTCTCGTGCGCGAGTTTTCCTACGGGGGTGGGATGTCGATGGAAAAAGTATCTAGATTTCACGGTGTCGGTTGGCTGGTCGGGTAGAATGGATTCCGCGGGAAGAGAGCGCGGAGGCGTCGAGAAAGGAAAAGAGAAAGGGAGAAACACCCTCGTGGGACGGAGGCGAGGGACGAACGAGAAAGAGAGAAAGAGTGTGGAGAACAGCGTGTGTTAGCGTGTGGTGCGGATGGTGAGAATGGACGAAAGAAGGAGAGAGAGAGAACGAACGAAAATATGGATGGTTAGAGGAATGGATGAATGAACGCGACGAGGGTACCAGAGGAGGCGCGAGAGTGTGCGAGGATGGATAGGTGCGGATAATGCGAGCGCATCGCGCGGAGTGACGCCCTTATCGTGACAAAAGCGCCGTCATTGCGTCGGTTGCAGGTGTGGTTCAGTAATCGCAGGGCGAAGTGGCGTCGAGAGGAGAAATTACGGAACCAAAGGAGAGCAGCCGTCGATCAGGTAGTAGGCGGTGGAAGCAGCGGGGGCGGCAGCAGCACCGCGCCACCGGCTGCAACCCCTGCCACGCCACGGTTACCCTTAAACGCCGGATTCAACGCCATGTACTCGTCGATACCGCAGCCGATCGCTACGATGCCTGACACTTACAGGTAATCACGCTGTCACCCTCTTTTTCCCCTTTTGTTTCGCGAGTCATCTGTACGCGAGAGGATGCACCCTTTTGCCACTTTGGGGATCGGACACGATGTTCGTTACGGGACGTTGAAAGAATTTTACGCGGAGTAATCGCGATTAGTCGAAACGAATTCATCGTTGGCGATTGCGTAATCGTTTTTAATCGATATTAGAGATTTGAGAGTGTAATTAGAGTTTTGATAGAGTAAACGGTGTCACAAAGACTCTTAATTAAATTGT
Organism: Xylocopa violacea; assembly: GCA_963969225.1. Lineage (NCBI taxonomy): Eukaryota > Metazoa > Arthropoda > Insecta > Hymenoptera > Apidae > Xylocopa > Xylocopa violacea. The sequence continues at coordinate 32,544,046 of CAXAJV010000005.1, read as the reverse complement.
TAAATAATTTGACAAAAAAAATTGCCTGTGTTCGCGTGCACGGCAATTGAATTAAAAAAAATTCTGCGGGTTTTTGTCAAAATTTAATTAAACTCGTACCGTTGCGAAAATATCCTTTCCAGGCTGATTGGCTTTTTGATAACAGCTGAAATTTGATTCTACCGTTTTGTCTATAATACCGTAGCAGAGTAACAATAGCCATCGTTGTTTAAAGATTTACCGATTGAATACGTTTTAATCGGACCTGCATTGTTGCAGAGATTACAGGATAAAAGATATCGGATCTGTTGGATCGAAATTTTCCAAATAATCCCTATACACCGTGTACTTCTCGCGTCCAACATCGCACCATTCATTGATTACATTGTGTAAATAAATATCTGATCTTGTCAAAATTTAATCTTCTTAAAAGCTTACCCCCGAATGTTATTTCGAATACAAAAATGATAAAATTGTAATCGACGTCCCTTTGATATCGAATATTCGACGGAGCAACGAAATCTGATAAAAATCAAAATTTACCACCGCGTTACACACTCGTTCGATTACTATAATTAATTAAACTACGCTCTCCAATCTCAGCCATTTGAAATTCCACCGAATCATCAGTATCCGTTAGAAAAACGCCCCGTAACGTACGCAATCTACTAAAGGGAATCCAAGCTCCAACTGAAAAATGCAAATTACTCGTTGACGTAACGATAACATGTGATAAAAAGGAGTCTAAGGTCGAACAAATCAGCAAGAATGGAAGGAAAACACTTGGCGGTACTCGCGAGCGATCTGAAATGTCCTCCCGGAACCGGTAGGACAGATTGGCCGTTGGCTACCGTATTTCTATCTGACGAGGATCACTTCTCTGTTCGCAGCTCGATGTCGAGCAGCTTGGGCGGGTCAATGGGTGGAAGCTGTCTTCAGCAACGCGCCGACGGATATCCGGCGTACGTGTTCCACGAGCCTCTTCACTCGCTGACGCAGTCTTACTCCCACGCACACAGCACTGCTGCGCACTCGCAACCCCATCGCGGTATACCGACCTCTCATGGTGGAACCCCCACCACGCCCGGAGGACAGCCCGCTGGACCAGGTGGTGCGCCCTACCAGCCGACGACCTCGACCGCGACTGGTGAGTTTTCGCTTAAAGTATTGTTTGTTTGTTCTTGCCGAGTCCTCTCAAGGCCGTCCACACAGTTGCCCGCTTCGCAGTCTACCTCGACGCTTACAATTACCGCTAATCAAGGTCACCACCGGTTGGAAACCTGGGGCCTTCCGTTAGGATACTCTTTTCGAGGTTAAGTGGAGGCCATGGTGGAACCGGAAGGACCGTACCTGCACACTGGGGGTTGTTTTGGGGTCTACTCGTTGCCACCGTCTCGTTGTATCGGGATTGTTTATCGTGAAATTTTACTTTTCTTCGCTAAGTAGAGTAAAAGCTGCTCGAACTTGGATTGTACAAAATCCTGAATTTCAAAGATCAGAAGATCTCCATATAAGTTAAAAGATTACTGTGTTTTCATTCGATCGAGTTTGATAGCAGATGGAGGTTGCACGAAACAGAAGTGACGAATCGTCAACAGAAGGGTGCAGAAAATTCCGATTCGCGTCGCGTGCTCGCAACACTCGACGCGTGTCGTTTGCTGAACGCGGGCTCGCGTTGAAACGTGCTCATTCTGTACCATTGAAAGTCCCGGTTGATTACGCGCACTCGAGAATGTTGAGCGCGCGACTGTGGCCAAACGACGAAAAGGGATAAGCGGCGCGCGCGTCGTCGCGAAAACCAAATAGTTACCGTGCTGGTTGACAGGGGTGGAAAATTCGTTTAATAAGTGTAGAAAAGTTTGTTCCGCTGTAGCTGAAACATACAATCGGAACTGGAAATATTTGCATACTTTTTCAAGAACGTAATATGTTATTATTCATCCGTATAGCTATACTATCTGAAACATTTTCGTTGCTATTAAGAACAGGGCGAAGAGGCTTATGTGGGATTACGTATTCAGTTCTAAAAGGGGACATTTTATAAGTGGTAGAGCAACTTCTTCAAGGTTTTCGAGGCTTTTACTACTATAATGTAAATTACTCTTTTTGTGTAACGTAGACTCACGATTAAACAATTTATACTCTCGTGATTTCCAAATGATCTAAACTAGGGTAACTTCTAGATAGAATTCTAAATAGAATAAATCAATTCAACAGTTCACACGAAGCAAGCAAATATCGACAACAAGCAGACAAATCCAAGCCTCATCCCCCAAAAACCATCTCGAACCCTCGTACCAGTCCTCAAAATCGATCACCAAGTTTTCCTTTCAAATTTCCACCCGTCATCCCTCGCACGAGCCATAACCTCCGCGTCGAGAACGAAATAAAGCGTCGGGGATTACTTAGGAACCTTTTTACGCGCAATCTACATAGCGCCTGTTCCTCGCGAGGGATGGCACCCAGAGAGGGTTGTAGAACGTTGGTGGAGAGAAAAAGGAGAGGTAGAAAGGACGTTACAGGGTGCTCGAGGCGGCACAGCACGTGGGTCGTTCGTCCACGGAATTGTAAAAGGATTTTAAAACAAATCTCGCATGGCACCAGCGGGCTGAATCGAAGAACGGGATGTTCTGTGGTTTTCCACACCCACCCACATCCCTTTCGTACCAGTGCGGTTGAATTTTCCATTTTCCGATTCTCACTTTTCTTCCGTCACCCTCTCTTCTCCTGCAGTTTCTTTCTTCTTCGATCTTCCCTCCCACGCAAGAGTACTTTTGTTTTTTATTCCCTTCTGCTTCGTTTAAGCGGACGTTCTCTCTGGTCTGGACGGTTGAAAAGTGAGCATTCTTTGAGAACTTTTTTCGGAAACTTCAGAAAAGATATTTAACTAGACGTTCTTGCAACATTGTTATTCATATTTGTAAAATGCATTATACATATACTTTTTCCTAGAAAGAATTTAATTTGCAGTGCTTTGAATATTTCAATTAACTTCATTTCGTATCACTTTGCAGGCGATATTACTACAATAAAACGAGAAACTGTTTTTGGTCTCATCCTTTTCCTCTGTATCGTACGATAAAAAATATCGATCCAACAAATTCTTATATTGAATCCATGTACTTTCATCTATCTCTAAAGACTGTTTGGTTCTATAAAAACCAAAACTAATTCTATCGTAAAGATCTAGGATCTTCTTCTACCAACACCATTTCATCCAAAATCTCATAACTTGTACAATATACCAAAGTTTTTTCCACACGCGGAAAACGCAAAAAAACAGAGGGAAAAAAGTGAAAAATCCATGTTTTCGACCCTCCAGACCAGAAGCATCCCTTAACGAAAACCGTGCGGTGGTTCGACCCTCCCGGTCCCGGTTCTTCCCTCTCTAACCCTCCCCGTCTCCCTTTCTTGCTCCTTTCTCTACCCTTCCCACCTCTCCCTCGGTCCCTCACCCTCTGGTTCGCACCGTCTCTGTCGCCGTGGCTCTTCCTCTCTTCAGGGTATATACAGGGGGGCGAACAGAGGATGTGGATGGGTTGGGTCTCGCCTCGGCTGGGCGAGCGCTCAATAACGTGCGAACCCAAAGGGGAGGAAACACGGGGGTGCGCGGCGTACCTACAGGAATGGAGTGGAACGCCGTAGAATGGTGGAATACCGGCGGAACACGCGGCGGCATTCCTCTTGTGCCTTTCTCCTCCGCCCGTTTTCGCGTTCTTCTCTTCTGCTCCCCCTGAAACGATCGTCCCCTCCCCTCTTCGCCACCGCCATCGACTATCCGCGTGCCCACCTTCCTCGTCGTTTCGCCACCACCCCCGCCTCCCCTCTCCCTCTCGCCGCACTATCGCACCCTCTGTTCCTCGTTCTCGCTTCTTACGTGCGGAACGAGCCGCAACTTATCCATCATAATCGTTTCACGTGCATGAGCGCGGCCGACTTTCACTGCTCGCTCTCTCGTTACCGCGTTCTCCACTCCTGCCCCGTGTCGTCGCCCGTTCCCATTGCTAAGGACGGGATGCGCCTCTCGATGTATCGCTTTCGCGGTTCGGTTCGTTTGCTCGTTCGAGATGCGAGGGACGTGTCGGGGGAAACGATTCGGAGCTTTTTATGGGATCGATTCGCTCTGGGTGACTGTTTTAACGGGGTTTTCGAGGCCGGGTGTGCCTTCAATGGGACAGCTATTATGGATAGCGTGGCCGCGGCACTGTTTTGTTTGCCGCCGCGTGTTACGCGACGCGTGGATTGTTCGCGTGTACCGCGGAAGATGAAATTAACAGTTAACTCCCTTGTTGCTCGAGGCTCGATGGGATTCGTTAAATGCTATTAAAGATACAATCTAACAGGGTTTTAAGTTGCCAAAGTCATGTCCATAGAAACTACTATATGGATGTAATAAATTTGCACGAAGATGCACGGCGTCTACCGATAACCCATCGTTGGTGGCAAATCCACCGTGAAATCTGTATTACCCGCACGTTTCGCTTGCTCTTCCTCGGCCAACAGAATCACAAAGCGAAACACCACCGTCCACCGTCTAATCGGCGACCAAACAATGTTCAATCTGTTCCAGGCGTGATATCCGCTGGCGTCTCCGTGCCCGTGCAGATCCCGTCTCAAACTCCGGACCTGGCCGGCAATTACTGGCCGAGGCTCCAGTGATCCCAGCTCTTCGGGTTCCCGCCCGCGAGCTTGCTCGTAGGCCAGGAGAGCCCGCCGCCACCGACAGCCACCCCTGGCGCGGTGTCCCGGCCGCTACTCGCGTCCCTCGGGATACCAACGCAGCCAGCGCAGCACCAGCCAGCCAACACACCGGCTACCACTCCCGTGCACACCTCCGACACCAGTGAGTGAACCGATCAATCTCCCCGATACGCGTTCCGACAGGGATACACTTACGGTTCGCGAGCACCGATACACGCGGCGAGGTCACAGCGACGGTTCGTCCCCGTTAGACGAATCGTTGACCCTGATCACTGCGTTCGACGCGACCGCGCCGAGACGATGGATAGAGGACTCCGGGGCTAGTTGATTGCGGACGTCGGATGGCTGCATCCCTCCGAGCGATGTGTTCCGCAGCGGCTGTAACAGAACGAACGATTAATACTGTCCTACGTTGTCTCGATATCGCAAATAGAAGTATCAAGTAGTCTCTCTAATGCAACGGTCAGTGGGAACTGGTCAACTGACCTCGGTATACGGTCAACTAGCCCCGGTATCCACGCATGTTGTAGGGTTGTTGGTTGTCAGTTGCGGGGACACGTGGAATGGGGATTCGGTGGGGAAGTTAGCGTCAGCGGTGTTCGTGGTTTGGTAGAGTGGTTCTTAAGGTGGTTGAATGTCGAAGAAAATATTTTTCCATGAATATTCGTTGTACTCTTACTTTGAGTTTAAGCAAGTGCACAGACGAATTCACTTTGTTTTGCCGAAGCGGGACTATTCTTGGTACCCGTAGAAGTGGTTAGAAACTTGTTAAGGGTGGCGCAACAGGAGCTGAAAAAACGAATACAAAGGCTAACGAATCCGCTTTAATTCGATTAATTACTCGACGGAGGTCTGCCAAATCTCGGCAACGAGCGGACACTGCTGATCGCTACTTTCGTCCACCGAAAAACAAGAACACAACCCCCGTTCAGAATTTGCGATTACAGCCCACACGAGCAGGGTGAACGCGCGTAATCTGTTCGCGGTCGATTAACAGCGAGAAAGTTTCGGTCCTCGGAAACATTTCGATATTTCAGATAACCGCAAATAATCGCAAATTCTTCGCATCACGCGCGTGTTAACGGATGTCCATTGCGTTTAGAAATTGGTGTCTCCATGAAGTGTGTTCACATTGATGCTTGTCGCGCGAACGCGATGCATCGAGGGTCGAGGTTAAAAGTTCATCGTCTCTTCTTCGATACGCGTTTAATATAGAGGTCATAGACGTATACGCATGACCCGGGTCACGCAGGGTATATTATCCATCTACTCACGACACTGTACAAATCAAATCACTGACGTCGGACACACGTTCGTTAGACGATCCAACGTGTGGACTGAGTACTCATCCATACGAAATCTAAATTTTGTTAACGACTGGTCGAACAACAACGAAATACTCAAACTACCCGATGAATATCAATGTTCTGTACCTACTGATATTTTTCTACACTTTACAAAAACAATTAAACGTGTATATTCCGTTGAAAATATTGAAAAGCAAAGCTTGTTTGCAATTTTATACTACATATTATTTCATAAAAAATTCAAATATTGTCACATGTTTAGATCGAACGTGTTCTCAAAGGAATTGAAATCTCTTTTTATTCGATGCATCCGATGAATTCCGTTTCGACATCTCCGCTGCTGAACGTTCTTACGTTCCTTAATCGAGGACCGGCAACGCTCTATCGAATTTTTCACGCATACCACTGGTACGCATGACCGGCCCGCGAATCGCGTGGAAATTTCGAGGGATCCGAAGAACACACGGAGGGGCGGGCACCCGCTGCAAATATTCTCGCGAGACTTTGGGGTGGCCCCTCTCTCCCTCTCTGTCTCTACGGTCAGACCGGCCGCCTTTTGTAAAGGGTGGGAGCCACGGGGATTGATAGCTGCCTCGAGGGTGGCTTTTTCCGCCGGGCCGGCCATCACGCTTGCTCGCAGATATGGCGCCGGCTGACAACGCTCCTCCGGCCGGAAAACTTGCTCGTCGCGATCGAAACTTCCCTTTCGAGACGACTGTTCTTTTCTCTTCTGCCGGACTTTGAGATTCGCGGAAACCAGTTACCTGTCGCGATACATATTTCTAATCGACAGAGAGAGAATTAAATTTTTTTTGTTTGAAAGTACGCAACTTCTACGCTTTTGATCTCGCGACATATTTGTGTCGCTATTTTATTTTCTTATCAATTTTCAAAAAATTGTTGTTTCTTCAACTCTTTTTGCGTTCAAGTAGAATTTAATCGCGATGGATCGTCTCACGAAACGTGTTCCGACGCAAGGCAGAACACACTTCCGCAGGATACGCTCGAACGACACAGGTCCTCGCGTAATCCCGTCAAGAGAGTCGAGCCTTGTTCTCGCAGACTTTACGAAGGGTTCAAGGATACATCGTAGCTTTAGTCTCCTCCGGCTAGTTGAGCAAGAAAAACGTGTTTCTCAAACCGCTCCTCTCTTTCTCGTGGCCCACCAAGGATACGGCGGTTTTAAATACACAAGTCGTGTTCCAACGGGCACGAGTTTTGTATAGAATATACCCCCTCAAGCCAGCGACACGAAACGTTCCACACCTTGGTCCAAGCTCCACGCGATTCTAGATTAAGACAATCCAAATCTGTAGCTGGTAAACGAAAACGATTACGTGCTTTACCGCGAAGCCACACTGAAACGGAGGACACCTTAGAGTACATAATTAAAAGCGACAAGAGAGCAACGCGTTTCCGCAATAGATAGAAGCACGGAACGCGGCAGAAAAGGAATTCTCTCACGCGCTACGCGATGTAAAATCGTAGAGTCCGGTTTCGAGTCGAGGAACCGAGCTTCGTCCACGAGTCGATCCGAAATCTATCCCCTGAAAACGAAAGAAAGTCTTCTCCGATTTTTGCCTTGCCCTCCTCGTGGACACCGCTTGACAAACGTCGTCGGAGCTCGTTCCTCTCGTCGATCTTCTGTATAAACACGGTTGTAAAATAGCATTTGTTACTCTTCTTAGCCTGTAATGTAAATTAGAGGGAAAATTCGTCGACATGCTGTGTATATAAGTACATTACGTTTAGATACCTAAGCGAGGCGATCGTTTCGGTACCGTACGATCGTGTACCACTCTTCATAGGAATCGCACACACATACAGACACGATCTCTCTTTCTCTCTATCTTTCTCAGACACACACACGTACAGACAGGAATATCTCTCTTTGCCATGTGTATTCGATGTTCTCCCTTGGAACCGGAAACGAACGATCGACCGCGCCTCCGTCTGTCGTGTCAGGAGGAACGAAGGATTCGGGGTTTGGCGCTGGGTCGATGTTCGAAGACGCGACCTGAGCCTACATTTATTATTCGCTCATTGTTTCCGCACACTGTACCGCGCCAGCCATGTTACCTATATGTTTCTCACGCTTCACGTAATCTCTGTGCTCGGCTAAAAATCACCGAGCTATATTTTTGTTGGTTTATTCGAGATGTTGCGTGACGGATGTATTCAAGCTCAGAATCATGGGAGGGAATATAAGTTAGATTTTTTTAGAGATTTAAAACACTGTTAGTAACAATAATTGCTTCTATCCTTGTAAGCAACATTCAGACACACGTTGAGGTACTTGAACCAAAAATGTAGTTAATGATTTTTAGCTGAACATAGATAGAGCATGCAGGGTCTTGGAACGGCTCTCGGATCGACGCGGAATACGCCACAACGAATGACACGATCAAATCGTACGAATCGTGAAACGAACACGTTTAGAAGTAGGTTCGTGAAATCCGAACTTGAGATCGTTTCACTGCACACATAAATCTGCAAAGATGCTGTTTTAAACTAATATTTTTCGTTTTTAGAATTGAATTTTTATTGAATTCGAGTTTAATTGTAGTTTATTCGTATAAAGTTGGCGCGACTTAGAGGTCACACGAATATACGTGCATGTACACGTAGAAAATATCGCGATAGTGGAAAAATTACGGTACAGGGTAAATTTCATATGTATATGTATATATACTACCTCGGAGACAAGGCTTTTTACGCGATATGAAATCTCTAATTAATCGCATTAGCGGGTAAAAGGAAGGGAAAATCCGCGACGGAAGTGTCGGAAGGACGCGCAAGCGCGACCGCGAAAACCACTCGAGATTTTCGTCCAGGCACGCGACAAACGGACCATCGTTGTCTCGTCCGTTTCACGCGGCTACCCGCGATAAAACGACAGACCAAACATACGCGTGTTGTAAAACTCGTGATTTCCTTAACGTTTTCCTCTGGGGTTGTTTCGTTTTTATAAAATTACTCTCACGACTTTGCGGCCGCTGTGTTACTGGTACATGTGGTAGGCGTTATTCTTCTTATTAGTCGCTGATTCGTACCTGACGCGAGAAAATGTGACAACAGTCTGTTGCTCGTAATGTTAGGGTGATCTAGAAAATGTTTTGCACTTAAAAACTTTAATTTAACTGAAATTAAGAGATAGTAGAAGCGAGAACAGTTTAGGTCGATAAAGTAGGTCACGTAATTATCTTCCACAGTTGCGATAGCATAAGCAAGATGTTGGTGCGTAGCTTAAGTAGTATTGAAGGTTTAATGTGCCCTAAAATCAGTTTTTTCAATGTTCTGAAGTTTACATAGATGCAAATGTACATGTAGAAGATAATTAAGTGGCTTGAATTAAGACACATTTAATATGATATCGTAAACACGCGTTTCCTTAATGTGTAAACTCATTTTCCTCATTTCAGAACGAAATCTTGCAAAAATTTCATTCGAAAAATTTGACTATATTTTTGAAATTTGAAATTTAATCGTTCTAACGACACCCTATGTCTACTTACTCATTTTACTTCGATAGATAGATTAGAAATAACTGGAACTAGAGCGATCAAAACATTTTACGTAACGTTCCTTAGAAGACTCTAATACGAATCCGTTGGTCTCTCTCGAGGCTCGCCGTTCCAAGACTCCCTGGACCACATTTTGCTCCCTCCGCCGTCGCATATACACCACGAGCACATGTATATGAGTGTTACGCAACAAGCATCCGTTTAATTAGAACTTCGATCTCCATAACAGCTTTTAACCTCCCAAGAAGAAGCTTTCCGCCGAGCAACTGTCGCGTTACCTTTCGAGAGCGTCACGCGCCAAGACTCTCGCGGGTAGGTGACGAGCTATAACGATTTGTCAACAGTCAATAGGGTAATTAACGATTTTGTGCGCGTCGTGTCGTAACGAATGAGGCACGTCGAAATGTCGAGCGTGCCCTCTGGTCCCGTAGAAAAGACAACGTTCCCAAACGATGTCGGCGCACCCGCCAAACCAATTGGTGTGCACCGCGATTCGTTCGAACGTTCGTGCTCTACGGTGTACGGGGATTGTACTGTACATTAGTAAATTTATATTTTTGGATGAAACAAAAGACGAAAAAACGAAAAACGCGAAAACAAAGAAAACGCACGGCAGGCGATAGCAAGCCGTTCGCAAATTAGCGAAAATCGCTCGCGGATGCGAGCGCATACATGGCCGCCATGTTTTGTCGGTTCTTCATAGTCGAGAGCCTCGATTTTCGAGGCCGTACACTTCGTTCGGATCCGCACGGACCACTTCCGCGTTCACAGCATTCCGGATGAGAGAACCAAAAGTGTTCCAGCCTCGTTTCCTTGTTAAGTTTCTATATAATTGTTCTTATTTGCTCGTGGCCATTATTTCTTTTCGGGGCTTCTCTTTATCTTGCGTTGGATTCGTCAAGTGTCTGTTTTGAGGACAGGAATCTGAAAGACAGTTAAGTCTATGAATAGTTACGTATCTGTTTGTATGCTGCGCGAGGTATGCGAAAAATGTTTGAGTTTCAACCACTCTAAATGAATATTCGAATGAAATTGATGTAACGGGATTAGCGTGGATACAGAGGGCGCCGTAAGAGAGTACCTTAGTCTATAAAATGGCTTCCTTAAATCGCAGTACTCAACTTTATTTTTCCGACAAATTCATTCGTCAAATGTTTCTGTGACCTATTAGAACAAAGAAGAAAGATTTTATGAATGATACAGCGTTCGCATTATATATTGGAGAATAATATAGTTAGTGGTTGCTAAAAACGTCAGAATATTATATCTTGGTGCATCGAAATGGAATTTGAAGCAGGGTTCGTTGCTGTGTACATAAATTTTGTCTATACTTTGTTTCATATTTTTAGTAAGTTGCGCGTTTTAATACGTAAGCAAGTTCCATTTCGTTGGTGCGATTATTTGTAAATGGTGCGTTTAGCCTGCGAGATTTCGTAGACTGGGCCGTAACGCGGAAGTGGTTACGCAGTTTTCTTATTATCTGTAATAATAATACCGATAACGAATACAGTGTATGAGTATTAACAAATTTATTAACGAGAATAATATATTATTGCGACAGTAATCTACGTAAGTGTTGTGAATAATGGAGATAATATTGTTGCTGTGATTACCTTTAAGATTGTAAGTAGTAGGATATAGAACCACTGTTAGGTGTCACTGTCTCGATTCAATAAATGTTATTTCATTTTAATGACAACGCAAGTCATCTGCATTCGTTCGTAACACTTGAACCTTTTGTCATTCTCCTTTAAATCTATCCATACCGTTTACTGTCTCTGTGTTTCTTGTGTACAAAACGGTACTTAATTTTAAGGGATTTTTTACATATTTTTTATTACAATTCTAATTAACGTTGACTACATTCGATGTAATTTTTGCGACACAAAATTGGTTCGTTTTTGAAAACTTCCTGTAAAAAACTATAGTTCCGAAAAAGTTAATATTTTTCACAGTACACGTGTCATCTGAATATATTTTATATCTCGTATATATATAGTTTTAATTTTCACAGTTACATTTGCGTGTGTACACAATTCAGTCTAAAATTGTCTACAAAATGATCGAAAATTGGTACGTATTTATTATATTATACAGAGGTAGTAAATAAACGCATTACTTAAATTACTTTGAACTGTTCACCATAGATGTCATACTATGGTGTATATGCAAAACCGGTTTTACTTCAACTACAGTTACAAATAACATACAAAAGTTTATTTCTAATCTCACTTAATGTAAATAAGACACGTAAAGTGGCAGGTAATATTTAGATTGGTAGTATTTTTTACATGAGACTTCTTCTTAAGCGTTTTAACTTAAATTACTAAAAGTTAGTCTATAACTAACTGAGCAGTGGCATTGTCTCCATTGAATTACGTCCTGAGACCCACTGTCTTATAAAACGATAGAGCGCTAAGCACGACCACAATATGATCAAATTAATATCTGAAAACGTACAGTTATGAACGTAACATTTTTGAAAATTAATCATTAAGTCGTACATGTAAAGTGCAACAATACCCGCAGTAGAAACTGGGTGCCGTATACTGGCCACGTTGAAGCCTTCGACGGTAGCCCTCCTCACTATATTTACTATCATGTATTTCAGCGAGGAACCAACGTAATAATCTATCGAAAGTACTACCAGAAAGGACGAGAATATGGCAACTGTCATCGCAGTGGTAATTATAGACAGTATTCCCACGATAAAACCTATACTAATGGCAGATACAATAAACAGTATCCAAAAGAGCCAGTCATTTTGCAGTATTATAAACGAATCTGGAAAAGAATCGAAATAAAGAATATTATCTAAACCTTTACGCGAAAATGTTATACGATTATCGGACGTTGTTGGAATAAAGCATTGGTCATGCATACTTTTCATAACACAAGTTCCTTTCCTGTACTTTGCAAAGATAAGAAGCTAGCTAGCTAAATGAACGCGAATCCAATTATAAAGACTTGACCACACACATTTTCATCATCAATAACATCTGTTTCGTCCACGAGCTGTCCCGGTAGCCATCTTTTTACTTTTGCACATTACAAGTACTTTCGCCGAAGTTTCACAGACCACGAGAAACTACGTAATCGAACCATGGCGAAAGACGCGACGCACACGACGTGGCGGAACAGAGGGTGGCCAAGTCGATCATCTGTCGACGGGGTAGATCGGGGGCCGGATACACCGAGCAGTTACCGTGCATGCATGGACCGTGTAATCTAAATAGGTCCCGGAGCTAAATAAATACTGGGGGACACAATTAGGTAAATGCGAATCTTCCAAGCTGGTTAGATCGCTTCGTGGGAGTTCGCGCAGGGGGCCAGGGGGCTGTGCGTGTCCGTGTGCACGTGACGATTTTTATTCTGTACGCGTGCGTAAGCATGTGTAGGTGAAGGTGGAGGGTTGATTATGGTGAGAAAGGTAGGAGGCGACGCGGATGCCCGCCGCTGCTGCATGGGGTGATTCGGCAGGCGAAGTTTCCACATGAGCGGGCAACATTGATAAAAGCTACAGGGGGACTCTCTGACTGTGCCTTCATCCCTTCGCCAAACTCGAACTAACTTCGGGGGCGGTGAGCTCTCTCTCTCTCTCTCCCCCCTCCCTCCCTCCCTCTATGTCTCACCCCCTTTTTCTTTTCGCGTTACTCCACTCGTCCGCTTTTAAGCCGGCTTTCATTATTTTCCTATAATTTACTACAACCCCCGGTGATCTTTCCACGAGCGAGCGGCGTGCGCGCGGAATCGTTTTATTTCCGGATACGTTTACTGGCGTTTCGCCAGTGTACCCTTTGAGGGACGCGATCGGTCACTTCCGTTACCTGGTGAGTTGTAGTAGCCAACGCACGCGAAAAACAAGCCCAGCGTCATCACAGAGTATAGTATTTGGCTAAAAGGCACGTGGAAACATACGGATATGCACAACAAAGCCGAAATGCCTATGCCTATTAGCAGGCCAATTCCGATGCTCCCTGAAACACATGAAGTACGGTTGTGCAATAAACTTGTTATACACTAAAAACTCTCTGAGAGTTGTACGAAATGGGACTGAAAGTATTGGGGTTCATGCAGAAAACGAGATAACCAATTAATCGCACGTGAACTGTCTTATTGTCAACAATGCAAGATAAGGCTTCTTTTTGCAGGAAATTTATCCGTTATCGTAAGTATCTACCTTGAATGATGTAACCGATCACGGTCCCAGTGAAGAGTATCGGTAAAATCACGTCGCAATTATAGAGCATATGACCTAGGAGTATTAAGAGAAATCCCAGGATCATGCAAAAGGCGCAGAAGAATTTCGAGGAGAAGCTGGCTGAAAGTAATAATATGATTAACAATTATTTTCTTGCTCGTCAATAAAAAGTTCTACGCTTTGCGCGATGAAACACGTACGTAAAACATCACACGATTCTGGATCGACTAAAGGATAGCAGCTGTACGAGAAAGCCGGCACGTAAGCTGAGGAATATATTCCGTACGTGGCCACTGCGACATAAACCGAGCCGGTTCCAGTATACGCGCTGAATACTCGCCTCATTGGCGAGGAAACGGTAGGATTTGTTACCTAGTGGAAAATATTATTTTGTGCGTGTGTTGCGCGTACGTGTGCGCTGTATAATATTATTTATTTTATAAACTTGACTCGTTTGCATTCCCGCTATAAGCGGGGGAATGATCTCAGCGAAGATCGTGGTCTTACCAAGCAGGCGTCAACTCTCGTATAGCGAATGCGTACGAAAAAGTTTCCGCAGTATAAAACCAATATGGCGTCAGAAGGCAAGCTACTACCTTCTTACACTTACCGATAAACTTTATTAATGTACAGCCAATATAATACCAAAAACCAAAGAAAATAAAAACATGCAAAAGTATGCGCTTTTTTTTTAAACGCAAACTCGAACGCGTGTTCTCAAAATGTATTTTTTGTCAATTACAAAAACGATTACCATTAGAATTCGTCTTTCTTTTATTCCAATGACTATTAATTAAGTGTCTTTTTGGCTAATCCAATAAATCCTCGCTAGAGGGAAAATTTTCGTTATACGTATACCTCGTATCCATTCGCAATGATATCTGTAACAGTCAACATTTTCCTGATGGCCGTGAAATAACTGTCGCTACTGAAGTCGTACTCGGGCAGGAATATCTGATACATCTTGTGCTCTACGGGGTTCTTCTGGCAAATCGGTTTGTCACTGTTGTTCAGCGGCATTGAGGCGGGTTGCACGTCGACGATCACCATCGCAGGCAGTGTCTGTACGTTCGCGTACGGCGCGATCTCTGTATTGAACTCCATGTTGCATCCACCCGGTATGGGTGCTGCGGAGAGAACAATGAACTGATGGACGGGGCTGATCGTTCTTCGCAATGGGAAATTTATTATCGAGTCCGCTTCCTGTCTACACGCGGAGTGGTACCATCGACGATATACAAGCTGGTCCGGTAGCTATTATTACATTGGTTGCCAGGGTCCACGGAAGTTGGATAATATTGGGAAAGGTCAGTTTATGGGGATAGGGAAGTTTTTTTGAACAATTTCTTGGTGAAAAAATTTGAAGTTGATGCATGAGATTATTTAAAATTCTATGCTTTTTTACAAATTGAAAAATCAGTTTCAGATCTAGTCATCTAGGATCCTATGTTTTCTGAATTTGCTCACAGTTAAAAAATACACTAAAATGAGTGTAGATCGTAGAAACTAGAATTACTTGGTTTGGGCATACTTCCGAGTCGATTAAGTTCAAATTGTGTAACACACATCGAGTATAATATTTACTAACTGATGAGGACTTATTGCTCACGGAACAATGGAATGGCGATATGAATTTTTTTATTTATACGAAGTACGTGAATAAGTACTCACCTCTGTTATGGTAAGCAATGGCAACGAGCAGAGCTTGGACGGCGTGGACATTATCGTTTTTCACAAACAGCTGTGTCACTATGTTCTTGGTAAGCCTAGAGTAAAGGCCAATATTCGATCCGAACACGCTTCTATTCGAAACTTTATTAAGATAATCTTTGTCATAAGACAATGTAACATTATGTTGATAGACATGAATTTGAAAAATAATAAATGCAACACTGGATGAAACATTTGTTATATTAAACGTTGCATTGCTACTGGCTGCTATAGACACTGGTCGGATATATGGTGTGTTAGCATGAATATCAGTTAAGGCCATCGTTAATACATTTCCATCTGTAAAATGTGTATCACCCATTATATATACAAAAACTGTTCTGTGCAATGATTTATTACACTACATTCAAATGATACTACACAGATCTATTGTCAACATATATGAATCCTAGAAACACTTCGACGTTGCTTTCAACAATGCACAAGAGAACAGTTCATTTATCTCGTAATGGTCTTGCAATTTTTTAATACATTTAAAGCTACACAAGTTACAAAATGGGATAATAACAAGTTAGTGATAAGTTTACATTAGCATTGAACGAGCTTGTTAAATACTTTGATGTATATAGTTTCAAGGTAACTATTGTTTACAAACACTATAATGGTTCCGTTACTTTTAAATATAAGTACGTAGATTTAGGAGTTTTCTTTTATGTTAAATTAAAAGATATACGTGTAAGTATCAGCAATATTGAGATGCAATTACATATTTATATGTTTGCGATATGAAAAATACATGCGTGGTATGATTCTATATGTACATTTCAAATGAATAGCTGCATAGAAAATTAATGATGATACATGCTATGAAAATATTTGAAAGGCGATAAACCTTAATTAAAAATAATTTCTAATATCAAGTAATCGTCGTGTTCCATTATATCTCTGTATTCATAACCTATAAAACGGAAATTTAATACCCCTTATAAACACTATTAATAACCCACACATACTATTTATACATCAGCCATACAAAAGGTTATACCGTACACAGCTACCAAAACAACATAAAGATAAAACGAAATCGTTTTATCTCCAAATGCCACGTCGATTCTGTCGCTAAATTCCGTCACGTTTCGCATGAAAAATCAATTGCATTTAACGGTGAACGTTTCCTTAACGTCGACGCGAGGAAGTATACGAAAAATGAAAAAATCGCCAGGACGCGGTATCGAAGTTTGAGGTTATGTACTTACCGCTAAGAAGCTCCGTATCCGAATATTCGTTCTTGGACAGGCTGCCAGCAACGAGCAGCAAAATAATCGGCAGCCCTCCTCTAAAAGTCCGGCTCATGTCGATCGTGGTTACGAGCCGTGTGACACACTTATTCGATTAAATTGCCGCAAAGCCGAGTCGGCGTGAAGCCACGGAAAATCAGTACGGCGCAACAGCTGGTACTTGACAGTCGGCTACATGCCTGAGCACGGTATACTTCGAGTCCTCGGCTGGCGTCGCTCCGTCTCTTTTTAGCGCGGTCAATCCCCGTGCCGTCTAGAGTATTCCCCTTTCTGTCTGACTGGTGTGCGTCGCGTGTGTTTCGCGAAGTGACCGCGAGGTGGCGTCGCAGTCGTGCCAAGATGGCCACGCTGGATCAATGAAACGCGAGTAATCATAGTAAAAACAGAAATTGACAAGTGTGCAAGTGAAGACCAGACTTTGATCACAGTGTAAATGGACCATGGGGAAGGACCAGGAGCTGCTGGAGGCAGCGAGAAGCGGGAATGTCACCGTGGTCGAGAAGATTTTGGGTCAACGAGCGAAGAGGAGTGGTCCACTGGCAAGGTGGGTGTCACCGTAGCAGACTTTGCTTTTCCTCGCTTCTTTCTCGGTTCCCGCATTCTATTTCGCGTTCCACGCGTAAACCTTTGTCTTCTAAGCGACGTCTCGACTGGATCGCGCATCGAACGACCTCGCTCTCTGTCAATTCGTCGAAAGATCAGGGTTACGTGACACGTTCTTCTCGAATCCGCTATTCAGACGATTTGTGTTTCGATGATAAAGTGTTTATACGGTATTGACTGCCGTTACGATTGTTTCCCTTCATCTCGTTCTTCCGAACACGTCCGCGTCAACTTTATTAATCGAGCACGGGTAACTGTGTTTTAGGCATAAACTGAATGGAGCGAGTCATTACGCGTACCGGTACTTGCGTTAAATTACCAACGCTCGATTGATCGTTACATTTTTCCAATTAATTCCGACAGTTCACCAGAGGTATTCGTGGATGCGTGTCTGCCGTTTGTACCGTTAATACCGGGAATGTGTTCCATTCGATAGTTTTCGTATTAATTAACTATAAGAATCTCGTTGCGAACTGTACAACAAACAATACTGAATTTTTATGATTATTATCACTGTTCTCTCTTTCTTTTTTGTTAAATATTGTAATTTTACTCTGAATTCGCGTGCTTTTCCCGTCGATCGTATGATACATTTTTAATAGGCGACGATTTCCACGTCTCGCAGCCAGTAATTGGATTCACGGTACGTGTATCACGAAAACTGCAACAATCTTCGTTATAACGAATATTCTGGGTATCCTCCGGATTGCCTCGGTTCGCGCGACGCTTAATAGTCATGCGTTTCCCTGTAATACATATTATACGACCGCCGCGTGGAAATAAACGCGGGCACCGTAATTTTCCCGGCCGTAATCAGATTTGCTCTGAATATCTATAGACTAGAATAATGCGCCCGTATGCGCGTGTTGCCCGCGTTATATTGTCCAGTGATTATTCATGATTTCACCGTGACCATGAATCACTCTGCTGATATACGAGCGTACACACTGTACGCGTGTGACGATGCACGCGAAGATGGGTTGTGACACGGGCACGCAACCGATCCCATTATCAATTATTGAAATTCGTGGCGAGCCTTTTAGCGAGACACGGGCAACGCGTGCTCGTCGTCCGGTGTTAAACTTGCGTTCGCTTTACGTGTTTTACGCGTTCAGATTTATATAGTTAAGTCGACGAGATAAAACCAACGAAAAGTATCGGTTGGTATACTGGCGGCGTCCAGAAGCAGCACTGTCTTTTAACGACTTATCGGGACCTGGCACATTCTATTTATGGGAGCAGATAAACGGGCTTATTTCGTTGGGAAGCTATTTATTTTTAAGAGTCAATGATAAGTCTCGCTCGGACGTGATAGGTGGACGAAAATGGCGCGAACGTGCCTTAATATTATCTCGCGTTAAGCCTAGGAAATTACCTCCCGTAAACTTATTCCATGGTTGTGTTAATTGAACTTGAATAGTTGGAGAAGCAATAAATAAATTATAGACAAGTAGTGTGGTATAAAGGTCGATGCAATGAAATTATGTAGAACGTGTAATTTTGATCAATAGTTGACAAGAGTAACCAAATTCCATAACGAATATTTCAAACAGAGTAGAGCATTAAAAAGGATAACCTAAAATAATTTCTTCCTGCTCACTTATCATACCGTAACGTTAAAAAGTCTCTTCCTAAGAAACCATTATATACGTTCTACGTAATAACACTGCTCGAGGACAGTGAGTCCCATGTTCAGCTGGTTGCAGCGCAAAAAGTAGTCAGCCTAATAACTTAGTCATCCTTCCGAGTTAACGTGGTACGGCCTAAAAAGCGTCATTTAAATATCCGTGCACGTGTGTACGTAACTACCGACAACCAGCTTCCACCTAACTCTCGGATCGGTTCGCGGAGAGCATAATCGAGTTGCCCGACAAATCACCGTCAGCGTCTATAATCGCGAGCCCTATTTCCAATCCAACTTTAGATCGTAATGGATTCCCCGTGCTGCAATCTCGATCGATAGGTCGACGGTGATCGATGGTGGGTTAGGTTAGGTCGATTAATCGAAGCGGTCGGTCGGCGGTCCCGCGTCTTTATTGACCCAGTCCCGCGAACTTCTCGACAAAGACGACTCTGTCGACGCTTCTCTCGTGCCTCCATTAATTAAGTCACGCCGGCTACGGGACGAGAATGCCGTCGTTTGTTTTCGAGAGGGACCCGACGCGCGCTCCTCTACAAGCTGGCGCGCGTGCTTCGAGTGCATTCACGCATTTTAACGCCGATTGTCGCTCGCGAGCAAAAACCTTCGGGGCGAAAGGGAAAGAGAGCATACGCAAGGGTGTCGATAGAGCGAGGAGGAGAGGAAAGATAAGGTAGAAAAGTGCAGAGTGCAGAGGCGAGAAGCACTCCTCCTCGCCGTCGTTCCCTGTCCTGGTGAAGACGAAGCAAACCGAGCGAGAAAAGGACGGAGAGCCGAGATCGAGCAAAGGACGAATCTTAAATGAATCAGTGATTGCGAAATCTACTCGCGTGACTCAGAATGTTTGAGTTCAGTTAAGAACGAGATACGAAAATCTGCTTTTGGATTATTAGAGTACACGCATTAGTAAGCGAGTAAATATAGACAATTATAATGATAACAGTTTATAGTAAACTCAGTTTATTATAACGTAAGCGATATCTCTCGTCTACTTGCTAAATAAACATGTTCATAATAAAAAGTAATATGGAAAACAAGTTATTTTTATAGCATCAACGATAGTTAAACTATGTCAACACCATTATTTTTTATATTAAGACCGCAATCATTGATTCATGAAAAGGTTGCGCGCGACAACCAATTTCAAATTAAAGTTTGAAAGAAAAGGAACTGAATTCCAATGGAAATCTAATATCAGTAGCATATATTTTCTGCAATCACCGATTCAAGTGTACCACCGCAAACGGTCTCTAACAAATTGCCTCTTTTGCTCGTCACCAGCCGCGCAATTTGTCCATAACTACAAAGCAGGCCCGCGGCAACTTTCCACCAAAGCTCTTTACTCCTCCTCTCACGGTTTTTGCTCCCTCGTCTTCCCGTCTCTTCCTCTTTTTCTCCATCTTCCCTCGTCTTTCGCTCGTTCCACGGGTCCGAGAGATCACAGGAAAGCAATATAAAACGCGTTCATAGCCCAAGCTCGCGCCATAAACGACATCGGTCGCTCGCGACGCGTACGAGAAATATTTTGCGATGCTAATCGCGCCGCTCCTCGTGTACCGGTGTCCGCGAATGTGTTTATCCTTTGTTTGCGCGGCGTGTTGACTTTGGGTCGGGCAATAATTTTAATCACGGCACCCGGAGGCCACAGGAAGGGCTTCCCTCCTCGATAGAAACGTGGCCTCGGGCTAGCTGGCCTCCCGCGGACCAGAACTTTTAGCGTCATCGGCTTGGCCGCGATAACTTCGCTTCTCTTTGATGTCTCCCGTTGGCCCGCCTCGGAATCCCGGCGCGGGGAAACCCGCTTTTTAATTTATGTAGCCGAGGGTTTGATAAAGCTCGCGTTCGACGGTTCAGAGGTAATAAAGGTCTCCGCGACCTTGTTTTCGTTTATTCGAGAACAGGGACGAACGTTTAGGTCGGGGGATGTAATTTCGAGCTTGCATTCTATCCAGTTTAGAGTCCGAGCGAGATGTCGATTCGTAGCTTTTAAATTGAAAAATTCGGAGCGGTTGTTCTTCCTTCTGTGACGCATGGGAATGTTGGACTAGCGGCTCTTGCCGAAGAAACTTTTCTTCGCGTACATTCACGTTTCATCGTGCTACATCGCAACATTCCCTTTTTCCCAGCTCACGGCAAGTTCCACGTCCGAACGATATCAATGTCAGCTGTTCCCCTCGAAATACTATATAGGTCAGTTTCTCAATTTTCTCGTACGTCGAACCCCGTAACGAGGTTAACCGCGGCAAGACGCAAGGGCGGGTAATTCAAATTCCCCCTCCTCTATTCACGACTCCTTCGTTTTCTCGTTGAAATGGTATCGAATTTGAGAATTACCAAAGAGAAAGGGGGAAAGAGAGAGAGAGAGAGAGAGAGAGAGATTGTTCACCCCAACGATTCTATTACACTCGACCGATATCGCTGTAATGTTTTGTTCGTTCTCCGCTCTTCCGGAAGAAGGAATCGATGCGTTAAACGACCGACGAGGGGATAATTAGCCGACAGGCAAGGCATTCTGTCACGACGAGAACGTTCGCGTTCATTGCGTTCGTTTCTAACACGGATCGATGGACGATCCTTCTCTTTAACAGACAGAGGGAACAGATACATAGAGAGATATATAGAGAGGGCCGCCCTTTTCCTCGAGGGGCGCGAAACTGCATAAAGTGCAACTAGAAGAGTGCCCTCCCCACCTCGCGCTCCCTCTTTTTCTCTCACCTTTCCGGACTGACACTTGGAGTGTTTGCGAGGAAGGACCTTTTCGCGACATCAGCACGTATCGTGGCCCCGCTTCCTCGCCGGAGGAATTTATCGATTGACGCTCTAACAGCCCTCGCGTGTCTTCACCCTCGCTGCTTTCTGGCCCCTGTCTGCCTGTTTCTCTCTTTGTCGTCTGGCTCCTCTTCTTGTTTCCTCTTCGACAGCACGTATGTAAGTAGTACGTGCTCTTTCTCTTGTTTTCGATTATTCTGCGCTAGAACGGTACGTTTCTCACATACGGACACTCCCTTTTACCCCTATTGTACCTTTACTGCCTTGTCCTTCGACCTCTCTTGCAATTTTCATTTACTCCTCCTCGTCTCTGTTCATTCTGTTTACTTTCTTACGGTCCGTTCTCAGCCCTGCTGTCCGGTCTTCCAAGTTTTATCGATCCGATCGCGCCGGTGTATTTCTATAAGTATTTATTAATTTCAGGAACAATATCGAGATATTTTAATATAAAATGGCAATGCTACGAACGATGTCCTTTGTGTCCTTCTTTCTCCGTTTTCCCCCTTTTTTCCATCTTTTCCATCTATTTCAATTTGTGCCTGTCTACCTTCCCTCTTTTTCCGTATTCCGCCTTGCTCCTCCCCACATCGAGTCACCCTTGGTCGATCTTCCTAGTTTTCCTCCCCCATCTGCTCCCGACGTAAGGGCGCGTTCGCACTAAACACTCGCGTCCGCGGAACCGGAAGGAGCCGGATAGAGGAGATTCTCTTATCCCTCGACGTTTTATTGCGCCTCGAGTGCCGGGGAAAACCGCGTAATTCAATGACACAGCTTTCTTCAGCAGATCTCGTTGTAAACGTTACCATTACTCTCTACGAATCTGTCGTTGGACTGTTCGGTTATATTGATATTCGTACAAAAATTTCTTACCTACAATTGCGATCTGGATAATGAAGAACTGTTTAAATACGCGAGTTTCAATGACAACTTTTCAATGCCCGATACAGCTGGGTTTTTTCAGTAGTTGATGGTACAATAAGGAGAAGGAATTCGTATGCAACAAACTCCGTGCACTTTGCATCTAAATACAATGGAAGCCTCGAGGGACATTCATAAGGCTGTGGCTTATTGTAAGTCAAGTGCGCATCTCGACGTACATTCAACCTCGATTTTCTTGAAAACAAAGGCCGCGCAGGAAAACGTTATTTCATTATTATCGTTGAATCATCACCGTTTGAATTAAAGCGTTCATTACGAAAACTGTGCCACATTGTAAAATTCATAATCCACCGGATGTTGGAAAAGGAATGAAAACTAATGAACGATCGGCGCATCGTTCGCGAACGCAATTAAGATTAAATGAATTAAACAGAGAATACCAGTTAAGTGTAACGAACACCGCGTATCCTGTGCTGATAGGTAAACAGGCAAGCAGTTTAAACAGTCGCACCATATGTTACGACCTAACAAATCTGTGTTATAATGCGGCGACCTTCCGTTCAATTACAAATAACTTCAAATCGTTTAACTTCAATATTCCGCATGACACGCACGTCATCCACTCCCAATACAGAGGCCACTTAAGTCTTATTAGCGCGACACCAGCTTACATCGCTCCGCGTTGCGGACTCGGACAGGAGATCCGATCAACGTTCTCCGACACGTGTTCTGTTTGTCCGCGAACGGAGCAAAAACATCCGTTACAATTATCCGGTGAAACGGGCGATTTTTGTCGCTGATCGTGGCCGGTGTCTTGATTAAAACCGGCAAGAAATTGCCATTATAGATGCCTGACAGACGGTGGCCCCGGTGCTTTCATTCGAGGTTGAACGCGACCCCGCCACCTATCTGTATCTTTCATGTCCCCCTCGTCGTCCAATTCGTAATGTTCGTAGACGTCGAGGGCATTGGGCGATGTCCTTTTTGCAGACAATCTTCACGGTTTAATTAAGGAACTTGGGCAAGCGGATAAACTCGATGAATGGGGCAAGCGAGTCGGCGAGTCGAGGGTGCGACAGACGGGGAAAGACGGGAACGGTAGCTCGCAGAAGCAACTAGAGAGCTCGAGGAAGAGGGGTTTGGTGAAAGAAAGGAAGAGTCAAACGTTCCCGACTGGTCTAGCTGGGGTGAGACATGGGAGAGCGTGGCCATTCCGACGTACTCGCGTTGTGTATACACGCGTGTACAGAGGGTTTCAGAGTCACGGGTCATTAAAGTGCAGTTGGGGATGAAGGGAATAATTTTGAATGGTAAACTAATTACTCTTCGAGTTTTTCGTTTAAACGGCTTCACAAGCTGCGTTTAAAGTTTCTACAAAAGTCGCTTTTCAGAAAGTTCCCTTTCTGCGGTCGATTCGAATCGGTGGGACTTCTATTACAAGTTTTTATTCGGTGTAAAAGACAGACAAACAGGCGTATCCGCAGACAGGTAATCGAGTGTTCTAGAATTTCTATGAAATCCAACTTTTAAAAGAAGCTACGATGGAAACTGCGATGCAACGGTCGGCTGATGTACGACGAATTGCTCGGTTTCAGGCGCCTCGGTTTTCCAATTTCGAACCACCGCGCAAGTTAGGTGTATCGCCCTGTACGCGTTCACCAGGGGGTTACGTGGTTCTTCCGTGTGTACTCGGCACGAAGAGAGCCGGCTACCACCCCCTACCAGCCCGTTGTTAGGGCGCGGAAAACAAATACGCGGCGCTCGGTCCGCAAAAGAGAGCGGGAAAGGCGCGGCGAGGACACAGAACCGCCGTGGCGGCGGACACGGGGACAGGGTGCGTAAAGAAAAGGGGCGCAGGGGGCGAAGGAGGGAAAAAATTCAACACGTGCCGTCCTCTACGCGTTAGCTCTTTCCTATTCTTCTCCGAGCAAAAGCTCCTCGAAGTTCCGAGCGTTTGCGGAGCGCACTCCGCGGAGCCCCTCGAGTGTTCGTTTCTTTTTCTTGCCGCCAACCCCGTGGCCAAACCCAACCACTTGACTCCGAGTCGCCCCGCGAGTCACGAAGGAGTTTGCGTCGGTAAAATCGACAGTTTCTCTCGTTTTTGATCTTTAGTTACAATGGATTAGAAGGCACCGCCGCGCGGGGCGAGCAGCGCCCAGGAACGAACCCGTTCAACGCAAGCGTCGGCTCTGTGTACGAGCGCGTGCCGATGATTTAAAGTGCCGCGCTGTCCCGAAAGCTTAATGACGTCTCGTTGCTTAATGACGACGAACGCCAGGAACGTCGGCCTTTGATCTGCCCCGGCAGCTACGGCAGAGAAAAGGCCTTCGGTTTCGCGTAATTGTTTTGGGTAAACTGAATGCGATGCTTTGATGCCGGCACAGGCGACGTTGAGCCGCGATTCAGAACGCGTACCCCTTAACGAGGTAAATCCGACCGACAGCTTTCCTGCTTTACCAGCCGGGCGTTGTTCTGCGCTAGAATCGGGACGAAATTGTTCGGAACGGAGGCGAGCGATGACAATAATGACCGGATCTTTCGATTCTTTGTCTCGGTCCTCTCTTTCCGAATGCTTTTTAACGCCTTGCGTGTTCTTTAGACCCTGACAGGTTTATGGTTAGTGCGTGCGGTTTTTTTTTTTATGTCGTTATGATTTTTCAACTTTTTTATATAAATATGAAAAAAAAATGAAGTAAAAGTGTATTTCTTAAACGTGTTATTTCTTCTTCGATTGTTGCACTACACGGAGTCGACTTGTCACCGGTGTCGAATATTTTTGCACGCGTATTCCTGCAATTTTTACCGAGCCGTCGCTCGAACAAATACAACCGGATTTTCCGGGAATGTTTGTCCGCGAAGAACAATTTTTGAACGCGTGCTCGATATCGGCAAACATCATTCGCTAAGAAGCGTTATTGGAGAGCGTTTACTATTCCAACACTTTCGCTAATCGCGCCCCTGCGAATTGAACAATTGGTTAATTGAACATTTAATCGGATTAATTTACGCCAAATGATGCGCGATATAGTTGCTACGCTTGAATTGCTCGTCAGTAATTTGCAGAGATTCGAAATAGTTACATACAGTTTTTTCTCTAACGAAATGTGGATGGAATAATGTAAGAAACTCAGGCATAATAGTTTTAAACTGCGTTTGCTTTAGATTTAATATTTGCGATATAAACACTTTATCTTCAGGCACTTCAGTTGTAGAAGCATCGAACGATTATCATGTAACATGATTTTATTTGCATTTCGAACGACGAAACAACGTTCGATGTCGATAGAAACTGGCGGTGTTTTTAATATCGATACCAGAGTTACGCGTGCGACAGTTCGAAGGACAAGGGCAAACATATTTTTGCCAGTCTATCTTCATATCACAATCGCGTAAGAACTGAGCAAATACCGTGGCTCACGGTTATGATGTGTATTAATCGAGCAAGATAAATATTGCGTTCTCTTACGTGTTGGTTTTCCACGGCGTCGATTCTGCACTCCTCCGATGCCACAAATAACGTGTTCTTTCGACGTTTGCTGAGTCCACAGATTTTCGCTGCTGCGGAGTATGTTTAATTTATGTAATCTTTTTTCGAAAACAACGAGATATCGTTGAAGAAAGTTTGCGCGAAAGTATAGAAAGCGGATTAAATAATTGTTAGAGTTCTGCAAATTTACCGCGTTATTCGATCCGCTCCGATTCGTATGTTGTTCATTTTAACCATCCATATGTATATTTTGGCATTTGTAATTGAAAAAACAGCGTGCAATTTTTTATTCACAACACACAACAGCGTACAATATCTGCATTTATTACGAAGTGATCTTCGACAGCTGTTAATTGTCCTATTTTACAGTCGATGGGATATGTTGACCTAGAGTCTTATCGTTCGAGGATTTCCTTGATCTGTAGGTCACCAAGATCGTTAGATTAAATATATGGCGACAAGGAAAGCTTGGGATCTCTGTTCTGCCCTGTGGGATCTCAAGACAAGCAGATCCTATTGGACTTCCGACTAATGGAATCATGGTGCCAAGTGGACTCTGAAGCCTCGGGTCAATAAGACTCTGACGACAAGTCAGCTCCAGTTTTAACGAAAAGCTGGAGACGTTGCATTCTTAATTCGTTAATAAGATCCAGCAAATACATTCACCCCATGTATTTACCCCCTAAAAAGGGGACTGTTTGGTTACAATAAAATATATACAAGTCTCCCATTCATCCTTCCACTGGTTGTCCGCATCGCTTGGTAGACTCCGCACCGCAAGTTTGGAGAATAGTCAAAGATCAAACGAGTCGTACCGTGCAGCGCCTCATCCCTGTTTCTTAACCCCGAGCGCCATTTCCGCGGCGCGTCTCGCCGCGTCACAGCCGATCATCGGATCCGGGCAATTCGATCGGCTTTGATGGCGCGCCACTCGACGCTTCGAGGGTGGCTGAGTGGCCAGCCCGGAGCGGCGCTAATCGAATCCACTTAAGAAGAGAACACGGGATAACGAGAAATTGCTTGGCTACGTATCATCGTCGCCGCATCGATCGCGTGGATCGAACCGGCTGCGCAAAGAACAATCGGCGGCCAGCTAGAGGCGGACGGCTCGGAAGAAGACGGCGAGGACGGTAAGAATAAGGGAGGAGGGCGTCGCGTACGTCCCAAAGGGATGATCGAAACGCGGCGGTTTACATTGTGTTTGCCGGCAGGGCAGAGCGTGGCGGGCGTTTATCTCAACGCGAACGCAACAAAGGCGCGTAATGAGAACATGTGTTGGATCCAGGAAGCTTCATTAGCGAACCTGTTCCTGTCCGCGAGGCCCATTGTGCGACCCGACACTCTGTCTGCGTCGCGATACACACCGGATTCGTTGCGTGCCGTGTGATTCTTTGCCTCCGCTGGCACCGCATTGCCGCCGGGTATTAGTTACCGGCAGTAAACATGAATTCCTAATTGCGGAAATGGGCCCCGGTCGCCGCTCGATGATCGTTACCCCTGCTGCTCGCTTGCGACCCGATAATCGGGGTTGCCCCGATACGTTGCGTCGAATAACCCGGTATTCAGGCTCGCTCGTCGCACTATTATGTCACTCTCGAGACTTGTACGAGGCTGACGTAAGGTCTCTTCAGGGACTTTGAGATGTGGAGTGTACACATCCATTTTGGGATGGAAATAAGATGTTCGTTCTAATATTTAAAGGGGAAACGTGTCCCTGTCTTGGTCTTCAATTCTTTATACAGTTCTGTGTTTATTAAGATATGAACTTTTATCAGCAGTTGCAACTTGGTTATAATACTTCGTGTGTCAAATATCTTAAACGCGTTGATTCCAATTAATTTATTTATTTACAGCCTACGGCGGGGTCCGGGGGCTAACGTGCAAGACGCCAGTGGATATTCACCCCTTCACCATGCAGCTTTGAATGGGCACAAGTATGTTTCAGTTAATCGTGGATCTTTGATTCAGTTTGAAAAAAGTAAAAAGAAAATTCAAGTCGAGAGTTCGATCGATATGTTTTATCATTTTTGTACACAGTCTTAGTCCGTGTTTCTTATTATTAATATTCCATTCGATCGGCGATTAAACCATGTCGCGCATATTTTGACGATAATTCGGGGAAACGCTTTTATCCTCAGGGAGGTGGTAAAGTTATTGCTCCACTATGAGGCTTCTACTAACGTCGTCGACGCTAAAGGCTCTTCGCCGCTTCATTTGGCAGCTTGGGCGGGCGACGCTGAAATCGTGCGGTTAATTCTTACTCAAGGACCCTCGATACCTAAAGTGAATCTTACGGTCAGTAAATTTATTCTTCTCCTGTTTTATTTTCAATTTTTTTCTTTATTTTTAAACTTCATTACTTAAGAAACTATGCGGCAACACTAAAACCCCAGGTCATTCTCACGTTGCATCATTTTTCATATAATTTTTATCGAGACACTTTGTCGCACAAATTATGCGTTCTTTTTAGGAAATTAACTTTTATTCGTTGTTCAGTAGATAATGGAGAATTTTCGATTTTGGGATCACTCGATCGTTCTAAAGCTTTTGAATAAATCTGTGATATCGATTTTATATAAACCGAAGCAAATATTCGTTTTTTTTTTTTTTTTTTAGTATATTGAAATAGTTTGCAAAAATATTTGCTTGCTTGTGTGTATATAACAATCTTTTTTAATCATTTGATAGCTACGTACGATAGCCACGTAGCTGAAAGCAAAAAGTGTACATTCCTCCATTTTCTAATTGTTCGAGCAATGTTTGAAGCCCCAATTTCTATTCTAATTTCATTCGTGCGACAATTTTTCGGTGATCGTGAAATATTTCGAGTCGAAACAGTCGAATGCCAGGTATCGGTACAAAGTGTATCCGTTAACTCGAAACACTGGCTTTGTATGATCGCAGACGAAGGACAACGAGACACCGTTGCACTGCGCGGCACAGTATGGGCACACGGAAGTGGTGGCACAGCTGTTGCAATACGGATGCGACCCCAGCATCCGCAACAGCCGGGGAGAATCCGCGCTGGATCTCGCCGCGCAATATGGCAGGTAAATTGCACGCACGATTTTTTTCCCTCCTTTTTCCATCTCTCCCTTTCTCAAATTATTTTTCTCAATTTTTCGCCCCCCTTTTTTTTTTTAATTTTCTTTCCCCGCATTAAAAGTTTTCGTTCATAATTTGGAGCGCGTTTATTCGACGGCCGTCCGTTCGAAATTCGAGCAGTCTCGGTTTGATCGGCAATGCTGAAAACTGTTCGCGCATAATCGATCGTCGCGACTGAATAATCGATGACGCCGCTAATTGGCTTTGTGCTCCTTCTGTAAAATTAATTATCTTTTATAGATTGGAAACCGTGCAATTGCTCGTTAGCACGTATCCAGAGCTGATCGTGCCCCTCCGGAACTCTTCGGTGATTTTCCATCACACCCCGCTGCATCTGGCCTCGCGAAATGGTCATAGGTGAGTCTTCTTTATTAAGGGTTGATAAAGTTGAATTAAATATTTGTTGCGCGATTGTTTCACCTAAAACGTTCCTTTCGACATTCCTCGGCTCACGTTGCGTTTAGGATCGCAGTTCGCGCAGTGTTCTACAATTGCCTGCTCTCTTTATTTAATCAAGCTGTGTCGATGATCGTAGCACAGCGTGCGATCAACACGCGAGGGTGGCAACGAGCGCGCGCTCGTTCACAGCACCACTGTTCGTGAAATCCATTTTATATCGCAGTGCAGATCAGGATCGTTGCTAGAAAGAAACTTCTTTCGATTCGTTATGGTTTGTCCACGTTGCTGCTGCAAATAGTACTCTATATCTGTCCAAGTATTTTTGTCGATCGCGCAATTGGACGTCGGTTTGTTACCGAATCTAGGTGAGATATATCCGGCTCGTTACGTTAGTATCGAGGGATTCGTTATGAAATGGGGGTAATCGCGACGGTATTGCAAATATTGTGCCAAATTGAGTGTAATCGATGGGATGTACATAACTTCGATGCTTCGGAAAGATATCGATTATGCAACTGTAGATCGCGTTTGACGTGGCAACCCATGAAATCCACTAAACACATATTATTCGTGCACAGAGTTCATATTAGAATCGATCGACTAACTACTACTTCGACGATACATCACCGCATCCTCGAAAGTTCGATTCCTTCTGAACCTGCGTTCGCGAGAACGCCTTTTCTTTGACCGTACCGAACCGCCCGCGCTAATTACCAAGTAATGCAGCCGGCGCGCATTGTATCCCGAACCAACAATGGACTCGTTTCAGCTAACCATAACGATGTCGAGCCATTTCCAGCGTTGCCCATTAGAGCCAATCAGAGAGCACCGCGTTGCGTAATCCGGTCGAATGCGATATGTACGTCCACCAACTGGTATCATCCGTCGCAACCCTCTCATGGTTACACACGTCCTATATTAACGTTCTGCCGATCGTTCTCTCGTCCCTCGTCCGAGCGAACCTCCGATCGAATGGATTCACGGTGGCCCAAACGGCAGCCCTTGCTTCTGCCTCTGTTCAGAGGCATTGCTGACCACCACTCGATTACTAGGATCGTATTAATCGTTACCTTCGAAACGTATCGACCTAGATCGGTTTAGATTCGCGCGCCGGGGATGAATCGCGATTGCCCGCTTTCGACGATGTTTAATGCCCCCTTTATGCGCCAAGGTGTTGCGACGCTTCGATAACTACATCAACGCTTGCACGTTGACTCCCTCTTGAAGGGATTTCCAGTTTCTCTGTTGCGTTCGGTTGCACGGCTGATTATCGGTAGTGGGAAACGTTCGAGTGGTGCGTCTTTCGTTGCTTGGATATGCAGTGGGAATAATCGGATGCTGATGAATGTCAGCCATCGAGTGCAAAATGGCTCGTCGTTGGCTCGGAGTTTTCAGCTACATGCGTTTTGTAAAGTAACAAGAGAGGATGAGAAAAGTTTTTTGTTTTCGTATTTATATAATAAATTTTGGACGGGTACACGTAAAACAGATACCTCCGACAAAGTCAATAAAATCGATAAAGTCAATTTCGGAAATGTAAATTTTTCAGCATGAAACGATTTGTTTAAGCGAGAGAGGAGGGCGTGAAAAATACGCCACGGGGGGTGGTTTTGTAATAGCGAAACGTGTTTCGAAAGGCGGGAGATTGGTTATTTCGCAATGGCGCACAATGCTGCTGCATCATAAACAAATATGGTCACCGAAATATCGGCGCAAAGTTTCGTTGCGTTCGATCGATTTACTAGTATTTACACAAATAATTCGTGATTGTTGCGTCGCGCGGCAAAAATGTTCAGTTAAATAAACGATACCGTAAGCGTGGACTTTCGTTATTTGATTAATCGAGCCGTTCAACCGGATGATGCAAGATTAACCGGATAATCGGTTACACCGGTGCTGTACAATTAAATAACGGGAATGAATTTCGTCACGTACTCGGAACAATTCTTCTAAACGGCTGTTTGCTCCGGCTTTCATCGTGTACACACGTTTTTTCGCGATACATTCGGCGTCATATTTGGAATGCTCGGTGCGTCGCACATGGTTTATTATTTTCAGTTTACCATCGAACGGTTCGTTGACTTAAAATACTCGAACAATCGCGAATAACCTTTACTGGAGCTGTAAAGGTAAAATGTTTGCGTGAAAATTTGATACGGTGTAATTTATAGCACGCGCGTTTACTGTTAGCTACCATTGAACGGAACAACGTTCGAATAAAAAGAGAATCACTCTAAATTCACTACAGATTATCTCGAACCTCAAACGCCAAGAGTAATCTTCAATTTCGACGTTGTGCCAATAGTCAGAAACGAAAAATGGTACAATCCACAAGCTATGATATCATGTCTCAATTCATTGTTCGTCGTTTTCTTTCGTGTCCTATTTCCCATTTGTCCTTCATTTTCCATCCGCGCCGTCCTCCTCGCGCAACTAAAGAACCAGCCCCGCTATTCATTTCCACCATCCGGACACCGAGTATCCCAGCCCGCGGGGTGGAGGGAATCGTATTTAACGCTTTGCTCGGCCAATTCATTCTCATTTAACATCGCGGCATCACGGCCATAATCCGGCTGGTAAGCCTTTAAAATAATCGACGTTGTCGGAGAGGCGGAGGACGGAACGGTTTTGGACCGGGACAGAGAGGGGGTTGGATCGAAAATCGCGCGTTCGTCGATCGTGAACCGCCGCGAAACGGCAGTCACATTGTAATCGGGTATAACGTCGGTTTTTCTATGCAGCCTTGCAGCTGGTAATCGCTTTATCCGCCGTTGTCCGCTTATAATGCGATCTCGTCGCGATACACTGTCCGATGGATGCATTTTCTATCGCCAGTCACGCCATCCCTGTCCCTGCTCCACCCTTTCTCTGCTACGGGTGGAAATCGCTCAATCCGTGGCCCTCCGGCAGCCCTCGATTTTCCTCGTCGATCCAATGTCGATTCGCGATACAGAGACCCAAATACGATGGCAGAGTGCTGCGATACTTGTTTTGAGAGGCAACATTTTTGTGATGCATCGTGAATAATCTCATTTTTGGATTAGCAGGAGTTTAGAAAAGGTAAGAGTACGATAGTATAATGTGCGTAATTGTGTTAACGAAAAGGAAGATTACATCACGCTAATATTGCCAAAAAAAAAGACACAGAGGTACAATAAAATTTCCTAGAATAAAATGTAAAATGGAACGCTACTTATTGCAACTAATGCAATAGATTTAAACCAATTTGTTGGGAATGTGTCGAACAATGAAACGTGAGTTTCAGTGAGCGAATGCCGTATCGCGTTGACACACAGGCGTGGTATTTTCAACACGCGCGAGCAACGCGTGCCCCTCGCGCAGTGTAGATTGTCGCGTGTTTGCCGTGCGACCGTAGTCCTCCACAGTGGCACGCGCGACGCGGTAAAACCAAACGTCGAGGAATGTTTGATGTTACTATCGTTGAATGTTTTTTCTTTTTAATTCGTGTACGACAAATATACAGTTTTCCAAGAGAACATTCTAATTTGTATATTCAGTGATGTATTTCCTGGTTACTTTTACTAATATAATGTATATATAATGTGACAATATGAATATAGTACTTCTTAATGAAGCATACGCGTGAAGAATATAATAAGAATCGCCGTATAATCCATTTCCCCGTGCCATCGGTCCCAACAAAGTTTCGCCTGATTCGATCGGATCCTGTCGCGCTGATTAGGTTGCAAAACCTGCCCAGTCTCCGATGGACAATCTCCGCGGTCAAACAGAGCGCACCAGTCTGGCCGTGTGCGCGAGCATTTTGCCTGTTTGGACAAGCGCGAACCCGCGGTACAGCTACGCGAGCGATGCGGCGCGGTACTTCATCGCGACGCTCGTTTTCGGTGTTGCTGGGTAGAGACGTGTACACACACGTAGGCTAGGCTAGGCTGGCATCGCGCGACCACGTCCCGACGCATATACGCAAGTAGCATCGGTATTCGATTGTGTACCAATGCACACTGCGATGATTGCGTTCACGCACGCGTTTCACGCGCCTCGCCGCGATATTTGGCGGATCCGCTGAACGCGTGGGCGGCGATACACACGGAACAGGGCTGGGGAACGATTGCGCGCGTGTGCGCGTGCAGAGGCAAGTGGGACGCGGATAGGCTGGGCAGGGGTTGGATATATCGGGTACGCGGCCGGAGTAATGTCTATTATCGGATTCAATATCGGTGCTCTTGGTAAGCCAGTATACAAATACCCCTATGGCACGGTAATAACAACATAGGTGCACGTGAATCCGATTCCCAGCCACGAATCCTATATGCGACGGATGGCTGCGGTCACTGCAGTCGGTGCGCGCACCACCCCCGACGGACGCGAAACGAAATCTGGGTTTCGCGTCGAGCTACGGCCCGTCGACCTATCGAAATGGGAAACGCGTGGAAGCGGGCCACTTTCAGCCGACGTTGGTGATCCGCGGCTAGCCCACCACGAGCGCGTACCCGTCCTTCGATGGGTCCCCGGCTTGTTCCGCTCCGGAGAACGGGAAATTCGAACGGCCCGTCGCGTGCACGCGCATGCCACGTCGAAGGGAATCGGAGGATAGGTTCCTAATTTGGTTTGTTAATCTCGCGAAACGTCCACGGTGTTGCGGCCCGATGTTTGCCGATGCTCGTTTACGGATTTATGTTTGATGAATAGGGGAAAGGTGACATCATTTCGACCGATTCAACTCGGTTGTGATTCGCGTTAGAAGTAACTGGCATCGGCAATGTTTCTTTGCTGGATTACTCGAAAGACCACTGGTGCGATTCTTTAACTTTTCCACGGTTTACCCGGGAAAAGCGTCCCCGAGGAGCCTGCAAATATTACTGTCGAGCAAACTAAAGAGGCAAAAAACCTGATTGTTCGTTTCAGAGCGGTGGTGGAGGTGTTGCTCGCAGCGGGCGTCGACGTGAACACGAGGACGTCCGCGGGGACCGCGATGCACGAGGCGGCGCTCTGCGGCAAGATGGAGGTCGTTCGCGCGCTGCTGGACCGAGGGGTAGACTTGGGCATCCGGGACTCGCGACAGAACACGGTGCTCGATCTTCTGGGACAGTTTCCGCCGCACGTCACTCAGGACATCACCGCGGTGATAAAAAGTGCGTGTCGACTGTTCCTCTTTTTCTCGCGTCACGACGTCCCGAGCAAACGAGCTGTGCAATTAACGAGACGCGTCGAGAAGAAAAAGGGCGACGAGTCCCGTCAGCGTCAATCGTTACGCTTAAGTAGGCAACGATGCCCACGGATTTGAACGATTGGGTATTGCGCGATGGGATTTAACGTGACGACGTGTTAAATCTCGTTACGTAAAATGTTCCTCTGATCGGGTTTTAATAATGTTCGCTGCATTGCTGTTTGCTTTATCTATCCTTGGTTGACGAATATTTATGAAACGTTGATTCGTTTGCGTAATAGGTTTGCTACAACACCATTCTTAATTGCGTGTCGATAGTCAAAATGGTAATTGATAGTGGGCGCAAGAGGGTGTTACGCGAATGTAGGTTGTTCAATTCGCAATAAATTGGTCGAAATGGTTCTAGCGAACTGTATAACATTATTTATCAATTTAGTACGAAGGTTATTGACCATTTAATCGTTTCATCCGGTCTGTCACAAGTAATGGAGGTAATAAATTCATTGATTAAATTATTAGCTTTTGTCGCTGAAATTATCTTGCGAAAATTCTAACAGAACGTCAGACTACTTTTTTATGATAGGGGTTAAAAAGGCCTCTGTCATGTTAACGTACTTCATTTTACTAGTCAGTGAGAAAGGTTTCTTCTCCCACTTCCTCCTTTACGTAGTTTAAGCCTATCGGGTGGTCTCTTATTTAGTTTTTTCTGAAACATGAAAGACTATTCCTTCTGCCTTCCGGCGAGGCTTCACTCTATTGGATTATCATCTTCCATTACTGACTTCACAGTCACGTGAACATGCTGTTCTATCTTCTTTCTTGTAACAACCATGAAGAATAAAAAACGCAATTTTCTTCTAACTGCACTTAATTAACTTTGAAATATTTTGTGTTATCGTCAGAAATGTAATTAAATACAATTTATTTTCAACGCGTTTGTCTTCCAACAAAAAGTAAATCTCGAAATCTCGTTGATCGCACAGTGATTGATCGCGTTGGATTAAATGTCACGGGTAAGATTCACGAGTTGTTTAATTTTTGCGTACAGGGCACAGGTCTTCCTCGGGCGTAGAAAGCGATGCGGACAGCGAGAACTTGCCACCCATTCCGGTCCAGGGGAACGACTCATTGGGCAGCCCTTACGAAAACGTTCGCCCTGGGGATGATCTCTCCCCGGCGGAAGGGACGTCGCCCACTCAATGGCAGTTCTATCATAAGCCTCGAGACGACGATCGCCGTGTTTCCGGTACATCCGTTATGTCCTTGTGAGTATCCACTTCTTTTTACCCCTCGTTTCACACTGGCTCGTGCCTGTCGTCGCTTTCATTGTCTCCATTCTTTTTTCCTTCAGCGCCGACAGTCTAACTTTTTTACGATTTTGCGCGACACATTTGCCTGCGGCTGCAGTTGCAAATTTTATTATTTCCATAACAGCTGGGCGCATTTAGATGATTTTCATGGCCAATTTATCTCACGAACACACACACACACACACCAGTAGACAGAGAATACCGGCGACGAACACACCGACGTCTCAGTAGCGCGAAATAGCGGCTGCGTTCGGCGCTCGAGAACGCATCGGTACCCGGCACATTCGGGTTTTGCGTTCCGTTCAACGATTGCGCGGAGCCTCGGCATCGGGAAAAATAAACTGGCGCGCGGGAAATGCAAGGAAAAGAAACGAACGAGCGAACAAAACGAAGAGGAAAAAACGGAGAACAATTCCGCTGCAGCCAGCTTTAGCTGCGCTTCTCGTATTTGTGCTCATCCGGCGTCATCTTGCTACGGGTAGAGAAAAGAATATCGCGTCGGTGCATCGGATAAGAGCGTGGACCGGTAATATTTTCTAGAAAGACCGGGTATATACACACATATATAGACGTACATATGTATAGTATAGGTGGGCGCATAACCGTGGCGGCTTTAATATAGGAGATGTCGGGTAAACAAAAGCGCAAACCGTGGACCGGGCACACGGGGAGTGAATGAGCGAGTGGCGAGCGGCCGCGAGTGCTCGGATGATGGTTAGGCGGCGTCTCTTGTACCGTTTTAGTACCGATGCTGGCTGCACCGACAGCCACACCGCGGCAGGGTGGGTGGGCGCAGGGGTGGTCAGAAGAAGGACGGCCAAGAAGTAAGAGGGAAAGAGAAGGAGAGGGAGAAAGTGAAGGTTAAAGGGGTAGAGAGGAGGCGAAAGGTTCTCGGACCGAAAAGGGAAGCTGAAAGTGGAGGTGGAGGAGAGAGAAGAGGTTGGAGGAAGTGGCGCGGCCGCGTGTAGCCCCAGCGCGTTAAGCACCGCTTGGCTTGGTTTAATTTTCCTGATGTAGGCAGGCGATGGTGGGTCCGACCGCCTCGTTCACCCCTGGGTCACCCCCGCCGTATCACCCCATTGGTACCCTCTCTTTCCGACGGTGCTAGCTGCTAAGCGCGACTGGTTGCCCCGACCAGACGAAGAAAGAGGATTGAGACCGGTCGAGAGACCGATGGAGAGAAAAAGAGAGGCGTCGGATGGAGAAAAGAAACAGAGAGAGAGAGAGGTTGAATGTGCGTATGCACGAGAGAGAGAAAGAGGATACAGAGCGCGGTACCAGGGCTCTCCGCACCTCCATCGTCAATGTTTGACGTCGGTAGCCGTGGCTGGGCCGCCTCGAGATGAATCCATCACGTTAAACAATGTAAATGTTAGCCCGTCTCAGCATAAAACTAATAACCATTGCTCTCTCCCTCGTCCTATGGGTATGGCCTCCAGCCGCGGTTCGCCGGCTCCTCGTTCACCTCTGCCTTCGCTTGTTCCCGTTGCCTCCTCCTTGGCTACCACCGGTGGTCTTCGTGCTTCTCTCTTTCCGTTGCTCCGGCTCGCCTCCGACCTCGTCTCTACGTGGCCTCATTAAAAAGTCGCCACTCGCCCGCGGACGACTCCGGTTCAACTTACGCATTGTCGAGGGGGAGACGATGACACTCGGCAGCGGCGTGCCATTCTCTGGCTTGACCGATGAACGAGTTCTGGCCGTTCTGTCCCGGGTCTCTTTTTGCTCGTCTAGCACGCTTAATTGTTGAGGATCGTCGCGGAGGCGGTTGTACGGGGGCTGCTCGAAAGGGACGGTTTCTCTAAGGAATGTGGGTGGGAAGGAGACGGGACTTGTTATTGCGGCATTCAGACCGTCTACTTAATGAGACAAGAATTGAAAAGGAGAATACCAATGCTTGACTCCATTGTCGCGGTACACGAGTCGTAGTCGTGAGTTCATAACGTAATGAAACACTGGGCGTCGTTATCGATAGGGATGCGATTCCAAGGGAATCTTTACACATTCGATCGATGTATTAGCGAAACGGCACGCTATTCTGCGCTATGTTCGCTTCGCCAGTGGAACATCAGCTACGCTGCTTCGCTTTTCACTGTACCACGGTAGACGAACCATCGAAAACCGCGCTCGAATCTGACGCTACCCGATGGATTGCGAATTTCAGTGAAGACGAGCAGTATGGGGGACCAGTGAACGGAGTACGGAGGGCCCTCCAGCCGACAGAGGACTCCGACCCCAGTTCCGTCTTCGACAGCGTCTTTATGTCCATGTCCGACACTCTGAACTCGCTAAATACTCTCGAAAGTTCCGATCAAACTCCCGACGACAAACCGCAAAACACTACCACCAACAGAATACCGTTTGCACAACGCGACAACACACGGTAATGACACGTAAACCATTCTGCAGTAACATGGTAGCGCTTTCGATTCACCTGCATTGGAATTTACTTTTCATCGAGTTGTCTATCGAGATTTCTCGAGGTTTGATCATTTGCGATGGAGTAACTTGTTGCGCTTTTTTCGCGAGCCCGAGCATTTTGTGAATTAAAGACGGTTCATCGGTCCACTTGACAACCCTTAGAACAGAAAAGATACCCCGCGTTCCAATGTACGCAATCCAAAACGCTACTACGCGACGCCTTAGCTTAACTTGTCCATCGAACACAAACATCGAAAGAAAAATAAAGCGAAACGGGAAAAAGAAAGGAAGAAAAAAAGGATTTGCTCGGCCAAGCAAACCATTAGCAATTCCACGTTAATCGTGAATTGGTCCCGCTGAGACGTTCAGTTTGGTTGCGCAGGGGTTCCGACAGCGGATTGTACCAAACGCCACCGGTGCCTCGTGGAACAATGGAGGGTAGCTTCGTGTCGGAGGATCTGTCCTTGACATTACCCACGGGATACGGGGGTGGCAGGGAGTCGGACCAATTGAGCGTTTCCTCGTCCTCGAGCGTCGGTGGACCGAGCCCACGGGACCGGCGTTGTTTGCCCAACGATTCCAGCGCCGCCGGGATTTACTTGCCAATGGCACCCTTGTCCAGTTCTCTCCACAGCCCCGCCTCCAACAGTAAAGTCTCGGTAAGAATAGCCCCGGGTCCCCTTTTCGCCACGAGATCCTCGAGATCCCTGACTCCGGTGAAGGGTTGTACGAAGGTCGCGAGAAGTGTGCTCGTTCGAAGCGAAACCTTTCAATGTTGTAATTGATTCGCTCGATGGTGTCTTTGATGTACACGATCGAGCGGTAATGAGAAATTCATGCTGTCGATATCGCGTGTATCGCGCACACTCCTTTTTAAAAGCTAATGGGACATTTTCGGCACAATTTTAACCTCCTCGGATAAAAACAAATGTGCGTATTGTGAGTAAAAAGAAATTGCTTTTGGTAATAAAATGAATATCGCGGGAGGTTATTCCATTAAAAAAAAAAAAAAAATGAGTCCGAACTGTGAAGTGACGTTTTTTCGTACGAAACTTTATTTTCAAATAAATCGATGCTGCAGATTTAATTCATTTATTTGATCCGTTCAGGGTCGATTTTTTCGGAAATAAAGCTTTGTATGAAAAATATCGTTCTACGTTTACGCCTCGTATTATATTTCGTTCGTCAAATTTTCAAACTCGGTTTTGTTCAAGAATTATTGTTTCGAAGCGGAATGTCAATTTGTCCGGTAAACTGTTCTTTCTTAATCGTT
Organism: Xylocopa violacea; assembly: GCA_963969225.1. Lineage (NCBI taxonomy): Eukaryota > Metazoa > Arthropoda > Insecta > Hymenoptera > Apidae > Xylocopa > Xylocopa violacea. Next base: position 32,504,334 of record CAXAJV010000005.1, on the reverse strand, counting down.
CAACTTTTTCTCCTTCATCCCCTTGTTCGAGATTGACTCTTTTTTCAGCAGGAGAAATCTTGCCGTGCAACGCGGCAATGAATCATCCCTGCGCCTTACAGATCGTTAACTTGGACAAATTGATCGCCGGTTAATTGATCACTCGACAGCTTGACGTTGGATACAATTTCACTTCGAACGAGCCACTTCCGTGATGTTCTGCTAATAAGAATATTACCCTCGAAAGATACCCAATTCCCATCGAAATGTTTTCCTTTTAGCGGGATGAGAGTTTCATTACCCTCTTGTTAACCTCGATTTTTAATTGGCACTGTGTTTTTTATCTCCATAATATCAACGAAACGACATATTGTCGTCCGGTTCTGTGAATCATTATTTATCTCCAAGTGAATGCAAAATCTTCGATGATTATTTTTTGATATTTCAAGGGAAGCAACGGAATAAAAATGCTATAATAACTACAATTTTCGGCCAAAGTTCCATCGAGACCAATTTTCCAGTACCAAACCAGCACTAATTCATCCCCTTTCAGCCAACACCGCCGAAAAAGCCACCGAGACGCAACCTATCCGTCTCGCCGACCCACCTGCAGACCCAAATGTCGCTATCGGCGGACTGTTCTCTGGGCCCAAGCAACTACGAGTATCTGTTCATGGCGCGCAGCGGCGCCCGCAGCCATATCGACCTGGAGCAGCTGCAGAAACGTCGCGAGCAATTACGCCACGTGACAAGAAGCGTGGACCAATACGTCGAGATGAAGTCACGCGTGCCGGACGGCGAGGAGAGACGCGAGGCGAACGTGGAACCAGTCGCGATCACCTCGATCTACGAGAACAGACCGATCAAGACGTTGAACCCAAGGCGGAAGTTGCGTCGGCACGCGTTCGAATGCTACGACCCTGAGAGCAGCCCCTGCGCGGACAAATCGCCGTGCAGCGAGACCGACTCGTTCGTCCAGGAGCAGACGTTCGTGTCGAACGCGTTCCTCACGCTGAAGTCTTCCCAAGAGAGTTTGCTGGACGACAAGCGGGAGGCCGTCGACGAGCATTCGGCGCCGGAAGCCCGCGAGGCGACCGACAAACGCTTGAAACGAGTACAAATGATGCTGCCCACCAGTCCGACGCACTACGCCCAACCACCGACGCCTGATCATCCGCCACCCTCTGCCATGCAGGCTGAGAAGTCGATCCACGAGAGGATTCGTCCGTTGAGTCAGGTGAGTCGCTTTGGGGTTGCGGAGGAACCGGGTTTTCGGTGATTTTCTTCGCTTTGCTTTTGCTTAATAATTCAATTGCATTTTGTTCGTGACAACTTGCGTTCCAAACGTTGCGCAAGGTCACCGTTCATTTTTAATGGGTTAAGACTCAATCTTTTAAAATCTAAACCAGTTTTGCTCGTCGGATCATCCCAAAAGAAGGATTCCCTGTCTCGTTGATTCGAGTCGGTGCAAAAAGCGAGTTGGTACCAGCTTCCGTGTCAGCAGCGATATACATTAGCTATCTCGAATCGCGTGCAAAGGGCCGCGCATCAGTTCCCCAACAGATCTTAAGCGGCTGACGCGGTACAGGCGTTCCTGCGATTCGTCGCACGGTCTCCAGCGAGGCGTAAGTTCGCGGGCGTTCAATTTCGCATCCTTGGCTGCGTCTCAGGAGCAGGATTCGCACAGACGTGTGTGCGCGAGCGTTACCGCTACCATGTCACACATGTCGAGATGTCAAACGCGAAGTCGCGACGCGTCGATAGCTAACAGTACGTCTGCTCGCGAAAGTATTGGTCCGGAAGGCCTCTCTCGCAAACGGTAGCGCGTTCGCAATCGTTTATTAATCGTCGAGATCGGTGAACCGCGACGCTACTAGAGCTACTTCGATGCAGTCGCCGTAAGAATCTCATCGAAGGAGCCACTTGGGGGCTGTAGTTAAGGCCGCAGTCGGAGCCTGCAGCTTGGACAGTAGATAAGCAGTCAGCAGGACGCCTCGGCAGGTTACGTTTAATATGCAAGCCGTGTTTGATCTGTGATGCGATTTGCAAGGAGACCAAACTCTCTCTCTCTCTCTCTCTTCGCCGCTTCTCCGCCGTTTGTATCGCTCGTTTCCCGCCGTTTGCCGCGTCATCCTGTGATCGTTCTGCTGTGAGACCGACTACGCTCGCTTTCCATCCGCCGCGAATGGATATCCATAACATACCACCGCGCTCACCGACTTCTATTCCTCTCTTAACCGTCTATCTCGTATCATCCGCGTGTGCATCGCCTCGGCAGCTGAAGCCACGTATCCTCTACCGAACCGCGCGTCCTTTCCGCCAGGCATCTTCCAGCGGATCCGTCCTCCTTCGCCTCTTCCTCTGTCGCTACTTCCTTTCCTCCAGCTGCTATATGCGCTCGCAATCCGTGTCTTTCAGCGGTTATGCACGCTTCACGAGATATCGTACAGTGAATATATCCTTCGACGGGAGCAACCGGATGAAGCCAAGACGCTTTGGGTGCTCGGGTGTGCGCCACCAGCCGCTTCGAGCGGATCGCGTAGTTAGTGCCTGCGTACACGATTTTTGCTAGATTTAGGTTGCCCCGCGAATCGATTCGTTTCACCTTATCTTATCTCTTCTTTAACGCGAGATCGACAAGAGTCCAGTTTGATTCGAGGAAAAAATCGAATAAAGATACAAAATAAGGATATCAGAGTCGTATTAATTTGTAAACGATGGACAAGTCTGTTATTTGTACAAAAATTCTTGTTATTGGATTTTTTTGAAAGGAAACGCGGTAAATTGCGTCAGGGACCGTGCGAAAACGAAGTTGCAGCATGCAATTCCGTTCTGCCGGATGTCTGCGCGTGTATAGATCTGGCAATCTAGCAGGACGGTAATTGGCAAGTCACGGGGTCGCGATTGGCGATAACGAGTCAGCCTCGATTTCGATTGACGCTCGTAAATCTCATCAACCCCGACGACACACAGCCGATGTTTCGGCACAATTTAGTCACCTCTTCGAATTCGCTGCAAAGGCGAATTTGTGCCTCGTCGATCGAGGAAATGGGTACTCTCCGTCGACCTATGGCTAACCTTTCCCCTTTTTACATTTTAATTATCGTTGCGAGAGGGAAAATGTGATCGTTTAGCCACGATCTACGATAGTAAAGTACTTTGAACGAGTACCTTCGATTCTGTAGTTTTAAGAGAGCCTAAAATTGACCAAACCTCCCGTTCAAAATTCCCAAGTGAACACAGCGTCTCGTGAAAAAGGAAGAGAGCGTTGGAAGGTGAAAGTAAAATATCGAGATGATCGATAAGCGAACACTGGGCGTCGTTTCGCGCGAATCAATGGATGGTATATTCGCGAGGACGACGGGATCAGCGACGAGCCGAGGAGAGATCGAGGGAAAAGAGGAAGCGTGACGGGGCGCGAGGTGCGCCACGGCGGAAGGGAAGGTGGCGGAGGCGCTGCTCACGGATGGTTGCTTCACACCCGTCAACTTCCGCGGATCCAGCAGAGCGGCAGAATACAAGACGCCGACACTCTTTGAATAATGAAGCCCGCGGCTTCTATGCCTGTCTGACTTCTCATCGCGCCACGCTGCGGCGAGAGGAATCTACGAATTTGTAGCGACGCTCCCCGCAATGGTACCAGTGACGTACGCCAAGCGGTGCGACCACCCGTTCGAGCGTCTTTGGGCTCCGCTGCCGTCAAATTTTAATTGCGTTAAAACGACGATCCTGAGACGCGCGACGAAATCTTGTCTCCCTACCGTTTACGCCCTTTGACTGAACCGCTTCACGGGTGAACTGCGCGCGATACCTGCACGCTCTTCGCGGTGAAACGGCGTTTCTTAAGGGTTTAGGCATGCGTACATACAGCGTCGCGCAAATAATTGTAGCGAACGCTTCGTACAAATCATTAGTCGATCAGAGGCATCGAATCTTTCCTTTTAATCGTGTTAAAAAAGTTACAGCAGAGATAAATATTCGGAGACACTCTTTTCGATCCATTAATCGATAACCAAATGTTTGCAAGAATACGGCCGCTGTTATCACATTAAACATTTATTCGGAGGGTTCAGTTCGCAGCAAATGACGTCGACGTATTTATTTTTGATAGGGTAAATCGAAATTTTAATAATCCCTACACACACACGCCGCGTTTTAAATTGCCGGGCGAAAGTTGCGATATAAATGTATCCCTGGCGAGATTTATTTGTCCGATTCATATTTTATAAAGTTTATTTTATATAATCGCATCAAGTGATCCGTTCCGATAGATTCTCATCGGATTGGAATCGTTTTTATTTGCCATCCACGAGCATGTTTTCGACGCTCGCCCGTCACGCAGATATGAATCTCCGCATCCCTCGTAAACGTTACCGCGCGAAACGTCATTTTCAATCCGTTTTCCCTAGTAATTCCCCATACGTATTACCGTTGAAAATAAAACCGGCTAACGCGGAAATAGGGGAAAAATCGGTGGGCAAAAAAAAAAGAACTAACGCGGCGACCACGCTCTTTTATCGTATCGCTCGTTTAACTTTGCCTCGATGTTTCATTGAATTTTAAATATCTCGCACACTCTGCTGTTCCGACACGGTCGTTTAAAAAATGTGGACCACTTCATTAGACACGTCCAAGTTTGAAGCACTCCGGTAGTTTGCGACGAAGAATTATCGCACGGATTGCAACGAAAGACGAACCTTTACATCGGGCCATAAATTTTGTATCGGGCTGCGAGAAAATCCGAAGCTTCTCCGCACGACACTCGCACCCTTTTCGCGTTCGAGTTTCACCTAATAGCGCATCTCTTCAGGAGCAGCATTTCTTTTTTCCTTCAGCGAAACAAAGAAGAGACGAAGCAAAAAGGTGTATACCTGGGGTGTTACTTGTTGGCAGGTATACAAACGGCGGTCCCGCGACATGGAAACGGAAACCGAGGAGGATTTATTGCAGTTTCCGGCCGGCGGCTCCCTGGACGCCAGCAGCGGATCGTTATCGAGCGTGTCCCTCTCGGACAAGAGCATGTCCACGGACAACGTCGAGGAATACTTCGGGGATGTGCCGTTCGCAGGTAAACAGCAACGCACGCTTGGCTGCACCGCATGACGCTTCTTTCTGCCCACGTGTACATGCATAATCGTTGTGTTACGTCTTTGTTTCTTCTTATTTTGACCGTCTGCCTGACGACGATCGCCGTCACGGCAATCGTCATCCCCGGGGGAAACCAGTGGAACATCGCAAACCAATTTATAAACACGATGATATCCGAATAGTACGGATAGTTCGATAAGGAGCATCGCTTTGAGTATCTCTAGAGCCACGAGAGCAAGGGAAAGATTTTTCGAGCGAGAATTGTTTCATGTACAATCAGCGTATTTGTGGTTTGCAACCATAGCCAGTAGCTGTGTGTGTTTGCAGAACATAGAAGTATTACGTAGAGTATACTATTCATTAAAAGTATAACGTAGTGTTGTAAACTATCGAGTTTTTCCATGGTTGCAAGCACTTCGAAAACTTCTTTTCTGTCTTCCATTGGTCCAGAGATATTTGAAATGGTTATCTCTTATTGGTACGCAAGGTATGCCTGAAGCAGGTGGTCTCCCAAAATGAAGTAACAGAAGAAATTAAGTAAAACGAGTTCATTATCCTTGAAAAGACCATCTTCTTTTAGGGTACTCTGTACGATGCGTTAATCGTTTCGCAAAAGTAGCTCCAGAAGATTTTCGTTCAGAATAATTAGTAACTTTCAATTGGTGTGTCGAATATTCTGCGAATCGAGATTCATTCGCAACTCTAGTTTCACGTTCTTGGATCAGTTGTATCTGTACACCATCTTGTTTTCGCAATGTTACACGCTGAGCAGGTAGAAGAACGATCGCGTTCTTCAGCGACTCTTGTCGCCACAAAATGGCGATCCGGAAGGTTCCAGTTTTTTGTCAGACTCAATATCCTTTTTTTTTTCTTTCGTATTTTTTCGCAGTGATACGGTTCTCGTGGTTTCCGTGCAGTGTGGTCGGTTTATCAAACGTTGAACTAATATTTCCATTTGCGGTGGTTGTTTGCGATGCGATGGACGCATCGTGGCACACCGTTCCCTCCAATTGTGTAAAGGTACTCTGTGAAAGGAGATCTGTACACGCGGAAAGATATCGAACGCAAATATTTTGAAACGTCCGCGGGAAACGCGTCGCGAATCGCTCGTTGTGGCGCCAATACATCCCCTTTTTCGATTTTTCGTCGAGCATCAGTAGGTTCGTGTCCAGTGCGCAAGATGATTTGAGGCGAGTGTCGTTGAAAGTAGATTTACAGGGAAAGTTGTTGCTTGAGATTAATTTTGTGTCTAATAAATGTAATAGAGTTTTGTATTGTTAATTTTTTTCGCTTAGACGATAAAATATTAAAAGTTCAAGAGATTATTTGTTGTGACATTGTTGAACGTTATTTGTGAGAGGGTGTAAGATAGAAGATATCTCTATTTCCGTCCTTTTTCGAGATTATTACATTTTTATTGTTGTTGCTCTTTTTTTTAGTATCTGTAATACTAACAGAATCGTTGGAAAAATATCTTCGTGATAATGTTGGAGATATTACCTAGTAATTACATTTTAGTGATTATGATCAATTGTTTTAGAGAAAAAAGTTTTCTTTAATATAGCGACATCACATAAATGAAGAGTATCTTATCGAGAAGATATAAAATAATCTTAAACCATAGAAACATAGTTTAAATACCAAGTATTAAACACAAGATGGTGAATTCTTCCGTCCATTACTTTTCAACAACTTCTTTCACGACATTCCTTTCGAACAGCTTGTACTATAAATCGAATCTAAGAACGAACCTTCCGGATCTTGCGTAAAAAAAGACACATGTCGACTAAAGCAAAGAAAGATGGACAAAAGATTGTAAAGAAACACACACCCGAAGGTATCGCGTGTTTTTACGATTAAGAGAAGTCGACTATCGATAAAAAAAAAAGAAACGTAAAACATGGAAGAAGAATACCAAAACATAGCAACTGCTAAATCTTTGATTAGAATATTGTAACGGGTGTCGAAAGCATCCAAGCAGTTGTCTCTTCCTAATTAACACCCCTCAGGGGATAAGATGCATGGAGCAAGGAAATCACCTCCATTGGCGCACTTAAACTCTTACAGTTTTATTCCGAATTCCAGTATCTTAGCTAACACGATGCAGAAATTGTGTCGTGCAAGCGACACAATTCTGTTCGTAGGATGATTTAACCACGCTAAATATATGCTCTTGCATTTGCGTCAAATATCTTCTTAAGCCTCGTACATACGAGTACGCGCCATTTTGCTGCCGCGTCGATACGATGCCTGTCTATTCTGTAGAGACGAAAAAGAAATGGAAAAGTTCGTACGCGATGTAGCTCGTATAATCGTGAATAAAAGACAGAAAACGAGAACGAAGATGACGTTGAACGACCTAAATTGGTGTATTTTAGGAAGCAACGGGGTAGCAGTGTGTTTACGTACATAATACGTAGATGAAGAGATTCGTACGTGTCGTAAAAGAGCAAAAAAATAATGGGATGCTCAAGATGAGGTATCGCGTTGACGCGATGGCAAAATAATGCGTGACGCTTGTATGCACCGGGTTTTGCGCGGTGGTTTCGCGTCGAATGTTCGCGCGATACGAACCAGCCGATACCGGAAGCCGTCAGCTTTTCCGGACGCCAGTCGCTCGCCAACAGGGGTGAAGAGGCGCGATCGATAGCGTAGAAGATACTAGGTACTATTGCAATATGCTACGTACGATTAGTGTTCGAATAGTTCCTTAGATTACCTATGTTATTTAGTTCGTTAACTGTGATGTATATAGAGGGTGTGCAGAGGGTGTCATAAGGGGTGGTTCGAGGAATTTGGAAGCGCGTCACGAGCACTTAACCCTGTACCATTTATTTTTCATTTTTTATCCGTTAACAATTGTGTGCTCCTCAGTTTAAGTATTCTTCCGGATAATATTGTTAATTGACTGCCAAATTCAGATTTTAGTACTTCCTTGTCGTCCTTGTTTCCCTTGAAAATTGGAAAATTTAAACGTTGCCTCGTTATGAAATTAGAGCCGCGGTTAAAATTCTATTAAAGGCTTAAGAGTGGTATTAAAGGGCGAGAATTTTTCTTTTTTTTCTTTAATTGGGATTTGAATGAGTGATTTTTTGAGTATACAGTTTGGGTAAGGTGGTGGTTGATACAGGCTTTTGTAATTATATACAGTCCTTACGAAAAAGTCTATCAGTATTTCTCAGAAAATTGTCAGAAATACTTTTTATCGTATTTTTACAAATAATTTGAAGTGCTTTGGTAGTTATTGGTTTCCCATTATGTTCTTACAATATTTTTAACTGCATCTTCTTATTTTGATCGAAATTAGCAAATCAGTTGTGCTATCGATGTAGAGAGTCGCATTTTGTTTCCACAAAATTTATTTGTAGATCGAAAGAGAAATCGCTATTTTTACTTGCTATTTTTATCAGCTTAAAACATAATAAATATATAAAAGATATACATAGAATATAAGTGGAAACAGATTTACATTTTCAAACATTTTTTTTCTTTTAAAGTTAGATTTATAATACAAGACGTAGTCCTATGTTAATTTCATTCAAATTATAAACACAAAATATGAAAATATTAAAATTTCAGTAGTTGTTAGTATGTTAAAAAGTTCAGAAAGAACGTAGTACTACGTTAATAAGTCTTGCATTTATTTCGCTAGCATTTATGAAGTTTAAAAGAAAATGACTACGTTTATCCTTATTACTAAGGAAATAATTACTTTTGCGATATATTTTCTGGAGTACTAACATTTTAGACAATTTTACAGAACGTAATCCCACCTAGAGAGTATCTACCACGCGCTTCCAAATAATCTGCAACCCTTCTTTTCTTTTTTTTTTTTTTTACCAACACCCTGTATATACGAGTTGTTATGCGTATTATGTATATGATATATCTGTATAAAAAAAATTTATGGAGGTTATTATATCGAATATTTTATTGTTTGTTTTTTGGATAGAGTATACATTATAATTTCCTATACATTTATCGATTGCCAAATACATCGGTGACGCTGTTGTGTAAATACACTGCCTTTTTCGAACGGATACCGATGTATCATAGAAATACAGTTTATTATCGTATAAAAACTCATAGTATATATATATACACACACGTATATACTATAAATCGTACGTATACTCCGTAGTGGCTATTTGTCGTCTCTCTTTCTCCTTTCAATTACACGTTGTAATACATATTTCGAAGAAAGTAGAGGCAGAACGTTGGATCGAAACCACGTTAGTAATGTGCAATAGCGGTACAAGAAGAGATCGTATTAAGTATTGGAAAAAAATATAGGTTACGAACCTTATAAGTTCATGGAATTTTGGTTCACTTACATGAAAGAGAAATATCGTCGTTGTAGATCGTAAAATTATTCCTAAGTGAAAGTATTTCTTCGACAAACCCAGATAGCACAAAGACGTCTTATCGATGTCTTGAAGACACCTGTGTATGACGTTCAAGACGTCCTTAAAATATCCGTTAAGGTCCTACGAACATCCTAAACGCGGCCTCTGAACGTCTGCTATTAGAAAACAGGTACGTCCATCCATCGAGAGGTTTGAATAGCAAGTAGTCGTAAAATGGACGTCTGTAAGGCGTTCTGTGTTGTCTGAGAAATGGACGCTGTAATCGATGCAACGATCAAACAAGGGACGTCACGTTCGTTAATTGGAAAATCGTGGATAGGATTCGTTCTCGATGTTCCTTTTCGTCGTCGTCGATAATAAACATTTTCTTCTAACGCAAACGTAAAATACTGCCCAGAGTTTCGAGCTTGAAATTTCACTCACGTAACGTTAAAATAGTCGTAAAGTAATAGAAAAAAAAACTAACGAACTAAAAAGTTACTGCCAGCATTTAATGCGAGAAACGATAATCGCTAACCCATTAGTTCATAGACGTACAAAAATATTTTTCTAGCTGCACATCGAGAACGGAAACCATCCACGTCGGTTGGTAATGGCGCTCCACGTACGGTCGATACATTCCGTAGATTAAGCATTTTTCATTTGTTACACAGAATTCTATCCCCTGGTATACACATAGTTTATTTTGTGATTTATTTTGATATTTTATTTTATGTTACACGCTTCCGTCTAGTTAATGTAATCGCTCGACGAGCACCCACTCGAGTAAGAAGAGAGAATATACTCCTTAGCTAAAGTAAGAGGCGTGAGTGTAGACTGTTCAAGGCCGCGAAATCTTATCGCGTAAGTAGCGTCATTTTCGTTAGAAGTCCGCTGGAAGGCGTACAATACGCGCTACGCGGAAGTCTTCTCGCGAAAATCATAATAGAAGCGTCGAATGTTCGGATAAACACGCGTCGACACTAGAAAGAGTGGGGGGAATTACGATAGAGCGGTGGAAGAAAGTAGCCTTGAGCGGATTTCGCTCGTAGCCAGTGCTATAGATATACACCTAGGCGTAGGACGGTACACTTACAATTAGAAGTATAATCTATATATGCGATTATAGTGCGTAATATCGATATCGTTGGTGTGCTATAATAAACGTTATGCTGCTGTGTATGCGATGTCTTGAATTATTTTTTGTGGCTTTCGTACGTCCATCGAGCTTTCGTCACTTGTCTCTTCTTGGTCCCAGTTTTCTCTCTTCACCGCGTCCAATCCCGTTGACGAGCTTACTTTTCCGGCTCGTTGTCGCTTCTGATAGAACTCCTTGTTTCGTAATGTTAATCGAGTCATGCTTTGATTAAAATTCGAGTCGATTGTCTGGCGAAACGAACTTCCTCGTTTGAGGTTTCTCGTTCTTGGCGAGCGAATAGCGATCGACGCGAGGGAAAAGTAAGCAAGTAGCGTGCGAGTTTTTCTCTTCCTCTTTTCTTTTTTTTTTTTTTTTCGTTGGCTTAACCCTCCATAATGAAATTGCAACGACTAGCAAGTAAAAGTCACTAGGAGTTATAGAGGGTTAATCTGTGGTGCAGTGGAAGGTGAAGAATTAGTCAAAACGGGTTTAGGTTATCCAAGTAATCTCTCAGCATGAGATCTTCGAGGGCGGTGAAGGTAAATCCTTAATCTGAAACGTGAAATTTTAACGAACAAGTGAAACAATGCGTTAAGTGTAATTTCTCATACTGCGAACCATTGAAAAAGTGATTTTCTGTTCTAAAAATTAACTCTTTTCTCCATTTCACCACAGAATGTAACGAGACGAAGATCGGCTCGGTTCAGATCGAGACACGACGCTTTCGAGATGTGTACAGTAAATCCTTGCGATATGCTGCGTTCGTTGCTGTGATATTGTCGTTATTATACACGTTTAATAAGTGGAACTGCATGCGAGTGAAACGAATTGTCGACAAGAATTGCGTACCAGCGTTCCCCTTGGCTTTTCGTCCCTGAGTTAAAGGTTAATCACGAAAACGGCCTAACACCATCGATCGCACACCGATCACGACTATATTTGGGTGAATTTTTCAGACGGTCCACGGTAAGTTACCAATTTGTACATAACTTATTAATAACATCTCCTTTATTATTTCGACTTACTTGCAACCGCTTCGAACTTTCATTCACACATCTACTTTATTTTATACATATTTATCCTCGTTGTACATATGCTCTGTATATAAGAAAGTGCATCAATTTCCATCGAACATTTTCATTTAGCGATGATTGCTAACGCGAAAGAGTTCGTCCGAAGCTGAAACGACGATGCATCGAATTATCATTGCACTTGTTTGCATGCATGCTCATTAATGCCGTTTCTTATCATCCGCTCAATAATTACGCAATGAAAATTGTTACATTCCGATCGCGCGTTGGGTTTATCGGAAGGTTGTTTTTCCATATCACGCGATTTCCTGTCGTGTTTTCACGTCAACTAGTGATTAGTAATATTAATATCGCAATGATAGGTGTGTCAGGCATCAAATTTGAATTTGCACGCGCAGTGAACGATTCGAACACGACAAAACACGGCAAATCAGTATCCAAGATACGAAATAAAACGAAACGTTTATCTGTCGAACCTTTAAGCAACGAAAGAACTTTCCGATAGGCCTAATGGCGTCTCCTCGCTCGTTACGCGACGCAATCCCGCGGATGCACGCTCGCTCAGGGGGCGGCGTTCCCGCGCGTACGCGCGACAAGGCGAGCGTGCTCGATGTTGCATTCTGCATAGTAGTACGCGTCGCTTTCGGGGCGGCGACGTGCGAGTGAAAAGTGGAGCAAGGTGAGATCGAACCAACGGTACGCGTCCTTTTATATTATTAGCCACTTAATTATTTCCATCCGCATACGTCAGTCCGTACTTTACACAACCCCGTATACAAAGCCTGTAAAAGGACAGCGTTACGTTAACTCGCAACAAAACGCGCGGCGTACACGACGTTCTAAAAGCGATAATGTTGCGCCAACTCGCGGCAAGCGTGTAGCTCAAATCGAAATCCCTCTGACAGTTTCCATTGAAATCTGTCGCAACGTTACGCTGTTTAATTAATAACGTACAGCGCGGTACGTACGACTTTTTCACTTACGCCGCTTTCGTAATCGCTGGAGCGCGATAATCGTGCTCTGCGTGCCCCGCGTTGTTTCTGGAGCAATAAATCATCGCGCAACAGAGAAACTACCGGTTTGTACTTACATTAACGCGGTATCAGCAGATAAACCGCGTGTCGCGTTAAATCAACAGACGGGCCAGCCTTATCGACGCCGAGAGTTACGCGGACCGCTCGTTTTTACCGATAACGCGTGCACCACGCACCGTGGCGCGCGTACTTGCGTCCATCGCGGTCCTCCGCGCGCTATCGCACGCCCGAAACGGCCCGCTTGTCGTAGGTTGGGAATTTTCGATAGTAACCGCTTTTATCTTCCTGAGCTCGACTCGGGAAACCCGTTGCCCCTAGGAGAGGTCGTTCGATACGCGTGTTTCGTTCGACGCGTTCGACACATTAAGAAATTGGACGGCTCCCAATTGCCTGGCCGGGATTTGAATCCGGATCTTCCGTTTCCCGGACGGCTGCTCCATCAATTGAGATCTCCAGGTCGCCTGATAGATTCTTCCTTCCTAATTCTGCAGTTCGAAACGGTTGATAATGATCGCTGGAACCATGGGAAGAGCAATCGCGGGTCCAGCTTTCGCGTGTCAGAGATCCGCGAGTTCCTCGTCGCGTTAATTAAAAAATAATTGTCGTCCGCCATCTTCGAACGAATACTTCGACGAGCGAGTTCACGTTTTCGCGTAACACTCTGATTGTTTCCACCATGAAACGATTAAATCAACGTTCGTTATCGGCGGGCGCATCGTGGATCCATCGTTCCGATAATCGCGACGCGAGATGAATTCTCCAGTACGGTTGCACGCTATCGCATAATTCGGCTCGGTTAGCGTCACTCGTCCGATTTGGCAGCAACATCCGCACCAGCGTTAATATACCGGCTACAATAAGGCAAACCGCATCATGACATCCGGCTGGGTACGGTACACGTTACGGCACCAGCGGCCGCGTTCCCAAAGGGACCAAACGGCCGCGACGCAATCGGACCGTTCGCCATTACGCGCGTCTGTTCCGTACGCGGCGGAGAAAAAGTCTGCCGTGGGGGAACCCGACGCAATCGAGTTTTTTCTAATCACTGCCGCCGCTTTTTTCCTCCCTTTTTTTTTTATTTCTCTCGCCGGAATTTCGGACCGCCGTTCGTTGGCGCCCTTTTATTGGGGGCGTTGGCACGCGTTCTTGCGACACGGCTCGTTTCTGACGAGGACGTTTCTTTTTTTATAGCTGTAACTACGTTTCGTTGGTATTTCGAAGGATTCTTAAAATAGAGTTCTTACGGCTACTGTTTTTTTTCTTTAAAGAACGAGAAATTTGTAAATGCGTTTTACAGTTTAGCTTTAATTTTTCGTTACGCAATGGTGTAGTCTATTCGTCTAGGATACGAACGACACTTTCACTAATTACATCACACATTGTAAAATGATATACCATTCTCTCGTTACCACATAACTGCAACTAGCTTTACACGAGAGAAGTTATTCATTTATTCGAGTACGCGTTTCCACGCGTCCGCCATTGAACGCGTCGAGAAGACATTTCGATCTCGCACGCAACGAGACCGTCAAAGGCGGGACACGCACGTGCGGGACGGAACAACGTTTCGTTTGACAATGTTACCTGTATCTTATCACGGCTTATCTCCTCGGTCGTACAGGGCGATCTTTCCTCATCTTCAAATAAATCAGAATTCAGTCTCTGTTCCGGCGTCTCGCGGGAAAAGTGGTGAAAGTATTTCTAGAATACGCATCGTTTTACGTTTCGCGCGCCAAGCGACATTATAGTTTCCCTTCGAGTGTTGTGCGCGACAAATTTCGAACGATGGTTGCCACGTAGAAGGAAGCTGTATCCAGAAAGTTTTCACTCAAGAGCGACTGTAGGTTCGTCGACTGTGCGGTACGTAACAACCTCGTTCCGGAGACAAAAACACGAGGACGCGGAGAACCGGAATTTACTTTCAGCGAGCTGGTTAATCTCTCATTGTGTCGCGTTTACGACCGTGACGGAAAGTGCGGCCCTCTTTGTTATCGGCCGGAAGAACGCGGAAATTCGTGCTCGAAATCGACGATCGTTGCGTTCCGACTCTCGCTCGGCTGTTCCCCGTGTTCCTCGAACAAACGATGAATTTTTTTACCCTGCGATACGTTCATACTGGAAAGTCTAAATATACAGTGCCGAACATGCGAGGAAACACATTGTTCCTCTCTATTTTTCGTTCTACCAAAATTCTGTTTCGGTTGCGCCACGAATGCCGAGACATTTAGGATGCTAAGGGTCGAATCAGTCTTCGTTAAGTGGCCTCGCGTGTACGCGTCCTTCCAAAAGTACATTCTTAGTACGCGCTTCGTCAGAGTCACCAGCAATTCACTCTGGTTCGCGTTAGAAATTCATTCTCCTTTGGATCCTAATATATTCTCAAACGCTAATTATAATTAAGGTTTGCTGTTGAGATATATTTAGTTTCCGCAACTTGGATTATCTGTGTAGCTTTTCTTAGCGGTGAACCGCAGAGCTTGATTACCCCGTACAATCAGTACGAGATTAAATGACTTTCACCGATAACTCGCGTTACTCACGCGCATTATCTTCTACTAACGTATTAAAAAAGGTAATAGTATCAAAATGTGCAATCCAACTTCCGATTTCGAAATCCAAAGAATCGCGCGACGAAGATCGGTCCTTTTAAAGGATTCTTTCAATTAACGCTGGGCAGCTCGTTGCGAAATTAATTCCAAGCAGCGACTGATAAGCGGATGGTCGCGGCGCGGCCCACTTATCAGGTCAATTACGAAAATGCTCGAATTATCTATGAGCTAGCGATTCGTCGAACGCGAGAAAAAGGCACTGGCTACGATTGTGCCGTCGAAAGAACGCAACCACGGTATCGCGTGACTCACGCTAACGCGGCTTATGCATTCCACCGTGATGTCATAATCTGGTTCTCGCGAGCGCTTCTGCCGCGAGCGGGAAACCTTCGATCGCGTTTTACCCGTTCGCGGTCGTTCCGTTCTATTAGCCGCGTGTGTTAGTTTCGCGTTTTTTCGTCCGCTGGAAAGAACTTGCCGATCCGTCTGCGCTCGGCTCGTCGAAGGTTGCGAAGGCAGAGAAACTTGTGAGAAAATGCGCGCAGATATAAATGGAGGCGTCAAGCTTGGTAGATTCTGCTTGGTTTGATTAGTTGCTTAGTAGCGCGTATCGTAGAGTTTCAATTTCGAGTTGAAATAGCATTTATGTAGATGTACATATACTTGTTTAGTTCTTTCAGCTTTTCTAAGTATTGTTTTCTAAGTATTTGGTTAAGTAAATTAGTCATTTGAAAGGGACGCTCGACGCGTTAATGTTTCAAGCTTGGAACCACAAATCGCGAAGGAATATGGCGTCGTTACGTCTCTACAAACAGTGAATTACACCACTCGCACCGTGTCGAATTAAGTTCTCCAGTGAATTGCTGGAATTCCTAAAGCCACTACAAACAAGACGGCTATACAGACGCGTTTCTCGTCATCGCGAGAGTTAAAGAAGAATTACGAGTTTCTATATACGCGCACCGAATCGTGCGTCTTCGTAATCGTCCCTTCTCGGAGACATGAACGCCTGGAGTGCGACGATAAATCGTAATTACAGACAAATCTACGTTCGAATTCTAGGAAGAGGTGCGAGAACGCCTGTTTCTAAAGGCGGTTTCACACTGATGGTTTTCAGACAAAAACTTGGCGGAGAGCAACACGGAGGTACAACTTGTGTCGGAATAAATTCAGTTGCCGTGCAAAATGGCGCGATCGAGCCAACGAAATGGCGCTGTTCTCAAACCTAACCTCTGTTTCATACCGCGAGTACTTCTGCTCGAGCGATTTTATTTGTTGCACAAAAACTCGCTCGTTCGCACGAAACTCATGATCCAACAATAGGAACAAGCTTGTTTCTGATAACATTTCGCTAACTCGCGCGACGATACGATCGTTTGGTAACAGTAAGCGTGAAACCATTTTGTAACAACGCTGGAAGATGTTCTCTCGATTTCGCGGTGGTTCGGTCACGGCTTTTACGCTCGTAATTACTCGTTGCTCGCGCGCGTCTATTGATCTCGAACGGAAGCAAGTGGAGCCTTTGGCGTGTTTGCCCGGTACGCACGATGCATTTTAATGGAAGACGTGCACATATACCGTTTCCTCCGCAGCAGAATGGATTAGTCATGACCTCTAAGAAGTTTCCCAGAAAGCCAGACTAACGAACCCGTCCGCGACTCTTCGAGTCGACTTACATGACGTGTACGACGAGTCATATCTTCCGTGCAATCTGTTTGCTCGTGTTGCCGATGTTGTTGACCGGAATGACGCTCGAGGCTGTATTAACGCGATTCGGTTCGATCGCGAGGCCAAGACGAAACGAAGATGGATTTAATTGCTCCTCCACCGTTATTGGATCTACTAGAAAGCGAAACCGATCGACTTCGTTCCTCGTGAACTTCTCGACTTTGGTATCCAAGTACGTAATCGGTGTTTAACTTAACGGAGAGCGAGCGATTGATCTTCAAAAGTTCGATCATCGGTTTCAAGGTTACGCTTTGGAACGAGAGCTCCCAGCGACATTGAATAAATCGCGCGAACATTACGTTACGAAATGAAGTTCAACGCGAAATTACATCTTCCGCCATCGGCCGGTAATCTTCGCGTCAACTCGCGTTATACTCGCGTTACACGCGGTCCCGTCCGTGTAGAAGGTGATTACACAGCACGCAATCCGTGAACGAGCGCAACTTCCAGCTTCGGAAATGCGTCTCCCAGTCATTAGCATGACAATGGGCCGACCCTGGTCAGCTGGAGCGAACCTTCGCCATATGCAAGCGCGAGTCCGCGCTCATTGTCCGCTCCGTGCCATTCAATTCTTCGTCAGGGTCGTCCGCGTGTTTTCGGGGACCTGGAACTTCGTCGGCTTCGAAACCTCTGGTTGCTGGGACGTTCCTCCGGGGACTTTCACGCCGATGCCACGCGAATATCACGCGCGCACGCTACGTATCCTTTGACCATTTTCGGATGGAAAGTTTTCTCACAAGCGGACACTTTCGTCCGCTCTTGACGCCGGTAATAAAATGAGAATACCAGATAAATTACTGACGCAAGATTGCTCCGTCATCGAGGTATCTTATTGTTAGGAACATTCGCGGTAATTGATACGGTTGGCAAAGGCATTCCAGGAAATGATTAAACTTTCCAGTACCGAGTTATCTTTGGAGTCTTACTAATTTACCAGCGTTTATTTAACGAATGACGCGTGTATTAATATTAATTATCACAGTAATTCAATACATTTTTTACTCCATTTAGCGCGTTCCGTCGATGCTGCCTACTTAGCGCTTTCGGATATCTCGACTCGCAATTTTCACGCGACGCATCTGCGTGTATTCGATCGCGCGCGTCTACATTCCACATATGTACGTATCTCGGCATTCCTCGACGCTACAACAACAAATCCGTAAAAGACAGGAAGCTTTATAATCTCCAACAGCTCCGACTAATCCCCAAGAATCCCATCTCCGATCCACCCGCGCGCCTCCCCCCAAATTCCACAGCTCGTGGAACTAGGTTACATCTATCCAAATCGAGCGTACCGAACCCGCGCGCGCGCAAAAAAAAAAAAAGAGGATTGATACGCCCGTGACGAAACATCGGAGACGTGGTCCGTCGTCGTGGCAGGCTACCAGCGGTAGCGTAATTCGTTCTGGGGTCCAAGCCCCGCGGCGACAGTCCCATCTCCGGGGTCATCTTTCGGTGCGAGCCAACACGCTGCTCCGTCGGGAATACGAGTCGAACGACTTTCCACGCGTCTCTGTTCCTCGTTCCCTCCTCTCTCGCAGGCCCTCTCTTTCGTTCCCTCATTGTCCGGCTTTAGTGGCGCGGGTGGCGAGAACCGGGCCTCCTCTTGCCCACCTCCCCTCTTCGAGTGTCGCTCCTACTCGCAGACGACGCCACCACCACCACCACCACCGCCAGCACCGTCATCGTCATCGCGCGACCGCTCTTTCCTCGTGGACCTAACACGTTCGAATTAGTCGTCTGGTTAAGCAGCCTCGTGGCGCGTCGTCGGCAGCCGAGCGAGTCCGCCGCGTTCGACTTTCTCGGATGACCGCGTCTCTTTGGCCAGGGCGAACGATAAGGGAATAAGCGGGCCGCGGGTCAACGCCGCCGCGGACCGGTTCGTCGCGTGCTAAGCGAGCACGGATCCTCCGGTGTTCGAGATCGAACTACCTGGGCGAACCCGGGTCGGCCGATAGACCGGTTTCGTCGCCCCATCGGCCCTCTGGTCGCGATCGTTGGCCTGGGTGCGCGTTGCGGGGAGTCCAGCAGGCGACGGGGTGTTCTGCGTCGGGTAATGGGTGCAGCGTTTCGATCCTGGGTCAATATTTGGGAACGTGCTGGCGCGGCTGGTTTCGTGGGGTGAGTCGGATTATGGGACACTCGATGTCGGTGGCTCGCGATGAAGCGTTCCCGGCTTGCAGACAGTTTTCGGGTACCAGGGTGTTTGGTGATCGAAGGTTTTGTTAGTTCGACGAGTTACTCTCGCTAGATTCTCGAGCGGTGATCAGCTGATCGGCGAGACCGAGCGCATCGTTGGGATCGAAAGAAACTGATCGATCATAGGAGTAGCTCATCAATGTACCATTTAAACACTTAGAGTTCATTAAGACGAATAATCGAATTGTCCTTCGAATCATCGGAAATTTCAACATCGTCGCTGGCGTATGCGCATGATCAACGGATCGAGCTTCGAAGAACGACCACGGAACAACGAAACCGTCGTCGTTTACCAATAAAACTCGTATCGGGCTATAAATCACGTCGAGTTAACTCGATCGGTTATCGAACAGCTGATAACTGCATTTACGAGCACGACAATGGGAGCGTGGCTCTCGTTAGCTTCGCTGGGGATCTCGGACAGAAAAGAAACGGAAATTCTCCGAAAGCCCTGAGCTTGACTCACGCACAGGTAGTCTGGAGGAGGCAGCGTAGGGTCACGTGTCCGGAGTCGAACGAGGATCGATCGGAGCTGAGGGATCGGGTGCCAGTGTCCGGCGAGACGAGGATCGATCGAGACAGGTGGATCATCGCGCGTGGCTCGCGCTGTCTGGGCGTGTCGCTCGCGTTGGAAAAACAGACGTTTTCGTATCTGCGCGTCGAGGATCGCTCTCGAATGATTACAGTGATTAGCCTCAAGCGTTTTTCACGTCACGAGAACTTTTGCCGCTAAAATTGTGCGTCCGCGTGCAGCCGAGCCTCGACGAGTCGTATTACTACGACATTGTGTATACAGTCTGTGCAAAGTGATAAACATACGCGCACCAGGAGTGTTCCTCGGATAATATAAGAGTATATACATAAGTGTGGATGGTCGGGAAAATTTGGAGCGCTGTTTTATGGTGGTGGTTCGTGGTTCCTCGGAACTCGAAAAGAGGTGCACGCTGATAAGTGATAACGCGGAGGAGATTCTTTGGGAGCTCGAGAGATAAACTGATAGGACCACACGGTGCGTATATTTTTACTCCCAACACAAGGAGATAGTAAGCAGTGATGTTTTTGTTTTTAAATTACTTCGATACTTTTTGATGGACGAAATCTTCATGAATGACTAATACTTGAATCACTAGAATTACTATGACACGGTAAATATGGAAGTGACACTTACGATAAACAAGCATGCACGAGATTTTTCAACTCGAAAGATAATTGTGTGTCTCACACGTTCTGTATACTTTTATATCACGATGACAGATAATAGCTGATATTTGTATAGTAAATTAAATCGATGCCTTCAATAGTTAAAACTTAGAAAACAAAATCATATCGACATTTTAATGCAATAACAACGTAATTAAGAACTTATTTTTTGAAAAACAAGATGCACGCGAATTATCGACGCAATTTTCACTTTTAACAATCGACAACCAAAAACTGGAGAATTCACGTCGCGCCATGGCTGCAACAAATTTCGACGAAACATTCGTCCTACGAAAGAACGGTCAGCGGACGTTGAAATTACGCCTCGATAAATACCATAATATGACGCGTGTTATCTCGCGAGGGATAGACGAAATCGAGCGTGTGCAGGCACGGGCGCGACAGCTGCGTAGAAATTTTTACAAAATGACACACGTGTCCGCGACGAGGGGTCCGGTTTTCCAAAAGTCAGCGAACCGCCGACCGGTCGTGTGACCGCGCGGCCATTGTTCCTGCCAGTAGTTTGCGAACTCGGACGCGAGGCGTATCGTGTCCTGTCGGGAGGAAAAAGGACATCTGGCGAGCCAGTGAAATGGGTGGAAAACAAGGGACCCGACTAGGTATATTGCAGCTACATACAAATCTCGTGTGTTTTTAAATTGAGAAATGAAGATAGTCGGAGGAAAAGAATTATTGTAGAACGCGTGGCTGAGATTTACGAAACGGAGCAGGTACCATTATTCGAAGTATTGTATGTCAATGCAATTTTAATGTTTTCGTAAACAGTAAAAGCTTCACTTTATTGTTCGATAATGAACTCTGCGATTCCTTTGCAGTACGTTTTCATGCGCGAGTGACAGTGTTTTTATAATAGTTTTTCGAACGCAAAAGTCACGAGTCGTCGTCCCAAAAGTCGTGGGGGACAGGAAAAGTCGAATTTCACCATCCACTTAGCTCGCGTGCGTCTATTTTCACGTCTCAAAATGATTTTTTGGTAGACTGAGACAAAATGGAGAACAGACATCTAAGAATACAGTGTCTCGTGGCGGCGGAGACGCGGAGAATCCCTTGAAACAGGGGAAGATCGTGCTCGAGCAAGTTTGCGCGTGTTTCGGAGCGCGCGCGAGCACATCCGCCAGGGTATGCATTAGTGCCACGTGCACTCACCGAGGGAATCCTGCGTGGCCGGAGTTCCTGGCGTGCTCCGCAAAAACCGCGATACTTGTTGCTCGTCGCGTGGCCTGATGTAATAATAGTTCGTCCACTCGTTGCGTCACGTTCGAGGACGCGTCGCCAGCCGAGAAATTGTCGCCCCGATGTCGCACTTTCTCTGCCAAGCTGGCGAACCCGCAGCGAGTAAATTTGTCCTAACCTCTTTCGCGACGCCCTCCAAGTTTATCAGATCTCAGGCTCGCGTTTCGAGAATCTCGCGATTCCATCGCTCGAGGAGAGGCGGTGATTTACGCGGTGTCGATTCTCGCGTTGCGCAACATTTTTTCGTTGCATAAACACCAGCCGAGGCTTAATTGAAATTCTTATCGGAAATTTTATTACAACACTATATACATAATGGTTTACGTAAGAGATTCCTCAGAACCCGTGGCAGCCTTTTTTTGTTGGGTCACGGGTATCTCTTCATCGACTCTTTGGTATTCTGAAAGGAATCAGTCGAAATTCAGGTGAAATTAAGAATATTTTTCCATTTTCACTAGCAATTTAAAGTACATCGTTTCGCGAAAATCACTGAAATTGGTAAAAATGGTCTATCGTAAGAGGAAATTTTCGATCCGATACCATCCGGACAATCGTTAATTACTTGATTGAAACCTGGTATCTCGGTCTCGTACCAACTCGTTCTTACAATTTACTCGAACTTCTTGTACCGGTTTTTGTAGCCTCCACCTGTCTCGTTTTTCTAGAAGAATAGTTACCTCGAGCATAGTTGAGGCGACTCAAGCCTCAGGTACGTCAGTTTTTCTACCTGTAAAACCGCGTACTTTCGTTGGAACGCATTCCTTCAGAGAAAACACCGACGAAGAAAGTTAGAGGTGTTTCCTTCGCGGTCGTTCGTACAGGGCGTTTCAGTAACTCAGCTGCAAACTGATATCGCGCATTTAGAACACGCGTCGTTCGCTGATTATCGGCAAAACAGTGGAACAGCGTTCCAGGAAGCTTTGAAGACAAATGAAACGACTTGGCGATCGAACGTCGCACGGTTTTCATTAGGCTCGTTGGCTCCACGGTTTGACGATGGACTCAGTGGTGATTAGGAAAGCCCAGTGGGGTCATCTTCCTCGTAGAATTAGTGTTGTCCGGTCCGCCTATTTCCGTCTCGCCATTTCGATATTTTTAGGGCCTGCTCTATGTTTAGTCGTGGCACGGCTCTTCCCGCGTGTGTTATGTTATAATCTGGAGCCGAAATATAGCGTGCATCTGTGCAAATATACAATTCGATCGGAGGAGCGCGGTCAACGTACAACAATTGACCCGCGATAGAGCTTTGTGCCGTTTTTAAAATTCCAGATGGAGGAATGGAAACATCCCTTGGAAAAGTGCGTTTACACGGTCGCCTTCGTCCCACTGTTTCCAAAACGCACACATTTTCTACAAGAAAGGAAGAAATAAATGTATAAATAAATTTAAAAAAATATGCACAATCGCGCGATGTCGATCGACACCAGAATACGCGCGTTTTCCGTTATTCGTTCGACGATCGTCACGAATATCCTTCGAGCCGATAGGAACACGACGAGTACGTAGACCGAGCGATAAAGCGAGCGAAGCCGTTCAAGGTTTCGGTTAAATCGGCGTCAATCGTCTAACCGGTTGCGATTCTGCTCGCGTATCCGCTGGCTATTACCGTTTCCTCGGGACGACGGCCTTCTACGAAGCGATCTCGCCCGATTATGCCTCTCAGAGCCGGCGGTATTTAATTATACGCTCTGGCTGAGGTTGATCCGTCGAAAGGTCGGAGTTAACAATGCTCGCGTTACCGCGTAAATGGCCGTGAATTCGCTACGCGTTAATGTCCAAGTACGCGATAACTGCTCTTCCATCGCGATAAAAAGAACGACAGTCATAGGAAGATAACGTGAATGCAAGTCCACGAATCGAGCTATGGTATTGATGACCGAGTAAGACAACTAGCAAGAAGAATATCTTTCCGCGGGAGCATCTGATGTTGATCGCCAACGATTCGTTAATACGCTGTCAACGATTCCTTTCAGCGGTCCGGTTGGAAACATTTTAAACGGGACCCTGTTTCCTGACCCATTGGACGCTGCAATCAAGTTTAATTAGCGGTATTATGAGTCAGCTAGGGTCATTAGCGTGTCCAAATACGACGCAGTGCGCAGTTATTTAGAAATTGCCGACCCGAATCCTTCATTTTCGACGAGCTGCTTTGTCGTCGATGATGAATTAATTGCTCGCAAAAATTGCGTATCGAGCAGAAAATTAGTAGCGACCGGCGAAATCTATGTATCCTCTTCTATCGTTCCAATTACGATTGGAACGCAGCACGCTATGAAATCAACTTGGAAGTCGCAGTTCAGAAGTTGGAAAGAGTAGAAGCGTGAAAGGATTAGAGAATCCTAAAACCTACGGATTGTCTTTCGCATATCTCTTTCACGCGTCACACGCGCCATTCATACGCTAAGAATATCGACCCAATTCCAACCGGTAAGCAAGTAAAAATCGATTACCTAAAAATAGCCGCGTAGCAGCATTCACAACAGCGTCCATATCTCGGATCAATCGCGAAGAGATTTGAAAGACCGGAACGAATTCCAGGCCAGACGGTACGCCCACGAGGCGCGGTTCGAATCGAGGCTTAAGTCCGTTTTCAACGAGCGAACCGACATCCCTCCCAGCAATAAGTAGCCGCCGCTGGTCCACGAATTACGCGGTCATTTGTCATTCAATCGTTGCCCACGGTATCTACCAGCAGCTTATTTCGTCTCGTTAGGCGACGAATGCTCTTTCATGGAGACGTGATCGCGGCTCGACAATGGCCAGGCAATAAGAAACGGCGGGTTTCTACGATCGCTGTATAAATTCGCCGCGCTTCTAATGCAACGACTCGACAATTAGGCTCAATTGATCGTAGGTGCGACGTATTCTTCGCCAAACTGTGTCATCGTCGTCCGATCGTGATGGATGCAATTTACCGGTGATGCAATGCCTCTTGTTATGAAATTGGTAATTCCCCGGTGATTAAGCGGAAGGGAGGATAAGTGTTATCGTTGTAGGTACGTGACGCGTGAACGTTGTTCGAAGACACGTTTGACATTTTTAGGAAATGAGAATTGCACGAGAACCGATCGATAATGCGTGGGAATCGTAGACCAAGCTAAGGAAGATCATGGTCAACACGTGCGGTACACGCAGCGTCAATTAATTTCGAAATCGTCAAAGGGCAAATTAACTCTTTTTACGTGCTTCTGAATAAATGAAGCCAATTGCTCGTGAGATTCGGAGCAGCCAGAGGCTTTATCAGTGAGTTCTTGGAATTCGCATTCTTTGGGTTGCGGTCGGTTCGTTAAGACACGAGATTGACACAGTTTCGAGGGGACATTAAATTAGCGTGAGATTCGAAATATCGCGTGCGAGTGCCTCGTAAGGTATATTTTACATTTCAGTTAATCAGGATCCAGTTTTTTCCCGAAGAATTCGATCTGACGTTGATCGAATGAAATCGAGAAACGAATGCATTATACGAGTACCATTTTCGAACATATTTTAACATGTATTTGTAATTAATTCGTTGCTTTAAACATCTCGATAATCGCTACGATTCACAACATTACTGCCAGTAAATTTCACCCACGCAGATTTCGGCGCGTATCGAAGCAGATCGAAAAGTCGCAAGCGGCGCGTCGTTTACGAGCGGCGTAATGGCGGGTCGTTTTTAATATCCAACGAAATCCGCCATTTCTCCCGTGAAATCTGTCGTCTGCGCGTTTACTCACGCAACGATTGCTTTAATGTTTACGAGCTCACGAGTTTTCCGGCTTTAATGGACCGTGCTCGGGAACCTAGAAATAAAGAGTTAAGACGAGCGGAAGTTACGCCTTGTTGCGAGTTAGGCCGCCACGCCGCGACGAACGATGGTTTCCAGCCTTTCGTTTACTGAAATCCTCGCGTTTCCGCGGTTGTACAGTTAGGATCAAAAGTTTTTGGGCAATTGCACAGCTTTATCAACGAATTCTCGCTATATGACATCAATTATTATCGTCAAACAACATTTTTATTGCCAAATTTTATATTTAACGCACTTCAACTGCACCCAAAATGTATCTCTTTCGTTTCGCGAAGCCTGCTTCGCTTCTCATTTAGAATTTTAAATCCATCTATTTTGGTTCGCAAATAGCAAAATTTGTGATCCCCGAATAACTTTAATGCACAATACCTGGTATACAGAAACAAGTATTGTCGTTCGAATTTCGTTGAAACCAACCCCGCGAGCCTTTATTTAGATCGGTCCGCGCATTGGAAATATTTCTGTCGGAAAATCGTCATCCGTGGTTTCGCATTCATTTAAACTAATAACGCAGCACGCTATTCATAAATTTTAAAGGTTACTCGAATGCCACAATTAAACCCAGCAACCTCTGATCGATGCGTTCCGCGCGGCACAATAGCGGCGCATCTCCGGTAATTTCAAAATTGTTCACTCTATTCATCGACGATTCCTCGAATCGGCAAACCCACGGTGAAACTGATTGAACGAGGAAAAAGACCGGCCGTGGAACGCTCGATACAGAGCCAGATTCCAATCGCGCCGTGCCGCGTACACACGCGGAAGTGAATTCTCCGTCAGAGGAGGGTGTGGGTACGCGTGCACCTCGTTCCGTCTCGAGAGAGCGAAACAAAAAAAAAATTCCCTTTCCAAAAAAGCGGCAATAAAAGAAAAAAGAAGGAGCGAAGGCAGAAAAAAATCAGAAGAGCCGAATAAAACGGAAAGGGGCGAGAGAGAGAGAGAGAGAGAGAGAGAGAGAGAGAAGAGAAGAAAGGAGCGCGTTCGACGCGGCGGTTTCTCACGGTGGTGAGAGCGCGCGAACCGGGGACGAAATAAAGGCGAAGGAAAAAGCGCATAATGTCGCGGCTCTTCCCAATTACTGCGATTAAACGGATTCCCTCGCGAGGGAAACTATTACGCCGTGAAAGCCAGAGCGGTCGCTCGTACGACGATGTACGAAGAATGACGCACCCGTGGAAACGACGGGACGTACCCTCTGGTGAGATAGAGACGGACAATTAAATTAAAAAAAAAAAGGAAAAGTAACTGAAAAAAGTACTGAAAGAGAAAGAAAATATTCAGCAGGAGTAGGTGTAGGACAGAAGGAGGGATGGCAGGGTGGCGGGACGCTACGAAGGAGAGGGAAAGGCAGATAGAAGGCAGAGAAAAACGGGAGAAAGGGACGACGATGAGGATTTATGTAATTTGTGTATATGACTTGAATAACTGCCTACATAATATAACGCTGCTGGCTGGAGTGCGCGCGAGCAGGCGACGCCCTTCATCATGGAGCTTTAATTAAAATTACGTACGTTTGCTGCTTGTAACGTGCTCGCGTTCTCCGTCTCTCTCCACCACCCTGACCCACCCTCTGGTCCGCTGCCACCACTTTTCTCTCCTCTTCTTTTTCCACCATCGCTTCTCCGTCTCTCTCTGTTTAATATTTTTATGAGCTTTTCACGACGCCCGGATGTACTCGCGTACGTACACGCTCTCTCGAGTGTACCTGCGCGGAGAGGATACACACAGCGTCTTTGAAAGGCGTTCATAGCCACTGCTTAAAGTGGTACTTTTTCTTCTTTCTCCCTCTTCGACCCCTCGCGTGCGCCCGTTACGCCCCTCGTTTCCTCCCGTCGTTTCCTTTTCTTCGACGTCCCCGCGGCCACCGCCGGGGCCCATTCGCCTGTACGCGCGCACAGGCCTCCTCCGCGTAGGTGGCGCGAAATCTCATTTGTGAAATTCGTATGAAAGAATTTCCATGGCTAACGCCGCTCGCTGCCGTTTCCAAGGCGTCGATTGTAACGGCGCCGCTGAAAACTCGCTGGATTGTCCTTAGTGTCGATGCCTCGCCGTCTGTTCGCGCAAGGGCTCGCCCTTCAGACGCCGCTGACACCACGTCGACCCGCGACGCGAAAAGAGCGAACGCAACTGGAGAACCAGCCGCGAACGGGGGAATTATTTGCACCTGTCTCGCGTCAAGTGCTCCGGAGACGCTGGTCGATGTTTTTCAGAAATAAATTGCCAAACGGAAGTTTCCGTTTCGCTCTTCGATAACTCGACACGCGAGGACGCTCGTCCGCGTGTCGTTCGCGACAGGTAACGCACTGGTTTCGCAATAATCTTTGCCGAATCGAATTTGTTTGTTCCGCCACCAGCACGTTGTGTGCGCCCCAACCAGCGGTGTCCACTATTTGTTCGTTCTCTTCAATCACGGCGAATGTAACGCTCGCAACAAGTGCACGCACAAATGATTTTTTTTATGGTACTTTGACCCCCAAACGTTTTATCCCCGTTCTTTATTTACACGGAACCTGAATTTATTTGCGAGCAATCGGAACGCGACCGCGCCGCTGAACGCACGAGCGGATGAGTTTTGAATATCCAACGCGACCATATACCGTTTTCTCTCGCCTTCCTCCTATTTTTTTTTTTTTTTTTTTTTTTTTTGGTTTTATTTTTAGCCGCGCGAATCATGTCAGACTAAACTGACCAATGGAAATACTTTTACTAGCTGTACTAGATAATTTAAAAAGGATTTAAAATTACAGAAAAAAATATTACATAACGTAGCGTGGGAAATTTTTCATTTTACTTCACTTTCTCTGCAACCTCTTTTAGAAAGGCCATCTTTTTGAAGAACGATTTGCATCCTTGGTATTATGTAATTTTGTGGCGAATATATGGCTAGATGTGACGTTGACGTAATTGCTTAACGACATCGGTGTCGAGAGTTGGTCTTGATTATCTTACGCGAACTAATCTCGTGGAGGCATCGAACAATGACGAATCAGTAATGAATATTCAACGTATCCGTGAATTCGTTCGTACGTGGCTGCTATCCATTATGGATATCCATTGGCTGATTCCGGGCACAGCCTCAACGTGTTTGCGCTTAGAACTGTTCGAAACTGATTTAGGGTTGGTCAGCTAGGCCTCGAAATTGCAACATTGCTTAAAAACAATAGAGCTTGCGTATTAACCGATCGACTGATCAGGTAAAATAAGAAAGCAACAACACATTTTTACATGATAATCAATCATTTCCATTGGATGCCAATACCAGCCATTTTTACTAACACTTTCTTCGATGAAGGACACTCTTCTAAAGCCAGATTTCCATATGCAGAAAATTTCCATAAAATTAACGCCTGAAATGGATCAATTTAACGATATAACCAAATAAAAGTCACATCTCTTTACTTAATTCTACAGCGATGACAATCGCGCGACGCCATTTAAGTCGACAAAAATCGGTGCACGCGGAAACCTGGCTCAACCCAACGAGAATCCTCGATCTTCGACGAAAGAGAAACGTTCTCGCCTCTCGTCGTCATCGTCGACGTAATTCATGGGGATGCTTTGGTTTCGACAGGTTTGCTGAAAGGGTCCGTGACGGCTGAGCGGCCTCGCACGCTGCGCCGTCTGCGGAACGTTTACGGGCCGTCCGCATGCGGAATGGGTGCTGGCGGCGAGGGTGGAGGCGGAGAACGTCTCGAGGACGGAGAGGTCGCATTTCGGTTGTCGGACCGCGATCGCGAGAGGGACGAGAAGTCCCTTAGCATAATGAGCCCGTTCGACGAGCAGGAGGAATGGGCGAAGATCTCGGAGATCATGGCGTCGTTCGGCACGGGCCTCGTCAGGGAGTCCGTGTTCGTCACCGAGCTGGAAAAAGAGTTCCAGACGAGATTAGGCACGTATCTCAGCATAGTTTTCCTTTAAAAAGTAAATACAGTTCAGACTCAGAACGCTCTCCGGTAGGAGAGTAAATAGAAATACGTAGAATATTCCCAAAGTGTCGATTACCAGGAAACATTATTAATCTTTCGCGAATTACGGTGGCAGTTTTGTCTGATTTGTACGCAGGGCTGAGTTCAGATACCAGCAGCAGTCCTATTGTCTCCACTTCCGTCGGTCAGTGGCTGTCAACGTTGGGCCTGGCCGACTACGAGACCCTCTTCATCAACTACGGTTTCGACGATCTAGATTTCATAGTGAGTATCTCGATGCGACTTTGAAATCTCTGTACAAACTCTAGTAGCTCTCTTTGGACGCGTTACTTAATTTCATCGAATATAGATTTTTCGCTTCTAACAAAGCCTAAGAATCGCTGGAATCGAACGACGCGAGAAACCTTGATACCATCTTGTTTGCTCGCAGTACGGAGTGCTGGACGAGGCCGACCTGAAGGACATGGGCATCACCAGCGACCAGGAACGCGCCGTGATAATGGACGCGGTCGGTTTGCTGAACAAACGCGTGGATAAACGATCCGGCGGGAGCAACCAGACGGTGGACGAATGGCTGAAGAGCATTCACCTGGAGAATTACGCGGAGACCTTCAAGAAACACTTGTACACGGACATGGATCGCGTGAGAAGCGTATGGGAGGTCGAATTGGCGGCGGTGCTGGAGATCCAGAAGCCGGCGCACCGTAAGAGGATCCTGGCGTCGGTTAGCGGATCGAGCGCGCGTGCGCAGAATCGCAACTGTACCGGGCCCAACTTGGAGGACCTCAATAAGGATCTGAACACCTTGGTAAGTGAAATCGCATGGTCCCGCTGAATACGAATCGGCCGCGCGTCCCGTAGAACGCGAAACTTCCCGAGGATTCGTCTGGAATTGATAATGGACAGCGGCGCCTGCGAAGATCACAGAAATACTTGAACCCCAGACAGTGACTCTTCGTGTTTCAGTGATGAGTTGGGTTCAGACGTTGCTATTTTTAGTCGCGCGTGCAGAAGCTGCGCTAGAGGCGATGCATTTGTTCGTTTCGACCGAAGTCTCGCGACAGAATTATCGAAAATCACGTTCCCCCCAGCCACACTTGAAGAACGATTAATCGAACTCGTACAATCCTGCCAGAAAAGGAAACCTTTGCTGTATAAAGGAATTCGATTGCTTTGCCTCTACTAAATTCTATCGTTAAACTTTACTAGAACACATTTGGGAACACTCGAAACGAGTAAAACGAGTGAAACGCAAGGACTGGAAAGGGTTAACGAAGTACACCCCGATGATCAGTTCACGCGACGCTCTTCTCCAATCGATTCTGTCACCTGTCGCACCAGGGGGACGTGTCACCTCGCTGAGATCGCGTTTTAAGTGTGCCTCTAAAAGCAGACGGATAATAAACGAACAAAAAAAAAGGGAGGAAAAAAGAAACATCGAAAGCGAGAATGTTTTCGAGGGGGCAGCGAGTGTCGGTTGAAGGGATCCTGTTAAGAATTCCGTTGAACGGGGTGTCTGACAAGGGCCGCGCGAGGCACTTGGGCAAAAAGAGGGCGGGCACACTCGAGGGTGGCTGCGACACACCGGCAAGCTCGATCGCTTCCGACGGCTTTCAGCCGATCGCGTCATAATGTAAATATCGTGGCTAATTGGAGAGGCGTTATTGTAACGGGCGCATCCGTCTCCTGGTACCTGTTCTCGTGTACACTCGCCTCGCACTCGCGACACTCGAGCAAGCTTTCAGCTTGATCGCTCGGGCGGACGCTAATAGTTTTTGTTCGGGCGCCTCGAGCGCGGATACGTGCATCCGTTAACGAGCCACTCTATCGCGCCCGCGTCTCGCCGTCCGGCCTTTTCGAAGGTGTTCTCCCTTAATTAGCTAATTAAATTCGATTAATGGCCGCAGGTCGACGCGCGCGCACCTCCAAATTGCTCTCTTTGTTCCTCCGTTTCTCTGCTCCTTACGTCCATTCTTTTTCCGTAATCGAATTTTACGAGCGACGCCGATCCGCGCCGCGAACGCGAGCGCCATTGTGCCGGGTTATTCACTGTTCTCGCCCGCGGATTAATTTTCCAATTTCGCGATAACTCTTTTGGTCTTTTCCTTTTCCTTCCTCCCTTTTTTTAGTAACGATAATAGTAATAATGATAGTAATAACTACGTCTTTATTGCATATTCGTAGAGAAAAAGAGCGAGGTTAGGTTCAACAGCAGCGCCATTTTGTTGACAGAGCCGCGCCATTTGGACGCGCAGCACGTAAACTTATTTAGTTTCGTAAGACCGCTCGACGAACCGGGTGCTATAGTTATTCTCGCGCGAGTTCGAAACGTTGGTACCATTATCAACGAAGTTATTAATTCTTTCGTTAGTTGCCGTTGTCCTTTTTTGCCGCGGCGACGAGACAAATTAAACAAGAGAGACAGATGTAACGCGCGATCCACGGAACGCAATCCGAACGATGAACGTGACGACACGCTCGCGTGGTTCGAATCTGGTTTTGATCGTAATTCCCGGGAGAGCGGCGCAGCGCGACTCACTCGCGGAGATTGCAAAAAGTTTTTCTTTTTCAGGGCGGATGCTTTTGCGGGTGTAATTGCACGTTGTGTAACGCGAGCCCGATTTTCGAGCGGGGCTTTTGTAACGCTCCGCGAAAATTTTTCGCGCCCGACCGTCTATTTTTATTTCTGTCTCCCCTCCATTCCCTTTTTTCACCGGCACGTTGACGTATTGGAAATTTGTTCGTAACGTGTGCGGAACGCGGTGTCGGAATGTGAAAAGATATTCGCCCCGGTCGTTCGTCCGAATAAATCTATCGGAAAGCTTCGCTTTCGGTAAAAATTAATGGAATGAGCCTGTGTCCGCGTGGTAGGAAGTTAATGTAACCGAAGCGGACATCGACGGTGGAACGCGGGGCTTTTTCGCCATTTCTGAGTTCGCGTTTCGCATAGTTCGAACGAACGCTCGCCAGTTTCGACGAAGTTCCGTCGCGCGATTAAACGAACGGGCAACGAAAATTGCAGCCGACACGGATCCCCGAGATCCGCCCAACAAGACTCCGGTTCCTCTCGAATACTCAGCCGTATCTCGTTTCCGTAGAAGACGAACATACAGCAGCTGAAGGAGGAGATACGGGAGAAGCTGCCGGAAACAACGGCGGAGGGTAATGGCGGCACGTCGATAACCGGAACGAATTCGACCGTCACGGGCACATTAAGGCACCGCAAAAACAGGCCAGCCCCGCAGCCACCCCAACGACCCAGTTCGCATAATGGGGCGATCTCGGCACCGGAACAACTCGAGATCAGGGCACCGTCGGAGCTGCTCCTGGGCGTCCCGTCCACCCTGAAGACGCAGTGGAGGCACCAGCCAAAAGCTCTAGTCACCGGCTGCGTCACGTACGTCGCCAACGTAAGTCTAATTTCCTGGTCCCTTTTGGCTTCTTACCATTCTACGTGCTCTTTCTGCCGCGAGCGAGTTTCTTCGATGAAGCTTGCTTCCTCGCGAGGAGCCAAATGTCCTTAGTTGATGTTGTCGATAGTGGATGTTCTTTCTGGCTGTTCGTCCGCAGCGATTCATTGCACGAATGTGTTCTAGACTCGATCTTGTCGGGGTTTATTCGTAATTTGTCATCGAGGTGCATTTCGTAAGCGGGGTCACATCGTATAGGGTTGCATCCAAGAAATCTTAGAACTACCGGTAGTTGCACGCGAAGAATGTGTTCCCACAGTAATTGTTCTTTCGGTTACACTGGCTAAAGAGGAAATTGTACCAGCCATGAAAACGAGAACGCATCGTGTTAGCGTGGCAATTGTGCCCCGTAATTCTGCCCTCTCGTTTCAACGCACTGCACGGTTCTTGAATAACGAGCGCGTTGCGCGATGTCAGCTAGATACTCGCGACTACGCCTCAAGGTGAAGGCTATTACCATAATCACCGCGTGGGTGTAACTAATAACACATTTCATTCGGAGCATTAGCTTCTTCGGCGTAACCTCCGACACGTTCAACGAGCATTTAACGCTTTCTTCCTTCGCGGAATCGCGTTGTTCAACGTAGTGTAATCGCTCGTTTCCGTCGATACACGAAACTAAAAACATTTTGTAGAGTTTTTGTAGACTTGTTACAAAATTAGGAGAAACTTTTTAGCAAAGATTGAAACTTTTACGTCGTGATTCTAGAGATACGGTCTTTTTTCTGTTCTAAAATCGCACAGTATCTGGGTTCCACTGTGGTGAAGGAGTTGCGCGGTACCGAGTCGACGAAGAAGTCGATACAGAAGCTGAAGAAAACGTGTCGCGAACCGAGAGTCACTTCTGACATCACCCTGGCGATTTCTTACCGTGGCGTTCGATTTCTACGCACAGTAACCAATGTAAGATATCTTCATCGGATACGTTGCCCAAGCGCAGCGGAAGAACATGTTCGAGCAACGTTAATTCTTTGCAAAGCATGATAATTTTTTACATTTTTCCTCGATCGTTTAACAATATGGTGTCGAATCGTTGTATGCGCCACGCTTTGAGATATATTTGTACGGTAAGGTAGAGGAGGCACCTCGCATTCATCGAGTTTGAATCGCATTGGAAGGGGTTAACGTTGAACTAATATACGATTATCGTGCTTACGTACAATTCTGTTTGGAATAATGGGAATCGATAGGAGCCGATTTGCGAGCACGAAATTCGCAACATCCACTGCGCCTGTCAGGACGCCGACGATCTCACGCATTTCGCGTACATTACCAAGGACCACGCCAGCCGTACGCATTTCTGTCATGTATTTTGTGTGCCAACGATGGTAAGTCCGTTTTATTACCGCATTTAAACGTCACGTGTTCTCAAATCAACATATCAGTATTTATTTTCAAAACCAAAAATTAACCATTGGAATATACGTAACTTCTTTTGATATTTCATATTCAGCTGTACACAAGCACGCGCTATTCCTCAGTCGCGTCCCCTATCACCCACGAAAGTACCCATCAGTATCCCTCCGTTTCATTCTCAAATCCATGATCGACTCCATCATCCTCGAACCCCAGCATCCGCGAGATATCTACGAAGCGTGGTATACCTGTTCCAGGACCAAGCAACCGAGGTGATTCTAACCCTAGGCCAGGCGTTCGAGGTGGCCTACCAAATGGCTCTACGAGACAAGCTGGGCGGCCATACGGTTCGATCGCAATCGGCCAATCAACTGACCGCTTTCGCGAAACCGCCAACGCCCGCGAAGATGTCCGTCTCGCCCGATTCCGCGCCGGACGCCGCTCGCGAACCCGTCGACAAACCCCCAACCTCCATCCCCGTCGCGAACTCGACCAGTCTGAAGCCAAAACCGCGCTCGAAATTGTCCATACCGACAGCCATTTCGCAGTCCTTGACCAGCAACCCGACGGACGCGAATTCCAACTCGAGTTCCCTCTCCAGCAGCACCGTCAACTGCAGTTCGAGCTCGAACCCCGCGACCAGCCCCAGCACCAACTCCGTCAGCAGCTCGAACTCGAACACGAGCACGAACCAGTCGGCGAAGCCGCTGGTCACCCATGGTAGGTCCCATTCGGTGAACGACATCAAGGTAAACGGCAACCAGTTGAAA
Organism: Xylocopa violacea; assembly: GCA_963969225.1. NCBI lineage: Eukaryota > Metazoa > Arthropoda > Insecta > Hymenoptera > Apidae > Xylocopa > Xylocopa violacea. The sequence goes on along the minus strand of CAXAJV010000005.1, from coordinate 32,469,479 downwards.
TTGGCGCCGGTGCCGGTCGACGACATCGGGATCGGCGTGAAGGATATGAAACCTGGCTCCAGAGCGCCCATCGCTCTGTCAGAGGAGCTGTAGACGGTCCGGGGTTGTACGTTACTGGGCTGCTCAGTCTAGTTTTTCCGGGGTGGCGGAATTGCGAGAGGACGGGAGCGTTGGACGATTTACGGTGGATCGTCGATGAGCTCGCGAGTAGAGGGCAGGACTGTCGCGTTTCCCTCGTGCCTTTCGAGGGTTCAGGGTGTGGTTGATGCGGGTGTGATTTGACGGAGATTTCAGAGGTGTATTGGGATTTCTCATGCATCGTTGCTTGCGTGGAAGCATCGTCGTTCTTTGGAAAAGAGGATTTGGGATTTGAAGTTGCGAGAGTAAGTGTACGTGCTTTCGAATGTCCATCGTACAGATCCACGCTCGTATCGTAGTACCATTTGACCTGCTCGCGGAATGATATTGTGAAATCTAGTTGAGACTTTGATGTGCGGCTGAGCAGACGCGTTAGGCTTGGATTGTTCGATTAAGATTAACCTCTTTGAATATTATTAGACGACACACACGATGTAGGGCTTGTCTGGCCGTTCGTGGTTACCTTTTTATCTTTCGAACTTTTGTAGTAGCATTTGTACACACGTGTAGCGGTGTGCATCGGCGAGTTGTACGATCACTTCATTCAGGAGCGAGTCACGAGTTGGTTCGGTGACGGCTCAGGTAAGTGAAAGACAATTTCGTCGAATTTCTTTGCCAAATCCTCGGAACGAATGCAATCTCTGATCGACCACGAAACGGTGACACTGTGATTTTCTACATTGAGGGCATTAAAACTCGATCGGTGACAAGACTCGTTTAGAAGACAACCAACTGTATGCTCACGTTTTACATAATCTACTTGCACACCCCTGCAACGAGAAAATTAACAAAAAAAGAAAAAAGGATGGAAGATGAATTGAAAAAACAACGAATTCAAAAGATTCCCGTTTCATTGGTCCTCGTTGCACGGGGCGTGATTATCGCGAACAGTATTATTCGACTAAAACGAAGCTCTTCGACGCGAAGTAGATGTTTCCTAGTTGTTACACTCGGTGTATCGTCGATAAAGAAGAGCGTGACTAACGTTACATCGACGTCTCTCGCCTAAGATAATTTTAAAAGAAATCAGGAAGAAGAAACGAGGAAAAAAAAAGACACTATGGGAACGACGCGATTTTTCGAAAAATTTCAAAACCCCTGTTGCACAAGGAAATACATATTATGCTGCATTTAGAAAAGCAACGTACATACGCACGTACGAACATTCCCGTAACGAAAGGACGTGGACGTAGATTGACGAATTCGTGAATGCTCAATTTTGATTGCGTGCAATCAATTAAAAAAAAAAGAAACAAACAAAATAAAAAAAAAAAAAAAAGAAAAACCGACTGATGAGACTCAGAGGCTGAACCGTTTTCTCTTTGAACCGTGGACGGCTGATTGGTCCCACGGTGGATTCGTTTCTTCAATGAAATCGCCACCCTCGTTCGAGTCGCCACGTTGTTTTTTCGACGTTCTAATCATCCAAGACTGACAGCCCTTATCTCGTTTTGTATTTTTCACGTGTTTCAAGCGTTTACGTGTAGAGCATGTGCGCATCCGTGCGCAGGCATGCAAACACGATCGCATCTATTTATTGTAAAAAGGGAAGAGCAACAAGAAGAGCAAAAAAGGACGAGACGAAGGAAAAAAGGAGCAAGCTCCTAGCAGGTTAGCGTGTATTTATCGAGTGCTGAATCGACGAACCTCGCGATTAAGAAAACGAATACTACGCCACGAAACGGTACCAAATATTTATCTATTGTATATTTAAATACTCCACGCGCGGGGTCTTCGAGAGTCGACTCCGCTTTTAACGTAAGCTGTTCTCCGTGTGGAGACGCGAGGAACGAATTAAAGTGTAATTTTCAAGCGCAGCTGGCCAGTAGAGCCCCTGTAAGGGTTCGCTGGTGTTGACCCAAGGTGTGTCATAGTGTATTGTCGGTTGAACAACGCGTAGCATCTTATCTAGCTCCGCGAGGAGCAGGCCTAAACGACCTCGTACGTAGTTGTTGAATCGTAGTGATAAAAACCCAGAACGTGTGATCGCCAGATACGTATACGTGTGTCCCTGAACATCTCTGGGAGCGCGTCGAGATAGGAACGCGTGCAAGCTCCCGAGAAAATGTCTGGCCGCCATCAGAGCAATGGCGGACGGTTGTGCACAACGCGTAGATCGATCCGTAGCGAAACCAAAGATTGCATGTATGTACATAAAGCACGCGCAATATTAATCGAGCGAGGACACCGCGATATTAACGCCGATATTAAGCTGGGAAGGCCGGGCAAGACGGAGTGGTACGTATATTTGCTTCTTCCGGCGATACGAGGAGAAGCGGAGGAGATACACGTAGGGTGAAAAGACGAGTGGAACACGAGAAACTGCCAAATAACACACACCACCATTACCACGTGGCTATACGCACACACTTTCTATTTATCACGTTTACAATAGTAGATAGCTCTATTCATATATACGTACAGGATTAAGCGCTAAGGCAGAGAGGTAAACGAGGTCCGTGGACGGCGTGATGCGCATAGTCATTTCATCGCGGAGTATCTGTAATTAGACGCGTATAGGTGTATCGAGGAAAAGTGAAGTTTCTAGTGCGTTTCTTGGTGATTCCTTTCCGAACCCACTTTGTCGCAGTCTCCATTATTTAATCGGTATCTCTACTCGTTCTAGAAACTTCATCTTTGCTTGGTAGAGCTATAATTCGCACCCCAATTTCGCGCGCGGTAGCCCTCACGATACAATCGAGTGCTAAAGTGGAGAAGCCTGCGTCACGGAACGCAATAACGTGTGCAGTATTCCATCGTTTTCAATAAGGACTGACAATAAATCACACAGCCAAGGTGTTCAATCGAGGGCTTCCTTCACTGTCGATTATCGTTTCCTCTGAAAGTGAAAGAACGAACGAACTTGAAGTTACGCCGGACAGCAGAGGTTGTAAAGTTGCCATCGCTTTGCTCATCGACGTTTCGCGTGATCTTTGATTTTCGATCGATCTCACGACACGATTGTATCGTGCAGGTTATCGTGCCGGCGAATCGCAGCGCAGCTATTGTAGAATCGTAGTAACTCGAAGTAGAGAGCATTCTTCCTCGATGTGTGCGCCGATAGATTCGAAGGAATCGTGGGAAGGTTCGGGAAGCAGCGTGGTTACAAAAGAGTCAGTGTAGAGTCGATCAAAGGGGGTCATTCGTGTTGGCGTTGGTGGTTCACAGAGGCATTGGATCCTCGAAGAGCGTGTTGTTCGACTGAAACGAGTAGCAAAGTCGAATGGAAGATCGGCGGATTTGGTTGCGCGTTTGGGAAAATGGGAGAAAAAAAGGAGGAAATACGTGTTCGGACATGGCTCTATCGTTTAGTCGCGAGGATATTAACGAAAATGTATTCCGTAGTGTCGTTAGTCGACGAAAACGTAGTACTGCGTGAGACGAGTGCAATTCTAGTACGCGAAAAGTCGATACCGCGTGCTCGCGTAGCTGGTAGCCGCACTATTGATCGATAGAACGCGTCCCTTTCGACCAAGTCTCAAAGTTTACCAGTAGAACGTATTACTACGCGTTTCGGACATTTTTAGACGAGGTATCCTCGATGATGATCGTACCAAAATGTCCTTTCGTAGATTTGTACTTTCGTAAGTGCTTTCTCAATTATTTTCTGCGTAAAATTTGCGTACGGTGATTCGTATAAAGTATCTTTCGGACATTCTTTTTCGAAAGTTCCCACTTCGTTTCGAGTTCTAATTTTGGAACCATTTCGCGACTAGATATCACACCGTACACTCGAACGTTCGATATCGTATTTGCCAACGAGAAACGCTTTAAAAACTACATTATCACCGCGTATGCATTTATCGAATTCTCGAAACAATTATCATCGTGTAATACTATAACGTACGTAAGGAAAGAAAGACATTCCATCATTTTTTTTCTCGCTTTACACGAATCACTTGGTAATTTCTCGAAATCTCTCGCGCAAAATTGTTCATCGATAATTAAGCAGACGACTCGAAACGACAACCATTTCGTCCATCAACGAACAATACAGTTGCAGCCGATGCAATCTCTCAAGTGCCAACAATGGAGCCCCATTTGTAGTCGCGGATCGGTAGGAGGGTACGCCCGTGCGATCCGACTTCCGCATCCGGAAGTCGGATCGCCGAGGCGTCAGCCTCGAGAGGAAAGAGTTATCCGAATCGAACGAATCTACGTTCGATCAGGTGTACATACATACATCGAACACTTGGTAGCTATTTTCGTTCGCTATATACTGTAAATTACTCTACCCGCACGTGTTCAAACGGCGAACCATTGATTCGTCCGGCCACGAACACGAACGCAATAGACCAGTCGCACGAGATAATTTATTTCCTTCTTGCGCAAAGGACGGACCGGTAATATCCTACGAAAGAGGCATCTATGATATAGCGTTTACTTTTAAGTATTTATATATAAATATATAAATAAAAAAAAAGAAAAAAAAACAAGCTACTAAATAAACGTTAGCTCTATACACTGTACGACTATACACGAACCGAGCGGTATCGAGGTGGGTTTCGTTATGGGACTCAGACACATGCCAATCGCGCGAAGAAACTCATTCACGGACCAAGAGATGATAAAACGAGAGAGAACCGGAGGAGAGAAAAAATGAAAATAAATAAAACGAAAAAAAAAAGAGGATCGTCGAGGAGAGGAGACGCCGCGTATAGTAGTTCGTAAACTATTATAGTATTCCGAGGGAGCGTTAGACGCAGCTGTCGAGGGTGAAACGTTTTAGCTCGACGCGGCGCGACCGCCGCGAATCGGCGTCGCGTCGATCGTTTAGATCGAGTATCGAGGTTTTTAGGTGTACATAGGTGTATGGTAAAAATTAGAGCGCCGCAGCCGATCGCCGTGAATCAGTTCAGTGCAACGATACCAAAGATACAGTCGAAGCAACTTCCTAATTGTACATTAGACGACTATGTGTGATTAAACTGACATACCGATTACTCCTGTGGATTTTTGTCTCCCGTTCACGATCGTGAACGCCTTCGGATCCTTCGGGTTTCTGGGGGGCGCTGGGTTCGAGTCGCTTGCGTCGTTCGAAGTTTTCAGACGCGAACAATGGTTCTGTTGCGAGATTATAGAAAACGAACAAGAAATAGGTACTCCTGGATAGTTTAATTAGATTAAGTCGAGGAATATCGAGGGGAAGATTTTCGAATATCGATTGAAGTTTGAATATATTTTTCTGAGGCCACGTCAACAATGGTTACGTAGACCATCGGTAAAGGAAACGCAATACGAGTACATATTATTAAGAACACGTGTAACTACATATCGATTACCTAGTCAGCAAGTTTCAGACCACGGGACATATTCAGAGCACAAGTAGCATAGACTTACACTAGATTTAAGTTTTGTAAATACGCAAAGGTTTTTCATTCATCGTACGTCTTACTCGTAGGGATAACTTTTCACTGATTCAACTATTTTCACAGCGTCGATTCATCGGAAAGTCTGATGCGAAGGACAAATATCAATTCACAGTATTCTCGAGAGATATCAATAGAGGTTTAAAGGTATAATTACTTCTAGTATTCATATGTGTGATGTAAAGATCGATAGAAAAAATGTTTTCACGATATTTCTGTGAATCGTGTCTGAACACTTCGAACTCGGAGAAAGGTACGCCACTTTAACGTTTCGTATCGAGAAGTGATGTTTTGAAAAATACAGTAATATGTCCAGCGAGGAGAGAACGTTAAAATGCTCAAATTAGGCGTATAGTTTACATTTCGTCGGGTTTTATTTCTACTTTATTTCAAATAAGATGAAAAAGGGGAGGCGTATGGTATCCACGTTTAACTTCTTTTGTACGCTCATTCGCGTTCGACGATATTAGAAAAATTCTCGATGGATCAACGAATCATCGTTTTTCACTCGTCGATCGGCAACTATCTTCATTCTAACCGCCTTTCGCGTTTACTTTAAATTACTATCGCGCGAGGTGTGGCGGCCGCGTTTTTCATCCCTGTCTCGCGTGCTCGCGCGCGTGTCTCAGCAGATTCGAGTTCGCGCTGATTACGCGCGCGAGAACGCGATGTCATTAACGCGGAGTTTATCTCAAATCGCATCAATTTGCGGCGGTGAATCCGCGTGATTCGCCTCGGCTCGGAGGTCTCACGCGAGAAAAACGCGGCCCCTGGGACGTCTCGTTAGTCATCCATCTCCTGCGTGTTAATTATGCGAACACGGTGGTGCTCCGAAATTATAATAACCGCGACATTATTCAACTAGTCCGTCGACAGTATAACGTAGCGTTAACTAATCATTTTTATGCAACAGAGAGCTTAGGTTTCTGCCAGTGCGTTCACCCCCATCCGAAAGTGTTTTAGAAACGTTTACGCGGAAGCAACATTCGCTGCTGGATTCTACGCGTGTAATTGTCACGATATTTTTGAATGGGGTTGTGCGTACGAATTTATAGAAATTCTACGTTGTAAATATTTGTACTACGTGATTAGTTGCATGGAACTTTGGGCAAACATGGAGGGTGTTCATTTGTCGCTGTGTATCGTTATGCGAGTGGACGATTATGTATCCTTGCGTCTATATTTGTCGAATTTTGTTTTTATTTGCTCGTCGCCGTACTTTATCGTTGTACCATACGATTGACGTCAACCGAGTTATTTCTAGTAACCACTAGTTCCTGGATTTCAGATCTCTTGATTGTAGAGTATCACCTGTCTTTCAAGGTATGAAGAATTTTTACGTATAATGGTTTCCGTCGTGTAACATTTTCATATGCTTTCGCGTTATGGGTTGCAATTATTCATGATTTATTCAGACTTTTTTGTAATATGAAAGGTAAGTAGGTGTGCACGCGCGTATGTTCCATGCTATTACTAACACGAATAACAATTTTTACTAAAATAATTAGCATAATTTTGATTCAACATACACACACGTTAGTTTATAAGTATAATTATATGATGTATATTTTAACTTTAAATTATCAAAGTGATGTCTATATATATATATACATATACCGACTTATACGATTATTCGAATAATTACGAGCGGTAGTGTACGCGCGCGGAAGCGATCGCGCACAGACACAGTTTCCTACGTTCGTTGTCTTCCTTTGTATTTTACCGTCGACGTAGTAATAAGTTTTTCACGGAACGAGAAGGAAGAAAAAGAAATTGTAACCGCTCTTGTGTCTTTCACGAAATCCTCCAGTTTAACGATAAGACCTATGTCCTTGATGCGGAGCTTGCAATTAGACGAACTCGTGAACTGATTCCGGTGGAGAAGCATCTTCTATCCTTCCTAGGATCTTTGTATAGTTGTCATAAGAAAAGAAATCTCTAACTTTTCTCTCTGCGTACTGCAATTCAACGATATTTTCTTGACACTATTAAAAGATACGGATTACTTAATCGTACGCTATAGAGCGCGAGGAAATTGTGCAGAGCGACCATTTTTAAGCGTGACCGTGCTCGCTGTTGCGTTGGATCATCGAAAAATGCGCGAAGCGTTCGTTCGTGGAACTTTTCGTCCTTGGATGCTTTCGTTTCGCTCGTTAGACACATCGAATTCACTGTTCTGACGATATTGCGACTTTGGTTCTCCAATCTTCAACGCGTGTCACAGAGACACGCGATACACTTATTAAAAACATCAGTACAGTCGAAGGAGCATTGCTGAAACTAACTTTTAAAGTTTCATCGATAGCATTTCGCGATACGAAGAATGCAAAAGTATTCGAAAGACCGTGGATTCGTCCGTGTCCAACGAACCAAAATTAGCAACGATGCGATTCTCGTCGCCATTTTTCGACGCGCAAGCTACAAGCTTTCGATGGAATTACGCTCGTAGACCCTCTGTCCTCATCTTCCAGCACCTGTTCGAGAATGACTTCGCGTACGGGCGATCGAATCGATGATGAAATCGAAAGGAGCGTTTCGAACGATGTACATACGGTATCGAGAGTGTGTAAAATAAAATGGAGTAGAGTTAGGCGTGTGTAGTTACGGCGACGAGGCGAGGTAGACGGTGAACGGAAGGTTATCGAAAGAACGATCCTCGATCGTGTTCTTTATACTACTCTTGGCTCTTTTTGCGTCGATGTTTCTCTACTGGTCGTTGCGACTTTTTCTCTTATTGCGATTAGTATTCTTCGAGAGATTCGATTATTACTTTGCACAAAGATACGTTCGCCGCGTTGACTGTTCCGTCGAGTAAATGGAATGGTAATGAAGTGTCAATTTAGACGGTTTACGGAACCAACTATCCATCGACGATGATTATATTTAAAGAATCGAGGAATCGATCGGTAGAGTTTAGACTGGTTTGGTGATTGGACTTGCATCGATGAGAAGAAACGAAGAAACGGAGAATAGCTACGGAAACCATGATGGATGCAGGTTTTAATTAGAGACTGACGTGGCTGTCAACGCGACGACGATAATATACGCACCAAATGTTTATTAAATACGATTGTAGATATTGCGACAAGCGAAGAAAAATTCGACCCCGCCACGCGGTGCAATAATTCGTTGAATCGAAACTTTCGTACGAGCTTAATTGAGATTCGTTCAAATTTACGATTAGGATTTAAATTAAGTATACCTGCGTTTAACTCGACGTTAACGCGATACGTTCGAATTTATTAAATATTAATTTCAGATCGTCCACGACGTATCTTCACGTTTTAACGATTGCATTTGAATAAATCATTTTTAATCGTAGCGGATATTTAGAGTAATCAACCGGTTTAGGATCGATACACGCGTGGCAGCGTTCCCTTATCACCTCGCGAATCGATTGTAAACGATCGTCCTCGCTACTTTGTAAACCGCACTTGTACTTTTACTCTAATTACCGATTCTGCTCGTTTAGCGTCTCTATTTCTCGATTTCTCTACTTCTGAATTCAACCGCAACGGTCTCTCGATTTACTGCTAGGCGTATTTTCGAAATGTTTATTTCACGAACTTGCTCAAGAACAATATTAATCGAAGCTCAGAGAAACGAATTCAATGCACGCATACTGTCAGTACTGTGAAATTCTTAATCTTTCCTTAATCGAGTCAAAGTTAGATTTTGCGATATAGCAATCAATCGGACATCGAACTGATGGACGTTTCAAATTTAGTACCAAGATAAGCGATCAGTGCCAATTTTATAGAAACTACGCGATCGACTTTTCCGAGGTCGATCGACCAGTGTCTCTGCATGGCTCAAATATCGTACAAAGACAATTCTCAAATTGCACAAGACTGAAACCGCGTAAATCGAGGGACAGGTGTTCTTCTGAATTCCAACGCTTCTTTCTGTGTATCTATTATATAATCGCACAAGCAATTGTTCGCACGCCATACAGTTTCAACTTCATTGACCTATATAATAAACACAAATATAAAACTCTGCAGCAGCCACTTTCGAGCGTTCAATAAACGGGGGAACAAGAATTCGTCGATGCTCAAATTTTTGCTGAATTCGAACGACGCGGGACGATTCTCGGGGAAAAAAGAGGGTGAAAAAAAAAAGGGGGAAAAAAAACGAGAGGCAGTTCGGCTATGTATTCCGGTCCAGCTATTCGATGGATCCTTTTTCTCTCTTTTAACACGCGTTCCATGGCTGTCGATTTCGAAACAATACGGCCATCGAGCGACGCGAACGAATTATTTCGGAGACGTTGCTATCAATTTTTCCCCACCTGCCCCGCGTTACTGTGTTCCCCATCCGACAAAAAGAGAACGATGAAAAAAGAAATACGTTTGCAAAAAAAAAAAAAAAAAGAACAAAGGAGAGCGAAGGAGAATTTTGATCGTCGTGCAATTCGAGAGGTGACTCGTAGTGATAATAAAAGAGACAAATGTATTCGCTGATGAATCGCGCGCCACGGGCTTGTCCGTCGTCGTCGTCGTCGGCGTTTTTCTCTCTTCGGGAATAATGGCGCGGGAGAAACGGAGAGGCGGGATTTTCGAAGGAACCATTCGTCGAGCCGCTATTCTTCTTCGGGAGGAGGCTCGAAACGCGTCGACGCTCGAGGACGGGGCTCGCGCGCGAGGAGTGTGCAAAAGAACGTACAAATTTGAAAAGAGAGAAGGGTAGCGGTGAATGATCAGTGTCTTTTGAAATCAAAAGAGTACGTGTGCGAAGCTATTTGCCGAGAATGCCATAATATAAACGCGCTATTTTGTACCGAGCAGCCTGATTAGACGCAAAAAAAAAACTTCCTACGTTCTTGGACACATTATATTTATTATTGTTCATGTTTATTAGAATGATATATATATGAGACAGAGATTATTCCCTGGATATCTATAACGCCCTTTGAAGGAATAAAACGGATAATTTACGGGAATACGGTGTGTGTCGTTATTGTCACCCCTGGCGTTCTCAGTCTCTCCCGTGATTTACATTTGCATCGTGTGTTTCAGTTACTAAAGATTACAGTAAATCATTGAAACGTTACTTTATCTTAAAGATACGATCGACTTATGATTTAAATGCTGTTTGGTTCGCGAACCATCGCTTCTTTTACTTTCGTCACGAATTATTTTGATCCTCGACAGATCTCCATTAATATACACCCATAAAAATAGTCGCCTTACTTGACCGTTTGGAAGGAATACAAAAATTTGATTCATCAACGAAATAAGTGGCAGCGGGATAAAAAGGGTTCCCAAAACGGGCTGCGATAACCATACAATCTCCCTTGCACCGTCAGCAGCCTCCAACGACGATACCACCGAAACGGAGCCAAGGCAGATAGAACAATCGCTCGTACCCGTATCAAATCGGCATTGTTGTACAGTCGCGGTCGAATCGATAACGCGAGGGGGGGGGAGGATCGGGGTGGCAGCCCCCTTTTGTACAATTTCTTCGACCGGGGTTTCCGGTCGACGGTTGCACGGTGGCCGCAAGGTAAGCATCCGGCCCGCTAAAGATGCTAATTAACCAAGTTTCAGTCTTAACAAAGTTTTTCGATTAGCCGGTAAATTGTTATACGATGCGGGCCGGCGGGCTCGTTATTATCTTCCCAAACAAGCCCCCGGAATCGTACACGGTGAAACGCGGCAAAATAATGGAAAGCTCGCAGCAAGTTTCGTCGTTAAAATTGCCGTCAGCCGCTCTCTTCTATATCCTCGAGAACTCAAGAACCACGGGATAACGCGAGCGTTTCTTTTGAGTCCGCGAACAAGGCCCGCTCTGTGGGAAATATTTGGGAAATAATGATGTTCGTTTGCGGTAAATCTGCGGTGCCGCGATCGCCAGTGGCAGGGGTTCGTTTTGACGTGCCATTAGCGTGCTCCATTTTCTTTTTCTGTACGAGACGCGCTCTACTCTTTGCGACGTTGTTCCAGACATCGTCCCACGTTCAAGATTACTTGATATCGTAACACGTAACGCCTTTATCGATATTGCTCGTACACTGTCGACAAGCCTGGACGACTTGTCTCGTAGCATTGCCTTACGTTGCTGATTCAGACGCCAAGAGAATTTCGAAACGCGATATCCGATGTAAAAGTATATCTCGAAGCAAAAGGTTAACTCTCGACCGCGATACCTATGCGCTATACCAAATCAAATTACTCAGAGAGAGAACTGAACGCGTACAGACGAACAACCGTACACCCCCAAATCCCTGAGTCGCTATCGCATAAAATCCTCCCACAAAGGAGATCGAAAATCTAGCCTCTATCTACTTTTTCGTCGAGTCCCCTTGACCTCTTTCAGAGGAGTATCGACAACGGTGTACACTGTCGATCCGGCGGTCCCTGGGTGCATCCCGCTTGTTTATCGTCCCGATCTGGCACGTCCGCCCGATTGTCGGAGGCAGGCCGTTCCCGTTCCAGCGGAACCCCTCGCTGCGACGCGGAACAAAAGAAATAAACGAGGGCGTGGTGTGTGCGTGACGTTGTTATATATGTACGTACATACAGGTGCGTGTAAACAATGACGCGACGCCCTCGCTGAGGGATCGAGCCGAAGGAAGGAGGAGAAGGCGGCCAGGGGGATCCCGAGAAATCCCGGATTTCGCGGGGATGACGAGGACGTGCCCGGCAACGGTAAAATCGTCGACTTCTCGAGGAATAGAGAACATTCCCGCTGCGCGGCCCGCCGACAGACGTATTCTCCCGACAAATCGCGTCACTTTCCTCTTCTCCCTTTGCTCGGGCGCCCGTTCGCGCCCCTTTTCCGTAGGAACGATCCAATTTGTTCTCGGGCACGTCATCGCGACGACGCTCCATCAATCATATCGACGTTTTACATGCGCGAGAGGAGTCGGTTCCCCGAGTCGGTTTCCTCCATCGCGTCGCTCGTCAGATCGTTACCTCGGGGGTTTCGAGGGTGTTTCGCGAATTTAATTCCAATTCGATCTTGCCTTTATTAAACACGCGCAAGAAGCACGAAATTTCGACGTACGACAACCTCCAGCGGACAACGTTGACTTCAAAGAAGCCGCCAACCGCCTCTAAATACCACCCTTCCCGCTACTTCAGTCGACCCTCTCGCTCTGTTCGTCCCCAGTTCGCGAAATCCGTCGCATTCACCAACTCGGGAACCAATTAGCCCAACGATCCACCGTGTGTCCGGCGTGTGTCCGCCGTGGCAACGGGACTACCAATCACCGTTGGCCACCGTTAACCGTGATCGAAGACGTCCCGTGAAGGGAAGTCGAAGAGCGAACGAGGCGTCGCGCGACGCGAATTAATTAACGCGCCCGGTCGCGGCCGTTTCTCCCAATGGACCGTGACGGTCATTACGAATGGGTTGTATATCAATCTGAGCGTGGCAAGGCGTAATATACGCGGGCGCACGGTTGAAACGAATGGCCGCCTCGGCGACGGCGTTAGCCTCGATACGTTATCCGAGGGAGAGAGAGAGAGAGGGGGGGCAGAGGGAGAAAAAGCGATGGAGAAGGGCTGGGCGTTTCCGTGGACCCAGGTCAACTGCGAGGGTGGATATATCCAGGAGGTCAGATAAATTTGGCCCGGATTACGCGGCCGTCACTTTCATATTCATTGAAATACTTCACCCGAACGACCAGCCGTATTTTTCTATCGGGGACCAGGAGGAGAGAGGACTTCGTCCCGCTGTCTTCCGCTGGCGACCCTTCCGCCGTGTCCATCCCTCTTTCGGCGAATCCGGACGCGCGATAAGGGGACGCGCGATCCTGCGGACTGATGCTGTCCGAGTGGACGCGGCAAGTGGACGCCGATCGGGTGGAACGGTGGAGAAAATAAGGGCGAAGGGAGACGGTGAGAGGGCAGGGAAATTAGGAGTGGTCGATGCGAGGTGCGGGAGGGGGCTGTGTTACGTTGGGGATGAAGGGAAGGGAAGGAGAGAAGAAGTAAGTGTTTCAATCGAGTTTTCCGTGTATTCGAATTGATAAGTGTTCGAATGAAAAATTGTAATCTCTCGTATCAAAGCTTATCTACTGAAATGGATGTTAATCAATCAGAGGCAATTAAAGGTTAGAATTATCTCACGAGTAATTTTATTCAACGTATGACATTTTTTAAACTGTTAATCGAGACAATTAGCTTGGGGAGGATGGAATCGATCTTACATCTGTTTGACTGGCAAGTTACATAAATTATTCAACATAAGTAGCTGTATATGATCAGAATTAGTTTCGATCGATCGGAGAGATGTATGCATCGCACACGAAAGCAGAACATATTTGTAGTGGGAGAAGGTATCTGTTGCTCGACTTGTCGATTCAGATACCGGAACGTTCGAATATTAGGACTCTTAATGGCGTAATAGGTTTGTGGGAGGTTTCACCGCCATTTCTAGATTGGCGCGATGCGAGAACCAGTAAAAGGGGTACATCAAGGTTCCACAAATTGGAACTTGAAGCTACATAACGGAGAGAACAACATAACGAAAACGTAAAACCAGAGAGATGTGAGGCCCAGAAATCTGACGCGTTGTGGAAGTCGCGCGATTCTTATCGTCCTCATTACTCTAACCCCTGGTAATTATCATTAGACACGTGTGCGAGCCGTAGTTCCGTACGTGTTCAGCGCGTTAACGTTGTGGAACGGTGGTCGCCGGCCACCACGGAGATGGGCCCATTAACTTGTCTTTATATGCCTAGGGCATCCAACAATGATACGTGCCCTGTTTTCCTACGGCTGGGCTGAAGTATCCCTATAGAAACGTCTGTTTATCTCGCTATTAAACCGCCCGAGGAGCCACCGCGTGATCGTTGCGACAATGTTTGCCCAGGACCATTCTCAATGCCGCTGGCAACGCTTTTTAAATATCCATTACATTTTTTGTTTACAGGAAGTCGGACTGACTGGGTTCGAAACAGAGAAAACCAGGGAAAACGACGTCCGCTGGCATCTGCGACATTGTGCTGCCTCGAACTCCACTGAGGGAAGAAGAAAACATGGTGCGTCTTTACAGACGTCGAAATGTTCCGAGTCCCTGTTGGTGTTTCGGATGTATTGGGTCTTTTAGACTTTATTCTATACTAAACATCAAACGTCACCTGTCAAAGACGAAGAGGACAGCCCAGCACAGAAGCCACCACCGAATCAACCTCATCACCCCCGATCGTATTTAACGAACGCTCCGACGTACGACCGATTCTCGAGCAACCAGTGATCGATTAAACGGCTATTAAATTTCACCTTGGCGGCTCGCGCGTATCCTTTTCGTCGCTCGGCCCCGGGGGTGCTGTTCCGTCGGAGCGTGACAAATGCTTGTACAAACTCGGGGCAAACGGTGCGTGGCCAGATCTGTTACGTGTCGCCGCGATGAATCGTCGTCTCGGCATTGTCGCGTGGCCACGTGGCCTGAAAAACGGGCGAATTGTGTTTTTCCACGCTGCGAAGGGGCGAACGGTGGCCCTCGTCGGGGCGAGGGGCGGTTGGTCGCGGGGTGTTCGACGGGAAAATACCCCCGCAGTAACCGGGAGCGTAGGATCGTCCTCGGGCCCGCACAGAAACGTCAGTCAGGCTTAGCGAGAGTAGGATCTAGATGTTATCTTCGATATGGGACGGTGCACGGGCCGATGCGTCCCCGTTGTCGTATACCGTTAACTAATTATTCCACGGACCCTCGACGCTTCCTCGAGGATGCACGCCGGTGGATACGACGGCTAACGGGGTGCGTCGAACTGCCGGTGACTTTTAACCGCCCCGAAACGAGGTCGACGAGCGCGG
Source organism: Xylocopa violacea (assembly GCA_963969225.1). Taxonomy (NCBI): domain Eukaryota; kingdom Metazoa; phylum Arthropoda; class Insecta; order Hymenoptera; family Apidae; genus Xylocopa; species Xylocopa violacea. The sequence continues at coordinate 32,454,208 of CAXAJV010000005.1, read as the reverse complement.
GACGAGCGAAGTTCGCCCGGACGAGATGCTAGTTCCAGGGACGCGGTGGGATGCCTGATCTACATAAGCGAGGCGGAGGGAAACTACCGTTTGATGATGTTGCAGAGTAATAGAATCTGGCGAGTTCGTGTTTGGACGGCTCCGCGTGGGATGGGTTTGGGATTGCCGCGGCTTAATCGTCAGGAATTTTCTTTGTCGGGGTTGGAACGCGGGGCATACACCACTTGGTAATCGCTGTTTCTTTATATATTAAGTTGCCTACTTTTATCGTCCCTCTTCTACAAATATGAAATAGTAAAAAAATTTAAATTTGGAAGAATTTAAGGGCGCTCAAAAGGCTACGCTCGAAAGAAAATACGAAGGTAATTATTAATATCGCGTCATTAACAGGAACGAGGTTATTAATCGGTTCTTGGGGACCTCGATGGTGCGTCGCAAATAGCAGCGATGCTAATTTCATCGCTGAATACTATACGCGGCATCCTGCTTATTCCAAATACGAGAGTTTCAATTAGCTCGCGCCGAGGGCGCACAGTCACACGCGATTTCGCGGTCAATGGTTGACAAATAATCTCTGTACACGATGTTATATATATTTTCCGATGGTCCGTAACTCTGACATATTAAACGTTATTATATAGGTAATGATCCTGTGAAGCGCGATTGAGTATGATATCAATGATATCGCCGGCGGAAATTGAAAAGTTACGCGGAATCAGTTCGCCAGCTCCAACCTTTAACTGGACTTCAAGGGTGCGGATTTTTAAGTTACAGGGAGGAAACTACACTACTTTTTGTCGAAACAAAAGGTGTCCACGCAGAAATGAAACAACGTTGAAGCATCGATTTCGAACTTTCTCTTGTTCGTCATCGTCCGTCGAAACGACTCGCGGAATCGCTTAAACCACTCGCGAAACACACGTAGGAACAGCGTTAAAGAGGTGCACCGAGCGGTAATCGAATCGCGTAGTCGCTACAAGCCAGCCTCGATATTGACATTCGCCATTGGGATTGATAGGGATGCCATCGAACGATGGACGGAAACAGAGGGAACAGCGCGCGTAAAGAGGGCACGCGAGAGGAAGACAGACACCGGGAACGGTGAGATAGTTAGGGAGGACGCGAACTGCTCGTTCCATGGAATCCGCCGATATTCGCCATATTGGCAGTATTCCTCTCCGCTTTGCTCCCGTTCCTCGCTTCGCCTCCCTTTGGCAACCCTGGTACGTCTCTCGATCCGTACGGGCACACGAGAGCACGGCTGCGGCTGACGCCGGGCATCGGGAGAGCTCCCGGGCATCTATCGGATAATTAGCCGGTGATTACGTGGCAGTCATTCGGGCGGATATCAGTGCCCTCGACCCTCGAACCTCGCCCTCGCCCAAGTCCTCGCCCTGGAGCAAGAGGGTGCCTACCGTACAGGTCTGCGTGCAACCTGCATTCCTCTTCATCTCCCTTCCCTCCCTCCCTCCCTCGCTACCTCTCTCTTTCCTTCGCCCCGCTGCCTCTATCGGTCTGTCCCGTTCTCCTCCCCGTTTCTCTATTTCTCGCTCCGTCTCCTTCCACCGTCCGGCTATCTGCCTATCCATCTATCCATCTGTCCATCCATCCGTCTTCCTCAGTGCCTCCCTTTCAACCCCCTACCAAAGCCTAATTCTCTCGATTTCTCGGCCGCGTCCTCTCTTGCTCCCTCGCCTAAACGGCTCCGTCCCTCTTCGCCCTCTACCTAGAGAAGCTCACCCGCACTTCCTGCATCTCGTTACTGACGCCCAATGCACTGCTGGCTCGCATTATAGACCGTGCTGGATACCATAGTTTCGGGTGCGCGCGCGTACGTGTGGACGATAGCCCACGGATAGCCCACGATCAAGGTGTACACGGTGGATACCTGCACGTGCACACACGTCGCTCGACCTGGTGGAGGATCGCTCCGAGCGGTGACCAACCGGCCCACCGACCGACGCCCGTGAAACAATCTCATTATCATTCGATTCACGGGTAACAGTGAGGGCCAACGGTGGTCGGCTACCAAAGGGACAGCCTTACATATCGGGAACCGCGTCCTCTTTATTACGGCGAATCATCGGTCCCGGTTGCCCGTAAAATTGGCTCCGCTCGCGAATCGTTTTAGCTCCGCCATAGAGCGAGACGCTTTCGCTCTCGCCGATTCGTGGCTCGAAGATTGCGTTCCTCGAGCCATTGTGCCGCTTCCAATGGCTATTGACACATTGTCTAAAGGGTTTACCAGCGATCGCGAATCCCACATTCGCGTCTGTTATCGTTCACCAGCTTCCTCTCTACAAGGAAGAACGATCAACAATTGGCGCACGTAATAAACGCATCGGTAAACCGCGTTCCGTCGAACGCACAACGTACCAACCGCCACCCCCGAGCGACACCTCGACGAGCGCGGCAAGAAGTCGGCAAAGGGGTACGAAAAAAAGGGCTGACCTACTCTATCAGAAAAGCGTCGCGCGTCGGTTGAGCGCGTCGGATCGTCAGAACATTTTCACCCTCGGTCCCCGTTGCGTCCCTTTTCGCGGAAAGAAGAGCCGACCGAACGAGTGAACCGCCGCGGTTAAGAGGCCACCCGGCCTCGAAACGAGACGAAACGAAACGAACGGAAGAAAGAAAGAAAAGAAGAAAGGGGCAAAGGTAATGCGACGCAATTAAACAATTTGGAGCGTGGAGCGACGGCGCGCACGCGACGCAAGGGACTTCAAAAGTGCCACCACATGTGGGCACGAGATGTAATCAGGAAAGTTAATTGAAGACCCCACCCCCGGGGTCGCACGCGCGCTCACCTCCTGTTCCGTTCTCTGTCCCGTGCGCCCGGAGCTCTCGAGCGTTCCCATTGGGGCCGCGCGCATGTACTTATGCCGCGGATGCAAAGCCGAAGCGATTGACTCATTCAACGGGAATAAAAACACAACAAACTCCTGGCGAGAAAGAACGACGATAGTTGAGCACCGAGGAACGGAGCGCGGGGGTAGATCGGCGTGGTCGCAGGAGGGTGCACGGGACGAAGAAAGAGAGAAGCCGCGCTGGTTCGCGCGTGACGTCACTCGCAGAAGGCATTCAGATTGAAGAGCGCTCGATGACTCTCGAGATTTGTATTGCCATTAATAACGAGGCGGGGGTGCGCCGTGCGCGACTCCCCCGCCTCCTCTGGCTTCCTCTCCGTTCGCAATTGCTCGACGGTACGCGCGTTCACAATGTGTGTACAACTTGTACCGGGTGTGTACGTACGCCTGCTAGGCGGCACTTACGTCCGACACGGGGTCTGTGTACACGCGCGTGTCGTCTGTTCCGTATAGCGATGCGAGGCTCTCGGGCGCGCACCTTTGATGGCGCGGAACTCCTGCGAGCCGCGTTCCGCTCGCGGGGTGCTCGTGGGAGGACGCGCGAGTTGACGCTACTCGCGCGTGCACGCCGTTCCGAGGAGACACCGTGTTGCTCGTTTACGCTTATCCGCCTAGTCGCTTGTGCACGCGTACGTACAGTCGATCGTACGGTGAATCGTTCAGCTTTTGAGTAGCTTCCGAGTAGGTCTTCCGAGGGTGGAATGGAAAATCATTTCGAGTATTTTCGTTTGCGAGGAACATGGTAGCTGCGGTTCTACGTAACAGCAGTGCGTCTTTTTCTTCTCAAAATCGATGCAGATTGCCACGCGTGAGTACACCAAACAGAGGCACCCGACGCACCTGAGGTGTGTCCCTAACGGCAAACACGCAGGTTAACTCGCTCGTCTCCCTGGAACTTCACCCTACGCCACCGTACAATCGTATTGGTCCGCCAATACGAACCCCAATCTATGTTTCGGCAAGGACTCGAACGATCCGGTCGACACTCGGCGGCAAATATAATTACTGCCGTTTAAGCCGCTTCTATTGTGTGTGGAACGCTTGACTTGGCTGACGTAGGAGGCAGGAAAACCGGAGGCGGAACGAGTCTGCGGACGCCTCGTCGAAGGGGTTCCTGGCCACTTCTGGTCACGTGCGTCATTCCGTCGAGCTGAAATCGATGCCGTCAGGAACCCACGGCCGGTTCTCACGTCGTTCCTTTCTTTCGGCCGTTCGACGGACCGTGGCTTCCATCGCGTAATGCCTCGATCTTTAATCTGCTTTCCACGCTTTAACTCGCTGGCCTAGGGGCGGGGAATCGATTTCGTAGATTGAAACGTTTCTTTTTAACGCGTATCGTTCGTGGAATGCGATCACGATAGTTTCGACAATGCTTGTAGACGAGTTCTGCTTAACGTTATCGCATCACCAGGATGGAATTACTTTTTTTAATCGAACAGAGATTTATATCGTACGGATCGACGAGTTGACCTCGAACGCGTTAATCACTCGAACCTCGAAACATCCTCTATCGCGTCCCATTGTTTTCCTTTCACGAAGACGTCGTTTCGCCTCCAAGATTCGAGCAACCACCACGCCAACGACACCGACCGCAGAGAGGAACCGTTCCCGTATCGACCGCGGGGTTCCATTATGAAGTTCGAGCGGTTCGCAGGTTAAAAAGGAGGGCGCGCGCTCGTCTTTGCCGGGGCGGATTGTTTTCGTGGAAATTCGCAGCCGTCATTTCACACACGTCCCCGAGTCATAGCCGGCGCGCATAATTCCCGCGGTCGACGCGCGCTCGAATATCGTGCGTCATTTCGCACAGGGCGGGTATAGATGCAACGTCACGCGCGCCAAAAAGAAATATGTCATCGTCCACGCGTGAAACTGCCGAACTGTCGTTAATACGCTGCCGACAGGCCGCGGGGTTGCTTTTCCGAGAACGCTTTCGTTGGTTTATGGGTTATATTCGTTGATCAAGGGTTATTTCGGTGTACCATATTGTTTCTGAACGATTCCAGGTATTCGTATTTTTACAATAAACGCAGCAACGATTGCGGATAGTTTTACTGTCACTGTAAAGAAAAACCGTGTAAATAGGGGATCGTCTTCCAGCACGCAATTCAGAATACCACGGCTACCGCAATAGAATACTAAAAATATCGAAAACCGCGCAACTTTACATTCTCGCGTTTCTCCCTCGCCTCAGAATCCAATCGAGTGTCAGCTAAAGGAGATTAGCCGTTGAAGGGAGGATCCTTCGAGAGAAGTCTCTCTTGGTCCACGGCCATTGTCGAGGTTCAGTCGATGGGGGGTGAAAACCTAGGCAAAAAGAATCCTGGCATCTGTTTCTCTCTCCCCGTTTTCTCATCCACCTTATTGCCGTTCCTGTCCTTCTTTCCCGCCTTCCTCCGCCCGTCCGCCATCCCTTCACCCCTTTGTTGCCGACGCGAAGTTTCGGAAGTTTCTTTTCACGGCTCGATACCGTGGTATCGCGGTGAATCGCTTATTGTTTATTCACGTATTTACGCAAGCCTCGAGGAGACCTCGATTCGTGGCGCCTCTCGTCTTCGGTACCGCGGTGAAAGCAGATGCAAATTAGTTCGCAGCGAGCTGCAATTCAATTAAGCTTCATCATTTAACCGGCATTCTCGCATTGTAATTTGACTCGCAGGTGGCGCGTGCGGTGCCGCTAGTGAAGTTCCTCCGTCTGTTTCTCGAGTAATTTGAGGGAAATTAATTACTGTGACACCGCCGCGCTAGGGTATTTCCCGACGACGCCTGGCGACGCGTCGGTTACCGCGCTCGCGCTGACTCTGTGAAATGAACACGGCCGTTTTAAGGAGGCAGGGATGCGGGCCGTCTGACGAGCCGCGTGTCTCAAGACGTTTCGACGTGGTTCGCGTGAGTTCGTTCGTTCGTTCGTTCGCAGACGCGATATTAAATCCTCTTCTTGACACGCGCTGTTAACCGAGTTTGCAGAGGGGAACGCGTATTTGTTACCCAGCGGAATGGTATTCAACTATTACACTCATACACTACCCAGAAAGGAGCCGATTCGTATAGATTCCTGAAAGACATAAAGACACCACTAAATAATCACAATTTTCACAATTCCAAAAAGAATCGTCCTCTTCAACAACCGCTCCAGTCCAATCCAATAACCCGGATAAACGTCCTTCCGCAGCGAAAGACACCCCCGACCGTCGCAACGCTCGCGCGACGTCGAGCCGACCTTGTCCCCGTCGAAATTGAAAGAAAAAAGAGGAACGGGGTAAAAAGAGGGAGCAAAGTATCAATCGTCCGGTGTTTGAGAGGGCTCGTACGGTCGACGGCGGCGGTGGACATGGGGGTAGGAGGGGGTGCGGTGGAGTGGCGGACGGTTGTCCACGAGAACCGGGGGGTCGATTCGGCACGGACGTTCCGATCGAAAAGTCAGGGTGGTCGGTCAGGTGAACGATATCCGTGTATATAGTTATACCAGGAACCCTAGGAAACGAGCTTACTGGTGCATTCCGGGTTCAGCTCTCCGGCGGAGGCTCCTCGCGCGCGTGCAGGAGCGCCCGCGCGTTCGTTCGTCTGACGCTTAATACCAGTTTCACGGCTTGATAAGCCGAAGCGTGTAATTTTGCAGCGGCTCCGGAGTCGGATAAGCACCAGGTTTTCTAGTTAAGTGGACCACAAAATTCGGGGAAGCCTATATAAGGCTTTTCGAGGTAGAAGGCGATCAGTCGAGCCGCGGAGCTCCCCGGCACACCATCCGCGCTCGAATTGTTTCCCGGTTCCTCCGGTTCTCCGAGCGGTTTCTTGCGATTCGCCCGTCCCGTTGCTTTCAACGGCCCGCTTTTTCCCGGTCTCGATGGACGTGAGCGCGCGGAAAATCGCTCGCCAGATGGCGCGGAACGATACTTTGTTTGGATACGTTGATCGCGACGCTTTAGAGGATTCCACGAGTTCATGGAGCGTTTTGTATTGGTCCAAGGTGTTGCTGTTGACGATGTATTTGTCTTCGCGTTGTCGGAAGGCTGCGAGCGAGGGAGGATTTTAACGGTGATGTTTATGTGAGTTGAACGACGGTGGTGCATTAAAATTTTGTGCACCTGGAACGAAATTGGAATCTGTTCGGAGATCCCAGAGTTATGCGTTTTCTAAACGTTCACAGTTTGTAATAACGAAACATTGCATTTCGTTGCGTCGATAGCGACGAACGAAAATCGTTCTATTCGAAAGTTACAAGCCAGTAAATATGAGAGCAGCGCGAATCTCCGTTGAAAGAATCGTTCGAATCGCGTCGAATTTATTAAACGCGTTTTCATGCGTTTAATATCGTATATCGAGCGGCAATTCATTCGGCCGGCTACGGCGTTGCGCAAACAAAGCGTCGGATCCGGTTGATGGGAAAAGTATTTACCCGTTAAAGGGCGAGCAAATTTAGTTGAGGCTTTTTTGCGTTTTGCCGTTCTCGGTGATTTGTCAGCGGACGATTTTGCCGCGCACTACATAGGCCCAGGCCAAATATCCCTGTTTACGCACGCACGCCGCGATAATGCTTGCAAATAATGGCGGAAGTTTGTTGACTTCCCATTTGTCGATCGACGCTCGCCGCGCGAGTAACTTTGTCCAGGACACGCTGTTCCCCTCCACTTTCGAAAAGTGTGGCGCGATTCGGCTGGGATTCAAGCGTTCGCGCGGGTTCGGAGAACAAAATTAGATGCTCGAAACAGAGATTTTTTTGGCAGCTCGCGAAACATCGAAGCGAACACCAAAGCGAACGAGCGAGCCCAAAATCCGCGGATTCTCGAAACGCGGTCGCGTTCACTGGCAGAGGTGCAACCCTCGACGAGTTCGCCGGAGCGGTCGGAGGAGTCGCGAAAGAAGGGCGAAAGACGCGCGCAAGAACGAAGACGGCTGGTCGACGGCAAAAGGGAAGAGCATCGGAGAGCGGCAGAGGAGCGCGCGGACTATAAAGAACAAGAGCGAGCTCGAGGGACGGGCGAGCAAGGAGGCTGGCGCGGGAAGAAGGCTCGCAGCCGAATCGAGGATGTAGACAGGAAGGATGTTCCGTCGAGTGCCATCAACTTAACTCGTGCCATGGCACAGCGAGCACGAGCCCATCCTCCACGTCCTGAAGAGAGCCAAGCCGGCATAATAAGCTTTGTGCGCCGACTGTCGACGCTCGGATCCCTCTCACGGAGGGCTGAAGAGCCGAGCGGAAGCGGCCGCATCGGCAGCAGTAGCGACAACGCCGAGGAGCGCGGCAACAGAAGCCTTTGCATCCGCGAGGGTCCGCTCGTATACGCGAGAGCATCCGAAGAATCGAGCATCTCCTCGTGAAACCAGTCCACCTCTCGTCGGAAGGCGGACGACGCCACCGTCGTCGTTCACCGCGACGTACGCAGTCGAAAAATCTGAAAAGCTAATTACCAGCCTCCCTTCCGCTTCGACGGTCCTACTTCCGTTCCCTTTTCCCGCTCGTCGAGATCGCGCGCCCGTCGTTTGCCCGGCCTGGTTTCTTCTCCGTTTTTGACTGTTTAGGATACGATTTGTTTTTCTTTCTTTTCTGTCTTCTGCGTTGATCACGATTTGTTGGGAAGTCGATGTCGCGTGGGTTGGTTCGATTTAGGGCAACGAGGTTTTGCGATGGGTTCTGATTGATTCTTAGGCGTAGGATGAACGGTGGTTTGTTTTATGTATGGAAGGCTGGCTGATGTAATTGGGCCGGCTAATGGTTTTTCGATTGCAGAGGGGGATGGTGGGATAGAGAAGAGGATTGCGTTCGAAATTTGATTTTAGCACTGTTTTAAATATTATTTCGAGGGGATCATGGACGGGGACGTGCGTATATTTGGTTGTTAATAAACACGATTCATGTTATTCGGACATTACAGATTATAATAGCGAAAATTGCACGTAAAATATGTTTCGTATAATGTACGCAAATAGCGTATTTGCGTATTAAATTATAGTTCGAATCTGAATAACTTTTAACGATTCATAAGTCTCGTCGAGTGAAATATATATCTCGTAATTCTACCGCAAAGGCGTTAACACTCTCGTAAGTATCGAAATTTGATAATTAATCCAGACAAGCGTAAAGTACTTAGGACAGCCTACAAGTTACTCTAATACATCCTTCGCATCCCCTAATGATCCAACGCTGCATACATTAACGCTCATCTCCCCAGGTACCAAGTTCCACAGATCAATACTTAATAATTATAATCGAACAGCGTGATAATTAAATTTCTATGAATATTCTTTGGAATTTGCTAATTATTTTAAAATTATACATCTATATATACATAGTAACACGAATCGTGTTAGCGCGGAAGCGAACGCAGTCTCGTGACACGAATAAAACCACGTCCGGCGACTTTGGCCGTGAATATGCCGTGTCTACGGCACGTTAGGGTTGTAAGTGGGTTAAAGGTACTGGTTGTTTAGAGGGTAAAGCGCATAGTTTGCCCGCGCTCGGAAACAACGGAGAGTGGATCGCCTAACGAAGTGTGTTTGCTGGTAGAGACCACGGGAACGAAATATGGAGGGGACGGTTGGACCAAAGAAAACAGAATCCGGCGAAATCGTTAACAGTTCGCTTGTTCTACCCTCTCTCTCCCTCTCGCCCTCGTTCGATCACCAAGCCAGTCGTTCACGGTGATTGCTCGCGATAATGTCCTGTATAAATCGTGGAGGATATTGTTGAAGAATCTTCCACAATTGTTCGATAAAATATATAGTTAAATCGTCGTAAAAATGAGGATAAGGGGTAGATACGCTGATAGTCGTAGGAAATCAAATTCATATGAGAAACTTAAAGAAACCCTTGCTTCTTGGCTAACAATGCCATTAAAACATAGCAATCGACTAAAAACTCCACCTTGGAGTTGGAATGCAATCCACCTTGCGAAACCACGCCGGTTTCCCAGGTCCCAAAAAATTACGCCTCCAGCGAGCGGTGACGGGAAAAATCGCGACATCTCGGCGAGCGTCGAGCACCGAGCGACATCCGTGAGACAACGCGAGAAGGATCGAAGCGGCGCGAGGGAAAAAGCCAGCGAGAGCGACGCCGGGGTTGAAAGGTAGCACGGATCGGGTAGACAGCGCGCGCTTTTCCACGATCCGGGTTAACCAGGAAAGCAGCGCCAGGCCGGCCGCTAATCCGGCGTGCACCGATTAAAGCCGCGTCCGTTGTCGGGTATCGCTGTCGGAGGTTCCTCTCCCTCTTTTTTTTATTTTTTCTTTCTTTTTTTTCCCCAACGGAGCCCGATGCTCGGACACGATATCATTTTTTTTCTTCCTCCCCTGCCCCCTCTGGCCACCCCGCAGACCGCGGCCCTATCTCTTTGACTCGATTCGACAAAGCAGCGGAGCCCAGCGGAAATCCCGCCTCGGGTCCGCGGTGTGTGTGCGGTAGTTGGACGATGGAGACCCGTTAACCGAACAGAGACCGCCGGCTAGGTGGGGTTAGGGACGGACGAGGAGGAAGAAAGAGACAGAGAGGGAACGAGGGAGACGCCGAGAGGGATAGAAGGGGAGAGGCACTCGTTGATTTCCCGTTTTCATATTCAATATGATCTGCCCCGGCATTGTATTCATTGAAAACGAGTCAACCGCACGCAAGATCAGGAGCCGGGCGCCAGAAACGAGAGTGGATCATGGAAGCCTGGCCTCGTCGGTGATGATGGCAGGCGGTGGTAGTGGTGGGTAGGTCGTTGCGGTGGTTGGATGGATGGTTAGTTGGTAGGTAGGTTGGTTGGTTGGCTGACTGGCTGGTTTCCTACTCCAACTAATGAAAGGAGACTCCGCGCCAGGGTTCTGGAGGTTGCCCCGTCTGCCTGAGGTTTAAAGTCGATGTGTCCTCTTCACCCGTGAATCACGACCGGGAGCACGCCGTGCTCGGAGGTGGGAGAGGCGGGGTGGAGATGCTTCTGGATCATTCCGCGGAGAGGTATCTTTTAAGGCTAGCTCGACGTCAATGTGAACCAACGGGGAATAGAGACGGCATCTGGGCGACTTTCGCGATTACCCTGCAACTTATCTTTCGGGCTTACCCGTTTTTGATGCCGCTACGCTCTCGTAACGTTCGCTTTGACACAGAGCCGTCAGAAGCGTCGCTGGTGTAAGCCAATAAATGCGCTTTTCAGGCGTTCGGACGGTCCGAGGCGAACGCGTGGACATTTCGAGTAAATAATTGCGAACATTGGTTATCCGTGTGAACGATGTTTAAATATGTTAGGGGTGAGAAGCGTGATGCGAAATTTTGTCTGCGACGAGAATTTAAAAAGAGCAGAATAAAGTTAAGGTCGCGCGCGAAATTTTTACACTACCGGATTTTTACGTTGGAAACTAGTTGTTCCTCGATGTGTGGAACAACGTTAGTTCAAAGTGCAGGAGTTTGCCCCAGCAATATTCGTATTAACGATTCGCCAGCGTTTTCGTTCGTTTGAGTATCTGACCTACAAAAACGGATGCCTATTTATTCCCTAATGTATTGGATATCGTGTATATTATGCCACAATATAGGAGAAAATGGGGTTACCAGCATTCAGATGACGCTACAGTTCCCTCTGCAACTACAAAAAGCCACCTTCCTGTCATTAATGATAATACTGGACACTATTGAACTATGATAATGATCATGCTAATGACCGAACAAGATACGCACGATAAGGACGTAACAACGACAATAATAGAATCCAGCGCGAAACACGTGAACCCGTCCAGGCCCTATTAAAAAACCCGCGCCCTAAACGCAATAATAAAACCGTTTCCTTTCAAAGGATGAGATGGCCGCTGATTAAAGATCCTCCTTAGAAGCGAGACTTTTAATCACGATAAGCACGAGCTCGCGGCAGACCGTCCCCCATCGCGCCCCTTAATGACGGGAACGGCCACCCGTAGGAATCTCAGCCGTCGTCTGGATTCCTCGTAGACATCGACACCCCTCGACTCTCTCTCGCCACAGCGTATCATGTATTCCCGCCGCGAAAGAGGCAGCGAAGGATCTGGTAACGCCATTGTGGCAGAAAAATGGAAGTCTCTATAATAGAGGCTTCCATACACGGTGTATAGAGGAGGGTTGAGCGAGGGAGGGGTGGAAACAAGGACAGCGACGAGGCTGGAAGAGGGACGGAGAAGTCGATCGCAGAGAGAGCAAAGAAAAGCGTGGAAAGGCAGGGAAAAGGGAAAAGGTAAGAGCGCGGTATACATCGGCGGACGAAAGGAGGACCGAGCGGAGAGGGTGGACGGAGGGTTTCGGGGTTGGGTGGCTCGAGGAGGGGGCCAGGAAGGAGAGATATCCGCGAGAAGTTAACAGCTACGATATTCGAGTCCGCAGCTGGCGAGTATCGCGGACGAGATGGATGACGCGGAGAATGCAGATCCTTGGTAGGGATGCAGATGGACGGATGGACCAGCCGAAGGGTTGCGAGCGTAAAGGGACAAGCAGGCTGGCAGGGTGCAGCGGCGCCTCGGTGCAACCCTATAGGAGACTGTACGCGCCGCGCCACTATTGGGGTGCACCCGGGGTGGTGGTACGGGGCGGAGCGATGCCGATAGGAGGGTTGCAGCCAGCCTCTAGACGGCTGCTTTTTCGGAGGGTTGGATCAGCGCGGCGCTCGATGCGCGCCGCGAATCTACCCGCGGACGCGGCTCCGAATAGCCGCCCGCGGATCGAGCTCGATGCACGCCGATTCTTGCCTCCCTTGCTTCGCGAGATTGCGATCTTTCGACGTCTTTTGATCAACTTTTGCCCAACAGCTTAAACGTCGGAGGAATGTAATGCTGTAAATCTGTGCGGAATCAATCGTGAATACGAATTGAACTGCTTCGTAGGATATTTTCAGTTTCTATAAAATGTACACATGACGATGGGTAAATAGGATGTTTTTAGTCGAGGAAGACAATTTGTTTCAGTACTACTAGGTTCCATTTGTAGTACTTTACAAATAGCTAGACGGAGTCTAAGAGTTCTTGACTGGTTTGGAATCATATTGTTACAAAACTTTGTACGATCTTAAAATTTCCACGAAAGTTACGCTCACGAAATGAAGAAGAAATTTTGCGATATTTCTCATCGAAGCCACGTTAACGCGCGATCGTTTTAATCCGAGTTTGCGTTCATCGAAAGCGCACATTTTGACGATCACAATCGTCCGAAGGAATTTAATTACATCGATGTACGCGAGCATCCGTCGAAAGGACGCGTTGCTTACTTTTTGTCCGGCTTGCGCGAGTGAACACGGTTTATAGGTGGTGCACGCACACGTTAATGAGAAAACGGGGCGCGCGTAATTTACTGACGAGGAGTAGAACGACCGAAGAGGGAGGACAGAGGAAAGACGTGTAATAGGCATATTACTCTCAATATGGCCTAGGGTGACTTGGCGCTGGTTAATTCGATGTTTAAGTGCGTGTAGTGACATTATAACCCATCGTGGTTATTATTATTATTCCGCGCTGCGAGAGTATAGGCATTTTCGTCGCTCGAGAGCGTCGAAGCACGACTGGGGTTGAAAGTGTTGCAGACTGACCGTGCTTGTATTTCGATTTTTGTACGTTATTAAAACGAGGAATCCGATAATTTTGTGCACGCACAGAAGAGAGAGAGAGAGAGAGAGAGAGAGAAAGAGAGAATTAATCCCGTATTTTCGTTCCGTATTTTTTTCTGTGTGACTCCATACGAATATTTCTTGTCTGTGGATGAATGGACTTAATAAACGTAAATTCTTCATACGAGAGATTGAATGCTAATTCTGTTATACTCATTCCAGTGAATGTGAACATTTTAACGATTCATAAGGTGTAACGAGTACGCTCAGACGAGTATAATTAAAGTTATAATTCTATATTAATAGTAGGGATTGAGAACACAGAATTATGTGTACCAAATTATTTTTTTAAAGTTGCGTCTTCATTTTTCACCAAGAGTGCCTACGTATTTTTCAAGAATTTTATACTACGGGCAAGGTACGTGTCCGACACGATTTGTCGAACCTGCTCCTCGACCCCCGTTTCGCGAACGCTTTCACGGTTCCTACGGTTAAATCGGGTTTCGATTTTAAATGGCATAGTTCACGATCCGACAGCGAAGCCGACACGTGCGAATCCAGCCAGCTAGAAAAAATTCGATTCGACGCAAGAACGTTTTTTGGATTAGCCGATACCAGGCAATCCCGGCGGAGAGTCGTAATTTTAAACATCTGACATCGCCACGCGTGTCGAATCACAATGACGCCTTTCCGAACGGTTGCGTAAATTCGCGTGCTGTTCGTGGGCCGTGCAAATGACAACGCAATCGCTGGTTTGCTGACAGAACGTTGCAGTCCACTGTCATAGAAGTAGAACGTCGGTCTGTAGATCGTGTTAATTCCTAATTGCTTAAAATTAGTCTGAATTGACTGTTTAATTATGCGTCCGCTGAATCACTTTTCAAGTTTACGGCTACAGAAACTTTTCAACTTTATTTCAAACAGTATCAAAACTCTTAACTTCCCCTCAGTACAGAACGTAGCACGTTCACCATGCATCAATATCCTAAGTACGCGGTTCCATTATCTCGCTTGTGCCACGAGACGCGCACCCCAACATTTAATTCCAAAGCTTTCTGTCGCGATCTCGCGTCGCGGATCTCACACGCTCCCGCAGCTCGAAGACGAGGCCCCAAGCGGAGCCAGGAGGATCGACGCGCTCGTGGAACACGATCATCTCAATCGGACTCATCGCGACGCGTCTAGGCGGGTGGTTACGCGTGTACCACGTGCACGCATGTAAATGACAGTGGAGGGTGTGCGAATTGCGGCTAGCAAAGGGGGTGAGATGGAAGAACGAGGAACGGCCGGCCGAGGGAACAAGACGGGACGATGGAGCGAATGATAGATGAGGGGAGAGGTGGAAAACAAAGAGAGAAACTGAGACGGAGAGGAGAAGGGAACGGCTGAGCGTGAGAGAGAAAGGGAAAGCGGTAAAGAGAGAGAAAGACGCATAGTAGGCAGTAGTCGCGTTACTTCCGGTCGAGCGGGCGCTGTGCCTGGCAGCTGCGGAGTTTGCAGGACGGGGGTTGTTGTTGCACATCCATGCGCCCCCTTTTGCGTATCCACCCAGCCACCCCCCGTCCAACCTTCCGCCCGCGTCCACCCTCTCTGCTCACGCTGCTTCCCTCCCCGTCCCCCTGTCGCCCTTCCTCCTCGCCCTCCTCTTCAGCAACCCACCCCCTTTTATCGTTCCGTATCGTCACATTGATTCATTCTCTAATTCGATTAGTTTAAATGGCATTAAAACAATCCTGTTGCGAGCGCGCCCAGCGCGGACCCGCCGAGGCGAGGCATCGCGAACGCGCCGCAACCACCGCAGCTGTTCGCTTCTCTCGCCGGGGCGCGAAACCCCGCCGAGATTCTGGTTTCCCGGATTTTTGCTGCGGTTTAAGGGGCGACCGCTTCGGGGAGACGAGTCGATGTCTGATCGTCGGTGGCTGATGGAATTTCAGATCGCGCGATACCTTAATTACCACGCTTGGGGACATAATAACTCTCCTTTTATGCGTTGCGTTAAAAAAACTCGAGAACTTTTAAGGAAATTGTTCAAACTGCGACGCGGAAAAATGATAAATACGTCGAAGCTGCTAAGCGATCTTTATCATCCCCAAACGATCGCTCGAACACACGAAACCCTCGTTACTCCCACATCCGATACCAAAAAGAAGAAGGAGAGGAACACGGGAGAACACGGAAGAAGGAGGAAAGAACAATCCAGCATCCATCGTTCGCAAAGAAAAGGAAAAGGCACATATATCCTGGGCCGCGTCAAAGGCAATACTGGAACGCTCGGTATATCGCCGTCCCGGTCGGGTCAAAGGCCATTAGGCCCGTGAGTTATGAGACAAGTTCTAATACTCTAATAATCTGGCTGTTGATCGGCCGGGCTGGCTGGAGGCGAGCCTGTGCGTGGAGAAGCGTTTAGAGCCGTGCTTAGGACGCGAGACTTTATTCTGGCCGATCAGCCGCACGCCTCCCTTCCTATTTCGATGTCACCCACTCTCCCCTTCCCGATTCTTCGCCCTCTTTCTCGCGCAACGTCCTCTCTCGCCCCTTCCTGGACCCGGTACTCCCTTCCTGGCTCCGCGGCGAGCCAAGTCAGTGTGAAATTCGGCAGCCCTTATTAAAGCTTACACCCTTGCGATGCCACCGTTCTCTAGCGCGCCACAGACACGCCAGCGTTTCTCAAATTCGAGACCGTAGGCCCCTGATTTTGGACGATTCTGCTGGATCCACTGTTTCAAATATTTGCTCGAGATTCAAGTTCGAGAATTCGTCACTTTTTTGAATCCACTCTCAGCGAAGCGACTTTCAATTGAATTAAATCTCCAAATTAATATATTAATTGGATTCATGAAAGTACTTCGTTGGAATATCGCGGTACCATGTCACTGAACCCTTGCACAAACGCACACGTCCAGTACTTTTCCCTGCTTCGAAAATTCACGCAGGTATGAATAAAAGAAATTCCTCTCCCCCTCCCGCGAATCTCAGACTATTTTCTTGCAAAATAAACCAGCAGCCCGCTGGAGTCATTTTTCCTCGACGTTGACCGTGTGACCCAGGCGGGATTGCGCGGACGGTTCCGCGGAGTACGAAGAGCAAACAGGATAATTTAAATATAAGGATTTCTGCTGTTCCACGTTTACGGCGGCGCATATTGCCGGCGGCCCGAGGTCCGACGATAAACGAGCCCGGCTACTCGCGTCTAATTCCACTTGCGCCGCGGCTAACCGCTACCTCTGGCTCCGAAATGCTCGATCTAATTGGCTGAGATTACTGCCGAGGGAGACGGAAATTTTACAGCGTGTATAACGCACACCCCCGTTGCCAATTCTTTTCTTGACTTGCTGACTGAACGGATATCACGAGCATAATTTTATCGTGATCGTAAAAGGATGGAAAGAGTCATCTTCAACCTACTTGCATCGGTACAAAGGATTTGCTTTAATCTCATTCAACTTTCTACTAGCGAAACTTTACTGGTTACCATCACCTCATTTATTTAATATTGCCAAAAAGAGAGCTGCGTTTAGAAAAACGACGAACGACGATTAGGAAAAGTTACTACTTGCACCAGTACAAAGGATTTGCATTTTCCAAGAATTCTCGGATCAGTAAAACTCCATGGAAATTTTTTATACAACTTGGAACTATGCTTTAATCTCATTCAACTTTCTATCAGCGAAACTTTACTGGTTACCATCACCTCACTTATTTAATATTGCCAAAAAAGAGAGCTGCGTTTAGAAAAACGACGAACGACGATTAGGAAAAGTTACTACTTGCACCAGTACAAAGGATTTGCATTTTCCAAGAATTCTCGGATCAGTAAAATTACATAGAAATTTTTTATACAACTTGGAACTATGCTTTAATCTCATTCAACTTTCTACCAGTGAAACTTTACTGGTTACCATTACCTCATTTATTTAATATTGCTAAAAAGAGAGCTGCGTTTAGAAAAATAACGAACGACGATTAGGAAAAGTTACTACTTGCACCAGTACAAAGGATTTGCATTTTCCAAGAATTCTCAGATCAGTAAAATTCCATGGAAATTTTTTATACAACTTGGAACTATGCTTTAATCTCATTCAACTTTCTATCAGCGAAACTTTACTGGTTACCATTACCTCATTTATTTAATATTGCCAAGAAGAGAGCTGCGTTTAGAAAAATGACGAACGACGATTAGGAAAAGTTACTGCTTGCACCAGTACAAAGGATTTGCATTTTCCAAGAATTCTCGGATTAGTAAAACTCCATGAAAATTTTTTATACAACTTGGAACTATGCTTTAATCTCATTCAACTTTCTATCAGCGAAACTTTACTGATTACCATTACCTCATTTATTTAATATTGCCAAAAAAGAGAGCTGCGTTTAGAAAAATAACGAACGACGATTAGGAAAAGTTACTGCTTGCATCGGTACAAAGGATTTGCATTTTCCAAGAATTCTCGGATCAGTAAAATTCCATAGAAATTTTTTATACAACTTGGAGCTATGCTTTAATCTCATTCAACTTTCTATTAGCGAAACTTTACTGGTTACCATTACCTCATTTATTTAATATTGCCAAAAAAGAGAGCTGCGTTTAGAAAAACGACAAACGACGATTAGGAAAAGTATGATCGCGAAAGTTGGAAAACGCGGCAAAGTTTGAGAGACGCTGTTCGACGCGGTCCGGCGTTACCCCGCCGCCATAGTTGCCGGTTACACGCGCGCTGACTCATCCTGTCCCACATCCGCGGCATCCGCAAACCGTCGGGCGCACGCGAGCGGTAACTAAATTTTAAATTTTTACTTACTTCCAGGCTGCTGCTCACCCCTGTGCCCCCCGTCATTAGCCGCTGCAATCAGCGGCTCGGTATCCGCGCGGACACCCCTATACACGCGCTCGCGCGCGCGCGCGCGTGCTCCCTTTCGAGGGCCGCCTCGTCCTCTTTACAATCCGTCGGCGTCGAGGCTGCCGGATTGCTCGTAACTGGATTAACCACGGATATTTGATAAACGGCCGATGGTCTTCGATCGTGGGGGCGCACTTGGAGCCTCGCGAGCTTCCGGCTCGACGAGTTTTCGCTGAGACGGTGGGACTGGGAACGGGCGACGCGGTTTGGACGGTGATTGCTCGAGCGTTTTTGTCGGGCGTGCGGGTTTCGTTGTTTGGACATATCGGAGGCAGCGTGTTTTCTCGCCGAGCGGTTCGACGAGAGGTTTCTTCTCGAGATGTTTGATTGTTGCGTATCAAGGTGGGAAGTTTGGACCAACGGTTCGCGTCCCTTTTTCTTTCTTTCGTTAATAATTGTGTAGGTTTCAGTTCGTGTTTCGTGATACTACAGCTTCCTGTGAAAGGATGCAGTTAGATCTGACTAATGGTTAGGGACGAACTAACGCTGACAACGAACTCTGAATTTAAGTTAGATACTTTTCAATGTTGTCGTAGGCGCGGTATTGTTTTTAGGAGATAACGACGTTTAGTCGAATTGTATTGGAAATGTAGTTGCGGACTCGAAATGGCAGGTCCGCGAAAAGCCACGTTGCGCGAACATTAATTTTAGTCGCGGCGAAGAAATTCATATTGCAGCCTCCCGGTTTCAATAGCGGTCCGTCAGCACTGGAATCGACTCGAAAACGGCGAACGCCGCGATATTCGATTTTCCTACGGCAGAGGAATAAAGAGTTCTGTTTGGAAATAGCACCGCGGTGCGTGGAAAATGAGAGGCAGCAATTGCCAGTCATGCTTCACTTAACGCGACGCAATGGAATTTAATACCCTTTGTAGCGCATGAAGTAGCAAAACGAAATTAAATTTGAACAAAACGCATCGAGGGGGGAACGAAGTCAAGCGTCACGTTACCGCGTTTGTCCGGAAACATACAACAAATGTAATGTAAGCGTTGCAGATGAATGGCGTGTATTTTCGCTGGAACGGCGCGAGGCGCGCGTGAATAATTAAAAAACGAAAAAAAAAAGAGGGAAGAAAAAAAGAACGGTTGTTTTGAATGTGAAAGGTGTTTGAATATCAATTATTCGCCACCGTGGATGTTGTTATATCGCGTAGAGTAAATAATGCAGGGTTAGATATAATACTAGTGCTAAACCTTTTCACACGCGGGATGCGCATCAAAGTTGCGCCATTGGTTCTACCATTTTCACGTTGGTTCATAACAAAAAACGATAACGATAGTTCCATACCACTTTTCTCCAAAGTAATTAATAAAAGTAGCCATTTTATTCGAATAATCGAACGCATCGATCGGAGAACTCGTATCATTGAATCGCGATCGCGTTCGAACGCCTCTCGATGAAAATCCATCGGAACATCCACGCTTGGTGGTGTCTAACAGAAAGGAAGAAGAAAAAAGTGATTATCGCCGGATCGATGGGTGCTCGAAGTTCGTTCGAGTTTTTCGAGCTCCTCGGAAATGCGTTTTTACGGGGGAGCAAAAGTACACGGGGGTGGGCTTGTCACCAAAAGTTCGTAGGACGAGTGGGAGGAAGGAGCTGGCTGGGGGTGGAGGGTAGCTCGAAGGGAGTAGCGAAATTGAAAAAGTCGGCGCGGAATAAGGACGGAGAAGTCGCCGGCAACTCTTGCGGGAGCGGGAAAGTTCGTCCTTTTGTCTCGAGGACCAGACAAGTTTTTGCAATCGCAAGTTTTCCACGGCCGCCTCGCGAAACGGGAGTACGAGCGACGACGGCGACGTTTCCTGGCCCGAAGTGAAATACTGCGGCTGTGGAGTCAAGGTATTACGACGTAATGCCGCGCCGCGCCGTTTCGTAATGCGAATATTAAGAAGCGGCGTACGCTCCGCTGATTATTCCTGATTTATGCGATTCCGCGGTGGCTCGTCCGGATTTATCGAGACTCGCTTAAGGGGTTACGCGATGCCTTCGTCACCGCGGTAGAAAAAAAGGAGAAAGAATTTTCTGCTATTCGTCTATCTCGTTAGAAACGCTGCGATTGAATCAACAATATTAACATCGAGTAAAATGCTCGCGCGTACAATCGAATAAACGACGGACGCGAGATGAACGCGAAAGACGAAACAATCTCGACGGCGCGGGGATTTTCTAGCGCAAAATAGTCGGCAACGAAGCCAGAAATGATCAGAAGATTTCGTTACGGGATAAACGGGGCCAAGAGTTTCGTTACAGTTGCAATTAACCTGGCAGTTTGGCCCTGGTTGGCTTTTTTCCCTCGTTAATCCATCCCCCTGGCTGGCTTGTTCCGCGTAAACGGGACTGCGGAATAACACGGTCAGAAATTTCTCAAGAATCTTATTTATTATCCCCCTCCTCGGCCTTACCCGACGGGATGGCCGAGCGGCGGAGGAACAATCGCGAACTAATTCAGCCACCTTAATTACCGGCATAAGAACAATAAGATTTAGCGCTCTTTTGTCCCAGGCAAAAACGAGAGATTTCCAGCTCGGGTCAGCGGCTGTCGAGCACCGCGTTCGCAGGTAAACGGTCCATGGTTGCATCCCACCGAGCCATCCGCCATTGTTTCGGCTGGGCCGAGCGTAATGTCCGCGCGACGGATGCACTTTTCGACTTTGGCGTTCGTTGCTGCGCACGAAACGAGAAATTTACTTCGATACGACGTTAGACAACTGCTTGCAACTGGGATTTTCTTAAGATTTCCGTGTGACGTACAACTCTTTGAAAATGGAGCTTCGCCAATGGAATTTCGATACGACATCGAAGAGAACTTTCTCAGAGGTTCTATGTGGCTAAAGTTTATTTCTTCAATAATTTCCCTGATATTTTAACGAGCATCGCGACACCAGAAACACGAACGATACGACAAAGTTAATTAAAATAGTACAAACTACACAAGGGAATACTATATTTACTCGGCCGTTTAATTTCCTTGAAATGTCGCCGCAGGAACTGGGTATGTTCGCTCCATTCCAGAGTACACCAAAAGTACTGCGGCAAATTATAATGCTGGATTAAATGTTAATTAATCGGGTATCCAATAAACTGGTAAAAGCAGATGAAATTAATTGCTTCTAAACTACGTTGCCGAACGTCAACAGAGCGCATTAAAAACGATCGTTTCGATTACATCCCTCATTTAGTTATCGCCACGCTAGTTAACCGAGACAGTTCAACCTGCTCCGTTAAAATGGCTCCGAATAATTACCAGTTCGAGAAGTTAGCCACGCGAATACATCGAGAAGCTATTGGCGCACGCGGAGCGCGAAATCGTGGGCCGAATAAAGGAACTGCGGTGACATGTGTGATCGGTCTTTTGTCGGAGTCAAGTTCACCGCTAAATCTTTGACGTTCCGATAAGGCCAAGACTCGTTCCGCCGTAGCTCGAGTTGGCGATTTTCCAGACTGCTGCGATTGAACATGTCAGTAATGCAGCAAATGGAGAACAGCTCCGCGGTGCGCTCGCTGGTGCTCACTGCGAGTGGTCCCGAGTGGACTAGAGTGCGGTTCATTATAATTTAAATATCTCGACGATCGTTCTTTCACGAATTTATACATCTACCTACATCCTGCTCGTGTCGAGAGAAGGTACGGATAACGTGGAAATGTACATTTTTTGGTATCAGGAAATATGTGGACGTCGTACTTTTCGTACAATTCTCTCCGAAGATTAAACGTAATTGAAGCTCCGTCATAATTTACAAGACACGCAACAGTTCTCTCACTTTCGCAGCTTGTATAAAATTATTCACGACATCGTTCGATGAACGACGATCCTGTGTCACAACAATACCGAAATCCACTCGTTAAAACGAGTAATATCGTTCGACTCGACGCTCCTTACCGCGCAAGAATGAGCTCGTTCAGTACGCTTTGTCGTCCTGTCAAGAGATCACGGTCGATGAGAAACGTGTACCTATCGACAGAAGAATCGCAAGTGCGTTTTTAACGAAGACGGAACAGACAGAAAAGGGAGTAGGGGCGCGGGTAGAGCAGAAGTGATCGAAACTTCCGGTCCGACTCATCAGCACGCGTCACCCCATATTACGGATAACTATTCTTTCCGCTCGTTGCGAGTCCCCATTGTGAAGGGAGACCCTCGCGTAAGCGATACACTTTAGGGAGATCTCCAATTTTCTCCCCACTCCCCCTCCCAATAGCAGTATTCCTCTCTCTTTCTCTTTAGAACAGCGATCCACCCCGCTGCGCGGGCTACCCTTCGCGTACCTTCCTTCGCCCTGCGCCTGTTTCCTTGATTCTCGTCCTACGTTGGCCTCGTTTCGCGCAGAGCCACGAGGATACCTTCGATCTCTCGACTCGTACCGCCGTGAAGGGGCGCAAGGAGAGTGGAAGAGGACGGACGGATCGAAGGGTGAAGGAAACGCGATGTAATGGGGGGTAGGATGGATCGCGAGGGAAGGCAAGGAGGAAGGAAACGGTGGAATTTATAGCTGGGGCATATTGCGCGCAATTTTATCTCCTTTTAAAGGCAGGTTTACGTGGTGTAACGTTAAGTGGCACGGTTGGGTTTACACGGCCATGGAACAGCGGGATGCTGTCTTAATACGGACTTTGCCTGTCCGAGGTCGAATGGGTGCAACTTCGTTAACCTGCGTCGATGGTAGATTTCGTTTAAAGAAACGTTGGTAACGATATCTCGAAGAAAGCGGGTAGCGCAAGAAAATGGGGCATAGAAATCGAGAATGGTGAAAGTGCCGTATACCGCGATGCCTTCTGAATCAAACGGAGCTGAAACGGGAAGCAGAAAGGGCAGAGAGCGGTAGCTCCTTAAAGGAGAGACACGGGGCGAGTAAGGATCGAATCGAACGGAAGAAAATGAAAACGACGAGGGAAGGTAAGGATAAAAAGGAAACAGGCCGCGAGAGAAGGACGGGGCGTTGGGGACGCGGTAAAAGGGGATGAAACAAAGGGATAGGAGATAGAACGGAAGGAAAAAGGGGGCGAACGTGAAAGGGGAGAAAGAAAGTGGAGGGAAACGCAGGAAAGGTGGACGAAGGGACTCTGGCTCTCCTCGATCCTGGTTCCGGATTAAACTTTAATTGATTCAACTCCGTGGTCTGTAGTCAGCGAGGCGCATAGGAGAAGAGGGCACTCGCTCCCTTGCTCGGGCGAGCCTGGCCAACGTCGAAGGCACTCCTCTTTTTCCTTTCAATCTCTTGCACCAGGATGCGCCTATTATTCTGTTCCGTGGCAGGCCGATAAGTCGAGACGGGATCGACTTGGACGATGAGAGGAGGAATATAATAATTGCCAAGGAGAGAAAAGAAACCGCCCCTGGCGTAGGCTATCCGCCGCTCTGATTGTTGCCTCCGTCGTCTATCAACGACAATAACAACGGGTAATTATTTTTAATGACGCAAATTCGATCAGAACCGCGTCGTCGTTCGTTTTGTATCGGAATCAATGAATCGTGCCCGGGTGTCATTGTTTGCGGTCGCAGATACGATGGCCGAGGATCGATCGTGTAATTTGTCAATTCGCTCGGGTAGTTCGTGCCTGTTCGAGATCGTTGAATAAAGTTCGCTCGATGGCTGTCGCACGCGTTCCGTTCACGTGGGAAAAGTCCGCAAGGTTGTTCACTATTTTTAACAACTTTTCCACGTCGTCTCGAGCCTCCGGCGTCCATCTTGTTTACGTCGAACGTTCGATCAGTCGTCCCGAATTTCCTCCCTCGCAAATCTCTAGGCAAAGACAGCTCAATTCGTACCGATCCGTCTACTCCACACCATTCACTCTGTATACAGAAGCTCGAAATAAATGCGACGATGTTTATCAAGCTCCGCCCCTGAGACTTCCCGCCCAAGAACACCGTTTTAATCTTGCAGAAACGAAGAGTGGCGAAGGGGCGAGAAGCTCGCGGTACGAAAGTAACAGAACGATCATAGACGGAGGGACGTCGAAGAAAAGGGGCAGGCAGGGCAGAAGGGTGGTCTAACCCCTGCGCTGGGTCTTTTATTTGCAAATAATTGAAAGAGCCGCGCAGAAAACAAAGGGCAGGCCAGTTCGTGGCTGTCTGATGTATTGGGGGTTGCGCAACGCGCCGCGGTCGCCGAATAACGCAACAATAGTAACGGGTTTGGATCATTATAATTTCAAATTCCACGCTGATCTCTCTTCGACAAATTTCTATTCTAATCTCCCATGGGGGGGTATTCGAATAGTAGGGGTTCGACGAAATAATTCTCGCAAATGCGAAATCCTGTAGAACGAGCTACAATTTCGCGCAATTATTCCCCTCGGAACCTCAAGTTAAAGAGATTGAAGGAGTCAGGAAGAAAACAGAGGGTGGCTGCAGCAGCTCGTGGTTGCCCGCGTACATCCTGCTGGGATTCGCAGCGCGTCGCATTCAGGGAACGACGTTAGAAACGGTCAGGAGAATCGCATTAGCCGCGGCCCACGAAATAAGTGAGAAGTAACACATAGCCTGGTCCTGGGTAACTTGATTCTTCCCTTCCAGCTTGTCGTCCCTTCGGACTGGTCCGCTCTGGTCCGCTCTCGATTCTCGTCGTTTCCTCCCGGCCTCTTCCTTCTCTCGTCCGTTTCCCCGTGTCGCATATTCCTGGAGTCGGGCGTGTATGCGTGTGTACGTGTGCGGCGCGGAACATCCCGAGAGGAGCAAAAGGGGGACGGCAAAAGGAGGAGTGTGGAGCGAAAGAGACAGAGAAGGGGAGAGAAAGAAAACGGAGCTCGGGGTTGGTCGACCCGAGCAACGCGGCCGGGCAACGTCAACGTTGATTGGATTTTACAGCTAACAAGAAAATTATATTCGAGATTGGGTAGGTAATCGTGCGAGGCGCATCTCTCACGGGTCGCACACTTGCGAGCCGGGGCTTCTCTTTTTTTGTACACCCTCCTCTCTTGCGGCTCTCTCATCTCTTACGGCAGTTTTCACCCCCCTTGTTGCGGGAAACGTTACAGAAATAACTCGTCAAGGCGATTACTGGCTGAAGATTACTCTTTCTCTCTCGACGTATGCACACACGCGTGGCGTGCACGTATATATATGTATAAATATATATAAAAGACCCGGAGGGTGTTGGCAGGTAGCGCGAGTGCCGATTGCCAGGCTCGCAAAAATATCCGCTCGCAAGAAGCGGCGCCGTCGAGGTTCCGCGCCTCTGCGTCCCCTTCACCCTTTCTCCGCGACCGATTTAACCCCTTCGGAGTGAAGGTGTTCGATGATCACGCGGCAAACTTTTTCGCGACGCTCTTTACGGTTCGCTTGCACACCACCCCGCGCTGCGAGTACTCCGCTTTTAAATGACTTTGAAGTAAATAAAGGAAGCTCTAAGTGCCGTTCGCGAGCCGAACGGCGAAAGGGTTTCGCGGCCTTTTTTTCAAACGCCGAACGCGGTTAACGTCGATGAAATCGAGGTGAAGGGTTGTTTGCGTCGGATGGCTGATTACGAGGGAACTTTTATTAGATCTTTTCGTTTGACAACGAGCGTAACGTTCTAGAGAGAGAGGGTAGCTTATATTTAACGAGAGCTAATATCCGTTGTAACAAATCAGACGATTACGCGTCCAACCGAATCCGTGAAGATTGCGCTGTAAAATGTCAAAGATAAAGGAGAATGTCGAATACTAAAAAAAAAAATCAACGCGCGTGTCGCCGTGTAGTCGTGTAAATAGACACGACCTATAACATTATTCAGCCCTTTTATTTCTATGGCCTCGTTAAGAAATATTTACCGACGACGTATTATAAATAAAACAAAAAAAAAATGTTTCCGATATCTGCGTCTCTGCACGGCTTGCATCGAGATGCTAATCCATCAAACGCGGAGGTAGAATCATTACGTATGCGACCGCACAAAAAATGGGAGAAGGAACCAGACTCGATGGACGCGATCGGAAAAGGGTGGGCCGTTTCAAATTTAAAAGAGGGAGATTATACGGAATCGTAAAGCCACGCGACCGGAGACTAGCAGCAGGCACGTCGAAGCACCCGGAACGTTAACGCTTCCGGTTTCGCAGGAATAACTAAGTTTTCGGCTCTGCCCGAGTCCAGGCTGGACCGGCAGCGGCTCGATGGAGGCTCTGGCACTGCCGCGCCGTGCTCGGGTCACAGACCATTAAGTCCCAGGTTTACCACAATAAGCACGCTATTCCGCCCTGGTCGGCGGGTTACCGCTATTATCGAACCAATGAGCCACGGACACTGATTCACCGGATTTTTCCCGTCCCCGGATGCAGAAATTCGATGCACTCTTAGCTGCATCGTCTACCGCATTCGTGCTCCCTTCCCCTCTCTCGTCTTTTTCTACGGATCGCGGTCTCCATTCTGAAATCGTTCGAGTAATCGTAATGGCTGGGAAAATCTGCGCTCACAGGAGCGTGAGGGAAATTGAGTACCTGCAGCGAGAGTACCTAAACGAATAATTGATGTCGTAGGGATTCGGTCCTCGTCTTTTGTGTTGCGAATAAATTAGTTTCGAGAACAGTTGCTGCGCACAATTCACCTGCACGTATCGCACGAACAGGTGGACGCGGACCATTTGATCGTGGAACGCGACGAAACGAGTCTCGCTCAAAGTCACTCGTATCTTACGAGTCAATCACGTGTAGTCACGTTATGCTCGCGAATGAACGATATCAAGCACAGGTCGTTTCGTCGTTTGACTGCCTGCTCGTTTTATGCGATAGCATCGAAGATCCGACCAGCGAGCAGCGACGTGGTCGCCATTGCCGGCAATGGAATAGTTCTTGTGCGCGCGGGGGAGGGTCGCGAAGGGGTGGCCGAAGTATATTACCAGCGTTACGCTGGTAGCGACCCCGCTGTCGCTATAATCTGTTTATAAAACAATTTGCGGGCCAAGTGATGCGTGAGATACAATATATCTGCAAACATTGTTAGCATCGGTCCAATGAGGATCCGAGTGAGGAGCAGGCGGGGGAGGGATGCGACGGAGAGGGAGAAAAAGAGAGAGAATTTTGGGAGGTGGTGTACGCGGGAACTCCAAGGGATAGTCCCTTCTGATCTTTCGAGGATCCGCGTTCTTTTGGTGATTCAGCGTGATTTAATAATGACAGGGGAACGAGTCTCGAATGTTCATTTCGTCTGTTCGATGCACGTTCCGGGACTTGTATTTTGGATACTCGGCGTCTCGTGAATTTTTGTATCAGGAAGGAGTAAAATCGATCCATGCCGTAACAATGATTCAAGGCATTTCAGACATCTGATTTCAGACATTTACCCAGCAGAGAATTATAAATCTGTCGGTCGCGCAATCGATTTTATGTTAAAATTAATCCCTCGGAGTCCATAAACCTAGGTAGCAATAATCGTTCGTATGTATTTTTACACCAAATGCCCGGTGCTACGTCTGAAAAGAAAAGCACAACCTGCAGCCTCCGTGCAACAGACTAGCTCGAAACAAAAAACGTCTCGCGATAACGAAGCGCTAAGAGTAACAGAGAAAAAACGAAAGGGGGTATCCAATGAATTACAAAAAAGAAGGCTGGGCATCGAAGCATCGCGAGGTGGACGGGTTGCCCGTGCATGTGTGGACGCGTTCGCGCGCGTGTGTGCGCGCTCGCGAGACGACACGGCATCGACGCGCGCATTCGAAAAGAACTGGGAAGAGAGCTCGTTTTCTCGAGCCCCGCGTCGGGCGCGTTCACCGTTTTAATTAATCGGATTCGAGATTTCGTTATTACCACCGATTAGCTCACGTACCAATGCGCATATTTTTTCGAACGTAAAACGCGAGTAGAGACTAAAACATCAACGGCCCGACGGTCTGCTAGCTGATGACGGACAAAACGCGTATCACGCTCCTCACCCCCTTCCGTGCCAACCCCCTCGACGAACCACCACCGCCATTCCCTGCGCCTCCGCGCACCCCTTGTCCTGTCTACGAGTCCAGTCTCTCTCCTCTCTCTCTCTCTCCCTCTCTCTCTCTGGTCCACCGTGTCCGTATGACTGGCCCACCCCCTCGTGCACGCTGGACGCTCGTCATCCTCTCGCAGGGTGCAACGTTGCATCGGTGTCCTGCGTGACGCTACACTTCACGCAACAGTAATTTCATCGTTATTTTTATAAATTGGGTGGCCAGGGTTAACGCTCCGGCTGGCTCGCCCGTCGGATTACAGCTTTTTGTAATATTAAAGTTCAACGCCGCTCTACGCGTCCGGCTCCCGTTGTACATATTTTCGCGTGCAACCCTCCACCCGTCCGCCGCCGTCGCTCTCCGTTCCATCCGTACCCCGCGCCGTCCACCGTCGTTGGTCGTTTCGCTGGTAGGTTGTTTGCCCAACGGGGGACGACGAAATTATCGCGAGCGTCGGTGACGAAACGAGCGCGAAACGACGCGGAGACGGGTCGTTTTTCTTCCTTTGGCTTCGGTGGGACGAATGGCGGCACCGGAGATTTTCCTCCGGCCGTTTCAATGCGTCGGACGCTACGGATTAATGCCGTTTTGGTACATTTCGGTAGTTAATAAACTATATATCGGTATAAAGGACCTCCAAACATTCTTGTAAGATATCTACAAGAGAGCCAAAGAAATGTCTCTCGCAAAGGACAATATGGCCATTAGCTATGAACCAGTGTCAATCGATCGCACGCTTATTCACGTCCTCAATTACACGTACGACAGTAACACGCGAGCCACCCATCCGGACAAAAACTCCCAATACAACCATCGACACCTTTAATCAGAAATTCCGATCTGACTCTCGTTTCCAATCGTTCGGCTCGCGTCCCAGAAGGTATCCGAGCCCTCCAAGGGGCGGCGTTAATCGTCCCTTATCAGCCGGCAATAATTCGAATAATTCGACGCCGGGGCGTCCACGAGAGCCTGCCAGCTTCCTGGTTGACGGCGCGTCCGAAAAGTAAGTAGCTTTTTATTAAAGCGGCGGGCGTTCGCGCGACCCGCTCGCGTTAGGGACGGGGTGCGGTGTTCGCGAGACAGGGTGAAGGGGAGGGAGCGAAGCTGATCGCGGAGGTGACGAGGGTAGGTCGTGCCGGGACCGTCCTTTCTCTCCGTCCCTCTCAGGGGCGTCTAAAGTGGGCGGCTTGGTGACACAGGGGCGGGTTGAGGGTCCAGGGCGAGCTGCCCGAGGGGGGTGTCTCCGGCACGTGACTGCTCGTGCCGCTGCAGGAGGGCAGCCCATAAAAAGAACGAGCTTATACGCGCACGCAGGAGCCGGCGGACGATCGACGCCACGGAGGATCGGCGCGAAACGCATTATCGTGCGGCCTCCAAGCGCCGCGTGCATCCCTTTAGGCGCACGAGGGTGCCCACCCCCGGATGATTGATACGCGATTCGGACGAGTGTAAATTCTGATTGCGCTGTCCGTGTATTATGATCGAAGGTACTTTGCCGGAGGAACCAGCCCGGTTCTTTGGACGCGGTGCGCGTGTGCGCGTGAGAGGAAGGGCGCGGGGTAGGTTGGGCGACTGTGTGATTATGATATAGTTGTCGCGTTTGAACGGAGGTCGCCAGGGGGTGCCATTGTATTGTGTAGCAGGCGATTAATAAGGTAACTACATGGGTTTTCAGTTGACCGAGGTTTGGGAAGATGAGAACGATCGTTGGGGTTCGAGGAATTTGCTTGATGGGAAATAGACTTGGTTCGTTATTATTGATTCTTGTGTTAAAAATTAGCTGTTTGTATATTTTCACGTACATTTAATTTATACATAAATTATGTATCTGGTAAGACAAGTCACGCAGCGTCCAAAAATAAATGTTGACAATAGTCTAAATATTTTGCTACAGTCACAGCGGGGGAAAATGAAAAGAATTCTCCACCCCTACTGTAAGTTAGCAGGCAGTCGCTATGCGCAGCTCTTATTGACGAATTTGTACGTCAAACATCAAACACTTCATCGAACTATAAACGTCAGTCAACGGTACATGCTCGAACGTAATAGATTCAGTTGCTGGCAGGGGTGAATATGATTTTAAAGTCCCTTTTTCGGGGTCCTCCGAGCTGTTTGTTCAAGTTGTGTACTCTTCGAAGGGGCACGCATGCATACAGACAGATACGAGGTTTCGAGTAGCTTCTGTTGGTGATAGTTTTTATTCATACCATCTGATACGACTCTTCATTCTTTGCACATACTTTCTGGTCCCGTGCAACAAGTTACACGGGCAATTAAAAAGGAGGAAGCTGTTTCTTCTTTAAACGAAGAACTATAACTAACTAGAGATACAAATTAC
Organism: Xylocopa violacea; assembly: GCA_963969225.1. NCBI lineage: Eukaryota > Metazoa > Arthropoda > Insecta > Hymenoptera > Apidae > Xylocopa > Xylocopa violacea. The sequence goes on along the minus strand of CAXAJV010000005.1, from coordinate 32,423,691 downwards.
GAATTTTTGCGCGCTTGTTAGATTGCTCGGACAAGGAACAAGTGTCAGACGTCGAGCATAATCTGCGTGCATGCTCCAAATGACGGGTATCACAGACGCAGTCACCCTTCCAGATCGTGCGCTCGTTCATCGAGCGTCTCCCATAACAATCGCCGTGTAATTCGATTCGATATCGAGAATTAGAGTTATGATTCCGTAGGAATAATATACGAGCAGGTCTTACTGTGGGCCCAGTGCCGGCACGTGCTGGACGTACGTGCACGTCGGCGTTCCAATTATAATGCGCGATTTGATACGCGCCGTTGCGATGACGGCTCAATTCGCTGAGATTTTTCATGCCACCCTGCACTCGTTGTCTCTCCTTTCCGACTGGTTCTTACATTTATAAACGCACGTTTTCGTCGTGGAGTAAAACTACATATAGTGTAACATCGCATCCGTGCAATTCTGTCCAAAGCCATGGTAATTTCATTAAATTCTACTGTTTTTACGGTGAAATGTACCGCGAGTGGGCGCGATTATCGCGTACCTATATCACTGGCCGACGCAAAACTTGTCGCAGTCCGTCGACTGCAAATTAAAAATTAACTCTGCAAATCTGAATCATTCTTAAATTTATCGATAATTCACGCAATAAACACTATTTATAAAAAAATCTAGATTCAAATTTCACGCGTCAGTTGTTCGTCGAGATTGAAATCGAGATCAGCAGAGATCAACGGGGCTAGCGTGCGACTTTAGCCACGTATGTCTCGAAAAAGTCTGATAAGCCACGGTAACGCCCACGCAAAAAAAAAAAAAAAAGAAAGAAAGGAAAAGAGAAGGGAAGAAGGGGAACCAATGTACGGCGAGGTTATTAAAACGCGACGAGGAGGAAAAAAAAAGTTGATCGGCGGGCAACGAGGCGCGTGTCGAGGCGAGTGACGGCCGATTCTCACCCCGTTAACGTGCCTCGAACCCCTAAACGGTTAAACGGCGTTACGCGCTCGCCGTGCGCCGCACGCTCGTTCGTGTGGTGCATCGTGCAAACTCATCGATCCCGGTTTCGCTACGATTTGCATTTAGTAATGACCCGGCATGCCTCTGACTGGTCGTCGTCGGTGGCGATATTGAAAATGGACCGATCGATGCGTCGAGTGGATGCTCGATTCGCGAGGATAAATCTGGGAGGCTCTCCTACGCGCGACGTTTCTCCCCCGGCTTGGAATCTAAGAAGTTCGTGTCGATAAGGAACGATATTCTTCGCGTATCCCATGATTCGATCCGATTTCTTTTACGGGACGTATTGTACTCGGAATTATTGGATAACGAGACAGGGTATGACCTTTAAATGCAATAAAACGCTCGGACATCGCGTTATCCCTCATTTTCTCCGCCGCTTGAAAACCAAAGTCCTCTTCAGTCGTCCGGTACCGAGTACACGAATCTCCCTTGTTACATAATTTCAGAAAAATCCGCACGAAAGCGGTCCAGCGCTGGAGATACGGGAACAAAAAACGGGGGTTAGTTGGGTGATACTGCAGACGCGTATAGAGAGGGGGATGGTATAGTACATTTGTAGGAAGCGCGAGAAGAGGGGCGTGGAGGGCGCGGGGTGGACAGAAGGACAGCGGGTCCGCGTAATATAATTCAGTAAGTTTATGACTGGCCCGGGGGAACGGTGGCGGTTTGCATATAACCAGGGGTAAGTTCGCCGCGAGGTTTCGCGGGCTGGAGAAAGACGACGATGCAGAGAACGAAACGGAGAGGGTGGATGGTTGGCCGTATTTCTTGTCTGGTGAGCTTTACGGTGCTGGGCTGCGTTATGACCGTCGAATGGATTATCATTTCTCTCTCTTTCCGCCCTGTCCACCCCTTCGTCCCACCTCTGTCCTCGTCACTTTTGCCGGGCGTCCCTCTTTCTCGCCGTTTCCTCTTCGCTTTCGTCCTTTCTTCGGCCAGCCGGCTTCTTCCCGCTGTATCCTGTAAGAAAGCTCACCCCACAGCCGGTCGTTCTCTCCCTCACCCCTCGCAAAGACATGCAAAGCAGTTTGAGAGGGGAAGGGAGGGCGGTAGGTCGAGAGGGACAGCGAGAGGGACGTGGTTCGAATAAGGACAGGCTGCGTTAGACTGCGAGGGATCGGAGAAAAAAGAGAGAGAGAGAGAGAGAGGAAGAGGACGAAGAAGTAGCAGAATATCCACGAAATGTTCCTTTTTCCGAAGCTCTTTTCCTCTTTCCGAGCGTTGTTACCAACACGCTCGAGTTTTCTGCTCGCGCACGAGATAGCGGGAGATGGCTCGACGGATACGAGGCAAAAGAAGAAAAACGGGGAAGGGGGAAGACCGATGCCACCGTGAAAAGGGGTTAGGGGGTGGCTCTTCGGCATGTACCTAACGGATAGGTAGACCGACAGGTACATGAGCGAGCGCACGCGCGCCAACGGCTGCCATGGGTTTACATAAAAACGGGGCTGCATTAGCGTGCTATAAGTATATAGGACGATTCAAAATATGCGAGCCTGATTTCGTGATTGCACTAGACTAATGGAAAACCGAGAAACCGACAAACATAAATTGTTCAGAAGATATCTTTCAAGCACGCCATTAGAAACAACTTATACAGAGCAGACATCTTTGGACCATTCATAAGACGTCTTTTTGCTATCAACGATGGTTAGTTGCAATTAAATGACTTGAATCGATGATGGGCATTTCCAACACGACTCGTCGAAACCCAAACAACGTACAACAAGGCTCGTACAGACATTCGCTGTTTTAGTAACGACCGGATGTTATAAAACATCCTGTAGCGTGGTCCACCAGAATCCGTGAGCGTGCATACTTATAAGTTTGCTGGAAGAGTGTAAGTGTATACGAGTGCGTGTATTCCTCTAGGAGTACGCGAGGCTGGAGGTCTCATCTTATGTTGCACAACATTGGCCGCCATCATTGGAGCAAGCCGGCTGGAATTAATTTGAATGTTTTTTGAGCGGTACAGCCCGGGGGTCTTCGTCTCGCAAGAAACGCCAGGAACCACCGCCCCCGCCGCGACTACCCACCGCGCCACCCCTCGAACCTCGTCCTCGCTACCCCACGATCTCGTGTCCCTCATCCCTCCCATCGTGCCCCGTTCCCGCGAACCTCGTAAATATACACCGATATTGCGTTCGCCGTGCCCAAGAATGCCGCAATTTATCTTTTCCTGCGTCGTTCCGCGGGAAAACCGTTCTATTGGCCGCCGCGTACCGCTCGTGGATACCTGAACGATGCTCGAGAGACGTTACCATCGATAACAAAATGGTCAACAAAAAGCCGTCACGGTCGACGCAAAAAAGTTATCCATAAAAATATTCCAGTAAACCGTCGTATTAACGCACCGCGAAATAAAACGTCGACCGTGGACAAAAACGGAACGGTTTCCCACGGAACGATAGATCCTTCGGTGGTATCGCGGCGGCAATTTCGCGTGGCGGCAGCCACGAGGAAGGCGAACGTTCATCGTCGATCGCGCGTGGCGGCGCGAAGATCGATCGTCGTTGGATCGGTCGAAACTGCAGTTTACGAATTCTCCGCTCTGGACCGGGTGCGGCAATCGACGATTCGCGTCGGCGGTGTACGCGCGCGCGCGACCACTATCAGCCATGATCGGCGTCGCCGATGTCAGCCACGGGGGTTGGGAGAGGCGTGGGTGGGGGCGGTTGGCGCGCACTGGCGCACGGGTTTATGTAGCAGAAGTGATGGCTACATTTGTTCGTTATTTCGTTGCGTTTTTGTTTTTAGAGGGACTTTATTTACGACCGGATAGCGGAGCCACAAATATGCGACGAGATCGGCCGCCGCGTTCCGTTCGGGCGCGCGTACGTTTGCACTTATGCGAACGTGCCCCGTCCGCCCGTTCGTTCGTTCGTTCGTTCGTTTGTTCGTTCGTTCGTTCGTTCGTTCGTGGACGTTATTTCGCGCGGCACTTTTATATCCACAATAATTCGCGGGAGGGTGGGCGTCGGTGAGCTGCGTCCATCGACATCGCGCACGTCGCGGCGCGTCACGCGAACCGCGAGTAATGATAATGAACCGCGGCGCACTGGCGATAGGTGATTTATACGCACCTTTCGTCTTCGTTGCGCTCGCTGATTTTTTTCGACCCACCCCTTTCGATCGTCCCGCAACAGCATTTCTCGTGGACGGTCCTTTTTTCGACGTAGCGAAAAACGATTCGCGGCGAAATCGTGGGATTCGTTGACGGACGAATCGGATTAATCAGCGGGACTTGTCGACGAGGACGTTCGTGTGTCGCGGCGTATAATGCGATAGGCTGAACCTCGTGTTGGCGTGCTCGAGACACGATAGATTCGTCCGACACCCTTGTCGCGTAACGCGGAACCGATTCGAGCCCGCGTTACAGAACCGAGGAGCATTTAATTAGCTCCGTAGATATAATTAAGGAGGAGTGGTCAAGCTGAAAGGCAAGGTCGTAATGAATCGCGAAACGGGCGAACGAGCGGGCGAACGAAAAATGAACCGGGGCCTGCGGAAGTTTCTTTGCCGGCTTTCGTTTTCATTCTACTTAATACAGCATAAGACGTTGATCTTGAAATAAAACTTATTAAAAAGGGCTCGGCCCGGTTTCACGGGATCGGGAGCGCTTTTCGTTCGCCATGTCTTCCTCCGCTACCGTTCGGCCACGCACGGCTGCCCGTGAAAGAACGCCAATTTTTTGCTCTCGAAACTTTCCCGGAACGTAGCCGGGGCCGCCGCGAGGCCGCCGGAGCGGTTTCGCATAATAAATCTGAGAGATATTTGTTAGGGTAGCTAGGAAGCATTTGTCTATGTTAAGGGGGTGGAAAGGGCGCCGACAACGCGGGCGCCTCCATCTATCAACGGCTCCAGCAAACACATCAATCCACGACTCACGCCACGATGGGCGATTTTAAGGGTGGGAAAAAAATAAGCGCCGATCAGAGCCCACGTCACGAGTCGCGTGCAATCGAAACTTCGTGGCTGATCGGGCGCGGAGGACAATTATCCGGTTTCGCAAAATAAAATTGTAAGCGTCGACTGGTTTTTCGATCTTTACGGTTAAACAAGAAGACTTTGCACGTAACTTGGGTATTTTTTATTTTCTGCACAAAATCTGAGAATAACGCTACAAACACGCATCGTAACAATCTCTGAACCAATAAATTTCTCTTCTCTTTCTGGCAATGCCAAGGATAATTTATTTTTTACTGGTATTTTCTGTAAGCTAGTCGTGGGGCTGCTCGCAACCAGGAACGCTCAGTATTCTTCGAATGTCGCGGACAGGATTAAAGTATAACGGCGGGCGCGCGGCGAAAGGAACAACAATGCTCCCCCATTGAAAATGTATCGGGAGGTAAATTTCGATTACAGGCTACCGGTTGTTTCGACCGCGAAAACGTTGACAATAGGCAATTTCGCATTTCAAAGGACAATATAGGTACTCGTCGTGATCAGCATGTAATTAGGTGCAGTACGTGGGCAGGCACGTGCGGACAATTCATCAAGGGGCCTTGCCCCTGAACGCGCTTCGATCCGCACCACGTCATTTACGGGTGTTACGGGCGCAAGGCATTTTGCGCAACTTCCCGGTATTACCGCGCCGATTTCGCAATTGGCAGCGTATTAATTTCGTCCCGGTGTTTGCTCGAATAATCGAACAACGGGAAGCGTTCCTATTCCACCCTTACTGTCGCGTCAGCGTTCCCTAATTGGAGCCAGTTTTTTACACCATCTCAAATATAAAAGTAGCTTTTCAACTTTTCATTTTGTACGCAGCAACGAACTTCTCCTCCGCGATCATCGCGCACAATGCGTAACTCTAATTTTTTAACGTTAAAAACGTTACTTCTCTGTCTTCCGGCTTGAAACTGTATAAATAATCGCAGAACCAGGCAAGAACTTGCCGCACGGATTGATCATACTTTTTCAACGCGAAACAATTTCCATTCCTGGCGAGTTCGGTCGCGTAAACACGGCTGCGAGCTTGAAACGAGAGCCGGCCAGCCTGGCATAAGCGTTAAAAGAATTCATCTCGGTCGAAGAACAGAAGTAATTGCGATTCGCCTGGCTGGCATTGTCCACCGTCCGCCTGCGTCTGTTCCACTTTTTACCGAGTCTCCTTTCCCGCGCGCGCGAAATTCAATTACGAGCTACGACGTCCGCCATCCAGCCACCGGAACGCGGCTCCTCTTCTCTCTCTTTTTTTTTTCTTCTCCCTCGAACTCGTTTCGCCTCTCATCTTCCCGCGCGTGTTTCGTCGAAAAACCGAACGAAGTCGAGAAGACGAAGGGAAAAAGAGGAGACGCCGTGCGGGGATGAGAAAAAGGAGTACAGAAAAACATTTCGCGCGACACTTCACGGCTAATCCACTTACTTTCCGCCCGCCAAGTACTCAACCTAATTAACCGAGCCGCTTCTCCGTCGTTCTTCCTTCGCGGGCGTAATCCTTCCAGCGGCGAACAAAAATCCAACGACCCCGCCTTTTTCGTTCGCGACGATTCTTTAAAATGGGTCACCCCGCGCGCGTTACGCGGCACGTGGCCGCACGCATGCTCCTGCGACCCGCGAACGGGTGGGTGGGTGTCTGCGTAGGTAGCTGGCCCGCGTTCTCTTGTCTGCCCTCGGTGGCGGGTTGCTATAGAGACGCGTAACCATCCAGCAAAGGGAACATAATGGCGGTGGGAGAGGAACGGAGCGAAATAGGAACAGACGGATGGTGGCGGTGGCGCGGGGTGTGGGCTGGCCGTCGGGGGTGGTGAGTTTCGGTGGTAAGAAAGAGGGATATTCTCTCCTGGACGTAACCGGGGTGGCTGAAGGAACTGGTAAATGGGATTAGAGTCGACACGGGTATTGGCATCCGGCGTTGAATTCTTGCAACGCGGACACGTACGTATCTTTTGAATCGAGAATTTCTGATACCCGCTGCTAAAGCGAAACTTGACAAGCGGGGTGTTTCGAGGAAGTGGAGTTTAAGGAAGGAATATGCGACGAACGTTAGAAGATGGTAATGCATATCGGAGCAAAAAGAACGCGTGTTTCTTTAAATTTAACGAGGTTCCATTAAATTTTGGAAATGATAGTGATTAATCCTCGTCCCTGCTTCGTATTCCAAAAATGACACTTATTAATTAGTGAAGTTAAGCGCGTTCCTACGATCCACTAACTGCACGATTTATCCCAGAGAGATGCCTCTATAAAACGTGTTGTAGGTGTCGATAATGCTCTCCGCACGCAAGTATGAATTTATGAAGCGCGTGCCGCACCGTGAACCGGCCGATTAATTATAACGCGATTTAAATCCTATTTAAATTATCACGCGCAATTAGCGATTGAAGGGTTTAAAGGTGGCTTATATAAATACGTTAACGCCTGACAACCTAGAAAATCGCGGGTGGGTAAACTTTCTTACTCGCAGGATACGTCAAGTCGTATTTATGGAACTCCGCGCGAGGGTACTAAACAGAGCCAACCGCCAATGCACATCCACGATACATCTTCTCTCTTTGCGTTCTTAAAAAAGAGAAAAAAAAAGTCTACGCTCAACAAACGGAAATATTTACAAAAGTACAGGCGTCCCTACATTCCAACCCCCGAAACTGGGCTCTCGTAGCGGGAACTCGCGCGTTACTCGCCGCGCGACCCAATAACTCTTCCTTCACCCCTCCCCCCTGTTCATCCGAACTTCCACGTTCCATTTCGTGCCGCGTAAATGTTCCAGACGGCGAAAACTCCGCCGCCCCGTTCCAATTACCGTATCCGCATCTTAAAAGCGCGTTTCAGCGTCGAATTGCTTGAGATTGAAACGCTAATTACCGCTTTGATCCTGCCCCACGGCGGCGCGGGATGGCGCGCGGCATCGACCGGGCGCCGGGCAAGTGCCAGTGACATGCAGAACCGTAGGTAAGCAACCTCTGCCCCCGTGCGCCGTGTTCCACCCTGCGAGCGAGCTCGGCCACCTCGAGTCGACCCTCTTCAAGCATGGCCACGCGGGGGTCCGGGATACCTGCTGTCACTTATCGGTGGCCTCGTTACCGGCTCTCTCTCCCGGTAACGAGTCATTAGACAGCTGACTGGTCCGATTCGCCCTCCCCGTCCACCCCCTGCACCTTTTCAGCGCGCACCCTTCCCTCGCGTCCACCTTTCGACCTGTCCCCAGCTCGCGCTCCTGCAGCCTCTCACCCTCTGTCGGCGGCAACTCCGTCACCGTTAGCCTCTCCAAGTCTGATATTAAACTGCTATAAGTGATCGCGAGGGGGCGTGTTACGCAAGCGTACCCGCTGGATATGAATATCGTCGCAACGATTTAGATCGGTCTTAATCGGTCGAAACGATTACGCGCAACCGTCTACGGGCGGATGACTCTTCCCAGGGTTCGCGAGGCCACGTTGCAACGACGACAGGAATTTTCAATATGTCTCGCTGGGAATCTCTGACAGACGTCTCTTGCGAAATACTTGCCGTGGGGTGTTACAATTTGATTCGCGGAATTTGAGGAGTGGGAGGCGGGGGGATCTCCGCGCGTTATTGCAAATTGATGAAACATTAAAATTAGAATACTTGGGGGACAGTAAATTTGTAGCATTTTTACGTAACGCTCGATATCACGTAAATAACGATCATTTTGCTGAAATCCACGGCTGAACCGAAAATTGTCGAGGCTTTCGCTAAAGCCACGTTGCACCGCGTCGGGTCGTAAGAGGCTTGAACCGCCCAGCCCGCGTCCGTTGTCCGACCTCGCGAAACGGGGAACGGACACAATTTAATCCTAACATTTTAATTATCGCGATAATCTTCGAGCAGAACGTCGACGTTGCAAGACGACGGATGGCCCGGGTTTCTCATTAAACCGACACTTTTATTTCACGCGGCCCGCGTAAATACTATTAAGTCCCCGCTCGTGGATGTCCGCGTCCTCGTCGGAAGAAAGCGCTGAACGGCGTAATCGCACGGTTAGCAAGGGGAGTTCCGCGGTGCAGGAACCGCGGCTGGTCGCTGTTCTAAGGAGATTTTCGAGGCTGCACGCTTCCCACAAGGATTTTCCGGAGGCGTTGAATCCGCTGGCGGAAAACCAAAATAACTCAATTAAAGAATTTCCATGAATCCCGACCGGGTTACCACCGGATACATATTTATGATCTGATCATTCCCGCGCTCGGCAATTTGAATCGCGCCAGCAAGCTCAGCTTCGTGGCTTTGTTGCTGCCGCTTTGGCTCGCGAAACTTTCCGAATCGACGACAGATTTTTTGGATAAACGAATTAGAGGGCGCACCCCGTGAAACGGTGGCCGAGGCTGGCTTTCTGCAAGTACCTACTGAGCGGAATCTTAAATTTCTTTAGAATAAATTCTCGAAAGGGTAGCGAGTGGTGTACGTCGATGTTTCTCGAGGAAACGATAGTCGTGGCAATTATGTATTGAGTAAAATTATCAAATTTCATCGTGACGATTTCAATTCTCCTTTTACTGTTGCAATAAGTTCGTCGTATCGCACGCGTCTGCGATACCGTTGACTTTACTACTGAAATACTAAAGATCTGTCCTCCTCGCGTTCTAAAAGTTTTAACGATCAATATTTTCCTTCGCTCGTCAAAAGTTATCACACCGCGCATCGCGCGAATCTATTAAATGATATCTTTTAATTACCTCCATAAACATCGCCTCGGCGTAAAAAGCAATGGAGAAAGCGGCGGAGGGACGAGGAGCGTTTGAAAACGGCGATACTCAAAGGATACAAACGGCAGGGGTACCATCAAACCGGTCTAAGTCACGCCTTCTAAAAAAAAAAAAGGGGCAGGCAAAAGAAAAAAGGAAGGCAGAAAACTAAAAAAAAGAAAAAAGGAGCTGGTAGAAAGGAGGAAAAAGAGGGATAAAAGCCAGAGTTGCATGCATGTCTCTCGCGGGGATCATAAAAACCGTTGACACGTTCAGCATTCACGGCCCTCAAACGCGACGGAACCGTAGAAAATTGCACAAGCCCCGGGCCGGGGCGCCGTCAGCAGCCACAAGGCAATTACTCGGGCCGGTCTCTGCGCGTTCTTAAAAATTGCGTTTAGCACCGCGAGCGGCAGAGGCAGAGGCAAAGGTTTGCTCGCGGGACGATCCAGAAATTGCGGGTGGGGAAGAAACAGTGTGGCTGCTCTGTGCGCGGACCGTTCGTTTCGCTCGTATGCAAAGGGTTTGCGCCTGTCCTCCTCCGCGATTCCGTTCCTCTTTGTCCCTGTGTTTTCCTCCGGTTTGCTCTTTCGAGAAGCTTGCCCGAGTATCGGGCGACGAGAGACGGAGAAAGATGGGAAGGAGCGAAGAGGATAAAGAGGGTCAAAGTCGGGGAGGGAAGGAGAGAAAATAGCGGAGACGAGGGGGTTGAAGCGGATGTGGAGTACCCGAAGACTGTAGAGAGGAGGCAAAGAGGAGGGAGCAAAAAAAAAAAAAGAAGGAAAAAAAATGGCGCAGACGGCTCGGTAGCAGGAAGTCGAGGCCAAGAAAGGAGAGTGGATAAAGGAAAGAGGAGCCGGGGACGCGAAAAGAGAAGAGAAGAGAGTCTCGAGGCGGGGTGGCGACGGGCAGCGGTTGGATTTCATTTCGTCTTGTCTCTTTGATGTCCGTGATGCGTGCTGCTGGCCCGCTTCTGCCTTTTTAACAAACTCATCTCCTCGGCGACCCTTAATCTCCGCCCTTTGGGCCGTTCTATCCACCTTTCTTTCCTTTCCGTGCGACTCTCTAAGGGAACCTCCACGTGTACACCGTCGCGCGCGATTGTATGCGAGCCTGTACGTACACGCGTGTGCACGTGTGCGTTCAGAAGCGAACTTACGTCGCTCTTTAGAAACGGAACGTACATTTGTATGTGAGCCTGCGGGAGCACGCGTGCGTCGATGGACGTCTCCGGACTCTTTATATAACTGCAAATATCTGAGCACGGTGCGCATTACGCCATTTATGTGGTGGCAGGTTTCAGTAAAGATCACTATCTTCCGCATGAACCGCTTAACCCCGTCGCTATCCTGCTCCGCGGAGATTATTTCCAAGCTAGCCAATACTGCGCGCGGTATTTTATCGGCCCAGTTTCTAGTCAATTTCTTCTCCCCGATTCTCGATGGCTGCTGATCGATTTAAACAGCCACCGTTTGAATATTTCCGCGGATTTTCCGATAGGTTTTGCGGAAAATAAAATACTCGAATTACAGTCCTTGAAATACTCCATCCTCGACGATGACCGAGTTAGTACCGCGCAGTGAAATAACCCGTGAAACATAATCAAATTCCCATTAGATTTCCAAACAACTCTCTAAATTCCACCTCGTTAATTCATATCGTGGAACGTCTTCTGGATTGACCTCTTTCGTTTCGAGCACCCACGGAACCACCCTCGTCCGCAGACGTCCCCGTTCCTTTCGCCTTCTTTTTTATTTTCAAAACACGATCATTACCGAAGTTTATTGCCTCGTAACGATCTGGCTCCCCCGAGTAGAACATCGTTTGCGGAAAAAGGGTCACATCCGCATTGTGCTCGCGAAAATTAAGTGGCCCCTTTTGTACGCCGACCCCTCGTTGCCGATGATCGCCGCGGCTCGTCGCCGTTCGTGGCTATTACGCGAGGAAAGGGACGAGCGTTCCGGCGCGGCTCACGATTATGCCGCGGAACAACGCTGTCTGCGAGCATAAGTCATCGCCCTGGCTGGAGGAGGTGTCGTAAAAAGGGGTGAACGGAGGAAGTCCCGTGCGAGAAACGCGCGCTACGGTCACGCGCGTTTAGACGCACGTGTCTCGAGCCTCCGACTCGAAGCGAGCATAATTTTATTCTAGGTTCTGTTAGTCTGCGTTAGTCAGTGCGAGACAGGGTGCTGGAGTTAGCGTTTCGTTATCGATGACATCATTTGTAAAAACTGTTCGTTTCCAAACCATCGTATAATACAGTACGCTAAAGTGAGAAGAAGAGATATATTATATAAGACAAATATTTTAAAATTCTCTCGATGCCACTAAAGTTTTATTCACCGCACGCGATATCCAACAATAGCAAAAAAAAAAGCGAATCGAAAGAAAGAGGCGATCCAGCCTCGCGACAAAGGAGACCACCGCACACCACGAGAAAATACCAAAGCAGGGACGGGATCCGTCGAAACAGCCCGACGCCCCATTCACCCCATTCACCCCATTCGCGTCTCTCTCGCGTGGGAGCGACCGCGTGCTATCGCCGCGTTATTAGTATGGTGGAGCGTTTTCTAGGAGCGTCGATATGGCCAAGAGAAAAGGGGGCGACTCGTCGTAAAAGGGGTTTTGCGGGAGGGTGGTACGTGGGAGGTCCTGGTTTCGGTTTAGCGCGGCTGAAGCGCGGCTGAAGCGTGGCCGTGGCTTCGACGCGCCGCGGGGGTCCTTGTTAGGGGCGCGGAACGGAACGAGGACGACACGCACCCACCCCGTCCCTGGGGTCTCCTTTCTTCGGGCAGGACCTCACGCTCGTTACCGCATTCACCACCTTCCATCGCCGCTCTCTATTTTGTCGCATTTGCATTTATCGCCCCCGCGCGGCCCGTCGTCCGCCGTTTCCACTAGGTTACCTATATTTTCAATATCAATGGATCCTACGACGGGGGTCCTGCGGGCGGAATCTCGTCGCCCGTTACGTTCTTGCGGTGTGCGGCCCCTGCGACGCGCAGGCGGAAGTAATTTACGGCGGGGCGCGCGTCGAATTCTTTTCTCGGATACTTTGTTCGCGTTCGCGTTTAACGACGTATCGGACGATTCGTGCTCGCAGGGGTTGCGGCGAGCGATAGGGAAGGCGATGTGAATAGGATATTAATGAGACTCGCGAGTGATCACCGAGGCAATAAACGGATAATCGTTGCCATTTAAGCGGTTTCGATACTGCGAACGCAGCGGGGCGTGTTTTATTTTACAGAGTTTCGAGTGGCAAATAAAATTCGCGTTTTAAGATATTTTTAAAGCAACTTGTTTTTTGTAGTTGTAACATTGACGGAATAAGTTTCGATGCTGTGTATCGACACCGCTTTGAATGTAGCACTTCGTGTATTAGCATTTGTCAGGATTGCTACGGCTTTCAAGCATTAACTCTGCATAGGGGTGAGCGTTGAAGAGGTCTTTTAAATAAGGGGTAACTCTATAAGTATCCATGTACAGAATATACTTTGATAAATATGCATAACGCGAGGGGTTGAAATTCATGTTTAAATAGTTAACTCTGACCTGCTCGTGTCCGTCGTATCTTCTTGCTAATAAAACTTTCTAATAACACTTTTATTTTATTCATGATATACAAGGTGATACGAGGATAGAGGATAAAACAAAGATAATGAATTTAAAAAGTTACTATATTTTTTTTACCGAAACCGGATAAATACGAAATTGTTCTCCGTCTGTGAACCAGTATTTCCTCCTAAATTACCATGGACCATCGAAGTAATTTCGCAAAAATTACCATAGAATTCCGGACCGTTTCAGTTCGAAACGGGACGGTACAGCGAAACGAATCCCACGATATTCGACGATATCCGCAACTGTGTACCCCGGCCCTTGATTCGCCAGCTGTTATTGAACGTCTTCGCCAGATCGTCCGTAGAAATGGTACCATTTGGCTGGTTGTCCGTCGCGTGCAAACTGCCGCAGAAAGAGCTGAATAATCTCCTTGGCCAGCAACAGTAAAACGATAGCCCGTGACGATGCTGACGCGAATACCTTAATCTTAACAAAAAATTGATGCATCGAAAAGATGCATCCTTTCAATACTCGTTCGCAACATTATCTAAATATTTTTCACACATTTTCGTCTGTTCAACTTGCTGTATTCATCAAGTACTTGAAACTTTCCCATTCGCAATCGAGTCATCTCCAAACGCATTCCCAAGATACATCGAACGTTCCACCGCGACCATTTCCCGTCTTAACGCGAACCACGGTGAATATCACCGCGGAACGCGCACCGATCGGTCATACGCGGGCAGAAACGCGTGTCGCGTTCATTGTTCCCGTTTCTGTTCCAGATTTTCTGTGCCCGGCGTACGTAATCGCGGGATAACGTCTGTTTTTAAGCGGTAAATTCGAACGGTGCACGTGAATGGCGGAGGCGAGCCGCGCGGCGCGCCGGGAATCGGCAGTCGATCGCGGCTCGCCGGATAGGTATCAGCGCGCGCGGCCCTTTAAATCAAAAAATCCAATCCCCTCGAAAACACGGGTCTGACAATACTGGCCGAGCAGCGCCAGTCCGGGCATCCGGTATTTCGCGGAGCTAGCCCGTGCACGGGCATCAATCCGGGTTATACGTGCTCGTAACGTATCTGCCCTGGCGTTGCGAACGTTGCGCGCGCGCGCGCGCGCACACACGCGCGTCCATTCGATAACCCAAATAACGAGTTGCCAGAGAGACAGAGAGGGAAACCGGCGACAAACAGGCCATGATCCTTTTCGACGATTCGACGTTGGTAAATAGAGCCGCCTTTATGGCAGCAGCGAACCCGAAGCCGTGTAATACCGTCTGGCTTCTGGCGATGGGGTTCGCGCGATGACGTTCGACGCTGATGGTTTTCATATCTAAGTGATCGGATTAATCTCGACGGGCTCGGTTCGCTCGTCCCTCGCAATTTTACTTAGCGTCAAAGTAGTTTTTAACGCACGTCCACGTGCGAAGCGTACAAGCGTGTGTCTCGGATATGTCAAAATTGCAATTCGACGACCGCTGTGCGCCGCCCAGCGGTCAGGATGTATTCCCACGTCCGGGAATTACCACCTGGTGTATCCCTCTCGAATAGAGATCTCTGGATCTCGCGTCCTCGAGCCGCGGCAGCCGATACCGTTGGCTGATTCTAGGAGGCGCACAGTAGATTCGGTCCGTGCGTAGTCGGCCGCGCTATAGGCAACCGGGCAAGCATAGGGAGAGGCAGGTAGGAATGGACAGGCAATAGAGAGGCGCGCAGGCTAGGAGGCAGGCAAGCAGACAGACACGGGGTAGGCATGCTATGTTAGGCCGTTTGGCTGCCTGACTGGCTGACTGGCGGGATGGCTGGCTATCGAGCGACGCCGATGCAATTCCAATTCCTGGCTGTCAGCGGCAGAGCCGCGGGAGACGCGTCCATTCGTGATCAGCCTCCCGTGAAATCCTGTGCCTCCCCCGGCTCGCCCCGAAACGAAACCCAGTCGCTCTCTCTTCGTCCCTCGCAGCCTGTATCTCACGATCTCGTTCCCACTCGGCCTCCTCCGCTCCCCCGTAGCCCCGTTCGTCGGTCCTCGTCCACCGCTCTGTCTTATTCCCTCCCGTATCTGGCTGCTGTCAACCGGAATTCCCTCGCGTCCCTGTTTTCCCCTGAACATCGACCCCCTCCGTTCGCCGTTCCGACCGTGTTAATGCGTCAAATGCGTGGCATCCGCGGATACCGAGTTTTGCGTCCTAAAGAGCTGGAAGCCTCCATTCAAGCCAATTTCCCGAGCCAGCCTGGCTGTTCGCGCGCGATGACACGCGATTTACGATTCTAGCCGATCGCGGGTGGATCCGAGGTGGTTCCTCGCGAAGCGGACGATCGTATCGACGCCAGGCGGCTTCTTTCGATCGTTCGACCGCGAATTAACTCGACTTAACTCCTCAGCGTCCGGTCCCAACCCGTTTCTCCTCGAATCCAGCGTACGCGTACGCGTCGAACGTTCGACCAGGCCGCAAGATCCAGCCGGTCGAAGCGATTCAGGGCGCCGGAAGTCTATCGTCGAATCCGATAACAGCTGAACCGGCAGATGGACAGGGAGAAACGGGAAGGAGATAAACGTCGTTACAACACACGCGGATCCCGATACCGTGGGTATTGTCGGACGGCTATATCTTCCTTCCTCGACATCGGGCTCTACATCCTATCCGCGGCTATCATCGTGCTCGTCGACGTTGGCTTCTTTCACGGGGGCGCGCGACCGGCTACGACGAAAGCGAGACAGCGAACGAGCGACGGTGAAGTAAGACGGAGAGCGCTGGAACGAGAAAAGAGACGATGGACTAACCGCGAGGGAAGGATACACGAGGAGGCACGGCGGTGAGATTGCCCTAACACACAACACAATCCGGCGGCTTCGTCTGCTTCGATGGATTTTAAAAGATCCCCGAGATTATTACTTTTTCCTTTTCTTTCATTTTCATTCTTCTATTATTATTTCAGAGGAGCGAGGAGCGGATGGTTGCGCCCGCGCAACCACCCCGTCCTCCTTTCACCCTTACCCACTCTCTCTCTCTCTCTCTCAAACTGGATGCGCGCTCGAGTTCGCGTGTATACGTGTTGGTCGCGTCCCAGGTTGAGCTAGGCTGGGTTTGGGTTGGGTTGGATGCGTGGAAACCATGGACGACTTTGGGTAGGCTCGTTGGTTTCCCGCCGCGACTATCGGCGCGTATTGAAGCTCATCGTCACGGAAGTAACGTCGGGACAACGGCAGCGGGCTGAACCGGGGCGAGGACGGGGACGGGCGCGGGAGAGGAAGGACGCGGCCGCGGAGTGGTTGGAAGAGGCACGGGAGAGGAGAGGATGCGAGACGGGACCAGGGATAAAAACGACACCGCGGAAAGAGAGGGACGTTGCCTCGCGGTGCGAGTAAGGAAAGAGGAAGCGGCGGGAAGGGTGGCACCAGATGCTGTCGCTTCTAGCCAACGACGTACCCCCTTCTCTGCGTGCCTTTGCTTCCATTTCGTGTCGATGCTCCTCGGGCTTTTTCTGCCTCCGCGTCTCGCGGAGGATGTACGCGGCCGAAGAACCGCTTCTGATAATAGCCCTCGGGTCTAGGGACTCTGAATTTACCGGGATCAACGCGGAGCACTCGCATTACCGCTCATCGGTGTTTGCTCATCCATCGAACGCTCACTCCGTGGAAATTAAATGCAAACCCCTAAACCACGGCCAAGTGGAACGTCCGTGCCCGTTCCGCAACCCCGTTGCAACTTTCTTCCAACTATTTGCACGAAACGACGCGCCATTAACGACAGAACTTTACCGTTCGACCGCGTAAAAATTCATCGGAACGGTGCCAGCGCCGCATCCCTTAATCCACCGTCTGTTTGGGCGTGAAAGGCGGCGGCAACGTCCTCGTGAGAGGGCTCGACGCATCCGCCCGAATCCCACACGAGCTACGATCTGCCTCGCGGCACAATACGCGCCGGCCCGGCACAAAGCCGAAAGCCGAGCGCTATTATTAACTCCGGCCGATTTCTTACAATACCGGATTTGGTAAGGGTTGCCCCATTACGTGCAGTTGATCACACTCGTGCCGCAGGTAAAGTACAGGTGTGGGTATCGGGAAGTTAAACCTCGAGCGACCAGAGTTGCGTCCGTTCGCAACGTTCGCGCGAGTCGATTTTATTTTTGTAAAAAAGTTGCGAAGGAAGTCGAAAGTCTAGACTAGCCGAAAAACTTGAAGAATGAACTTGAGAATGGACTTGAGACGGGGAACCATGGTAATTTGCCCGTGCTTACAATTTTCGAACTTTGATTTACTCGCAAAATAGTCTCGAACTATTTGAACTGTTGCGAAGACAGGGGACAGTTTCAGGAACGTGGAACCCAGAGTAACTTGGACAAAGAGGCGAATAGGACAATGCATTCGCGCAAACCGAATGTGTCACCATTGTATCCCAAATTCTATTGTACATTTCCAAAAATTGCATATCTACGCTTCTTTTTACGATTTGCAAGAACGTTAATATCGTACTTTTTATGTGTATCGAATAATTGAAAGTTTTATTCAAGAAAAATATGTTTTTGACAATCGTACACGTATAAAGGAGGGTGAGACACGTAAGAGTTGTTTCACGATCGAAGCTGAAGATGTTAGCCCGCTAGACCGAGCCAAGCGGAAATAAGATCACAATGGATCTCCTCGGTTAAGACAGTATTACATAGCGGTACCACGGTGTAACAAGGATAAGCTCCTAAAAGCTGCAGTTGCTGCCAATCGTTGTGTACATTGATCCCTTCTCTGTGCTTCGTGCTTCGCGGAGCGTCTCGTACGCGTTTCAAAGGATTTTTGCCAACGACACCTCGGCTGAAAGCTCGTTCAAGCTACGAATCTTCCCGGCGAAACGGCAACATTCTTCACAGTATCTTGCCCGTGTATTTTGTAACTCCTTTCGAATTAAGATCCCTGTAAAAAGACACGATAGGAGGGTGCAACGTTGAGCCGTTTTACGAAACACATTGACTCTCGTGTTCTCTAACTTATTTTTATAACAATATCGTTTGTAAAATAGAATTTATTTCTGCTAAAACCTCGACCAACAAGAAGTGAAATTTAACAATGCACACAAAGAAAGTAGAAAAAATTTGATAAACAATTGCAAAATTCTAAATATACAAACATTGCATCGAAAGACCCAGTCTGTCTAGGAATATTCTCTATTCGTTGAAACCTGGCAACCATAAGTAATCGTCGGGAAATTATTCCGTCGTCAGTTTGCCAACTGCTCGTGGAAAGCTGCACACACGCGTCCGGACCACCCTTACGGCGAGACCTCGCCTCGACTCTCGCCACGAGTCGTTACTTCGAGCCGGTGGATCGAGGAACGCAACAAGGGACCCTGCTCGCCGAGACAGGACTCACGAACCGTCCACGGGACCAGCTCCACGTCGACACACTCTCCGTCAATTTCTTTCCACCGCGGATCCGAGAGATCGCCGTTGGGCGAAAGGAGGGCGGAGGCGGGTCAAGTCGGTGGGTTAGCCGATTCCTCGTGTGTACGGAACCCACGATACATCATTTTCGGCTGGGATGATCTTACGGTAGATTTACCATTCGTACAGTTTATGGGCGTCGGTCTGGGCCATAAACTTGGTTGGCAATGACGGGAACGCGGCTCGCCGTCGAGCAAGTTGGGTGAGCTTCGGCCCGAAGCCTGGATACTACGGCTACGAGGAACGTAGGAGCGAGAAGGGTGAAGGAGAGAGGGAGAGAGAGAAAAGTGAGGGAAATCTCGTGGCCAGAGGAACCTTACAGAGGGGGTGGAAGTAGTTGGGGATCCTGCGGAGGCAATAATCGTGTCCCCCAGGTTGCACCACCGACGAAAGTGCCGTCGATCTACTGCCACACGCTAACCTACGTCCCGTCGAGCACCATTACTCGAGCCAGGCACTCGGAAGATCCTTGTTTCTTCGCGCAACTATTTTTTCAATCCGGCTTGCTCGTTGTCCGATGACGTACGGGGTGCGACAATTTGATTTCCGGAATGCGTCTATAAGGAATGTATTTTTGTTCGTGATCATTGTTATAATTGACGTAGTCTTCCTTTGCGACTCGTGGAGTGACTTGGAGGGTAGATTTTTGAAACAACTCTACGAATTTCTTTTTTGGAATTTATCGTTGAATATTCTGTTTTTGCAATACAAAGCAGTCTTCGTCGATAGTAAAATTTGTAACGCGAATGTATATTTTCGTTTATCGATTCGATCGACGATCCAGCCGGGAGAACGATCGAGAAAGGCAGAGAGAGAAAGTCCTCGCTTCCCGCATCCCGTTACCCGGTTGAAAATAATCCGGCTATTAATAAAACAATCAATTATCTAAAAATTCCGTCCCGCAGAAGGAGATCCTATAGATAATCGGGTTACAAAGCTCGGCTTAGCGCCCGTTCGCACGTACGTCTCCGTTGCGCAATCGAACAGCACCGATTACAAAGCTTATTAGCGGGTGGCGAGCGCGGAGGAAAGAGTCGCGGCGATCGTTATTGTGCGGGTAAACAATGCACCGAAAGCGCAATTATCGGAATGTGCTCATTTCCCAGGAGGAGCGGCGCGCGGGCGCGTAACGACGCGTACAAATGCGATCCGGTGTGCACGTCGCGGGGCTTAATGCGAATCGGATCACCGTCGATTCGTCGCGGAACGCGGTAAATCCTTTTTGCGCCGGTGTCATTCATCGATTCCCAGGATCCGGTTCGGAACGCACGCCCACGCCCGGCACGGATACAGATTCGCGAGAAAATCTTTGACGTCCCACGGAAATTTCTTTCCCATTCGCGTCACGATTTTTGGTTACCCCGCGTCTATTTTCCCCCGTCCGGACGCGTATAAACGCGAATTTATTCGCGCTGGTTTACTCGTCCGCTCTCTGCAATTATTTCTATCAACGAACGGTTCGCTTTTTTCTTTCCACGGAAATCTTTTATTCTTGTCCTTTAGGTCGTTATTTTTTGTTTGTTCTCCCTGTGTTTGTCAACGTCCTCGTCTGGGATGTTTATCTATTGATTTTTCTTGCTGCTCTATTTTGCTGTTGGTTTTCTAGTGTTTTTCCCCTGCTTGTTATTTTTGTCTGTTCATAGCCGAGCGATTAATTATAGCGAAATTAATTTACAATTTTCATTCACTTGCGTCTTACATTTATTTTGCCGTGAGTGTTCTTTGTATAGTAAATGAAGTTTCGTAGATCGCTGGTAACGAATTACATACGAGAAATATTCATTAACCGATCTGCATTCTAATTTCCATGCTTTGAATTATTACTCCTACGTAAGCATCCCCGACGTAATTATTACAAAAAACATTTCGCACCCACTTCCCCGTACCATTCACCCTCGTTTCCTCCCCGCGGCTCTACCCCTTTCCCTCCCAATCCCTCCATCTCCGCGTTCAATCTAATAGCATCGCAGGTCACATTCCAGCCTCCGTTTTTCCACTCTCTCACCGTCCAATCGTCCATTCTTCGTGTCCTAAATCTTCTTTGCGTCGATGTTCGCAAATTACTCTCGTCCTTCCCCCTTAACCCACTTCCCACCGTTCCCACTTTCCTCTTTTCCGTCCTTCGCCCTCGTCCGTCCCGTCTCGGTCTTCTCCGCTCGTTCGGCACAATTCCTCTTCTTCTCCCTTCCATCCCGCGCTATTTGTCCCTTCCGCCACCCCACCGCCACCCTCGTCCGGGTGGATCAGAAGCCGAATGGAAATTAAATGCGCAGTCGGCCGTTACGCCGATTGATTTGTATTCTCCGATCTGCAGGCACGCCGGAGGAAGTGTGCTAAACTGCGGGATTTATGTTCTCTCCTAATTGCGTCGCCTCCACCCCTCAGCCACCCTTCGTTGCATCGTCTACGCGTGACCCGTCCTCTCTCTCTCTCTCTCTTTCTCTTCCTTTCTCGCTTCTGCAGCCCTTGCGAGATTGCTTTCGCGTTTTAATGGAAGTTCACGAGGAATGCAGGAAAAATTGTGTCATTCGATGGCGATGACAGGACGAGTTGTGTAGCCCAATTGATCCCTCGACGTTGCCATGTTGTTCAACGAAGCGTGAACAGTGTTCGGGTTTCTGGAGTCACTTGGCGTAATTGCTTGGCAATTGTTCGGGGTCAAAGCTGTCCCTGCGACTCGAGAAGTAGAATGCTTCTTCGAAACGAATGTATTTAAGCTGCGATCGAGGAGTATTTTTAGTCGCCAGGTGTATTTTTAGGGTTCTTCTCGCGCGTACAAAGTTATCCAGCCGTGTGCGCGTTGGGGCTCGCCGCGTCGAACTCCGTGGAACAAACTTCGCGGAAGGGTAGGTGGAACTTTTTATTTCGCGTCTATTAATAAAGCTGAAGGATCGAGGAAAGACTCGCGACGCCACGCGACCACCCCCGTTCTTGTCTTCCATCGTTTGTTCCGTCGTTGCGCGTCGTCAGATGGGATTTGCATCGGCTACGCGATCCGTGACGGAATTATTTGTATCGTCGCGCGTACGACAGGCCATGGACGATCGAAACGACGGGAGAGGAAGAGAGAGAGGGTGCGAGAAGGAGCGTTTAATTATCGGATTGCTAGACTGACTCGATTACCGTATGCTCGATGATTTTCTCCCCTGCCGCGGTGATAATCGTTAATGTAATGTAATAACGGGGAAAAAATCAGGCGGAAGCGCGTGAATCAAACCCCGGGAGAAACATCATACACTCCGGACCGTATTAATAATAGCGTGTAGGTATGATAACGCGTTAGCCGGTCGCTGAATGGAAGTCATTATCATAGATAACTCGCACCCCTCTATCGTTTCGTCGCCCACTCTCCCTTCTTGGTTGCTCTGTATTAGATATATAGCTAAGTGGATAAATAATAGTGTTAGAATAATATTATCTATATATCTTTAATATGTATTAAAAGTAACGAAATATATAATAGAAGCAAAAAGAGGGAGCCAAAGAGGGAGCAATATTTGTGAGGTTTTTGCGCATTTTATAATAGATGTGAATTAGTTATTAATTTATATACTTTAGCAATGTTATTATTGCAAATTGACTAAACTGTTCGGATATTTATGAACGATAGTGCGGGTATATATAAAACATCCCTCGACCACCCTTTTTCTCGCGCTCTACTTGTTGGCGCCTAACGAATTTATATAATCGAGTTTACATAAGTTGTATTTATAGTTACTGTGCATTCGACGATTATGCAAAGTGTCATAGTTAAATTTGTCGTCATAGTTTTTATAATAAAAGTGTGAGAGATTAACATTTGAGGTGGTGATTGAGGGAGCGAAAATATGATAATAGGGTGGATATGGTTATAGGAATTGATGTCGAAGAAAATGTTTATTTATTTAATAAAAATTGGGTCACACTTGGTGTGTGTTTATCGAAATTCAATTTGTACGATATGATTAAATACGATTGCTGATTTATAACTCGTGAAGTTTAATTGCTGTATCTGAATCGTGCTGCCATCCGACAGACGTGTCTTGTACTGCTTCTGAGTGTGTAAGTAAAAATTCATGTCATTTTTCATTTTCTGAAAAAAAGAAAAGTAAAGGATTCATGCATCATAGTTTTATTCTATTCATTCATTTTTGAAAATATGTTTTATAATTGCGAGTTAAATTATGTTTTCGCTAATACCAATTGTCAGTAAAGTAGTTTGGTCACAGAATGGGAACAGAATAGACCTGCCATCTCATGGTAGGCTCATGGTACACTGTTTTACCGATGTAGAAAAGTTAGAATTGATTGTAACACAGATAAGGTACAAGCATGAAACATGTATAAGATAGATTACTCATCGAATGCATTTCTATTGCCCGAAATTTGAATTTGCAGAGTACCACTTTATAAAGGGAAGGAGAGTGTTTGGTTTAAAGTGATTAGTATCAAAATTAAGCATGATGTATACTGTAATAAGTTGCTGAGGGTATAAAAATGAGTAAATTATTGGATATTATTGGTAGCAGGTGCCTGGTGGCTGACCTGCTGGTTTGTAAGTCAATACAAAATAAATATTTAATTAAAAGGTGGTGAGTCTGGCGATAGTTTTGAGATGTGCATATTATAGGTGTTATAGATCGATTCTTTTATGAAATATTATCAATTTTAATTGCTTTTGTTAGATATACCCATTAATTCTATACAAGTATCATATGATCTAATGAAGAGATTTCGAAACAGATTTCTCACAATTTAAAATTACCTCGAAATTGTGCCTGTGAAAAAGAATTATTTTTTAGTTCATTACAATTTTCCCAATCTCGTTTTCCTTTCATAACAATATTTATTAATTACCATCGAAAATGCCATTAGTTCGTATGCAGGTACGTTATATCGTGCAGATGACACGGCTCAATGATCGTTAAAGGCCTCGAAATTATTTTATCGTGTTGCGCACGTGTAAAAAACTACAAAGGACGATATATTCCACAATTACCAAACGGTGACAAAATTATTATATATTTGTAATTAGTAAGGACTGACAATAACAGTTCTTAACAATTATCCGGCATTGTAACCGATTCCAGTAGGCAACTTTATTACACGTTGCTTAATATCTTTATTGCTTTTGCCTTTATTACATATTCTGAAATATATACTGAATGCACAGAAATGTATAATGCTATTTTACAAATTCATCGCAGAAAATGCAGTAAGCTTGTATTAAATTATCGCAACCCGAGACTTGCAGAGTTAGATTAAGTTCTGCGATACTCTCTTTTATTAAGGAAACTGTTTGATATTTTAAAATATGCATTTCTGGTATAAAAGAATGTGCGTAATTATAATTAACAAACGTAATGGAAAAGCTTTTGCTTTGAAAGTATGTTTATAATCGATTGGAATATAGACAGGTCTCATTCGCATTAAATTGTAGGAAACTTCATATGGCACCGTGTATATTATACCTACAATAGATAATATGTTATCAACATTCGATACATTGATTTATCTTTAAAAATCTTTATATTTCTCATCAATGGTTACTACCAGCTGTAGATAAATATTAATTTGAATGTATTGAGAGTTTCTACTTTTGCCGTATTTTGAACAGGTGTGTTACTATCGATGAGATATATGAATAACCAGATGATGGTACACAGTATAGGGATGATCCCTTCCATTTTTTTTTATTTAAATCAATTGGCTTTAGGAATATAAGAAATGTAATACTGCTGGACGAGAAATCAGTTCCTTGGCCATTACTGGAACGTCAACCACCCATAAAATTCAGGATTCAACGAGGAATTAAGACAAGAAGGGCTACGAATTATTCCAGGGCAGTGGTCATTGGTTCCACCATCAAGAATCAAGGAGAACTGCGACAAATAGTAAAGTTTAGTAAATTGTAGTTATATGAAATGTATTTTATTGTAATAATTAGCTTGTAAGAAAACTCCTGTACTTTATAAATGATTTAATATGTCAATAAACGTACTGTCATTGTTAATCAGTTGTTTAATTATTCAACAACCCGATCAATTCCTATCCACAAAAGAAAGAATCTCCTACAACGTAGCCTAAGTTCAAATATTGGCGCCTCGATTACAAGAATTTAGGTAATTCTTGGAAATGACGTCATTTTCCAAGAAATGGCACATTACGAATACCTCCTCACCTATCATGTTCTCCTAATACAAAGTCGAAAAATTGGGATTTTTCAGCCAAGACTCCAAGTTCTGAAATTTGAATTTCCCGCGCTTTATTCGGATACCTCCTCGCATATCATGTTCTCCTGATACAAAGTCGAAAAATCGGGATTTTTCAGCCAACACCTTGATTTCTGAAATTTGAATTTCCCGCGCTTTTTTTGGATACCTCCTCGCATATCATGTTCTCCTGATACAAAGTCGAAAAATCGGGATTTTTCAGCCAACACCTTGATTTCTGAAATTTGAATTTCCCGCGCTTTTTTTGGATACCTCCTCGCATATCATGTTCTCCTGATACAAAGTCCGATTTTTCAACCAAGACCCCATTTTTCGACTTTGTATCAGGAGAACATGATATGCGAGGAGGTATTCGTAATGTGCCATTTCTTGGAAAATGACGTCATTTCCAAGAATCCTCGAAATTCCGAGAATTTCACCAATTCCTGGAAGTGACGTCATTTTCCTGGAAATGGCGATTTTCGGATTTTTCGAAGAAGGCACCAATTTTCGGACTTTATATCAGGAGAACATGACAAGTTGTGAAAATTAGAAGGAAAATGAGGAGAAGGTGGATCGAATTAATGGTAAATGATAAAACTTATTACGTTCCTCTTAAATAATTAATTTATTTAATCACCTGAATAAAGTATACAATAAATTACAATTAAAGTTTATCTTACTATAGTAGATGTACTTATGATACAATATTTTACGCTAATGCTATTATAACAAAGTATACTAAAGCATATTACACTAGAAAGTATTATAATCAGCTTAAAAGTAATGTACAATAATCAGTTAATAAGAAGTTAATAATAAAATACATTTATTCTCTTCTCTATTCCTTTTCCTCTTCCTCTTCTTTATCCTTAATCGCATGGGTCTTAAATAACCCTGGTGGATGGAAAATATTCCTTAAATTTCATCGATCCTCCAAGGATCTCTTCTATATCTTCTTTTTTATGGCCACTGCAACAAAAAGTAAATTGTTTATTGTTAGCAGCTATTTTGCACGCAAAGCTGGGCTAGAATAAAATTGTCGCTGGTCCAGTTGGCTCGAATTATTCGCGACACAACGCTCGGCTCGATCTGCTAACTCGATTAGCGTTAACTTGAGTAGCTACCAAATTGACGCCTGGCAATTTTCCGTGCGAATTTACTTCCTGACGAAAATAGGCGGGAGTTAAGGGGACGAGCAGCTTGAAATTAGATTAAACATCGCCAATCTAATTTGCTAACCCATAAAACCAGAAATACCGGGGACCAACGGTATCGAATCCCAATTCGACCGGTCCTGCGAGGAGCCGGTCATTTAATTTCGAAGTTAAAGGAGCACGTCATAAAGTTTCGCTGGAATTGATGGCGAATTATCGTCTTTATAACTGTATCCGTTTCAATGAGATAACAGACGCGTGCTTCCAACACGGAACTTCGTTTCGAAAACCGATTAACCCCTCTCTTTCGCGTCGCCCCGCATCTTCCGTCGAAAATAGAATTCCGCGTTCGTTCGACACGTACCTCGCATTTCCATGCTGCAACCCCCTTCTGTGCTTTCGATGTATCAAAATTTAAATAGCCAAGTATTCGCAATCTACTTATGAAATATTTCACCGATCCCAGGTAAAGTGGGACGCCCCGTGCAAATACGCGAGGGTGAATCCTATAATGGCGGAGCCTGAGTGTTTGCGCGGGTCGGGTTCCGCGTAAAGAAACGGAGTTCATTGTTCGCGAAACGGACGACTCGTGTCGTTAATCAAATGAACGTCCTTCGGATAAAATCGTTCGGCGCCGCACAAAGGGAAACGGGTTATCGTTAATTCAGTAGAAAACGATTCGAGCGTCTGGGGGCTATATTTACGCGGTCTATAGGTTGCGGTCGTGCTCTTCGAAGACGGGGGTGCCTTCCCGGAATCGATACGGTTCTTCCTGGAAGAAGGGCTGAAATTCCTTGACACGCGCTACTTTGACGAATCAAATATTTATGGGCGAACGTCGAACGCGGATTGTCCGTCGCTTTTTATTTGACAGACGCCGCGGATACACTCGCGGCGACCCGTTTCGTCGCGACGAGACCGCCGGTTTTCTCACGCGAACGATCGATCGTTCGCATACGACTGTTGAAAATTGTCAAGACGATGCTTGCCAACCTGATAATGGATAGTAAAGGAAGCTTTCGATTCGACGAGAAAGACGTCTGGGTATCGTTGCTTTTAGTTTCCTTGCTCGTCATTTTCCTACGACCGCCTCGAAAGGATCGCACGTAGAAAGAAAAATATTAATTTAAGAAAATATATACTTTTTCGTAACCAAATAGATAGTCGTGCTTAATGCAGATTGAATCAAGATCGAGATTTAAACGAACGCGCATTTAAAATTGACACAGCGTTGTACAAGATGGAAATCGACGAGGCGTAGTCGCGTTCCTCTCTCAGACTACGCGCGCGACGCACAGTCGATGAATTCCTACGCAAGCAATCGATACATGTTTATTTACGAGGCGTGCAGCGGTTGAATGGAACGATCGATCTTCCCGCTGAGATACATTTGATGCTGTTACGCTTGCTCTTAATGCCTTATAACGGAATCGATGTAAGTACTTACGCGTATGTGAAGGGAGTTTCATATCCATCCACGGAACGCCCCTTTCGCCATTTGACGCGAATGCATCGCGTGTGAACAGCCAGCTCCGCTAGATAATGTTCGATTTCCCTTCAGGAAATGAAATTATTGCTCGAAGCTCGCGCACCACGACGACTCGACGGGGTAAGCTTTCGAATAGCAGAAATCGTTCCGAATGGATTTGTATACGATAACGCTGATAATGGGAATTCCCCTGTTCCACTGACTTATTACATTTTGATCTCATATCGTACCAATAGAAAACGGAAAATGATTTATGAAGAATTAAGAAGAACCAAGAAGAACTAAGAAGAACTAAGAAGAACTAAGAAGAACTAAGAAGAATTAAGAAGAATTAAAAAGAACTGAGACTAATAATTGGTCGAAACGATCGACGAAGGCAAAAGTTTCGAGCAGATGTCGCGTCCTCGCGTTCCTCCGCTTCCCGCCAATCTCACATCCGGCGAAATTAGCCGGAGACGCAGGCAGTTCGTTTCTTCGAAACGCAAGGCGGAAGGCGCACCCGCATCGAGGGCCAACCAGAAGCACCCAGCCGAGTGCTCGTCCGCTCGCGTCGATGGAAATAAATACATTTCCGATATTCCCAGGCTGCCGGCATCCCACTTTATTAAGAGGCGGCCATTTAATAACCGGTTGATGAAAACTTGAGAAGATTCCCCGGCCGAATCGTCAAGATTAATAACGGTCGATATGTATCCGGATTCCCGTCGGAGGCCACAGTGACGCGGTGGAACCGAGAGGGTGCTTGGTCGGAGGGAGAAGAATGGCGGACGGGCCAGTCGGCGGAGAAGCCACTCAGAAAGTAATTTGCTCGATGCTCGCTCGAGCACGGAGTAGTAGACCATGTAGAAGCCGTCGAGATACGTTCATATAGATGAAGAAAAAGGAGGGAACACAGCGGGGCGCGAGGTGGGACAGAAAAATTGCCGCGGAGACAGAGACGCGTAGAGTGGGCGTAGTGGAGGGTGGCAGCGGTGAACGGTAGTCGAGGAAAATCGTACACGCGTGGACGAGGGGGGAGGGGAAAATCGGTGGCTGGCCCTCGAAGGAGAGTAGAATGCAAAATGGCTTTATAGGGCGCCCCGATAAAAAGACCACCGCCTCTCTTCCTTGTGTAACGCCTTCATTTCCAAAGTAAATGAGGACGCGGCCTCCGCTGAACGCGCGGCTGCGAAAACATAAACGGCGTCGCGGCGCGATAAAAGGGAAACGAATCGGCGGGGGTAGCTGCGCGACTCGAGGAAGGCCGGGAAAAGAGCTCGCCACCCCTTTGCGCGCTTTGTCGCCGGGCCCGGCTCATCGAGAGAGAACGAAACGGGAACGAAACGGCCAACGCGGAGGTCCCCGGCTCGCTTCAGACGCTCCTTCGCCCTTTGTATCAGTTGGTGTTTCGTTTTATTGAATCGGGAATGACGCGCTCCGGGCGCGACAGGGGTCGCGGGGAGTTAAAACGTGACTCTGGGATCGCGGTGACCAGTTGACCGGCTAGCTGTCGTTTTTTTATCGATCGCTGGCTACCACTGCCCGATACGACGCTTTATTATACTCCATTACAGTCGTAGCGGAGCAATTCCCGATCGCTCGAAACGTATCGCGTGTCGCCCCGATTGGAACGACGATAACGGCCGACAGGCGGAAACAAAAGTGGCGTGAGCGAATAAAGAGGGGACCTGTAGAGTGTTAGAACGCTGAAACGGGGATTGAAAGAAACGTTTGCAATCCGTTGACAAAGGGGGCGAGAACGCACGCGTAGAGACGTTGAAAGAGAAACGAAGGAAAACAAAAAAAATCGCGGAACGAAAAAGCAACGCGGTGAGACAAAGCCAACGAAAGGGAACGACGAAACGGGGGACGGACGCAGCGCGTGGCGAAAGGAATTGTTTCCTCCAGCTGTTAATATTTTTACCGCGTGTCATATTGTCACGCGCTGCCTCGACTTCCGTCCTCCTCTTTGCCTCCGCCTTTTCGCTGAATATTAACCGTGGAAGTTTCAGCCGCGCGAACGTTCGCCGCGGATCCAGCGTCAGCTCGCGGTAGCGTCGCGTGCGTTGACATGCCGCCGGAACAGCGTAATCTCGTTACGCCTCCTGAAACTTCGGAACCGTGGGATAATAAGGGGATATAAATGCAAATGAAAATTATGAAAATGAACGATTAACCAGCTATTCCGAATAGAAAACTGCCGAACCGACTCGAAAGTTACTACCCATTCTTCCTTGAGACTCGCACCTCGCTCGCCCGCTGTTGGGGTAACGTTATCGCGTGCAATTTCGATGCACTTTGATAGAGGATAAGGAAACACGAAGAGGAGACACTGGTAGACGCTGATAGACACTGATAGAGCTATTACAGATGGATGCGTGTGATTTTGGGATGTTGTACACATAGATTTAAGGGTAGAAGCGAGTAATAGCGAGAATTATAAATACAGAGAGAGCAAGTAACATGCTACGCATAGCATAGCTATAAAAATCGCTAGAAACAATCGAAGAATCGAAGACAAACCCCAAATACAAAAGTACCAACTACGCAAATATACCTTCTACGTTTGCCTCGTTTAAATAATCATCCCCTATTCCACTTTACCTCCACAAGTCCGATCGTGTAAAATAACTTCGTTCGAAAAACACGATAATTACCGCCGGCACTGTCCACAGACAGGAATCCCTCGCTGGTCGAAACGCGCGAATGTTTTCCCAGGCGTCGATCGCGAGGAAGGGTTCGGCTCGCGCGATGGCCACGCCAGCGATTACTGTCATTCACTTTTACCAGCGCGCAATCAGGGTTGGTTTTCCTCGCGCGCGTATCACAGACGTACAGCCGCGGAAAACCATCGAGGCTGCGAGGTTCTGTCGAGCGTTCGACAAACACGCGACGTGTTTGCCGTCGTCTTACGCTGAAATTTGATTACTTGTCCTCCATTGTCCGCCGTCGAGCCTAGATCGACGCGAGTTCTTCCCTCGCCTCGACCCTTTCGCTAGACTTACGAAAAGTCTACGCGTTGATCCTTCCTATCGATGGAGTTAACGCGCAATTCGATGGTCGAGACCAATTCACGATCGATCGCGAATCGTTCGCGTTTCTTAACTCTGAAACGATCGTCGCTTCGAGTCTAATTCGAACAGTTATATCTAAAGAAACATCTGACGTCAAATGCAATTTTGTTCTTCCTATTTTTCGTCCTGCCTTGGCTTTCAGGTTCGCTCATTGGTGTCCGTAAATGGCGGCTGACAAGGGTAGCTTCGAAACGCGATGCAAATAACCAATACGCGTGAAATTGGTAGAACCGAAACTGTCCCGCTGAAAGGAGTAACCACTTTTTTCGCAGGAATTGATCGGCGGATAGTGCGTTGAAATTTATTGCCCGCGGGGCAGACACGTCGCCATTCCGGTGTCCGCGCGGCAAATTCGAATATCTATCAATGGACGATCGCACAAAAGCGGCAGGGTTAATGGTTCCGCCGGAGAGTCCGCGGAAAGCAATGTTCCGCCTCGAATAACCGCTAGCCGTTCACTGGTTTATCTTATTACCAGTGTCGTATGGTGGCCATTGGAGTTTGAAATGCAAATTTTAGCATTTCGTCGGTGAAATAGTGGCGACGAACGAACGGGGGCTTTCGTTTCTTCGATCGCGAAGCTGGTATTATCGAATTCCAGTACTTTTATCGTGCGGTTCGAAATTAGTTTCTCGCGTTCGCAAGATAACTTTGCTAGATTGGAACGACGCAACGACGATTGAAATACAAGAAAATCTCTTTCTAATTAACGAATGCTATTTCGTCGCTTACAACGAGGCAACAAAGATGTATAAGTATCCCCATTCTGTAATTATGTAAAAATATTTAGCTAAACAATCGAATCGAGTTCGCGACAATGAACATTTTCCACTGCCATACTCTGTTTGCTACTCTCACGTGGAACAAACGTTATTTCTAACGCGCTATCGTAGGATAAGATTCCGCGATTCGATAACGAAGCGTCACAATGATATTGTAACGGCACTTTCCACTTTGAGAAGGTCACGTATTCGTTGAGAAATTCTAATCGCCTTAATTGAATCGAAAATTTCTTCGGCCGCTGTTCGACGCGATGAAAATCTGAGCGATTATCGATCTCCGATGGGAAGTTGTTGGTCTACTCCGAATTCGGGCGTCATAAAAGGGACCTCGAGCGGGCAAAAGGCTGGCACGTGTGACCAACGAGTTCTCGAACCAGCCGGGGGATAGAAAAGCAATGAAAGATTGAACCGGATCGTTTTAATCTGTGGCCAGGAGCAGTGGTAACTGCCATCTTATTGGTCTCCCATATTGGCCTCCCCTGCGGCCGCGGTTAAAGCCTGGAACTTACGGCGAAACTCGTCGATCGATCGTTCCTTTGTTCCTTACACCGAGATCCCGGTGGATTCACCCCGAGCGACGGGACACGGGCTCGCTTTGTTGCTCGCGCTGGGTCTCGCAATATCCCTGGAAAAATAAAGCATCGAGATCCTTCTTGATATAATCCCCCGCGCTTTTCAAACCGGAAGAGTTGCCCACTTTTATTCCCCATCAGCGTGCACTTACTTACTTCTGTAAAACTTAAAGCGAGTCCAACCTCACCTCGGACTTCGCCAGTGGGGAGAAGCGATCGGGGCTAGCTGAACCGGATGGAACGCGTATCCACTGAAATCCTCCCGGCCCTTTTTGCATTTTAATAAATCCTCATATACATGTATACCGCGGTACTGCACAAAGGAACTTCGATCGAATTCAGACACAATGCATAGCAATGCACGCGTCTGGCCTGGAACGGGGTTTTCCTTAATGGAGGTCTTTTAGGGGAAATGGAAGTTTGGCAAAGCGAGGGGGTATTTTCGAGGCAATCGGAAATGGGATTAATAGGGATATTCCCTGTGATTCATTGTTTACAAGTGGAACAGAAATATTCTGGAATCTGATGAGGTTCGATTAACTTGTTCCGTGGTAAACATTGTGAAAACGTCGTGAGTAATGCTAACGCTTCCAAAAAAAAAGGGTAATCAACGGATAAACGAATAATCGTTTCTGTCCAGGGATTGAACATTATTCATTTCTTCCGATAGAAAAGAATTGACGCGTTAATCTTGTCGTTTTGATGCACTCCGAATAGTTTCAGATTATTAGCTGATACATTAATAAATATCTATCGATAACGATACCAATATCGAAGTTTTTATGTATTTTTAGACAAGTGCGGAAAAAAACGACGATTGTTCGAGTCGACGCAGCCGATTCTAAGCTCTTTCTACGATAATTATCGAAACCTAGGTGTTTCAGATGAATTTTTAGCGATACGCGATTAATTAACTTTCTCGTACGCTTAGCAGTGAAGAATGAATTACGACCTAAGTTTAATTACTCTCTATCCGGAAAATTATGAGCTCATTTATATAACCGTGAAACTAATTATACTATACGAAGTATTTACTCTATTTGAATTAAATCTCTACTCGATGAAATCCGAAATGATAAGGTAAACAATTCGGTACAGGTTTAATTTAAACGAGCGATCTCTATCGCAATTTGAAGCCAGAAATTTTAATATTATTTGATGCAAAGCAGTGCTTTTAAAAAGTATCGATTGTACAAAGAAGTCGAGCTTCTAGAAATGTTGCATTTTAATAATTGCTAATAATAAAAATCGAGAGAATCGAGTCTCGAACATTTTCCAAGGCGGAACTACATTTACCCCAATGCAACGCGTCAGGATTCGATAAAATCTTAATGGAAAACAACATCCGTTTAATTGAATTATTCCACGGGACCGTGTTTGTGAGTTTTCGAGTACGCCAATTACGCGATCGTGTACAATCGGCGATCTAGAGGTAGTAGCGACCAGAGAACGAGGTGGAAGTCATAGCAAGGTAAACATTGAAATTTCCTGGATGACAAAACGAGCATACCAACCAGGAGCCGTTAAGTTCCAGCGGACATTGCAGGATTCGCTGTTTTAATTAAACGGACCCGGGGAAAAGGTGTTCCCCGTGAAATTGGTGGTAGTTCGCCACTAAGGAATGATTCGAATATGTGCCTCGTTCTTATAGCCTGTGTTCTTCAGCTATGTTACGATCGAACGTGTTGCACGCCAATAAAAATAAACACGATCCTTTTACGAGCGAATTAAGGGTAACGAGAAGGCACTTAATTTCGTTAGCCTTCAGGCAATTATCCCTTTACGCACCGTGCGAATGAATTGCTTGCACGGTAACAAAACAAAATTTAGTCTTTACCAAATCTCAATATCATCGTCCTTCTAAAATACTTCCTTTTCTCTGGTCCAGAATCCAGATATCCAGAATCTTCAATTACAGGAATAAAAGATTACCATTAAAACCCTGACGCGCAAAGAATCGCTGGCAATGTCTCAGCCTCGCGAGCAGTTTCTCCATTAACATTTCCGCTCGATACCTTCGATAGGAACATGGCGAGCGCTCGTGGAAACGTAATAATGCCTGTTACCGGCTGCGAGTGTTTCCTTTGTTCGAATTGGCTGGTAAACAGCTGCTAAACGAATGCTGATGGGAGCGTGGATCGCGGCGACGTGCATCAGTCTCTGGAGCAGAGGGTTTAGTCTTGCTGGTGGATGCCGTCGAGGACGAGGAGGACGTGCTCGCGACACAATAAACCATTCGATGGAAGGAGGAACGCAAGCTCTGGCGCCGCTATAACCGAAGCCCAGCGTGCTGCTTCATTATGCGCCGCGACGTGGCAAAGTGCCAACCGCCTTTGACAAAGGGGGTGCGTTCTACCAGATTCGCCGTCCCGACGTTCTCCGTCGTGCCTTCTCGTCCTTTCGCCATGACGTGGGCCGTTGTCCACCCTCTGACGCACGTCCTTGACTTGCACGCTGCTGTGCCACGCAAGGCTGCGAAAAGGAACACTCTTTCTCGTGTATGCTTCATCGTCCATTTTTCATCGCGACTTTTTAGGTGGTAAAATGATATTATACAGCGTTCCATGGCGTTAGTAATTAATTTGAATAATATCTTTGGGCTTGGTGTGAGATTTTTTGTGAAGGTGGAGTTGTTGATTTAGTTTTGCATGTCACAATATAATAATTTCGCAAGGTTTCAGTTTTTTCGGTTATGTAGTAGCAGTACTCGGAGGTCTCTTCATTGATTATTTCTCGAAGAGAACTTTGTATCCGAGTGTCTCAGTGGCCGCTCGTTTAATCCTGAAGAAATGTATTCAAGAATTAAACAAACTATAAACAGCAGGTTTTTAGTGATCATTGTAACGATTATAGCAAACAGAACTCGACTAGAGTAGCAGAAGCACGATTTAATTATGATAATTGAATAGAACTGCATGCAAAATTATAAACGAAGTATGTAAATTTCTTTGAAAACATTTTTCTTAATTAACTCAATTACGCCATAACATTTTATGGGATTCGCAGAATCACGACCTCTGCAGGGTTAAGCGATACCAGTCGATGTCGTTCTCAATGATAACACCGATCAGTCGTTTCCTGACATTTAATGGAATCAACCATAAGTTAGCCTTTGACCTGCTAATTATTGCTGGCGTCACTCGATCGCAGTTGGATAAACGAACCAGTAGTCTAAAATGTTTGACGCGTCGATATCAAATTTGACCTGATTCTACGGACAATATATTTACTGGTGAAATAAAACGCGGAAGCACCCTTTGTGTACGACTTGACGGCGAAATTGCCATTTAAAGACACGTGCAGCTTTGAGAACTTTAAATTTTACTAACTTCAGTTAAACCTACCGGTGCGTTAATAATTCCTCTTCTTAAAAATGTTGCGGCTCGCGAATTCCGCTGAAAGCGGAAGCCAAGTTGCGCTTTAAAAGTTACTTCGGGTATTCAGCGGATAGTTTTCGTTGCGTCTGCAACGAAATAGTTATAGTTTTAAACGTTGACTGTGCATGAATTATCAAGAAGAACTTGCGATCGACGGCAATTAATTCAATAACGACGCGTGACGCAGATTTGTTGGCCTACGTGAACGTATTCCCCCCGCGATAAGAGCAATTTTGTACAGCGCTCCCTGAGTACGATAATCGGGAAATAAAGCCTGGCTTAATGTTATCTTCAAGTTCGATCGTTTGTATGTGCAAGTGGCGTGTTGATACGTTCGACTCTCGTTACTTCGTACCTCGTTATCGTTCCGTGAGATACACGAGATTAGTTAATTTCTGCCACGTATTGGTCAGTTAACGGACGTGATATAATATCAGAAACTGCTAGAGTACAACTCCTCTTTAATTATTATATCTACTTCTGTGGAAGAGTTGGAACGGACTAATTAAGTACTTGATAACGAGAACGAGGGCAGTTGGATCACATTATGAGTAGCGTGTGTTAATTGTTTGACAGACTCTTTATCATTTTAGTTTTCGTTGAATTCAGCAATCTATGTTCCTTTGTGGTACCAACACTTTCAAGTATACAGGGTGTCCGTTTGTGACGGAAGTCAACGCAAGACAAAATAGACAGCTGGCATCAAGCTTCGCCTGAGAGAGCTAATGGTGTCGAAAGGGGTGGCTTTATATGTCACCTTCCATTAGTGCGAGAATACTTATCTTATCGTTTATATTGAATCAACTAATATACCAAATCCACGATTCCTATTATTGTTATCTATTATTTTCGAATTTTAAAAATAAAAAAATGCTTGGAGAATTCCTGTCTGTATTCTTCCATACGTAATATCAAATCACAGTTTTTATCGAGTAGTAATCGAATAAATAAATGAAGTTCTACAACACACACGGAAACATTTGTGACACGTTCGTACCGACTCTTATCTCACTTGTTTCTGAACGAACGAAGGAAATTTACTCATGGTCAATGCTGACGATACGTGCTTCACGCCTGTGTCCATTGTAATCGCGCGACATTTTTAAATGCTGAAATTATGCGCGACTCGACTCGCGGAAGACTACTTATGTAAAGTCGTTTACGTCTATAACGCATCCGATTCGATTATCCAGTGGGAAGTTACGCGTTGAAAATCTGCGTCTCTCGGAGTATTAGAGCAGATATCGAGCGTGTTTCGTAACCAGAAATCGAGAAACGCAACGGAGAACGGAAACAGCAGCGGGCATTTCGCGTTCTGGTGACAACAACAATTTCGTACACCCCTGCGTATTTTTCTGCCCAGATTGTACAACTTTGCCGCCAAATGTGTCGCGGAGATTACCTGTCAAGGTACGTACTTTTCACTGGCGAGGTTTTCCTCAGATTTTCCTGCGAAGTTTGCCGCCCTTGCGTTCGTTGTTATCGCGATTATTTGCTTCGTATCTAATTTTCGAATGGAAGAGTGTCGAGGAACTAGGATGTGAAAATGTTTACGTTCGGTATAAAGTCCACGTACGTATGTATGCGTTGAGAAGAAGATAAGACTTTTAACAAAAGACCGGTTTACACATTAAAAGTATTGACGTGTACGCCATCTGTTGATAATTGTGCTGGTTACGGAAAGAGGTTGCATAATAATGTGCATTGTTAAAAATGCGCGTCGTTGAAAACGACGTGTCAGCATTGAACAATTTCAAATAGCTATCTGGTGTTTATATAAAAATATTGCTACCAATTATGGTCGAGACAAGGCGAGCAGATTGGTAAAAAATACTTTTTAGCGCAGAAGATGAGAGCTTGCATTCGTGCGGGGATACAAGCGTTTCAAAACACTCGATGGAATGATAAAAAGTTGTTTCGACGTTATCGTGAATATCATTGTCCCCTTGAAAAACAGCAAATATTCCGTCAACTATATTATCAATAAGTTACGATAACATATGACCGTTAATTATATACGTACGCCGAATATTGCACACATTTATATATATATGTGTTACCTTATACAGATGATAAATCAGGACTGTTAATGCATCAGTACTTCTCTACAGACATGGTCGCTACACTGTCACTCGGATCCTGCATCATCCTTCTACTTGCAATGTGAGTAACTCTTGTTGTATGCTATTTCTCTGCACTTTTTGTTAACCCTTCGCACTCGGCTCCTCACTGAGTGTTAGCAATAGAGAATTTTCGTTTCAATAGAAAACTTCTATTGAACAAAAAGCTGCGATGGAATAAATTTAACCTCCGTAATCGCTAATCAATGCTCATGTCCCCTCAGAGAGGGCATCCGAGTGCAAAGGGTTAAACAGTATTAAAAAAATAATCACCACTTCAAGGCTACAGATTAGACAGTGTTCATAATGTTTAATTCTAAACAATTCTTATTCTCTTCGAGGAATGTCGCCCACGTGTAACACGTGCTTACTCGAATAGAATTTAGCTTCATGAAAGCTTATTTTCTTGTCAGCTCTGCAAGTGGCCTGGAGAGTCTAGACGATGAACACTTACGGTTCCCTCCGAACTTTCTTCTGGGGGTTGCGACGGCCGCGTATCAAATAGAAGGGGCGTGGAACGTGAGCGGTACGTCAGCCATATTCAAATTTTTACCCTCGAACCTGCTAATTTCTCTAATAATCGCTCGTTGTGTCTTGGAAGCGCAGACAAAGGTGAAAGTATTTGGGATCGACTTGTTCATATGAAGGATGGCCGCATTTACAATAATGAGACGGGGGATGTCGCCGCGGACTCTTACCACAAATACAAACAAGACATCGCCATTTTAAAGAAACTTGGGGTAAGCCTATACTTCTTTTTAAGTCGTAGCTCGATTTATCTTAGAGAACGATCAATGAAAAAAGCACGTGAATTAGAACGATCAAACAAAAGAATAAATACAGAATTATAATCAACCAGAAGAGCATTCCTTATTAATGGCGCTTCCATCGTCTTTCAACAGTTCAAAGCGTACCGTTTCTCCGTCAGCTGGCCCCGAATCCTTCCAACTGGTTTCTCGAACCAAATCAGCAAGGATGGCGTTCAGTACTACCACAACCTCATCGACGAGATACTTGCGAACGGTATCACTCCCATGATGACCTTGTACCATTGGGACCACCCGCAGGTCCTCGAAGAAATGGGCGGCTGGTTGAACTCGGAGATAGTCGACTGGTTTGGCGATTACGCGAGAATCGTGTACCGCGAATTCGGATCGAAGGTGAAACTATTCATCCCGATAAACGAGCCGCTCTCTGTGTGCCAGGACGGCTACCAGACAGGTAAACACGCGCCTGGGAAGAAGCTACACGGTTTTGGGGAGTACATGTGCATGCACAACGTGATCAAGGCGCACGCGAGAGCCTACAGGATTTACGAGAGCGAGTTCAAGAAGGAGCAGAAGGGCGAAGTCGGTATGATGATCAACGGGTTCGCCTACATGCCTCAAAATCCCAACGACCAACTGGCTGCCAATATCTCCTTCGAGTTTTACGTCGATTGGAGCATCCATCCGATCTACTCCAAGGACGGCGATTATCCACCACTGATGAAGGAATTGGTGGCCAACAAGAGTAGGGAACAGGGTTACGCGAGGTCTCGTATGCCCACCTTTGAGCCGGAATGGATCAAATACATACGGTATTGAATTGACTTATAACTTTCTAGATAAGAGTAGGTGATTTTCGAGAGGTGTACTGAATCACGCATTGTGTTCGTTGCTGCAGAGGAGCGTCCGACTTCCTGGCTGTAAATCACTACAGTTCCAAATTGGTTACAGCCGGTACCATGGGCCCGGTACCTTCCCTTGAGAATGACCAAGGCGTAAAAAATTTCTATAATCCCCTCTGGAAGGGGTCCGCCTCTGATTGGTTAAAGGTAAGCGTCGCGCGTTTAGGTTCAGATCTCGTGTTCCAAAGGTGCACAGTAAAAGTGCATAAAGAGTGCTCGTGATAAGATGACACCTCATTTTGGACTGTGTACACTCATACGCGTAGTCATAGCTTAGTAATTTAAACGATATGGCGACATTTACTTATACGTTTCAGGTCGTGCCTGAAGGTTTTCGATACTACCTTCGACAGTTGGCAGCGCACTATGGTAACCCACGGATGTACATAACGGAAAACGGTGTTTCTGATCGTGGAACACTCAACGACGACGACAGAATCTACTATTATCGAGAGTACTTGAAACAGATGCTTCTCGCCATTCACGTCGACGGGGTGAACGTCCAAGGCTACATGTTGTGGTCGCTTCTGGACAATTTCGAATGGCAGTCAGGATACAGGTAAATTTTATTTGCGAAATCATATCAATATTGCTTCGTCGTTGCGTTACGATTGGAATCAGTTGATACGTGTTACCAATGTTATCGATTTTCAATTTTCAGTGAACGTTTCGGCATCGTCTACGTTGACTTCGACGACCCAAACAGACCACGAATCCTGAAGAAGTCTGCTTCCTGGTGGCAGTCGGTCATTGCCGCTGGGAAAGTTCTTTGAGATGTCACACGCGATTAGTGTAGATAATAATCGTCATCCATTGTAATAAAAATATATTCTTTTTAGTAAATAAATCTTTTAAAAGTATCGATCGTTGATATTTTAATTCTCGCGAGATGATAAGTTTAGCGTTTTTTTAAACATTCAAATTTACTGCAATGTCCCTTAATAATTTTAGAACTTAAAAAGTGTTCCACGATGAAAAAAGTTTGAGAAAATTAGGATACTGAATTGTCATATGATTTTTGTCTTGCTTCGTCTATGGAGAGTGGATCGAAACGACTCCCATTTTCCAACTTAAAATTATCTTTTCGTACGTGACGACAGTTTTTTTTGCGTAGAGTAAACTGTCAAATCAAATGGCTTTGCCATTTAAAAGTGATAGCAGTGCGATATTGTGATATCATTCCATAATGTTGTACCGTTTCATGTGTTTGAAAATTACTGGTAATTTATTCCATGTGAAATATGTCAAAGATAACGTAAATGATGAAAGATAATGTAAATGAAAATGTAACGATCCGACATATTTACAGACGATTAGTATTGGTGTTGCATTGGTTCAAAGTGTTTCTAAATAAACATGATCGTCAACGCAACATTTGGGTTCAGCGTTCTCTTCCTTCTCTTGACGCAAGTATCTCAGTTCCGTATTTCCTTTACGGATATTATCGAGCCGATATTAAAAATAAGTGTCGTACAGCTCGGCAAGTTGCCAATCGGAGGAATTGCTCCTGAAACACCTACGATTCCCACCAAAATTTCTCTTGGGGTGCGGAAGCTCCGCATACCAAATAGAAGGAGCCTGGAACGTGAGCGGTAGGTTGTTCGAATTCGAACTTACACTTTTCAGGTCTATCGAACTTCTTTAATGTCCCGTTCGCGACGTATTAAAAACGCAGATAAAGCGGAAAGTATGTGGGATCGATTCGTTCGTAAGAACGGCAGTACTATCGACAACGAGACAGCAGACGTTACTACGGATTCCTATCGCAAGTACAAAGAGAATATCGCCATTCTAAAGTTCATCGGGGTGAGTATGTTTCATAGTATGTTATTTGTTGAAATTTCTAAAATTTCGCTTACTAAATCGCTTCCTTTCGACAGTTCGATTCCTTTCGGATCTCCATTAGCTGGTCGCGAATTCTACCCACCGGGTTCACGAACCAAATTAGTAAAGATGGCGTTCAATACTACCACAATGTAATCGACGAGATGCTGGTGAACGACATCGAACCTCTGGTCACCATCTATCACTGGGACCATCCGCAGGTCCTTGAAGAGATGGGCGGCTGGACCAACTCGGAAATGGTCGATTGGTTCGCCGATTACGCGACGGTGGTCTTCCGCGAATTCGGACCGAAGGTGAAAAGGTTCACAACGATAAACGAACCTGTAATATTGTGCACCATGGGCTACATAAGTACCATACTCGCGCCTGGAAAAAATGGGTACGGTTTCGGAGAGTACATGTGCATTCACAACATGTTGAAGGCGCACGCGAGGGCGTACAGGATTTACGAGAGCCAGTTCAAGGCGCAACAGAAAGGCGAGATCGGTGTGTCGACGCTTTTCAATACTTACTTCCCGGCAACTCCAGAAGACCAGTTCGCCTTGAACGTGTCCTACGCGTTCAACATCGGTTGGCCATTGCACCCGATCTTGTCAAAGGAAGGTGACTATCCACCTCTTATGAAGGAGATGGTGGCGAAAAAGAGCGAAGAGCAAGGCTACTCGAGGTCCCGCCTGCCCACCTTCGACGCTTATTGGATCGACTATATACGGTATTCGACACTCTTATTGTTCTTCGACGAGATCGCAGTGCATGGGATTTCGCGCGACAGGTTACGTTGAATTTGGTGTTGTACTTGTTACCGCAGAGGAACCTACGATTTCGTGGCCGTGAATCATTACACTTCGCTGACGGTCACGGCTGGCGACAGTGGCCCAGTGCCATCCCACACGAACGATCAAGGGTTGATATTCTCTCAGAGTAGCTGCTGGAAAAGGGGATCCCTCGACTGGCTGTACGTAAGTACATCTGTCGTCTATCAATCGGTTTTGGATTCGTGTATGCGTCATCACATCCTTACATCCTCCAGGTTGTACCTGAAGGTTTACGACACGCTCTTGGTTACATAGCCAAGAATTACAACAATCCACCGATGTATGTAACCGAAAACGGTTATTCGGATTACGGAACGCTTAAAGACAACGACAGAATCTCCTACTTTCGCAATTATTTAAACCAGCTGTTACTTACCATGTACATCGACGGTGTGGACGTACGAGGTTACTTCGCTTGGTCACTTTTAGACAGCTTCGAATGGAATAGCGGATATCGGTAAGCATGCACGAGTAACTGTTCCATTGATGTGACAAAATATGTAATGCGTTGAGAATTATAGTGTCAGTTCTATCATCATGCACGATATAGTAATAATACTTGAGTTTTTAGTCACCGTTTTGGCATCGTGTCCGTTGACTTCAACGATCCAGACAGGCCACGGACGTTGAAGAAATCTGCTCTGTGGTGGAAACGCGTTAACAAGGCTAGAAGAATTCTTTGAATCGATACGTTCAGTCGTTATTTAATAAAAATTAGACACTACTCTGACGTCGTACGATTAATGTTCACGCAATATGCACACACGTTGCGTGTTCAGTTCTGCATTTTTATAGACGATATTAAAATTACCGATTTGTAAAATATTTATCTATACTTAAGCTTTTGCTATCTAATATCTGTTTTTATTTCCTCGAGCTATGCTACTATTTTTGTCGTAGTGTTTAAATCGTGAACACAGTTTGTAATTATTACAGTCCTAATGATAACACAAATGTAATTCGCACACGCATGAATTCGTAATTATTTATTAATTGTCTAGTGTATCGACTAAAATCTACTTTATTGAATTAAAATACAGATATGCACTGGCAAAATGGCAATCGTTATCTTATCCCTTTCCTTCCTCCTGCCAACACTGGATATACCGAAAGTTTTATGATGACACTTTTTTCTTACCTCTCTGAGCAATATTATTTTGCATAATTTAGCGATTTTTTTATCTAAAAAAAAATACAAGCTGTCAGTTGCACTTTTCCTGAGACACTCTGTGCAAATATCTATCCGATTGCACTCCTGCCTAACATATATTTAAAGTTTTAAAAAATTAATTTTTCTGAACATTAAATGGCAGCTTCTCGTGCGTGTAACGCAACGTAATTCATAATTTACGTAGAAGGATCAAACGAGTCAGTTTAATCGACTCAACACGCATTGAAATCTGACCTGTAATTGACTTTTGACTGAATTTTCCGTTTCGAAAGTGGCTTTTAATTATTTTCCTAGTCGGTGGATATCATTTTCGTAAATGACAAGAGCGTTGAAGATGAACCAATTCTGAGTGAAATTCTTCAGCTTTTCATCGTTCCTTACATTTCAACTGACTAGAATTCATAGTGCATTAATTATACAATACAATCAGAAGTTATCTCTAAAGTGACCTCGAATAGCTATTCGCAAAAAAACCCTGAAGAAAGAAATGATTGATAGGCACAGCTATATAAATGTGAATGCACCAAGTAGACGACGGTCAGTTGATACGTTGCAGTGATCAAGCGACTCTTAATAAATCTGACCTATTCGTGTCGAGAATTCTTCCTCATTTTGAACCTCGCGACTCTGTCATTCGAAGATTGAAAGTGATTTCATGTGTTCCATTTGTTGCTAAAACGCAAAAAGGTATTCGAGAATAAGACCAATTTTTGTCTTGCAACTTTTATTTAAAATCGCGATGTACCATTTAATACTACGAATTGATATTAGTTCAATGCAATTTAACGCGGACCACGTTTCTGTTCTTCCTCGCGTATTTAAAAACCGTGCATGCGAAGGCCCGAACAACACGGCTCGTAATCGGTCGCGACGATAACATGAGTGCGATCATTTCTGACTTGGTCGGTGTATCGTAAATTATTCTTAACGTACTAATTACTGTCTAATTACTGTACTAATTATCGTCGTACAAATGGCCAATTTATTTTGTACACGACTGGAAATGAATCATGGTCAGAGAACGGAGCAATTACTACTTTTACTCTGAAAGTATCATCGATTAGTGACACGAAGTGCTTTTTTAGAGTTGTACAATACGTTCGAAATAAGAGGCTGAGTAACTGTTTTACAGAGAATGTTTGACTCGCTTTTCTGTCAATTCTGCACGAGCGGGTTAACAGTTCTTGCAACGCAAAACGATTGTGGTTAACGATTCTCGCGTCAGCTCCCAAAATCGTGCCCAGAGGACGCACCTCCGCATTCGAGGGGTGCACAGGGTGAACTCTCACGCAAATTCGTCACGCAAAGGACATCAATTAATAATGAACGACAGAAAGAAACACACTCGTCAGTATTCGTCCACTGACTCACGTGTATTCGATGTCAGGATCAGAAATTCTTATCTTAATGCAGAAATTTTTAACGCGAAGGCCACGCCGCATTAACAAACAGCCAAGTACATATGTAATATTTAAAGACCGATACATTGGACGTTATACACATTATGTATAGTATCCACGAGTCTTATATAAGTACTTCTGGAAAAATGACCGCTGGCGCCGATAATTCTCCTCTCACATATTACGCATACTTAATTTGTCTGTTGACTGATACCCGTCAGATGGCAATATGGAATTACTTGTTCAATGATTCATATCCTATACAGTTTCTGTACAAACTATCGCAAAGCAGCGCTTCTTAGAATTCTACATCAGACGTGGAGCGTATTTCGTATCAAAATAT
This sequence comes from Xylocopa violacea, assembly GCA_963969225.1. Classification (NCBI taxonomy): domain Eukaryota; kingdom Metazoa; phylum Arthropoda; class Insecta; order Hymenoptera; family Apidae; genus Xylocopa; species Xylocopa violacea. Next base: position 32,379,067 of record CAXAJV010000005.1, on the reverse strand, counting down.
TGAGAAACAAAATGGGACTGGCGAACAACTAAATTATCATACTTCCCCGTGTATTTTTCTATCTATATGATCGTGGAGCCGAATGTTCCGTAGAAATTACCTGTCAAGATACGTGTTTCCCGTTGGCAAAATTTCCTCGGGATATTCCGAACGACGCGCTAGTCGAGAACCTCTTAAACGCGTTCGTTTCTCTTATTTCTGCTCGCCACCCTCTCTTCCGTCGTTATTGCGGCCATTAGCGTCGCTTTTAGGTCGACGATTAAGAGTTGATACGATTGGAATCGACGATTAATTGATTATGAATGAATTCTGCGTGAAACAACTCTTTCTGAAATAGTCCGTGCTATTGATAAAAAATTGTTCAAAGGATGACATCGGTGGATGTTATCGTAAATGTTATCGCGGCATGCAGATAATGTGCGTAACAATTACATCACATTTGGCGGAGTTACATAAACATAATTCTTGCAACAAGCCTGGCGACAGTACTCTGTTTCGAGAGAAATTGGAAAGAATGTTCAGTATAGTAGCCACAAGTAGTTAAAATTCGATAACAAAACGGTGGACGATGCAACATTTCAAGTCAGTGTTTCCTAATTCATGGACTGTGTTAAATTTAGTTAATGAAACGACTTCGAAACGATATAAAATTGTGGGATATCGCAAAAATAATTGCAATGCTATTATTTACAAACTACCAAGAAAAAAATGTAGATACGTTTATCACGTGCATTAAGTGCGATAAAAATTCATTCGTTACTATAAATACATCGTCGCGAATATTTCGACCGAGCATGAACAAAGTGTACTAGCTTAGAAGAACATAAGAGCTTAAAACATATTGTGAATTATTATTATTAATACGTATTTAAGTTGTATTATTGGCATGGGTACAATTGATAAAGTGTTCTCACAATTGTGTACAACGTGATGATAAATATCAAGACTTTTTTCATAATGATTAGCTTTTATACAGGAAAAGTGCACACTACCACTGCTGTTGCAAGAATTATACTATATTTATACATATAGGCACTTTTAATATTCAATTAGTAACGTTCAAGAGATAATTCCTGAGAAGTGATCGACTAACTTTTACTCTTGTGAAAATGTTCTTTTCAAACGTTTTCTACTGAATATTGGTACTTTTTACTCACGAATCATGGATACTTCTTTCAGTTTCCAAAACAACATGCCTACCAAAACGAGAATATTTGGTATCCTCTTCATTTTTATGACGTAAGTACCACATTTTTACTCATCTTTCGAGCAGATTACGTTCGAGTGAACATTCTCGATTTCCTTCGACTCTATTGTCCACTTTTATTCGAAATATCGATTACGTTAGTTTCGAATTATCTGAATGATTTTAAGCTGCTTAAAATTACCGAAACAAATTGTTCGAAGGCGAAAAACTTTAAGGCTTCTATTTGCAGCGTCACAATTTGGCTATTCCTAGAGCTAAAATTGTTCACGTCATCGTCGAGATTCACTGAGCTTGACTTTTGTAGTATTTCAAGCTGCGAATCCGCGGAGTCGGATAGCGAATATCTATTGTTCCCACCGAACTTTCTTTTGGGCACCGCGACGTCCGCATACCAGATAGAAGGAGGCTGGAACGCAAGCGGTAGGTTGCATAAATTTAAACGACCACGATCGGATATATGGCGTCTTCTTAGACCTTTGATGTTCGTCGTCGCTTGTTAAAAATGTAGATAAAGGGGAGAGTGTTTGGGATCAATTTGTCCACAAAAAAGATGGTAGCATTCGCAATAACGACACGGGAGACGTTGCCGCGGACTCTTACCACAAGTACAAAGAAGATGTCGCTATTGTGAAGAAGCTTGGGGTGAGTCTGTATGCTCAAGCACGCTGTTACTCGTTTCGAGAATGAAAAAAAAGGAAACAATTGATATAAGACTGGTATCGAAGGAGACAGCTATGCAATTTCTTGTTCTTCCATTGTCTCATATAGGATTCTCAGTTAAGATTACCATTGCGATCAAAATTAAGTGCGACAGGTCGATCGACGGTCGAGGACACTTCACGATTTCCCTAATTTGTCACCGCTTTGTCAAACTCTCCTCCTGCCCAACAGTTCAAAACGTACCGTTTCTCCGTTTGCTGGCCTCGAATCCTTCCAACTGGTTTCTCGAACAAAATCAGCAAGGATGGCCTCCGTTACTACCACAACCTCATCGACGAGCTGCTGGCGAACGGCATCGAGCCTTTGATCACCATCTATCACTGGGACCATCCGCAGGTCCTTGAAGAAATGGGCGGCTGGATGAACTCGGAAATGGTCAATTGGTTCGCCGATTACGCGACGGTGGTGTTCCGCGAGTTTGGACCGAAGGTGAAACGGTTCATATCGATAAACGAGCCCAATATATATTGCATTAGTGCGTACATGAGCGGCGTGTACGCACCTGGCAAGACTGTGCACGGTATTGGCGAGTACCTGTGCGTGCACAACATGCTCAAGGCGCACGCGAGGGCGTACAGGATTTACGAGAGCCAGTTCAAGGCGGAACAGGGCGGCGAGATCGGCCTCGTGCCCCATGTTTTCGGGTTTTTGCCGAAAAATCCCGAGGACAAAGAAGCTGTGTCGATCGCTTACGAATTCACAGTCGACTGGGTGTTGCATGCGGTTTTCTCGAAAGATGGCGACTACCCGCCTCTTATGAAGGAGATGGTGGCGCGAAAGAGCAAGGAGCAAGGCTACCCGAGGTCCCGGCTGCCCGCCTTCGACGCGTATTGGATCGACTATATACGGTATTGAATAGCTATCTATCACGACTAAAGTGAAACGTGTCAGAGTGTGTTGCATCGAGCGTCGTCTATGTTGTCGCAGAGGAACCTTCGACTTTTTGGCTCTGAATCACTACACTACGAAATTAGTTACGCGCAGCAACGAGGGGTTGGTACCGTCGCACACAAACGACGACGGGCTGCGATACTCCGACAACAGTTCGTGGAAGGGTGCAGGCTCCGAATGGCTTAAAGTACGCGTCGCTGCGGAATGTTATCGATAATCCTGATAACGGAATGCACGCCTTTTGCATCGATCAAAATCTTTCAGGTCGTGCCCCAGGGTTTGCGAACGAGCCTCCGTTACGTGGCGGAAAGGTACGGCAATCCACCGATTTACATATGCGAGAACGGCGTTTCTGATGACGGGGCGATCAACGACGACGACAGAATCTACTATTACCGCGAATACTTGAAACAGTTGCTCCTCGCTGTTTACGTTGACGGCGTGGATGTACGAGGGTACTTCACGTGGTCGCTGCTGGACGACTTTGAATGGCAGCAAGGATACAGGTGAGCAGCCGTCGTTGCGCGAGGCGTCTCAATTAGTCGCGTGTCCTCCTTTTATTGCGAGAAATGAACGGCGCTAAGTTTCCCAGATAACCTGCAAATATAGAAACATGTTTGAAAATTTCAGTGAACACTTTGGTCTCGTGGGCGTCGATTTCAACGACCCGGACAGGCCGCGTACGATCAAGAAGTCTGCTTCTTGGTGGCAGTCGGTCGTTGCTGCTGGAAAAATCCTTTGACAGTTATAGATATAGATAATCGTAATTCAATCGAACGGCCAGGCAATGGCGGAAACTCAGTTAAGTATCTCGCAAACGGATAAACGATTCTTCACCTTCGTCTCGCGTATTATTTATAATCATGTATTGTAGGTACGTTGCTTCGAAATCACTGCAATAAAGCACCCAATTTTTGTTAAATGAAAGGGAAACGAAGCAAGGACATTCAACAGACGTTCTTAGGATACGAATATGATACAAAAATCGGACGAGTATCCCTCTGACTTAGGATATTCTATTATACCTGCGCAGCTCTTCAGGGAATCGCGCGGATGTTAAAAATCGGGCAGAATAGAATCAGTCGAACCGAAAGCCAGTGGGTAATCCTCAAGAATCCATGTCCCTCAGGACAAATATCACGTGTACAACGTACCATGCTCGGGGAATCCGAAAATCCGTATTTTGAAGTCCCACGCGAGGGATTAATCGAGCCTCGTTTAAAGGGCTGCGTAAATTTCGGGGACAGAGGCTCGCGAGAGGCGGTCGCCATACTCAGTTAATTGTATTACCGCGGTTGGGGGAAGGAAAGTGGTAAACTCGAGGAATGACACGGGCGACAGTGAAGCGGGCGGACGAAAACGCGGACCGGCGAAAGTAAAGCGGAATTGCGCGAAAGAAAATACGTCGAAACGAACGGCGGGGATTCAGGGAGATTGTACAGTTAAATGCTCCGTCGCGTCTTCTTTAATCCACCCTGTAGCGTCCGTAGGATGAATTCTTCCCGGCCTTTGACGGTCTGAACACAGTTTTGCTTTTAAACGCGATGCTGCGGCTCTTCTTCAGATCGTCCACTGGCTACACACGCTTTATTTAATTATCATTGAGCGCTAATTTGCTTTATTTAATGACGAATGAAAGAAGACATTTTTACGCGCATTAAGTTTGCGATATAAAACTTTTAGAAATTGTAAATTTATGTTTCATCGTGTAAATACATAAGTATCGAAGATGATCCGCGATGCAGTTGGTGGCTGTGACACGACGAAATAATAATCGTGTTCGAAAGCTGGGCGGAACAACGCCGGGGCGCGTTCCTTTTTCTTCCTCCGCTCTACCGTCCGGTACTCGAATCATTTCCAAAGTGTTTCTGACAAACGAGTTGTTTTGAAACAACCCTGTGTCACTATCGTCCAGCGACGTCGCGATTCCTGAAGGCGTTTGTCTTTGTCCCCTATCGAGGAGAACTCGAGAACCATCTCGAATGAACGAGAGGCGAGCGGCGCGTTATCAAACGTGGAAACAAAGAAGCTTTCTGCAGTATTATATAGTTCACTGAACGGAAAGCGCTCGAGGAACCAAGGAAAACGTCCCTTCCTATCGGTTTCTGATAATCTCCTTCCAAGACCTCGATGTGTGCGTGCGAAGTTCCCGATTTCGTTTGATTCTACGTCGAACTTAACGAAAACAGCAAGACCAACAGCAAGCTTTCTGTACATCTTTTATTTTCCGATAAAAAACTATTCGATGGAATTGGAGAACAATTATTTATAACACATAAAAGGTTCCGTTTGAAAATTTCAGGAAACGTTTGTAGCAGACTTCAACGCGTTAATTGTCAAACAGTAGCAAACCTTTCTTTCTCTTTTAACTTCGATAATAAAAATAATAATGGATATTGCAAGTTTTATTACGAAAGTATTTCGGTGGTTCCTCGACGAATCGAATCAATTCATCTTTTTCGTGCGATCGAGAGGAATCCGTCGATATCTCCGCGAAGCGTACACGACAAGTTTCACGCAAACTACTAGCGCAATTATACCAATCATCAAAGCGGTCGCTGTTAAAAATACCACGATGTCCATGTCGTAATACTTGTACCACGACTGCGATGCAATATTGGAGCGTAAGTGTGGCGCGCCTTTGTTACGAATTACGAACTCCGTCCACCAGACCAGATTTTTCACAGAATCGTAGGAAGTATCTTGTAGAAGCGTTCGAAGTTTGAGCATGTTCTGCTTGTATCTGAGGATGCGTCGAGAAACGAAGAATTAGACGTGACAGAGGTCAGAGTTCACTTACGTTTCAGAAATTACATACTTCTAAGCGGCGCAAACATTCGTTTTTCATATGAATTTTAAAGTCAATAGGTACATACATATCAATAAATATTTATCTGTCATGGATACATAATATTGAAAGCTATTTTTGTGTAAAATGTTAAATTAGAATATGCAACGTGTACAACAGAAGAAACCGTATCAGTTTGCAAAATCACATTTGCTAGAATACCTTTAACTCGCAAACTTTGATTCTTTTAGTTAGAGAATCTAAACGAATGATTTTTCTATATTTTTCTATAAACTGAACTTACACTTGATTGCTTATCGTTTCCCTTATGGTTGAGTTCAGAGCTTCCCTCGTCAAGGTCTCCAGATATAGGCGTTTTCCAACACCGAAAGACATTAATTTCTTCAATTGAAATTCCTGATCCGACAATACCGGGAAACCGAGAACCGGTACTATGTAATGAATAGCTTCTTGAGTGCTCATCGCGCCGCCATGATACATGTACAGCTTGATGTTTGGATGTGCTGTAAAAAAAAAATGACGAACGCACCAGTCGAACGTTCAGTTAATTTCACTCGTTAATCTACCTGTTGGTTTTACAATAAAATTAATTAAACATAAAATTCCGCGGATTTTTATTTGAACCGAAATTATTTGTATCGAAAGCTTCTAATGCGTGAGAGAAATTGTACCGAGTATATTCTGTTGTGGCAGCCATGGCGAAGCGTAAACGTTGTTCAACTTCCGCGACGGTAGTTCGTCGATCTTCCACACGATTTTGTACGGCAAATCGGCGAACACGTCGTAAAAAATCTGTTGAATCTCATCGGTCAGATCCAGGAAGCGGACGTTCGTGCCCATGCAGAAGTAGATGAAGCCGTTTGACGCGTCGTCGATGAAACTTTGTAAATTCTAATAATCGTAACGGGGCGATCGATGAATCGTATGCGACCGATTGTTGCGTCTTTGTGCGTCTAGAACGCGTCTGTTCGCTTCTAATCGCAACACGAACGGAACATACCTGCGACAACGGCTCCGGTTCTCTAACATTGTGCATCGAATGAAACTTGATTACGTTGGGAAGCTCCGGGCGAGCGTACGTCATAACGCGGTCCAGGTTGACGAACACAAGGCTGGTGTTCGCCACGATATCCACTAGCTGAGGTAGCGGTGTCCCAAAGTACTGCTCAGCCAGTTTCTGGTTGAGCGGTACCAGATATCGATACAGGTAATAAATGTAATGCCACAGGCTGCAGAAATTCTTCAGCCTGTTCCAGAACGACAAATCCGCTCCCGTGTTCGCCTCCAGTTCCCACGTGGAATCGTGCGAAGGCAATATCATGTCGCCTAACACGTAACTGTCCAGGGCCGTTATTCCAAACGTGTTCAGTCCTGCAATCACCCGAGACATCGCGTTACACGTTTCAGTTTCACTTGGAAAGCGTCATCGTATGCTAGGGGGGCGCGTATACCTATGACAGGGGCGTTAAATCTGTGGGCCAACGCGAAACAACAATGCATTATCAACATTTCGATCATGATCAGATCGAATTTCTCAGCGCTGTCAGGGGCGTACAGTTTCCTCACTTCCGAATTGTTGAACGTGTAGTGGGTGAAGGTCGAGATCAGATCGAACGCGTTATTCTTCACGAATTTCATCCAAGACACGCCGTTCAGGCGTTGTTGTATGTAACTGATTTTCTTGTAATGGGAATACGAGCTGCGGGTGCTGATATGCCTGATGTTCGTCGAGTTCGTGTCGAGCAAGACGTCGGGCGCGACGATTACCAGCTCGTGGCCGCGTTTGCTCAATTCGTTCCATAAAGGTAGAAACGGGATCTGGTGACTTATCGAAGGGGCCCCAAACACTATTAAGATCCTGGAGGCCTCTGACTGCTTCGAAACGGAAAGTATACACAGCCAGAAGAGTGCGACCGCGACGGCAAATTTCATGTTGTCCGCTGGGATGGATCTGTCGGTGTGATAGCCGATCGTGCGACTACCAATGTATTGTTGCGACGTTTGAGTGGACTCAAGTTAATATAGACTATGCATATTGATAATGTAAGTATGTTATCATTGGCGACATTATATTGTAATGTAAAGACTAATGCCTAATCAATGTTATAGCCTAATTAGCCTAATTAGTGCTAAGTTTATTTATAAAAAGCCGAAGTTCATTCTAAATGCTGACTGACTGATTGATGGATTAGGTTGGGATTAATGGATTAGATTAGATTAGGTATTGATAGATTAGATCGTTAATCTCTTCTACCAGAAATGCTACGATTATAAAAATTACTGATGCAAGTGCACGTATATACCAAAGGATATTAGAGGATATCTTCGAACTCTTTTAGCTGATCTTTGAGCAAGTTTCAAAGGAAAGAGTATAGAAGAATAAAGAGAGTATAGAAGAGTAACGATAGAATAAAATCAGGAAGCTTCCTTCTGTATATTTTAATACGCGAAACAGAATTTCTTCTTTTCACGCAGTAGATAAAAGGTATAAAGGATCATAGCGAATCCGATAGTTGTAATACAATAACAATTATATATGTTGATATATTCTCGACTAACTTGTAAAATGGCATGTAACGTAGGTAGACATTGTTCTATTTAAAACGCGTAACATAAATACATATCGCTACCACGTCAAAATCACTACATATGTTCACCATATCATTAACGCTATCGCGTTTCGTATCATTACTTTATTCACTAGTCAAAAGCTATTATAAACTTCGCCTGGAACGTAAGCTGGACATTTCTCGTTCAGCTTACAGTTACGTTCTTATTACGTTCTTATTACATATTACATTACGTTCTTAGCGCAGATTTTTGTATTCTGATCATAGTAATTTACCACAAAACACTCGATGCTTATTCCATCGATTAAATGATAAAGTTAGAATTCACGTACCATTAACTTATTTTCTGTTTCTGATTCGTCGATCTTTTGTAAACGTACACGATAAGTCTAGCGGTTATATAGATGACATTTAGAAAGATGAGAAATGTAACGATCGTTAAGAATACTATGATATCCGTGTCGTATCGCTGATACCAAGGCAGCCAGGCCAAATTCGAGCGCAAATGCGGTGCACCTTTCGTACGGATCGCGTATTCCGTCCACCAAGCAAGATTTTTCACCATATTGTGGGGTACGTCTTTGAACAGATTTCGAACATGAATCACTCTTTCTTTGTATCTGAGAGAAGAAATCATCGCGATGTAACATAAAATTTAACAGAATTCAAATGTACCTTGAACTTTACCAAGACTTACTTCTTGTTAGTTATTACTTCTAGAATGGCGCTCTCGAATTCGTTTTTGGTCAGAGTCGTTATTTCCAGAGATTTCCCAATGCCAAGAGCTTCTATTCTACGCGCTTGATAATCCTGATCGGCGAACACTGGCATAACAACAACTGGTACCGCGAAGTGAATGGTCTCCTCACTGCTCTGCGCTCCTCCTTGGTATATGAACAGTTTAATGTTCGGATGAGCTGCGGATGAATATCGTTTAAATTAGACAAGATAGATATCTTTTTATCGTTCGTATATATCTGACGCGCTTTTCATTTTCTTCTTTTATCCAGGTCATTGGCGAACACGAAACTTCTGTTTGGTGAACAGAGTTCTTCCTTACTTCCTTACTTCTTCCTTGGCCTGATTATATATTCAAGCGCAATTTAAAGTTCTGCTGAAACGTTAAAGGAGAGGAGAACCATACCAAGAATGCTTTGCTGATCGAACCATTTCGCGGTGTAAACGTTGGCTGGCTTCTCGGGTAATTCCATCTCGAGTTTCCATACGACTCTGTACGGCAACTTTGCGAACACCTCGCACATCATGTGTTTCATGTGTTTCGACAAATTCGCACTTCTCACGTTGCTACCAAGGCTGAAGTAGATGAACCCGTCTTCAGCTCCTTCCAGGAAGCGTTGTACATCCTGTGACGAAAATGATCAGGATCAATGTCTACGATCTCGCTGCAGTCGTTCCATCGAACACAGGCACGACGAATCGTACCTTTCGCGGAGGTGGTGGTTTTTCGTTTACATGGGAGGAAGTGAACGTGACGATATTCGGAAGCCACGGTCGAACCGGTGCTATAACGTTCGAATGGTCCATGAAGATCAGGCTGATGTTCTTCAGCATGTCCAGCAGAGGCGGCATTTCGCCCATGTATTTCTCAGCCAATTGTTGGTGCATCGGATACAACTGGCGGTAGGTTAGGTAGATGTATCGCCAGAAGATCACGAAATTCCAGAGTCTCGTCGAGAATGGCAAGTTTGCGCCCGTCCTCGTCTCCATTTCCCATGTGTATTCGTGAGAAGGGAACACGGCACCGCCGAGAGCGTGCTCATTACTGCCAAGCATCCCTAACGAGCATAACCCTACGGTCATGCGAAACGTGATTAGACGGACTCGTTAGGGTTAGTTCTTAGGCTTCGTGCTGTTCGCGGCGGTCGTGATAACGAGTTCGATCCTGTGTTCATCGTTTCGCGCGTGTCGGGACACTTTTGCACCAGTTACAGACTCGTAAAGGAGTAACAAATAAACAGAACGAAACGAACAATCATTTTTCTACCGAATACGAACATTCGTTCCGTTTGCATTCACGCGATAATGTGAAACATCGTATCGCGAGGAGACAGTTCGTTTCTAGGTAAGAAAGGATCAAAGCGAGGACGTACCTATCAGAGGAGCGTCGAACCTGTGCGCGAAGGCGAACAGTGACGGCATATAAAATAACTCCGCCATGACGAGATCGAACGTCGCGTTGCTGTCATGGGCGTACAGCATTTTCGAGGCCTTGTACACCTCTTCCGCGCAGTGCATGCTTATACTGCACATGTTGTTCTTCAGGATGTCGATCCAGGTTACCCCGCGGAATCGCAGCTGAACGAAGTTGATCATCTTCAAGAACGAGGCGGAAGTGTTGACGGTGATCTGCGTGAAATTCGGCGACTGGTAATTTGGCATAGGGTGCGTGGTGATCAGCACGACCTCGTGGCCACGCTCGGACAATTCCATCCACAATCGCCGATACGGGATCTGATGGCTGTAGGAGGGCGTCGCGATGATCGCCAGGATCCTGTAGCAATCGACTTGCCTCGCGACGCACAAGCCGCACAGGACGAACAGGAAACTCGCTGTCCGATGTCTCATAATTCCTGTGGAAAGTTGAACTGTCGCGCGTGCCCCTCGAGAGGCTACTGGAAGGAGCATCTCCCCGTTAGTATTAATTTATGGGTGGCATTGCACGAGCTAACGCCAACGATACTACGATATCAGCGTCCATTACGGTATGAAAATTATACCAGCTATCGATGAATCACGGTAAGACACGCTGCCGATATTGGTTTTCCCGTGACTGTAACGGAGCTTGCTCGGATACGGGTTAAACGATAATTCGCGAGGTAAAACGAGGGGGCTCGAGGGTGCACGCTGGTAGAAAATAGGGTAACGGAAAGTAGAATTTTTATGCACAACTGCATGAATCACGGAAAATCGCCTAATAAGCATATCATTGTTACATTGTCGTTTTACGTTGTTAAGATAATGGAGCAGTTTGTCATTAAAGCGGTATCGTACATTCAAATGTGAGCCACTACATTCGCGCGTGCCATCCATTAATTTCGGGAACTGTCACTAAAACCGCGGGAAATGTTTACCAATTAATGGGTCTGGGACGGTTTTCGCAATAACCATTCGTTTACCGTGCACGCGAAATAAATTAAGAAGAAGCGTTACATCTATTCGTATTGTGAATTGTTTTCCATTTTTTTTTTTGAAACTGGTAATTCCAGATAAAGATTTTCGCAGTTTTTCTTGATTTTCGTATCCTTTATTCCATTGCCCAGTAATGTTTTCTCATCTATCGCGATTTCAATTACAGTCCATTGCGGTTATTGTAGCATCCAGTACCAGAATTGCATCTATTCTACTAAATTGAAAGACTTGGGGGATGAAAGAAATTATTATACTTCCTTCAAAAAGCATTACTAAACTTTTTTGTTCTCGTTGAACAAAGAAACGTACAGAGATTGCACGAACGAATCATCGTGGCATTCGAAGGCACCCCGTCGAAGCTGACCTCTCCTTCGAACGGCAAATCGCGATCAATCCATCCACGCAGAGCTATAATATTGAGGAAGCCAGTCGGATCGTTTTGCTGCGTTTAAATCAGTGAAATTGGTTCGAAAGTAAGAGTTTGGCGGGCCTCTCGTTGCGAGCAGCGAACCGTGCCGGACGAAAAACGGCCATCAACGCGTCTCTTTTTCCCAGTCGACTATTTTTCATCGCGGCTCTCCCCGGGTTTTCCCTCGGCCGCGAGGCCGCAGACCGGGCGATTTCGCTTCCCAGGTAACAGGAAAGTGTGAAATCCCACGGTGGTCTGTCGTAACGTAACACGAAGGCGAAACGATTTTCTGCGTCCAGTTTTGTTAAGTTTCTTAACCGGTCCCGCGGGCGCGCTGTTCGCCCTCGGGTTAAATCACCGATAATTGTCCGGCAGCCGAGCTGTCGCGGGCTGGAATTCAATTTCCTTCGAGGTTCCTTCGAGAGAGAAAAAGTTGAATAGCTTCACCCACGCACGAGCGTTAAAATCGAAAACGATCTCTTTTTTCCTTTGCAAAACGCTCGCAGACGATTGGCAAGCACTTGGTGATTTCTTCGTACGCCCCGATGTTTGCTCGGATATTGTTAATCGCAAGAAAGTCGTTATCTGGGGGAAAAGTACGAGCGATAGCAGGGAAAGTGTGGAAAGCGAGAGCGATTTCCTAGGTAAATATTGAAACTATGTAATCCCGATATCGTTTGTCTCCATTACGTATGTACATAAAGACTTATCGATAAGATATCCTGCGACAAAAATCTGAAAGTAATATATCGTGAATTTTGCGCAGATAAGCAGATACATCGGAAGTCGTCACGTTCGCAAAGTGATCCTCCTATCGTTCTAACGATAATCTAATTTTTTCGTACCTCGAAACCGATCGCACGCGAAAGAACCACCCACGATTTCATCGATTCTTAACTCTTCTATTTCCCATTACGTGCGTACGTGTCTCTGATAAATTTTGTTACAGAAAATACTTTCTCTGCACCGTCTCGGAAAGAAAGATCAATAAAACCAGCTCGACGCGCGATCAATTACGTTTCGAAGTGGCGAACGCAGCAATCGTCGGGACTTCCGGTAGCATGCGTGGCGCAGGCGTACGCGCGATCGTGCAAGCGAACGGAACGAATCCTCCGAAGACAAACATTTACCGGCGAACTCGAGCTGATGCGATCTCTTTTCGCTCGGCGGCGTTTGCTAGACAGCTGCTCGGATTCCGCGCCGCGTCTCGCGTATATACCCGCGAGCGCGAGCAGATTTTCAACGGATGGTCGAGCTCGTCTTGCACGATCGCGCGACGCTCTGCTGGCTTGCCAAAGTGTCATCGATCTTTCCCGCCTCGACGAAGAAATTGCGCGGCTACGCGCACCGCGAAGCGTGTCCTCACACGCGACGCGCGTTCGCTGTCGCCAAGAACTCGCGGAGGATGTAATTTCGTCGGGAGAACGAGTTTTTTTTTTTCTCTAAATAGAAACGCGTGTCAAAAGAAGCAGAGCATTGGGCGCAATTGGTAAAATTAAAGCGCAGTCACGCGAGCGTTTCGTCATTTCTCACGACTAATCCGTCATGTCTAGCTTCGGGAACGAGGAAAACAGTCGCTTTCGTGTTATCCCTTTCTTAGGAAGCCAGTCGGAATTTCTTGCCGCAATATTTCATGTCGCGGGTCATAAACGTAGCGCAAGGCTCCCTGGTGCCTTGTATCCGCGATTATGCATGAACTTGCGTCGTCGTGACATAAGCGTATTCTCGAACGTGGGACGAAGCGTTCTGAAATAATATCGGAACGTTAACTCTTTCCTTAAACAAAAGCGTATATCGGGGCAAGTTATCAGCCGTTCGCGGGAAAAATGACGAAAGCACGGACGAAGGCACCGCCAGCTGCGTGACTCTCACGAATCGAAGGGGGCGCGATTGGTGAACGCGGCTAGATAGACCTGGGGACCTTGTCACGGACACTCTACCGTGGAACGATGCGAAATTGCTGTTTAAATATGCATGAAAGGCATCCTCGCGTTCAAGAGATGTTTCATGAGCATCGCGACGATATTTCTCTTTCGTCGAACGCAAACTAAATCGTATTACTGTAGGTTAGGGCGTAGCTGGTAACTTTGTGTCGATTAAAAGAGTATTCGACAGGTCACAAAATATTGTAATGTGCACAGATAGGTAACATTGTGATTATTCTTTTACAGTTGCTATGTGAGATAATGGATAAGTACATTGTAAAAGGACTAATCAGTATGTCAATTTCGATTAGATCTCAGAATAGTAATGAACTTGGCTCGATGTGCATTGCGAAATCGCGTTGCAAATGCGATTCAACTTATTGCAAATGACTTAGAACGAAGAAAATAAGAAAATGATTCAGACCCGACTAACTTTATGCTCGTACAATTTTCAGAGGCACCCGAGATAAACGGAACACCCCGTATTTTTGTCGTCCAAGGAATATTAATCCCTTTCGAGGCGAGCACGCTAGCGATTCATGAGCGACCCTGTCACGAACAGGACTCTTCTGCAAGTTCATCGCGCGCCCCAACAGCGATTCGCATGTTGTGTCTCGTGCGGAGCCAGCTGGGTTATAATTAAGAAGAACTTCCATCCTTGTCGACTCATGCGTGCCACTGCCTAGGCACCGCCTGGCACTCGTATTTCCAGGCATGCAAGCCACCGACATCGTTCCGCGAAAATTCAGCTTCTTTCGCGATATCAACCGCGACCAATCAGCATTTGATGGTTAATTGGCCAGCGCTGACGTAGCTAAATGCACCCGATTGTGCGAGGTTCGGCCGTTGCACAAAATCGCTCACAGTTTCGTGAAAGTCTTCCTGAGAACGATGATTCGCCAGCTATTTAAATACTGGCAGTGTACGAACAGCGATCGAATCGATAGATTGATAAGTTTCGATTGATTAAAATCAATTTGCGTACAACAAGCACGCGCGTCAAACTACCCTCTATTATGCAAGTCAAAACGAGCCACACCCCATTTACGAACAAAAGCGTTCCAGCAGGAGAAGTGATAAACTTCCACATAAAAAGAAATGGCACGCAAAGATGAGATAATATAACAAAAACTCGTCAAAACAAACTTTACGTGTGTAATCTCATGTAAACGACATGGCATTAATTACTACTCACGTCGTATTTTGCAGTCATTACTCTTCTTGTCACAAACACTAGGCAGAATTATGGATTGTTAATCATGTTTTGTCAGAATTGATAAGCGCATTTCGTTCGAACAATTAACAGTGTCTAGTCATTTCTCCTTCTTTCCATCCTCTTTCTTCGCTTTCCGTGCATGTTTTCCCTGTCTCGTTTCGTATACTCCCTTTTTTCCCGTCATCCGCGATATTGTTTGTAGTTCGAAGGCATCACTATGGTATGGTATTGCATTTTCGTAAAAAAATCTTCATTTCCACGTTTTCCAAGATTTTTTCCAATTGCTTTACGCAAATATAGGCGATACGAAATTACAATCGAGAAAGACTATTAGGAGAATCTTGAAATTTGACGAATTTCAGCAGCTTCACCAACTTCGTCAAGAATAATTTCCTTAATCCTTGCCATAATCCAATAATTAACATTTTAAGGCTGAAAACTAAAATGAAATTAATAATAATTGATATGTGGTTATATTTTATTGAAGAATATATGTATACGAGTACGTACGAGTGTTGGAATATTAGAATATTATAAGAATTAAGTTGGAATATTGGAATATTATAAAAATTAATTAATTATCGCATATGAAAGGAATAAATAATTAATGAACCGTGACAAGTGCCACTGCAACAGCGGTTAGGTGTGTGCAACAAGCGGAACGTAAACAAGGTCTGCATAGTTATGCGCAGCGATGCGCGGTCATTTGGCTGTATCACCTTGTCGCGATAACCGTAATACAGAACTTGGTCAATTAATCGAAGTCTAACTAGCTTTGCTAATTCTAATTACTGCCTAATAATTAAAGCACCTTTCCAAATTAACTAACACAATATTTCAATCGTAGAATTATTAACATTTATTAATATAAAATAATTTATACGGATTTTTTTGAGATCTTTAAAGACTTTAATTATTTTTAGTACCGAAATTAGATTTTATTAATTTTATCATACTTTAAAATTATTAATAGAATTTAATTATTGTAATATTAGTTTGCTTTTTCGGATATTTAATTTACATAAAATTTATGTACAATCCTATGTACTACTAAAACATATACCTAAAAGCATGCATTTGCAACATAAATATCCCTCTGAAAAATATATCTCTGGTGGTGGGGAGTGATCAGTCAACTACATCAAGGTTGCTGATGATTTTGGGGAACGTCAGTACTCGCGCGGCCGTGATAGTGATCGGATGGAAATGGGATCTTTGGAGATGGGACCTTTGGAGATGGTCATGGTCACTGGTGTTGGACTGCGAGGAGGCCCTGGCTATTGGTGGAGGATCTGAACCGATGGTGGAGGATCTGAACCGATGGTGGAGGACCATGCTGCGGTTGCTGATCTTCACGATGGCGGAGGTCTATGCTGTGGATGCTGGTGGGTGCTGATGGAGGATGATGCAGAGTATTCTGGTTGCTGATGACGTCAGCTGTCTACTGGCCGGTGAGTCAATATTTAAACAATTTTTTTATGGTGGTGGGAACAAATATGTTCGTTCTACGACTTGAACGATCACGAGAGCGATCTGATAGCACCCTTGGCTAGGTGCTAGCCCCACGTGTGCACCCCTTTCGCGTATTACATATATATTAAACGCGATATTTTCTTTTTTAATTAAATTTACGCACGGATAATCGAGAGTATAATAAATTCGTAATAATATATTCGTAAAAATATAAATTCGTAAAAATATATTCGTACAAGTTACATATCGCGAAATCACTTTTGATCAAAGAGAATCGAGAGATACTTTCGCTACGTATTGCTACATAGACTTCAGTATCTTCTAAATCGAAATCGTAAATATGTAATAGAGGGTGGATGGGACTAGGGTTTTTGGGATGGGTCCCTGCGTAGTCACCTCCACGGGGTGGGCCTGGGCCCTTGGTAACGTTCTCGAGAGACCGGTCTCTCGAAAACGGTATTAAGCTAAGGACTACGCGCGTAGACATAAGTATAATTGTAAACTCGATTCTAAAAGTACCAAACCAATTAAAAGACTATGGTACGTAACTTCTGATAAAAGTAGATAGATTTTTCACTTGTACAAAGATTACTTAGATTTACTTTCAACAATTGTTCATGATGCTAGTTCATCCTATTATTGTATTAACTTTGCAAGAGATTAGAATAAGTTATTCAATGGTACTTTTAGTATCGAGTCCTCTGCAGTACAATTTAAATCTTCCAAGTCCTTTTCAGGGCTTTGAAACTTTAAATTGGACGACCAATTGTTTAATTTAAGTTAATTTTTGTCATCATATATGTACATTTGTATAATGTAAATTTATAATTTTGTAACTATTCCCCTCTTATCCTGACTCCTCCTACTTATCACCACGATTTAATTTTGCGATCTAATTTGTACATTCATGTAATGTAATTTTAATTGTTTAACCACTCTCTTTTATCCCGACTTCCCTCACTTTTACTTATACATGGTAACTTCTATCTCTCTATGGTGTCCCCTCGGTGGAGGGTCGTATGATTATTCAATGTTTGATGGTTCGACGTCTGTTGGTTTGATGTTTGATAGTTTGATGTTTAATCGTTCGACGTTTGATGGTTCGACGTTTGATGATTCGACGTTTGATGATTCGACGTTTGATGGTTTGATGTTTGATGGTTCGACGTTTGATGGTTCGACGTTTGATGGTTCGACGTTTGATGGTCTGATGTTTGATGGTTCGACGTTTGATGATTCGACGTTTGATGGTTTGATGTTTGATGGTTGGAAATTCACTCAATTTCTGCTTTATTCTGATATATTTTAATATCTCCGATCGCCGCTGGATCGGTATAATCTCTTTCAATTAATCCTCAAACTGTGCATCTCTCTGTTAGTTTTTAATTCCCCTAATCCTTCACATTTCCTCTTTGTTATCCAATTTTTATGAGTACTGTAATAAAATTACTATGATTATTGTAATTTAATTATTATAATTACTGTACGAAAATTTGTAAATGTATCCTACTGATTATTGTAATGAAATTGTACGAAAATTTGTAAATGTATCCTACTGATTATTGTAATGAAATTGTACGAAAACACATTCTTCTTACTCAGAGCGAAGCACCCACTTCGATTTATTCCGTGTAATTTTGAGTCGTTTGAAAGTAGAGTACTAGAATTTAGAGTATTCTTTTGTATTGCTTTTTGTGGGACACTTTAACTTTTTCCAAGTAGAATCATCGTAAAATCATCTTATAATAATGTACCTCTCTGAATAAGAAAATGTATTTTCTTTTGCGGTTCGTAAAATCCATACTGCAATTTCTAAAAATCATAGGTTTTGGCAAATGTATTATGGATCTCGGTATTTCTAATTGAAGTAGTGTCAGATCTCGGTACCTTCTGTAACGAGATCGTAAATATGTAATGGAGGGTGGATGGGATTAGGGTTTAGGGGTGGGTCCCTGCGTAGTCACCTCCACGGGGTGGACCTGGGCCCTTGGTATCGTTTTTGAGAGACCGGTCTCCCGAAAACGATATCAAGCTAAGGACTACGCACGTAGATCTAAGCGTATATATGTAGTGTAATTAGAGAATAAGATATAGTTTAAGTTAATTTTTGCGTTCGCCGCTGGATCGCCGCTGGATCGCCGTTGGATCGCCGTTGGATCGCCGTTGGATCGCCGCTGGATGTGATATAATTTATTACCATCGATGGAGGGTTGTTTGATTGTTTGATTGTTCGATGGTTGATTTATTCTGATTTATTTTAATCCCTCCTTTCGCCGCTGGATCGCCGCTGGATCGCCGTTGGATCGCCGCTGGATCGCCGTGGGATGTGTGCTTTTATTAGTCATAAGTACTTATATATTGTACATCTCTGTAATTTAATTATAATTATACTGTAAAGAAATACGTTTTCTTATCCGAAGGGAGACCACTACTTTTTCTTTCAACCTCCGTTTCTCAAGATAGAACATTTAATTGTTCTCGCGTAAATTAGTTCGCGTTTATTAGCTAGAGCACTCTAACTTTGTGCTTCGTAAGATCGCTTCACGTAGATTTCCTCTTTTTTTTCTTTCCTTTTTTCCCCTTTCCTTTTCTTTCTCTTTCGCTCGAGATTTAGATTTTAATCGTCACGCAGGGAGACAGTCGGGACTCAATCAAACCGATGCGTGTTTGTCGTGCCCACCTGGATCTTCAAGGGTTCAACCGTGGACGCGCTCACGATGGAGCGGGCTGAGTGGTTCCCAACCCGTGGCGCTGGGGTCTGACCTTTGTAAGACGGATTCGGGCGGTTCCACGAGGTTCGTCTCTATCGCAGAGCAATCCTAGAGTTGGGCCTCGTTGGGGTTCAGATGGACATCTCACTCACAGTCGGGGAGAGCGTGGTTGCGACTGTTTCGACGTAAGACGTGGCATGAAACTTGCTCGCGATTCGCGTCGGGTACGGTTCGCCTAATGGCTAACTCGGAAGCATAGGGTTAGAGTGCTCTTTAGTTTGCTCGTATAGGTCGCGTCGCGAATTTTATCTTCATTTTTGCTTCAACTCACTTTAGCTTAACTTAATTTTGCTTCAATTTTTATCGAGATAAGTATCAAATTCTTTTTACAATAGAATAGTAGAATTTAGAGTATCGTACCGTAGACCCTTTTGCGAAATACTTTCGCTTCTCGAAAGTGTTAGTAGAGTCATTTTACAAATTTCTTTTCGGGTAAGATAATGGCATTTCTCGTCACCCCTTTCCTAAAGTCCATAGTGCATTTTTTAAATATCTGATAGATTTTAGAAAATGTATTATGGATTTCGCGTACATTAAATTGAAGTAGAGTCAGATCTCGATACCTTCTGTACCGAGATCGTAAATATGTAATGGAGGGTGGATGGGACTAGGGTTTAGGGATGGGTCCCTGCGTAGTCACCTCCACGTGGTGGACCTGGGCCCTTGGTAACGTTTTCGAGAGATTGCGCTCTCCAAAACGGTATCAAGCTAAGGACTACGCACCTAGATTTAAGCGTATCTGTAAATTTAACACCAGAACTACCAAAATTGTAAATTTATATTATATTTTTGACTTATCTGTTTTTGCTTTTCATTCATATCTTTTGTGATTTACCTACTTTTGCTTCCTGCTTGTAGAACATTCTCTTTCATCTAAATAATATTTTATTCTCTTTGAAAGAAATAAAAATTCTTTGGTTGCCGGTAGTTCTAGCGTTAAGTTTTTTGTAATACAATGTCACAGTAGTGCAATAATTGTAGTACAGATGATGTATCTCGTTAGTTATGGCAATGCGCGCAAAAGTTACGCGAAAATTGAAATGTATATAATATTATAAAATATTGATTTTATTACATATTTCATTGCATCTGTGCAAGAGAGTTGGATATATTAGATATCGATTCAGGTTTGATGAGAATTTAACACGAAAATATAGTTTCGATTGTAATGTTTCATGATTAATCGATAGTTACCTTATAAAAATGTAATTGCACGTGTAATTTATTGTTAAAATAAAAAAATAAATATATATACTATTGTAACAAATTGCAGAGATCATAAATTTACAAAAAAAATTAAAAAATTACTAAAATTGAAGCGAATATTGTCGAAAAACTGCGATTATACATGGTGCGCAATCAACCATGACTTTCCGAGAATTATAGGGGCTGGGGGCTATATAAGGACGCCGCGACCGCAGCAAAAATTCTTTTGCCACTTGAATTTTGTCATGAGCGGGTCGAAGTGTGTCAGGGGGGTGCAGGGGGTGATGGGGGGTGGGTTGCGGGGGTGGAGGTGTTCCTGGGGAGTGCATAGAAGTGCATAGAGGTTACTTTGAGCTGATTGGTGGGTGTCCGATGGCTATTTGGAGGTTGCGTGGGAGTCACTGGACCGTGACGAATTTTGGTGGAGGCGCCTGGATGAACGATGGCGACGACGACGTATGTCTACGAACTGGTAAGTTCGAAAACTTAAAAATTTTAGTAGATGGTGGTGGATTTAGTGGTAGTTTTAAGATGTACTTGACGCGGGGGGCTCGGTTAACACTCGTGGGTGTTGCTGACCCATGTATGCCCCCCCATCGCGTCATATCAGTAAAATTTGAATAAAATTCAATAATTAAAATGTATTTTATATATATTTTTCGAGTTAATAATAATTTAATCTTCTTTGTTTAACATTTTCGGAGTTAATGAAATCCAAAATTCGTTTACTGGTAATTATTAATGAATAAATTGTAACTGAATCTCTTTTCACGTAGTTAACTTTTACGTAGTGTATGAAACACTTTTAATTTACTTTTAAATCGCGTTATTTGAATTTATAAAATCGATGTTTAAATATGATTGAACAATGGCACTTCGGTGCTGAATTTGAATGGAATTAAAATTGAAATATTGGGCCCCTGCGTAGTCACCTCCACGTGGTGGGCCTGGGCCCTTGGTAACGTTTTCGAGAGATTGCGCTCTCGAAAACGGTATCAAGCTAAGGACTACGCGCGTAGATTTAAGTGTATATAGATAGTATAATTAGACAATAAGATATAGTTTAAGTTAATTTTTGCGTTCGCCGCTGGATCGCCGCTGGATCGCCGTTGGATCGCCGCTGGAACGCCGCTGGATGTCGTGATATAACTTATTGCACATTCTCGATTAATAGAATTTAACTGCATTCCACGTTTATTTCTTTCCCAACCATTTTCATGCTAATCAGTTCGTTCGTTATTAATAATTTGTTCAGTAATTTGTACATGAGGTTTCTTGAGTATTGCAACTGAGAAGAGGTGTAGTTGGAATATGATTGATCGTTTTGTGATTAAAGAAATATATGCGACGGTGGAAATTCAGGGAATTGTTTAAACAATCCGTCATAATCTATGGTGTTCTGTCTCTCTTTCTCTCTCTCTCTTCTCTCCCCCTCTGTCTTTCTCTCTCTCTATTTCCATGAAATGTTCTGATCGGAGATTGACTCTTGATTTCGATAAATAGTTTCAACAACAAAAAATTCTATTCTATAGTCGTAAAATGGCTTCATTATTATCTTTAAATTTGGAAATGAGATAGTTTCGGTGAGTACAGCGTTGGAGGCGTGACTATGGTATTGTTTCACGTCAAAGAATTTCCATTTCCACGTTTTTCAAGATTCTTCCCAATTGCTTCATGCAAACAGGTCATTCGAAATTATAATTCGGTGAGTACAGCGTTGGAGGCGTGACTATGGTATTGTTTCACGTCAAAGAATTTCCATTTCCACGTTTTTCAAGATTCTTCCCAATTGCTTCATGCAAACAAGTCATTCGAAATTATAATTCAGAATGGCTATTAAAGAAATCTTGAAATTTGAGGTATTTTTTCTGTTCTCGACACAAATTCAGTGGTTCTGGGCCGAATTTCGATGGTTTCACTAACTTCGTCGAGAATAATTCCCCTAATCCTTTCTATTTCCTTTATGCTATCCAATTTTTATGATTACTATAATAAAATTGCTATGATTTCAATAAATAATTTCAACATTCTTTTCTACATTCGCCGTTGGATCGCCGTTAGATCGCCGCTGGATCGCCGTTGGATGCGTATATTATTAGTCATAGATAATCGTAATTATAATAGTAGTAGTAATTATAATTAGATAATAGTGATTGTAATGAAATTGTAAGGAAGTATATACATTCTCTTATCAAGAGATCTTTTCTCTACGATTTATTATTTCTGACAAGTTTCTCCAACTTTAATTTCCACATTAATTTCATTTCTCCAGAGCGGAATATAATAGAGTTTTGCGAACCGTTTGAAATTTTCTGAAGTGTCGATTAAGTCACTTCATAAGTTTCTCTCTGGATAAGAACGTGATATATACTTCCATTCCCTTCTTCCCTTTCGCGTTTCGTAAAATCCACGTTGCAATTTCTAAACATCTGATAGATTTTAGAAAATGTACCGTGGATTTCGCGTATATTAAATTCAAGTAGAGTCAGATGTCGGTACCTTCTGTACCGAGATCGTACGTATGTAATGGAGGGTGGATGGGATTAGGGTTTAGGGATGGGTCCCTGCGTAGTCACCTCCACGGGGTGGACCTGGGCCCTTGGTAACGTCTTCGAGAGACCGGTCTCTCGAAAACGATATCAAGCTAAGGACTACGCGCGTAAACATAAGTATAATTGTAAACTCGATACTAAAAGTACCAAACTAGTCGAAAGATATTATGATTCGTAACTTCTTATAGAGATAAATAGATTTTTTACTTGTACAAAAATTTGATAGATTCACTTTTAATAATTTTCTATTATTTCATTAATTTTGCACGGTATTAGAATACTTTAACCACTGGTACTTGTAGTATCGAGTCTTTTGCAGTACAATTGAAATTTTCCAAGTCCTTTTCAGGACTTTGAAACTTTCAATTGGACTACAAATAGTGTAATTTAAGTTAATTATTGCGAACATATTTGTACATTCATGTAATGTAATTATAATAACATAACCACCCCCTTTTATCCCGACTTCCCTCACTTCTATGTATCTATGGTGTCTCGTCGATGGTGGGTTGTTTGATTGTTCACTGTTTAATGGTTCGACGTTTGATGGTTTGACGTTTGATGGTTTGACGTTTGATGGTTTGACGTTTGATGGTTTGACGTTTGATGGTTCGACGTTTGATGGTTCGACGTTTGATGGTTCGATGTTTGATGGTTCGACGTTTGATGGTTCGACGTTTGATGGTTCGACGTTTGGTGGTTCGACGTTTGATGGTTCGACGTTTGGTGGTTCGATGTTTGGTGGATCGATGTTTGATGGTTGGAAATTCACTTAATTTCTGCTTGATTCTGATTTACTTTAATCTCTTTCTTCGCCGCTGGATCGTCGTGGGATCGTCGTGGGATCGTCGTGGGATGCGTGCATTTATTAGTCATAAGTACTTATATATATTGTACATCTCTGTAATTTAATTGTAACTATATTGTAAAGAAATACATTTTCTTACTGGGAGAGAGAAATAATCACCCCCTTTTCTTCCCACCCTCGTTTATCAAGACAGAACTTTCAGTTCTCTTGAGCATTCTAACTTTGTGCTTCGCAGATTTTCTTTATTCGCTCGATATTTCGACTTTCACTGTCACGCAATGAGACAGCCGGAACTCAATCAATCCGATGTGTTGTTTGCGGTGCTCATTTGGACTTCAACGGGATTAGCCATGGACGCGCCCACGGCGGAGACGAACCGTTGTAGCACCTACCCTACTTTGGGGTGGTCTACTTCAGTTCGTCTTCGTCGTAGAGCAATCCATGTGCTCAGTTCCGTTGGGGTCCAGATGGGACTCGCACTCACCATCGGGGAGAGCGATGTTTCGATTGTTTCAATGTAAGACGTGGCATAACTTGATCGCGTTTCGCGTCGGGTACGGTTCGCCTAATGTCTAACGCGAAGCATCAGGTTAGAATGCTCTATTCGGTCGCGTCGCGAAATTTATTTCTATTTTTGCTTCAACTCAGTTTCTCTTTTTAACTTTAGTAAGTTACTTAACTAGATTAATAGAATTTAGAATATCGTACCGTGAAACCCTTTGCGAGACACTTTCGCCTTTCGAAAGTGTTAGTAGAGTCATTTTAGAAATCTC
The DNA here is from genome assembly GCA_963969225.1 of Xylocopa violacea. NCBI lineage: Eukaryota > Metazoa > Arthropoda > Insecta > Hymenoptera > Apidae > Xylocopa > Xylocopa violacea. The sequence continues at coordinate 32,354,587 of CAXAJV010000005.1, read as the reverse complement.
TCTTCGAGTAAGATAATGGCATTTCTCGTCACCCCCTCCCTAAAGTCCATACTGCAATTTCTAAATATCTGATAGATTTTAGAAAATGTATTATGGATTTCGCGTGTATTAAATTGCAGTAGAGTCAGATCTCGGTACCTTCTGTACCAAGATCATAAATATGTAATGGAGGGTGGATGGGATTAGGGAAATAGGGATGGGCCCCTGCGTAGTCACCTCCACGGGGTGGGCCTGGGCCCTTGGTAACGTTTTCGAGAAACCGGTCTCTCGAAAACGATATCAAGCTAAGGACTACGCGCGTAGACATAAGTATAATTGTAAACTCGATACTAAAAGCATCAAACGAGTTAAAAAATTGTGTTTCGTAATTTCTGATAGAGATAAATAGATTTTTCACTTGCATAAAGATTTCATAGATTCACTTTTAAGAATTTTTTACAGTCTTAATTCATTATATTATTTCGTTAACTTTGCAACAGATTAGAGTAATTTAGTCACTGATACTTTTAGTATCGAGTCTTTTGCAGTACAATTGAAATTTTCCAAGTCCTTTTCAGGACTTTGAAACTTTAAATTGAACTGCAAATAGTGTAATTTAAGTTAATTATTGCGAACATATTTGTACATTTATGTAATGTAATTATAATAACATAACCATCCCCTTTTATCCCAACTTCCCTCACTTGTATTTCTCTATGGTGTCTCTTCGATGGGGGGTTGTTTGATCGTTCAATGTTTAATGGTTCGACGTCTGATTGTTCGACGTTTGTTGGTTTGACGCTTGATGTTTGATAGTTGGAAATTCATTTAATTTCGGCTTTTTTCTGATTTATTTTAAACCCTCCTTTCGCCGCAGGATCGCCGTTGGATCGCCGTTGGATCGCCGTTGGATCGCCGTTGGATCACCGTGGGATGCGTGCGTTTATTAGTCATAAGTACTTATATATTATACATCTTTGTAATTTAATTGTAATCATATTGTAAAGAAATACATTTTCTTACCCGAAGAGAGAACTAACCACCCTCGTTTATCACAGAACTTTTAATTGTTCTCGCGTAATTCAGTTCGCGTCTACTTGCTCGAGCATTCTAACTTTGTGCTTCGTAAGATCGCTTCACGTAGATTTCCTCCTTTTTTCTCTTTCCTTTTTTCCCCTTTCGCTCGAGATTTAGATTTTAATCGTCACGCAGTGAGACAGTCGCGACTCAATCAAACCGATGCGTGTTTGTGGGACTCATCTAGACTTCACGGGGTTTAGCCATGGACGCGCTCACGACGGGGTCGTTCCGTGTAGCTCCTACCCCGTGCCGCTGGGGTCTTCGGACCTTTGTAAGACGGTTTGGGGCGGTCTACGTTCGGTTCGTTCTCCGTCGCAGAGCAATCCTAGTGCTAGGCCTCGTCGGAGTTTAGATGGGATCTGCTCTCACCATCGGGGAGAGCGCGGTTGCGATTGTTTCGACGTAAGACGTGGCATAACTTGATCGCGATTCGCGTCGGGTTCGCCTAATGGCTAATATGGAAGCACCAGGTTAGAATGCTCTTTAACTTATTCGTGTAGGTCGCGTCGCGAATTTTATCTCCATTTTTGCTTCAATTCAGTTTCTTTTTTTAATTTTAGTAACTTTAGTTACTTAACTAGAGTAATAGAATTTAGAATATCGTACCGTGAAACCCTTTGCGAGACATTTTCGCTTCTCGAAAGTGTTAGTAGAGTCACTTTAGAAATTTCTCTTCGGGTAAGAAAATGGCATTTCTCGACGTCCCTTTCGTAAAATCCACGTTGCAATTTCTAAACATCTGATAGATTTTAGAAAATGTACCGTGGATTTCGCGTATATTAAATTCAAGTAGAGTCAGTCCTCGATACCTTCTGTATCGAGAACATATATATGTAATGGAGGGTGGATGGGATTAGGGAGATAGGGATGGGTCCCTGCGTAGTCACCTCCACGTGGTGGACCTGGGCCCTTGTTAACGTTTTCGAGAGATTGCGCTCTCGAAAACGATATCAAGCTAAGGACTACGCGCGTAGATTTAAGTCGCTTGCAATTCAGTAGAAATTTTCCAAGTCCTTTTCAGGACTTCGAAACTTTCAATTGGATTGCAAATTGTATAATTAATTAAGCTGCAGTTTAAGTTAAGTTTAAGAATTCGCCACGGGATGCCTGCGTTTTTTGGTTTAAATACTTTAAACCAAAGTATTCCTTTACCTTTTCCTATCTAACGTGACAAATAATTAATCCTTACCTTTATCCTAATAGAACTTTTAATCGTTCTCGCGTATATCGGTTCGCATTTTCTTGGTACCAATAAACTATTGCGCTACGTACTCGCTCGCGTGCATCGCGCACTGCACGTAAGTAGCGGATAATCTAATTTCGTGTTTTGTAAGTTCGCTTCCGCAAGAAATTCCACATTCGCTCGCATCCTGGCCGATTTATCGTGACGCCGCGCGTGGTGTCTCGCGGGTTGCAACGAACGTCCAACGCGAATATAACGAACAACCCTCCGAGCGTTTCCAGGACGCACGTATACGTCCATGATCACGAACAAACTAGAAAATATTATCCCGTCGTCATATCGGTCAGACCTCGTCATCTGCGTCCGGCGAATCAGCGGTCTGGTTGGCTTGTAATTAACGCCGGATAAATTGCGCCAGCGTTCTCCAGCTGCTCGTCCAGTTTCTCGTAATTCAAGGCGACCTGCACGGTCCCATGCTGTTTTTCCGATTGTTTTTACGGGTCGTTTATTGCACAGCGCGGTTTCCTTCCGTTCTTTCATGGACGAAAATTGCATTTTTGATTGAGGATGGCTTTTCAGCGACATCGACGCGCGATCAGTTTGCTTTCTTTGTTAAGTTTGAAGACATATTGTTTGATGAGTATCGTAGTAACTAGAAAACGGTCGGGTTATGGCGACGTAATGTAAAATTGAGGGTAGAAACGGAACGCAGTAGTTCAGTCGTAAGGTGAGTTTTAACTTCTGCGTTAGATCGCTACGGTGAGTTCGCAAGTCTCGTTAGAGAAGCTCCCGCAGAGTTCTCGGTTTAATTATAGTTGCTTGGAGTAACGCTCCATTTTGATACTCGTTTCGTAGCACTCCTCGCATCTCTGATATCGCGATAGTTGAGAATTTGATAATTTAATTTCGTTAAGTCGAATCGAATGATTTAGAAGAACAGCTGGGTCGAACAATTTGTGCGATAATCTGCTTGGTCTCGAAGAGGACAGAATCAGAAATCGTTGACGTCTCGTGAGATACTTTAACGAGTAACATTAGAGCCTGCTTCGTCGAATCCATCGTCAGCGAAAGAAAAGGATAGCCTTTGACATTAATCTCGCACGAATTCGTTACGATCAAACAGCACTCGTCTATTTTTCCGTTCTTCGTGAATCATGCAGTATTCAGTACAGCGAGCTACGAGATCGAGGGGAAACTTTCGTATTACGTTGAACGCGATTCCGTACAAGCTCGTATCGAAATTTGCGAGTCGTAGATGCAACGTGGAAACGTTCGATTCCATTTGTTTCTCGGTGCGCAAGGTTAAAGTCGATGCACGGGGATTGAATACGAAATTGTTTGGGGGGGTCTGAAGAGATCGGGACTATGTTGTTCCTCGAAGGAGTAACCGGTGTGTGCTTGGTCCAAGGGGGAAGTGAAAAATTACGTACAGCGCGAGCTCTGCAAGTATACGCTTAACTGTTACGCGTTGTTACCATTCGAAGCAACTAGCAATGCGTTCGATCCCACCATCATCCGCGTGTAAAATAACGCGTAACACTCTTCGTCGCATTTCATTCAAAAAGAAAAGTCGACGGAAGAAACACAACTCTCGAACGCGAATCTCCTCTTCATCCCCTTTCAACCCCATGTTCCTCCTGCTCGCGACACCAGGACCAGGCGCAACAGTAGCGACGAACGGTTGCGACAAACGACACGGCGCAGGAACACGCGAAAGGAACCGGAAAAGAAAAGGAGGCGGCGGTGAAAAAAAATTCGATTACGCGGCGCGCATCGGACCAGCAGCGGTGCGTTTCACGGTTGCCCGCCCCGATTCCTTTTTTCCTTTCCTGGAGCGTGTTTCACGCCGCGAACTTTAATGAGATACGCACGGAGGTGTGCATTATCGGATCGCGGGGCAGGAGAGCGTGGCTGCCGCTTTGCCTGGCGGAACGCGATTGTCGCCGTTGAAATTTTCATGCGCGACTTGCGACCGAACCTATGTGTACCCGTGCTGGGTACACGCGAACGGCCATGGTTTCACGAGGCCGCTGTTACAGCCGGAGAATTTCCTCGTTACCTTTTTTTCCATCCTTTCTTTGTTTCCTCGCTTGCTTTCCTCCCTTGTCCTCGCATTTTGCTTTCATTTTTTTTTCCGAGACAGACAAACGACGTCTCCCTTTTGGTTCCGAGCGCCAAACGCTGAGTCGCGGACGTTCCTCGACAGGAATCCACTTCGAGGTTACGCGAGTATCCATCGTTCTTCTCTATTCTGGTTGCAATCATCAAACGGTGCTCGCGCAGAAAATAAAGCATCGCGACGAAAGCGTCGCGGATCCTCGAACGAGTTCGAAAAGTGTCGCTTGAATCGGTTGCAATCCGCGCGACGAATCGTCCGCCATTCGATGCCGTTCGTCGAATACGCGGCGATCGTAGGGAACACGCGTGGCTGGGTATTTACGCGGGCACTATACAGGCAATCCCGATGGAATCCCGACGGAATAGGCTAAGAGAGCACTTGAGAATGCCTAGCCCCTGGCAGTGAATGGCTGCACGAGTGGTGGACATTCGGAGCCTCCAAAGCTCATTGGTCCGCAGCTGACGTGTACAAGGAAATGGCATTTAACGGATTAAAAGCGGCCATCCAGACAGCTAACGCGTCGGTGCCCGATAACGGCTGGACGGAGCTATAGACAATCGCTCCCCTTGTTTTCTTTCTGCAGTCTGTTTCCTTGCTTTGTTTTTCAGTTCGTTTCTGAACGTTTTTTTCTTTTTTTCTTTTTTTTTTTTTTTTTTTTTTTTTTGGTGGGTGCTCGACTTTTTTCGCGTTCGTACCTATTCGCGCGTGTACGTAGCGTACACCACTGCTACGTACGAATAAATGCGTGGACATTGGTCGTTCCAAACTTTCGGTGACACGTGTAAATCAACAATAAACTGGCGAGTTGCAGTAACACTTATAACTCCATTTTTTAGACTCTATAAATTGCATAAGTTCGAATGAAGCTTGTTGAAATTAAAGACAACGAACGAGGGCTGATGATGGTTTCGATGAGACTCTGGATACGTTCCAGAAAGTCCGTGGAACGGACGCGATCATCGATTGAAGCGATTCTTCGACTTTACTTAGCTGCCAGGCAAGTTGAAGGAAATGATGGATCGCGAAAGTTGGTCGAGTGGCTCGCATTTGTAGAAATAGAAAGGATGTATCATAATTTACAAGTTTCGGTTCGCGTTGGTACTGTTTTGTCGAGTTGGTCTTACGATTGATGGTTGTTGGAACACGGTGTACTGCGAAGTTCCGCGGTAAGTAGTTCGAAGGCTGGATATAAACTCGTGGAGCAGGATCTTAACCAGCTTCTTAAGTTTACTAATTTTTGTGCTTCGTTCCTTCGACGATTTTGCTTTCAGTAAAATTATACGTACATCGATGATCAATCATTTTCGTCAAGTTACATGAACGATGAATATTCAATTATTCTCTGGTTATCTATTTTGAAAAATTGCTCCTTTTTCTCTTCGTCACCCGACAGTTTACAACAGAATATTTTCACAAGTCAATAGAAAAAGAGAGCCAAGAATAGCGAGGGTCTACGATCGCTCGATTGAAAAAAGAATTGGAAACTTCGTACACACGTATGACGTTCTACAAAAGGTACGCGAAGAACGCAAAACACGAAACACTCGGTCGGTGACGAAGTTGATAGCCGCGCGAGCGGAAAAATATTTTCGCACAAAGCGCGAACCTCGTGGCGCTGTAACATCCTTTTACCAGCAACATCGTCAGAGAAAACAACAAATTTTGCAAACGGAATGACGTCGCCGTTCGGTTTCATCACGCTAACGAGATTTATGCAGCACCCGCGTCTCGTCGTATCGGTGGATCTGTCGTTAAAAGCGGATTACCATTCGTCTGTTTCGTAGAAACGTGCGTTCTTTCATTTCATATAATTGTAAGTACGTGAGCGGTACGGTTCTTCCTTTTTCTTTCTGATACAATGCAAATTCCAATTTGAAAACGATTATTTATGTCTGCCGTGGAATCACTCGTACAAATTGAAAATTTAGTGACGTATAGAGTCCGAGAGGTTGCGATAAGCTTGATGCAGGATATTTATTAACATTTATTTTGCATTAATTAAACTTCTTAATTAAACTAAAACTGGATAAGAAACAGTAACGACATTCTTACTGCAACTCTTTTGCTCGCCTTCTTCATTAAAATGACGAACTTATTATAACTTGAAGAGTTTACATTTTACTTGGAAGTTGAAAATTAAAAATGAGAGTATACAAAAGTTCTATGCACATGGGTCAGTTTCAGTCTAATGACCACTAATTTAAGACATTAATACGAGTGTTAGCACCCGGTAAATATATTGTTTCCATGAATTTTGTTTCGCGCGAAAAATTCCATTTCAATTGAACGCCAGATGAGAGAGGCGGTTTGCGTCATTAATTGTTGATGACATTTTAACGACATCCGTAAATGCATACGCGTTGCGATATCCTTTTATTTCAACTAGCTAAAATTAATAGTACCAGTGATTAAAATAATGCTCGTGTAAAACTCGTATATTTCGCACCGCGTTTTTTTCTCCATACGAGTTTCGTGATCGTGTTGGTATTATAAATTTTCGATCCATACGTTCCATTAAGCATCAGTGATTCACGGAAAAGTGTTTCTAGTCCACGCAATGATCGTTCGATCGACATATCGACACCGTGCACCTTCTGGAGCCCTCGTTCCATCGAGGTATTCTAAGCCAGATTCGTAGAACGCATGCAGACCGCGTGTCTGCGTTCTGTTTGACCAGACGCTAACGAACTATGAATTCGTCGGGGGATGGCAAAAAAGGAAACGAGCCGTGGTGACGTGGTAAACTGAGTTTTTCCCTAAAAGTGCGGTCGGGGCTCGATGAATTATTCACCGTTCGCCCCGGCACCGGTCGTTCCCCCCTTGTAAACGAACCTACGGCTGGTAAGGAACGCTCGAGGCGAGGGCGCACCATCATTGATCTTTGTAATTGGATGTAGCGCGGGTGTGTTGCCTTTGTGACGAATTGAAGGCTGCCGTGTTTGCGAATAAACTACCGCGGCGCTACTCGCGGGGTGTTCAAAGTGGCGCCGCTAAATTTTTCAGGACGCGATTAGCCTTTCAGAAGCATCCTACGTTCAATTATTAACGCGGAGCGGTAACGATTGCCTCGTCAGTTGAATTCGTCGCAGAGTCGCGCCCACGTTTACGACCCGCCCCGTCCTATTCGGTGGTAATGAAGTAACGATAGAGAGGCCATTGGAAAATGGAATACGATGGAGTAGAAAACGAGGGAGCATCGTCTGGCCTCGCCATCGGCTCGCGGGCAAGCTATACCCGTTCCCACGGTCCAAGAGCACGAGTCGCCCATCACTGGATTATGGAGATCAGTGGGCACCGTGCGTCCTAGCGGGGATTCGACGAGCCGGAAGCGCGATGGTGGACACGGCCGATGACACGCGAACGATGCGTCAACAGCCATCTGGCCGTTGATGAGAACGCGAGTGGACGTGCTCCTCGCACGCAAACATCACGTGCTTTCTCGCGGACGCGTCCGCATCGAGGACGCGCCAGTTTACCCTGAGCACAGTCTGACAACCTGCATTAATCGCTGTCGTCAATCAGAGGAGGGCTGGCCGCCCCGTCCGATGGAATGCGATTAATCTCGATGAGCCTGTCTACCGTGAATGAACGGAATCGGCGAAACGCGGAATTCGGTTGGTTTTGGGGACAGTTTCGCCTGTAAATCGCTCCCAGCGATGTGGACGCGACTGCGGTCGAGTCCGTGGCTGAAAGGGGAACCGGTTTGCGTTGCGAGGAATTCGCGGTTTTCTTTCAACGCGACGAGGAACCCTTTCTTTTTACCGCGATCGTCTCAAAACTCGCCATCGCGCCGTTCGATCGCGGACGCGACTCGACTTCTCAACTTATCGCTACGCTTCCTCGTCGTAAACGGAGAACGGGTCGGGTCGCGATGGGATCGAGCAAGTTTCGAGATCGATAATCGACTTCGACCGGTTTTTACCGCGTAACCCCGTTTCCGAACTCGGGTCATTTATATCGTCGCTCGAACGGGAACTCGAACGGGAACTCGAACGGGAACTCGAACGGTTACGCGCCAGGGAAACCACCGGCGAAATGAAACGTTTTATTAGAAGGGCGCGTCTAGGCACTTGACGCGAGCGCCAGAGGGTTAGACGGGCTCGTGGATCTCTACGACCCCGGTTTGTAGCGAAACGAAAAGCTGATTAAGATCGATTCCGCGAAATTATCCCTGTAATCTCTGTCGAGAGATTCCGGATTAAAGGGATCGCATTCGGATAGGATTCCCGGGGTGGAAGACGAAAACGATCATCCGGCCGCGGCCTCCGCCTTCGCCCCTTTCTTGTCGAGTGTTCTTCGAGGATGATCTTCATTGAGATTCACGCGGATCGCACGATCGAACATCCATTTGTCGTATAACTTTGTGCTTGCGAGAAGGTGAATCGACGGTGGACGTATAAAGGGTGTTCCGTAACCGTTCGATAGAAAATTTGGAGATCGATGCTGTGAATCAAAGTAAAAAATTATTGGTAACGAAATTATGATCGAGACTTAGTTCCTGAAAAATGATAAAAATCCGACGGATGCTCGCTAGTAGTAACAGTCTATCGCAAGTACGACGCGTAGAGTCCTATATCACTGCAAACGCTAACGTCGCGTCAATAACGGACTCGTACTACTAGTATACTCGACGAGCTTGAAAACGAAACCTTAAATGATATCGTTATTCTTGATTATATAGTCTGTATAGTCTTATTTCAGTTCGTGGAATCGTTCGTCAAATTCTCAACCAGCGGTTGCTGAGCACCCTATATGAAAAGGAATTAATTCCGAGCGATGCGCTCGGCGTCACGATTTCTCTAGCGGTCTGAAAAAGAAGAATCCCACAAAGGGCTCGCCGGAGATGGTCTAATGAGAAACGTGTTCACGAATCCTGGACTCATTGTGAAATCGAATTATACGCGGAGCTACGTGAAAGGAACCGGTCACCACTGGGATGTTAATTAAGGCATCCATTAAGATGAAAATTTCTGTAACCCAACACTCGAATTTTTAATAATAGAAAACATTTTAATCCCCGAATAATCTGGCTCGAACGAGGAATACTTTTCACCGATCTTGATTAAAATTCCTCGAGTATTACTTCGCATCGTTAACAATTTCGAGATGATCGATATAATTGTACCTTTTCAAGCGCAGAGATTAATGAGGCATTCTTAATTCAACATTTATTCGAGCAACGTAGACGCAGAGAAATTTCTCATCTTCCATCCAGGACTTTTTATTTCACGCTCCTTTACCCCGCTGCTAATGCGATGTTTGCTCCATGCACACTTATTTTTGCTTTTCATCCATGGCACACAGTTTGATTTCATCGATCGACCTTAATGAGACATCCAACGTCGGGGAAATTTGAAACTCGGCGTACACTATTTTCCTTTGCCCGGAAATGTGGCTGCTGTGTGTCAGACAAAACGGTGGGGCGACCAGAGGGGGGAAAAAAGGAGGACAGCGGTCTAATGAGAGACCCAACGTTTTACTGTCATTTGCATTTCAAATCAAATCAGGAAAACGAACCTGACCAGAATCTTGGCCCGCGGGGAACGTCGACTGGCGCGCTACAATGTATTCTTATCTACAGTTTCGGCATTTTACGAGGGGAACGCGAGAGGACGCGAGCTTTTTGTTCAAATATTCAATAAATTATGTGACGATAGAAATAGCCACGCATACATAAAAACTAAACATCCTTCTCTCTCGTATCTCGTTCTCTTTCGCACGACTTCAGCCAGGAACAAGTGTTCGCAAACATTGGCTACTCTATAAATATGCAAAGTCGAACAGAAAAATTCTTGCCTTTAAATTCGAACGGAAGCGCTGTTAGTTTCAATCAGACTTAACCATTCACCTTTTACACGTTCTCGCTTCTTCTGTTTGTTCGACGATAGCCACGCGTGAGGAACATCGCGCTCAACCCTAACCGCGTCACCCTGCAGTCGGTGCAAACGAGATACGAGGATGCAACTGTTAAACGACCGTCGACGGTGTCAAAAAATATATCGTCGCCCATTGTGTTGCTCTTCGTTGCGCGGTTGCCTATATTCGTGTGCATCTGACGGTGAGCGACGACGAACGAGATAAACACGCGGACCCGCGCCGCGGTGACAGAATTAAGGGAAAAAACGGTCGCTTCCCGTTTCCCGTGGCCGACGTTGCACTTTTACCGTGCTGGCTATACGTTCAGCCGCGAACGTTCGTTTGTTTAAGCCACATTTAGTTTATTTCCCCCGTCGGGTGCCGCCGCTATCGCCGCCAGGAACGAAAGAGAGGAGGCGAGCTGTAACGACCTCTTAAATTGTCGATGAGTTACGTGGAGTGTAAATGAGTGGATAAATTTCCGTTAATGTTTCCTGTTATTTGGCCGGACGAAATTTACACGCTGCCAGGAATTCGTGATTATTCCGCGCGATTTATATTTCGCGGTGTGACGCAGCCCGCGATGTTTTCGATGCGAACGTCGACTCGAAAGTTTCGCTGTCGCGTTTAAAAAGTGATTTTGAACGATTTTCGACGTAATATTAGAACGCGTATGAGACGTAGACGTAGACGACTGTCAATGTAGATACAAAAATGAATCTTGTGTTAAGAAATTCCCAGATTTTCCGTCGAGTGTCTCCACTTTTCGTATAGCTCTCGAAGCGAACGGACATCCTTCCAAGTCTCGGAATAAAGAATAATTTGTGCTGAAAAAATTCAGAGAAACTTTCATTTCGCGCATCCATTTACAACATAAGATATAGGAAGAAAAGCAAGTATCTAAAATGCACGTTCATTGTGCTGAAGTTCAAGGAAACCTGAATATTCAGCGCCAAGTAGTAACAAAACACGTATATAACTGCGGTTAATAACGAACGCTCGTCCGGCAAGGACAATGCTTCCATTATGCTGGGAGTCATTTCTCGCGGCGCTGTCCACCCTCTTAACCACCCACCCCCTAAGACCGCTCCCATGGAACGGTCTAGGCGACGCGAATTCGCACTTGGCAATGGAACAGATTCTTAAAAGACGCTCGACGGCGAATTCATGGAGCCAGCGTCAGGGAGAGCCGGCCAGTTGTAAACCATAATAAATCACGCGTTATGTAGGTTAACGCCAAGGTCTGGAAGAATTATCCGGTGAATTTACGACGAGTTTGTTGCCAAATTTGCTGGTGCAAAGAAAGGGAGTCCGTGGACAGAGGGAGGGCGGAGTGCCGCGACGATAATGGCCACCAGGACGAAGAAGTTAATTTGGGGAAGAGGATTCTGTCGCGGACAAAAAGCTTGTAATCCTTGACAAAGGACGGTCGAGCTTCCCGACGACGTCCCATAGATGCTAATTTGCGAACACGGAGAATGGTCCCTCCGAGTTGATTGTTATTGTTAATTCCTTGGTGTCTCGCGTCGAAGATGGTTTGTCGTTTTTCTTGCGTTCGAATTAAGGTTACCGCTGTTTTAATGAAACAACGCGCGATTGACAGTATCGAGCTCTTATCGGATTATGTTTGTTTATTGTTAGCTCGCGCAGTCTGATGTTTCTAGTTAAATATGGAGGACGTGATTATTGGTTGCATCGAGTAGCCATACGGATTGAATAAATTCAATGTTTTCATACGCGCATAGAAGGTATTTTCGATGATTTATTAGTTGCTGGTGACAGCCATTGTGGCAGTGTTTTATAGTTCAATTTTACTTTCGATAAAATATTGATGTCTTATGTATATAAGAATTTTTATCTTGAGAGTTATCTGTTGTTTTACAATCGGTTGTAAATTTCCATAATTTATTAGAGCGCGCAGTGACGGAATTGATATAAGGATGGTAACTGGATATTTTTAATATCATTTTTCGTTTCCTTTTTTTACTTGTGTGCTATTATGTTTTATCAGATTTATATTCTTTCCTGTTTCGCACACGAATCGTACATTGTACGTATTCGTATTAATTCTTTTCTTTTCCTCCACCTTTCTGATTCCATTTTCTTTTCATTTTTTCGTGAAATAAATCCTTTTAAATTTAGCACGTGCTAGTACAGTAATTGGATTAATGCAACTCTTTTATTTATTCACTCCCTCTTAGGTGACCCGCCACGTAGACTCCATTTTTTATACCACACGCATAATCAGTCCTTGAAATGAAAATTTATTACACATGCTGCATCCACGTTAAATTTATGACAAACGTATATTTCCGTTTTTCTCTCTATTTCTATGGAAAAATAAATGTTTATATATTATTTAAGCTGTTAAAATGTTGTATAAACGAAGGACAAAGTTATATTTGATAATAGTAATAAACATGGACGACATGTAAAACGAACGTTACGAGTACCAATGGTGGTCAGTTTTAAATTTTAACTAAATAAAATGAAAATGTATAATACGTTTGCGCGATATAAGAGTAAACAATCTCGTAAAAAGAGACGACAGAAAGAATTTATCTAAACCGCAATTTTTCTGTAATGGAACGTGTCATAAAGGAAAGTAATTATGATATACAAAAAGCTTACTGAATATCTATATAAATTCCTAAATTTGCAAGAACGGTGTACGTTTATATAACGCGTGCTTGCCTGCGCTGCAACGTTCTTCAACATTTATTCCGTATTATCTTTCTCGAACCGAACGATTCATCTTCGAAACACATCCGCAGCGTCAACGTCAAGGAAGACATTAAAGTCAGCCTCGTTAAACGCAGTAGCTTACACCTGTAAATCGAACCATCTCATAAAGCCGGCCCCGCCTACAAATTACATCTTTAAACTGACAAATTATCTCCCCGTCGGCGCTCGTTCATTCTAACCTGGCTGTTGCACACCCCCTACCGGATAATAGATGATCTCTGAGCGTTGTTCGCGATAGCCCCGTCATAGTTCTATCTTCCTCAGCCAGCCGAACCGATGAAACTCCCGCGCAGTGGATCCAGACTCTCCCTCTGACTCTTTCCTCCGTAAAATCCGTCAGATGGAAAAACTTCCACTAAACGTCCTTCCGCGTCTACGTACCGCGATCTAAGCCGGTAAGAAAGCTCGAGAGGAATTCAATCTGGTCCACGTGACTAATGAACGCATAAAGCGCTCCTCTCTGTCACGTTTCACCCTCCGAGGCGAGGGTGTTTCCGTTCGAGCGAAAGAAGGGAGCCAGTCGAAGCTCTCGAGTCGGGGCGGCCGCGAAGGGAAAAGTCTAACGACTGAAACGAGCTCCAGGACTAATTCGTTCCCGGTGCAGGGTGTAACGTCTGACGATTTTAAGTCTTCATCCCTGCGCGGGATTCCGTCGGGCATTTTCCTGCCCTTCTTCCCTTCTTACCGTTATCCCTCTCTGCCTTCTCTTCTTTTCCCGAACAACTTAATCTGGCCGCCCATTCTTTTTCACGTGGCGGTGTCGTTTCATTTTTAAATAATTCCGGGAAGTTTGTGGATTAGACCAGCCGTTGGGACGTAGAGCGCGGTGTCACGGATGCTAATGCCACGGAAATTATTACGAAGCCAGATAAGAGGCCGCGATGGTAAGGCCAGGTTACGAAGTCGTAAATATGCCGTTCTTGGGTAAGAAAAGGAGATAACGCGGAAGAGCCCTGTTTTTCGTGCGGCAAACGGAGATGGTATTGAATTAAATCGACGAATCAACCGCGTGCCATTTATGAAGCTGCGCGCGAAAAGCTTCTGCTCTAGAGAATACACCGTACAAAACTAAGCTAGACGTACGCCTCGTATTATTTCCCAACGATAATATCCGTACAGGGTATTATTTATTCTCGCAAAAAGGCTCGTTAAAACGGATTTTTGCAGGAACGTATCGTACTCCTCGTTAGATAGAAAGTACCGCTTTATTCTGAAGTCTTCCGACTGGAAGACAAACGGTCATTACGTGGAGGATATTTATGCGAAGGTGACTAATCTTTTGATTCCGTAGAGAAGTTCTTCCGTCGAGAGCTATCTTGTTCAACGTTAATGACCAGCGATATAAAGTTCGATACTGGCGGAGTTAACGCGGAAATTGTGCATGGAGGAGGGCGCAAAGGGCGGCCACTTTCTAGGGGCCCAGATAAAAAGTCCAACCGAGGAAGTCGCGAAGTTTCGATGCCCCGCGCACCTTTTACGCGAGCTCTCCGCCAAGGAAACACGATTTAAAGGTTGCTCGAGAATACCGATCTCTGTTTTCCTTTGTCGTACTTTCGAACTCGTTATTTCACGGTACGTCAGGCAAACGTTATGCATCGCTGTGTCTTTCTCGCGTAACACAGCCCCGCGTTTTAACAACGACGCATCGTTTCCGCTCGCCGTTAATACCCTTGTCCCTCGCGTTCAGCCGAGAGATTTCTTTCGCATTTATCTCGTTACCAAATATCCATCCCCCCGTTCGAAGCTGCTCTCTCTCTCTCTCTCTCTCTCCCTCGGTGTCTCTCTGCCCGCCATTCTCGCAAACCGACCACGCATGCCTGATCGCGCGACGCGCGTTCAAAAAAAATTACCAACGCACGGCTGAACACGTAATAAAAGAGGCGAACTCCGACAAGGGCTCGTTCGCCGATCGGGGGGGAGCCACTCGCAACGGTTACCCGGGAATCGTTCCTGTCTCTTTTGCATATTAGCTGCAGTTTCGCGGCCCCGTATGATCAAACGGGTTAACCTTGCCGCGAGCAACGCGTAATCTAACTTCAAAGCGGCCGGAAGCCGCTTGTACGCGCCGCTGTTGGTATTGGTGCACCAGCGTCGCGCGTATTGGAGCAGGAAGTGTTCCGCGTACGTGGAATGCGCGAGAGCCGCGGGAGGGGGCGAAAGAACGGCAAAGAGGGCGGCGGGGTGGTTACGCGAATTCGTTTTTCATGGCGATAAAGGGAGTTTGACAAGAAACTCGCCCGTTCGTTCGTGCGTCCGTTTGTTCGTTTCAACTCCGGCGAAAGTTTTCTATCTGATTATGGAAGTTCGCGGCGAACGTTCACGCGGGCGGAAACTTCCGGACGAACGGCGAACGCGACTGCAAGAGTCCGCCGTGCGGACGTTCGACACTGCTTATCCGACGGTTTCAATAATTAAAGCTTCGGAAGTTTCTGGTCCGCAGTTTGACGCGCGACGCGTCGCATCGGAGAGCGCACGGGGGTGTTTTGTCTGTGTCTCGCGGGCTGCGGAATTCGTCTCCTTTGGGGTTCGAATGCACGCGTACTTTTGTCTCTGGTTTGTTCTTTTCTTTTTTCTTGTTAGCGATGCGCAGAGGTTAACTGGTGGAACAGGGTTGCTGGTATAATTGGTAGAGGTTCGACTAGGTAGATCGTTAACAGGGATCGAAAATAAAAGCTGATGGTTTTGTAGAGACAGTTTTTGTCGTAGATGAAATCGAAGGTTCGGTTTAGTAGCTCCGCGCTCGATCGCTGAACCTTACTTTGCGCGTACAAAGTGTACGCGTCGTTTCACGCTATTTATTTTCCGCGTTTCTTTCACTTTAATGAGCAGTCGCCGTGCGACAAAAATGGTAACCAGAGGCGCATTTTAATCATAAGGTGACAGTTCCAATTAGACTGTAGAAACCAGTCGGCCAAACAATTTATTATAATCATTCCTCAGCGAATATGCGTCGCAGCAAGAACGCTGGCCATCGGGGGCATAAAACTGACGCGACAAAAGTACCGGCTTTCTATGGCGTACCGCAAATCATCGTACGATGTTCCGTCTCCCTCCCTTCCTCTCGTTCGCTCGTTTTATTCGAGGGAAAGCCAGGAACCCCGAGTTTTCATTTCTCTTCGCGTCCTGTCTTTTGTTCCTCCTTTTAAGAGCGATCCGAACCCGCGGTATTTCGCGTTTAATAGCGTGCATACACGCGCACAATGGCCGCCCCCTTGCTTAACCACAGCCGTGTACGAGCGCACCGATACACCCGGCGAAAGCTATTAATTCGATTGCCAATCGATTCAGCTTTGCCTGCCAGCGCGAGAAGCGTACGTCCGGTACGAGTGGATTTTTCATTTACCAGCGCCTGCATAATTTATCGTGCCCGTCTTCCGTTTGAGAAAAACCGCGCTCCCCCCAGATGCTCCGCCGCGTTTTTTGACATCGTGACCCATCGATCGGTCGGCTAACTGGATTTCTCTGTTTGAGATGGTAACCGGAGGATCGAAAGGGGTCTCTTTCTTTCGCTCGCGAGGAAAGGAGGCATCTGCGGATCGGAATTCTCGGATGAGGGTCGAGGGCGAATTTTTTGCTCCAGGGAACGGGATGTGGTGGCTTTGAAGGATCGGACGATCTTAGTTCTCGAGGAATTCATTAGCTTAAACGATGCGTACGAGGTATATCGTAGAGACGTGCGTAGAATTTGAAAACTTCAATGGTGTCGCTTATCGTAGAAGGATGGCGAGTTAAAGTGATCAATGGATACTTGGTTGAACGTTGCGGTCAAAGATTAATTAGACGATATCGATGGGACAACTGGAATTCGACAAGCAATTCGGAAACATTGCCTCCCGGCCAATATCGTAAAAATGTATAAATCGTCACCCAGCGGTCCGAGCGCGCTCGCACATTTTTCTGCCCGATAAAAACAGGCCTCCTCCGGTTCTACCGCGGCTGTATGAAAAATATCAGTCGTTAATGTTACAGAAGGGAATACGTTCCGCCGCGGTCCAGCAGTTGCGCCGCGTTTTGCGATAGGCCGACGTTACTTACTTAATGGGTTGTGTGTTAAGCGAACGTGCCATCTGTCCGGCGCAAAACCGAATCCGCACTTCGGGACGATAAATCACCGGGAAAACGCGGGGCTGCGGCCGCCGCTACTTGCTCGGACCGCGCCAAAACGAATTGCGCCCTTTAATAAAGGGAACGACGCTAACACTCCGAGCCAAGGCAAATGATAACGTTCCGCATGATTTGTAGCCGAGCCCGATCCCAGGTTTTGCTCTTGAAAGCGATGGATTTCGGATCGAGCGGCTAAAATTCGCCTCGCTCGATGGACGCTCGAGAAGCAACCGAGATCCTTCACGCATTTGTGCATCATTGGAATACGAGCGATTACGGAAATTTCCTGACACGAAAGCTCAAGCACGAGAAAACGTACTTTTAACTCCGCATAAGAAGTTGACTATAATTAGTTAGCAATGTGCACTGTGGAAGATTATTTGTGTATTCCTGAACAAGAAGCACGACGCAACAGTGTCTGGCCATCGAGCACAGATCGATAAATACCGCTCGTTAACGAGCGAACAAGTCCCCGTGGCCGTAGAACCGAATCGCTGTTAATCTGTTCCATCAAGTTTCAACCCCCTGTTAAAATATTCGACAGGCGCGATAATTCCGCCGCGATCGCGCTTGGCGGAAAGCGGATAGCTCATGGAAAGTTGAAGAACCGGTTGATCCGGGCTGGAGTTAACGGAGTTTCGTTCTTCTTTCGATGAATGCCGTCCAGCCCGTCGAAAATTGTTCCCCTCGAGTGGGCGAAAAACCGAAGCGAACGCGCCGCGCGATTCGTCCGACGATTTTTACGAGCGCGTCGAGTGCCGCCGCCAACTTTTCGACGCTTCGACTGGACTTTCTTCGACGAGTCATCGACGAGCACAGTTGCTCTCCCTCCCTGGCTGGGTTGAGGGAACAATGAGGAACATCGACGCGTTAATTAAAGGGCCCTCGTTAATGCGTCGGTCGGGGATATTCAATCGAGGTTGGTATTAACCTTTTGTCTCGATCCAAGTTGGAGAACGGTTCTCCGCGGAAGGAACGGAGCGTACTTTATTAAGCGAATTTATTATGTGATTTGTTAATAATTGTGCAGCAGTTTCCAGGGTAAGAAATATGGGGGATGATAACGCGTCCTCGTAGCGCTTCGAATTTTCCAGCGATTTCGTGCTCTTATTTTTGAAGTCGGTCATACGACTGCGGTGTATCTGACCGGAAACCGTGAAACACGATCCATTCTTTTGTCTCTGGCCCGTTCAGAAATTCGAATAAAGAATTTCCGTTATTTTCTTCGATTCCTTTTTCGCGCGTATACGGTTCCAGCGCCCAGCTCCTGTAGATATTACAAATTACGTCGCAGCGCTGTTACAAATATTAATGCGTCCCGTTCGTAAAGTTACATTTGCGATGCAAGAACGATCCAGCGAAGGATGGCGTACAAACTCGCTCATATTCGTTCTTAAAAGTTCCACGCGCGTGTTCAGTTTTCGCATCCTCGTTGGTTCCACCCCAGTTCCACCCCAGTTCCACCCTCGCGGTTCTTCAGTCGGAATATTTTCACGTTGTTCAAGCGAACAGATCGTTAGAAATTAGATACGTCTGTTGCCTGGTATCAACGTGGCCCACGCTCACGCGGAATCGAACGGGATATTAGTTCGCAATCAGTTCGAAACATCGTTTCGTTGTCGGGGGTATCCGGTATTCACCGCCGGTCGAAGTTTCTCGTCGACGGGGCTACGGAGGGGTGTGCGCGCACACGGGGCGGACGGTGCTCGCGAGAGATCCCCAGGGACCTTGTTAGGGGCAAGTTTAAATGCTTTCAAGGTGTCGGTGCTGACCCAGTTCAAGCGCGGTGCGCGACATCGCTCCCAGATCGCATAGAGCGCATCGGTTTCTATCTTCCAACGTGTTCCCGCGTTAGTTACGAACCTACTAAAGACGAGCATGATGTTCCGCCGGCTAGAAGCGTGCCTGTTTTTGTCCGCAACTTTGGAGTCTCGCGAACGATGGAACGCTCGTGTTCCATAACGCGAACTGGTCGTCGGGACCAGTCGGGTACGCGATGATCCAAGATCCTGTTACGAGTGTAATTCACGGGTTGATTCACCGTTGCACTGATACGTGCAGCGATAACGAATCGCGGCGATATTTTAGAATTTCGAGGGAGGCAAGGAAAAACTGTCGTAAAAGTATACGGTCCCTGGGAACGCAACATTTCCCGCGAGCAATCGAGCGAATTAATGCCCCTCGGTCACACGTTCCTGTTTATGAAGGTTAGATTCATGTTCCACTTCCTCAAAGCCACGCTCGGGTCATAAATAAGGGCACGCGTTGCTGAGCAAACACAACGAGACGTCTCCCAATTAAATACCAGAGGGCAAAGTTCGCCATTTACCGATGCAGCGCCGATGCAGGCTTCTCAAATACTTGGCGAGATAGTTACAAAGGAAACGCAGCCTGCAGGCACGCGAGCAGCTCGTTATTGTTAATTAAAATTCCACGTGGTGGCCGCGCCGGAGAGACAAAGTTTCTGCATGTTTTTTCCCCGCTTCGAACTGCCGTGGAAACTTCGCTGATTAACAAGTTCCAGAGCAGCTATCTATCGGGAAATACGGGCGCAGTCGTAACGGATCGTCTTCTTCCTACGAGCGCCGCGCGGCGTCTTAGCCGCGCCATTGGCAAAGCGAAGCGGCGCTAATGGAAAGCGCTGCTTCAAGCTGAACGGAAATAATCTTTCGAAACAAAGCTAAACGCGAAGCGTCTTGATAAAAATCAAACTGCAATCGGTGCGTCGCAGCCGCACCGACGCGGACGAGGCAAATTGAAACTTATTTCTCGGGAAGATAACTCGGCTCTGGAAGGCTCGTAAAATGCTTGTAGCTCCGGCGAGATTTATCTGGCTGGTGCCTAAGGATCATCATATTTCCCTTGGCGCTCGAATCCCGTATGAAAAAGTGCCGGACGAGATTGCGCGACGTTATCGTTCGTGAAAAAAGTGATTGCACCCTAGTAGAAGGAGGGGGAGGTGAAGAAAGCTTTCAACGCGGAAGATCCGAGACTAAACCGAGCGGAGTAATTGGCCAGGAACGGAATCACGACGCGTTTGCTGGCTAACACCTGCCTAATCAGTAGTGCATCGAAGTTTTTATATTCGCAATCTACGAGGCTGCTTTAGGTGGCAACAGGATTTTAGTAGAAAAGGGGAGAGACGCGAAGCGTGGACGCTCGAAGAAAAGAAGCAAAACAGTTGTTTATCGGACATCGTTTTTGTAGCTTAAAGTTGTTTTACTCCTGTAAATAATAATTTCGATGATAAGAATTTGTGAAAAGTTATCGATCAATGTCAGATTACATACATTTTCAATCCACCCTGAATTATTTTCTAATCGAACTCCTAATTCGAACTAATTCTTAACTTCTTTCACTTCCGAACGCGAAACGTCGATGGCGTGCGTTTAGATGCAACAGAAGGAATTGGCTCTAATTAAGAGGAGACGGTGGGTAGCTCGATATGTTTACGCAGGGGCTGGTTTTTAAATACGACTCGCTTAAGGGACCCTTTTGCCGGGTGAGCGCTGTTTAAACGATAACTCGATTAAAAGAGCCGGTTTGAACCGAACAACGGCATTTAATTAACAAAAGTGCTCACGGAAAGGAAAAGAGCGAAAGAGCTGCACCGAGCCACACCAATTCAACCTCTACGCCCCTTGGGAGTGGGAGTTTTCTCTTCGAATTCTGGTGTAGGGCCTCGCTCCTGTTCCCGTGTGGCCCCCTTCGACCAGTATCTCGCCTTTTCTGTTCCTTTTCACCGATCGCCGGAGAATAATTGCTAGAATATAGTACCAACGAGTAGTCCCACTAGATTTGCCTTCTCTCGGACTCTTTATCTTTTATTAGTTCCGTTTTGTTTCTACCTAGCCAACGCCATTTTCCATCAGACTTGTTCGAACGCTGCCTACTCGCGCGCCAATCGTAGAGTATTCTAGCCTGTGGTCGTTAACGAAACGTCTGCACCGATTATCTCTCTACGGTGTGTTCTAAGTTCTTTCTCATACGTGCTGTTAGTACATATTGCGAGTAACAATAAATCTATCGGATATTATTATCTATTCCTCGCCAAACTTCGACGTTAAATTATTCCCCGCAATATTTAAAATGAAATTTCCTCCGCAGCCAGGAAACCTCCCTTTGTTCCCCATTTGCCATATTCCGGCAAGCATCGAGGAGCACCGACGCTACGTAAGAACGCAATTACCGCTTTCATCGCGTCTTTCTACGGAAAAATCTGTAATATGAACGCATTATGAACCCACCGTCTAAGCCCCCGGACGAGGCGGTACGAGGGTGTTGGACAACAATGAGAAGGGATGAAATCGTGGAACGCACTTGCACGTCGATTTGTTTGCCCTTCCTCTAACCACCCACCGGATCCGAGCCACCCTTCTGTCGTTCCCCCGATCCGTTCGATTCCATTCGACCTTTTCTCTTTGCCACATCAAGTGGAATCCGACTGACGTAAGAATCCTACTTAAACCTCCGTTCTCGCCTTCCACCAAAGACTTCTCCTCTCACCGTTCTCCGCCAAACCTCCGCACCCGTTCGCCGTCGTTCGTCGTCGTTCGCCTCCTTTTCTTCGCGCGTTTCTGTGTACCCAGAGCCTCCAGTTGTTGGCGCCTCACCCGCCTGTACGTCGAAGTTTCCTCGCGCCCAGGCCACTGTTCGACAGCTGGCAGGGACCGACAGGAAGTGGTGACTTACGAAGCTCACGCGCCGCTTCGCGGGAACGATCCCGCTTTTTATAGACGCGGGCAACAACGCGGTTCGTTAGAGCAACGCTGCGTCTATCGAACAGGGACGCGTTCGATGGAAGTTCTCGTTGCAGCTGTAGAATCGCGCGATGCTTCTTCGCAGAGGCGAACCCCCTCTCCCCACGGTCGACGCGCGAGCTTTCAAATTTAACACGCGAGGATTCGCGCAATTAATTACGTTGCACCGTGGAATCGTTTGTTTGGGAACCCATCAAAATTTTCTACAGACCAGAATGGAATAGTAATGCGGAGCACGAAACAGGTCTGAAACACAGCGCGGGGATCCCGGAGGTTTAAATCCCGCGAGCGAAAAGAGGGATGAAAATGGTCGAGGGTCGAAGGAACAAGGCTGGCGTGCGCGTTACACCCTTATATCACATTCCGCGCACACGGTTCTCAGAAAATTACCGCGGCTCTAAAACCCGGCCGTACTCGCGAGCACAGATAGAATTTCACTTATCGAGGCTTCGCAAATATTCGCTCGACATCGAAACGCGATGCAAGTGACAGGCAAGGGTGGAAGCTGGTGGAGTGGTCGGAATCGCGGCGGAAGCCGCCTCGAGAATCCAGACCACGTAGCCCGTGTTGGTGGCACCTCGTGATTTCGCAATCTTCCATCTTTTTTATGTCCAACCAGCCGTGCTGCGGAACAAACCCGGGCCGAAAAATCTCGCCGGATGAGAGGCGTGGAGGGATCATCCCTCTCGAGACCCATTTTCGTCCAACGGAAAAATGAAGGGGATCGAAACGGACGGCGGTTGCGGAGGAGGAAAAAGGCGGACGGATGAAAGGGGTTGGACAGAGGAGGGAGGCTGGGCTCCACAGGAGACTAATTCCAGCGTGAATCAACGCCGCTTCCCGACGATTACATAATTAATCGCGTTATAATTAAGGCGTCCAGGATCCCGTGGCTATTAATTAAATGTCCCCATCAAAATGATCGCGGGCGATCCTCTGTCGTGGATCCGCGGCCCCGATTCTCCGCGTTGTAGCTCTGTCCAAATGGGGCCGCATGGTCGGACGTGTGCTAACAAATGAGAGGCGACTCGTGAATTCCGAGCGAGATTTCGCCCGAGGGAATTTTAAATTCGCACCCTGAATTTTACGTTACATTTTTCTTTTGCTATAAAAATTATGAAAAATTCTGTGAATCGAATCTCTAAAATTGCTCCCTGAAAAATTACGAGCCAGTAAGAACGTGTGAAATATACGTCTAAAACGTTTGCAATCGTCTCACGTGGAGATCTATTTTTCCGAGCGTACCAGGTGGATATTTAGAAAAAAAAAAAGGAAGGCGCTGGACTTATCGATAGCTCTTCAACGATACTGTAATAACGCCTTGAAAAGGTAAACGTCGAACCGAGTTATAATTGCCCCTCGTCGGGATCTATTTCCCAGAGACTGTCTCAAGTGAAACAGTTTCACATTATGAAAGGAAAACAGTGGGAGATCGTCTCGAAGTTTCTTAGCAAAATGACCAGCAAAGAAGCGGACCGATACCACAACCGGGTTCCGCGGAATTTAATCAGGCCGCAAAATCCTCATCTCGTCGCATTAAAATCAACATCGGCCGATATTACCTTTCGTTTCGATCTCGCAACGAGCCACGTTAACCACCGGCCAAGGGACCGCTCGTTAAGAGAAAAGAGGGGAATCGAAAGAATTAATAACCGACGCAGAAAGAAACGGACCGCGCGAAGGGGCGCGAAGGGACGCGAACGGAAACGGAAAAAGCGTGGCTGGAATCAAAAGTAAATGTTTACACTGTTAATTACTTCGGCAGTAGTTCAAACGCGGGGAACAATTATTCGTCTGCCGATTGAAATTCTGTGGCCTTAGCCGAAAGGTAATTAACTTTTAATTGAGAAAGTTCGGGGAACTCGTTCCTCCTCGTGGCTGGATCGCTTCTTGTCCGTTACCCTTTCTTCTTTTCCGTCTTCGCCACGGGTCGAAATTCTTTCCGTCACTCAACTTGTCTAAACGTCCGATCTATGACGTTTAATAGCTGAAAAGATGGTAGGAATTTGCGCTCACGTTCGTCGAACGCATGAATTTATTTGATCATGCATACGCGCGTGGCCGCATTTTGATCCAATGCGTTCAATTTTCTTAGGGATATAAAAACCGTACAGACGCTAGTCGTTCGAAGGAAAAGTCAAATACCCACGGAAATTCTAAAAAATGTGGCGAGCGAAGTGGAACAACCGAAATCACCTTAGTATATCAAAAGAAGAGGAACGTACTTTATAATTCCGTGTAACAAAAATGAAGAGAATCCCTATCGTTCCCTCAAGAGTAATTCACTCTTCACCCATTAACTCTTCCGTTGTGGTAATATAAAAAGATTGAAACTGGTATCCAGGTTGATTTCGAAGAAAACAACTTCTAACGATTTATGAAGCCCACTTTGAATAATATTTCCTCGTATAATACCAAAGTTATATATATTAGTCAGAATGCTCGAAATCATTGGTTCGCGCTAGGTTATGTATTCCTCCATTTTGCTTTCTCCTATTTGTGACTCGAGGCAGAGGTAATGCAGCCCTAAACGATCTAAAATAGTAGACTCTATAATATAATTGGCACGTTCGCTGTGCCATTATAAGTAGATTCCGTCGCCAACTTTGGCAGAACGACGAAATCGACAAACAATGCATAACATAAGAACGCACTCCCCTCGTTAAGCGTCGCGGGGCCGTAATTAAACATTCGTGGAGCTCCCTTTCGGTGATTCGATCCAACTCCCCTCGTCTTCCACTTCCAGGGGCGGGCTTTCTTTTTCGTGCTGCCTCGCCGCATATATTATTCAGGTAGCTCTTGCTCTCTCGGCTGAAACAACCGGCTCCCGGGCTCCGGGCCGCGGCCCTTGGAAACAAAGGCTTAATTTATTTAAAACTCGAGATTCTTCTCCTCCCCGAAAGCAGAACTTTCCCGTGGTACGAAGTTTATTTCCCCAAGGACGCATAGCTATGTACCGCGTGGCTTATAACGCTATAGAATTTGATAAAGTGCAAGGGGAGAGGCTGCAGAGGGTGTATTAACGCCGGAATGTACACCGTTGCCTGGCTGATTTAGAATCACTCGCGCTCACTCTGGATCCACGGTTAGGCGGGGTGCGCGGACGGGGTTGCGTAAAATTTGATTCTTCTTTTTCGTGGATACCAGAAGTTACCATCCCGGATTAGAGTCTCGACATTTTTCGCTGTTCCTGCAAGTTTAAACGAATATTTGTCCTTTGAATAAGCATTGGACTCGAAGGTGTACTCGTTGTTATCCGACAGGATATCGCTCGAGCATTTTTAAATGGAGATTTAATAATATGATCGATGACACGCGTAGCTCTTCGATTGATACAACAAATTTCTGCTTAAAAGCCGTTTAAATTCAGCCTGCGACAGGCTCGATATCCGACAGAAACCCGTGAAACGTCGAGTCGTTATCGGTGTCGTCAGGAAGAGCCGGTGACTAGTGACGCGTCGAAACAAGGGCGCTCGAGTCGTTCGTATCCATGTAGTCGCAGTTAGAAACGGGATCCAGCTAAACCGACTGAAAATTGCGGAATCACTCGCGTGATACTATAAAGGAAACGATCCATTTGCGCGGCACGAGCTCGCTGAATATGCCGTCAAATTGAAATGTACGTCCAGTTGGAAACGCGCGCGGACATCTCCTGGCTTAGATGGCCACGTTCATCTTCTACGATGGAAATTTACCGACTGCATTACCATCTCCTTTGGTCAATCTGCTCCCAATTTCCCGGAACGGTGCAATTTACAATTTCCATGGATAAACAGCACGACTCGAGTCACGATATCCCCGCGATGATGCCTGTTTCATGCTTCCTCGATAGCTGGCAGTGGGACTGCAGGCTGGTTCAAAGGGTTGCGATGTTTTCTTGAAATTGGGGTCGTTACCGCGAATACTGTATTTATTGCTACGCTTATTATACGTGTGTGCTCGTTGGCATATCGCGTGATATTCCAGGGGATCTCAAAGCTTTTCAGAATCTCGCACGGACAGATCGTTTCGATCTTCCTTCGAAGGACAACCGACATAATTCACAAGTACCTTTTCCGTTTCCGTTTCACGACCGAGAAGGAGAATCCGTCAGCGATGAATCGAAATAATCAACAGAGGATTTGCATACAACGCGAACATTGGATATCGAGTGTTCCTTTATCAATCTGCGTGAAAGGATTCCTGATTGCACAACCATCGGCTATTCGACGAAGCGTGAGTGCTAAATTTTCCAATCGATCGATGAATCTTTTCTTCTAATCGTTACTGCGTTATACGCGGAAGGAGGCGAGCAGACTGTGCGAAAGTCGGGGAGAAGAACAGGAAGAAGAAGTGAAAATTAGTCGGATATCTCAGTCAGCGATATTAGCGTCTTACTAAAAGAGTGGTTCGAATAACTCGTTCCCCGCGTTCTATTTCTACGGGATTACAGATACGGGATATTCGAAGATTTGAAAATTCTAAATTATACCACGCTTGCGACGCGATTGGCAAGAATTCAATTTTCAACGCAAGCGGCTCAAATATCCTGGCGAGATATGAAAAAAATGACGGCGTAATTCAAGCAGTTTTCACCGGGTCTAATCTGAAATTAAAACGAGCACGTACACCGCGCCGCTCTAAATAGCCGCATTATGGGCGACCTGTTGAAAATTATGGATCCAGCCGGCGCGCGTTATCAACGCGCCTATATCCGGCGAGCACCCCGAAAATTCGACACGTGTTACAACAACGGGGCGCGCCGGTTTGCGCGGACAGGGCCGTAAATCTGGCCGATTTTCACCAACTATAAAGTATCCTCCTCGAAGGGGCGGCAGGGTTGGGCGCGGGATTTTTAACCCGGCCCACGTACACCTTCCGCCCTTCCGGTCTTATCTCTCCGTCCGTGATTTATTTTGATTCGTTTCCAAGGCGCAAACACGCCGTTCGATGCAGGCGCAATCACAGTCGCAGTCGAGATAACTGCAGCCAGTAAGCAGGATTATCCGTCGGAACGTGCAAGTACACACGGTACTCGCGTCTACCTACAATTGCAGAAAATAGAACGTAGACGAACAGCCAGACAAAATACGGTGTGTCGAGTCAAATATGGTGAACGATCGTACGCGTCTCTCTGCGCAGCGAACTATGAAGTGACTTGCTCGGAAAAAAATATCGATGGAAAGTTCGAGCGTCGAATACATCGAGAGCAAACGATAGGTCGTTGTATAGTGTATTTCTGTTCCTAATCTTGGCGCGTATCGTTCACTTTCGAACACCCTGTAGAATATAAGGGAGGAGGAGGACCAGAGAGCAGAAGGTGGACTGACGCGTCTCTCTGCTTCGTTTCTTTCATCCCTCTCGCGGAGTGACGTGAAAGAAGAGGGGTTGGGGCACGGAAGATGGTAAAAATGAAAAGCGGCAGAGGGGGTGGAAATGCATGGAGGCGGTTTTGCGGCCGACAGAGAAGTACCCCGGTTATTTTCATTAAAACACTCGTGTAACGAGGAGGTATATAAATAGGCCTTGACAAATACACTCTCTCCGCCGGCGGAAAGTGTAGGCCAGACAGACTGCTACTTCTTCCGCGGAAGATCCCCTAAAATCCCCGACGACTCGTAAATATTTGCCGTTACATTAGCAGGGCGAAGGTAAATCCGACATCAGCTGTAATTATATCCATCAGCCGGGAGCGTGTTCCGCGGTTTGAGTGCGGGCTCGAGCGGAAAAATCGCGGCGAAGTCGCGGAAAATCCGAGGCGAGACCGCGCCGCCGAAGCGGTGTGCAAATTCGTCATTAGATTCCGTTCGAGCGCTCCGAATTTCCTTATCGCCCTCCGCCTCGGGTCGACGGATATATCGTTGAGATTTTCTACTCGCTAGAGCCTCTACCGCGCGCTTTAATTAAGGAGTTGACGCTAAACTTCTGTCATTAATAATCCATTGAATCGTCTGACTATACAATTGATGCGAGAGGATTCGTTTTGATAACCTCTCTCCGTCGAATTGTTATTTGTATTTATACGACGAAATTAAATAATTTGCTACATAAAAATGCTGGAATACGCATCGCGATTTATTGAAACAAATCACGTGCACCGATATTTTAAACAAATGTGCGGAGAACCGAGAAAAAATTGGATCGAAGCCGGACCGTATTACCGGGAATATTTTTATTCCCGATTGTACATTTTTCTTTATTGTAGTTTTCAAGTTCCGAAGATAATATACAACATTTGCAATTGGTTTTGATTTCAGTGTTCCGCTGCCGAGTTTTAACAAACCCATCTGCGAGGCGACACCGATGATGTACTATAAAGAGCTGTCGTGCATTTTGATCCGAATTCAATGTATAAACGTCGCGCGGAAAATTCGTATAAATGGTCGGTTTATCTGAGGTGACGTGCGATGATAAGTTACAGCTGTCTGCGTGTATCGTACGAGCTGTGCGCCTAGTTTCAGAAATATCGTTGTCAGACAACGTTTCGAAGCTGGATTTTACAATTTTACAGTTTTCTTTTTCTTGGTACCAACCACCTACCCCCGCGTTGCAACGAACGTAGAACATACGATATAACTTGATTATTCGAGTTAATCGCGGAATTCGTTTCTCCTCCTTCACCCTCGGTTTTCTCTTTCGCAAAAGTTATTTGGAGCGCAACCATCTGAAGGCAAACTGCAAAAGTGAAGCGGAACCCTCGAGCGGTAGGTAAATTTACAGTGGATCCTTATTCCACTCGGATATGGAGTTCACGAATAACGTAATTACGCGGAGGACGGGTGGATTTCCGCGTGCAAATTTCTGCGCGTCCAGCAGGATCGCCCTTGCCGATCGCGAGGGTTCCAGTGCCGGGTAAACGAACTTAGAACGGACGCGGTGCGTGGCGGAGAATTTAAATAAAAACAAGAAAGGGGAGGCGAGAACTCGGCTCAACGAGAAATTTATCGTCCAGCGAAAGCGCGGGGATTCTTTTATTAAAAATATCTTCCGCAGAGAGAGAGAGAGAGAGAGTCGCTCGTTGACTCCGTAAATGAATTTCTGCGTCAAGAATACCAATTACGCGGAGGACTAACGTTCCTGGACCGTTCCCGCTGGAAACATTCCAATTCTACGGGCGGGTCTGCCAAGTGCGTTAAAATCTATCGATCTGCAAATTGCAGCTAGAGCCCATATAATCTCCGCGGCGCTGTTAGAACGGCATAAAACAGGGCCACGGCGGTAGTACTGTCTTTTACACAAAGGACGTTTGTACGATATAATGGGGCCAGAATACTGCCATCTTTCTGGCTCGTTCGCTACACATGTACGTTCGTCTGAACGCGTACAGTACGCTTGGTTATTTATTGGCTATCGTTTCTCTTAAAAATCGAATTTATCGAAGGACACTGCACGATTAATGATACGTACACGGTCTCCGATTTGAAGAGCACTCGCCTCTTCGAAGGAAAGTCGCGTGTTTACGCGCGACTGTCTACGATAGCCGCCGCCACGAAGTCTAGACTCGTTTAGAGCGGTCATTCTTACTTTATATGAGAGTGTGATGCGAGATTGAAGGAGAGATAATGGGTTCTCGAAAGTGCAGTAGTTGATTCGCTTACCTCCATCATTTATTTGCTGCTCCGCGTGCTTCGCTTCGCTCGTGTCGAATAGGGGATGAAGCGTAGAAAGTTGGACCGTAGAGACAATCGGTCGAGTGTCTGTCGATGGTTGGCTACTGCGACGTTGGTTTCAGGTTCAGGAGTATCCAGCGAATTTTTCTCGAAAAATTGTCGACCCTTCTTCGCGCTTATTTCTGTTTTCGTAGAACTGCATCGACGCTGGCGCAACACCCGAGCGATCGCTGAATCACCGGGAGAAGAGTCGAGTCGTGACATAAATATTAATTGCGCGTAAAATTGTGTGGATAAGGAGGATCAGATTTTCCTCGGCTGCCGGAGGAATAAATTGTCCCAAGCCGGACGATTTAACGTACCGTGTAAGTGACGATGAAGCTTAAAATGGATACTTTACGCAAGCGAGGTTTATGCGCTAGACGCTGAAGCGGGGAGGTCAAAAAGCGGGGAACGATATCGATCGCGACTTGATTACATCGCAGAATGTCCGATAATCCAATTTCGGTAAAATTCACTGGCAAAAAAACAGCGAATCTTACACTTGTGATATATCGCAGTTTCGTTTCAGTAATTAGCGATAAATGCGAAGTTATTGCACCTGCACCGTATCTCCAGTTTCGAAGTTTCGTTTCGTTTACTAAAGCGCGAAACGAGGGAAACACGGGTTCCGTTTCCGTTTACGAACGCCGTTCGTTTTCGCCCGGTTTTATCCGCGCCTGGATCCATAGGGGTGGCTGCGGATACGCGTCGTTCCATTCCAGTTTCCGTTCTTTACCATGGCTCGAGTGTCATAAACCGGGGCGGGTTTTCGATTTGAAACGCGCGACGGGTAAAAACGTATGTGCACGTACGTGGCTAAACGAGTGACAATGGTGTTTCTGGGTCAACCGGTCGGTGGCGAGGGAAGATGCTACGTTACGTTACGTATACACGGAGGACGGAAAGAAAGTCGACAGGAGAGCTTGACTTTTTAACATTCCGCGTGTAGGCAGTAACGCCGCGATCTTTCATCTCGAAAGCCCGCGCACCTATTTTCGCATTTATTTCACCAACCGAGCGTTCCTGTATCGGCTGGAAATCGTAACGCTTCCACCAGTTCGAGCGTTCGCTGCCGCGTGCCAGCGAGATGTGATTTATCGCGAGAAACGTGTGAATCCGATGACTGCTTTCGCACTGGAACGAAACGGAGCTTTGTTTCTGTTTTTAAAATAGAAAGGCATACACGCAGTTCGAGTTCCCTTCGCAATTCGAAAGCGTCGGACTTGAAAAGGGGACCGCTTGCATAGATTTTGGTTCCTCCAGAAACGTTCTCCAGAAATTCCGTGAACGGGCCGCGAGAGGTCAAGGGGGGCCACGCGTCGCCAGAGGAAATCTCAGCGCTAATAACCAGCCGCGTAAACAATACGATTTACGGCGAATGGGTGGACGCGCGACATACGTCGCATAGCGTCGCATAGCGTCGCAACACGAGCCGGGAACAGGTCGTAGTATCACCGAGGCCCGCAGATATGCACGCGTCACAATTGCACAGGCGACACATGCATTCCGTTGAACGGACACAGGTATGCGTGCCGCGCGACGGCGAAGGGCTCTCCTAATTGTTGCTGGCAACGTTTGTTGAATGCTGGCCCGGTGCTCGACCGGGTTTCCTTTCGTCGTGTGCGATCCTGGACGCGCACGTGTGCGTCGCTCGCGCTCGTACATATTGGCGCGGATGTACGTTCCTTGGCGCGGATATACGTGTTAATGGATCCTTGCACGCTGAGTTAGGTTCATCTGCCAAATGGACGTGCACGCTGCCAGCAACGGAGCCCTAATTAACGTGGCCGCGGCCAACGCATTGGCACGCGTGACAACGATTTGATTTTCCGAGGCAGCCGTGGCTCCAGCGACAGCGGCTGTGATGCTGGTTCGGTTGCTGGGAACGCTTGGGCAGAGATGCGAGTAGGGGTGGTGCGAGGAGGGTTGCACCTGCTACACTGTCTGCTGCGAGAAACTTGGATGGATGTTTGTTTTTCACGCATCTATCTTTAAAATGCTGTGTACAGTATCTCTGGACGCGATTTTTATTGCAGTTGCAGGTGCACCCTTTTAGCTATTCGATAAGATCAAAGTCAGAAAATCAATAAAAATGCGCTTATCGCGTTTTCCCTGTGTACGTTGTTAAAAATATGGGGGTCCATTATCATCGAACGCTCGTAATCGTTGATAAGTGAAAGGCTTAAATGAATTCGATGAGTCTCGTATACGCGGGTAGAAAAGAAACGGCGAACCGCTGATTATCGAATATCTCGATGACCCGTGGCAAAGGTTCAACGAGTGGTACGGACGGTCACTCGATTTCCTCGAATTTTCTCGCATTACCTTTGTCGGTGTACGAGGGAAATGCGGCGGGAAACTCGTTTAATGTAAAATGCATAATGGACGGTTGAACGATCGAAGCGGTGCTCTATCAAATTCCACGGAAAAATGCGCCACTACGATCGACCTGCGCGACACGATGTACCGCAAAACTTCGTTTCAATAGATGCACGATAATTCCCTGAACGATGGCGAAGCGGCGGTAGCGTGTTCCTTGGAATCTATGAATATTTAATACGCCGGATAAGAAGCGGCGACGCGTTTTGCGCTCAGCCTCGAACGTATAGCAAGAGAATACGAAACAAGATGTTTGTCCGAGGAACTCTCTTCGATTTTCGACGATCGAAAATAATTTCACTCATAAATTGAAAGAATCAACTTTCTCCTTCTGTCCATCGAACAAGTACAGCTTCAAAAGTTAACATATCGACAGACAAATCTCGATCGTTGCGTGAACCTCGGTTGGATGGTCCCGCGCGTAATAATGGCGTATCTGACTTACCTTAACGCGTGCGAATTTCACTCAGCCAAGTTCTTACCTGAACGACGAGCACAACGTCGGTGGCGAGGGCAACGGCGATTGTACGTGAAACAATTTCGAAGAGAGAATCTCGCCCACGCGAAGGCACGACCGCACGCAAGGTCACAGGGTTGGTTCCGCGGGATGGCGGACGCTCGCGGCGAACTATTTCAATTCGGCGAACAATTCCTGATATTAGTGGAATTACTGGCGCGGAGCGCGCGTGTTCCTCGAAATAGACGACGACCAGCTACAACGGTAGTTAGAATTATGCAGATTAAGCTGGTTCCGGTTGCCGGTTGCCCAAAGTGCGCGGCAGCTCCTCGACGAACGTCAAGCCGGACATGTTCTTCGGTGTTTCTCGAAGAGGCGGGTCCCTGAATCACTCTCTTGGAGGTATCCCTTTCCTTGTTCGAGATCCGTTCCGCATCCGTTGAAGTTTCGAGGTCGAAGGGCGAGGGTGAGCGGCTGCGATGAGTGTCTAAGGAGGCGTGACAGAAAAGCGGAAGATCGTGAACGCAGAGTACTAAGTAATTGATCGATTGTATGGCTGAACGCACTGAAAAATTCCACCAGAATCGCAGTAAATAATATCTCATGATTATATATGTAGGAATCGTGGCTTAGAGTGCTATTAAATCAAACACCATTCCCATAAGTAAGGGAAGAATAAAGTATAGTTATTAGAATGTATTATTCTTGATCTCGTGCGTATATTCTTCGACTCACTTCGACAGACTGCTACCAACAACTGAGCGAGCGGCTCTTATCTCTCGCTCTTCTATTTGTTTACACTAGGTTCTAGAATCTCCTCGACGTATATAATTGGAGAACTTTCTGGACTCACACTTGTACGCATCCTCACGCTTCGCCTCTCTCGCGCACACACGCGTAATTTCGCCGCGTGCCTCGCGACAGCGTTTAATAACAAGTGTTAACGATACCGAGAATCGTCTGGTGCAAAAGTACACAAACATATATATCGTTATAGTCATCAAGCGAACCGTCCAATTCTTTACGAAGCCACATATACATGTATATATGTACGTATGTATATCCCACGATTCCAATCTCCTCGAAACAACGCCTAGGGAACCAACGAACGAGACAATTTCCGAAATGTTCAATCACACCGGGAGACTGAACGGTACGAGCAGCAGCGAATCGTATCCGTAAAGATTCGATCCCGATAAAGCTTTAAATACCATCCCCCGTCTTGACCGTGTCTAAAATCGACCGGAAGAAGGATCGTCTAACGCGAGGACGAGGGTCGTAACACCGAAGACAGCCAGGCCTCTATTTCCACGCGGAGGGAAGATCGACGTCGGTCGTAAGTATACCATCCAAGATGGATTAGGATTCGGGCCGTAGCGACTGTTCGTTCGTTGGGAGCCCCGCTCAAAAACGATCTCGTGCCGATCTCAAAGCCGTAATGATTAATGGAGTTAGGGGCGGGCGCGCGCAGTTCCGTAATACCGTGGCAACTATCGAGTCGGAATTACAGTTGAGAAACTTCGAGGTGAGTTAGGGGACCGTCGTCGTCGTCGTCGTCGTCGTCGTCGTCGTCGTCGCAGTCTCGATCGGGAGATCCACCCCGCCTCTTTTGGCTCCGCAGTCATCCGACCACGTACCAAACTCGATTTGATTTTGATTCGACGTACACTGGAAACGCATTTAATACATGCTCTTATACGCGAGGCACGCGTGTATCGACTGAGAATGAAGGTGACTTCGTCGTGGATCATACCGTGCCGCGGTCGCGGACTTCCGCCATTGCTCGGGACCGCTTCGGTGGGGTTCGTTAGCATTTAGAGCGACTCGGCCCATCTACGTCGCGACGCGTGTCGTTTGGGAATTCGTTACCGTCGAAAACTCGCTGCGCTCTTTTGACAGAGGGAATTTCTGCATTCGTATACGTATGCACTTCCTTATTGTATAATTATTTTTGTATTTATATATAATTATACGTTTACATAATTATATTTTTGCTCGCAACAACACGTGTCACGCGTTAAGTAACGTATTCTATACTTACGCTCTGTAGAACACCGCGCTTCGAACTGCTCGCTTCAAAATAAATGTCTACGGCTAACGATAAGGAAACCTCAACGAAACCGTAGTCTCCTTAATAAAGGAGGCAAACCGTCGTTCCGTATTGTCGTCGCCTCGTTTTCCTCTTCCAACGGGGTTGACGCTTCTCCAGTCGTGCTGAAATTTCTCTGTTCCCGATTGTCGGTCGAAACAGCGGAGGGATTAAAGCGAGTCTGAGGGGTGAAAGCGCGATTCTTCTGGCCGAGTGAAAAGGCGACGCTCTTGGAGACCCTTCGGCGACTGAATCGAATCGATAGAATTCGACACCGGGTTTCCGGTAGAAAAACCACGCTCACCGCGACTGCAGCCGCCGAGAGAACGCCGTCGTCGACCGAGGCGACGATTCGTCGTCGCTTTGAATTCCTACCAAGCAATTTTCACCCCTCCGGGGGTAATATCGAGCCGTTGGTAAAGAACGTTTGTCATTCTTCCGCATCGACGAGATTCTACGTGAAACAGGATTCGCTTTACGCGGAAACGGGCGCGCGTTGCTTTCGTTCCCTTTGTACTCCATTGTTCCAGCGATTCCAAACGTAGTAATTAAATTTTGCGTCATCTGGAGAGCTCGCTGGAGCCGTATCGAGCGGATCGTGACGTAGTGTCTGTTGGTGAACCCCGAACTTTGTGTTCGTTGCAATTTTCCGTTAAGGAAGCAACGAATCCGAACATGTTTCAGAGAGCGTGACGGTTCGAGATTCTTCATTGGTTTAATTGTATTTCGAGCGAGCAATGTGATCAACGGGAATTTTAACTGTTATCACATCGCAGAAAAGACTATATCCGTTTTATATTCCGTTTTCAATTGCACGTGAAATGCATAGAGCCGAGTTTCGTAACGAAGATATAGCATGACTTTATGCTCTCGTTGCATCGATTTCCTCGACCGTTCCTCGTTACTCCGTTTCTTTGTAAAGAGTTTCGTTGGATTCTTTCTACTTATGCAGAAACCACCCTCCCGTTTAAACCGCTCAAAGAACAGAATTTCCGGTTACATATTGGCTTAACGTCTTACCGGAAGCCTGCGTCGGACTTAATACTTAACGAGAGGGACAAAAGCGCAGTACAGTCTCGTTTAAGGAAAACAGCTGCACCTCAAGTATAGTTCGTCTCTTTAATTTCCAAAAACGCATCGCTGTCAACGAGAATCGAACGCGGAGGACGCACGGATCGTTCCCAGATATTTCAATTATGAAAGCGCCCAGCGAAGACACGACCAGCGGACGCGGCGCGAATCGAAAGATTCATGGGTCCGGGGGCACAGTGGTTCATAAATTCCAGTTTGCAGAATTCATTAATAATTCCACATAATCCGTAGCGAACCGAATCAATGAACGATCTCATATAAAACGACCGCGGTCGCATGGTTAAATCATAGCTACGGCTTGTGTTTGCAGACGCGCCGCTTCCGAATTCCGGCAATAACAGCCTGGTAATGGACGATCGGGGCGTCTGTCTGAAATTGTTTTACAAATGAGTCAACTCAGCCGGCGATAGATCAATTCGCCCGGCAATTTGCCGGCCACTTTCGAACCTGTCGACGGTAAAAATACACGGGCCACGATTTATGTGCCGCGGATCGGTTTCATTCCGTGGCAGGAACCTCGTTACACCGCTGAATCACCGCGATCCGACGACAATTATTTCCCTTGGTCGCGCACCGCCACGACGGATGCTCGAGAACGGAACGGGAAAGCAAAAAATTCGATCGCGAGATCTTTCTATTGCGATCGACAAAGCTGAAAACGAACATTTCCGAGCGTTTATTTCACTTTCTTATACCGATGGACCTAATTTGCACATGCTTGTAGGGAATGCGATAGGTTTTGTAATAGTTCAATTCGTCGACGTACACTCGACACGTGGTGTGGGGCTCCTTGACGTGTTTGAATTTAACTTCTCCGTCCTTCACGTACTGGGTGAACGGTATGTCGTACAGCATGGTCATTCCGAATCCTTGCGCTATGCAGGCGCAATAACTGTGCGTAGAAAGAACTATATTAGATCGAGCGAACTTCCAAACGTACGAAAGTGATAAAGCTTCTTTCTTTTTTATATTAAAAGTATTGCAAGGAAACGAGGGTTGTTCCCTGCTCGAAAGAGCTGCTGATCTAGGGCTGAAGTTAGTCTGCGTTCGAACAAACTGAAATGAAAAGGTTACACCTTTTACTACCCGTCTATAAAAAAATGAAAATCGTAAAATACTTTCTCTATGACTTCCTAACTAAATTCTAGTTAATCGACGCTCGAATAGTTCATAATAATTTCACGGTTTTACGTCGAAAACTTTGGAGAACGCTACGAATTTTAGAAGTATGCACCCTCGTTCTATTTCGAGCGATCACCAACCCTAATGACTCCCTTTGCCGTTTCTTTTCGTCAGAAACGCGACTAAAACCCAGCCGTATCGAAGGCAGAGGGGTAACTCACACGTTGTTGCAGTCGAAGCGGAACAACCGGAAGGCAGTATCACGCGCCAGGAGCCAGCTCTCCTCGATCAATCGTTTGGCGATCCCCAACCCCTGATACTCTTTGCTCACGGCTATACTGGCCTGCTCGAACAACCTTGAAACGCAATAACGCTCGTAAACTCGGGGCACGTCCGCGATGAACCCGAAGAACTCGATGACGTCGCGCATGGGCCCGCGCTCTATGCAACTCGCCATGTTGTACAGCGTCCTCCCTTCGCACTCGTTCGTGGCGCAATTTAGGGCAGCGCCGACGATGCAATTATCACGATTCTCGGCGATTATCGAGAGTCCACACTTCACTTGATCCTCCATCATGGTTCTCCAAATAGGCGGCGCTTCAGTGCCCGACAGACCGATGTTGATTATTACCGGTTCGTATTTGTAGTACGCATCGCACATGAAGTCCACCACGTTCTCGTAGTCGGGCGGGAGGGCCAATCGCGTTCTGAAAGGTGGATTGTCCTGGGAAAATGTACATGAGCATATCCAAAGGTAATGACGGGACGGGTTCGAGATGTCACTGTATTGAAAGCGCGATAAGTTAGTGGCACGAATCGAAGGGAACGGAAACGTTAGCGTTCATCAGTTTCGATATTGAAACGAGGAACATTTTGCGTTGCGATCGATTGCAATTATCGTCTAGTGCAGGTTATGCGCCTAAATTCGATTTCGAAGCTACATTGCAGCGAATGTTATACTCACGTCGCATTTAGCTAGAAAATTTCTTGTCGCGACATGGAGACTAGCTCTTCCGGTTTCAATTCCATTGCAATTCGCAGCGTGCTTGAGGCATCCGAGGACAGATCTTCCGTACGATTTAAATAGCAGTGCGGCCATTTCATTTCGTTCGACCCTGTTTTCCGATAAAATAACGTTCCCCTTCGAACGGGAGGGAGGGGTTACTACGTTGCAACTTTGGAATTGTAATCCAGCTTATACTTGTAAACAACTCGAGGATACGTGTACGCGGAGACGTTACTTCTTCTCGAACTTCGTTCGTTTATTCGCTTAATTGTTTGACGTTTCAGACGCCTGTAAAAGGAACGATCGAAGCCGCCCGTGTTGTCCGTGAATTTATTCGCTGGGCGACGTTCATTTGTACGATAGTCAACATTTGCACGCGATTCCGCATTAATATCGTATGGAAATATTTGCCGCTAATTAATTCGATAAACCGTCGAATCGACGAGTTGTTTGATCGTCGTCGAAATAAACAGCGAACGCAAATTGTACCGTGGGAGTGCAGGAGCACTCGTCCAGTTGAGAATTACGAATTATTTTTTAACACCACGTTAATATACACCGCTGGTGTATTTGGTATTTGCCATTAATAACGTGTCAGGTTTATTGCATTGCTGTGCAAAATCTATATCGAGGGCCGGAAATTAAAATCAGATACGCGATCTGCCTCCTTTGTATATTTGGATATTATAGACGTCCACCGCTACGATTATTTGAAGATACATTACACGTTTCAGCATTTGTACGACCATAAGCTTGAAGTAAACTCGGTTGAATCATTTCATAACTACCATTCATGCAAAACTTAACTCGAGCTAATCTGAAATCGTCTTTAAATGTACGAAACAACTGAAAGCACCGCAAGCAGCGCGCATTCATTCATAACCGTGGTACGAAATGATATGGCAGCCATTAGACCAGCTGATTTATGTATTACTCGCACCACGTTTCACCGCCTCCGATATACGGGCCATACAACCAAACAAACAAACCTACACATGCAAATACGCACAGTGTTCGCCCATGTACACATCTCCGTCGTCTTTGTCTCGACGAGTGTGCACACGCGCGTGCACACGTAACCGGGGCAAGTGGTGGCTGTGCAGGAATGCACCAGGATTTCACCTGCTATACAAACGTGTATATATACGCGTAGGTGTCATGGAGACAAGTGTATACCTACGCGATACAAATTCCGCCCAAATCATACACTGACACCTGAACGTGGATGGCGCAGAGGTGCGCGAAGGGGTAGCGAAATGGCGGAACTGCGAGAATAGTTAAACGTGTCGGTGGATTGGGGGTGTTTCCGGAAAGTTACGTATCCGACGTGTTTCTGATCGCATTAACGTCAAGGATGCTCCAGGAATGCGATACTGCTTCTGACAGAAGAAAAACAGAAGAATATCTTCCTCCACGAATTTTAATATTTTCTAAAAACCTTTCCAATCACTCGAAACGATTACTAATCGCATCTGGCGAAATAATTTATTCGTTTCCATGGACTTTTAACAGCAAATCGTATCACTGTTGAGAACGTTTCGCGGCTGAGCAACGGCTGGCGTTGAACAAGGGCAACGAAAGGGCAAACGAGCTTGCATCAATTACCCCTCTTTTATTCTCGTTTCATCGGATGCGCCGAAAGATTGCAATTTATCGGCGCAACAATGCCGAGCATTATTAATATCCATTAATCAACCTGGCTTCGGTTGCTGACGCGCGAAACGAGGCGATCCCCGTGCGAGCTCGAATCATCGGCTGTCGGCGTATAAATAAAACTTGCCGCGAAGGGGTAGGCGAGAGACAGAGAGCGGGGGTGGGAAGGAGAGGAGAAGAAGGAGTGGAACAATACGTTCCTGATGAACTACGGGCAAATACGGGAGTATACGTATTTTTGATCCCCCTGTTTCGCTCGTCGAATCGATGGCGCTCGAAATGAGAAATTCTGAACGACGATGGAAAGGTTGCCGTACGAGCCTCGGGGGGGAAAAATGGACTGGGACAGGGTACGCGAATATAAACGATACGAAGGAGAATTGATTTTCCTTTGACACCCAAGTGTGCGTTGTTTGTCGAAAGGAAATTGGTATCGCGGAAATTCCGTGTCGATTGGTTATTGTCAGCGTTTGTCTAGCGTCGCCCTGTACTTTCGGAGGTTTCCGGGTGAGACGTGGTCGTTACGTATCGATCGAACGATTGGTATGATAATTGTGCAGTTTTTCGAGGTGCTCTATATAAATATAACATAAAATTTGGAAGATCTAACAACTGTTTCTATTGCTATTGATTTATTTGAACTAAAATGAAGATTAACTTGGAAATATAAAAAGAATTGGTGCGATTTGGTATCGTGCGGCTCGATTCAGGTTCAGATTTATTAGTAATCCTGCATATGCTACCCTTAACTACTACCATTGGACTGTCATATAGAAAAATGGAAATGAAAACGCTAGAGGAATTGACATCTGTTTGACGTTGAAGGGTATTTTGGAAACCCGATCCAAACCTGATCGGTTTGGAAAAAATAAAATAGGCTGGACGTAATAAGTAAAATTCATCGATCGAACATTATTTTAAAACTAGCGAAATTGAACAAATGATAGCTCACAATAATTTAAACGATTACTCAATGAATGAAACGCTTTCTATAAAACGTACTATCATTTTTACTGAATATGATACCGTGTTGCGTGTCGCAGACGCTTTATAGGCTTGGTAATAAAATCATTTCAACAAACATCTCTCCCATTATCCAAACATTCCGCAATTTCCAACCGATTAATCAATATAAATGATACAAATTGCTAATTACCATATTAACAATAATATACATCGTTCCTACAACCGCTAACAATTAGCGGTTTAACGCATTACAAATATTAATATATCCGATTTCAGTACGAAACGCTCATGCGACGAATTAAAATCGTTTCTACCCTCGCGACAACAATCGACAATAAAGCAACTTTAATTCAGTACGATAAACAGACTTTCCTTTATTTTTTCTATGCAAATAGTAAACGCGACTCTGGCCCTACTGATCCCATTAATACTAACATATGAAACGATTATCAAATACGAAATAATCCTAGTAGATGAAGCTACTTTAAACTGGACAGCCATCAGATGCCAGTAAAGCTAATAAAGGCGCAATTACAGCTATCGTGTGTACATCTACAGGCAGAAATAATGTCCGCCTCGATTTAAGGCATACGCGAGTTAACGCGCTTTCCTCTGACCGAAGCCAAACGTTTTGGCCTCGTTCTTGTCTCCCTGGTTCCCGTATGCTCGAAATTTCTTAAAATATTCATCGTAATCGTTGTGAGCCTGACGACCTTTGGATTCCGCAGCAGCCTGGTGTTTCCCCGTCACCCCTTGCTTATGTTTCCCCCCTTCGTCAGAGCCAGAGTCTCGAGAGCGACCCTTGTTGTACCTGCCTTCCTCGGAGACGTACTTCTCTTTGTATCGCCCGTGCTTCTTCGAGTGGCCACCGTGGTCATCGTTCCCGTAATAGTCGTTAATCCTCTTGCGCTCATCTTTGTGATAGACGCTGCGATAACCGCTTTCCTTAAAGTCCACGTGATCGTTGTTGTTCTTGTGGTACTTGGCCCCTCTGCTACCCCCACCCTCTTCCTCATCGTATCCCGAATGATGCCTTTGATTATCGTAGGACTTCCTTCTACCACCCGCCTC
The DNA here is from genome assembly GCA_963969225.1 of Xylocopa violacea. Classification (NCBI taxonomy): domain Eukaryota; kingdom Metazoa; phylum Arthropoda; class Insecta; order Hymenoptera; family Apidae; genus Xylocopa; species Xylocopa violacea. The sequence continues at coordinate 32,313,295 of CAXAJV010000005.1, read as the reverse complement.
GTCGTACTGAGACTTCTTCTTCTCATTTATCTCGTCACCCTTCTCCGCTTTCTCGATCGAGGAGGACTTCTCGCGACCCCCTTCGCTGGTACCACCCTCCGATTCGTATTCGCTGCCTGTCCGTCGGGTACCACCGGCACGGTCATGCGTCTGCGACCGAGAACTCTTCGGGACGACCTTGGTAATCTTCGACTCCGCTCGTCTGTGATCCACTCCGAGAGGCTTGACGCCAGCGTAATGAGCCGGCAACGTTCCAGCGTCGGGTTTCAAGGGCAGCGTGTACGTTACAACGTTCTTATCCACTCGAGGAGCCTTTATGGGGATCAGTTTCACCTGGACGCTCATTCCACGCGATGGGTCGTTACCGGTTACTATCGCCTGGTAAGCTACGCCGGCACCACCGCCCCCGTCGTATCCGTTTAACTGCGCGACCTTAGGGGCAACCTTGACAACCCGCGACTCCGCCTGTCTGAGTTCCATGTGATCGACTCCGGGCGGCTTTACGCCTGTATAATGAGCCGGCAGCATTTCAGCTTCCGGTTCCAAGGGCAACGAGTACATCGCGAAGTTCTTGTCCACTCGAGGCGCTTTAATGGGGATCAGCTTCCGGTGGTAGTCTGGCTCACGCGATGCCTCGTCGTCGGCTACTTCCCTGTAAGCTAGCCTCGACTCTACAGCTATCGGCTCGTAGATCCTCCGATTACCCGAGTTAGGGTTATCCGATTGCGCGATCGTCGACCCTGCACACACGCAGAGGACCGCGTAAACGGTGCACCACCCTCTTCCGAAGACCCTCATTCTCCTGGCGACACCACTGCTGCCTTGGGTCCAGTCTAATTCGTCCTCGATGCCGTACTCAGTCTGTACGCATGCCGCATAACCGGCGATGGGATCGTTTTAGGCGCCGTCCTAGCCACGCTGGCTCGCGGAAACGTGTTCTGTTCTACTGTAATCGCGTCGCAATCGATCGAGCTCTTTTATACGTCACGCGGCCCGCTCGAGCGATTTGAGGCGGCCGCCTCTCGCCCAGGACTGCCGCTGATGGAGTGCATGGTCTCGAACCACGGTCCACCGTGTGGACGACGTTTCATGGTGAAATTTTCGACAGCCAAGCCTCCAAGGTTCCGCGGTCGATCTCGCGTTCGATGCTCCGCGATCGTTCGGGAGAAACTGGACCGGCCTTGAGAGGACAATGGATGTGGCGCGGTCGGAGGAACGGAAGGCATTCGAGACACTTTCCTTTGTGTCCTTTGCGAAAGATTTCGAGTACTTTGCGAGAGAGTGCATCGTGTTTGGGGGATTGTCAGGGACCATTTTTAGAATATGAGAATCCTTGTATGTTCTTCAGGATCTTAATTTATGGAGATTAAGGTTCGCAAGTCAATTGCACGGATGAAAATTGTGCAATCTGAAATTTTAATTCGATGGCGATTCTAGAAATGACTAGAGATCGTGATGAAATCTGTGCAATATTTTCTGGGGCACCTTAATAGTTTGACGATTATCCACTGGAAGAACCTTTTTGTACTGTGGAGTGTTATGCAATCTAAATCCTGGTCATAGTCCACGAGTTAATAAGGATATTGTCAAAGTAAACTTATAATGTTTTTTCCTGACGGTGACAGTTATATTCCAGGTAATTCATTGCGGAACTTAATCAGTTATTGATTATTCCTTCTCGAAGATATATAAAAGGACTCAAGAATTTTTAAGTAAAACATTAATATGTTTTCGAATTCTAGAATAGAACGGAGCGATGCACTGGAAAGACTTGTAAACTCACGGAATCGTAAATTAGAACGATAATTATTCATAGGATACCTTCGCGAGTCCTAAGGTTTCGTCACAAATGTTTGCCACTGTGTTCAGCAATTCAGACGAATTGATAACATTGAAAAAATTTCATTGCATAACCGCAGTCTATTTTGAAACCGCACTTTTACAAGTAGTTAGCACCAATTAGACTCATCGTATTTTCTGCATCGAAAGCCTCGGCCCGGACGCAGTTTTTAAAATTGCAAGAATACCTCTCGTTCGATTTTGCCGAGCCAATCAAGCAGCAACAATCGGCAGCAAATAATCGCCGCTCGAATCGCCGCTGGCTTCCTCTTCACGCTGTCGAGCAAGTTCGCGCGAAATAGGATTTAACACGAACGGTCTTGCGAGCAATTAAAACTGGCCCGCCACGAATTACCTTTAACATTCCGTTTATGCTTGCACTTGAAAGTAGGTTTTACCACCTCCTTACCCTCCTCGAAAAATAACCGATCGCGTGAACTTTCTAATGCCGATTTACGTGTTACGTAACGATTACATGCGGAAATTAACCGTGTCACGTCCATTGTTTTAGCAACGGTCGACCATAATTCGACATACCTTGATTCTGATGTGGACTTTGCTCTTCCTGGTGGTACACCATTCGTCGCTTACAATTCTCTATACAAACTTACACCATTCTGTATCCAAATTGAAAATAAAGATCGTCGTCGATTAAAATCTTCGTCGACCTCGCTCGTCACTGGTGAAGATTTTCAGTACCAACCGTACTGTACCGTAAATTTTCTGAAGCCGCAGCGTCGTTAACGTAAATCGGCCCCGTCGTTAAGCGGGCGAGAACAACGTCCTAGTGCTAAAACATACTCGAATCGTCTATCGATCGCGACCAAAGAGTATCCCAAAGTGTGTCCTCCCAAAGGGTGCACGAACGATCAGTCAGCGCTCGGGCCAAGCGGCACGGGTGACGCATTACGCAAATTGCCGCGATTCCGTGGAATGCCTCGGCGAGCAGTCGAAGCAGCCGCCCAATAACGCGGCGTACTTGAATTATCGAGCTCGACCGTGGAACACACTCTCGGTTCCACTCTATGATCCCTTATTCACCTGGCGATTCAGGTTCTCGTGTGTATATATAAGGCGAACCAGTCGATTCATGGGCACACCAGTGTACATTCCGGTTCACCCGGTCCAGGCAATAGACGCCAGTCGCCGTGATCGATTACGCGACGCTCAGACTTTTATCCGAGTGGCTCGGCATTTACACGCGGCGATATGCTCTCGAGGGGGTTGCTCGTGTGCGTGTTCCTTCTGTCCGGGCGGGGTGACGCCGCGCCGATGACGGAGCGTCGTATGACCGTGAGCAAGATGAGCGCGATGGACTTGGACAGCTCGGCCACGCAGTACGTGTACAACCAGCAGCAGGGCCTTCCGCTCTACTACGTGCGGTACACCAATCACGGAAGTGGACGGTACTATCATCCACCGGAGGCCGTGCAGTACGTTGTCGGGGCTGGTGCACCTGTTGCGCACACCGTTCACGGAACGGCGTCGTTCCTGCACCCCCATGGAACCGCGAAGGATGTGCCCCGCTCGACCCACCAAGACACCGGCAATTACGGTAACGAGCAACCGGCGGGACACGCAGCTGCGATCGTTGGGTCGGTGCCGCGTGCGCCGTATCACGTTCACGGGCAGACGATCGAGAAGGGTGGAAAGGGCGACGCGCGCGAGAAGAGCAGCGAGGAGGACCACGGTAAGGGGGACAGCAAGGAGGACGACGACGAGGATGACGAGGAGGACGAGGACGATCACCGATACGATGTTGATGAGAAGATTCGTAGTGGATTCGGTGGATCGGTGAAGGAGTTGGGGTACGGTGGGGGTTATGGTCACGGGGGAGTTGGTAAATCTCACGGGGACGGAGGTTTCTCGTTTGAGGATGGAAATGGGGAAGAACATAAGGCTGACGAGTATTCTCAGCACGGCGACAAGGGGGAGAAGGGGTACAAGACACTGAAGGAGTTTAGTGAAAGCGAACATGGTAGCGACGATAACAAACACGACGAAGGTGAGTTCGTTATCTTTAATATCGCGTATAGATGTGAGAGATAGTTTTACTGTTCTTCATGATATTATTTCTTGCAAAAATCTCTGTGCACATACAAACTCCTTAGTCACGTAATACACTTCAAATAAAGTAAAGTACATATTACCGCATCGAATTGTTTCTTCTCGCAAATATCTCCACGTCGAAAGGCATACACGAGAAAATTGCGTAACACCCTCACACCGCGGACGGTGCTAATATAGTAGGATGTGCTGGTATTCACATGAACGCTTTCAAATGTCCAGGATACTACAAAAAGGAAGGTGGGCACAAGAAAGGACACGTCGACGAGGCTGAAAAGCACGGCTCGCACGAGGAGGCAGAGAAAGGCAAAGAGGGCGGCAGTTATGGTCACTCGTCTTACCATAAGAAAGGACACAAAACGAACGGTTACCACAATGTCTATCACAAGGACGAGTACAAGAAAGAGACGGACTACTACGACGACGAACATAAGAAGGGTCATTTCGTCGAGTACGAGGAATTCGACAAGAGTTACAAGAACGACGGGGGTGATTTCAAGAAAGGGGGACATCATTCTTCCGGGCACGATTATCTGGATAGCGGGAAGAAAGGGTATTACGACAAGGGACACCATGACGCGTTGAATCAAGGTCACCAGGCTGAGGAAGGCGAGAAGTCGTATTATACCAACCACGAGGATTACGCCGCGGAGAAGGATTCGAAATCTGACAGAACGCACAAGTACCAGAAGGATCGTTGATTATGTTTCACGTACTACGTTGCATAAGCTGTATCGTGTATAATAAAGAGAATGTATTGTAAACTTTATACTGGTTAAGTTCCACGAGACTTCCACAAGAATTTTTATCGTCCTTGATGAATTGCTGGAGCCATTAATTTCTTCGTTGGACCAAGGGTTTCTTTACGCTTGGCTTAAAAATGAATTAGAAATAATTCCGATTCAGTGACACTATTCTTGCTCAATCGTATGAAGCAATTCTTCTGGAAAGTGTTATTGACCTAATTTTTTGGGGGCTCCAATGCACTGTAGCATATCCAGCGCAAAAACGTGGAGCCATTGAACTATTGCGAGAGTCGTTGCGAATCACTAGCTGCAGATTCGTTATATATATACACGGTAGAAGTATTACAAAACAGAAATTTTGAAATAATCGCCGAGTCCCAGTTTGTTTTACGTTGAACAATCTCTTCTTGTAGCTCTGGAATAGAAAAGAAATTACTGCAAGAAACCAACCGTTACGATAACTTAAATTAGAGGGACAAGAAAATTAATTGTTAAAACAAACTGATTGATCGTGTTTTCATAGAAATTACAAATACGTTGCGTGAGAAAATAATCTACTTCTAAGCATATTAATCATGGCGTTTACAGTACGTAATAGGTAATCAATTTGCAAATCTTGTCTATTTTCTGGGATCTTGTTATTTGTTTGAATACTTGCTTCGCAAGTACTACACGTGGTTACATTAACGTTGTTTCTTACGCAAAAGAATTAATCTCTACCGTTAATAAACGATATTACAAAACAAGAAAATATTTATTTCAATCAACGAAAATCGTACATTTTAAAAAGTACATTTATTTCGATCGAATACAAAGGATCAACTTAACACGATGTTCAACAAACATAACAATCGATGGGCATCGCTTTTTAATGCCCCTTCTTGAATCCCCACGACTTGTGGTCCTCGTGTCCACCCTTCTTGCCGTGATGAGAGTGATGAGAGTGATGCTCATCGTGTCCACCACCGCTCTTGTGTCCCTTGTGATCGTGATGATGACCTCCCTTCTCGTGATGTCCCTTCTTTCCGTAATGATCGTCGTGCTCGCCGTGGTCGTGGTGTCCCTTCTTGAAGTGTCCGCCCTTCTTGTGTCCGTGCTCGTGATGGTGGCCGCCGTGGTCCTCGTGGTGTCCGGAGTCATGGTGTTCGTCGAAGAACTCCTTGTCCTTCTTGAACTCGTCTAACTTGTGGACCTCGTGGTGTCCCTTCGTGCTGTGCCCTTTTCCAAAGTGTCCCTCCTCGTGGAACTTGTGCCCTTTCTCTCCCTTGTCGCCCTTGTGGTGCTCCGCGTAGTAGCCGTCGTCGTGGTGGTGGCTCTTCTTGTGTCCATCGTCCTCGTCGTAGTGACCGGAATGCTCGTCCTTGTCGTGGTGTCCCTTCTCCCCTTTCTCGTCGTGGTGGGTCGACTTGTAGCCCTTGTCACCTCTGTCACCGTGCTTGCTGAAGTGATCCGAGTGATGCTCGCCACCGCCACCCTCCTCGTGGTGATGGCCACCACCATGTCCGCCACCATGACCGCCACCGTGATGGGTCGCAGCCACGGCTAGATCATCGTCCGCCAGACCGATCTCCCGAGCAACGATCGCCCCGAACTCACATACTATGCACGCGAGCAGCAGACTAATCATCAGCCGTGACTTCATGGCGGCTAGCTAACCGGTCGTTGGAGTTCGAATCGTACTACGGTATCGAAACGTTCGACTCCGACGCTGCGTTCGGTATGATTAATCCGGTCACCACGCTCGGATTATATATCGAACGGCGAATAATCGATATTAAGGAAGCAGCGGTTCCGTCGCTGGTTCCTTAGCGCGTTGCGAAAGTAACGTCTCCTTAACCCGCTTAGTTGGCAATTCGTTGATTTCGAACGATCCGGCGCCGTCAATCGAAACCGTTATGCAACCAGTTCGTAATCCATTGCACAAACAACCGGTGAAACATCGGTACCGTTGTCGTAAACAATACTTTTCCCCTCGCTGCACGGTTTTTCTGCGCCGCTTACGTAACAGGGGGTCGGTTTCGGTATTTCGGACGGTTTACACTTTTCCGTGTACACATTGTACAATTTATCTAATAGAACTCTGTTTTAGACCCGTTTGCGACACTCGGATTTACGTTTTCGATTAAGTGGAATTAAATATCCTCGAGTATACGAACAAATACGAATCGAGCGAATAACAGTGGCCATTCGCATTTATTTCCTGGTACCTGTCACCGTGGAGAATCATAGATCCAGCAGCGACGAAGGTGAAAATAGGCAGCCGCGTATTTATTCGCACAAATATACTTTCGTTGTTCACCGACCGCAAAATAGATCGAACCACTGTGCTCCTTTCATGGAATCTCTCGACACGGTTGATCTGATCTCAGGACGAACGTAATATCGCGATACATACGACCAGCATATACTTCTGAAGATCGTTGCATCGTCCCAACGTATCCGCGTTTGTCATCCTCATATTCGGTGTATCGAACCCAATTTGCCGACGATCGGAGATCGCAATAAAACCGGGAAACGTCAAGCTTTAATCGAGGAGGAAAGTGAGAAACCATCGTTGCAGAAAGGAGTTCGGTGAACGGTGGAGACAATATTTTCGTATCACCGGCTGGTTTTGTAATAAACGTTCTACTGGTTGCCGCAAATTGATTGGCTTTTTACGGGACGCCGCGTTAGCGATGCTTGATTTGTCGTTGTTACTTTCTACGTCCCGAGTAAATAGCGTTAATTTATTGCGCAGTTAATTGCTCGGTGAAATTAGAAAAACCATAGCCGACGCATCGATCGGTGCGACGTGTGTCCTTATCGCGGGCCACAGCTTGCTGTTCAACGTCGTGCATAGGACGTCTCTATTCTGCCCGCAGGAGCGGAGCGTTCGCGCGACGAAATGGGCCACGGGCCGGTGACGTTTACGAAATATGGAACCAGCAGTCGTTGTAGTACTACCGTGGCGTGCTATACCGTAACGTAAGCGGTTACGTGTGAAACGCCACCATGACGGCTGGTATATAAGCTTTGCGTTAAACCGACGTGATCAGTCGATAGCACTCGTTGGTCCACAAAGTACCAACATGGCGAAGAACTTGTGGTTCTGGTTCGGCTTGGCCGTGGTCTGCACACTCGTATCCGTATCCACGGCTAGGGAGCTGAGGAACAGAAGGGACCTCGAGGCGGCGGCTACTGGCCACGGTCATGGTCACCATCACGAGGAGGGCGGTGGCCACGAGCACCATGGCCATCATCACGACGACCATGGCGAAAAGGGTGAAAAGGGGTACAAACACCACCATCACCACGACAAGGGCGATCACGGTGACTATGGCAAACACCATGACGAGGGCCATCACGAGGAACACGGTGGGCACAAGAAGGGACACCACGACGAGCACGAGGAGCACGGACACCATCACGAGCACGGCGAGGAGCACAAGGGGTCGAAGTTCGGGCACAAGAAGGGCCACAAGAAGGGCGAGAAGACCCATGGTTACCATCACAAGGCCCACAAGGACGAGTTCCACAAAGAGCACAAATTCTACGACGACTACCACAAGGGCGGCCATCACGAGAAGCACGGACACCATCACGGACACCACGAGAGCAAGGATGGCCACCATAAGAAGGGCGGCCATCACCACTCTGGACACCATGAGGATCATCATGGAAAGAAGGGTCACTTTGATAAGGGACATTACGACGAGGATCATAAGGGCTACCATGGCAAGCATGGACACGACGAGCATCATTCGCACCATGAAGATTACGGCAAAAAGGGTGAACACCACGGGGGGAAGAAGCATGGATATTCCAGTGGTCACCACTAAAAGAAGCAACAGATGCAATGAAGTTTACTTATTTTTGTTGCCTTTCTTGTTTGTTTTCATCGTTGATTAATTTTAGACGCTGAAATATGCATTTGTCACGATTTTGTTTTAATAATAAAATTGTCCCTTAACAATTACGCGTTACTGTTATTCACGAGAAGCCGCCCCTTCGGCCCTGCCATGAAATTCAATTTTCTCTTGGACTCGTTTTTGAGACCATACGATCTGCTGTATCTCAAACCATCTGACGATAAGGTAATACACACCAATAGTGTAAGCCTCGAATTATTTATACGCTACGTGCTTGATACGACAAGTAGCATAAATAAGATCCAGTAGCACGAAAAAAATCCGGTCCCAAATTACTCGGCACTGCAATTACACAATTCTACTTGACAGCCAATGCCTCCCTCTTGGAAAATACAGTAGAAACAGTCCGTGACTAAATTGCAGTACGACAAATCGGCATTTTGCAACAGCGGACTTACATAATTTGTCTCGCGGAGACAAACGACAGCCGCGCAGGGTTTGCAAAACATTCGAATTCAGACGGCAGTCCGTAAACGCCCATAACACGTGGGCAAATGTGTTCGAACCAGAAATCAAACCGTGCCCCTCGCCTCCCTCTCCCCCACGGATATCCACCCGAAACGTTCGTAACGTTTCGCACGTTTTTCCTAATGGCGACCGGTGGTGCATAAAGGTACAAACCACAGGTGAAAGACATATAAAAGTCAGATTTTCGCGCATCCGTGTCATATTGGCTGTAACAGCCAGCTAGGCTGTCGTAATCTCGCCAGTTTCGCCCACTTGCCGCGCAACGTACGAGCAACTATTCCATACGAGCGTTCTTCCTGCTGGCGGTTTCGAGGAGCTACGTTCGCTCTGCGTACGAATTCCGAGGTTGGATCGCAGGTAACTAGAAATCGAACGAAGATGTTTCCTAAATAAGATGTTTCATTTTTTTTCAATATTTTAATTTCAAAGTATAGTATTCGTTTTGTAAAATTACTTTGAATCCTCTAGACACAAGCTTAATTGGTGACCTTATTTTAAGGTCACTCCGCGCGCATCCATCGAACCAGCTAATCGTATCGTTCGCCATTACATACAATTTGCGCCCTGCTCAAAAATAGGCACCCTGCCAGCTGAAAATTAAAGAAAACCGATATGTTTGCCGTACGTGGAGCTTGGTCGTTGTTGATACTCCTGGCTGGTCTGGCGTCCGGGGGTGCAGCGACGGGCATTAATCACGAGGACCTGGAAACAGCGGCCACCCATTGGTTCGAGAAGGGCGACGGTAGCGATCGTTACGCTTCTCACGAAGATAAAAGTGGCGAACGCGGAGACAAAGGCTACGACAACTACCACGGGTTCGAGAAAGCTAGCAAGGGTCACCACGACTTAGCGAAAGCCTACGGATATTATGACGAACACGACGGCCAGGAGAAGCATCGCGATCACGACGACCATTATCACGACCACGAACACCGCGAGGAGAAAGGCGACAAGGGGGGTGAGAAGTTCCACAAGAATCATCATTACGGGAAAGGGCACAGCACTCACGTGTTTCACGAGGTGAAAAAATTGGACGAATACCAGGACCACAAGGAGTTCGACGACGGAAACTATGATTCCGACTTCGACGAGCACAGCGACGATTTCCATCGTGGCCACAAATTGGGAAAGGGTGGGTTTTATAAGGATGGTAGTCACGACTTTGATGATCACGAGGGTGGCTACGGCGATAAAAGTCATTACGAGAAGGGATACAATCATAAGGATCATAAGGGACGTGATAGCGGCTGGGATCATGAAGATTATTATCATAACGATTATAGTTATGGCAAGAAAGGCTCCCATAACGACGGGGAGAAATCTGGATATAAAAAAGGACATTAGTTTCGTTTTCTTGTTGCTCTTGACAAGCCGAACTTCCTCCTGACTTGTTGTATATACAGACGTCACGATCGATTTTGTACTTTTGTTTACCTTTTTGTAATACGCGATTAGTTGTACGCAAAGTGTTTTGCTCGCAGAGATAAAGGGAAGAAAAATAAACGATGTAGAACCTTTGAAACTATTCAATTGCGATAATGAAGCGAATAAATTCGATGAACTGGAATATTAACACTAACGAATAGTTCGCGTAATGGGGACGAATTCATAGAGGCAGAAATACAATGAAACGTTAAACGATTCAATAATGTCAACCATATATTGTAACTTTCCGGTCATTATGGTCCGTGTAGCTAAATTATTACACCGGGTATACATTTCAGAGTAACGTTGAATTCTTGCGCAGTGACCACAAACCATATTACCAGACCGACCGTAAATTCCTTTGATTATTAATAAATCTCTACGTCCCCCCTGCTAATCTATCGAATACCAATATCAACCACGTTGATAAATGAAGCGCGTGTCCCTTAGTACCGTTTAATCCACGATTTGTAGAACGTTTAGGAGAATTATATTTGCCGGATTCATCGCGGAACAGCGGGATTAATTGGAATAGAGTGAACACGGCGATGGAGCAAGGAATTTATGCGGGTGCAACGCGACATCTCGAAATCTCGCTCTCCTCGGTAGCTACGCACGTTTCGGACACCGCCGCGATTCTAACGTTGACGGCAGACAGTAACACCGACGGTTCACGGTTGTAACGCGGGCGAAAACAATATTATACCGGAGAGTAACGCGTACGATATTTCTTCGGGCAACTAAAACGCGCCGCCGTGCCGGCAGTAAAGCAACCGGGACGGCGGAAAGAAAAATAACGACGCGTACACGTGTTGCTTAAAATTTCAACGCGTCCTAATAAATTTTTACGTGCCGCATGACGAGAGTGCAGACGATATAAGCGCGGACGTCCCCAGACTCCTTTGAAACAGGCAACGTACCCGTGCACGCGTACGCCTCCCGCCCTCTATTTTCGTCCATTTTCTTCGCACCAGGGCCACGCACGGCCACCCCCGTGTGCACCGAAACGCGCGTACACGCGAGAGAAACGCTTCGAGCGCCGTCAACGAGACGGGGCGAGAACAGTCGCGGGTTTCGCAGCGCATTCACACCGACTGGGATTTGATTAACGATTCCGCCCCCGGCAAATGAAATTGCCGTGGCCATTTGTGGGTCTATCTGGACCGGATTCCGGTGCGCCGGACACGGATTAACGAAGCTTTATACGCTTCTTTTAGGCCAGCCAGGGGGATGTTGCGCCAGGCCGCACGATCACGCTTGCCCATTCTCGGCCGGAGATTGCATAGAACCGTGCGGGATCTACTTGAAATTCTCTGCCGTGTGACAATTCTCCCTCCGTCGAGCACCGCCCCGCGACCACCCGGGACGCACCGGCCATTGTTTCGCCCCGTGATGCCCGTACGTGTGGCTGGCTTAATTAATCTAATTGGAGTGGTCGCGCGGCTCGCAAAAGAAAAGGAGGAAACGGCCGCGCCGTGCCGCGGTTCTCGAGCGTCGTGCGTCTCTGCTCTTAAAAATCTTACATGGGACAGTGGACAATTTAATAAAGAACCGTGCCGGAAACAGCGATGAATATAAATGTAAATTAGACTCCTGCGCGCGACACGAAAGATTTGTCTCGCGTCGCACAAGCGGACGTAACGCGAACGGCACGCGTGGTTCATGCATACGCTTACCCCGATATACGTGTGCGCGTTACGAAAAATGCGAAACGAATATTAACAAAATCGTTGTTGCAACGGTAAAATGTTTCTCTCGTTTCGCGTTGGAACGAGCATTAAAATTAAAAACGTTCCGCTGTTTCGACGCGTATGAAGGATCCGGTTTTAATTGTTTTAACATTCGTTTACCGCTGTTGGAGCTCTTTGCGGTATCGATAAAAGATCTCGCGAGGATGCCAACTTAATTACCATCGTTTCGCATTTTTTCGATTCGAGTGCAAGTGCGACGTACCAATTGCCAGAGTTTCGAGCGGGTTCGTAATGCTGAGATAACAGCGCGCGAAAGGGGGTGAGAATCGGGCCCGCTTCGGTACTTTTTGATCGATCACGCAATAATCCTGGCGTTCGACCAAATTAATGAGCACTCTCGAGCATCGTCGTCGATGCACTCGCCGTGGTAGTCGTCTCGTCGCGGGGTGACTCGTCGACGTAATGCGGATAACGAGCCACTCGTACGTAGCAATTTCCGCGGCCACGGGACAGGATTTTTGACTGCACGCTTTGCCAATACGCATACGTACGATCGTGTACGTTGTTGTGCGATTTATCGGTTTCACCCGCGGTTAAATATTTGCGTCGACCCCGTCGAAAACTACCTTTTCATTCTTCGATTTTTCCTCGTGTTTCGGTTCATTCTTGTCGCGGTTCTCCGTTCGTTTTTCGTTGGGGTGGTTGTTGGGCCAATTAGCGGTGGTGAAATGCCAAATAAATTCGCGGTAATTCGACGAGTCGAGAGCGAGTGGGCGGAGAAATTCCGGAGTTTCGACGTCCTATTAAGAAATGTAATCCGAAATCCTTTCTCGACAGCGTCAATAATAACAATAATTTTATATTTAATTATATATTTCGCGCGTAGTACGGTTATCCCAGAATGAAGGAATGAAACGTTCCTCGATCGTTCCTAGCTCTTTACAACGTTTCAATTACATTTCACCGTGACAACATCCGACGATCGTATTTTCTCGATCCTCCGCAGTGCGCCATTGTCGACTCGCGGGTGTTTCTTTCGATCGAGCGCGGGAATCGAGGGAAGGTCTTTTTGCTGGACGAGCAACGGGAAACAACGCCGGGAGTGCGCCGGACTCCGAGTAGATTCGATCGCGTTCGATTAGAGGCTTTCTTTTCCACTCAACGAGGCCACGGGACGGCTCCACGCAATTGATCAACGGCGCATCAGTAATTTATCTTTTTCTTCGACCGACGAAGACGTCGCTGTTACGAAATTGCTACATTTAATTTCCGTCGCCCGACATCCGTTCGTATTTTCTTACCGCGTTCTCCACGGCTACCCTCGCTCGCCGCAGCCACGGGGCTAAATTGAATCGATTCGACGAGAAAGACGAAGGAAAGTTGCGGATTTCCCGGGGAAACCACCATGTTTACAACAACATCCCCGTTTCCCGCGGCTCGGCTCGAAGGCGAATTTCGTGCGCGAAATTTTTACGAATCTCGATAATTACGCTTTAACTCGCGCCAACGTGAATATCCACGATTTGACGAACAATGGGAGAGAAAATTGAATTCGATCGTATAAAAAGGCATTGATTTTTTCGACTAATGGAACGTCGTTTCGCCATATCTCGCGCAGCGCCATTAATACGCCGTCCAATTCGACGCCCGTCGCTTTAGAACGAATAACAATTTTTGCGCTAACCAAATTGCCGCCCTAATTTCGCGTCCTAACAAAATCGCAAACAAGATAAAAGCGCAGCTGCGGACGTATTCTATTTTATTATATTTCCGGGCGTTATACGCGGCACTCGACGATTCGTTCGCATTAAATTGGGAACAGCCATGAAACTTTTTCGCTCAATTTATAAAATGTTAGTTAACGGTGAAACGTTTCCGCCTAACTCCGGAAGGGGATTATCCCCGTGGAGTTTCGCTTGATTTCCATCGTTCAGTTTTAGTTCTCATTTATTGCCGTGCTATTCTGCCCGTGGCGAGAGTTGCTCTTTACACTTTGATTACAGATTCAATTATTTCTCCGGGATGCGTTCGAAATTTATGGGAACGTTTTATTCAATCAACTTAGAATTGACGTGGCAATTTTATTAATTAAAAATTTTTACCTCCATCCACCGCGTACACGAGCGTCGCTTTTCCATAATAATTTTCTATACATGTATCTCGCAGATACAAAGTTTTGTAATTTAATCGAATGTTCGGCGGATATAATGACACGATTAATTGAACAACGTGCAAATTTTGTGCCACCCCTCCGTGATACACGGTTCGCCATCGATCTCGCATGCAAATACCCGAAGTTGTAAATACGAATTGTAATGAAAATTGTTAAATTTACATAGTAATAGCATTGTACTTACCGTCGTAACGGGGGGGGGGCGTTAAAGCTGGCCATTGATTTCTATCGCGTGTTAAAATTATTAATCAACGATCTAATTAAATCGATAATTAGCCCGCCGATCCAATTTGTAAATCTCTAAAACGCGACGCTCGACATTCAAATTGCTTGTTTCTGACGAAAGGGGTGCGACTAAATTTGAATCGCGCGGATTACCTCCAAATTGTTTATTCATACCGATTACCATAGCAGAGTGGACATTCCTTAATGAAACGACACCCTCTAATCAAAATTGCAAAGTCTGCCGTCGCGTCAGGCGAGGGGGTGCGCGCTAAAATATGCGATATCTCGTCTCATCGAGATATTCGATCGATCAGCGCCGTCAGGCGAACGACAGACACGCTGAATTAGTAACCTAACCGAGACCTTCGCGGATCTGACTTATTAATTCCCTGGATAGAGCCGGAACGTAGCTATCGGATAATTCGCAGAGGGCCCGAGCCGAATACGTGCGAACGTTCCAAGGGACCACCGCGGTAACCGGTTTTGTTTTAATGAAATCGAGTCGCGAACGAAGCTGTTAATAGAGTTCACACCGGCACGCGAGTACCGGGTAACGAGGACTTAGTATGCGAGCTGGGGACAATAGGAAGCGTTTGAATTAAAGGGGACGTGTAAATTCTGGCTGCGCGCGGCGAAAACCGTCGAGAATACGAAAATGTTCGACAGGAACGACGCGGATTCCATTATCGATCATTGAGGTGATCGAGGCTTGTTGTTAAAAATGGGGAGTTCGTAGTTCCTAGTTACGGTCAGGCATTGAATTCAAGCTCTTAGTCAAAACAGTAGCATTCTCATCGCTATATAATTTTTAAAAGACATCTTGTTATATAAATTCCGTTTGCGAGGCTTTCGAGCAAATAGTGTTCGCTGATTCCATAAAAGTGCGTGCGGATTTCGGAATCTCTTTGACGCTTTCACGTTCAGGATCAGTATCCAGAAACAGAATGCATAAATTGAAAATTGTTGAAGGAGCAAACCTGCGCGCGACCCCGCGGTTTAATATTCAAACGCGAATGCCTATTGTGCACGCGATACTCGTTTACAGTATCCTGTAGGGTTTTTGATTTTACAAAGTTTTTGAAATAAACACGTCTCTCTTTGACCAATTTATTACGTTCCAACGTTTAAAGCGCGTGCTCAACTTTTGTCGAGTGAAAACGCGCAAAATGTTTCGTAATTAAAAAAAATTAGGAATCTCTCGGTTGCGATCGATGGAATACGATAGGAAGCGAAGAAGGAGTAAAAATTAGCGATGTAAAGGAACGGATATAATAACAATGTAATCCTCTATTAACTCCGCGAGGAACCTTTGATAAAATGTTCAGGAGCGGGTGAAATAATAATCGGACAGCCGTAGTTAGAGCTTCGTTCCACCCCGTTGGAAATTGCACGATAAGACTGCGGAAGAAAGCTTTTGACGACATAAGCCAGCTGGATTAAGCGCTTGGGGTAAGCTTACGTTGCTAGCGCGTTGGCATTCGTGTATTATTTCGAAATTCTGTGTAGTAGCAAAGGGTTGTGTGCGCATCGCGGAGGCGCGTAATTAAAATGTCGTATATTTTCAATACCGTTAGGATAATCGATGGCAATATCAGGATATCCATTGTGCCGCACGGCAATACGGAATTCGCAATTAAAATTTGCGACTCTCAATGGTCTTCGATCGAACCCTAAAAAAAGGCAAACTTTATTCAAAGTTGCGGTTCTACTTGTTTGCCACGCTCGTCGCGGAAGAAATTAACAGTTCGAATAAATCAATCTCAGTCGATACGCGTAGATTACCCGCGGAAATTGCCGCACCACTCGTACCTCGTTCATTTCGCCCTCGACAGCCGTGTCCTCCTCTAATCTGTAACGAACATATTTCCGCGCGTTCTTTTTTTTATCGAAACACGATAAAACTGCCGGCAATTCCATTATTGCACATCCAATTACATTTTTCCGCGCAGCACGCGTCATCACCGCTGCGGATGGCCGTATTAAGTCCATCCGAGGGTCGAAGCGGGCGAACGAATTATCCCATCGAAACGTTCGCGCGCAGTTCCGAAATTTTCTTACGACGCGATTCAACGCGACCACCTCCGCTGGCATTTTTTCGTGCGCGTAAAAAAAAAAACGCGTCGTCGCATCGCGCGAAACAATTTTCCAACGTGTGTAGGGGAATCGTACGGATTACAGAAAAATGCGATCGCTGTTTGATTAAAATTCCCGAGGGACACGCGTGCCTTTCCCGATCGCTCGTTCAATTTCCCGGCGTCCGCGCTGTTTTTCGTCCCCCCCGTTATTGTCCGTGGACGCACCCTGCGCGAGAGCACGCACCGCGACGGCAACGTGCAAACGCGGGCACGTGTTTCCTGTTGCGTTACACAGTCGCATCGGCCAATGCAAATAAACTGTCCCGCGGAGACCGGGATTATACGAGACAAACTGGTTGATAGGTAAATAGAAAGGAATAACGATGGAAATGCACGCGCAAACAGTCGCGTTATTAATTTGAACGCGGATCAACCGGAGTGGATGAACAGATAGAGTCGACGGCAGCGCAGTCCAGGCGATGGTCCTGCGAGCTCCTGCGGTCCCTTCCGCTTCCGCGTGGCGCCCTTTGTTGACCGTGGAGCTGTCCTGTTGGAAGGTCCGCGAAGAGAGACGTCGCGCGAACGATAAATTCACTCGCGTCTATAAACAATAAGCTTGCCTGCGAAAGAACGGGTTAAGACAGTTACGTGTGTGTCCATCGTAGAATAAAAAATTAGAGTTGTTAGATTTGTCGATAAATTTAGTCGCGTCTATAAATAATAAGCTTGTCTGCGATGGAACGGGTTAAGACAGTTACGCGCGTGTCCATCGCGAGATAAAAAATTAGAGTTGCTGGATTTGCTGATGGTAATAAATAAAATCGGCGCGTTCCGCGTCGGATTTCTAACACGAGCTAACGCATGCGTCGATAAACTAATTGGAGGCACCGATTTGAAGTTGAGCGTGTCACACGAACGCATAGTTCGCAATATAATCGATTAATATAATTAATTCGGCTGGTCGGCTGAAAATCCGCGGAGCATGTGTTATTTATCTGCGAACTGAACCGCGTTAACTCGCGATCCGGGGGCTATTCCATCGAGCCGTGCATTAATATCCGAGAATCAATTAAATCGCTAACGCGACCGATTAAACTCCATCACTTCCGTATTACCGACTTTCGCGATGTTACGGTTAAAATTGTTTACCTGTGTGCCTGTTTGGCTACATCGTTCGCGTTCAACCGGAAACCGACCAGCTTTGCGAATAACTCAGTTGGTAACCAGACACGTGTTCGATATCGATGAATTCGATGTATCGGAAGTTCGTTTGATTAACCGTTGTTTTGCTTCTTTGATCGTGCCGCGCGATAACAAAAAACCGCGCGCGTTGTTCCACGCAGTATTCGCACATTGATATCGCACTGTACCCGTGTATTTTTAAACAAAGAAGTGAGTCTCAAATGAGTCTTATTGTCTCATAAACTTCTATCGCGTCTGGAGTTTTCCGTCTGCCCCTGAACACGTAAATGTAAAGTCTTTTGAAACGTTCTGCGCATGCGTATCGTGACTCGAATATTAAACCGCGGAAAATTCAGGCGCCACTGCGTTCAGTTACCTACGCTGAAAGGAATAAAAAGGAACGAGGGTTCTTTTGCACGGTCGAAAGGGGTGAATGATGAAAATTTCATCGAAAATTCGGCAAGAACGAAACACACCGCGTTCCGGTTTGATTAATGGCGATATTATGAGACAAATATGAGCCGCGTAGAAACTTCTTTGCAGCTCACCGCGGGGAAAGTGAAAAAAAAAAGGGAAAAGCAACGCAACGACGGTGGCTATATCGCTGTTTTTATCACGAGCGCGCGAACAGCCACTGCATCCGCTTTAGCATTTACATAATGTATTTACACAATATTGGCCAGGTTCTACATCGCCCAGCGATACATTATTTCACCGTCACTTTGGTAAAACTTAAGACTGACGGCTGTGAAATATTCGAGGTATTAAACGCGCCCCGTATGAATAACGAGCTACGTAAATAACGCCTGTTAGAGATGTAATTCGGCCGTGTACGTCGCGCATAATGTTACGCACCCACAATTCAAAAGGAAATGGACAGATTATACGATTCTGATTGATACGCCATCGATTCGGTATAAAATTTAACATTTAAATGGGAATAAAATGGAAACTCTAACCAACTTTTCGATATGTTTCAGACTTGTGCCATAATATTTTCCCGCGTACAAATATTAACGAATTAATCTGCTCCGTAATTACGTCCCTTTGGTACGTATATTATTTTTCAGTCGGCTTCAAAAGTTGACGTACATTACTTTTCTGATGAAAATTTGATATTTATAACTCCAGCTAACGTAAAATGAAAACAGCTCGAGTTACGATGAACGCAAAATGTTCAGTGTGTAATAACTACGTGGCGCACTTGTGCTTGCCTCTCAAAATAAAATCGGAATTACCTGCAAAATCTCTGCCATCGGTATAATTATGAGCGGTAGAGTAAATCAGTTTATTTAAAAATTGGTGGCATTTTGTATAAAAGTACGAATTTATTCTATCCTTGACATTAACAAAGCAACGCAATAACTATTTGCTACTTCGACGATATTCGCCTAAGTACGGAATAAAACCAATTAATGGATCACAGTTTTTTGATCGTCCATGTCTGAATCAGTATAAAAAAAGTGCACGCTGCAAGCTCGAGACAAAACAGCGGACGTTTACGGGAGAAAATCGAGAACCGTTCCGAATCAGCCTCCCAGTCTTCAACCCTTGTTCCCTTTACTATATCCAAACTTTTTCCCGGATTGTTGGTCGCCCTTCTTCGCATAGCCATCGTGATGAGTGTAATGCTCGTCCTGTCCATGTTTCCCGTGATGTCCCCTGTGCTCCTCGTCAAGGTGGCCCTTGTCGCGGTGACCCTTCTTGCCATGGTGGTCCTCGCGATATCCAGTATGATGATGCCCGCCATTCTTATGCTCCCCTTCTTTCTGCTCGTGATGTCCGTGGAAGTCGCCGTGCTTCTTGTGGTGTCCACCCTTGTGGTAGTCGTCGTAGAACTTGTGCTCCTTGTGATACTCGTCCTTGTGGAACTTGTTATGGTACCCCTTCGTCTTGTGGCCCTTCTTGTGCCCCTTCTTCTCCCCGAACTTGCCGCCTTTGTGCCCCTTCTCGCCCTCGTGGTGCTCGCCGTACTTTTCGTGCTTGTCGTGGTGTCCCTTCTTCTCGCCCCCGTGTTCCTCGTGATGGCCAGAGTGATGGTGCTTGTCGTGGTCACCCTTGTCGCTCTTGTCGTGATGGTGATGGCTGTTGTACCCTTTGTCACCTTTCTCGGCGTGTTCCTCGTGACGATCGGAGTGATGACTCTGCCCTCCTCCCGACTCGTGGTGATGGCCGTGGTCCCCTCCGGTGGCAGCTGCAGTCAAGTCATCCCTCGTCTCCTCGAGCTTCGAGCTGGGGATCGAGGTAGCGGAAGTCACGGTCTGCGACGCGCCGCTGTCTTTGGCGTGTCGACGGTCGCGTATCGCGGTCAGGTCCCGGGCGAAGCATGTCTGCTGCAGCAACAGCAGTAGCGCGACGGTGGTAAACGCGACGCGCAGCATCTCGAACCTGCTTCGAGACGATCATTCGACTGATGACCACGTCGCCACCGGTACCACTTAAATATCCGCGGTTCGCTCGTTCCGTCACGGCCCTTCCGACCGTTTCCGTCCGATTCGACTTTCATCCGTGCAAACCGCAAGCGAGCCTTCCGCAGCACTGGGCCACTGCTCTTCACACTTTCTCGAGCCCGTAATGAAATGCATCGCTGTTTTTCGCGGGAACCATTCGGAGATAAAGACACGGATGGCTGGTGCAGCGGGACGTGACGCAATGGGGGATACGTCGTCGAGAGCGTTCCGTCAGATGGAAGCGGAAGAATGGTCGAAGGACAATACGGTTCTGGGGAGAGGGGGAACGATTTCGAACGGTTTCAAAATGTTTCTTGTTACAGAAATATTGGTCCTGGGAAGGAAGAGGCGGGTGCATGGGCTGGGCTGATTCATTCGGGCAAGAAAGACCACGATTTCTATTTGTCACTCTTGTACTGTGTTTTTGCTTCGATTAAGTGGAATCTTTTTGCAACACGTGAGACCGATTCGAACTGGCAATTGTTAAGTCACTGCCGAAATGTCTAACTTGTAACGAGCCTTGCAAAATTTTATTCCGTTCGATGGAATTTAGAAATTTCCTTTCGAGGGAATTGTGAAAATTCTTGTTAACCAATTTTTGTCTCGTTTCTTCGACTCGTCGGAAAGATAGATGCAACCGATCATGTAACGCTTGATATTTTTTAAAAAATATTTGTCGCAGCCAACCTTTTTGTCGAGCCTGATCATCGTGTTTTGCGAGAGAACACTTCGCTTCGAACCAACCAGTGCGTGACTGTTTGATTTTGACCGCTCAAAAACTTCGCAGAGTCCACAACTTCCTCCGCCCCATTGAGTTACGCAATTTTTATTATCTAACTTTCTTGCACCGCAGGCGATTTATTAACCGACCCGTAACTAGAAGTTTTGATCTATGGGTGGCTAGAGTCGGGTCGTCCGGGTGTCGGACATTTTCTGAAAAATGTGTAATTTATTTAACGAGGGGATGATATAGCGTAATTTAATCGCGTGTATATAGGCTGACACGAGCGGCGAGATCTAGAATCCGAGTAATTAGTCGAATCGATGTAAAGCTTGGAAAAGTTTTCGTATTATCGTTTCTCATGAAAATTCATCGTCAGCGTCGCCATAAATTAAGCGCTCCCCGGCAGGTTTTAGCTCGCCACTTACATTCCGAACCAGTATTTGCCAGCGGTTACGCGCCAGGACCCTGCGAAACTTTTTCTTGCGCGCGTTTCACGCGGCGCTATAAAAATCGGAATAAAAGATAAAATAATTCCCGTGGCGCTCTAAAAATCATGGGGCAATGAATAAACGGCGTGTCCGGTACACGTGTCACGCAGCGTATGGCCATCGCGGAACGAGTCGTCGATAAACTGCCTAATGTCACCATTAATCCTATCAGTCGTGACACGAATTCGCAGCTCAAATTCATGAAGCCCCCGTTATTTATAACGCGACGGGGCGAAAAACAAATTATGGAGATTTACAGACATCGGGGACGCGTACATCATCGCCTGATATCCGTACTTCGTTGCTCCTAGTTAAAGGCTTTTTCGCACTTATGGATTTTAGCCGCACCCCCAATTTGTCTTGCAATTAGCGACGCGTTCGATTCGATGAGAAGAGCTTAGGACTCGGAGCGTCGATGTAAAAAGAAATATACGCTAATGACGCTAATACAAAAAGAAGAAATTGCTTAAACAAGAGAAACGGAAGTCTCTTGAGTTCCTCGATTGACAATCAAATAATTAATGGATACTCTACAACGAATCGATTACAATTTCCTCTTGCCAAAGTGACCGCGTCACGGTGATTAAGATTCTGCGCATAACCAAGGGGTGGCTTCGTTCCCCGTGTATCCGGTCTGCTGGCGAGTTTCTTTTTTCGAGCGCTTATTCGTCCGGGCCGCATCGCCGTCGGTTCTGGTGCTCCTCCAATCTCCATTGCAAATCAGCAGCGTCGGATTCGCAGTTTGAAACGGGTGATCGATAGATTCGGCCTCTTTACGACCTTATTTGGCAGGCTGTACGGCCAGAGATTGGCTCCTCCCGGCGTTGGCGCTGCATAATCAAGATAAAGATTAGTTACTAGCCCGGCTCCTCGAGGCGTGCCCCTTCAGAGAGTCGGAGGCGAGCCGGATACCGTGGAGGCTCTGCCAACTTCGATTTGGACCCCGGCTCGGAATCGTCGTAACGGAGATTAGATTAGGTGGCGTTCCCTTTGGACCTACCCAGATGGAGAGATTGCTTTGTAAGCAGATCCAAGGACGCCCGTGGATCGCCGCTGAAGAGTATAGCCACCCCCTTCGTTTGGGAAAGAACAGGCCGCCGGCTATTAAATTAAGGCTTCAAGTGCCACCGGTAACTCGAAAACATTTCAACCGAGTGCTCCCTGCTTCTGCTTCCGCTGGGCTCTCGGAGTGCCGAGATTTCCTCCTCCACTTTTTCCTCCCTCCTTTCTTCCCCCTCGCTCGTTCGTTTTTCCTTTCGTTTCTGTTTAGCGTCAAATGAAAGCCGACTTTACCTTCAATCTGTTAATTCACTTGTACCCTTTTGACGTTTCCGCGATTTCGTGCTCCAGCGGGCGAAAAAAGAACGCACCGGAACGTGAAGTTTTTCATGAATCGCGATCTTCTCTTAATTGGAATTTCATTAAGAGCCCTAGACGTGATATTTATCAAGATCGTAAGGAAATTATAATTTAATAAGTCGAGAAGATCGTAAATCAATAGGTACCCTCGACTTTTAATTATTTTTCACAATTGAAAAGGGAATCATCGTTCGCGACAAGAGGGGCGGATTTTAAATCGCATTGTACTCGAATATCCACTCGATAGATTCACTTAATCGCGCCCAGGCTAAATCTCTTCTTCGCCAAGGTGAGACAGAGCCACCCTCCAGCGACACTCCGGGGTGTGCAATCAGTTGATGGCTCAACGTAACCACTTCGTCCCTCCTCTCGTTCAAATTACTTTGCATTTAAGGCTGCAGCCTCGTCGGACCGACCACAATTTTTCTCGCTCGTTTTTCCCCTCCCCCGTCGCTACGCAAACACCCTTCGACACGATTTCGTTCGACAGGGCGAACGATCGGCCGCGCCATGGGCGGCGAACAATGGAACCCGGCCCTGTCCATTCGACAGCTAATGAAATTGTTTCCTAATTTGGGCCCACTTCACGGTTACAAGCTCTGTTCCAGTGCGGGAAGAAGGGTAACTAACATTGACATTCGACGATTCAAGTTGTCTGTTCCGCGGGCACCAAGTGATTCCGATTAAGTGCACTCGAACGTGGATTGCGTGCCGGTTCGAAAGCGAGCTGGGCTCGAGGAGGGGTTGTTTATCGGACGGGGTGACGGATGATTGAATTTCACGCAGCATAGGGGATTTTAATGAAATCGTGCTACCTGAAAAGGTTGCACGATGCACCTTATTCGGTGAATTTCGATGGAGGGTGGATCGGAAGATTAGTCGAGGGGTTGAGCGGTGTTGCTTTTCAATTCGTTGGTAATTTATTTCTTTGCTTTCGACATTTTTTAATCAGAAATGTCAGAAGTGCAATACTATCTACTCGTTACACATTCTCTACTGAAATTATCGTTGGAAGGGGTTGACAAAATAAAATAACATCGATAAAAAATCTTCTTTGACGCGATATCTTTTCCCTTCCTACACACTTTCAGCAGTGTTTCAGTTTCTAATCTCGGTTGACTGACGTCACGCGTAGATTTTAGCGGGTGCCGCGACGAGAGGCGAAAAGTTTGACGAGTTTCAGGCGCGATCGTCCTCCGGGCAAATTAGTCGAGGCCTCCGCCGATGACAGCGGAATTATCCTTTGTCACGCGGGGGCGCGCGCGCGCACGACGCCGCGTTTAACAATAATTATCTCGCGCAATTAACGAGCCGATTGCCGGGCCGCGGCCCCGTCCCGAAAGTTTCCTCGTTATAAATAATTGCAAAATCCGCGGTGCCGCGCCGCGAATTCCCACCGCTGCCGCGTCAAACGTCCACGCCGCGAATGCGACGTCGTCGCGTGACCGGTCGCACTTTTTAACAAACCTGGTCTGGTTGCTTCTTCGTACGGTGCCGCAGACCAGGCTAATGGCGTCTCCCGAACGCGTACCGCGTGTTTCGTCGTTTTTCCGTCGCGTTGACACGCGATTTTGGCTTCACCGGCGGAAACAAAAAGTTAATTGGCCCGACGTGAATTGAACGGGCCACTAATACGCTGGACTGGTTAATGCCTGGACATTGCATTCTCGAGTCGCTGGCTGGGAAGAATTTTCGACTTTTTTCCCGTCCTTGCACACCTCTGACGTTCGTGTGGCTTCAACTGCGCCATTTTGAGGTGTTTCGGGAGCGTTGGATCGACGCTGTCGTACGATTCGATTCATGGACGTTATAAATCGTGATTGTACTAGATATGGCGAACTTATGGAGTCTATAGCCATTCAAACTGTATTCTTCGCGATAATAAACTTTTTACGTCGATGGTATCTTCGAGGATGAACAATCTCTTGTAAATTATCACCGCGATACGGATCTCGAATGAATTAGCCCCCAGTAATCGACCATAGAGCACAGAGAGCTACGTTAATGTAACCAGGCCCGACGAACAACAGCGGCCGAATGACTAATTGCAATTTAGATCGGCTCATCATTGCTGTACAAGCGTGATATCATTAAATTTCGTAATAACAACGCGGCACCTTTGCGCAGCATCAAAATTACGCGCCGTATTCGTTATGCAACGAACGTGAGTGGTCACGCTCGCGCACAATGCGTTTCCAAAATAATTGGGCGCCGGTGTTATTGCCATGCAACAATTGGTGGCCATGACAGCACGGACGTAACGCACGCGCGGAAAATTCGTGCGCCGACGAGCCGCTGCTGCGATCGCGTAATTACATTAAATCATGTCGATTGATTTTTGATAACGTTGCAAAGAGCGGATAGTCGTGTATTTATTAGGGAACGTTTAATAACAATATTGTATGCAGGTGCGGAATTGCATTAACAGATAGAACAATGAGCGTTGTTATTATTGAAAATCGTTTCGAAATGCAGTTTCGTACTGAAATGCACTTTTGATCGCGATTCGATTATTCTTGTAATCGGCCCGCTTTAATTGATTAATCCTTAATTGATGACACGGGGTTGGCCGATGGTAGCTTCCCGTCCAATTTGTACAATTATTGTTGTTCATTCGCCGGCTTCAAAAGGTTTCAATTTGTAATTGCTGTTAAAATTGTTTCTCTAGCTTTCGCAATTCTGCTTCGCGAGTTTCGCTTATTACACGTACGCTTATTACACGTACAGAATACTAAAGGGGCTGCAACTGTAAGCTAATATTGCGCAAATTTTTTGCCCGAATTTCTGATGAAATTAACTAATACGTGCAGCCTTAACGAGCCTCGCTAGACTCGTCTACCTTTAACGCTCCTACGGTCTTCGGGTCGTTATCGATCCGGTCGCGTTCTTTAAAAAACTTTTCAGTTTCGCGGCAAATTTTGCATTCTATTTTCTGTAGTGATACTTCATTCTCTTCGAAATTAAAAAACTTTTACGAACAAATAAGAAGAGTCGGTAAATTGATCGAAAAAATTTCAAAGACCGTAACAGTATGCATTGAGAATACTGTGGATGCACGGAAAGTTATGAAAATTGGCAGTGTGCGTAATGTTCGGAAGAGAATTTTTTTTTTTAGTCACGCGTTAGTTACAGCGCGAACAGGCGTCTCCATTTTACGTTTCGGACCGCTGACACTTGGGCCAATAAATCAATTCTACTCACGCCCATCTATTTCGCAAAGTTAGGTACTTCTACCGCGCGAACAGTTGCTGCAGAAGTGCAGAAAACTGAACACGAACCAGTTGGCACAGGGTTAATAATAATGGCCGCCCCCGCTTCCGTGTCCGCCAGAGCTGCCAGCAGAGCTTTCCGAGTAGGAGCTGTGGCTATTGTAAGAACTGCTCTCGCCGTCGCCGTCCGAATGACTTTCGCCGTGCTCGTAACTCGAAGATTCTGGTCCATGACCGGCATAGTGGCCGCCATCCTCGTGAATATAGCTCTCGTGATCGCTGGCTTCGACGTGTTCATCGTCACCATCTTGGTGATCACCGTCGACGGCCACATAGTGGGTATCGACCATGGTACCTGCGTAAGTTTACGACGTAATTGATAAAGGAGCTCCAAGTCACGTTTTGGTTTCAAGCTCGTCGAGCAGTAATAGCATTTGTGTATAGTATGGAGAATTTAGTCGCGAGTGATCGAGCGACGTGGTCCTCTAACGTAATTAGCAGTACGACTGGTCGTCATCAAAATTGGTACGAAACGTATCAATCTAATTAATTGAAAACTCGCAATGAACAAATACAGAATACCGATACTGCTTTTAAATAAAAATGCAGCGCAATGGTTGACACGTAATTACGTGCTCGACGACGCACAATTTCTCCGTACCTGCGCCCTCGTGATCACCGCCGTGCCCGGAACGAGAGCTGGCTGCCTCGTCGTGGTGGCCACTTTTCTTGTCACCGCGCGACTTGCCGTAGGCAAGGTGCTTCTCGAATGCGTACTTGTCGCCGTCCCGCTTGTGGAAGGTGTCGAGGCTCTTATAGCCGTGATTGCCCTTGCTGAACGTTGCCTTCAAGTAACCCTTCTCGCCCTCGGCGTCGCTACCGAACGTCTTGTAGTATCCTCCCCCGTCTGATTTGCCTAAAACCACGGTATTATTCCGGCTTGTTATCGTCGACAAGACTGGGACCGCCGCAGAAGCCAGAGAGCCTGCTCAGGACTCGTGCTCGACGAGTCCCTTTCGAGATTTGTCTGTGCGTCGTTAATTTCCCCTTTTTCGTCTGTTCGTTGTAATTTAGGAACAGCGATGGATTAATTGGCTCATGAAGATCGAGGAACCGAGGCTACTCGGTTATTATCGGGGCTAAGTGTCTTACTAATTGACAAAAATGATCGAGAACGTCACATATTCTATTGTATACGTGTGTTGACTCGGATTTTTATCAACTTAATCCGCTACTCGCGCGTAGAAGGCTAGCGAAAACTAATACGTACCAGATTCACTTTTCACGCTCTTTTTGTCGTCCTTCTGTGTCTCCTCGCCAAGTAAATCGTGCGCCTCCGTGGCAACCGGCGACGGTGCAGGCGCGCGGACCTCTCGACGCAGCGACTCGACGCTGACGACGTCGACGTCGCGGCCACGAGCCTCGAGGGAATCGCAGCTGACGAGCAGCAGCAACGCGACGACGGGTCCTCGCCACATCCTTCTGATGCCCTCGATTCGCCGATATCGATGTCGATCGTTTGTTGGTAAACTTCGGCAGAGGCTGCTTTATCCAGCACCTCCCACTCGGCTCTGCCGCGAATTTTCTTCCTGGCAGAAGGGGCGTCGCGACGGATACCGGAGATCGAAGAGATTTCGCAACGAACTCAGAGTGTCTCAGGCGTCGAGGGATTTTCGTCGCGTCGTATCGAAAATTCGTGCGCATCGAATGGGAAAAACGTCGGTTGTTAACAGTTCCAATTACGTTCTACGTTAATGCGAACCGTGTCACTGCAACCGGTGTCAACGATTTACAACAAACGTTCACACAAACAATTGCACTGGTTTCGTAACCGAAAGCACACCGTGGCAACGCCTCTCGTAACGCGCCACACAATCGGTAAAAAGTTAGTTGCATAATGAAATTTAAAAATCACTTCCTAGCCCGGTTCAAATTGCGACTCTCTCAACAACGATCTCAATCCCGACCTCGGACGATCGACGCGCTAACGAATCAGAGACCGACGATCGACAAACCGGGCAAATCACGACACGTGCCGCACGAACGGTTTCACGCTTTCCACGATCGGTGGAACGAAACGGTCGTCGAGATCGGATCGATCGAGGCACGAACGGGTGATATAACGGCACCAGCGGATCGTCGACCCCGCGAAAGCGTTCCGTTTTTTATCGTCTTCGTCATGTTTTTTTTCTTTTTCTTTTTCACTCCTCGGGACTAGAGTCGTTGTTCTTGCGCCAAATCGTTTCTCGATCGACCGCATTATCTCACGGCTGTTACGGAGACGTTTCAGTTAGCCGATCGTTGCGCGGAATATATAGAAGTCCCGCGATTGTTATATAGTTTCGCGATCCTTTTTGCCAGGAGCTTGCCGGATCACTGGGAATTGTGTAAGCGACGTTAAGCGAATCGTAGCGATCGAGCGCTTAGAGCGGCTCCAGGAACGAGATCCGACAATCAAGGGTTGAGGATCTATCTGCTAAAATATTCAATTGCTCGCGATCGTTAATCGAGATTCTACCGTATTTACACGCAGTTCTATCTTCGACGCGTTCCTTCTGCTGGTGAATAATATATCGTTCGAAGGAACGCGGCGTTCCGCGATGGAATCTCAGCCATCCGCTCAGGATGGGAGCGTAATTCTTCTTCTCTATTTAAGAAGAGCCGGCGCGTCAGTGGAAGCGTCGACATAATCGAGCTTAAAACCACGCGGCCGCCGCGAGCCGACGGTAAGCGGCCCGGATACCTGCCACGCCAGCTACTTTCTATCCAGATTATCCGGTAATTTGAAAATCTCGGACGGAATGTAACTCCTTGGAACTGTTCGACGCCTTGTAAGTACCGCGAGGGGCCTCCATTCTCTTTTCTTCTTTCCCGTACCCAGTCGCCAGCTCGGAACTCCGCGAAAGGTGATGGATTAGAACGAAAGAGAGGATGGGAATTAACCCAATTAATTCTGCACTCGAGCTAGCTGCACACCGTTGCTGAGAACGTTGGTCACGTTCGATGGTTTTAAAACGTTTGTGGATTCGAAGGATCGTTACGGTTTCAGAAGGTTGAGGAATTAATCGCGCGAGCGGAAATTTGAAGTTACAGAGAATTCGAAAAGAAGCTTTGATCGGAAGAAGAAGCTGCGAAATTCGCAACGCGGAGGAGTTAAATACTTACTGTCCAACGTAAGTTTTAAGTCGCGCGTCTGTAAAGTAGATTTTCATTACGCACAGCTTTTGGCGTAGCGAAAGCTAGCGAAGGACGTGGAAGGCACGAAGGTCGCGCTGTTCGATATCAAACAGTTTATACCATTGAAACGGTCCGTTTTGATTAAAAGCGACAGACAGCGTAGATACCTCGAACGAAGAGCGATTTGGAACGTGCAAAGTCAATAGTCAGAACGTCCGCTGTCATTGGCTGCAGACGTTCTAATGTATTCGGCGCCTGAAGTATCGACGTACACGTGTTGTTCCGTGTATAGATGCCACGATATGACGGAATCGCGAATCAGGCCACGAAGAAACACGCGAATCCACCGGCGGTTGTCCCGTTTGCATCGTTTCCGAAGAATTGCACGCCACATCGGTTAAAATAATTTCAGTTTTTCATGCACGAGCTCGTTCGAATTCTGCGACACTTTAAAATTACGGCTAGTAGATTCAGCCACGTAATTATACATAGATTTGCTCGGTCTGACTGGTCAGCGCGCCATGACTCAATCTACTTGCCGTCCGCCAAGCCATTGTTAATATAATCTGCTATTTTCACATTTTCACGTGGACGTGTTTGAATTGGAATAAAATTCCAGGCATCGAGTGGAAAGCTGACAAACTTGGTCCTGAATTACTTTTCCCGGATCGAAGCTCGTTGAAACTCTCTGTTAGCTCATTTTTTCAATTCGAACGCGCTCTTACCTTCCCAGCGTGGAAATTTCAGCTTAAACCACCATCCAGGATAAATCGCGGGCGAAGTTTACTTTTAATTTCATCACACCGAAACGAACTTAGCGGTTTTAATAAAGGGCTCGCGAAAATTGTGACCCTCTATTTCCTCCGCGATACGCATTCCACGGTCGCTTTAATTCTTTTATTCGCGTTTCACTGCTGCCGCTTTTCAACGTGGATACCTCCAGTTGACTCTCTGCCGTATCATTAACCGTTTTCCCGCGGCTCGCCGACTTGGTGTTCGAAGCGATTCCTGCGGCGGAGGTCGATTGAAATGGATTTGTGTTTCGCAGCTGAAATGGGCTAGAAAAACTCGGCAGATTTTTTTAGTAATTTAGAAGTTTCAACGCTTCGAACGATTACTTGTGAACTTTCCTTGAAAGACGAGCTCGACGTGACACCGACCGCGGGGAAACTGTACGCCAAGATGATATTTAATAAGAGCGGCGAACTTGCGCGGAAACTTTCCAAGAAAGAGTGCGGAAAAGTGATTTCGCGCTGATTCATAGGCTCTTTTTAACGAAGCTTCATTCAACGACCTAAAATTTGGCGAGACCCCATTTCGTGTTGCTCGCCGATACATCGATAATGCAAGCCACGGAAAAAGCCGCGTTATGTATATTTGTTTTTGAAATGAGTTCCTTTCCGCGCCAAGATTGATGAGCGCTCGTTTCACAGTGAACCGCTTCGCCGAGAGAACGCGCTGTATGGATTTTCAAATGTATCTCCCTGGCTTTTGTAGAGATGCGCGATACATCATTTTGAGATGGCCGCTACTTATGGCGAGTTTCACTCGATGTGTGTATAACAATTGCAATACACGCAGGTAGAAAGAAATCTCGTTACGAAACAGCGATGCAAGAAAGCGGACTAAATTTCTCACGGTTTGAGGATCCCTAAATTTTTAGTAGAATACAATGTAACCTACATCCAAATGTACGTAATATACATAGAGAGGGAGATCTTGTGTGTGAAATTGAATACGCAACACTAACTGCAACCTGAAACTCGCACTCCCATTTGCAAATGTTCTCCAGGTTCTCACAGATTTTTGGAACGAGGTCGCTTTGAAGTTGAAAAAGTCTGATGTTTAATTCACAGAAAAATGCTTCCGAAATGTGCTCTTTTAAAGGATAGTATCGAGAAGGCGGCAAGAGCCAGCACAGTATGGTTTAGCTCTTTGCTCGCGACTTAAATTACCTGCGTCCATCTAGAAATTGGTAATTACTACTTTATGAGACTTTGGATACGTTCTTTCTTGCGTGAAGTCAGCCTTCCTCGGTACGTGTACGAAATTTTGTTCATTACTGTGATTTGCGATAGTACTGCAACCTATTCGATAATGAATAATTGTAATCAACACTTTCTTGTATCAACAATATGTATTTTACTTTGGATACCCCAAGTTTTTAATATCGAGTAGACGAAAGTCAAATCTTTTGTTACCTCTATTTTTATGAATGAGCAAACAGAATCGTTAACGTAATATAAATCCAACGAACCTAGATGCAGAGCACTTTCACTCGTTTACAACCGTTCACATTCTATCCATTCCGCTGCGACGCTTTACTCGCGGATTTGATAACGCAAACTTTACAGCTTACGTTTAAAGCGGGGTTAAACACGAGATACTATTTACGCGCCCTTAAAAAGTGGGAGCGTAAAATTTCACTTCTCGAGGAATCTCGTCGTCTCGTGGCGGGAAATAAATTTTTAAATTTCTCTCGAAGATGGCCGGCTGCCTGGTCGCGAGATCTAGCGCGTGGATCATCCGATATAAACGTTTGCGCAGTTTCGAAATCGCTTTCCATTCCGACTCGAATCGAATTCGAAAGTTGCGAATTCCGTCTGGTTGCTTATTCCCGTGTTTGTTTCACCTCTCGCCAATTTCCGCCGGAAAATATTGTCCACTATTTCTCCCCCAGGATTTTCTTGCCTCTGCTTTTACCCCCGTCGGCTCGATACCAGCGTCCAAGAGAGTTCACGGTGCAACTTGTAAATGCGGCTAAAAATGCGGATGTACACAGCTCTCGCGTGTAATGGTACTCCGCGATAATAACTATGCTCGGTGGAAACGAACCCTGCGTCCACCTAATGCATGCCGTTCCACCCCCGTTGCATTTTAACGTTTCGCGTGCATTTTTACGCATTTGTTGGCATAACGCTTATTAGAGTGATAATAATTTATGATTTGGCCCGCAATTTGTAATGTTATTAACAGAAAATGTAATCGAGAAGAGAATTTTGCTGATTTCCTTGTTGAATTAACAGTTTCCGCAAAATATGAATAATAATTTCGCGAGAAATAGTTGCACAAAACAATTTCACGCAGCGATTTCGAAAACCCACTCCACGTTATCGATGGCGATAAATCCACGATGGAAATTCAATTTTTTATTAAATGGAAACGATGCAGTGCGGCCACATAAATAACGAAGACGTTTAATCACAAGTTTGCTAGAATTTTTTAAAATTTATACGATTTCGTAGTACATCGTAATGCAGATAACGCGCGCGCATGATGTACGACGTGAACACTGTAGGAAGCAGGGGACGATGTGGGAAATTTCTGGTCATTTAAATCCAAAGTTCCCCAAGTGGAACGTAATACCGTGTCGAATCAATCGCTCAGAAGAGATAGCGCCGCTAAAGCGCCAACTTTTAGTTTAAATTATGCGTGTCTACCAGAAGTTCCAGAATCGCACTTCCATCGAGCGCAATTTCAAACCCTCGCGCGTTTACGAATACGATTCGAGGGGTGAAAAAAAAAAATCAATCGCCGCGGTTGTCGCGGATTTCACCTTCGATCCCTTCCTTCAGTACGTTCTCCGATAGATTTGAACGTGGATATCTCTACGTACACTGGCTACCTCGCACGGTGAGACAGGATATCTAACCTCGGTTAATCTGTTATAAAGTGGGCGAAGGAGGATTTTGTCACGAACTCGAGCTAAGAACTTCAATGGCAACTTGTTCAGCGAAGAAGTTTCTTTTACAGCAGAACAAAGACATCAAAGTACCATTTCCGTGAGAAGAATCAACGAAACAACAGCGCACGACTGCTATTAGAAGATTTTTAGCGCTTTCGCCGCTGCTCGGCTTGGATTTGTACTAATGTTTCCAGAGAGTTTCGAGGAAATCGTTAAGTGTCAAACAATCGAACAGTACCATCGGAAAATGCTAGCCGATCGCAAAGTTCACCGCTTCCGAGGTGCTAAATATTCATTCGGAGGGGCTGCTTTAAATTTGCAGGTCAACTGGAACAAATTCTGCTTGCGAAGTAGTACGTCCAATGAATCAAGTTATGAGATCGAACGATTTCCGGACACTCGTCGCGGAGCGAGACTCGCGTACCTTTATCCGTTTCACGGTGCTCGATATTTGGCGCGCTGAGATAATACAGAACGGAGGAGCGGATTTCCGTTCGTTTTACACGAAATCAGTGGGAATAAATCGCGTAAGGAAATCGCCAGATACAGAAGTTCGATTCCGCTCGAATGGCCTCATTTCTGGCAAGGATTTCGCTGATTTTATCTTAAAACCGATCGTCCTGCATTTTACGATCTATATTAACGCTTATAAATATCCGCAGATAAAAGACACACCATATAATTATACGCAATTAATGTGTATCGATAATATCAGATCATAATCGAACGTTCCGCAGAAATGTTCGAATATCCACTTCTCTTTACCTCTTAAGCTTTTGCACTCCTTTCCGATAGCTGAACCCTTCGAGTTTCCCTTTATTCGTCGTACGATTGATTCTTGTTCATTCCTCACCGATTATCATCTGACTGTTGATTGGATTGCTCAATGGCGGTACGAACGCGGAGATTTAGAGATTTATGGGGATGAATTGAAATTGTTATGGTAGCAATCTCCAGAATGGTCAGGTTCGAAGCTCTTAAAGCTTAATTGGATTCTGAAGGTAGTGGACGAAGGGATTTCGTCGTGGCGTTTCTCGAGATATCGATTTCAGCCCGTTTTATGGGCCGATGTCACGCGTAAAACATCGAAAACACCGTTCCACCACCTCGAGACTGTTTGTTACTAGTTTATTGCTGCCCCCCCGTTAAACTGGTAACGGAAGCAACTTTTTTACTCTATTCTTTGCGTTTATAGAGAATCGTGTGGTTGAAGTACGGTCGAATTTTTCTCTCCTCTTCTTTTTAATTTTAGAACGCGCGAACAAGTGCTTCTCTTCTCAGAAAATCCATTTAATCTCCATACGAAGCGAAATTCTCAAGTAGACGCGCGCTAGTCCGCTCGCTTGTACAATTTTCAACGGTAGCCGGTTAACAATCTGAAATCCGCTCTCGAGAGCTCAGCAATCAAGCATATTGTCTCGCGTCTGGCTGCGCACTGAAGGGCAACATAATAAAAGACAGTGAAAACTGATTCGACCGAGCGTCTCCCCGGGGGATCGTACAGTTCCGCTTCGATCATGTTGTCGTAGAATGTGTACAACCCCCGTTCCTTCCTGTTATTCGATGCTGCTTCCTCTGCGCCATTTTCAGAGGTCCGCTTCGCTTTTATTTATGTATACGCAACGAAGACATCGATGTTTCTCGACGACGACGTTGCTGCAGGATGAACGGACTGCGTTTCGTTGGAAGGATGCAATCCGGTTACAATTAATAGAAATGTTTCTTCAAGTTCTAATTAACTTCCAAGCATCGCGTTACGAATAGATTGCAGTCTTTTATATGTTAAAAATCATTTCTACAAGTTTTCCAGGGTTACAAAAAATGGTACGAATATATTGAAAGTG
Organism: Xylocopa violacea; assembly: GCA_963969225.1. Classification (NCBI taxonomy): domain Eukaryota; kingdom Metazoa; phylum Arthropoda; class Insecta; order Hymenoptera; family Apidae; genus Xylocopa; species Xylocopa violacea. The sequence goes on along the minus strand of CAXAJV010000005.1, from coordinate 32,278,560 downwards.
TGGGTTGTTAAATAAATTGTGGATAAAAATTTTCCACCTCCGGCTGTTTCTGAATTTCATCGAGAAAATTGGGAAAATCTATAAGTTAAAGCGTTCGCGGGGTTCATCCGGAATTTAATCGTCCGAAAAACTGCAGTCCTCGCCAATAACGATGGCGATCCAATAAGTTGTTATATTAAAGTAGGTTACATCGGTTTTTACGAGCGATGATAACGTAACATCCTGAGACCGTTTTCGTCTTCGCGTTGATATCCGATGGAATTTTCCACCTAACGAGGTGTCAGGAGATCTGGCGCTGATTCGATTTCCCGAAGAACTCTTCTCATTCTTTGGCGAAATTCAATTTCGGCTCGGATCTCAGATCCTGTCACGGAGCGACTTAGGCCGCGTTTAAACGGGAACGGCAGCTAATTAAAAGGGACCCGAGATTTGCATTCCCTGATCAAACCGAACATCCCTTCGGTTTTTTTCCCGCCGTGTAAATTCCACGGTGACGGCACGCCGACATTCTTCCATGATACTCGGACGGAAATGCACGGGAGATAAGTGGAATTAATGCGACGTGAAATTTTTCCAATTAGCGAATTCTTCGTTGGAACTTTTTTTCAGGTCAAGATCACATCGAAAGTCCTTCAACCCTTTTAATCTCTTCAGAATGATTAATGCCATTCAGAAATCATTTAAAGGCTCCCGCGTGTTTTTTATATATTTGTCTGAATATTTAAACAACTTTTAGGTATTATTAAACTTTCTATTACTGAGTGTTCCAAGTCAAATTTTAACGAAATAAGCTCTCGTTACCGACAACATTCGATGTTAATCCACCCGCAATTGTCGTCAGCCAATCTTCAACCACCCCTTTCGCATACATTCGATACCATCAAGAGCAGAGCCAAGGGGAAAATATAAATTAACGCGGAAACGTTGCTGGATCGCTCGATCTTAATTCATCGATCAGCGCTAGATGAGATAAGGAAAGATCGGGGGTGAAAATTTCCGCGGCGAAAATAATCGCAACGACCGAGACGAAGCGGGAAGAAGCAGCGACAGAAGAAGAAATAAAACGAGGCAAACGAGGACGAAGATGGCTCGCGCAGGCTGGTAAGTCGAAGGTGGATGGATCCTGTCTGGATTCAAGCTGATGCCATTCATCTTCGTCTCCCGAGCGAGCAACGAGCTGGTCTCGACCCTCCCTCTTCCTCGGGACACGCTCCTCTATCATGTTCACCAATACCTTGATCCGTTCGCTGTTTCGCTACCCCTACCGTGGTTCTTACGTCACCGATGCATGCCTCGTTTCGACTTATTTCAACCAACCAACCCTCAACTCTTTTTCCCTCATCGACTCGCCTCTTTATCAGCCGTTTTTGCGGGCGAAACTTTCGGTTGATCAATGACGAGGCGAAAAGTTTTTGGCGCGCCGCGCGGTTGATAATTGAGTTGCGTACTCCGCCACGGTTCCGCCGCCGGCGCTGTTGCCACGTCTGGGAGATTGAAAGATTAATATTGCAGCCGGGGTTGGTGGTCCCTGAATTTTGTAGCGCCCCCGAAGAAGGAGAGAGGAGCCTAGGCAGCGGTGAATTTATTTTGATAAGAGTTTCTTTCACGGTGCACGGCTTTTTTTTTACCCCGCGAAGTCTGGGAAGGGAGATTGATTCGACGCAAGTAGAAGAGATTGATGAAGTTGATTAGAGAACCTCGGAGGTTTTACATATTAAGTCTGTGGCACTACCTGGAGGAGGTATAGCGAACGATAGCGGGAAAAAGTGTCGAAACGTCGCACGGTTAGGCTTGCGGTTACTTCGGAATCATTTCGAAGGCTGTACGGAAAATACGTGACAATACTGAACTAGTTCTTTGTACGATGCGGTATCATGGATTCAATTATTCATACGCGTCAATCTCGCGTTTGCAAAAACACGCTAGAATGGTGACGCGGAACTAAAGTCAATATCGCCGATCTGTTCGCACGCTGTGCTACATAAGCAAGAAACTAGACCATTATTGCTTCCTAGAATGTTTTTAATAGTATATTTATTTATGAGTCTGTTTATATAACATTTTTCGCAATTTCATCAGCATTAAACGCTCCCACAACTGCAAGTGCATGTACCCAGAGGATTCATACTTCAAAATTGACAGAAAGACTAATAATTCGCGATAATACACGCTGCATCGCGAGTCTTGGCAACAACTGTGACAAGATAGAGGCTCGACTTCGAAGGCTTTCAACGGCTGGGGCAGAGGAACGCATATTCCAGCATGTGGAATCGATTGTAAGCCGGTGGCGTCGGCTCTATCGCGCCTTACTTCCGACGCAAACGAGATTCTTTTCCATGAGAGAGCCATTAATCACGCGCGCGTCTACAATCGGGGTGATACATTCGAACGGGCGGATTGATTCGATCCACGGGGTTCGCGGGGGGTTTTCACTCGATCTCATTTGCCGGCGCAGTCGAGCATAACCCGCGACCCTAAACACTTTTCCAAGCCGATCCGGCTGCTTACGATCCAGCTTCTCGAGGGCTTCGCCTAGGCGTTCGCGCCTTCTTCCTCTGCCTCCGCGTCTTTCCCACGCTCCCTATCACCGATAACCCCGTGGCATCGATTTTCTTCCCGTTAATCCGCTCGTCCCTCCATCCAGTCGTCTCTATCGGTCGTTCTCACGTTGATCCGTTCGATAGCTTTGCTCCTTCCTACGGGCCTCGTAAGCGTCGCTATGGAAAGCACGGAGAACGACCGATAACGATTTCTTCTTTTCCACTTTTGTCCAATAACGCGGCTAATTCGGCGGCGCGTTTATCGTGGAATTTCTCGTCACCAAATAGGTTTGGTACGAATCATTTGTACCCAAATATACGTCAGAGTGTGACGTAACGAGTATTTTTAAGACCGTAATTGCATAAGGATACATTAGTCGTTCGAATAATAAGAGGAGAAGTTCGGTAAACCGGATACTATCATCAAAATAACGGAATAAACATCGTAAATAAAGCTGGTGCAAATGAAATTTCGTTATACGAGTCGGTTGCGGTGGGTTCATTAAAATAATTAAAAATTCCAATTTTATCAAGCATTTCCGTCCATTTATACTGATTTATGGTACCACCATACTTCGAGTCGCCATTAATAATTTAACTGGGTTATAACGGTGTTCCTCCATTTTCATCGACGGAAACGGCGCCTCTGAATTTATCACTCCCTGAACGCTGGCTCGATATCCGCGTTGTTTTTTTCTTTAGCCAGTAATTGCGTGGAAACTTAGTTACGAAATTTTCGCGATAATTCCACGAGACGCGTGGTAGACTTTCTTACTTTTGAAATCACCGCGTTAAACGGATCGAATGGGGCTGCAGAGGAAGCGCAACCAGAAAAACCGGAAACTCGGAACAAGAACTGGGGAAGATTTAATTGCAGGCCACCGCGACTGTCGACCACATATTTATAAACCATAAAAGCGTTTTCGCGAGGAACTTGCGAGAAAAGTTTGTCCCGCGATCGTGGCTGAAAGTTCGCCGAGTCGCTTCCGTTCGAACGAAACCGGAGCGCGCGAAAGAAATTACAGGCCGCTGCTAAACTATCTAGCTAGACTCGCGCGAGAGCGAGTGATCAATGGCGTTTGAAGATAAAATCTCATTTAAACCTTCCCTCGAGATCTCAGTTTCCCTTCTCGAGTCGCTCGTGACTTCGCACCGATTCGTCGTGATCTTTCTTCGTCGCGACTGAAGAGGCTCGTTGTTTTCGTGACGACAGTTTCCAGAACGTCGTTAACAGATCTCTCGAAATTATTTGATCCTCGAAAATCGGAAATAGTTTTTTATGCAGTACCATTGAGCAGTAGTATCCTCAAGTATCCTCGATGTGGTATTGCTTTTGAAAAATTGTACGTCGTTTCGGATTGGTCGCAGCTGAAATTGGAGTTCAGAGTTGAACGCTGGCCACTGTTTCGCGGGAATGGCCTTATCAGATGCCAACAGCTTAATACTCTATTACGTGGACAAAAGCAACGCAGGACGGCGGACAAGCTGTAACGAAGTCGACGCTTTCAACGGGTTCCTTTAACGTTGACTCGAAGTTCCTAGCGCTGCGCTGGGACACGCGGTAGACAATGCCGCGACGACCGTCTGCTAACTGGTCTGAATGTAATTGCGAGAAAATGACCGGGGAACGCGGCGGCCGTGGCTCCTTTTTCTGTACAAACCGACTGCATGCCTTGTTTCCCGCCGGGGAAAAGTGGTTTTAATTGTGATCAAAAGATTTAATGAACCCGCGCGGAAGCGTTCAGAGCACAATGCCGGATAATTGATTCGGAAGCCTGTTTTGCGAGTTCTTGTTCCCTCACTTTCACCGTTGTCACGTACAAACGTCGGCTAATTGTTTCCTGTTAATCCGTCCTTTTGACGGGGGTTTTATTTGAGAGGGAAACTGAAAGATAGCCCCCGATCGTTTCCTCCGTTTCGTCGGTCTCCTGGCACGCAGCACGACGCTTATTAGTCGCGTCGAAGGCGGCTAGAGTCGGATCGAATCGTCGACGCATCGGCATCGTATATTTCACCGGGTCTGAATTCATTTTCTAATGCAACGAGCGCGCGGCTCCAATTTCGTCGAGTGATCGCGATTAAGCGCGATCATTTCTCAGCCGTAGTAATCCACGTTCCCCGAGAAGCCGAGCAGTTAGATCATTTTCCGCTAATACACGAACGATTTGTTCCCAAGGGGAGGCGATAAAAGGCCGTTTCTCAAGCAACGCGGGACGCCCGCCGTTCGAGTCGACCGGATTCTTTCAAAGTGCAATCTTTTGCGCAAATGGGGACAAAATTGAAACGCTCGGAATAAATGGGCCATCGTCTGACGCCCTTCAACGCGGACCGACAATCGGACTCCCTCGCGTTCGAACGATTTGTAATACCTTCGTACGATTGTCGTTTCATTACACGAGTGCATTTAGTGCGATATAACTTCAATTCTTTTAATCCATCAAATCGCGCGTATTACTTTTTAAAACGACACCGTAACTGTGTAAGAAACGCAACGAACGCCACCCCAAAACTCGACCAAACCTCATCGACGTTGACAAAAGATCGGTGGCATACGCGATCTAAAAAATACGAACAATTTCAGTAACGAATGTCTTTTTTCGGACGTTATCACCGAAAGGGGATCAAAATCCCCGTGTCTATCTATCGAACGTCTACCACGCGACCTCCCCCTAACACCCAGCGGCTGAGAAATTGTCCTATCGTTACGGACGAACCCGTACGGGGACAGGGATATCGATGCAACGCCGCGTGTCTCGAATATCGTAGCAGCGACCGGCAGGCCAGCCAAGTATTTACGAGAGGACCCGCCGCGATCCGACGGTACTATCGATAACACTTCGAGGGCTTTTGCCAAGGCACAGAAGTTTGCATGGCACGCTCCACGGGCCACGATGAAATAAGAGTCCCTGTTACCTTTTCGGCTTTGCCGCCGCGCAGTTCCGCTCGAGCATATCCGGCGAAACTGCATCAAGAAGTTCTCAGAGCCAGGCAGATATCCCTTTCCGTCCGCCTCCAGCTTCCATCCCTCGTCGTCGACTCAGACTGTCCCTGGTGGACCCAGCTACCCAGCTATGGCCAGAGAGAAAAAGAGCTCGCTCATTGCAACGTCGCGACTTCTTCGCCCACCCCCGACGCGTTCTTGGACGCAGCGCGAACAGCGGGGGCAGCTACTGCTCCTCGACTCGGCTAGGGGTGGCGTGGACGTTGAATTTCAATGCAACGATGCGGAATCCATCCGACAGTCAGTGTACTCGGCTGGATTTCCCGTTTGCCCGTAACTTATCCGTCGATCGTTGACTAGCCGACATCAAAGCGGGGCCGTCTTACGAATATCGATGCCGGGACCTCTTTATATCTGCGTCTCTCTCCCTTTCTTTGATGTGTGGATGAGACGGAACCGGATGTCCGGCGGTCCTCCGAACGCGGCTAATGGTCTCTTGCATGTCAAAGTTCGATCTCGCGTTTGATCTATTCCGAGGACTCTGTTTATCCGAATCAGTTGCTATCGTTAACTTCCTGCAGTTTGACGGTTCGCTACCTCGTCTTTCGCGCGACCTCGAGCCCACCACCGATTTTTCGTATCGACGATCGTTTTCGCGTGCATTTCAGCAGCTACACCTGTGCGCTGGAATTAATTAAAGCGTCACGTTTCGGTGCTGCATCATCGAATGACAGTCTTGTTAACTTTTACATCGGCCGTACACCATTTTCGGTACGGTTAGTTATAATGCACTCTGGAAATAGCGTTCGCAGATCGCGAGGTACGAGTGCTCATTAACCTAGTAACGTCCAAATAAATTTTCTGCGGTCCGAATTTAATTTGCCGTTGACGCTTCTCGTTGGCCAGGCGATAAAAACGATTTTGATTAACTTCGTGCCGTTATCCAATTCAGCAAGGTATATTAACAACAATATATTTTAATGAGAAACGCAGAGATACGCGTTACGTGGGAAGCAAAATTCGAATTTCCAATCGTTTCCGTTAATCTCATTGGCATGTCGTGCAAGCGTTCGGTAACAAGCAAATAACAAATTTCTACGATCGACGATTGTTTCTCAATTAGCCGAACGGAAACTGTTTCGAGGTATCGTCGCGATCCCCGGAAGATCGCGGTACACGCTTGAAATTGTAATTAACTGCCGGTTATCAACGAACGATAATCGTGCCTCTGCCAACAAACGGTAGCAACTTCGCAGCGAGTGTACGCTTTCATCAGGAAACTTTATCTCTCGCCGAGAGGCAAGGAGGAAAGTCGTTTCGCGAGATAGCTGTGAAAGATACTTTGCGAAAAGAAAGAAAGAGGAAAAAATGAAGGAGAAGTGGAGGAAGGAGAAGAAGAAGAAGAAGAGGAAGAAGAGGATGAGGAGGAAGAAGAAGAAAGAAGAAAGAAGAGAGTTCGTCGCTGTTTCTCGCGCGGGCTATCTTCTGCTGCCTTGTGAAGCGAGATCTCCGGCTGCCTAAGCGCGATAGTCTTGTTCGCCATTGAAAGGCGGTATTAACCGAGATAGAACAAAACTACATACAAGCTGCTCGAAGGCAAAGGGGTGCCGCTGCCACGATTGCGTAGTAACAAGCATCGCTTCCGCCTCCGGCTGCTCCTCGTCTGTGTACTGAAAAGTGGTTAAGCTGTCAAGGATGCAACCCCCGACCGTAACGTGGTCATGAAGCTTTGGCTTAATGTCAGGCACGCGCGGCACCCGCAGTATCTCGCGATTGTGTCCCGCGAAGGAGGAGGAAACGATGCCAGGAAAAAGGAGAAGCGGCGATAAAGCGTGGAAGAAGAAGAAAAAGCAGGGGCAACGAGGGGCGAACGGGAAAACTGATGTTCCGCTCGGATGAATAAACAAGGAATAAGCTTTATCCCGCGCATACGCTGTTACGTGAATTATCTTTTTCCCGTGGCAAACACAGACTCCTATGAATCTCCAAGTATCTTGCGGGACAGAGCGAAAAATTGCGACGGCGAAAAGTTGCACCCTCTGTTCTCGGATGAAGATGCTCTTCGCCTCACTTGCGAGACAACCGCGATAATGAGTTTGCTGTTAGGCTGGGCGCGCTTGCATTATGGGACAGTCTTTTTCTTTAACGCTGCTCTTTTTTCTACTCTAACGTAACCTTTGAAACTGATCGTCTCTATATGCATTCGTTTTAAAATTCTTCTTAAAACTGACGCGAATCGAACGCAACATTTTTTGTTCCTACCATGCTACACGGATGTACAACGCAGTAATTGCGAGATGCGAGTGGATTAATCGGAAACTTGAAAAATTAATGTCGATAAATATTGCACGTTTAATATCGCCACGTTTTTATTGCATATTCGACGTGGAGCGTGGAACGTTATACTGCTGGCATTAAAAATTTTTCGGAACAAATTTCTATTTCGTCGAAACGGTTCGTTCACTTTATGAAGAGAATATTGAATTTCAGCTTATCAATGTTTGCGCGGATAGTATTAACATATAGATAAACACGAAGGAGAAACATAAAGATTCGGAATCCATCTGTAAATTTGCAATATTTTGTTCACCATAAGAATGATCAGCTCATTTAATCCGACATATACGCTTGGTTCGTATTTATCTCGATATAATATTAATGCTATACCTTGTTATTAATAATACATCGATATCGAATTAAATATTTGATTTTATCCGAAATCAGACAGAACTCGCAGATCAGCGAATCCACCTGGTCTACGATAAACAAAGTTTCAACTTCCTACCAATTAAAGCTCGCGAAGATACGGTACCATTAAGGAGCACTGGATTTGCGTAATTACAGTCCCAGGTGAAGTTCGATTAATCGCTCATTCACGCCCTTTTCCGTCGGGTTCGCGGAACGTACGAGCGTCCGCGCGCTTAAGCAAACGATAGCGCTCGTACAGCTCGCCATAAAACCGGGGGTTTTCGTAAATCATCGCCAGCGCCGCGTTGCTCCAGAGTTCGTTACGACTTCTAATCGATTCGATCGCGCTACGATATTACCTTTATCATATGAGCTCGCAGTTCACCGGGAATCCGTGCTTGTCCCGCGATTTATGACTTTATCTATCTTACGTGTACATTTCCCATGCACTGGCTGCACTTTAGTATCCCCTGGAAATCGTTCGAACCGCCGAGGCTCGGTTTACTTATTACGCCATTAAACGGCGTACTCGTTTTTCGGGGACCGAGCGAATTTACAGTCGCGAATCGCGGGAGCGTTAAGCCAGGTTTCCACTTATAAAGATTACCCGGCGTCAGTAGCGCGTCAATTTAATGGGATCAATATCGATGGACGTCGTATTTTCAATAACTGCCTATATGTGATTCAATATGGCGCTAATTGCTACACGGATTCGGACGTAACCCCAATTACGCTCTACAAAGCGTCGCGTTTTCGAATTCTGTTTTCCACAGAGCTGATGATTCCCCGAACACGGGTTACCGTTCGTGCCCCTAAAAAATAACTGCTGTTTATTTCATCGAAGCCGCGATTAGCGCTGCCAGTCACGCGACGGCAATCGAATATCTCCATGGGCGAGAAAATTGGCGGCGATAATCTTGACACGGGAAAATCCAGCTTTACTCGAACGGGTGCAATGGTGCTCGCACGCGGCGCAGCTTCCGCGACTCGGATCGATTTTTGCACGAACCGGCTAATATCGAGGCGGGGTAGGGAAATTTAATTTCGCACGCGCCCTCAGCGAAACGGTCCCGACGAAAGAGAAAATGTTCGAACGCTCTTGGCGATTGGGATCGGGGACGGGGATACGGAACGGTCGGCGCCGTGCAGAAATAACGCGAACAATTTTTGGAGAACATCGGAAAGAATTCCCCCGCTGCAGGCGGACCGTATTCGCCGAGCCTTTCGAATTCATTTGCCGCTTAAAATTACGCGGGAAATCCGCGAGCGAGCTCGCTCTCGGATTGGAAAGCCATTCGCCGCGCGGGTGTGCGATAATTCGACGACCCCGTTGCCACGTGTTTCCGTGGGTGCAGCTTTCGCCGCTCGTCCAGAAAAAAGAATTTCACGCTCACGCACACGCGTCGCCTGTTCATAAGGCCGCCAACACCTGCGCTACCGTTTCGTTTCGTGCACGCTCGAAGGAGGAAAATGTTTAAATAAATACGACGGAGAGATGAAATGGTACCGCCGCGTTTAGTTAGCGGATGTAACGTACCTGGTGCAGATTTGCTCGGATTTAACGAAGTATTCCGTGGAATGTGTTTCTTGCGTGAGATTGATTTAATCGTTTCAAACGATACGATGACGTGCTTCAGTCTCGCTCCCAACTACCTCTCTAATGCTTGCCAACGTACTTGGAAACTGATTTCTTCCGACAATTGCGTGCGTCTGATTTATACGATGCTCGAATCACTGCAGACAGGGGACGCTTCGGGGAAAAATGGCGACAAAACGGAATGATGCTCGTTCGTAAAAAAAAGTATTGCGACATAAGTTAATTATTGGTCGGATGTTTTAGCGTAGAAGTTGGTTACGTCGAAAGTTTGTAACACGGAAAGTTTGTTATAGTGGCTCATTAAAGTTAACTGATCTCTATTGTACCAACTCTCTTACTCCGCTTCTTAAGGAACGGAATTTCTATTAAGTCGAAGGGAATGCGATTCATTGTGTCCAGAAACGTTTCCATTACAATGCCTGTTCGTAATTACGATCCTTCCTCTTTCTCTCTCCCTCTCCTTATACCAATCTATTTCACTATTTAAACAAAAGTGCTTCGACCCTTCCGTGGCTCCGCGATTAGACGTTAGCGGTTACTCTTGACTCGATACTTCTACGTACGAACGAATAGTGAAATAAATGAAAATTGAAGGAAGCAGAGATAACGAAGCAGATGAAATGATAATTCAATTTACGATGGGACGATATATTAACCAGGAAACGGTGGATATTTATAGCCTGTAGCGCAAAACCATTTATGCGCGCAGTGTTATTATTCTATGCAACGTTTCATCCTGGATTTGCATTGAGAGAATGAGTCATTAACGATGATTTTATCCGCTGTTGATACAGAAAACTGGCTCGTTCCGTGCATTATCATCGACGATATCGACAAGGGATACCGCGACGTGGAATTAAAAATCAACTACCAGCTGTATCCGACCAGAAATTCGTCTCGCGTTTCACGTACTTCCCACCCTCGCCATCAAATTACACCATCGATCACCAGACTGACAAAACGCATCCTGCAATCTATTCCTTCGCCTGTTTCCACTTAACAGGATATTGCGCGAGCGACGCTCGCGGAAAGAACCCGTCAGACCAAAAGGAAGCGAAGACGATACACCGAGAGCGATGGAATTTTTAACGCTGTTTCGCGATCCAAATAGAAACTGTAGCGTAACACCCCTGTCCTTTAATAAAATACAATTTCTTGCATCTGAAGCGCTTTCCTCCAGGTCGCTGTGAGTACGAAATGAGCTGTTGCTGGAAATGGTGAACGCTGTTGTCCCTCTAATGGCGGGTGTTCGTTCCAATTATTCAGAATACAATCAATTTGTAACGTCTAGTCTGCATCGTGGAACCAAGAACGACGAATAACGACGAATAGTTATAGTTTTAGAGTTATAGAATAACTTTTTAGCGATCAACTAATCGAGAGTAAACGGATTAAGCGAAAACTTTCAGCAGCGACTGACGCGAGACAAGAAGTTTGCAAACAAAGTTGATTGTTTGGAAAGAACGAATCGAAGTAAAGAGAAATTTAAAGCGTTACGATGGGTGGAGGACATGGGTGCATAGACTTATGGATTAAGGGTGGTGACGTCGTATCGATAACACGGGACACCGTGTAGTTACCACTGCAGGACGATCACACGGTGGCCAGGGTGTGTACAATTACGTGGCCTCTTCGGGACGGATGAAGGGGGACCGAGAGAGGACAAGGGGAGAAGAATGGCCGTCTAGCCGAGCTGACCGCCGAATGCAATACTCGTGGCGCATGGGGCAGCGGGTCGTCGGCTGACCGTGATGGAATTGGTAGGTCGACGGATACCTGCGGTAGCGACGTCGTGTGTTGATGACGCCGTCCGCTACCATTCGTTCAATTGCCCATTGATTGCCTTCGCTTGCTATTTACACCGGTGCAATCACTTAATAGCGGTGGCTGCGATGCGGCGCGCAATGGAATTCGTGGGAGAATCTTAACGCGGCGGAGGTGGGACCAGCGTCTTTGCTCCTTCGTCGTTTCGCGAAAATTTCTGAGAATAAGAATTTGGCGTTCCATTGTGTTCTGTGGTGCGACGGAGAAGCGATATGGAGTATCGATGTAGCATTTTTGGACGGAAGTTTCAAGTTCTGCGAGATATAGTACATTTTAGGTTCAATTCTGCAAAGTTTTGTTGGTCCGGATAAATTTGACGAAGTCTAATTGGTTTAGCTCGGGAGAAAGTACACTTAGGTTTGGCTTGGGAAAAGTTCAACGGGTCTTAGCCCTTTAGCATTCGTTGAATCGGCCATTGATTGCCTTCCCGTACTATTTAGATCAATACCCAATAGCGGTCGAGGCAACATAACGCGTAATGGAATCCGTGGGCAGAATGGGGCGGAGGATCTTAACGCGGCTGGGACAGGCTTTCGCGTTTTCGCTGTTTCATGAATTTTAAGATACACCGAATGGGGATATTCCATTACATATTTATGTAATTGGCTCGATATGGAAATTCCGATTCCGGCTTTACCGTTTCAGAAGACAAAGTTTCATATTTTTAATTTGGCAGAGGACGCAGGTTTCATTTTTCTTTTCAACCCTTGAAAGTGTAACTTCTTTAACTCGAGGAGAACTCATGGAAATTCAGTAGTTCTAGATTAGAAAAATCACGAGGAAACATGTTTCTTTTCGGATGATGCTGAAAAAATTTGGAGAAAGCTTGCCACAGTTTAATCTGTGTTTCTTTGTTTCAGAAAAAGCTCGATGTAAAGTATGATCTTGTTTTTAAATATAGGGAAATTTTTCAATCAAATTAGGTTCGATGAGAAAACAATCAGATCGGTTCGCGCACGAACCGCCAAGGATCCTTATAGGCTAAGATGGGCTGACGTAAACTAAGTTAGGTGACAACCAGTTTACACCGGACTTTCATGATCGACCTATCACCTTAGCTTAATAGATCGATTTTAACTTTGTCCAATCTAGTTACCATAGTCTTGGAGTCCAAAGTTAACCAACGACATTGGATCTATTATTAAGCTACGCATCCTATCTCCAATTTCCTTCAGACTAACCGGATGTGGATAGGCGTATGTTTCAGAGAGTTTCCTTTCTTGCGAGTTACACGAAATTGCAATTTCCTAGAACGAAATATAAGTCTAATAATTCACTTTTAGTGATCTGAACCAACGCACACGTCGCTTAAAGACAATTCTGTAGGTCACCAACTTATCGACGCAGCACTTGATGCCAATGAAATTAATTGAAAAATATTTCTCCATGTAAATTAACGAAATCGATAACCAAGGATCACTTTGCATCCACGCTCGATCGATATTTATAGGGGTACTATCGAGAATAGCGTGTGACAAAGCCCGCAAGGCCACGGTGTGTGCTCATACACCGTGGAGCTTGTGTCTTTTCGTGAAACAAGGATCCAGCGTGCTCATCCGAACGGAAATTGGCCACACCTGCGCTATACTCGTTGCTGGTGCAGTGGAATCCGTGTAGCCTGGCTCTTTATCGACAACCTCGAGCGACGGGCCTAATTGAACCGTGGAAAACTTTATCGGAAAGCGATCCATTGTTTCGCGACGGTTTCTAGAGATAACGGTTGTAGCGGTCTCCATGATCAGACGTCAAAGTTTGCATAACCGAGCGCCCTGACGAGTGATTCGACAGCTATTTGAGAAGATAAAACGTTCGAAACTATCAGAATTGTTCTTTATCTGCCATTTGATATTTCTTTCTTTTTTTAAATTCACAATTGAATACTTGTAATGACTGATTAAATATTATCTACGACTACTGTGCATTGTTGGGGAGCAAAACATATCTTCAGTGATATGAACTTATGTTAAATTCGTGGTAACAAGCGTTTTCTTTGAGCTTTTCAATCTGCTCCGCTACGCTCACCCACAGTGCCGTCCGGGACCGCGTATCGAGTTCGCCCTTATATTGACCTCTTTCACTGCGAGCGTGTGCGGACCGAAATCGAACGACTTGGAATTCAATATACAGGATGGCGCGCTTTAATCTGCAAATGGACGCGTCTTAGGTGACTGGGTTAAATCGTAGGAATCGACAGTAGACAGTGTTTCCTCGCGCGTTGATGAAATGGCGTGGCGTTGTTAAATGTTCTGCAACGCGGGGTTGTTCAACGTCGATGATTCCGATGAACTTCCCAGAACGCGTCCGCATTGGACTTTTTAGCGATCAACTAATCGAGAGTAAACGGATTAAGCGAAAACTTTCAGCAGCGACTGACGCGAGACAAGAAGTTTGCAAACAAAGTTGATTGTTTGGAGCAGCAGGGTTGACTCTTGCGAGGTAAAGGAATTGAGTGACACGAGGCAACAGAGATGATCGATTCCACGGTGTAATACGCGCGAAAGATATGCTTCCGACACGTATACCTATTTTTCTTCGCGAAGTAATGGCAAGATCTTCCATTCTTCTTGCTCGTTCGAATTACGCGCGAGTAAATTTCGGTATCGGTAAGTTTATCGCCATAATACGTCACGGTAGTAATTCGTAGCATCTTGGGGAGAGTTCTGTTCAGTCCGTGCGCAGCACTCGTTAACCGGAAGCGCACAGCGAACTGGAAGATTTGTCTGCGGACAACGTTCTTGCGCGTCGCGGTAACTCGAAAGGAACTGCATTTAACCGATGCTTAAGTATAGAACGTCGCTAGAGCAAGTCTCCGCGTTAAGAATATCGCGGTTTCGCCCCTGAGCAATTTCGCCTCTAGAAGCAAGTATTTGTTATTCGAGGAGAGAAGTTATTGCGTTATTTGTTATTCGAAGAAAGGGGTTCGCTGGAGTCTCTGTTCGTTAATCACGTAACTAATGCGATAATAACAGCAAATCAAATTCTTTTTACTCGCTTTGCGGTGATACGCGTGCAAATCTGAGCGAGTGATCGTTGCACGCATGCGATTCAGCGATACGGACCCAAATAAATGGCCACCATATTGAAACAAGCGAGTTGCGTCGATTTATTACTTTTGATTACCAACATGCTACGCATCGAACCCCTTCGATTTTAACATTTATATTACATTTCCACATTCCAGTATCTTTTCATACTACTCTCAACATTTTTACAACATATTTCTTATGATTCACCCAAAGCAATTCAATAGCGTTCACGTAAACGCATGAAAACGAATAGAGAATGTAAAGTAACGACAACGACACCCCAGTCGTTACACGAAATTCGTCGACGATTACAATAATTAGTAATTCCTCTCCATTAAAATCGAGGCTGACGTAAAATGCAACGTCGCGAATGCGAGGTCACGCTGTCCTCGCGGATACCACCCCTGGTCGTCCGCGCGCGCGTCCATTATTTTTGCCCGCTACTTCCATCGGTGTAATTAATCATCGGCGTTATATCACCCGCAGCGGCGGCGCCCCAGCTGGGCATAATCGGAGCACGCGCGCGTCCAACGCCACCCCCGTTCGCTGCAAATAATATTCGGCTGCCGATACGAGCGTGGTATTTGCCCAAGGTCGCGCAAATCACAGCCAGCTCGAATCGGGGCCGCGTTTAAACGCCTATGCAAACGAGCCGCGAGACACTCGTCGCGCGTGCACGCGATCCGTCGCTGCCTTTTTTTGCGCTACCAGCACCTGGGAATCCTCGGTTCCCGCGTTTCGACAAAAACCGCTGGTGAAATCTGCGATTCATTGGACGGATACCATCCTACAACCCGCATATGTGGGCCTGACCCTTTGAACTTTCAATATTCATTTTTGGCGCTACTGAGAGGGTCGAGGGTCTTTCTAGTTGTCGATGGATGTGGTCATGTAGCATTTTTATTTTAATTTCCAGTCAGAGTCGTCGCGTCAAGTAGACAGGCGAAAATCGATAGCGCGATTGGTTCGAATAATAATTTTTTGCGGTGAAATCGAGTGCAAGATCGTGAGAAAGATTGGAGAACGCGATTGATAAGGGTGGTTATTTTAACGAAACGATTTTTAGCACTAATCAAATGAAACTGTTATGCAAACTGAGAGCGGAACAGTTTTGCCGGATTTAAAGCGTCGGAAGATCGGATTTGCCGTGTTTAATGGAAATTGTTAATTACAACCACTTTTAATTCGTCGATACGAAAATACTAGAATTTAAAGCAGCTAATATTTGTCCCCTCTTTATTTAATGAACATTTTTATGTATTTTCTGATTCGATAGCTGAAGCGACCAAGGTAGTTATTGATTTCGCGTCGCGACTTGATTTAGAAGTTGATGCGGGCGATGTCGTTGAGTTATTGGATTCGCATAATCCAGGGCTCGCACTCGAGGATCTCGTCGCGATGAGAATGCATTTAAATAGTCGTATTTCAACGAGGACATAGACTTCTACGGAAAAGGATATGACTGTTCTAAAATTACTAGGAAAATTTGAATTGATCGAAGCTGATTCGAATAGAAATTTTACGGAAGTAGCTATTTGTTCGTATAAATACGATTCAGAATTTAAGCAAATCAAGAAGTCACATTTCACAATGAACTGGTATAATCTTTTCACCCAAATTGAATTTACTGCCGAATACACGCAAAACTCGTGTTCGACCCATACGACAAATCGTACGAACATTCTGAATTCGTTTAACTATTTGCTTCGATATTTCCAACGATTGAATCGTCAATAATTCTATTCAGAACAGATTATTATAAGCACGCGATATTAATTTCACAGGCCCCCAGGCATTGTTCGTAATTACCTTTCATCGCAGTCTTTTGCACGATCGATCGTTTACAACGCTGTATCATTTCACAGACGCAAGAACATTAATTCTGATTCGTCGTTGCCGCAGAAATGAATTTCTCGGAATTATTCAAGATGAATTGTCAATACGTTTGCTCGTTGAGACATTAAAAGGCCACTCTTTCGACTAACATCAAACGAAAAGTCGTATATTATTCACGATGCAAGTATCGAATGGTTGTCGATCGTCGATGCAAAGAAACTGCCAGCATTTCGTCCACTGTTGATCAACGTTTACAGTTCCTGCGTGATGACTTTTCTCCTTCAATATATAAATGGGACCACAGCATCCGGGAGAAACGGTCGCATCGTGTATTCGCCGCGAATCAGCAGCTGTAATCGAGAAATGGCGCGGAAGAATCGAAACGACTGTGGCGGCGGTGTACGAAAAAGCATCGTGAATCGCGGGCGAAATCGGTGGAAAACATTAAACGCGTATTAAATAATTGAACGCAGCGTCGGCATATTCTATCGCGGTGAATGGTTAGCGGGGGTGCGATATTGCGCCGTGGAAAACAGGTCGATAACCGTGCGCGGTGTTCGACGCGGTACACAATTTTTTTTTCCGAATAAAATCACAATTAACGTATCCGTGAAACGTTTGTAATACTCAAGATAATAAAACGCACGCATGATTTTATGAATATTCATCGTATGTAAATTCGAGCACCGTCGAATATGTTTTAGCGATTTAGTGAATTGGGATCAAATAGTTTCCCGTCTACTCGTCTCGCTCGCTGGTTGCAAACCCTCGAAAAATGACGAATTCTTCGAGTTTTTCGAACGAATCGCAGGGTCGCTGCAAAAGAATGCCCTAACGTCAACGCCGCGTGAAACGAGAGCGTGATTCCACTTTTTCTTTCAGCGCTAGTGCCCAGTGTCCCGGTAATTGCAATATTTCAGCATTACGTTTTAATGCGACCGTATATCTCCATACGAGTAATAAATGTTTTTTGTCCGCGGACGCGGCTACGTCATCCGCGGCGAAACAATATTTTACGGACGCGCGTCGAACGTGGCGCGTGTTTTGACACTTGTCAGGACACGGTTGGTCCACGGAATTTTATCTCTCATTGGATCTCGTTAATGAAACGGGGATAAGACCACGATGGTAGCTCAAAGAGAGGACTGCAAGTCGCAGCAAATACTTCAACGATTGTCGCTAAATGACGGCGATAGAATCACTTTCATTCTTGCTTTCTATCAATAATGAATACGATGTACGTGCATTTAATTTAGGGAAAGTGAATTCATCGAACTCTTCTAACTTTTAATTAATGGGGAATGATAAAAACTCCGTTTCACATTTACGAGTAATTTTCATTCTCATTCATCATTAATGCCACACTTTTGAAACTTTCAACGTGTCGATGTACGACGTTACATAGCTACTAATTCTTACACTTGCACCCTTCTAAATACTAAAAGCTTTGACGCGCTTTAACGCATATTCGATATATCGTAGAAACGCAAACGTTTCGCGGAAGCGACAGACTCACCCTGATACCGAGTTCACCCTATAAACGTCACCGGAATCCTTTAATTTCGAATCGAATTCGATTAATCCAACTCCCGACAGTGCGATATCGCAGGCGCGATAACTTGTTGGGATAGCTGGCTGGGAACGATCATGCGGTGTTTGCGTTGTTTTCCGTGTTTGGCAGGTATTATATCTCGAGGCGCGGCACAGGCGAAGCGTAATTGATAACGAAACGGCGCGTAATTCAGGGTGGGAACGGGTACGGGCGGCCTGGAGGCGCGTACGCAAACACTCGCGGCGCGGCCCGTGTTGCGTATAATTTGTGAGCTAAACAGTTCGTTACGGGACACTCATTTTCCGTGCAATACGGCGAAAATGTAAATTCGTCCGGTTCTGGCCGCGCGGACAGAAACTACGCGGCAACACCTGAACGTGCGCCGCGCGCCACGCCAGTTGGTCGGGGGTGTGTCGCGCGACGACGCTTCATGAAAACGTGCGTTTTTTCGTTTAAAATGCCACGCTGGGCTGCTATAGAGGCTCGATCGGACGAGCGGATTTGTGTACGTCCAGCGAGGGAACGGTTTTTGCCGCGCCGCTTTTATTTCGATTATGAGATTTACCGTTACGCACTGGCCGAGCCGAAAGCTACTCCGCCGCGTGCGGACTTCCCCGGATATTCGATTGCACGGAATAATTCGATAGGGAATAGGGATTCTTTTAACGCCAATTCGTGAAACATTGTGCCGCTGCGCATTTATCGCGGAACAAGTATTTTTCGACAAGGATATATGAAGTATCCTTCCGACGATAAACCGTAATGAACCTAATGGAATACCGTAACGATTTATAACAACAATTAATATCGCAATAATATGCTTTTACAGTATTTTAACTGAAAAATTCTCGTGCGGATGCACGCTGCAGGCAGCCGTGCTATTAATACAGGAATCCGAGTAATTAGCCAATTAATCGATCCGACCCGTTGTGCTGCGTACACGCGACGGCTGTAAGGTAATATTAATGATCCGTGAATCTCCATTTATAACGATACGGTTTAACGATGATCCCACGTCCCTCAAACCTGGACACCCGCTTCAATCTTCGGGAAACGCGCGAATCCGCCGAATCATCCTGGCTGGGGCATCCGCGATAAATTTCGCACGTGCCACGAATCGATGGGAATTTTCAAAACGCAAGTTCCATCTCGCGGTTCCGGGAATACTGACGAATCAGTGGCGCACGATCTTTGGATGTGTTATTGTTTGTATCTCCTACAAAACGAACGAACAGAAGCCATCTTAGCGGTTAATTCTAGGGTTACCCATCGCGTTATCGGCTTAAACGATTGCTGTCGATCGATTGTCCTCTTTCGAGAACGATCGCGTTTCCATTTACACGGCAATCGAAGAATTACTGCCGCGTTAGAGGGTAACAATCATTCCATTATCGTACTTCCGTAGGTTCGTCATTATGCTTAACTTCTGGAATCGAAAAAGTGTCGGATTGCAAAAATTACATACTGGAAATTGCGGTAACAGGGTGCACTGTTGAGATCTATGGGATATGAGTTCCGTAATAATTTCTCTCTCGTGAAAATATCTCCGAAAATTCCTACCACCACAGGTCCGCTATCGTGTTGCTTACCTGACCATTAAGGCCATCAAACATTGAAATTCAAATAGCGACGCAGGACTTCCGGCGAACGAGTTATTACGTGCTCGCGGTTTATGAAAAATTCAATTCCACGGAAGGCAGGGTGGAGATCGAAATCGAGAACGAATGCCCCATCTATCACCGTTTCGATTTCCAAAGCGGACCGCAAGGTCACACGCAGAAACCATTTCGAACGGGAAACGCGTCCCCGCCATTATATTCGATGAAAGGAACCGGAGCACCCGGCGGGGGTGGATTTTCACGCGTCCGAGGATCCGTCGGCTGCTTGTGTTCCTTCGACGAGACCTTTGTCGAGGCTGGCGACCAAAAACGGGTTACCAGTGATTGGTCGAGCGGGCCAGAGAGCATATATTGCGGGGGATCAAAACGGGACGATGTCAACTGGTGACAATGCAGTCGTTAAATAAACCACCCCGCACCTCGAAAACAATTTTTTTTTTCCCAGGGCCACGATGCCAGCCCGTTATCGTTCGTGCTGCGGTTATAGGGGAGGCTTTTCGTCCTGCGTGAAAAATGTATTGACTGATCTGAAGCGTTGTTCACCTGTCGATGGCGGGTAAACCTCGCCTGTAGGTGGATATTTTTTAAGGCAAATAGAAATCGTATAGAAATCAGTCGGCCATTTGCAATTTTCAGCAATTAATATTGTTTTATCGTACCCGATGCCTCTACAGCGTTCTCACTTTTTAATTCACACGTGTGAATGTTCTTTCATTATGCTAGTAGCTCGAATACGCGTCTAATGACACGGCAAACTTCTATTTAAACAGTCTGACCACACTATTGAGTCGCCTCGCTGGCTTTTGCACGCCTTCCTGCTGGTTACGTCGCGCGATGCATCGATACGGCCTAATCTCGTCTAATCAACTCTTATCTCGGACTCCCAACGTGAAAGCACATTTTGACGCGTCTTATCCGTTAATCGCGCAAAAAGCTCGCGATGCAGATGATACCGCGAATGAAATCGTACGTACATATCGCTCGCGCCTGGTGAAAGTTAGTCCTGAAATCGGTGCGAGCACGAAACGTGCCGTTTTTTGTTTTCTATTTACCGGAAACCGTATCTCACGATCCTTCGTGACTCATTAGACACATATTCAGCTTCATATAGAATTCCACGAATTCGATGGTCTCGATCCTTTTGAATAATAAAAAAATTATTCACTTCGTATTGTCCATACGATGGTTCATCGATGAAATCTTCGCCATTTCGTAAGATTACCTCTGTTCCAGCGTGTTTTCCCAATCGTTCGTGCAATAAAAAGTTATCAACACAAATCGCATAAATTACGAGAATCCGTCGACTCTCGGTTCCCACCGTCCATTGGTATCGATAGGATGGCGATTTCTGAGTTTCAATCACCGCGCACGGATTACGATCGATTTTTATCTATTTTGTCGCTTTCGTTCGAAGCACTCCCGTTTCTGCTGAGATGTCGTCAAGTACGAGATTTTATTGCACCGAAATATCCGGCTCACGTAACGATTCAACATACTGCGAAACGTGGCGGGGTTTAAGAGCGAGCTGACATTCGTTGGGAAACCGCTGCGTCGTCTAAGGTTAACCCTTTCCCCTGGGACAGTTTAGCAAATAGCGTTGGTTAAAGAAAGAGTTCAGTTTCAGGCGATGGATCAGTCGATTGAAAGGTGTAAAAGTATCGTGGCCACAGAAACAGATGTTTCTTAATTTAACAAAATTTTCCAAAATACGGATTTCAATTTCTATCTTCGTAATGAAAGCGAGTTTTAGCTAAGATGATCGACCAAGATTAACTTGGAAACTCAGATGAGGTAAAGTTTTCGATGTTGTAATTTTAAATGATTTTCGATGAAAGCAGGGACATTTTCAGCTCCGCGGTGGCTTCGATCGGCCACAACTTTCCGTTCGCGTAAACAGCTTTACAAGAACAGTTTAGCGCCGCGATCCATCACGATCGATCTTCCGCGTTGCCACGCAGCTTCGTAACCGTGGATCATCGACGCCTCTGTCCCCAGATTCTCAGCTTTCGCTATCAATCACGCGGCACGGATTGATCGTGGCGTTTCTTACCGCGACGAGGCGATCGACGGAAATCTCTGCTCCGCTGTCTTTTTTGCACGCCGTTCCGTGGAAGTCGCGTCCAACAGCTTAGGCTATCGACGAACGCGCGAACGTTGAAGGTCTACATTATTCATAGCGAAACAACAAGTCGTTATCGCAAAGTTCGCCAAGCTCGCGACGAGGGAAGTTCTATCTTCGTTGCTTTTAATCTGGCTGTTTCGAACCGCCAAGCGGGACGATGTACTCGCTGCGTTTATTCTTGTACTTAGAAAAATGTATTATAACTATGTCTCTTTCCCTAAACTTAAGCTGTTTTTCAATTATTTCTATTATTTTCTATAGGCAATCGAATAAAAATTAATTCACGGTCAGTCAATTTCATGTTTTGGCTCATCTGTTGGCGTCAGTTCTCTGGTCAGTAGATTTCAGTGGAAGAGGCAAACGATTAGTCAGACATCACCGTAACTACGAAAGCGTAGTTTTCAAAGGGCGTTAAATCAGTTCTAGTGTCTTTAAAACATATTTAACGTACTTCAAAGTTGAATTACCTATCGGCGCGTACGCAAACTGCGCAATTAAGTCGAATAAAAAAAGCAATCACGCTATTATATCGATACAGATATGCCGACTAGAGAGACCGTGCGGTTTATCGTGAATCGTGTGTGCATTGTGAATATAAACTTGTATGATTATTCGAGATATTACACTCGAACACGTACATTTTATCGCATAATTGCACGAACCGCTGGTATTAATCGCGATTCGCATTCAACAGCCTTTCTAAATAGGCTAAATATCTTCGTTACGCGCAGTACCCAGCGGAGTAATATTGGAAACAATGATCCCATGTTCCTGAATTCTTTGCTTCAAAATGCAACGAGATGGGGATACTGGAGGCATAAATTTAGAATTCGAGAATCCCAGTCAATTTTCGGTCCAACGCTAAATCTGTCTCTGCAGATTTAACGAGGCGATAATACATCTGCACATGCGATGCAATAAGAGAGAAATTTTAAACTCTTATTATATTAATTTCCACGTTCGCAGAATAAAATTCATCGAGTATATTCACGAGGCCCTAGAAAATTCTTGACGCAGCAACGACGAGCATTCCCACGAACAAATTTATCGAGGCGCCTTTCGCGCGTAATAGCGTGTCTGCACTTGCGCGTATATTTTCACGGGAGGGACGACTGGCTGTCAAAGAAATCGCGCTAATTGTCAACAGAGCTTCGCCGCTTCCGTCGCGTCGCGTCGTTGCCCGAAAAGGTTGACGGGCGTCGCGACGCGGGGCGAAAGCTCTCGCGAAAGTATTTCCAGCCGGTTAGTGTCAAAGACGTGCGCGAACTCGGGGCGCCGCGTTACATACCTAAGTAGCTGTCGCGAAGGCACTTTGGTAAAACACCTTGTTCGCGCTAAGAGGCTATTTAGTATGCGAGAAGAGCTTCGAACAGATTAACTTAGCCCCGGGAGCCGACGTGGCGGGTGTTGATTTGATGTTGACGCAGCTTCCGTGCCACGTGACTATTTCAAAGTGATTTCCATGCCGTCGAATTCTTTGGTACCTGCGATTCCCATTTCGCTCCGACGGGCGGTCGATTTATTTTTTCGAACGCGCTCGATGGTTTGGTTTATCGAACGAGGAAACGAACAGCGAGAAAAAACGAAACGCGCACCTTCTGGCCGCGATGTAAGTCGAAAAGTAATCGCGAATACAAAGTAAACCGGAATGGAACAAATGGCAACAGCAGAAGTGGAGGTAGGGGCGAAATAGGGTGCTAATAAAAATGTGGGCGACATCCACCGCGCTCTCCGCTAAGCGGGCTTCCACCATCAGTCCCTATTTCCGCAGTTTCACCGTTAGCCATCGATTTCCGCAAATAGATCCCGGGTCCTAGCATCGATCGTCCCTACTTTTAAGACACGAGGCGACTGGATAACTCTATTGACGAGTCGTCCCTCGAAATGCACTTCTCCTTACCTTCGCCGAGCCCTCTTCTAGGGTCGTATTTTCCTCAACTTCTTCTAGCCATCGCAATCGCGAAGCGAGTGTGTAAAAAGCGTCCCAGCGGACGCCGAAAAAGCATTCCGTGGAGCGCGCTGTTGAGGACGACTGCAAATTTGCTGTTTTCCAGTCGACGCTGTGGAAAGGACGATTTTTGACAATTTTCTTACATCCTGCTGATTGCATCGTGAAAGCTTCGCTTCGTTTCTTTGGCAATATTCGAATCTCTTTTCCAAAAAAAATTCCGACCATCGAATTGCGCGCGATATTCGATCTCCTCGCGGGCCAATAGGAAACCAGGATCGTAGTCGACTTAATCAGAAGGCGAGCGTAACTACGCGCATCGTAATAGTGTGTCGCGTTCGAAAGTTGTATCGGACAGGGCTCTTGGCGCTGGTGAGCCTTGGGAGTAAAGGGCGAAGTACTTCCGGAAGCGAGGATTGTTCTAAGATTCGTGTTTATACGTAAGTGCATATTCCCCTGATGAACCTTGCCTCCGGCAACATTTACCGGGGCGGATCGTAAATCCTGCGGAACATGGCGGCAGTTATCAAGGAACGTGTCTATATGCAAACGGAATTGCACAAAATGGAAGCGCAGCTTGTAACTTGATTCCTCGATACGAAGCACGCGAGTAGTTCGTACGGGCAGGCACAATAATTCAACCAATATCGAGTAGAGGTATACGGTTCTATAACGGGTGTCCTTGGCGAGCGCGATACGAAAAATGTGGAGAACAATCGAATCGCGAAATTAATTTTCTGAAGTCTTTTCGAGAATACTGATTTAAGCGCCAATATTGCTTTTCGCGATATTCCAAACACTTTGAGCTCGCAATGAACTACAAAACAACGGAGAGCTAGGACTTATTGTTTACGTACGCGTAACTCGTTTCGTTGTACGATTTCGATTTATCTTTTCCTGAAAAATGATTTCTTCGGATAGCACCGCATCTTTTTAAATCGTATCACGATTACCTGTACACCCTGTACGTACGAAGGCGAGCTCTGCACGAGGTAAAAGTGCTTATATTTCCCCTAACTGCTTATACTTCCACCATCGCGTCTGCCTCTCCCGTTTTCGATGCCACGGAACGATAGACCGCTCAATCGTTCATTTTAATGATACCGGGAAGAGCAGTTTGACCTTCCCAGTTACGAGCCCTCCAATTTACAATTCTTACCTCTAATGGAAGTATTTATTGCCTCAGACTCTGCCGTTGACGCCGCGCCGTATTTCCTGGCATCATGGTTCAGCTAGCGGTTAAATGGAACGATGGAACCAATTAGATGTCTGGGGTAGAAAGAAGGTTTAATAACGCAGGATTTATTAAGCTGTTGGTACACGGTTTCGCGAGGTATATTTGCTATTCTCGAGCAATGCAAAACGACGAGGAGAATTTCTGGCCGATTGTTCTCCATTGTTCTCTATTGTAAAAGAAAAAAAAAATGTTGCTCGACTGTATCAAGCATTGCAACCATAAAGCCGGACAGGTACTGCAATTGAGGTTGTTTAAGGGGTTTCCAGCGATTGCGTTCCGCCCTTAGAGCGAAGCGGATTGGACACAGAGAGGAACCGTCACGCTATAATTCCATTTGATCTTATTCTTAAAACGTCGTCGGGGATTCGTGCTGGAAATACTCGAGACCGTGGCGCTCGTAGCAACGGAGGTAAATAGTTGGTAGTTCGTGTCGCGGCAAGGAAGGTCACAGGATCAGACAGCTATGAACCGTGGAGTGGGTGGTGGACGCGCGATGGATGGAACGGGGCTGCGCTTAGCGTATATTTGAATTCTCTCGAGGTGAATTCTTTGGCGAAGCGGGTGCAAATTTCGTCCTCGGCTGCGACAGCTTCGCTCGCGCCTGGTGTTACATCCCTCTTCACCGGAACGAGAGATTATATAACAGTTAAAGGGTTCTTTTTCAACGCGTTTGCACGCACCAAGCGAAACGAATCCGCTTAGATCCGCTCGAGAGTTGTCCTAACAATTACTTTGTCGAATATCGGGTTACAAATTTTATGATAACACACAAACTCTATCCATTTGATATTTCAACAATCAAAAGTAGCCACTCGAGCAGTTGCGGTAATCGATAAAAGAAGTCGACACAGAAGACACACTGTGAGCTAAGAAAAGTACATAAACAATCAGCATAACGAAACAGGTAGGAAGAGGAAGGGCGGGAAACTAGAATAAAACCAGAGGGATGAAAGGACGGGCGAAGTATTACGTACCCGCACTTACATAATGTATCAGGGAGGGGGGGTTACTCGACTCAGGGCGGCACAAAGTACTTGGCAACTACTTAGGGAGGAGCGCGACGGGTCTGACGAAACTCTCGGCAGACTACTTATAAACTTATTTCGTGGCGTGTCTTTAAAATGATATACCTAGGCAGGTAGCATGGCTGGCTACGAAGGACACTGCCTACGAGGTACGAGCCGTTCAAAGCGAGAGAACGAGAGCCGTCCGACCGTGCCAATTCTCTACCTCATCTGCCCGGTCCTGCGTCTCCATTTCCTCGAGATAAATTAGTTTTTATGGTCGGACGATCCGCTAGGACTGCTCCGCTCCGAAGAATAATAACTTCCATCGGGTACCTTCGAGCTCGCACCGTCGCTCGGCTCCTCTCCGCCGGAAACTTACCGTTGTTTTCAAATTAATTCGAGGCTAACGCGTTTTTATCGAGACGGCCCCGGCTGCAACTTCACATCCAGGAATCCGAATAATAAAGAACATTACGACGAAGTCGGTTGCGAAATTCTGTTTAACGCCGGTAGCTGCTGGAAGAAGAATGCCTTTCGCGCGTTCAGCCTTCGCCAGTTTTCCATTCTGCCCAGGAAATTGAATAGAGGTGTGAGTTAACGCCGTGTTTCACCGTGAATAAGTGCCGATGACGCTTCACGGTTCGCGAATGCCGTCTAACGTACGCTGATCCAACGTACGTCTAATCGCAAAAGTTTTCCACGTACAAGAAACGTTCCCCGACTATCTGCCAGTTCCCCAAACGGAATACTCTCGAGTTGGGAATCGCAGGAAGAAAAATAAGTCGAAGAGGAAGTCAGTGGAGGGGTATAGGACGCGTGTAATAACCATCGATGGCTAGCACGCGGCGCGGGCTATAATAGCGAAATAAATCACTGGCAGGAAATCCCTGTTGCCGCGTGGGCGAACCGGCGATCGCCCCGGAAATCGATATACGCCCGTGACAGCGGAGACATCGCAATGTTCAATAGCGTGGCTTGGATTCCACGCTGTTCGACATTCCGCGCATACGAGCCAGCGCCACGTGTATCGGCCACCTTTCACCTATGAAGAGTTTAACGAGGTTCACGCGCCAACGTCGCGCCACCCCCGTCGCGCCCCAGCCCGCTGTTCGCGCCGGAACGTGGCTGTGAACCCCGGTATCGTCGAATGAATATGGATGAAATATGTATTACGCCGCCATTCTTCATCCACCGGCTTAGGCGACCAAAGGTTTCGCCCTTCAGCCCGCTGCCGCCGGCTGCTCGAGCCCTTACATCCTCGAGCGCGGCAACAATTTCGTATTCATTGCTCGTGCCCGTCGATCGGCTCGAAAAGGATCTTCCTGCTCGACGCAGGGCGTCTGGTTGAACCGGGGTTCATCGTGGCCGACCGTAACCGGTCGTCCGTGACTTTGACGCCGCTGCGATGCACAAAGCGCCCTGTGGACGCTGGTTAATTAGATTGGCCGCGATCGCTCGCTACGAGACGCTAACCTGGCCTCGCATCGATGGATCGTTTCTACGGCCGGAAGCAACTGCGGGTTGGAAGGATTTTTCCAGAGACAATCGTGCTTTTCTGAAAATTCCGATCCGACATTCGCTACGCCTCGAAACGAAGTTCTGGAGCGATACATACCGCGATCATTATTGCGAAGCAATGGAATAAGGGAACAAAAGGAAGGAACGTAAGCGGAAGGAACGTGGCGAGGGTACAAGAGAAGAAATCGAGAAAAGAGACGCTAGTAACGCGATGTAAGGGACGAAAGGCAGTTGCGAAAAGATTGCCGGTCTGGGGAATAAGAAAAACCGGGAACAACGGCTTCTCGAGGCTGTGCACACGTAGAGCGGACTGAACCGAGCCAGAAATTTAATTTACCACTTTGCTCTAAGGTTATTCGGGAAATATTTCATAAAATTACCGTATTCTCCTTTGTGACCGCACGACTGGAATTAATACGGTTGCAACGAGGAATTAATGTAATTACAGCGGAAAGAACGTTCCCCGAAGAAGTTGCGAGAAGCAAAAGGGAAGAAAGCGTTCGTCGTTCCGTGTAACGTCGTATCCGTGATCAGACAAGACGGTCGTCCATGCGGAATACCGAAACAGATTCGTGCGATCGACGACGTCCGGGACCGATAAATCTCATCTTGATGGAAATCCTGGGCATTTTTAATATTCGTTTAATATTCCTCGACGTAAACTGTAAATTAGGTATATTCTGAAGAAATTCTCGCGAGCAGTAAGGCGCGAACGCGCGGAATGACATTACGGCCTTCTCTTGTTCTTTTGAATGACACCGCCGGGACGCAAGGGCCCCGTAATTCATTCTTAAGTTTAAATAATGCAAACTTTTAATGACCCTACCGCTCTCGACTGCTTCCACGCCTTTAAGAAGTGCCGTAGCTATTATCTTGCTTCGCTACCGCGTTGACGAGCATTTTTACGTTCGAGTAATGCAAAGATTCTTCGCGTAGTCGTTCTTTCCCGTAGAAATTTTAACAGGCCCGGACTTTTAATGTATTACTTTCCGTCGGACATTTCCAGGGAGTGAATTATCGAAGTTATTAGGGCTGGAAGAAAGTTCCTAACGAATCCTAAATACGTTTTCCGCGGATTCTGCGAATTGCAATTTGGATGTAAAAGTGAAATCCGTAACGAGTTTTGAATCCAACGCGATAATTCTTTGTAAGTTAACACTTAATCAGGTTGCTGCGAGATTCTTGTGTATCCTTAGATCATTGGATTACCGTATATAAAGGAGCATAGCCGATTCCTCGATCTCCAGTCGCCATTAAGGCGTTTCGTTTGCTGTTAACCGTACGTAGATCCATCTCCTACAAAATTTCCTCCCAGAATCCGAAAACAAAAGGGCAGCCGCGGCATTATCGGAATTGCATCGAGTCAGCTTTCGCTGTTCCGTCCATATTGAATTTCTATCGGTGGAATGAAGCGTGCACCTCCCTGTTTCCTGGCGTGTCCCTTCTACCTCCATCCCTCACGGTGTGATGCGTCGAAAAAGGAATCAAACTCTAGCCTGGTACCATCCTCGGACATTATCCAGCCGTGGATCTCGCGACACGAGTCCAATCACGTGGTACCATCGAAATTCCATTTCGCGCGAGTGTATATCGAATTTTCTTGGAAAAGTTAGGGTCGAAAAGTTAAAGATGAAGGGTTTGCAGGGTATCCTCGAGCGTGGATCGATCAATTGTTCTATTACACCTCCCTGATTGCAATCAATTTCTCGAAGTACTGATCCTGTCCCTCCTACATCCGTTCGCCTTGGTCTCAACGCGACCATTTGCTTCCCTACGCTCTAGTCCCGATCCCCTTTGCGTCTATTTGCTCGAACATACGCGGCACAAGTCTCACCTTCGCCCTGTCAACCAGTAGGGCACGCATTTATCGCTGGTACACGGTTGTTCGAAGAAGGACAACGAGCGCCGTTCTCGAGGCCGTACGAGGCTTTTACGAGCTCGCTGAACGATACGACGCATCTGCGCGCCGGCCGGAGGGAGATAAAAGCCTTTAAATATTTAGTCGAAACCAGAGAAAAAAATAGTCGGTTAGACGATAAACCCGGTCGAGCAGCGAGATAGTAAGGTCGGGTGGAAGGGTCGCTGGAAGAAACCGGTTGGGGGTCACGGATCAAGCATCCGTATGCATTAAACATGTCCTCCGCCAGTCTCTCTCCATCGCATCCATTGCCCTCGGACAGCCTATTCTAAGCGTCGCTGTACGATGGTCCTGCGATAGTGCTCGCCCCCTCGACCGATAATGCCTCCAATATTCGTCTCTCTTCGAGGCAAACGCCTCTGGCTGATGTACGGATTTTAAAACTGCGAGGGATGCGCGCCAAGGGTCCCTCTATTTCAGAGCTGGCTCCGTTTGAGCGCGGGCTGGTCGAAAATAGGGGTAGGAATGGGAGGAGGAGAATAGCGATTTCTGGAGCCAGGGTGTTCGTATCTGAAAGAAAATGTTTGGACGAGTGAGATGAATCGACTAGGTTCGAGCATGTTGTAACGATATCAGGAATGTGACGTTGAAATTCTTAATAGGTTTATGCGCTATCTTCTAATAAAACGTAAAAATTGTTAACACTTGAATGAGAAGTGAAAAAAAGCTACTCGAACATTTCATCAATTAACACAACTTTTACAAGGTGCTCGAGAGAAAGCAAGAATCCCTCGTTACCACCCTCTCCCAACCTCGCGAAGGCAATAAAAAGCAAACGAGTAACAAAGAAGAAGCATCGATGGCGGCCATTGGGAGCACGCGGCGCGCGGAGCTGGCAGCATTTCGTTACCGCTGCAGGGGGATTCCATTCAAATTAATAATGCATAATCCGCGTGTTCCTCGCCGTCCGTGGGCAGATTATATCGACGTGCGTCGTCGTGGTCGTCGTCGGACGGCCGTCGGGCAAATGAAAATCGTGGCCCCCTGCAAAATGTACCGATTTTCCGAAAACGCGGCCGCGTTAGCCACCCCCTCTCGTTCGTGTTACGTCCGTGCACGGTCAGGATAATCCAACGCGTGCTGGACCAACCCCCGCGGCCGGACGCTGATCCGTTTATTGCGTGGAATATTACACGGCGTCGGCGCGGGGATTAATAATGAACGGCGACGTTGTCGCGCGTAGGCACCGCCGATTATCGCGTTTTACAATGGAAATCGCTCGCGAAGTGTCCGTGTAATGGCAAACACCGGATCCGATTTAATGAAGCACCGATGCTCGATCAAAGGCCGGCTCGCGCGGTGCTGTTCAGCGACAACGAAATGCATTTGCACGATACATTTCCTCGTTCCTGTTGCAGCCCTCCCCGCGCGCTCATCGAACCGACTCTTCCCTTTTTCCCGCAATTTTGTTCCACCTTCGCATGTTTATTCTGTACATACGTACGTATCGCCTTCGGAGTTTTAGGTTTGTTTCTTTTAAATTTATTCTTTGATATTATAAAAGGCGTTCCACAGACACGCTCGGATATATTTACGCGACGCGGTTTTCATTTTTTATCCAAAGTGCTGGGCGTAACGACAACTTCCTTTCGTTAATGGCTTCTAGCGGTGAACGCGTAATCGATATATTTATGCGTGAAAGTTTGAATTAAAATACATTCCGCGTCGCTCCGTACCCCTCTTACACGCGGCTCTGAACCAGTTTTATTCTCGAATTAAACCCGTAATTTCGCCCGTTAATGGGATTTTCATCCCGCGGAGGATGCAGATTCCCGACTGCGAAATGAGACCGGAGGTACTTGATACTGTAATTTTTAAACCGTCTCACGCTATGGCAAAAACTCCTCTGTCATATCTCCCTGACACAGGTAGGTATTCAACGTCACGCTCGTTTATTCCTATCGTAACGAACGCCGCGCTTTTCACAGCCACCCTGGCGAACGCTTTTTCGTTTCCATCCGCTGTAATCAGAATTTCATTGCGTTCGTAATTGTTTACATTACAATTACCACTAACAATCCCACCCCTCTTTTTCTAACTTGCGCACGAACATCATAAAATTATAGTGCAAAGCCAATCTTCCGACCGCGCCAACCTTGCTCCATACCCGATCGCCATGATTCTCGATACAAGAAACCCCCTCGTACGGAATCGAACGGCGCTGAAATTTCCCTGGTCGACCACCGAGGAGCTCGCGCGACGCGTTTTACAAGGTAACAGAGTTAGCGATAAAGTTAAAGGGGTGAGAAGGAAGTATCGCGGGCGGCGGTTCAGCGGCCAGGTCACCGACAGCCGTTCCTTTTATTTTCTTTTCATTTCGCCGTGCCGTCTCTGCGGGCGCGGACCCCGGCTCTCGCTAAGGAAAAAGTAATATCGCTCGATGGAAAGCCTGCCTCGAAGCCATACGGTGTACGGTGCCGGTGAAAATTCGATAAAACAAACTGCACCGCTATAGAACCGGCTCAGCTGCGGCGCGCCGCGGAGGCGTCGCTGAAGGATGGATCTTGGACAAGTTATCGCTCGGTGTCCCGCGCTAGGCGTGGCAGCCATCAAAGTTTCGCGACGTGAAATCGCCGTGGGAACGTCGAGCCGATCGAACCGGCAGCCGTGAAATTCGCGCGACAGATTTTCTCCCGAGACTAGACGAGGAAAATGGCTGGTCGATCGGCCGCTGGATTCGAGGCTCGACGAGGTCTCCGCGCTCCGTTTGCGCTGGTAGTTCGCCATTGTGGCTGACAATTTGGGGAGCGATAGACGAGAGGAGGCTTCGTTTTCGAGGCAGCACTTTGCTTTGGAAATTTCGGTAGCAGTCGGTGCGTGTAGCAGTCGAATGATATTGGGTGGCATTAGTAACGACCACCATGTTTCGCGATATACAACAACTGGATCAATGTTTCCGTGCAAATTGAATTATTTTGGAAGCGAAAACGTTCCGCGGAGAATATTCGCGAAAGTGTCTTTAATAAATGAGTACGAATTCCTGTCGTAATCATCGCTGAGATCAGAGAGCTAATTACAATTTGATAGAGGAACAACCGCGATAAGGTACTAGAAATTGGACGGAACTTTGGACGAATTCTATATTCATCGTATAAATAATTCAGGAACGGATCCACCGCGATGGCACGAATAAACATACTTAATAGTAATTAATCTTGAATAAAACATTGACGTGGAAAATAGATGTTAGTCGGAAAGAAACTCTTGTTTCAATTTAAGATTAAGATTTGCAGTTTTGTGTCCTTCTCTTATGTCCTTCAAGAATCAAACGCCAAAGGATCCAGCTGCTCATCCATATTTATAAAACCTCACCAACGTCATATTCCCTCCAGGGGAATTCAAAACCGTGACAAATACACTTTATTCAGGAAGAAGGAGGGCGCACGGTCTATTTACCCGAGATAGAAATGAAAAAACGGTGTATTAAGAGGAGAGCTTCTGGAACAAATGGCGGAGCTTTCGAGCTTTCTGTATAAGAATCGACAAGAAACGTGTGCCGCTTGCTCGCGGCCTGATTTATGTCCGCTCGTAAGAATTCCAACGCGCTGAATGTATCTCCGTCATATCGATTCCGTCTCGTACTTATCTTTCGTTCATAGGAGCTAGTTAACCAAGTGGATTTCGAACGAGGTCCTTGAAATTGTGTTGAAGTTTCAGCGAACGTCGTGACGAGTAATCTTTTCGAATCTTCTTCTCGTTGAACAATTTATGGCGATATGATATCTAGAAACAAACTTAAGCGACAACACGTTACTTCTTTGCATTTGAATGATAAAACAACAGTTAATAGGAGCTGCGACTCCTGGCACAGACATCTTAACCTCGACACGAAATGTACGTATAACATTCGCTACGATCCGCGCGTTTTATATTTACGCACCGTTTTTATGCTGGACTATAAAATCGTTCGAAAACCGTATAAAACCTCCATCGGGCGGAACGCATCGTGGATACATGGATGTGGGTATATGGGATCTTGGTGAAGGCGAAGCATGCGAAGCTAACCGCGGAACTAACAACGGGAAGAATTATGGGTCCACGTAAAATATGTAGAGGTGACGTAAGAAAAATTATAGCTGAAGGTTTCTGTTTTTTCGAAGATAAGGTAGCGGGTGAATAGAAACGCCTGCTTTTCTCTCTTGATTTATTCTTTCCTCTTGGGATATGTTATTTGTATATAACGCTCTGGTGGACAAACTTCCAAATCTCTTTGTGGTTCTCTAAATGGAGCATTGAATAATATCACATACGTATCATTTGTCATGCATCTCAGCTTAGATGACTGTATCAGTAGTAATAGTCAATAATACGACAGAACACAATAATCTAATATTATTGCTCTACCTCTTATTCTTCTTCGTTTTCTTCCTTTCTTCTTCTCATCATAACTATTATTATATAAACGATAGATAGATGCACCGAAACCTTAAATTATAATATAAACTCGTCGAACAACCGAGCGCATCCATCGCCTGTATCAATCGAGCCACTTCAACTCAGTTGACCGAGATAAATCAACTGGAATCGAATTTATGGGGCTAGATTTACAGCAAAGCAGAACATCGTTTCGCGATCTCGTCGAGGGCAGCCGGCTCTGGTTCTTCTCCCTCGTCACTTCCGGTCCCCTTCTCCTTTCTTATCGTACACAACGTCGAGCGCGTGCATCGAGAAACTCATTTCTCTGGATCTAGCCGCAAGCTCATTCAGATGTCCGCAATCGATACACGGGTGGTTTTGTCAGGGAGCTTCGTTGACCGATCTTGAGAGCCGGGTCCTTTGTGAACGTCGCCGCAGTCGCAGAAACTTTCGAAAGCATCGCGAAGTCGGTCGATAAATTCGCGACGATCCTGGTCGATTCTTTTGTTGCCTTCGCGGTTTCAGAAGTTTCGTATTATTTATCGTCCGTTGTGCAACGCGGACGGTTCCTCGAGAAAACTTCTTCGAAGCACCCCCTTTGTGACGCGAGAGATCTGATTCATTCGTTAAGTAAAATTCTCGCGACGGTGTTGTTGAATTCTGCGGACGCGTTTCATTGGTTAGAAGTTTGAAGCGAGACTCTGACGCGCGCCCGTTGCTCACGGCGCCTTGATTGGCAGAAACAGAGTTTCATAAATTCGTATTATTATTTTGCAAAATGAGTAGACAGAGATTGTAATTATAATTAAACAGAGTTTCATTAGGAGCGCGCTGAATTTCACGGGCATCGTTACAGCCAGCCCACACGAAGAAAGAGAGAAACTTCAGTAAAATGAACAATAGAATAAGCCACCAGCAAGTAGAATATGCGCACTTTGTTCCGACGCGGCGAGCGTACGAAGCAGTATTAGCTGTCGTGGCATCGCTGCGAAAAAAGTTTCTCTCTATAGAAGATTAACATTTCCAATATACAAAACCATTTATCTCATACAACGCTAGTTAAAAAAAATGTCGGTTCTGCCTCACGAAACCACCATTAAAGTCGACAAAATTCAATCGAGATCCAATGTTCCCTCTTTCACCCTTCGCAGAAGGGTGCCTTTTACGTGGCGGTACGAAGCGGTCCCTTTTTCGACCTCGGGCCAAGGGTAAACTGCCAAACTAGGAAGTTCCCCTAACTATCGTCCCTGGAACCGTGAGGTGTGGTATCAAAGTGACGGTAACGTCGACGAGACGGACGTAGAATCGAAGATTCAGGGTGACACGGAACGGGTGAAACTGGAAGCTGAATTGCATGTAATTGACCCGGGTGGGACAAAGCACGCTCATTAATCAATGGTGACGTAGGGGTTGACGTCGCGTCCCACGGGTTGGCGCAATGCAGGCGCGCTTACCGGTCCATTTATTTACCATTAACGGCTCATTAGTGCGGCAGCATTCATCTGTCTGGGGCTGCATGCAACTGGCCTCGCTCTTTTCAAGCGCCGCAGAAACGGGCCTATTCCGCCTAGAATTGCCAGGACAGCTTTCGCTGATGCCAATTCCACCGCGTTTCCATTGGTCCCTGTTATCGAGTCATCCGACTGGTTCGCAGGAATTGAAAGGACCGTGTTATTCGAACACCGTGCGCACACGCATACCTGTGGCGCGCGTCGCAGTATTAACGTTAGCGTTAACGCCTAGGTGGTCCTACTGTTTCGAACATTGTTGCGCGTTTTCGAGCTACGCGCGAGCCTCGAGTTATAATGGACATTTTTGACGCGATCCGCAATATTTTTCAAATACCCTTACAAATAAAATACGATATTCCGTGGATAGATTTATTCGAGGAACAATCAAAATCAAATCAAGCCCCCCATAAACTGTGGCCCATACAATGATTGTATATACCAAAACAGCAGTTAAATTGCAATTACACCTTCGGTAGGTTCTAACAATTTGCATCAATAAATTGTTGCCATAAATGGATTACGCGTGCACTACAGTTTCGAACGTAATAGCAACGTGTGTTATTGCGCAAACTGCAAACAATATCCTTCAGTTAAAAATGCGTTATCAATTACACTTCGATTAACAACGAACGGTAATCTATCGCTGCGTCGAACGCATTGGGGTTTTTCAATCCCGTTTCGCGAATTTATTTTTTCACGTCCGCCACTCGGACCTTAAATTCATGAGGAAGAGAGACGGATATATGTTTACGGGGTGCCACGCGTTTCGAACGCTGTGAATTTTCCAACAAATCGCAAAGCAGAAGCGTGAGACTCGTCGTCGGTGCTTTCGCGCGGGCGTCAACTTTTCCGACCTGAAAGCGCGGTAACGACTCTTTGAAAATATCTATCCGTCGATGTTCCCCGTGCACTCGCACGTTACACGACGGAGACGAGCGGTTTAAACATTAACGGACGGACTGGTCAAAAAAAAAAAAAAGAAAATCATCTCGTTCGCGGGAGACTACCGGCAAACGAACTGTTCGTAAATGTTTCATGCGTATTTAAAAATTTATGCGCGAATTACGGGGCGGGCCGTGCTCTCCCGTGGAAGCGGGATCAGGTTCAATATGTACCCACGAATTCGAGTCGGTTCCAATGCGGAAGTTTCGTGGTATATGAATACCACTCATAAAATTACTCGTCGAGCTGATGTTTTATTCCACGTGTCTGCGAAGTGCTCGAATTGTGCAAGCTCGTATCGAACCCTGGGAGTAGTGCCAGAGGGGTGGAGGTAGTTGACGATGGTTGCTGGTGAGCCGGTGAAAGAAGGTAATTTGGTTATTTTTGTCCTCTTCTGCTAGCGTATACTTTGTGGTGCACTGCTTTCGAAGTAGAATTCGAAAATGCACGCATAAATAATCCGACAGATACGAGCGTTGGCTCCCTTTTGCGTTTTGTAACAAACGAATGTACCAGTGGCCTTCGGTGGTAGAATGGTACCAAGAATACGTTGGTGCACAGATGTGCCTCTGCGCGTGTGTGTTCGTATGTTGCAGCAGTGTCCACACATTTATCACGTCACAATCGATACGATT
Organism: Xylocopa violacea; assembly: GCA_963969225.1. Taxonomy (NCBI): domain Eukaryota; kingdom Metazoa; phylum Arthropoda; class Insecta; order Hymenoptera; family Apidae; genus Xylocopa; species Xylocopa violacea. Next base: position 32,241,743 of record CAXAJV010000005.1, on the reverse strand, counting down.
CTATTTGACGCGCACTCCCATTCCTACTAATCATGGCGACTGGCGACGCGGAAACCTACCCCTTCGCTGGGTACGTGGCGCGACGAAGAACTTCGACTTCGCCGTTGAAAGGCGTTAGCAAGATGATGCTGGTCGCTGTTTACCCGACCCACGTTACCTTCCAAGAACTGGAAAGTTTAATTACACGGAGGCGAGACAGTCTCTCCGGAAACTTGGACGCGCCTTCGCTTGTAGTCGCTGACCACTTTGACTCGGGCGTCTTTGATTTCGCCCTGCCTGTAATAACCGTCCAATTATGCGTTTCGATCGATGCTCCTGTTAAGGTCGCTCGTTTATTCGGATAAACGGGCGAAACGAAAAGTCTCGTTTCGCGTCGGGCGATAAAAATCCGAGCGAAAGTATGGCTGGCGCGGTTGCTCTTGAAAAATGTTCCGCGTCGTGGCTAGAAATCGTCGTTACCGAGGATAACCGCGAATCTGCCTCGTCCTCCTGGCGGATAAACCAACCGGCTGGCAAATAAAATCCTTTCGAGCATACGAACCGGGGAACGAAGTGCGTATTCGATACACGTACGAACGTAGCGGTAATAAAGGAAGGTAATAACTCGGTTCTGCCCTACGAACGTACTGCGAAATACCTTCGCCAGCCTGTTCCATCTCGCTATCTATTAACCTTTCCTTTCTCCCAGCTTCTCTCGCTTTCGTTGCTCGTCCCGTGTAACGTATATACGCCTCCACAGGCTCTAGACGTATGGCCCTTTACGATCAGGATAAAAATCGGAAGCCTGCCTCGCCACGATTTTACGATATCGTGACTCGCTTTTTCCTTTTGTTCCTTTTACGATCGATTTCCCTGGCGAAACTTCCATTTCGTTCGAGCCGTGATTTTTGCGTGGGTAAGAGGCACCGTATAAGTAAAGACCGTTCAAGGTCACTTGCTTTTGGCGACGCACGAAACAATTTCGCGATCTCTCTGCTCTGTTTGTGTACAGCGCGGTGTGGGTACAGAATACTCGTAGAGACAGATGTTGACTCCATTTCACTTTGGCTGTCTCTTCTACTCGTGTACCTCTAATGAGATACATATTGGTTCGATCAAACGAGAATACTTCCAAGACTTTCGAGAGTTTCCTGTATCGTATCACGTTATAATTAATGACTCGATGAATTTCAGAGCTGCGTTCTCGAAAGCTCGATGGAAGAGAGGTGGCCTTGAGCGATCTCCGCTCGATAGCCTTCGCCATAGCGTCGAGGGAAGTGGATAACGTTTCCTTTCTTCGTTGTCCGCCGACAGAAGGCGAATATCCGGTGCGCGCGTTGTTTGCATACGAGTCGCCTTACGCGCGCGAGAAAGTGGTGACCGTTTCTCAGCACGTAGTCGTAATCTTTTACGGCGCACCGCCGTGACAGGATTAACGTCGCGGGGCTTACAGCCGCCCCGTATAATTTTATTCCCGCTTATCGTGCGAACGTAAACTGCGTCGCGTTCGGTTCGCCATATTTTATCCAATAAAAGCGAGCCATCTTCCGGTTCGCCGCGCAGGGAGAGAGGTCTCGTACAAGTTCTCGTCGGACGCTTCGCCTTTAATTTGCCAGTAAAAAGTTTACTCGAAAATTCCTCTAACGAGGGTAACCTAAGGTACATCGACGATCGACGGGCCCATCGTTAGCCGGAAGAAGGGGTGCTCTAGCCAGGTGTACACACACGCGATGAATCCCGATCACGTAGACGCGACCCATGCAGCGGAACGGCGCATCCATTCCGGGGGTTACTGAGGAGCCACGGCCCGCCAGGATAATGTCCGGATTCGTATTCCCACGTGGTGCCAGGATCATGTAGATCCGCCTGCCATTATCGGGAAATCCGCCTATCGAAAACGTGATACCCGTCTTTTGCGGCGCGTAAATCAAACCGCGCACCGCCGCCAGGGGGATATTCCAGGACGCTTTTAGCCAAGGCCCGATCCGAGGAGGCTGCCGGACGGATTTCACGATTCTGTCTGAACCAATTGTCATCGATAGGGCTCCGAGGCGGTCGAACGAAGGGCTTCGCCCCTCGACGAGGCGGGGGTTTCACTCGCGGTCGAATCGTGCGGCAGAATATGATTTTTAAAAGTGAAACTCTAGGAAAGCGTAACCGAGGGGGAGGAATAGCTGGTCTGGTGTTTAACAAAGGAGGAAAAGATGGGTGAGATATTGAAAACGGAGACGCAGCTGGATGGTGGTTGTCAGTTCGCGTTTCAGGGGTCGATGGCGCAGCTGGGTGTTGGATCGGTCGGCGAATCGTAGGACGGTTCGAATCGGCGGGACTGTTGCGTCCGAATTCCGTTCCGCAGGCCGAGATTTCGATCGATGATCCTCTATCAGTCATGCGTTTACACAGATTGCTCGTCCGTTGGCATATCGAAAATACTTTCTGACGGGCAGTGCATGTATGGATTTTCGACCGTCGACGAATTGCTGCGGTGAAAATGTCGAGTTGGTTGTTGTTCTCTTTTTTCCATTTTTCGTTTGCAGAGGTTAAGGTGAATTTACTTTGACGTTCCGTGATGGATATGTGTTAGCGTCGCTGGGGAAACTATGCGCGTGACATTGTTGGCGTTTCTTCAATTAATTTATTCGTAAACGATTATTCGTAGCCGATTCGGAATTGCACCTGATAATCCTGATCACTGAAAAGATAGTTCATTTACTAAGAATACGTAATAAAGTAATTAACCCTATGTTTAATATTATTTCGAGCAACCTCGAGCAACCTCGAGCAATTGCGCCATTAAAGTCCATGTTATGATCGAATGACCATAGAGACTTGATAACATGCGACTTGCTACTAGATTAGAAGGATAATTAGAACCTACCTCAGAGCAAATCACCAGGGACATCGTTGCAGCTCGTAGGAAGCGTCATCCTAGACGTTACCTTTAGCATGGAATCAGTAGACTCGCGAAGAAAGTGACGCTGTGTAAATGTTTAAATCAAGTAGAATCTTCTTGAAATTTTGATCAAGTAATTTAGAGATTGCGAAGATCGAAAATTGAAAATTTAAATTATGTTAAATCTTATATTCCCAAGTCAATGGACTCTTGGTACCCCAGCGAGGACACCCTTCGCGCTGGTAAACGTTGCCAAAACCAGTCGAGTCGATAATTGGCGCGGTGTCCGTCGACGGTGTAGGCTGCCAGTCCCGGTGTTTCTCGTTTAAATATATCAAAAGGCTGATCGAACGAATTTATAAAGCACGACCAAAACAAAAAACGAAAAAAAAAAAAGAAAGGAAGCGAAGGATAAAAAGAAACGAGAACGAGGGGGTGGGTGGCGAACGTGTTGGACGGCTCGATTGATTTAACCGTAACTTTGGTTGCGTCTGGCTGGATTATCAAGAACTTAACGAACCATTGAAAAAGTTCGCCAACCCACCACCGCACCCTGCGTTATTTAATTATAGCTTCGCGTCCGATGAATTTCGCTCGAATCGGCAAGCGGCGGAATTGATGCACGCGAGGCAGACGCTCGCGATCAACGCGTTCCACTGTCCCTTTGTACGAGTTATTTCGATCGTGAATAAACTTCGCGGATGTAACTGGAGAGTGGACCGTCAATCCTTGGAATATCGAGACTTTTATTAAAAATTAGAATTAAAATTTCACTTCGAAAGCGTCGGAACGTTCGTCGAACGCGCACGAATCGATAGTCGACTCGTCGAAGGCGTTCCTCGCGTTAAAATCGTGATGTGACCTCGTTGACAGGCCTTATCCGCGCGATTTGAATCGAAGAAAGAGTTCGTCTTATTTCGATGCTTCCCCTAGTCGTTCAGCCGGAGATTTATAAATATTAATGGCCGTGAACGTTGTATATACGCCAGCGGAAGATCTCCATGAAAATGGCGGGGCCTATAGGCTTTCGCGGGAGATTTACGCCGCCACCGGTTTGTATTCGAGGCTCGACGAATGCACGCCCGTTTTCATTGATATTCGCTCTGATATTTCGTGGCTGTTATTCGATTTTTCGCTCGACGCCGATACGCAAACAGCGGGCTTACTTGTAGCTTTTTGATCGCTCTTGAATATCGCTCGTTCATATTTCTCGATCGGCAAATGGACTTAACAGGTGTCGGAAAGGGGGGCGAATGTTGATTTGTTATCGTTTAAAAGGATGAAAGCTTTCACGGGTGTGGTTAATGGAATAATATTCTGTTTCGCGATGACAGAAATTGTCGACACGGTTCGGAAGTTGAATGAAAGTAATTGTATCGATGCGGTATATGTATATTCTATTTTCAAATATGGAAAGCGGACGTATCGATTGCGAGCATTCGATGCTTCAGGTTCGGAGACAGATAGCGTGTCTCTTGATAGCGATGCTCGAAATCCTCGACGTCCAAACGATTTGACGAAAAAGGATATTTTTACGTTCAACAGTTACTCAATTTCACCTTGCAAATTTATTTCACCACACAGAATCACTCTTCTCGTCGACTCTTGCTACAATTCACCAGACACTCGGCACACAAGCGTTCATTACCTCTGCAAACAGCGATACGTCATATTCCGTGGACGGTAACCGCGAGACAAAAGGGAGGGAAAAAGGACGATCAAAACGCTCCGCTGCAAACCGAACGCCGACAATACAAACGAACCCCGGAGACAGTATTGTTTCTCTCGGTGAGCAAACTCTCCGCTCTCTCGCTCCGAGCGAACGGAAGCCGACGCGTGCGTCTTGCATTAATCAGAATATTAAGTCTGTTCGTTTTCCGCGCGCCACGAGGAAGAGGGGCGGAAAAGTGGGGACGGTTGAGAAAGGGGTGGCAAGGGGCGCGCTCCCTCGCGTAATCGCGCGCGGAATTCAGTCCTCCCCTTGCCTTTTCAGTGGCCGCCTCTTCCGCTCGCCGCGAGGGTTCCGCGCGGGCGACAGAACCGAGGCTATTTCAATTCTGTCGCGTTAAACCACCGGCAATTACCGTTAAAATTACACGATACTTACCGAGCCACCGAAATTTTGCGCCGCTCCGCGCCCCCCATTATTTCCAGCCGCGCTGCTCTCGGCTGTGGCGTCTGCACGCGTTCCATTGTGAGCCGAGCATAATGCCAGTGACTCCTCGCAACCACCTGCGTTCACCTTTTTCACCCGGGTGTGCTCAAGAGCGAGTCAACTGGACGCAACGGTGGATCCATTGAAATACGAGTGATCGTTGTCGACTGTGCATACTGATTCGTCACTTGCTCTACAGGGTGCTTCACGCAACAGGAAAAAGTCCTACTCCCTTTTTCATTTCGATTCAGAAAATTGTACCGTTTTCAAGAGGAACTTTGGGATAGCAGAATATTACTTTTTTCCACATTTTTTTGCGCGTATAAAATATACAAAATATGGCTGCTGTCCGCAGCCAGCATCGATTGCGCAACGAATATACAGAACGCGTTAGCGTTCGGTTTGATAACAGAATTTCGAAAAAGTTTCCGTTCCCTCCGGGTTACGTTAATGATATTGATCTTGGCTGGGGGGATGATTGCTGGGTCCGAGGAATTCTTCCCTCTTATACTTCTTATGCTTCCGGTATGTCAGCCGCTCCCTGATGAAGCGAACGGCAATGTTTGCGAAACGTCGACGACAAGAATTTTTAAGAGTCCAGAAACTATTCGGCTTGGCCAAGTCCAATACAACATACTTTATCCCAAGTCGGGGGAAACTTTCCTCGTGGGAGCGCGAGGCGAAACCTCTCGCTAAAACGATAATACAAACGGTAAATTTCCTTGTTCCCTCTTAGAAAAATAAGTCGCGCGATCGAGTTGCTGGTTTACGAAAGAAAATCGAAAACAACGGCGAGAACTGAATGCGAAAGAAACACAATGGTTTCGAGTCCCCTGCGAAATCAATCGAATGGATCCAACGAATTGTGCAGTCCCCGAGGTAACGCTGACGACGCGTGGATAGATGGGCAGTTGGCCGGTCACGACGAAAACGATCCACTAATTCGTCCCGCACCGATCGTCGAAGCCGCAATTTTAACCGAGCAGCCGTAATTAAGCGGGCTAAAACTGGATAATTGATGGTGGCGCGTGTAGGACAGGCGAAGGGGGTGGCTCGGCCGGATCGGCAATATTGGCGACGCGGCTTGGTTTCGGAACATAAATCGAACGAATACCCATACATGTATATAAACATACACTTTATTATGATAATTTATAATTGCATTCGTATTCACAATGAATATGCGCAATAACGTATTGTAATTAGATGTACAAACTGGTCTATGGAGTAATAACCTAGACTAATCAAGTTTTGCGGTTGATTATATACGGCCCACGTGCGAACCGATCCCGTGTCGATCCATCAACTCCGTCCGCGACTTTTCCTTTCGTTAAGCGTCGTTCAGATCGGTCAAATTATTGCAATCGCGCGAACGCTCAAAGTCGCTCCGATTTTGATTCATTTTTCGCAGTCGCGACTTCGTTTTTCACGCGTTTCTATGTTTGATTGTTTCAAGTTGACACCGCGTACAGCGCACGAAAGTATTGGAAAATCCATGCGATTTCATTTAAAACGTGAAAGAATATTTCGAATCGAGTACCAGGTTCAAGTTTGCGAGATGAATTCAAGTTATTCGAGTTAAAACGCTTTTGATTAATCTAAAGGAGACGTTGCGTTCCTCAAGTCGAGGTCGTGGAACGTTAGATCGACATTGAATCCCGGTCCGTTGGTTCAGATTATCGTGTTTCAACGGCGATCGATTCTCGCGGAACGATCGACCCTGCCAATTGGAAACTTTGACTTTGGAAAAGGAAAACGCGAAAGTAGCGCGACAAATAGTTTCTGCGAACGATTGTTAACTTTCGACATTGTGTTCTCCGGAAACTGGTAGGAACTGAACTGGTTCGCGATCCATTAACGAACTAATGAAATTCATCGTCCGATTTCCCGATTTCACGTTGTCACAAGTGTGAGCCGTTTTAGTTTCCGTTCGTCACTTTTACGTACCTTCCTCATCGTACGGTAAGTTCGTTCTTTTCTTTCCTCGTAGGCATTTTCAAGGACTGCGACAAACAAATAGGAACGAAAGTTTGAAAGAATTGTTTTCTGTTATCATGAAATTGTTACGGTTGAAAAAATGAAGCCGTAGGTTTCTTTTATTCGTGTTGTACTGTACACAGTATAAGCGATGAACAGCTCGTCCGTCTGTTTCGTCTTACTTCGCTGAGCAATTATTGTAACAATTTCGGTACCGTTCAGGTAGTAAAGCATAGCTATATAAATACTTCTCCGTTACTATTCGTTACGATAATAAAATAACGTTTACATCGTCGTCTCAAGGAATTACAGCTGGATCCTTAAATTACATCGATTCCATTGCAACCACCGTTTCGAAACGCGAGGTGCCATCGTGCCAGCTTCTCCGAGCTCTCAGCCGCTCCGATTCGCGCGCGCGCGCGCGCTACTTTAAACGCTAAACCTGCCTTCCATGTTTCTTTTTAAGATTCAAGCGAACGATATTCACATTAATCTTGCCGCGTGTGCAAGAGGTGTTGCGTGTCTGGAACAGCGAACAATTTACAAGATACAAAATACTTATTAGTAGGTTAAAAAGAATTCCTCGAAACTATCATAGGAATAGGTACGAACCGTACAAGTTTAGAAGAATTCATTAGAAGGATCAAGATCTACCAGCGACCGTGTGTCTACCGTTAAAATGATAAATTAGCGATCATTTCAAGATCAATGCAACAAGATCGCGAGCAAAGAGAACAGCGTAATCGACGATTTTTTCGAGTATTTTGATTGAATAGTTGTACACATTGTTGGCTTTACCGACTATCGTCACTATCTGTACAATTGTTTGTTTTAGTTCTAACAAAATTCGCGCCTTTACCGAGATCCTTGCTCCCTTCAATAAATTCAACCAGTCCGTACAGTTTGTACACCTATTCTTATAACGCACCCTGTATACAATCTCCAAGTACATATACTCGACCGATCCTCCAGCTAGCCCTCGATTCGACGGTGGGACAATCCTCAAAAATATATGTCGTTCACGCAACACCCAGCACACAGCTCCGACCGAAGCAACGTCGACGCACGTGCAACGGGGGCGCACTTAAAAAAATATTTCATCTCGATCGAATCGACCTTCAGCGACTACCGGCTACACCACCGACCCGGTTGTCTCGCGCCCCACTCGTAACTGGCAACGGGGTCGGTCCTCGGAAGCGGTTTCGTGAGGTAAATTGCTGCTTGGCCAATGACAGTCGTCTCCTCTGTTTCGTCACCAACGTGCTTCGATTCGAAAATTTTCGACGAGAAAAAGAGCTGAGGGTTTGGGGATTGGGGGGTGGGAGGGGTGGTTCGGTTAGGAAAAGAGGAGGAACACGGGGGTCGCGGGAGGAGGCGGAACGTGTACGCGAACCAACGCAAATGTTATCGAGGAATTCGCGTCACGTCCGTGCACCTTGACGTATGCGAATCTTATTCGATGCTAGCATCGCGCACGACCCTCCCGCACGCTACCCTCCTCTTTCACCCTTCTCAGACTCTCCAGAGCGACCGATTCGATGACCGCCCGAGTGGTAGTCCACTCGAATTATTATTACTCGAACGTACAATATCGTAATAGAGAATTGTTCAATAAGCATCACCGGAATATTTCGATGTTTTCACGGTTCTTTCCTTCTTTCCTCTCTTCTTTCTTTTTTTTTTTTTTTTATTAGTGTACAGCGTATATACATTGGTCTCCCATTAAGTTTTGGCAACGTTTCGACCAAGGTGTTCGTTTAAAGGGACAATTTAGCAGAACGGGCCATCGGGAGCGCGCAATCAACGAAGAAGCGAAAGGGGAAATGGAAGGAGCATCCTGCGTTGCTCGTGACCTCGTTCGTACGAGAAACTTGGACCGAAGACCCTCTACCACGATGATGAGCAGCCTGCGCCTCGTTCAAGTTGTTTGTACGACCGCCTTCGGTCAGATAAAATGCAAAATCTTTGCGTCTGGGGGTAATCTGTATGAATATGTAAAATAATTTTCGAAAATGTAATTCGAAATGCTCGCGTGTGCGATAAAAACAAATAAAATTATCAAACGTCCACTCGTTACTGTATTATCTTCAATTTTTGACTGGATGTGTGGACGAAAGCACTCGCCACGATCGAGCTTCGTTGCGATTGAAATCCGCGAGACTCCGATGTTTCAAAGAGTGTAACAGCAACACAAGGGCGCTCCATTTTCCGATGGAAAGACGCCCCAATTGATTCGTTTCCTTTTACTTGTAGGGCGTGAAATGTTTCGATTTCTCGGGCGCCAGTAGTTGATTTTAAATGAAACTTCGACTGATCGGTTGTATTTTTGGCGACCTGGTTCAATCTGGGTCGGGCAGTTTTTTTAAGACCAAGCTGTTTCTGTGTAATTATTTCTCCAGCGACCCGCGACAATTTAATATTATTGAGCCAAGAACTGACGGCGTCCAAATATTGATTCGTTAAATTTAGCTGAATAACCAAGAATTAACTGTATCTTGACAGGTGATTACTGATAGACAATTATTAATTTATAGTTACCCCTTGAAGGTAGAATGAAATTTAATCAAATCAATTTAATATTAGCCACCGGTTCGAAATTTAATAATAGCGAATCGATAGATTCGAGTTTAAGTAATAACGGTAGAAATCGTAGTTTTCAATTTTTTTTTTGCGACACACTGTAATTCAGATATTCGAGGTAGAGAACGATTCCGCGAGAATAGAAGTTAGAGGCAATTTAGTTTCGAATTGGTGAAAAAGGAAAAAAGCCCGGGAACTCCTACCGTTTCGTCCCCTAAAATTAAATTCCATAGCGCTCCGCAGGTGACCGAAATTAAAAACAATTGCTCGATAACTCGAAAGATCCGATCGTTAAAATAGAGATAGTTTAATAAAAAGATCTGATGAACGTTTAAACCGTAACGCGGGATTCTCCCTGCGTTCGTAAAGAACATAAAAATTTCAATTCCAGCCGTTTACCATTTTCATTTAGGCGACTGTAGTTGCTGAAGTTGCACGCGTGTGCGACGAATTTGAAAATCGCAGCGGACAGCGTCTCACCCGAACGTTCGAAACGTTGCCGAACAAAGCTCATCGAGGAATGACGTACATCATTATTATTCACCGTCGCTTCTCTTCCGTCAGCGCGCATTTCCTTACTCGATACTCATACAAAAGCCATACCAAAACGGCAAGAAACGCCTGTACGTTCGTTAAACGCTAAATATTGGCACCGTGTAATTACATACGTGCGGAGAACATCACGTGTTCGGCGATTAGAGACAAAACACGCACAGAAATATTTCGAGGAAAACCCTTACCACTTACGACGACAGCGAGTCGAGCGAAGCGCCCAATTTGTACACGTCTCTGTACGCTCCGCGTGCATCCTCGTCAAACTCGTGTGAAAAATAAATTCGAGGGCACGACACATGGGGCCCTCGATTGTTCAGCGCTCTCCGTGTCGTCACGAAACACGGACCGAGTAACGTAACCGAGTTAACGATATTTAATATTTACACACCACCGCGGGCTTCTCCAGTCATACGTGAGTCCACGTTGTCCGTAACGAAGGCAAGCCTTTGTCTCGTAGGAACGAAGTAGGGAATGAAAAATACTCTTCGAAACGATGCGGTTTGCCCCCCTCGTGATCGTGCAACCCTCGCTGTTCAGAGTCGACTCGCGTTCAATGTCATTGCGTATCGCGACTGTTCGTAACTTTTGACAAAAATTATTAATCTACACCTTAGTTGCGGACTGAGTTTCCGAATCGTCCCACGTTCAATTCCTTTCGTTAGGCTGTAGCACATGAAACGTCCGTTTGAACGTTTCGACGCGCACCTCGACAATTCTTGCGTTTGAAACTTTGTCGATCGCATAAGAAGTTAGTCGGAAACGAAGGTGAATTTCATTGAATCACGGTAAACGAAAGTTTCACGCGGTACAACCTGACGCGTTCAAATCCGCGTCGCGAGCCCCAAAATTTCACAAACAGGAAAACCCGTGGATCGCGAGGCATCCGAATAATCACACGGAGAGACAGCAGCGACGAGCAGCATCGCGAGGAGTACCGTTTCTCTGAGAACGTCGAAAGCACACTCAAAAGTACAGCGAATATTTATAAGAAACACCTCGAACGCCGTCGATAGTAGTAACTATATTACCAAACGCTGGTTCGTCACCCGTCCGAACGGACGCCAGTCCAACCACCGGTCCAACGATCGCTGGAAACCTCGAATCACCGTTACTTCCGCTCCTTCCTTCGTTCGCGTTGTCCACCAAGATGCCGCGTACGTTGTCCACGTGATCAACGAATCGACGAGCGCGCATTTCATTCTCGAGAAGACGCTCTCGCGAAACAGTTCGATCGCGAATCCTCGATACCAGAACCCGTTCGAAAAGCACGCGGGCTCCACTCCGCGTATCCGCTTCTCTCTCGACGTTCCTCGTCGAGTCGAGCAAAAACGAACGATATATCACACGAAGAGACGCGGAAGCAACGATCCTCTTGGCCCGCGTTCTTCTCTTCCGTTTCTTCTCCGTTCGTTCGCGTCGTCAGAGTTTGGGGCGGCAAGGACGCGACCGCGCGATCCGACGAGCCTTCGACTCGACGCTAATGGTGGCGCGGACGACCGCCTCGTCGAGCTCCCGTTCAAGGTGAGAGGGTGAGTGACGCGGAAAGGGAGTTAGTCGGAAAGCCGGCCGAGCTAGAGCGTCTCCAAGAGGTTCTGGACCAGCAACGCGGGTGCCGTCACGCGTGCCTTCGCCTTTCTCGACTGTCTACAGGTACGTACGCTGCAACGCGGCGCCCGCTCCAGCTGCTCCGACTTGTTGCTGTCCTGTTCGAGCTGCACCGACACGCTGGCGACACGCGGCGTTGAACACCCGCCCTCCTGCAACAGACAATTCGACGTGTTTCAAGGGCCAGCCCCTGACGTTTACCGGATCGTCGAACGTACACGGGTCGAGGGGACCACCCGGAAGGTCGTCGACGACTAATCACCGCCCTATGCCTATCGACGCCTCTGTCTTTTCACGGTGCGCTCGAGTGGGCGGTGAATTTGCTGTTGGTGTTGAGAATAGGGTGAGTTTGGGGAGCTTGTGTTCGACGGCATGGGTTTTGCGAGAGTAGACGTTGAGAGCGGAATTTTAACTTCTGATGACAAAGCAAATGAAAGAATCGCAGTTTTAAACTGATTGTTACTTCGGGGTCTTTGCTTAGATTTAGATTCCACTTGTACGAGTACTGATAATAATCGATACGATGCAATATTCTATGGATCGAGAAACGGGGAGGAAAAGAAATAGTGAAACAGAGGGAGAGACACTGGACCAAAGTGGCCAAGTTTCTACGAGTTGAATCGTTAACGACTGGAACGAAGGGTGCCGTGAAAGGGTGCTGCGCGGCGCGAGCGGACGAGAACGGTGGGTGGAAAGGAGACCGAGCGGAGCCGAATCTATTTAATTAGAATTATAGCGATACGACGTGACCGAGGAATCTCAATTAATCTTCGTGAGAGTTTAAAGAGGCCACCGGAACGGAAGCGAGGGCTGGCTCGCGGTATCCACCTCTCGCCTGGCTAATTTGTTCAATTACTTTTATCACGGCGCTCCCGTGACCGGGGACGGACGTGCACTCGATGGTGAAATGAAGCGAGTAGGGGCGAAAGGAACGGCGGAAATATTGAAAAACCCCGTGGATCAAAGCGATTGGATCGTAAAGCAGGGTCAACATCGAGCTGTCTGGAAACTTAATAAAAGTATTAATATCGTGTAGCCGTTCGCGATCGTGTCGCTCTTTCGGCGGAACCACTCTGGCGAGGGGCTGGTAATAAATTTTATTATCGAAAGTTTCGTAATTTCGATTTAGTGCCTGGTAGAGCGCCGCGAGTCGCGGAGCCGCGATCAATCATTTTAGTAATGTGGTGTTATTATGATACATCGCCGGTAATGGTTCGTGTTATATTATGTACGAGGATGTATTTTATGCGCTATCGCGTAATGCGTTTAGCGCGCGGATAGAATATTTATAATATCCGATTTTACGTGTTAATGGTAATTGGTGTTATTCGAATAGAATGCAACATTACTGACCGAGAAGCAGATATTTCCTTGATGCTGATACGCCCGCCGACGAGATTCACTTTGCAGCTGCCACGCGCGTATGTAAAGATCGCCACGATATATGAGGCCGCCCCGTTTCGCTCGTAACATCAGGTGCCATCTGAAACGTAAATACGCAAAACATATTTCAACCTGCTCCAAATGCGATCAAATTTAAAATGATCCCTTCGCGCGCGACAATAAACATTCGCTCCAGCACGCTATCCGCGAGAGAACACAATTTTCCATGCACTCCCATCGGGTAACCATATATAATTTTAGCACTCGCCGTCGAAACACTATTCATTTCGCGTGATAATCGCGACAAATGTCGGACAATCAAATTTCCTCGTGCAACGTGTCATTTTTCAAGAAAAATCGATCCTGGCGCTCGAAGAAACGAGCACTCTTCGCTCTGCACCCTCGAACGACAAGAAATATCGCGGGGAGACCCGCCGCGGATAATAATAAAGGGAACGCGCGTTTAAGGTGGGCGCGAAATAAATTACCAGATGGTCGCGCGACATGCTCGTATTCACGATGATGGAGCGTCTGACGGCGTCGCGCCGCCACGGGAAACCGTTCACACCCTCTCGATAAAATAAATTCGTAAATGACACACCCTTTTCACGCGTCAGTTCCGCGCGCGCGGTTCATTCTACGGGGCTCTCCGCACTTTTTCTCTCTTTTTCGCGAACGAGGCGGCGTGTTTACGAGGCGGAAAAGAGGGTGAATATCAAGAGTCAATAGTCGGATTCGATGGAGGACGCGCGCACGATCCTTTATCGTGTTGCGCACTTCGCTCGCAACATTAACCCTGAAACGCTTGATACTTTCTCGCTAGGAACGTACGCGTGTATACCTCAGCTGTTGGTCGGGAATGAAGATTATTTAAAATGAATACCATCCCCCGTTGAAAAATATTTTAGTCGCCTTTGTACTGTTTAATTTCTACTCATTCCGCTAAACATATTTATTTTACTACTAATCGTTCATTAAATTAGATGTATTATGAAAAATTGAATACAAATTAACGTTCCACGCGCTGCAGCAAAAATCAGTTGCTGCAGAATCATCGGTAATTCTTTTTAAAGTCGTAAACGCGCGAGGAAAACGAATATTGGCATCGTATTAGAACCAACAGATTGCACATTCGTCCAAATATTTTTTTTAATAATTCACCCGAACGGGCACGCAATACCAGAGGCGGTGGAGAGCAGCAGAGTTCAAAGAAAGTTCGGAGCCAAGGGGAACCATTATAAAATTCCGTAGACTGCGAGGAGAATTCCACGAGTCGTCTTGCTAAACGGTTCTCGCGGAATATTTGTGCACGGCTTCCGGGACGGTGGCGGGCCACGATAATTTTCGTCGATCGTGGAATTTCCTCCAGGATGCGGCGTTCCGTGTTTCAACCCCGCTCGCGCACGTTCGCGTCGTTCCACGAGGAGGTAAAAGGCCACGCGCCCCAGCTTCCCCCGTCCCATTCTTTTCCAATCTTCCCTCGTTCGTTCTCACCATCCTCTCGACCACCTTCTGCGCGTCGTTGCACCAGTTAACCGTTCACTGCTAACTATTTCCCCGTTAATTCGCCAACGCGAGAGGAGGACAATTATCTCCTCGAACGCGAAACACTAACATTCCGCGTTGCTCTGTCCCTGTTCCTTCCTCCCCATTTTTTATGATTGAAAATCATTTACAAATCGTACGAGAACAATGGACAGGACAATATTGATTTTCAATCTCATGATTCTTACGCGTGTCGTGAAATCTTTAAATTTTATCTTTTTTCTCCTCCCCTAGCGTTCGTCGTGCCACCCATGTGTAATGTTTAAAAGCGAAAGGCGGAATATTCGCGCGCAAAGTTGCTGTTCAATTTCTCGTTCGCTGTGCTGCGAGGGTGGCTGCCACCATCGCAGCGCGTCTAGCTGGCTGAATAATCCCGATCATTATCGACGCCGTTGAATTTATCCGAGAGCAGTTAAGCTAAATTCCAAGCGACGAAGCTAAACAACGTTTACGTGTCGCGTAATCGTACCCATCGCTCGTACGTGCCATCGTGCACCCGTGTATTTCCACCCAGCTTTAAAATTCCTCGTGGCGTTAGTCTCGATCCGACCGTTTCGTCTTCCCTTTCATTTGCTTCGTTCGTTTTTCCTTCTTCTTCCCTGGGGATTCGGAATCGCGTAGCCTTTAGTGTGTGGAACGACTTTCGATACTGCAGGGATATGCACGATGGGGTTCCATTGACGAGGATGAGAGAAAGGGGCAAAGGGAGCAGAAGTTCGCGATACAGCTGACGTTAAGTTTGAAGCGCGTTGGTAGTTCGCAGTTGATGAAGACCCTGAGTCGATGAGTTTTAATGTCGGTGTACATAATACGAGGAGACTTATGTAGTTTAATAAGAGTATTTATCCTGCTTGTTAGAAAGTGATAAACCTGTCGCGAAAATTAGCTAGAAAAATATGGGGGTTCTAGTTTTCCGTGTTTAATCGAAACTCGATAAAAAAGGCGTACTCGACAGAACTTGCTTTCCACCGAATGAAAAATAAATTCTCCCGATTCAACAGAAGATTACCCTTCCCCGCTACAATTACAGCCACTTTTGCCCTTTTCGCAAACAATAAACATTGTTCTCGCTTATTTAATTAGTATAAATTCAGAAGATAAAACGGCCGGAGTAAAAACAATTTCCCCAGAAAGAATCTTATAAGCCTCCGAAAGCTTGCCACCGTAATTCCCGCTAATCTACCAGCCGAACAATTTCCAGGCTAACGAGGAACCGAATTGTTTCGCCAGGCGACGCGTTATTCCCCCCACAATGCGTGCAATTTACCGGCTGCCTTAAGCGTCGCGTTTCTTCTGTCTTCGAGGCGAAACGTTCGTGCCACGGAACGGTAATCACCTCCAAAATACCGCGCAGAGCGCACTCGGTTCCCTATTCCAACGCGCAAGTCACCGACTGCTCGGAAATTATTATCGTTACTGGCATTAAACGCGACATATGGATTTTCATATTTATAACGTAGGAACAAGAGCCTCCTCGTTCACGAATGGGTTAAAGGTTAAACATTCTCGATCGTGTTCGGTAACTGACGCGATATAAAGTTCGCTCGAACGGCGGTAGTAACGAAGTGGCAACGCGCAGCTAGCCCCAGCGATATCGGCCATTTGCCGGGGCACTGATCGACCGGATGAAACACGATGCTCTATGAATTATAAAATCGCCATTTACCGAGGGCTGGATAAAGGCTGATCCGGGCGTGGCGCGGGACAGGAAGCGGGCGGTGGAGGTAGAAAAGCGAAGGGTTGCTCGCGAGAAAGGGAGAGAGAAGAGTCGTCGAGCGGAGGAACAGGGACGGACACGGCTAGAGCGGCAAGAAGAAGAACGTACGAGCGAAAAGTAAGCGAATGAAGGAGAGGTACGTTTCCGTATCACTTAAAAATACGCTGGATATTTCGACTGTTTTCCCAGCACTTTCTGAAAATACAACGTTTGGTAAATAAATTATCCAGAAAAATCTGCCCGCGTACACGCGATTCGAGGCTCGACGGGCTGAAAATACAGAAACGGAGGTAGCGTCAGTAAATTTCCGATTTATCAGCCCGACGAGCGCTTAACGCAAGGGTGACGACGTTATCGTTGCCTATGGAATCATCCCCTGACGCAGTCGCTGTCCTCGGAATTTATACGTTCGAAAAAGCTGCGACACACGAGCGAGTATGATGTCGCGCCGTCTACTGAAATTCTTTGTATCTGTTTCAGATGATTTCGCAATTTGTATCGTTAATTTGATTCAATAAGTTGAACATTTTTATTGAAAACGTACATAAAAAATACTATAAAACGAGTGCGCAAGAAACAGCAATTTTTTAATACTTTTCGCTATCAGTCATACGGAAACTGTGTTTGAACGTGCAACATAAAAACAAATTCGTTCGCCTCCGCAAAGTTTTATCTGCGGAAAATATCCAACGTCATTATTGACAATGTGATATAAACTGTGCTACACGTGGTACAAACGTTGCAGCGCCCAGAGTCCAAAGCTGTTCCAAAGGATTAAAAAAGGTAACCTTGTGCACGCTAAATACATTTGTCGTAAAAATTGTAGCCACTGCTGTTAAACTTTGTTTTCAACTTTCAATTTTATTCGACGGGTAGAAAAGCGAGAGATGTTGTATTTCAAATGTTGATAATGATTTCAGCCAGAAGTTACTCGAATAACACATCGCTCATTTCGTTCGGTGCGTTTATTTGAAAAAATCCTACAATCTCTCGCGCAGTTCACGTTTCGGCATCGTTACAAGCGGCCATTTTCGCGAACAGCACGCGGCAAGTGAATTTTTGAAAATGACTGAAAGCAATTCGAATCGAACTAATGCTCGATAATTTTCCGGCAGCTGGTAAAACCGCCAGCGTGCACGCGAATACGGATAATGCGCCAGTCGTATTTTTGCCGGATCCACGTTTCGCGTAATTTTGTTTTCCATAACGCATTAGTTCGCCGCTGAAACGCATCGCTGATTGAAAATGAACGCTCCTGACCGTGTATTTAAATAACCCCATCATCCCCGCCGTAACACAGGATAATGCTTTCGAATCCAGATGAGTCCATCGAGTTTGTTGCTTATATGTTTATAAACGCAGTAATTATGAGTGTCGATGATACTTTATAAACAGAAAAAATTTCATGGTTTCGTATCGTTGCATCGCATTTGAAATTTATGAGGCAGCTATATACATAGGTGCGAAGTTATTGAACAGCAGCGTATGCTCACAATAAACATAGAGAATGTCTAATTATAACTAATGAGTAAATAAAGCGATCGATACCATCCTCTAAATTTGAAACAGTATCTCCTTGCTCGATGTGTAGATGGAATCTGGAACCAATCGGTGAAAGCCACCGATGATTTATGAAAAATCAATCCGACATTTCTGCAGTCTCTGTAAAGTGGACATTGACCCGCCGTTGACCGAATTGGTGTGAAAAATATCGTCAGCGTATAGGGTTTATAATCGTTTGATCGTTCTGTTTCAGCTGCGCTAGAAAATGTATGGCTTTAATGATTGCGCCGTGTTCAACGTTTTAACTTTTAATCGAGCTCGCCTCGCTGAAGTAATAGTGCTGTTGTTTAGTACGGTGTATGCTGTTTTGTGTACAAAAAAAAGGTGTGGAAATTTTTGCGTCTATATCGTTAAACCATAAAAGCAAAAAAATGATATTCAAAAAATGAAAATAGTCAAATGCTGCAATGACTTACTTTAGTCGCACATATCCGTGGAAACGGAAATAATGGCGAAGTTGAAGCGATGCCAGGTTTACAAGAATTACTTAGCGGTTTCACCAGGATTAATCCACATTATTTAAAGTCAATTCGACACCGCTAACGCGCGTAGACGATTTCTTTTTTTTTTGTCGAGGCTTATCCGTTGATTACCGATGCGCGGTGGTATTACGAGTGGCACAGTTCGGCTGATGATTAATGCGCGCGATGATTTGTATTATATACAACGGGGAGCTCATGGTTAAACGTTGGCCAGTTCCGCAGTTCTTCTACTGAATAATTCATCCTCGTGAATAATTCATAAGTCGAACGTAGTGAGGGGGATGAACAATGAAACGGTCGAAAATGCGGTGTAAGATTCGACAAATTTATCGCTTTATGGTTTATTTACAAGCACGTCGCCGTTGCGGCCGGCAGAAGCGCAATCCACTTAAACGGCGAATCAATATTTCCCGAGCCACGGTCTTCGATGCACCCACGCGCACGCAGAAATAAATAAAACCCGGCTGCAATTTATTATTACGCGGGGAAATCGGTCACGCGGACGTTCGATATCGCGTCGAGTTATCTTCGTGAACTATGGAATCGCGCTAGTTTTTGGTACATCGACGAATTTATTTATCTGAATCGTAAATTGACGATTCGAAATGACTTCATCGTTTCCGAAGAAACGATACACTTTGCGATTGCGGGCGAAATATGACAGCCAAACGCACCGCGACAGTCTTTCGCGAACTTTTAGCTAACACACTTATCAACGAATCGAGCAAATGAGCCAAACTTCGGGCAACGACGGGAACGCTGTTTATAGAATACGGCTTCGTTGAATATCCAACTCCCGCAACGCGTCGGGGCTTTCAAAGCATCGAACGGCGCATAGAACAATAAACTCATTTCACCGATCCTCTAATCAAGAGACGACCTTTAATCACTTTGCGCTCCGTGCCGCGGTATTCCCAGGCATCATCCTATTACCGATACACGTTTCGATTCGCCGACAGAGCCGCGAAGTTAGCGGAACACCGGCCGTGCCAATCCGCAGAACATCCCTGAACTGGCTCCATCCAGCCGCGGCAGTCATTAAGCCCACGCGAATGAAAAAAATTTCGTAACGAACTCTCTCAACTATCAACTGGAACGCAAACTGCGGTACATGCCGCACCCTCTAATATGGGCCTTCGCGCAGACGGAAAACAAAGAGGCAGCACGTATCGTAATTACTCCGTTCCACGCCTACACGCGAAACCATGCACGCGCGCGCGCACACACCCAGCAACAGTAAACGCGCGTACGTTGGGGGATGCGAGAAGCGTGCGAAGCGATTCTTCCAGCGCTGTACCCTCGTTGGTCAACGCGGGACCGTTCGCAGCCCCGCACCCTGCGGTCTGCGCGGCAGATTTATATTTGCATTTAAAATCTGCACGCTGCGGCACATCTGTCAAACGGCGCATATTGAAATCTTTGCGCGTGGTAGTTACAGACCGACACCCCGTGTCACTCTGCCAGCGCTCGCGCTTTTTTCGCCTCATCCTCCCTCTCTGTGGTCCCGCGTTTGTTTCTCCAAAATTTAACCCCTCGTCCACGATCAGTGGACCCGTCCGCGGACCAGCTGGCCAGCCACGCCTGCGTCGACACGCAGCCTCGTCCGCGAAACTGCGCCAACCTCCGTCGACTCACGCCCTGCCATCCCCGACAGGGGGATGAGCCGTTATGACAGCGATTTTTAGACGGTTCGAGATTAAACTGCGATTGCGTGGCAGGTTTTCGAGCGCCCGCGACAGAAGAGGAAATAGAAGAGGAGGGTACGAAGCTGTGCTTCGCTGATTCCGCTGTCTAATAGCCCGCGCGTGCGTGGAGCGCGAGAAATATTCACCGCCTTCGACAAATATTAAACCGTGGGAATTGCGAAAAAAATATTAGCCTCCAGCTACCTCTACCGTCGATTGTCGGTCAATCGTCCCGCGAAGTGATTAAACCGGTCGAGCGCAACACTTTTTGTGTCCGTCGAAATCAAACGTCTAGGTTTTCAACCTGAATGGACAATCCATAGAAGCCGCGCGCCAACGGAACAGCCCATCGTACCGCCTGCTATCCACGATCCCCCCCCAAAAAAAGGGAAGCGGAAAAAGAGGGAAAAAATTCCGCGATGCGGCGGACTCGCTCGGTCGAAAACCGGCCGCGCTGCCCGGACTTTAATCGATCACGAGATCCGGGACGATAATTTCGAGCAGCAAGAAAGAATTGATTCCCCGCGCATCCGCCGGACCCAGCCGCGGGCGCCGTCTGCAAAAACAGCGCGAATTGTCGCCGGCAAATTTACCGTGGCTGTTTTATAGACGCTATTTGCGCAGCGGGGGCGCGAGAGAATTACAGTACGCGAGCCACAAAAGGGGAAAAAAGGGCAAGGGGGATGCGCGGAGGGAGGCCGACGCAAAGGCCAGCCAGCAGACCACCCTGTAATCCGTGTGTGTACGTACGTATGTACGTGCAGGGACACCTAAGCTTACGTGATATAGGGACTGTATCTGGAATGGTTGAAACGATTAAGTTACGCGCGAGGCACTTATACGGTCAGTGTGAAAATTAGTGTTGCCGAGTGTTTTGTGTTCTATATAATTCACTCGATTTTGTTACTCGTCTAATGATGATTATAGAATACGTTCGAAACTACTCGCGTTTAAATGAATTTTTTCAAACATATATTGAATATGATAAATAGCAGTTAACGTGTGCGATGTAAATTGCAAATGGAGGTCCTCGCACACTCGCGCGCACAGTTTCTCGTGCGAGTCAACGCGTACAGGTTCGCGCGCGCGTGCAGGCGATTGCCATCCGGGGGATGAAAGTTCCGCGTCAACTCCCGGGACCGAAGTTACTAAGCTGTTCCGACGATTCGTTTGCGCGCCAGTAAATGGCCAGGCCGCGGCATTTTTCACCGGAACCAAGGAGTTCTCGTTTTTCTTCCGCTAATTCACTTCCGAGTACCGGGGCTGAGCAGCGATCAGCATACGCCGGTGGTAAATTTGCGTTTAATATTTCTGTCGGACGGCGAAGTTGCAACGCGTTCGTTACGGTGATTTAGATTTTTGCTGCTGCCGCGGAAACTCGCCCGTTTCCATCGCTACGAGAGTTCGCGCGCGGTTCAGTTTCACGGGAGATAGTTTCTATTTACGTTGGCTGTTTAATGGAAAGTTTAATGGAATCTTTAATCGTGGCTACCATAAATTCATAGCGAGAGATCAAACGTAGGATTGATTTAAAGTTAACGCGCACGAATCAGAGGGAGAGCTCCATTCATACGAAATCAGGTTACGTTCGTTCCACTTAACGCTAAGGCAGACGCTATCAATTTCTGCGTCGCCGACGATTCAACTTACCTGGTGATAAGTTGATGGACCCTTGACCACTGACCCCGTGACCTCAGTATCCTGACCGTTCCCAGCAGCGACGATCTGTGCGACGGCGAGACCTCCATGGCTTTCAGATAATACTTGAGCGAGGGCAGCCATTTGCCTGGAGAAACGAACAACGATTGAACGTGAGTGCGAAGCGGAGCGAGCTGGGCCGTTACCACGGTCGAGTTCCAATCTTGTTTCGCTACTTCGAACGACTTTAATTCGTACTTTGGACCGTCGCGACCGGGAACCGCCTGGCTTTTATCCCACCCTTAATCCGTTCGCCCGTTTCGCTTACCATTCTGGTAGAGCCACGAGGCGTATTCCGCGAGATGGTCCGGGCTCCGTGGTTGCAGTCTGACCACGTGCCGCAATAGCACCCCAGCTGTGGGGCCTGTGGCCAGTCGGGCGAGTACCAAGTAGGCTGGGGTGTACGCCGGGTCCAAGGACACGCATTTTTGCAGCATCCGTATGCATTCCTCCGTCCTGTTCGTCTTCCTGACAAACGGAATCGCGTAACACGCTGCGTGAGTCGGTCTCATGGAATATGCAGGGCGTAATGAATAGGCGATGCGCCTGGAGACGTGCACGGAGCATACGGACCGAGAGGAATTTCATACGACGACGGGGGGGAAATATGGATTGGCGGATTTCGTTGGGGGTTTCCTCGGGATAATATTTTAAAACAGGCTATGGTTTCTGGTGATACAACGATATCGTTGCGCTGGTATACACCAGATATGGGAGGTAGATAGATAGAGAGAGAGAGAGAATGAAATTTGCAATTTGATATACTTGGTGCTACGATGTATCTTTTTCGCCGCGCGCAAACGCTGAGTTTAATTACGATCTATCTTTCTTACATTTTGTTCATTCATCGACCCGTCCGCGTACTACTTCTTTTGCTATTCTTGTATCGATGCACATTATTCTCTGTCGCTTCGAATGATACCTCGGACTTCGGAGAGCAGAGATCGATAAGCAATTTCTCCGACACTGTTTTCTCGCGCTGTAAACAATCGCCACTAATTCCGTAACGTTGTTCCATCAGACCTTCGAATCCCATGATCCAAAACACTTCTACGAGCCATTCGCTGTGTAACCCAACTCTCCAACGATGAGAAAAAAGACAGCAAGGGAATTGTATAAATTCTTTCGCCGGTGAAAAATGGAAAAATTTATAAACGCTGTTACCCCGCGGACTTGAAACGAGACGCGAGGGTTGAACAGGTTACGATGCACGCACGCAGCGCTACGCTCTCTTCCCGTCAATTAAACTTTAATTTATCAAGCTGGAGGCGTTAATTAAACTTTAATTTTGACCGTGCCGGCAGAATTACCTTGCCACGGTGAATTTATCGCGGGTTATGCACTTCGGTCTACCTCGATATACCATTAATAACGTAGAACCGCGGTGGATACGGGATTCTTCGTGTAACGCTGTTTATTCCGCGCGATGGGAGACTCCATTAGACCCCGGGGCATTCGGCGGAACGAGAATTATCTTTGATTTCGACCCGTTGCTACCCGTTGCTACCCGTTGTTACCGGTTTCCCTCGCCTCGTTTATTTTTCACGCGGCTGGATGAGTTACGCTTTCGTTGCGAGCTTTTCGCGTAACGCGACCGCGGACGCAGCGAGAGATCGCTGTTCGTTGACTCTTCGTTAATGTATCTGTACACGGAAAAAGTTTGTTTCGGAATCCGGTTCTCGCGTGCGCTTCGAACTCTCCGATTGCGCAGCACGATATGTCGTTAATTAATAGCGAAGTTTTCCTTGTAACACCTCGTCTCAATTTCAATTCGTAATTTGCATTTACTTCCTGAAGCGTCATTTCTGTGCATCGAGCATCGTCCTTACGAACGTCGAGAAATTTAAAAACTCGACAATTCAGAGAAATATACTAAAGGATGCACGTTCGTGCTTGTATCCTTCACCCACTGACCTGTAGAGTTGACCAAGATTGTAGTGCGCGTTTACGTGGCCTGGCTGCGCGTGTATCGCCGCCAAAAAGTGTTGCTCCGCCTGATCGCCCACAGTGAGCGTGCCCAGGTTGTTATGCGCGCTGGCGTACGTCGGCCACAGCCTGTAATCAAATAAACGCCGCTTATTTACAAAGTGATTAATGATCCGTAGGAGAACGGGTGCGCCGCCGCGCATTTAATCGCGACGGTAATTCCGTTTCCCTGTGGCATACGTGCCCGCGTAATAATTGCCGATCGAGCTCGGTCGCTGGAATAATTCCCCCATACCGACCCTCCACCACCCCCGTTCGCATCTTTTTAACTGCAAATTTGCGCAGTATCGCGGCGGAAACGTCGACGCGCACACGAACGCGACTGCAAATACGCAGAGAATAACAACGCGATCGGGAATCGGTTGCCGCTTTGCGATATCGAGGAGTGTCACGGTTTTACACGAAGAAACGGCACTTTTCGCAGCTGCGTTGTAATCCTCGTTAGCTGCTTACAAAAGCCTATACGCGGTACATTCTCGTTTTCGTTTATTCTGATCGCCACGTTGCAGTTCTGGTCTGGTTATTGGTATTACGCGATAAAAGTCACGGGAACCAGTTGGATAATTACTTTGTGGTGTTTTAAGGGGAGAAAGACTGTTTCGCATCCCCTATCAAGTTCTCCGCGTAACGCTCGAGGAAATAAATTTCTGTTCGTTACGCTACGATTGTTCGTCTAAAACTAGCTCTGCGAATAAACGTCTCGAAACGCCGTATCGCACATGCGCGCGTACACAAGTGCAGGCTGAAATACGGAACAGCCCTGGCGCGTCTCGCGGACAGCGAATGGCGGGCTCCGCGTATTGTGCGCAACGTTTGACCAGATAATTCGCGAACACCGTCCGAGCAATGTTTTCGAGCCGACAAGCCGTAGCAGCGGGTTAATTAACGCGTCTGTCCAGCGGCTCGTGCTGGGCGAAGGTGCGGATGGCTAACGAGCCGCGAGCATTGACCACGCTCGATAAGAGGGCCGGCCAGCGCGAGCTTTCAAGCTTTCAAACGAGATCGTCCCACTTTGCTCGACGGGGAAAAGTGAAAACCGCGGGCGCGCAAACCGCGTCACTGCGGACGAATAAAAGGCGAACGGTCACGAGAGGCGAGTTAATTAAGTATTTTCTTTCGAGCGAAACGATTCGCGTTTTTCCCCCGCGAGCAGGAAATTACGTTTCGCGGAGGGTTCCGACCATCTTTTTTCACCCTTTTCCCTTTTTATTTCATTATAGGACGCCTATAACGGGAACTCTGATCCGTTAGACCCATTCGCAGATGTCTGGTAATAATGGTAGTTAGAAAAGTAGAACGAGTGCCCGAGACGGAAAGTTAAATGGGTTTCCATAAGAATTCCTTTTCTAATTAGTTTTTCGAGTGGTTCCGATTGTCGACGGATTTTCGATCCATCCGATCGCTCCGCCAATGTCGATCCATCGCTAAGGAACCGTGACTAACGAAGCGTCTCGTAATTCCGTATCTCCGCGAGCAAACGAATCCGTCCCTAAAAAGTCGTCGCATCTCCAGGAAATATTTACCAAACTCGACCGTTCGAAAGTAGAATTCTGGCGTTGGTTAATTCCACGGCATCCGCCACTGGTCCGCGCGAACCCAATTTGGAAGTAACGTAGTTAGGGGAAATGTATTACGACGGAAACACGTCCAGACGAGACCGTCTCCCAACTTCTGACGAGGAACCCGCGCTCTGACAAACATTCTTTGAAACAACGCAATCGGAGGTAATATCGCGCCAGGATTAAAGAACAATATTATATTCCCGTAATGGGCGGAACGACACGGTCCTGGGTAGCCCGATTTTTCAGCGGGAACGACTTCAGGCAACTCGATTAAACTTCCTATTTTTTATTCTTCTATTTTTTTCTCCCAGAGAAATAAAGAATCTTCTTCGGCTGAACAATCGCCGCGAAGAGCCGGAAAAACACGGTTGTTTCTGATTTCAACGTCAACTGGCTTGTAATTGTAAAGAAGCAGAAGTTCGCCCCGTTATTTAGCGTTTTTAGCTCGACTTGGAGAAAGTTTAATTCGTTCGAGAAATACAGGGAACTGGTAAGCTATTTTAATTGTTTCGCTCTGGGAAAGGTGGACCGTCGAGTCTACTTATCTTTCTTAATCCGTTGTAACGTACCGAATAATTGATTTAAAAAGGAATCGAATACGTACTTGACACATTATTCGATACAAAATTCTAGTTGCAACGCTATCGTACAATAATAATGTGATTTCTGTGTGGAATAATCGAAGCGTTTTGAGGAAACGAGCACACATCGCGCAGTTAATCACGACAATGAATCAATTGGTAAACCTGCAAACTCAATTAGGTCGCTGCTACATAATTCGTGTCCCTGCAGTTTGGTAAAACAGGTGCTGCAGCCACTTAGAACGAGCCCACCGAACGATACGTAATTACAAAGCGAAGTAGCTCGCATGAAACGCGAGTGATCGATTCAAAATGAGACCTCCTTAAATCACCGGGTTGCTCCCAAGATTCAAATGATTTCCCCGCACTTTGGATGCCGGCATGAAACTTCTGTCGCACGGTGTACGTCTAAACTGCTTCTAAGCATGAAACTCCGTACTTAATAAAATGTCACTCGCACCCTTTCGGCTGCAGCCCTCCCCGTGGCGCGCAGTCAACTGCAGCGCAGCGAGCTTTCACACGGAAATGGTAGAATCCGTGTATCCGTTGCACCCAGTCTCTGTGCGGGGTGCTGTAAGGTTCAGCTCGCGTTAACACGATCGCAATTAGCGGTGCAAACTGCTTTGACTGCGTCGACCTCGTCCGACGTCGTCGATCGTGCTCTAAAGATTTGTTCGATTACAGAGAACTGTCGAGCAATTTTGTCAATCGAATACACGTTATCGCAGTGAAGTAGCGATAAAAAGGGAAAGAATGATCGAGATCGTTTCATAAATGTTTAGAATGCGCACGGTTGGTGAAATTCAGCCGATTCTCGAGCGACACACGTGTCCCCTCGTCCTGTGACATCTGCAGCGGCAAATTGACTTCGTCCACCGTGGATGTGCCGTACAAATGGCGCGCTCTTATCGGCGTAACATTCGATATTAAGGATGCCATCGCGGTGGCAACACGCGGACGGTCGTAACCGCGCGGAATATTAGGAAGAAAGTCGGAGACACGATCTCCGAGCTGGGCTCTGGTTATATCTCGGGGGATAGTTGCTTCGTAACGGCGCGAAGGCGAGGGGCTGCGTCTCCGCGAGGGCTCAATAAGGGAGTTCGAGGAAAAATACGGCGATAGGATCGTCGGGCGCGAGTCGCGCACAGTGAAATGAAGAAAGCGGATAAAAGGGACAGGGGAAGAAATCCGACGTGAGTGGATCGGCCAGAGTCGAAAAAGAAAAGTATTATAATCCGACCGGT
Source organism: Xylocopa violacea (assembly GCA_963969225.1). NCBI lineage: Eukaryota > Metazoa > Arthropoda > Insecta > Hymenoptera > Apidae > Xylocopa > Xylocopa violacea. The sequence continues at coordinate 32,214,553 of CAXAJV010000005.1, read as the reverse complement.
ATTCTATCCAGGCTGTGATGCATGTTCACGCTCCCGCGGCGAATCCGTTTTATTCGACGCGCTTGGGATGGATCGCGCGTGTGCACTACTTTTTTTTTTTTTTCCCGACACCTTTTTTTCGTTCGCTTGCTTTTTTTTTACAATGCTCTTTCTGTGTTTGTTTTCGTTTAATCTGCGCAAGAAGAGAGAGTTTCATCAATTATTTAAGTCGCCATGCGACGATATTGATTCTCGAAACGAAATATTTTGAGTGCAAATATTTTTTTGTTTCCTTCGCTACCTTTTTGGTTGTTTTTCTTCTTTCCACCCTCGCCCCGTCTCGGTTTATTTTTTAGACTCGCCTCGCTTTTCGCGCGTTAAGGATTTATTGCTGCGCGAGAAATAAAAACAGCGCGTAGGAGGATTGGAATTTATTAGGATTGCAGCCGGATTCTGCTCTATCGCTCGCGCGATTCTGTAGGTCTTGACACTTCGCATGTGTATTCCGCGTTGGAACTGTCCGTATGAAATATTCGTTGCTTTTCAGGTATTAATAGAATATCGTGCAGAATGCGCTATAATTTACTGCCTTAATTTATAGCCTAATAATGCGAATTACGTGTTGAACCAAGTGTCGATGAATGTACTCGATAAAATTCAAGTGTAAATTTATTCATCCAGAACAAGTCGAACTGTAATTCCGCTAAAAAATTTCACCGCTCGCATTGAAACTTTTACGAACGCTAAAGGACTCGTAAAAGTGCGACGAAAATTTGTATAGAAAAAAATGTTACAATACTGCGAGTAATAAAAGTAGGCAGCAAAACTTACTGTCACGTAAAAATCATAAAACGCGGGCGTAAATGAAAAAAGGGGAGGGAAATTAGTGCGATTAGTAAGGAAAACATCAAACCGTGCTGTCGTAAACCTCGTTGATGCTATCGCGGGATCGAGCTACGAGCAAACTCGCCGCGCTCGAACAGCACCGGGATAAATGGATAGATAAGCGTGACACTGATTATACACCCGACACCGTTTACCCTAGCTCACGGTACAAAGAAATTCTCGATCGACGGATAGCGTTGGGCGTTTTCGACGAGCCTGTCGACTTTTCCCGAAATGTGACAATCAAATATTTTTCGTCGACGCAACTGATTCGCGACGATGACTTATCGTCAGAAAAAATATTGGAGGATCTTCTCAACGAAGTGAACGCTGTTACTTCTTTTTTTCAAGGACATTTTTTTATCACCTTGTAGCTTCCTTAAGAATTGGAAATACTACTACTGCCGGTTACTTAATGAAAACTTAAGAACGAGCGGATCTTTATCATCTCGAACGACCAAAGTTGGCTCGTTTCCGATTTATCGGTGCGGCTTTTAAGAAGAGAATTAATTCGGAAACCGGTAGACGAAAGGAGAGCAACGATGGAGGCGAAAGAAACCGTTTCAATGAGGACGGATCCTCAATTTTAAATAAACGCAAGCACCTTCGCAATGAGCTTAAACCAGGGGCGAGAGGAGCGAAGGAAGATCGTGGACCGCTTGAGACTTTCTTAATAAGTTCAATTAGAGACGACTAACTACGTTTAAAATGAAAAATCCGACGAGAATACTTCTCCACTCGTCCCTTTCGACATTTTCGTTTTTCATTCTTTTTATAGTAAAATGGTCGAACATCAAGCTACGCTTTTCTCTTTGAAGGCTTCCTTTCCCGAGCATTCCCGAGTAATAACTTGTATTTGCTAGCGAGCAGTAACTACTATAATCTCTATTTGCGCAGTCTTTCGAATCAATATTTTGTCCGGGGAGATTAAATCCATTCTGCTTTGAAACGAGAAAATTGGGTCCACTCGAGGACCGTGAATCGAACGAAGATAATTGTCAAGCCAGTTCCGCTCCGTTTTCACCCGACAGCAAAGAAAATTTAATCAGACTCGACTAGAGACTCCTCTTTGTAAACAATCTTTGAATATTCGACAAGCCTAGATGCACGCGCTTTCACGTTAATTAAATTATTCCGTAATCAAAGCAAACGGCGAACGCCATTTTTGTTGTCACCTCGAACGCGAGTTCTTTACGGACCGCGTTTGAAGCGCGATGCCTCTCGCCCAACGAAGTTCGGAACTGCTTGCGCTCGTCCGAAAATATCTCCAGGCTATCCGATTCGCCGAGAAGTTTTAATTAAAGCCGCTTTGTCGAGCGCCGTGAAACGCACGGTCACTCTCTTTATTCCGGCGCCATTTTTCTCTGAACGCCGCGCGACGACGAAGAACCGCGCTTAACCAGATGGACAGGAAATCTTCTCGCGAGATTCGATCGTCCGTGGGGACTTTAAGGAATTGTTCCTGTTGGAGCGTCCGCAAAATCCGTGCCTCTTTCCGATCGTGCAATCGAACTTCCTGTTCCGCACGCGCGAGCTGCTCTACGTAGCCGTGGTCTGCTGTCGCGATACGGTGGAAGTTCAAGAAGGGAATCGACGGAGGGAAGCTCGTTTGAGAAGCGGAGGAAGTGAAATTCAACTTAATACGTGACCTCTGGAGAACAGGGAATCGCTGGGATGTTCCTCTGCTTGCCCGCGAGTTATCGACTGGACGACTTTGAGAAGTGTGCCACTTCGATCATGGAAAGAGGAACACGCACTCGACATTTAAACGAGCTATCTTTTACCGGTACTTTTCGTTTACGATCTCTGACCGTCGTCGCGCTGCGCCGAAAATTGAATCCAAGCGCTTTCGCCTGTGCATAAAAGAAAGTCACTTTTTTAAGCATTCTTACTTACTTCACTCGGCTGTGTACCACCTCCTTGTTCCATTTTGTTGGAACTTAAGACGGGAATGAGAGGAGTCTTAATTATGTGAATGAAAGGCACGTGAAATCTGCAACAAAAGCAGGGAACCCGGAGAACGACGCCATTGTGAGGTAGAAAGCGGAATCGTAATTAGGAGAATGGCCTTGGCCGACAAAAGTATGGAGCTGGAGAGTTGTGTAGTGCACTTGGCAAGTTCGAGCAACGCTAGAGTAATACTTTCTGTCGGGATGCTGTCAACTGACACAGAAAGAGAATTTTATGAAACAAGACTAATTGTGTCGGATGAAGAGGACGTAAACTTCGTGCACACAAGTCACGTACACGTGGACTCGAATAAATTCGGAATTAATAATTCACGGTTAGCGGAAGATTCGTTCGGAGAATGATTTCGAGTACCGCAACGAACATGAGCTGTCGAAAGGGGCGTGAAATATAAAATGTTCCCGGCTGGTCTCCAGAGAGGGTCACGGGAAACCTCGATATTTACACGTCAGAGGACACAACCCCGGCAAAGCACCCGCAAGGGTGTCGCGTACCAGGAGTGTCTCTTTATTGGATAATAAATAACCTGTTTCATTTATAAGAAAAAGATAAAGTGTGTCGGAGAGTGTTTCTCCTGTTGGACGCCATCTCCACGTACGCACCCCTTTCACGCGCCATCTTTCATATAGGATACGAATAAGTTTCCTTAATATTTATTTGGTGCTATTGGACGTTCCTGACTTCGTATCCAAATCATGGTGGCACCAAACACAGATGGTAGACAAATGTAAGTAGAATGGGCGCTAAATCTGTATTTTGTCTGACGTATTTGGTAACATTGAGTCGGACAAGTAAAGAGTTTGGAATCACACGTCAAATTAAATGGTTTCATCCTATGGAAACATCCTTTGAGCCAAAATATTTCTTTCTACCCCGAAGTCTGTTGCGTGCCTCAGAATGCGCAGTGCTCTGAGAAAGAAAATCCAACGAACGTTCGTTAATTCGTTTCCAAATGGACACGGACGGTATGCGTCACCTCGATGCCGATATTCATGGTGGACGAGAACTTCCTCGATGGCAGTTCCGCGTAGTTCGGTTCTTGCAGGATATCCCGGTGTAATTTTCGATAGACCGAGTTTACGGTTGCGGGGGATCGTAAAGTTAAGGCAACGACAAAGCTGGATAGGAAAGCAGCGGAGATAAAGCTGGCTACGAAGAGGAAGGGGTGTCGTTGCTCGTATAGCAAATCCGACTACCCATTATCCCGCTATAATGGTGTTCCATGCCGGGTTATTGCGCATCGGGAATAATATTGAAATAGGAGAACGATGGCAACAATTTTTAACGTTCGCCTCGCGTGGCCGTGCACTTTAGCGAATTGAGCTACCCTCCGTGTACATTGAAATAAAAATGCACCAGCGTCAAAGAAATTATTCGCGATCCAGGCAAATGGTCTCTCTCGATCGCGCCATAAAAGTGTTTAGTTCGTGAGAAGCAACTATGAAATAGAAACGTATTTACTTCTCGAACAGGGGTGTGCGTGTGTTATCCACCGAACGAGATTTCTCGTGAGTTCGAAAGGCGTAGCAGAGAAGGAGGTGGAGGAGAAACGACGAATATTACTGCTTGGTAAATGAGAATCGATCCTCTCTTTGAGGACGCAGCTACGAGTAAATAGATCATTGTCGCTTTCGAACAATGATGAGAGCGTGCTCGCTCGCGCTAGGAAAGACCGATGAACGCGCTATAGGCTGGTATTGTTCACGCGCCGGAAACGCTGCTGAATAAATTGGCCGCACTGTTTCCGCGTCGCGATACTATTATTCTGTATCGTCTCTGTATATTTATTGTGCAGTGCGTTCATGTTTATTGCTCGTTTCGCGCGGTTCTGCCCACGTCGAGCGATGGCATCGATACGTCCGACAAACCGTTCTTTGACTTTCGTTCGAGCTTGACAAAGAGTCGATAATAGAGGTACGATTAAAAATCTGTAGGTACGTTCATCGACTGCATCGCTGTTGCCATCGCGCATAACTCTTGCCTAATAAATTGCAACAATAAAGAGAGTTTCAACAGCCGAACTCAAGTATCGAACCAACAAATACTCTACGAGAACGGATAAGAGGTTAGACGTCTGACACACATTCGAAATACCCCTTTCCCGTGGCGAAGAAAATTGAATTTCCTACTCCCAGACGAGCCGACCCGGTTCTCGACGCTATTTCCCCATAGGTGGTCGGGAGCTTAAGTCGAACGCGCGTCAGACAGTCGATAAACAATAAAACCGGATGCATTAGTATCTCGTTGGCGAAGTAGCTCCTTCATCTTTCACCCCTGGCGCTTCCACCGTCCGCGACACCGACGAGAATTTTTATTGCGGATCAACGTATTCGGTGGATTCTCTTTACGCTTGATTTTCCATCAGACCAGTCGCTTATATCCACGCATCGCGTACTGTGTACACGTTTTACGCGGTGTCTCGAATAATAAAAGTGACGTCGTAAAATCGCAATCACATAATGCGTTATCGCGAGGGGAAGACAGCGCGATGCCCGTGTAAACATTTCCTCCGATGCGTATCCATTTTGGTTCTCGTTGATGCGCAAGCAGTAACGCGATGCAAATGCCATCGGGTGCGGTGGCTGTTTCCTAGTTTTTATTTTCTTCTCTGCCTTTTTTTTCTGCTGCGTCGTCCGTTCCGGTGACTCGTAAAACCGCCGCGGTTCACGTTTAATATCCGGGGTCAGTTATACGACCTTTGAGGATTATCATTGGTTCGCATCTGCGGCGATTCGATTCTGTTTGCAAAAAAAAAAACGCGAACTTTGTAAATCCCTTTAAAGCCGCTGCTCGCAGACCTCCGCTCTACCTTCCCTCGACTCCGTTCGTTTCTTACTCGTATCGCAGCGTTTCTCGCGCCATCGTTACCAGTGATCGAGCACCGATCGTCAGAGTCCTCGATACCTCACTTTCTCACGCGGAAGGCAATTAGAATTCCCCACGTCACCAGTCAAACAGCGGGGAGACATCGAATTAAAGCCAGCGCGAGCAGACGTTCGGTGCCGAGGAACGCTCGAGAAATATCGGCGAGCGTCCTCGGCGCGGAACCAGGAGGAAAACGGTGAAGAATGCGTCTACGTGAACGGGCACGTATCGCGCAAGAAGAGGCGCCGTTTCCAAAGCGGGGCGAAGGGAGCAAGATAAAGGACGACAACGGAAGGGAGGGCCGTGTTCAGAAAACGGGCAGCGGGACACGGCGAATGAAAAGCAAACACGAGTCGCCTCGTTCCCCGATCCAGCCGGCATTCCGTCGATCGACTGCGTATTTCACCCAGGCTGGGGGTAGTTTTTCATTCCGCCCTGACAATTCTCCAGACACCTCGAGAGCCCATTCTTTCCGCGGGCGCAATAACAGCGTCCGAGGAGCGCAGAGGCACCGAAAGTCCCGCGGAGCGCCGATCTCCGCGCGTTCTTTGGCTCCTCAATTATTAGCGGACCACGGCCCGGGTCAATCTCAGGCTACTTTAAATTACTTAGCCGATGCGCCGCTCCCGGGTGGACGGGAAACTTCGCGGAATGTCTCCCCGGGGAAATTCCGCGCGGCTGATCGAAAACTAATTCATCGTCGTGGCGTGTTGGAACGTCAACGGGAGGGACGTGGCTCGGTCCCGAGGATTGTACCAGCGCGCTGAGATTTCATCTCGATTATGGATTAAGAAACAGGCGCGCGCCGCGCAGTGACCATCGCGTTCGCGCCAGCAAACAACCCTCCCGCCGCTTTTAATGATAATCCGGATTTACGCTCGCATTAAACGATCGCAGCCGATTAAAATCTTCGCGAACGTTTCGAAAAACACTCGAAGCGTTTCAATTCTCCTTGCCGCGGCTAAGAGAGGATTAAATATTGAAATGGTCCCTCCGTGGCCAAGAGAAGAGAACGAGCCAAGCCTCTGCCGACGCTCGCCGTGCAATTAAATACAGAGAGGCGAAAAAGGCATTCAAGATGGAAATTAATAGCAAACTGTGAAAAAGAGAGTCGACCAACGAAAAAATACGCGAAACGCGTCGAAGGGATTCCATTGTTCAACGCAAGGGGGACTCCGGGACCAGCGCGATTCTACGGTAAAAAAATAATTCTCCGTTTGCGCGACGGGGTCTCCAGCGTTGAACGGGCCGTGAGCGCTCGACGCGTCGATTTGCCGGACGAAACAAGCGTAGGAAATTGGCAGTTAGTCGAAGGTTCAATTTTTCAGAGCTAATACCGCTCGGCCAGGAGAAAGCTGGCCGGCTGCATGGATAAAGGGCACGGGCCGTCGGGACAAAGAAAGGTCGAATGGAATGAATGGGACAGTCGGCGCGCGGGCTCAGCCTAGGAAATGAGATCTACAAGCGAACGAAAGCTGGACCGACGAGGGTGTACCGTCCAAGTGCAATTTTCATTCGGCTGCAGCCGTCCGCCAACGGTGCACCCGCTGTTCTCGCGCCTGCATCGTTTTCACCCTCCTATTCTAGCCTTCTCTCTCTCTCTCTCTCCTCCCTTCTCCGCACACCGCGTCCCACCCCTTTCGTTTCGCTTCGCGTTCATTTTCGTCCGCTCTTTTTTCAACCTCGACCGCGTTTCCCCCATGTTTACCGGATTGATTGCATTCCCGCGGACAAATATTGCGATGTTAAGACGAAACTGAAGATTCTAGTTTTTTTGGTAATTCTCTGGGCAGATATTGAACGTATTTATTCAATATTTTATGTAACGAGAATACATAAAATTATTTCGGAAAGTGCACGTGTAGATGTATCATTATGTTTGACCACATGGTGGTTAAACCTCATCCCAGCACCCATTCTTCCCCCGAAGATATGATAAACGCGAGAAACATCCGTTCAGAGATACCACTTCGTGATTTAAAACGCGGTGCATTAGCCTAGACCGAAGAAAGGGCGCAAGAAGTGGCTTGCGGTTCGCTGAGGAAGGGTAAAAGGGAGCGGAGAAAGCTGGAGGTCTACGCAGAGCAGAAGAGGGGAGGGTTGTAAAAGAGCAGGCGGGTCGAACGCGGTGCAACCGGATGAAAGCGGAACAAAGATGAGAGAGAAGAGAGTAGGCGGTTGCCACTTCATCTCTACCCGGTCTGTGGCTAATTAATGCACTTTTGTTGGCTTCCCGCGGCCTTGGTCTGCCTTGGTGCACGTAGTCTAGCATCGGGTAACTGGCGGAGTGGTTTCAAGAGAAAGACGCGACACGATGTAAAAAGATCGCGCGACGACCGCGCGAGTTGCATCGCTGATCGAGCGAGATTCCCATGTGCAAAGGTTATTGGCATCTGAGGGTACCAATTAGTGGTACCAATCCAGCTACTCTTTACTTGTTAAGATAACGATTAAGAGTTTTTATAGAAGAAATGTTTCTACATGAAGAAACTATCGTCACTAAAACAGCACTCTGTCTACCTTAAAAGCACAATATATAAACATGCAACGTGCATGCCTTTGATGTCCATCGTCGTTTAGAAAGGCCTGCGATCGATGCACGTTAATCCCCTTCAGAATCGATTATTTAGTTAAAAGTCAGCTCTCCTTTCGAAACTAGTCGAGCCTCCATCTTGATCGCTGTTCTCCAATTAACCCGATACACGCGCCGTTTCATCAATAAACATTGCCATTCTCCGGCCTGGCGACACAAAGGGGAGACACGCGAGACACGACAGAGTCGCGCGAAGATTATGAAAGCGCGGGTCGATTAAAATTCTTCAGCGTCGCGGAAATTCATCGCGGGACCTTCGCAGCTTTTGTGAAGGTGGCCAAACCTCTCCTCCAAGTCGGCGTGTCCCCCGTCTGGCTGCGACATGCATAGTGATGAGCACAGCGCCGCGTTATCCCGGAATAGGGGCCAGCTACATCCGAGCGACGTGGACCTCTCACAAAGGAGGTGTCTATTCATGAATCCGTGATCGATCTCGCTCCGTTTCGTCTTCCGCGGACTACTCCTATCTACAGGCTGCTTCAGGACTTCGATGGCAAACTTTAGAGAGCGCAGTACCCATCCTCGAAGAGGACAAAACGAGTCTCGATACGCTCAGATCCAAAGATCCGTCATTAATTTCGAAGTTAAAATTTAAATCTGTATTACGTAGCATAAAAAATTGTACCAATTTCGATAGGTAACAATAACAGAAAAATGTATTTTATCGCGTCAATTTCGACAACTGTCGACGTTCAACAGCACCCTTACGATGAACTTGCACGCAACTTGAGGACGATTCGAAACGAGGACACGACCGATCGAATCGCTATTAGCGCGACTGGACGGTTCCGGAGTGCCGATCTAATGATAGACGACTTCTTCTTGACAAAGTGCACCCAAAGGAGAACCGTTATCGGTGATCTTTTAAAGGTCGACGATTTCGGAGATGATAGTCGACAAACGAAGGGATTTTATGACCAAGCGAAGAGTTTAACAGGAGAATCGATTATAATCTGCTGTTGATTTTCAGTTGGATCGAACGGAGATGTTAATACGATTCTAAAGCATTTTGTATCACTACTTCTGGAAGATATCAATGAAAAATGTAAGTGGTTATCAACATCTGAGCTTGCTTCTCGCGAATCTTTCCAATTAAGGGGTTGTCAAAGCATTTAAATTTTCACTAACGAGTTCGACGTTCAGTCATAATCTTATCATAAGTTGAATTAGAATTTAATCTATATTAGAATCGAGACTGATAGTCTGAATCTGCTGCCACATCGATAACATCAATGCCAATAAACGTAGATAAACGGATGTTTCGTTAATCAAACATTTACTGCGATTATCGACACCAATCTTCAAAATGAATTAGAAATAACATCTATCAATATCACGAATAATTGTCACGAATTTAAATCTATCCTTTGTTATATTTATCCCAGGTGTGCGTGACTGAAATACCGACAACTAACGATTCTATTGCGAACTTCCATTCGTAGCTCTCATTTTCCAGGTCGCGGCAAACATGCTCGCTTGTAAATTATTTTCGTTTCGTCTTCCTCGTCATCTCCCCTCCCAGCATCGCGTACACTTTGTTCTTGAATTAAAGTTATTCGTTAGCTAAATATTATTCCTGCGTAGGATCACGCTCGGCTCTTTGAAACACCGTTCCATCGCTGCTCGCTTTCCTTTCATCCCCGTTTCGCGCGTTCTATTGCAAAAATATGATGTTTGCTCTTCCTCCGCCCTCCTTTTCTTTTTTTTTTCTCTCATTTTCCCTTTCACGTGCATGCTCCAGTTTCCGAACGCGTACACCACCGATCAAGGCTATCGACTGACCCGTTACATTCGTACAGAGGATTAAATTCGCTGTGCTTTTAGCGATAACGGAGAACACGATGAATTAAAACACGTGAGACGAGAGCACGGTCGCTCTTAATACAAAATATCTTTTCTTTAAGCATTCCATGCAACTGTTCGATCTGATTAAAGTATTTGTAAGATCGTTTCGTAGTTTGCGATAGCCACGACCAGTTTCGAACCACTCGTTACGATTAAATAGAGGAGTGCCAATATTTTTGGACGAGGGTGCAAGTACACACGAGTTTCGTTAGTGATCGTAAGTCACCCAGGTACCCTCAGCGAGGGGTGTCGTCGAAATATCAAGTGGTTCCTTCGACCGTTTCCGCATGCATTCTGCGGAGGGGTGCATACGGCTGCACGCGTCGGTGCACGCTGCAAAACCCACCCTTCATCGCGCCGTCATGCTTGAATTATTTAATTGGATTCTGCATTTTAGTGCGCTTGTAAACGGTTGCACAACGGCGTGCACGGATTAATCTTGCTTACCGGTCCTGAAAGCGGGGCGAGAGATCGGTTCCGGAAATTCACAACTCGTTGCGCCTCCGACTTTAACCGCGGATCCATTCGTATTTGCGCAACGATTGGTTCGACTTACGATTCGATGCTCGATGAATCGAACGGGTGCATTCAATGACGCGTTTTAATCGCGATGGGGTCGCAAAAATGTCTTGCAAACGCTGCCGTGTTCGCTTCAATTTTTTTAATCACACGCGAGTTTGTTCAATCGATGTGGAATCGCAATTATCGACGAGATGAAGTGTCAGTTGGATAACGACTTCAATTAATAGGTGATCAAATTTAATGAACGGAGAGCTCGACGGAAAGTCTGAAACGCGTCATTGTTATCAGTGACTGATCGATTCCACAAAAACACGGACACTCCGCTTAGTCGGAAATGAAATTAATTTACAATGGTCCCCATTCTCCTTAATGAGTCGTCAACGAATCACGATATTATCGTTCACATCATATCTTGTAATTAGCAGTCAATAATGGGTAATTAGCCATTAAACGTTTGACGATACACCATCGTATTTATTCGTAATTATGTAACGTACTTTCGTGATAACAGAAGCCGTAAGAATGGAAGAGGAGAAGAGGAGCAATTAATTTGGTACCACTAATTAATCTGATAATGCTCCGATTAATCAATCATATTGAAATTTCATAATCGTTAGTTGACAATCCCTCGAGGTGCTCTCGCTTTGAAATTAATACAAATAAGTATCGAGAACGCGTGAATTTTGAAAAGAATTGTACAACAACGTGAAGTCGAAGGTTTCAAACGCAGAAGCGGCTTGGAAGCGAAGAACGAAGCACGCTAATGAAAGCAAGCACAAGGAATGTGTACTCCAAAACGTGGGAAGGGTGTCTACGGAAGTTCACCTGGCCGTAACGCAGAAACATGGCGGGACGTGGAAAGAAAATGGGGTGTTGAGCTGGTTCGCGGCAGAACTTGGGATCGGTTCATCGAGGCGGCGACTTCAAAAGGATTTGCGCGAACGAGGGAGTGGAATTTTCATTATCGGAATACCAGTCGCTGTCAGTAAAACCCTTACCGCTTTGATAAGCGCGGTCGCTCCTCGACGAAAGCGAACACGGGGAATAAAAGGAGAAAAGAAAAGTAGAAACGATCCCGTGGACCTCGACTCGCACGCTCCGTCTTTCGTCGCGACCAGCTTTGAACGCGATTTCGCTTATCTTTCCTCGCGAATAAGACTAAACGTGACTTGATTAATAAAAATTGAAAGGAAAACGCTTTTATCGCGTTTTTTTTATCGCGCGCGCCGAGAAATTCCGCTGAAATGTTTAGAAGCGTTGTACGCGGCTTTTAAATCGCGCGAGTTCATGTCCACACCGCCGTAGAAACGCTTCCCGCGTAGATCTGCGGTTGCTTTTGAGCGATTCGGTTTAATGCAAATAAATGTGGCCAGCCACAAGCCACGGAGCTGCCTGTGGTTCCTCTGAGAAAAAGAGAGCCCTGCGAGGGTGGAGGAGGGTTGACGTCAGTCTATGCGCTGGCTACTGCGTCTCTGTCAGTAAAATTGAAATCGTGGTGTGCACTGTTGCTTAAGTAAATGTAGAGCAAGTAAATTAGAACGGGCGTTCATCGGTGTGGTCGTGCGCGAGGAGGAACGACTTTGACGGTGTATCGAGAGATAAGAGTTTCGGGGTTGTTTAAAGCTTGTGGAAGAAGCGACTGTCGTTATTCTCCCTTTTTTCACGCGCATTCGTTTCGCAGGTTATAAATAAAGCACGAGAATCGTGTTAATTGTAAGCTACGCTGGCTGGAAAAATATTCATACCGTAAGTCCTGGATAAGTGCAACATACGAGTCCCGCGTTAAATACCACCGAATTATCCTCTCTGCCTTTGACCTAGTCCAGCGTGTAATATGTAACACGCTATTTCACGAAAGGAATATAAAATGCCCGCGTATCGGCTTTCTCAGTGGTGCATTATGCTCCACTCAGTTAATTCAACGTAAAGTTGATACGAAATTTATAGCACTCGAAATAAAAAGCTAGAAAAAATTGACTCGCAAAGTAAGAGTTGGTTCGATCGATCTATCTAAAGCGTTAATACACTTTGTTCGAGTGGAGAATTCTTCGAACGAGCCCTACGCGCGAGCTAAACGACCTAATTACCCAAGACACCGAATTTACAAATTAATTTGTACACATGTTCTGAAGTAGGTGTCGTAAGGACGCAGTCTTAATTTTAAGTTTTACTCGAAGGACATACTTCCAAACTAATTACCAACTGGGATTAAATTACGAAGAAACAGCAATTACGATGAAACTTTCCCACGCGCCGCCGTGTACACGCAAAACTTTAATCCTCTCGTTTTTTGCATTAACAGGCTATGAATTTTATTTAGCCTCGCGTGTATTCTCCTCCAATCTCGCACAATTGGTTCGTTGCGTGGTTACAAATGCTATCAGTTAATCGTAAGGGAACAAATATTTTCTCGTTGGTACTCACCAAAGGGCCAGCTGATAATGCAGGATCGCACGGTTCGGCTGGGACGTGTCGCGCAGAAAGTTGGCGAAGTTGTAATGCATCTTTGCGTTGTGGGGAAGCGACCGCAAGCCCGCTCTGGAAACAATCGGATTCGAGGTCAGGACGCGAGCGCTGTTTACCTCGTCGCCATCGCGTCTGGCATAATCGCAGCGAGGAATAGGCTCGCGTAAATTTTCGCGGTGTTGTTACTCGATTCGTGGAATTTCGAACGAGGATCTTAAACACGAGCAGATGCGAGCTCGCTCGGCGTACGAACGCCCGAGGCATTGAATTTTGTTGACGTGGATTGGATCGCGTTTCGTGACAGAGATGAAACATATTTTGTAATAACATTTCAATTATTATACGCAGTGATAGATGAGAGAAAGAGTAATGTAATTAATATGTTATGATTGCAAATATAAGTTATTGCTATAAAATTAATCTGAACTAATATTTATTATCAAAGTATTGATTTCTTGAGACAGTCGAATTTCTTATGAAGTGGTACATAACTTATTATATATTTTAAATTACTAATTTTAAAAAAATAAAACAATCGGAAGTAACAATTTTGAAATTATTCATTCAACATTTACTTTCTCCAATTTCCTCGATGTAATCAAACTATGAACACTGTTGCGATTATTATATTAAGACACTTTGTGTGTCGACATTTTTACAACCCTCCAAGTGGTTTGTTCGTTATACATTATTGTAACGTTCAGCACAGCGAACAAATTTCTTCGGAAATTCGTCGGGAGGAATGTTCGTGGGGTACCCGGTAAATTTCTTGGCGACAAATATTCATAAATTCCCGACGTGTCCCATGAAACGCGATGCACTCCGAAAACGTTCCATTTCGGCTGAAATTGTTGGCCCGTGAATACCAAGATGAAATTCGTACCTCGTTTTCGATTGCGACGAAAGAAACGCGACACCGAATATTACGAGCATTCTCATCTATCCCTTCATTGTCCAGTTATTTCTCGATTTACACAACACATAATTATACAATTCACGTGCCCTCTATATAGTCAAGATATTGCCTTATTACAGCATTTATTAGAATTATTGCAAAGGAAGTTTTCGAATTACTTAAATATTTATACTTTTACTTGGAAAGTGTTTAATAGATGGTTTAAATGACAAACCTGAGTAAAGTTTCCCTGGACGTCCAGTCTCTGTTTCGAAGCACCGTCTTGTAGCAGCCTAAGAGTAGAAGTAGAACGATTCCCGTCGTGATCAGACTTCTTCTGCGCGGAATGGCCGTCCAGCTGATCTGCATCCCGTACACGACCAGAAGGATCCATCCGACACTGGAAAAATTGTATATTTGTGTTCCATGGTAAATGATCCATATGCTTCTTCTCATACTTGATTTCTTTTTTAGTAAATACTTTGAAATTTCAAATTTCTTTAGATGAAACCTCTTTTTGCTTGTGTTTGAAATAGTAACGAGTGACGATGGACCGTTTAATTACCTGGGCATGTACAGTACTCGTTCCGCAACAACGAATCCAACGGTAATAAAAAGATTGGATGCGGGCAGGAACGGCAGTACCAGGAACATCCAACCAAGAAGAAGAGGCGGATGCCTCTGTTGCTGAAAATGAAACGCAGGTTGCTGTGTTAGACGTGATGAAAAGCGTTCCACCTTGCTACGAAATTGCTCTGCGTTCCCGCGAAATGTCGTGTCAGCCACTAACCGCGTATTAAATAAACTTTCAGCGAGCAAAGAACGCGGGGCAACGCGCTCGCGTTCCGCTTCTGTTTCATGTTCGCCCCGAACCCTGGAGAATCTCAACCTTTAATGAATATTCGGGGATAATTTTGTTAGATTTTTGAACAACTATCTGTACAGTTTAAAGTGACAGATCGGTCAACTCAGTCTGAATAATCCACTGTTGATCTACCGCTTCCTTCACATCCTACGCCTTTCCAGAAGCAGGATTTCTTCTGGTTCCTCTCGTTTTCCTGTTATTTTAAATTTTGAATTTTATGCGTGACCTGAGACCGCTATACCAATCTGGAAGGTGGAACCGTAGGCGGTTCGCATTTTGAATTCCGAGCGTGAGAAGAGAAAATACACGGAAAAATCTTGGTAGATCGAGCAGACTGATGGGTGAGCAAAAAATTTAAATTCATGCCAGAAGTTGCTCGTTCATTTTGTTTTATAAACGCGCGAAACTGCGCTCCACTTTTGCAAGTTTCGCATAAACACTGGATCGATACGGAAATTGTCCTAATTGCGAGTACACAGAAGCGTCTTGAACGAATGTGTAGTTAAAAAATATCGACAGAGCAGAATGAAATTTTGTATGAAAAATGTGAAGCAGCTCCTCTGTTATAAAAAAAGAAAAATAAATAAACAGCAGCGAGTGGTTCGTGCGCGACAGTCGAGTGACTGGAACAAAGAACGCTTAATCAAAAACGATGAATGCAGAAATGGAAACGAAGATTATCGTGGAATGAAAGTCAACGTTGACATAAAAAATGGAGAGACATTATTTGGCGATATTTCAATCGATAACACAATGGCGTGCGTGGTGGGGAGTGATAAACTGTCCACTGCAGAACTACCTGCGAAAATACCTGAAGCGCACAATGAAGCGCGCCAAAATAAACGACCCTCGAGCGATAAATCGTATTTCATTTCGGATTTGCTTGGTTTTGCTTTTTTTCCCAGCGACATCGAAAGGCGGTACAAGACATGTATAAAAACTGTAATGTATCGACGCTGCACAAATCAAACGCCAAAGAAATACATTACAGTCTGCAAGACAGAACGTTAATTCGTCACGAAGTGTATAAACGACGAATTTTGTGGGGACACCTTCTTTGGACTCTTATAAAATTTAATAAGATAAAAATGGACAACAATTCCGTTTGGAAAAAGAATTTGGAATGATATTTGGAGCAGTAAAATCGAAGAGCAAACTTGAACTATTGCCACCGGTCTGAGCAGATTAATCCCTTAAATAAATCCGACGAGATACGGTAGAACGTATTACAATCAAGGAGGAAACTTCGGCACACGATTCAGACGTAAATCAGGCGACGAGTTTTGTCAGATGTCCCGCTCGAACGGGAAGTTCCACTGATTCCGAAGGTAACGACGAATTTGCCGCAGCTGTTGAAGCACACGATACGAGACTGCAGGATGAAAACAAAGCGTTGCGTTGAACAGAAGGAGGTAGACTAAAGTAGAATCCGCCGCAACTACAGATAGCAATTCCAACACGAGTACCGTGGTAAATAGGTTTCACGACGAGTGTGTTCGCGTACAGGTTTGAATATCTGACGTTTGGAGATGACAATTCAGACGCCAGGCACCGAGCGTTCGATTATTTTGACAAATTCGTGAAAAATTACGACAGCTCGTATCGGGGAACGAATCGATCGATTCTCATTGGAATACAGCGGAAACCGTCTCGAAATGGATCCCGAAGGAAGCATCGAGATGACTGACGAGGAGCGATGATGTCACTGGAGAGAAAGCGAAGCGTCATCATCCGTGGAATACGCGTTGAAAGCGACGCGCGGGCAAGTTTCGCTGTCCGTTTTAAGCGTCGAAAGTTTCCGCGGGAATGATGAATTGCTGAAGTTGGAGCGTACGAGCGCGAGTGAAACAGGATCGAAACGAGACGAAATTACGGGAAACAATACGGGGAGGAGGCGGACGGCGCGAGCCGCCATCCAGAGCACGGCAATTAATCGAGGACAAGGAACCGGAGGCCACCTCCGCGACGAGTATTCGAACCGCTTTGAATAGCGGAACAACGGGCGAAGCTCGACCGCGTTCGGACGTGGATGAAAATCCAATTACACCCGCGTTTACCAGGAGGAGACGCGCGGCGCGCCTTATTAATTGGACGGCTAACGAACGACATAAACAACCGAGGTGGCCGGACACGCGAGAAGTAACGCCAATTGTTGCGTACGCGTAAAACATTTATCGAGGGGTGCGCCACGCGCGTCGACTCGCTCATTCGCGGAAGTGGCTCGACGAGCAAACCCAGCTCGAACTTTGTCCCACGTGTTTTGTTCCAAGACAAGGGCAAACATCTGCGGGGGAAAGTTTGCGAACTGGACGGATGGTTAATTCCAGTGGAACATTTCCCTGCGGAGCACCTTTCGTTGATATAGTCCACGGTACGAATTATGGAGCCGATAGTTACCAATCAGAAACGATTACCACGTACACGCGCGAATTCAAAGTGCACCTCGAGATTCAGACGTCAGAGAAATGCAAAAAGGGACACAGGAGGAAGGGATAGAAAGGGATATATAGTTGCGTAAGGCGATTCAGAAAAAGTTACAAAGGGTGCAGAGACGGATACAAAGAAACGGAAGAACACGGAACTCGATCAAAGATGCGAAACGAGTGCGAAACAGGAGATGGAGAAAGTGACGCTGAAAAATATGCGGAACACAGGATACAGAGCAGACTACGGGGAAGGAGGGGCACGAATCGATTCGCATCGATTTGAGCTTCCTAACCCGCGCTGGTCATCCGCGTCCCCTGAACAGCATTCAGATGTAAATATAGACGGAACGAGTATTCTTTCAACTGTTCCAATAACTCCGAGTCCCGAGAATGTACACGGCTCTGCGAGCAAGGGGAAAGAAATCACAAAGTCAGTCGGATGGGCCTTTGTCCCGCGTTCCTCGAACGAGATCATCCAGCGAGGCAGGCGGGGAAATTCCGAACGGTAAATTCGTAAAGAAACTGCAACCTAGTTTCGACGAGTTTGGAAAACCGCCGGCAGAAGTCGCGAATAAAAGCGAGCCGACCTGTCTCCGCGTCCTCGAAGCGTTCGCGTCTCGATGAAAGGGATCCAACGAGACCGGGGCGAGGTCCGTCTTCTTCGAATTTCGTTTCGATGGAAACTGTGAATAACGATTTGCGCGAGATCCGCGCAGCTATTTCTCTATTTACACCTTCTCGAGGTGCAAGGGGTAACGAAGTTGCGAGCGCGCGCGATATATCGATGGTGGACGCGAGGTTGCTAGGGCAAAGAACAAAAGCTGTGCTATTCCGCATTCGACTTCGATCGATTCGAATTTCCGACAAACCTGTCTCACGAGAGTAACGAAATTGTATTCTTTACACTTTTGGATACTGTTCGCTTAGCGTTTAATGAGCGTTGTATTTGTTAATGATTTATCGTTGCAATTTATTTGGAGGACGCGCGTTATAGGGAAAAAATGAGTATCGATCATTTAACCTCCGATGCTATTAGTCTTCGTTAATGTTAATTAACGATGTCATATAATGTGCGAGGCGTACCGATATATTAAAGCCCATACATTTCATACGTCGTGTAATACTTCCATTAATTAGTTAATCCAAGTATTTAGCGGTTGAACCGCATAAACAAACGGATTAATTGAATCGAGTTGACACGCTCAACAAAAATAGAATAATTATTGCGTGCGAAAATTTGCGAATAAATATCAGCATCGATTCTATAAAATCGTAGCCTCGGAATGCATTATTAATTCAGTATTTACCGCGATCATTTAACCGCAACGCTTTCGATGACAATTCCCGTCTCATCAAAATTAATTATTACTCGTGGAAATTCCAACGTTTTCATACAAATCACAGACGATTATTTCACCAATACGATTAAATTACCTTAATTCCGATGCGAAACGTTCGATTCGTTACAACCTATAACCCATCCGACTTCCATCGAGGCACTTTTCTATCGATCGGCCTCGCAATCTATCGTGTCCCCTTTTTTCCCTCCTTTCGCCTTTCGTGCCAAAATTACCATCGCGTTTGTCACGAACAGCGCGGACGAATAAGCACGGAAAAAAAAAGAACGAACAGGCGATGAAACGATTACCAGGTAGGAAATGAGCAAACGCGAGACAGCAGCGGCCAGTTGTCGTCCCGCGATTTCAAAGATGTGTTAGGCGCGAATCAATTTCGGGTCAGCAGTTTCGTGATCAGCGGCTGTATGCGTTTTCTGGTTCCAGAGGGCTCGACGAGACAAACGGGAAAATTACTGTCCGACGTATTTGCATATCTCCGTAAAACCATCGCGAATACCTAACCACGTCGACCCGACAAACCGTACGGAAGTTCATTTTTAAAAGCATTTTCGATTTTCCAGCCGTTCGATGAATCGCAATTAACGCCCATTCATTTTGTTTTTAAACTTCAGCTCCGTCAAAATTCCTCTCTAATTTTTGTTCGCCTCACCTTGCGGTTCTCAATTTCTCTGTTCCTCTACTCCTTGAAAAGTGTCGATTTTCCAACGCGAGATCCATCAATTTTATTATTCTTATTATTTTTTATGACGCAGAAAAATATATTTTTCATTTCTCTCGCATATTAACTAAGAGCGAATTAAATTTACGTTTGGTAAAACATTTTAAAAATTCAAATACCATCTGCAAATAGGAAATCGAATCACTGGCTTAATTCCTACGGGAAAAAATAAAACAGCGGTACGTTTAACAATCATCTGCGATAAAATTATTGCTCGGGCAGAATTTACTTGCATTTGACGCGTCGCGTCAGGTTCAACATCGTACAGCATATTTCACAAACCACGAGCAAATTCAATGCGCGCGAGTAAAAATGATAAATATTAAACCGATTGCTTTCCCTTGTGTTTTATATTTATCTCGTATTTTTGTGGAATGTACCGCTGAAGCAATTTAAATAAACATTTTTACGATGCCGTCACCAGCTGCAAATTTACAACGAGAATCTTTCCTTCTGGCATTTACATCGTTCACCGACCCACGTTCTGAAACGTCGAGAAAAGAGTAATAACAATAAAACGAAGCGTCTAAAGCCCGGCAGTCGGCCGACGGAAATCCATTTGTCGATCAAGCAAGGGTTCCCCTGGCAACGTTTCCCCGACGCTGCGACTCGGTATTCGTCGTATTCGTGTCACGAAACGTCTCCCTCTGTCTTGCCGCGAAAGTGTGTCAAAGATGCGCGGTGAACGCGGACAATACACAGCATCAGGACCAACGCCGGGAGGCGTTATTACAGAAACGTCCCAGGAATCGGATGTTGGGCGCAAAGATTATCGCGACGATGACGAAAGAGGAACAGGGCCTCGTCCCTGCGAGGAGACATCCGCCCGCGGTTCCATCGCAGCCCCCATTCCACGACCCTAAAGCGTCTTGATCGCTCTAACTGCCACTCTCGTGGCAACCGTCAAGCGAGGAGGGTGGAAACTCGAGCGTGGGTAAGACGAGAGTTAAAACCACGGATATGGCTTGGTTCGAGAAAAGTGGCCGCGCGAATGCCGACGTCTAGAGGGGTCATTACGCCGAACGCTCAGCCCTGTTAACGACCTCGAGACTCCGAGTTGCGGCTAGATCTCGCTGCTGAAAATTTGACACTGGAATTCCTAGAATTCCTTCTCCTCCGCGTCGAACGTCGAAGACTGCTGTGAGACCCGCATCCAATACCCGATGTCGCGATAAACGTAGACACAGGGTGAAAGACGACGTCGAGTGTTTAACCCTGCAGGATCTTTGTGCACCCTTTTCCAGCGTCACCCAAGGAGGGTGGACGGAGACGGTTGGGCGACCCGAACCACGGTTCGATCGACGGTCACCGACATCGTGAAACTTTCTTTACGACTTTCGAGGCACAGTGGAACTTTATGATAGACCGTTCCGTCTGCGGGGGTTGCGCGGAACTTCGCGGTTCGTTGCTAGGGGTGTATTCGTGGTCGAAACGTTTAGCGGCGGAATGACTCCTCGCGGACGATAACCAGCCGGTCATTTAACTTCGCTTGTTGTTACGTGCCCGGGTGACCGCGTTCAACATCGACAACGGGGGCCCAATTAGCCCCCAACTTTCTTTTCGCCGACGCGTAGACCAGCCTAGCGTGGTGCGCACGGTGCCAGGGACCGAGCTGGATGTTATTAATTTCGCGCGATTAATCGCTGGCACAAACGAGAGCGACCTAATCTCGTTACGTCGCAGTTTAAGGGTATTAGAGGAACAGCTGATGGCGGAACGCTCGCGGTGCTGCGGCGGCCTCGTGGCGAGCAGCCGGGGAAAAATTGGACGCGCTCGGGGTGGAAGTTCGGAATTTACGCGCGCCAGAAATTTTAACGAGCTCTTCCGCGGACAGAGTTGTCGAGCGAGAAATTGTATTTTTATACGAAAATATAATAATTCTATATACGACGGTAAAGTTCGCGATATTATGTTTTGTTGCTATACTCTGGTCGTATATTTCACATGGCGCGGTGGAGAATAGGATAGCGCGTACCACGACCTTCGCGATTGTTCGGATGTGGACCAAGTTTGAAAGGGGAATTATTCACGTTTTCGAATTGGACACGTTACAACTCTCATTTACGCAGAACTTAAGTGTTACACGAATTGTTTGAACTATGAAATAAGCAAGAATCGAACGATCGGCGCATGTAAAATCCCACGTTATTTAACGCACCACCTCTGCCAATATTTTGCCGATAATTTCTGAACCACAGTGATTAAACTGCATATTTAACGCTCGAGCGTACCATCGAACGCTCTCTTTAAACAAATCCATTAATTCGTGAAATCTTCAATCATCGTTCGCCAAAATGGGCGACGATTGCATTCGATTGCGCAGACAGTTTGGTCTCACCTCGAAATCCGTGAAGGCCTTGTAAGTGAGGATCAGGCAGCCGCCGAAGAACAGACAGGTGGCCAGATTTCTGGTGTCCGCCAACGAGGCGACCAAAGGAACGGATCCCATTTGCCAGTCGTGAGACAGCGTCGCCGGGCAGAGCAGCAACCAGCAATTCAACGCTGCCAGGTAGCAGAACGTCAATAATCTGAAATCAAAAAGCGCGAAGCGTTCCGGTTAACGACGTCGATACGTGCGGAGATCGAAATCGATGCAGGCAAAACGAGTAAAAACGTAACATTGATATTTCGTGGGGGAAAGAGGGTCGCTTTAGCACGTTTTTCCGTGGAATAATCGCGTTTTCGCTCGCGACGCCCCACGGTTCTGGCACGTACACGGCTTATTACTATCCGAATCCGTCAATCACGTGTCAATGGAGTGCTCCGTCGAACGTGTCAAATTCAGGTCCCTCGAGAGTGCGTTAAATAGCACATTCTGCGTTCTTCACTCTTTTTTTTCTTTTACCACGGAAATACATCGTCGCGTGGTATTTAAACGCTCGTAGATTCGTTTTGCAAGTAAATATCGCGTTGGTTTTTCGATTATTTCAGAAGAAGGTATTCTCCGTCTTGAGCTAATAGTTCGCGCAAACACAGGACGGATCGATTGCCGTCTCATTATAGCGACCAAGTTGCGCGCATTCTTTCGCCAGGCCCTCATCGTTTGAAGTGCACCAGCACAAAGCAGGATCGATTTCAACCAATATTCAAAGTGTCCTCGACTCGCAGATGCATTAAATACTCGTGCCTCGTGTTCTCGACGTTCCACTCAAGCAATTACCGTCGATACTTGCGCGACCGCGCAATTTAATCGTTCCTCTGTCCACGCACAAATCGAAACTCCCCGTCGACATAATCAACGGCCTAAACTCAATTTTCCCTTCGTCCATTTTTAAGTGCAGGGCTGTTAACAAAATCGACTGCTCGCGCCCAGCTGGTAACAATCCGGTAGATTGAATCGGGAACTTTTAATCAGTTCAACGATAAGAACGTAGAGGCGTGCAGGGAAAAGACACGCTTAACTCTTTCGGCTTCGAGGAAGTTTCCCGGATTTTTTCACGGTGTTATAAATTACTACAGGTATTTTATAAGATAGCTTCGAGTTATTTCGTTTATTAATATAATAGCAGTTCTAAGGGTTCGACTTGTTAATCCAACACATATGCCAGAAACTTCCTCGCTCTCAAAATCTCAAACACGCGTCACACGATAACTTTATTATTCTATAGAACCAGCGAGTCCAAACGAACAAATCCAATGCTCGTACAGCGCTCTATCGACGTGGCTGGGGTCAATCGCATGGCCCATTCACCGAATCACAGAGGGGTCGTACTTCGAGGGTAAACCTTCGTCATAAACCTGTCGTCGATGCCACTCTTCCTGTCGCGAGGAAGGTCGCGGACCTCTGGTCGAAATATTAACGAGAAAGAGAGTCGAGGTTAAAGGCAAGCTTGGCGTAATTTCGCCTCCGCTCGGTGTCTTCGTAAATTTTTCGCGCCCTTTAATTCCTTTGTCCCTTCGCACCGAGTAAATTGGTCGACGACGCTCGACGGGAATAGGGAATACTCGCAGCCGGTATTGTTCGACTGGCGGCGACGTTGAAGAGGTCGAACGACGCCGCTGAAGAGCCGGTCTCGAATGCTGACGCGGTGCTTCCATTTACCCGCTATCAGCAACCGCCGATATAATCACCGATATAATGGCCCAGGCGTCCCGTGGCAAAGCATCTCAGCCATCTTCGAGGAGGATGGCCCCGGTGTATCGTCGCGCCTACGAGCAGCTTACTCGGCAAGTCTATTGTTTGACGTGCAGAAGCGGACGTGCGGCCGACGCGCCGTTAAATATTCACCCCGCTGCTCCTGGAGTCCGTTAGTACGGCCACTCTACGGTCCTCTCTAATTGTCACCCCTGCGGTATTAGCGAAATTGAAAATTGGTGGGAGTCATTGGCCAGCGTCGATGGACTCGCGCTTCTTCGAGGTGCGATTTGCGACTTGCGTTTGGGGGGGTGAAATGTGGTTTGGATGGATGCAATGGCTTGGGCAAGATGCTGCGAGTGACAGTCGATATTTTTGCTTCGTTACGATCTTACTAATTTGAAGTAAGTTAATTGTAGAAAGCTTATATTCTGTGGTTATTATTAAAGAAATATATATCCGGAAGGATGCGCATACAGTTAAATATTCAATTTAACGTGTCTCCATTTGTATACAACGCGGGGCATTCAGAGTTAATGATTTTCACGTATGTTCCACGCGCTTTCGGGATTTAATAATACCTCGCAGTAAACCGCATAATGTGTATGACAAAGTACGTTGCGCTGAAATGCTAAAGTATGTAATTATTCGCATTAACGAAGAGCTCCAAAAATGCGAGAGAAAGGGAACGATAGCGCGTGGCAGCTGGAAAATATAAACATAACGAGCGCAAAGTTGGTATTGTTCCTTTTCTAGTTACTTTCTCGCGTGCGCAAAGAGCAATGTGCAACATTTGCCGCGTTCGTCTCAGGTACATATGTACGCGTGCACGTTGGTTCAACAATAGAAAGTCGCTGTATTTGTTTTAAAAGAGCCTTACTCTGGATTATTAACACCCTAAGAGCGAGTGTTTCGCGTTGCCTCTCATTGAAAGAGAAATATTCGTGGCACAGGAAACACGCTACGAAACGTGTCGCTCATCATTTTTGCATTGCAAATACAATGCGAGCGGCTGGGAATTGAACTCGTCGTGTCTTCGCCAGTACTTTACACCGCAGCAATTCCTCGTTACCGTCATCAACGCAATAGGCATGCAACTGAACTAGAAAACTGATCGACGTCGAAATTCTGCGTAATAAAACTTAAAATAACCAAACTTTTTTCCCGCATTCGTAGAAATTCGGTAAAGCGAGAGCATCGAGCTACCAAAGTGCACTAAGTTTCCATCACAAGAGAACTTCCGCCGGTCCGTACATTCATAAGTTCTCGGTTAGTTTTCAACTCTTGGTACAGAACTTTTGACTTAACTGTATGTGTATGCCCGTGTACTTAAAATTGATGGCGCTATGCATAGCGCGTCATAATTCTCCTTTTATTTAAAGCAAAGAGAAGAAAGAATGACCGTGAGGTACAGCGAACAGAGTCGACGCAGGGCATGATTTCCCACCGGAAACGGCGTCAGAAACGGAAGTATCTTGAAGGAAGCTCGTCGATTTTCAACGAAAGACATTAATTATCCGAAACCGCGGGGCTAAAAGTTACCCTTGGCGTCGGTCAACCGCCCACGCGGCAGTAGTTCTGTGGGCGGAACGACATCGCGCGGCGGTGGCATTATGCGCAGAGAAACAGCGAAGGATATGGGACACGGTACACGGGATACGCGACTTCCCGAACTGCATTGCGGTATACTCGACTTCCCGCCGAGTAAAGATGACCTTCCGACTCCGCTTCCGTCACGGTAAACTGATCCGAGGTTGGCCCCGGTACAATGTGTCTTGTGTTTGCTCTTTCGGGCCAGGATTTCCAGACGCGAGACCCCCTCGTTTCCACCGTTCCATATTCCGAGCTAATCCTTTGAGACTCCTCCTGTTTCAAGACTAAATGGTACACGAGTTCGCTATTCTAGTTCGCATAAATTTCCAGTCGACGCATAACGCTAACGTGTAATGCGCGGCGGAATCTAGTCTACCTGGAGTATTTTAATGGGACACCCTATATTTTTTTTTATAGAATCGAATAGAGCGCGAAAGTCTGATTAAATAAGTATTAAGGTATAGTGGGTCTAAAGTGAGTATTTACGGAGATATTTATTATTAAAGTTCTAGTCTGAG
Source organism: Xylocopa violacea (assembly GCA_963969225.1). Lineage (NCBI taxonomy): Eukaryota > Metazoa > Arthropoda > Insecta > Hymenoptera > Apidae > Xylocopa > Xylocopa violacea. The sequence goes on along the minus strand of CAXAJV010000005.1, from coordinate 32,188,982 downwards.
AGGATTGAATCATTGACTAATACTACTGATACGCGCGATCAGTAGTAATGGTCAACGATTCGAGCGTCCTGCAGTAAAAACTTCAAAGCAAATATCTCAATAAATACTCGCTCTAAGTGTATTGTGTTTTAATACATATTTACTCAGTTTTTAATCCTCTTTCGACTGCCATAAATAAATTGGAACATTTTCTCTGTTATATTGACGCAAACGGGTAACAAATTGTCGGGGCCATTAAATACATTGTACACGGGGATATAGCGACGCGTTGTCGACTTTGGTATCGTTAAAGTCGCTGTACTAATAAATTGAAGGGATGATTCAGTGAAGACGGTTGTCCGCCCGACGTGTCGGGCTGGGGAAGAAAATTCTTGTCTAGCTATTCTTTATCTCGTGGCAAGTGAACGATGTGGAACGCGAGACCGGCTCAATCGCGTGTTCTTGTTTTACAGATGAAGATGGATGGATGCAGCTGAAATTAACTACCGAGGATACGGTGGAGCGGACAGCCATTTTATAAGATTTACTTCGACGCCGTTGAGGAACTGTTCTTGTCAGGGAGGAAATGAACTGGACAGATGTAATTCTGTTGTTCTCTTCGGGGAAAGTTTCGTAATCAAGGGGCTTTTTTCCACCTGACATTCGGATACCTCCTGTATTTGAATTGTGTACTGCGATATTTCTTGTCTCCACGCTTCCTGTATTAAAGGCAGATCATTTATAATGAACTTCTAGAACGACTGTGAAAGTTTCGATTAACGTTATTAAATATATTACTGACACAACTACGTACACCAAGAAATGCTGCCATTCTCGATTAAAACTTTGTTAGCATTCGTATATCTGTCACTTGGATTTAGTACCTATTAAAGTATCACCTGAATGTTTAAATAACTCGATAAATTGAATACAATTTATCAAAGTAGAACAGCAAATACTGAATTCGCTCTTTCGAAGACAATCACAGACTTATGTCTACGCAATATCTATGGAAATGCTCTTAAAGAATAATATTCCCTTCTCGTTAAATCGCGACGAATCTTAGCACGACAGACGCCGTTCCGCGGCAGCATTCAATATTAAACGCGAGTTCCGTTGTAACGCTTTAACAATACGTCTGTTCTTCAAATATTACGTTCTCGACCTCATGCCAAACCGCAACGCCATATATTACCCGCAGTGGTGCGGAAGCACGATACACGCGAAGCAACGGGACGCGCCGAGGATTTAAGCAAGGAACACAACGGTTGTTTGCCATGGTTAACTTCGCTACGCGCACCAGAAGGCAAAGAATTTTACGCAAACATTGCGTGCGCGCGAGAAAAATACGGCCGAATTATTTTTCCACCGAAGATCAATATTTAAATGCCCTTTCCATATGGAAATCTCCTCGTATCCGTTTTTACTCCCTTATTTTTATATAGAACGCTTTCAACTTTCATTCAGAATACAGCACGCAATGTTCTAACGATAAACAATCTTCAAATCTCTAATCGACAAATCTCAGTAGATCGAAACCTCAATTAAGGAACAAACAACCATCGACCCAAAAATCATTGACGCAAACACTAACAAATTAATTTTCAGCGCTCATATATTTAGAACGATCGCTTAATTTCAATGCTCGCATTTAGAACGACCGCTTCAAATGAAAGACACCCCACCACTGATCCAAACAATCCCACCCCTAACTTTCGATATCCCGCGCGCACTCAGGCGCGTTCACGCGTCACCGGCATGCTAATTAATGTCCCCCTCCCTCGAGTGGCAATGAAAAAGCGGGCCTGAACGAACGAGTGGGAAAAAACAATGACAATAATGTATTCCGCTCGCTGGCCGAGCGATCTCCTCTCCGGCGGTATCATTTTTCTCTGCGCCCGGGTCACACTTTTATTTCGCGGACATGATTAATGGTCCCAGCCGGCTTAAGAAGCGTACACTCGAGATGCAGGAAGAAAGGCTGACCCGAAACGTCAAAATAATAATTCAGGGATATATATCAAACGAGGCAGGCACGTACCGTCACGTGAAAGAGCTGGATTTTCTTTTCTTTGAACGGGGCAGTCGGGGTGGAGACGATTTTACAATTCGTAGCCGGGTGGCGCATACCGGGTGGTCATCGTAACTGGATCGCCTTAATTATTTTCCGCTTATGCCAGCGGAGCTACGTTCGAACCGTTTCTTTTTCTAAACATTTTCTGTTGATCATTCTGCTTTTGTTTTCACGTTGCCTGTGCCGCTTAGTCAAGTCGTTCAACCCTCCCGATTCGCTAATTGGAACTGGTCAGAAAGTCTTGACAATAGCGAATTAATAGCCTGCTTCGTTAAAAATGCTTGCAGCCGGCTGGCTTCCTGCATTATTCAGTAACATCGATGACACCCCTAATTGGAACGCTGCGAAAGAGATACTCGTTGAACGCCGCGTGTCTACGCGCGAGCGTCCACCAGCGCGTGGGTTTCGCGAGAACGTAGATATACGTCAGCCAGTTATTACGGCGAACGCTTCGCGTATATTCGTGGATTTATAGGCTTTTACTTGTTATTTGAAACGGATGCACGCTGTTGCGTTCGTTTCGCGCAACGTATGACTCAAAAGCGTAGGAAAAATGGAAAACGGATAGGGGAGAACGTAACCGTTACGATCGACGGGAACGGCAGGTTGATTCGTTATATCCGAGGGTCTTAATTTCGAGCTGGTAGCAGAACTATTGGATAAAAAATGAACGAAACGGTTTTGTCTCGTTAATCCTTAATTGGGAGCGTGATTTTCCAAACACGTCCAAGAGACTGGGATTAAATTGTCACAATTGAATCTGTCGATTCATTTTCCTAAACACTGCGTTATAAATACGTTAGCAGTGGATTTACAGTTTATAAGTTATCGTATTTTTTGAAGTGTATAGGACTTCGCGTAAAATCCTGCAGGAAAGATTTGGAAGAAAGGATCTACGATACTCTGTAGGCGTTACATAAGAAGGAAGCCGCCTCGATTCTTTATTGAATTTTCTGTGCTCACCTTGCGCTCGCCAACGCTCCAAGAGGAGGCTGAAGTAAAATGCAACGTGGAAACTAATTTCGTCGCGAGTTCATTTTCAAAGTAAACATCCGGGCTATTAGAGAAGTCTGTTGTAAATGACGAAACCGGTGACAGAAAGAAAAATTTGTCGGGGCTCCGAGTAACTACCGGTTCTCGAATGAAATGATTCCGTTATTTAAATTCTCGCGATACCCACCCGCGTGAGATTTACATTCCGGAGCAAATACTTCAACATCTGCTAGTGAAAATAAGAAAGAGAGAAAAGAGAATAAATAAATAGAAGGTACGCGACACGCGTTCGCAGGATTTAATTTACTCGGGACTTGAATTGCGCCAACGGCGAACGTTTAATTTGATAAAGTGCCCACCCGTCGCGGCGGAAAAAATTAAATTCTTTTATAGTGACTTGAATAACCGGGCTTCAGTTGTACTCTCGGTTCGCGCATCGATTGAACAAAAATTCCTTTTAAAACGTTCATCGTTATTCAAACATTAGACAGGACTTAAAATGCGGGTTTATTTCATTTCCCGCGTGCATATTGATCGAACAGTACCGGTTCTGATTTAAAACGAAACAAAACAGAAAAAGTGCGATGAATTTTCTGTTTACGCAGCGAAACGTTATTTTAGCGCGACAGAAAAAAAATATGGGATTTCATCATTTTTATTTAATACACATCTGAAAGCTTGCCGAGAATGAATGATCGCCGAAAGCGAAAGTACCGTAACCAAGCCTGAACCAAGATTCGAGAGGGCGACAACTCCAGCGTTCGAGGAACATCCCTCTCGAATGGCGGGCGCAACAGAGTCGTCCATTTGAACGCGGGTCATTTTATTAAACAGTGGAATAAAGCAATAAAACGAAACTCCCGCAGTTCTCCTGACGCGATGAAATTGGTACGGTAACTGCCGCCTCGCAGGGCGAAATTGTTAATCCACTTTACGCTCGGAACATTATACGTAAAGACGAGACTACTAAAAGCTTCAGAAACTTTCGCCATTATGGTGCGCGGAGGGCGTGATGCAGCGTGCGAGCTTAGCGTTTCGTCTAAAAACGGAGAAACAAAAAAGGGCGGGAAGAGGAGCCGCAAAAGGAAGGGTGGCGAGGCGGAAGAGGTACGTTCGAAGAGGCAGAGGAACAAGAGTTAATGTTTACTTATCAGCCGCGTCTTATGGTTCCGTCGCACGGCATTTCGTTTTAAAGAACTCCTCTGGCTACGTTCGCGTATGCTTCCTTCCTATCTTTCCGTCGTTAAACTCGATTGCCATTGGGGGAATAAGAGTACGGTTCCGCGGGATACTAGAACGCTCTAACAGGTAGCTTTCCTCTGGATTCGTTTGAAATTGGAATACAAATCGGCAAGCAAAGCGCGCCCGCGTATTCCCGACACGTACGCGTATTATGAGCGCACGCCCGCGCGCGCCACTCCCGAGTTTTATAGCAACGAAATTTGAACAATGAGCACCAGCCACTCGTTGCGTAATAACTGTACGTTGCAGGCGCTGTTACCACGTATTAGCATTTAACCAGACTGCACCATTCTTGCGTTTAGTACACCCTCGATACGTGTTCGACCTTCGAGAGATCGTCGCTACGAGGCATCGGCAATCGCCTGGGAAAGTTAGCTAACGGCAAGAGTATCTCTCTAAATTTCCAAGTTTCCGTACAAACTGCAACCGTTTGCTCGCGCTGCAATATCCTATCATCGTGGAACCGATGTATCGAAACGAAATTTGATGTAGCCAAGTTCTAAATGTACCGGGTTTCTGAAGCGCGGTACGGACATCTTGAAATCATGAAATCCGCTCCAGGCTCCATTGTAAACGGGGAACCTAACGCTGAACATCGACAACTCGTGATACCTTATATCAGGCCTTGTGAAAATCGATATCGGACATCCCAAGCACGCGGAATCTGACACTCTATATTCCTGCTCCGTGAAAATAGATACTGGACACGGATGACACGTGGAGCGCGACTGAGGTAACATAATCATACGCGGTTTATCCGTGGAAGCGGAGACGATTCGAGGCTTGATCGGCAGCAGGAATACCCGGGACGTCTTCGCAGTTCGACGAAGCGAAAACTCGTAGTTTCCAAGACGAGGGCACAACAGTCCTCGAGCTGGTTAATCGGATATGCGAGCGCGCGAACGAGGAAGTGGCGGGTGTTGATCGTTCTCGACGTCCGGGCGGAATTCGCGAAACCAGCCGCGAAGTGAAAATTTGAATCGCCACCGTTTCGCGAATTTGCATTCGCATCGCTTTCACCGAGGACTTTGATCTTCGATCACTGCTCGCCTTTGAATCTGTACGAAAGCAATTTCCCGTTGGATCGCGGGACCCTCGCCGTCAGATATCGCGACGATCAATCCCGCGCGGTGTATTTCTAAGCGTCCGCTCGACGATCGGCCGCTGAGATTAATCGTTCGCATAATATCATGGTGCACCCGTGCACGCGAACGTCCGCGGTCGTTTTTCAATGACAAATTAGTCACGTACCCCGGCGCAATACTTTCGTTCGCCGATTTCGCCGGTGAACGATGACGGGACAGGCCTCGTGAAAGGGAGACCGCATAAATTTCGTCGCGTTCCTTTCGCTCGACGACCCGCGCGCGGCACAAAGCGTGGCGAACGATATTTCTCGCGTGGAGCGAAGGGGTCGCGAGGCGCGCCCGTTGATTCGCGGTCGGCGCTACAATGGGCGCCGAACGGTGCCGCGGGAAAGAAATGCCGTGGAAAATTTGCGAAAGATAAGAGGGACTTTACCGCCGCACGCGCTGCGGAGCTACCGCGGGTGATTTAGGTCCGCGAATGAATAAAAATATAGTGGATGAACGGGGCTAAGTAGAACTACAAAGTGTCTCTTATAACGGCCACCCTTTCATGAGATTTACCCCGAGTCGTGGAAGAACTCCTCGTGCCGCGGAGAAAATGAGCCCGCGCTCCGTTTCTTTTCACAGAGAATTTTATAATCACGCTCCCCTCTGCGTCAGGGGATTTGACACAGGACTTCGTGAAAAGGTACGACGTCATTTGACGCGCAAATGGTTAGTTTAGAGGCAGCGTTATGAAATTTCAAATAGGACGGACATCAGCCTGGACCGGTTCGCGTGGATCTGTACATACTCCTCTGCTTTCTCGAGCGTTACACGCATGCTGGTGTATTTACATTCCATCCGCTATATATAAACACCTCCCATCCACGTAACGTTACGTATTAGCGCAAAACAAACGGCAGAAAATAATTTGTCAACGTCATCTTCTTACCTTCCGCTTGGCAATAACGTACCTACCATCGATTCATCCACCAGGTCGTTAAATTCACTATCGTACGCAACAAAACATCCCACCCTGCTATGTCGTTCGACGAAAAAAGCCGTAGCAGTTAGCCATTATCGAGGGCAAAACGCGCTCTTGCGCTAAATAGCTGTGCAACATCGGATCGAGTAAACAGCCCGTTAACGTCAGATCAGGCTCGCTTTCAACCGTCCCCGTTATAATGACGATCCACCGCATGAAACGCGTAACGTAATTCCGACGGAGCAAGAGCCGTGGCACGGAAAGCCGCAGGTCTGCAGGAATAGCTCGGAATAGGAAGTAGCTGGGCCGGGAAACGACGCCGGGCCACGAGAAGAGTGACGGTACCGGGAAGAGGTTCCTGTAATGGAGGTTTATTGGCAATTAATCTTGCGGACCGGATGCGCCCGCTTCGCAGGCCACGATACACTTCCGTCTCGCCTGGTCGACGGTAAACCGACGAGAGATGCATTGCATCGTCGCACGGAATCAAACGTACCACAGATCCAGACTCTCGTTTCGCGGATCCTCCGTTCGAGCGCCGTTGCTATATCGTTCCGGCTGCACGCGCGCTTGCCTCGCTACGACGCCATTACTGCCGTGATGTCCTTGGTAGTTATGTCTGAAGAGTCATGGGGTGGTTCGGGAAATTTTTAAAGGAAACTCTGAGGGCGGCTCGAATCGAAATTTAAGTTAGCGTTGGTTACTGTGATAGGAGACTTTTGGTGTTAGGAATAATTAGGTCACTGAGAGTGTGTTATTTTTGAAAATACTGTACAGTATATTCAATACAACTCTTCTATAACACGAGTTCGCGCGCTTCAACAGCCCTCGTGCAAAAAATGTGGGACAAAACAGACCCAAGTTGGGGTTTCGAGGGTTAGACAATATTCGTCGGTACAATCGAGCGAATCGCGGGGTTGTAAGGCAATCTCTCGCGATCGTCGTCGCTCGATGCATTAGGGAAATACGACAGGAAAGAGGATTGTATCCCGTAAATGTTATCGATGACAGATCTGCCTAGTTCCGGGGCAGAGTGTTATTCTTACGAGTGGTTTCGCGTGGTTAGACGCCGTACCGTAACGGAAGAAATGTGTAACGACCGAGTGCGTGTTACGGGCGGAGGGACGTTTAAAATATTAGAGCGAAAGTTTTAATTTAGATTGCGGACGTGTTGGTGAGGTATCAACGAGTCGTTCGACTAAATTAATTGCGATCTGTGTTGCGATTGTTAAGAATGGAAATAAATGGGAGTTGATTTGAATTTCACTTTACATCTGCGTTAGAGCACGTGCATTGCGCGGGAGTAGGAAGCACTACTTAATCTTTGTACTAAATGTTCCATTTAAAGATACAGAAGTATAACCAACGCTTACAGTTTAATACCTGATTCCTTGTTTTCGAACGAATAATCTTGGTATCAATGTCTGCTACGATTAAACGTTTAACACGATACAAGGGTAGTTCGAAACATTTGTCACACGATACCGAACTGCACAACCCGCAAGAAATAACGACTTCGTGACGCGCGTAACACCGAGTCGAGATTATTCCATCCGAACGCGCTTTGTCTTCATATCCCAATCAATAAAAGTCACAAATCTCACACCCGAGAGGACGTTTCCACCCAGAGGCCTGAAAAAGTTGCGTTTGTTCTCACGACCGCGACATAAATCTCAATCGAAGCACCAGAAATCACCGGCAATAACCACGTTCGCTAGCCAGCGTTCCCCTTTAACCGGCGATCCCCTCGTAGCGGTGAAAAGAGAAATGGATCGAAGCCAAGAGCGGACGCGCGGAGGTGTTGCCTGCGACTCGACTCCGGGGTCCTCCGGCTTTCAACCCCCTGCCACCACTGCTCTCTGTGTCGCGGTACACCCCTGCCGCCCCCAGGGCTGCTCTCTTCTTCAGGAGGAGAGTTTTCTTCGCTGGTCGTTAATGACCGCGCCCGTGTTAATTCGTCCCACCCCAGACTCGTTTTAATTGAACGTGCACGCGAGCATCGTGACGCGCCCGCGGCGCGAACGGGGGAATAATTAACGGCGAGGCGAGGGACCGTTTCGCGCGCGTCCCTTTCGATCGTGCTCCCTGCGACAGACGCGTCGTTGGACGATCGTGGACGATTCTCGATCCGTTTTATGTGAAAGCGGTTTGCTACGAGGATCTCCGCTTTTTGAGTTTCCAGTTGAGAGTGTTGGAAACGCTGCCAGTGAATCGTGCGACTTGACGCGTAATCTTCAGCTGCGAACAGCGACTCTCGTCTATAGGATGCCGAGCGAGCAACACTTGACTCGCCAGTACGCTGCATCGCACCGATTAAAACGTACAGAGCGTCAATGAGCGATTTACACCGTGGAATCGACGAGAGAGGATTAGCCGCGTTGTATTTACCGATGGCTGTTCAACGCCGTCTGTACACTATCTGCTAGCCAGTGCGGCTCGAATAGCGTATATTCGACTTCACTAATATTTCCAGAATTGTATTTGCGAACGCACCGCGATAGGGTTGCGCGAATCAATCGCGATGGAAACGGTTTATTCGCGACGTGTCATACTATCGAATCGATTCGCTGGATTGTTGAACAGAAGAATGCCGTGTCGTCGTTCACGCGCAATCACGATCGTTTCGAAGCAATAAATATTCGCGATGATACTATTAATTATGGATATTGAATTGTTCCTCGACCATTCTGCGATTCTTTCGATATTACCTCGTTCGATTCCAATTATGAAACGTGAATTTGTAATAATATTTTGGAATTCTGTTCCGCTCTGTATGTCAGACACGCCGAATTGCATTTAGTAGGCGACTGGAAACAAATTTTCTATGTAAACGAATTTGTCGGGAATTGATTAGCTGTTTCTTCGTTAATTAAAGTTCTCCGGCGTGCACACGTTCGTGTATCGTTTCGAGCTTTATTGTTAGCGACTCGCCATGCAACGCGTGCACGTAGACCTACATAGAAGTTCAAGGTTCCACACAATGATGCTCACACATGGTTCTAAACTAAAGTTCGAAGCCAGCCCGGCGACGTGATAGCGGAAGATTTATTTGCATGACTATCGCGCTGCATCGCCCTATACCCACATAAACTCAGGGATGCGCGAGCCAGATAAACGCAATACTTCGTGTCATTCGCCAGATTACACCAGATAACACTTGTTAGACGCGGTATTGTCGCAGTTTATATCCACCGTGGCGGCAGTGAACCGAGTCAGCGACTACGCGGGGGAAGCTGTACACGCGTGGCCCCTCGAAAACGGAACTTTCTCAAACGAAGCGAAACTTGTTCAACTTTTTCCTCGCCCCCGCCCATCTGTATCCGGAACAGATTATACGGGAATGGAAGTTTCGCCGGGGCTGAGAACCGTGGGCCAATTTCTGCGGCACCGGAACATTCCAAGATATTTCTTTCTAAAAAAGAAAATCAATAACCGTGAAATTAACTTTCGCGCGCGACATCGTGGATTGCAGAAGCTTCGACTCTGAACGCACACTTTCCGCGTGCTCTTCCATACCACGACGCATCTTTCTCGTACGAATAAAAAATGGCAAGAGATACCAAAGGATATTTTAATCCGCATTGCATGAAACGTTGCATAACGAAATATGTACAAGCATTCGTACAAGAATATACCGACGATAGGACAAATTTAAATGTCTACACGGTGACACCGTCAGGAACAGAAGGCTGGCCAAAAAGCTCGAACGAGCCAATCACAGGCGTAACAGGCAAGCTTGCAGCGAAGTATCGACAAAAAGTGGACGCGTCTTCCGGAGGAAACCATTCCTCGTGGACGGGGAGTAGGTGCTGCCAGGAACAGAAAGGTGGGCGGAGAAGTACAAGGTGGAAGACGGCGCTGGGCTGCGGTGGAGCGGCGGGAGGCGAGAGAATTAGTGGGTGGTTCCCTACGCAGATAATTTGTGGCGTGCAATCCCAGCCCAACCATCTAGCCGGATAGCTAAGGCGTAGCTGTACCCGTTTCGTAGTAATTTACTCGGCATCCCCACGACCCTGGGACGTACGAGTACGACACTCGGAGGCGGATTGATCGAGGAGAAATTGTATCGCGACTCGCAGCGCTGGCTTTGGAATCGGGTCAATTAAAGGCATCCGAGACCACTCGAGAAATAGGAAAAATTTAACTGCTTCAACTGTCTGTCGATTTATGATTTTTATGATTTTCGCTAGATCATACGTGAATAAAGCTATTCTCGTTTGCGACCGTGTAATCACTCGAACAAATGTCACTCTTCGACGTGTCTTTTCTGAGAATGGTGTCACGTTGTAATACCAACTTCGAAGAACGTTACTTCGTGTCACCTCGAAGCGATCGAAGACGACGTTTCGCATGCATCGCACTGGCTAAATACGACTATGCAACCGCTGTCTAAATCCAACCGCGATGATCGCAATGCACGAGAGTTAAGAATTTAGTTCTCGAATTTGCATCAGATATTCCACTGCAAACCAGATAGGCCACTCTGCACAACAAACTTTTCCCACGGATGCGTAATTGATTTATCCGGCTCGCGAACGGAACCACCCGCTGGAGGCGCCCCTTGGAGATCACCGCACCCACCACCACCTCTTTGTTTGCAGCCCGCGCTGCACTGTGTCTCGTGTCACGTTATAATGAATGCAAGACGTCGACGTGGATGATGACGAACAGAGGTTTCAGAATGCTACCAAATATTCGGGCTCGGTACGCGACCACGGTGTACGAGATCCGTTGTTGAGGGATGTCAACGGCATCCCCTGCGGTCTCCGCGTCATCCACTCGGCCCTGTTCCCATTACGGTACAACGATGCGCGCAGGTGAGATCTCCAAAGGGACCGACTCGTGACGTGTACTTGAAGTTGCCACAGAAAAATACACAGACTGTAGCATTGTATTAATCATCGGGTCCATCATGGCGACGATAGCAGCATCTGAACGTGACACCGTGCAATTTCAGCACGAGGAGTACGTTGAATTTCCATTCGAGGAACGTAAAATTATAGCCGCGATACAAAAATCGGATGGAAATGTCTGTCCGCTCGAGCTACTTACTCTCCATCAAGAACTGAAACTACTCTATCATTCGTTGCACCGGAAAGTTCTCATCCGCGAGACCAAAAACACCCCTCCGGTTTTAAGCATTCACGTACGCGAAAAAGGTTCGCAACGCGGCGCAACTCCGTCGGAAATGTCCGACTCGAAACGAAGACCACGGCCTTTGGCGTTAAACGCGTGACTGCTTGGAATGCTTATTACGAACGAAGCTCACGATTTAGTCGCGGGGGGTTGCATTTATACGCGGGTGTCCCCGTGATCGCGGCGCGCGTTCGCTAATATCCTTGACACACCGTAGACCGTGAGCCGTTCCACGCCTCCGGAATACTAATACCCTCGCGCCCTCCGCTCTCTATACGAATTTTGTATTACACGGTGTTTCTGGTGAAATATCGGCCACGTCGGCCGTAAATCGAAAATGGTAATGGCACCCAGGAGCCGGCGTTGCCAGGGCCAGGCAAGAAATCCCGCAAGGCGTTAGATTTATCCTGTTCCCAGTCCAACGATGATACATTACCCTCGAGCGTCGTTAACGCTGCAAAGCTAACCCATTATGACGTTCCGTGACGTCTCCGTCGGGGAGTCGCGCGCGACCCTTCGTGACCGTCCCTCGTCTCGCTGCACTTGAAACCGTCTCCGTCACTGCCACCAGCCCCCCCGTAATTGAGTGCGCCGCTCGGCGATACGTGAACACGCTCGCGGGTACGCGCGTCGATGTAAACCGAGACCCTCGACGGGACCACGAGAGGGTCGCGAAGAATTTACGCCGCGCGCCAGCGTTTCAACCGCTGACTGCGCCACGAATTCCACGGTTTCGCTCGGCTTGTCTTATGGCGGAGTCTCTATAGGTATGGGTTTCCAATAACTTTGAGCGAGGAAAGATTTTCCGCGATACTTTTACCAAATTGGTCGGTTATACGATTCGCGGCCCCCGTCGCGAATCGTACCACACGATATTACAGTCTGGCGAGGTTTAATATCGCGCTATGGAAGAGTATCCGTGGAGAATGGCAACCCCAACTCAGACGACACTCCTCGAGAGACGACGCGTTCCCTTTCGCCGCGGGTCTGCGGACCACGGAGGTCGCGTAGACGATTCTTTTGTCGTTCGTGGCCTTGAATGAGAAACTTGGAACCGAACGAGGGGGAGGAAAAGCGCGGCGCTCGAGGGGTGCAGCCGCAACGATCCCCGTTGAGGGCCAACCAAGCGGACTTAAGTAGTCCTTCCGCGCGCTGGAGACCGTAATGCCTCGTGGAAACGCGCACGTACGCGAGCCGTCGACAACGAAGACAAAGTTGCAGGCCAGGATAGCCGCGGGCGATCTTCAAGCTCGAACCGTCTACTGTCTTTGGTCGAGGACCGGCTAATTGGATACTCTGCAGCCGACACTCGTTCCATTCTGCGAGTCAACCTCTTACGTCCTGTCGTTTCGTTGTTGTTTTCTTCTCCACCCTTCGTTCCCTCTTTTTTCTGTTTCCTGCCTTCCGTTTCATCGCGTCGTTCTTTGTTACGAGGAGAGCAAGCGAGGCTCGCGTTACGTTCGAGTGGAAAATCGGTGACCGCGAGAAGGTCCCGTAACGTCCGCAAGTATCGACGAGGGACGCGTTTGTGTGTACGTTTGCACTGACTGAAGTAATAAAAATAACCATTTGCCTTATCAATTTTGGCAGCAAGGTTAGACAGATTTAAGTGAACGCATTGATTCGAAGTGAACGCATCGCTGGACAATTTACAGAGATGTGATTTACAGAGATGAAGAATTGGTGAATAGAATATTTTAGCTGAAGAGAACAACGTAGTTCACTTTATTTGTTAATTTTTGCTAGTCGCAAACAACGAACGCAATAGTTAAACACGAACTCCGAGATCAGTCCTGGAACTGCAAGTAGTTCAAGTATGCGTTTACTGCGGCCCAACCAGACAGTGGAGAAAGACGTCACAGGCGAACAACTATCGTCGAAGTTCGGGTTGCCGGAAGAAGTTTCCATCGCAGCAACCGCAGAGACAAGATTGCGACACGTAATGCTGAATTTCTCACGCGAAATAGCATAAATATTTAAAACCGTATTCCGCCGCAATTTTAAACATAATTTGTGGCTTCTCGTTACTCGCGGTTTTCACTTTGCCAAGCTGAAAGAAACGGACGATAAGGTATCTCGTGAATGGGCGAATCCGGCAAGTTCGTACACGTGTATCCTCTTTTACCACCGCTTTTCTAAACGTTCTCATAATCCACTTTCCGCGAAGATTTCGCCCCTACACACTCCGGTAACACTACGCGAAACGAACCCAAAGCAGGAGTCGCGTTCAAAAGGGGACGGACGATCTCGCGGACAGCTTTGCGCGGCCGTTTCATACGCGGTATTCACGGTGGCAATGCCAAAAATAAGATTCCCGTCGGCGAAAAGCGTCCGATCTAACGAGGTACGCTCGCTAATTCTTTGATGTCGGCGCCGGCCGTGGGAAGGTCGCAAAAACTGTTTGATATCATCTTCGTTCCTTTGTCCCGCCGCCAAGTATAAAATTTACTACCGCGGGGGACTCGTCGGAGAAAGGGCGCGGAACAGGACGGACAGAGAGCGGCAGCGAAAAGGGTAGATGAAACGGGGATACAGGAACATCGCTAGGCCCGGCGGATATAACTAATTACGCGCACTCAGCTGTGTCGTCATGCTACTTTTGTCAGCAACGCTTTATCTCCGCAACGGCGGAATTTCCAGTGGCCCGGACGTTTCGCGTCCGCGGCTACCCCCAGGGAGAACGGCAGGAATAGTCTAATGACATTACGGTTACCGCTGTTCTTCTTCCGCTGGTGAAATCGTGGAGTCGCCCCTCGCAGAGGTAGCCGCAACCCCTCTACCCTTCATCGAACGTTATTCCTTCCAGCGAACTTTATTTCCCTCTGTTCGATCGTGTAATTGATCCTCGGAAGCGTCGATGGAGGGTACTCTTCGGTCTCGCAACGTCTGAGGAGTTTTCCGCGTCTCGCTTCGTAACGATCGTGCGAAACGGGCTGCGTTATCCGAGGGTAGCCTCGTCGACGCCTCATAAATATTACGCTTTCTTCCAAGATGAAGAGCCACTCGCAACGAAATATTTCATGGTATCGTAAAATCTTGCTTTATGCCCCTTTCGAACGCTACTCCTCGGCGCACTCAAGGATTCGCGTCTGATATAGGGCGGTTCCGAGCGTGTTATTATTATTGGATCGTAATGTGCCTACTTTGGTTCTTTGCATTGAAAACACCTATACGCTCGTATTTTATAACTACTCGTACGATGTATAATTTTGTATCCGGTACACGCTCGGCAATTAACAATAAAAATCACGAATTTAGTGCCTCTACGTTGAAAACCTTCACCAGAAACCACCCTCGAGACTGTTCCTTAGTTCTACTTTCTTTTCAAACTCCCGCTAAAGACTCTCGCTACGTGCGCCTCACCCGCTCTTAAAAGAGATCGTAGACTCGTTGCATGCGCATAGGTGCTATATACACACATCTACAAGCAGGTCGGTTGGTTTGTTGCAGACCCATACAGTCGCAAAAGGTTCTCACTTTTTAAGTATCCGACATACATTTTCCTCAAAGTCTTTTCACGTGTTACGATAACAATAACGGAAGAAATAAATGGTACGAGGAAAAATTATAATCGATAGAAGGTAGACGATTATGAAAATCGTTATTTGCAACGATTAAGTAGTCAAGGAGACACTTCTTTCGTAAGGAGAAGCTCGCGAGCACCGATAATTACCTGCTGTCAGTCGTTTCGTTCTGTGGACTCTCGTTCGCGGACGAATTTTCGCGCGTCAAAACGGTCAGGTGCTCGAACCCATGGGCATAAATCGCGCGAACCAGCGATGGGAGAACACTCGGAGAAGAAAGAAGCATCTATGAATTCGTACTCGAAATCGCGCGCTCTGAATACGCGCGTATAAAGGCGGCGTTTAAATCGTAAATTCGGTGCCGGTGCTTAAATCAACGCCAGAAGATGTTTTCCACGAGAGCGCTCATCCAGAGTTTTGATTCCCCCTGCCGTCGTTGTGTTTCGCGTTCCCAATGTTACACTGGAGTCCCTCTGCCAACTTTCGAGCTCCGACTCGGGAACCTTTGAATAGAACCTCTGTCTATATCTGATACGATGTCTTCCTTACCTCCATTCGATGGAATTGTTTCTTAACATCCGCTCTCGAACTTAGAAATATCGAAATTCTCTTCGACTTTGATCTCTTTTTCGGTTTTATCGTTGATCAATTTCTGCGATTCTTTCAGCTATACGTAAACGATCACTGGAGCTTTCGTTTTTAATTAACTTCAGAAATTATGCACGCAACGCATAAGTGAAGAGGAAAACCGAGTTAGTGTTAGAATCTCTGCAGACGAGCTGAAACACTGAAAGTCCAGTGATTCAGCTGCTCCGTGCGCTTACACAGTAGCCATTCGAAATTTTAGAGATTGCTAGGATAGACACAAAACCGTGCGCGAGTTGAAATTGTTTGTTGCACGACCTACATCCATACGAAATACATCATAGGAGGCTAAACACGGAAGATAGACAAAGGCGGAAAGAAAAGAGCGAGCTTCCGGACGGGTGGAGGGGAACGGATAAAAAATGCGAGAGGAATAAAACCAGGCGTTTCTCACTGGCAAGAATTTGTTCACGGGGAACTTTTATTCCCGCCATAAAAGCTTTTACGACGAATAAATTTTTTTCGTTGTATCGAACGAAATTTATCCATCCGTCGGAAATTTACGCGCAACGATCGCGGGCAAACGTAACGATCTCACTGGTCGTTCGTAGTTGGGTGCTCGCGGTTGGGTGCCACCCTTGCGATAAATCAATACCGCGAAAATTAGTTCCGTCTTCGCGATCTTCTCATCGGATCTTAGATGTGAAACTGATCTTACATTTACGTACCAACTATTTGGATCCAAGTGTTACTGTAAACTAAGCTTCCCATCCTTTGATACAATGAAAATGAAACGTAGAAATGGCGTTTCTTTATGTCTCGTCAACATTTGCTCTAATACATGTTTCAAAAATATGTATAAAGCTTCCGTGAAGCTTCCGCGGAGCTTTATTGCATCTTGTTTGGTACCCGAATACATTTCCCCGTGTGATTTACTAGCTTCATAATGCGTATACGTGCGAACGAGTGTCCCGTTGTAGCGAAAAACTCGTAAAGTCAAAAGTACACTGATTCACGTTTTACGAATCGTTGCTCTATAATCATTCGGCGCGGGAGCACGTTATCAGATAGAATTTTATCTGGACGGTTTACGCGTTTTATGAATTTACGACTTTTACCACGTTTTGTGTACCCACCTGTGTGTACGCACGTACGATGTATTAACGAGTACTTCGTCAACCATATATTTCGATCGTTTCAAATCAGCATCAAAATCCACCGCACCGCAAATATCCACAAACGGATATTTTGCAACCGCTGGTATTACTTTTAATTTCCGAAGAAGTTAAAAAAATGTATTTATTTCACCGCTACTTGCTGATCCTTTCCAGTGCTTGTTAACGAAATACAAGCTGGACGAACGATTTCTCAGGGCAAAAAGAAAGGGAAGTCCACTTGTTAGCGGCAGATAGAAGCTGACACGTTAAGTAGATGGATGGACCGCGAGGAAGTTCGAGGGTTGGTGGAAAGACGAGTTCCGCGACGTTTCTCCGTGGAAACTTCCGGCGGTGGGGAAAATTAATCGTTCGGTGCCGGTCGCGACAGTGGATTCACGAATTTAACGCCTCGTCGAATTATTCCGCCGCGAACAACGACCTCGAGCCTCTGATCGATCGTGGGCGTATCGCAGAGACGAAAACGAGTTTCGCTCTTCTCTCCTATTTTCGAATCTGCCCTGAAAAAATTTCCTAGCCGCTGGAGAGTACAGTTTTTAATCCATCGGATGTCGTGCTTCGTTTCATTGACACCGTCTCAAGTATCGTAGCTTCCTTCCGACGTCGAAAGATTATGGCGTAATCATTCTCAACTGGAGGACCATTCGCAACACCTGCGGGATAACCAGCTTCATAAACTTGCACGGCCGCAAAGAGATCTTCGAGCGTAGAAACGTTAGCGAACTCCTCCCGCGAAGCTACTTTTCGCAGCGATTTAAAAATGTTATAAACTCCACTAATGACGGCCGTAAAATTAATCCAACCGTATCTCACGGGATTATACGTGAAACACTTATTCATCACGCTGTATACCTGGTTCTAAACCAAACTCTCTTTAGCCATGGGTATTAAGTGAAAGGAACACGTGAATCTTCCGCCTGAGTACTTAAAGGAAAAAGATGGAAACAAATCGAGCGTACGAGCAAATCTCGTTCCGTTCGAAAAACGACGATATCCGTACGCAACGCGCACGAGCGCCATTACGTACTTCTAACGAATCGAAAGAAAACTGAGCGGATAATATAAGAATTTAACCAGGAAAAACTGATTAATTCGTCTGGTAGGAAAGCAATCGCACCAGAAAGAGTTAATAACGTTTCCAATGTCCAGGCTCGATATCGATAACGATTATCGAACGGGCAGACTTTCAACGGCGGTCGGTTCATAAATTTCTCGAGCCGAAGCGGATTCGCGCGGCCGTACCCCCGCGAATCGGCGATCCCGTCGAAAACAAAATTCAATTGCCGGCCCATTTATTTTTCTTCGGATAATACCATTCAACGGTGGACGCTTAGCCGGTAAAAACGGGAGGAGTGCCCCGCGAAAATTCACGAGGGCTTTGTTCGATACGCGAAACAGTTCGAAACACACATTGGCTCGGCTTCCGGCCGCCACGCTCCTCGCCATTAATATTTTCCACAAAACCGTGGACGGTGGGCGCGCATGGAACCGCACGGACGCGGGACGGAGCTGTAACATCGCTGGGCGTCCATTGCAGCGAGACGCGTTGGGCGGAATGGATTTTACGACGAATTAATCGCACTTTCTGCTTTATTTTTCATTACCTAGGATATTTTCTCGTCGATCTACACGCGGCGTGTCCAGTCCAAGCACTCTCGCCCGGAACAGCGTGTTTTTCTAATTGATTCGAGTGTAATTAAATTCCGAAAGAGTAAATTAATGAAAACGACGGTGCGCAGGAAGCGCGAGCTCGCGAAAGCATTGTAACACCGCTGGGCAACTTTTACAATGAAACGCGTACCACAGGATGGATTTCACGAGGAATTAATCACCGCACCCTGGATACGCGATACCGTTGTAACGCGGCCCTTTATCCCTTTCGATCGTCGAGTTGCTACACTTGCGCGCCCCGTCTCGGCCGTCTTTCGCCCCTCGAGCTCGGCTCCGCGCGAAGTTTACAAGCTCGGTTGCGATTGTCGTCAAAGCCTGTTACACGCGATGTGTACTCTGATGCTGGATATTCGTAGCGAGTGCCGTGATATTGGGAGAAATACCTGGTCGTTACTGTGATGGATGTACAGTCGCTCCCGGAAGTATTCGTATCCCCATTTCGCGGTGAAGAAATTTGTTCCGCAGAGGTGGTACGTTTGACTGAATTACCGATACGTCTCTCGTTGCGACTGTACAGGTATAGAAGGTATTTCTTCGACGCAAAGTTCAACGAAACCGCGTAATTACGTTACTTAATATTAACGAAGGCATATACATATCATGATCGTAACAGTACTGCTGAAATGAAGCCGTAAACTAGCAGGAAATACCTAATTTCAACAACATTTCGTTTAATCGGTAGTAAAGTTACGGATACTTATGAAAAGCACTGTGCATAGTTGGTTGGGAGGAAGGTAAAACGGCAAGAAGAGGAAGTATCCCATTTCTTGTGCAATTCGTGCTTGCGTTTCTTGACTAAAGTATACGCTCGCGATGTTGGCTAAGGGTAGATTGCAGAGCGCAAGGGTTTGAGTTTATCAGGGAAGGGATATCGCGACAGCATCAAAGTGTTCAAGGTTTCGCGTGTTTAATTAATCTAGCGAAAAGAGACGTTACACGATTATTGTAAATGCACGATGCGTAATTGCATATCGAGTTTCATTTCGTCGGAGGCAATCCCTCTGCGCAGCAATTACTACTGAAATCATCGATCGCGACACGAGCGAGAATAACGCGGAGCGCAGTTGAAATTGCCCCGTCTAACATTGTAGCTCCGTGCATGCGGCAAATAGAGGCATAATTGTGGCATTTTGCGAAAATAAGCGGGGGTAACAAAATTCACATCACCTCGGCCACTTTGCCCAACCCCGACGCTCACCCTCGCAGCACCCTCATTCTCTTGAGCGCGGTACTTAACACGTTCTAATGTTTTCGTCAATCGGTTTCAACGAGCGAGAGATTAATTAACTCGCTGTAGAATGTGTCCACAAAATCTCTACGTTTTATTATGCTAACTAATTAAAAAGGCTGGCAATTTAAGATTTTCGAGAAAGAAAAGGTGTCTAATGGTGTAATATTTCGAAGCTTCGTGTCGCTCGCTGAAAAAGAGAAACCCCTAACAGAATCCTTATCAATCCTTAAGCCAAAGCTTTTTTCTAACTTTTCAACGAACAAAATTTTGAACTTATTTCCTTCGTCAGATTACAGATTCAATTACAGCTTCGTAAAAAAGAAAAAAAAATGATAGAAGAAGAAGCAATTTCGCCAATTCTCGCGAAAAATCGCGAACAACGCATTGCCAAGCACTGCAGAAGCTTCTTCGTCCGGAAAAATGTGCGGCCACTGTTCGGTGTAGCGGCAGATTCCATCCATCCGTGCCACGGCGGAGAAGTAATTTCGCAAATCTTTCTAGGTCGCGCGATATTAACGGACGGCCGGGAAACGAAATATCGCGCTCGAATTTCCACGACTTGCACCGTCATCCAGGAGACACGTGTCGGCTGCCGTGTGCCGCGTGTGCCCGTACATACATATGAGGCCAGCCAGAAGCCGGGAATCCTCGGGAACGGGGTACCAGGAAGGCGTGGAAAATCCAGCGTCGTGTCGCCTAAACGCGAACACCTACGCGTCAAGCCTATGGTAAATGACGCGAATGGAGATTACTCGAGGTCACCCGAGCTTCCAGATGGGCAAGCTACTGCGTTTGCGTGTCAGTTTGGAGCCAGTGAGCCTAGGAGGATCAAGATCACTGTTGCGTTAAGAAAAAAAGAACAAAAGCTCGAAATTACACGAGAGAATAGCATTCGTTTAAAGCGACAAACACTCAGGGCTGCACATTACTCTCGAAGATGGCACAGGTGTTTCCTACGCTTACGAGAACCATACCGTTACATCCAGCAGGTAAAGATAAATGATAGTCAAGCATAGGACGCATTAACGCAAGCCCTGACTCCTCGAATCTAAAGTAGCCTCGAACACTCTCCGTTCGCGCGTCGCACTGTAGTCCATTCGAATGTTAGCACGGTGTAGGCTGGAAACGATCGTAAATTCCGCGAGAGGATGGTACATCCGGCCAAATTATACATCTCATAAAATATTCCCGGCCGGTTCCCCGAACCCGGGCAGAAAGTATTTCGCATAATATCTTCTCCGGGTGCGCGAAGGGGTAGCAGAGTGAGAAGAAGAAAAAGAGGAGGAAGGAAACACCAAGTCCTGGCGGTTCGCTCTGTTGGCTGCTGTGGAGGAGGGGCAGCTGGGATGGAACGAAGAGGAAGCCCGGGCACGGTACCAGCGGCGGGTGGAAAAAGAATAAATACGGAAGCGGAGTTCGAGGGAGAGGAGGAACCAGGTACGTTTCGATACGCTGATACGGCGGAACGGCACGAAAAGAACGAAACAATATTTCAATATGCTAAAATTATCGAACGTTTCCCCCGGCTGTACTTCTGCTAAGTAAAGCTTGCAATCTCTGCTCCTTGGCTCTCGCATCGACGGGTAACGAGGATCCCTGTTAACGCGGTGCAAGGTTGCAGAATCGATCGGAAGCGATTCCATGCGAGCGTACGCGTTATAGTTAGGGTAAATGGCGAAGTGGAAAATGATGTTATTCCGAAACTGATGAATTTCATGTTGACACTACTGGCGGTGGAATAATTAATTTCGAGCGCGTGGAAAGTTTCAACTTTGTTTCGAACGCGTACGCGCGCTAATCAAGCCGGTTTTAAACGGTTATTCGCGAGATACGTCCGGCCACTTGGGCGGAAAATTTCAGAGATTGCTTTCGAAGCAATTACGTTTTTAATTCACGCACCGCACGTTGAAATCGCGAAAGAAACTGAATACCCGGCGACAATCGCCTCGCGATCTAGCCTGCAGTTCGTGAAACCTATCTCTCGTTCGGAGCCCCGAAAAACACGCGATATTTATTACCAGCTGGCATCAACGCCTATTTATAACATCTCTGTCAGAAAGCCGTACAAAAACGACAATCTGCGTATCAACTCCGGGATCGCGTTATCTGAGCGAACGTTCATTCGTTATCGAGCGCGACACGATCGCTCGAAAACGGGGACGCACGGAACCGGAAATGGACGTCGTTCCAGTCCCCCAGCAACGTCGGGTTAAGGGCAGAAAGTAACGCGTTCAACTACGTTTCTATAAACAATTTTCAACGAAAATCGCGCGTGTCAATTTATACGATACAAATTCACCTTTCGAGACGTTGCTTACGCTCGTAGAACTGTTAACTGTTCGTCGGAACTCGAAGACAAGTATAACTGCGTGCACGTGCATGCACTTTTGCACAAACACGACTGGAAATCATAGAAAACCAGATAGTCGCTGCAGAGTCGATTAACTAAAACAATATCGCGACAGCGAATTGATTTATTTTTACATCGACGGAAACCGACGTTACTTTCCCGCGAACCCGATACAATAATTCTTCCGTGGACATGGCGCCACGGAAGCAGCGACGGACGTGCTGGCGTAACGCAGTGGAACACGGGGGCCAGGCAGAAAGGAAGTGTACCGCGTCATATCGAGATATCGAAATGGGGCGTTACGTTGGGACTGGCTCTATTTCCCCGGCCGCGTAAACCACTGGGATATACTCCTTTCTAGCCACGTGATAGCTACCCGGTCCCGTCGATATCGTCAGTCTTCGGGCGTACGGCGGAATCGGATTCGCCGGACATGTCCGTCGGAGCGTAAAATCGAGTCGTATATTTCGGAATTTTGTTGGCGGAGATCCTTGGTCAGAGATCGAGGGGAAGCCGCGTCTTTCTTCCCGGCTCTCTCGCGATGCCCTTCGCGCCCTCGAACGAAATAATTTAGCGCCGCGTTAGAAACGTCCGAGAAACTGGTTGCACTTTGCAATATCCGTTCCGCCTGCCTGGTGACTCGAGGACGGCGAGTTCTGAACAGTTTTTCCCACAGCCTGTTACCGAAATTCAGCACCTCGCGACAGATCGGTCCAAGGTAGACGCGGACGGACCTCGAAGGACCGGAACGTCAATGAAACGATGGGAAATCGTATGGACCCTTTTTGAGTTGTCGCGGGACGTTGCAAGGGAGCGCGCATCCGGCCTGCGCGACTCGACTCGAGAAATTTTGAAAAGTTGCGCCAGCTTCCGGCTCTTTGACGGCCTCGATGCAGCCGCCATCGTCCAGCCAACGCGTTTTCACCCCTTCGAGCACCGCTTCGAGCCACGCGCCGACCGTCGAGCGGTCGAGAGACTGCTCGCAGACGATGGATTCGGAAGTTCGAGGTATCGCTGGGAGCGCGGCCTAAAGAGGCGAGAGTCGAGCGTTTTAACACGAGCACTATCGCGGATTCGGGTCAACGCTGAAAGCAGCCTGGCGCGATATAAACGATGCCCTTTACCCAAGGGACGGGAAACGGTGAGATGTGCACCGTGGCCGAAGGATATCCTGCGACGGAAACGTAGCTTGACACGGTGTTCTGTTTGGCTGCCCTCCGGGCGATTGTTTCGTCGGTCGAGTCACTGGGGCCACTCCTGGGATTGGCTTCCGCTACGGCGTATGGTTTTAAAGAATAAGTATTGTTGGCGGAAGAGACGCGGAACGTGTTCGAAGTTTCACTTCGAAGTCGCGAGCTGACGTATCTCGAGTGTCAACAACTTTGCGGTTCGCTGGAATTTTATTTCTTTGCCGATGGAAGTAATAATTGATCTCTTCGAATGGAAAGCCGAAGACCAACGGCGCAAGAGTAAACATGAAGAATAAAATCCCGTTTTTTTCGAAATAAATAGGGGGAAACTCAGTCGCTGTCCAATAATTCGTATAGCAGCGACGTGTATTTGACCAACGAAAACGCGGAAAATGTTCAAAGTAATGGAAATTAGAATTCCTGACGTCGACGTCGAAAAATCCTTCAAATACGAACGTCGAGGTAAACAACTATTTTGCCAAATACGAGAGTGTCCCGGCCGCGAAACGAGAAAGCGTCGATAAAAAGCAACGAGACGCGCGATGTCGCGCGCGCTCGTAAGATCAAAGCGCGCAGAGTCGTTTGGCATTGGCCGGTGATTTGCCACTTTGATTTCGCGTTTACACGATACCGTTCGCTGCTTTCGGCGCTAGACGACAACCGTATACGATTTCCCTCTGTCCGCAACCGGCTATGAGTTTTGAAACATTGTAACAGGATTCCTCGTTACGACTCGTGTAGCATAAAGGACTTATGGGGATACTCACCTGACGTGGAAACA
Source organism: Xylocopa violacea (assembly GCA_963969225.1). NCBI lineage: Eukaryota > Metazoa > Arthropoda > Insecta > Hymenoptera > Apidae > Xylocopa > Xylocopa violacea. The sequence continues at coordinate 32,164,999 of CAXAJV010000005.1, read as the reverse complement.
GGGATGAAAAGCTGCCGGATTATCTTGCGGCGAGAACTTTGGTAGGGCGCCGTGAAGGAGGGCGAGCCGCACCACAAGCAGCACGCCGAACTGCAAATAAAAGGAATCCCTTAATAACTCCGGACGTTTTAATTGTTCCGGGCAAAGAGCATATATTCGCCCGTAATTTTTCTACCTGGAGCTAAGCCAAACGCAGTTTCACGCGGCTAATTGCGAACGCGCGCGAACGCTTTACGCGGGAAATATTATTTTGCCGTTTCACACTTATCCGTGCGTATTTGTACACGCGTTTCCACGGTACGAATTCCGCTATAATTAATCGCAGGGAACGTTCCGCGTCTCGTTTTTCGCTCCGCCTGAAATTGGCGGCGCAGCTGCAATTTATATCGCGAGGGTCTCGTCTCGCGGTCGCTCCGAGCAACCGACTGAAGACGCTCGTAAATTCCCATTAAAAATCGAACAAGACGCCGCTTTCCAGTTACTTAGCGTTCTTTATTGTGCCGGCCGATCTCGTCCCACCCCTAATATTTGCCGAGTCATAAAACGCGAATTTTCAACCCGCCGTTTACACGGCTCGAAAGATGAATGAGAGCGAAACAAAAGGGAATCCAGATTGCGGAAGAGCCTCTTACTAGCCTTTTCTGGAAGAGGCTCTCGACTTGCGGCTCAATGACTCGCTACACTGCTAGAAGCATCGGGAGCTTTCATTAGCCAGCGCGGGTAACGGAAAACAAGAAAGGGGCCGCGAGCTAAAAATCTCACGCGGAAATACATCGCTCTGTTTAGCTGCGTTCCGCCAACGTCTTCGCTTCGAAATAACGGCCTCTTAATTACCGTTCCCATCCTCCATCCGTTTCGTCCGACAGCGATCCTTCGCATCCCCCTCGATTTTATTAAGAACTATGACCGTTCGAGCTAAGAAATAAAACGACACGAACGCTCGGCTCGTTTCCCTCCCCTACCGCGTCCTCGGTGTACGTGTTCCAAACAATCGTCCCCTCGCGACACGTCAAAGCAAGAGACCCCTAACATTCCGGTCGCATGCCAGGCTCCGCAGGAACGAGATGTCCTGGCCCCGCGCACGCAACAGAACGGCGCAGGAATACTCGGTCGCATTTCCGTCACGTCCGATGCCGGTTCGCTAACCCGATAGCCGGTGATCCTCCTCTCGATGGAGACCATTCTTTCCGCCTTGCCCTCCCAACTTCTCCATGCGAACCCTTTCTATTTCTGTCTTCGCCAGGATCCCTCCACGTACCCAGCCGCGTTCCTCGGACAGATGGAGGACGAGTGGGTTCCTGGAGGGTTCTACACCAGTCAGACAATATCTGCCAATCCAAGATAGGTATTCATATTCTCCTTCGACGGTACGTACACAGGCGCAATCGATACACGTCCCGCCCTGTCCTCGACGATGACGTCTCCATGTCGAACGGGTCCCCGTTCCTGTGGCTATCCGACACACCCGCCGGCCAAGGCGTCTTCGCTCGTCGACAGCGGGGAATTTCGTGTCGCGCCGCCACAGGACTCGGTGACCCACGTCCACGGACACGGCGAACGAGGCAGAAATTCAATTTCGGTAAATATCCGATGCGCGTGGAACGTCGCTGGGCCGCGTGCCTGCTGGAGCTCTCTCGTGTTGGTCTTCCGGGTCAGCCTCGGGTGGTATCGCGCGTTCGTCCGTTCCGTTGCGTAGGAATGGACGGGCGTATGAATCTTGGTTTCGAAACGAAACGATGTCGCTTGGAAATTTTTGCACGACTTGTACGTCTTGCGAGTTTCGAGACTCTCGAAGAATGTCTCTAAAGAAGTCTCGAAAGTCTTGAATTCTCGATGGAGAACGCTTTATTGGCGCTACCACTTTTTTTAAATATACGATTCTATGAATTGCACGATGAAAGAATGAACCGTTTTCTGGTTCTACCCGCGAGATTAGCTTTTTTGCGAGGTAATCGAATTCACGTTCGAGTCGAGCATCCTTCGAACGCGACACGACGTTCCCGGATCCTCCATTAAGCATTCCGTTGCGCAATCTGTCAATTAAACGTTCCGATTGTTAGCAGGATGAAGCAGTTCGCAGCCGCGTGTTAACCCGACGGATGGAATTATAATTACGCGGCGCAGCCTTAAGGTAATTCGTGGCACGGGGCTAAGATTTAAGCGGCAAACCAATCGACTAACAATGGCATACTGATGTCGAATCAGTCAACAATGCGTGTCCCTAATGCATTGGCTTATCGATTACGGCTGTTCGGTTCTACGGAACCGAGGCGCACCCTCCGCTGCAAACGGAAGTAAATACCACTCGATCGGAGGCTGGTACACGCGTTTACGCGTATCGATGAACTGCAGGTTTGGCGAACGAATCGAAGGAAAAATTCGAATTTTAGTGTTTCGTTTAGAAAAATTGATTAAAATTTATTCTTTCGCGCATTCTTTTGCAAACAACCGTCAAGTTCAATGGAAAATAACGTTCCTAAGGACACGCAGAAGGGCTCGAAGCAATTTATTTGTTTCGAGACCTGAAACATCCCCGTAACACGAAATCCACCCTGGACGAAGTCGCATAGATCAACAAATTCCGTGATCTCGAAATTCAACGGGGGAAAAGAACGTCGAGGAACCCTCCCGGAAAGGACATGCCTTTAGCCGTGTAAGTGGCAATAGGCGGCAGGTACAAGGAGGGTGGAAAGCCGGTTAAGTGTGTACGCGAGGGTTCTGCCCCCACGCCTCCCTCGTTTCTTCACATAAATTAGCATAACATGGAATCGTGTTCGGTGAAACCGCGCTCCTTGTACACCCTCGACTTTCTATCAACCCTGTAATAGTTGGTACACTCCCGCAGCCTCGCGGATACGGTAGAAATGGCGACGGGCGCCGCGAACGGCAGCGGAGTCGTAAAAGCGCGAGCCAAATCAACGTAAATGAAACGAAAATGAGACTTTCTGTTAATTTGCAATCAATTATGTTTCTACGTGCACGTACACGCTGAGTTGCACGCTAATTGCGTTAATGACCCTCTAATGAAGTTCGCTCTCGCGGCCACCGACGGTTACGTGTGATTTATAGTCTTGTTTCATTATTCACTCGCTACTCATTGCCTTAATTAAAATTAATTAATCATACCCGTGATACAATTTGCCTGTATCGATTGACGAGCCCGCGACGCCGAGGAACAACGTTCGCCAGCGGGCTTCGCGGGCTCGTCCTCGAGTCGCGAACGATCCGGAGAAGCTTGAACGACGTCGAATGAACAGTCGAGACTTCTACGAGTGCACTTTGCATACCTTTAACGGTAATGCCCGCGGAAATATCGTTTAAATTAATTCGCTACGATAAGAACAACGAAACGCCGCTGCCATGACGCTGATACGACTTGTACTTCGCGAATCGTTTGCTGGTATAACGCGCGGAATAATGGTTTCAGTGGTTCTCTTCCGTTTCGTTGCGTTTGAAAACTGCGAGATGAAGATTGACGATAAGATCGAGGAAAATTAAAGGGTACGTGTACGCTTACAATTAAAAAAAACTGGAACGAAACGAAAAATTATGCCTTAAAAGCCACCGTAGAGCACAGAGGACGAAGAATCTTAGCGTGGATAAATACCAGCTTGCATTTTATCAGTTTGTATTTCATCTTAACCACACAGAGGCTCGATCGGTTTACATAGTAGCGGAATAGCCTAAGCATTACCCGCGGGTTGGTCAACACAATTCGAGGGAAGCGAGTTTAACTTGCGCGATCGTAAAAGTGAACTCTCGGCGGTGAATGTATCTACGTTAACGATCGTTAAACTTACTTAAACCGTGAGACGGCTGCGAACATCTCCGTGAACGATAAAAACTGGGAGTATATCAGTCGTTAAGAATTAACGACACGGATCCAAAGTCGTTTGCAACTGCTGTGAAACGATACTTCGACTCCTCATAACGATTGTAATTATTGTTTATTTAATCGTATAATTACTGAAACATAGCAATGTGTAAAATAGACGAGATATTAATAATCGAAGTCGAAAAATGCTGGTTAAATGCGTCAGAAATGCGTACACACAGTCTCGATATGAACTTTGTAATGTCTGACCGTAAAAGAAAGTAGTTTCAGCCAGTGTATGGCCAGGCATCGTATCTGCGAGCATGCAGATTCCACTGAGCACGTACTGTAGAACAGCGAATACTATGGGGCAACAATGTATACTTAATAATAGAGCATCGTACACTAAAAATTGTATATAAACGGAATAGAAAGTTAATCTTGCTAATAGAGTATAAACGCTTCATTTTTGTGATGCAACAGCTTGGTTCGTACACCATGTCTACTCATACACAAGATAGTTAAGTTAAGAAACACTACTTAAAGCTGCTAATACAATTTCTGAATCCTCCAAGCATTAAGAAATTAAAAAAAAGATCCACCACTCGATCCCTAAAACGTATACCCAACTAATTGCCAACCAACCCAAAACTACCCTCGCGCTGTCCAATTTCAAATCAATAACGAACACGGACGGCAGTTCGCACGCTCCGAGAACAATGCAGGGAACACAAGCAGCGAGGGACGAAAGTTTGAGAAATTTTCCAACGCCAATTCGAGCGAAGCCGCGCGCTCGCGCTGCGTGCGCCGCGAGCGTCGAATCGGCGTGTAGGTACGCGAGCATGCAAACAACCCTCGCGGTAATTCCGCGCGAGGCGTTCGAGAATAAAGTCGCCGGAGAACGCGGACGGACGCGTATCGCCGTCCCCGTCGGTGGCGCGTGTCAATTTCATTATCGTCCGCGTCCGACGTTGGCCAGAATATCCGAGCGACGTCTCTCGAGGAGTCGAACGAGCCCCAGGCAGGATAAACGGATGAACGTGTACGTCGACATTCCTCGACCGCTTTATTCGTTCCTGTCCGTCGACGAGTGTAGACATTGCCGGTAATACGATAAGGACTGGGAGGCATTCGGTAAAACACGCGCGTCCCTCGCTCGACGGGGAAATCATGCGGGGCTTCTACGCACGAGTGACCGCGCGTGTGACACGTTAACAGGATTCGATTCTGTTCCCGTCCTCCTCGCGGCTGACCATTCGAACGCTATTCTCTCTTATTGCCGCCGGACAGGCGGACTTGCTCGGTCGGTTTACAGTTATGAAATTCGATTGGGACAGGTGTGTAATTGAGTTAGGGCGAGAGGGGGATGAACCGGCGAAGGCTGCGGGCTTTCTGGTGGCACGCGTGCTTGTTGTGCTCGAACGTGACGGAATTAGACTGATTGTGGAGCGGATTTATACGCTGAGTGTGTCGAGTGTAAATTTCGAAAGAGTGCAGGAAAACGCTTACGTAGCTACTGTTTTTTTAGAGGAACGGATGTAGAAAACAGGACATCTAATGTCTAAGGAAGAAGTGGCTGGGCTTTTCAAAATGTATTAAATTATTCGACGAATTTCGCAGATTCTCCATGTTTCGAATCTAGTTTCAACTTCTTCGATACTTATTACCGAACTCACCGAAACAAGAAGAGCCGCAGCACGACGAGAAAAGTGTCTCGAGTCGTCGTTCCATCTGGCTTCGGAAATGGACCTGAAGCATAAAGAAGTCGGACGTTAAGTGCAATTCCTCGCTGTCTTGCATAAAGGAGGAACTCTCGAACCCTCTGAAATTATTCTTTGCGAAATCAAATTAGCACGAGCGTCCTCTGGCGTGCCAATAATTCGTCGACCAATCGGAAGGATCGTCTTGCGTTTATCCAAAGGATCGCTTGCGAGTCATCCAGCCCTGATTTACGTTCCTCGAGGCATAGTTATTCAAATATACAGGCCCCGCATAATCCGGTGTAAACAGTTAATCCGATTTCGCTATTTTACGATTTCGAGTATTCGATCGTCTTTGCCCAACGCTGATAACCAGAGCCCCTCCATTAACGCAAATCCCATTTTCTGCACGTATGCAAAGGAACCGACGGACGATACTCGTATATTTAAGGTTTCACGGTACATATGGCACGGCGCGATTTTATATTTCACTTTTAAACGCAATTTTATTCGCAAGATATCCGGTGAGCAAAGCCTTATTTATACGTACTGTAAAATCCGAACAAACGAGACGTATCTATGGGGACCCGCGTTAAATGCAATCGCGACCCCCCTCGTTAGAGCATGGTTCACTCTCGCGTTGACCAACGAAATAAAATATCTACGAATCGGTGAAACAACGATCTTTTCATTTTTCACTTTTCCTCCAGTTCAGAAGATTATTTTTAAATCACTAGAAAACACGTCACTGGCTATATTTGTATTGATATTTCTCTTCGATACTGACGCTGCGTATTTACCAACGCGTATTCGAAATCGCCGACAAATTCTTCTCGATTTTACTGAAAATGTCCGCGAAATAATGTCGATGAGGAGGACGTCAAAGCTGGTTTAGAAATCACTGATATTAACGCGTCGACGGAAGCGCGTTTCGCGTTCGAGTCGTCCATTCTTTGTCGATGTTAACGAAATTCCGTCGGGAACGGTAACATTTTGCGATCACCGACCGGAGGATACGCTAAAGGGATTTAAAAATTGTTCGCCCCGTTTTTTTCCACGCTATTGCGGGGATGATCCTCGACAGCCTCTCGAGTCCCCGGGGAAAAGGGGACGGTAGCGTAAATCGAAGTTATCTCGTGTTATCCAACCGGCACGGAATTTACCCACGACTCCCCGGAGTTCTCGTTACAAAGGAAAGTAATCGAGGGCCGCGACGAGCAAGGTCGCGTGGTACCAGCCGAGGACGAGGGTGTGTTACTTCCTATTCGAGGATTTATTGGCGGGCACCTAAGGCGCGTCGCGTTTCGGGACTGTTCCACGGCGGTCGCGCCTTAAACGCTTACCTCTTGATTGAATGCCAGGAACGACAGAGGTCGTAAAGAAGGTTTAGAGGCAAAACAGTAATGCCTGTTTCCTTGGCGAGCATCGACAGCGCGCCGAGGCACACGCTGCTCCACACGTAAGCTGTCTGCTGTCTGGAACATGGAACGAGAAAAACCCCGTTTAATGCGTTTCCCGGCCGGAATTTCATTACGGCGATGAAATTGCGCGATAGCTCATTGCGCAGTGACCGTCAACGTGTTTTAACGAAGGTAGAGATTAGGATCTCCGGCGTGGACGCGAAATGTGAAGTTGTTGCTCTGGCCTGGTTCACGAGGGTCGATAGCATCTGGTTTTTAAGAGATATTATCGATGCGCCAATTATTAGGAGCGGTGCGTCTCGTGGATTTATGTTTGTAAAAATTGTTAATGTATACGTATGATTTTGCAAAAATTGTGCGACTTCGAAACCAACTGTTTTTCAGCAGCAATCCTGGAATGCATTAATGCAACATTCCTGCGTAATCTGCATAATTACCGTATTACCAGACAAGAAGAACCGGAGTTTAATTACCGAAACCATTCCATTGTTTTCCGCGTTTAATGTAACGGGGTGCAGCTGTAGCCAAGGGTAAGTACTTGAAACTTATGTACACGCGAATTTCCGCTTTGTTTGAGCGGACTCCGACCAGCCGTCTGCTTACATACTTTATCTTTTTGTGGACTTACTTTACGCGGACGCGAAGCAACGTTTGTAACATGGCTGCGGGCAACAGGATCCGCGAGCTTTAACCGGATTTGTCGAGGAAAGTCCACGCGACGGCTTCTCGTTGACAAATTTCTTCAGCTGATATTAAAAAGTATGAGCCGCTGAGGATGATGGAAATGCTTCTGGATCGGTTCCTCGATCGCGACGCGTTTACTTGCACTCCGTTGGCAGATGGAGTCGTCGAGACAAATGGACGATATTGTAAATATCATAGTCATTTAAACTTTGCGAGTAGACTAACGAGCTAAACGATATATAAAAAAAGAACAAAGCAGACGAACAAAATCGAGCGCGTTGTTCTTTTATATATTTGAACCTAACCCAACCGAGGTTACAAGAAGACTCTCCAACTGTGCCGTGTACCAGAATTCTGGCCGCAAACAAAAGGGAATAAATGAAAGGAGGGGAATAAAAGCTACGTAAACAGTCGGGCATATTCAAAGGATTTTAAATGCGAATTCGTCGGGTGTCTATTTATTAAAAATTTACTTATCACCGGCCCGGAGTCGCCGTTCTTAATGCGATCACCTCCGAAAAAGAAAGAGGGTGGGCGTGGAAATGAAAGGATCGCTCACGGGGTTAATAACGCATCGCGAGTAAAGGTTAACGAGGATCATTATGAGGCATAATAAAATTGACCTATCTCTCTGTCGCGTTGCACCGTGAGGAACAATTATATTCATTCTCCGCGGCGATATATTTAAATCGCATTGTGCCAGCCCGGACGAGCGTGGAAAGTAGGTGGAATACAGATAAAGAAAAGTGGCGGGCCGGTTCGCGATTCCAAACGTGCAGTTGAATAATGAATATTGAAATCCCAGTTGAAACTGTGACGCTTTAAATAGCCGCGTTAAATTAAGATTGGATCTCGTATAATCGTTGACTCGATATTCAAATCCGGGCGTTTATTGATACACCCCCGTGGAATTATGGATTGGATGATAAAAATCTAGCTCAGCCGAGTCCGAACCCCTCCCGCGATATTACAATTTCAGCGTTCGAAGGGAATCGAATGTCGAGGAAAAAAGAATGAAGTTTAATTACTGCCGCTTAGATGACTTGAATCTGCATTTAAATTGCATTTCGAAAACGCGGAAGTCCGTCAAAGAAACGGTCGATGGAAAATATTAGCTCGTAGTGAATGAAATAGTCGGCTTTGATGCGGTTGAAACAAACATACTTTCATTTTTAATTAATGCGGCCTCATCGATTAATTAAATATGACACGATACGTGTCACATTTCAGTGAGAGAAGGCATAGGTGATTAATTAATTAATATTCTATATCTCATATAAAATTTTGAAATTAAAATAATAGTAGCCTCCCTTTAAATGCATTCGTAAAGTAACGAAACAGTTTTCTGGTAGACAGTCAAAGAGTTTCTTTCGCGATATTCTACATTTCCAGGTACAGTAACACTTAAAAACTTGATCGAGTGTACATCTTATACAAGATAATATTAATCCAGTATCGAGTGAAAAAGCAAATATTGTACGGACTTGTGGTAACTGGATATATTATCTTTGAAAACGAGAGAACGGGGCGTACGTATCGTTCGAGCGGTCGATTCCCCGCAGCCTCGACGGCTAACTAGAAGGATATTTCAACTTTTACTAAGAGTAAATTGTTATTAAGAAAGTTCTTAACTTGTCATTTCAACGTGACAGCGTTGGAAGGTTCCCCGGCGAGGCGGAAAAGAGGAAAGTTAAAGATGTATCGTCGATAACAATGGGCGTAGAGAACCTCGTCGCCCTCTTCTTGCCCTTCTATTTTGTTCTCCTTTTTTTTCCGCCGTCGTACTTGAGGCTAGAGTTTCCCGGGAACTGTTTCAACTTCTTGAAATTAAATTAGGATATCTTTGAAGCGCGGCCGTGTCGGCGTAGAAACTTCGAGAAGGTCGAACGGCGAGGCACGGAAACGTTTCGAACGAGCGCGAAAGATAATTCCGCTTCTAACGAGCCGAGGGGATGAAGAGCGAGACACGGGGGAGGAAAAGAGCATTACGATGCGCTGATAGTTAACGATCACGCGTTTCGAAATTTCAGAAATGTTACGTTTTTCTCGCGGAAACGAGTATGGAATTCGCGAAACACGGACGAGCAGAGAACTCGTCGCCTTCGTGCGTTTAATGACGAATTAAACGGTTATCCGAATTCAGCTTGTCGTTCGTACTTTCGCGGTAATTAAACCGCAATTTTCTGGTTCCATTCGCTGGATTCCTGTCCGGCTAAAGGAACGTATCAAATGGCGCACCGCTGATTTCGCGAGCATTAAATAATTTCGAAACAAACGTATAATGTTTTTAATCAACGCGACGGAAAAGTATATTTTATAAGCGATGCGAAAATGACGCCGCGTTTATTAATCCAAACGTTAATCCTATTATCCGTTGCTCTCGTAAAAATCAACCGACAGCAACAAACGAATCATCGTACAAACCACCACTTGGCGCTACATCGTCTTCTGCGAGCGTGCGAGTTTAACCGTGCAAGTTGAACCGGTTACAAACGGCGCTGCGTTGCATTTCGAAGGGGTTAACATGGAAGGGCGCGAACGGGGGTTGGTAGAAGCGCGAACCGTGGGGCGGATAAAAACGGGGAGGACGTCCGGGCCAGAGAGACGCGGCATTTCTTACAATTTACATCAAAGCTACGTAAGTAAGATTAATGGACGGTTGTCGTAACTAGGCGTGGGTGTCGAGTCCCAAGAGGGGGTGGCAAAAACAGCGTGGCCGTATGCTCGCGCTTCGGGACGCGGGATTACGCGCAGAAATTATTACTTATTGGATATTCCGGCGGTAATTACTTGGAGCGGAGGGACCCCGGATCCGAAAGAGAGCAATGTTTCGCGAATCGTAAGTTCGCGCTGGAACAAAAGCGCGAACGCTGAACGGGATAACGGTTTTAAGCGGCAAGGTCGTTCATCCTGTGATTTATCGGGCCGCACTCTGTGTTCAACAATAGATTCTCATCAAGCTAATGAATGCAGTTATTCGTAGCCGGAATGAAAGGTTCGTTGTTTAAGGGGCCGGCTGAAAGGGTACCTAATTGCGAGTGATTTAAGAGTTTTGCAGTTGGGCGGGCTGGCGTTCGAGGAATTGGCCAGCTTGCTGTTTAGTTTCGATCCGGCGCTGTGTAATCGGTAATTTCAGATACGGGTGCGCGTCTGTTCTAGCGAATTAATTATCGCGAACCTGCATCTCGATATTTTTCCGCATTGAATCCGCGCGGTAAAAACTCGATGAAACTTTGCTACTTGGGCAGCACTCGTCTGTTCGAAGCGAATCTTTTCAATCGACCGTTATTAACACGCCAAAACATCGAGACCGACCTAGCATAAAATTTTCAACCTAAAAAATTGATAAACACGATCATAATCCACGGCGATATTAATTCATCAAAAGTGTAACAACTTCACGGTCCCTTTGAAAGCCCCCTTGAAATGAAGTAAAAGAGTAGCAAATTGGAAAAACGTGAAACGAAACATTTAATCAAAAGACTGGTGCTGCTGGTGAATCGCGAGCTACTCGATTTCCAAAGCATAAGCAGCCGCGAAACGAGAGATCGATACGGGTCAACGGATTTGAAGGGTGGCAATTACGCGAAAGAGAGGTATCGTCGGTGGAAAAAGGACAGGCTCGAACGACGGGCAATGGAAAAGGGTGGGGAACGGATTCCTTCGGTACCGAGACAACCGCTTTATCCTACAGCCAGCTGTCAATCGATCGACGCCGCGACGGCTTTACTTTCCTTTCGAAACTTCCACGAAACGTTGCTTTCAGCTCAAACCGTTCGCAGCGTGAAGCGTTCCGCGAATAGACCCGCGATACTTTCGAGACAGTTTGAACAGCTTCGAATTCTATGATTCGCTGGGAAATCAGGTACGGGGTACGGCAAAGGAGGAAGTTTCTGATGAAGGGAAGTTGATGTCCGTTTGCTGAAGTGCGCCGATAAGACGGTCCGATAAGAAATCAAAGGGCATTCAAATGCATACGAAGAAAGAAGATGAAATATACTTGTACGGTGAATGCATACAATATTTTGCACGATTCTACGTCCGTGAAAGGAACTTTTGAATCTCGTTTCCCAACTCGGATTTCATTTTACTACACGGTCGTAATCAAATCAAGGCACGGTTTAGAAATCGTGAATTTAATACGCCCGTCGGAAAAAGATCGCTAAAGTGATCATGTGAGATACAAAAATCATTCATCTCGCTACTCGCTGGTGCGCTGGTGGTATTTTGAAATAAAACACGCGTGTCTTTCAATGGAAAACGCGAAACCTAAAAAACTACCCTCGGAACGTTAAAAAGGCGGGTGGATTCATTTCCATCAATATCAGACGGCTCGCCTTCGACATCAAACGCTATTTCCTTTAACATTCCGCGAACAGCTAATTACCCCCTTTGGAACCCCCCAGAAAATGAGAGAGAAAGAGAGGTGGTGGGAGAAATAGCGACTGTAACGATCCGAGCGTAACCGAGAGGTCTGAGGATTCAACAGCGGCGTAACGTTCGCGGAACAGCCGAATGCGTTCCAGGTAATTCGACGAACGATGTCACTGATTTCGAACAATGAGCGTTTGTTCCCAAACGTTTCTTATTCCCTACCTTTCAACTCCCCCTGGCCCTCCCTACCTCGCCCTTTCTCTTTTATTTTCAATACGAATATTCATTCGAGATTCATTACCTAAAAGCCCAAAGGTTGACACACTGACCCGATTCGACAAACCATTTAAACGGAGCGCCCGTTTTCCGCGTCATTTACGAGCTATATGCCTTCGTTTCTCTCGATCTAACGCGTATTTTACACGCCTCGCGCCACTCTCATCCTCCCTCGCTCTTTCTCTCTCTCTCTCTCTCTCTCTTCCTCCTCCTCTTACTCCATCACGATATTTGTTACCTTTTTTTTTTTCATCCCGAAAAAAGGGGTGAAACGCGCGTTCGCTCGGCGTCTAGCACACTACCATCGATTGATACAGCGCGAAACGGGGGAGGGTGCCGCTCGTTTCAAACAGAGCCGTGTTGGCCCGCGAAAGGTTCAAGTTTAATTACGCGGCCGTCTAGCGCGGAAATTAATTTCACCGAGCGTGATGTGTTGCTTTCGTTGGATTACGTTCTCACGGCTGCGGTGTGAATTCGAAAAAGCGATCGCGAATGTGGATTCGCGCGAGGATAAACCAGCTACGATATGCAATCTTCTAATTGGACGAACCTTTTGTTTATTTTTTTTTTTCTAACTTTTATTCGAAGGAACGAGAAACGTTCAGATCGAATAACCCACGGCACGAATCGAACAACAAAATCTATCGCGCTCCAGAAAAATGTCTCACCTTTAAATGTCGCGTTGCCACCCTCGTGCACGCTCTACCCTTTACCCGGAAGATCCCTGAATATCCCTTAAAAATGATTCTCCTTCAATCTGTCAGCCGTTGCGTGTCGCGCGCTCTAAAAGGAGAACAAAGACGTGGAAGAAAGTCACTTGAAAGTGAAACTTCGACTTTAGAGGCGCTCTTTAATATCCCAGGACGCTCGAGTCGAGCGACTCACCCCCGAAGCCTTCGACGAAGCGCGTCATCCCTCGTCGCACGTAAGTCCGGAACGCTCTCGCAGCGGCGATGAAAAGATTCCCACGGTAGGTTCCGATGCATCGCGAGTACTCGATATTTTCACGGTTAAGGGATCGATATGTAAACGGCGAAAGAGAGCGCGCGTTCGCCAGCGCGAAGCTCGAGCGCAGCCAGCCAGTCAGGTTGCGTTATGGTCGCTGGTGCCAGGGCGTCGCTACGGGGCCGCGAGTAAATTAGTTTAGTTTATAATTTCTACACACAGACCGGCCGCTCATGAGAATGAATGAGCGGCCGTTTCGGCGTCAGACTGGCGTCGTCCCGACGCTAACCAACGAACGCCCTGGCTAACGTATGTGTGCGCAGCTGGTAAGTTCCGCGGAGTTATGGGTGTATTATGCCTCTGACACGCTACCTTATTAGGTTACTGGCAAACCTGAACGCAGGCACCGGGCCAACGGAACAGAGGGTTTTAACAAGGTGAATAAGGGCGGCGAGGAGGCAGAATCGTTACGGTTTTTCGCTCGCAGACGCTGCTGGATCTTTCACCTCGCGCTTCGACCGGATTTCAGCTTCCGAGGGACGTCGGATTATTCTACTGTTGAACATTTTCAGAGGTAACGTTGCGTGGCGTGCGCGCAGCGCGTGGACCGTAACTGTTAGAATTTCTTTAGGTATATAAAGAAAACCTTATTGATCATTATATTGACATGAAAAAAGAGAAACAGGGTCCGATATAACGCCAGGCCAGAGCTAATGCCTCGTGTTAAATGAATGATCGTTTCCACGTGAAATTTCACTCACCCGTGGTAAGCGAGGAACGATAACAAAAAGAAGATGCAAGCAAGCACGTCTGCTCGTCCCACGATGCCAGTCACCTGAAACACGAGATAAATATCTGTATAACCCGAATACAATATGTATGTTTGCATGCGTACTCGCGTATTAAACTAACGAATACCAGCGTTTTATCTAAATCTAGCCTCTACGGTCGATATCTCAAGTTACTTCCGTCGATTAAAAAACGGAGCTTCCCCTTCACCTGGGCAGAGAAGCTTTCGCAAATCCCGCCTTCCAGTTCCATTGAAGGAAACATGCCCATTAACAGGTCTTCGAGTCGTTTCGTCGCCTCTCGCAGATGACATCAACACAAGATACAAACCGCCGCGGAAGCTCGATCAGCTTAACGAGGGAGGGATTACAGCGAAAGGACGAAACGGTTCGCCCCTGACACGGTCGACGAGGAACTGCACAATGGCCGGTCGAGGCACAGCGAAGATCCTTTCACCGGGCGGTAAACTGGAATTGGATTTAGCGGTGTAAAACGAGGAAGCCGCGGCAGAAAGCGACGATGAAAGCCAACGAGGAAGATCCCTTTCGGTGGGACACGCGACGACGAACACGGCCACACGAGTCAAAGGAGGAGACGGATCGAAGGAGAAGAAGAGAGCCCGCCTGAATTATCGACAACCCGCCACCAGTGAATAACCGAGCTTCTTCGAGGATTGCCAGCGACTTCGTTGCCCAAAAATTTTCGAAGATCCTCCTCGACAGTGGACTGGTGTGTGCCACCGAATCACTGACGCCGTCCATTCTTTCCGTCATTCTTCCGCGTCGCTCTCCTCGACTTTCATTTCCGTCCATTCGCGCGGACCAGGTGCATCGTGGAAATTTACGAACGCCATTCGTCAGAGCGGATGGTTCGATCGTTCTTAACGAATTAATTTTCTAGGACCCGTGACGCGAGTACCGATAACGATCGAAACGGGAAATTGAAGGTTTCTTTCGAGCTGCCAGAACTTGCATCGTTCTTTCGTGGTTGCAGAGAATTTGCAACTCGAGAAATATCGATTACGGTTCGTGGGAGCTTTGAATTTACGTTCGCAACGTGGACACGGTCCGCGTGCGTTCGCAGTCTTATTGTTTCGTATTAATTCGCAGAACCGCAGCAACTAATATCGCATTTCCGGCGTTGCTTCAAGGCGGGGATTTACAATTTCAATGCGATTAATCAATAGTTGCGAACCAACTTTGCTACAATCGCAGTAACCTGCTTACGTTCGCGGTAGCGGTGTTGTACGCTTGTTGTCGGCGCTGAATGTTAAGTTGCTTGTCACGAGTGTTGTGAACTGTTAGGGAATACGGTAGGTGAGTGACACGAGCTAAATTGAACGAGTTTGTAATATTACGAGGTAAGAGAAAGGAGAGGGAGGAAACAGAGAGGCCTCAATCACAGCGAAGGAGCGGAGACTGTGCAGTTTACACAAAACTAATTAGCGGTGCAAGGCTCGCCCTCCGTATCGCGAATATCCAATTTATATTAGGTCTCTGCGAAAAAAATATGACTAATTTACTATTAAATTTATCCTTATTTAATTTAACAACTCGAATTGTACAAAAATCTACGAGACCGCAGGAATTAGTTCTGGAATTTCTGTGTCTTCGTACGTATCGCGCCGCGTTGACGGGCGAGGCATTTAATTGCATTTAATTCCGAGCGGTGAACGGGAAAAACGCGCGGGCATAAAGCATCGCGACGCGACGCGTCGCATCTTTCCATTTGGCTACATTAATTCCTCATCGACGCGTGACACCGTGATTAACAACGCTCGTGCACGGCTATGCATACCCAGCGCGTTCGAAAAATGATTAACGTTTGTCTGGGAAATTTCGAAGTTTCCCCGATGCCATTAAATTCTCATCATTATTAACTGGCCCCGCGCACGGCAATAAATTACATCAACGTTAATGAAGCATCGCTGCACACGCCGATCCGCTAATTTCGCGCGTTTTATAGACGGTCCAAGGATGCACGGAAGCAAAACCCCGCTCGGTACAGTTGCTGATGTTATTATTAAATTTCGAATGTAATTAAGGACGTGATGGACGTTGATGAATATGACTTTCGGCGTGGCCGCTACGTCGGTATGCGATAAATCATCTCCGCAACCGCGATCAGAGGAAAGGGGATGAAGGCGATCGAAGATATCGATTACTTTCCTTCCGCGAAAGAATGTTTCGATGAAGCTGCAAATTTTATGGAATCGATGAATATTCAATGGATCTCGAAATCCGATTGAAACGATACACGAGTGAAATTGCGGGAGATCGTGCCTCGTATATGTATATCGTACCAAGCGTCCAATTGACCCTAAATCTCGCTATTGTTAGCACCGATCATCCTTATCTCGAACCCCTCGCAGCGATACGATGTTATGAGTTAGAACAGCGACTCTAGGCACGGACTCGTCGCAGGTAAATGGACCGAAGCGAAATCAGCGCAAGATAAACAACAAGTTGACATTTTCCGTGGATCCCTGTCCTTCGTCCTCTTATCTACTCCATCCGCTTAACGGGTGGGGGTCCGAGGGAAACCTCGCCCCTGGAACAATACTCCGTCAACGTCGGGGGGGTTCAGAGAAAGGAGACGAAAGTGTCCTCGTCCAGGAGCAGGGCGCTATAAACGAAGGGTCTACTTAAGATAACAAAGATTACTTTTAGCCACTTTGCGATAGATTCTTTCGCGCGCCTTCAATGCCCCTTGAATTTATGACCACGGACAATGGACAATTTCGAAAGAAATAGCAAACGACGATTATCCTTAATGGCGACTACGGCTCACCTTCACGAGGCGAAAGGGAGGCGAGTTCGCGGCGGAGGCTTTGAAATAGGGGCGAGTTTCCGATCTTCTGTAATTCTTCGGTTTAACCTAAATACAAAAGTCAAAACGTCGATCTCGCGAGTCACGAAACTTTCTCGGCTTTCGATCGATAATCTTCCTTAACCTCTGAAGAGATCTTTCGTTAAACCTGTACAAGTTCCCCTTGCGCGAAGTAAACACGAAAATCTTGTAACTTGGCGCCTCGCGACACTTAATGAATCTTCAAGTTGTCGAAGATCGGTGATTCCCGGAGAAGTGGACACGCTGAAGTAGACGTCGCCGTGAGGATACGGCGGCCAGGATACGTTCGTTCGACTCGGGCGCCAGTTTGCTCCAGTTTGTACTTAGCCCAACTCCATTACCATCTCACTCGTTCAAGAGTTCTAATTGATTATATGAGGCGGTAGTTCCGCAGGAGTTCGCTCGTTACACGAAGGCGGCTCGTCCTCCCCTTCTTCCGCCGCCTTTAGTTTCACCCTCGCGCCTCCTCGCCGCTCTTTTATAACGCGCCCCGCTCCTTTCACTTTTCCGCGTCTTTCCGCCCTGGCAGACGCGCGTAATTAACGAGAGGACTCCCGGAGTCGTCGAAACGGCCGTTTCCTTTGATTCACTTCCGCTCTGGCATGTAAACGCGTTTACCCCTTTGAACGTTCGAACGCTTCGCGAGCTACGGAGGATCCATTTCGTCGTTAACTTCCCGCGGTTGTCGTGAATCTCCTCAATTGCACAAAGATGCGCCTCGCGCTAAGTTCCAGTCGAAGTCTCTCCCAAAGGGCAATCTCGACGACGCAGTGCGCGTGCATCGTGCGCAAAAATTTAGACATCCTACACTCAGATTTCACGAACTTCTCTTCGCGAAATTAATTGTTCGCGCCGTTAGAAAAATGTGCATCGAAGAACACTCCAGATGTGTACGGATATCCTGTTTGCACAGACGCGTGCTAATCTATAACGTGCAGAATATACATTGGCTATAGCGGTGCTAGCGGATGTTCGACTGCGGTTACCCGTGTAATATCAATACGTCCGCAAATTAATTAAATCGGCCATACTATGTGCCAATCCGTGTTAATAATTTACGATATTAAGGGATACCATAACCCACGCCTACGGTACAACAAAACGTAACGATAAATATGCCCGTTTAGAGTAAAGCGCAGTGTTTGATTTAATTCCAGTAGACGATCGTGTTCCCGTACAATTTCGATGGAAATTCATTAACGCAACGAGTCGTCTGAAAACACATTCGGCGTTAATTGCAGTTAACCCGGTGCTGGCCGGTAAATGTCGCCCTCGTGCTTCCGGATCCGGCGGGACGGATAAACCAGTCGCCCCGGAATGTCCTCCTGGAATTGAACGCCTGCTCTGAGACCGTGGACTCTCTTTCGTCGTCGGTATACACCGATACGGTAACGACGTCGTAACCGCGGAATGGCGGGCGCACACCCAGCGCCGGTTTGCCTCTGCCTATCCATAAATGAGACACGTCCCGCGCTGGGAGGCATTAACATAAGGTGCACGAGTATCGGGAGAGATATCTTAGCCGAACAGACGCGTACAGACGCGATTACCTTATCACGGATACGACCATTAATAAGGAACCGTTATTCCAGCGTCGAAAGGAAAAGGGAACTGCTTTTAACGTCGTCGAGGCAGCGTCTCCTTAGGCTCACGCGCGCGAGGACGTACCTTCTGCAGTTTCGAGGAATTATACGACCCAAGTGGGCAGCTTTCGTATCTTTATCAGGCGAATAGATTATTTTTTATACCGATAGCGCGCTATTATTCTGATACGGCTGATGGGTCTCTTTTTTCGGTTATACGAGGGATAGCGGGTTAGAGTTTCGCAGAGCTATTCATTGTTCGAACACTGGAGTATCCAAGCATTCTTTTATCGATACAAAGTACCCGGGGAAGCAACAGATTATCCCTGAACGGTTCGGATATGGAAGCGTTTTCGGCGTTCTTCGTCTATTATTATGCGTAAATATTTGATGCGTACAATGGGAAGATTTACGGCGCGGAAAAGTGGATATAGACCGGAATAGAATTTGTGGAATTCAAGGCCCCTGATTTTCAATGGCCGCCGAGAATGCAAACCCGTGATATACGCGGTAGACGTTAAATGGACTTGAACCGAAGGATTAACGATCACCCGCCCGCAATTGAGAACGTATGCGGTGTTTTCGGGTGAAACTCTAATAACGCGTCACAAATCAAGTTCCCGGATGTACGATTATCGTATCAGCGATTTCAGTTCTGCTCGCGGCTTTTCGCAATTGTGAGAATATTAAATTTCCGTGAAATATGGCTCAGATAGGAGAAGAACGCTAAGGGTGGTTCGCTGGTGGTAAAAATCGCAAGATTCGAATAGTTCGCTCGAATACCAGCCCCAAATATTCGCGGTTCGGGCGAAATTACACTTCGAGTGAAATTTCGAACGCCGATTCTAGAACCGCAGATTTTTCAGGCGACGCCGCTGAAAATTGCGCGCGCGTGAAGACTCGCGGTTACGCATTGCGGCCAATCCGCCCCTTTAATATTACAGCGGCCCTTATAGAGCTCCATCTTTTTACAAGCTGCCAACTCCATTCCCTGACTGCATCCGCGGCAACGACGTCGTTACCTTCCCTCGAATTTCGTCGGCGAGAACGGCGCCCGAAAAGACGAAGGGGCGCCTGAGCGCGCCGCGGCCAATAATCCTTACTGCTACAACAGGCTTATTAAGGACGTTAAAGCGTTCATAACGCGGCGGTTTGGAACGTGACAATATCGCCTACTTTCGTACCCCGTTCCTGTTCCCATTCTACCCTACACCGTGACAACGAGGCTGTTAACCCCCTTCGAATACCGCGACAGCAGCCTCTGCCAACGGAGGAGGCCAATGGGGTGAAAATTTTCAAGGAGGAGCGCGTTCCTCCGACTCGCGTCTCCTTTTCCGTTCTCGCTGTCTTCTCGAACAGCGGAATTTAAGCTTGCGTTTCGATCATCTTGTTACGCTTCATTTCGAGACACCGAATTCTGTTACATTGTTCCCTCTCGTGTTCGTATCCTTCGAAATTTCCGACGACGTTCTAGTTATTGGTAATCTCGAGGAAACCAGAATAGAACATCTCGCAGAGACCGATGGATAACTAACACCAACAAGACGTTCACCTCGCCCCAATTTCCAAGATTATCCCTCGTAATACGAAAGCTAACACGCGTTATTACACAGTATAATTTCGTACAGAGTACATTCGTCACGTCGCGAGTTCTTCGGCTGTCAGGTCCAGAGATGTCGCGACATCCGATCAAATCTCCCCAGCGGTATCAAATTCTCATTCAACTTTAACCGTCGCAGACGTTTCGTTAGATGCGCGCGATCCTCGCCACCCCGAACCGTTCGCCGCCAAAAGGAGGACCAAAGCGATCCCATTTTCGTGACGAGCATAAATCTTCCGGGGGAATATTATTATCGACAAAAATGCCAGGCTCTAAGAGGCATTACGCTTTCCCAGCGATTCCGCGCGGTGATGTCTGCTGACGTCGCCTGAAAATCGCTCGCTCCCTCGAAATAGTCACCGCGAAACGATGCATCGAGTCGCGGCGCTGTCTCCTCGGTCTAATTGAATAGCCACTGTCGCGGCGCGACCGCGGATTCATAAAGTCGCTCGAGCGGACCGCTCGATCGGTGAATTCCGGTCTTATCGTTTTGTAGCTCGATGCCATAAAAACGATGAATCGGACGCCAAATTTTTAGAGCCCGCGACCAGATTTGAAAGGCTATTTGTAGGGGACATAAATATGTCACCATTACTTTATGTACCACCCTATATCTAAGGCTGACGTGTTAGATGGGGGACATCTATTTCGTTGCAGGAATCGACCATTTATTTTTCGAGACAACGAAATATGGCCACCACTGCGGTTTCTACGTTGGGGATGAACACTCTTCCCAGGTCGTTGATCGTAACATTTACATCTGCTACATTTTTTTCGAAACGAATTAAAACAAAATCTAGTGGAGTTTCCTGCGATTAATTAATCAAAACCTCCAAGGCACTAGTTCAAGTAATAACCTCGTGCGTTGAAATATCGAAACAATTTCAGCGTTCAATAACTGAACGTACTTTATCATATAACTCTCGCGAGTCCTCGTCTGAATATCCACGATCACTTGAAACAAAAGAACTATCCGACCTGACCTAGCAAATACTAAAAACAAATCAACGTAATCTTTTTATCCATCGAAAATTTGGTAATTGATCTATCTCGTCCGGGTAATAAGGTCCCATAAAAAAAAAACGATCCAACCCTTCCAATGAATCGTAAAAACTACCAGCGTCTCGACTAACCCCTTTTCCTTGTTTGTCTCCAATTACAGTCGAGATTTCTCGTGGACCCTCTTACAGCGAGCTGGCGGATAGAAAACTCGCGGCCGCGGCGGGTTTTATAGAACAAAACGTCGATGCGCCGGGGAATGTACACCAGGATATCGGGCTGGCCTGGCCATTCGCTGAGCGAACGTACCTATCCCTCCCCGACAAAGGGATTTCCGCTCGATACGTAATTCTGTCGATACCTCTTCCGGCTGTAATAATGCCGGGCGACGAGATAGTAACCGGCGAGACGTTGTTTCGAAGCAATTTCTCCGGTGCACGTTCGACGATTTATAAGCTCGGATTTATAAGTTCCGCGGGGGGTTTATAGGTTCTGACGCTTGAACGGTTACGGTGATGGTAATTGCTGAGACATTGCGGCGGTGGATCTTGGCGACAGGGTTGATGACAGAGGGTTTATAGGCTCGGCTCTCGCGGAGGTATAAAATCGTGGAAACGGTGATGGTATTGGGACATTCTAGTCGGGGTGGGGATACAAGGGGTGTTGGGCAGTGAATATAAATTCTACATTGTGAATTCTTAGCTTTTGGATGATACGTAGTGTGCTTTTAGTGATTCTATCTAGTTGAACTGTCATGAAAGTGAAGCGCGTTGCTTCGAGTCGCTGTGAGAATGAGAGAGAAGGGGTAGGAAGAAAAGAGAGGGGAGAGCGTTTCGTCCTGAGACTAGTAGTGAACTAATTAGTAAGGCTAGCTTGCAGAGCATGCCCTGGACGCGAGGATGTTTAGGAGGTCGGAAATTCTGTCATATAGAAATGGAAACGGACATGAGTGCTTGTGGGAAATGGTAAGTGTTGCTGTCCTTCGAGTGGCGGGTGTCAGAGGACCGCCACAAACTTATCTCCAAGTATTATTTATAAAAATGTAAGTTACGAAAAAATTAAACTTGCGTACGACCGCAACCATGCGAATAATTATAAAAGGGACTCCAGATATCCGCAAAAAGAATACCCCATGGGGACGTCGCGACGCGGTTCGAGAAAGAAAAGGGGTGGGAAAGGAAGGGCGACGCAGCAGTCGATGGTGAAAAGAAGAACGCGGCGGCGACGAAACGGGGGAAGCGAGCGGCAGTGGCAAAGCTCTGTCCCCAAGTGAAGTTGGCAAGCCTCTTTTCTTGCAACTTGCATAAAACCATTTTCCAACCCCAGTCAAGGCGGGGTTCTATGAAGTTTCCTTCCGCGGGCAACTAATGCGCCGTTGCAGACACTCGCTGCTAAACTCTCGCCGTTTTAAGGCGGCCAGTTCGTAGCGGTATCGAGAATATCTTGCGGAAAGTTTTCAGCGTTTGAATCGAAGGTAGAAAGATGAGAGTTTAGGAATGAGGATTGTGGGGCGGAGATATCAAACTCGCGGACATGTTCCACAGTTCAAGGTTGATGGAATCTTTTTGCGATTGTGAGTTCTGAAACGAACTTCGCTCGAACAATTTTGATACGAACGCAATATGTTTAAGAATTACTTAATACGATATCACAATCGTAGAACTGCATTGACTGAGAAAAGTTTGCTCTACACTTTTGGCTTGGTTCTGTGTTTCACTTTGACTTCGTTGATATTTTTTCCCGTTTTAAATTTTCTGGATGGAAAACGTGACCTGTTTCTAGTAACGCTGTGCCACTTTGCCGAAGGGAAATGGCGGATATAATGGTGTTAGTGGCTTGAAGTTGTTGCGATAAGGTCGAGCTGATATTTTAGCAGCGCGCAATTTTCGAGAAGCGTACAACACATAGGATGGTGGTGCAAGTGCTAGCGCATGAAGGTGTTTCACAGAAATCAAGTTGAACTGCTTAAAAAAAATCAATTTTACTTTTTAATATACTTAGCCCAAATAAATTCTCGATTGGCATATTTTATTAGAGCATCGATCGATGTACGGATCGCGGAATTTCTACGCGTTTCAAACTCCTGCGCTATACCATCGTTCACCCGTTCGAAATGACAAAATATTACCGACATCAACGCTCGCATAAATCAACCGTTCTCATATCCAGCAAGCCGAGAAATAAATTACGGGACGATTAATTAAAATAGTCACACGCCGGATAGTACCTATCAGTTCACGACGCGGTTAATTAATGGCCCCAATTAGTAGCCTGTTGAGCATAGACCGTTCAAACGTGTACCCGGAGATGGCTAATCTTAATCGTCAACGGGCAGAATCAATTTCCTATGACCCGCGAGTGTAAATTGCGCGCTTACGCAAAACTTGCCGGCAAGTTTCGCTTACCGTGTCCTGTACAGAGTGGCGTGGCGTATGTTATCGGGCAGAAATTGTTATCTACGTCCCAGAATACCTCGGCAACAACTCACCCATTTACATACCGACGTGATAGCGGTTGAGTTATGCCGACTAATGCACTTGTCGACTAATGCCCTCGAGTTGCTCTAGATAGTCTCGAGCGTGGCTCCTTGACCTCGACTCCTATCGGTTCCTTCCGGAATAAGGCGAATTTCAACCCTACTCCGAGCTTTGATCGAACGTGCTCGGATAAACCTTTACGCCTCGTTACTTCTTTCGGTTAAATACCGTGGCGCGATTTCATTAACATTTTTCGAACGACGGTTACGTTCTGCCATCGTCGAAAATAAGAAATTAACGGTTTGGGTAAAATGGCTCGCGTTACAGCCCTCTCTTTAGCTAAACGCCTCTTCTAATAATTGTCCGTCTTCCGGTTTCGAACGTGAACGCGGCTCGGAAGGGGTTAAAGATGACATCGAACGAAACGAGGCAAAAGAACGATAACGACCCCGCATTGTAACCTTATGGGATCGCTTTTGATAGTTTCCGCCGAAATTGAACCCTTCCATTTCGTCCATCGAGCACCGAGATCGGTTTGCGCGATTCAGACCTCCAGTTCCTCGAATGGTATTACTTTTGCGGTGCACGAGATTTAGATCGCTGGAATCGCGTATTTGGGAGACCTCCCCGCTTCCGTTCGCGGAACGGATCGCTCTTTTATTTCGTGATTAAGTGCATAGGAAATGACCACGTTCCCGTGGAATTGAAAGTTTACTCGCGCAAACGCGGAACTGAGGTCGGAAGCAAATATCGAGTGTTTCTTTGACGCAACGCGGTTCCGGAAGGAGCTCGGTGGGAGACTGTATTTTCCAACGAAAGAACCTAAACGAACCGTTTTCTCGCAGGAAATAGTACTTTATATAGAATATGCTAATACGATATCTTATTTTATTCCGTTATAATTATCTTGTTCTTCTTCGCTCTTTCTGTGTGCCTCTGTCCGCCACCCTCGAAAGTCCTAAAATTTCCACCCGTCCGGCTGAGCAAATAAAATTATAGTGCCTGGTATCACTTTTCGCACTTCAGTGCACTTTTCTCGTATACGAAACACTTTAAGCTGAAAGCGTTCCGTTCCCAAGTTCCACAGTAACCATTAGGATCCATAAAACTCCAACATCCGCTTCAGCAACCGTTGCCCATAAAACATCGTATTAACAACTACCAAACGAAACTTTTCCTACGGTCGCTTTCCAATTTGTCCCGTTTACAAACCGAACAATCTTGCCAAGAAGAATCATTTCGTCTAACGAGAGATCGCGAAATCACGCGTTAACTCGAACCACGAATTTCGCCCGAGAACGACCGCGATCCGTGGAAACCGACCTTAAAACCCAGTCGTTCGGGCAAACCGCGAAGTGTCGCTTCGAATGAGTTAGCGGTCCTGGGAGAAGTACTTTTTTCGGTCGTTTTCCACCGACGATGCGAACGTGGATTCACGGCCATCTTCCAACCGCGTGAATTCCACTTTCTCGGTGGTGAGGAGCAATCTGCGCCTCGGATTGGAAGGCTAGCTGCAAAGCATTACGGCGCGTGTGCAACGGTGAAGAAACGATGGATGGACGCGGAGGCGGAAAATCGAGAGGGCGAGAAGGAGCGGAGACTCTGATCCTTGCAGTTATGAATCGCGCAATCAAGGCTGCAGCAGAGGATTTCAGACAGCTGATGCCAGCTACTGCTTCCGGTTGTTGTTAAAAGCGCTCGCTCGGGGTTCGCAACTTTTGTCGCGGAGGGTGAGTCGATAAGCGGCAGGGGTTGCTCGGCTGCGTTTCCGCGCGGGCGAGCCAAGTAATTTTCGACAATTACCTCCCCAAAACGCCTCTGAATGCTAACGAAAACGGTTACCAGAATAAATACTTCTCTTTGACTCGCCGGTAATTCGACCGTTCCGTTACGGAACCGCGATTACTTTGCAACGTTCCGTTGCGTTCCACTTTCTTTTTATTTTTACCGTCGTTCTGAACATTCCTCCGACGATACTTCACGAGACCCCAATAATTCGAGTAATTCGTTATTTGCACAATGGTTGTGCATTCTGTAATTGAGGAAGAGAGAAAACTGTAGCGTCCACGAGCAGAATTTTCTACCGAACGAAACGCGAACTTGAGATCAAACGGTGAAAAGGGGCGCGCAAAAAGCAGAAGGTTGACGATTGTGAATCTCGAATCTGAAGAAGGTAACTCTGTTTAAACAGCCGCGCGTCTCTCCAGCCGGTGGCTGCTTTGCCCGGTGGAAATTCCTTTTGGGAACGGGGCGACATATTTCGTCTGGTGTCCCGATGTCAATTCAAAGGGAGGAACGTCGACGCGGCGGCGAAAAGAAGAAAGTTTTGTCCAGGCGAAACGAGGTTACTTCTTCCGCTTTGAATCGTCGTGGCGCGCACGAATCGTGCACGGATTACGGTCTCGAATTCCGCCGACATGAATATTTCACCGCGAGATTCCGCGGGCAAGGGGCTGAAAGGGGCGAAGGCGAATTTTTTCCACGGCGACAAGGAAATGCTTCTCGATCAATTATGCATGTATCTGCAGCCGCGCGTCACGTAAATACGCACACCCGAGCAAATTATCGCCGACCGAGTTAAACCAGAGAAGTCGCCGCGGTCGCGAGAATTCGAGCGCGGTTGAATTTTCCGATTGAATGAAAAATTCAAGATTTTTAGTCGAATTACGCCTAGTGACGTCGATTTTTAGGTGAAAAGCTTTCTTTTACAAATCCCAACGTACATCGAATATATGAATATATACATTTCTAGGTGGTGATCACGTTGCGATCAATTATAGACAGGAAATTTCCAATAAACTTTCGAATATACACCTATTATCGACTTCACGGATGGCTCCGCCATCCACACAGAATCCCAGCAAAAAGGTATCCAAAACTGTACAGCGGCAGTTAGAAAAGTGGCGAGATAAGTGAACCATAATTTTCGGTCGTTATCTAAGCAAGATTCGGCAACGTCCGCTTTCCGCCATCGCTGCCCCTAATCCAGACAGAGGCGCACAGATCGCGGCGAGCGCTTCGAGATTTTCTTCCCCGGGCCGACGGAGCGGCCGCCATTGTCCTTTCGCTCGACGTACCCCCGGTCGTGGAACAAACGGTGGCGTGGGATTCGACGTGTAAACGATATCACTGCCTGTCCATTGTGCAAGGTCGATAATTCTCTCCGGCTGGTCGCCGAAGAGCCGAGAAACTTTCGGCCCCGCGACTGGCCCCTCCATAAATCGGGGATAAATCACTTTTAAACTCGCGCTGTTAACTCCAGGTCGCCGCGGAGGCTCGCCAACGTCGGCCAGAGTCGCGAATTCCGTCGATCGATGGCCAACGCGGGCTAACGAATGCGTCTCCTGAAGCCCCTTAACGGCGCCCCACTAACGGTCCAGTTCGTTCTTAATTAACATAATTCGATAATGACCCGAATCGCGGCTCCTACGAGCGGGTATCTGGGTTATCGGTGACGCAGCAGCGCTCGTTAATAATGCACGGCAAAGGAAGATTCAATCGACCTTGTTACCGTTCCAGCGGCACCGATACACCGTTCTATTCCGGCGAGCCGCGTCTAAAAGGGGCAACTTCTGTGGAAACGTGACATTGTGGTTTCGGTAACGAACCGGGGCGAGTGTGGTGGAGAGGTGCGGTTCGATTCTGGAAGAATGACCTAGCTCCTTCTGTTGTTTGGCGCGCGGGATGAGACGCGGGTGATTGATCGGCTGGGGATGATGATGTCGGTTTCTCGAGTGAACAAGAGCAATCCGAGTACCGTAGTTTCGTATTGTATTTTCATTAGAGATATTAATGTTTCTTCTAGTATTTCTTCTCGTTGCTATTAAGATTTTCTTTTAAATGGATCTTCGTGAAATGGATGACTGTTTTAAGACGCATTTAAGCTTCGAACGTTGGAGTACTATGTTCTTGGTCGCTCAGTGATAGCAATGAAGCTTCTCGTTAGAAGGAAGAGGGACTGCAAACAATCTTCCGCGACGATACAGTTTTTACGACCCACCGTCCGACATTTTCGCAAGTAACGCGCGTGCCTCCCGTGACACTGCGATCCGCCATCATGGACACTCAGCGTGTCGCACGTTTTTTCAAACCGCGACGAGATAAAAGGGTCGTTCTCGAGGGTATAACGCTCATTTTATCTTCAATTTCCTCGGTGTTTGTTCGCGTCGGAGCTCCACGCTTCCGATGGTGGTACCAGTTACACGTGTACCGCTCCAAACGATGTCTGCCGCCTAGGCGATATCGACTCCGATGCGCTCGTTTAGCTGGCAAATAGTTTTAACCGCGTTCGAAACGATAATTGGCAGTCTGATATCTATTTAATAAGAGAGCATCACGATCGAGCGCAGCTGGAAACCCGAATGGTTCTGTTTTAACATCGAATTACATAATTATACCCAGAAACACTTTTTAATTCGTACAACGAACCGTGACCACGCTCGAACGGAACGCAAAACCCAGATAAGACGATAAAATATAATACTTTATAAATACGATGGAACTAATCTCTGGTAATAAACGCACATAGAAATATCCTTATCTGTAGCGAGGCTGCAGAAGGTACCATAATAACATCGAGGATGGAAGGGGGGTGGAAAGAATGGCCTGCGGAAGGTTCCCGAAGACATATGAGCGGGATAACCCACGGTTGCCCAGAAGTATTCGTAAATTACTTGGTTAATGCGCGTCGACCCGGCAAGTCCTCCGTTAATTCAGCGCAAGGACTTCCCATTATCCTTATCGAGCATTGAAATATCGTGTGGAAGCCGTAGTCGGGGGAGGGAGGGGGCCGACTATTCGCTAAACACGAATAAGAACGTAACCGCGTATACACAGGAGGCAATGGTACCGGTCCGTAACAATCCGCGATTACCCGGCCAGACCCATTCCTAATGGGGAGGAACGGGACGGGACGGTGTTCTCCGTTTGCCGAACAATTTCGCGAGCAACCATTAACGCGAGGCGGGGATTAAAAAGGTCAGAACGCGGGATGGGCGGATGAATCTTTGTGTATCTGCGCGAGAGATAAATGGAAAAGGGAACGCGATGTCCTCTCCGCTCGCGTTCCTCATCCCGTTACTTCTGCAACTTTTCGAACTCGATTTCGAAACGATTCAAATATTTGCGGAGAAGTTACACGGTGGAGAATATCGGTTAAAGACGCTCAATTTTCAATGAATCGTATTTTCTTCGATGAATAAGCTCAATAATGTCAGATATCGCAACGAATCAGAGAAACAGAGAAAAATTGTATACCGTATAAAAAGATATTTCATGCCCAATGGACTCGCTACGCATCCGTCGAGAAAGTGAACTCCCAACTACGGTCGATAGCGTATATCGCTGGCCTATCGGGCGCATTTCCAAATCAGGCGGACGCACTACATTACACCGCGTATACATCGACGCTGGCGGCCTACTTTAAATTCGACTTCCCTCCCCGCGAACTCTCGTCCGTTCCTTCTGCCGTTAAAAGTTCCTTTTAACCCGTGTAGCCTGGCTTTTACCGGATACTCTCGCTCGATGATGCATGGCAGTTCTAAAGTTTCTTGTCCGCGCACCGCCTCGAGCGACTTCCAGCGACGAAGAAGGAGAAAGATGACTTCCGCGTGATCGACGTTAACCCCAGACCGCGGATCCTCGATTCCGCGGGAAAATATCCTCGAACGATCTAACGAGCGAACATTCAGGTCGTCTCGTTCCGATTTAAATCCAGATCATCGTCTTTAATAACGACTATGACGCAGTCAGCGATAAATTAAGCGCGTAGGGTAGAATCGATGAGATATAAAATAAAGTATTCCATAAAATACCCCAGAGATGTAAAAAATTGTCCTTTCAAATTTAAAAATTAAAAGAAGCATCTCGAATGCTTGCAGTGTCGTAAACCAAGTGACAAAGTCGCGATTGAATGAAATACGTCCATGCGTAGCAGCTTATACCTAATTGGAACGATTAATCCAAAGAGGACAGCGTATTTATAAAGCCTTTAACCATTTTCCGCGTCGCATTGATACTATTTGACTCGAACTCTAGTTGGCTGCCCAAATCTCCATTTCCACCGCGCTGCAGCGCCATTCTGGACGTAAAACGGATTGCGCTCGCGAAAATAGACGAGGCTTGTGTTCTACCGGGGCAAGGGGCGGCCGTGATTTCACGAATGATTTCACGGGAATGCATATAACTCCGTGGAAAGCCGGGATACGTTCCGCGTTCCACGGTTCGGATTTTCTCCGACGTGGAAGGGGAACCATCGAGCCACCCCTTTCCGCGCCACGTTCCTTGCAAACATTCCGAGCGGACGATCTCGCCGTCGCGAAACGAAAAGCGTGTATCGTTTTAACCAGCACCGCGGCTCGTCTTCGAGTTTGCACCTGCACGGAAGTTGCCGGATAAGTTGAACGATCTTTCGGAGTCTGGAATGTTTTCAATGCTCGAGTCTAACCGAAGAACTTGTCTTCGTGTTGGTTTTGTGTTTCAAGGGTTGCTCTATGCGAAGGTTATCGATCCAATCGTCTGATCGTTGCGAATTAAAAAGTGCAATTTTTCTCGACGAATAAGCCGAGGTCTAACCTCTGTTTAAGCTGTGCGATTTTTCGGAAAATCGATTTCGAAAACACACGGGGGCAAACACGGAGCCGCTAAGCCCGAGCTTCGTGCTCTCATCTCGAAGGGTTAGCGTCGTGTTTACACGTACCGTGTACGAAGTTACGATAAGTAAAGTTAGGGTTGTTGTAGGAAATGTTCCAGCGCTTAACCAGCACGGGATTAGCATCGGAGTACAACTCAATTTTAGTTTCCATCAAATACAATTATCTCGGCTGATCCGCCTTTTCAAAACGTCGCACCGAATTCGAGCGCCGGTGACTTTAATTCGACGGGGACCTCACTCTTTCGCGTCTCTCTTTGTCGCGTTTATGCGCGGCAGCGGTTTGCGTTACGCAAACAGGAACTTGTTACCGAATACCCCCGCGTTCGTCCTTCGTTTTTCAATGTACGATACGAAAATGCAGAGGCGCGTTTCACTCGCGTTTCAGCGGGTAGTTAAATCGACGCGTGACACGAAAAATGGATCAACGAGCGAAGCGGGAAGCAGAGAGGCTGCGACGAGCGGAGCGAACGTTTTCGGTTGCGCGTCGGATATGCGGGTAATTCAAAGCGACGCGGCAGGGGAGAAGTCGTTGAAATTTCGCGACGATAAACGAGCGTCATTTGACGCTACTTTCGATACGCGGCGCGAGTTAGTAGAGCGTGAAACAAGCTAATTCAAAGGCAGCGAGTCGACGTTCCTACGAACGAAAAGGGGGCTTAAAGGAGGCGCGTCGATCGATGCACTGGCTTTAATAGCCAGTGTTTATCGTCAATACGAAACTTGTGAGGCGGTGGCCCCTTATATGAACAGGACGGCGGCCCCTCGTGCTCCGTCAAACGCGAATCAGGGATGCTCCTTTGATTACAAACACCGCTCGAAGAGCCATGTACGTCTGGTAATTAGGGAAATATTTCGAGTTTCCTTCTAATCTAATTTCCCTCGGTTACGCAAACGTAACTGGGTAACGTACACGAACGCGCGGCGTTCCATCCATTGCTCGCGAGTGCTTTGATACTTCACCAACGGCTCATCGATGAATTCCAAATGGTCTTGCTGCAGTACGATACGTGTACCTTTGGTAGCTTTCCGGTATGCCTCGTCGTAGTACTTTTTAACGACGAATTGGTTGAATCGAATATACGTTTTTTATTCCCGCGATATAAGAGGGTTGATCGAAGCTGTGCGGTTTACTTTTTGTCGTTCGCGACATAGATGCAGAGTAGTATTTACTATTATAATTCGTATATGAACAGCGCATTAGTTGGTGTCAGAAAGTTTTACAGTCTTAGTAACACTGTAGATGTTCGAGTATGAATTATATCTACCTATGCAACCGCCAATCCCCTATGGTCGATAACTTCTTGATACGCTTTACTTGGAACGCGGAGTTTTGTTCGAGGTTAATTTAATTTAGCTTCTGGGTCTCTCCGATCTCCATACCGTACAATTACTCGAATAACGCAGAACTGATCTTACTCGGAAGCATCGTAACTTTTCTCCTAAATTCTAAACACCAATACTTCCCTCCAACCATAAATCATTTTAACCAATCCTGTTCGCCAATGCTTCCATCGAGAAAATTAATCAAAGAGTTTGCCATGAAACGCGAGCAGTGATTCCGACGCCAGTAGTGCAACTAAACGCATGGCGCGAACGTCCGACTGAAACTGGTTTTATCTACTTAATATCAAAATTTCTCATTAACGTATGTCGCGGTGTGCGTTCGCATAGTGTTACCGCCTCACCACTGCTACCAAAATTACTACTAACGTTTGCACTACAACCCACGCTACCATTTCGCTCGAAACTGGTCAAGATTCGATTACACAACATTTATCGTATTTACACGAAGAGTTCGAATCTAGCTCGACTAGCTCGAGCGTCCTCGACAATATCGCTTCTCTTTTTTGCGAGAACACACTCGAACGATTCGAAACTGTCGAGCCAAACGCGGACCCACTCGCAATGCACTCGAACCCATCGCGTTCGCTGGCGGTTCGGCGGGAGCAACCCGCGAAGAACCCGTGCAAGGAACCAGGCTCGTTTCCGCGTCGATACGGCCCAGCCAGTTTCCTTCCGGGTACTTTAGCAATCAATTCGCGGCGCGGTGGCGCAGGCTGGAAAGGCCTGACCTACATAACGGGCCCGACAGCCGTGATAAAGCCGATCGATCGCGGAAATTCGCGCGTAACCTGAACGCGCGCGACCAAGTCCAGAGACGGTCGGTGACCCTCTTCACAGCCGGCTCTCTCTGTCGTCTCTCTTCCGTCCCGGCTCATCCTTTGTTCGCCAGGCGAGGTTTACACTGGAATCAGTGCTGTTGTACTTAATTAACGCGGTTCCTTTCAGCGCCCGTTCGAGGGCTCGATCCGACAGCCAGAAACCGGCCGGCGCTTTCGCCGCTTGATCATTTCGGCAAACACCGGTCGGCCCGCGCAAACTGATTCGACAAGGAGGACTCTGCCTCTGACAGTGAAACGCGCGTTAACGCTCGCGTACACACGCGTACAGAGCGACCCGCGCGATTTCAGCTAGTCGCGTCTGTCGTACGAAAGTAGCGGAACAATTTCAAAATTGTAACCTCCGTTACACGTTATTGTGAATTGCTTTTGACATCAACAATTGAACGACAAAAGTGAAATGTCTGCGTCATTCGCTTATCTTCTTTACTAGTGCTCATTTCTAATTTCGAGTAGAAGAGATACACCATTTGTCAGACACTCTGAATCGCCCTGTAGACAGAACGTGCGCACGCGTGTACAAACGCTGCGTCGCGACGCATCGCGGACTCAGCTCGGATCGACCTGAATTGGCGCAAAGAATCCGAACGCCATTGGACATGGCGATGAATGGCCGTCCAAGCATGATCAAAAGACTCCACCTTTGACGGCCATTTCGGACGGTCGCGTTCGTACAGTTAAATTTGACTAACGCTCACCTACGGCGTTGTTCCATCGAGGATTCACTCCCAGGCGGAGTCTAATGATTTCGGTAAACAACGGCTGTTACGACAAACAAAGGGATTCCAGTGTTTGTTGTCGGAGCAGCGACTGAATAGCAATATGATGAGGATTACCGAGGATCGATGAGAGCTGTAATTCCGATTGGACAGCGTCGAAAGCAAAATATCGTCGGGTATCGTGGCGTCATCGATGATCTGCCCTCCTCGCTTTGTACGAGCGAATGGGATGTTTGCTTTCAGGATTTGCTGCCCGTCAACTGTACCTGGTTCGATGGTAAACCGTTACGTACGAGCAATGGAGGCGAATGAATGCTACAATCGTTACAACTGCCCAGCAGATTGTCTTAATAGTTTAAAGTATCCAATTTTTCCCTTCCTTTCTCTCTCTCTCTCTCTCTCTCTCTCTCTCTCTCTCTGTCTGCCTCCGAGATACTCGCAGGAATATCGCGAATTGAAACCGACAAGAGTCACCCTCGAAATCAGTAGAACAGAACCGGATTAGCCAGACTGAACGTCAGCTCGAGTTACCCGCGCGTAACCGATTTCTTTATCCGCGAACGTGACGCGAGCATGACATTACAGTAACGGCAGAGCAACAAGGGGTTGGTTCTCACGCAACGCGCGCACACACGTGATGCAACCAGATGCAGTTCGTGACCAGCGAACGGACCCGGGTATGTAATGGACAATCCACCCTTGGGAATCGACGCGGCGCGCGTGCGGTCGCCCTTGCTCGAAAGGCTGCGTCTAACCCTAATGACCATCCGTAAGAAACGTTCGTTCGACGAACGCGAAACCGTTTTTCATCGTGGTTACCGCGCGAGTTCGCATTCGGCGCGCGCTATTACGTCGACATTCGTTCCTACCCGAGTTTTCCGTGGCAATCGGGAAAATCTCCATGTTTCTAGAATGCAAATTTCCCAGCAGCGATCGAAGTTATTGCCACACGCAGATCCTGGTCGTGACGAACGAGAAATGGAATCGTGACTGAGGATCGTTTTCGTTTCGAATAATCAATTCTGCCCGATAGCTGCGATAATTATTGCGAACTTGTGGCGGGGTTATGCGTGCACTTTGAAGTAGGAAACCGAGCGATGCAGCAATAGGTTCTCCGTGGAAGTCGAAAGAGATGGAAACTAGGTTTATATTTGACCTGGAATAGAATGTTGAACAAGTTCGTGCTAAAATATTCGCCTTGCCTCCCTCTTTCTCTCTCACCCTCTCCACGGTTCCCCTTAAATCTATACCCTCTGGAATAACAGATAACCGACGGCAATGATGAGTACGGTATCACTATTATGCGCTTAGCCGAGGCAGCCAACGTGCGCAAACATTGTTCATGACGTAGCAGCCCATTATTATAGCACAACATAGGCGCGATGCGATGAGAGAAGCACAAGAGACTTCCCATCCACCACTCTTGTATCCCCTGATCGGCTTAAGATTAATTCGTAGCCGCGCGAACGTGAAGATCTCCGATCGATTACCGAATTAATCCTCCAAAATTATCGTGCGCCGTTGATTCAATGAACTTGAAACGCCCAATTAATTCACCGACTACGTCTCGCTTCGATAGTCGATACTTTTGCGAGCGGAAACTCGATGGATTTTATTCCTACAGCTCCAGACTCGCGTCCCTATTATTTTTGAACTAGCTGCTACTCACCGCTTCGGTATGTACAGGATGGGCAGCGAACAGCAAACCCGTCAAGGCAGCAAATCCTGGACGCAGCGATGCGACTGCTAGGCTTACCCTTGTGACCAAGACGCATGCAATGGCGTGCAGGGCAATATTCGTCGCGTGATACCAGCTCGGCGTTAATCCTGACATCAAGTAGTTCAACCTGAAAATACGGAAACGTACTGAATTAAAGTCTGCTCCAACGTTTGTCCAATGAAAGCACTCAACGATGCTCTCTAGTAATTGAAACGGGCGGTTTTTAAAAAGCTTCTTTCGCTATCGCATGTACTGTCATAAACGTTCGTCCCTCGAATGCTAAGGAAATAAATTTAGATTCCACATTTCCGAGTTTAAGCGCCGTTTCAGAACGGCACTGAGCAACGCGTAATCGAATTGTCCAACAGAGCACGAGGACAAAGTCTCTTCTAATTCTGGTCAGTGTTCGTGACGAAGTATCGCCGTAAACGGTTAATTTCGTTCGATCTAATTGCCCGGTAATTGAAGCCGCGCAGTACTCCTGATGGAGGTCTAAGTGAAATCAGTGAACCATGATCGTAATTAGATAATTAGAGCTCCGCGTTACCCATTAAAGTTTGTTCTGTCTTCAAAGGGGTTTAAAGATTCTCTGGTCCTTTCCATAAATATCGAGTACCATACAATTTCTGCGACCCAAAAATATTCTTAACTAATAAATTGAAACAGCGTATCCCTTTACCGAAATCCACGTAAATCGAGCCACGCAAGGAAAATGGAATATCCCTCCGTTCGAACAAAATTCCTCTCAACGCGAGCACAGAGATCGTATCCGCGGTGCAGCGTTCGCCAAACCCACCCCGTCGATACCTCTCGTCAGCTGACCACTCAAGAAATCGGAAAACAATGAGCGGTGATCGTCTTCCCGTTTATAAGGGCGGCGGATTCGAGGCGCGCACGTGAAGTCCAGTCTTCGCTGGAATCCGCTTAACTCGACCACGATAATCGGATTTCCGGGAACCACTCCGTACATCCCAGCCGCCACGGTTCCGTCCATTCACCGCAACCGGCGTACAATTTCTTTTCGACCATCCGTCTGTATTTTCCGCCGAGCGCCACGTGTTCCGTTTTTAATGAAAGTGGCTCGCAGCCCAAGGAAAGTGTCCCGCACGACGGAGCTCACGGCTATCGATCATCGAATGCTTTATTTCCTCCGGTAGACACGCTCGTCGATATTGCTGGGACATCAATTCCAGTTACGGGGGAGCGCCGCGCGGGGGATGGACGAGGAGGCGCGAAGACGGTGAACGAAGGGTGGCCGGAGGGTGGCGGCGTCAGGGAAGAAAAATAGGCGAGACAAGCGAACCACCGTCAGGACGAAAACAAACAACGTAGCTGCTGACGCGGCTGGGTAATAATTTTGAAAGTCTGCCGACGGCATAAGTTCGACGCCCCTGAGTTTGGCCCGGTTCCAGGTGTCAAGGATCCCGCTGCCCCGGAGGCGTACCCTGTCGTCTCCTTGGCCCTGGATCAGCCAAAGAACTTCGTTGTGTCAGTTGCAAATTTCTACGCAGATTTTACTGCGAACATTACGCCGCGCATCGGGCAGACAATTATACCGTGGTCACGATCCAATGCTTTGGTGCGACAAAGGCGATGAATTTCGTTAGATGTCAGTTTTATCCTCCACATCCTTCTGTTATACGTCTGGAACTGTTAGAAGTTGTTACGAACTGCGCACGTGGTTCG
The DNA here is from genome assembly GCA_963969225.1 of Xylocopa violacea. Taxonomy (NCBI): domain Eukaryota; kingdom Metazoa; phylum Arthropoda; class Insecta; order Hymenoptera; family Apidae; genus Xylocopa; species Xylocopa violacea. The sequence goes on along the minus strand of CAXAJV010000005.1, from coordinate 32,128,530 downwards.
ATACTTGGCAAATTCAGATCCTTCGCGCGACACAGTCACCCCTGTTGAACCGCTTGAAAAATTCTTAAAACTCTCAGTGAAATCGTTCCACGCAAACTGTTCGGCGCACTTTGACGTTTACATTGATCTTCACCCCGAGCGGCGTCGCCTCGTTTAAAAATAAACCGAGTCGATAACTTTTCAACCCCTAAGAAAACAAGCCTCCGAGTGGCTCTCGACGCGCGCCGGTTGTTTCAAAGCATTCGTTTCGAGGCGGCTCGTCAAAGACAACGGGAATTAAACGGTCCAATATCAGGTATGTTCAGTAGCGCCTGAAGCGTCGTTGGCGATCCATGAATACCGTGTTTAGCATATAAATTGAGGGCGCATTTCAGGTAACGCAGTTACTTTTATCGCGCGACGAGGAGGAGCCCGGCCAAAGATCGGGCGGGCCGCTTTGAACATAAAATATCATTCCATGAATAAATCCCTTTCTGGGCGCGCTTCATTCTTGAGGGCACAACGACGACCCGGCTATGTATTCACAAACGGATGCCCTCATTTCCTGACTCGGCGGTATGTATTTAGCGAACGGAGACCGGGCACCGTTCCGAAACATTTCCGGGACGCAATCTCGTTTCGCAAGGCGCGAGGACACACTGGCGTTCGCGCTCGTAGAGGGTACGAGAACCTGCATATTTAGGATCTTCCTGTTTGCGCTCGAAGAGCCTCGCAGAGCCATGGCGCGGACCCGTTCTCCAACGATCCCCGTTTGTTGCGCGAAACGCTGCTTGGCTACGAACTCTGCGCTTCCTTCGGCTCCGCTTGATTGCGCGACCGGTTCCGTGCCGCTGCCCGGGTTTGACCGAGCGGACCTCAATCGCGAGGGAGTGAATCGAATTGCCGTTGTCTCCGATTAATCCATTAAGGGCCAGATCCTTGCCTCGCCCTTGTGAAAGCGGACCACGGCAAAATGGAGATCGGTCCGCGCGGATAATTTCGGATTGAACCTCCAAATATCATTAGCTACGAAAACGACTGATTTCGTTGAGTGTATGGATCGCCGCGTGACGGGGCAGAGATATTAAAAACGTGAATTGAAATGCTGTCAGGAGGGATGAGGGATTACGGAAATACAGCGTAAACGTTTGCTGCCGCGAGTTAATCTGATCCACGGGGCGCATTATTCCGGCGGCGAGTAGAATCTCGCGAATAACAACGATATCGCCGCTAAAGAAGGATTTAACGTTAGTCCGGCGCGAGCGGGGAGTTAAAACCGGGGATCGCGTCGAACAGAACCGTATTACGTCATCGCGAGGTACCGCGTATTACGAGCGCGTCCATTTCGGTACGCCGTTCATCCGATATTATGACGGCCAATTCTCCGCGGAACGACGAGGGAAATGGTACTCGAAATGGCATACGTAATCGAGTACCGCGAGGGTGCGCGCGCGCGCGCGCTTGCGAGCGAGCCCCGTAAAACAAAACGGGGCTATCACGTGGCGCGACCCGTTCGCGCGAACGATCTAACGCTAATTACCGATTTTACTCGGCTAAAGTGACCGATGAGAGATCAACGGCGTCGGCACCGCTCGGAGCTTGATCCGCGTTGAATCGAGCTTCCGGCAGATTAAACCGTGGATTTAATTTTCATTGAACGAAAAGACGGGCGCGGGTAGTTTAGCGGGCAGCCTGACGAGCCTGGGGTAGGAAGGACGGGGTAAAGGGTTAGGGCAGAGAGGGACGGATAGGGACAAAGGGGGATCGTGGCGTTACCGGCGAGAGGAATCTACTTGAACACCGTTCACGACGTAATTAGGCATTCAACCGATTCGGCCTTAAGCGCTTAATCGGCTTTGTTTCAACCTGACATCCCGTTAAACGCGCGGGAACCAAGCCCGGGTCTGGCTTCCGTGGTTCGTGCCACGAAGCCGTTACTTGTTGACAAACGACGCCTTACATACTTTCGACGAGAGGGGAGCGCGGCGAACTCCGCGTGGATAGTTTTCCGTGAAATATTAAAACGTCTGGAATACCGTTAAGAAGTTGATTAAATTACGGCGCCGACCCGGAAGCTCGAACGTGTTTACATCTCGACGCGGAACGATAGAAAGGTATGTACGCGAGCCGCGGTATCGTTCGGAGAGCTCGGAAACCGTTCCAAGCACTTGTACGTTCGATAAACAAGTCGAGTCACGCGATTTCGTGGGATTGTAAATTATTTGCCAGCCGGAAAGACGGAATGGTAGATACAGGAGACTGTTATGCGCTTTTAAATGGTTTCCCAGTAAAATTCCTAAATTTCAGTCGTGGCTGGGCTTCTTAGAACGTACAGAGAAACGTAAAATTACTCGACGGCTTAAACTAAACGGACTCGGGTTTATTCAGAGAAATAACGCGTGGAACGCGTAAAGTAGATGCTGCAGCAAAATATCCCGTTACATCTCTGATAACGAAAACTGGCAGTAATTTTTCCTTCAGCGTCTACACAACCGTGCAAGAATCTCGGTTCAAATTTAACAAAGCATCGTTAATGCAACATGGAAGTTCGCAATTGGGACGCGAACTTAATTAACCGCGGGCATAGAAATTTCATTTTCGCACGCGTAAACCCAACTATAATATATATATATAATACACAGTTTTTACATAACGTTCAAGTTCCCCTTAACCACCCCTACATTTCCCCGCCCCGTACCACGGACGCGGGCCATAAATTGCGTTAACACCGAATTGGCCTCCGACGTCCCTTTTTCCGGCGTTGTCGCGCGCCAATTTTCCCCAGAGCGTTGCGAGGGGCGAACCGCCGTCCGTGACCGCTGACATTTCCAAAAGCAAGAATACAATATGATGAACTAAAACTGTTATTCGCCGGCGACCGCAGCGGGAGCTGATACTAACTGTCCGACCGCAACCTGCCCTCTTACTACTGGCTGACCACGACCGGTTCTATTACTGCTGTTTGACCATGCTCGCCGGTAACTGCCAGCCCGACCACCGCCTGCGGCCGATCGATACTTATCCCTGCTCTTCCGTCACGCGTTTACGCTCCGCGCTGTCCGTCCCAGCGCGATCCCCAGCCCCAAGGACGAGAAAAGTTTCACCCGCCCCGCGCGCGACCACCCGTCATTACTCCCGACGCATCCTTGACACCGGCGTCGCCGTCTATCCGCGTCTCGGTAACGAAGCCGGGCTGTTGCTCGAGCGACGCTTTACACGGGGCGGTGAACAAAAAACGGGAGTCGAGCGTGTGGTAAAAGGCTTTCGAGAAGAATGAATGGCGAGAGGGGCGCTTTCACACGGGGGCGTGTTTTTAATGATGTCACCGCGGCTGATGGGAGAAGTGTTTAATTAAGTGGCGACGTTTCGCGTTCCGCCTCAAAGGATTGTTTGGTGTGCCGGCTTTGGTGCAAATTGGTTTCGACAGGGTGAAATAATAACTGGACGGCGGCTGAAGGGAATTTTCATTAAAGCTGCGTCGCTCGGCGTTGAAAGGTGGAAGGCGCGGTGAATGCGAGCTTTTTTTGGAAACGCGAGGTATTGTTACGCTTCGTCTGTGATGGTCGCGGTGTTTTGGATAGAGAGAAAATTATGCGTTTGAAAATTAGGGGGAGAAACGTGAGGTTGTTTTTGGACCTAAAAATCTTATATCGAAGGCGGCTGTTTCTCTTTTTCTCGTCTGTCGGGTCAGATAAGTAAAATATAGCGCAGTAGCGGACAAGGAAGTGATATATGACGACGCCTGATCAGACAGAGCACAATACAACGCAAAAAGTGGTCAAAAAGTCGAGATTTATAGCCACGCTCGGGTTATCATCATTGACGAATATGACTCCGAAAACATTTTTCATTAAAACTGTGAGCTGTAAAAGTTCCATATCCAACGCCTCGCTTCTGGTTTCTAATAATTCATTAAAATCTTTCAAGTCGGTCGTGGATTTTTAAAATTAACGTCGCGATTAATTCGACGAAGCAGTCGATGCGATAACCAGGTGCCTGAAAAGGAACGATGGCGAACGTCGATCAGTGTTCCAACTTCCGACACATTTCCCGTTTCATTTTTTAACCGGTTCGATTTCCATTCACGTAGCCGGCTGATTTCGTGGAAATCAATAATTGCAGGCAATGGAAATCGAGTCACCTCGCGGACCCTTCCTATTCTCTTATATTCACTCGAGAAATCGTCCTCAACCGCAGGACACGATCGCCGAGCGTTCCGATTCCGGGTAAATCGTGCGCGGAATATGGTACTACGAGGGAGGATACCGAGCAGGTTACTATTCTCCAGCGCTGCTTCCAGTGATTTAAGGAACCAGCCAGCTTCCCTCGCCTCCAGTCACGTATCACCAGGAAAGTGTACGATGATATATATCGCTGACATTCAACGACTTGGATCCTTCTCCCCTCCGTATGAACCGTGTTTAATAGCATTTCGATATGCCCGCACGTGCCACGAAACGTGGAAATTGTTCCTCGAGCAGACGAAAATATTGCGCAGCTACAGTTTCATTACGAGTGGTGGATGAGAAGTCGGCGCGACGTTGCACACCGTGCATAGCATTTACGCGCTTACATTTTTCCACCTTTAAACGCGATATCGCACTCTAATTTCTTAATTTCGTAGAACGGAGGGCACGTACGTTCGTCCGTCAGCGGTTATTTAAAGAGACATGCGTTTCCCTGGAAAGCATATATTTTTCAAAGTAATTAACGCGCCTCTGTCGTCGTGTTTCAACGTGGAAATGTTAAACGAAGACAACCTCGGTACGATAATTACGGATTTTCTAAATTCCTTAACGGCGTTATAAAATTTGATCGCGCATCACGCGCTGAATACCCTTTGTTAGTAGCCGATGATGCGATTCGTGTAATTTCCCGTCGAAATAGCTTTGACTGCAATTATTTTTGGACCTAACGGCGCGGAATGATTAAAGCGGACAAAAGGGGGGCGCGGTCTGGGTTGATAAAAAATTGCGCGAATAAATTCGCGAGTTCGAAGCTGGCGAGCAATTACCAGCCGTGATAAAGCACGCATTTTATTCGCGACTCTTTCGCGAGTACGATGAATGCGGCTCATTATTTCTTGAATCGCGAAAAATCGCGAAGGGACTTTAACTATTGTTTAGAAAGTCTCCGGCCGGGCCAATTAATTATGAAAAATATATACCTGGACTGCCGAAGGAACGGGGACGAGAGGCAAAGGACCGTCGGGTAACGCGCGCAAGTACCATGGAATAAAAACTCTCAACGACGGTAATAATGGAACGAAGGGGCGGCCACGAAATAAATGGCGGAGAGAAAGTAGTCGTGAATTTCATTACGGGAACAATGGTACTTCTGGCTGGAGGAATCTGACGAAATTTGTCAAGCGATGGAAGTACCTTGCGATTACGTCGATGTTAATTGAATGCCGGTGGTGAATTACTCGCGCGTAAGGGGATGAATAAATACGTCCGCTTGAGATCTTAAAACACGCGACGGGATAAAGAGCGATTAAAAAAATGTTTTTATCGATGCAACGTACACGTTGAATATAAATAATAAGGGAGCCCACGGCGTAATGCAATTAATTTCTCTTTTCGCAAAATTATCGGTAATACTGTGCGTTTTGCTCTTCATCGAAGTGTCTGTTGCATCGACATCGATTCCAGGATAATCTCGCAAGACAAGCGAGAGCCCGATTCGATCGAATCAATACAGTGCCGATCTTTTGGTGAACCATCGTCGGGGATAACCATTACTCTTCGTTTATTTTACCTTTTTTCCTCTTTTCTCTCTTTTTTTTTTGTTTATTTGTCGATCGTCACCCTTTCACGTTCAACGCCGTTTCCACCCTCCCCCCGCTGTTACTCTCGCGTCTGCTACCAGGTTTCGCATGGCCCACGCATCGAGATCAGATAATACCGTGAATTACTGCCGCTTATACGCCTTGAGTGGCCCCATATATCAACGGGCGTGCTTCATTCCTTTCCCAGATTGTGTATTGGAAAATATGGCGTGTCCACGTCGAACATGATGAAGGACCTACGAACGGGCTCCGCCGCGCGATGTTCGTACGTAATACCTCATAATCATTATGCATTACCGTCGCTATCTGGCCCACGGTCGAAATTACAGGTACGCTTCGAAACGTCCCCGTTCGCAACGGCATTATGGATCTGTCCGCGAGTTAAACAGGAACGAGTCCGTTAAAGAGACAGCTGAATAACGGCCCCCGGAGGCCAGAGATACTGGCAGGGAACAGGATTTCGAATAGTTCTGATGTCATACCGCGCGATACCGCATAAATTTCGGTTCCGCGAGGTCCCGCGGTATTCGGTCCCGACGTTCGCGAATTTCCCACGGAAGCTGCGAGTTCGCTTTCGTTTTTTCGTTCGAATAAACCGTATCTCTTTAAACCTCTTCAACGCTGCCCGATAGGATCTCGCAACGGCGCGCGATATTTTGAAAAATTTCGCTCGACACGGTTCTCGCCTTTCACGTCTCATATACGCAGCTGGCAAAATTGCGCTAGTTCCCACGCGATTTTTCGAAATGCCCTCCGCACGGTTCCTCGAACAACACATCGGGAATCAGTTTTTCAACGGTATCTCCGCGTCGATTCGAATTTCGTTCAATTAAACGGATTGAAAGTGCTGTCGGGAGCGAGTAGGGACACGAGGGTGGGAGCGAAAACGCGATGGGGAGAGGGAGAGGGCGAGTACACTATTGTGTTTCATGCAGTGGAACTTGGACGAACCCCGCTGTCACTTTTTTCGCGGCACGGAACGAAACCCGGGGGCGAAACGTCGAGAGAAATTACACGTCAGTCGCGTCCACGATGCCGGCACGTAAAAACTGATCGGTCGACCGAGAAGAGTGAACAATCCCGCGTCGACGATGGGGTGGTTTAAAGGGTAATTTGGAACGATGCCACCAATCAATGATGGCGGACGTAGGCATGATATCGTTCAGCGAAAATCCAAGAAATCACAGGTTCTCTAACGAGACGCGTGTTACTTCGATCAATTCGATCAATCGATTGTTTTACTTGAGTTATGCTTCCTCGAAACGAGCATCTTAATTCAATTTTAATTCCATAACCGATATCGTGCCGTAAACTGGAACAGAGTAGTCGACGCAAGCACAGATTTTGATTATCGAACGGTACGACGTTAGCATTCGGAAAGCCACCTTAACGCTTAGGGAGCCACCCTTATTAGAGCTGCTGGTCCCCTAACTCTGCTCCTGAATACGACCAGGGAATGGTCGGGGTTCGGGTTTCATTGCGTCCAAATTAACTCTCTGATCGAGCGTGTCCTCGTGCCGTGGCTCGTTAAGGAGCAGATTACAAGCGGCGTGCTGGGGGGAAAAAGGCAACAACGCGGCGAACAACGATAATTACTCGGCCCTCGGCGCGAATCGAGCCACCAGTAATATTATGCGATTTTCTACCGCTTGTTCCGTCGCAAATTGTTAATTAAACGCGGCCATACCGAGCGCGTAGTTGGTTTCAAGTGGAGCATGATGTGTCGCGGGGAACTGGATTTAACGGAAACGCGGTTACGGGACGGGAAGTTCGCGCAAACTCTTTTTTTTTTCTCTCGCTATTCCCGTGTCAATGTTTTTGCAAAACGTGGACATTTCTAGATCAGCCTGTTTCTGCGTATATTTGAACGGTTGGTGCTTTTATATAATTGCTGAGCTTTCGCGTTTCTGCCTGTTCTCTCTTTTTTTTTCGTGCGAACATTTTTCCTAGCTGAATTTAACCGAGAGCCGCAGGATTTTCGTTTCTAATGGATTAATTGAAATTTTTAATTACGCACAATGGACGCAACTAAGACTGATAGTAGAGAAGGTCAATAAAAGGAGAAATTGCACAATGGTGCTTCTTCTTTTGTTAAGGAGGTGATGAGAAGATGAAACTATATTAATTACGCAGCTTGAGTTAGAGATGAACAATCGACGATAAAATTTCTATCGTTACGGAACGCTGAAGAACGAAGGTATAAAACAATCCACCGCGCTTAACCCAGATACATTTTTATCGAAGGAATTACGACTCGAAAAAAGTGTGTAAAACGCTCTTTATACCTTTTATATCTTTTTTTATGTCTGGATGCTCTGTTGCGTATCCACGTTAAATCCACCGTGAGTAATGAAGAATAGACGCTAAAGAAACGTTGCTCGCGCCACTTTCTTTTTTCACCCGCCGCCTTTCGAATCGACGTGTTTTATCGATAGGCTAGATCGGGACCGATCGACTCGAAGAGCTCCGTCGTACCTCGTTACGATCACTGATTATTCGAGCGATATTTTCCGCCAAGAGACAGAGGTGCGTACGACGAGTCGATGTACGAATCGAAAGAGTGACACAAATTGGACGCAGCATCGTTCATTGTAACGCACGCTCATTGTTCCTGCGGTTCGATCGAACGCGTCGTACGATATTCAATTTGTAAAATGGAGCGTTTAAAATATAAAAAAAAAAAATACCCCAACCTTTACGCGGAAATGTTTCGTTAAATAAAAAGCCGACGGTTGAATGTTTATCGTTTAACCGCGTCTATAGTTTCGGCTTTGTTTGTCCAACATTTTTCATCAAACAAAAATTTGTAACAGAACATTTTGCCGTGCGTTTACTCCATCGTTGAGAAGAGTTCAAACATTCATTTATTCGCCCGAAGCCGTAATTCTATCGCGTTCAAACAGCTTTTGTTTAATTTGGACATTTTAGTAAGCGTCTCTTTTTTTTACGCGCGTTTCACTACAAATCGATTAATTACCAGCACGGAGCTGCTTGAAAACCGATTCGAGACGAAACAAAAAAATCCGTTCACGGCTGGGCATCATTCACCCGCCTTAATTACCAATAATTACCCCCCCACGCCGCGAGGACAACGTCCCGCGTTGAACAAAGCGTCATCGATCCGCAGTGGCGGGTGGTGGTGTACAACTCTTTAAAGCAAGTAAAACTAAAACTAATTACACGACAATGTGCTCGCTGGTTGGCCAACGCGAACGGAACCGGGACCATTCATCGATTTGCGGCCAGGCCAATGACTCTTAATATTAAACGCTAACGAGCCTGCAAATTTTCTACGTATTCCGGAGGCTGGCGAACAATCGCGCCATCACCGTGGCCGCGGCCGGAAACCACGCTCTGTCGCCGATTTAATTCGGTGTTCCCGCGGCGTGTAAACAATTACGTGGAGGGCCGAGAAAATGCGTGGACCGTGCCGTGACAGGGTGAGTGGTTTAATTGTCCTATCGCGGCTGTTTTTAATTATTTCGACGCGACTCGAACGGATAGCTGCTCAGACATTATCCGATATTATTAAATCGAAGTAACGCGATGATTAATATCCACTTTTGATACAATAACGTAGTAAAAGCGTAGCAATCTGGTTGGAAAAATGTTGGTTTCTGTTAGCGGAACCCTTTCTTTTTTCTTAGGGTGGTACGTTTAAGGGAACGCAGGGAAATTCCTTTGGATGTTTGCCTAAAAATTTGTAAATCATCGCGCGGATTTATTGGGACCATAATACCCGAGATATGTGAGGATAAAGTGGGGGCGAAATGTGCTGACGGATTGGATAACTCAATAAGTTGGAAGGTTGCAGTCTTCGAAGGTTGAAGTTTTCGGTCCAGCAAGATGGTTCCATTGGTTCCTTTTATACCTACATATTCTATCCCGACATTCGTTCTTGCACCTCCTTCTTGCGGAGTGGCTAGACAGCCATATCAACTCGATAAATCTTTATTTGCGGCACCAACTGTCCCAACTTTTTGAGAGGACCTGAAAGTTCAAAATCGTAGAGTGCGTGTGCAGATAACAAGGAGAACGCAGACCGTATCAATCTTTTACAGCTTGTTTGCGCTTTGCGGCTCCTACGTAATTTCTGCTGGTATTGCAGATATTGCAACGATGAATCACTCGTTCGATGCAGCGTCTTGCAACCATTCGGTCAGCTCGAGAAACTCGATGGAAAGCAGCAACGTGTACGCTCTTAAAAACTTTTAAAGTAACCCAGCCAGCAATTCACTCGCGCAAAACAACCTCGACGACAAGAAAAAGTAAAAACACTCGCGCACTCGATTCACTGAGCACCAGCTACTTATTTCACGTAACGAAAGAATTAATCGCAGCTGTTCTTGTCGACGAAATCCGGCTGATCCGGTTCTCTGTACCGCGAGGGCCGCGCTAAAGGCTCGGACGAGCTGTTGGCGATCTTCGTGGCCGTGGCAAGCGCAGGATACGCTCGTTTCTGCCACGATCGTTACAATTGTAACGGCAGGGAGCTGTACGAAACTGCACGAAACCGGCAACTCCTCGTGACCCGAGATTAATTGCGTTCCGTCTTGCCTCTCCGCGTGCAGCACCCCCTGGGCACTAAACACCACGTTCGAACGATCTTCGCGTTCTCCGCTCCGGAAAAAGAAGACCGCGATGATAACGAACAATGAGCCGCGAACGGAATTAGAACTCTGCTTTCTACGTTCGTCTAACGCCCCGTTTCTCTCTGTCCGAGTTTATCGTCCTACTTTCCGACGACCTTACCAACGGTGTAATGGAGATTCGCTTCTTTATTGCAGGAGAAATAGAAAATACCAGGGGACGACTTAAAAGCTGAGCGAATCTAATCGAATAAGTACCAGTGTTCATTGATTTTCACGTGATTATGCAATTTATTCTGCTCGTCACTCCGTTGCAACAGAGCGATGCGTTCGAGAGGTCTGACATTGTGCGCTACCTTCAAAGCCGCGAAGCAAAGGACCGGAATACGCGCGAGTACCTGCATGTCGTGAGCGCGATGTGCCTTTCAACGATGTAAACCAAAAGACCGACATACTCCTAGGTGCATTCGGGACCCATCCATCGTCACGCAACGCTTTTGGAAGCGCGCGGAGGGCAAAAGGCCAAGACACTTCAGGATGCATCTGAGCGTTCGAGTAGCTCGTGATTACTCGGTTTCTATTCGCGACGACCAGAACGCACCGTGCACTTTTGATTTAACGCCGGTTTTACAATCAAGCCCGCGCTCATAAAGCCCAAGTGCACGCTTGGCCCCGCACCTACCGCGGATTTACGAGCGCATGCATACGCGATGCGCTTTAGATTCTCCCACCCCGTATTTCCACCTGTCCGTTCCTTCCTGTTCCACCCCTTTCTCACCTCCCGCCTCTTCCTCTTTCTCCCGCTCTCTTTGTTGCCGTTGCTTTAGCTTTATGATGCCCAGTTTTATCGAGTCTGAGGCTGTAAACTCGCAATCAGTCGAAGCGTCGAATATTCCACTGCGTGTTCTATCTCGTCGTTTCCGGCGTGTCTTTCGGCGTAGTCGACGAGACGGTCCTTGGAGAGACAACGATGAGATATATACGAACCGTTTTTGAAAGGACCGGCAATAATTCGACGACGACTTCTATTCAGGATGGAAAGCTTCCCGCTGGCCCCACCCCTTTCACCCCCGCCACTATTGACCCAGATGACGCGGTCGTAACTCTTACGGCGTTTTTGAAAAGGCTGAAAGTGCTCGTTGTTTCGTTAAATGGAGGAGTCGATTTATGTCTTAGACTGTGTTTTGACGATATCCACCGAGAGGCTGAAGATAGCCAAGTCAGCCATTAAAGAACGCGAGGTTGAAAGTATATGTCCGCCATTTACGGATATTTCGGATTGCGCGTAACATAGAGGCAATAGTAAACTGAAAGAGTGCGTGTAATGGAAATACGAATAATTTTGTAAGCATGTAAACGTATCGTAGAAATTTTCACGTCGAGAATAGAAACTATTCAGGAAAGGAAACGAATTCGTCGAAAGGGGTGCATTCGAGCGAATGTACGAATGACTGCGACACAAATACGTTCCGCTGTGTTCTGGATTTCGATAGAGAAGACTGCAAACTACCAGGCTTAGGCGGCACGCTAGCGATTGTTGTGCTCGATTTCTAGAATGCAGCGGCTTAGAATTCCTGGTATTCGCGAATTAACCTTATCGCAAGAACGTTCCTACTAATTAATGCAAGGGGCGGATAATTTTTCATTCATCGGAGGCAAACGAATTCCCGATCGATCGACTGCTTCGAAATACAAAATGAACTACCTTCTAACAAGCGATAAACGTCGTTGCAAACCATTACCGGCTTGTAACAAATTTTCCTCAAGATCTTTAACGTTAGCTCGCGTGCCAGTAATAACTATCCCTGTACTATTGCAAGACTAAAATGCGAGCAACTCAAAAAATGGAACAGCGAACTCGCAGTAAAGAAGTAATCCACGTAAAATCGTTGACGGTAACACTTCACTCGGAAAAAAATGTCCGTAATTCTATGCCTTGTCACAGCGTAAAACGAATTCGTACATAACACGTTGCAATTAGTCGGGAAATTAATTGAGACACAATCGAGAAGAGAGTTAGCGATGTAAAAAATGGTCCCCGTAATGAAACCCTTCGAGCGGTAAAATTAAAACACTCGATCGGAGGCGATGATTAAAATCACGCGATATTTCCTGGAACGCCTATTATCTGAACGATATTTCCGCGACTACCAATCGGCTTGCCGGCGAAAATTACGTTTCCGCCGTAACAGTCGTCGAACGTCAGGAATGCTCGTCGAAGGTGTCAGGTACACGGCAATTAAAGCGAACCAATTTCTCCCTCGCCCCCTCCTACGATTCTTAACTTACGAACGACATAAATCGCCGGGACAAAGAAGATAGAGACCGGAAAGTGGGAGACGGGTAAAGAGAGAGCTGGAGGGAGAGAGATTCCTGGTCTCGTGCATGCAACCAGGGACGTGTTCGCAAAGCTCGGGAAGCTTTATCGTCCTCGAGTAATGGGTGGCTGTTTGCAAGGTGGAGGCGCGTATAAATTGCTTCGCGAGCAAGAGAACCGGAGGAATAAGGAGGGGAAAAACGAAAGACGGAAAAAAGATGGGATGGCCGATGGGGGGTGGGGATGGGGGTGGTGGGCGCGCGATGGTAACTTCTCTATCCTCGTAGGATATCCGAGGCTATTCAGCGTCGAGGAAAAGAACGAGACGTACAATTCCGTGGGAAGAATACCTCTGGGTATTTAAGGGATAAAGTGGCGCGCGGAACTAAACGCTGCTGCGTATAACGCGCCGCCCACTCGCCCTCCCCGCCCGTTCCTGTACGCCACCTGGGATGAAGAGACATCCATATGAAATAGAGGAGACGGTGTCTTACGGCGAATTGAAATACATTTCCAGGGGAGGTATAACGAACCACCGAGGGGTAGACGGTCCTCCGTGAACCGGGGAGATCCTTCATCTAAAGCTGGCCGGGACGATAAGCTCGACGGGCCAGCCTCTCCATTCTTTGCCTCCACCGGCGGCGCTGGGATCCGTCGGGTATTGCGGGACAATGGAGAAACGTGGAAACAATACTAAGCCCTGTTCGGGATAGATTTCGTGTAATTTCGAGAAAAGGTCAGCCAGCGTGAACACGCCTGTATTGCCCGTATTGCCCGTTGCTACCGCGTCCGGGTCGCTTGTTGCTGGTTCCTGAGCATCTGGGAGGGTGTGCTGCTGCAGTGGTATTCTATTTACTTGGACCTGTTGGCGCGAGCGGTTCGCGCGACGCGAGCTCTTCGATTCCATCGCACCGTTCCCGTATTTATTTTTCGATAGAAATTGTTAGAAATTATTGGAGATAGAAATGGGCGATGAAGATAGCCGCCGTTCTATTGTTCGATAAATAAAGAATCTACGCGGATGGCGAAGAGCGAACGAGCGAGCGTCGAAAGGTTTTCAATTTTTTCCGAAGTTTCCAAGTGTTTCCGCTGACCTAACTGCTCGTCCGGTTGACGGGGATGTTTTAAAATTCCGCGAGCGAAACTTCTCTTCGAGGCGCGCTGTGTCAGCTCGGGACGGGGACGTGTCGCTCTCCACCCATCTTATTCCGTGGCAGAAGCAGGCCAAGAAAAGGGGCAAAAAGAAGGGGAGGAAAAAAGGGAGGGAGAACGCTGGAGGGAAGAATTTCCCTATTTTCCTTATTTCACTTTTAAGGCGCACCTGTCACTTGTCCTGGGAAAGTTATATTGTTACTTTCGACGAAGAAACAGGCGGCGGAACGGCCGGCAAGAAATTGTTCCGCGGCTTCGCGAACGCTTAACGCAGTGACGAAGTGTTTTCAGAGATTAACATGCCGCGCGTACGTTCAATTTCACCGTGATGCCACGTTTGTTCCGTTCCAACCGGTGGGCCAGTGAAACCGACTAACGCGGCTGCTTGTGCGCATTCCGGAAGTTGGAATTTTCGTTTCCGGCCTTCCGTTAAGCGGAAGAATTTACAGTCTGCACTGCGAACCTCCGACTGTGTACGAAATCATGCAACGAATCGTTAACGGATGGTACAACGCGATGTTCCAATCATAAGAATTCACAGCACGATCCCACGAAAGAGGGAACCACAAAAATTTCGAGAATAATTGAAACTGTAAAAGGAAAGATTGTCGCTTTTCTACTTCCACGGATTACGCAAACAACGGCGCGCGAGCGACGCCATTGAATTTAAACGAAAGAACAAGTCGAGAGGAAACTCGCGAAGCGAATTCGCCGCAGCGGCGCACGATAATCGAAACAAGTGACGAGAATGCTAATTCTACCGCGAGTACGGGGATTAGTATTTTCGTAGAACAACTTCGTGGATCGAAGCAATATAAACAGTGACAAAAGTCAGAGGACCATAGCGTGGCTTCGTCCCATCCTCCCCTTCTGACCCAGAAAATGACAATGCGGGGTTGGCGCACGCTCGACTTCCGCCTTGCAACGGTAAAAACTTCGCTACAACCCTTCGACCCTCTTACAACTGCCTTCGATACAATCCTTTCGACCCTCCTAGAGAAGTCTCTTCTTACCTCCCACGGTTAGTCGCCCTCGAGGGATGAACTTTTAAACCCTCCGTGCTCCAATGACCAGCCTCCCCTTCGTTCGATGAGTCGAAAGACCGCGGAAAGTGCACGGGAAATGAAATAAAAATAAAAATAAACGAACCGTCCGTCTTTGCGTAGATGATCTCCGTGGAAACTTATGTAATGCCCTCGCTAGTGGATTCTATACCGAACCATCTTAAAATTTTCGACTCGTAACGCTTTCATCCAATCGACGCGCGGTATCGTCAAAAATTTCCGCGTAATTAACGTCGTCGACTCGAGGGGTTTAGGATCAGCTGTATTATTCGCGACACGCTGCTATCGCGCGACCTCCTCCGCTGTCTCTGTCGAGTCATCGCGCAAATCTTCGTCCAGTCGACTACTCGCAGACGTTCTTATCAGCGTGCTCCAGCGTAGAAGAGTGAAACAAGGCCAGTCTCATTATACGAAGACTGACGGAGTCCTCTCGTCTCGAGAGTCTCGTATTGTCTCGAAACGCCCGTTCTACGAAAATGTCCAACCTGTGTACCCTGGCTGAGTATGCGAGGCACGGCCGCGCGTCGTGGGCCTGCGTTTTCACCTGGCGAACGACTTTTCTGCTCCTCGAGAAGTCGCCGTAGAGGAGCGTCGTGCGTTGGTGAAAAATGCCGCGGAAGTAATTATTGCCGCGCCACTTGCTGGCTGAAATTATCAGAACTATCGTCGTTAAAATATATTTCTTCTTCAACGAGCGCCTTGAAATGCCTCCTCTCTAAAATGAAATTATTTTCCACCTCGATGCACGCCATTATAATGAATATCGTCGTTCCTCGCAAGGTAACCCGCGTCAAAGTGATACGCGACGATCGCATAACCTATCAGGCCAGCCTCGTCTTGGAATCCACTTTCCCTTCGCATCAGTCATCCGGAGGCTGAGGGATGATTGCCAAGTAAAAAAAGCCCCGCGAGTGTGTCACGTTTACGCGCACAGCTGTTCCCCCGAGCGAATTGCAAAAAGAAACGAGGTAACCTCCCGTTCGATTTTACACGTGTTACCAACGAGACGCGTTGAAACAAGGATCGAAGGGGAGCCGACGGAAGGGTAGACGATAGTTTTACGAACACGTTACGGAGACAGATCGAGTAGGCGATCTCATATCGAAGGATCCTCGAAGATATCGTCGACGACAAATTGCTGTGCCGTCTCGATACACCGACGTTCTCTACTTCTCCGGGTATTTCGGCTGTCGCTCGCGAGAAGCTGTGTCTACGTTGCAACGCTCGCTGCCGCCGCATATGGCACGCGGGACGACAACTCAGGATGGCGTCCGACGAATTTGTACGTGCGAATTTTGTTCGAGACCGACGACCCGTTGAATATTTCAACGCGCAACACGGGTCACCGCGCATCTTAAGGGAAAAATACGCCATAGACTATTTAATACGAAGTCATGTGGTGTACAGCCTCAGCCGGAAGTACCAAGACGCTTGCTTGGTCGCAGGAAAATTTTTTACTCTCGTGTATACGTACTAAAACAAATACACCCGATTTCGCATAAGTAATTTCAGCCATATCATTCTTCAACTTGACGTTACACGAGAGAAGGCATCGAAGACACCATAAAAATGGGAGAACCACGATGCACGAATACCTCTTTCGCTAACTGTACTTTTCTTAGGCACACGAGCCACCCCTAGGAAAGCGAGACGCAGACGTACCCGTTTTTTTCAAACTTCTTCCCCAACAACCACCGTTGTCGGAGGGGGTACGCGCGATAAAGGCTCCGCAGCGGCGTCATTATGGCGCGAGGCGGGACTAAAACCGTGGACACATCGTTGCTACGTGGTCAGAAAGTTTTCGCATCGCCGACGACGTGTCCGTTCATCCTGCACGTTCTACGAGGCTGGCTGGTGCAGTTGCACCGGAATAAGAGGATTTCCTCGTCGCTTTTTCTCCAAGAGAAATACACCCATTTTACCTTTTCTTCCTACTTCCACGTCCACTCGCGTCTACACGCTCGTCGTGACAGCTTAATTAGCGATTAGAACTTCCGCTGGCAAATTTTTACGCGACTCTCACGGCCGAATTAACGCGGATCTTTATCTTGAACGTCGCCTGGTTTAATTGGCTCGATTCGCACCGCTCCTCTCTGTTTCCGCGTCTCTGAAATCGTCCCCTACTGACTCCATTTTGATCGTTACCCTTATTCTCGCTTCTATCCTCGCCGTTACTCCGTTTTATTTCCGTCGACAACTACCTATTCGTTCCGATCTTCCTCCGTTTGCATTTCGCCAATAACTATCTCGCTCCTTTGTTGTCTGTGTTTACTCATTGCCTTTCACCGAGCGCAGGGTAGCTTGAAACGGAGGAGACGCATCTTTGAATTCGAGCTACTTTGTGAAACGATAGACACGCTGTTGTTTAATTAATGTTATCAAGGGAAGTATTTTCATCAACGTAACTATAATATACAATATACATATTTTAATTTACTTTAGCGCGCTCGGTCTTCTACGCGAAATTAAATTGGAACGTTTTACTACGCGCTCGTTACTGTTAACTCTCTGTTCGCGCTATTATTTGTAACAGAAGAAATAAACAGTCGCAAGTTTTCAGTCGTTCTGCAGTCCCCGTGAAAGCAATATCAAATAACTTTCCATTTCACCCTAACCAGAACGCCTCGGCGGACCACCACGGGGTAGTGAAAAAACCGAAACGACTTTCAAATTTCCTGGCCGCCCCCGCCTCCGCGATGCAGCTGCGGCAACTACCACCGCATAATCTCCGCGCGGACCATCTTTCTACGTCGTTAATAATACATGCGCTTATTTAAGATGCGCACCGTTATTGTTCCGGTTCGCGTTCCTGTATCAGCTTTCAGCGAAGCGCGGAGGGAAAATGCGGCGGCGGAAATGGAGGGGGGGGGGGAAAGGAAACGAGCACGAAGGGCGCGAAGGAGAGGGGAAAAAACGAGCCGTCGGGCGGAGAAAGAAAAATAGTTGTACAGGTTCCGCGGACGGATCGATGTGAACCGCACAATCCCCGGTGTGATGACGTATAAATCGTGGCGGACGCATAATATATCTGCAGAGATCACCAATAATTTCTATCGCGCATGAGCGCGCCGGAAATGAGAAATGCTCGCGTTAATAATTCACAGAGCGGTGAACACGTTTCACCGGTGCCCGGTAAACTACGGCTTCCACAGGGCCCTGTAATTTTAATTCACCCCGCGCGGTGGTGTGCGCCTCTGAGGCCCCGTCCTCCACTCCGCGACCACGTCGAGCGACGCCGCCAAATCGTACCAAGATAAATTCTTTTAACATCATCCATTAAACACGACGCTCGTCTGTCTGTTCCGGGAGCAACTTTAGCGCGCCCTCCCTGTTTTTTAATACTCGAAACCATCCGGAATCGAGCGAACATAAAATGCGAAACAACAAACGTAACGGACGATCCCTTGAAATGGAAAAGAATGGCCGCTCGTAAAAATCCCTCCCCGAAGATAATTTGACAAAAATCCGATTTCATAAATTCTATGGCAGCGAACTGGCGCTCGATCACGCGCGACTGGCTTCGCGTTGTTATTGCATGCAGAACAGTATAGCAACGTACACAAATACGCGTCCCGTGTACACAGATCCTTGTAGTCGCGCGCGTCTGACCGATCGCGGTTATTCGTTGCACTCTATTGTAGTCACGCGTGACAACTGGGTTGCAACGAGAAGTAATTTTATATATATATCGGAACAGAAGATCGTAGCGGGTGAAGCACTCGATAAACGTGACAATGAGTGGTCCGCGTTGGTGTTCTCCATTATTGCGCGTAGTCGCCAGTAAAAGCATTCGATTTACCAAAACGAGAACCCACGCGGACGCTCGATCGCTCGAAGAAAGCGTGGCTGGATCCATGAACGCGGAATCGCGCGCAACGTCCATAATACTCGGAGAGTCCAATAACGCGAGTACACGATTACCGATGTCGGGTGTTATCTGGGGATTAGCACTGATAATAATAGGCATGGCTGGGCTATCGCGTTTCCCAAATGGACATCCTTCAGCCACGCACAGGGTGGACGGGGGTCGGAAGAGCTCTAATTATCGATTATTACGCATACGTAGCGGAGGCGTGATTTCGCTGAGCCTTCACGGACACACCGGCTGAGAATCGATGATAATAGGAGGATTCGACCGTGCCGGCCAAGGTTCGCGTTAATTGCCGCTCTATGTTACTTGAACAAGCTAAATACTTATCCGGATAATTATCGGGGCCTGGCCAGGTTTGTTTTCAATTACGATCTCGCCGATCCGGGTTCGATGACGTTCCTAAGGTCCCGGATTATCGAGCGCGGCAGGGATTTCGTACCGTCTCTACCTCGTTCCTTCTCGTTCGCGATTTTTACTTCCCAAATTTCGAGCAATATTTTCGGATCGTCGTGCATTTTATTTTCAATATTTTGCAGCGGTAGATCGCACGATAATAAAAATTTGAAGAATACGTATCATTATTATGCGAGTTGCGTTCGACCAACTCGAAAGTCGAAGTTTAACGATTAAGGCAGTACGCACAGGAATCCATTTGGTTGGATCGCAGGTTGATATCGAGTCGAGGCAACGTTTCACGAATTTATCAGCGACCCCTCCGCGCCATTAATTTATGGGGCTGCCGTTCGGCCGATAACTTCGACGAGCTCGAAGTTCACGCTGGGTGTCTTGTAACGGCGATGCCATCTGTACGAAGTAATTACAAGAGTTGGTTATCGGAATTGGGATCTCGCTCGCGAGAAAGATCGAACAAATTGCTGTTTGTACGCGATGCCCTCCGTGTGAACTTCGAACAGACGGAAGTTCGACGGGCCCGGCACTCCTGGCCGATGTAATTAGCATTACGGTTCGGTTTGTTAGCACCAGCTACAGGATTACGAAGTTGTGCTAACTGTTCGGAATTCTGATTGCTACGGACGGTAGCTTCAAAGGGATTTAAGTTCGTCCGCGAAAAGAGGTAAACACTTTTCGTGTACGCGTATTTGCTTTCGCATCGCGTGCTCCTCAGGGAAATTCGGAGGCTCTGTAAATTGATAGAAAGTCGATCCTCGAGGTGAATCGTAGTAATTATCGATACGAAGCACCATGGAGCTACCCGAGACGCAACTCTTCTTTTTCTTTCAAATGTCTTTCAACGATCGCGAATAATGTCTAAATTAAATAAACGTTGAATGCCTCGGAAAGTACTCTCGAGTCTTCAAATGATCTTCAGTGACCTAGAAAGAACTTCGAGTAGCCTTGAAAAGAAATTACTTGTATGATTTCCATTTCTTTCGCTTCTTAAATAACTTCGCTGAAAGAAAGAGGAATCTGGAAATGTTCCGTTCGCAATTACCGAAGTTCCAGAAATCGGAGCTTTCATGCAAAAGAGGATAGACGTAACATCGTATCGCGTTGATGAAAGTATTTCACGGCACATTCGATAAAAAATATCGGATTTCAATTAATTCATATTCCTTCAGATTAACTCTCACCGATACACGTCGTCGTATAGGTGCGCACATTCCTTCGCGTAGTAACCCATTTTCGATACTGGCGCGCGTGCACATCGTTTCACCCTTTCTATCGGCGATACCATCTCAATTTGAGCATTAAATTGCCGTGAAAGTAGCTACACATCGCGACGGGGGTGTATAACCTCATTAGCCAGCACTTTGCGCTGCTACCGCTGATCGAGAGAAAAAAAGCTGGAAAAAAAAGGGTGGACGAACGCGAAGACTGTGCATTATAACATCGTCGGTGCTGATGCGTGCCATTTTTACGAACCTGCTGGCACGTGCTTCGAGCTGATCGCGTTATCTTGCCAGCCGCATGCACACGCGGCAACCCCCGCGTACAATTTATTTCGCGAGCACGCGGCTCGTCGTTATTCCGGCGCGGGTGGTTTCAACCGCGACGCTGCCACCGCTCAAGTGATAACCGTACGCATTTTAATAAAACCGCGCAAGTTTTACGAGAGTTCGCGCAACAACCCGCGCAACTTCAACCCCGCCACCGTGGCAGCGAAGTTTCATTCATAATGTACGACGTATTAAAACGATTTTCAGGAAATACGACAAGTTTCGGGAACAATTTTCGTTCGTTTGTCGCCTCGAGTGGTTTCGCGCGCCGTAGCGAACACTTCGATACACGTACCTACGACGTATAAATTGATAACACAGCCAAAAGCCGCGTAGACGAACGATACGTACGCGTAAAGCAATTTACGTCGGCTAATTTAAATGAACGCGATGCTGCTTCTCGAAGCCAATATTTTTCCTCGAGAGCACTTTGAACGCCGCTCGCAGCCAGCTGACAATAAAACGAGCCCCAAAGTATGGCGGCGAACAATTCCGGGCCGTGCATCGGCATTAAAAATAACAATGAAGCCGTTCTTAAAGAGAACAGAAGAAGTCATTACGGGCAGAGATGGGAAGATATTGCGCCCCATTATGAATCTCCATAAAGTTGCGATTGTCTTCTCGGTTCAAAGACGAGCTGCTGGGATTCCTGGCGGCAAACAGGTACCAGCGCCACGAGCGCTACGAGCACGTGGAGTACCGTCGAGGAATTAACAATGGAATGATTAAAGAGCGACGTTCATCGAATCACGATCACCGTTCCCATGGGATCTCGTCTTTCCTCGGGTCTATCGATTCTTGGAAACCGGGACACGCGACCGTTCGAGGTGAAGCATCTCGCGACACGACCACCCTGAGCTGCTTCCGTACTGTTCAACGCCCGCCCCGTATAATACGAGTCGTGTAATCTTCCCAGATCTAACCGCTAGGCGCAGCGTTAAAAATCAACGCGGTGTTCGCCGGCTCGTTCATCGTTGTTGGAAACTGGGCTCCCCTGGCCGAGGTCGAGCACCTTATCTTCAGGTAATAGAGGCGGAAATGTAGTACGGCGGAGGATAATGGCGGGCAGGAGGGTTCAAGACGAACGAAATTGCGAGCTTTGTTCGCGTCGAATACCTGACTACGTAGTCGCCCGTTCGCTAGACCACGAATCGACCTCGCGTTCAACTTATCAAACACTTTTTGTTCCCCACTTCTCCGCACCTCCTTTACGTACAGGTATATGTCTGAAATTGCGTTTAATTCACGTACTCTGCGTTTAATTCGTAAATATAAATGGTACGTGAAACGCGTGGCGAGCGTGTTCGGAGTAAAATAACGACGAAAAAGTACACTGGTGAAACTTCGAGAGCACGGATCGCATTTTGAACACTGGTGACGCAACGAATCTCGAGGTGGCTTCATTTGCGATATTTTATCACGTTTTTCGTTCCGTACACTCACTTGTCGCGTAGTCAAAAACACGCGCGGGTATCTTAACATTTTTGTTCGTGTCTGGAAAGTAATTTAGTTACGTTAATGAGGGAAAAACAGCGCAGACTTCCATCGAATGTACCTCGAACACCGGTCTAATTAACGAGATGTGGGACACGTGATTAACGGCGAAGATTAAGGGTACCGTTATTTGCTGTGCACGTACGTATATTTAATAAGGCGATGGTTAACGTTCAAGTGAAATTTTCTAAGGATAAATTGTTACTACGGATCCATAAAGTATCGAAATGTTGTCACTTCAAGCAATATCGACGATTCCGTTCGATTTTCATTTCGTACCATAAGAATATACGAAGTAAATGTAAGGTAACTTTTCATTTTTGGTGTAACAGTTCTTAACTTATCGTCAACCTTGCATGATTTACACGAATACAGCGCCAACGGTTACAAGATCCTATCTGCTTAATATCTGAGCGATTAATCACTCAGGTGTCACAATGAACGATATAAAATAACATGTTTGGTTGCAGAACGTGTAATATATTTTTGACAGAAATATTCAAAGTAGCGAAAGTTACTTCTGACTTCGTTATCTGATATACACGAAAAGTTTCCTCCATTGACCTTGTTATTAATTCCCTACCTAAATGGTGAAAACACTGAAGCCAGTAAAAAATAATGGCCGTCGCTCTCAGCCACGTAATCAGCGCTAGCAACGTCTCGACAACTGAAACTGACGGCTGTAACGCGAAAAAGCTTCAAGCATCGATCTTCCGCCCGACAATGAGTCAAGCAAATAATTTCGTCCAAGCCAATTCAAGCTTGCTCCTCGCGTTAAAAATCTTATCGACAGCTTTATGAGAGTCACCCTGTGGTATACACGACAGATTCAATCAAACCGCCTTGCGTTTCTGCAATCTCGCCGTGGCGATCGGCTGGCGGCCATAAACCGCCTCAGGAAGCAGGCTGCGTCGTAAGTAGCGCGACACGCGTTATTACCTCTTAATCGTCGCCTCCATCGCGCGGACATCGAGAACGCGTACTAAAATGTTCGCGCGTGCAGAAAGAGTAATCAGTCCTCGCCTGAGTCGATCGTAAAGCTCGTCGAAATCGTGCCGCGACGAGGGAACGGCGTTCCTCGCGCCGTTCGTGCGAACACGCTGGCCATTTTGTTCTTCGTCCTCCGCTCATCCTCTCCATGCTCGCCAACGACAGGGAAAACAGGAAATCACAATTTTTTCGATGTTTTGAGTGACTTTTCGCTAAACTAGATATTTGATCGAAAAAAAAAAAATATATTGTACACGGTTCTGCTGAAAAATAACTAAAAATTGAAGGAAATCCATCGAAGTTGCAACCGTCGAACTTCTCGCGTGTAAAAATACCGTAAAAAAGGAACATTTTTATTTCTGGTCCGCGAAACTGGAATGATGTGCCCTTTACAGAAATAATTTTGTTATTTTTGTGCTTGTGTACTCTGTTCGTTTTTACGTTTTTCTTTCTATTTCTTTTTTTTTTTTGCTTTTTTTGCGTGGATGTATGCAAGAGAGTTATTAAAGATGCGCATATTCTCCGCAAGTTGCTTAAGCGCGCAATGCCAGACTGTGAGCACGGTAATTATTCATCGATTCGAACCGGTTGATCGATTCCTGAGATCGGTTGCGTGCCAGAGAGGCGGGCTGTGCACGCTCGAGTTTCTCTATAGGGATGTAGGAGTTGCGTGGTAAAAATCGATTTTGTGTAGTTTCCGCATACTGGATGGAGGCGCGGAGTGGACGTTGTTTGAAGTGGACTGTGGACGAGAGGATAATAGAGGAAGTTCGTTGTTTTCAAATTTAGAATGTGAATTTTATATAGCTGCTATCGACGGTGCGCGTGGAAAGCTGGTCGACTTTAATAGATGACAATTAGTTCATCACTTTTTCATTACCATTATATATTCATCCAAAATTTCTCGTTCTTTGTTTAGTATCGCATATACTGAAGCCTTGTCGCGTTAGACGTACGAAACGAAGAAATAAAAATTCGGGAACGTTGCGCGCTTAATACAAACGCAAATGGAGAAATAAAATTATTTGTTTCATGCATTTTTAAAATATAAACATTTCCATTCAATTTCCCGGTTATTCTTCAACACGCTCGATTCTGATAGCATGGCGTATCGCTGACTCTGTCATGATGGCTAAAAGTGGAAGACAATTTGAACATTTACTGCGCGCTACGCAAACAAGCAACATCGACAGTTCGTGGATGCGAGTCCATCGCGCGCCGAGTTGCTAATTAATTATGTAAATAGCTGAGCAACATAATTAGCTGCTGAAACTCCACTAATTATATTATCTACGTTCGCCAGTGTGCTCGATAATATTGTGCGCCGGCTCCCGCGCACTATCACTGGCATAATGATTTCTGTCGTCTTATCGAACGGTATTACACCCCCAATTATTTACTGTTACCCTGCTAGCAGGAAAATTTCAAATCCACCGCCATCAACTTACAGATAAATATATAATTATCAATTTTATATCGATAGCTGACGATATGAAAATATTTTATTATTACTTTCAAGATTGAATATTTCAAAATGAATGAAAAGTGTAGCCACTAAAAATTGACGAGATAATACCATGAATATCTGATTCGATTATCACGGAAATCTACAGTCGAGCATCGAACGCAACCAGCTAATTAAACATGCATCTATCGACTAAAATTGACCAAACGTCAATATTTACTCTTCTGTAAAAGTGAATGTAAAAATGTCGTGACCAATGGAACAGCATTCCTTCGATCGATGCTCGATGGCGTTTTACAAAATATCATCGCAGCGTTATGAACGATGATCGCTGCGTATTAGGTGGCGTACAAATAAATAAAATCAGCCAGAACGGCGAGCTATTATTATATTGTTTGAACGTTTCGTTGGCGCTCTTTTTATTGCTTGGCCGCGGGTTCACACAAAGCCGTGAAACGCGGACGAATGTGCACGCGATTAAGCGTACGCGTAACGCCCGTCGCGATTATCGCGACCACGTAATGCCATGCCCGCCAGCCAGATTAGATCGCTGACCACGGAACCGCTTAATGCTTTCTAATTCTTCTATTTATACGACCTGACATGGCAGAAAATCCGAATCATGGGACCGTTTTATCGACTTGTACATCTCGCCGTCGACTATGAGTAATAGTTCCGTTCTCGGGTGGAATAATTTATTGTTCTAGCGTCGTATTATGCGAGGGGAGGAAGGAACTCCGACAAAAGGGCGAGTTTCGCTCTGGCATAAAACCTCTCTTAGACGTTGGACTTTTTTTAGCTCTAATGTTATTTTTTTTAACCGTAACAACGATCGAATTCTGTCTTTCGCCTTTCGATCGCCAAAGACTCGGAGGTACACTTATTACATCGCTCTTCGCGATTCCCATGCTTTTCCCCTAACATTAACTGTATTTCCGGTGAAAAATTACTATACAAAAGAATAAGCTTTTCGATCGCCAAAGACTCGGAGGTACACTTATTACATCGCTCTTCGCGATTCCCATGCTTTTCCCCTAACATTAACTGTATTTCCGGTGAAAAATTACCATACAAAAGAACAAGCTTTTCGATCGCCAAAGACTCGGAGGTACACTTATTACATCGCTCTTCGCGATTCCCATGCTTTTTCCCTAACATTAACTGTATTTCCGGTGAAAAATTACTATACAAAAGAATAAGCTTTTCGATCGCCAAAGACTCGGAGGTACACTTATTACATCGCTCTTCGCGAGTCCCATACTTTTCCCCTAACATTAACTGTATTTCCGGCGAAAAATTACTATACAAAAGAACAAGCTCTACACGCGATACGTGCACGCGTGTACAAACAGAGCATAAAAGAGTCGTGAAAAAATAATAATGATTGCTCTGTCTGATCAAGAATTCCATCTACCTCCGCTCTGGAAAGAATAGCCCGTCGTGGTTCGAACGTGCAACAGAAATTCTCCTATCCGGCGATCGAAGCGATCGGGGAGAGGGTGGAGGGCGGGTTCCGGAAAAAAGGAAGCTGCGAGCGCGAAATTGAAAAAACTTGGAGTCTCTCAGGAAGTTATCTAATTTACTGTACACCGTTAATACTCGGCGATCGTGGAGCGTTACACCGCGCCTCCGTTACCGTGCACGGCCGTTAATGAATATCGATCGCCGGGAAATAATATCGTGAAAGTTTCCGGGACGCGCGCGTATCGAATCGATCGTTAATCTTCCAAAGGGGATTCCGTCCGGGACTGGAGATAATTCCGCGCGCCCTTCCGGGCCGAGAATAAGGCCTGGAAGTTTTTAATTTGTTCGAAAATCGCTGCTCGGCTCGGCTACACAAGTTTATCCGAGGGGTGTCCCTTGAAATATTCCCAGGCACCCCCGTGCGGCCGCGGAATCCCATTTACTCAATCCTCCGCGACTATTTTCGCGAATGAAGACGAATCGCGGATGAAGACACCGCTCCGCTGCGAGGCAGCCGAATTATACGGCCGCTGAAAAATCAGGGGTTTCTCGGTTAAGCGACGCGTCCATGGAGAACGCAAGGGGGCGAGAAGATTGGTAATTTTAGCGGAACTTCTCTTTTTTAATACCGATCTACCCACGCGAGGAGCCTGCCGGATCTATCCGGCATTAAGCTCATATTTATCCGGCAAGCTCCAGAAATGAGATCGATGAATGTTAATGCAACGCTGCTTTCTTTTTAGTCATTCGTTTCATCGAGGTGAAATCGAAAACAGCGGAGGAACGATGCTTGGATTTGTTACGATCATTTGTTATATAATCTCAATTATTTGTATAACCTTAATAATTAATTAGTTTGTACTTCATACAGAACGATACAGTAAATAGTGCTCCGAAAAGGGACAACATCGAGGAAGACGATAGCCTGAGGTTCCAGGTCTGGAGTTTCCTCGGTTCATAAGCTCGAACCATCGATTATTATCACTTCCTATTACCATCTAGGCTACATCTGAAACCTAAACGGAGATCGTTCAGGCTTGATGGCTTACCGATCGCGTTGCTACTTCGACTCGGCGTCTATACCGTCCCCATTATACCCCATTCGCATTGGCAATTAGTGCCATCAAATTCCTGCCCGCAAACGCGATCGCTATCTTACCCTGCAAATTATCGGTTATGAGCTTGTTTGTTTTATCGCCAATGAAACTTAATAACCTACTAATATCGATCGTACGGGGATAGAAACATTCGTAATCCGTTGTGTCTCACTGTTCGCAATTGTTCGAAAGGTAACAATTTTATACCTTAATTTGATCACGTTGAAACTCAGTGCACACTTGATCATCGTCCACGTTGATTTCTTAAACGATTTTCATGCAACTCGGCCCGCTAATATTAAACAGCGTAACCTAATTCTCAAGAATTCCAACCGCGAGAATATCCCACGCGCGAGCGCCCATAGTAAACGTTCCGCATTCAAAAAGTGAAACGCTTTGTTGTCCGCGTAAATTGCTGAAGTTTCATTAGGAATGCAAGTCTCATTAAGACTGCCACCGTAATCTCTCATTCTCCTTGACGTAACGCACGTACGGAATTATTTTAGCGGGCGAGGCGGGATATATGTGCGCGATTCCGGGGGCGAAAACAATCTAATAATCTTATTATCGCGCGCGCAGTTTGCATGGCGGAATTGACGACGGGAAGAAGAACTTGGAACGCTCGCAAACAAATCCACGAGGAACGTTGTTTTTCAGGAAGTGGACAAACGTGACCCGGTCGTCTGCGCGTCGAGAGACTGGCAAACAAATTACTCTGGCCGACGACAGTTTTCACGACGCTCGATGGCGCTCCTTCAGCACTCGAAAACTGCTCGTCTCGTCCTCGTTCTTACGAATTCCATCGATCCTTCTCGATGATGTTCACGAATTTCTAATGTAAATTAAATCTTACATACAGTTTTATTCTCAAATTGAAAAAAATGTGGAAACGTTTGAAAATGGCGGAGTCATTCTTCGCGTTTCCTGGATCGATGTCCTGTCATATAAATTTCCCTGTAATGGATATTGCGGGTCTTGGAATTCTGTTATTAATTGACTGACGAGAAGCTATATAATAAGTGCCTACGAGCGGAGATATCATTCCTATCCCAAAAAAAATGTTCATTTAATTTTAATAAGGAATGCAATAGAGGTAGCGGCTCCTTTGTGCCCGTAGCATATTGAACGAACATATTTTAATGGCGCGCGTTTAGAGTTTCAATATCTTCGCTTTAGTATCGCCCGTCTTCGCCCCGGCTCCGATGCTTGCTGCACGAATTCGTCGCAGAGGTCGATACCTGCATGTTTCTTTTATAATGCAGGATCCACGACAGACTGAATGCATCGTTTCGCGCACGAAAGGATTTTATATCAAGGCAGCTGTAAAACGTTTCGAAACGGTAGCAACGGAGCTCGTCTGGCTCGTCTAAGTTCGTAAAATAAAACATACGTATAAAATTAGCTTCTTCGAGTGCGTTCGATCGTCCGCCATTGAAATTTTTGTCCATTTCTCAGGTGCACTACGAGCACCAGTGGGATGAATTGAAGAGCAGTTGGGCTACTCGAATAATCGAGTCTGAGAGCCGAATACTTAACGACGAACCTAAATTTCGATTGTACTTCAGCTGTTTGATCGGCTAATGCTTGCGAAAACACTATGAATTCAGTGTCTCGAGTGCTGACGTGGATACCAAGTGGATTCTGAAACCGATACGACCCTCGTAGACTAATGTTGTTTATTTTCCACGAAAGTAGGAGAGGTTGCGAAGATGCATAGTATAAAATCGACGAGTAATGGATTTTAGAGTTCGAGAATACGAGAACTACCTTCACTCGGATATTTTTCACTTGATTCTCATTAGTACTTTCATTGGTAATTCGCTTGAACACTTTTTGTACTACCGCACTGCATATTTACGATGCGTGCAAGCTTTCGACGAAATATATATTGCTGCAGTGTCCTTGTTATTCCAGTTGAATGGATACACTGAATTTTATTCACAATATAGATACTTCCAGCGGAATATTCTGATTATAAAGCATACGTTACGTTAAAATATACATGCTGTAGAATGTGAACGCACACGTACGTTCGGAAATTTTCATTCAATTTTATCAGCGTTGGTTACACGCAGACATAAAAGTTTGTATTTCATTTGTTAGAAAAGACGCGAAATACGATGAAAGCTGATTCGAGGAATTTTTTAACAGAATCCAGTCAATTTCATCGCAGTGTACTATTTACCAAGAATGTAATTTCCCACGAAACATCGATCGCTCGCCAGTCTGCATACCTTCCTCATCAATCAACTTTCATTCGAGTAATCTATTCGCTTCCTATTCTATGCGTTGTACACGCGAGATTGCCAAGTACAATTTTGGTCCCGACTGAAATTTAGTGAAATGAAAAACTTAGGGAAACTCCTATCAAAAGCAGGGTCCCCGTTGTACTTTAATTTCCAGACATGTTGTACATTTTACAATATTTCCAGGCAATTTTTAATCAACTCGCAATCAATACGGAACTCGAAACGCAGAAAACTCGCGAATTCATCGAAATCCATCAATCACACTTTGATATTCGCCAAATAGGTCCCTTTTGTTTTATCGCAGTTGAATTCTGACAATATCGCGCACTTCGGCCAGGCTCGCAGTTTAATTCGATATATTTCCAACTCTCCTGCGATTTCGATCTTTCGGCGCTATTAAAACTGTCCAGATGCCGGAATTAAATTAAACTGCGGCCATTGAGTGACGTTTGCGAAAGTCATTCAAACTATTAATCTTACCTGTCGTCGATTAATTGAACCCTCTTCAATGAAGGCTCTCCGATCAAACAGGATCGATCTCTTGAACGTCACTTTTCGAGCGCTGCACGCCTTCCGCTTTGTACGTTCCAGAACGAGCAGCTTCACTTCTCGACCGCTATTCTTTGCGATAACTAACGTGGAAACAGTGATCGTGCCACTTGAAAACACGCTCGACGCTTTACGAAAACAATAACAACGACCGTTTCATTACGCAGCGCTATCCACTAGAAAACTTCGTTCAGCCATCGTTGTGGACGTAAACTAGTGCAGTTCCAGCTTCCAAATGGCGCATTGACTTCCGCGAAATCCGTTCACGGTGGCAAAAATTCCGCGTCACTCCCTCCGCGACCCCAGCGAACTTTCCGCGAGAGGTGCATCGTAGTTGAAGGAGAAACTTACGATAAATCTTGCAGGAGTCCGCGACAGGCTCGTTGGTACACGGTACCCGGTTCCATTTTCCATTTTACGTGGGAAAACGCGCGAGAACAGCTTCCACGGGGTCGAACACTGTCGGCTGGTAACGATTTGTATTCGTCGCAGAATACCGAGAGGCCACGCTGTGGCTTGATGGCGCGTCGACGCCTGACTGCGCAGGAACTCCGCGTTCGCGGACACTTTGGCCTCGTTATCATTCGTCACAATAATAAACAAAACTCGGTCCGCCGCGAAAATAGCCCCGCGGCGATCTGCTATTTGTCGCGAGAGGAGGTCGTAGAAACGCAGTATCCTCGTAGCTACTATCCTACGCAGATCACTTCAAATTTTATACCAGACAGTTCATTAAACGAATCGTTTCGAATTTCTTCTTCATATTTACTGGCATGTGTACGATGTACGTGATGTGTCGTTTTCTACTTGGTATTTTTGCTCGCCTTAATAATCCATTAAAATTTGTGTACATTTTGCCCCGTCGTTTGCAATACCGCAAAACACGCCACGAAACGCGTACGCGTCGTGTAACTCGTAATAAACACAGAGACATTTATGTGGCATGATTTTGAAAGTAAAAATTTCCACCGGCATTACGCGTAACCACGGTGCTACCTCCATTGTTGGGTGCGCGGGGGCGAGCTGAATTTTTTTCATTCGAAATACGAACCACTTACCGTTAGTTCACGTTCCCTGCAAAGGAACTGTAACGAATACACAATTTTACCGGCGCAAACTGTTTGTTTCGGTGAATAATGCTATTTCGTAGCTTTCATCCCTCCATTTTCACTCTCCGCGTATTAAATTCCACGGACGGGGAATGAAAAATTATTCCTCGCACGGAAACGAAGCGTAAACAGAGTCGCGAGCTGAATTTTATTTATCGTTCCGCGATTCAACGTTTTAATCGTACTGAAAATTTATAACGTTAAAACGTTACGTCGATTACATTTTTCACGGGAACACCGTGGCACGTCCGTCTCTGCCAGTTCGCTCGCAACTCGTGGAACAACGTGTACATCGACGTACTTTCTGGTAAACTGGATCTCCGACTGTCGCCCGATCGTAACTCTCTCCTAGGGAGAGTAGACGAAAGATGCGGAAGTGGATGAATAAGATCGAAAGCCCTCGGGGTGGCAGAGAGGGTAAGTTATCGCCGACTGGAATAAACGTGGGTGTAAAAGTGCCTTTCGATCAATTCCTCGATTCCTCCGACATCAAAGAAATGAAGACACCTCTCCTCTCGAGGCTGATGCAACGACGTCGCGAGGACGTTACGTCAATTTCAACGAACCTAACCGAGATGAAACTGCGATGAATAAAGTCGACTATAAACGTTTTTCGATAGAATGTTCCTTTATTTTACTTCGCATCGAGTCGACGTTGTATCAACTTTTACCTTGTTATACAGTTCTGTTTAACAGCGTGGATTCCTTTAAAAGAATCCAACGAGTCATCAATCTTGTCTCGGTTATCCTAATGGAGGCGGTATAATTTATGTAATCTATATCGCAAGAGGGAGACGATCCACCGTAATTATGGAGCGATAATCACTGAAGACAGATGCGGGATCTTTGATTAATCAACGTGAGACGCTCGTATAGGAGAGAGCTTATAAAGGGATGGTGTCTGAGACAGTAGATAGTAACCAGTGGCTAAAGGAGTCTGACCGTTTATGTTGCATCAATCAGGACAAACGCTATCGATCGCCATTTGAAGATTGGCTGTACATGTCTTTGAGACTCCAACGATGCAGAAAACTGTAGAATACGCTGGATATCATTCTAAATTGCAAATATTTGTGGTCTAGATTATGCGTTAAATTAGCTGAACATTGTTCTATGGTGTATCATGTTCGCTGAAATTGCGGAAGCTCTCAAAATGACCCGATAGTTTACCATGCTTTTTGCAACGAAAAAGAAGATCACAGTTTTTACCGCCATTATAAGGTCGTTATAGAATCATTATAAACTCATAACAATACAAATTTCGAATACAAGACTATAGTCTCGTCTCGATCCGACGTAAACTACACCTACAAGATACTCCTAATCATTATCCCTGTTTCCCTCGCAATGATAGAGCCTCGCAAATAATTTACTAATCCAAAATCTCTCGTCTCACTATCCTCATTACGATATTAAACCGCATACACAGATAAACTCTATATCTCGATCCAAAGCCAGTGAAAACTAATCCAAGTAACTATCTTGAGCAGCATTCATGAGAGCAATTAAAGTGCTCGCATTCGTGTTTCGATGAATCAGAGAAAACTCACGCTAATAAGCGATCAAGTCGTTCACCAACTTCCCTGATTCCCAAATACCCTCGAACATCAAACAGTATCCAGCACACCTCAACGAACCACCCAAAAACCAGTTCGAACAAAATCTCGTCGCACCCTTCCAGCATCTTCCCGCGACGCGATCCTCGACAGCGGTTCACCCTTTCCCCGTTCTCGCGTTGAACCCATCAGATCCGCTCGCGCGACAACTGGATGGCGTAGAGATGTCGCGATAGCGGTAATGCATGCAAACGTCGACGACGGGAAAAGTAGAATTCGTGCCGTATCTTGGAGCGACGACGGCGGCGGGGTTGCGAGGGTGCTGCGTGACGACGGCAGCCGTCTGTTGGTCGCTCGATGGGCGGCGGGTAGTAGACGGTCGTGCAGGGACACAGGGGCGGGCAATTTACTGATTACCCTTAATTGAAGACGATGACTTAACGCGGCCGTATAACGGGCCCGTAAGCCGGGGGAATCGCAATAAACGATCTGTTCTTGCAGCGTTGGCACGGGGGTACGTGACTTCGACGACGGCTCGATTAAACGGGGCAAAAGTATTTTATGCGAGAACCGGCACGTACCCTCGGTACGCGGCCCAGCTATTTCCTTGGCGTCGAGCGCCTGGCCTCGCGAAAGTGATTCGAACGATCGCTTCTTTCTCTTCGTGCCTTCGTTCTCGAGCTCCAACGCGGCGCACCGGGGGGATTCCGTTTGCACCGCGCGACGATGAAAACGGATCGCTCGCTCCTCTCAGTCTCGTTCGATCGGTTGGCCGAGGAGACGTTCGAATTTGATGGCCGCGATCGATGCCGGGTGAATAGGATGTGTTGCTTTGTGCCGCGAGCGGTGTTTGTGAGAGGCGCGCAAGTGTCTGAGGCGAGAGCGTTGCGGAGGATATCGGCAAGAAGAAAAGGGGTGTCGGTGATGTTCCGTTTACTATCTCCGCGCGTGTATACATTTGCTTTTACGCGATTGCGCGTAACAGCCGTTCCTTTTTACACGATTCGTATCGCGTGCCCGTGTAAACGCTTCCAATTATCATCGCTTTCCGTCGCTTCCTTTGTCGCGACTGAACACGCGACTTCTGCTCGAAGCAATCGCCGCGTAAGGCAAACGTGTAACCTCCTAGGTTACCGAAGATGCATTTAGACTCGACGACGAGCAATTAAAGTGCTCGAATCCGTGTGCGACTCGCGAAACTCCCGTGCGCCCCTTTGTGCTCAAAACGCCTTTTTTACGGGTCCTCGCGAGGCGCGCGCGTACACCCAAACCGAGCGCAGCAGCAAGTTGTAAAGTGCGCCGTGACAACGAGGATCTCTAAAGAGGCGGAAAAAGTAGCAAACGCGAACCGCATAAAGATATCCCAACTAATGTTACTATCTCGAATATCTTTTTCACCCCAAGAGAAACTTTTTCATTCGGGAATTGTACGGTTTTGAATAGCTCGCACGGCGAACGACGAGTACACTTTTTCCCTCCCTCCTCGTTTTTCCTTGTTTTTCTTCCCATTTTTGCTCCGTTTCGTCTTTACAGCGGAGCTTTCAAGGGGCACTTCGTTTTTTCCTCTTGTTGTACTTTTCATTAAAAATTGCGCACCAGCTTGGTCAGAATGCGTGTGCACCGGAACTGCGGCGTCTCGAGTTATCCGGTCGCGCCTGGCAAAGGGACCGAGCGTACGCGGTAAAAAATCGTTTACCAACGTGTGAACTTCACAGTCATGTGGCCTGCTGTCAAACGAAAGAAGAGAAAAAAAAAACGAAACCGTAAAGGTAGCGTGAGAAACTTCCGCTTATATTTGGTTTACTTCAAGCAGTCTTGAATGGAAGTTGGCAAAAGTGTTCCACTTTCGCGTTACGTTTACTGTTAACCTTTCAGCGTCTGTTTCGGTTTTTCACGACGTGGACAGCGATTCCTAATCAAAGCTGGATGCTACGCGAAAATCCTGTTGTTTGCCGAGCGTTTCTCTCAATGTTGACTTCAGCTACGTGAATTTTCATTAAAGAATTTTTTATCTCCCCCTTGGCATCTTATCCGCGTTGGTTTTGTCTCATAAATTTAATTTTAATTCCACCTCTGTTTTACTTTCATTTGTCCGCTCGCATTTTGTTCTTTCATTTCACGCGCGTATCTTCCCGCTACCATCTGCAGGTTAATTAGCGCATCTGACCTTATCTTTACGTCATAGCAAAATAATCTGAACTACTTTCCTCCCATTTAAACGCACTCTCTATTGATTGGCTGATTCAGCGTTACGGACCAAAGTGCGGAACGTTTCTAAGAAACTTTTAACGAAATATCATAGTCTCGAAGCCGTGCGTGGCGGCGACTCGCGTTCAAACTTATTCAAACCTCGCACGTTTGCTCGCACCTTTCAACGCGTCGCTACAAGGCCCAGTATTCGCGGACGATTAATTGAAACCAGCGGCGGGCTCCGGTTAACGAGCGGCGTCGCGCGAGCCATTCTCGCGTGAAAACGCGAACATACATGGTGCGTTTCCGCGCTAAATTCGATACGTTAACGTAATTACACACACCGGTTAACCCGCGAGGAAAAACCCGTGGAACGGACGAGGACGGGCCGTAGACGGAGAAGAGAGAGAGAGAGAGAGAGAGAGAGAGAAAGAGAGAAGGGGATGGAAGACGGCTGGCAAAGGCCAACCACGGATACCACCGCTGCCTGTGTGCATCCATGTGTCCACGTGAAAATCAAAGGCTCGCCTCCGTGTCGCCAACACGCGCAGCCTCAATTTTCTTTTACACCTGCGGACCTATCAGCCGTTGATAATGCGAGCTGCAGCATTTAGATGCAGCTGCCCTCCTAGTTTCAAGTGGCAACCTTTGAAGCGGTGCCCACGGACATCGTGTCGCGTCCTCGGCCAAACCCCCGCGCGTTGCCTCTGCCCGGCATTTTTAAATTACATTGTACCGCGGATACGTGTATTGCATTTAACATGAACGAACGCTTGTCCACGGTAACTTTGTACGTCGCACTTCCGGCGACACGAACGAAACACCGGCAATTAGTTGAGTTGAGCGAATTCTGGTCGGTTGATTCGAATTGGGGCTGCTTCGATATCATGGACGAATGAATTTTGTATACTTGGATGCTTGATTTCGGTTCGAAAAGAGGTGGAAAGAGCCACGAATTTAAGTGGAATTTAGAGGGACGCTGGTTCGAGTCAAGTGAAACAACATTCGCGAACTAATCGCGAGTTACTTACATTCCAGTGACTTTAATTCGCGTAATTCGACTAACGCGAACCCGAGGCCTTAATCGCGTACGGTTCTAGCGCAATACGCGGAATTATCGAACTCGCAGTACGGTTGTTATACCGAGGTGGCGTAAATGAGTTGCGGTGCTTTTGATTAATGAATTGAATGGTTATTTTACAAGTTATGGTTGAGCGGTTTTGCATGGAGAGATACAAAGGATAATATGTCTGCGGTAAACCGTTCCAGTCCGCCAGGCAAAGACTCGTACGCGATTGCTCGGCGCCGCGATTCGACTCGCTTTGGTTGGGTTTTAATCTGAAGTTTGCTCGACTGATTGCTTGAAAATACAGCAGTTTCATCCGCAGCTCTGTTTAAAAGCAACTTACCAAAGAAAAAAAAAAAAAAAACAAATAAGAATCTGCGAGATTCCACGCTTCCTCCTTCCAAGGAACTCTTATCCGCTCGTGCATCGATTCGACTCGCGTCACGACGCGAAACCAACGAAACAACAGTGGAACATCTCCGAGAAGACGCGTGAAAGCCGTCGTCGCCAGCGTGCGGAGAACGCCAAACTATGCTAAATAACGTTAAATAGAGAGGAGTCTTTAATCAACGCTGGAAACGTTCCAGCCAGGACGTTCGCGACGAGCCTCGCGGGGATTGCCTTTGGCGGCTGCCGGAAGTACCGAATCGCGGTGGTGCTCGCGGGCAAGATGAATATTTGTCAGAACTTCTCACAATGTGTCATCGCGGTAAGTCAGACAGGGCCGTAATGAACGTCGCCGGTGTGTGTACGGGGACGTGACGAGAACCGGAACGCGGGACAATAAGCGATCGCGCAAATTGTTGTCCCGTTGGACTGGCCCTAATTTATCGGCTAGCAGTCCTTGGTCCGCGTGTCCGGA
Source organism: Xylocopa violacea (assembly GCA_963969225.1). NCBI lineage: Eukaryota > Metazoa > Arthropoda > Insecta > Hymenoptera > Apidae > Xylocopa > Xylocopa violacea. Next base: position 32,091,721 of record CAXAJV010000005.1, on the reverse strand, counting down.
ACAATTACGGGGACGTTTTATTCGCGGTACGTCGGCCTGGACGTTGGCTACGTCAATAATTCGCGGTCGTCGGGCTGACGCGCTGGATTAGTTGCAGGCGGTTCTCTGACATTTAAATGTTTTATAGAATTCAATGGTTCTCTATTCTTTCTGCTACGCGTCTATTTTTATCGCGATGGAAATATTTGAGTACCAGCGTGCTAGAGTTTTGATCGGTCGTGATACTCCTTCGTCGGAGATCGGCATAATTGATTTAAAGAAATCAATATCTGTGGGTATCTAGATAACGGGTAGCTATATTTTATACAATCCTATTGAATTATGTAAAGAATATAAAATTACTTTGACACTTTGACACTTCGTGAAGTGTTCAACCTTTGAACAGGAACGTAGTTGATTGGTAAGGAAGTTACTGTATTATTCGCGGGAATATGATTCCTAAGTTTCCGATAGATGACCTTCTTAATTTATGTAGAATATCAAGAGTACTTCTGTTCCTGAATTCATCGCGAGATATTAAAGTTTCGAGTAACAACGGAATTGTTCGTTGCGGATATACGCAAGCAGGAAAATATCCCGAGCAAATGCGAACCCGGCTACACTATCCGGGCATGAGTGGCCGACAAAATGTGATTAAACACAAGTAAACTCGTCGTCTGCTATTACAAAGGATAGTTCATCAGAGACCACTTGCTCTTCTCGCTCCTCAGCTCTCGACTTTCTAATTAAATTTCATTTCTTCCAAAGATCCTTTAATCCCTCTCTCTTTGCCCCTCTCGCACTCCGAGTGTTCTATTACAAACAAAAACTGATTTAATAACCGAAACTTCTACGGATCCGCTTGCAACGAGACTAATAAAACGAAAAACAACTAGCACCCGGAGATCCTAGTAATTATTGACTTGACTACAGTAGCTACTACCCTCGCGTTGCCAGTGAATGCCGGAACTTTGAACGCGAAGAACAACGAGGCTTCCTATCGGATATCAAACGCTCCTCCAAACTATCAAGTGTCGAAGATTTATTCGGCTTACGTGCTTAAAGTCTTCGAAAGGCATTATACGGAGCTGGAAATTTCGTTCCGAGTCAGGCCCTGGCGAAACACGTACCCACAATAAATTGTATCGGACCGCGTTCGTCTTTATCGAAGGTGTAGCCAGTTAAATCGAGGCGTATAACGCGGTTCCCAATGCCTCTTATTTTATTGACACCGCTTTGCTAATGGTCCTGCTCGACGAGAGTACCACCGTTTCTGTGCCACGGCTTTAAACCGTGTCGCGATACGTCTTTGTTCGAGGAAACGAGTTCCACCGCGTTTGTGAAATTAGCGGAGCTACAAAACGGAGTACGATTTGTAATGAGTGAACGTGTACAAAATCGTCGATTGTCGTGAAACCTATATGCGATATAGTTTTCTAAAAAAATATTTCGTATAGAGGGTGAAAGGAGCTTTGGAAATTGAGGGTTGAAAGCGTATTTCGTGGAACGCCTCGAAATGGATATCAGCATACGAAAACAATAGATCTGAAATATTTTTTTGAGAAATAAGGCATGCATATGTTTTATAAGATACATTTGTAGATGGTCCCTTGAATCCCCCAAGAATAAAATAAATGGCAATCGTTTTGTACGTGGTACAGATTTAGTACAATTTGGGAATCTCTAATTCGTATTCACACTACACTCGACGTATTATTAACAACAGATAAATGAATTGTAATCAAGCGTGAGTAAACCGCTGATCTATTTGCAATTAATCGAGAAAGTAATTCGAACAATGAACGGAAAGTGGACGCGCGGAACAAAAATCGTGGCTGTCAGTTAAGTAATCATTTCTGCCGCCAGTCGAACAAATTTTTCCAGCTGAGTCAGCAATTACGCGAGGCTTCCGCCAGTCGTGCACAGAGTCGTCGAATAATAAACGGACGCGGTATAAATGGAATCGCTCGATTTGTAAAGCGGTTTTCATTTTCGAAAATGAATTGCACTGTTATTTTTCCGTTAAACAAACTGAACGATGTCCGATCGTACCGTTGAAAAAAAAAAAATGATTCGATGCGTTTGACAGTTCCCCGTGACATCGAAGCATATTTAATCTTCGGTTTGTACCTTCGAAAGCTGCGAAGGGGTGGGCGAGGCTACAAATGCTGAAATGCGTTCACGGTGAATTCGATGAGGTTGGGTTGACGATGAATCAGCATACCAACGTTCCAATAGCAGAAAGTTAATAAAAAAATAACCGTGGAGGCTTTGAAAGTCGTACAAAAGCGACTTTAATCGCAAAATGTCCACAAATAGTCGAATGCTATGCAATTTTCCTAATTAGATACATTATGTGACATACGCTTCGAACGGGTCGGCAAATGCGATCTCTTGAAATAACCACACGAAAAATGGACGTCGAGGAACCCTTTCTCCCGGCTTCAACCCTCCACGTCTGTTCACGATTTAATATTAATGAGACATCTTCCCATTTTACTTTCCTCGTTCCTCCGCCCCTACGGAAGATATATTTCCACGAGATACCGGAGTTCCGCCAGGACATTAAGGAAATTATAGATCATGGATAGATTAATCGCTGCGAACACGCTGACCTCGCACCAACGAATCACCGCGAAGAGGTCGTACGAGGTCGGATTTACAGCTTTCCAGCTAGTCCAGCAATGGAGAGAGATAGAGAGGGATAGAGAGAGAGAAGAAAAGCAGCGTGCGTTGCGCACGAACAAAATGTAACCAGCGTCAAGTTTTCGCGGGATTTTTTTTCGGTTCTGTTCGTTTTCCAAATGCGCCGGCCTTTTCATTCGACCAGGACGTCGGATACACGACGAGGGCGCGCTGGCTACCCCGAAACAGAAAGATAATATTTCCGTCCGCCGTTTTCGAGGTGTCCGGGATATTTTTTAAAATATTCGACACCTGCCAGCAAATTTTCCGACTACTTGCACCGCGGATTATGCGACGCGATGGAGGGAACGAGGGATGAAAAAAAGGTGCTCGCGACGTGGTACATTTATGAAGGCGGGGGAAAAAATGATCGTCGATACCTCGACGGAGACTGTAACGTGAAAATTTTTAATCTTTGACAAAGCAGGCTTTAAAAAGAAAAACGAAATAATTCCTTTTATCTTGCTCTCACGTATGTCATCGCTTTTGAATAAAAATCTTGGCAACGTCACATTTAAAAAACGTTTCGACGAAAAGCCGCACAAAGGCTTGCCAAGGTGGAGGAAAAAATGAAGGAAAATTCGTGCAATGTTGCGCGAAAGGGAATCGAAACTAATATTACAATGTACAAATTTCTATATCGATAGAGAAAACAAAAAAGGAAGGGATTTACGGCTTCGATTACCACGATATAATGTAGACAGTAGCGATGAAAAAGAAGAGCGAAATTGATGGAACGCGGCATACAATGGACGAAAGAGAATAACGTCGATTTCAAGCGTGGATAAAAACAACAAAAGCGTTCTGACAAAAGCGAATACATATTGCGTCAACTAATTCAGAGTAATCTTTGCGTGCCGTAAAAATTTACAACCATCCATTGTCATCTCGACACAGCGTGGCAACACTTAATTTAGCCGTAGCCAGCCGCATACTGTCGTTGGTGGCCCCTATTATTAGACACCATTAAACCCTCCTCGGTTCGTTCCCGACCAAAAGGATAACCATATCGCGGTGTCCTCGAAAGTGTCCCGCAAAAGAGGCTATGATCATAAACGTCGCGGGAAACGAGACGTATGGAAAGCACGCTGCACAATCGGCTGGCTATAGCGCGGAAGCTTTCATGGCTCTCTTTATCAGCCAGCAGAGCGTGGTATTCAATTTCCATGAAGTAAAAGGATCAATTTAACTCTCTTCGATGCAAATTTCCTAATACACATTTTATTCGAATGAACGATAGATATACATATATAGAGCGAGAGAGGAACAGTCGATTCTTTATTTAAAAATATCGTTGGCCCGTTCAGTGAGATTTAATGAAGATTGAAAGCGAAAAGTGAAAAGTCACTCAGAGAACCGTACAATATAGAATAGTTGGAGAGCGGTGTGTTTAAAAATTTACAGAGTCGCATCGAATTTTAATGACAACGACGGTTTAGCGCCGGACGTGTGAATACCGAATCCACTGACAGGTTCAGCGCGATACGTCCTCGGAAAAATGACCGCTTCCGGCAAGCAACGAAGTCGCGTTATTACACGTTCCAGAATCTGCCAGCGATGACCTTCCGCGGGAAAGTGTGAAGCTTTCCGGGGGCGGGTTTGCGTGCAAAGGCGATCGGCAAAAAGAAACGAGAGATACCCGTGGAAACAATTATAAAGGGGGACCAACGGGGGGTTGGGTAGTAGCCACGAACATTCCCCGGAAGAATTATAATGGAAGAAAGAATAGATATAATAGCGGCGGGTTGAAAGGGTAGTGCAAAGAGAAAAGACGAGGCGGAGGGGGTGGGCGAAGGTGGTGAGGTCTGTTGGAGGACGGGGGCAAGGTTAGTTAAAGAAAGAGAAAACGAGGGAGACAGGGATACGGACGCGGGGAGGGCCAACGCGGGACGAAGAAGAGTCCGGCGGATGAAAGGAGAGAAGAATGGGGGAGGGCGGTTTGCGCAGCGCCAATTCATCAACCACACGGCTCCATACTACGGCCAGGCCAGCAGACCGCGGCGAGCCATTTCATCGTTCATCCTCATCAACAATGCTTGCCAAGAATCAGCCTGGGTGGAGCTCTCGGCCCTGGTCGCGGAAACAATTCCGTCGTCGGTATACGATTCCAACGGAGTCGCATTATTTCCATCTCTGAAAGCTCGATCTTATCCGACCGCGCGGAGGGGAAGAAAGGATAAAAGGTGGAAAAAAAAAAGGGGGCTCCTTCTCCACGACCGAGCCGAGGATGATCAGCGGCGGCCGTCGATTACAGACGGGGTAATTATTTCCGATGGAACGGCCGTGGCAAAGGCACGGAAACGAATCGAGCAACCTCCGATTCCGGCGCACCTGGTAATACGGTGAAAAGTACGGGCCGGATACGACGTGGCTCACGCTCGATAAACGTTGTTGTTTTTCTCTTTCCTACCTCCCTTTTCCCTTCAAACGCTGTTTCCATCCGCCGCCGACTCTTTTTTTTTTTTTTTTTTTTTGCCCTTCCGTCGCTTTCCGCCACTCGCCTCTTTTCGTTCTTGATCCGTTCTTCTGCCCTTTTCCGCGCTCGATGAAGCCTCGATGCTTTTACGGTTTGCGAATAACTCGTCCGATCCGCAGAGACCGTCAGCGTCGTTGGATGCCGTGATTATAAGTGGAAATAATACCGAGATTTTTCCGAGTAATCCAGATGGAGCGTCACGCTTCGAGGTTCGCCGACAGTGGAACAAAGTATACTTGGTCGGACGTATATTAGAGAACTCAACCGCGTCGCCGGTGGAACAGCAAATTTTCGAGCAAGCAAGCAAGCACACATTTTAAACGTTTACACGGGGACAAAAGAGGCATAAATTTCTCTGCCCATTTGTCCAGCGCAGATTGTTGTTTCCTTGGGAAAAAAGGAGCGGCAGACCGAAATTCAGCCGAGTTTTTTCCCCAGCAGACACGGCGAATGACGAATAGCCGCCGCGCGAAGACTTCCCCGGGAATCCCGCCGGTTCTTCCGTTTCCTCCGCCGTTTCTCGGTTCCTCTTTTACTCGTCGTCGCGGTCGCCGCTGTTCTTTCTTCCCTCAGCCTTGTTTTTTCTTTCACCAAGGCACACACAGGCCACACAGACGCGCGTTGTCGCGATCGACGCGAGACAAGGCTGGCGTGCGCCGGCCGTTCGCTCTGTTGATTGAAACGGGTGACTTGCCAAAATGGCGGGCATTGTGAGGGCTGGGACGCATTGTGAGTGACACTAGGCCGGCCCGCGCGGCGACGGTTTATTTTCCTGGCCAGGCCGGCGTGAAAAATGAAGCGGGCGAAACCAATTCGCGTGTTGCTCGGCTCGCCGCTGGTATCCCCGCCCCATCGCTCATTCGCGAGACTTCTGATGACAATGCGCGAAACTGGAGCCGAGCCATCGCGCGGAAATTAGACGCGCCGCTAGACAGACTTCTCGTCCAACAGTTTTCTCTCTCGCTCATTTCCGGCCGCCTTTTCGAGCAAGTTCGTATGCATTGTTTCGAAGTCGAGGGGGCGGAAGAAAGGGGACGAACCTATAGGGTCATTCCTCGCGACTTTCCGACGCTTTGATTCGGAAGTTTCATACTCTGCCATCTTGATTACTTTTACCTACGATCGTTCTCGCGTTCTCGATCGAAAGCGGGAACGAGTGAACGTAGAAACCGCGAGAACCGCCCGCGATCGAATAACCCCGGATTCAAACGGAACGAGACGCTGCGAGAAAGTATCGAGCGCGCGAACGTTGCCGTGTAAATGCGCCAAGGATATTAGTAATATCTCTCCCTCCAGCCACCGAGCGGGACGTGAGAATTGGAATTTTTGGGTTAACTGGTTCGCAGGCTGTCCGTGCCGCTATTTACGCGGGCATTGCCGCGGCCCCGCGAGCCACGCGGCAAGATGAGATAGCGGACGGTGCAGCTGGCGGTGTTGGAAATTCTACGAATAACCGAAAATGTCGTTACGGGAAAGGAAGGGGCGTCGGAGGGGGCGCGGCGATTGTTATTACAGGGCTGCGCGATAATCGCGCGGCCGCGATAGCCGGGAATGAACGCGGAACGCGCGGCCAGCGGCGCGAAATAAATTCTTTCGAACGATTTCACCCGCGGCCCGGAGCGTTATCGCGCGGACACCGGTGCGTAATCAAAAATCACGCGAATTTTCCGCTGCCACCGCGATCCGGCTCGCCTGCTGCGGATTCAATCCGCTAATTAGACCGACGAGTGGGCACCGTTTGACGGGAACCGCGGATATTGTAGAGCGACAGAGCTCCGATATTCTTCGAGGTTTTTATCCCGTCGAACGGAATGACGGTGTACAGGGTGATCGAACGGCTCGTGGAATTCCAGCGGCTCGAATAATTGCTGGCTCGTAGCAATTTTTGTTAATTCTGAGTTCCCCGAAGTGGATAACGGATTGTAAAAGGCAGCCATTTTTCTTCCTTTTTGGAGGGTGGGAGGATGTTATTTTATTTGAAGCGTAGTTTTAGATGGAAGCATCGAAATATCCGTGCGAAATATTCGGAACGTAGAAAAAAATCCATTTCTAACAGGGGAGATGAGGAAGCAATGGAAGCAAGAAAAAATGACAATAGCGCCAATCATTCTCTCAACCACTGGAACCGTACCGCGTTCGCCTCACAAAAGCTTCGACTAATAGGCCTACAATCAAACGCACAATAACGAGAAAATTCATTACCGATACAACGGCCAACGATAGACAATAGACGAAGATTGCTGGTTGATCAATAGGTCCGAGTCGAGCTTGCGAGGCGCTCGAGCAATAACGGTTACACTTCGTCGCACGGTATACCAATTTGGAATTTTAAAAAAGTGGCAGAGAAATATTTTCGCGTAGGCGGTCATAAATTAGCTGCGAAATATTGCATGCCAGGCTCGAGTTAAATGAACGGTGAGAAAGCGCGAGGGCTGAGACGCTCCGCAGAAGTGATGATCAGCTAAAATTTCTGGAAAAGTGCAAGTATCAGGAAAAGTTTGGCGGCGAGGACGATAAATTATAGGGTGGCACCGTACAATGACTGGCTGGCTAGATTTATGAGTGGTGTACACCCGATCGTCTCTTTTAATCCCTCCTTCAACGCTGTTTGGGACTCCGCGCTCGACAATTTATGGAGGTAAACCTGGTTATTTCGCGATAATGATACAGGATCATGAGAAGGGCCACTAATTTGCCGGTATTGTTATTTAAGCAAATATTGTAGGGCCGCAAGAGTGAATGTAACGCAAACATCGCGTCCAAACTGTTCGACCTGATTCAGAATCCCTCATAGGCAGTTAATTAATGTCTATTCGCAGGAACGAGCTCAAAGTAGAACTTGAACGAAGTAGCGAGTAGAAGTCGAAACTGGTTGAATAAGTAAACGCTTCAATTTCGTTAAGCACGATAAATAAATGAAAATCCGATGAGCGTCGCGAAGCTGTTAGAATTGGAGGTAAATTTAAGGTAATAGTAATCGACTCGATAATCGTTGAAGCTTCTTTTCGTCTGAAGAGATGATCTTGAGGTTCAATTCTCTACACGTTTATTCCTCCAGGTTCCCTCTTATTCTGGTATCAGACTCGCTTTAAGAGGAGGAACAAAGTGATCCACGGCGAGGAGGAATTATGTCGCTCATATTCTCAGGCGAAAGAAAGGCGTTAATTGGACAAAAAGAAAGCCGTAACCGCGCAAGATTGGACGATAAAGGGGCTGTTTCATTAAGGATGACTCGAGCCCCGTTTATCTCTTTATTTATCATTCGTCTAAGCGAACGAAAGTTCATAGCTACCGTTATGTCGCAGGAATAAACTCGTAAAACCGTGCGATGAAGAATTTCATAATTTATAAATCCATGCCACGAGGGATACTTGATTAAGTTCGTTAAAATACTCTCGAAGAAAGCGATCGGTTCCTCTTTTCGATCGTTGATTCCCCCAAAACACCGTCGCGGACGTAATCTCTCTCGACCGCAAAATTTCTCCCAATAAATCGTGCACGAGTCGCGCAAGAGCAATGTTTACGTAGCCTGGATCGCCCTATTTTACGACGATCCTTCCGTTAATGGGTATCTAATCGAGCACGACGCTTAGACGAACGGAAATCAATTCGAGGACGCGGCCGAAAACCGGATTTCCAATAGCCGTGCCCGATGCAAACGTACACAGAGACGTACACCGTCGAAAGGTTATAAATACCGCTTCGGTCGGCGAACGGTCCGTGTACTCGATTTTCCCGAAATCCCGTTCCATATAATATCTGCCCGTATAACGATCTTGCCGTGGCTAACGACTGGCAATTTATCAAGTTTCGATGAAATGCAACGCTCTAGAGTACCACCCTCCCGCTGGTCCCCCTCACCCCGTCCTCCACACAGTGGTATCCACGTTGATTCTGATCAATCCCGATCGGCGGAGGAACGAGTCGATTTCGTTTCGTTTTTGACCCCCGTGTTCTCTGGTTCGCGCGAACTTCGCCGCGCAATTAATTCCGAAGACCCATTCCATATTTTAGCCGACGTTTAAACAGGGAAAGCACTGCTGCAACGTTGGAGGGGCAAATTTTAGTGGCTCTGAAAATTGCAACGAAAGTGCTGTACGCGGTTCAAATTTGCCACGCTGCGCTGGTTATCTGGGTAATTGATAGTTTTCGAGAGTATCCGAATAGCAGTTTTCCCGTGGGAGTTACGCGGAGCTGCTCGCGCGCGCAGTGAAATAAACTGCGCATAGTCAGACGCTTGCTTGCAGAACGTTACTTACGCTTCGCGCGAAGCATTACTTATCTATTTCGTTGCTTAATTTCTTGTTGCGAGTTCGTCTAGACTCGACTCTCGCGTATTGGAATGCAATCGAGGAATTACACTTCTATTCGCCATATTGGTATTCGTACCCTTGTAGCGGAGAAATAAATGGAGGCTGCTCGAACGCTTCGCCAGAGTTCCTTCATCGTCTCGTTTCGCGTATGCACGCTACACGCAAAGAGAGAAAGGGAGAGAGAGAGATTTCGCCACGAATTGAGATTTCACCGAATCATTTCGCAACTCCGACATCCAATACATTCGCAGCTGGCTCGATCCCTCGCCCGTGGAACAGCCGCATCGCTCCATAAATCAGCTAGACAAAAGGATGAGTTTGAAGCGCAGACAGAGGGAAAGGTGGAGAAAGACGAATGGTGTGTGTATGTGTCTGATTGCATGTGTCAGGACGACAGCGGGCTTGATAAAAAGCCACTTGCTTTCTGAACGATGTATGAAAATCGTATCAACGGCAGAGAACACGATGGAAAACGGAACTGTCTGCGTCCGTGTACGGTGGAATTCAGAAGTGTTCGTCTAAATAATGTTTTGATATTTTATAAATTAATTTAAGAACATTTCTTCACGTTCCCTTTCCTAATATTTATGTATCTGCGTAAGATTAAAAAAACGAAGACACCTATTACAAGCGTGGAGAATCAGCGACACCATTGGACCAAAATTTTCGCGCGTCACTGCATTTATCATCCGTTCGTGCGAGCGAACGCGTTTACGCACCGGATTTCGATCGAACAGTGTCGGGATCGTCGGTAAAACCGCATTATGCAAATCAGCTTATGATATTTTATTATTTGACAACGCAATATTAGCTTACCGTGCATTATTACCGGCTCGATCAAACATGCGACTCGTTTGCGCGCGAATTTCGAGTCGGTCGTCGGTTTAAATATTACCAGAACGGACGTACGCTCCCGGATAAATGTCGCAGAATATTTTGTTGTTTGTCAGGTCAATATTGGCGGGCCGAGTCATAACCCATAAGTGTTCGCGGCGCGCTGTCAGCCGACGCGTCAAATATTAACCCCCGAACGTGGACCGGCCGTCAAAGACCTGATTTCGCGGTACACGTGTCCCAGTTTGCGTTCAAGAAGCCTACGCTCCACTGGCTTAATTACACGCGTCCCTTAACCATATTGACTGTAATATAAACAGTGGGGCTTTCGAATGAAATACAGAGAAATCACGAAAGCGTGTACCGGCTCGTTCACCCAGTTTTAAATGTACTTCGAATCCGGAGGAATACAGGTTCCTGTTTAAAGAAGCGAAAGAGTGACGCGCGCGCACAAAAAAGCTTTAACGAAAAAGAGCAAACAGCTTGGCGAAAAAAAGCGGAGCCCTCGCTGAACTTTTGAAACACGAGCCAAACTTTCGTTCTCTTGACTGCACACCCCTAACGAAGCCTCGTCCTACTTGGAGATCAAATTATGTTCAGATCGTACCCTCAATCAAAGAGTTCCGGATACCGTTACGAGACAAGGCAGCAGGAAGTAAAAAAAGTGACACGGGGACGATGAAAAAAAAAATGGGAGAGGAGGGAAAACGCGATAGAGGCGGTTAAGTTCCGTTCAACTTCGCGGGTGGCGAGGAGAGGAGAAAAGAAAAAAAGAGATCGACGATTTTCTGTCGCGACGTCGTATCGTGGATCCGTGCAGCCGAGAAAAAGACGAGCTGGGCAGGCTATTACGTCGGGGTCCTCGTAAAAACGCGAGTTAAAGAGTAAAAGCGCTTGAACGTGCCGGTGGGAACGCGAGGCGAGCCCTTATAGAAACGTCGGCGGAAAGGCGTGGTTTAACCCTATTTATGGAACTAACGTCGATAGCGGCAGCTAGAGAGAGGTGTACGCGAAATTAGAGGCGATTCCTGCCGCGGATAATTCTCGCGTTTGTACTTTTTACGCGGGCAACGAACGTCCTATTTCACCGCGACGCCTCTGCTGCCCTCTTCTGCCGCGCCAGCATCTGTCCGCGATGTTTCCAATTGAAAATACGAACGATCCGTGCAAAAACAAAAGAAAAGCGTCATTTTAGAGAGATATACAATTATAATCTCTGAGGAGGAGAAAAGATTTCTACGTTGAGTAATATACAGTTCCCGTTTCACCCCTTCGTCCCCAATAGAGGCTGACGTGTCATAAACCCATTTAACCGAGTTCGGTTGTTCCAACCACAGAGTCCAGTTTTTGGCAACGTTCCGCGTAGCAAACCTACATTTCCTTTGTGCCACGATAGTTGGGAGCAATAGAGGTGGTAATGCAGGGAGACCGAAATATTTCAGCCACTGATATACTATCCAGTGTCACCGCCCTTTTCACGCGATTTTATCCAACCTGGGACACACGCGGAGATTTTCTTTTATATTACAATGTAACAGTATAACTCATGGAGTGGACATTTAGACTGACGTTACTTGGTAAATCGACCCAATTACGAGCGACCCCTCGAGCAGCCTTCAAACAGTTTATCGTAGCACTCGAAATACATTAAATAAATTTACTCGTCCAACTGGCAGCTGGCGTAGTTATCGGAAGCTTGAAAAATTAGCGCGCCAACGAGGTAGGGCGAGTGTTTCTAAGATATTCAAATATTTAAGATTCCCTTTAGCACTCGTCGAACGTCATTAAGGCTTCGTTTGCCCAGGTATTTAAAGGAGCTCCCTATTTACTCAGCCCACGCGGCAGCCGAAAAAAAGGGAACTCGCGTTCGCCCTAGATGGGGGAAACGAGGCTGGCACGGAGTGTTGCGGAATCTTTAATAAGAGATAAACATCTCGAAGCAAAGCCTGCGGACTGGTAGAAGCGGAAGCGGCGTATTTACTTATTCCACAGAGATGAGAATCCGCAAAGTGGCCAAGAGACAACGAGACTCGTTCCTGTTTTCCGCGAGACTCCCGTCATCCTCGTTCACCGTTCGCAGACACTTTCGAGCTCAGACTGTTGATTTTATACGGGTGTCTATTTCGCATTCATTTTTTCTCACGAACCTTCTCTCTCGGTCTGAAAATCGTTGCACACCTCGCGCGAATCTGTGATAAAACACCTGGACACGTTTCGCAGGTAAAATGTTACATCGAGCAGCAGGAAAGCCGCTGCTTCTGAGTAAGGGTCGTTACTTGGCAATCCTAAAATTAATCAATCGCTCTGGAAGAGCTCGCGAGAGATAAAATGTGTTTGGAACGTACGCTCCCACGTAACGAACGTCTTCGAGACGCGTGGAACGCCCGCAGCGGACGTGTTTCACCCGGATAAGACGTTCCTCGCGGCGAGCGGAAGGGGTGGGACGCGAGCAACGGTGTCTGATTGTAAATGCGAATCGCAACGCGGTCGAACGCCGGCGGAGAGCAGGCTATCTGAAAATTTCACGTCGGAATGTAAGGTGAACGACGGGCGCGGGCGCCTTTTCGCAGCCGAACGAGGCGCGGAAATCCAATAGAATTCAAGGCGGAAAGTCGTAAACACAATGTGTCCTTTCTACGTGCGCAAACGGAACGGCGGATGCATTTTTCAGCCGGGGCGAAACTCCTCGCCGAGCAACTTGCCTCGAATCCTTTTAGTCAGCACGCCCCTTTTAATGGGCAGGAGGCACCGCTGTCTTCGGCGGCCAGCGGAAATGGTCGCACCGGAAACTGGGACGCGTTCGTTCGGGTGAGAACCCGAGCTGGAAGGTGCTGGGCGTTTTCACGCGGCACTCGCTGAATGTAAACGATCCGCTAATTAGATCGAGGGTAATACAGAAATGCTCGTACGAAACAGGTTCTTATTGGTTCTCAGCGCGTATTCATTTTTTCATACTTCTCGTCGCGTGTCCTTTGCTCGTCGATCTCGATAGCATTTTAATTAACGTAACATTCACGACGTCCGAGACGAAGTTTCGTAATAAATATCTAAGCGTACAGATTTCGATAACAAAACGTAGGAATAGGAATTCAATCGTAGTAAAATCCGAAACGAATCAGCTTAATTTTGCATCTCCCAAATTTTCCGTCGGACTGCGCGCACCACGCGCGGCCATGCAAATAATCCCGAGCGGGAGCCGAATGAATGAGAAATTACGTATGATACGGGAGCGCGTTCGCGCGTATATCCATCGATCGCAATCACGTTCCCTTTCTCAAACATAGTTAATAATTAAACCTGCACGATCCAGTTGAATAAACACCCTGAATTAATCATTCCTATTTTTTAATCTATCGCGTAGGAGTTTCGATTTTCGTATTTTCCAAAAATGATGAAAACACGGTTAAACATTATTCAGCGTAAACGTCGGGCAACGATGCCTCTAATTAATTTCGCTTGAAATCGGCGGACTAATTTCACGGAGATCGTCCAACGTTTCGAGCATTTCATCGTCCATCCTGCGCAACTTTATGCAATACCCTCGCGTTATTCGTCCGCGCGGTTCTCATCCTCGACTCCCGCCTTCGAGTAAAACCGGCGGCGTCTCGGCTAAATGGGAGAATCTTGATAACAGGGAACCGTGGTCGCGCTGTACACGCGACAGGCAAGAAAACCGGTAAGCTCTCCGCTCACGTAACGGACAAAGTTCATCCGGAACGGAGCTGTTGCGGCGAGAGTTAGGACCGTCCACGGACGTTCGTTAGAGCTTGTTTTTGCCCTCCCTTCGTCCGCCGTCACGGTCAACCAAAAGTGCTAGTTCCCCGCCAGTCTCGCCGGCATCCTCTGCCTTTTTATTATTACACGGACGATACGCCACCGATTACGCTTCTCCGCAGTCTGGTTTGCTCGTTCGGGTGGTCGTGAGTAATGGAAGGTTGCCGGATAATTGCGCTGATTCTTATGTCTCATTTCCTTTTCCTTTCTCTGCGAGGGAGAGAATTTGTTCCCTACTTTTTGCATCCCCCGTGCTGTTGTGCCTCTCTTCCTCTCGTTTCGCTAAAAGAGGAACGTTGCTCCGTGGCGTATTATGCCACGTTTTTACGCGCATTATCAAATGGAATAGGAACGCGAACGGTGGATTACGATCGAGTGAACCTCCTGCGCAAACAGACTCGCGTATACTCGGGATTAACGAGCATTTCGCGTCGAAGCATGTGCCTAAATATTTGCACGTTCATCCAGCTGCAGCCGATTCGACGAACGATCATCGCGCGTGACGTTACAGCTGTTCCAAAGGCAGAAGGCACAAAAGAAAGGGAGACAAAGGGACGAGATGGGCAGAACCGCGGAGCGCAAGGGTGGAACGGGTGGCAAGGCGACACGATTACTCGACACGTACACGCGCGGTCCCTTTATCTTCTGTTGTGGAACGTCACGACACTTAAGCTGGTTTCCCGCTTTAAACGGCACCCGGAGATAAACGACCGTGGAGCACCCTCCTCGGTGTGGATCGCGCGAGGATTTAATCACGCGTATTTTTGGCGCTGCGCCACCGGAAACGCGCCCCTCCCGCGGGAGACTTTGAATATTTTAGCGCGCGCGTAAGGGATTCAGAAGCGGTCGTTTTAAATATGCATCGGCTGAGGAAATAGTAGCGGGCGAAACGGCACCCCGATAAATTTGCCGCGGTGGAACTCGCGGCAGGGGGGACGTTCTTCTTTGATCGTAAATATGGATGACAATGGCCGCGTCTGGGCGCTCGATACTTAACGCTGGCGATCTTCGAGTTTTACAAGCGCGGTGATAAGTTTTCGAGCTCTCAGAAATTTATATCCAACATTTTGCAATTATCGGAATGAGTTAGATAATCCATGTACCATTCAATAAAGTTTTAGGAAACTGACTCTTCCAGTTCAGATTCGATGTTAGCGATTCTTGAAATTTGAAGTCCTCAAAATTTTACATCGAGAACTTTGAAATGGCTAGAACTTGCGAACAGGGATAAATATTCGCGCGCTACGTCGAATAAAAAGGGAGAATTCTAACGACAATCTCGGCACAAATTTTCCGTTCTCCATCCTCCGTGACAACTAATAATTCCTCGAAGGGGACCCGCCGGAACCGTTTCGATCGGTGCATTTATAGAATATATTCCGTTGTCCATACGTCTCGTCGTAGCAGGAGCAATACGTTCCTTCCCACGCGGGACTATATTTCCCATGATATACGGCACGTCCATTATGATAATGGCCCATCCAACGGAACTACGTTACGAACGGGCTCGCGAGCCGTGTAACGAAGCGAAGATAAAACTGCCTTGTAACCTGCTCGAGTGTCGAGTGTGATAGTTCGTGACGTAACGCGAACATTTATCTCCTCTATCGCATTATCTAACCCAATTAGGTAAATGGCCACTCTCAGGTGCACTTGCGCGTTCCAGAACACCAGGGGGATCCATACTCGATAAATCGCGCCTTAATCTAGAGCTGGGTGTTCGAGGAGAGGCGCGAGATCCATCGAGCCCTCAAGGAACGAACCGACGACTGAGCCGCGCAGGATTCGCGCAATCTCGTTAATAGTTTCATTAATTAATGCCTCGCGAATGTCGCACGTGTAATGGTGGCTGTCAATGGAAGGTCCGCTGGTCGCAGAGCTTTCGTTCAATCAATGCAAAGGTGTAACGGGACAACGTTGCGTTGTTTCGCGTTGATGATCAACTAAATTTCACGTTGAATAGAATTAGAGACGCAAATTCTAAGTATCGTTGGAGTATCGTTGCGTTAGAGAAATTAGTATTGGTAGGTCTATATCATTGAACTGATCGTGAAAATTAATTGAAAAGTGGAACGTGGAGTATTTCGTAGTTCTAACGTGTATGGAAAATTGAAATCGACGCGCGCGAATCCATTTAGATTGTCTCAGCTGACAATAAACTTTATCAGCAAATATCTGGAGGTATTGCAGATAGTCTTCGAGCGCGGAAGTTACTCTAGAACAGGGAAATCTTCGTACCGTCTTCGCTCCGGTGCATTCAAGTTATCCATGTTCTAATTAGTATCATTGTTCATCAACGGTAAGCTGCTCCACTTAAGCTTTCCTAGGTGTTGCCGTTGCGTAAGTTAAACTCCGTGTCGCACGCAAACGTAATCCCGTATGAGTAATGAATGTAAAGTATATGCAGCCGATAAGGCTTCGGGCAACAATGTTATGGTGATTAGATAGCGAAATTGTTATTGGTCAAACGTGTTACCACGTGAAATTGTTTACGTTAACCAAATTATTTTACGTTCCCTCCCATGCAACCTTATAAAAAGTCGTTCGACGGAGCAAAACGGAGATCGAACGAGTTAGTTGGCCGCTGCCAATCCATTCGATTCAACCTTTCTTCCTTAAACATTCGGATTCGTTTATTTGGGTTGCGGTGCGTGCGTATATCGAGTCACATCGCGATCGTTTCTCATCTTCTCGCTACAATTAGCGTATCTCACTGTTCGCAAACGAGCAGCGATCCATTAGTCCTGAATTCCATCCCGAGAGACATCCGTCCTATCGATGAAACGTTATCAGTACCGGGTGCCAAACTGCGTAATTGCGCGTGCAGAAAATTGTCCTCGCCGGCATCGACGTATTTCAATGCATCCGCCAAAGGGGCGCGCATTTACATACGCGGTGCCGAGCATATTTATTGCACCCCTCGATTATTAAACGCATCCCCGTTTTATCTCCGTTATTATTGATATCCGGAAAACGTCGTTACGCGACTTTTGATTCAATCGCGAGGGGCTGACAATCTTTCGCGGAGCGAATTCGATTCGGATCGTTTTACTGCGGCGAACAACAGACGATTCTGCGCGAACGACCGCCGCGAATGTAACAATGGACGACAATGGATAACCATAGAAATATCGAAGTCCGGCCAGTTTTATTATTTAATAAAAACGAAAAGCGATAGATATTTCCGATACATTACATACGTATACACGCGCGCAGCCGAGCGCTGCATTCCGCTGAACGACGCCCCACATTTTTCCGATTCCACCCCCTCCCCCCCCTCGCGTTTCTACAAATTTTTAATATCCACGTACCGCACAATGGAGAAAACAAAGCGACGACGAGCCGCGATTCGCGGGGCGAGGAAATTATGAGCGGCGCCGGGCTCGCGCGACCGATTCTCAATGGCCGCGGCGATTTAATAATCCGCGATGAATTATTCGAGATTGCGTTAAGTGACGGACTATTAAAACGTCGGGGATTATCGCGCGGTTATTGGTCGCGATCCGTCCGGCCCGGTTAATAGCGTTCGGCTCCGCGCGCGCGAAACAAATTCCCAAAACCGATTCGCAGGCATTTGGCGACGCAGGTGTTTTCGCGCGCGGGGTAATTAAATCGAAAACTCTGCCGCCAATAATTGAATCGTTCGTCGAATGAATCGACCGTGGCGCCGTTCGACTCGCTCGGCTACTTAGTCGAGATCGAGGCATCCGCTCGCTTGGAAACTTCCGGTCGAGACCGCGACGCGATGAAAGAGACTTCAGCCTGCGCGGAAAGTTCGAGTATCCGAGTGACTGGAAGTTGGAGACAATCGTTCGTGGATATTACGATCTTCCTTTAAATTCTGAAGGATCGAGGGGAAGTCGTGCGTCGTTCGACTGTGAAATATCCTACCTGTCGCTTAAATTAATCGTCGCGTCCAATGAACGTGTCGAAAGTAATGAGCGTTTCTTTACCGCTCGTTGCCCTGGTACGCAACAACGTTCACTCGCGCAATAAGGGTCGGGCAATTTGTCAAAACGGTGATCCGTGCTGAGAAATTAGGTCGGTTATTCTGAAAGCGGTTTTTGTTTCGCGGAACGATGGAAGTAAAAATGGTGAAATGAAAAACTGTCTGCCTGGAATTGAAGCCGGTCGACATTTCGCGAAAACAACGAAAATGCTTTCGCCCCGCGCTTTTTTCCACGATTCATCGGCGATGTTCGCGAATTTCTATAATCGACGAAACGAATATCGCGAAGTGCGCGAAACTGTTTTGATCCGGTTAAGTGATACGCAAAGCGTAATATATTCACCAGGCATTATACAAACGTATGAATTGCGAAACGCATCCTTTACCGCTTCCCGCGTCCGCGCCGGAAATGAAGCGTACTCGTTCGAGCAAAGTTGATTTCCGCGACTTTAAAGGATCCGAACACGTTCGTCCGCGTCGAGAAAATAGAAGAGCGAACGGCGAAAATATCTACGCTTTGCCGCACGCGTTGGAGCAACGACAGATCAGCAGCTGGGCGTTCAGTTTCGCGGAAACCGGGTCCAGTTTTCCTCCCTGCAGCGAGAAGATTTTAAGAGATAAGTTGACGGATTGCATCCTAGCCGACGTGATTCGCCTTTTTCCAGGGCGGTGCGCAAAGACGAACGCGGCGGACTTTTCGTACGGTCGCTCCTCGAATTACCGGCAGTCAGAGAGGCAGCGTTCCGAGTCCCTCGTCGAGATCCATTGGACGGGCGCATCCGGGAGATATTTCTGGATTTACTGGCGGACGCTGCAAGAAGCGAGGTCAAGCTGTCTTCGCGAAATTCATTATCGCGCGCCGGAACAACCTCCCAGGAGGGACGGCCGCCATTATTGACGCAAAAAGTTTACTTTGAGGCGGCCAACCCGGCGGAGAACACGAATTTGTCTGTGGAATCGTAGAATCTTATGCAAATCATTGACCGTGCTCCTTAAAAGTTGGCTAATTGCGAGCAATTACGTCCACTTGAATGAAGTCACCGCCCTCTGGTTGATTTTCGGTAAAGAGACGCGGTCGATTAGCGGCCCGTTCCGCTGGTGCGTTCCAAATTCTATTTGCAACAACAAGAGCTTCGTGTACATTCAATTACTGTTAATTACTGGTATCTCGCGATATTGCATTCACGAAGCCCATCAATTTAATGGTTTTCGGAATTTACAAGACGCACCGTTAATTAACTCCGATTGCTACATTTAACCACTGCCAGGGATTCTTTCTCCCGCTTTTGCCGATTTCCCGTACCTTTTTCGAACGTCGTTAGAAAATTAGTCGAAGTGGCGCAAGATCGAGAGTTTCGCGGAACTTTTGCGTTTTCACGGGTCCAGGGCAGAGTCGCGCAACCCAGCAGGATCGAATTAACTCCTTTAACAAAGACTTGCCGCGCGCGTGGAGAATACGATAGTATTTCAAGCAGTTCGTTGCCTGACAGTTCCGGAATAATGTCTCTTAATGTCGCGACGTTGAGAGCATCGGTAAAGCAGCGTTTCGTGCGAACCAGCCATTCCCCTCTGAACGGAGTTGAAACTTTTCGCGAGACTTATAATGCGGTGGAACTCGTTAAAATGCCGTGGTCATCGGTACCGAAACTCGTTACCATAATCCGTGAACTAACTCTCAGGAGTTGCTGTACGTTAACATAAGAACATGAAAAATTACACGAGCCTATGGTGGTCGCATCTCCTTTTATTTCGTCGAAGTTGGTTTACCTTCTGGCGCTGGCACGCGTATCCCTCAATCGCGTCAATCGTTGATCTATACTACTGCGCACGAATTCGAGCATTAAGTCGCTCGTACTTGGTTTTGCTACATAACGATTGCTTTATTTATATTTCGCGTGCTGTACTGTACTAGTTTTCTTGTTTTTAAGCTAGCAGTCGCGTTCAACAATATATATCTTGTAAAACATATCTTATACTTTCAATTCTAAGTCGAGACTAACATTTTATTCTTATCCACCATCTCTGAATCCCTTGGACGCCCCATATTATATTAACTAATGATTGTATATAGTGCATAATAAGTCAGTTCAGAATAAATTAAACGTATAGCATTGAATTTTCGTATTTTAAAATCGCCGGTCGCTTTAACCGCTGACTTATACTACTGAATACTGGGTTCGTGCGTCGGACTGCTTATCACTGCTTTAGCAGGCAATAATTACTTCATCGTGGCATGGTTAAGAGTACGTTAAGCGTGCCAGGGTGCTTAACTGATGGTAAATATATAATTTACTAAAGATAAAACGATGCGAAATATCCTTAGCGCATTGCTATACGTGTTCGGTTACATTTTTCATCTGTCGCAACGACGAGGTATAAACAGTTTCAACAACCACGAATTTCATGTTCCGCTAATTGGATCCATTGCCGAACATCCGCCGACTTACGGACAGCAGCGGTGCATCTAGTTGATAGAGACGGTTGCTACGAAATTCCGCGCGTATCAACATCTTCCATTGCACCTGAACCAATTCATCAAACTAAACGACCAATCACCTCGAACGGCACGGTAACTAACGCAACGCGATCGTTGCAACGGAACACAAAAGGGTCAACAGATGGAGCTTCTCACAGAGACGAACGCAACAACGGGGCACCGGTAAGTGGAACAGGTATAGCTGGGCTCGCTCTGCCGCGTGCTGTTTCGAGCAATTACGAGCATCCAATTATCGAGGCGGCGGCCACGGGATCAGACAGGCCCGTAGTTACTCTCTACACGCGAAACACGCTTCAGATATCGCGTCGCGTGCTTCTCATTCTTCGCCAACCCCGGCAAACCCCGGAAACGACGTCATATGTCATCGTTGGTTTCATTGCGACCAGCCGCGAATAGCAGCAACCGCGGTTGACCCGCGGTACACCCGACGCCGACCTTCCTCTTTGATCGGCACTCGACGCCTGGCGTTCCAATCTCGTTGCACTTTTCATCACCAACGACCGCTGAGTCGTTGCAGCGGCCGCAAATCGTTCAGGCTACGCGGATCAGCTGGCTGCAGCAGCGACGCGCAAACAGGCTTCGTCCCTTCGCGGAATGCGACCATTAATTCGCGTTAAGGTTATGGGAGAGAAATGCCTGCGCCGTTGGCTGGGGCAAACATAGGATTTGTTTGCTCGCGGATCTCTAACGTACACAAGGGCGTTCGAGCGGGAGAATGTACCGCGTGACAAAGGGATAAGGCGATCCAAGATTTTAAGGGCTCACGGAACTTCATATTCTGGCATCTCCTAGATTATTGCGAAACACAGCGAGTCTATTTTAAAATCAGCCTATCGTCGCGACAGAAAATCCAATACTCGTCTTTCTCCAACGTTCGAATACGGAAATGTAAATAAGTTGGAAGCTGCAAGTTGAGACGCGGAGAATGCGCATTGAAATAATTCATAATTAACGAAACGAGGTGAAGAAGGGACAACTTTTGGAGCGACTTTTGGAGCAGACGACGTCTGTCGGCGAATTAACGTACGAATGTGTCAATCGATCGATACGCGCTATTCCGAACGGATGGGAAACGAAAATCGACGGGCGTGCTGTACGTATCGTGGATATTTGAAAAGTTACGACGATAACTCGCGGGGGCGCGGAAAAGAAAAGTTAACTATCCGCTTTGTGACGGCAGGGAGTTCGAAGTTCTACGCGGCGGCACGACGAAGTCGTTCGAATTTGCATGAAAAAGGGTACAGGCCACTCGAGCAACTGGTATATAAGCTACTCCCAAATGAATGCAAATTCTTCTTCGAAAGCCTCTCCCGATGAGAGCCCGGGAATTTGCTTACATAAATATGGTGTTATTGTACGGGGAAGTATTGCTTCATCGTCACATTCGCCAGGCTGCACGAAATACTCTAACTAACGTCCGAGAGTTCACCGCCGGGGTGGCATAAAATATTCATATTTAATGGTAATTTCCGCGTCTCGTGCTCGACGAACTTTCCTGCCGGGGTGAATTAATCCCCTCCTCGAAATTTGCCGATTTCAACGCGCACCGAGTACACTGGGGACGCGTAAACGCGCGACGCGGTATGCTCGCGGACCGTGAAACGTCGCGAAGGAGAAAATTCGATTGTCGAAGAAACGAAATTCGGTTTGTTCGTAAACTGAACTACCGACACTCTGTTCGTTTCGACGAATATTAAGTGTACAGACGCGTACACGCAAGTGTCGGCAATTAAGTTTTCGGACGATCGATTCAGATTCCAGATAATCGCCTTAGCTTCCACGATTCGATCGATAATTGGCTGCCACGTAGGGTGGTGGAAAAACGATTACCAGGTAAGGATTATAGAATCCGGTCTGCGGGGACGTAGAAGGAACGGCGGTGGTTGATGGCCGCGGTGGTGGTGGCGTGCCGAGAGATAGTAAGCACCGACCGACTATGCACCGCGTAGCCTCAATCGGATGATCGGAAGCACCGGTTCCAGACTCCTGCGGGGACTATGGGCTAAAACCTTATTGCCGCGTCCCGTTCCGCTCTGGCATCCCTGGATTCCTGAAAACGCCCCCAGCTGATGCAAAGCAACCAATCTTGAACGCGCGATTCAATTCACCGCGATCGAAACGCGATCGAAATGCGATCGTCTACCCGTTCGTTTAGCGACGCGCACGTCGCGAGGTATAATTTCGAGTAATAGTATGTAGCGAATCGTGGACGGATTGTTGTTGAAAAATTGATGGTTGGATTTGATCGAGACCTGAGTAATTTGTGGCACAGCGGTTACTTAACTGCCATTCGATGGGGAACTTTTGGTACCATTTTGGTATCGTTGAAAAGGATTTTAATTGACGTATTAAAGTTGTGCTATATACGTTTCAGCTAAGCCAACGAGTCGTGTAGCACGAACTTTCAGAATTTTTCAAACAACTTGAAAAGTGTCGTAAATCAGGAGTTTCGAGGGGTAGCTCGCCAATTTGTAGTGGTTGAGAACCGGAATCTACTCGAAGGAACTGTATGCTATCGGTAAATGGTCCGCCTAAAATCGCACAGATCGAAGTCTAAAAGATTCAGTTTGAAAAGAGGACATTCGTTATAACGATTATAGTAACGTATCTCGTGTCGGACCAAATCTACGTAATATTATGAATGGAGAATCCCCATCGTGATCAAATGCCACTAAAACCATTCTAATTTCTAGGATGATCCCGCGGAGCACCTGGAGCGTTTCGATGCCCGACACTCTCAGACTTAATCTCGAACAAAATGAAGGTAATACAAACACCGGAGGCACGCTGGACCGATATTAAAGTCCCTTCCCGGGACGTAATTATAAGATGCAAAGGACCCGATGGCGGATTCTTCTAATTACAATCGGAGCCGTAAAATTGCGACCCGCAATTTTCACTTATCTACGGCGGAGCAGCGTTACTCCCGCTTATATTCATTTCCCAATTTCCCGCGAGCCGTGCCGCGGCCGAAAATAACGAGGGTTTTAAATTGCAAATATATGGAAGCGACGGGAAGAGGGTGGTGACACCTTCATCCGATTCGGTACGACCCGGGCCAGGGATTCCTGCGCGCGAAAAACTACTCCAACGATGGGGTCGAAGGAGATTCGAACGCGCCGCAGCTCTCCCGCAGCTCTCCCGCAGCTCTCCCGCAGCTCTCCCGCAGCCGCGGCCTATATCATTTCACTATCAAGCAGGGACATCGAGGAGGACCTAAAGAGGGGTTCTCGACGACACTTCCTCCCCTCTCGCCCCTCCGGCAGGCGGAATCGTTCGCCCCGGCGATATTGGGCCAATTCGAAAACGGCCAACCCCCGGAAAGGAAATGGATCTTGGCAAGAGGCTGCGCCAGAATCGAATCAGACCTAATCCAGCTGACCGCAACGATTTCAACCCTCTCCGGGCGCGCCGCCTGTGAATCGAGCTAACCCACGAAATCTACGGTGTTCAGTTTCACGCCTCGCCCGTACGATTTACACCGAACTTCGGTTCTCGGTCAATACAACGGTAATTTATCGCGCGGGCTGCTCTGATACACCGTTAGAGCAATTGTAATAAATCGTCGCGCGCGATCGCGCGAGCGACGGCCGCGATAAAATCCCCGCTCGAAAATCTCGACCCGCTGATCTAATCTCCCTTGTACCGATTGTTTCGTTATTGTTTTCGCTCTACTACCGGTGTTCCGTTAATTTCCGGCAGCGTACATTTTTATCGCCGATTCTTTTAACTCTGCCGGTGCACCGTTCTCGGCGGTGAAAGGGTGATTTATCGAAATCGCGGGTGATTAAGTTGAACGGAATGCACAAGCTTCTCCTGTACAGCTCTGTCACTGAAGTTATCGTGACAAACTAACTTTATACATCATTCTCGTGCATTCTCCAATTGTTACTCGCGAATATATAAATCGAGTTGGAGAATTATAATCGATCTGAATCGAAGCACAGATAGCAACAGGCTGTATCGTTTAATCAATAACGAAACGAACGAAATCCGTTGTGCGACGTCTCGATCAAAGCTACGCGAAACGCTTTCGTGCGCGTCTGACGCGAAATCCTCTTCGAAATTACCAGCGATCGGAAACGTTGTCCGTTGACTGTCAACACCGCGATGAGCGAACGCCTCTGGGTAACGCTGGCCATTCTTCCCGGACAATTCGCGGCCCTAACTTGCCGTTCGCGAACGAAACAATCGGAAACAGCCTGAAACGTAAGCCTGGACAGCGGCGTAAACCTCCCAGCCATCCGCCCGTGTTTCACTGTTTGCTGGCGTTCAGCTCCGCTAAGCCGCGCAGATAACGCCGCCGCCGCCTCCGTCTACATTGTTCCACGAGTTTAAACAGATTACGCTCGGCGCTGTTTAAACGTAAATTGCTGGCCCAACTGCGTGCAACCGTCGAAGGACCGCGCCGCGCCGCAACTTCCGGCTAACCTCGCGTCCGCTCAATCTGCAAAACGGAGGCGGAAGACGCAGACCGAGACGGAACTCGCTGGGCGACGCCGCGTCTGTTACGGTTTACGATGTGTTTCTTAGGAGCTGGAGAGGGTTCAATTAGGCTGGTTTCGTTGGATAATCGTTGGCTAATGCGAAATTACGAGAGAGAAGTGCACGCGGACCAGCGTTTGCACACCATGAAACGTTTAATGAGATGTTCCTTTAACTGGAATTCTGCAACCAAGAAAATGTCTTTTATAGAAGAGAAAATTATGCAACAATATATGAGAGAGTGTTAGAAACTTCGGCTTCGAATACTCCGCGTTGTATAACGTTTCATATACACGACAAGATTCCGTAACTTCTGGAACAGCAACATCTAATCAACCGTATCACGTTCAAGCCGAAGACACGCTTATCACGCTGTTATTGTATGTAACGCTCGCACGATAACTCTGCACTAACAGTTCCACTCGAGGGGCCGAGGAAACTGTTTCCGGAAGCTCGAATATTCCCATTCCAATATTCCCGTCACTCGTAACATCGAAATACGGTTACTAAATCTCTTGGAGTCGTCTGAACTTTTCAAGTTCAGTTTCAAGTTTTCACTCTGAACTTACCATATTTCTTCTATTTTCCATTAACTTACTCATATCGTATCTCGTATTAACAAAACCGATGAAATCGCTAAAGATACCACCATTGTACCTCAAGTAAGACACTTTCCAACGCAGAAATTCTGGATCTCCTAGCTTGCTCTATCTACCGCGATCGTTTCTCATTGGACGAACGCGCCACGCGTTTATGTTAGCCGATCCAACAGGACTGGAATCATCGCTCCCGTTTGTACGTCAAACATCCAAATGCACGATAGACGTCTCCACGCCTGAACCCAGCAAAATACTCGAGATACCTCTCGTCACCGACGCGAGACGAAAGCTCTGCGTGAGATAAGATACCATCCAGCCGTCGCAAAATATCCATCCCCAGAGATGGAACCCACGAGATCGGAGAATCGGAAACGTTGCCAGAGGAGACGCGTTTTTGGTGGCCCTTCAGCGTCAACAGGGTGGCAATCTATTCGATCCCTAAGACCGCGAAGCGGTCAACGGAGAGCATTGACAGGCAATAAGCAATCCCGCAAGGACCCGACCTATTAGAGCGGCCAAGTTCGCCGCAATCCGACTACCCTTACCGCTTCGATTACCCTGGAATAAATTATAGCCAGACTCTCCCCTTTCCGCGTGTCAAAAGCGTATCGGGACGCGTCCCATCGAGAAAGGCGAAAAACACGAGCGGATACGGAACTGTGATCCGACGAGAAATGAAATATGTTACGCGGACGTTGTAAAAACGTCGATTCAATTAATTGTTATCGTTTTTTTATTACGCGTCCAGTTGGTTTAGTTACACGTGCAGCGCTCGAATTCCTCGATGTAATATCGCGTACAGCGTCTATAGATGTACAGTTACGAGTCTGTGAGTTTTTTTTTAATGGAAGTATACAAAATTGATTTTTATAACAAATAATGGAGTAGCACGCTCGCGTGTGACACGCGATGGAATTTATCCTTTTCCGCGACTACCGTGGCTGTCATAAATCTCAATCGTGAAAAACGATACGTTTTCGAGCGCGATTTCATTTCGTTATGCTTGATTACTACTTTTCTCTGGAATTTTGGTTAGCTGTGGTATCTGTAATAATGCGGTTTTTAATCATCGGTATAAAGAATAAAAATAAGAGGACGAGAGTCTTTGATATCGCGAAAGGAACGCCGTTAGCATTACTATTATAAAATTAAGCTCCTTTGAACGGACGAAGACTGGAGGCTAAAAGAAACGAGCCTTCTCCTCGGCAAAATCAATTTCCCTCGATAATACAATTGCAGCGGATGCCGCGGTACGTTCTCGAATAAGGAACGACCCCAGAGCGTTCTTTTTAATAACACCGCTTATTTCATTAGAACGGGACGGACGAGCGAGTAGAAGTCCCAAAGCTGCGAGTGCTGGAAATAAGAGTCGCAATAACACAGAGTGAAAGGAGCCGTTCGCTATGTCGCGGTACATAATGAAGTCACCGCGGAACGACTCAATATCCACGCGCCAATAGGGTGCCCTCGGGCGGAACACCGTGAGGATGACTCGCGAGCAGGATTGCCGCGACAAGAGGCTGTAATGTTTTATACTACTCGTTTTATGATCGCGTTGGATTAACGTTACGGGACGCAGCTTATGCGTGGCTTTACGACCGCGTATGAGTAATGTCCACGATGTCGTAGCTGTTCGACGCAGACCTCCGCGGACGGAAAATGGCTGTAGTCACCGCTGTTGTTTGCGGATGGCGTCCCATGAAACGAATGCGCACGCGGCTCAGCCTGATTGAACGGTGCGACTGATTTAACGATCGTAATCGCTGCTAATGGCGTGACAAGTTGTAATTTGAATAAATACCCGATCGATCATTTGCTCGCATTTTCCTTTCCGATCTCGTTTAATCAAAGAGGACAGTGCCGGGTAATTGTAAATTTCATCAAATTTCGCTTCGCGGACCGTTATTTCCCGAAGCTGTAACGCGGAAGTTATACGTACACGAGAAGAAACACGGGTAGACCGTTCGAAAACAATGAGAACGCAATAACGATAAAAAGAAGGGAAGTGGTAAATCACGTTGACGCGGGTCGTCGTAATCGCGCGATCGGCACGGAAGTCCGCGGCCAGGATCGAGCGCACGCGAGCAAACTCGATAATTCCCCCCGGTTAATAGGAGAGCCGGAATTCAAGAGTTACGTAAAATGGATGCACAAACGCGTATTATTTCATTACGTAACTCCTGCGCCCCGTCGACAAAGTGTAACAGCGAAAAATGTGGCCCCGTTAATCCTTTAAATTCGAGGCCGGCGTAACGTGTCACACGGCTCGGCTGAAATTTGAATTACCGCTGGCGAATATCTGTAAACATCCCCTTTTTATGGTAATTCGCAAACGCGCCGCCAAACGACAGATCGTCCACCGAAAAACCGGACGCCCTTTGCCGCGCGTGTCCATTTTGCAAGCTATCGTGAACCGCGAAAGCATCGACGGACATTCGTCGCCATTTTAACGCGTAACATTAAAGGTTTATATTTATTTTGAGTGTCCTATCGGATTGTGGATTTGCGTATCGATTCAACGGATTTGCCACGACGAAACGATGGCGCGGAACTGAACTTGGCGAAAGAAAGGGGACGCTGACAACGGGCTCAAGGGGGGATGAATACGACTGGTCGCATTTTCGCGCGCAAAGAACCCCCTGAAAAGCGGGGTGCTCGTTTCACAATGGCGAAGCAAAATGCAAAGAGCGAAGACTTCCAAGAACGTAGCTGACACCTTGAGAGTATGGCAAAAAGTGCTCGAGACAAAGAATAAGGCGAAGCAGGGAGGGGCGAATACAAGTTTCAAAGAGCCGGCTGTCATTACTGTTAAGCACACAAACGGGAGAACGTCCGCGGAGACGGCCCGATCTAGCTTTGAAGCCTCGCCCTGGTCGTGTTTCGCGAGATGTCGCGGATGAAAGTAATCTGTTTAAATATGTCTACTGTAAATATTAAAATAACTTTGCAACCTGTGTGACGTTTATTGATTACATCGAGTCATAATATTTGAAAATTTTATATGCTAATTTGGATTTCCACTACGTGGAAAGGGTGAAAGTTGCTCCTAGTATCGCACAAATGATGTTAAACGCGATGCCTTCGTACATAAATAGTTAAAAAAATTGTGAAAATACAAAGTTCCGTTTAAAAAAGGATGTTTCAGCATCCCTGAACTTTCATATACAAAAAAAAGGAAGTAGAACGGTAAAGAAACCTTTTAAAACCACTCAACTTCCTTCTTTACGATACTTTCTTATTTCTGACCAAGCAACAGCCACATAATCCACATTGCGACGTATAACTCACTCGAAACAACAAAATTTCTTAGCCGATAAAGTCCAAGGCACGGAAGGATGCCACCAATATCCCGCGATCACGTCCGCGTGTTTGTGTACCGATTGATGGAATATCGTAGCACGTAGGATACCATAATTTAATTGCTTAGAATGGCAATCTAGAAAGAGAGAGAGAGCCGCTGGTGGGCTCCATTTGAAATTGAATTCACTGAAATAAGCGGAGCCCTTCCTGTTATCGATTACGATGGATAACGATCTACCTTGGTGAACAGCAACCCCTTTGCACGTAAACGTGACTTTAATTTTTAGCGCAACGGAACTCGAGCTTTTAACTGGGAGATTTATCTTGGAGGAAACTCGTGATGCGGATTACGAACTCTCGTAACGATTCGAACCTGTCGCGCAGTTCGTATCGTATGTACGTGCAAATTACGAGTTATCGAAACGAACGCAACGTTTCCAATAAACAGCGTTACACCTTTCGAGGATCTTCGCGCTTAAAGGAACCGTTTCAAGGTTTGCAAGCCGAGCAAACGCAAGAGCATATAACCGAAAAAAGATAGTAAAAATGATACGAGTCTAGCTCAAAGCGAAATTGCTAAAAAAAACCCTGTTCGCTTCCAACCAACGCGTATTCATCTCCGCAAGACAAAGGGGCGTGAACAGGAATTTCGAGAGCGCGGGCGTTTTATTGTCACAGCGATTCGTTAATCACACGCCTTCGTCCGAGCTCGACTTCAAAACTATGAGCTAATTACAGCAACGTAATTAAGTAATTAACTATCCGCCGTCGGAGGCTGGAAAGCGGGCCTGCTACCTTAACTCACTCAACCTGTACACACGTACACACGCGTTTACATGCACGCGCAGGCGTGTGCGCTAGGAACGGCTCGTACAATTCCCAGGATTCGTCCTGCAGTCACGCAATTAAACCGTCCCATTATTCGGGGCCATCTGCGTACGTAAATGCGCGTAATTTCGCCGGTTCGAGGGACGGCGATAATAATTGCGGATAAATATTCGCGATTAAGGGCGTAATTTCGAGCCTGGTTGATGGCGAGACAAACGCGCGACGTCGCAGCTCGACGACCTCCGCGTTCTACGACAAAACTGCGCCAGCGCCGCTTAATTTCGAGGCCCCGCCGCGCTGACGGCGAATTTTGGACGTTCGTTGTTGAAACTTAAATTAGTGCTCGCGCAGCGACCGGGGGCTGTAAGCGGATTTAAATTGCGACAGGAAAAAATTGGCCCCGTTGGACGCGAAGTAGCTCGCGTTGCGTGCTCGCACGGATGCTTGGCCGCCTTCGTTAGCTTACGTGCTGGCACTTCGTTTGCATTAAAAATTGTGACCGGGACGCTTTGCGCGGCGGGTGAATTATTAAAACAGAAGCGAGCGTTATTTAGGAAAGAAATGTTTGGGGCGGTATTCATCGACAGTTTCGTAGCTGCGAAAACCTTACGACCATTTTTAATTCGATTGAATTTATAGAAACGTAACGGGGAAGTTGAGCATTTCTATGCAGCGAATTCTCCAAAAGTAGACCGTGTATACAAACTGCGCCGATCCTCCGCTTTTCATCTACAATTGTCGATTCAAATATTGAATCTAGGAGAAACGAATTGCCCACAATCTGGACCGTTCCGTTCGATTGGCAGTACGCCTGGTAAACAAAAGATACTCGAGAGCTCGTTTAACCCGATTTCACATCCACTTCGATCGTTTCGCCCTCCGTCGCGGTTAAAATTACACGAATCTCTGTAAATACCGCGCGCTCCCATAAACGGAACAGCGTGCTAAAAATAATAAATAAAAATCGTAAATCCCCGAGGGTCGCCCCGACGACGGGGGCTGCACTCGCGCGCGTGCATGAAAATCCACCGTCGAAGGATCCACCCTGTCACGCGTCGACCCAAATCCGTAGCCGCGTGCCAATAAAAAACACGGCCGGGACGTTCTCCGCGATATCAACGGGAATTCAATGGTGAAGGAGGCGGCGGTGGTGGTAATTTCAAGCACCCCCGACGGCGCGTCAAAATAAAGGAGGAACGAGCCGCACAATGGACGCGTCACGCCCAATTATCCCGGTACAAGCTTTGCCGGCGACACGTCCGACGATTAGCCCGCAATAATTAAACGCTGATAATCAGCGTTTCTGCGGAGGTAGATTGGGGGCGCAGCGGCAGGGGCCTGGGCTGGGAGGGGTTGGGGGACACTTAATCGTTAATTAATTCGCCCGACGCCGGTGCGACGTTGGCGCGACGCTTCGAGGCCGGATGAAAATTATGCGTGGCCGTGCGGCGACGGGGCAATAAAGTGCTCAACCGGCTGGAGCACCCTATCGTGAATATATCGGTGTAGGTCGCGGCGGGAAAAGTGTTCTTTAATGCATGCGCACGATCGAGCCGGGCGCAAGTTTACAGTGGCCGCTCACGGCACGCTTCGACCGACGCGAGTCACGAAACCGCCCCTGAGGGGACGGAGCAGCGCGAGGCGAGGAGCCGCGACTTCGGATGCGAGAGATCGAACGACACGTCCGGCCGGGTAACTAATCGCTGCCACCTTGCCACGATTCGCGTAATTATTCAATGAGAACGGAGCGAGATAAACGCCGGGAAGTCACGACCGCGCGCCCTCCTGCCTCACGTCGAAAGAACTTCGCGATCCAGCGCTGAATCTTTTTCTCCCAGGAATTTATACGGTGCAGCCCTAAAAAATGGCTTTCGAGAAAGAGTAATTGTTAACCAAGAAGAAAGCCGGTAAAAGAAGTGCCATTAAGCCGAAGTGGACTTCTCGTGGATCGGCTCGAACGAGATTAAACGCGTCGGTGGAAAATCTGAAATGTCTTGCTCGGTACGCAAGAAATCGGCTTGAAAGCTTCGAAGAGCTAATTGGAAAAATCGCGCGGGAGTTATGCAAACCGAGGCTCCACTCCGTCTTCGCTCGTTTTTACGTGTTTCGCGATTATCGAAAAAAATATCCGATAACTGGCAAAAGAAGTACCGTCACGGTTGTGTCGTAACTCCCGTTCCGAGGACCAAGAGGATTTATCGGCGAATGACGTCGACGGTGCTCCAGAAAGGTGACGCGCCCCTAATGCTCTTCGACTTTTACCGGATCTTTGTCCTATTTTCGCTACCTCCTTCACGCATTTTCAAACGCGAGCGTAACCCCGGCTTGAAGTGCAGCCGAGTTTTCAGATCCGCAGCGCCGAGGGCCCTCGTAAAAAGAGAGTTTCGAGTGTGTCGTAATACGATAGGACGATCATACATTCGAGAATATTCGCGGTAATCGTGTCGGGATCGTCGGAATATACGGCCCATTCCTTTGCCCTTTCGATTCTGCTCTTCTACTTAGAGAGGTTCTCCGTAATCCCCTCTCAGGAACCGCTTTGAGTACGATGTATGGAATTTCTTGGATAAAATCAATCGATAATAAACAAATTCGATTTAAAAAAAAAAAAAGAAAAAATATTAGACGTTCTCGATGAAGAAAGGAAAAAAGAAGCAGAAAATGTGTAAATGAGAGGCAATTTTGTAGTGCAAATTCGACCGCATAAAAGATTTTGAATAGTAATTACTAGATTGCGGTTTTTTTGCAGATTCTAATTTTTACAAACACAACTAGAGATGTGAATCTTAATTGTTCCTCTGCCATCGAGTAACCGCTCAATTTGTTGCAACCCTTAAAACGTACAACGCTGCACCATCCTCGTCATTGAATTGTACATCGCATTCACCAACACTTTTCCACCGCCTACTTTCTCTACCTTCTATCCATACATTTTCCGAGTAGAAATTCGAATCGAGGCAACGCACGGTTCGATATAGCATCGAGCGTTCCTCGAATCGCCGCGGGCGGACAGAACGCGTCGCGAGGGTGCGTCAGGGAGGCAAGGGAGACCCGATCAAGTGTTTATACGAATGAAAAGAACGTTAAAAACGCATTTCAGCGTGGATTAAAATCGATACTCCTCTACGGTTATGCTGGCTGAATGCTGAATTAGTCCGAATCGAAAATAAACGCAGAGCGCCGCGGTTGGTTGCAGCGAACGCGCGAGTATACAGTGAACGCGTTTCAACGAAGCCGAGGCTTTGTTGTTTCAGCAAGCTTTCGGACGAGGGGGGCGAAATGAATTTTCGTTTTATTCACGACGCGTGCCGATAATTCATTCTACAGCCGGCCGACTTTCGGAGGCATTTAAAACCACATCGCAATCGAGTCACGGGCAGAGAAGGAGGAACGACGATTCGATCCAACGAGACGCGTTGCGATGCGTTTCGATATCGCGATCGCGAGAATTGTCCGCTCCGTGGATCAGCTTTAACGCCAAAATGAATCCCCGCGAATTTCCAATGTGGCCGCGTGCGCGCGAGTAAGCGTCCCCATTTATTGGAAATTAATTATCGTCTGTTTGAAATGTAGCTTCCCCGAAGATGCGTCGATTTCATTGAATCGTTAATACGTAAGATCGAATTTACTTCCCGCGTCAGCTGAAGAAGTTTCATTTCACAGCGCATTTCAATATCGCATTCGATACTGCGCGTCCAATCGACTGCGGCGCATTTCCGAAACCTTTGCAAGCACGCGTTGGCGGCGATTCGAAAGTTAAAAAACAAACTTTCCAGAGCGACCATCCATCCGCGGGGTAACTTTCGATCCCGATACGCTCGCAGATCGCTCGAGATCGGTATTAGTCATCGCAACGGCGGCGGCGGCTACGGAATTTTCGCGTTTTTAGCCGCTCGACGATGAATATTCAAAAAGTTCACCCCCTCCGCGAATTTCGTACGACCGGAACTTTCCACGGCATTGATATTCTGTTGCGGTGAACGCGGCCAGCCCCACCTCTCGCAGACGCGACGACTCCGCATTTGCATCCACCGGCGTTTACAATCGCGGGACCAGAGGCTCGCGTCGAAGGTGCATCCGCGCCGGAAACGCGGCGGTCCGCGAGTCATTGTCGCGCCAGCCATTCCGGATCGATCCGTTTTCCGGCTCCTTCGCGCGGAATTGCTTCCTGACAAGATTTCCCCGTGATACGTGGGTGATCGTGGGGGAGAAACGGACGTTACGTCGTCTCCCAAGGAAAGGCTGGCTCGTTGAAATTGTTGTAACATACGTACGTACGTATGGAAAACCCAGACTACCGGTAAAGTAATTACGAACGATAATCTATTTTGATGATACATATCCGTCCATTAGTAGACAAATTAAATTTGTACAAAATTGGTTCATTAATATGTTAATGGAAGATAATGGAGATTCCTCGTTTACCCAAATATCATATAAAATCTGAGGTCGTGCAGAGCATTTCATCAAGTATTGAAAAAGTAAAAATATCACGTTCGTTATTATTAATATATATCTAACGAATATAAGAGACGTCTACCGGATATTCGCCTCAATTCATCATTTTGTCTGACGCAGACGGACCATGCATTTTCTATTAACATTGTTCAATCCGCTGGAATGAATTTCCCAAAGACTTTTTTTATTTATTCTCGTCCCCGTTGGCCCCGTTCCTGCAATTAACCAATATCTCAGTGCGCGAGCGATGGCAAGAACGTAATTAAATATTAGCTCGCAGCGAGCCTCGTAACGATACCGCAAGGCTGCCTTTGGCGAACGTCGAAGGCAATTAATTCGGAAAAATATAATTAAAAGAATCGGTGCGGTATTCGAAAACGGTGAAATGATTACTATCTACGAGCGCGAGCGAGCGTAGAATAGAAATCGGCCCGGGAACTTTCCACGCCGCCATGCATTAATCATTTATCGGAATACTTAGAGGACAAACTTTTTCAATACCAGCCTCGTTTCAATGGCACAATAATATCATTCCGTCTGTCCAGAGTTCTTAAGAGCGCCAGCATCTTCCATTCTCCGGCCATTTCGCCTCCCTCTTTTTTTCCCTCCTCACCCTCCGCCACCCTGCTTCGTTTCCACGTGGATTTACGGGGTTCCGTCGAGTTTCGGTTATTACATACCCGGTGGCAGAGTTCACGGATCCAATAAACGGCCGGATACACCTCGAAGAAGACAAACGCTCGGTTCGGAATCCCGGCTACGATCAACGCCGAAAGAATGGCCCTGTCTACCGCAGCAGCGTTCTACCCCTTCGTCGTTCTTCGGACGAGAGGAATCTTTGACCGAGATTCTTGCGCAGCGTCACCGTGTGCTCGAAACAACGACGGTACTCGAACGATGGTGAACCAAAGGGATCGCTATGGAACCAGAGCTCGATATGGAAACCACCGGATTGTCTGCTATGTGAAACGGGATGAAACGTAGGAAATATGCATCTAAGTTCCATTGGACGGGGGAAAAGGAAGTCGCGCGCGATATACAATTACTTTATTGAAAACTGGTTCTATTTTTTCCTCTTCTCGGGGAGAGTGAAATGTGTCGCTGGAACAATGGGACGAGGCTACTGTTTTTTAGGATGGAGAACAAAATAATTAGAAGCTTACAATATGGACGAAATGACCTGCCCTTTTGAGGATTCTTATACTTTCATTTTTAACTGTTGCACAACCAACCTGTACGTTTCAGTTTCCACTTTCTCATTAAGTACCAAGACGAATCGTAAATCCATACATAACGACAAACGGAGGAACCATCGAATAACACGGCGACTTAAACATAAGTTTCACGAAATAGATACTTTTACCACACCAGTGCCGTTATTTCCCTCTCTGTCATATCACGCGTAACTACTCGCATAAAGAGAACTCGCACAAAGGGATACGCGGAACATTTCGCAATCCTATTGAAGATTCCGCGCACCCAGCGGGGGATTTTCGCGATTTTGAAAAATCGACGGATACGAGCCTGCGATAACATCGTAACGGGACTTCATAACGGGGCTGCGGGGATTGATAACACGTCCGTCAGATTTTCCGTCGGACCATCGATCTACGTTCCTCTTTTATCGCCGCCTCGTGTTCCTCGCCGCGTTCCAGCCGCGGAACCTTTGAAAATTCTGCCCCCTCGTTGTTGCGGCCGAATCTGTACCGCAATTCGATTGTCGGTGACGTACAGAATTCCCGCCGCGGCTCGACTTCACCGACGCGAGTTTTCCGCGTTACATATTCCGCGAACGTTTAATCAATGCCCGGCGTGCTGTGTAAACGCGTTAAAGGGAGACTGATCGTTGCGTTGCGCACGTGCCGAAGGGTGAACAGCTGGGGCTGAACGTTGGAATTTCGCGTTGAATTTTGTTTTTCCGCCGCAATTTTCCGCTAATCGAATTCCAAGGATTTTCCTCCGGTGACGAATGATATTTAGTTGGTTAGTTGGTTAGAATATATCCTACTGAGTTGTCGCAAAAAGTTGTCAAGCGTTCGGAGAACAAGGAACATAGGAAGAACTACGTCCATCGTGCAAGCATTGAGATAAGTCTCGAGCAAGTAGAGTCAGTGTCCCGTGTCGCAGCAACAGGCAAAGGGCAGCATCAACGAAAGTGAGCCGCGTCGTTACGATTGCACCCCTTTAATTAGTGTTCCAAGCGCCGTACAGCGTCGCAGCACCGAAGATCCACTTCATATGTACGGTCTCGCGCGGCGTTTCACGAAAGTTGAACACGAAGATATGCGATGGGGGAGTCGTTGGCGCGAAACGTGCGGTGGCCAGCGCGTAGTCGACCGCAAGTTGGACGCGGACGACAAAAGCGTTAAGATACTTGGAGTGCCTGGCGATCCTCGGCGGACGAGGTGTCAACGAGAACGAGGATTCCACGGACGATGATCGGCCGGATTAATCGTGGCCGTACGAAACGAGATATCAGCTCGGGCGAGCCGTGACGTAATCGAATACGAGGGAGAGCGTACGTGGCAAGCCGTATAACGCGATACCGCGCGTCTAAATTAGGGTCTGAAACGTAATCATTCACGCGTGTCAGTAACGCCGCGAAACGAGATTCCGGCTGGTGCGTCGGGTCAAGTAATTTAATAATAATTATTCCCTGGCATGCACGTGCACCGCCGCCGCGCCGCGGCGCATCGCCGTCCGCGGCGCCAGCCCCCGCGCGGATCATAAATCACCATAGAACCACCCCGAGGAGAGCCACCCACCACGGCTGCGTGGATCGTGATTTAAACGGTCTAAAACGACGAAACACCTTCGATGCCCGCGAACTTCGCCAGGCGGCAGCATGTATCAGGTCCTGCGGAAAGTTTAGTGGCTTTTTCGGTTCGCTTCGGACAGCTATATCTCACCCCTAACTGCCCCTGGCGACCACGTGCAATGTATCAACAGATTCGATGTTTGTTCGGGTCGCAAGGCACGCTGCGGTATATGAGATTCGAGGATCTCGCGTGGTTATCACCGTTGACGCTTTTCGATTTCTGTATATCGTACATGAAAACGTCGAAATTTCTCATAAGGCTCGATACCTACAGGGATCGCGTGACTTTTCTCAGGGGTGTTTGATCGAATTTCATGTTTGAAATGGACAATCGTGATGCAGTACAAACCTTAGGATTGGTAGGTCCCTGTTGTCAGATAGACCTTGGGTTGGATGAGTCCCTCGCGCTAAATCAGCCTCGAGATCGAGGGTGCATAATGTCAAGTGGACCGCAACGCCTAATGGAGCTTGGGATCGAGAAGTCCCTCTCTAGCTGCCGAGTGCAACCCTAACGCCAAATGAACCAAGCTAAATAAGCCAGCCAAATAAGTAATGGCTTCCGCCTAACGGTGTTAATTGTCGCAAGATATTAGGATCTTTTATTTTCACGAAGGAGAACTCTGAAGCGATAAAAGTCAAAAGTTTCGCGTCACATTCGCGCCCGACGAAACGTTGCTGCCGTCGGAAGACAAATCACCCGAACTTCGAAATTCGTCCGGTGGAATCTGTCGGACTCCAGTCAGTTCTTCTCAAGAAGGGCACTTTCCCCGCGAGCAAACTGGTCCGCTGCTCGACGAAAGTTGAGGGAGCACGTAACCCGTGCAACTTGCAAACACCTTCTAACGGGATCATCCCCGGCTGTTTGACAGTTCCACGGCCTGCGCCTTATCTCTTTCAGCGATTGACCGCGCTGCCATTGGCTGGCTAACGAGTGCTCGCGCTATCTACCCGCGCGCACGGCGTACGTGCTCTTTAAGCGAAAAGAGTTCGATAGAGGTAATCGTTTACCGGGGCTCGTTCGACGGGGTGGTTTTTCGGTGACTTTGCGCGAGCAACTCGAGAGCCACCGACTTTCGTCCCGACTGGCGGTGCTGTCTCGCGTACAGGTTCCACCCTCTCGCACACTTGCGCGCAATCACGCACACGCGCGCAAACGTGGACGGGAGATCGACCATGTTGATTCGTGTGTATACGTGGGAAAGCGAACCGCAACGGCGAAGCTCGCCTCGTTACCCCTGTGTTTGCCTCGGTCTCTGCCGGTGATAACGAGATGAAGCCGTTGCAGCGCGCATCGCCGACCAGAAAGGTGTTTTTGCGTGGCCATTTCGAAAATCCGACCGCCAGCTCTATTTCCCGTCCTCGCCGTCTCTCTCGAACCCCCTTTTTCTCTGTCCGCCTGCGTCAGCCAACGAAGATTGCCTAACGTTCAGGGATTTCGGGACACGGGATCGAATGAAACGAAACGCGCGAGAAACAGGAATCGTGGACAAACGTGGAGGCCATTAAACTCCAAGTTTATCGTATCGATATCCGGTCGCTTCTTTCTGCCAACGCACGAGACTGGTAACTCGATCGACACTGCCGCTTGGTAATGTTTTCGTAGAAACCTCGAACCAGTGATACGCTGACAATTTCGTGAGTCTCTTTAAGCCTTCTCAATTTCGTGTTATGCGTACGAACTTCGTACTTTACATTGTCCGAGAGACACGTGGAACGGAACAACTGTATGCCGTGTAAGCTCGAAGCTACTGTTATGTGCGACTAGAGGTCACGGGGGACTACAGAGGCGTAAAAGCACGAATAGTCAGCAGTGCGTACAGCTATCTACGGACTCCTGCATTGCGGCTTTTCAATCGCTGAGCTCCCCTACTGTAGACCGTACGAAGTTACACGGAATTCCCTAAACTTTGAATACCTCTAAGCAGAATTACTATTTTAACGGGGAACGCTGTGTTCCCTCGCGGCTGCACAAAAATACCATTTTCAATGGTGATTTCTCGTTACAACTAGAACTTGTAGACATTCAAAAGGATTGTTCAACAAATCGCGGAATTTCTACTTCACTATTGAGAAACACCACTACTACTTTTGTAGTTTTCAGCTTGTTCCCACGCTAACGTTAAATGCCCGTACAGACCCTGAAACAATCGTTAGGGACACTCTATCGCATCTCAATAGCTGACAGATTATCGGATTCAACCGACCGTTCGAACGACACTGTTAGATCGACAGATCGTCGATCGTCGAGATACAACACTTCCGGTGATTTTCCCAGTCTAAACTAGCTGCAAGTCTCGTACATGCCACGAATAAACCGCTATCGACGACTTCATATCATTCTAATGTTCCATCTCGTCTACAAATTCAATACGTACCCCTTCTTCCACGATTCGTTTTCACGCACACCGAACCGACTCGCAAACAACGAGTCAAAGGAAAGTAACCTGTTGACAACTTTTCATTTACTTCGCAGCAATCATCCCCGCCGGACGCAAACACTTCCATGAAACGCGTAACAACCGATTCGCTAGTCGCCTCGCGCGCAAGCAGTCAAAGCAAGTACTCGCGACAAGTAATCGAGTGTCCATCGCGCGGAGGAAAAAGTCTATCCCGGCGACGATAATTTACGGGCGCAGCCATCCGGCGGAAACCGTCCCTTCCGTCGAGAAAAGCGCGTCGCGTCGCCTCGCGATGGAACGAGCCGCGACGCGGATAAAACCCGCCTGGCGGCGAGTAAACTGGCTCTCTCACGACGTATGATGAAACAAAGGGGTATCTCTCTTGGGGCACGGTATAAGTTCCTACTTGCGGCAAATGTGATTATATCGATCGTCATTGTGTCGGCACAAAGGGCGGCGCGCGGGTAAATGGACGTGAGCGAGCGCGACGCGAAAAACGCGTCCGCGAATTCGTGCAGAAGAAGAATGCGAGGTAGCGCGCGGCGCGGAGCCGAGTAAAAGGAACCCGGAGGCCCATTTTCCTTTCTCTTCTGCTCTTTTTCTTCATTTACCTTCCCTCTCCCTCTCTTTTTGTCTCCCTGTCGCTTCCCCTGTTTCTACTTTCTGTCCTCGTCCCCTTCGATCGCTTCTTCTATTCTCTCCTTCGTTTTCAGTATCTTCCTCGCTTTCTCTCTCTCCTGGTTACTCATTTACCTACACATTCATCGCTACTTTTTAATAGTTTCTTTTCTTGCATTCTCGCTTTGCGATACACGCGCCTTTCTTCCCCTTTGTCTGAATTATTTTTCTCTTCGTTTCTTTTCCTGCTTTGTCTCCGCCCAACCTTTTAAGGTTATCCTCTTTCTTCCCTTCTTCTTTCTTCCCGTCTTGTTTTCCATCGGACGAATGTAAATATTAAAATGCAAGGACGCTCGATTTAAGCCGAGAGCGAAAGAGAAAACGAGATTTCACGGGGCTTAATGGATCTTCGCGCTACGCAGGAACATTTGCATTCCTTGATGGTATTCCGCGTCCCCGCGTTGGATTCGTACGTGGTTCTCGTCGTGAAATACGACGGGTCTGAGTAAATCATGTTTATCCCAGTTTCTTTTTTTCTTTTGCCTCGACCACGAAATGTATACGTCTTCTTATTCGTTTGTTCTCGCTCGCTTAATTGCCGAGGATTTACCTGCTGTTCCGAAATAATAACGGTAAATCCAAGAATTTCGAAAAAATTTTGCTAAAAATGCACCGACAGTTGCAAAAACCCTTCCAATTTATTCGATCGTTAAACAACTCGCATCGAGGCGGTTAATAGTGGAACAGAATTAACCATTGTTGAAGTAGCAACGATCTTTCAACGTTCCCAACCATTGCGATCATATCGAGAACCAATAGCTTCGGCTTGAAGCTGTTAGCGGAACCGCCGTCCGATTGTATCTTCGCTTTGTTTCCTATCGGGGAATCAGGGGCAACTTCCCGTTCGTTTCTATTTACGAACGCGATAATCCAACGTGCCCTCGAAACCAGGAAACTTCCCGCCGTTGGAAACGTGAACCAGCAGAACCCTAGTCGGGCTTCCTTCGTTATTTAACCCTTCTGTCGCGTCGAGAGACCTCGCGCTAGATACCGTTCATCGTTCATTTCCGATCTGACAATTTGTTACTGACATTCCACGCCGTGATTCCACGAACCATTGTACATCACCGCTCGCGAGCGTCCGTCCGCGTGTTTTCTTCGTTCCGTGCAATCCAAACAATCTTCGCACACGATCGCTATTCGATCGCCATTCGAAGCGAGATACGAGGAACGCGTTCGACACGCGTCGAGAGCGGATCGATTTCTATTAAACGACGCGTTATCGAGCAGCAGCTTCCGAGATACTCCCGTTGGTCAGAATTTCGTGGACGACGGTTTCCGCGTTACGGATTGCAAGTGCAATCGTGTACGCGGCCGCACGCTCGCTGGCCACGCTGTTACACGTGACAAAGTTGGACAGCCGCTTCAGCGAGGTGAACGTTCGAAAACCCTGGAGGAACTTTAGTTGGAGTGGGTTCGCGAGAGCGTAAAAGGTGCAGGTCAACCGGGTCGCGTCCCCGAACTTTCCGGATCGGCGTAGGATTTCATTTCGCGGGGCTGGGAATTCTGAAAGGCGAAATATACGTGTACAGGTGTATTCTAAGCGACCATCAAAGTTTCCTGGACAATAAAGAGATCAAAGGACGGCGGAGTTAGCGAGGTGAAGACAGCGAGCGAAACGTGTGCGCGACGCGTGCACGTGCGAGTGGGATTGCTGCACGCGAGAAGGCGGGATTGTCCGGAATCTTTGACCTGTGAACAGCCGTAGCGGAAGAGAGCGTAATCGGCGCCGGTGCTTGCGACAAACGACAAAAAGCAGTAATTATAAACATATGTTGCCTGTACTCCTTTTCTAGCTATTAGTGTACCGTCGACGCGCGCTTCAGCTGCTGTGTCAGCGAGCGAGCTCTTTGAGGAGCGAAGGATTCATCAGCGGTCCGGTTCGTACGTGTCGATGCACCGAAGAACATCTAATTCCGTCGGACGCCTAGGGAATTAGTTTCATCATTTTTTAATTCAAGTTGGAATTGGTTTATCGCGAGACGAAATTAGCTCCCGCGCAACCAACACCTCCGACGATATAATCGGGATTCGATTAGTCGAGGTGCCACTGCGCGCGTTCGCCACAATTTCCTTCGCAACTAACAAAAAACTAATATCGACACGTACGAGAACAAACAATAAACAGCCATAAAAATGAAGCCACCCCGACGCGGAACAAAGACTTTCCCGCTATCATCCCCCTCGCATCTAACACGCGAACACCGGGACGCGGCAAGCGACGCGGGAACGCCTTCGAACCGGCAACGAAATCGACGCCGTAAAATAAAACGATTATACAGAGCCGATTAGAAACTGCTCTTACCTCGAACACCGACGGAACAACGCCACCCCCCTCTCCGCCCGATCGTTAATATCCTGTAATCTCGAGACGAACGAACGTCACTGCCGGCGGTCGTGGAGCCTGCTCGTCTTAGAGCCTCGGGAATTATGGATGCGCTCCACTTCCGGGAACGCGGGAAACGCGGAACCGGGAAACGCTCAGCCGCCCTCGCCAATTCGCCCCCTCTGGCGTCGCTGACTAAACGTCGCCCGCCTCGCAGCCTCGAACAGAACGTACGAGCCGACCGTATCCGCCCGCGTCGAAGTTGGGGAACAGCATCTGGAGCGTTAAGGCGAATGAGCGATGCGCCGGTGTCTTGCGGTATGATGGATCGCCCGATACCAGCCAATATGCAGTATTGCGCGCGGAGTGTGGCAAACTGTTATCCATGCATCAAATCGGCTAGGCGGGCGAACGGGAAATCCAGCGAGCGCCCCCGGGTACCAGGTTCACAGGATACGGTGCAACGCGCGCTGATGTGTCTCCAACGGGGCTTCTCGTGGTCGGGTTCTTGTCCAGCCAGCCCGTTCGAACGGTGCCGACCAAACCGCGTGCACCACGTCGGCTACAGGGCGATGGCCGTGCGGCGCTGGCCGTGTCTACTGGCCGCGCGTCCGCAATTTTCCGTTCAACGTTCGACATCGGCCAATGGATATACGCGCGCGCCTCGTACATCGAACCGTTCGAGAAATTGTCCGACGCAGATGGCGCGTGGATCCGTACGGATGGAGAATCCACGGTGTCTATTGGATAATTGAGCAATTTTGAGGCCACGGACGGTTGCGGACGCCAGCCGACAGCGGAGGACTGATTGACGCGGTAGTTCGACTACCTTCCATTTCTGCTCGCGTGCGCGCGTCTTAACGAGGAGCGGAGGAACTTCGATCGCATTCTTCTGTACCTTTGTAACGCGATGTAAGCACGAAGCGATCGGCCAGGAATTAATTCGGACGATTTAATCTTATTAATCAAGGACTGCGCCTAACGTGCACCAATGTTTTAACGTATCGTAGATTGTTACAGACCTGGCTAACTCTGGACGGCACGATAGGCGCGTTTTGTTTTCGTGCGCTCCGCAGTCAAAGGGTTAATCAATCACCTTGAGTTTTATTTGATTAAGACAAAACACAACCTTGACAGATCCACGGAATTAGATAACCGAAGTCAGACGGCCGAGGCCATTGTTACTCGTAATTAACCATGGAACCGAGGCGAACGTGAAGGTGCGCCTCTAACGAAACGCTACTCGCGGTTCATTTGAAATTCACGAAGATAACGGCTCGCTGGCGATCGCGATCGCGAAAGTACGAGACCGTCGTGCCCGGGAGATCGACTTCGTACGATCGAGCTTCAGCCCGTCTGGCGAGCAACAAAAATGCGGCGTGTAATTATACCATTCGCGATAAGCCAACGGAACGGCCACGCTTATACCGGTTTATTTTGAATTCGCAGCTTTAATTGCGGCCCGTGCAGTGTCTACTAATTGTAGCACCAGCGCGCAGCGGATTCGTTTTAATAATACCCCCGCTGATTGCCATGCTGCTCGCTAGCCACTTGGGCAGATTTTAATCGACCTCGTGTTTCCGATCTCCTGACCGTTTCTTTCTCTGTATTTCTTTTGTTCTTTGTTCTGTTTTTTTCTTTCTTTTTATTCTGCCACATTGTTCTCGGTGAAAGAAAAAAGAAACGCGTCGAGGTGAAACGTGTGACTGATTTTTTTCGGAAGCAACGTGAAAAAATAATTACCATCGTGTCCACCGTATCTGGATTAATATTAAAAACGGAACGTGCGCCACGGGGCAAAAGTTTCAGATCGCCTTTCGGATTGCGCTTGATATTTTTATAAAATATTTCGCAAGTTAGAACGTTCTGACTTTGAGGTAAGTTTTCCAGCACGGGAAGTTCTGCCGTACTTTAACGAGAAAAAATCGTGTCATCGAGGATAGAATGGAAATACACTGACATACAAACCATCGTCGTTCTTGGTGGAATATCAAGAGCGAGAGTACTCGAATCTGATTTAACGGACCAAAGGAGACTCGCGTACTCGCGTCTGCTTTAATTACAATCGCAAGCTCGAAAGTATATCTCTACGTCCTTACATTCATCAAGGTCGACGAGGGAAGGACGCTTTTGAACGAGTACGTAATTAATCGCGTGTTCTACGATGAAACATAAAAATCGTGACTCCTACTTCTTCCTGGACAAATAAAAATACCGTTACGGATCTTAACTCTTAAAGCGTCCTCTGTGAAACAAGGAAAAAGAGGTAAGAAACGCTGCGACACATACCGAAACGTCAGCGTCGTCAAAGGCCTGTAGCTCTTGTGGCTGTTGATGTCGTGCATAGGCGTTCCCCAGAAGTCGTCCTTTAAAACACTGGTCCACGGGGTTTGCGCGAGCACGTCCTTGTTCCTCACAACGGCGGGTATATCGTCGTGCACGAAATCACCACCTAACGCGTTCAGGTAACAACCAACGGCGACCAGAGCGACGGTCGCGTAAATGCACCAGCCTGGCGGTTCGTTTCCTTCCGCGTCGTTGCAACCGTTACGACCGGATCTCTTGCTATTCTG
The DNA here is from genome assembly GCA_963969225.1 of Xylocopa violacea. Lineage (NCBI taxonomy): Eukaryota > Metazoa > Arthropoda > Insecta > Hymenoptera > Apidae > Xylocopa > Xylocopa violacea. The sequence continues at coordinate 32,046,750 of CAXAJV010000005.1, read as the reverse complement.
GCAGCAGCAACCGCCGTTGCTGCTGGCCGTACCGTTCTGTCGTCGTCTCATGATTCACTCGAACGCGAACTGCACGGTCGCACGGGAGAGGGTGAACGTTCTGCCGCGATCGTTCCAAGTAATAACTCTCATGGAGTCAGCCTATCACTCATATGCTACCTAGTGCGTCGATGGATTCTCGCGGTGCCGACCCATCGTTCGCCGTACCGCGACTCGATCGTCGATCGCATCTCAAACACTTCGACCGCGACGACATCGACCGCGTTTAAACCTTTTTTACCCGTGCGGAATCGAGCGGACCGGAGAACGCCTGGACAGGGACGCCTCCCGCCGAGTAATCAGACGAGCGGACGTTCCCCTTTCGAACCACCGCTGAGCGATCGCGGGAACGTTCGATCAGAGGGCAACCGAGGGAGTCTCCGAGGTCTTATTTTTCTCGCGGCCGAAATCCAGCTGGGATCACCGACGCTACCTGGCCCTGGCTCGCGTTGCACTCTTCCATTTACCTGAACCGGGCTACTTTGAGCATTCGTTGCCCTCGCGGTGAGCTTGATAAACGACTGCGGAGGTTCATTATTTACCGCGGCGGAGCGTCCAATGTGTCCGGCTCTAAAGAGAAACGGGTCTCGCTCAAGCTGATTGCTCTTCCACGGATAATAGTTCTCGCGTGGTTCGGTCGAGATTGTCCCCGCGGGAGGGTGGCCAGCCCGTGCGCTTCCTTCCTCTCTGCGCCACGCAACCCTTTCTCTTTCTCGCCCTCTAACGATGTAACAGCTCGTTACGGTCACGGGTATCGAGTTGGTCAACGACGCGTCGCACGACCTACGCGAACAATTCAACGATCCGGTTCCAGTGACCGAGCAGGCCGGCCGACACGGGCTCCGCTCGAATCGTCGTGATGCACCACCGTCAGCGCGAACAAAGGTGGTCGGAACTAGCTCGCGTGCATCGGTTCCGTGGATCTTGGCTACGGCGAAAAACCCGCCACAAATGCTGGAAACGAAGTATTCCGTCTAAGCGTTCGCCCCGGCTTGGCCGTTTTTGCGGCAATTCTCGCCCGCCCGAATATCGACATCCAAGATCCTCTCCTTCACGGTGCGCTTCCGTGCACACCGACCATTTCCCTTTCCGTTTCGCACGAACACTCGTCGCGCGTACCTTCGAGCCAGCGTGCTGTACGTGTGCGAGCGGAGCACGTCGAACCACTGTCGTTCACCGCGGTGGCGGGACAAAAAAACGTCACCAGCAGACGCGTTCTTTGGTCGAGACGCGTAATTGCACGTCCCGCTTAAAGCGGTGCCGGAAGATCCTCCAGTTTTTTTCGCCTCTAACTGCGCCGTTACACCGCGAGGAGATATCGGCGCTACGTGTCGACGAGTCGGCGAACAACGCGCGCTTCTCGCACACCCGTTCCACCCTTTTTAATTCAACGCGCATCCGTTCCCACGGCCAGTCGACGATCCCTGTACACTTCCTGCTGGGGCAAGCGAATCTCGCGGAAATTATGGAAAACGAGCGACGACAGCGGTAACAACCAGAGACGCGCACACGGCCGTTGGAGATCCAGCGAGGGAACCAGCTTCTGTGACCCAGATACGCGTTGTAGTGGCGGCCGGGCTCTCTTCTATTGCCACGACTTTCCTATGCATATACATAGATCTATACAAGCGGTCGTATCTGGCCCGGGGCGCACCTGTTTCTTCTTCTTTCCTTCCTTCCTTCCTTCCTTCCTTCCTGTCTTCCCCACCCTTCCCTGCCCTTCGTTTTCACCTTTAACGCCTCTCGATTCCACCCCCTCCCGCCCACCCACCACCACCCTCTGCTACCAGCACGCTCCCTTTCGTCCACGACCGTCGAATCCCTGCCTACCCTCGACGCACTCCGATCCAGTTTCCGCGAACCAGCCTTCCCCCCCTAGCTGGAACAGATCCTTCCGCAACACCACTCGAGGTTCACGCTTATTCTCTTCGCGGGACCTCTTTGACGTCTCGATGGCAGTTGACAACCGTTACCAGCCGTCCGCTCTGCTTAAGCCTCTTTCCAACTCTTCACGCCACTTTTGTCTCGTGCCTCGGCAGACTGTTTACAGACCACTCAGACGACCGCGTTACACAGTTACAACAGGTTGACGCACCGTTTACGACCGAGTCGACACTCAAACAACCCTGTACCACCCTCCGCCCGGTAAATCAAATACAAGGGCCAGTAAAATCGTACGATCCTCCGTTTGCCGATCGTAATCGTGGTCCCTCGTGAACGTTCTCCAGAGGGGTGCGGGGGCTGTGGGGGAGGGGAGACGGGGTTCGGATCGAGATCGATGAATGAAACTTCACGGGACGGTACCTCGCGATCGAAACGATCGACTGGGGATTTCACTGCGCGTCATCACCGCACGAACCGATCGTCGCGATCGCGCGATCGCATGTCGTTATCAGATTCGTGTAAGTCGCCGCGACGACGATAAACGCAAGACTAAAGGACGACGGCATCCGCCCGGTTATATACCCGGCGCACTCTGACCCGCAAAGCCGCGCCCGCGCACCAGCCACCCCAGGGCTTTTCCCTCCTGCCTTCGACTCTCTCTCTCTCTCTCTCTCTCTCGATCCAACCCTCTTCTCGGCCGCTCTTTCGTTTCGCCCTCCGACGCGCTCGCTCACCGCGAGCCTCGTGTTTGTTTACCTGCATCTTTTCCCCCGAAACCTCACTTTCGAATCGAGCCGCTGCACTCGCGTGGCCCTGAGCCCCTATGGATACCTCGTTGCCGGATCAGTCGCGGACGATTTCGTCCCCCTTTGTACGGTGTCTGAGTTGTTCCCGTTTCGAGCAGTGCGAAGGGGCGCACCGGGTTGTTTGAGTTGCCGCAATTTTTTCTCTTTTCCTCTCCGCCCAGAAAAAGCAGAAACGTTCCTGCGGAAACGGGGGAGGAACTTTGCTTTTATTAGGCGTGATGCGGAAAAAAGTGATTGATGTTTAAATTATCGAAGTTCGGAAATACAGCGGGGAGGAAAAATTGCCCACCTGGTGTTTCACTCTCGCGTAGAACGGGGCTTGTTCGATAGATCCCGTATTTATTTTCGCGAACGAATCCAATGTAATTCGAGTCTATAAATTTGCATCTGGCTGTCGGTGAAATTTTTTCAAACCAATCGAACGTACTTTGAATTTCCTCCTCGATATTCGTAGCTATAGGTAACGAGGGAAGTTCTTACGACTATTGAAACGGCTTCGAGGACATAGTTAGTCGTTCGAGTACGAAGAAGGGTCAAAGTACGTAATCGTTCTTCGCTATTGCCTTTCTGAATGCGCAGCCACGATTACGGGGGATCGAACGACGGAGCGAATCGGTGACACTTGAAACAGCGACTGTAATGACGATACGAGCTCGTTACCAGAACGATGACGCGATAACAAGCTCGTCACGGGGTGGCTTGGTAAAGTGTTACAATAGTGGCGCGTTTCATCGCGTGGCCGTGGAACATTCGTTTCCGCGATATTCCTTGTCCATCGACCGGATTCGTTCGTGGAAACCACTCGAACGGCCTCCGGTACGTCGAAACGGCAAAAGTCGAATTACGATTACGATAAACGTTGGACGACCGCGGCCGTTACCGTAAAAACGATACTTATTTGTACGAGCGTAAAAAGGGAACGTAGAAAACGTCGAAGCGGAAAGGGTGCAGGAAGTGAATCGATATACACGCCACTGTTCATATCTGAACTCTCTGGAATTGTAGCAGTAAAGAATATTCTCAAATAATATAATAACTCCGTGAGATTTTCCACGTACGATCATGAATTCAACTTTCGATGAAATATAAAAATAAATCGCTGCAAGTCTTTTTGTGCGAAATTTTTTAAGCTTTTTAAAACATTTTAACGGTAAATCTTTTCAGGAATAAGTAGACACTTCCGGAAACTTTTGAATGACAGTGTACCCACCGGTTTTTCGACGCCACACACCGTTTGACACCGTGGGAAAATAAGCTTCGATCTATCATGGAATTTCGGCCTGTCGAATCGACAACGCTTTATCATCGGAACGATTTACCGAACCAAACATCAACGTCGATTCGCGACGATATTGCTCGCGTCGACGGCCAATCTTTTAATCTTGCGTACACGCAACGCGCGTGTAACTAAATAACCGTGTGATTCAGGTCGTGAAAAATCGACAAAATTAATACAGCTCCGTGGATTTCATTCCGCTGCGATGTAGATACTAATCATCCCTTTGACGAATTGTGACGTGAACTTTTAAATTTCATTCGTTTTGTCTGGCTTCCATTCTCTCTCCTTTTCTCTTCCTCTCTCTTTCTTTTAAATAGAACATAAAATTTCCACATTAGTACCAAGTTATTATTAAAACTCATGTTTGCGTATTCCACGTGATAATTTGTAGTGCTAACATGCTTGATTATTGTTATCTAAAATGTACTCAGTTTTCAAACACAGATACTGAGTAACAAGAACGAAATAATCAATGTAATTTACATAATATATTGCTCTAACACTTTTTTTTACGTAAAGTGTTTAAAGGAAGACAGAGTACGTGACAATTATCAATGCAGCAGAACTATTATTAAAACACAGAACTACCTCTCGTACGAGTAATATCTATTATTTATTAACAAAGGAAGAACATCGCCTTGTGCGATCACGCGCTCACTTTTCCGCCACACGGTATTTAATAATGCATCCGAGCAATGTTAGCGTACACGTCCCAGAGGAAACAGTAGATCCTGCTACGACCCTGAAAAGGTGTCGGTGTCTGATATCACAGACGCAATTCCCCGCGTGTCTTCTGAAAAGTGGATGCGAGCTAAGAAAAAAGTCACGATGGTAATTTCAGCTGGAATGCAGGCTGAATAGTCGCGGTCGCAGACGCTCGTTCGCCTACGGAACCGCAGTGCGGTTCAAACTTTTCGCTCGCGCGGAACGGGGAAATCCGATTAGGAAGCAGATGGACAAGGAATTAGCATCGCAAGTAGCCATCGTCATTTCGGAAACACGATTACCCGGTCTTGGTAAAGGGATTATTAATGGAAATCCAGATTTCCTATTGCGCCCTGTCTTTTTAATCGTCAGTGGTCGTCTGCTCGTACTGCTTTCCTTGTACCATATCGGCTATCAGATTATCATAATTTGAATACCTAGCTTTGTCTTTTGTTTGTAGATCCTGCGGTTCCGATTCGATTATCATTATCAACTGTTCACTGTTATCTCTTGTCGATATTAAACATTTCGAGTGATCTTTCGAAATACACCGCAGACGAAGGATTATAACAGAAGGAACTTAGTTCCCGGTTGATACAGTCGAGGATGACTACAGTTTACCGTCTCTAAACAAATGCACAAAACAATTCGCTAATTGAGGCACGAAACAACAGATACTGCACCGTCTGTCCAGATCAAAGTATGATCCCACGAACGACCAGCGTTGAACGGACCAACAGCGAGGTTTCATCAAAACATGGTAGCGGTCGGTGTGGACGCAAGGTTTCCGGTGCCGGAGACAGCTTGGTCCGCCACAATGGGAACTTTATGGACAATCAAAGGTGGGGGGGAGACATTCGGTTGTCCTGAAGGGAAACGCGGGGCACAACGTGTATCTAATTAATGTACTCGCGAGACAGACACAGTGTACACACTTGGCCAGACTATTCTTGCGCCTGCTGCGCTAGCTGATAGCGTCACGTGTAGATGCACGGACGGGGGCCACAGCCACGGACATCCGCGCGCGTGTGCATACAAGCTGTCGAATTCGCCGCAAAACTCGTGCATTTCGTACTGCAGCCGGACTGCTAGACGACTCGGGAAAGGCAATGTCCGCAATTTCCGGTAACGTCGCGCGAGAACGCTTTGACGAGGACAGACCGTCACCGAAACTCGTGTTCGCGAGGTCCATCGAAAATTCACCGCTACCTTTGCCGCTCTCCGTCGTCGAGGCCGATTCCTCTTTACCATCCAGATCCCTTATCTTCTTACCAGTCACGGATCGAAGGAGAGAGAGAGAGAGAGAGAAAGAGACGCAAGGAGCATCGTTGAATTACGAGAGAAGGGCGTGACGTGGTCGTAGACGTCCGCGAGCCTGCAATTCCGGATGGAATTTCTGCGGAACCGGTCTACGAGTGACGCAATCGGAACCCTGCTGAACATGCAGCGTCCTTTTACACGGACCAGCCACGTCAAATAGTATCCATTGTTAGGGTGCTCGTATGGTCCTTTTGTCGGTGGGATTATTGAAATTGTCCGTGGTTCCGTTAATTCTTCGGGTCACTGCGGAAGGGTCAGCCGGGAACATTCTCTGGACATTTTCGGTTTGTTCCCATTTGGTGTTTGGGCCTATACGTGCGCCATCGTTCAAAACTATTCGGACGCCAGCATTCCCGTCCATAGGGTACCGGACACTCAAGACGGAGGAAAGTCTACTCGTTACCAGAAATTCAATTCGTTCGACGCATCAATTTGTTGATTAAACTAGTCAATCTCTTACCGTAGCTACCTCGCGAAGCTCACCGAACAAATAAGTAGATTATCCATTTACGGTGCAATTGAATGGACGATGTTACGTAATTGAAATGAAACTTGAGGTCGAAGAAAAGGATGAAGAAATTGCGAAAGTATTGTTTAAGGAGAGATAGGATTAAAAAGTAACGAAGGGAAAATTGGTTAGACAGGACAACGAACCCCCGTACCCGCGGCACGCGGATACTCAATCTTCGACCACACCGATCAACAACGCGCTCTCGATGGATTGGATTACACGCGAAAGGCGTAGACGTAAGTTTGATGGCGGTAACTTTCACGGGGGAAGCCCCGTCCGCTAACATCGGGGAAAGAATTGTTCCTGCGTCAGCAGTGATCGTTCGTCAGCGAACTTCGAGCTTCACCGGCTAAGTGGATGTTAATTGAAAAGAATCGCGTTACATCGAATTAAGATTTTTATTATTCTTCGCCGCCACTCTCGAAAGGCGGAATTAAAACTTCCCGGATAACTTGATCCGGTAATCTCCGAGAGAACTATAGGCGTAACAGCCCTACCGGAATGACAGACGCGCTGTTCCAAGATAAGCCCCGAAGGAAATCCGAAAAACCGCGCAACGTCACGTCAGCTTTACCGCCGACGCGGAACCGCAGGCCAAAACGACACGGGCCGGAACAACGTGGAACAATGAATTTACGCGTGTGCTCACTGGTAACGCCGATGTAATCGTTCGATACAATCAACCGAGGCTATCCGGGACGCCCGTTTCGAGGCTTTGCACGGCCCCGTCGGAGCTTGCGAACTGGCTTAAACGAGGGCTGAGACGGCGAGTTGACGCCGGTGATTCGAAGTTCTTGAGAGCTGGCCAAACATTGATACCCGGAATTCGACCTAATAAATTCGCGCGTTTCTTGTGATTGACTTCCCGTTACGGCCGCTACCGACGCAATCTCTGATCAGTGGCTTAACACTTGGCGAAGGTTTGCCAACGGCTGGGACACGGCGGAAGAGAACGGAACGCGGAGGGTTTGGAGAGGGGATCGTCCCTCGAGGAAGTTTCTGGACCTGGGACAAAGGTACGCCGGATAAGCCGGATTAAGAATAGCCTTACGCGAATTTGTCGAATTATCTCCCTCCTTGGGAATAATTGCACTCGGAGATGTTCCCCGCCTCGAACCAGTCTCCTGGCCGCGAGGAGATGGAATCGCTTTACAGGCCGGGTTTCATCGTCCGACGAACGATTTAATAATTTGACGAATCCGGTTTAGGTGCTGGTGGGTGGCTAAGAAAGAGGTGACATAATTTTGTCGCGCTGGTTCGTGACCGAGGACGGGTTTTTCGAAGAGCGGTTCGAAAATTTCTATCCGAATGATCTTCATCAGCCTCGTCGCGTAAAAAATTCACGTGCCCATTTGTTCGCAAATAAAACTGCCTGGGAATGAAATCTGCGAAAAAGCGGCGTACAGAAATTCGTAAATACCGCGGCGACGATTTATAATGGATCGTTCGTGTTCGGTGTGAAAATTTTACGACTAGCCAGTAAAGGGTTTTACAATCTATCGAACGAAGTGGAATGGACAGACCACGAAAGTCGTTTACGGTGAAATCCTAGCTTTCCGACGTTTTAGGCTGCAGTCACGGCAGACGCGAAATGTGACTCGACATCGTGTAGAATTTAGAGGTACTTAAGGCTCTTTGGCGGCGCTAGTTGTGTATTCTTAACGATGGTAGTCTCAATCGTGGCTTGCTTCCTCGAAAGGACAGTACGAACGACAATTCTCGTCGACTATGACCGCCCATTATTCGCGTTCTACCCGCCATATTAAACGTATAATATTTTTACGCGACGCTTCTGGTAATGCGTCGATAAATCAACCGGTACGGCACGAGGGTGGGTCTGGGACACGCGACAACGCGAATTCGTCGCGAATCCTGTCAGTCCACTTCTGCTGTCTCCTTGCCGACCCGTTTTCCACCGATTATTTACGACTCGCAATTTGGGTCGAATACCGACCGCCCGTCGGAATTCGCGATCGTTTATCATACGAGGAAATTATTCCTAATTTAATAGGATGGCGCGATCACACCGGGAGCTCGCCCCCGACTGTCGCGTCGCATCGGATCGATGCGATTACGATTGTGAAAATGCGGCCAGTAGAATGGACTCTGGTGCTGGATTAAAAATGAGGCGAAGCGCCGCTGCACATACGTAGATGCTATTGTCGCCGCGTTAATCGTTATTTTATTAATTCGCTGAACATTTTAGGGTTCGTCCAAGTATTAATAAAATATCACCACCGTGGAACGAGGCCAATTGCAATGGTGGCGCACGATAAATTACCAATAACACGAAAATTCGCAATGTTTCAGATAATATACACCGTTTGCAAACGTCGTAGGTCATGCATATTAATTAAAAGCCCATATTTAATCGTGCGCTAATTTGATTTTCGTTGTTCCATTATCGCATAATTCAATCCCATCGGAAACAAGCTTCCGAAAGATGAAGAAAATTACGAGCAACGACCGCCACCAATCTTCTTACCCGTTTAAGACATTGCAAATATATTCTGTACGAGCGGCGGGGACGAAATTACTGCCAGAATTACCCGACGAATCACGAAACATTATTTACCGAAGAATGGGGTGAATTCATAAATGAGCGAGCTAATCACCGCCCCTAAATTTTCTCTCGAAATGAGCTCCGCTACCAAGGGGGAGCAACAAAGGCTCCGTGCACGCATACCGACATACATCAACGAAGGAATTCGTCGCAGCCGCGCGCATAGGTTCCGCCAGGAACGGAACGCGCAGTTAATCATCGCTAATCGCGGAAAACGCGGGTAAACTAACGACAGAATCGCGTCGCGTTCCTTGTTTCACGGCTTGCGGCGAGAGATCTTCATCCGGCTGTTTTCGGTCCGAGTGCAACGCGGATCGAACGAGCAGCCGCTGGAACAATTAGAACCGCTCAGAAATGTGCTAATTCGCGGTTGTACCGGAATTTCCTACGAGGGCGCGCAATTCGTGAATTTTCATTGGAACCGAATTTTTCAGATTGCGCGACTTTACCCGCGAATCGGCTCGCTCTCGAATACCTGTTCAACTTCGACTACCTAATCGTTCAACAGGCAAGGAACAAAGGAAAACAACGATAAAACGGCAGGACACCGCGTACTCCCTGCCAATCCCATTTCTGGCGTTGCTGCGAAACGGTATCGTTTGAACGCGTACGCGCGACTCGAACGCTGAAAAGTGTTCCAGGTCAATAGAAACTTGATTCCCATCGAACAGAATTTCCAGTCTATTACCGTTCGCTTCGCTACTCTATAAAATTTTCAACGCGACAAATTCCATCGATTTCGAATAAACAAATGCTCTTCGATCCGCTCTGGCTCTCTCCCATTCTCTATCGCCGTCATTCACTCTTTCCCTGGCGATCGGTCCGCCGAAGCGGTTTTTATCGGCGCGCTATTCGAGCGGCGAATGAAAGTCTCGCGGTGGACGCAGCGCTAACCTATATTTATCGCGTCGGAGTGTTTCTTCGAAATATTCACTGTCCCATTTCCCGGGCCCGGATGCCGCCAGCCAGTTTTACGTCGACTTTATATCTGGCGAATAAAAAGTTAACTATGACTCGTCCGTAAAGCCAGAAGGATGCCCCTCTATCGCCGTCTCTCTCTCACTCCGCACGGTCCACCGTCACATCCGATCGGTAGTTAATACTTCAACTAAACTTGCCCCGGCGCGCACGGATCCAGAGGATTCGTGTATATTTCAGCCGATATCGTTCCTCTAACGAGCAGACTGCGTCGATTCCGGAACTACCATCCGCACGATTGATGCGAGCCGAAACCCTTCCAATTTTTGTCTCCCGCGTACTATTTGAGAGCTTGTCGCGAGCGTTCTCGTTTAATTTCGATCCTCGCGTTTTTTCCTCGTCGCGTGACAAATTGGTACACGCGGTTTCTTAAGCGATTAAGTTGTCCCGCTTCGATCGAGCGAATGGGCGCACTCGCCGCACGCGCTCGAACTAATCTAAACTTTTTGCGATACACGGCGCACCGCTAATGTTGGCCGTTTAGAGAATCGGACGCGATTAGCCGTTCGACGGAACGCTTATTACTCCGTCCCATCGTTTGCCGCGAGGAAAAAGCCTGCGGCAGCAGCTAACCTGAAATGTGATTGAAGATCGAGGTCAATTATCGTGCGTGTTCGCCAGTGGAAGGAAAGAGAAATAAGGAGAACCGGATCCACTTCAATTTCGTCTATTCGATGGACCGTCTGTATCTCAATAGAGCCGAAAGGGTTAGGAAACATTCGTCTTCCGCGCGGAGTTCTCACGTCCCACGCCTCGACGCTCGGGTGGAAGAAAATTTCCCACCGTTCCGCGCGGCGACGATTCGAAACCCACGAAATTTCTTTTACGCGAATCTCCAGAACCGCTGAAAAGTTCACGGAGTGAGACGCGGCCGATCGATCCGCGGGCATTTCAGGCAATCGAGGGGCCCGCGCTCGAATCTTTTCAGCATATCGAATGGCAGCCGCGGCTAAAGGTGAACACGTAAGTGTGTTTACGTGTCGGGAGACATTCCGCGGGCATGCAGAAACTTCTTGAAAGCTTCTTGCCGCACCGTCCAATTCGGGATTAAACTTATGTCGTACATATCCACTGGCCACGTCCAGGCGTATCCGGAACTTAACGCGAGTTCCCCCGGCCGAGACTTCCGGGCTTTGCGGCTCTTTCGGGGTGGCGAACGGCGGGCCAGCTTGACCGAACTTTCTCTGCGAGGGACGCTCGCTTAAGTTTCAATACGTCGCGACGTAAACGTTTCGATGTACTCGCTGTAGCTGCGCGACAGTAACGTCTTATCCTGTTACACGTCGCCGCGAGAAATTAGTTTCTTGTTTGCTTCGTTTTCGTTTAATTTCGCGGTGAACGCCCCTTGCGACAGCTTGAAAAGGATCCGGAGGTTCTGTCTATCGAGAAGGGGGGCCTTCGTTAAGAGACGCGAACGAGGAGTGAAAAAGTAGCCGGATAACTCGGAAAGTAACTTCTAGGAGTCATTATCTTTAGAAGATCCTAGAAAATGCGCTCGCCAAACCATACGAATGTTGGTGACTAATTGAGATACGGTCAATTACAGTTGTAGATTAAATGAGAGGAAAGAAATATGATGTTCTGATTTTAGTTTCTCGACTTAATCTTCTGTCCGAGTGGCGGACAGAGAGACGAGAACAATAATGCCCCCGAATTTAATACCGATTATTGTTCTAGCGGCGGAAAATTACTCATTCCGCGCAGAAGCTTATTTTTCCAAGCACTTACGCGAAAGCCACCTCCGCCTGTACCGTCTCCGTTCCATCCGCGTCGCTGCGCGAATTTCAAACGAAATCAAATCTCCGACTTTCCCGGCGAGAGTCGCCTCGAGCCGAGAGTTTCTTCTGATTTGCATATTCCTTGCGTATGAATGCGCGACGAACCGCACGGATCCCAGCGACGAAAGGTAATAGCGACACCTTCGATTCGAGGAAACTTTTTGAAGCAGCGAGCGGGAGGATCTGTCGTCGAGATCGAGGAATAACAGCGACGATAATTGTAAGATTCCATTACGTCAAACATGTAGTTCATCTTTTGTATAATCGAATGGGATGTACGCGAAATTATGATACACAGAGAATGTACGAATGGTGGAAAACGTGAAATACTGAACAATATGGAAACGATTTTCCTGTATAATTTAAAAGAAAAAAACGTGGCTCCCAATGTTTCAATTTTTAAATCCAGAAATGATATGTCGTGGTAGCACAATGGAAGTTCCGTTTAAAGGAGCCTAAATCACGCGTCAAAGACAAAAAGTGTCCCTAACCCCGACTCGTCCGAACTCCTATTTCAACGGAGGCAAGCGGTGACAATCGAGAGGGTAAAAGTTGAAGTAACGAGCGGATCGACATCGTTAGAACCAATCCAGCGCGATCGAACAAACCCCCGGCATCGTCGACAGTCGGCCTGCATAATAATACGATTGTTCGCCGCGAGGATCCGCGAAATTCCGAGCGTGGCAATGAATTTGTCCGGCGTGCGACCTCTCCTCGCGAAGGGGCAACAAGAACGGTCGAACCTGGTCGGAATTTAAGGCACGAAACTTTCGCAATTACCGAATGTTCGGTATCCTTGAAAAGTTAGGCAAGTGCCTGCCACGGTGAACGCTCGCCGCCCACTTCCACCCTCTTCCACCCCATCCGCCTCCGCCTCGTCTTTCGTCTTTCCCCGGCTGACTCCTCTTTCTTTCCGCCTCTTTCGCCTTTTCATCGTTTCTTCGCTCCTTTGTTTCTTGCCACGTCTCCCCTGACCGTTTCGATTCACGAGCCAGCGAATCGTGGCGCGGTGGGTGTCGGAATGCGCAATAAAGCGGCACGAAATTGCCCGACGCGCACAATAGCAACTGGGACACAAAGGTTTTTCTATAAATTCTCGCAGTGACGTGACGCGCGACCGTCCACGGATTCGATTATCTTGTCCGAAGGCCCTTCTGATTTTTACGTTTGTTCCTTTATCGCGGGGCGAACGATCGACACCGACACCGTCGCACGTCCTCTCGCCAGGGTAAAAGTGTGCTTCTGTCCGGCGTCGGTCGCGCGCGCTCGTTTCAAAGCGATCCTTCGTTGTGTCGCGCTTCTTCGCCATGTTCCATGAAATTTATTTCGAAACCGATTTGAGGCAGAAGATATACGTGGCACGTTAGATGCGCGAACTTTATCGATATTAAACGCTTATCAGTGTAACACGTATTATATTATAAATCTCAGAGTTTGTTTCGACTATGCTTGTAATAGAATAGCTTTAAGTGCTATCAGAATGCACGAGAAATGAATGAAAAATTTTTTGCCGAAAACATTTTTGCCACGGAAGTCTTCTTGGTATAATGGCGCTCTAACGTGGCTTTGAATAGCGAATTTAAACAAAAGCGTAGAAAATACGTCGAAAAGGAGAAACAATGGACAAAGGGACTGCAGGAGAAATATCGACGCTTCGGGGTTACGCATTAACGAAATTAAAAAATTGGAATTCCCTCCTATTTGCGCAGCCGTGTGTGGTAAAAATAATGCAGCCTGGGTCTGTTTGCGTGGACGCATCGCGGCAGCTGCTGAACAAACCGATTTCCGTGGAATTAATTCATTTAATTGTGAACAGCTACGGAATTGTAAATCTTTTTTAATTATGTTGAAAGCCAACTAGCGACGCTGAAACCTAGCGAATAAATAACAGGGACAGAGGGTGAAATCTGTAGAAGGGTGAAAGGATCTTCCTCTCCGCTGAATGAACGCGTTTCATCCCAGCGAGTTATGTTTAAATAATGCGTTCAAAAACTTTGTATAGAAAATTAATGTACGATTTAAAACCCCCAAAAATATGCATCCCAGATCGCTTAATTTATAACATTCATAAAACAATCGTTCTGTTCCGACAGGTGACATTAATCTTCTCAAATTCAATGGCGTTAAATCTCGAGGGATGCCATTAGAATCCACGATTCACAAACGACTCCAATCGATTCCGATCGAATAACGTCGAAACGAAAATTCAACCAGCCCCAAAGAAACTTCCGTACCCATCCCTCTCCAACCCCGCGTCGGTTATCAAGAAGAAGCTACTAAAAATCGACGAACCGATCCGGCGTTACTCGAGGGTGCAAGCTGCGGCGGGCGCGTGCGCAACAGAACGACGGGGATTCGCACAATACCGGAAACAATACAGCGTATCAGGGAACGCTATCGCATTCCGGTATTGTTCTGCCAGCAAGGCGGATTCCCGTTTTATCACGTTCGCTGGTAATACGCGGATAATGCGCCCGGGGCAATGTATTTTGATTTAATGCGACGCATTGTGCGTATGTTTGTTATCGACGTTTGTCTCATTGATTCGTTTCGACCCCCGGAACGGCGATGTTTCGGTCAGCGAGGGTGCGACCAGCCGATGAGGGGTGGTCCACGCGTCTCCCGCGCGCCGACAATTAGTCTGAGCGCGAAATCGTTCGACGCGGGCCACAATTACGAAATCGCAGCTAATTTCGCGGCCACCCGAATATCCCGCCGGCTTATTACGCCTGGCCATTGTCCCGTAATTGTTTTCGCGATCGTTTCGCCTCTAATCGGATGCAACTATCTGGTCGCGTGTGTTGCTACCGCGGCGGACTTACGGGATATTTTTTCATCACACGTATTTAAACCGGCTTTGTTCGAGGCGATTTGTAACCTGCGGTGGACGTCCCCTGGGAGAGCGAGCAAGCGGGTATACGGGGTGTTTTCGAAATCAGGATCAAATCGTGATAAAAAATGATGGGAGAACGCGGCGTCGAAGCGCGCTCGACGGTTCGCGCGTGTTCACTGAATGAATGTACGCAACGTATGTAACATGTTTCGAAACGTTCACCCCTTTCTGTCGATTTTGTAAAATATATAAAAATGACGCGCGGCATCATTTTGTTAACCGGCGAACGATGTAACGCAGACGCAACACCTTTTTGATCCGATATTGTGTTCGAAATAATGAATGGAATAACGAACGGATTGGAAATGATGATGAATGTTATAACAACAGAACACAGAGGTAGAAATAATAAAATGTACACTGATAATGCTTGAAAAATTGTTTGAGAATTTGTCCGCTAAAAATATGATACAGATAAGCTGAGCGAATATTTAATATTAAATTGAAGTGACGAATAAAATAATGAAATAACACTGCAATTTCTCGCTCGCAATAACATCAGTTATTCGTTCTGTAGATATTCGCGAGAAAATAACGATGAAATCGATTCCTTTGCGTAGGAAAAAACGCTCGAAGTCTCGATCGACCGACGTGAGACTGAAGCGAGCCCG
Organism: Xylocopa violacea; assembly: GCA_963969225.1. Lineage (NCBI taxonomy): Eukaryota > Metazoa > Arthropoda > Insecta > Hymenoptera > Apidae > Xylocopa > Xylocopa violacea. Next base: position 32,031,383 of record CAXAJV010000005.1, on the reverse strand, counting down.
GAACGTGAATTAACGCGATGCATAATATTAATTAAGCGAAAAAAGGCGTTTCTCGTAACTTCATTTCAATTAAGAAAACGTTACGCCCTTAACGGCTTATCAGATTCTGCGAAAGTTCCGAAACAGCGGCGGCAAGAAAAACGTCACGAGCGTGGAAAATATCGTGGCCAGCATCAGCGCGGGACGACGTGAATTCCGTAACTTAATTAAAAGATAATCAATCCGGGGAAACGTGAAGCGTTCTAGCGTCGTAGCGAAGATTAAGACAGGCCAGGCAGGCACATAGTTTTCGAATCGTCTTCGATAAACGCAATTACTTTAGAAGCCGCGTCGGATTCCAGAAATAATTAAATTGCCGGATCCGTTTCGCGCAACGTCGAAACACCGGCGACAACAGCCCCGAACAGGGGTTAAAACAGAATGGCACCGCGGTTGGAACGCGACGAAATTCCACGGAGTTACGGGTCTCTACTCCTCTTGTTTCGTCTTGGTCCTCTACAATGCGGACGCGTTTGCGGAACCTGATTTCAGTTGCGCGATGAGTTAAATGATTCGTCAGAACTACGCCATTTTGGACTGTGTATCGTACTTTTCACTCGCTGAAACTTGGCAAACGCGAGGAAAGCGTCGCGATCATTACGCGTGTTTCACGTCAGCTTTTACTCGAATCGTGTCGTCCGAGCATTGAAGAAACTGATGAGAGAAAAAGGAGAAACCCTCGTTCGATCGTCGCGAGGATGCCGCGACCTCATAAAAATCCGCACTCGGCGACACGAGCGAAGAAGAGATCGCACGAGAGAAATCACGGGCTCGTTTCAAAGTTGCGAGGTCGCGGCTGAAAAATCTGCGGGAACACGACGAAAAATAAAGGCGGTGCCAACCGCGCTCACTAGAAATTGAATTCGGCACGCGGGAACTGGAGGGCCTCGAGTTTCATGCGTGTAGAATGTAACTTCAAACGGGTTTTCGAATTTCAATTGCAACGCGCTGTTACTTACGCTTCCTCAAGTTCTCGAGGAGCGCGAACATTTGTCAAAGTAATTTCGCAGGTGTATTGTTATTTTCCACTACTCGTGTGGGCTCTCGTTAGATATGATAAGCTTATCGCGTAGATAATTATTTCCATATTCGTCTCCAAATCGATTACGAACGCGACGATATTTTAATTTCCATCGAGGTTCGCATTTCAAATTATAGCAATTGAACAGCAAATCACCGGATTAAAGGAGAAAACGATGCGAACCAATGTCAATTGAGCAAAAAGCTAACAACGGCGCGCAGTGATAACCGATATCAACGTGGCCGTACATCGCACTTAAGCCTCCACCGCGTCTCCTTCCGTTATCAGATGACCCAGTTTACTAACTTTCTTCCTGCCACCACTAGACGTATCTCCGTAATAGATTTACCCGGACTGAGCCAGTGAAGATAGTAGCAAACTCGTCTGCGATAAGGATTCCGACATTTTCTATTTCGACTGTCGATATCATACGCGATTGGTAATTTATGGCTTGGAAGAATATCAGACATTTTCGAAATAATGAGGACATTTGTTATTCCGCAAGTACTCGAAGCACATATTTAATATACTCGCAGAATAATAACTGACCGGAGGAGAAATAATAACTGTTTCCACTTAGTCATTCGTTCGTCGATAATATTTTTACAAAGCTTTTGCATAACTAACCGTATCAGTGCAGCGATGACTTGAATAATAATACAAGTATTAGTACTAAGTACTAAAACCTCGGATAATCGTCTATTCAATTTTACATTTGTTACACACAACGAAAACGAGCCTAAATAATTCCTGAGACTAGGCGCGTGTGACTCTACATTTCTGGAATTCAATTTAGATAATGCTGAATTCGTTATGTTTGAAGGAGATAGTATTAAACGAATCAGATACGATGCATTCGTACATGTGTGAAATTTAATGAAGACTAATACGTATGCTGCTGTTGCGGTCTATTCTAGGTAATTTTACATTCGCGTGATACAATTGTAAAGGACTTGCATAAAATTAAATCGACGCTCTTCTGAACCTTGCACAGAAGTACTTAACGTGAAAATTAGATATCGATGGAACTACATTTCAGATAGAATTCTGAGTATTTAAAATATATGATTAATAATCTATCTGCCAGCTAATTCGATAATCCGAAGATGTTAGGGTAAGTAAGGTCAAAGCCCTAGAATCTTGAGTTCATCTAATTTTGGATCCCCGAACCGTAGGATTTTCAAAATTTCAGGAGCACCGTTCAATTCTGTTGGGCCACCAGCTCGGGATTACTGCACCCTTTTGGAACTTCAAATCTTCCATTCGAATAATCCATTCGAGGGGAAATTGAGAGGCGATGCGCCCCTCGCCGGTTAAAAGTTTTCTACGGGAAGAGTTTTAATTCTGTTGTTTCGATTGATGGCAATGGGTGCTCTAAATCAGACGAACCGAATTAACATATATATAGAAATCTTCCATTTCCAGTTATTTCTTTCGAGAAGCTCCACTAACCGAATAAACAAAGTTTCGCAAAGTATTTCGCTGTGTGTGTTTTTTTTTGGAGAAAATAAAAAATTCAAAGGTTATCGGGGATCCGCCACGAAATTCCTGTTTATGCAGCGCATTTCGCGCGAAATTCCCAAAGAATTTCCATATAAACCTTTATGTACATCTATTCTGAGACACATCCTACGTCAACAAACAAAATTGGCGTTCGATACTCGTACTTTCTCTCTCGTATCGTTCAATGGTTGATCCCCCCGTGTTTTGCGGAACACTCGCGTTTATCCCCGCAGTAGATACAGCCGATGGGATGTCGAGCGTCGCTGGGGCGCGCGCAAAACGCGAGAAAGTATTAAACTGTTTCGGATGTCTATTAATTTCGACCTGTCCTTTACACGCGTGTTCGATTTCGACGGCGGAGCGCTCGAACACGGTGCACGGCCCGTATTCTACTGCCGCGGATAATTCCGTTCTATTACACCCCTTTATTCGTTCGATTGGAAACGCGGTTTAAGCGGAGCGCGGCTCGCGCGAATTTAATCGAACGGCGAGAAAGAACGGGTCTCGCGTTTCCTTGGACGACGACGCGTCCCTGCATCGATACAAAAATTTGGTGCAGCTTGATAACGCGAATGACGAGAGGTTTTTTAATCTGAAAATCTAAAACAAGCGTCGATGATGTCGAGAGAGACGAAAAAATACGCGCGTAAAAATACGAAGGAAAAAATATCGCGCGTATTAAAAATTGGAATTGAAAACTGTTTTCTGTGTACAAAACCATACGATGAGTCCTTCCGAAGCGCGTATCGTTCCATCTAACTGAATATAAAATTCAGAATGAAATTTTCAATTTTTTTTTGCGAAAGCTTCGAAGAATTTAAATGCTTAAGCTGCGGAAATAGAATCTGAATTTCATTTACATTTTAAGTATTATCTCGTACGTAAATCCCTGATGAATGCGTAAACATTCGCAGTCTCCTGATAAAGCTTCAAATTTAATGCTAATTTCATTTAAAATTCTACAGTGACCCTTTCGCGCGCAGAATCTAGGAGCCCCCACTTTATACGCAAGGAGATCACAAAGTTAAATGACTAATAAATTTTACTAGAAACCCTTTGTAACATAATGACGCACTCTACAACCTACGCGCAGCACCAATTTTCTTTTGAGTCATGCATCTTAAAGCAGCCTTTGTATTCGCCATTCATAAATCCTGCTGCTCATCAAGCCCTATCGACGCAGGTTAATTCCAGTGTATATTAAATTTACCTATCAATGTCCATCGATGTCATTCCATTTAGACGTACGCGATCAAATTGCAATTAACCTTGCAAAAGGATTCCACACACAAAAAGAAGCAGGCGCACTTTTACTGAACGCGACACTCGCAGCAAGTGTCGTGAATTTTCGTTGGCACACACTGAACGCGTCCCTGAAAATCGTTCGCGAACGTCCCGCGAGTCCCTTCATCGACACTGCATTAAGCTGTTTGAAACAGCGGGCTCTGATTCAATCATTCGAACTTATTTGCCCGGCAGCGATCGTCCGATTCCGATTTTTTTCGTTCTCGTCACGCGCCAGCGAGCTCGCGCGTGAATTAGCGAATTCGAGCGCAGGCGGGAACGACTGCGTCGCTTTTTGAAGGTGTTATCGGGTTAACGGGTGGCTCGGTCCGCTGCGCGGAAACCCTGCCTTCGGACATTCGGCTGGAAATAAGCGATTCGTCGTGCACGGGCCATAAAACTCGGCGTGTGCACCTCATAAAAATATCCGGAGCCACCGTGCAAATAGATGCGTCGCCGTCGACAGGTCCAGGCTCTCGCGGCACCATTTTATTTTCGACCGTTTGCGCGTCCCACGGTTCTGAGTGGCATAATTCGAGATTAATCCCGCGAAAGCGCGCGAACCCTAGCTACGCGTGCGTCGCGATTCATTAATTCACGCCCGATTTCGCCCTCTATCTGACCGAAAACCCGCGTCGTCGTCGATCGTGTAATTCCTTAGGGTTGGGGGTGCGGACATTCGACGTCGAGGCTGATCTCGCGCGTTAACGCGTAAATCAGCGAGGTTTCAAGGGGAATTTGAAATCAGGTTAGGGGCGATCGTATCGTAAGCTGGATTCTCAAACAATCTGACGAGCAGATGCGTTATTAGTTGGCGCGTTGGCGGTTCGTAAATAAACCCGTTAAGCTTTGTTTCACTCGTGAAACTCGGCTGCGAACGCGCACTTGGCCCTCGAAAGTGATATTCGAGCGAAAAAATATTCATAACGATACGGAGCGGGACAGAAGACGGAGGGTGGGACGGGCGACACGTTTCACGAATGAACGACTCTCGTCCCGTGGCACGAATTCCGCCCCGTGTACGCGTATGACTTATTAATCCCTTTGCGACCCCGCAAACAGGAACTGTCGCGATGCATTTTAATTAAACGCAATCTCTACGCCGCGAAATCGATCGCCGCGCGGATGAGCAATCGCGAAAGCCGCGCGAGAAATGATGCAAAAATATCGTTCAATGGAACGATTTTCCAAAGGCCCGTCCGTGCCCGCTGTTCATCGGAGACGCTTTCGCGACTGATTTAAAATCGATAATATTTTACAATCAAATGGAACCAATTATACGACTGATTTCGAGATATCCGCGTTGCCTCACAAAGGGTGAACCGTTCGATGCGAGGGCGAACATTTGAACAACAATTTATTCATTTCACCGGGGCGACCCGATTACCCCTCGAGGTCGCTCGAAATTTAGTCGAGCGTCGAGTGTATCGCGAATATGTCGAATACGCGCGTGACGGAAAATCACGAAACCGTGCCTAACGTTAGGCATTAATAATCTCGGGACTCGACGGGAATCCTGCAGCCGTTGAACCTACCACCCCCTATATACGTGGCGCACTTCGTTTGTCTGCGAAGAAGCGTCGCGTCGCGGCGCCTCGTGAGCGCCAACTGACTCTGGCTGCGCCAAGTCGCGACAGCGTTTCGCGAAGTGTCGATTAATACTCGTCCGGGTAGACGCGTTTAATTTGCGACCAGAGACGGCGGGACATAATTCACTCAAGATGCTCGCACGCAACGGACCGGGGGTGGCGCGCGAGCAGAGGAACGAGCAAGCTCGCGAGCTCGAGGCGGCGGGGGGTTGGATGACGGGTGCTAGCGGCAGGTGGCGAGACTAATAGGACCTTTCTTAAGGTCGACTTCAGCCGGATCGGAATACGAAGCGGCAGCCGTTCGAACGAGAGAGAGAGAGAGAGAGAGAGAGAGAGGAGGACCTCGGGGGTTGTTAACGGAGGCACCACTTACGGTTATTACATCGGTTCGAACGCTCGGGTAATTAAGACGCGGCCGTTTTTTTTTTTTTTTCTCTCTCTTTTTGCGCAGCCAGGTTGCGATGGTAAATCACGACACGGGTCACTCGTCCGGCAGTAACGCCACTTTTCGTCACGGTGAACTTTCCGAACGATTGCCCCCGGTTTCACCTGGTAATTATCGTTTTCTCCCGGCTTCGATTTAATATTGCCTCTTACGGACGATAAACCCGCGTCGCGCGAGGAACGTTCGTCGAGTTGACGATCGCGCCGGGTTTATCTGGGATTATTGTTGGCGGTAAAGGATGCATTGAAACGCGAACGTTACGTTATCTTTGTGGGTATCGTGGCGCGGTGTAATGCGCGTTCCGATACTTTTGGACAGGGGTGTACGTTGATTGCTATCCTCGCGTCAGTTTGACAAATTAATGCGATTGTACGCGTCAGTTCCAGTTCCATTACACTTTATCAGCGGGTGTGTACATAATTTTCGCGACACTTCTCATATTTATTTCGTATTCCCGACTCCCTTTCTTTTTCTGCCGGAAAGCTATAAACCGGGGTTGAAAGTTGGTACTATTTAACCAGCAACCGCTTACAAAGCTTTCATGCCAGACAGCTTTGAAGGTTGGAAGGAAGTTCATGGAGTGGTGTCTCGTAAAAACGGTCCATAAAAGTGCCTGCTATCGTTCTGGAGTGCGTCTGTAACTGACATGGAGGTCCAGTCTACTACAAATATATATTTTACCGACGCCAGCGCAATGTGCCTCGGCAATACATTATATCGCGCTACGTGTTCTCGCACGTCAGAATGACATTTTTATTCGCATTTATTCAATTGCCCGTTGGAAACGCGACAGCCGGAAAGTTGTTTAATCAGGCACGAAGCGATGACGATGACACTGTAATCGTCGCGGAAATTTCATCGTACCGCGTATCTATGATTTATTTTATTACATAAGAAGATTTATATTTCCATACTGTCTCTTACTACTATTATTATTATTAATCTTTATCGTTAAATTTGGATACGTATATCAGAGTTCAGAAATTTTTATTCGAGGTAGAGATTTATGTCGGAAGCAGATACGCTCATAAAATATTTATGAAACGCTATAAAGAATACAGAGAAGGTATGGTAACATTTTTAAATACAATTTGGAGTACGAGGGAACCAGTAATAATATCTGTTAAAGTAAATGAGAGAATACTACCTGAAATCCCGTGGAAAATACGCTGGCGTTCAAAATCAAAGGGTGCGAGCCACATATTCGACAAGATTGGCAGAGTTTACCGATTGAAAGCTGATAAACGATACATATGTTAATTATATAGATGCAGGAAAATCTGGCTCGACCACGTTCGACTGACATACCAGCGTAGGTTTGCGGAGCCGCACTGCATACCAAAGTGACCGAAGATAATAACAAGCCAAAGTAAACCGATATCGATCGTAAGTTACACACAGCTGAATCGAGTGCCGGTGTACCGAATACTCGGCAAATAATTCACTAACCTCGTGCGCAAACAATACCCGTAAATTTGGTATAAGCTTAAAGTCTAAACCGGATAAACTGAACGTAACTGCATAGTTCGCTAAGCCGATCGAATTTTTCGTCCGATAAAATAGCTGAATGATCGATCGAGCGATTCTGTCACTGATAAAACGACTCGTACTGACATATTTCACGTATAATAACGAATCCTTTGCACGCGCAACAAAAGTCACGATTCTAATGTACGAACGATGCAAAAATAATTCGCTGAAGGTGCGAACAAGCGTCACGATCGAACGTTATCCTGGGAACGGGACGACGACTAGTCAACAGCGATTTCGCGAGCGGAAACAGCATTTTCGAGGTGAAATAAAAAAGGAAGGCAAAAGGAGAAAGAAAAAGGAAAATCAGAGTCGAGCAGCAAAAAGCGCTCAGCGCAGGAAATAGAGAAGGCGACTCGATGCTGAAAGGAGGATCGCGGTCGGCGCTGGCGGGTGTATTAAGACGCGAAAGGGAGGAGAAAGAGGCACGCCACGTATCGCCATCGGTTTCGTTCGCCCGGAGAAACTGCGAAATTTCCCCCGATGCTTTTAACGATAAACACGACGCGCCCCTACCGTGAATGTTATCTCGCCACCTGTCAACCCTCATACCCACCGCGAGCGCAGCCTTATATTCAGCCTTAACGTTGCACTTACCGGGCTATCAGATGTTACGCCCGAGACGTTAAGGCGCCGTCTCCCGCAGATAATTTGCGTGTAGAAACGCCGAGTGAAATTCACGCCTCCGCGAAATCAGCGTCTGTCACGTGTCGCGCGACGACAGACCTTGGATACTTAATTGCGTGTCAATAATTCCTGGGGTTGAAGCCCGTGAGCGATCCGATATGGATCTTTAATGGACGAAGGGGTAAGGGTTTATAGCGAACTTTACCCCTTCCAAATCGCGACGAGAGGAAAGCGTTCAAATGTCTCTACGCCACCTTGCTTTCGCGCTAATTTTTAACTAAGTTGTTAATGTTTTAAATGAATAACTTTTGAAATTGAAATCATTTTTATAGAAGCAGTTACGCGCATTGAAGTTTATAAAATAACGCGATCGTCCTACAATCGCATTCTAATCTCCAAGTTTCAGTATGCAACTGGTTCGGTAACTACGAGAACGTCGACGTGGACGAGGTTCCCATCCGTGCTGCCGTGTGCACATCGAGATCGTAAAGGGGGTTCATAAAATTATCTTCGTTAAAAATAGGAACTTTTATGAAGCCACCGCGGTGGCCGTCGTAAATCACTCGATTACACGGACCAGAAGGAATCTCGTAACGTGGATTCCTGGGAAATCGTATTTTTTCAAGACACCGTAATCCACCAGGCGGACGAGGGGGCGGCACATTTACGCCATCGAGCGGGGCCCATGCATTTTTTCGAACGTGCATTAGCGCCGGGTAAATAGCTTTATAGAGTAACGTCGCTGGATTTTTTTCCCACCAGGAGCAATTAATTCCGCGCTCTTTTGATGCGCCTGTATAAATTACGTCTCCGTTCTGGCGCGCGCTCTCAGGCAACCGCTCGGAAAGGCTGACTGCATTTTTTAATGCATCCAAAATTTAACGCGCCGCCAACCAGAAGCAGGACAACGGCGGTAAAAAGGGAAATAGGACGCGTACGGGCGAAAGTGTTATTATTAACGTTGAAACTTGAGTTGGTTACTTTCGGGTAATCCGGATTGCCTTCGGGACGGCGGGGCGAGCTGCGTTTGTTCGTGTTCGCAGCGGCGAGAACTTCGAGAACTAATATTATGACTGGGCGAGGTTTTGCAGCGTACATTTTCGTTACTTTGGAACTAGGCAACGAAGAATAACCAGTGGTAACCCTATACGTCGATGGTTACTTGTCGCGACGGTGGTTTCGAATTGGAAAATTCCACCCCGTCGAACGGTGCGTGCAATAGCTTCGAAATGGAAGACGATTTTTCGTGACGCGAAACGTACAACGGTAGCCATGTTTCGTTATCCAAAAGGGAATTGAATTTCACATGGCGTAAGTTAATTCTAGCAATCAAGAGCAGCTTCACCCCGCCGCGACGCTACATAGCTGCGAGTCGCCAGGGGGATGCGAGAGCCTCCGCCACCCTTTGCCTTCCTCTCTTATCTACATTAATCTTCTCCCCTATCGGGACGCGGGCGCGAAAGAAAATAAGATTGATGAGCAACGTGGCTTAATTAATGCGAGGCGTCCAATGTTAGAAAGGTACATCGAGCAGCCGCGGCCGGGGCTGAAGTGAACAGCGGCTTGATTCATATTTGAAGCCGGATCTTAATGGCATTGTCGACATTCCGTTCGCCGCTGGACGTCCGCCCTGACGGTCAGCGCGATGGAATGCATTTGGGTCGCGTTTAAATTGTGGACAACGCGCGGATAAAACGTGGAAAAGTGGAAAGACGCTCGTGTATCGTTCAATGGCAGATGCGAACGTCGTTGCGTCCCGATCGTTCGTTTCTCCTGACCTAAATACTACCACGTTCGTTCCACTTGTCGCGATCAAGATTTTCGAGAACCTAGTCGTGCGCTGCTCGAAAATTACTGTTCAGTTTTACGTGTAATCTTTTCTTCGTGGGTACCATTTGTAGGTATTCGATGCGGTGGCTTTAAATTCGTTAACTTACAGGCTCTGAATATTAGAGATCGGAACGAAGAGGATGGAAAAATCGGGTGGCGTTTCCATTACCGCAATTTATAAATCATAAGCTTCGCCCACAGTTTACCATAAAGAAACACAATTTGCTGTAGGACGTGTCTGTTTGGACACGAGTAACCTATTAATAATTTTAGCTGGTTCTCATTCCTCCTCGGCCTCTTGCTCGAGCGCCGTGTAACTGAATAAAGAACCGAACGCGATACAATGAAAATTGAATGCAAATATCGTTGACCCAAAACGAAAGAGGAGCAATCAGTTTCGCGATGAAAACGGTGAATGGAATTACCAGGACCGACGAAAGGAGGCTATCGAAATATCCACGGATTATGGGGAGACGGGGATGAAAATCATTGGCTTCGTCCCAATAAAGATGGATCGATCTAACGACACGCATTATCGTGCCCCCGTATCGTTCACCAGAATACGAAACGATTCTGATGACAACCCTGTAAATCCATTCTTCCAGCGTCCGTGTTCCTTCGTTTCGAATTCCGTTGGAAATCTTCCGATTCATCGAATCGCATCTGACGAAACGATCGACAAATTTCTGTTCTTATACGTCAATTTTACAAATAATACGAAAAAGAACGATATCTCAACGTTGAGTCGTCTTTGAACGCGTAAATTGTGGCAATGTTCGCTTCTTCACTTATCGAGAACAAGCAGAGCCGCCATCATGATACATTCTTCATGGCCAAGTAATTTACAAAGGGTGCGATCAAGCAGAGCTTACGAGCCACAGATAAAGCTTCTTCGGTCGTTCAAACGAGGGTGCAGGCTGGTTGTGATCCGCCCAAGCTCACAATTATTACCGCGGACAACATAATACTGACGTGCCAAGGCAGCGAAAACACGAATGCAACTGAGTAGCAAGCATAGACACGGCAGTGGAAACTCTCTTGGAGAACAGGGTTAACAGGAATGATGACAAGAATTCACGTCACGAAAGATGGCCAAAATCTTTCTCGTAACTCATCAAGTTATTAACAGTTTTTATACATACATCTGTTGTGGTATTCAAATTATCACCGAGCGCAAAGAGAGCGCACCGAGATGTAAAGAGAAAACTTTCGACCTCGAAATACTTTTCACAATCTGTAATCCTCGCGCAAAAACCTCCCGTTGTTACAACAGAAACACGTAAGCGATTCTGCGAAAAAGAAAGGAAGTTCATTTCCGTAAATTTCCACCGTTACACGAAAACAGTAAGCTGTACGAACGAAAGTTCCTTCGAAATAACTGCAAGTATCAAAGAAGGAAGGGAAGAAAGGAGAAAGGGAGGGATACCTTAACATCAGGCGTCCGTGAACACGTTGTACTCGCTCTTGTAGCGATGTTAATTATAGTTTAAGAGTTTCGCGCCTATTTACTCGTGGCCGCGGCGGCAAAAACAGGACGCGCGTAATGCCTTCCGAACTTTGATTGCGTACGTCGACGCTTCCCCAAGAGTTGCGAATTCTCCTCTGGAGGTCGCGTCGCCCAGTTTTATGCAATCAGGCGGTCCCAAATCCTCCCTGGCGTTGAAACTGTAATTCGAAGTTTGCGCCGTTGCGCGCGCAAGCACGCGCGAAAATCCAAAGAGGCTGATCGGATGAATAATTACCTCGCGTCGTTACCCAAAAATTACGATCATCCCTCTTAACTCTATAAGAGACACTTAAAGTTACGTCGATTATCTTCGAGGCTCAACAATTTCGACGCAAACCCGACCACTCGTGCGAGCGTTTAACGTGCAATAAGCTATTGCGGAGTCGCAATACGGTGGAGTCGCGTTAACCAACCTCGAACCATTTTCCAGCGACGCGGAACGACACAATGGCACGCGGTGGACAGAAAAAGCAACCTCGACTGTGTTGCGTCCAGCGCGGCCAAAACTGGCCGCACTTTTTCTCTAAAGGACGGCGTTTCGGGCTAGACGAGCGACCAAAGCGTAAAAACATTTGGCAATGAGTCCAGGAAGGCGACGTTCATGAAACGGCAACGCGAAACTTTGGGGGTAACACGCCGTTCACCGTTTCTGCCGTTCCAGCTCGCGTAAAACCCCGCAATAAAGGCGCGGCGCTTTTGTGAACAAGTGCCATCGAAATGCAAAGCGTCCGTAGCGGACAGCTTTCGAGATCGGAAGTTGGCTAATACGCACGTGAGTCTTAATTTTGTGGGTGGACGATAACATCCGGTAGACCTATAGCTGACAACCGAATTAGAAGTGAAGAGTAAGTCGGTATCGAGTATCCCACACGATGTTCAGCCGGAAATGGCGAACCCGTATAGGTTAGAAAAGCGGTTGATAACCGTGGAATAATTTACTCACTCGCCCAACGGTCCGTGGAAAAGATACGGGGCCTCTAAGAAGAATCGTGGAGAATGTAAGATGCATAAATCTTGCTCCCTCTGCAGGTCACTGCTTTAACGGCGAGTAAGCTTTATCTTTGATACACCCTCGGGATTCGGAAAACGGGTTTCCCTGTTTCAGGTCAAGTTCCGTGGCGATTGTACGGTCCTGACGCGCTGTTTCCGCGGATAAATTGGGGAGGTTGTTGCACAGCCGAATATTGCGTAGAAATCTTTAATTACCCGTCGACTAATAATCCTTTAACTCGTGCCACTTTTAAGCCAGTGGCTGTTAGTTACGTTTGATCTCGAATTAATTACTTTCATGCGTTGCGCGTGGTTACCATTTATCAGATGGAAAACGGTCGACGTTCAATTGCGAAACCATGCAGTGTCCCGTGAAAACGATTGAGATGTCTAAAGGTGGAGTGTGCAGAGAGAAATTCGATAATTCTATTTGAGGAACGAGGCATGCCTCCCTTTGTAAAATCTTGCCTTTGATGTGAAAACGCTTCAACACGATTTGCCAAAGAACGTAGCATTCGAATGTCTGCCTAAAACCGAATATTCTACTTGTACATGTTTTCGCACGCTGGTAGTTACCGTCAGCATCGTCGCACATTTTGTGCGCGTGTATAAAATTGCTTGTCTTTCCGAATCTAACTTTGAAATTTTAGTCGTGCAATTTTATTGGCATAAATACTTGTAACTCTATCATCTGAATAATTTTTACGAGCGCGGTACGAACCAGATTTCAGACCAATTATATTACATTTTTATCTTCCACTTCGTGTAATTCTACATCTTTCATGAATGATATCGACACGAGTGATAATTATTTCGTAAATGTCCCCCTCGTTGATATTCGATTTCTTCTCGACTACCATCGACGTAACCCAAAATCGAGAATAACCGATTCATAATCACGCGAACGCGGCTATCTGTTATTCCAACACCAACCACTCCGTTCTGACTTGTCGGTCAAAGAAACGACAATTTAAATGATCCATCGCTTCCGCGAACCTGGACGGCGCCGTTTTCCGCGCCGTTCGCGAAAGTGAGAAATGGTAAAGCGGAAGCATAAAGCGTGTCAAAGAGTCTCTTAGCGTTGCCTCGATTCAAATAAAGCGCGTATTTTTCTAAGAAGGGAACGTCAGACGTAATACCAGTTTTTCTCGCCGTTCTACCTTCGACGATTCTTCGCCAGCGACGACGATTCGACAAGATTTTCCTTTCATCTGCGCACCCTTCACGGCTGCGTAGGTGTTTTCTTTGCAACTCGCTCTGTTCCGCCAGCAGGCAAACAGACTTACACGCAGTCTAAATAGAAGGCCTGCTCATTTCCGTGGAAACGAACGCGCGCTGAAAGTTCTCTCATCGAAAATAGCGGGACCATTTTACGTTCCGGTATCGGCGTTCTCTGACGGGCGCGCCTTCGAGAAATGGTGTTTTAAAGCGCACGGGAGTTCGACGCTCCCCGGAAGCACCTTTGCTACTTTCGCGCCTCTGTGTCAAACGATTGCTTTCGACTACGACGTTTCGCCAGTCTCGTACTTTAATATTCCCAGTTTCGATATATTTAAATCGAAGTTCGATGGTTCAACGATTAAATAAACTTACGAAATGAGATCTTTATCGATCTAGATCAACGTTAAAAATGATCAGTCTTAGAATCAGTCGAGCACTCACGATCGACGACGAGAAGCGATCGAGCATTAAATACCACCGCTAATCAGCCTCTCTATTTATTACCCTCAATAGAGTCACTTAACAGCAGACAGTTTCCCAATACTCTAATTGCCCTTCTGTTTCTTTGGGAACGAAATAATCGCGGGATACCGCGGGTTATTCTGCCATAAAACATCCAACGAACCCCCGGATCGCCTCGTGGCTTTCGCATCAGATTTAACGTCAATATTTCGTCCACTTTTTGCGGCCGCCGGTTTTTGCACCCTCCAGGATTACCATAATCGCGCGCTTGACAACGGACAACCTGTTTTTTACCGTCGAAAAAATTGTACAATATTTCGCGGTCCGCAACCACGAGATAAGGGTGCAACTGCATTATCGCCATTAAATATTTGACCAGTTGATCTCACGATTCAAATCGTATCTACTTGGAGGTATCTAAAGGATGCAGAATATTGTGCTGCGACACAACACGGATCGTATCGACGAATACGTAAATCGTTTGAACCCATTCGACACTTGCGGACAGTAGTACACAGCTAACAAAAGTTCCTTGAACATTCGTAACGCAGGGTGCGCTTGGATGATCAGGAAGAGAGTCTTTTCTTTTCTTGCAAACACTCTGACTTATGGCGCCGCCGAAAAGCTTTTAAAGTCCCCTCTAATCGCAGGTCCGCTGCGCGAGTTTCCTCGTTTCTCTTGCTTATCCCACATCCGATAACCTGGTGCTCGATTTTTCAACGAGCTGCGGTTTTCTTGCGACTCGCGACGCGACGCATCGTCGTTCCACCCCTCTCGCGTGAAACCATCCCTATCTTCGAGCGTCTCGCGAGAACAATCGCGCTCAGAACTGCTTGCTCGATGCAAACGATGGTTACGTTGCAATCGAGATTGTTTCGATTGAAATTTCCTGACTTTCCTCGCAGTTACGATTTGATTAATTAATAGAAGTCACTCGTAATCGATAATGTGTCATTCTATCATGAACTGCCTGAAATTTCACTTCGTTTCACAATGAAGCTCATAATTCAGACACTAATGCGATTAAGATATTTTTGCGCGTGCACGCGATTCATTAATCACGCAATTAATCCAGCGCTGAAGTAACAGAGTGAACACGAGAAAAACTTTAAGAGCAGGTGTTCCAGGAGAGTAAAGGGAGATGTGGACGTTGAGATAACGTTAAGATAATTAGAAAGAATAGAGTAAGTTAGAGTAACGCGAAAGTGCTGGAGGAACGAGTCTTTCGTGTTTAGCGATCAAAATATGGCCTCGAATTTTGCGTAAATTCATTCTTTGGATGCATCGTTGAGACCAAAAAAGGAACCATGCACTTTCAAGGGAGAGCCCCCATTTGGGAATGGAGCCATTTACACGTCCTGCAAATGCAGTACACCATTAACGGACAAGATTTAGATGCCTCTACCTTAAAGTAGTCCGATATCCAAGGATGGTAGCCGCCAGACGATTTGTAAATAAAGTAACAACATTTTACATCGATCCTCGGCTAACTTCCGATCGGATCAAAGGCGCAGAAGCGAACCTCAAGTCAATGGGCCCAACCGTGGACCGAATGAGTAATTAATCTCGCCTAATCCTTCTATCTGCATAAGCCCAGATTACCGACTACCTGGCGAACGAGACATCGATGAAGCTTAGTTAAACTAAGCCACTAGATGGAAACAAGGCTACACTTATCTGGCGCTGTTTTCGAACTGCGCATATTAAAAGATTAGATCATGCGACTCGCCACGCAATATCGCGGATCGGTAGTTATATAACACGTAACATTTTTCTTGCGATAGAGCTTTGCAATCGAATCGTTTCGATCTTAATGCACGCCTCACGATTGCCTTTGAGTTACAATTTTGAGATAATTTTGAGCATTCTTAGAAAACATTTTGGGGAAATGATTTTGGGACAGTACAAAACTCGACTCGTTGTAATGTAACAACAGCAATCTATATTCTAAATTCTATTTTTTTAACGTTCTCACTGGTCGCGGTCTGAATGTCCCTTTTTGTCTTGGCTCGTGCCTTTTTGGGCAACTCCCTACCTCTTCTCTTCATGGAGGCGAAACTCCAAGCGAAGGGTGGAAGAGATTTCCTTCCCACGGAAGTTGAAGACGCTGGAAAAATAATTGTTTATTGATTTTTCAAGTCGACTCGGTGGCTCGACTCGAAATTTACGAACTGCGAGGAAAGCTCTCCGCTCGAAGAGGTTTGGGTCCTCGCACGCTACAACATGAACGATAAACGCTTAAGGCGCACCGCGTGTACCAATTTGAAACTACCGTGCAATCGCACAGACCACAAAATCACGAACGAATGCGGTTTTTTTCAAGACTCGCAGTTTCCTAACCGTAGACATCATCGATGGGAGCGAACGTTTCGTCCGCGCGTCGCCATATCAAGCTCCCATTTATATCTTCCGCGGTTTCGAAACGCGAACGTCTGCCAATAAATCGCCGCGTTGTGAAGCCGCGATTTCTCGCGCGGCAAGCACGCTGCGATCATCGCGCTCGACCGGAGATTAATAATGGATATCGCCGACGAGTCCTAATTCAAAGTGCATGAGTAACGATCGTGCTCTTAATACCGCGAGGCGACCGATGCCATATCGACTGTCAACGTTACTTCCGTTATTAGCAATCCGATAGAGGCGACTGAACGCTGTTGGCTGATGGTCGAACCGGCTAAAACGGCGATAGAAATGATTCCTCGGTTTTAAATCGGTTGAGGGAAAAGAAAACTGTTTAAGTGCCATTTCCTACTCTGACCATACGTAAGTTTAGTGCACAAGTAAAGCACGCAAATAAGAATTCTTTTGCGTTAACCATTTTTTATTTTACACCTCAAGAAATGTCCCTATTGAACTTAATGAGTTTCGTGCTGAAACCACCCCCGTGCAATCTATGCGATAACCAAGCAATATTCAAAGCTGTCAAACAAACTCCTCAAAAGCTCCGCTACGAACAATAGCGTAGAAACTATCCAGAAACAAGTGCTATTGTTAAAAACTTCTCTTGCTTCTCATTAATTCGTCTTACCGACAATCAACCCTGTGGGTATCAGTCACGCGTAACGTCCATCTTTAAACGCCCGCAGCGCGGAACCCCACGTTTAGAGGGGTGCGCGCAAAAACTATGGCCGCTTTGATAACGCACACGTACCTAGCCACGTCCGCGTGCACCCGCACAGGGACGCGTAGTATCAATTTGCCGGCAACGATTCCGCGGCCGTGCGTCGAACTTGCCCCGCCATGCGTGAAATTGCGACCGCCGCGCCCCGGGCTATCGGACAACGGGGCGCAACGGCCGAAATTTTAATTTGCCATTTCCAGTCCGCGTGCCACCGGTGGAATTTAGTTGCGCGTAAAGATCCAATGGTCTTTTGATCGTCTAAGGCAACAGAGGAATTTAATTTGGCCGTCTGGCTTCGCGTCAACGCACCCCAAACCACCCCCGCGTTCGCCGCGTCTTCAATTGGAAACGTTTTCTTTACGCCCGCACGCCTCGCGCAACGGTCGTGCGAACAGTCGTCGTCTATCTCTTTGCGCGTTCAGCTGATTCACCTGCCGTTTTTATCCGCCTCGATGATTCCGATGTTTCCCTACGATTGTACAGCGCGAACGCATTCCGCGGCCTCAATGGACGGACGACTTCGCGTCAGCGTCACGCGAGGCGTCAAAACCATCGAGGTGACCTGTAAACCGCCGAACACGGCACTCGTCGACTCATGCTTCCCGAGGGATGTTACGGAAAACAACATTCCCGCTTATGCAACGAAGTTCTGTGGCACTGACCGCATTCAAACGAGTCGATTACTGACGAACGACCATAAACGTGCACCGTCGTGAATCCGAAGTGCGGGACGCTTTGCCAAAGCTGGATCCGGTCGTCGCAGTTTGTCTCGCATGGATAATTATGCCCGGTGACGTGCAAACATACAGAAGCGACGATTGCGGTCCTGTCGACCTCAACGGTGAACAAACGAGAAGTAGCGACGATGGACGCGGACATTCTCGATTGAACAACCGCTTGCCACTTCGTTCGTGCCAGGCGTTTACGTCGACGGTCGAAATCGAAGCGGAAAAGACTTTTCCACCGACGAAAAATTCCGCTAAAACGTATTTACGCGACTGGCGACGGAGGAACGACAGAGGAGAAGAAAAAACCGGGGAGGAATTCGTTTCGCGAGCCGATATTGCCGCGAATGATGGGAAACCTTTGTGGCGGACGCGAACGGTTAGAAAGATTTGATTGGGACACCGTGGAAACGCGGTAGGCAAGACTACGCGAGCGGGTAAACGAGCCAGCGGAACCATTGAATATTCACATGGACAGATGAACCGAACGGGAACCATCGGTGAATATTCAAAACGTCCGCAGCGGCGATAAAAGTTATTCCGCCTGTGGGAGACGTCGTGTCTCCCGGAATCATCGTCATCAAGATAGCGATCAGACGTCGCATTGATTGCGTGATGAATACGACGATACGAGACAAGTCGGGGGTGCGAGCTTCCTCGAACAGGAATGATTCATGCGGCCATCAAACGGAATGGTTGACTGGGGAGGGAAAAATGCTTCGTTTAACTCTTTGAACGCTGCGAACTGTCCGAAACCAAGCTTGCATTATACGCTGCTTACTTATTCTTGCGAATCGAGCACAGAGATGATGCGAGAAACAAGATGGCTTTACTTTCTGTGCAAAGGTAGAGTAGTAACACTCTAATCGTCAGAATCTTGGCTTCCTGTGACGGCCATTATGGAGAACGTAGGGTGTTCTACGAGTTAACGGAGTTATCCGTAGTTCGCTTGCTTGTTGAGAACGTCGAAGACGAAAATATGAGAAACATCACGATGTGAACTAGAAAAAAAGCCTTAGAAATATTTATCCGTATTGAATAGTTGGTTATTGTTGTCGCATTAAATGATTACTCGCAGAGTCAAACACGAGGCGATAATTTCGAAAGCATTAAAAATCCTCTACTTCTATTTAACGTTCGACTAGTTGAATCCACCTTTACCACAGCTGAAAAGTTGTTCTAATAGGGAGTAAGTATTTAATCCTCTTACACGGAGAATAACGCGTCGATTAAACGGTTAATTGAACATCGCCGGATTTCGAGGGACTGAGGCGTGTACGAGAACAGGTGCATTATGTTTTTAGACGAGGAAACTTCCGGGAATATTGTTTTAGGATGACAGAGGATCATTTTATGGGCCGCGCTCACGGAACAAGGTCGTGCAAGAGTACGGTCGACAATTAAATAATGAATATTTATCCTCGATAAAAAAAAAAGTAAAAAAAAAAAAAAACACGCATATCGACTCTTAAATTCGTAAAATTGCGTCTCGAAGGGTTAACCTCGAACAAACCACGCCTCGTAAATCTCGCGAGGGAGAATAAAGCGAGCACGACGGAACAAAAGGAGCGATACTTTTTTTCCGTCAGCCGAGGTTGATCGATCCCAGGGACTTATGCTCGAAGTCGTTGGCAGGTATAGAGAGCACAGAGAGTTGGATGTTCGAACGAACGCCTTAAGGGCATTTCACCATTGGCAACGGACGGGATTAGGGTGTTCGAACAGTAAGGGGAGCCGTACTCACCGGTCGACGTAATCAACTGAATGAGCAAGTGACTCTAGAGAACCGCGTAAGCCCGTCGCCAGCTACGGAGGCTCGGTCCTCTCCAGTGTGGTCATCTGAATAAACCATGAGTGGCGCCTTAATGACGGAATCGAAGCTACAAACGGCCGTGCCGTGCTTGAATCGGCCGTGCGACGACGGCGTAGGTGACAGAGATAAATTGCGGGTACGTTCTACGACGTGTTAGCCGAGCTTACATCGGCCTCTGACTCGATGCAACGTTTAAGCGTGACTGGCCGCGAGTCGCGTGACACCGTGAAAATTATCGTACGCGGCTCGTTTCGTGGCCAGCCGCGATTTTCGTTGCGTATCGGGTGCGTGTTAAAGAACCGATCATTAAGGATCGTTAGAAATTGCCCTCGGAGGGCCGCGATTACGCGAGCCGGGTGGACGCTCGGACCGGCGCCATTTTATGGCCGGCAGGGAAATAATGGCGTAATTTGAGCGCGAGTATACGAGTTCCAGATCGAGTTTTGTACGAGTTGCTTTTTACACGACGGATAAAATGATCGATCTTCGTTACTAGAGTGGGTGTAGAAAAATGTAAACCGACGCCGCGTTGCACGCGTGAAAAATATCGACGCGGCTGGTATTTCTATCCAAGAACCGCGCACAGTCGATCAAAACCATGCAAACTACATCGGAGACAAGAAATACCGATCCGAATTCCACCCTCGACGACATCGCGTCCCACCCCTTCCACGTGGGAACGCGCAACAGCAAGTAAACAGAGGGACACAACGGGGACACAAAAGATCCTCATTTAAATAGATTTCTTTCGCGATGCACACACGCGAGCCAGTTCCAGCCAGTTGTAATTAATTGCGAGCCGTGCGATCCTCATTAACTGGGAAAGTTCATATTGCTTAAATTACCGGCTTAATTGTCTTACACCGGTCCGCTTTGAAACATCAACGCTCCGAGTTCACTAAAGCGGCGACTTGTTCGGAAACTTCCGGTTCCACCCTCGCCACCCTCGCTCGGCCCACTCCCCGGCTACGAAATAATTAAAATACTTCAATTAGTCGGCTGCCTACTTTCCCGGCTCAAGTTCGTTTCCTTCGCGTCGGATGGAGAACGCGTTCGAACGGGCCCAGAAAAACTCGCCCCTATTTTTCGCGCGCACCCCGTTTCGAGAAGGGCGGACCGTGTAATCCGTTTACATGGACGAGATCGACTGCGTTCGACGGTTGCGCAAATATAAACAAACGGGGGATCCGGGCTCTCTGTCGCCAGTCGGAACGCAATAAGTCCCGTGAAACACAGCCGAGCTTTCTTTCGCCAAGGGTAAACACTTTCTTCCGCGGTAAATTGCGACGAATTGTCGCGCGAACGCTTCTGTTGATTCCCGTCACGGCCACCAGCACGCTACGGGAAATGAATTTACGATGCAGACGCTGGTCTTGTAAAATTTCACTGAACTTCCGTTAATTACACCGGTCGCTCGGTCCTCCGCTCTAATTTGCATTCTTGCGCTTTTGCAAATTCGACGAAGCTGGAAAGTCAAATTTTCTATTACGTTTAATTGAAGTATGTATAGATTATGAACCGCTTACTCGATTATGAAAATTTCGAATACGAATTTATTAGGAATGCTCGATTGTTAGTATTTTTGGGATTGGAGCAAAATAATTTATTCTTTCGCCACTTTTCACCTCGACATAATTTAAATAGAAAAAGGTTCGTAATACGTTAGTTTATTTCAGCGGATAAAGAACAATTTATAATGGATTGTACGCTTTCGCGTAAGTTTTTAAAAATCAATGGCATAATATACAACACATCGCGCAATCGTTAATATACAGTCGTTGGGAGTGATATTTTAATTTTTAACGACCCAGCCAGAATCTTCTATCGAGTGGCGCTGAAATGAAAATATAAAACGATGAGAATCTGTATAATTGAACGAAATAGAATAGCGAGGATAAAAAGCAGAACAAACGGATAAGCACTTAACGAATAATTGATGGAGACCATTAGCAAGGTGAATTCTGAATTGACTCTTCATTAAACGAATAATACGATGAATTCACTGCGGACAATTTCACTGCTATAAAAACAGATTACACTCCCGCCTCGATGAAATCATTTGCGTTATATCAAGCATCAACGACGTATTATTTACCCCTTAATTAACACCCCCGCCCACCCTCCCTATTTCACTTCATCTTATTACTTAAATACTAATATGCTACAATATAACACAACTAAATAGTAACATATGAAATCGAGCGAAAAAATATCCTACAAAAATCCGTCCGAACGCATCCGCGTCCCCTTCGATTAACCTCTTAATTTACCATCCGTCCGTCGACCGTCCAGGACTCGTTCAGCCCGCAGCCACCAACTCCCCCCAGACAATCCACGGAGACCAGACGTCCTTTTACTTTCGCAGCGCGAAACAATTAACCGCCGACGTGGGTTACGTATCCCGTCGGCGCACGGTCCGACTTGCGGGCGCCAGCGTATATTACGGGCCAAACTCAAACATAATATCCCGGGAAGCACTCGTAACTCCATTTCACGGGGGCAGCCGTGGAACTCGCGCGTCAGCCGCGCCGACTCGGCTCCAACCCCCTCGCGGTCCCGCTCCGCCGTCGAGGCCGCGTTTTGGCCGCACCAGTTTGACAGGTGTTTAATATTACTTGAAACTTTTCAGCCGCGCCCAGCGCCGGCGATGCTCGCGCTCGCCCGTGACGAATGCGTGCTGGCCGCGAAAAAAAAGGGGGGGGGCGGAAAAAGGGGGGAAAAAAAGGAAGAACGAAAACGCAGAAGCGACGCGTTTGACCGCGCGCCGCGGGCGAATATTTTCAGGACATGCGTCACCGGTGACCCGGGATTTTCGCGCGACCGATTTAAGCCAGCCATCTTCCTCCGCCCCCGGGCACCAGCGGTCCCGTGGTTTTTGTCCCCGGCTCTGGCTCGCGGTCCGTCTGATCGTCGCTTAATCCGTGAATTATGTTGCGCGACGGAACGTAATTTTCGTCCCGCTTTTTGTAGGCAATTCCGCAGTGTACTGGCTTTTACGAGCTGTATGGGGGTGCGTTCTGAGACGACGTCGGCTGCGTTCGCTAACGATAATGGGGATGGTTCGGCCGGAGGGTTGGATTATGTAATTGGTACGGTGGCGGAGGATAAAAATGTTTGCGACGCGAATGCAACAGTGCTGTTTTGCGATTGTTTACGATGAAGCTTGTGTTTGGTGGAGACCTGCTTCAATTATTGTCGCTGTAAAGAGAACGTGAGAGAGGGTAGGAAGGAAAAAGAGAGGGAAGAATCATCGGTAAGGCTACCTAGCAGACCCTGTCTTAGACGCTGGGATGGTAGGGATAGCTCAGAATTTCTATTATATAGAAACGAAGTAGGACACGGAGTGGCGAAGACCGCCACAACGCTATACGATGAACGCTATTTCCATTGAACAATTTTATTCACGTCATCCTCGGAGAAAAGTAGAGGAAAAGAATTCAGTGCGGACTAATTTTCGTGTTCTGTAAAACGATCGATCCTCTTAATTGCTAGGTGCGCAATTTACACCGTGCCCTATCGACGTTAAAGCGTGTCAAAGGCGTTCGAGTGGAAATGTCTATTCATCGACTGCCGTCGTCTCTTCGCAGTTATGCAATCAGCGTAGTTATAACTTTGCATGTTCCGCCGACGCAACGAGATGAACGTAACGCGATCTAAAATAGTTGTAAACCGGGTAACGACGTTCCGAATGTTTGTTCCTCGACTGAAAATCCCCCGTAGGAGGGTAAACTTTTCCCGCCAGTCGCGAAGTGCCGTTTCGTGTCGCCTTTAACGCGAAAAGTAATTGACGTTTTGGCAATTCGGGTGTAAGCGTCTTACGGTGGCGAGAACGGCGAAGCTATTACATCGTGTAGGTGTTATCGACATCCATCGTGAGACTTCTTTTCTGGTTCGGGTACCCTTTGCCAGGGCTCGCTTTATCGACCTATCAACGCGGTGAATTGAGAAGTATTGCGGTATTAAGGGAATTGAGATGAATGCAAGGAGGGAGAGAATAGTGTATTAATGTATGGTAAAAATTGACCGAAATCAAAGAACTTTTTCTGACGTTGTTCGACAACGAGTTGCTTCGTTTATGTCGTCGCGTGGTATAAAACAGTTTAGCGCAGACGATGTACGAGTTTCTAACAACCATCCGAGACAGAGAAGAGATACGAATTGACACCATGAGTCAGTGTATTACAGTTAAGTAAAATCTGTAACAGTTAAAATCGAAAGGATTCTTTTCTATAACCATTGCTCTCGCAGTGAACTATGTTGTCCAAAATTAACATGGCGAACCGCGTCACGTTGAAGTTGCGTACCAGTGAAGTAAACTCGTAAAACGGTAAAGAATGAAACAAATATTCAATATGGTTACCAAATGTAACGTCATTTGTTATCGTATTATCAATAGCATGACTGTGTTATCAATAATTATCGAAACTTACTTTGTGAGTTATAGAGTACTTCTGTATGCATTATTTTAATTAACCTGGGCTCCGTAGATAAACCTCGTATTGCGAAGGTTGTTTAACGGCAGTGAGCGTCGAAAAATTAGCGTATACCGCGACATACAACTTCTCGCGAGGAAAATTTGAAATTCTCGAAAAGCTTTCGAGCGAGCATTGTGCGTTTCCATTGTTCACCACTATTCTTTAAATTACAATTATAAATCACAAGACCACTGTTAATATCCAATATAATGTGTTCATAAGTGAAAGGAAGTGCCTATCAAATGAATGCTGTGAAACAAAGTACGAGGGAAGTGTGTGTACGTTTGTTCTCTAACAAAACTCTGTGAAATATTCAAGAAATGAAAGTGTTCGTGCTTGTACTCTTGACAATAACATGTTTACTGTTGCTAGCTAGTAGGAGTCCAGTGAATTGTGGAAAGATATTATTCATAATGTTAGGATCACTCTATAGCCATCAAGCTCCTTACCGTGGCCTGCTTCAAACGCTACTAAAACGTGGCCACGAAGTAGTTGGTGTAACGTCGATACCAATGAACGACACATCGACCGCCAATCTCACGGAGATCGACATGAACGTCATACACGATATAGCAAAGAAAGTCGGGAAAGATGTTCTATTGAACTACCACACTTTGACGCCCTACCAAAAAAGCAAGAACTTGTTTCGTTTAACTAACATGGTAACCGAGCTGTTTTATAATCATCCAGAAATTAAGAATCTTTACGCGACTGGCAGCGACGCGAAATTCGATTTGGTCATCGTAGAGTCGATCACGGGTTTCAGTACTTATGCGTTGGTCTACAAGTTAAAGGCTCCGGTCATTGGTACGTAGAAAAACTTTGATTTTTTCACATTTTCAGATAGCTTCAGCATAAATTTGCCAGTCAACAATGTGTTAAGGTCGCTCAAGCAAGTACGTAATAGTATTCAATCTACTTCTTAATACGTATGCTAACTCGACGCTAAATCTATGCAAATGTATTCACACGTTCGTGTTACTTGCAATATTGTTGCATAAATAAAGGAAGATTGTTAAAATTCCATTATTATTCCATTGCAACTTAAAGTTTCCCGTTCGCAAAATAATATTGACATTTGGCATGCAAACGTTTAATAACCTATTAAATTGTATTCAACAGGTATGCAAACTGTGGACACGCACATGTATCACAATTACCTTCTTGGTTTACCAATTTTGACCTCGCATCCCTCGAACTGGGAATTTGTTGACCACCCAGGAACAAAATTTTCCTTTTGGGACAAAGTATGGAACTTTATCATGGAGTGGGCTACTATACTAGAATTTTTTAACTCTATACACGTACAACAACAGCTTGTAGAGAGCTTGGTAGGATCCGACGTACCGCCACTTTACGACTTGGCGAAAAACATGAGTCTGCTCATGATCGAGTACGATCCATTGATCGGATATCCAAAACCATTATTGCCCAATATTATTTCCTTCACCGGCTTCCACATTGAAGAGAAACCGCCAGCTTTATCAACAGTGCGTAACGTTTCATTTCGATTAATTATCTTCGTCACAGTAGTTGCATTCAAATCGAGCGCTTATTGCAGTTCAAAGTTCTGAGGAAAAATTTGATCCGCGACGTGTTGAATATAAGCCAATCAAAGACCAACGATCGTTAATTATCCTGCCTATTGTTGTAGGAACTGAGTGAATTTTTAGGAAACGCCACTGATGGTTTCATCTACATGAGTCTTGGCTGTCATATGAAGTCCTCGTTCCTACCGCCTTCCACAGTGAGAGCAATCTACAACGTCTTTTCTAGATTGCCGTACAAAGTTCTGTGGAAGTACGAAATAGATGACATACCAAAAAGAAACGGTAACATCCTCATCAGTGACTGGCTGCCGCAGCAAAGTGTTCTTGGTAAGACGTTCCCGTGAATCAGATCTATTTAATCTAGTCTCCTTCATGAGCGAATATATTTATTCGATGTCGATTACAGCTCATCCAAATATCAAGCTGTTCGTTTTCCAAGGGGGACAGCAAAGCATGGAAGAAGTTATTCATTACAGCGTGCCAATCGTGGGGATACCCTTCATATTTGAGCAACCGTACCATGTCAGGAAGCTTGAGTCGTTAGGAGTCGGCAGATTCCTTAATCACAAGGATATCAACGAAGAAATTTTCTATGAGGCTATCCATGACGTACTCAGTAACGAAAGGTATATAAATTGCACGAGATTATACGCAACGCTGCTTAATTATCCAGCAATTTGTCTCGCGTTTTGAATCATGCGTCTCTCAAAGTTCGCGCTTTAAGAAAATAGCTCGCGTCGTCAGCTGTGCGTACATATTTACGAGTGCCACGCACTTTGTGTGCATCAACTCGATAATTCACAAGTTTACTCGCAAAACGTGATATTAAACATAACATAACTCACGTTAAATTATTGCGAAAATTGTTAGTCGTTCGTAACGCGTGAGAAATGGACGTAACATTTGTAGGTGAAATAATTTCATTAAATTCGTGCTCCCTTTGGATAATTTATTTGGCGATAAATAATTCGAGGAACTACCGCGATTTAATTTCCATTCTATCGGATCGTCGTCTTTAATTAGCTCGGACTTTTCTCTGCTCTCAGTTACAAAACGAACATGGCGGAATTAAGCAGATTGATGAAAGACAAGCCGTACGATAGCAAAGAGCACGCAGTGTGGTGGATAGAGTACGTGATGCGCAACAAAGGGGCGCCACATCTTCGATTCACCGGAGCAGACGAGCCTTGGTATTCACGGTTCGATATGGACGTTATTGCGTTTTTGTCGATCGTTTTCTTCGTTCTAATACTGATTTGGATAACAGTTCTCGTGCTAAGTATACGATGGCTTTACAGACATCAATATCGGTTATCGTGCATAATCAAGAAACTCAAACGTGAATAAAGTAATACAAATACATTAAGCTGCCTTTAACGTGCAATTTAATCCAACAAAATAAAAGAGTATTCCACGTTACCTCGTTACCACGTTACCACCTTTCAATTTTCATATCCTTGCTGTAGATTAACAACTCGATGCTGTGCGTTGCTTTTCATCGCGCTGACCATTCGAAAATTGAAACAGTAACAACAAACAAAAGTCGCATCAACAGAAACGGTAACAAACGTCCAAGGTTATCGTTGTCGCCGCGCGTTTTTCCGTTCTCCAGCGACGCGTTACTCCGGAAACGCGTCCGCCCCTTCCGTCGACCATACACCTGAGGTACGTGTTTCGGATTCATCAGCGGCGGTAACACCCAGGCTTACCCGGCGCTGCCGACTTAACCTGAGCTCGATGGAACTTTCACGAAGTAGATTACCTTGGCTGGTAGTCGGCGAAGCTCACGTACCGCGTCGTAGACAGGGCGATCTTCGAAGCGTGGAACGGGAATCCGGAATTAACATGGCGCAGTTCGTCTGCGAAGTTTTGCATTCTACCACTGGCGGGAACCAGGCGACAGTTTTGATTCGATTCGACCAACAATCCCGTAGCCCGCTGCCCTCGGTCTTGGGGACAAGTTGACAAGAGTTGCTGTCGCTAATTTTTAAGACTCGCGATAGACAGCGACTAGGAATTTCACCGTTCGCATCGAGACGCAGGAAGTACGAATTTCCTATTTATTTTGGAGGATTTTAGAAATTGTTGACGTTTTTATATCGTTTTTAACCTCGACGGACATCGAAAGTTGAATTTTCGGTATTTGTGGATATTGAAAGGCGGGGAATTGTCGTTGAAAAACAATGCTCCGTAAATGTTTTCGCGTCTAATACGGCGGAAACGCGGATCGACGTCGAGAAATTAAAGCAACGACAATATTGTTACGACGAGGATATCCGTCCTTATCGAAATGACCGTAGATTTAAACAAAAATATAAGGATTCCGTGTGTTGGTCTTTATGGACTGATACGATGCTCAAAAACAATTCAACTACGTTTAGCGAATATAATCGATAAGCTGTCTAACAGATGACAAATTACTATGGTATTAATGTCAAATACTGGTAACAGAATAAATAAATAAATTCCTAATTATAACGTCTGAAATGACAAGAACGTCGTCGGCTGCGCGCAAGTGGAACGCAAGAAACGAATAATTTCGGAAGAAGCTTGCGCGCGGAAGCGAGCAAAGGGGTTGAGAATAGGCGGAAGAAACGAGGGGAGCGGGTGGGAGACAAGTGGAGGAGCGACGTGTGTGCTTCTGGCGTTCCACGTCAGGGAAGTTTCGTCTTTGCCTTAACGGGGCTCCGCGATGCATTATGCAGGGTGGCGGGACCCCGAGAAAGCGAATAAGACGAAGCTTCCGTCGTCGCTTCGTCCGTTTTGCCACGGCTCTGTCCTCGTTCCAGCGATCGGCTGGCCGATTCGTCGACGCGTCTCCGTCACGGAAGAAAGTTGTTTCGCCCCTCCGTGCTCGGAATCGACGGAGGTATGCATAATGATTCAAAGTGTCGGGGCCTCGAGATCAAACAGGCGACCTTAATTTTCGAGTTACCGAATTTTCGAAGCACTTTCAGAGAGAAGTTCCATTTCCTCCATTGGAATACTCGTTGCCAAATCGATTAATCCTCCTAGCTCTTGCTGTTTCAATAACGTGGCGAATGAACAATTGCGAGGGCATTTCTCGTGTTATTTTCAAAATGCACGTCGCACAATCAACAACAGAAATGCCACAAGAGCATCATGCTCGGACGCGAGATACGTCCATGATCGCTTCGCGATCAGCAACGGGAATCATTGGAATCGGGGTCATCGTCGCCTTGGTACGCACCCAACCCTCCCGTGGGATAACTACGTCGCGGCATCATAGATATAT
This sequence comes from Xylocopa violacea, assembly GCA_963969225.1. Classification (NCBI taxonomy): domain Eukaryota; kingdom Metazoa; phylum Arthropoda; class Insecta; order Hymenoptera; family Apidae; genus Xylocopa; species Xylocopa violacea. The sequence continues at coordinate 32,002,395 of CAXAJV010000005.1, read as the reverse complement.
GTTTGCACATAAATCGGGTTGCGTGGCCGATTGGGCGATCGTGACACGTGTCGCATGTCACGCGTGTCGCGCGTACTGGCACAGCTCGAAGGCATCCGATGCAGCCCCGTTGGCATTGTGCGCAGCGCGATCGGCGCGACGAGCAACGTGCCGGTATGCATTTTTGATCGGACGGTTCAGCCTGCCTGCCTCGCGATCTGATTCGTCGCAGCCGTGTGTCCGACGCTGCGGATTCTGGGACAAGCTAACCCTTTGCATTTCAGAAAGGATACACAACCCCACTCCTTACCCCCTAAGCTTCTTTCTAAGTCCTTTCGAAGGCGATGCAGAGGCATTCAGGGTGCGGCGCTAAAAGTATTGATACACGATTGCATTTTTCACCACGCGATGCCTTTCGATGCGATTCCGGATTTCGCTCTCGCGATATAAAAAGTATCGTTCGATCCTCGAAGGTTCGACGTATGTAATATTCATCGTTGTAACTGCGAGTATATTTCGAAACGCGAAATGAACACTTCTCAATGAATAACACCGCTGGCATTAACACCGTATCTATTCTACTGGCCCTCGATGCTCACCCCCCGCGCTATCCGTTAAACGTATTTCCAACAAATTGGATCGCCGCGTTTGTTTATGAGGGAGCAAATGTTTTGCCGCGGTCGCGCTAAATCGTTTACTCTTCGAAATAGCAGCGGTATACGCTTTTAATTTACACGGTCGCGGTGTCGTTGAAATTCGCTTTCGCGTGCTGCATGCATACTAATGAGAGATTTTAAAAACAAACAAAAAAAAAGAGAGAATAATAAGCAAGCGTCGTAAAACTGGCAACAAATTATGCGTTCTATACGTAGAATCTCATACGCGTGCGCCGACAGTTTATTTAATTAAAACGTGCAGTTATTAACGTTGAAAAATGTTAATTTCCCGCTGCGATTCCCAAACGATCGAGACTGGACGCTGAAAGCAGAGAAATCGAACACGCTCGCGTCCAACGTGTTCGCCTTTTAATCGCTTAGTCGAAGAGTGTGCAACAATTTTCTAGACGTCTGAACAACTGACCGGAACATAAAGTCACGAGAGACCTCGTCGAAAATGGTAATCGATCCCGCGACGTCCGTCACGTACGCGAATCGTGAATGTTGCAACGAACGGGCGGACGTCTGGATACAGCTTTCAGCGTGTGCAGCACGCGTTGCAAAAACGCGCACGAATCGCGCGGCACGGAGATATAAAACCGCACGAAATTGTTGCTACCCCCGGCGGAAATGGCGTGCGGCTCGTTTCCGGAATTTCGGACGTTTTGCGACGTTCATTATTCACTAGCGGTCGCACTTAAACGAAACCACGTAGCTGCTGTGATGTATACGTCGCAAGGAAAATAGTCGATTTTTCCACGCCCCTCGCTTGTAACCGCTTGTAACGACTCGAACAACCTGTGCTCGCGCGGCGCAGTGTTTACACTTGATTGTGGGAACGTGAGTTAGCCGAGACCAGCATTTATCGAAGCGATGAAACTTTAATGCGAGACACGTGCGTCGATGGTCGATGGACCCTCGTAAAGTAGAACGAGTCTTTGTCGAAAAAAGGAACGACTGTGAATAATTAAGATAAACTGGTGCTTCGTGCGTATCGAAAGATACGAGTCGCGAAGCTTAGGAATCGTATTGAAGAAGTTTCCCTTCTTTCCGAATTGTGTTCAATTTGAACGATTGATCCCTCTGTTGCGTTTGGTTTAAAACAAAAATCGAGTCAGTATCCGCGATCAACTATCGCGTGTGTACTTCAAATATTGAAAAAGTACCGGGAGGTATCGATTGTGCAAATTGAAATGAAATTTTCCTTCAAATCGACGATCGGACACACGCGTTTGGATCCGATGGTAAAAAAAAAGTTCGGGAAATTAAATTCATTTTACCGTTTCCTCGAGGGCACGGGTATTAATGCGCGGATTACACGTGATCGACGAAGCGTTTTCGCGAATCAGGTTCAGCCGCAAATAAATTAAGCGGCCGTCGAAGCATCCGGCTCGAGTCTGGCTCTTTAAAACATTTTCATAAAACCGCTGACCCGTATCGATTGCTGTCAATCAATCGCGATACACGTCCTCGAGGGGGATCCGCGCGTATTGTTCCGTCGCGACTCTGTTAATTAAATAGCGTTCTCGAGGCTCGAGAGACAACTTTCGAACGCAACGCAGTACTGTAACATTATCGGGGCGATTTCATTGGGGCAAAGAGCGACCCTTCGTTCCGTATGGCCGAAGAGCCGAAATAAATTACCGCTCGAACGGCGCGCTTCCACCGGGTTCGTTCCGCGAGACGAGATCCTCGCCAATTCCAATTAACCCTGACCTACCGTGCCTAACCAAACGAAACGTCGCGAAAGAGCAGCCGAATTCGGCTCCTTCCCCGCGCGGCTCTTTGACAACGATTGGAGGAAGAGGCTCTCCTGCGAATTCGCTGGAAATCGCTTCCGTTCGAGAATGGTAGGCCGGCGGATTCAATTTTTTTTACAATCCACAACTAAGTTCCACGGTATTCAACGTGTAACAGTTTTAGGATGATTAAATTTTTATCGTCTCTGTTCTACTTTTTACTTCACCCGGGATCTAGACTTATGCGTAAAGAGTTTTACACCGGGTATTCAATTTCAACAGCCTACCATTCAACGGAAGAGAAATTCGTATACTTATTCGATGTATTTCTCAATGTAGAATACACTAAAAGTGTCGTCGAAAACGTCGAAACGACGTGACAACGGTTAATTAAAAATAAGCGCAATGCACCAACACCTAACAAGCTTCCGTCGTCGACGCGTCTGTACGCGAGTGGAAATGAAATTGGCTGGTTAGCAGACAGGCAAGCAGGCAACCGCGGCCTTCCCCACAATCAGGCTCTTGTTTTCAATCTACACTTTACAAGTTATACGCTGACGGAAGCGAATGTCTGTGGCAGCGGTCGAACGATCGGAAACCGACGTACGAAGCGCGAGCCTTGATTATTCCGGCGGTTACTTCGCGGAGTTTCCCAATCACTTACGAAGCCGGATTACTCGTTCCCGCTTCACGGCTGAACAAACCACCCCCGTATCGTCGTAACGTGGCCGTGGCGTGAGCGGACACCGGAGAAACGCTGGCACACACACACACATACACACACACACGAGGGATCGAATCGATCGGCTCGTTCGCGGACCGTGTCACGCGATTCGCGACGAAAATGAAAGCGTTCGTGATTTTTGACAGTCCGCGAGGCATTCGTCACGTCACGTTCCACCCCGCGCCCTTCCATCGTTGCCCGCCACGGGGTGGAACCGATTCGCGTGTCGATGTATCGAAATATCGTAGAGACGTATCGACGCCACAGGTCATGTTTCCTTTTTAATTCCGTCCGCCGGCATTTACAGTAGCTGACAGTTTTAATGAATTAATTTAACGCGACAATGGCAGCCATGGGAAATAAACGTTCGCGATGCGAGCCGATAGGTGCGCGGCTGTTTTCGATTCTGAAACTCATCGGGGTCGAATCGATTTCGACAGCGGACGCGCGACGCTGGCTATCTCGTTGGGAATTATAACCGGGGAAGTTCGTAAAAAAATACGAGACCCGACGCGAGAGGGTTTTAACTAGGCGCGGGAGCTAATCGTCGCGACGTCGGCGCCACCGTCCAATTCTCGGATATTACGGTAGGCAGATACGAGCGTCGCGCGGCGCTACATCAAATGTAATTTACTGTCGTACATTATGTAGAGTCCCGTGACGTTAATGGTCGTCGCAGCGGTGAAGTTAATTAAATTTTATTACAAATAATATTACGCAATATTACGCAGATATAGGGAGGGATATTTCAGGGGCGACGTGCTGGCAGGAATACGTCGGTGCTCCGCGGACGGACGGAACGTAAAATGAACCGTGAAAAATCTTTCCGCGGTTCCGTCTAGTGGCCCTGACGACAGTTCGCTGTCGAATTAATTCATCCCTTAAAGCCGTCACGTTTTACGTGCCCTTAAACGAGTTTCGCGCGCGATAAAATAGATCGTAACATTTACTTGGAAGCTCGTACGTGTTAACGCGATGAACAATTGAAGCACCGCATTCGTTACGTACGCCTAAGTAAGAAAAATTGTGCTTTCATGCCCACTTGATCCAAACAGAGCACTTCGAGCTCATCTTCATTTAATCGAATTACTCGGATTCTTCATCCTATCAACCTTTATCCATTTGTGTCACGTTGACCACCTTTGTATTTCCCTGCGGTTCATCGCAGTGGAGTAACTCAACGTTTGCGCCATCGTCCGGCACCAACTATGGATCCTCGCTCGAAGATGCTTATTTTGTATGCCCCGAAAGATCTCCACCACCTTTGCGAACGAAATGCCATAGTTGATACTTTATATTCCCGCGGTCGAGCCCGCGTCATATTCCCGACAGCTAAGCAGAAGGTACAGGCAGGAGGGAACGAAATGGAATCTCGTCTGTGAGCTCGTCACGCGCGACAGGAGCCACCAAACTGCTCGGTTTAGCGGAGAATCGACGAAGTGGAACAGGCAGAAGCAGACAGTCGAAGGCGAAACCGTCGAGGGCCTGTAGGGATTATTTGCACATCATGCTGTCGGGGAAGCTTTCCCAGAATCTCGACGATCGTATACATCAATCGTGGGATCGTAAATCTTGAGGTGGTTCGGGTTTGCTGCTTAACCGCGAGCGCCGCGTCGTTGCGTACCGTTTCGTCGCAACTGTTCCGCGTATATCGAGTGATGAGTCGGCGAGCTGGTTGCCTTTTGGTGTACCATTTTGGGTGTACGGTCTGACTACAAACTAGAAAGGCACTGTTGGCGCAGTTATGAAAGAGGAAAGTAGTCCCAACTCGTAGACCAAGGAAGTATCGTTAGAGATTAGGACGCATGACATTTACATGTCATTTGCAGTTCTACGCTTCACTTACAAGTACAGATTACATATCTAATAGAAAAACGTCGAACGTGACAAATCGTCGTCCATAAAAAGCAGCAACCCACGTCTAAAACTGCACGCGTCATCTTTTTCCGCGCGGTTTCACTTTCTTGCTCGTCCAACGTCGACGCAGAAAGCGCGATCCGCTTTTTCGGCTAATTATTCCACCCGTACGTGCTCGCAGACGCGACCATTTTGGCGTCCTCCGACGCGCACCCTTTCAGAAACGGTGCGTTTCCACCGACTCTCCATCCGCGACCCCGATATCGTGTTTCCCGTATTCCAGATAAAGCTGCCGGGCGCTACGGATATTAAGAATCGATAGGCGAAACATTATGCGCAAGGTCGCTGGATTGAAAATAACGTCTGCCCGGTGCCTAGCTGCTTTTCATACTACATTAGGATTCAATCTTTCCTCGATGGATTTGAAACGTGCGCCGATACGGACGAAATTCGGTCCGCCTATCCGACCACCCTTCCATCGCCCGCCCGACCCTCGCTGCCCTCCGCGTGCCTCGACCAGTTTTAATACCGTGCTTATGATTTATGGATTAAAATACATATTGCATCGGGTCCGTCCGTCGCATTAATGTCGACGTTGGTTTCGCCCATGGGACGAATTTCTCGTTTTCGAGCGCCGGGGAATTATATCCCTTTTCTGAGGGATGGAGCTGGCTCGCGGCAGTAGAATCGAGCAGGAACTTGCGATGGGTCAGACATTCGTGTGTAAATAAACGGGTCGACGAAGTAGTCCGAACGGTAGAACCTTGAATTATAAGACCCAGAAAAAGAAGAGGACAATTGTATGCGTAAAGAAACTTGAGATTCTCCTGAACGAAATGAATCCAAAGACGGCATAACTCGGATTTTTTAATCGAGCCCTATTGGAGGGTTCTGATCTAAGTTGGAGCGGAGCTGCGAGCTGCTCGGATTACAGAAACGATCCTAATTTTTCGCGATTAACAGTCTGGGGGAAAAAGTTCGCGGGGAAATAAACTGCCCCAAGAGCGACGTGAAATTAAGCACTAGAATGAGCTTAACCAGCTCGAGCGTAATTTGTCGGGAGAAGTATTTAACGCCACGCGACGTAAAGCAGTCGCATCTATCAATTCATCTTCAGCTATGAGAAGCATCGCGTTATTTTAGAAAAAAATCTGTCACGAGTAAGCGGCGAGGCATCGGCGAGCAGAATGACAGCGGGAAGCGTGAGAGGCAGCGCCAAAGTCCCGCAGTGGGTAGAGAAGGACGTAATCTTAAGTAATGCCCGCTATTCGTCAGTTGTTAAATTTTACAGCGCAGCCGGCGACAAACGGGCGACGGGGCGGGGTTGCAAATCAGGAATTTGTCACGGGGAACCGCTCTTAAACGGGTGTCGCCGCTTTCAGAAGTCGCGAGCATTTCGCCTGATAACGCTTTTAAATTTTCGTTAGCGCGTCGCGCGCCCGGTCGCCCCGCCGCCTAAACGACGTAAAGTAAGAAAAACGGTCACACGGCTGAGAAACACGCTAGACGCCCTCCGTTCTATTCAGCAACTCCGTACATTTATATCGCTCGGTACCAACGGAGTCTCCTCGGATCTCGACTGGATCCGGATCCGCCAGCCATTACGAACTATTGTACGAGTGGATTCCCGCGAACAGTACGAATGTCCTTTGAATTTTCCAACACGTCCCTGCACCGCGATGTCGCATGCACGCTTGATGACGTTCAAGTCTGAGACAAAAGGTTAGGCGCGTTATTCCATCCGCGAGGCGATAACAGTAACGGATAGGGGTGAAAGAAACGGAAGCTGGAAGACTGCTTTCTTTCTGTATCCGTATTGAAACCAGATAAGACGAATCCTCTTCATTAACGATACACGCGCGACAAACGAAAAACCAACTCGCTCCTTACCCTCCGTTCTTCAGCTGGTCACGATGCGTTCGATGATACCCCGTTTACAAACCAGTAAATATGCAAATCTCCCGACGAACTCCGCCGTGGACTGGCTAAAATTCGGTCCACATGTACCCAGCCGATATTAACAGATACATATCGCGATCGCCCATTGGAACCGAAAACGATAAAGCACAGAGCACCCGGAGTGTATCCTCCCTCGCACCCTCTCCGCGGGCAAACAATAATTACAGCGCTCGCAGCGCTCGCCCCGGACGAGTCCGAGGAAATACCGATACAGAATCCCGAGGCCGTGCAGACCGTGGCCCCCCATCGACCGTGCTCTCTTTTATTTCTTCACCGGGAACAACGCCGGCCACCCAGCAAGGTGGCCATTCTCTCCGTTCGTACGTGCGCGTCTCGCCCTCGTTCGTTCGTTTTATATTATTAAGTTTCTAACGTAGCGAAAAGAGCCCGGCTGAATGTGTTTCACTCGCTGGATAACACGAAGCGACGCTAATATTGCCGAGGTTCTTGCCAAATAGTCGCAATAAGCGCCCCTGTGTCGGCGGTGGCTTCTTGCGACACATTCTGATACGTCCTAGCCGACTGCTGCGGAAGAGGGGGCCGGACGCGCAACCTGCTTCCGCCTCGGGGGTGATTATCAAGCCACCCTCGCCCTAGAGGTTAATCGAGCTACCGCGAGAAGAAATTTTGGCTTCATTGCCCGTCGAGAAACTCCTTTTCCTCTATCGTATGGCCGCGATAAAGCCGGCCATTCTCTCCCTCGGCGTTCGTGACACGGCTTTCTTCCACCCCTTCTTCTTCTTCTTCTTTTCTCTGCTCTCTCCTCGCGCGAAAGTCTTGTTGTCTGCGAACAACTTCCTGGCAGATTCGTCTAACAAGAAGCTGCGGTCGGGAACGCGCAGTTCGGGCTGTTGGTCGGATGAAACAATGAAACAGGTGTCTGATATTGCTCAGTCATGGTGCAATCAAAGGGTTCCGTATCGTACGGTCGCGGCGGCTAAGTTTTTACAAACTCAGATAAGTACGGGTATTATTGATATCAGAATCGTTCGTGCTCGCGCTCTTCGTAAGAAATATATAGATCTTTCGTGTTTTCTATAACGTTACAATGGCTGCGGAATTTATGAGAGAAGACGCGATGGAAATATGATCGGGAAGCCCGCTTTTATATACGTATGCTGATAAAACTACTTCAGAGTAAAATTGGTAGGGTAATAACGATTAGTAACGTTCAGGATATGTTAATTTAACGACCTAAATTCTTGTCCTAGAAAATTACAAATCCCATTTAGTACATTTTAGCAAAAGGAGTCGCTAATTCTTTCACACTTAAACTGCTCTCCCCTGTCTTACAATTTCCGTCGTCCAACGATGACCAACGAAATCCATATTTTTTCATCTGGCCAACTCTCCAGCTCAGTCAACTTCCTCGTACAGAAGCCGATATTTTTCACGTTAACGTGCCTCTTGGCCAACGCATCCGTCGCATTGTTCTTACCCAAAACGAGCTACCGATACTCGAGATAACGCTGCTCCACAGTGGCCGTTTGTAACGCGTAATCCTCGCTGCGTCGTTACGCCATAATAACTTCGTCCTAATAGTCCCCGCGACCATTACCGGTGCATTAAGGTTAATACAATATCAGCCGGTGTTTCTCATCTTTGGCATCTTCGCGCGTTCTCCTCGATGGCACGCTGAACCGACTCCTTTGTCCTCGACGCGGGAATGGTCGAACGAGCGAAACGAGCTTTCGCGAATGGCGCTCGTAAATGGGTATCACGGAGTGTCAGAAAGTTTATTGAATCGGAGCCATGGTTTTCGTATTAATCCAACAGTTCGCTGAGACTCGCCGTGTCGCGGCACAATGGCGTCAACGTGGAGTGATATAAAACGGTTGGTGAGGAGATCGCTCGAACGATCTCCTCGGTACCTGCAAGACTTTTCTATTGCCGCTGTAAAATTCTTTTGTACAGAGCGGTTTGATTTATTCGGTGGCATTTGTGTGTTCAAATCATACGAAAATGACCTGCTTCTCTTCGCTATCGCAATATTTTGCATTGGAGTGTAACAAACGTCTCGTGAATTGTGCTCGCGATAGCATCTTGCGTTTTATTTCTTTCGTTATCGATCTGGTTGTCCATCCAACGCGATCGTTCGCGCTCGTCACTACCCTTTGGTAATCGAGACGTGACTTGACCGGTCGAGAGGAATGATAATCGCGAGTCTGGTTTATTTCATTTCACGTATCCCTGGCGTATACAGCCGCGGTATCGTGGAATAAAAATAACAGCACGGAGGACGGTGCGAGCAGCCGGTGACAGAAAAGTTATTGGATCGTATCTGCGGTTTAATAGGATTATTGCAATGGCCAGTCGAAAGCTATCAGCTCACCGCGCGACGTCTCGAGGAGGCTCGAAATTAAACATTTCTATCTTTCTCTCGCTCCGTGCCTTCCCGTCGCGCTTGAAAGCGTTCTCCGCCCAGGCTTATACGGATTTCTATCGGTTTCCCCGCTCGCAAAGTTACAAGAGCGTCGATATTTTGCCTCGTACGTTCCACGCTCGCTCGTGATAAATCTCTTGACGCGTAGAATGTTTAAAACATTCTATTTCGGGGAAGAAGTGCTCGCTCCCTTTTCTTGAAAATATTTTACGAAATTGCACGAGGAAAATTTTCACTTGAATTTAATAAATCGAAACATCGTATGGGAGAAAATAGTTGTATATATTATTACACGTTATAGTCGTATTATACATTGAGTGAGGATAATTGATACGTATCATTTCTAGTTATTTTATAATATCACGATGACTGAAATCGTATTGCGATGCGAGCACGCGAAGAATCAGGCTATCCCGGTTACCTCGGTTATCCAATCTTTCATTTCAGACAGGGCTGTAAATGCGGTTGGGTACTCCGACTGGCAAGATCGGCTCCAAGACGCCACGCCTACGAGTGACAATGATTCCTTTCTCAATAACACGAAAATTACGCAGATAACGTGTTTCACGATTAGCTCACCGAACAGTGTGTTCTGATAAATGACAGGCGATCCTGAATCCCCGACGCAGGGCCTAGCTGCGTCTGACAAGGCGCAGAACATCCTGTTCGTCAAGAAATAGCCTCCAGTTGCTTCCTGACAGTTTTGATTATTAATTTTCCACATCGTGCTGAGTAGAAGTTCGTTCGAGACAGGGCCCAAGAACTGTACAAACACTTATGTTACTACATTTGCTTCGAAACAGTAACGATCTAGTGGAATTTTGCCGCCATTTTTACCTCGTACGCGCCCCAACCGAGAACTCGAATCAGAGAGCCGTCGTCGATCAACGAATTCGTTTCAGGTAATTTAATGGGCTGCTTTGTGTTGTCGTATTTTATGCTGTCGTAGAGCTGCGTCGGAAATGTTTATGCTAATTCAGTTTTACAAATAATAGCGAGGTAATTACCAGCGGAGTAATATTCGCACAAGCACTAACATTAATTTTAATTATATCGATCTTCCGGACATGTAATAAAGCAATCTCGCAAAAGAGAATGCCAACCTTTGAAATGTACACGAATCGCACCAGCACCGAGCTAATTATTAATTGCACCCTTTCATACGTGCCGGTGCTTTCAGCACTCGTTTCGATAATACCCCGACAGTCGCAACGGCCATTAAATATTCTCTAGAAGCCGACACGCACGGTAACGCGACAAGCGAGAACGTATTACCTCAACGAGACCAACGTCGTAGTCATAATTAATTGCGTTAAAGGCGGGATGTATCGCGACGCTTTGGACACCGTAAACGTCACCGCCCTCGTAATAACGCGACGTGCCAGCCCTCACGTGGAACGCCTTCACCTGCATCCTATGAAACAACGAGAAGCGTGGAGAAAGAATGTAAATCGATCGTATTGTAATGCAATTATTACTAGAAACTGTTAGATATAATTGTAAATGTGGAATAAAATGCGCGCTCGCTTCTCGTATCAGCAAAAATGAAATTTGAAAATATTTTAGACGGCTGTCAATTCGATCGCGACTTCACCAAGATGCTCGTGCGATATCGAAAGACCGTCGACGATATTTTATTCCACACCCTGAGTGTATTATTTCCACGTAGAAACATCCCTCTTTCTGGTCGCAGTGCCGGCTACACGACACCCCGTATTAAACTTGCCTGAGAGCGCACTGCGCCGACGTTATTATCCACTTTTCCCCGACGATACCGCCGCCGCAGAAATGCTCGACTTCGTGGCCGAAAAACGTGCCATTGTTCTGCAACGAGACCTGCGACGAGAGGCAACGATTTTCTAAATGCCAAATCGACCGTGAAGATCGATCGCACGTTATACTAACCGCAAATGGGTATTCCTCTATGGCGACCCTCTCTCCACCAATAATCCTGGACTCCGAGACGATTCTTTCTCGATAATCGGCTACACAACATTCAAATCAAACGGACGGTTCGAGTTTAATGCGACTCCTTTTTCCGCGTCACGCGAACGCCGCTAATACGTTCTATCGATTAAGTCCTCTAAACTAGGGCTGACAAAGATGATAAAAGAACAATACGAAATAATTATGCGTCATTGGATATTCCATTAGACGAGTACTGTACCGCTTGCGATATGCCATTCATAATTGCATCGATACTTTTTCACGGTGTCGATTAATGATGCGTCACTAACGATTACTGTGAAGCTTGAAATAACGACACGTCGACTGATGTAGTGACAGTTCGAAGTCGAGAAATAAAGTGCAAAAGTTCGAAATTTCAAGGGGAAAGCTGTCTGATTTATCAACGCACGACCCAACAATTCTCACGTGACCTAACAATTTATTAAACTTTCTGTGTCACGTCGTACGAGATGCGAGAATCTTAATTAGAAATGTAATCGGCGACGTTTCGCTCAACGTGAATAATGAATAACGGTTAAACGATTAATCACAAAATGAACGTTACTTGAACCGTGTCCGGAAACCGCACGCAGCACCCACGAACCGAAAATCAGGAACAGCGACGCTTGCATCTTCGCCACGTTTGAGGTCATCAGGGGAAGCGATTGCTCCTTATAAAGCCGCGAATGCGCGATTTCTGCATAAGCGGGACCCCGAATTCCGGAATTAGCCAGCATTTATCAGGAAGTCGTTAATGCTTGTAAGGCTGCGACATTAAGGGCTAAATCGTCGTCCACGGCGAACGTATTTACCTCGTATGCCTGGTCGGAAATGACTCAGGTTATTAAGATAACGGCGAAGAGCAGTTAGAGCTAATCTATGGCACAACAGTGTCATAAATTAGACGCTTCGTTAGAATCCCGAAACGCGTTTAATCGAATTAAAAGGGTATCGACGAAGCGTCAATACGAAGGTTGTTTCGCAATACATGGGATTACGTGTACCAACACGCATATGGTAATCATATTTTTATAACTTCCTCGAATTACAGACGTTTCTGTATGGTCATAATTCTTAACGATAAGTCGATTCCTCCTATCTTTCTCCCAAATCGTTGTCTCTCTTCCGCTTCGCTCGCGAAAATTCAATGAAGCTCGTTTCAACGAATACAAGGTAATATCAATATGCACCCGCGCACTGTCTTCATTCATCGTTCCGTTAATTGACCCGCGCGAATGTCGAGGTAATGCACCACCAGCCGTCGATTTCACAAATACATAAAGGGGTTGTAATTTCATCGTTCCCGCTCCTCGTGGCCATGTTTTTTGCCGGGGATTCATCGAATTAATTAGCCGTTGGCGCGTAAACGCTATTATCCTCAAAAATAATTTCAATTACGCGTCGCCGTGCCCCGCGTATTGTCGCAAAACGAATCGTTAACGCGAAATAAATACCCAGTACGTCGACGACGAACAGACAGAAGTCCTCGTGCATCTCTGTGCGCACTTGTCCCATCAACGGAGATATCAAGTAACGCGATATATTTATCATTAAATTAGCATACATCTGGAGGCCCAGCTGGAAATTTACCGCGGACTCTCGCGCGGACGCATAAATTGAATATCACGTTTCTCCATGTTCTTATTACACGAGTTTATTGCAATTAATAAATCGACGCTACGACCAGGATTCCCAGCGTGCCGTTTTAATAATCTTCTTCAATAGTACGCTTCGTCTATTCGTTCGTTTCCGGAAATGTTCGAACGAATTTTCGGTTAAACGATCCTCAAGCACCGCTTTAATCGTTTATACGCGACAATGAACAAATTACAATTTTATCTCCTTAATTGCGCAGCTTCGAGTGCTTTAAATATGTTACATTTTAGGAGAATCCCGGTGGTCGGTAAAATGATTAACTCGTTTCGTTGGTAAGGCGGCAGTAATGATAGCTTGCGAGTATTAATGGTTTTGGTATATCGTTTTATGGACTACAACTTTTCATGTATTTATCACGGAATGGTATAGTCTGAACGTGAGAGAATTTTCACGAAAAATGAAAGCAACTTTACAGGAAACATCCTCTGGCTTTGCAAAGATATATAGGCACAGCGAAGGAAAAGAGGGAAAAGAAGAGGAAGGGTCTTTCGTCTGAGACTCGCTAGTAGACTCATCAGTAAAGCTACCTATTCCTGGGGCACTGAAGAATGGTGCATGGATTTACCCTGTCCCCTAACCCAACGTTAGAACCATTTTCCACCGCTTCACCCTTATGGTTTCTATTTCCCTTCTGATTTCATCATTCGGCCACGACCTTGGCCGATAAGTCAATATACGCTGTATTTCAATTTAGGTTAAGTAATTCCAGAACCATAGGGCGAACCAAAAATCTCCACGGCTGTACGTAGGAATATTTCCACAAGAGCCAAAATTAACTAAAAATGTTTTCTCTAGGATTTCACCGCATACGCGTATTATACGAACTTTGGCGAACTCTGCAGTCCTGAAATAAATTTAAAATGATAAAAATTTCTGTCGATCAGCATTATCGGATACAAAGATAGTGGGACTCGCATGCCAGACAGTTTTATTGTACTGTAAGACTTTCAACCGAATGTACAGAGATAAGAAGTTGCAAAGAAAATTGTTTCCGCGATAAATTTAATGTTTCACCGCGGTCGTTAATGGGAACGCAAATAGCGGCAGGGAAGATGGCGGACGGAACAACGCGCGATTGCCATTCCCACGGTCCCCGCGATATCGTTGACCCGCGAAACGAACAGGGACCATAATTGCGCGCGCTCGCACGTACACGCGGACTGTAATTCAACGTCGCTTTATCGCCGCCTCTCGATGAGCAAAAATTATCGCGACGATTTTCGTAACACGCTGGCGTATTTCATTCGGTTGTTTCCAACGGCCCACGCACCCCCCTGGCTACCATCCCCCTATTCATCTGCGCTTTGCCAACCGGCTACGCGAAAATATTTCAACGGGACACGCGTACACGCGGAACGCTCGAATTCCTGCAAAATGTGCATTCGTAATCCAGCGTAGACGGGAATCCGCAATAAATTTGGATAAACGTCGTCCACCTCCCCCGCGCCGTCCCATCGCCGCCATCGTCGCTCGCCGTAATTTCAATAATCGCGTCGCGTCGATACGCCGGTACGCGCACCACCAGCTTCCGCCTCCACCTATTCTTGTTTTTATCAGCGATCGAGCTGTCGCGGCTAAGTCACGGAGTCGATTAAACCCTCGAACGATAAAGAGAGTTGCGTTACTCCGCTTGCGCAACGCACTGCGTCGCGTGTGTACGTTCGATCGTCCAGGCGTATGAAATATATGTCTGTATAGACCTAAGTGACTCATTGGCCATCCGTTTCTTTAAAATTGCTCGCTGTGTTTATACACGTTTTCGTCCCGATAACTCGCGACAACTTGCGAAATAAGTTTCGAACGGATGGGCAAATTGCTTTTAGTTCCCTGTACTTTTAATCGTCAGCCGTTCCCAGTGGAACGTTCCTTCGCTTCAGTTAGTTAAAGAACGAACAGAAGAAGGGATGCAATCGAATTAGTAAGACGGGAAAAGAGCGCGACTAGCTCGCCAAATATCACAGGCGAAATTAATACGGTCTTCCTTGAGAAATTCAAATTGTCCAAGACAATGAAGGAATTCCGCGTTTTAATTAGCCCCCGTCTGCGTTCGCGAATGGCTAAATTTTCGCTAATCAATGGTGTTAGGAGCGAAGGCGCGCCCGTGTCTTCCGCGAATTCTCACCGTCGTTGTCCACCCTTTTCGACTAACACGCGCGGAAACGCTGGTACGTACAACAACCGGCGAATTCCGCGAATTATATAATGAGGTGAATTCGGAGACTCTCGCGCGTTCGAGGAACGCCAGGCATTTTCGCGCGCGCGTTAAGCCCGTCGCGCTCGCGGTAGAAACTAAGTATGTATTAGGAGTTGGAAATTTCGAAGAGATTACAACGAATTAAGCTGCGAGAAAGTTCCCGCGCGAACTGGATGCCGCGTTTACAGAAAGCTCGCTGCGCAACGTCCTACAGCGACCGTCTTCCTACGCGCGCCATCGGCGAACGTGCCAAAAAAAAAGCTTTCTCACAAATTCTCTGCCAATAGTTCAGTCTCGATGTCGCGTGAAGTATTAACGCGAGAAGGATCGACGTGCTGTCTCAAACGTTCGTTCACAAATCTGTATTTACGTACGCCCTTTCGAGGGAAGATGGGATTTAAAAGTTAAAATTGCACCGGCGTCCGAATATTTTCTTTACTTGCGGTAGCTGTAAGTAGATTCAGCTGGGCGCGGTCAGCCGCTCTCTTGTGAATTTCTACGGTCTAACCGTGCGCGGTGTACTTTTACCTGTATCATCGTGCACTGCAATCCGCGTTGGTTTTCGGAGAAGAAACAATTTTTGTTATTTTTTAAAACATCGTTTAAAAAGTACGATCCTTTGCTATTTCAAAACGAGATTTTCTAAACGATATTAAAACGGAGTGCAGCGTTGTATAATCAAGTTGTATAATTCGATAAGTAGAATCCCAAGAATCGATCGGTGACCCATGGGAATCGGAATTCACAAGAGTTTTCAACGTCCGCGTGCTCTCATCGGATTTGAAATATCGATAACGCCCTCGTTCAGCGTGGTCGCAATTGTCACGAGCGCTCGAAAGCGGCGCGTCACAGCCGTGGCATTAACTAAATTCCAACTGAAACGAAACTGAAACAATACAAAGTATCGTTCTCGAAACGCGAGTGGGTTTTAGGGGAGTTAATCAAGGGCCCTGGTCCCATCAGTCGCGGGGAACGCGTCGCGGCCGGTACGGCGGAATTTAAATGGTAATTTTCAGCGGATTACACGTTGCGGGGTTAACAGTGGCCTCGGTTTCGTCCACGGGCCCTGCTAATGCCGCCTTATTTTCATCGCGTTCGGCCAGGCTCCGCTATAAATAATACACGTTGCTTCCTTTGCGAGCCGCGTGCATCACATTTATAATACACTTGAGGTAGGTACGCGCACCCCCGTATATTCGCCGCTACAGCCATCATATAATTTTAACGCCACTGCCTGGCCTTTTACGTTTACGAGAGTCGTTTGGCATTGCATTAATTCCCGCGGCCGCCCCAGTGAGCTTTCGAAACGCGTGCCCGTGTTCCGCGGCCGCTTCGTTCCGCCCTCGGACGGAATCGATAGAACGTAGACGCAGCAGCGGACAACAACCGGTTCGTCGAGCGCGTTCATTGAATAAATCGTCTTCGGATATCTTTCTCCCGGTACCCACTAGCTTCCTCTCGTTCCTCTGTTCCGTTTTCGTTTCGCTTTTTCCTCTTTTTCTTCCCTCTCTTTTTTTTTTTTACCAAACTTTATCGCGAGCGAGAAGATTTGCAAGCGCACGCGTGCACGCGCGCAAAGGACGAAGCGAGTAACGGAAGGTCGCGCTCTACCGGCCGCAAATGGAGCACTGTTTGCCGTCATTTCAATTGTTTTATTTCGGGGGTGTGGTTTTATTTACCGTCCAGCGTAATCGAAATTGCGGTCGATTGTGGTAAAAATTATATAGAGGCCGCGTGCGCGCGTGGATGGATCGTGTCTGCGTAACCAGTTGAAACGCTGGCTCGATAAATCGCTGTCCATATGGGGTCGTTTAAATATTATTTTTGCACCGTTCGTCCGACGGCAACACGCGCTGGAAATCTATGCTGGCGGGCCAGTTATTGAAATGAAAACAAAGTGACGAGAGGTATCCCTTGATGGGAATTCTCGGAGCTGTGATAATGTCCGTATGAACTTTATACCTTGACTCCTTCCACCGCGGGTATAATTGTTAAGCTCCTTCTACAATTTGTTAATAGCTCTTCAAACTGAAGAAACATTCACGCTGCAGATTAACCCCATTTTTTCTTACTAATATTGCATAAGCATATTGCATCCAATAGTTTTAAAATCACATTAGTAGTAACATTGCCTGAAGTTGTGCTATATCGTGTAATAGTATCACGTGCTAATTATAGATAACTATTTCACAAACACGGAAATTGTATCAAAGAAGAATCGTCTATGATATCATCCTCGCAGAATTAGAAAAGTGACTCCTAATAGTGTTAATCAGATCTTATTTTGTATCGACTGATTGTGAGTCATTAGAATCTTCACGGTCGACGGACGAGATAACCAGTGGTCTAAAATATTAAAAAACTAACCGAAAATGACTTTTCAATCACGTTAAAAGTATACCAGTACGTCGATAATTAATCATTTGCTGGAAATAACTCATTTTGCCAAAGAATCGAGATACCCAGCAAGCACACGCGTAATCCGCTCGCAATCGTATCGCACGTTCGAAACGTTCCTCCGAGAACCACCACTCGTATCAGTCAAAGTTCAGGCATCGATGCACCCTTCCTATCCACTTTTCTTCTCGCTTCTCTATTTTATTCTCGCCAACTCTCGATCTCTTCCTTTCGTCGATTCGCGACTCTCGTTTCACGCGAGTTTCCACGTAACTCGAGGCAGGGAAGCGCGAGTTCTCGCTGTTTTAGACACGGCAACCCTTCCGTTCAGCCACGGTGGCGAAGGGTCGGGGTGCAGAGTCGAGAAGGAATTTTGTTATCCAACAAAATCGACCAATCAATGTAGACACGTCGCGCGCCAGGTATTATCGGAAAGTCTCGACGAAAGGGAGAAACAGGTGGAAAATCGAAAGGAAGGAAGATTGGGGAAGTCCATCCCCGTGATCGTGACGGGCACACACGTGAGATATCGATCTGGACGACGCAATCGAGGTATTTTAATGGCGATATCAAATCTGTCGTCTTATCAGCGCCGCGATCAACTAAGCTGCTCTGATTTCGCGGCAGACAGTAAGTCGTTAGACGTTCGATCGTGAAACATGTTGCGGGTGATCTTGCTGCTCTGCTTGGCACGGTACGCGTGTTGCTTCCAACCAAGAATTGTGGGGGGACGCGAGGCGTCCATCGGCGAGTATCCGTATCAGGTAAATTGATCACGATTTACGCGATTCTCTCGTTAAACGAGCACCCGTGTTGTATAATCCGACGGTGTGATATCGAAATAATGACCGTGGCGAACGTTTCCGTGCAATAGGTGTCCCTTCTCTACAACAACAACCTGATATGCGGAGGCTCTATAATCAGTGAAGACTGGGTGCTAACCGCGGCGCATTGCGTCTACGGGTACGTATAACCGTAGCCTGAGGTATGAAACGAGCTGCCGCTACTCTAGATAATTTATTAATTACCGCGGGGCTGCGCTACTCGCGGTCCGTAATCGTCCGCGTCACGAAAATCCTCGCGCGATTAATTGCGATTGCCTCGCAGGTTAAATCCGACGCAATTCCGTATTCGGCTGAGCAGCTCTTACTATGACAAGGAGGGTCTGTTAATTGATGGGATCAAGACGTTTGCCTGGCCGAACAAGTACAACGAGAGAACGTACGATTTCGATGTTGCCTTGATAAAGGTGCGAAACTTCCATAGCCCCCTAATTCTTCCTCTCTAATTTTAATAATATCGATACTCGTCTATTCACAGTTGCCGTCGCCCATACAGTTCAGCGCGACCGTGAAATCGATCAAGTTAGCGGAGCCTGAGACCGTGGTGCAGTCCAATGAACGTGCCGTGGTGACAGGATGGGGTCGTTTGACGGTAAGATCTCGCTATCCATTTTTCGTCACGCGCTAACAGGCAATCTTCTCGGAAAACGGTACTTTAAAAATATCATTTTGATGGAACAACGCGGATACAACAATTCTTACGCTCTCTCGCTCGACTCGAAGCCCCGTCTCGATCAAACCGATCCGTACGAGGCTTTAGAGGCTGGTTGTACGAGCTACGATCATATCGCGAAAGCAATATAGACACAATGACGCCACGTAATAATAGACCGTAGTAATCTCTACGTAGCAGAGGAGAATCATTAATAGACTCTTATTCATACACGGGTTACTATTCCCGTTCACTCGTTCACGTCTGTTTGCCTCGTCTCTGCGCCGCGTACCTACGCAAACACTTTCACTCTGACGGCTATATTTGCCATCATTGATCTAGGACTGTCGGAACGATGATTCAAACACTTTTCCGTACAACACGGTAGAGATTAATCGTGTTACATGAGGGGTTACATGTACGTCGGTCTGACAGCTGTTGCACAGGGTAAACCCGTGTTTGATGCGGTGACTCGATGTTTCGGTCAACGGTGACGTTCCCTGGGACCGGTTGCCTACCAGCGCGAACTCGTGCAAACATTAAGGTTTGCTTGTCAATCGATCGACAATGTTCGCTCGTCATAGTAAACATTCCTCGGTGCGCGCGTTTGCGTTGCCTTGGTCGCGTCCCACAGACGCCGTGTTGCCCGAAAACGTACCGATTCGCTGGTTAATACTTATATATTTGGTTACTTGCAGTCGAACGGGCCAGTGTCGAGCAAGCTGCAAACGTTGACGGTGCCTATCATCGACCAGAACGAGTGCGTGAAGATCTTCGACAACCAGCGCAAAGTGACGAACAACATGATCTGTGCGGGCATTTTGACTGGTGGTCAGGACACGTGTAGAGTAAGCTTCCTCTTCTTTCATTTCCTTCAATTTTTCTACGCAAAATACACAACCAAAAGAATTGACGCGAACGATATCTGGCTGGTGAAAAATCGTTCACGGTAAATTGGGGTTGTTGATTCGTGACCCAAATTTCAATTCCGAAAACTGATTGTACTTATCGACTATCAAATTCGACGCTTGTAATATAATATTAAATTTATGTCATCGTTGCGTAAGATTTTAGATACGACTATTTTCGAAGAAATCGCACGATAATGATTCGACGATTTTTCAAGATTTTTATCGCGATCTCGCGCGATTAATGTCATGCTTTTCGTCGCTTCGGAGAGCACGAAATTTGAACGACTCTTTCCGCGTTCGTATTTTAATTCAGAATCAAGACGCGAAATCGTTTCCTCGCTCTCCTCTCGTTCAATCGTATTTTTAACGTTTCGCGATCGACTTCTGCGCGACGTACTCGCGGAGCGAGCTTTGAGAATCTTATTTGCACGTTTCGCAGGGTGACTCCGGAGGGCCACTGGTGCAGAACGGCGTTCAAATTGGCATCGTGTCCTGGGGCAAGGGATGCGGGGTACCTAAATATCCCGGGGTGTACACGCGAGTGTCCGCCGTGCGAAGCTGGATAAAGGACAAGGCGAAAGTGTAGAATTAATGTCTCTCAGCGTTCACTATATTACGCGAAGATTTATGTATCTTTCCTCGCGTACGGGAGGGCCGTGTGTGCGCGCATCGTGTGCTGGCTGAAACGGAAAAACGGCTTGCGCTCTTTTTCCGCGCACATAAATCTTTCCATCGAACAAAGATATACAGATAATATTCCTCTTCCTATGATAACCTCGAAAATTTATACCTCTGTACCGTATATTTATTTGAAGTCTTCTCTCTTTTTTTATAAATATTAAAAGTTAGTATTTTTATACGACAAATTTGAAAGTAGAGCATCAAATTTCAGTTTGCTACGCTATAACTGGAAAATAGTACAGTCTGTTGTGAGGAAACGTAAGGTGCTCGAACGTTAATTATCGATCGGGAATGTAACGCGTAGTTCCTCCTGTTGCTAATTATCTAAACGCAAAGCTGTTAGTAGTTTAGATGATTCAGCAACGTTAACCATGCTTCGAGCGGAGGAGGGTAAGGAAATGAAAAAAGTTGCTCGCGTTTCCTTCGAATTCCACTAGGTAGATTCATCAGCGAGGCTTCTCCAGCAGACTGCATCATGGATGCGGGAACATTCAATATTGAAAGGACTTCCGCTGCGAGCGTTCGCATGATTTTGATGCTGGTCTGCAAACACTCGAAATTTCGGCCAAATTGAAAGCAAATCTCTAAAATTTACAGAATCGCAAGCAGTTTCTGAATCGTACAGTTCGCATAATTTCCAAGTCTGGAAATTTTTCGTTTCGGTTTCCGTCCGTTCTCCTCCTGGCGCTTCGAAAACTGAACGATGATACTTCAGTGACACCGTATCTCGTATATCTCTTTCACTATTTTCTTGATACTTCGCCGCGTTAGAAGAAAAGAAGGATTAGAACGGATCGAAACAAACTTCGTTATTAATAAAGTTATAGTTCTTTGAGTCTGGCAGCACGAGTCGCTCGAAACGTTTCAATCATGGGAGGACAGAATGGAATGAGAAATCTGGCTTAGAACAGTATACGTCTTTTGTAATATCCTTGAATTATGAGCCAGACGTGATAGTATTAATAATAAGAGTAACGAGGATTAAATAGAGCTGCGGTTTATGTAGCAAATCCTCCTACAGTTTATCTAGCAAATTTAAAACCTCTACTTTCCAGTACCAGAGAGTACTCTTTGAAAGTGAAAAACACTTAATGCCTCTATAAATTCTCCGTTAACGTAATTTTGTTTAACATTCAAACAATGGAGGTTCCACGTCGAATCAGGAGCGTTTCCGTTCGACGGATACTTTCCAGCGAGGAACGCGTACCGATTCGAAAACCGTTCGCTCGTCCATTCTCCGCCATTAAACTTAATTCGCGCGTTAACTCCGCACCGAGCTGAATTTTAAAACGCGTTAACCGAAATTCGAACGTCGGTCGGCCGGCAGTTTCCGACTCGAAAACGAACTGCCACGGACGCGGCTCGTTTTGCGTGGAAAACGAAGAATAATTCGGCGGGGCTATCGCGAATGTCGCGAATATAAAACGAGCTCGCGGCACGAAAGTCTGCGCTCTGTTTACCACATACAATTAAACGACGCAACTAGCGCTCCTTGCGCCACAAAATGGCCGACGACCGAACGGTTTGTCCCGCTTGAGCCAGTGAAACTGTTCGCCTTCCTGGAAGGACTGCGCAATTTTAAACGGCGTCGAGCCGTATCGACGAGCGTTTGCGACACGAGCGGCCCCAGAACCGGAAATGGCAATAAACGCCGCTCGACCGCGATGATCGATTCGCGTCGGATGCTTTTGCGAAACGACACTTCCGCCAGATTAATAGAAAATACCGTGCGACTGTGCGCCAGTTTTGCAATAATAACGTCGAGCACCAGACACTCTACGATTGTTATATATCCACGCGTAATTAATAGTGAAAATTTCTAAATGCAAGTGTTCGAGCGTACGCGTCGCGAGAGAATGAAAAACAAAAACAACGCGGACGATCGAAGCGCCTGGCTGATCAACAAGAGACACAGGAGCGCGGTGCGCCGGGGCCGGAAATGAAAGAAAGAATTACCTGTCCGTCGTGAAAGGGCCGCTAATGAAAGGGTCCGGGGCTCTTTCGCGAACACCACGCACCGCGCGCTGGCAAAGCCGCGTCGGTTCTCCTGGTTTTCGCCTCCTCCGGCGCAGGGACAGAGGGGCTCGTTCGTCGGGATCGGGAATTATTAATTTTACGAGCGACTCGGACGTGCCCAGGGCATTCCGTCGTCTGCGCGCCGTTGAATAAACGGTTTTGCAGCTTTGCACAGGTGGCTGACTCGTAAAGGGCGGCAGAAACGAGCGTCCCCATTGTACGTGCCGGCGTTGATCGGCGTCTCCTTGCCCCCGGTGAAGGGAGGGCCAGGAGCCCCGATTCCGATCGGGCCAGAGAGAGTTTACTCTGCCCGGTTGCGTCGCGCAGTTCGTAAGAATCATGCCAGACGCGGCATACTAATGCAACGCGCGTTACGCTCGCCCCAGCCAATCGATACCTTACGAACAACGCAGTCCGTCGTTCGCCTTCCGGCTCGCTGGCTTCTGCGTGGAGCGCGCGAGCTTCGAACTTTTCCTCTCTAATGATCGTTCGACTCGTTCTCCGCGTTTCGAATTTTCCACGCGACACCTCGCTCGCGGGCCCTGCCTCGAGGCGCGATCTTTAAACGAGAGTATAATCGTTGTTGTCGCCTGCGACGTTCAGCGTTAAACGGTTCGCCTCGCGTGTGCACAACCGCGTCGAAAAGTATCGGGACATTGACCTAATTCCGGTAACTCGTCGAGAGTCTTGGTGATAATGCTCGTGTCGATTAACGCCAGAAATAGACGCACGGAAATAAGTGTGCCCAAAATTAATAATCGATCTGGCAGCCTAAATTCCTGGTATTCTACCGGCGACGACACGCACGCTTCCGCTCCGCTGGAACAGTTCCGTCGAGGACGGTGACAAAAATATTCCCTTAATTGGTTCGTGGCAAAGGCACGATGCTATCGCGCGTTCACGGCGTTCAAGTTTTATTTTAGTCTTGCTCCTTTTTGCGTAATCGAGGCGCGGAATCTAGGTCGACAGTCCGTGGACCTTCGTGGATCGGAAATTTTCCTCGTATCCGGGTAAATTGATACGAACGACAATTAACCCGAATATCGAAATAAAAGAAGGGCGAGCCTGACGGCGGGCCGGTAGTTCTTTCGCCAAGTTCCCGCCATGTATACGCCGCTACTACTGTTGTTGCAGCTCGCGCCGCTCGCGTTCTCGCAGATTATTTCAACGGATCGTATGTACGACTGGCCATTGTGCAATGCCACAATTCGATAGAAACGTATCAAAAGGGAAAATATCATTAAATTTCTTGCCCCACTCGCGTGCATACTTTCGCATTGCTTTTGTTCGAACGACAAATTGGTACAAACTCGACACATTTACAGCGTTAAGACTTGTTACCGTTTCGCGACCCTCGTTGACGGAGTTCAAATTTTACAATACTTATCTTCGCTTTAGTAATAAAACTTTGAGCCACTGATCCAACCGAATCGATAAAAAGCAGCATCGACGATCGCGATAGGAAAATTTGTACAACCGCTACCGCGTTATCTTATCGCAACAATTATTTAATTACAATTACACGCATCGAGATGTATTTTTTGCTTCGCCCACAACTCGTAATATTGCCTGTATTTTTGCTGTCTTTTTATTCACGAACTGTTCGTCCAATTTTTGATTTATTGGATGGAAACTATTGCCCACTCGATGCTTCCGCAACACAATCGCCTCTTCTGCGATCGTTCGACTGTTCCCGATTTAAGGAAACCCATTAAATCCCGACGATATTCATCGGCGAACATCGCGGTTTAATTAGTAGTTTTTCAACGAGCATGCGGACGGAAATGCAAATTCAACAATTGATTCTTCCAGTTGACGAGAGTCGCATTGTTGGAGGCCAGCCAACGACTATCAATGAACATCCGTACCAAGTAAGTATTCTAAACGATCGTGTCCGGAATTGGCCGAAGATTAATTGGTCGAAATTCATCAAGCGGAAACGTTTCGCTCGCGTCTTGATACGAAACAAGGCATTAAAAACCGATACGATATGTATACACCCTCAGACGCAACGATTGGCAACGATTTCCGTTCAATTGCCTCCCCTAATTACGGAATAAGTTCTCTTCGATCCTCTTCCTCGACGTCGCTTAACTCTTTCAAGTACAAAGGTTACGAACGTTTTGTAGTTTTACGTTTTTACAAGAATTATGAAATAAAAGTGACGCTAAAGTTTTTCTATCGTGCGAGTTTCCGTCGCTAAAGCAAAACGAAAGCAAAGTAAAAAATAACAAACGCGAGAACTCTCGAGCGATGTTCTTCCTCCGTGCAGCGTTGAAACAAAAGTAAGAAGAACACAGCGACCGTTTCTGCACCCAATTTAATCGTCCAAGACCCATAAACCAGGCGATCTCGCGAAAAGGGAAATTTTCTCGGTCCCGAGTTTCACGGTTCGCAAGATCCGGACCCGATCATCCGCAAAATTGATCCACGCCGATTGAAAATTTACAGGTGTCCCTTCAATTGGACAATAGTCACGTATGCGGTGGCGCTATCATTAGCGAGGAATGGATCGTCACGGCAGCGCACTGCGTTCACAGGTATCTATTTACGCGTACCTTTTTCGTTACTTTTAACAAGCGACATCGGCCTTGTTATGCGACGCGCGTGTGCGTACGGTGACTGCAAAAAAATTTTACCACCCCATTCCGCTTATTTTTCATTCTACGTACGTTCAAATCGCGTATCGATTAAGCTCTCGCGAGGCCAGTTAAATTGAAACGTCGATTAAATGCCGGTAATAAAAGGATATTGAGAAAAAAAATGAAATTCTTAGACTTGCTCGTATAATACTCTTCGACGTGCGTGCGCCATTGCAGATCGCGAGAGTCGAGGACTAACTACCAAAGGGGTTAATGGTACTTTTACGTGACGACACGACTTCGATACTCGGGACGAAGATAAAGATCTGATTAAAAATGTCTCGGAAAGTACAAGTAGACGTCGATACTCTTCGCGGTCACTGTACGCCATGTATACATTTTTATGTATACGCGATTGATTCGACTTTTAACGTACGCTCTTTCCTCTCGCTCCGATTCAGTTTCTACCATGAATCTTTCTCCATCAAGGCAGGGATTTCCGATCTGAACGATGACGATGGCACAGTGATCAACGCCAAGGAAATCATCGTCCACGACGATTATCGAAGATCCACGGCCGACTACGATATCGCTTTGATTCGGGTGAGTGCCGCTTATCGAATTTTCCTGCCTCGATGAATAAATTTTCTTGCGATCTTCGATCGTGAAATTGCGAGAGAGTTGCTGTCTGGTGGAATTGGATAGAACGTTTTATAACTGGTGGTCACGATTCTATATTACGAAAATAAGTTCGACGGGAGGCTTCGTTTTCGAGCGCACTCGAAACGAGTTATCGGGTTCCACTGTGTGCTACTTGTATTCCTTTTTTTTTTTTCGCCGCGTTTATTGGATTTGGTAATTGGATATACACTGTAAACTTTTCGCGAGCCCACCGCGCCTATGAAATAGCGAAAAGTTTTACCGTACCGTCAATTATGGAACGCCCTGTAAATTGCGTGCGCGCGAAATTTCGAAAGTAATACGAGCGGCGCGCAGAGTTTTCGCCTGTACGAAAAAATAAATGAAGTTCCAACAGTTGCTCGGTAATTACAACGTTCGAAGCAACAGACTGCAAGTGCGCGTAAAATCCATAGTAACTTCAAAATAATCATCGGCAATTTTCATCGTCCAAAAAGAAGCCAAATACTACCAAACGCTTTTCAAAAGTTTCTGTGAACTCGAACAGCCCGTAGACTTTTATTTTTAGAATTACGATAACTTTGGTGGCGCAACTGGTATATCGATACAGTAAGTTTTGCGCTCCACGTTGGTATTCGAGAAATTACCGTCGCGTAACAACAGAAATCCGACCAGTCGAGTAAAGGCCGGGTCGAAACGAGCGCCGACCCGCGAAGTTTATTTATTGACGGATCTCCGCGGGGTACAGCCGAAGAATTCAATTACCGTTTCACAATCAATTCCGCAATGCACAGCCTCTCGACGGGTTGGCACCGTTCAAACCAATTACTATTTCAGTTGGAAAAGCCGCTGGTGTACAGCTCGCGGGTGAGACCGATCCTGCTGGCACCGATCGCCGATCATTACGCGGCTGGTAGCAAGGCGGTGGTCACCGGTTGGGGACAATTGAGGACCGACGGCCCGTCACCCTCTCAGTTACATAAGGTCGAGGTGCCACTCGTTTCCAACGCTCGATGCTCCAGACTCTACTCGAACCGACCGATCACGCGTCGAATGATCTGCGCTGGTTACATCAATTTTGGCGGCAAGGACGCGTGCAAGGTAATGATTGAGTTTGTAGGGAACATTTGTTGGAAATTGGTGTGCGAAACAAGAGTTTCTTTTGCTTTTTTAAACGTAAATTAGGATTTATTCTGAGGCTCGGAAGGATGTCTGCTCGATTCGAGAACTATAAGGAACGCGCGACCTAAAACCCCCAATTCTCTATTTTTGCCTAC
Organism: Xylocopa violacea; assembly: GCA_963969225.1. Lineage (NCBI taxonomy): Eukaryota > Metazoa > Arthropoda > Insecta > Hymenoptera > Apidae > Xylocopa > Xylocopa violacea. The sequence continues at coordinate 31,975,304 of CAXAJV010000005.1, read as the reverse complement.
GATTTTTAGATTTGTCTCTATCGATTCGTAGAAGTCCATTGCAACTGACCTACTTTAATCGACCCTGACTCCGAAATATGATCGTTAAGATTTTTGTAATTAAGGATCGATGATTAAGTGTGTCAGTGTCACGACCTCGTGTTTCTTGACGGAAATAAACCGAAATCAAATGAAATTGTATCGCTTTCACAGGGCGACAGCGGTGGACCATTAGTGCAACACGACAGACTGATAGGGATCGTGTCATGGGGCAGCAGATGCGCCGACCCATCTTTTCCAGGGGTTTACACACGCGTCACGGTTCTACGGCACTGGATCAGACACAAAACCGGACTCTGATCGCTCTGCGCTTGTTTCATGATCACGAACAACAAACACCGTTATTAGACCAGCTGGTGATTCTGAGATTTTTCCAGCGAACGGTTCCACGAGCAGATAGGACATCGGGGGTGCCTTCTCGCGATCGTAACACGCTTTCGTTACGCTAAAATGTTACCGTCGATTGTTGCGCGTATCTTGCGTCATCAGCGTTATTTTATTCGCTAATAAATGGTGTATCATACATCGTCGTAGCTCGTTCTCTCCGACACAAGATCTGCAATTACCGCCCCAATTATCGCGCACGATCGGACGTTCATCCACGCTCGTCACACGGTTATTCTTGAATATTTTATGCTTCGACGATCGTTAATAACAGACCAATATTGTCGTTACTTTTCCGGTGGAATAAACGTCAATCAACAGTAGAATTGTTTTTCGATATTACACGATCATTCGAACGTGACAAAAATAGCCGCGAGATAATGAAGCTTACACGTACGAACGTGGGCGAACATGTGAAACAGTCATTCGGTTGGAAGCAACTCGATCTTCTGGCATCATTTCTCATTGAATGCGTCACGCCTTTATGTTGGCGTGGTCGATGGCAGTTCCGTTACAGGAATGTAACGAGGAGATCCATAATTGAACTGGTTATTTCTGGTATACAACGGAATTATTTGCTTTAATAGTCGAACACTAGCATAAAAATACCATAGATTAGTGCGCTAATGAACGAACCACTATGGGACTGGGCGCGAAAGCAATGGATGCTCCGCTTCTGTGTTTTATCGAACGAATTTGGTGTTCGTTATAAAGTACGCGCGTCCAACGAAACCGCTAATTGGCTCGTCCGACGATCGATGACGCTTCGAAGCTGTAATTTACGATTTACAGTATTCAACTGTAATCGGCTACGGTTGTCGCGAATTTATGGCCTGTTTAAAGAAGATACTTTTTTTCCCGCTAAATATACAATTTTTAATGGAACTCCAATTACGATTTCGTTCCAAACGACGATCGCGATAAATAATTTCTTCTTTTAAACGGAACTACCTACCTTTTTTTTGCGTGTGCTCGAGTTAAACATCGATCAATCAAAGTCCCAGGTTCTCGATTTCTCTTTTACTGACAGAGACCCGACAATCAAAGCTGGAATTTCATCGTGCAATATGAAACTTTGGTTTCAATATGCGAGGGGTATATTGTTGGCGAACAAAGAAACAAATCGTGCTTTGCGAGGTTCGTTGTATTTCCACGAATCTGTTCCGCAACGTTTGACAAATTTATAAAGTTACAACGCTTCAACATGGCCGCGACGGATGGCGAGACGAGGGGTTGGAGGGTGGGAACTTTACAACGCATCCCGCTCTCCTTTAAAATTAGGTGGCTTTAGTTCGACGTCGCGATTCCGGCGAACGTTAGCAACGTTGACATTGTTGCATCGCGAATATCAACTCATGTAAACCGGATACCAGAATACGCTGAGATCCATCGTAGGTAACTGCTGACGCGGGTGTATACGCCCGGATGTATCATAGTTTTACACCCTAATCCATAGGATAGAATGCCAATCAGCGTCTGGCCTTCCGTCAGCGGAGCACCTGCATCACCCTGCAAGCAGACGAAGGTTGACAGTTTCAGTGATTACTTGTAGCTATGCTCCGCCTTTCCCGTACATTTTATCACTTTCTCTCTACGCCTCTCCCCTCTCTTCTTCGTCCCTCTTCCCAAAGTTCACAAAGTTACATTCATCTACGTAGTAACAAAAACTAATTACCGAGTTTCAACGTATCGAACGTTCATTTTTCAACAATGCGTTATGCTTTAACGAAATTATTTCGTTATTCGGTTAATGGAGCTTTTCGGTACGTTTGCAAAGGATTATCTGAACCGAAACGGGTGGTCATTACGAATACAATTACTGGATAAAATTACGAAAATTTTTGTATTCGCATGAATAAATTAAACAGCACGATGTGGGTTGAAAACGAATGACAGATTCACTTCAACCTTCTTCTGTGACTAAAATAACATGATCCATTATAGCATTTAACGAAAATAATTACGGACTAGCTACTTCTGCTTAATGGATTTTTGCCCGCTCCTGTTTTAGACACATGGAAACATTTACGTTCAGAAACGTAGTCTCCGTTTCATACATTTGCAAGAAACATATTTCAGGTTTCCAAACCCATTTATTATAAAATCGTAAAATCGTACGGTTAAACATCGCAGAATCTGTGCAGAATACGTCTGAAAATACCCTCGAATCAAAATTACGTATCTGGAAATAAAGGACGCGGGAATGGAAAGCCCGTTTTGGACGTTCGACGAGTTAACGCGAACGCTGCGGGTGATGCCGCCATCGGTAAAACCAACGAATTGTTTCGAGTCGAACAATCTAGCGCCAAAACGCGCATTATACCGTGTTCGACAATTGGCTCGAACAACGAACGGCAGAAATCGTCGCTAAAGAACAGCACGGATATACCAATTAGTTCTGCTTCGTTTGAAACGCGCTCGCATTCAAAATTCACACGCTCGATTCGACCGGCGTTTATCCGGTCCCGAAAGGCGGCAGAGCGTTTATAATCTTCGCGAGATTGTGTTTTCAATGGAGAAATATCGACGATGACGGACGAGTTGAAGCGGTGAAAAAAAAAAAGAGAGAAAGAGAGAGAGAGAGGGGGGGGGAAGCAGGAAGAAATTGAAATTCATTGGCGGTGGGGAACCGACCGAATGATATCGCTCTTTGTACCGGGCCGGCGAATTTTATTGTCGTCATTATAACGATGGAGCGTGTAGGAATCTCTGCGCTTTGTGACAATTTTCTATTATACCCGGTGAATAATGTTCAGTTCCTATTCAGCCGACTGTATTCAATCGTTGCTTATAACGCGTCCCACCTTTTGTGCCTCGTCTCAGCGAACCGTTGGCACGGCGACCCAATCAGAGGTGAGACGCGACGGCGAATATTGGGCGTTAATGAGTTCACTGATCGTGTCTATGATTAATTGGCCGTGTCCGACGATTCGCCGGGGCCGCTTCGCGGGAAAAGTGTTTTGCGGTGAAAGCAATCAAGTATTCCTAATGGTGGCGTTTCCTCGCTAATTATTGACGCTCAGATGACAGCGTTAAATTTCAAGATTCGACTCGCTTACCGGCTTTTTATCGCTGTCGAGAATAATCATAATGAAGCAGTTAATTCGTCTGAATCTACCTTTTTCGAGACGTCGATGATTGGCTGCGATTCACTCGTGGTTATCTGACATTTCTGATATTTCTCCTACGTGTTAATCGTGTATTAATATAATAACGGTTGGTGGTTAGAGAATCCTCTATTTGCAGTTCGATTTAACGATCGTACAAATTTTCAGCCTCGACTGGATTTTTGAAAATCTGTGTCACAGCGTCCAGTATCGTCCCAACGCGGTTCCTCGGTTTACGATCGATCGTTATCTCTGTATTTTGCGAGGAGATTGGAGTCACGCGCTCGAATTGTCTACGTAACGATCTCAGTCGTCAGTTCGATCGGTCGATACCTAAATTAATCGGTCGCGCGTTTCGACGTCCGTTTCGAATTACCGCTTAATTATTCGACCAAGTGTAGGCGTCCGCAGCGCGCGCGAAGAGCAATCAGTGCAACGTTAACGAACCCCCGCGATTTATTCGTTTCATACTTTTCTAACAATAAGTATTTGCACGGTCGTTGAAATTCCGACGCGTTCCGTTGTCGATACGAACGCATTTTCAACGACATTGTTACAAACGAAACGCAATCGAAGATTCGAGCACAGTAAACAAGTGCATTAATAAACGGTAAACAACGTAAATGGAATTTAATAAATTTCAATGGCCAGCGAACGTTTGGTGGATAACATTGGGTCGGTGAATGAATTCAGGCTTTGTTACAACCAGCGTTGTAGTGCGCTATTGCCAAGGTGTACCGTTTGTGAAATTTCATTTGCGTTTCTGAAGTAGGTCAGCGAATGTTCGATCCTGCACGGACATATGATCCCCGTGGCGAACTTTCGGGCTCTGTATTTTTCGAGCAACGAAAAAAAAGGAACCGAGTTACCGAGAACCGATGAAAAAGGGAGGGATGCTGGAATAATGTTATGCAGTATCAAAAATTGCTGGAACTACACTCTCCATATTGTTCAATTATGCAATAAAAAATGTAGAAAACCATCGATGGAATACTGGAAACACGCGTTTCTGCCCTCAATCCCCTGGCGATATTTCAAAAACGAAATATGCACATTTTGCAGTCTAAATCCAATCTGCATTTCAACTACCCGCCGAAACTCTTGCGCTCCGCAGCCATGAAACTATTCAAACTTCGTAACTCATTGTTAGAACTTCAAAACCTTCAAATATGAAATTCTCCGCGTCGAGGTACATAAAGTCGACGCTTATTTCCATTTATACGAAACGGGCGTTAAAATAACTCCGACTCGTCGAACGGCTCGCCCTCGACGAAAGTCCAACGGAACCCGCGATTCGTCGAGCAATTAGTCCATTTCCCAGAGACATCGATCATCGATAACAAACAGTCGATCGTTCGTCGACGACAGTCGGACGACTTTGCACAAAACGGAGTCATCCGTCTTCCGAGTCGACGATCTGCCGAACCAACCCTTAGCTCGCGAGAGCTCTTCATTTACGTGCCACGGGGAGCGTTTTTGAGGACTCGAGTCTCGCATTGTTCCCGGAAACGATTGTGTCTGACGTCGCCAAAGTATGCGAGCAGACACAGAGACGGACGCGTGCACGGATGCGCGTCGACTGAAGAAGTACGTAACAAACACGCGGCTGTAGACGTCGAGTCGTGTCGACGAGGTCGAAGGATTTCGCGAGCAGACGCTTCAGGACGCTTAAGTGTCGCGGAGTTGTCGCGACTCGCGAATACAACGCACCCCTTCCCAACGTTCACTATCCATTGGACCTGCTTTCAAGCCTTCTTACCTGACACGTCTCCACCCCGTAGGTCATGTTACCAGCGCAGAGTATCTTCTGGAACAGTGGCTTGTAGCAGGGCATCTTCGAATTGCAGGTTTTCTGGCTCACGAACGGCACTGACATCACAGAGAGCTCGGTTTCCTCTTTGCCAGGCTGGAAATTATTAGTCGATCGGTGAACTGAGTTGGTCTATTCTGAACTGGTCAGTTTGGGGAATTTTGAGGACCCTTGTGAACGAGTATTACGTACTCATATCGTGTAGACACGAATTGACGTGCTTTGTATGATAAGTAACTGACTTTCGTGTAGAGGGTGGCGTGTAATTCGTGGTCAGAGTGAAGTAGGGGTGGAATAGACTGGGTCTACTTGCAAGGACTTGAAGCGTGTTGCTTCAAGTCGCTGTGAGTGTGGCTAGAGAAGGGATAGGAAGAAAAGAGAGGGAAGAATGTTTCGTCCTGGGCCTACTAGTGAAATCATCAGCAGATTCTGCCTTGGAAAATTCTATATGTAGAAATGGAGATGGAAATGAGCGCTTGCGGAAATGGTAAATGCTGCTCGTGTGCTGGCGCGTGTTGGTGGACCTATACAGACTTAAATTAGAGAACTTTTGTTTATTATAATTTAAATTGCGTTTACTTTATTCTCTTTAAAAGCATCGCGAAATATCACTGGCACAAATTTCCCCAGGTGTTAACAAAATTGAAATCCACGTTGTCGCTGTCCTCTTTCACCGAGCAATTGGAAATTGATCGTCATAAAGGCGTACGCGTTTGTTTTTCGGTGTATCCTTTTTTTCTTTTTTTTTTATCAAGATATCGTATCGCTACTAAAATTGAATCGGATAACGGGATGAAAGTGAATATTTAGTAAAACGAGCTTGCGTTTTAATGATCGCACGATGACACGGAAAGATAATCAGCGCCGAGCATAAAACGAATGACCCTTCGCAACGATTTCGCATCACGATACAGTGTTGTAAACGCAGCACATTTCGATCGTATTTTACCGTATTATCTGCGGATAAAATTTTATCAATTCGTTTCCGTTAGTTGAATGGATAAGAAGAGGTACGTGTATGATGAGGCAAAATTGATAAAATTCAATATGATAGTTAAATAAATGATTTCCGAATAGTGCAAGAACTTCCTGCGATTGATTTAATAATATAATAGACATTTTATTTTATTAATCGCGCTACGAAAATAGCTTACCAGGATTTGTCTCCAGCCTGTCACGAAGCAGTTCGTTCCATCGCGAAGCTGGAAGTTCTCCTTTTCTGGCAGCCCGATCGGTAACAGTTTCTCCCCAAATTGCGCAGGAACTTTCAACTGTGCTCCAAAAAAAAAAAAATCGTACGTTATACCAGCACAAAATGAATTTAATGCTATAAACATTCCACGAACGCAATCCTTCATGTTCAGTGATCAACTCGAGAATCATCGTCGACGCGTCCCTGACATACGTCGCGTTAAATTTTCCAGCGATACATCATCAGGAAACATTCATTAAATCCGTCGCGTGTTTCGACACGCGAACACTCGATCTCGCAACAAATTATTAACACTTCGAAATTATTTCCGCCAGAAAAACAAGTATAACGAAAATTTTGCTTTCCCGTGCTGAAATTTCGCGAATAGTTGGGTGGATGTCGATATGATGCATCAGTAAAAACCGATAGATCACTGACACGAGCAAATGAAATGAAATTCTTTAAATACAGACATATCGATATGGAACATCCGAGTTGCATTACGTTCCGCAGGATCAGCGCGATTGCCTCCAGCCACGAAAGCTGTCGACAACTGAAAAAAAGATGTCTGTCGTACCTTGATTAGCGCGATGTCGTTGACCAGTATGTACTTATCGAAATCCTGGTGAACCACGATGTCGCTCACTCGCAGTTGATCGCCACCGGAAGAAGGCGAGGACGTGCGTACCCGCACGGTTACCATGGACGGATCCATTCTGCAGACAATTACGTTCCACTACTCGTTACGTTCTACGATTACGCAATTTGTAAAATACCATGCGAGATTCCTGGATTATACTCACCGATAAACGCAAGACGCCGCGGTTATCACCCAGGATTCGTGCACCAGAGCTCCGCTGCACGCGTGTCTATCGTATTTCTCAATGGACACCTGTATTGCGTAAACAATCGTGAGTAGATCGCGACAGTGGTAGACGCATGTATGTAGGAGGACACAATAAACTTACGTGGTAAGGAAACTCCGTGATGTCCGCGAACCTCGCATTGTGTGCGAGAGCTGTAGAGAAAAGGTCGAAGTTGAAGCATTTTAGTAATTGACAAAGTTTACGAATGCTGATACCAGCTAAATTGATTGGCTAAGAAAACGAGTACAGAAAATCGACAGTAACTTACCACCCGCGAAGAGGATGCAGAACAAGAGCGATACTTTCTCGAACATTTGGGCGTTGATCGATGGACAGTAACGAGCAACTGGCCGAATTATTCAATATATAACCTAGCGCAGAGTTATCGATAACCAGGTCGGAAATATTTCGGTAATAAACGTCGTTATCGATCATTAGCCACTATCGAATTTTCGCCTGAACATCAAAGGATACCTGGAATCCATTTCGCGTGTACCAATAATCCATCCCGGTAGACGGGAAGAAAAGAATGTTTTGCTTTCACGTTAAAAAATAACACCGCCGACATGTCCGGGTGTATAAGCGAGATCGTGATTAGCGATATCGTATCGAGACAGAGATAATGGAACAGTCGTGTCGAGATTAGTCGTATATCCAGTTTCGAGCAATTTGCAAAGTAATCGATCGGCTGTACTTGATAAAACGTATTTCTTGTAAACATTGTACACTTTGTCGCGCGTTCGAGTGCCCAATCACACGCATTTTACGTGTACTTACTTTCTGCAACCATTTTCGAGACGATTCCTTATCGATCCGAGCGGATAACATCGAGATCATCAGATACTGGAAATCATGCATCAAATGTGAGATACAGCATGTCTAGTTTCAGATTCTCTTCTCTCTGATTCGATTTATAAAATGAAAAATGTATTCGTTGCTTCAAATATAATCGCGCAGAATTATTCTTGCGTCGATCGCAGAAGCGATGAAACGGCCCTTAATGGAAGTTAATGTTTTATCGGGTAACATAGAAAAGCGGAGCCAGAGACGCTTCAAAGAGATTGAACGGCGAGAGCTTCGCGGTAACAGCGATTTTGATCTGAACTGTCCAACTGGATAAACTATCGGAGAAAGTTTGCGGTACTCCCGGGATCAAAGATAGCCCGACGTAAAAAGCATTTCGCGGTTAAACAAACTATTTCATCCGTCAATCTGTCGTCGAACATCAATATCGAATTCGCTTTTCGCGGGACAATTGCTTTCTTTTCGCTCTATAATTACGAAAGAATGCGCAAGGGTATAAATCGTTTCGAATTTCGAATCGAACGGCGAAGCCCTTTTACGGGAAATTGATGTACGAAGTGAGACAGCGGAAAACGAACGAAAATGGACCAAAGATAAATAAGAAAAGAGGATAATTTTACCCTCTGTACACACATTTCCGTAGAATTGTGTGCAGTGCATACCGATCGAATCACCCACCATTTTTCCAATAATCACTTTTATTTTAACAACGCCTTTTACATTAGCTTATAGAGAATATAGTACGCGTTCCTTTATGGTTACTTCAATTACATATGCTTCAATTATACTGTATGGTAAAACTTTCCTCGAGTTTCTTAAACTCCGCTGATGCTCTTGATCCAGCTTCGCACGCTATCCACGTTCGTATAGACGCCAGGGTATTTAGGTTGAGCGCACCCGTAGCCCCAGGACACGATACCGTAAAGGACACCGTGGGCTACCAAAGGGCCGCCAGAGTCACCTTGGCAAGCGTCCTTTCCGCCTGAGGTGTAACCAGCGCATATCATTCGGTTGGTGATGGTGTTCAGAGACGAGTACACGTCGTTGCAGTTCTTCCTGCTCACTATGGGGACGGATACTCTCATCAGGTTCGTCGTGGTCGATCCGCCTTGCTGCAATGGAAACGTCCAACATTTTCATCGAAGCTCGATTGATCTTAGACGTCAAACGCGAATTCCACGTTTGAAACGTTCCGTGAAACGATTCGGTGATCTTTACCTGAACCGTGCCCCAACCGGTCACGTTCACCATGGTACCAGCTGCGGGTTCATGGGACGGCAGTCCGATGGGTTGCGCCCTGGTGCCGAGCTTGATTTCGCCATCGATCTGCACACGTTTTGCACGCATTAACATTCAAATTCACGCGCATAGTTTCGCTTTAGCCGTGAATTCAAAATCCGCCGCGCGTTATGATTGAAATTCCATCAGGCTCGGGTGAAAATTCGAAATTCCACCTACCTCCAGAAGCGCGACATCGTAGTCGATGGTTTGCGAGTTGTATTTAGGGTGTTTAGTGATCCGCTTCAGGGAGTAACGGGTGCCCATGTTTTTATTGGTGTTCCCGGCTCGCAGAACGTATCGGCTGGCGGGCGATCTGTAATTGAACGAACATGAAAATGCACGCGATCCCAGGCATGCCCCTGTGTGCGCCACGCGCGTCGACGGAACGACGGGCTGTTTGTTTTCCAAAATATGCGCACGGTATTTGACGGCCTTATTGTTATTGCATAATAGCCGGCGATCGGGATGGAATGCGAGCCGCAAAGCCGATTTAATATCGCGATGGCTTCCGAAACTATTATCGCGATCAGCCGATGAACGTTCCCGTGCGTGAGAATACCCGGATCATCCGTATGGCGGTGATATCTTATCACCTGGTTCGTGTAATTCGTTATTAACGTTTCGAGAGAGAAAAGTGAGAAGCGCTGTCGACGCGTGGAAAAAGTATTACACGATGCAGTTGTAACGAAAGCTCGAATGAGTAAAGGTAAAGGTAAATTGAAAAGGACTATCGTATGTAAAGATCGTTCAAATCGACTCAGTGCACGCATTCGCTCTTAAGTTTACGCGAGCATGTTATTACCCCACGCAATGGGCTGCGGTGATAGCCCATTTGCTGCTGATGATCGAGGCACCGCAAATATGGCCAGAGGTGTGCAGGCTGAGTTGATACGGATGGTCACGGATGTCCGCTTCGACTCCTCCGACGATTTGAGAGTCCGGAAGTAGACGGTTCACGTCCACCTCGGCACCTGTAACAGTAGGACGCTTCGTTTCACAAGGATGATCGTATTATTTAAAAAAAAATCATCGTTTCGATTCAATTCGTAAAAACAGCACTGCAACGCTATAGTGCCGCACGCTATTATCAAAAAAGCATACGCAAAGCTTCCAAATGGAAGCGTTCTATTCGAATATCCAAGTGTTAATAGGAGTAAGCGTGCGTTACGTCCAGTAATATCGTAAAAGCCAGGAAGAAAATTATTTATTCGCAACACGCAGAGCGAAGCAATCGTCTGAGAGAAACTGAGGGGATGCAACCACCGCCCTCGTGCTCGCACTTACCCAAGCAGCCGGCAATGAGGACAACAAGTAGCACGCTTCGAAACATCTTAGACCAATATCAAGATTGCGCGTAGGTGCCTGCTTTTATACGCGGGGAAGCTCGCTGCTCTGATTCAGCGAAAAATCCTTATCCGTCGACAATGCACCGCGCCACGCGCGAGAGGCGTGCGGTGGAACCGTTTGTAATATCGCAGTCAGGGGGAGGGCGCGGGGGATGACCGAGCGAGGGGTGGCGGCGGCGAATCGCGCGGCAGAAGAAGAATGGCCTGCGCCTTTTCGCAGACGCGATCGCAACGATATCGCGAGATAAAAATCACGTCGTAGTACGCGAGGGGCGCGATAGGACTCTGAATGAGCCCCCGCGCGTCGACCGATAAAGAATTTTCAATGACCTTGCCGCCACTCGCTCCTCGACGCGGCACGTCCCCTCTGATCACAATGGGGCTCGATCGTGTGACAAGCGACCCCGACAGATTGCTCGAACGTTCTTACCCAGGGGTCGATAAAGTTTCCTTAAGGGGACGTAGGGAAGTCTGTTCTTTACGCGCGCTAATTTCGTATTCCACCCCTGCGAGCGTATGTGGAGTTGGCGAATTTATAATTTTTGGAAGGCTACAGTCGGAGCACTTGGTTTAGCTGAGAGAAATATGCGTACCGCGGTGTATATTTTAGGTAAAACGCGGAGGACCTCGAAAGTAACCTTTGAGTCAGCAGTTTATATTCCAAAAATCGTAGAATAATAATCGATAAGATTATCAGAGAGAGACTTCCTCTCTCTGCTTTTGTATAAAAAATATTAATATTAAACGTAAAATCCAATTTCCGTAAAGAATCTGCAACCGACTTTGAATACATTTTCCCAATTAACCGGTAAACTGTGCAAACGTCACGGTGATTTATCTAAATTCTAAATTCGCAATTTACATAGCCGCTGTTGTCGCAGAGTATTATTAGCGGCCAGGGAGCGATTGGCTGTTTCGCGATCGGGTCGTTAGAATTTGAGGGCTAATTGCGCATGTTGATTTACACATTCTGTCGGCAAATATATAGATCGCCGGCTATTGTCCTGCAATTAAACATCCTGCAACGGACATTACGGGACGCTATGACACGATGGAATAAAGCGGAGCACCGGCAATCGGCATTAGCCTGTAACAATTCTAAAAGTCAATCGCGTAATTTCTCTGCCCAGGCTTTGTTCCCATTGTGAGCGGATCCTCGTCGCGGTTGCGTCGAAACGCGGTGTTAGTCACGCTTTTTATTAATCACCCGTGCGTCCACGATGCAATCGCGCGCTTTTTCGCAACGGTATATCAATAATATCATTTTTTGACAGGTTCAGAAGAAATGGAATCAAAGTACGAACGCGTTGTTCGCCTTGAAGATACTCTTCCCCGGAATTCGTTGGTTCGTTACTTTTTCCGCGCAAAGGACAAAGACTCGTCTACCCGTGAAAGAGGCTACTCCGTTTACGCGATTCCACCGTTGGGGTCTTTACTTTAATTTAATCGGAATCTATGCTTCCATCTCTGGCTAACGTCTTTACGTCATCCCTTTCATCTCATCTTTCACTGACTACTGAAATACGCTAGACGTGATTATCGTTCATTGCGTTTCCGCTGGCATCCTGTGTCCATCACGTCTACCAGATTTAATTACCATAATTGTATCCAACAGCAGGGACAAAACACGTGATAAGGGACGTAAATCTATCAGATTCGCGTCGTTTCTCGCTTTCTCGGAAGAACCGAGCTTACCAGAAAATTTCATCCTATTGTTACCATTGTAACAGTCATCGTTATTGTAATCGTTACTATATTTTATTATCATTAAATAAATTTTAATTCTGCTCGCACGAAAAGCGGAAAGCAACGATCGCTAATCGCGCTGTTAAATTAAACTCGACGATGATTAAAGAATCATTGGTATCTAAATCGCTGCAGAATTTTTCAACGCGCGCGAGGAAAAGCATGAAATCGTGTAGCTGTATTCACGTGTGGCACAAAGAACATCACGTTTCAGGGCCGTGAACACTCGTCGCGAAGTAATTAACGTATCGCGCTACCGTTAATCCAGAAGTCGATTACTAGCCGCTCCTGTTAATGTCCGCAGTATTTTTCAGCGATTTTATCTGGCTAAGTCGTCGTCTACTGTCGAGATTCGTCAATGTTATCAGTGTAATTTATTACTCCCGTTCTATAAATTGCATCGATCTCCGATAGACCCTGGTTATCTGGGAAAAATCGGTGAAATTGATAAGCGAAAAGTCCATCGCGTTATTTAGGACAAGTTCGAGCAGATAAGATTCACGTTTTTCCCTTTTTCATCGAGGATTAGAATCGATTGATCGATTTAAGGCCCGCGCAAGCGGAGATACAGAGGATCGTTTGAAAAAGTGTAGTGGCGTTGAATTAGATCGTATCTGTCGCGTGTGCTCTACGTACAGGAGACATGGCTCAAACGAAACACGTCCATTTAAATGGAATTTGTATACGAGAGCTCTTTAAAAAATACTATCGTATATTCGATAAAATTTTATTCTGTCGCAAAAAATTCCATTTTAGAACTCTATCTTTAAATACACCCAATTTTCACGCTATCCTTTCCTACATCGAATAATTTCAAACGCGTCGAAGAAAATACATTTTTCACACCTACTCAACTATCTTTAATACTGTAATAATTCTAAATCAGGCAGCCGGGACCACTGTCTTGAATATTAACCGGATCCATGTTTAAATGGCAACTAATTGGCGCGTTAACTAATTAAGACGAGCTTGAAACTTCGCAGTCCGATAGTCTGCCGACTTCTAATTAACGACGCGAGTATATCGCGAGTAGGTTTAAATTTTACTGGATAGTTTCGAACGGTTCATAAATTCCTCGGAAAGGCTGGCAAGTATTTCCTCGTCCACGGTGTTCACAGAAATACGTATCGAGCGATCAACAACCCGGCGAACGAAAGACGCGGGAATTAGTTTTCATGGGCGACGATCGATCATTTCGATGCGCCCCGTACGAATTCCAGCGAGGTAACACGATTAATTTCGACGCCGACGTTTCCGCGCCACGGAAACTTTTAATCCGTGGAAAGGATCGCCGTGAAGATGACTACTCGAGGAGCCAGTCGGCTCTCATAGTTTCAGTAGCAGAGATTCCATCGACATCGGCTGGTTCATTACTAATTAATTAGTTTTCGACCAGACCCGGACTTTCAATAGTCAGGCTCCTCTCCTTTATTTTATTTTATTTCCTTCTTTCCCAACGATGACCCCGTTTATTCCGCTGGAAACTTCTCTAATAGAAATTCTTGCTGCAATTATTTCACGGTAGGAACGGGTTAAAAGTCGGACTTACGATCGAGCGGAACGAGCTTCGTCTGCCGGTTATGGAACGCGGAGACGAGGGTTGCGTCCGACCTTTAAGGAAATACTTTCGAACGTTTGCGTTGAAAGTGGGAGCAGCTGATAGGAGGCTCTCGAGTGCTTTTGTTATATCTGTTTTTAGAGGACGTTTCAATATCCGTCCGACTGCCGAGTGCTAGATTGAAGAACTCTGTAGCTTTAGGACCGCTTTAATAATGTATTTACTTGCTTATTCCTTTGGTACGCGCGTGTAAAGAGTGAGAAAAAAAAATGCACGCGAAATGGAACTATAAAAATGCCATTTGACGCAAACACAGCGTTGCGCATCCTGCGAACACACCGCGTGCCCTAAAAACGAAATCTCCCGCGCTAAAAGACCGGTAAATAAATATTTTCGTCAGAAAGCAACGGTGGATTCAACATCCCGCGGCAATATCTTCAAAGTTCCACAAAGTGTACCAGATAAAACGCCCCACAATATCCAGCGATATACGACGCGTTCCAGCAGAGCTGGTTTACTTACACGCCATATTTCGAGGATTGTTACGACGGGGTAAAAGTGTAGCGCGACGACCCGCGCCCTTGTCGACACCGGCCGCCACCGTCGATTAACATATAAATCAAATCTCCGCCAGCAACCCTTGTCCGCAGTCTCCGCTCTCCGTCGCGCCCACCCTTCTGATTGCCATCGTTGATCCCACGTAAGATACGCGTCTACGGCAGCCTGTCCTCGCGATGGCTCGAAGCTCTCGTGCCAGCTGAGAACCGAAAACTCGCACGGATACACACCACGAAACGGGAAAACTCGGCAGACTCAATGTTCTGATTGAATATGTCGCGGAGGGAGAACCGCTTGTCGGAAACCGACGACTACCCCGTGAACTTTCCGCGCGACTCGTCTTCCGCGAGATCGACGAAGGCCCTGGAAGACTCGAGAACCGTGATTCAGTGTTCGTTTTCGAATGTACGGAGTGATTCGAAGGACAGGGTTGTTTCTTGGAAACCACTCGACGACTAAGGAATTTATGAAGTTTGGAAGATCGCAAGGGGCAGCGAAATCTCGAAACGCGAACGAAAATAACGGCAGACATCGGAACCGATATTAGTGTGAACGAGATCGGGGATCGAGAGAGCAGAGGTGTTGATACAGCGCCGTCAGAATTTCCCGATAGCCCAAAGCGGGAGCTCGTCGACAAAGAGATTGCCAGCGCAATTTGCGCGGAAGGAAGGGGTCGCTTCTCACCAGCGGTTCGTTTCGCTTTCGGGGCAAGATGTGTGACTAAAGCGACAGAAGAAGGTTGGTCGCCGTAAGTCTGCCGTGAAAGGACTAACGAGTCCCATCCTGAGAAAATTCTTCGACCAGTCACCGCTACTTTCGTCCTCGCCCTTTCCTCGATCCACCTCCGCGCTCCTCTATCGGGTGCTTTGATGAAAAATACCAGAAATAATTCTAATAACCATAGAAAAATTAAAAAGAAAAATAAGAAGCATCACGGCACTATACTTCAGTCTTTGTGTTCCAAAAAAGTGATTTTTAAAACTCGTCAAGTGCTCGAACCATGCTCGAACACCCATGGCACTTACGATTGAGTATTACTACTGAAATTTTCAAGCTTCTTTTTCTCGAAAATAGCAAGTTAAACGAAATGTTGTCACTCTTCGTTTCAGTCCTATTTTGACCTGTAAAATCAACGCTTAAGCTTTCTATGAACGATTGACGAACACCTTGTATAGTATCCGTATTCTGGTCTTCCAGTTCCTGTTTCTCCTCCGCCCACGCAGCTGAGATCTGTCGGTCTTTATTTCACTCGCTGTCGACTCGTCCTTTTCGTTCTTCTGACCGTCTTCGATCATCCGGTAAACCCTTCTGTTGGTGGCAGTGGACGTTCGAGGTTCAAGCGTGATTACCGCGCGCCACGGACAGCTCGTCGTATGTAATTCCTGCAACAGCGCTGGCTGCGATTTACTGGCAGGCGAGTTGAAGCAGCGATTTTCTGGCGAAATGTTCGAAAATTTGGAAGACCAGGATTCACTTTTCTCGCTCGTTACTTTCATTCATGATTCACGCTACGAATCTCTGTTTTCACTTCCGTCTTATTCATAATGCATACTTCTCTCGCAACTAATGAGTATTCCTTCTACTTGATGCAAATGGATCATCTATTTAATACTTCAAAGCGATACGTTAATTCCAAATATCTTCCTCTACACGTTAATACCAAATAGTTCCTCCAGTAACGAATAAATCAATACCGACGAAACATTTATTCGAGCAACATCGCAAATTGTAACCAACGCGGCGCAAATTGAATCGCGAATTCGCGGGAACCGAGCGATTGGAGGCGCCGGCTCGTTCGAGAAAGAAGTAGATTACGTGATCCTGCAAACGTATCGCATAGAATCTTTTCTCTTTCTCCCCGGTAAACGTATTAAAGCTGCGCTAGAGCCAGCTGAAGCGCGAAACATATCGAATACATAATTGGGCATCGCTATTGTACGGAAGTGCCGGAAGACACGGGGATTACCGTGAATCTGATTGCGTCGGAGCTTTGTGCCGCAATCTAGATTCTCCACTATCACCTCCCGACCGCCCCTCGTTACTCTCCCAGGGGGAGGGTGAAGACCCTGCCCCGTCGAGGCTGCGCCATACTTCTGCGGCATCGCGCGAACTCAACCTCCTTCCTTATTAAACTGTCCAATAAATTGAATAATGAAACGACGCACACCTGAACAAGAAAGCCCGGGGTTCTTGTAATGCCGCGGAATACGCGGCATCTATCCTCTTAAATTGACGGATAAAACATAGAACGGGCGGCTGCGAATTTTATCCCGGACGGGAACAGTGATAAATTCGTAATGCGATCAGATAAGATTTTAATGGATCTCGCGCGGATTTCAAGCATTGTGCAATAATAATTGCATTTCTCGCTCCGCGGTTCTACGAGCATGTATAATTTAGCATTGTTTCGTGGATTTCGCTCCGTTTACCTATAAAATTAGACGCGACACTGATAAAATGAAGTTTGACGAACGCTGCACCGTCTCGTCCGCGAATACCGCGTTCTGACTCCCTTCAATTCGATATGTTCGATGCTAACGAGAGCTGCTCGATACAACTGCAGGCGGTACGCTTTTCGAGATTATACTCGTGTCATGGCGATACATACTTACGCGTTAGGACCACTTGGCGCGAACGAGTTCGCCATTCACCTCTGGCTCCACTCGCGGCTAGGGACTCCTGAAAATGTAAACTCTAGATTTGAGGGAACTCTAGCACCAGGTGAACCTCGCTGCTGATGGCGCTACGGCACCATGAACCTTGGGATTGAGGAGACACCTACGAATGGAGAATAGTACTGAGCCAATCCTGACACCTGCTGGTCCCAGGAGGCCAGGTAAATTCTAGTACCAAGTGGACTCCGCGATTGGGGATGTTCCAGCCCCCGCCGTAGACTCTACGGTTGTGAGTCTAGCGGCACTAAATGGACCGAGATCTCTCCACGGGACGTTCCCTCACGATTAGAAACCACTTATGTATACATATGTTACTTCATTACAAACAGAACGAACTGGATGCTACGTTCGAGAAGAAAGAAAGAGGGGCTGCAACTCTATAAGCCACTTCTTTCGAGACACACGATCGGACGCACCGAACTTTCAAGCTTCGTTAGTTTCCCGACCGTACTCCACGGCACTGTGTATTTCCTTCCAGTCCCACTGAATCGTTTTTGTAACATATTATGTTGTACACGTGTTGCGGAGTAAATAAACAGCTGCGTAGGACGGCGCGGGTTGTTGCCGCTGCCGCAGGCGGGGGCGCAGTTTGTTGCCGAAGTTTAAAACACGGTTTAAGGCGGAAACTCTTCTTCTGCGGTGCATCTGTTCCGCGCTGGCGGCGGCAATTTATTATATCGCGAGCCCGTGTCCTCGGCTAAAGCGCGCATTATATTCCCATACACGTAAGCCACGTAACACGTGGACGTCGTAAAAACGTGGCGAGGAGGTAACAAAAATCCAAGGGGAGAGGAGGGGGGGACCGACTACTGTATCGTCATTAGTCGTTAGAGACAGGAGGAAAAGAATTCGCTCATGAATATATCGTTTCCCGGTAGAAACCGGGAAACTTGCGGCGAACTTTCTGGTTCAAGGTGCGACACAAAAATTGCACGGCCGAGTAATAAATCAAACAGAACAGAAACAGCCGGACAAATGGGGAGAGAGAAATGCGGGGGGTTGAAAAAAGGGAGGGGTGGTGGGTGCCAGAAGAGGAAGGGAGGAACGTGTCGGTTGTAGGTGAAAGGAGCCGCGTCGTGGGAAATGGTAAGTTTACGGTCGCCGTGTTCGCAGAAGCGGACGAAAAGTTCTGGGAAAACAATGACGAAATAAAACGCCGTAATGTATGTACCCAGGGTGCCGCGGCAGCCTTGGGCGCCTCTCGCCCCCTACGTGAGCGTTTTCCAACGAGTCGCTTTCATGCGCCGTACGGCCCCGGAATGTTAACAGTGGCAGTGGGGTATAGAAATTGTAAGTAAAATTCTGCGAGACCCCTCGCACGGCGCTGGAATTGCTGAACAGATTCGAAGTCAACTTTTCGGGTAATTCGTGACTGAAAATATCCCCTTTAAACTCGGTGACGGGGACACGCGTACCGCGTTCCCCTTTCGCGTCAAACTGTCAAAGGATGAGTGCTTGCGCTCTACCTTTTTTTTTGCTTTTGGGAGCGTCCATTTCGGTTTTTGTAATTCGATTGTTGGCCGTGCCCGTGATGTCGCACACGCGCAGCTACAGTGTATCTCTGTTTGAACAAAATTAGAACGTTAGGAAAATTGAAGAGCAATCGTAACCACGCGCGAATTTGACGTTCGAATTGCGCCAAGAGTAGCCTTATCGATCTCGCGACGTCTCGATGGGGCTGTTAGCTAGTTTACACCGTGGATGATTAAAGCGACTAGCGCACAATGCAGCTGCTAGCTTGGCAAGCTAAAACAATACGTTGTTGTAAGTACAACGCCCTTCGTTAGATCGAGCCCCCGGGCAATCGTCTTTTGTATTTCTATCACACGCATTTACCGCGGTACACAGCGTACATCACCTAGACGGCAAAATTCTTTACAATCATGGCGGGCAACAAGCGCAATTTTTTCTTTATATTATCCTCTGCACGATTCCTCGTCACTCTTTTCATAACGCAATTTTCCACGCGATTAATGATACACGAAAATTTGAGGGAACGTTTCGATGTGCTTCATGCGCATAGCGTAAAAAACTCAAGCATTTACCTAATGCAGTTATTGCGAATACAGCAGCTTATATCTTATTAATCCTTCAAGCACTTTCCTATCCGCGAAGAACATCTTCCGACAATTTCGCGCCCTACGTCTCCCGCGAGATCCTCTCGCGCAGTACCGTCGAAACGAAGAAAGAACGCGGCGAAATCAATGAAATCGTACATAAATCACGAAGACAGAGTCCTCCCGGGGACGTCGATTCACCTGCGCTTTAATAGTTTAATACGTTCTCCCGCTGTAACTTCTCTGCCGGAAAAATTCGCCTCCGTCGATGACAGCAATCTTTTCGCGGGGTATCTGTCGGCGACCAATTACCATTCTTTCCCGGGGGACAGTTTGGTTTCGTTCTCGGCTGTCCGACGCGTATCGATAAAGTTTCCTCGGAAATCTCTAAGGCACCCTTTGAGCCAGAGAAGAATTTGAAAAATGTCCGAGATGCGCGCGCCAGTTAAACGTTTCGATAGGATCGATCGCGGCCAAAATCAACGATCGCGACTGTCGCGATGACAAAGGAGCGTCCATGGGGCGGGGGTCCCAGGGTCCAGTTTATATTGCGACCAACGAGGACGACATCGGAACGAGCGAGCCGGCCGCATAACTGCGGAATTCCTGGTAGCTCAGTCGCATAACGGAATTTCCGGTCTTTCCCGCAAGCGGACCAGGTAAACTTTTAATACGGAATTCCTCACGCGACGACGCGACCGCGCGCCGCCGATACGCGCGGAATTCTTGCTCGACGCAAATGGACACGGGATTAACTTAGCCCGACGCGGACCCGACGTCGGAATTAAAACGGCTGCGGAGGGATGAGCCTCGTCTTAAGACGGATTAAGCCTGTTTTAAACACGAATCAGGGAATCCGAACGGGGGATAAAATAGAATGAACGTTTATGGTTAATAGCGGGCAAAGTTCGTAGGTGCACGAGCTGCAAGTTTTCTTCTAAATTGACTCGTTTTGTTATTCCGCGGACATATTGGACCGCGACGAACAAATTGCACGCGCGAATCGCGCGCGAGTAAGCTCGTAAGCTTTTACTACCTGGGAGAATAGGAGTAAAGTTCCTGGGAGCATTTAGGGTCGAAAAGTGGGAGATTAAGGGATTAGTAAGGTCGCTTCGACTGTCGATCGGTCAATCGTGGCGTGACACTTGTGCGGTTGCAGCCAATTTGCTCGATGAGGGGAAACAGCGACTAGAATCCTACCCGAAAATCCTCTGTGGGACCGTAGAACAGTGGAGACTGGTGGTGCGCTGTATGTACAAAGCAGCTAGCTAGGTAACTAGTTAAAAGGCAAACGGTGAGCATTTTCAACTAACAAGAAATTCAATGGTTGAAGCTCGGTGCCGTTGATAACGAGCTCCGATACGAATTGGCGGTAGTTCGTTCGCAGGCGAAAGTTTAAACATCGAAGTCGGGGAGCGTAGTTTTTTCAAGACAGTATCGAGTAATTCTCTTCACGGTGTATAAAGAGTTAATGTCTTAAGTTAAGTAGTTAGTGCCCCGAGGTAGTCAACAGAACTGGTCGTTAACTAAATATATTCGCGGGGGCTTGAATAATTTCCGCGTTTAAACTTTGCGTACTACAGAACGTAGACTTTTATGGCCACTATGGTATATGAGCTAACCAGTATTTCTTGGCGTCCTCCTTGAGGGACGCTATTTAGAAACTGATTCGCGTACAAGAGCAAATATCATATTTATTGCTATATTACGTACCAGCCGTGCATACTGTTGCGATTTATTGCCACTGCATTATCCGAATTTAAAATGGGAATGTTGTTTTGGCGGATCGAGCCGTGCCAGGATCATCCTATTCCAGGTTCCATTTTACTTTTTAATGGCCGGCCGAAGCAAATTGAGTTTGTCTAGACGTTCTATCGCGGGCATTATCGTATTTATATTCCAACCACTTATAAATATTTATGCGCACCCGATTTAAATTTCTCCGAATGTCTCGTATCTTTTTTTTACGTCACCGACATTGACGCTTGTTTTCGCGGCAATCAAATGGTACGCAGTCCCAGACATAATTCGTAGTATCGAGTGAATCGTGCGATCGTGCTCGCCTCAAAAGCGATCGAGATCTTTGATTAAGAGCTTGTTTACTCGTAACAAAATTTACAAACACATCGCGACCCAGCATTTATCGCGATTCGCAGAAAAAAAAAATGTCTCGCAGACGGCTCGAAAGCAAGGAGGCAGCTGAAGAAGCGAGCTGATCGATCCTAACGACAGGCTTATTGTTAAAACGCGAGCGGAGCGCAAGGTGTTATCAATAGCAACCGGACAATTCCCATTAGAATTGCTGCATGCGCCCTACATACTCCGCCGCCACTCTATTTCCGACTACGAGGCCCTTGGGTGGTGACCAACAGTTTGACCCGAAGCTCACGAGACCGGATGGCTAGCCGCGAGCCAGCTCTTGCATCCGGTTGACCGGCTCCCCTCTCGATAAGGCTCGAGTTTCTAAACTAACACGGCCCGCTTTTCTATTACCAGCTGCCAAATGAATTCCAAGCGGCCGTGACCAGACCGGTACATCTGCAATTACACCATCCAGGACGCGCGCGAACACACGAATCGACGGTAAATGTGACACGCCGCTTGTCTCGCGCGATCTCGATAAATGCATTCGCGCGTTTTTAGTTTTATTTATTTTTCACGGTTCCATTTACCGTTCCCCATCGAATTAATCGCGAAAAATTCGATCACCACGCTGTTTCTTCTCTCGCGGGTTTGGATTTTATCGGAATTTCGATATTTTTAATTTTGTACACCGGAACTGTTTAATTGTGTAAGGAAAAGTTCGTAAGAAATATACTAGGTGTATATTCGACTGTAAGGGCGTTTATTAGACTTGCTTGCAACCCGGAGGTTCGTACAAGAATGCCTTCTTAGGCCACTCGTATTAGCCTCGAGGACACCCCCGACGCAATGGCCCATCCAAACGTTTAGGCAAGGCCCCAGAGATATGCAGAGATATGTTCTTACAATTGCGTCGATAATGAGGAAATTTCGTTTTGGTAGACGGCGCGTTTCTAAAATGTTTCTAAAAATGCGAAACAGGGGAATAGAATTGCGTCGTGCGATTCGTTGTCGAAACAAGCGGAAAATGAGAGAAGAGAATTGTTGGTATGATTGAAAACAAGTTAGACGCATTGGAAATTACAGAAATATAATAACATCTCGAAGCTGACACATGCAAATTAATGGGCAGCACGGACATTGGGCGATAATTAACGAGCAGCCGACTCAAAGCGAAAGTCGATTACAAATGGAATATTTAAACGAGCACGATAATGATTGCAAGTCGTTACTACCGCTTCGAATTGCTCGCAGTAAGCGAAAATTTGCCAGAGAAATATAATTGTTTTGAATCGTAACAAATGAATGTGAGTTGTCGCGTAGAAAAATAATTTGTTTAGTAAAATATCACAAGTTACTAAAATGATACTATATCATTTCAACAATTATCTTTAACATTTACAAAATACAATAGCGTGCGCGTATGAAGGCAACGCAGAATCATTACTGCTAATATTTAGAAGAGAACACGTTACATACAGAAACCTCTAATCATGTTTGACGTCAATAATTACACCCATCGGTGTTGTATTGTTTCGTCACACACATTTGCAGAGTCTACTTCTGTTAATTAAATTTCGTACGATTGCGGAGTAAGCAAGCTTAAATTGCCTGCACGTTCCAATATTTGCGCAAACGCGAGTTTGGACAGCCACTGTTCGACAAAAAAAAAATCAACTCGAAATCAACGCGACTTCGAGCCCCTTTTAACCCCTTAGCCCTAAGACTTTCGCGCGGTACCGTAAACGAGGGCGTCGTTTTATCGTCGAAATGATACGAACTTCGAAAACGATTTATTTCCAGCCCAAATATGTTGTCCGATTTGGATGGGATCCAATTTTCGTGGCTCGAAAAACGACTCGATATCGGGCACGATTCGACAAGAAAGTGCAGAATCGCGTAACGCTGTTCTCGCGTGGTGTGTCGCGGCGACGGATACATCGCGCGCAATTATCTGCCTTCGGTCGCGGGGTAATCAGAACCGCGGTAATTACCAGGCTCTGTAATATCGCGAGTCGCGGACTCGGGGGTCGGGGACCGTAAAATGGGTTGGCTCGCGCGAGGACAAGCGTGGAGGCGGCGAAAGGGCGAAGACACGGGGTGAAACATGGCAATGGGCGCGGCCACGTGGAAAGGGAAAGGCCGGATTGAATATAAACTGCGGAACGAGGATTTATGCGTGGTTCGGATGCTCGCTCCTCGCGAGAGTTTTCGCCGCACTTTATTTTCCGATGCATTGCTTTCTAAGCACCACTCCGAGGGGATCCTCGATGGTCGCTAGTCCCGATACTCGCGCGCGAGCTCCATAAGCGCGTGAAATAGCCTGTTGCATAAAAATTCGTTTATCGATTTCGCTGGAAATTATCTCGAAATAGTCGGTGCAACATCGCTGATTTCAAGCAGGCTACGAAAAAAAAAAAAAAAAAAAAAAAAAAAACACCGGCACAGTTCGAAGTTCTGCGATCGTTAAAAAAGGTACGCGTGCCAGATATCAATGGGTTAAATAACATTGATAAAACGCGCGATGTTCGCAAACAAAATGAAACGAAATAAATATTCATTTACCATTCCGAATCCCGGTTGGGTATAAAAATTTTACAATGAGCGCTGAACAAACCACGATAGATCGGGAAACAATAACGCGGCCGCTGCGGCGATAATGGTTGAAAAATAACGGCTGCAAAAGGACACGCGCGAGTGTGTATCTTTCGTTTTAATTGTTTCTCGGGCGAGTATTTTCGGCTCGAGAGGGGAAAACGCGAGGAGCGGCCTGGTGCGTTATCGGGACCCGTTGAAAGGGTAATCCTGGCGATCGTGGCTGCATTTGGCACGACTCGTGCAAACATATTTACTCGCGACTCGTAATTTGCATTTTAATTACTCATTGCCAGGACAAATATTACGGGCTTCGTTATGTGGCGGGGTGTAGGTTTCACTCGGACCGCGTCACCTCCGCTCGCGGCCAACCCACGGAAACAACAATTTCACCCCTGATCCCCCATGGAGCCCACCCGATCCAGCGATCTTTCGGGAGGCGTTCGTCGTGCATCGAGCGTCCGCGATCGATCGCTTTTTAACGTCGTTAAGTGACACGTAATTTCAACCCCGCGATGATCGAGCCTGTTTTTTGCGCGGACCACCGTGCGGAATTCTCTCCAGAACCGCGCCATTTTCAGCAGACCCTTAATAACAGCGAAATTGATAGTGTCCCTTCTGGAACATTTCAATCTACGGAATGCAGTATCGCAAAAGAAAGGAAGAACAACCGTGGAGCAAGGGGAAAATTTTGAAAAACGAATCCAGGAGAACGTAGCCGTTTCGGATGTTCGTCGAGTCGAAAAGGGGTCATCCGTTCCAGCACGATTTCGCTGACTCGATTATCTGTCGAGGCTGGTTCTTTTTTTTTTTTCTTTTTCCTTTTTGCATACACGGGATTTTGCGCGAAACAAAGATTTAACAGTGGGAGCGCCGGTGTCGCTGTAAAATCCCTTCTCTGGCCGTCTGTCGATCGCGAGACGGAAGGATACGCCCAGGAGGAATTTCGCTTCCCTTTTTGCGATGGAACGCGACCGAGACGACGTCTGGCTGAGTGATCAGTCGTAAAATTCAAGACAGGATGACGTTCTCGCTTGAGCTGCTCCGAAATTGCGCGAATAAAATCGCACGTTCGTTTCTGGGGTGCCAAACCCCTCACGAATAGCCGGGAAGATGCTTGCCGAAATAAAAGTATCCACCCTTTATCCCCTCGGATCCTTCTTTCTGTTCACGGCTCGTTGCACCTTCTCGCGGTTGTCTCGTTCTCGTCTCAACGTGAAATTGTTACAACGAATCGTTGAAAACGCGAAGCACAAACAAAAAGCGCCACGATCTCTCCCTCCCTCGCTTTTCACGCACGCGGACGGAGAGGGTCCACAAATCACTCGAATTTCCCGTCAAATCGAAGCCGTTATGCAAATCGGGAGGGCGGTCTTCTTAAACCGGAATTAACCGTAACAGAGGCTCGTTTCTGCAGAATTTCCGGTGTAATGCGCGAACGCATACGTCATTCTGACAAATCGTAGAACATGCCTGATAAGATCTGAGGCGGTCGGGTTACCTGCGCCGCACAGGGGTAGTAACCTTACGACCGATATTAATCGATCGTCGAAACGCTAAGGCTAGCGGCGCATAATTCAGAGAGGCTGCGGACCACTTTAGAAATTAGCCGCATAATCCATCGTGTTACCCGCCATCGACGATGCCATATGCTTCTGTGTGCTTTGAACACGGGCGTCTGTCTCTGTGCGTAGATACGCGCGCGCGTGTATGCGCGAACATCCGATACGGATATCGTGGCACGTGTAATTCCGCGTGTGGTGCACTTGGAGCAGCTATCCCCGCAATCGTGTTTGCAAAACCGTATGGCAGACGGCTCGAGCGAGAGGACGAAGGACAGAGAAAGCGAGCGAGCGTGAGCGGAAGAGAGGCAGGAAGAACGTTAGAGGACGTCGAGGTGGAGGCAGTGGGGATAAATAAAATTTGATGAGAAAAAGGTTGCGCGGGATGGCAGACAAAGAGAAGAGGGAAAGTGCTTGGGCTGCTGCAGCGCGTGTGATTTTAAAAGATAATTGTTGGTAATCGATCGTAGTAATATCGAAAAGAGTGATTAAATACGCGCTCGGGGTGGGTTTAATTTTGACAATTTCGTTCGCCAGACGGTGGTTCTTGCTCTCCCGTGACCTCAACTAAAGAAAAGGAAATAAAAGGAACGAAATGAGCTCTCGTAAGAAAATGAAGGCAAAACTGAGGAAAAGCGGGAAAATGGAAAACTTAAAAGGAGGAGCGATGTAAAGCACGTCGTAAAGAATGAGTTGGTAACCGGAACTGGAGCTTACATTTTATTTAACTTTAATACGGGCAGCAAGAGGAAACGCGACGCCGAGGGAAATTTACAAAGCGAAATGCAAAGAGAAAAATGTAATAAAGGGAAGATTAAAGGGCAATGTAGAATTAATAAAGGAGGCATCAAACTCAAAATAAGCGGACGAAGACGGAAACGAACGACATAAATTCTACAAACAATGAAACAAAGGCACGAATATAAAGCAATAAGAGAAAGACAAGCGATTCGTAAAATCGAAACTAACGACGTGTGCATTAAAACTTAATTATTTTATATCGTACGCCACAACTAAACTAAGTAGCGTAGAAGCAAACGAAAGCGTACGAAATTTCAGATCTGTACGTGACGCGAGACCAGCCAGCGAATTTCAAACCCAGCTGATCTAATCAAACAAGAGGAGAATGTTAAGCTGCCTCGTATCGGTACGCCATCTCATATTCGGTCCTCCCTATCCGCACTCGAGACAGTGTAAGACAAGAAGGGGTGGCGAGAGAACAATCGAGGCTCCCCCCAATTTCTCTCACTTTCCAGTTCCGCACACAGAGGCGATAGCCCGGGCTCGACAGCCGAAGGAGCGCGAAACTTCTGGGTGCAACGAAGTTCATGTAGTTCATGCTCGCGGCACCGCTAATGGAATAGTATTTACAAACGCGAACAAACACTCCTATCAATTACAAAACGATTCTCCGGCTGCAAGCATCGAAGCCGTCTTCCGCAGCCCCGAAGGCCGAGCCGGCTACCGAGCCACCCCGACCAGTCTATCCACCCCCTCGAGCCCCGACTCGCAGCTCTCCCTTTGGCTCGCCTAACCGCTCCTCCGACCAATTCCACGCCGAATCTCCGCTCGCGCACCGCTCCCACTGCGTAGACGACGAACTTTTGATCACCCGCATTCCCGTGTAATCTCGAGAACGATCGCGCCAAGCCCGGGGCTTCGCAAATATTTGACACTCGAAAGCCGTGGAAGAAAAGGACGCGGCCTCTCGAGATCGCGGCAGACCGAACGGATGACGAGCAGCCGCGAGACGGATGGAGACGGAAGGACAAAAAGGGGCCGCAGCCGTGAATCGGAGGAACGGAAGATTATAAGGGGTTGAAGGCGAGGGTTGGGGCGGAGGGTAGTCGTGGCCGACGGATGGATCGACGAGACTAATTTCTACGAAATCGGTCGAAAGACAAATACAGAGCGAAGCGGGACGACTGGGGTACCGATGATCCCTTAAATGATTAGGTAAGGCCAATCCTGGAAGCCGCAATCGCTTTAGCCGTATCGCCCATCGACCGATCATGGTTTCCGATCGCGAGCTCGCTCATGTGTGAACTCGATCGGTGTCTCTTCTCTGTTGGGTGATTAGGAGTTCCCGTGTAAGACAATATCTTATAGTGAATGTTATTTATGTAGAAATGTGGAATACGGGGTGCGTTTAGAAAAATATTTAGATTTCAGAATATAGATTCATGGCGAACGTGAAGCTCGATTAGAATAGATAAATAAAGCAGATAAAGTGAACCAAACGAATAAAAATATTAGCTAATTCGCAGAGGAAAATGTCGATTAAACCTAAGAAAGCGCGCGTAACAGAACGGACTGGTATTCTACGTGACGCTATCAAAGCTGAACTGAAAGGAGTTCTATTAAGCAGGCAACAAGTCGCACCGCGAGACCCCGCCACCATTTTTCTCTCTTATCCATAGAACCAACGACACCCGTTCTCCCGTGGATCATTAAACACCGCTTTCCAGGCTCGTCGCCCGGGAAGTTCGCGGCTAATGG
Organism: Xylocopa violacea; assembly: GCA_963969225.1. Classification (NCBI taxonomy): domain Eukaryota; kingdom Metazoa; phylum Arthropoda; class Insecta; order Hymenoptera; family Apidae; genus Xylocopa; species Xylocopa violacea. The sequence continues at coordinate 31,947,143 of CAXAJV010000005.1, read as the reverse complement.
ACCCGGCTCCAAACACGAGGGCATCCCGATCGCGGGACTGATAGTCTCGCGGCGGTTCGTGAAACTCGGATTAGAGCCTTAATTCGGAGTTCGAGGTTGGGGTAAAGTGGGAAGTTCACCGTAGCGAAATTCGCCCGGGCAATCTCGCCCAAAACGTACGTCACGATGACGTCCAGTCGTTCCCAGAGATTCCACGCGATTCTTCGGTATTCGAAGCGTCGTCGTCGTCGTCGTCGTCGTCGTCGTCGCGACTAACTACGCAAGCGGGACGAGCCTCTGGCCGGATGCGGACGATGAATCGGGGGATGATGTCCGCCACGCCATCTTTGCTATTCTTCATCGTCGACGAGCCAACGGGTACCGAACAATTGAAATCCTAGAACGTCTGACGAGACGTTACGGCGGCATTATTCGTAACGATCGTTCTGGGGATTTTCGTCCATTTTGACGGAATCTCCTTCTCCCTCTCTCTCTTCGTTTATGTCGTCGATGGAGGTCTTCGTTAAAGCGCCGACTTTGTCTCACGAGTGCGTCTTGACGATCAAAGATCTTTCGATGTGTTTTAGAAAACTTAGGCGTACGTATTTTATTTGTCGTCTGAAGGATGATTCAGGTTTTGTTGGTACGCTATTCGCTCGCGATTAAATCTATCGAACGAGTTCCTAATTTCTTCGTTTCTTTATCCGTTTCACTAAGCTATCGCATTTTAGTCGGCCAATACATCCTACGGACCGGAGGTTTTTTTTTCAGCTCGCCAACTGGCGAAACTAGAAGCGAATGGTCGTCACGCTCGTATTTTTCAGCCTTTTCGAACAAAAAAAAAGCATTCCTCGCGTCGCTGGCAGCAGTATTCCGTTTTAATTGGATCCTTTCCTCTCCGTTCGGCCGAACTGATACAAATTTACATCGCGGTGAAATTAAATTCGTCGACAGAATTGTTTGCACGCGCAGATCATGTTTTCTTTTCATCGCGTCAACTTTTCGGCGAATTTCGCGCGCCTCCCCGGTGAAAAAACCGAATTCCGCCAAGTCCCGCAGAAATTCCGATCCGACCGGTTTCAAACGGTTGCTCGTCGTGGAGGATCGATCGCTTTTGTTTCGTCAACCGCGCCTGTTTCCAGCTTACGTCCAACCCCCTCGAGCTCTCGTCGCGCGGGGCTAATTTCATGGGAAAACGTTTTTACACATCCCCAACGGAAGTGCGCGCACGCGAATGTTTTTCTTCAATTTCTGTACTTATCTCGTTTGCCACATATTCGCTCGTCGTTCCTCAATGGAACATTTACGATTACGAAGTTTCGAGATATTATAACGCGATCGAACGAAGTTCTGCAACCCCATTCCAAGATTCAGTATTCAAAAATTGAATCAACTTGAATCCGCACCGAAAAAGAAATTACCCTGGCAAGCTTCCATAAAAATAACGAGAACGAACGCATCCAAAAAAAAAACTTGTTGCGCGACTGTCGACAAAACTGAATATCCCAATTCTCCACCCCTTTGTGCCGTAAACATTTTTTCAAGTTATCAATGGTACGTTGCAATTGAGGTTCCAAAACTGAAAATTTCGGAAAAACGACTTCGCGTTCGTCAACATGTCATCCGCTCTGTCCTACATTGTTTAATACGTATAACGATCGGTCCACTCCTCGAGCGTGCTGTCCGCGCGCGACACGATAAGCGCTATGCAAATGGAACATTCCTCTCTGCCGCTGCAGCGGACGGAAATTTTGTGTCCTTTGAATGCCCGTGGCGAATCAACGAGACGCATCAAAGGGAGCGTCTGGAACGATTAAATAGATCAGTTCCATTTGTCAGCAAAAAATACCCAGCGCGGAAAGAAGAGGCGGCCGAGGGGGGTGGCTCTTTCTGTCGCGCGCGCAATTTTCGTCTAAACGTCGATCTTCCGTTCCGTTTCAAAGCGGGTCGTACCCGGCGACGAATCGATCGACCGACGATTCTGGCGGCGGAGCAACTTTTCCTTTGAGTCGGACAGGAAAAAGTCTGGAAATCGGGATGGGCATATTCTTCAGACCGGCTGAATGCTGTCCCCATCGCCGTTGATTCCGTGGCACGAACAAAGCCTATTATTGTGCGGTTCAAAAGAGCACTTTCCGGATTAATATTAAAGGTGTACCGCGATAAGATAAAGGGGCTACGATTACACGATCAATTGCTGCGTCCCTGGCAACGTTCACCACGATGGAACCCTCTGTTCGAGGGTACAGATTCCGGTTCCCTGTAATCTCAAATTCGAGGAGGATCTTGCGCGATCTAAACGATTCCTCCCAACGGATGCTGATTCTTTGATACCAGAGACAATTCGTATCAATTCGAATGCGAGAGACTGTGCAAAATATATACGCGAAATAGAACGAGGATAAGAGAATAAAGGAAAACATTAACCGTCTATTTAATTAATGAAAATCCACTTTCTTTCGACGCTGGACGCCTCATCCATCTCCTAGCTCGTTCTTCGACTGTTTTTCGCAGAGATCGTTAGCCTACGTCGCGTATCGTATTATCGCGCATACTTCACTCCCCACGTACATATTATAATAATAGAAAACACACGGAAAAACATCCCACGTTTATCTATTTCTACAATTCAACGAATCCTTTCTACCCCTTATTATGTTATCGTTAGCTCAGCAGCTCGCAAGAACCTGCCGCGCGAACTCGCTTCCGCGGTACTCCTAATGGCGCGAGATTTATCGTGCCATGAAACTAGGCCCCGCGGATTATCCGTGGAATTTTGTACCGTCGTCAGATCCGGCAGGAATTCCCGCCAAGTTTTGAGTCTCCTTCTCCCCGCGTTCTCCGAGTTTCAGGCGAACCAACTCAGACGCCATCAGCGAAATGTTCCCTCTAATTGAAAACGAACCTATTCTAGCGGCGCCGTGCGAAGAAACTGTCGTTAGATTGCACGAGATTAGTCGAGATTATTCAAGATTAGACAGAATTAATCCGGTACCCAGAAACGTGCCGTGGAACGACGGATACTTGCGACACCTTCGTCGGCGGTTCCAGTACAGGCTGCTCGACGTCGTTCGAGGAAATTTAAAGCTCGAGTCCGCGGATCGATGTAACGCGAAAACGGAGAACGAGAAAATCGCGTTCGACGCTTCGAGTCGTTTCCCGAGTCGCAGTACTCGAAGAAGATTTCGTTACTTTCGACATTCCATTTGCATCGTTCCGCGGAAACGCCATTAAAATGTTGGAGCAACGCTGGCCAAACACTCTGCACGCATCTGCGGCCTAAATAGAAACCGTTCCAACCAGACGAGCGGCTCGACATGCGATGTAGCACGCGGCAAAACGGAAGCGTGGCCGTTTCGGCTGACAGGCTCCAGTGGAAGCGGCAGGGCGAGCCGGAATTGCACAAAGCGACGAAAACCGTGGGAACAACGGGACGACAGGATCGTGGTCCGCTCGTAGTCTGGATGATCCGTGTAGTCGCGGTTTAATTTCAGTCGATTTTGCGTTATTGAAGCCTGCGGAGCGTCGAGTCGATTCAACGACGATGAATGTCGCGGATTGTTCTGGAAACGTACACGCGCCCGATGGCTCGTTGGTAAACCGGCTGGGTTGATTCGCGTGCGTCAAATGGACGGTCTGTCGGATTGTGCAGTTAAGAATCTCGAATGGGCAGAGAAAGAATGCGAGAGAATAATGGCTCGCGACCATGAAAACACGCGCGCACGTAAAACGTTGCCCCGTGTGAACGCGAAGGGTGATTTTCGTAGATTTCGAGGGATAAAAATCGCGGCGACGTACTTTCGTGTTGAACGAAAAATTTGCTTAAACGATCGTACTTTACGCGCGCGAATTTCAGATGCGTGCACCAACGTTTCACGGTTACGACAGAGTCAATTGTACGACGACAGTGCATCAGCGAGATGCATTTAATATGGTGTTTAGTTACGGCAAACTACCGCCATCCCCAGTCCGTACCGTTCAATATTGGCGTGCAACGAAATCGGATTACACAGCATTATGACAATTTCCTCGAGAATAGCCTGATACCGCAACGTGTCCCTATTTGTCTCGCAGCAAGAATTGAAACCGAAATATCTGGATATCCGCCTGATCCATTGAGTTGCAATCCCTCTCCAGTACATTACTCCCCAATGGGATTACCTAGAAAATACAATTAACAAAATTTCCATAGAATACAACTCGGCCAAAAATCATTTCTTCGAACTGCGCGACAAACGAAGACATATTTCAAGGGTAAAAAAAACTTAATTGTTCCATAAAATTAATAAACGGTTTACTGTTTAAGCACAGCGAAGTGGAATCGTGTCAACTTCGACCGTTCATCACCGTGCAACGTGGTGGAAAGTGATATCCTGTCTGTAGACATTCCTCGCGTTTCGATGAGATCAGTCTCACGACGACGTACCGACGTACCGCGACGAGGAAAGAGCGAAAGAAAAATGTAATGAAACGCATTCTTTGGAAAGTTTACATACCACCCACGCTGAAAACATCTGCCCTCAAACCAATATACCGTGCGATTACAAAGTTTCTACTTCGAACTTACGACACGTCGGCGTTGAAAGTTTGCTAGTTACCAGCAGAAAATAATCTGCGTACTGTGAACGTCGCTCAACGTTATACACTTCATTTCTCGTCTAACTACGATATTTACGGTTCCGTGCATTTGCGTGCTTGTTTCCTTATTTATGCACTCGCTCTACCCTGTTTTTCGAAACTAGCGACAACCACCTCGTATCGATTAATTTTAATTAGATTTAGCCATCCGCGCCACCTAAAACAGCTGAAGAATGGCTGATATAGCGTCACGCCTGGCTGAATCTACTTAAATGGAATTAGCTGTATAGTCGTAAGCCGCGCAATTTGTACAGCTCGTGTTTAATTCGAAGAAAAACGGGTTTTAAAGAGGAAGAATCGCACGGAATGAAAGAGTATTTGATGATATCGCATCACACTTAAGAGAAATCGGTCTCGTTCGGAAGATCGATTGAGAAATGAAAATATTTCGCTCGTACTTCGTACTGTTTTATTGTGCCTCACCGTTTAACAATAATCGTCTCGTGTTATAATCGTTTTTGGCTTACACATATCCGTAAAAACATTATAATATAGAATAACTCTGTGCCGTAAAATGTTCCGCAGACTACACAGAACGGTTACCAGTGACGTATCGTTGAGCAATTATTATTGCTGTTGAAACGAGACAGCAAGGGAATAGGGGATCGATCTTTAAATACGTATCAACGCGAAAAGTTCCATCGACGCCTCTCTTTCTATCTCTGTCTCTCAGTTTTCTCGTTCGAGGAGACTTGGGATAAACGATGATTCGATAACACCAAAATGTACAATAATAAGTGGCGGCAGTACTAGGGAGACAGGTAGAAATATTTTCGCCGCTGTTTTCTCGCCCGTCGATTCGAGTACAAGTCTCAAACGCGTTTGCATTTCACTCGAATTTACACGTATTCCTTTTGATCAGAGTGGCACATCCGGCGATACTCGAGGAGCAACAGCCGTCGCTGTGCAAGCGTCGCTTAATTAAAAAATGAGATCGAGGCCTGTTGTTTCATTTTAAATCGTCGCGAGTAGCTACCGCAAAAGTAAAAAATAGGGATCTGTCGTACAATGCTTCCGTTCGCGAAGAAATTCTTTCAAAACAAGAACGTGAATTTTATATTTTTTGTAGGATTATACCGATTCAATGCTTCCGTCGATGAGAACGCGAAAGAATACCAAAAAGCAAGGTTGATGGATTGGATTATTATCGTATGTAACAGAGCTGTCAAGCGTAAAGACCATCACAGTCTCGAAAAAAAAGTGCAGCTTCCACGTATGAATTTTTATCAAGACTTTTTTATGAAAAGATAGTGAGGATACCTTGATGTAACACTATAGTTAACATACAAAACACTTATATACAAGTTACATCTACAATTCTTAACAATGTTCATACCACACGAACTACTGACAATTAAAATGTTCATGCTATTTTCATCAAGCGAATAAAGATATCCAATTCGAAAATAAATGAAAACGAAGAAGCTAGAGTGCAGAATTACGAAAATAGTAATACAGGATTATAACGAAGAAACTTGATCCACGATTTTATCAAAGACCTTAAATTTTAGATGGCTTCCGACACACTCGAACAGCCCGAAATACAAAATATCGATTCTGTCAGTTCCTCGTTGCGTAATTGCATTCGTCAAGAAGCCAATTCCGTTCCAATTCTCCAACAACATTGTCGTATAGATAACCAGACACTGTTCATCATTTACGATACTCCGAGCGTCCTTTTTTCGAGTCGTTTTTTAGTCCAAACACAGGACACCGCCCCTGCAGCACTCTATCCGAAATTTAACCCTTTATTGCACGAGTTTTCATGTTACGCAATCATAACAGCACATCTTTTTGTACTATTTGGAAAAAAATATAATATATGCGCTAACTGTAAAAGAAAAACCGACTTTTTCATAATCGTAATGCTTCCCAAAAGTTGATTTACACAAAGCACGGTGCAACAAAGGGTTAAAGCGTTGCTTGCGAACAGTAGACGGATCGTCGCCGACAACCCTTAGTTATTCGCAGACCCTACATGCAGACGGATATTTGCGGACAACGTCTCCAAGTGTGTACACGCCTTAAACGCGATCCCACTTAAATCACAGACAGCTAACGAGGTACGTTCATTTAAGGCTCCCACGGCCCCGTTTCCCTATTCGTGCGCCGCGTACGTGCCGCGAACCTCACCGTCAGATATTTATTCCGCGATCCCGCATGGCAGCCTCTGATGACTTTGGGGATTCGTGAGTGGAAACAGCAAGCGCGGACTTAGTTCCGTTTAGAGCGAATCGATGAACCGGAAGCACCGGGAAGTACACCACCATCGACGCTGATCGCGACCACTTGATTGCTCGACCCTGCACCTCCGCGCGCAACCTCTCCCCTCCGTCCTTTCCTCCTTCTTTCCTCCTCCTTTATTCCTCTCGTGCCTCTTCCGAGAGTTTCCTTTATTTTCCCTCAACATCCTCGACGGGCTGCGATTTTTCACTGACACGGTTAACGCGATCCGATCGTTACGCCGGTTAATTGTTATCTTTTAGCGTTCGAATCGATCCCACGTGTTCGAGTCCGTTCCATTTTAGTCCGAGGTTTCGAATGGTCGAGCGAAGTTTCGTTTGATTGTTCCTCGATTGTTTTCTTGAGAATCCATGGGACGGTGGGCTTGATTCCCAAGGAGGGTTCGAGAGATGGTAGTTTGCAAAACGCTTTCTCCGCGTTGAGATTCTATCGAAGACGGAAAATGGACGACGTCCACGGCACTCATTTCCTCGGCTATTTCAATCCGTGGCGGGACGTGTCGAAAATCTGAACGCGATCCGAAACTACATCGTGCTTGTCCAAAACCATGTTCGTGCGATGGTACGGTGCAGGATTAGAGGTTAACGGCGGAGCCGACCCGGCGTTGAACCTGATATTTGATATGTACACCACGCTGTATCAAAGTTTCACTAGAGTCCGCAAAGGACAACGCGAAGCTCGATTTCTCTCGAGCTTGAGACGGTCTATACGCGCGCGATATTGCCAGGGATATCGCCAAGGCGGCCAGCGGATGATATCGAGCAGTAACGGGGAAAATGCCAACTGAAAACGAGAGCTTGCGAACTGTAACTTGACCGTCCATCTGTACGTGACACGCGAGAGATGTTCCTTGGGAAACGTGTGAAATATCGCGTGAATGATGCGCGCGTATCGAGGTTTACGTGGACGAATCGAGCACCTTGGTGCCCCAGGATTCTACGTGAACAAGGATTACCTCTAACTTACGAATCTAGAAGCTAAGCACGTAGTTCTTATGAACGTTCCCGAAATAATATCGACCGCCATTAAATAACCCATAAACCCGACTTTTAATGGCCCGGAATCATACGCGGACATCAAACTTCTGCGAACGTGGACCAACGAATAGGCGAGTCACTCTGTAATTGATTATTTTATCGATAATGAAACGACTGGATGTTACATTCGCGGGGCTATTAAGGCGATTTGCCATCGCGCGAGTGACACGCGATATTCCGAAGGATAGTAAAAGGGATCGAGACGGTTGATAAAGCCGCGTTGAATAACGACCATTAGTCGGCACGTTAAGTAAAACCATTATTTCCAGGACGATCAACCTTAAGCGGGTGAAAACCCTTCATTTTTCAAGCCCCACGAAATGGCTGAAGGGGCCATCAGACCCGTCGAACAATGGATGGATCAATTTCTGGTGGCTGGAACAATCACGCGCTGCTGGATGATTGCATAGGAGCCAAGTAGCGAGCTGCAATTTTCAGTTCCACGAATGTTTAGTTGTCCGAGTAATCGCCAAGGCTTTAAACAACGGCACGCGCGTATGCCAGTAATATGTAATTACGAGCTGCATAAATACGTCGTCGATCAAAAGTTTCGCATCAGTTTCCACCCGATAATTTCCTCACCCCCTGGCAATCACTCCGTCAAATAAACTGCTGTTCAGCTGGTGATTGCCAGTCGACACTTGGCCCAAGATACGCAGATAAACACCCTTGGAATCAATCGACGCCAACTATTTTACGCTACGAGTGGTACATGTGCATGTTCATTCACTGCTCGAGATTTGTGTGTGGTGTCGAATAAAAAATATGTAGAAAACGATATGATCTCGGGTACACGGTGAAAAATATAGCAATCGATCGACGCGTTCCTGTTAGACCGTCGACGAGAGCACGACGCGTTCTTAAGAGCCGCTCGTCTCGTTCGACATCAGGTGTAAGATAGAATCGTTATTAGAGCTTAGAACCGTTGTTCGAGCAAGGATGCGGCCTCGCGATTGTCCTTGCGCGACGAATTAAAAGGACGGCGATCAGGATCCCGCGATCGATCAGCGAAATCCGCGGCGAACTTTTCGTCAGTTGGCGTTCTTCATCATCTTCAGAGGATCGCGCATGTAACGGGCAAAGACCTCCTTCTTGAACGTCTCGAAGTGTTTCCTGTTGGCGCTGTTTTGTCGTTCGCGCCAAGCTGGTCTGGTCTTCCTGGTCTGCAAGCCCCAATGAACGGTGAAAACCGGGGATAGGACCTTGAACTGCCACCCTGCCACGTACATTTCGTAAACCTGCGCAGAAGAAAGTAGCCGTTTCTTCGATTAGTTTCGTTGGGAAGGTGCGTAAATTACAAAATAATCGCACAATCAATTTGAGTCCGAGTGTCACTCGAAAGAAATATCATCAGATAAAAGATTAGTGAAAAATCAAGGTAAATTTGGACCGCGAATTATCTTGTCAACGTACTCTAAATAATCGATACTGTATCTCATATCATATTGATGATCGACGTTCTCAAATCAATCGACGATCTTTCGATGCCAACCATTTCAAATCGCTTATACTAGAGTCAATATACCGAGCTTTTCTGCCATTCTCGGCATCTTAATCGCAATTTTATCGTGCTCGAAGATAACCGCAAGCGCGTTTCAGCGTAAAATTGATACATCGCCTCCAAAATTCGACGATTCGCGAATCGAAACCCGCGAAGTCAGTGCTACGAGAAACACCCGGAGTGTTACACGTTTTACCGCTTTCGAACCGCGATATAAAGTACGTAAATTTCCCTAAAAGATTTCCAGCAGCTTCGCGATATTGAAAAAGTGTTCCCACGTCTGGCGCACGTTTCGTGCGCGCGGAACTCCGCGGAAATCTAGCCGCGCGATGGAGCTGCGTAAAATTATATTGCACCCGCAGTTTCCGCCGCTTACGCGTTTCGCAAGTTCCTCACCCTGGTCGCGTTGTAACCGCGAAACCTTGACGAAGCCGTAGCGGGAAAGTTTTTCGAAATTCGCTCGTGGCCATCGCTCGTACGGCGACATTTCCACGGGAAACGCCGTGTTTCCGACGTTGCAACGCGAGTGGAAACAGCGATGGCGGAAGAGAACGCGCAATCTCGACCTGGGTTCGTCGACTGAGACAGCTCGGGCAAACCTAACAGACGGGATCCGGTCTTACTGTTCTCCAGTCTGGATGCATCTTCGTGAATAATCATACGTAACAATGGCGAGTCATACGTGACAGCGGCAGGCAAAGCTGGCGGACACGTTGTGATTACCAGGGCGGAGATTACGGGACGGCTGTTTCGAGACGTGAAGTTCGTAATTGCGCTCGAGTTATTGCCGTCTTACGAGAATGTATTAATCGCGCGCGATCGCGACGCTTTCGTCGCCAAAAGATACTGGCGCGCTCGCGATTTTGCGTGCGAAGATACCGCGACTTAATTGCTGTCAGTTTCGGTTTTAGAGTACGCTGCGAGTCAGTCGAGTGCCTTAAATCCGTTATCGGTAGATCTCACGATAAAGCGTGTAGAAAAATTCTCGTCGAAAGTCGTCGTACAGATAAAAGTCGTAATCGCCAGGTAATACGTTTTTTTTTAGTAGCATGTATCATTGGCACTCGATCGCGATGTGCTCGGTTAATTAAACTGGATTTACTTGAGAAGGCGGTATAAATTAAATTGTTTTATAGGTAAGCCCCGATCCGTATGAAACTTGCAGATAATCTTTTGTTACGGACGAGTGATTAATGGCGAGCTTCGCGGGCAATTAACATTTAATAACTGAATAATTAAAGTATTCCACAATGGATTTTCTTGAGTTTCGCGCTGTCGGTAAAAATTCGAGAATCGCGTAATGAAACGTCGAGCCAAGTGATCCTCTGAAATAGAACTCAATGGACCCGAGTGGGGGTGACGTTTGAAAGAAGAAGAACCCACAAAGAGGAGATAACGAGATTCATTAGTCGGATGACACGAGTGTGGTCTTAATTAATGTAGCGGAACGCAGCATCTGCAAAGCGGAAACGCGCCAATGGTGCTCCCGGCGACAACCAAAGGAATTGATAGACGGCGTGTAATCTTCAGTTCACTGTCTCAGACGACCAGTGAATAATTATATGTACGTAGCGGGCGGATGATAGAGTGCTGCAGTTTCCGGGATGAGTATTATGTTGATCGTGCCAAGTTCGATCGTAGGAACGTATTACACGCATGGTCGAATCGTCGTCGTTCGATCAAACATGCAGTTCCGTCGCTGCGTTCGTACGCTCGAGTAAATCTCACTTGGCAAGATTAATAAGGTTTCACAAGTAATTGTAACTCTTAAGCGCTCCAGTAGTATCCAGACTGCGTAAATACGGTCGTAATTTTGCTCTCAAATGACAGAAAATAACAGATGCGAAGTGACGTTTAATTAGATCGATTCCACGATTAATTCCGACGCTAACTAGGGGAACGACGAATGGAAGAAACGCGGGCATCGAGAGGTGGGGGCCAGAAATATTAATCTCGGACAATGTTCAGGGTGAGTTATGGTCGAACGTCGCTGTTGATGTAGGCACTTGCTTCGTTGATTAGTAAAACTGAATTGCTCGCGTAACGCGCGTTACACGCGATTATTCGTCTCAATTAGTCAGTGGGCGGGAATTAATTCCCTTTACTGCGTTTCCCGCGGGTCACATTCTTGCGGCGGCGGTGTAAACCATTTCTAGCTCTTGCAACGCGAGGCACTCACGGAGCACCTGTTTGTCCGGAGTTTCGAGGGAGCACAGATTACATTAAACAACATAACGAGTTGACATATCTTCCTCATTACCGGGGCACGGACACTTTGCCCCGGTCGGAGAAAATTCTATTTCTGGGCCACGGACGAGAGCCGGAAATAGTAACGCGCAGGCACAACAAACGAGAAAAGTTTCGATTAAATTTTTAATCAAGGCCCGAAGAAGCGCGCGAGTAATAACGGTTCTTTCAATTTCGCACTCGTCGCGAAATGGAAAAGTAGCTAATAAGCTGGCCAATTACTGTCGCGTTAATCACTTCACAAAGAATCGATGGGATCGCGAAGCGTGCAAATAGTTAAGGAAACGAGGTTGCCTTCCGTTCGAGTCACGTAACGCGTAATCAGCTCATCGTAACTCGGAATACAATGATTAGATGTTAATATTCGTAGTCCAGAATGTACGCGATTTACAAAGTAACCTTTCTTCCGCGCCACGAACCAGCAAATAATTCGTTTCCATCTACTTGCGCAACATTTCCAGCAGAACTTTGACTGTCTGAAATTGCGGTCCGTGTAACCGCTGGAACTTTTCAGAAGCAAACAAGTATTAACCCCGGAATTTAACCTATGTAGATCTGCTGCTCCGTGATGGTTTGCTCAAATGATATCCATCTGTTGTACGTATTAACGCAAATTTACGCAATTTCTGTAAACGTAGCTCGCGATCGTTCTTTCGCACAACTGCTGCGAGCATATTCTATTCCAGAGGTTCTTAGTCCCTTCACACCGAGCACCAGTTTCGTTGCGTACATTTTTCTCGAGCACTGGAAATCGCACGTTCAACTGAGTAATTTTCTACTCTCGCAAAGTCTATTAATCAGGTTTTCTAAGCACATGAGAGACAATATTATCGAATCCGTGCGTAGATTTCCTGCGCTCAAATGGATAATTCATTTTTCAGAAGCTTCAGAGTTCTAATGAAATAGCGTGGAAAGACGAAAGGTCAGTTTTACTTCGTGAAAGATACAAGAACCAAGCTGAAAAATTGCGCAGCGAGCGTGTTAAGAACCACTGCTCCATTCGCGTTTGCTCATTTCTCTCCGGATGAGGGACGCAAAATGTTGAGGGTGGTCTCTGTTCGCACTAATTATTAACCATCGTGAATTTAATGTATCCACGTCTACGTAGACGTTGAATACCGGTTGCGTTGTGCATTTATAGATATTTGTGCGAGCGCATGACTGTCTGTCTGAACGCGCGCAACATTATCAAGCGAAACAACGTGGAATTGCTTCTGGTACAAAAGGAAAGGATGTACATGGATAACGAGTGAAGCGAAATGTACGTTGCTCCACCTTCCTCCCAAAACTGAGGAATTTGCAGCGTGAAACGCAACGGACGACTGGAATTTCCAAGAAAACTCAACGAGAATTAGCAAAAATGTTAACGTTTCTAGTAAAAAGAAACTGGGGCTTCGAGCAAGGTGTGACTGTGCAGCAGAGATAGATTGCAAGATTTACAAGTTTGATTTGTCGATATTAAAAAAAGAAAGGAAAGAGGGAAATGGACGTTGGTTGTTTTACATCACCTGATACCTTGGGGAAATGTGTTCGGATTAATTTCACGCCCTGGCATCGACTGTGGCTCCCATAGACACACTGTCGACCGTTACAATCATGTCACTCCATCACCTAGCAAACTTTATTCGATCTAGTTATTCCTCGAACGCGGACGATTAAATTTAACGAACGAGACGCTCATTTCATCATAACGCGCGCTGCGAATTACGAGCTCGTCGAAGTACGAAAACGAAAGTAACGATGTCCGCGACGACCGTTTTACCTTGAGAATCGTTAAAAAAAAAGATGGTAGACGCTACCCTCCGTCAGAGATGCAGGGGAACATCCCGTAATCTGCTTTCACGAAAACGCAAACACCCTTCAGCCGTGGTAAAGTAGCGGAAATCCAACTGAATAATTCGTCGACGAGCAACGCGTGCCTAAAAAGCAACGTTCAATCGACGCGCGCTCGATCACATCCAGCTGATCCGGGGGCGCGTTCTCGAGCGCGAGCGCGGCGGCTTCCTTTTTCGAAACTGCGCGACCCTCGAAATTCGCTGATGAATACAGCATCGCGCATTAGGGCCATACGTGACGGCGCATCCACGGGACCCGGTAAGTTCGGTAAACAGAGGCGCATAATTTTTCATCGGATACCGCTGGCAGGTGAAATCGAGCGGTAGGGTCTGATAATTGGTCTTTATGCGATCGCACGTCAGTATAAATCCTGGACGAGCAACGTGTCTTCACTTATCTTACATTCGACGAGGCGCGGAAGGTGTGCCGGCGGATAAAACCGCCTGCTGGCGAAAGAGAGGATTGCGAAACCCTTCCATTTCGACGGGTTCGACGCGATGGATGGGGGAATCCCCGCGCGTGATTTTAATGCGGGGATTTCTGTAGGTAAACTCTTCTAAGGAGATATAAACCTCCGGTCGGTGCGCGGCCAGACCACTTAAACTGCTGCCCGCCCGTCCGGTAATGGTAAAACTGCCGTGATGGAGCGGAGTAATTGAAAGATGGAATATACGGGGTGTCCCGCGCGTTACCGCCAGACGTGGATTTATCGTTAGATTTGAACGGAGATAACAAACTTGTAGCGGATAAGGAAGAACGATGGTGGCTTTTATTGAGTTTATTGGGAAAGAGTGCTGAACTGATTAAATATTACTTATATCAAATGATAGATACGTTGTTATTCTTGTATGAAATGTTCATCTATCACTGGCAGAAATTTCGACGAGTAATTCTAGCGGCTGAAATAAGACATAAATCGGGAATAATTGCACGCTCCATTTTTGAGAAAAAGGCCACTTTGAAAATGTACGCGCAACTACGCTTATAATCATTCGTCATTAGCGATACGCGTAGCTGCGGGACAAATTTTTTAAGTGAATTTCGAAAACAACGTCTCGACTCAACTAACTTTTGTCAGTAACTATCAACCCTTTGGACAAAATTCCGCCCAATCCGTGGAAACAAGTTCGTGCTTCGCTCGGTTTCAATGGATTCGAATCGCGCCATTGAAGCCATCCCGCTCCCTGATTGACGACTCGCGTCGAGGTAATCGCTCAATCGAGAAAGGCAGGAGCGTGCCAGGTGAGGCCAGGTCCGCCATCTATGCATCTTCTTCCCGTTTGATTCGGGCCATCTGCGCCCTCGCCAAGGCGTCCCACGGACGGGCTCGCGTGTCTCGCCACTCACGGCTACGGCGTTTCCGCGCCGTCGAATCAATTTCGTGCCCGATCGAAAGTCAATCTCCGAAATGAACGTCGAAAGGTCAATATTGAAACGACTCGCTCCGAAATTCATTGAGACGCCGGGCGGGACGCTTGTTGCCGGCGAGCAATATTTTGGAAAGGCATCGCGCGAGCTGTTTCTCCCGACGTTGCACGTCGGATCCCATTGTGAGGGGGAGAGACGCCGCGAGCGAGATATTTTCCTCCTGGTATTTCCGTTTCTCGTCGAGATAAATTGATAGCGCGAAACTGCGCTTCGGAACTGCATTCCCGCGATGCAATTTCCTGTTTATTACCGTAAATTCATGAGATCGGAGAATGCTTATTATTAAATACGAAGTTCAGAGGACTCTTTCTTATAGCGCGTTATACGAGAATAAGTTTCCGGCTCGGATTCGAAGCTGAACACGTTCAGTAAAGCCAGCCACTATTTTCAATAAAAATGTCCGCTGAATATTTAATCCTCGTAACGCGTCTTTGACTCCGAATGTCTGCTAGAAGTTTCGATTAAGAGCCTCCATTTAACGTCGTACCAAATTCTATAAAGTTCACCCATAACTTAATCAATAATCTCGCATCAAAGATTTTCCTGGCTAAAAGTTGGGAAGGCACGGTAACGAGGAACGACTGAACGAAAATGAGAGAGCTTAACGGAGAGAATCTCGGTCGTCTCGTTAGAAAAGTACATTCCCGGAGCACGAGGAGCTACGATCAATCCGACGTGCCGTTACGGCCAGATATCAATCCGACTTGTTCGTGACGTCGATTGCCGTGGTCGATAAACACGACAATAATGAATCTCCCGGTACGTTTATCTGTAAAACTGAATCGCGATAGCGAATCGATTTAACGCGATACGACGTCGAGAAACAGGTGGAAGAGGGTGCTACACGTCAAAAGCGATTACCTTTAAAGTCGGTAGGTGGCTGAAAACTGCGAGGAGTCGCAGCGCAACGCGAGCACGAATTTCAATCGACAACTTTTACAATACTTCTTTAAAAAACGCTGATACTACGCGACGGCGCGCGTACCTACCAATGGTGCCTCTAACTCCGCGAGCAGCGCATTGAAAGGATTAAAAGGCTCGTCCATCGATCGTGCGCTCGCGAGCTACCTAATTGTCCAAACGAACAGTGGCACAATGAAGCCCGTAACGGATCACCGAACGCGAAAAGCCTACGGAAGCCGTATCGAATTTGTCTTGGCGCTCGTTCGCGAGGCACCGGAAACGTGTTGCTCTGGCTGGAGGCGGCGAAACAACGCGCGCGCGGCGAAACGGGAAAGGGGTGACGGCAGCGCGTGATGCATTCGCGACGCCGCGCCGTTGAGGGAAACAGAAACCAGGGTGGACGGCGAACGCGCGGGGCGAGGATGGGACAAAAACGGGGCAAACCGTGGAGCAGCGCGAAGGTCGAGGGAAACCGGTTGCTCGGGCAAAAGAATGGCGCGACAGGATTGTATTGGATCGAAAAGGCGGGGGACGAATGGGCAGAGGGTGGGCGGGGGGTTTAGTAGGGACTCTCGAGTGCAACGAAATACAAGAGGGTAGGAAAAGCGAACGATATCCATTCTCATTCCTCCGTGGGGAGTGGATGTTGTACGAACGAACCGCAGGGAAGACGCGAATACCAATGTACGGTCGCGCGCAGAGCCACCCTTCGCGGGGAGCGTGTTACGCTCGCGACCGTATACCCGCGCTTACATTCGCGCCCGTGTACGCCTGTTTCGCGCCGGTGTTACCGCGCTACGTGGCCATGTAGATTTACACCGGTTTTATTGCCGTCGCTGCGGCATACTTCGTTTTACGGGTACGGCCGTAGGTACGTCGCGCACGGATTTTCGCCGCGCGAATGGAATTTCGTTATTTCCACCCGGGGAGCGTCGTTCTCGTCGAGCAAACCCCGATGCGTTATCCGTTAGACGCGTTACGCGTGTCTTTACATTACTTTCCTGTCGCTGCTTCGAGTTAAGATATAGCTCGTAGCGGGGAACGTCGCTCGTATCGCGCTGACCTCTCGAATCGCGCCTTATCGATTTCTTTGTAATCGATGTACGGAATCGACATCTGGTGTCGAAGGTACGAAGTTGATACCGTAGCAACGCGTTCCCGGATCAATCTCTATCGCGGATATACAAAAGAATCTTGGGCAGAGGTATTTTTATTTGCGATATCTACGCGGCAATGGTAATCTTTCTAGTACCGCGCGACTAAAGTGGAATAGAAGTGGTGGGTAAAGTTAGGAATTCAAGGGGGCTTTTTTATGAAGCATTGGCGTGAAATTATTGTAAAAGCTTTTATGAAAAACGTGTGGAAGTCGACGTTGTATAATGGCGCGTACCTGGTAGAAAATGGAAGACGACGTACGAGATACTGTGTACTACTAGAACGTCTGACCTGCGCGACCTTATTCCACTGTGGCGTAGGAAATAAATGGATACGAATCTTTTATTTAGGTCTCAGATATGGTGTAGAATTTTTTTCTTCGCTTCGTGCGAAAAAACGCTTCGTGCGTTAACTTTTGCTAATGGAAATGAATCATTTGTACATTTAAATTAAGTTCGTATAATTAGCTAATCAAAATCTAATTCAGATTCATCTATCTCTGAATTATTCACATATCTCTGAGCGACTCCGTGGCGTTAGGGCAACCTAGCGTTAACAAATAACGTGGCGTTCGCTCTAAATTGTTAACGGGCGTGGAAAGTACAGTTTGAAACACGAATTACCTCTCGCGCGGATACTGGAACGTAACCAGCGTGCATCCTCGATATGCAAACGATCGATTAGGCGACGCGAGACGTATCAAGTTTAAATTGAATAATGCTTGTTCTGCAAAATGAGCCGCCATCGCGCGATAACGCCGGCAACGATAATATGTAATTCAATTAATGTCCCTGGCGCGTGGGATTACTCGTTCAAGTTTCGTACTCCCAAACTATCGCCTGTTTCTATCGTGTTCCCATTCAGTTCCCTTTCGATAGTCCTCAAGTTCTTTCAACAGCGTCCTCTGTTTCAAACCCCTTAATCCTTACAGAACAACATTTTTTCATTCACAAGTATGTTGCAAACATTTATAATCGACCGCACTTAATTTCTGGTTAGACCAAACCAGAATTTAAGTGCCCTTTAATCTTGTTTGAGGAACTTAGCGGAATAGACGCGCATACCTGAGTGTTTCTGGTATATCCATAGCCCATGAACCGCTCGTCGTGGGCGGGTACTGTGTCCTTCGCCACGTAGAAGGGCTCGTAGAGAAATTCGAAATTCGTCACGTCGTGACTGACGTACACTTTACCGCTCTTCACGTTCCCGTAGTTTTTGTGACTTGGAGAAGTGTCCAGCAGCCATCTGCGCAGAAACGAACAGAACGTTCACAGACGTTGAAACAAAACCTTTCTTCGCAACGCTGAGCGTAGCTACGCGCCACTCACCTGGTAAAATTTGTGGCGAACTGATTGTGGATGAAGACCTTCTGATGGAACGGCCTGGCCAACCCCTTCCTCGCCAGCCTGACCAGGTCAGTTTTGTTCGGCGGGAACCTGACGCGCGAGTCCAGCTCGTACGTCGGTATCACGTAGGCGCACTTATCACAGGTATCCGCCCTCAGGAATTCGTCGAGGGCGCCGGTCAAGTTGAAACTCGGGACAATATCGACGTCCGCCAGGAACACGTAGTCGGACTGGCAATTCTTCCTGGCTAGATTCCTCATGTGGTTCTGGGGATAGACGTTGCGTATCCGCCAGTTGGTCTGCTCGTTCGAGATCCCGTTCATCAACTCGTTCAGCGTCCCTT
This sequence comes from Xylocopa violacea, assembly GCA_963969225.1. Taxonomy (NCBI): domain Eukaryota; kingdom Metazoa; phylum Arthropoda; class Insecta; order Hymenoptera; family Apidae; genus Xylocopa; species Xylocopa violacea. The sequence continues at coordinate 31,928,486 of CAXAJV010000005.1, read as the reverse complement.
CCGGTTTGGCACAATCGACCAGCTCGGGTAGCTCGAACTCGCGCGGCTGCTTCTTCGGCGACCTGACCTTTGGCACGGCCAAAGAAAACGTGACCCTCTCCCGTATCGGCTCGTAGCACCTCCTCAGGTAGACCAGATACTTCTGCAGGACCTCGAACTCTTCGTCACCAGCCGCGTAGAGGGCGACGGACATCGGTCCAGTCCAATGGTGGGCGGCCTGAACGATCGAGTGCAATTTCTCCACGGAGCTCTGCGTGGCCAAGCAGACGCGATACGCCTGAGACAGCTCGACGAAACTGGACCCGACGAGAACGTGGTCGAAGGTTCGGAACATCCTACGGCCATCCCAACGGCCCAGCTTTATGTTCAACTTCAACCCGTTCGCGTCAACTGGGAGCGGCTGGTAATCCTGCGTGACGCAGTCCGACGGCTGTTGTTGCTGCAGCTGTAACTGTTGCTGCTCCTTGATTAAGGTGCCCAGGTTCCATTCGGTTATGCCGTTTGATTCCAAGTCTCTGGGCATCTCGTCCGGGATGCAAGTCTCCGACTGCAGCAACAGGAAAGTCAACAGCATATTGGAAAGGGCCAGAACAACCACGCTGGTCAGACTGAGGTTCCATGGTCGACATCCAAACTGTACACGAAAATCAGAGGGTTTATTAATTCAATAAACCGTCGGTTATGGTAATGGAGAGTGTCCCGGGGTAGACGGTACAAGCGAGCAGCAAATTGTTTCGCATAATGAAACTCGTACAATCATTTGTGTTAGAGAAAATCGAGTAGATGCGCCGCTGTGCAGCTAATTGTTCTTAATTGGGAAAGCATCTCGCTTCTTTTAACAATTCTTAAACTTATCAAGAGCGAATTAGCTTAAGAAGCTAGAGCAACAAGAGAAGACGCACTGCGGAAGAAGCTTCGATATTAGCCAGACGGTTAGCGAAATTTGCATACGCGTATCCTTGCCTCGAAACAAAGCAAGTCGTGTACGAAGAAGCTTGTCAAGCAAAGGTGATTAAATGCAAGTGCTTCTGATAAATTTTCAAGCTTAACTTCCTCGAAAATGAGGCATTCTACGAAAAGATGTTACTCTACATTTTCAACTTGCATTTGCACGCAAAGTAATCTTCCTCGTGTAACGAGCAAAGAAGAAACGGAAATGAAGCAATTAACGTGTTCCGTGTCATGTAAAGTAGACGGAAAGAAAATCAAGACGCCAAAAATTCTACGCTGCCCTCTTTTCTAATTGCGTATTCGAGGGAAATGTTTTTCATCACGATTCGAGCCATCGCAAAGAGTCGCAGAAAAATCGACGTAGAATAAAGAAACTGGGCGAGAAGTGTGAGAGGGGAAAGAAAAAGTGTATCATTTATATCATACGAAATTAAAACGTCGAGTGAAATATGGCCACGATTACAACTTTGGAACTTTGTTCGCCAGAGTTCCCGGGCAAAAATCATGCCCGAGCTATTTCGCGGCAAAACACCGTGTAAACAAGTTTTACGATAAGAAACGAAGTCCTTGGGAAGGGTGTATTGGGTCTGTCCAAAACAGAGCCGCGTTGCCTGTTTTATCGTCCTAATTACTACGTCGTCAGTTTCTTGCTGCCGGCAGCAACAATGCAAAAATGAAGCACGAAACTTCGCCAAGCTATTAGGGGATGTTACAGTCTAATTCGACGAGACTTGACATTTCATATTTGCGCTTGACAAACTTCCCTCTCTCTCTCTCTCCCTTTCAAGAGGGTGCAGCCATGAATAGATAAAATATAACTCGGTCTCTTAATTTAAACGCTTGCTAATAATAAAAATGTAACGTCTCGGAAGATGATGTAGGACGAGACCTGGGACGACTTTCATAAAATCGTGTCTCAAAGAAGAGCAACAATAAAACGAAACGCGTATAACCCAGGGGACTGCAAGGTTTAATGAAGTTCTACTTATGTAAATAGTACCTTTTCCTTCCAGGATAGGACTTCATTAAATATCCTGCCTCGAAGTATTCTATTTTTACCACCGCCAGAGAGACAGAAGGCCAATTTAAGCAATTATTTTGCGCGAATTTATGCGCGCCAGCATCAGAATAAAAAGCCAATTAAGGAATGAATTTTAAATTATCAGTATTTGCGCTGGCGTTTTCAAACTGGAGGGAAAAACTGTGTTAAAAAGAAAATTACGTTTTAAATGAATTTCACTCCTGTGGTCAGTTTAAAGCTATACCTGTTAAATAAATTTAATTAACATTCAATTGCACGTGAAACTTGTATAAGTCGAGAAGTTGAATTAATTGGAATTAAAAAGTTTTACTTCGGCACTGCGTTATCATATTTAACGTAGAAATTTCGTAAAAACAAACATTTGTAAATGATAAGGGATTTATATTCAAGCGTCGTAAAACTCTGTGTGCAAAAAATGTTTATGAATTATGAAAAATATTTATGCTTCTCCCTCATTTTCTTGTAACTTTCTTAATAAATACAATATCACTATCTTTTTCGACGTAGTATTTTCATTCCATTTCACAGCTTTTTACTCAAGAAACTGAAGTTTTCCCATTATTTTCAGAGTACGGTCGCGCAATATTTTCCACTTTCGAAACTTTCTGTTTATTTTAATTATCCTCCACGTTTCCAGCGTCATCGAGCGCTCTTCTTGCGGTGTCCTCGCATTAAATCGACTCGCCAGCGACGAAAATTCACGAATATATTTTTCAGCGACTCCGATGATTCCTGTTCCAATCTTAAAGCTCGCGTAAAACAACCGCGCGTGTACGAAAAAGTCTATTTCGCCCGAGTGGCGGAGGATGCTCTAAAGTTTCTACCAGCGATGCACTCGTACGCATCCGATGATTTTCTAGGAAGAGTTCCCAACCGCGTAAATGCCTCAGAAGTAGGAGTAGCAGCGATGGACTGCAGCACTCGTAACAATAGCGTAATTACAGTGCTAAACGGAAGAAACAGATTGTAGGTATTGTGGAACAGCTACCAAAGTGCACAGTGAAACTCCCGGTGGAATCCGGTGAAATTTTGCTTGGAAACGATAATGGATCGTACGATTTCCCAGGACCCGTTAAAATCTGGCTCATATATAAGTCAGGACGGTAGAATGGACTAGGTGTTGCATGAACAAAATAGTTCGCACCTGTGGAGAAACAATTGCCGTGTTTGATGTCGTTGGCTTTGAGGACCAAGTTGATGTGTGGACAAAAATTGTGTCTACTCGCAGAATGTATTATAAAATATATTATACAAAGTTATGACTAAAATTTTGTATCTTATTGTATCGAAAACGTGTTCTCGATCGTATCGTGCTATAAGTGGTCTCCATGTGACACCAATCGTACGTGTACTATACAATTCTATTTGGAAACAACATTTAAATGCGTTGTCTATATTAACAAGTTACCCTCCGTACGAGCCACTAGGGAATCGTGTCGTCTCTGGTAGAACTTGCTCGCTGGCGAACGTGGGAATTGTTCGCCTTTTACGAGCCATTCGGTACCCAAAATGGGAGGGCATTGCATGTAATTGCGCGGTAGAATAACTAAATAATATTTTTTCGCTCCCATAATTAATTCTACGTGAAGACACACGTAGACACGCGCACGCTTGACCTCTTTTTATAATAAAACGATGTTTTAAAAAAATCCTCGTACACCGAACAAACAGGTGTTTCAATTAAGTAGACTGTTTAGTTAGTCAACAGGTTTCTTCGCCAGTTTCGGAATCGATTAAAAATTAAACTACAAAATTACAGACACGCGGAGAATCAGAACACGCTAATACATCTTTCGAATCGTCGTATGTCGAGATACAGATTTTTTTCATTCCGCTATATCGTCGCTCTTACTAATTGGAATACCCTTCTTATCGGTGAATTTCTCATCAAAATTTAAGGACGCGAACTTTTTTTCAGTTCCGCGTAACTACCAACAATACCCAACTACAAGTGGAATAACGTAAATTGCAATTATTAAAGATAAGCAGATAAGCAGCCAGCAACGTGAACTGAAAGCTAAAAGGAAAACAAGTTCGAGGACAACGCGGATGTGTACGTTTGCGTAAAGTATCTACGGGCCAGGCGGCATTGCCCCGGCTCTGCGAGTAATCGTAGTTCCCTCTACTTGTGCACGATTCCTAAGGGTGGGAGGAAGAGAGGGAGAAAAAAGAAGGAAAAAAAAAAAAAAAATTGGAGAACTCGGTTGCGTCCGCTGCAGCCGGGATTTTTACAAGCCGAAACTAACCTCCCGTACAACTGTGCACTGTACTGTAAAACGCGAGAAAATGCCTGCCGCCCCTCGTGCCACCTGAAACTCGAGAGGGGTGCCGTTTCCGTCGCGTTTACGCAGACGTATTAACTTATTCTGACGCGACGCGGAAAAAAGAGGGGTAGCGGAAGACGGGGTGCAAGGAGAGAAGGCAGACGTCTCCATATTTAGCCTACGGTATTTATTTGCATACTGTTTGCGGCGTATTCGTAACGGGGTATCGTTTGCATACTGTTATCCGTGACGGATGGGTCCTCGAGGAGATGCGTGCTATACGAATGCACACACGCATACAAGTTCCACGTGCATCCCTTGAAAAGTGTCATTCGTAATGAATCTCTACTGTACAGTATAAATTGTTATCGACATACAGCGTTTATTGACAAATTGTGTATGATCGCAAAAAATAAATAATTATTCTCTTTGAAATAATTGAAATTTGTCAGAGAAATTTGCACGGGAATATTATGCAGAGAGAGTTCCGACTTGTCGATAAATTGGACGTGAAGGAGTTGCCGGTGATTGGCATTTTTTAATTGCACTTTCATCGTCATTCAATTTCATGGAGTTCTGTTTCGTTTGCATTCAATCTTGGTTTGTTGGTAAAAAATGTATAATACCTGTGTGTCGTGGTATCAGAAAATAGTCAGATTTTTAAATTAGTACTGCTTTGCAAGTGGATATATTTATTTTAAATATATATTTTTTACGCAGAGCATATATTTTTGTACGTCAAAGACAAAAATATTTCGGCTAACACGGACACTATTTTACCCCGAATAGTATCAAAGTTTTACGAATACTTTATCGCTCTTGCTGGAAATCTGTTCGATAATATTTTTCTTGTTGCGGAAAAACAAATTCCACGACGTGGAATATCAGCAACCATTAATAAGACAAACAACTATATGGGGCGTGTTTTTCGGCTGAGAGGATAACGCCGTCCGCCTTCAATCTCCTCCATTTCGAAAACACGACACCGTAACAAGGTAAAGGGAGGAAGAAACGGGAGAAAGAGCATGATTGATTATGCAAACACGTTGTTATTACTGATTCAGTGTGCCGCGAGCAGCACGCGTGTACCACCGCTAGCAAATGTGTGCACGTTACACAGCTAACCCATTATCAAATTGTGTACTTGGGCTTTCGTTAGGTCACACACGAACCACAGCGCAGGCTTTACAGGTACTGAATGTACGATGCAGGACGAAAGCTTGAAAGCACGATTCACTCTATACCGGTTCCTCCCGTACGTTTTCGCGTCGAACTCTATCATTCCTGTAATCGCAATTCCAGCGTGTGTAACAAATGAAACAGGAAATGCATTTAACCAGACCAAAGCGCCGCGCGAGGCATTATCGGGCTGAATGATTTTTGATGCGCGACGAAGCGATGCGACGCGTCGATATTGCCGTGCAGAAAAAAAAAAATACCTGCATAGTTCCACCGGTTAATTAATATTCCTATCGTTATTAACACAATAACACTGTGTTCCCCGTGATTCGCGAGCGAAATTGCCTCGCCGCGCCGCTCCGCGCATTCCATTCCACGCACGTTTCGCGGCAAGTTAAAGTGAAATTTTCACCAAACCGGGAGAATCGCGATGGCGAACGAAGGTAGAAAGGAGAAGGGTTCTATTAACGGGTGTAGCACATTCACGGGCAGTTCGGCCCTTGGAAGCCTCGTTCTCAAAGGTGCTGAATGGCTGATGTACACGTCCAGTTTTTGCCCTTCGTTTCTCGATTTACTCGTTAAGACAGCGGGGGAACGAGGGAGATATGCGCCCGTAACAAGGGTCGGCGGAGGTACACAGAAACGAGACAAAGAGAGGAGAGAGAAAAGTAGAGGGGGGCGGAAAGGTGTAGGGAAGAAGGTGCAGAATAAGAGAAGAGGAAGGAGTAGAGAACCCGGGGGTAGGCTGGAAAAGGAGGAAACTGCCGCGAAGATCAGAGGCAGGGATAAAGGGTAAATTCCGCCTTTCAATTTTGCTACAGTCCCATTTTACTTCTAGTTCAGTGCCTGGATGCCGCTACCCTACGGTGCAACGTCGACGGCAGCGTAACTTAGCCCAGAATAAACTGAATACCATTCATTACGCCGGCAACCCCGTACCCCCTCGACCACCATCAACCTCATCCCAACAACCCGTCTATTCCCTAACCTTCCCCCGCCTTTTCCTGTTTCACCGCCCTATCCTATCTTCATCCTTCTAGCCGTGGCGCGCAAACGAAGCGTCGAAAGCGGCGGCGGTGTTGAAAAGCTGAGAATTGGAAATTCTTTGAAACTCCCTTCTCCCCTCCCCTCCTCTGTCCCTTTCTCTTCCTCCTTTCTCGGACTTTCTCCCGCAATGGCTGAAACGACGCAGCCACTTCTATGGCTCCAGCCGCTCTGTCCCTTTCGCCCGCCCTTCCCCTCACCCTGTTCGAGTACGCGTGGTGAAAGGGGTATCGGGGAGAGATGCGGTTTGTGATAATAAACGAATTGCGCCCATCCTCCCCCGCCCCTCGACGCCACTTTCCGCCGAGGAGATAAGCGAACGTGCGTATTATCGCAGCCGCGAAAAATACCTCGGGCACGAACGATAGTCCGTCGGAGATTCCGCGGTGTATGGTGTCTAGACGTCCGTTTAAAAAGTTTACGAGAACGCTTTCACGCGATCTATCGTGCGCTGTTTATTGATTACTTCGACGAGAGAACTGGTTGAACCATTGGCGCGCGCTCGCGTTATCCAGTGAATTTCGTTGATTTTGTCTGGCAAGTGACGCGTGATCGAATTTCAAAGCTCGCGCCCTTCGACGAGTTTCGCTTAATAAAACGCGTCAATTGCAATTTAATCAACTATAAAGACCAGTTAGAGAAGCTCTACCGGTTGGTTTTTATATCGTACGACGAACGTTAATCGCAAAAAATTACCGTGACCAGCAACAGCCGATCGTGGACGAGCGATGTACGACCTGAAAGCCGCCTCTGGCTGCCAGGCTAATTGCAAACGCTCAATCCCGGATGCACAAAAAAAGGCATTAGGGGAGGGTAAAACGGAAAAAATAATTAGGCGGCCTCGATGGAATCTCAAAAAGGAATTTCTTTTCATAGCTGGAGGTCAGGCATAACTGTCGTAGTCCGGAAAGCACGAAAGCCACTTTTGTCGAGTGGTGAACCGCTGCAATTAAACGACTGCCCTTCTTTCCTCTCATCCGTTCGTGTTCCTTTTAGCCCAGTTCCTTCCTCCCCCTCCCCTTTTCTTCTTCCACGTCTTCTTCGTCTCCTTCCTACCCATCTACCGCCGCCACCCGCTCCTCCTCTTTACGTCTTTACGCGATAATTAGCAGATCTTCAATTTTACCCCTTGGTGCACGTATTTGCTTTGCATAACTACCGAGATAATTAAACAAGCTGCGATTCGCGGATCTGCCACGAACAGACCATCGCCGTTAGGACAAGAAGAAGCAGAGAAACGAAACGGGGATGGCCGTCTGTAGTCGTGAAAACAGTCGTGCCCGTATGAAACCCGTGTCTCCTCCCTCTTGGCTAACCTTTCCGCTATCTGGAAGTGTAAATCGTGTCAAGAGACGCGACGCGTGCTTCCTCGCCGAGTAATTAGCGAGCTTTGTCGTGCACGAAAACTAAGTAGAGAGAAGAAGGGTGCTGGATGTGGCGTTCCTGCAGAAGAACGCGGAAGAAACATTTGTTCAGCCACTCTTTGCTTCGATAACCGCTGTGCAGCTCGCCGTGCGTGCAGCGCGTAGGATATTTAAAATGGAGGCGTGCTTTTTTTTTACACAGGTCCGGCCGCTTAGCAGGATAAAAATGAGGCTAAATAGAGAAGTCGCAGGGAAAAAATGGATAAGGTGGAGGGCAGCAATAAGAGAGAAACGAAAATCGTGTCATAGTAACGAATATAGTGAAAGTAAAATTTATGTTTGACGTGATTCGCAGTTCAAGTAATCTCAAGCTCGAGTGGCTAAAATCCGTGGCCTCGGTTATAAAAGACTCTCTCAGTTGAAATACTCGCTTTTGCCTTACCTTTGCTTCCGCGCTTTTTTTAACGCTACGCGTATACCGGTTTGCAGAGTCCGTGAACAATTATCAATTCTATTGCGAAAAATCTGTAAAATACTGAAGCGCAAATAAGCACCTCGGGATCACGGATCAACCAATGTAAAAAATAGACGCTGACCTACTGCATGTGCAACGTATTTACAAACGGATGTCATAATTTAGCAGGTACATATATAGTTAAAAAAGGAAATACGCGCCCAGTCGGTCGCAAGAAAACAAATAACCATGACGACTTGCCTAATGAAAAGCAAACATAATTAAACCTTCCCTGATGCATGTGAAAATCCCGCCGGTTTAAGAACAGCTGCAGCGACTTCACCTTTCTTCGAGGCTGCGCACACGGGAAATCCTTATGTCAACATGCCAAGAAATTCCCTATTAATTCGAACAAATTGACATACATGTATGAAGCTTGCGATATCAATTATCAATTTCGGTAACTTTTATGTACTCTGTCTTAAATCCTCCTCCCCTTTCGCTCTACTGGAGAACATGCTCTGTCGCAATGATTCAACAATTCGAAATAAAACCAAATGGTACAGTCTTGTTGTACAGTCTATTCGTTAACGAAGGAAGGAACGAACAATTTACGACGATCTCGCGTTTCGCAAAAGATTCGTCGACGATTTCTAATTGGACAGGCGGCAGGCGTTTCGTGGCAAAAAATAAGTGGATCTCTCGTAACTGGGGAGAGACGAAACGTCGGAAAAATAATTCGACGAGAACGCGTGAGACGTCAGATGAGACTAGTAGGCCAGGGGCCAACGGGTGCTCTCTCGGATGTAATTCGACGTTTTCGATTTGTATATCCGGCACGTCGGCCCCATTGAAATCGCTCGGAAACGATAAAACAATGTACTCCGGCTGTGCTGCCGACCGTCCGTCGAAAACACTTCGAAAATGTATTGAAAACACTCGAAAATGATTGAAATCAAACAAGTTACCGGGCAAACAAGAGAAATCTATCGCGTCCACCGCGTCCTCGCGCCCTGGTTTGAATCATTTCGAATACTCCCGCCTGGCGAGGAGCACTGTCTGCGAGACGAATAAATTCCACGTGCCATGACTGTTCGAGACTCGACATACGAATTCGAAAGTGTCCCAACTGCCAAGTGATCGATGGTCCATCGGTAGGTGACGATGAATCGTCGATCACGCGTGTATCCGGATTATTTGACGAGCGTCTCTTTTTTCTTTTTCCAGAACATCCGTGTCTAGGATGGAGGATTATTCTAAGCTTGTATTATGGCTTACATCGCGCCAGCTATTTTTTAAAGCTTCCAGTTTGTTAATCTATCCTTAGAAAATTGAATCCATCCACTGCGCTCCAAAGAAACCAGCAGAATAAAAAAAATCTAGATTTTCAAGATGACACTTTGAAATTCAGAAAATACATATTGCGAGGGAACAGAGTTATCTAAATGTAACAGATAATATGGACACGTACCACAAAAGATGTACAACATATATTGAGATACGATATTCTCTTTTCCATGGTCACGTGTGACACGTCCAATATATTGGATATCCGTGATTTATAAAAGCGGATACTGCTATCAAACCGAATCGATACGCCCAACGAACAGATCCATAAGCCATTGATAACGAAGCGTTCGCTATGTGTAATGCATATAAAACAGCGCCACGTAGTTCTAATTTTGTTTTACTATTTATCAAATTGTTACGAATAATGAAAGTGGAACATCTATAGTTAGAATCATCGTATACAATCCGAAGTTTAGGGGAATCTGTTTATACGAGACGAGCGATTATTGCGTTTCCAACAATTATTCTAATAGAGAATATTAGGTAAGTTGTCATAACTGTAATCTAATACGAGGCTGCTACCAGCAGTAGAAGTCACGCGTGGATATAAACTGCCGCTATTCCTCCCCTTTGATATCTACATGCGCGTGAAACATTCCATTCTCAAATGTCAAACAATGAATTAAAAATATTGTTTAATTAGATACACAAGTATGTAGTTTTTCCTCTTAAATTTCCTTCTTTCTAATTCTTCGACGCTCAAAAATAATGGTAGAAACAGACCAACGAAGACTGCGGTCTGGCGATTCAGCACGTTGTAAGTAGATCCAGCCAGACGCATTGTACGGTCAGACTCGAAAAGTTCGAGAGCAAGCGGCTAACCGCGCTCAGGTGATCTTACTTATAATTAGCTAAATTGTCGTGTACCGCATTCTCTGTCGGATTATCTCAACCACAATTTTGAAATGCCAAAGAATTTAAAAAAAAGAGATTTAAAGAACAAGAGTCATAAAATGCAATAGTATATTTTTTGTTTTTTTTAAACTTAAAAAATTTCGAGACCAGAAGAATGATAACCGAAACCCTCTCTATTTTTACGCGAACTACAACGTATTTCAATACCAACGAATTTAGAGTACAAAAATAATTCACTTGACGTAAAATGTTTCACGTGTAGCAATTAACAGCTCTCGACTAACAATAACATGTATGCGCAAACAGAGAATAATGCAATGTATTCATTATATCGTTACAGGAATAACAACTCTAATGTGAACAAAACATGTCAATACATCGAAAGGCAATATAATATCGCGAAGATACATTTTTTGAAAATTTAAACTAGAAATGGATACGAATTTTATTCCATATCGCAAAATATTGGAAACGAATAACGGGAATATATACACGTGAAAACAAGAGAAGCAATTTCGTCAAACATTTGCTAACGAACTGTTGACAATTTCAATTAAATTTTCGCATTATACTATCCTTCCCCGGATGAATTGCGGTTGCTTTCAAATTATTATACTTTCATTATATCTTTAAGTACTTATGCATATGAATGAAATATTTTAATTTAACAGAAACAGCCAAAATTTACGTGGATCGCACAAATGACATATCACAATAAACAATTCTTTTCTCTCTAACTAATTGCAGAGTTGCTCGTTGTCCATAGGCTCTACAAGACATAATAAAATTACCATTTTAAACATGACCACAAGTTTGAAAACGCGATGGAGGAATTTTTTAAGTAGAATTAAATTTACATAAAAAGGATTGTACTACAATTGCAAAACTCGATGTTTTTCAAAAAGATATAAAATAAATGGCATTCGAAAATTTCTTTCTTGTTTCTATAGTTTCAGAAATACTAAACCCTTATTAATCCAATCTGTATAGGGGTGGCCATTGATAAACAAAAAGGAGAAGCAAACAACAAGAAGAAAACAATTGCGATGGCGTCTCTGTGTTGCCCAGCTCCGTGAGTTTCCATTTTCCGCCATCGAATAAGCAATTTTCAATCTAGACTCATTGTATCGACTCAGGATGGCATTTGCGCTTCGTTTCTGCCCGTAATTATATACGTAGATGTATCGACTATGGACGAGCATTTCGTTTGGCTCGCTGACCACAATAATTGGCAGCGGCCGCAAGAGGACACACTTCGATACTTCTCGTCCGTCAATTCATTAAGATGGCTTTCATATATGCCGATCCCTACGATGATTGTTTCCTCGCCTGAAACGGCTCAATTATAGACGTCAGAATGTGTTGGCGCGTACTAACAAACATATCCTATTCGTGTACACGTGTGCAGGCTATTCGATTACTTCGTACATCAGACAGGTGTTTTTATAGATATTGCTTAATATAAAGGGAATATTATTTCCATAAGTAATTTTCCTGCAGATGGGATATTAATATGGAATATTCGGTAAAAGAGATTCGGAGGTCCCTTATGAAATATCCTGGCCTGTACGTAACTCATACATAAAAAGGGACGAATATGGATACGCGGAGGCAGCGAAGATGAAGGAAAGTATGAGAAGAAACGAAGAGGGGAAGAGAGGACAAGATAATTCTCATTGTTCAACAGTGGACGCCCTCGAGGCGTCCACCACTTCAAAGCCATTCTGCTCTCCGTGGCTCTCATCGAACCAGAGTCCGGCAGTTAATGAACTGCCCTTCGGCGTTGTGTTGTATAGTACACGTAGGTGTGAGTGGTGCTGTACAGTCGTCTAGGAACCTGGCCAAGTGCTGGGGGGACCCATTATCCATTTACATAAAGGACCACAACGACCCGACTAAGGGTTAACACTGCTCCCTTAACACCCAAGAATTTCCGGGAACTCTCGGTGGATTAATAGTTACACGAGATCGAAATATACGATACTCCTTTTTTTATCCGGCTATCTACTGTTACAGACGGAATTATATTGTATCGCTCGACGAGTATATACTCGCGAATCCGAGTTAATAAATATCGGTATTAAGAGTTCGATTTTGTAAAATATGTACGTCACTCGTAAAAAGTGATGTTTCATTTTATGAACAAATGTAGACGATGATATTGGTTTTATTAACCTCATTAGCCCAGACGCGTAGTAATGACCGTCTGTTTGGAAAGTGATGGCAGTAGATTTGGCCGCCTCCAGTCAGACGATCGCGCCATGCGTACATATTAGGTCGACAGGACCAGAATTAGTGCTCGCGTTTCTATTTAGACTGTACTTGAATTATGCAAGGTACCATCGAACCACGGACTGAATAAATTATTGTACTTTTCGCTCTTTGAAGTACTCGTAAAAGATTCAAATATTTTCCGCGTTACATCGGCGCCTGCTTGTTATTTACTTTATCCCTCCTCCACCTATGATATTTACAGCCGACGTACGATCAACACCGACAATACCGATATTCATGAAATCGCCGACTATATAGCGAAAGCAGTTCCCATCGGCTCTTCATTTTAAATAACGATATCGTCTCTGCCAGAACCGTGCGTGCAAACAGGTATACCATAAAATCAGAATCGTTACTGGCTTGTTTTGTCGCTAGCGATACAGTACGACTATCACTATCGCAATGGCAGATAAACAGTTTTGCGGTACGACAATAGTTTCGACTGAAATTATTCGTTTCCGGGAATTATCGTTCAATGCAGATTAGATCTCTTTATGAACGAGAACGAGAGACGAGTGTGAATAATGGCGGGTTTAGGCATCGGACTCTAGAAAAGCAATTTGTATGATATACTTCTATGTGTAAAAATGATTTGAGAATGATACAAAACATTACAACGGCATAAAGTTTCACCAAAGCACCGAATCAAATCAGCTTAATCGATTTCTCGACGTTATCGAAGCTGATTTCAGCTGAAATTGGCCAATATCACGAACGAGCATTGCTGCAACCCTCTGTTCGTCTTTACGAGCCTCTTCCTCCCCCTCTCGCTCGAATACACGCAAATTACCGACTCGCGGAGAGTTAACAAAAAAGAAAAATATTATATAACGGGTGGAAAAATACAGAGGAGCAACTTGAGACACGTTTGAACGCAACGATCAAAGAAAAATTGTGTATGCGCATACCGACTGTGAATTCTGCCCTGAATACAGGGGACGGAGCGACCTAGATCGCGCCAAAAACAAACTTCAAAGGCAAAACCCGAGGACCGTCGCGACAACAAGGTCACGCACACAGAAGCCCGATGGTACGAAGCCACGTGAGCGCAGTGGCATCGCCCACCTCGACCATCGGGCGCAGCAGCGACATCTCGGACGCGACGTTCGTTTATTCGAGGAGCGACGCAGAAACGACAACCTTACCCCCGCAAGATCGCAACGCGTAAAGACGTCTTCGCCTACGAGACGCGAGGCAGGCGCCGCGCGAGGCATCGCCGGCCTGGCCCACCCGTTCGAGGACGAAGGAACCGCGAAACACCACTCACCTGAACCATTGATGTGTGCTGGCACGCGAGACAGACCTCCCCGCTTGGCGGCAGCCTGATGGCGAAGTCAGTCCGTGCCAACCCCTGCCGCTGGCCACGCGCCCCGTGCATCCAGCATCAGGTCGCGCACAACACACCTGCACGCACGCACGCACGTGAGCACTGTTCACGTCACTAACACGACCACGCCCACACGGCAACGACTTTCCCCTTGTCTACGTAGACGGTTTCCCCTAGTGCCGTTAACCACCACTGGGGGGTGCTGGTCGCGAGCCGCTGGTCGCGCGGGCGCAACCGACGAGAATCGATTATTCCGACGTTCCCTCCTAGGATCAATCTTAATCTGGCCGCGATAAATCTATTCGGGATGCATCGCGAATTCACGCCCACCAGCTTCTGTGCGGGCGGCTCTCGCGGCGCCGCGACTACTAATCGGAGCTTGCGAGCGCGGCACCGCTCGTCGAGAAATCCGCTATCGATTCGCGGCCCATCGAGGGCCCTCCGCGTGCACCAGTTGTTTTTCGGATTATAATTAGAGGAGCCCGCGGTGGGAAAGAGCGAACCGTTTTTTTTTTTTTTCGCCGAGACGAACACGCTTCTCTTCCAACTGATTTTTTTACGCGCAATGTCTCTTTAATATAGCGGATGTATTTATATAAAATCCCATTTAAATTGTGTTAGTTAGAATAATAAAGATAGGGGAGGGCAGAGGGCGAGGAAATTTCAAAACTCGTCATCTTATCAATTCGCTTTCGTGGAGCAATACGTGTTCTGATACGAACATCATTTTGACCTTTACTTCTATGTGATTGGAATATATGTCGAATATAGCTCCCATATCTAAGTTAACAAGTTAAAACTGTAAGTTAATAGTAACGACGCAACACATGGAAATTAAATAGTCACGTTGGAGTCCAACTTTCCGAATGTTGTCGCTCGTTGTGCACAAAATTGTTGCGAACTCTCTAACATGGCGTTTGGTCTTGAATTTTTAAACAGAAGCATAAAACGCTTGGCAGGGACTAAAATAAAATTGCTTTTGTAACGACTCGACGTGGACTCTGATTATCCATTCACGAGACCATTTATAGTACGCAAAGAATATGAGGTTGCAGGTATATGAGGGCAGTCTGCAATCCTCGATCTTTGGGATATATAAGTTTATCTTTGCCCACAGATAATCCAATGGATTATCGCGGATAAAAATCCCGCCCGTTGGTTCGTTGCGTGGAACCTTAATGCAGCTTAGAATTCCTGGTAAGCCGGTCTGCCAGATACTCGAGACCTCAAAAAGCGTTGAATAATTTCTGAATTCGCCGAGACAACCTACCTGTCCGCGCATACCTCGTTACATCTAGTTGCACGTATGAATAGAAAAGCGTATTGTCTGGCAGAGCAAAAGTGACACTGCCAACGTGCACGTCCAAGTAGATAAGCATTCCACTACCCTATGAAGATACCACGCGAAAAGTCGTAATGAAAAACTATGATTATAGTCCAGCCCTTGGTATTTTCTATAAAATGAAACGCGAAATTCCATCCTTTCTACATATTCTGCCGGGACGAAAAGTAGACTCGCATAGTTCCTCCTCCAACTCTTCGCATAACATTTTCAATTAGGATATTTTCTTCTACTTGCCCTCGTCCATCCACTGCAACCGCATGAACGTCACATTGCAATTGATCGATCAACCATTGAAGATATTTTACAAGTCCCTCCATTTTCTGACCCAGCAGCGGCGCCAGCTTCTCTGGGTCAAGGTATAAATAGTTACACGCGGCTATGTAAACGCAGCCATGGCGATTAAATAGCATGACTACGAGATCCAGTCAGCGTTCCTACTTAGTTAGGATCTCGAGATGTGATCTCTCGAGAAGGGATCTCGAGAGAATGAAATTAAGTTTAAATATTTCATCGAGCGACTAATCTCTGGGGTGCACGTTATTTAGAAATACCTTGACCATGGTGAATCGCTTGGTGATAAAAAGGAGAAAAGCGATTGAGACTCGAGATCGCCGCGCAAGAGGTTGGAGAAGTTCGGAAGCAACCGGAAAAAAAGATGGCGACCGGCGGTTATACGCATCGGTGGAAGTCGAATTATGTAAATGCTTTGACAACCGCTTTAAATGCTGCATTTTTCGCGAAACGTTTCCCGGTGGAAATGTAAATGCCTCTTGATTGGAATAATCGATAGCGCAAGGTTCTTCGGAACGAAGAAACCGCAATAATATAGCTTCGATAAACTAAAATAAAGATACTGTGCTCTTAATTATCGAGTGGCGAATGCGCTTATATAGCAACCTAATATTACACTGTGCATGCTTACATGATTTATTGATATTTGTAAACAACGACAAACTCGTGTCGAATTACGGCAAAGATGTGTTTTTCAATTTCGACTGGGAGTATTTCTGAATTATTGAACGTCAGAGCACAGTGTTTGGCCAATTTCGAACCCGTTTAACGACCAATTGGGAATGCACGTTGTGCTGATAGTTTGCTTATTAAAGAAATGAATTATGCATGATGCTGTTTGCCGCACAGTCAAGGATACAATGCTTCGTGTATAATACGATCCACCATCTGCTTCTCGTAAAGATGACGTTGCCTTAGGGATTCTAAATATGAATCTTCAGTGGCATCAAACGAGTTTAGCGTCGAACAGAAACTCGACGTTCGTTCAAATTTCTTAGACTTTCTCGACGACGATATTTTGCAAGCGTCGCGGTTTTTCTTGTGATATCTACTTCTATTTGCGTTATTACTTTTCTGGACACTCTTTTGTTCGTCGAAAGTGGTCAAAGACATCGTATCAGTTTGTGTCTGTAACAATAAAAATCACAGAATAAAAAATAAGCAATTATACAGATCAGATAATAACGAAAAGATAGATTGATTACAATCTAAAGTTAATAAAAATATAAATAGAGAACGCTTTCAGCTGAAATACTTATAACCATCACTATCGATCTAGTGGATCAAACGAATAAATGTGTCAAGATTGTTGAGAACTTCTACGAAAGTACCGGAAGAATTTTCTTTTCGGACAATCGTAAAAGCAGATATCAAGCAAAGGATCATCGTTGAGCATTCGCGAGGGAGTAAGAACTCTTGATTTACCTTTGCATCGACCTCCTGACCCTTCAAAGGAGGCAGGAAGCATTTTTCAGCAATGGCGACTGTCGACTGCGGAAAGAAAAAAGTCAATAGTTAAAATGCGTTGAAAAGCTTCCGCGCGCTGAATAAATATAAAGCAAAAAACTCAAACAACCCCTGCGCTAAAAGGGATGAGAAAAAAAACAATTTTTCTTCCAACATTGCCGCTTTTGCGAATTAATTCCATTAGACGCGGATTGGTAATGAGTCAGTCTTGCCTCGGTGTGCAAATAAAGCGGAACAACGAAATTTTACTTCGTCCAATTGCACTTTATACAGCTTTCGTCGTTAACAAACCTGCTTCCAAAACTATCCCGATTACAACGAACTCGATTGTTTCCTTAAAAATTCCGCATCGCGCGACGCAGCTCGACGCGGAATTATTTTGAAATAGTTCCCGCGGAAGTTCCCTCGCGTCGATGTCGCGAAACGTCGCTGGCCGTTACCGAATTCCTCCGCAAATTGTTTTGCGATGACCGGTGCACAGACGCAACAACGCTCGTGGACAAAGAAAGTTTCGGGCAAATATGCATAAAGGGGGCGGCCGCGCAACTCGTTGAAATTCAGCCCGCGATTATCGATAGGGAGGGACGAACGGAACAGATGAGGATGTACAAGCAGGGGACCAGGCCACTCTCGCAAGGACGAAAGTAAGCAAAATCTAATTCCGACGGCGGTAGGCTAGTCACGAGACCCGGTCCCTTTTCCAGAGAGATGTAACGTAGGTTTATCCACGTGTAGGGAATATCTGTACCTTCTCCCGCCCACGTATCCTCAATTCCTGCCCTGTCCTTGCGGTAGCTGCGGCCGGCAGTCCTCGCTTTGTGCATATAATTGGATTTAGCTTCGGATACTGGTCCTCTACTTTACCCGCCAGCATCCGCGCGCTAACCCTTCGTCCTTTTCTCACCCTTTCGAACCCCTGTCGCTTCGGTAGTCGCGTCTTACGATCAGATCTAATTCCGTCTAATGGCTAATTTTGCATATCACATCATCGATGAGCGATTGTCCGATAACATGGATGGAATTAGTGAACTGCGAGATACGTTCGCAGCTACCTGCGCTTCTTCTGAATGTCCAAACCTGGCTGGATTATCGCTACCGTGTTCATTCCTGATTATCGTTGGATTTTCATTGCAATTACTACGATGAAACGTTAACGATTATCTCCAGTTAATTTTGCATTGTTCGAAGACCAATGAAAAGTAATAAATTAAACGGTTGCAACTCATCGTATCGTAATAACATCAACGTAGTATTCCAGTAACGCGTTCCCCAGCCCCATGAAAATAAATCTGAAAGCCCAATGACCAGAATTGCGCGACGATAACGATCCTGTAACGAACGAGGGAACGAAACGCGTAACCAAGGGAAGATGAAACGAACGACGAATGAAAGGCAGAGGGGGAAAAAATGGAACGGGGAGGCGTTCGCCATTGTTAACGCGAAAGTGATACGCGTGCGTAATTAATTTCGCTTATAAATCTTCCGGTGGACCATTACGAGGCTTGACTTTCGCACGCCGAACGAGTAAAACGAATCAGTTTTCGTTACGAAACGCCTCTTTGCATCCTCTAATTGGCAATTAAGTATCGAGCGTAACGCGACCAAATGGCTGGCGATGTTAATTCGTCATCCTGCCGCGCCTCGAGTATCCTTTTTCCGCGTTATTATAGTTTCGTGGGCCGATATTTAACTGGGAAAAAGTTCACCTGGTATTTCACGCGGGTGCTGCAAGTGGAAATTTTCGCGCGTGCCCAATGTACGCGCCTATCGAGAATTTGAACATTTTCATTACGAACTTTGGTATTTTAGGAACATTTCATTCACAGAACGGGTGAACGCGAAAAAATGTCAACAAATAAAATTGATTAAACTGTCTCAATTAATTGTGAAACGCTTCGGTGTTAAAGTGTTGCGCGTGTTTCAATAAACGCGACGGCTCATCGCGAATTAATCTCGAGTAACGCACCAAATGTTGTAAAAAAAATATATATGTATATCGGCCCGCTTTGTAGTTCCTTCGTTTTTCTGTACAATTTTTATTTCTACCGTAACGAAGCTATCTCTGTTATTAATTTTAGACAATATTACAAAGGGATTCGAATGGGAAGATTAAATGAAAGTTATGTTTTCTGCAAATGGGATAGAAAGATATCACAGCTTCGAATGCAATTATCGTTAGTAACACAATTTTTATCATCGTGTAAGATTAAAACGAATGTAAATTAAAACATTTAATTTCATCTAGCGGAGGGAGAACAAAAATACCGTTTTTTGTATAAAAAAGGAACAGCTGCGTTCAGAAAAATGTTTAAGTACCGTAGATAAAGCTCTTCTACGATATTTGCATCTTCTGCGTCGTTCTGCTATCCAACATTTTCGCGACTACGGGAAAAACTTTCGCATTTTTACATTTTACGAAGCGTCTGCTTCTACTTGGAGCAGACGAACAGACATCAGCCGACGTTGTACGTCAAAATCATGCGTCTGACACGTACCTTGGACCTGTGTGTCTGCAGCAGTATCCGCTGGCGATTACGGGCGCTAACTGAGTTCCCGTATGACCTTCGCCGCATCAGCCACTCTCTCTGCAACAACAAACAATCCCTGAAGCTTTGCCATCGCTTCGATGAAACTTTCAAACTAAACAGACAGGGGGTTGAGCCGATGCCAGCGGCTTTATTTACTTTTTACGAAAGCCCCGCGACAACCTCGCCTCCCCTTTGCAAGTTCCCAACACAGGCACACGCGAATTCTCCACATCCAAGCGTCTGATACTGGCATCTACTGTATAGATATACGTATAGATATACGTACACAGAGCGCTCCTTTTAAGTGAAAATGTAGGAGTATTCCATAAACGATTAAAAGTAGAATTCAATCTTTCACGTGCAATTTTTCACGACTCACATTTGACAGAGCGGCACGCGCACATGCGCAAATCTCATAACATATTCCCTCGCAACGGTTTAGCTATGGGATCCTCTATTCGCATCACATCGGAACATAAAAAATGATGATTCAGCAACAAAACCACCGTTCAACAACACTGATCAATTTCAGAAGGGTTAATCTCTTAAGCTGTCACTTTGGATATGCGATAAATATTTTATTAGGATTCCACTTTAAATAGATTTGAGAAAAGTAATTTCACAGTGATGCCGTTAGGCCATAAAGGTTTAAAAGAAATACCCTGTATAGCGTACCCCTCATTTCTCTCCTTCCATCGCCTATTTCTCTCACTTTCTTTCTCCCTCTTTCACTCTCTTTCACACGTACGCACAGCCACAAGCAACGAGCATCCGGCACGAGTTTGCCCGTTAAAAGTGCAGTAAGATCGATCGATCGAGCCACGCCGAAAATCGTCGAGTGCCGGCTCTCCCCCCGGCCGAATCCGCCGAGTAAAGTAGATTATGCAAATGCTCGTCGAAAGAGGCGGAGGACGCAAAGGGAAAATGTGGTAGGGAGGATGGGGTAACCGGGCCAGATAGAAAGGAAGAACAAAAGAACGGTGGAAGGGAGAAGAGGGAAATTGTGTCTGGCAGAAAGGTCAGGCCCGATACATCGCGCGAGGCTATCCCTAAAAGTTAAATGAGCCAACAAACGACATTGGATGACCGACCTGTCTGTTTTACCCCTTCCTTCCACTGCCGCCATTCCGATCTTCCCATTCTGTCGCCTCGCTCTGTCCGTTTCCCTTTCTCTCTTTCTCTCACACACTCTCTCTCGCACTCTCTCTCTCTCTCTCTCTCTCTCTCTCTACCCCTCTAGCCTCTATTCTTTTTTCGTCCCCCCCTGTTTGCGCGCCCCGTCATTCTCCAGTGAAACCGCAACGTTAATGCACGTCGGTGCAGTTAATATCATGGCAAGTTAAACCGCCGGCAATATTAATACAATCTCTCGGGAGTCAGTGTAATTATGGGCATTATGGTGTACCTCTGTGCTGTCCCCTTGTTCCAGCCCGCTGACCTCCCCCGTCGTTTCATTTAAACTGTCCTCGACGGCGCATCCAGCAGGAACAAATTTATTCCCGGTATATCGGGGCGCACTTATCCGCGCGGGCACCAAGTTACCCGGTAATCCAGGATAATAGCGAGAGAATGTACGACAAATGTGCGGCTCTAAGAAAGAGATCCTGGTAAAGTCCGCATTTTTCTCCGGGAGCAAGCTGCGGCCCGGAACTTCTTTTCGTATCAACGTCGCGTACGTGCAACTACCCCCCCGCGTAGCCATGCGCCATCGTTCGTGTACCACGATTTAACGTGACCCCCTGGGTAAGCTTGAAATGTTTAATGAAATTATAAGGTGCCGTGCGGATCGAATCGATCGCCTTGTTCGGTTTAAAAAATTGCGGGACGAAGAACGGAGGAGGGTCGACGTGAATTTAACATCGATGGCAGAAATTAAATTTGACCCAGTTGGTGGAAGATCTGGTTTCGAAGTTAGCGCGGATAGTTTCGTTCGACTGGATATGTTTCGTAGTATTATTCATCGCGCTCACTTGAAATTGTACCAAGTTTGACTCAATTTGCAACTAAGGTCTGAGGCCATCCTCGATCCCTTAAATATCGCAGGATACACCTTTCGAGACTGCTCTTTAGTTTCAGTAGAACTTCGCCGCTGTTGCACTCGATATCATTGCTTTGTGCATTTGATGTAGCGTTTAATAGTGTTTCATTTTATTCTACAGTACGTGAAACTTCTTATTCTTATGTCAACATTGCGCGTTTCTATGTTATCCAACCCCTGAATGCCTCTTAAAAAGATTCTGCTCTCAAGCAAAACGTTCCACGCTTTTCCAAGCGTTTTCCCCGAGTCCAGTAGTAAATAATCACATCTACCACCTGTTACCTGAAAAGACAGGAAGAATCGCGAGAAATTCAATCACAACCGACTGGACTCGATTAAAGAGAACGAATATCCAGATGGACGGAAGTCGATCAAGTGGCGTCATGGAAACGTCGTATGAAATTTTAATTTCCAATCCGCTAAAATCGTTGCCGTGATAACTGCTCGCGATCGAGGCAATGAAATTCCATTCACCTCGAAAGCGAGCAGGAATGCGGATACGTGTTTATGGGGGAATGCGCGTGAGTCCACGAGCTACCTCCCTTACGCTTCCGCCGTCCTCTTCTTGCCTCGAGTTCCGGCTGACGGTGCATAGAACCCTGAAAAATGTACAGACTCGCACCCCCATTCGCCCCCTTTACCCACAGCCCGGCAGTATTTAGCTCAAAGGCTTGTGGAATTTACTGTGTCTATGAGTATGACAGCGACAACTATTTTCCTCGTCGTGCATCTGACGTCGCGCGGCTGCCTGAGCTGCGCCGGCACGCCAGCCAGAATGCTGTCTCGGAAGAACAGCATTGCTACCGACTTTTCCAAAGCATCCGCCGCTGGCGCGACGCCGTCCTAGTTGCTGGGTATATTATACTTCGTCTCCGAAGAGACGTCTTTCAACGTTTGAGATTAATGTTTACTGGAAAGTCTGCAAGCATATTTGATTGTCGATATTCGATCGAAGGGTGGGATGGATCGATAGAAATCCAATGTTTAATAGATTTTGCAATGGCGCAGTTTTGTAGCTGTCAGACCATGAACTGGCATGCGTGCCTAAGTTTTACTGATAATGTTCGACCATTTCTAATTTTTAAACAAGGTTCTAACGGATAGTGCTTGCAACGGAATGCACGAGCGGCTTCGCCCGAAATAAAATCATCCGATGCGCGAGTTAGATAGAATTCGCGCGACGAAAGTAGAGGGTAGTGAATGACAAGGTAGCTGACAAGAAACGGCCGCATGTTTATTAGATTGAAGTTAGGAAGACGGGCGACAGGCTAACTCGCTTTAGGTCTTCCGTGAAATTGTAAACTGTGATAGGTCGACGGAAGGGAACTTTCTTCTACTTCTCCGCACCGGCGCGGGTTAACTTCCGGCGGGACAAGGAAACGCGATTGCGAGATGTCTCTGTTCGAACTTCTCCTAACTCGACTTGGCCCGAATAGCCGCGCTCATCCGCGGAATCATCAAAAATGTGATTCGTGTTTTATGAATACGAAAGTGCCCTACCAAAATAGTTCCTAACTAGCGCTACTATTAAACCAATATTCTCTGGAAACTAGTAACATGGATTTGAGAGATCATAAAAATCGGGACACCTAACAAATGGTAAAAATTGCAGTTCGAACGACCGTAACACCGCTTCCAACTTCCAGCCAATCTACTCCCAACACCTATCTCCACTATTCTCAGACCCCTGTCGCGCGACGAATAAATCCCAGCTCAATTAAGTACGGTCAAAGGATGTACCAGATGGGAAGGAAGGAAACACATCTACCTTTGCCTGCATCTCAACTTTATCGGGCCCAAGAGATCGATCGAGCTTCGGTATCGATAAAGTCTTGTACTCCTCGATAGTGTACGGCCTGTAACCGAGACTCTTCTTCGATTTATCGTCGGTCGTGTCCTGCTTAGCGCCGTTCGGGTCGGTGGAGACGGTGTCCGATCCTTTGCGCGCTTGTCGACGCACTGTTTCCGTGGATCGGGCATCAGAGGCCAGAGGATCGGTGGATCCCTCGATTATACGCCGATAAAAACTCAACTCGCTTTGATCGTCCCTCGGGGTGGCCAACGAACGTACATCGTCGTCGCTGAGCTGCTCTCGTTCGCTGTCCCCGCAAACCGACAAGGTGGAACCCTCCGGGGATCGGGCATTGTATTGCGGTCCACCTGCGAACAACGAGAGACTGAAGATGCATGTTCCACGCGACGTCCTTCGGCTTATCGCGTTGAAATTGAATAGAAGAACTTTTATTTTATTCAAACCTGGATTTCTTTGCGATTATTAACCAATTAATTACGTATCTATCTTGCTTTGTAACAAGTATTGCAATATGCCGTACGTGGTCCTTTAAAAATACGTCCTTACAAAAACAATCCTTCCCAAGGAAGAACCCGATCGCGTAGACACGTAGCACTTCGAATTACAAAAAGATTCAAGGCGTCCAAATAGCAATAAAGCGGAACAGTATGGCGTGAACAAACAAGCAGGAAGGAAAGGATCCAAAAAAGAACGGACGTCCTGAGACGACCGGTGTATACAGGGTGATCCACGCGATTGGAACGAATCATGCTCTTCTTCGGACTATAATTAAGGGAAATTGTTACAGGGAAAAGATGAATGACGAAATAGAACATGACAAGCCACGCATTACACAGCCATTCCGTCTTTACAATTAAGACCATCCACCTCTTTCCTTAAGCGCCTCGTTTTAGTCGCAATTGGGGAACGGATATGACGGTTGCCTGGACCACCCTGTATACGTTTCTCCTAATCCCCAGCGCAGATATATATCACTGGCGTGGAAAAGACATCTAATCACGGCCAAAGTAAACGTTCACCGAGAAAATTGCATCGTTCCGATGGCGTTTCGAGCGTCTCCACGTAAACGCGCCCCTCCAACCCCTGGCGCCGGTCACGAACGAAGAAGGAAGAGAAACATCATCTCGTTTCAGACTAACTGAATCTCCGACGATAAAGCTCCAAATAGGACCGTGGCTTTCTCGCCTGCTGGATCTTCGGGGCAAGCACGTTTCCGAGCTTTTTGTCCGGCTTCATAGGCATCGGACTGTCCTTGGGGCAGCAGCTTCGTTTCGTTGGGAACGTCCTCGAGAAACGCTTGGAACACCTTGCAGCGATCCTTTTATTGCTACCAGATTCCTCTTCTTGCTGCTTCGAGCTGTCTGCGCTCTGAAAAGAAATAACGGTTGAACGATTTTACGATCGGTGGCTTGTAAATTAATCGAGTTTCGACGCTTCTTCTAGCATCAAGAGTGCCAGCCAGTCGTTGCTCGCGTTTATGCATGTTTGTACTTTTAATTTAACGCTGAAAATTTGTCATTGAGCCTGGGATGTCTTTGAGGCATCCTGCAGCCCCGTTTCGAAATGGTTTCTCATCACGCCAGTGATCTTACATTTCTCTTAAGGCGATCCGTGACGTCCCGTTTCCCGTTCCTTGAAGACGCCAGGCGTCGCCGGTTGGACGCGTCTGCGAGTCCTCTGTTCGCAATTATCGCATTCCTACTACCGGCTGTCCCCGTGTCTTTGTCGGTACCAGTGCTCGGCGTGGTTTCATTAGATCCGGTATCTGAAACGTTTCCAGAAAAAAGAAAGAATTCGGACAAAAGTCAGTTTCCTCGGGTGGATCGATGGCTCGTCGCCTCGTTTCTTCAGCGTTCGTTTCTCGTAAAGGCATTAGTTTTCTAATACCAGCAAAAAAGGTTAAATAATCTACCGTAATCCTTTTCTCAACAACAAAGATAAATATTATTGTTTCACGTAATTCAATACTGTTATCGTAATTACTCGAGTAATCACTTATCGATATTATCAAGCACGTATAAGTGTTGATATATTGATGTTTTACTTCACGATAAACGAGATATATAGATCGAATGTGCGAAGATAAAGGAAGAAGTACGTGAAAATTGTTCAAATATCGCGCTGAAGTCTAGGTTAAATTTACCATTGTTTCCGTGTAGAGAATTCTGGTCCCTTGGAGAGATTTCGTTAGCATCATCTAGCGAATCCGTAGAATACACTGACATTTCTGAGATAATTTCAATTTGTTTGAAAGGTACGCGAAAAGTTACCCGGGATGCTACAATAATTAATTATATTACGTCACAGTATGCATCAAACAAACAAATGTAAATGGATCTTTCGAGCCTTTCGTTGCGTAGCTCAATTCATGCAAAAGGCGTTAACATTAATATAAGTTCATAGTAGATTACTATTAACGAAGTAAAAAAATGTTATAATTTGTTACTTATCGTTGGTAGCAACAGTCGATGACCCACCCTCTGATCTTGTATAGAGGGTTGCCAAGTCCAAGGCACTTACGTACAACTTTTATCCCTCTGTAATCAAAGCCAGTTTTGAAGAAAAATATACTTCGAGTGAATAAATAAAATAGATATTTGATAGCAGTTTGGAAATTTGATTAATATTTTAGGGTACGTAATATACCATTCATTATTAAATATACAGATAATCCCTGTATAACATGATACTTAATACAGGAAAAGGTAAGTACGCGAATTAAATGTATTTAATACCAATTATTTATACTACATGGCAGCACTTAACAATTACTACATCAAATGCCATCTATTGCGGAAGTGCTAAATATTTTTATGATATAACAGAATACGTATTATCGAAGGAGAATTGTATAACAAGATAGTTGAGGTATCTCCCACTTTCACGTATAGTGTTTTGTTTCAACAAGTTAAAAAGAGAGGGAATCGTATTAGATGCGTCGATTTCCTACTGATTACTGTTTCCCCTATAGCGAGAGCACAGAGGGAGATTCAACAGCACCGATTTGAAACGTTCATTTATTTACAAGGGGCTACTTGTATAGTAGTGGTTACGACGTACACCACGTGAGGTGAGAAACAGAGCTATATTATTTTATTTCATTGATACTCTTGACTGCGTGTAAGAAAAGACAGAAATGGCAAAAAGAGTAAAGAAGAATGTCTCCAATGTAAAGAAAATGAATAAAAACGTTGATGACAAGAAGAAACTTTCGGTAAGTTTTAATAGGTTATGCGGCGTATTGTATCATTTTCGTGCTGCTTACGGTTTTATATATGAAAATCGATTAAAAAATGTTTGCAATCGTATAAAACTGTAGAATCGACTACTTTACGTTTATTATAAGCCGTATGTTCATTTTAGAAAAAAAAGCTAACCGAAGAGAAGGAGAACGAACGTAAACCAGCCATTGTGAAAGCTCGAAATTTAAGATTTAAAAGCAAAAATAAAAAGAATAAAGTAATTAAGACTGTTCAAAAAATACACAAGAACAAGGAAAACGGTACTTCCGTTAATCTTTTAAACACTGACATTGCTAAAGTAGTAGATTTAAAAAATAAGAAAGGACAGAATCAGGGAAAGAATAAAGCCCAAAATCAAGGTAAAAATAAGAAAGGTCAAAATCAAATTCAAAATAAGAAAGGTCAAATTCAAGTTCAGAACAAGAAACAACAGTTTAAAGATAACAAACAGACACAGAATAAGCAAAGTAAGAAAAATAAGATTTCTGACCAATCTAAGAATAAAATCAGTAATAATGAACAGAAGTTTGTAAAAGAAACCAGATCTAGAAGTATAGAACCAAAAATGAAACAAAAACAAAAGGTGAAAAATGACAAAACAGCAAAATTAAATTCTGTTTTAACTAAAAAGTTGAAAAGTAAGATTAATAAATCTTCAAATGCCTCTACCCAAAAATGTGAGGTAGCGATTACAAGACAGCATAACTTAGATGTTAAACGATTGAAAGAATTGCTTGTTAATAAAGAGAAAGAAAATAAAAAAAAGAAAATAATTGAAAAACCACAGTCTTTGAGGCAGAAAATGATGAGTAAATTGAAAGCTTCTAGATTTAGATATTTAAATGAAACACTTTATAATAATGCAAGTTCAGAATCTAAAAAGTTTTTTAAAAATGATCCTGATGCATTCAAAGCATATCATGATGGGTATAACCATCAAGTTGAACAGTGGCCTCTGAACCCTCTTGATGTCATAATATCTTCAATTAAAAAAATGTTAGTATAATATATTTGTTATAATTGCAATGATTTTCATTTGTTATATTAACCATTTTATGAATACTTATTAATCGTACTATAGGCCGAAGCAGTACATAATAGCTGATTTTGGATGTGGAGAAGGAAGGCTTGCTGCTTCAGTTCCTCATAAAGTACACTCTTTTGATTTTGTTTCCTTGAATGAAAATGTAACTGTATGTGATATAGCACATACTCCCTTATTAACAAGTGGTGTAAATGTGGTTGTATTTTGCTTGTCCCTTATGGGAACTAATCTTAAGGATTACATTATTGAAGCAAATAGAGTTCTAAAAAAAGAGTAAGTATCAAGATCAAAACACATCTGTGGAAGAGTACAACATTGTTATGTAGAAAAAATTGTATAAAAAAATTTATTTTCAGTGGTATTTTAAAAATAGCTGAAGTCGAAAGTCGATTTGATCAAATAGAAGATTTTATAAAAACAATAAACAGTTATGGTTTCAAACATACATGGAAGGATTTATCTCACAATTTGTTTTACTTTTTGGATTTCAAGAAAGAAAAGGATATAAGCGGTAAAAAAAATAAATTACCTCCTATTACTTTAAAACCATGTTTGTACAAAAAGCGATAAACATTAAGCTATAATTAAGCATCGTATAAATATTTATAAGAAAAAGTTTTAATAAAGTTTGTTATTTTTTTATGTTTGTTTTATTTTGTTATATAATTACATTTATATATTGATGAAGCAATTGTTCCATAATATTTTGATATCATATTCTTTTCGAATGAAATCAATAATATTTTGGAGATTGATGTATGTGCCCGCTTAAACAATGTGTTATTCTTGATACACATTGATCTGTTTGGCACAATAAATATAGTAACCACAAAATATTATTAAAAAAATATACTTACTTTATTTGTCACTTTTTTCATTTATAACTATATCATATACAATATATTACAAAGAGAATACTTTGTTCATATATCATCTGTATACAAAATCTATAATTTTATTATTGAAGCATTTGTTTCATATAAATCTTTGGACGTATAATTAATTTTGTTAAATGCATCCACCTCCATCTACAGCTTGAAAACAATTAAAACCTTAAAGTACTCATATTAATACCATCTAGAATGTCTTCTGTTTCATCTCTTAAATCTTCTACTTTTCCTATTATTAGCAGCTGTAAAATAAAATAACGAATAATAATGTAATTGCGTAAATATAAAATTATGAACAGAAAAATAATTACTTTGGCACTCTCAATAATTTGTATTGCAGCCTTTTTACTTAAATATGGAATTTTTTCTTTCAAATCTATTGGTTGAGCTTTAGCTATATCTTGTACTGTTTTAAATCCCGCGTTATATAACTGACGTGCTCTGCCCTATAAAGCAAAATACTATTATAGTTTAAATTAATTTAAAGTAGTTTTTATACTTTATTCTGTAAAGAAAAATATTTTTACAATCTTCACTAATGGTAAATCCATTAATGCTTCTAACTCCAAAGGACAACAATATGATAACCTTTTACTAAACGCGTTCAATAAGTCTCTGAATGACCAAAATTCTTCCAGTTCCTAGAATAATATGACATATGCAAACAATTTTACTATAAATACAAATACTTTTAATGCATTTACGAACCTGACAGAATCGAATTACAGAAAATGCGAACGATGATACAGCGGACAAGAGGTTTTGTACAATACCTCTATTTACTTGATACTTCTCTGCTATAGCGTATACAGCATGTTGAGTCCATAGATCGTATAACATTAATGTTGTATAAAATCTACGAACCACTCTTGGCTCTACATTCTATCATGCACATAAAATGAATTAATTACAAGAATACACTTGATATAAGTTAAATTTTACATACATACTTTAGGTATTATTCCATCACGTATTTTTCTCACAGTTACTTCGTCAATTCCCAGAAGTCTCGCTGTTTTCATTTGCTTTTCGGATAAATGAACGACCTATAAAATTTTATGAAAATATTACCAACAATAATAAAAGTATTTGTACTGAAGAAAATTATAAATAAAAAGTTACCACATCATAATAAACAGAACCAACTGGGTTTATCTGAGAAATTATATCATATGGTGTAACAAGATATAAAAGATGCAAATAATCGACAAGAATTAAATGTTCTTGAGCTTTTTTTAAATCTTGATACAACATATATGCACATTGCATATCCATATAACCTTCGATATAGAAAAACATAATATGCAAAATAATTATAAATGAAAACTAATAAGCGGTAAGCATATGCATGGCGTTAAGTTTATATTAATATATTTTTTGGCTTCGTACCTTTCATAGCCGCGCGTCCGAGACTACAAAGTTCTAATTTAGTTTCTCTCGTAAGTTTTACTGTTTTCTTGTTTGTTTTTGTACTTATACTACTAGGCGATATATCTTGTGATGGAAACACAATAGTCGTATCCAGTGCTATTAAACTTGCGTGTTCCCTCTTTACTTTTATCACACTAGCTTTTAGAAGCTCGATTATCGTTTTATCTACAATTTCCTTAATATTCACATTCAAACGTTTTTGTTGTACATTAAGTAATGTTCTATTTGCTATTTTATGTAACTCAAATCTTGTCCTTGCTATGGATAATAATATAGCACTTAAAATTAAGTTATTTAGACCTCTGTCTTTGTCCAAATGTAACGTACTTAAAGAATCATCCATTTTTGACTTTAAGAGTTCTATTACCTATGTAAGAAAAATTAATGTATAATGAAGAGAGATTGTGTTTGTATAAGAACAAAATGTGACTGTAAAGTACTGGAGTATTCTTTATAATCTATAGTAATTGCATAGTTTTGGTTACCTGCTCTAATTGAATACTTTTGCATATAAGTATACTCTCCCCTATATTTCCCATACCAGCACGTCCAGCTCTTCCTACCATTTGTTTATATCTGCTTAAACTTAAAAACTGGTTCCCAACATATGGACTTCTTAATATTACCTATTACATGTTTCGTCATAAGAAAAAATAATAATACTATCATGAGTAAGAAGGAAATACAATAAGAAATGCTGTACCCTTCTTGCTGGTAAATTTACTCCTGCAGCTAAAGTTGATGTACAACATATTACACAAAGAGTTCCTACTCTAAAAGCATCTTCCAATAAACGTCTTTCCTCAGATGTTAGACCAGAATGATGATAGGCTACACCAAATTTTATGGTTTTGTCTAAGATAGGACAAAGGCCTTCTTCATTTTTAAGTGCATCCAATAAATTTTGCTTTTCATCTTTTTTGTATTCTTTCAATGATCTTTAAATAATTGTGGTAAATAATTAATGAGATATGCAATGTGAAACCAATTGATAAGTAACAAATTATTTCAGATGTTCAATATTATGAACTTCACCAATATAATATAATATGCAAATATATATCTAAAATATTTAAAAAAGTTTCTTACTTAAATAAAACTTTGATTAATAATAAAGCAACGTTTTCGCAATTTTTACGACTTGAACAAAATACAAGACACGAATCCTCTGGAATTACATCCATTACCAAACCTCCAATTTGATCAGGATCTACTGCTGCTGCACTTTTTGAATACTTTTGGATCAAATAAATAACAATTATAAAAAATTTAACAATTATACAAGAAATGAAAGTATTAACTTACACGATAATTAATTTTCTTTACGTCCGTTAACAATTCTTCTGTTTTCAAATCAAGTAACCAGATATTACTGTCACATTTCACGTATTCTTTAATTTCAACAGGACGAAAATTTCCAGTATACAAATCTGCATTTAAAAATTCAGCTATTTCGTCTAAATTACCTATGGTTGCGCTCATTCCAACAATATGAATGTTTTCTAAAATGAATACAAAATAGAGATTTGTACAAAAATTATACAATAATATATGAAAATAGTTGATCTTATATTCCCTTTACCATTTACATATAATGCTTTTGTTAAAAGAACTTCCAATGTGGCACCCCTTCCTCCACTATCACCAAGTAAATGTAATTCATCCACAACTATTATACCAATCTAAAATGGTTTGAAATAATAACCACTTTGTTATAACATATGGTTCATATTGAAATCAAAATTTAGTTGCCTAATCTCCCAACAATTTTACTTACTTCATTGAAACGATTTTCTTCTATTAAACTATTTACTAAACCCAGTGCTTTCTCTATTGTACACATGTATATACTATTTTTTTTACGGCGTTTTTTCGGAGGGTAAGTTCCTTTTGCTGCTGCATATTCTTCAATCAAAAAATTTAATTGAAGTGCAAATGGTGTCATTGCTTGAACCTAAAAATTGTATAAAAGTCCATATATCTTATAACTAGTATAATTGTGTAACTAAGTGAAAAAAGAACAATTGATGTTCCATAGCATTAATACTTACTTTTTCTTGTACTATAGCAACAAACGGCAATACAAATATTGCACTTCTTTTATTACATATAAGTTCTTTTAACATTAATATTTCTGCAACCAATGTTTTACCACCACTAGTAGGAAGAGCATAAATTAAATTTCTCCTATTTTTGACCGCATCCAAATTCAAACATTCATCTTGCCATTCTAAGGATAATGAGTAATGTGTAAATGTAAAATATAAATTAAATATATTGGCAAATACAGAAAAGTTATTCACTTGCAGAATGATAAATAAATACTTACTATACAATACATTGATACCCCTAATTTCTAAAAAAAGTTTCCTCACTGTATTTGGTAAGCCATAAAATGTATTGTTATCAATTGAACTTGTGCGATGAACATCAACATTTCGTTTATCTACTTCTTCATGCAGACAGTAGATTTTATTTTGTATATCATTACTGTTATCAACCACATTTCGTTTTAAAAACTTAACATTCTTTTGGTTGTTCTTAGGTAAATGTATTGGATCTAAAATTTCTGTAGGAGGTGCCTCCCCTGAGTAATTCTGCAGGCTTTTAGAAACCTGCATCAATGAATATTATAATAAAATAAATGTTACGTAAAGTAACAAATAATCAAAAGAGTATTATATTTTTAAGAAATTAAGAACCTTTGCAGGCTCCTCTAAATTGTTATCATTTACAATAGGAGACTCCAAATGTGTAAACACTTCATTCAACAATGTATTATCCTGCCACTGAGTATTTGCTTCTTTGGTGATATTTACTGGTGAATCTTCCTCCTTATTATCAGCAACGTTTTCATCTCCATAATCTTCATTCGTTTCGAAAATATCACAGGTACTCCATTCATCTGCAAAACTATTTAAAGTTTTTTCGTGTACATTGACATTAAAAGTGTTTGACTCTGTTTCTTTATCATCTTCAAAATCTTGTAATACTGAATCGTTCATTGAAAGTACTAAATTAATCGCAGAATCGCAAGCTCGCGGTGATTTGGAAAACATTTCTTTTTCACTTTCCTTCGCTGTAAATAAAGTGAGTGAAGTAAACATGCAAAACAGACCGCCATGTGTCGTCTGTAGTCGATATTTTATTGGACCATTTTTGCCGGGCAGAATCGTATGTTATGCACGGAGATGTCCGACAAAGAGTTTCAACAACAGTTTCAGTGTCATATATTAGAATGGAATATATTTAATTTCCATAGGTAATATTATCATTAACTGTAAATAGATAAGTATAAATAAACTACTGTTAACAATCAATAGTAATCTATAGTTAATACAAACTTATAATTAACCGCATCAGCTGACTCGATTAGTATAAAAATATAATTTAACCTAATTGTGAAGATCTGAGAAACTGTCATATTTTGACTGTTAGAAATAAAAGGTCAGACATGAATAATTTGATAAAATCTGTGGTATCGGTAGTAAGTATGAACATATAATATTTCAAATAACAATTATGTTGTTACACAATTACACATTTAACGCACTTGTAATGTATAACTTAAGGTGGTTAAGCCAGCATCTCCGGTAAAATGCATTTCTACAACAAGTATGAGTTTCAAAGATGATTTCCAAAATATAGTGCATCCGGATGGTCGAGAACCTAATATACCATTGTATGTTGAGCGTAACGAAGAGAGTAGAGATGTTAAAAAAGCTCGGTAATACCAGACATAGTAAACAAAAGTATAACTCTATATTTTCAAAATTCTAATAAATCTTTTACTTCAGATTATTGTATCAGTCTCGTAAACGTGGTATGCTGGAAAATGGCCTTCTCTTAAGCACATTTGCTAAGAAATATTTATCTAATTTTGACGACAAGCAACTGCAGTTATATGATCGTCTTATTAATTTACCAACAAACGACTGGGATATATTTTATTGGGCTACAGGCGCGAAGCCGACTCCACCTGAATTTAATAATGAAGTTATGGATTTGTTAAAAAAGCATATAAAAAATGAAGACCGCCAAGCAAGAATAATGCAGCCAGAATTATGAATATTGTAGTACATACTCTACTAAATTATTCAATAGTTTTTAACTTTTATTTTTATTTTATGAAAAGCAAAATTTAGACCTGCATCATTAACATTCATTTGTTTGAACATTGAACACACTTTTGTGCTAGAATGTACATAGATATGTAGTATTTATTGTAAACATAGTATATAGAATTATAGACAAATTAATCATGTATATCTACAGAAATAAATAGTAATAAATATAAAAAGTATCTTTTTAATATCTTATCACATAAAATATGTGTAACTTTTTCTATAACCATTAAGAATAAATCATTTTATTATAAAACTGTACATATATATATTTTTTTTTAAGATTTCGTACAAAAATGATACATAATACTGTTGCATTATTTTGGGATAAAATCGCAGAGCTGCTAATGTTATGTTAGAATGGATACATTGTATCTTAATATGGTGACATCACACTTTTATAAGTATGAACAAATAATATGGAAAAGTATTAAATCTGCATATATCTGTATGGATCTGATGTATATTTTTTTTGTTGACTAAAATTTACAAGTCCTGGACCTGTTTTTGAGTTTGTGGCTGTACTCTTTGCTTTTGCTGTTGCCTTTTTTGTTTGTGACCTAACAATAGAATAAAAATTGTTAAGAATAATATAAATAAAATATAAATAAGTTAAATGTATATGTCTATCTTACGCCGATGTTGTTCGTTTAAACTTTTTGTTTGTATTTCGATAATTGCCTCTACTTTTGCGTTTTCGGCCACCATATGTTTTAATATTAGATCTGGTAGAAGTAGGAACATCATTCCATGTATCATCGTCATCATCATCGTCATTATTTTCTGCATTCTCCTCGCTTATTAATACTATTAAAAGGTATAATTATTAATCTAGTAATTTGGTATCCGCCGATAGCCAATTTGAAGGTTAATTCTACAGTGATGTTAAGGAAAAAGTTGTAGAATATTACCATATTCTGCAGCATATTTTTGTGTAATATCCAATAGCGCTTTACCATATTTTTCAAAATTTGCTTTAGTTACATGTGGGATTTGTAACATAGCTTCTTCGCTATCCGGTAGTTTTTGACTCATTGCCCTAACCGCTATCATATTCATAACTGAGGATGCTGAAACATCAAGCGCCCCAGCAATTCCTTTTATTATTTCCATTAATTCTTTGTAACAACGATCTTGCAATTCTAAAAGTACTTTATCGGTCTTTTTCGTAACTGTAGATACTGTAGCTACTGCAGTAGTACTATTATTAGATGATTTCATAGGAATTAAGACCTATTTTGAAAAACGTTTTACCATATTTTAATAATTTATGCCTATACATCACTCTGAATATTTTAATCGAATCGTCTATCTATTTATCATTTCTACCTTCACATTCTTGTTTGTCATAAGTTCATTAGCATTTGGTCCAACTTTTATATAAGCACAAGCAATTTCGTTATTTATATACATCTGCTCTTGTAAATAATCTTTGAGCACCATATGATGTAGTAAACGTTCTATATCGCCTCTATTCCATGATCGCCCAAGACCATATATAGGAAGTTTAGTGAGACCTATACAAATATGTAATATGAAAATGTATAATGTCTAAAAATAATGTAATATCACATAAAGTGAATTACGCATTCATAATTCTGATGTAAAGGAAATAACTGTAATGTAAAATTGTAGGGTTTATACCTGATTCCCTTATTTTTTTGAGATCACTTCCCTTAAATATATCTGTAAGGAACACTAAAGTGAGATTACAAGTTCTATTTTGATTAATATCACGTACAGCTCTCAGAATTTGTTTTGCATCATTTGTTGCATCTAACATAGTAAAATCATCCTGAAAATATTCATACAAATGTTATAAGAATATTTACACAATTTAAACTGATAAATTTTAATGCTTTAAATGCGCTTACTTTACATCTACAATTATCGCACGACGTTGATTTGTTGGCTATGCACTGTTGTCGATCAAATATTTCTCCAAAGTAATTAAGTTGTAGCGCTCTGCGACAGTCCGTTTTATTTTCACAAAATGATACCATTTTAAATAAATTATCCATATGGGTCTTTATCACAGCAGGATTTGAGTTATCTAGCTCGATCATTTTTCGAATTCTGTGCATATCAGCGTAATTATAAAACAGAATACAGTCTGCATTTTCACCATCACGACCAGCGCGACCACTTTCTTGATAATAACCTTCGATAGATTTTGGAAGTGCCGCATGTATCACAAAGCGAACATTTGGTTTATCAATACCCATTCCAAATGCTATTGTCGCACAGACAACTTTGATCTAAAATATGTTTTACAATTTAAAAAGTACATAATTAAAAAGGAAATAAATAATTACACAATTTGTAATTTCATACTTCTTCAGAAATCCATCGACCTTGAATATCACTCCTACTATTATCTGTAAGACCAGCATGATAACTTAATGCTCTGATGCCATTCTTTTTCATGTGCATTGCATAATCGTCACAATCTTTACGAGATAAACAGTAGACAATACCACAATCATTTTTGTATTTAGCTTTTATCATAGCTATCACTTCATCTGAACAATTTTTACCTTTCTTCCCAATTATACTATATCTTAAATTAGGTCTATTAAAACTCGACATGAACCTAAGAAAAATAAATGAAACTTTGAATGTACTAAGCAGATTAGAAAACTCTGCATATTAGATATAGTTAAAATTACATTACATACCATTTAGGTGTAGTAAGACCAAGTTGATGTAATATATCGGTTCTAACTCTTGGCGTAGCAGTTGCGGTTAGCGCAATGATTGACACTTTAGGATAATTGTCTCTAAGACATCTCAACTTCTTATAATCAGGTCTAAAATCATGGCCCCATTGACTGACACAGTGTGCTTCATCAATAACAAACCTTGCTAACAATCCCCTTTCATACAATGTTGTTAACAGATTACAGAATTTTTGAGATGCAGAAATTTTTTCTGGTGTCACATATAATAATTTAAGAGCTGGTTCCCTTTTAGAAAGTTCCCTATATATTCCATCAGCCTGACTGTCTGTTATTCCACCAGACATATGAGCGGCTGGAATCTATACAAAAAACTTGATGATTAATAGAGCCATAACATTTGATACATGTTTGAACATTTGCTTTTTAGTGCATTGTACTTAAAAACATACAATTTTCTATAATGTACTCACATCAAGAGAAGTGAGTTTTTGAACTTGATCAAGAATAAGACTCTTCAATGGCGAAATTACAATTGTTACACCAGGCAGTAAGAGTGAAGGTAGTTGATAGCATAATGATTTCCCTCCTCCAGTTGGCATTAGAACAAAACAGTCAAACCCCAAAATTGCAGCGTTAATCGCTTGCAACTGGTTCGGTCTAAATGAATATAATCCAAATTTTTGTCGGAAAACCTTATAATTTAAAGAATATTATTTTAAATATTACATAGATACATATGTATAGGCATACTTTCATTACTATTAATTTAATTACAAAATAATAATCGCCAGTTTGAATATTAAAAAGTAAATTACCTTTAACATTTCTCGCGAGTGCGGATACGTTAATCCATCGAATTCACCACTGACGCCATCGTTCTTATAATTGCCCGTAAAAATACCTATTTGGAGATCTGTTTTACCTTTTTTTTGTTCTTTCTCATTTTCTTTATTATTATTATTCTGCGTTGCAACTGCTGCAAAATTAACAAATTTAAATGGTACAATGATAAGAATCATATCTCAAGAGGTACATTTTTTGTTAAAATTTACCTGGAAAACTTGATTTTATATTACAATCTTCACTTAATGCTGGAAACTGTTCAAGTTCTTGAGTTAAACAATCAACTATATTTTCGGAATATGAAGTATTATCTACAACAAATCATGCTTTATGATCTTCAATTATATTGTATATAATAAGTATAAAGTATGAAATTTACCATTTATATTCAATGTATCTATTGTGCCCCAATCATCTTCATTATTTTCAAACTTTAGTTTTTCAGGAATTTGAAAGTCTTCCTTCTTTTTCTGTACAAGGCATGCACTCTGATTAATTTCAATTTTCTCTGACTTATGTGTACTTGCAAAGTCTGTATCGGTATTTAAATTTGATGGTGCTGTTTTAACATTAATAACTCTAGACTGTTCCTCTTTTTTCCATATTTCTCCTATTCGTTTGGAAACTTCAGAACCCACAGTAGCTTTAATAGGCCTTTTCAATTGAAATGTACTTTTTTTTCCTTGAACTACAGAATCATTTGTTTTGACTTGAATAGGAGAACTATGTGCAGCAATACTGTTCTCTTTCTCTTCCATTTCTGACTCATTTTTTTTTTGCACTAATGGACAGAATTCTTTTATTGCTGGTGAAACTGTACTTTGTACTTTTATAGTATTAATAAAACTTGATTCTGTATCAGTTAAGTCAGTATTTGGTATAGTGAAACTATCACTGCTAGAAATACTTAAAACCGATTGCTGATTTAATGTTCCTGATGTTTTAATTAATTGATTAGTTGTACAATTGTTTGTCATTACAGGTAATTGTTCGTCCAGAAGTTTTTGCTTTTCGTCAGATTTTATATGTGCTAGCTTTGTCTCAACTAAACGTATCTTTGCTTTAACATGTTGATATAAAATTTTTAAATCTTGAAATGTATGAGCATTAAACTGCGGAAATTTTTCTAACACTGGTAATGGCATTTGACTAATGGCAGTGTAGAATTTTTCAAGAATTTCTATTTGAAAATCTTTCAAATCTTTACATCTGTCTTCTAAGTTATTTTTTGTAACCTAGAACAATTTAATTATTTAAGTAATTTATATATTTAATCCTGCATTCTGCTTAATTTACTAAGCTAAATATAAAATTTGTAATAATCATTGAAATACAAATACTTTTGTAGATATTTTTTAAGAATTTTTAAATTTTAAACTTGCAAAAATAGAATGAATTCCAAATTTTTAACATCAAGAATATGAATGGAGCTGATATCTGATTTTTCATGACATACATGATGTCAACACTTTAGATAGCACAAAGATATGTATTCCAGACATTTAAGATGTACATGATAAATATCTTAACTTGTCTAAAATTTAAATCCCCATGACTTACTATCTTTCAAGTGAATTTAAGACTTTTAAAACAAAAAATATCTACTCAAGATATAAATCGTCTAGATCAAAATTGGACAAAACAAACATCTGAAAGCGTCTTGTGGTGCTTATCTTACATAACTGTATCGTATCTCTACTAAAAAGAACTAAGTAAAATGAAGCTCAATAATAATTATATACATTAATATTTACTGGTATCGGAGACATCATTGGTTTTCCTTTTGCAGATTGTATCCATGGATCTAATTGCTTTCCTAAGCCTAAAGGCTTTAAAGATAATTTAAAATCTGGTCCTATCCACCCTTTCTTAGGACTTCCTCTGGAGCTGTGTTTAAAATTTGGACTGTTACTATCTGAATCTGATATTATAACATTTTCCTTTCTCTGGAACTTTGAACACTTTTTTGGAGTTCTTAGACCATCGTTTTCAGATACATTTCCTTCTTGCAGTTTTGTTTCACGAACATTGTTACTCTTAGGGGACATTTCCAGAGATGCATTATTAGGTATTGACATATCTCCTTTTATAGGTGAAAAACTATGATTTGACATTGCTTCTTTATAACTATCATCGAGAATTCTTTGTCTCCTATTCAAACTTAAAGCCGGCTTTATTACAATGTCATCTTCGCTGTCTGATGATTGAATAAATTTCATTCTTGAAACTTTTGGGTTTCTAGCTTGAGCTAATTTTCCTTGACAAGTTTCATTTGTATTTAATTCCTCCTTCATAGCATCTTCAGCATGATTTCCTTCCAAATTGTTATCGTTCACTTCTTTAGTACTTTTAGTAGCATTGATAAACATTGAATCATCGGAACTATCCTAAAATATATGATTACATCACAATACTGAGCACCTAGCTAAAAAGAAGTCTTGTTGGATGATAGTGTATTCTTTCCATGAGACTTCTTGTCAGCAATATATTATATAACAAGGTAATATACTTTACAAATGTAAGAAAAAGGTCCTTACAATGCTTATAATAGAAGTTATAGCATTAGTTTTCAACTTTTCTTTATCAAGAGATTCGTCATTCTTACTTGTATTCGAACTATCATTCATGTCTAACTTTATATTTGATGGCTGTGGAGTACTGTAAAAGGAAATGATCTGATTATTGCATTCTAAATATAGTGGAGATAAAAGAAAAATTGTCATTTCTATTTGGTGATGAAAAATATATGATTTCGGTTTAAATTATAATATTTACAAAACTAATATATAATATTTAAATATTATCAAAATACAATACACATATATATCTTTTCTTCGCATACCTAGATTGTGCATTACGTTTATTTTTCATACGTTGAAGAAAACCTTGAAACGTAGGTTGTATTTCATTTTGACTAATTGGAATTTTTCTTGACATCTTTTTAAAATGTTCACGAACGTAAAATTACTTTAGAATAATGAAAGTACGTTTGCGAGTTGCTCAATAAATGGAAAATAGATTACAATTGTTACGATATCATTTATACGCATATGTAGAACGTAATACTGACAGAAAACACAATGTACAATAAACACAAATGATTAACAGAGTATTTTTGTTATACATCTTTTATAATTTTATATTTAGCATCATTATTCGTAACATAAATAATTTAATTAAACACTAATAACCAAATATTTAAAGTATTTTGTGATATAACGGCGTTAACTCTTTTATTTACAATACTTTAGTCACATCAATCAAGGTCTTATTTCTGTAATTTTAAATATCTTCTTTTACAAAACTGTTTAACATATCTAGCTCATTCTAGGCGCCAATGTTCATCGTAAACATCATTTGATCCGAAGTTAGCGAGATAAATGTCAGCAGCTGATGTAACCAAGCAGAAGGAAAAGTAGAAACTTAATGTTTTCTATATTTGGTAACACGTCATTTGTATAATATTTACTATGTTTCCTTGCATAACTTAATAAAGTGCTATATCATTTTAAAACTTTGTGCTTTATTTTGCAATATTTTGCAATTTTATATATTTATAAATACTTTTCGTGACAAATTAAGTGTTGTTGGTTCTATACAATTGTACAACTCTTCCCGCAGCAATAATCCCTATACAAAATGGACAATTATAGAAGACACTTCTGCTTCCAGCTTGCTAGTGATATTCAAATTTATTCTAGTAATAAAAAATGGATCGTTTTTGAAACCTTCGTATGAAAAGTTTAATCTTAAGTTGAAGAGGGTTAAACTAATTAATAATTGAAGAAATTTTATATAATTCTGTATGAAAATTATTTGTAAAATATTATTTATTGATATTTATCTGTAAAAAAGTAATACTTATGAGAGTAAATTACACATATGAACTATAAAATATCGAATAACCAACTGCAAGGTTTTTAACTTTTAACTAATGTATAACAAAATATGGTGTTATTGTTTTTCTTGTAAATTATAAAATTGTTTGACAATCATTGAAATTTATTTAAAGAGTGTTGACAAAATTTATATACATTATTGTCTATCACAAACAAACAAAGTTTTATGTTAATGTTATTAATATTTAATATCAGTGAGAGAAAATAACTTTATTGATTAATTGTGAAGTATTATTCTTCTCCTCTTATTCTTGTATACGAGGATGAATATATAGAATATGAAGTCATTAAATATATTGAATGTACAATGAACGATTTCCTGAAACTTAATGAAATGATTGATAAAGTCAAGGCCTTTAAATTACTAGCCTACCCTTGTTATATAGCTATGTCAATCACTAACAGTATATAACATGTAGAAATACGTATGAGCATTTCAGTTGCAGTGCAAGAACTCTATAGAGTAACTTGACTTATAAGTGATACATATATCTGATATATTTCAATGTTTTGATAGCTCATAGGTATATATCATCAATATCTGTAATACACTATCATTTTCTAACTTATCATTCTAAGCATATCCATGTAACTATTGTACCATTATAACAATTCATGTTATTTGAGAAATAATACATATTATGTTCATTTGCTGCAATAAAAACATAAGTAAAGAAATCGTATTCATTGAAAGTAAGTTTGAATATTTTGGATTATCATAGTTTTCTAAGAACATTATATTTAAATGGCACATTAATACAAGATATGGAACTGGGTCAATAGTATCAATAACGTCATTCTTAGAGTCCAAAATTATGAGTCTTCTTTTCATATGAATAATTCATGAATAGCAGTTTATAATTGTATCATTATTGCAGCAAATGAATTACACATATATGAAATGATATTCACATACATTTGTTACAGATATTATTTAAGCATGGACCAACAATGTAAAGAACCGCATTTAAATATAACAATTAACGAAGATAAAATTGTTGATGGTGCCAAAGAGATAATTAAAAATATTAGACCAACGTGGCCTTTGGACAAATTGCATTTTAAGGTAGAACATTTTGTAGAATGCACTGCAAAATTATATAGCATCTTGTTGTATGCATGTATATTCTTATTATTCATTTATTCAATTTATTATAGCTTCAAAAACATGTTTCCTGTAAATTTTTTAATGAAATACAAGTTGTACTTAACTGTTTACTGTAAGTATTAATATTTGTTATAACATTATGTTTGACTTTCACAGTTAAAAACTATATTGTCAACTGGGTACACATTTAAGTTGTTAAATAGTGTTTTATGATAATGAAGCAGGGAAGAACTAGGGTC
Source organism: Xylocopa violacea (assembly GCA_963969225.1). Taxonomy (NCBI): domain Eukaryota; kingdom Metazoa; phylum Arthropoda; class Insecta; order Hymenoptera; family Apidae; genus Xylocopa; species Xylocopa violacea. The sequence continues at coordinate 31,885,398 of CAXAJV010000005.1, read as the reverse complement.
ATCATTTTGCTATCTGGTATTCAACTTTATCTGCTGATAAGAAGTTTATTTACCTTTGAGTTTGCTGTCTAGAATAACACATATAACTGAAATAGTACTGAATGCTTTTATTCTTTAGCAGTAATTTTTTTGTATATTCCAATAACTACAATGAAATCTATTTACAACATAGAATGTAGTTAAAATAAGAATATTAATTTTATTAAGCCAAACTATAAGTGAATATACGTTGAAATACTATTACAATAAACTGTACTTTCAGATATTTACAGATGGGATCACAAATAAACTGATAGGAGTATGGTTTACTGGACATTACAATGATATGGTATTGGTCAGAGTTTATGGGCATAAGACAGATTTGCTCATTAATCGAAAAGATGAAACAAGAAATATTCGAGTAAGTAGAATGTTAAGAAAATATAGAAATAAACATACATAAAGATGTATGATCAAGACAAGTTAATGTTTCTTAACAGATACTAAACAAAGCAGGTTTTACACATTCTATTTATGCTACATTCAATAATGGTTTAGCTTATCAGTTTATTGAAGGTAATACTCTTACAACAGAAACAGTAAGAAACCCTCATGTATATACATTAATTGCTAAGAGAATGGCTGAAATGCATAAACTTAAACCTGATGACATTGAAATAACCAAAGAAGTCTGTATTTGGAAGAAATTAGAGCATTTTATGGAAATTATGCCAAAAGAATTTTCCAATGATACCAAACAAGCAAGGTAATATATGAAAATAGAAAATGTTATAGTCACATAATGTGTGTATTAATTATATTATTAATTTCAGGTTTGAGAAACTAATAAAGCCGTTTGTTGTGTTAAAACAAAATTATCATCTATTGAAAAAGGAGCTTTCAAATTTGAATAATGAAATAGTTTTTGCTCATAACGATTTACTTCTTGGAAATGTGCTTTATAACCAAAAGGAAAACTCTGTTACCTTTATTGATTTTGAATATACCGCGTATAATTATCAAGCTTATGATATAGCCAATCATTTCGCTGAATTTGCCGGTAATTTAAACTACATTCATTTTTCGATTTACGTAAACCACTAGTTGTATGTAACTTTTTCATTACATAATTGAAATTCGCATAAATCTGGTAGTATAAATACTCTAAATAGTACTTACAGTACTTTCCATTTTTAATTGGATTATTGCGAATAAAAACCTGCATAAATTAAGGGACAACTTTATATGTTTGGATACAATTTTATAATTGATATAATTTAAAATAACTTTAACAATTATTAGGTTAATTATGTACAACTTAATTTTAGGCATTGATAATCCTGATTATTCCTTGTATCCAGAGGAAGAATTACAAAAAGCATGGATAAATGTATATCTTCAGGAATATAATAATGTTAACTGTGTACCTGAAAGTGATATTAATTTACTGTATTCACAAGTAAATAAATTTGTCCTTTTATCACACTTTTTTTGGGGTTGTTGGGGACTCATACAAAGTGAACATTCAACAATTGACTTTGACTTTTTAGAGTAAGTACGCGCGAATTCTATATAGAGAACATTTCATAAGTTTTCTTGAACTGCTTTATAATATATATTATGTCTCTGTTTAAAGAAGAGTAACTTTTCAATTTTTTTTCAAACTATATTTATATACAATGCTTTATAGGTATGCTTCCATACGGTTTGATGAATATTTTAAGCAGAAAGAAGAATATCTTAGCACGGAATTATAAAACTAAAAGAAATTTGTCACATTTTTATTGTTATATATTATGAAACTAACATTCCAGAAAATAGCTTTATTTTTTAACATTTGCCCTACTATTTTTTTACTATTATTATGTTCTTGAGAACATTCCACAGGAAATGCAACATTGAATTGCAACATTGTTTTTTATATACAAATGAAAATTTTTAATCACAGTAATGTACATAATCCTGTTATAAATTTATGTAAACAGAATCTTATATATATATATATAGACAGTATTATGTAGAGTACAAAAAAGTAATATATATCTTTGCAATGTAATATATATATATAAAAAATTATATATTAAAAACATTATAGAACATATTATATTGTTTCAAATTCATTTATAAATACAGATATATTCCTGCATTAATATTTTAATGTTTTTATTTATTATTTATCTTTATCATTTTCAGAATGTTAATATACGCTTTATTTGATGTATACCTATCTGCTTTTATATCTAAAAACAAAAATTAAAATAGTAGACCTCTTGAAATTTTGTTTTTAAGTCTCAAATAATACCCATTAAAATGAGTTATTTTCGCTTCAGTCAAAAGATGTCTTGTTGGCACTTTATGGTACTATTTCATAAATAAATATCCGTTTTATCAGGATTACTCATGATCGTAAAACGAGAAAGAAATTGTCCAATAATGAAACGAAATTTATATACTATATAGATAATTTTAAATAACATCGTGCTTGTGTTTGCACACGTGTATGTATATGTATTATACTTGTTCACTGTTAAAACCCAGTGTCATATGGTAAAGTCGGTCAATTGACTAGCAAGTATGTTTTTGTCTGGGGTGATCACGTACGCATTTGTACGCACCTATAAATCAGTGTTTATTTTTAGTAAGGACTGCGAAGATTTTCAAAAATATTTGTAAATACGTGTGTTACAATCGCGAAATGTAGAGAATCGCCTACTTCATCTGTACGCGAAGTTACCGCCAGTCTCATTTGTACGGGAATTCGCGATATTGATATTTAAAACTACCTCCTCGTATGATGAAAACGAGCTCTCAGACGCAAATATATTCGACGAGGCACAAGCTTCGGTAATTCGTTTACTCGGCTTTGAGTGTGTGAACCCGTCACGAATATACAAATCAACTCACAGAACGAGTCGGATGGTAAACTGATTAAGCCTAGCCGAATATATAGATAACGTGCTTGTTTTGTTTTCTATTCCTTCGAAAGTAAATACTGCTCTTTTTAAGAACAGTTTCTTCACGCCAACTGAACGGAAACAAACATATTCGGGGTTTAATAATAGCGCTAACTCTGCTGTGTTACAACAATCTATTTCTTAAGTCAAACCGTATTATACTTTCTATTGTTTCGTTCTAATTATTTACGAAAGCCTCGATTAATTCTCACTTCGGAAATCGAAAGTGATCAAGGAAACGATCCTCGAAATATATTTCAAACATTAGGAGAAGCATCAAGTGTACTGTACGCACGTATAATACGAGCCCCGGCATTGTGAAACAGTGTGTGCTGGTTTTTTAAGTTTCTTTTTTAGAAAACGTTATATATACTGATTGTATAAGATGCATATGGCATGCAAATGTTTAAACGTGTCCATAAAATCAAGGGGCACTGAACTGCAGAAGATAAACATCGATGATATCGAATTGACACTCGATGAACAGAACGACACTTTTTTTCAACAGGTAAAATATCTTTCTCAACGATACATTATTACCAAATTCCGCGTAAAAGAATCCGTTTTAAATTAACTAATATTTAGATAACAATGATTGTTAAGTAATGTTGATGGAAATGCCGTATGCGTAATAAGCTTTTATAATACGTTTGCAGTGATTCTTAAGAAATTTAAATGTCTGATGGAATAGCTGATGAAATTGTGTAATAATTTGCGATTTTTTTTTGAGATAATATTTATACATTTATCGATTTTAATATGTCATTAAAATCTTCTAATGTGATGTAGTCATTTTATATTGAAAATACTTATTTTACTTGTAACAGAATCTTGCAACGGTGTCAGAACTTGAAGGTATTACTAAGGAGCAACCAGGTTTGGTAGAGATAAGAAGTATAGGATCATGGGTTATTCACCGTTGTTACAATTGTTTAATGTATACACATGCTGTGCACAGAGAGTATGGTGCTGCTTTAGTTCTTATTAATACTGATATTGTTGTAAGTATAACATTATTTTTGTAGGCATGTATAATTTGATCAAATTTTGTATAGAAATTGATATTATAAAGTAACAATTTAATATACATAATTATATTTTATATAATTATAGGAATTAAAACAATTGAATATTAATAATTAATTTTAAATTTAGTATTTTAAATTTTGTATTGCAGACTTCATCCGAAGAAATAGACAAATTAAAGTCCAACCCAGATTATAGCCCGGTATTTAGAATAGTAATTGCCCATAGTACTTTGGATGAAATTGAATATCTTCAACAACCTACAAAGTTTTCTGGTAAATTGGTAACATTTATAAAATCGCTTGAAAATTGCAGTAGTCTAAGCTAAGAAAATAAAAGCAAAAGAGACTCATAACAATAACTCAAAAGTATAACTTATACAAAATGTTTGGTGCCTGACATGTACTACCGTGATTTTCAGCTGTTCATGCATGTATTATTAATGAACTATGATTTAGATAAACATCTGATAAACAATAACAAACAAGAAAGTATTATTGATTATATATTTCACTTTATCTATTTAGTGTCACAATTACCCAATAACGTACAAGTAGCTTTGGGTAGTCTCCAACAACAACTCGAAGAAGCTGTTCAAAGGCAGTCTACAGAAATAGAAAATAAAATTCGTGCTTTCACAGCCGAACAATATCATTTATTAGATCAGTTTCGTGAAAGAGCTCATAACGAGCATAGAGTACTGACAAGGTATCATTTCATTTATTTTATTATTTTACAAAGTTATGTTTTACAATATCGTATTTATTGCTTAAAATACTTGTATTATTTCAGGATGATCTGCAAAGGAGAAATGACTAAATTAACGAGTAATATAGAAACGCCTCCTACAACTCCAGACAGTTTTACAATAAGTTTAACTACCTCTACGACAAATACTGTTAATACAACTTCCCAAGTAATATCGAATGAGACAAAAATTATTACAGGACCTAATGTTAAACATGAAACTGACGCTAAACATTCTCCTAATCCTCTTGTTGTACGTCATTATTTTGAAATTATTTAAAAGATATATTTATGAATAATTCCAATTTTGCAAATAATTGTTTAATATCTGTTTAGAATGGTAGTATAGATAAGAAAGATCGGTTATATATGTACACTAAGGATTCAAACAGTTTCGATACAGAAGCTTTGTTTCCATTGGAAGGAATGGAGGACACTCTTAATGCTGATCAAGTTCAATCATCAGAAGAAGGGTCTGATACAGATGGTTAGTTTATCAGTTCTTGGAAATATTAATACATTACGATTCGTATGCATATATTTGTGTATTTATTTCGCACGAATGACGCGCACAAATGTGAATATAGGTACTATAAAAATGTAAGTTTTGAATTATCAGATATCTGTTAATTCAGAATAAGAAACAGCGACGAATCGTAATGTATTAATTTAATTGCAACAAGTTTATGGATAATGTTGATATTATATTTAGATTCAGGTCAAGATGAAGGTATTCACATACCAAGAGGACAAAGAGGTGGACATCCTACATTAGCTAAGTCATTACCAGTTAGTGTCCCATCTTTTCCATCGTTTGTTCGTAGGACAGTTCGGGATCAAGATGATGATCAGGTATAAATATATTATAATGTATAATATATTTCCTACTATTTAAATTTGATCGTTTTGATGGTAGAGTTATTGGTAATTTTACAGTACACACGTGTGTGTACGCACACGTGTACATACGTATAGTAGACACATGCATAACACGATAGATATTTTTTAAATGCGTTTCACAAAAATGTGAATTTATTTACCGTGTTACACTTCCATAAATTTTTAACCGTGTTATATAAGAATTTATTGTGTGTATTGCTACAAAAAATAAAATACTATTCCAGCTTTCAAGAGATCCACATGATCCACATAATATACGAGCTTCAATCAAAGCTCTAGCAAAGAGCGTGCATGGTGACACAGTATTTGGAGACTTGCCACGTCCTCGTTTCTCTACTCAAATCTGACTTTACAACAGTTTCAAAGAACGGGAATAAGTTTTACGTTGGAAATTTAATATACATATATATATATATATATATAAGGTACCTATTATCCGTAATTGTCTTTCAGTGAATGCTAATGAGGGGTTGATATAAGCAGAGGCAGAATAAACATAGAAATGTATGGAAGTATTGACATTTCTCATATTTTGAATATATTCTAGAGCAAAAGAAAATTATTTCAAATGTTAGCTTTGTTAGTTTGTTGAGTTTATAAAAGAAAAAGATTTTTCATACCTGCGTATACTTGAGGCTATATTATACTATAAATGTGCTATATATTTGTTACTGATCACGTATAATGTATAACATAAAAGAAGAAAGAAAAAAATAGTTAGAGTTCAAGGATCAATACAATGTGTATGAGATTTATGATGCCATATCTGAAGTGAAGTTGTACTAGAACGAAATTAAGAGTAAAGAAAGTTTCTTACGTATCAATTAGTGATTAAGCTACTGAAATCATAATTTTACAATAATAGTTGTTATTTTTACAACGTACTATATATTATCGATAGGTGTAGGACATTTCATTATAAGTTACGTCATTAACATCATTCATAAATTACTCTTGTAGACTGTACTCATGTCATACATAATGCTCTATTGAATCAAGTCGATTCTTTATACAAATTGCTTTTTTATAGTACAAAAATTCACTCGAAAAATTACTCTACCATGAAAATTTTTGCGTTTAATTCAATTAAAAATAAGTATAATGATCGGAGATTATCTAAAAGAGATGTAGTCTTCGTTTCATGTTTATTATGTGATAATGTATCTATTAATGTGTTTATTATTTTAATCAATTGACCGTTCAATTCAATTATGAACAAAATGCAATTTATATTTAAAAAAAAAATGTATATTAGGCTTTCAGGAGACGTGTTTCCACTGATATGTATGTTTTTTTGTCAACACAAAAAGTATAAAGTCGATCTTTTACAATAGTACACGTATATATCTACATTAGTATGCAAAATTGTATGTGAAACATACAGATAAAAAAAATATATATATATAAATTTGTTTACATACGTCTTTGTATAAATACGTTAAATTATAAATGATAAATATTTGGATAGATATTAGTATTACTTTACTTTTATATTTTGAATTTGTGCTTTGAGCCCACTTGCTGTGTTACTTTTTTATAGATTTATATCATTAGTTCTTTAAGATTTGTAATTTTTGTACCAATTACCAGTATCATGTGATAAGCAACAAATTACGGATTAGAAACAATGAAGAGAATTAGTACAAAAACCTACGTGGCTTTTCTAATCATGTAATGCTCGGTTATAAAGTTGTATATGAATGTTCTATTGATCAAATTGTAAAATCTAAGAAATGTCCCAGAAATGTCAAAAATGCTCTATATCGCATACAAAAATTGATTAATGAGAATAAAATGTTGCTGTATGAGAAAATAAAAAAGTGTAATAATATTGAATTATCACCAACATTTATATTTGAGGATTATATACACTGTTGATTTTGGTATCTCAATTTTTGTTATATTTTATATACAGAAATATACAAAAAAAATGATGTCAAAAAATTTATTTATTTAGAATGTATAATATTTTATTGGAAATTTGCACCGAGTCTTGTTGATTTTGGCGCGGAATGTGACACTAATACATTCTGAGAGCGAGAGCCTGATTGGCCAATGGGATGTGGTGCAAGGGCTACATACGTGTGTTGATAAATAGAACACTAACTTCATCGATATTTATTATGAGGCTTGTGTGGCGTGCTCTGGTATAAAAAGTGGTTGATTTGTTAACAATACGTGATTTTAATGTGTATCGTAAAATTAAACACTAAAATTTAATAGGAATTCGTACCATGATAAATGTCGACAGATTGGCTTTCTATTTACCAGTTCTCAAGTGCGACGTAAGAGCATGTGTTAGTGTCACACGCCGCGCCATTGACGAGACTTAGTGTACGATGTACCTTATATTTGTGAAAATCTTAACGTAAGTTATACAATGTAAATGTTCTTGCAGAGTGTCACTTAAAACCCAGAATAACAGAATTCTAAATCGTATAAAAATGTATCATCAGTTTCTCGATTATGTGACTAATTTAATCGTAAACATAATACTGTAGTATACGACGCATATATTTATTCGGAGATAAAATTGTAAATTAAATAATTTAAAAAAATCAATTGATTTTAATTTTCAATCAATATTTGTGTATGCAAGTTATGAATTACAGATGTATAAGTTAAATATCATTAATGACCGATAGCAGCTTTATTTTTTGCAGCGAGTTCCATTTGTGCAGCAGCTACAGATTTCATACCCTCTTGTACAGCAGTTAAATTAGCTTTCCAAGCTGCAAGTAAGTCCCGCAATTGCATCCATTGTGGTTTGCCAAATGTTCTATGCATGGTACTCGAAATAAGAACTTTGCGGCCAGCTTGATCCATGCGAGCTCTTACGAGTTTCGTTTTCAATACTAAAATATTAAAATTTGATTTTACTTTCTTCTTATACCCAAAAAGTGTGTAAAACCAACACAGTAGAAAATTTTATAAGCAACTTTAGAAATTAAAAGACGATCTAATAGTATAAATGTTGAATACTTCGATAACTTAGTAAAAATTTAATTTTACTAAGCCAGTACTGATTCATTAATATACCCTGTATGCACTATCTCTATTTCAATAATGAAATTGAGAAACTTGTTTTTTATTCATGCAGGGTGAATGTGATTCAGCATATGTTTTGAATGCACTGTTAAAACATTCAATGACATTTAAGTACTTACCATCAATAATGAAACTTTCTACTTCGTCTTCATTAATTTGCAATTCCTCTTGAATTGTATCAAATGACATTTCAGGATTTGTTTCCGCCAATTGCATGAACGTTAGTAACCTCATTTTTTTCATATTTTGCTCATGATTTAGTCCTAAAAAAAGTAAACAATGTATAATTTGTAATAAATTCGTATTTCAATTTTTCTATTAGATGCTTACATACCAAGTTGATGTTCTACAAATTCTTTATGGTGCTGATAAAAATCCAAGTATGCAGGTAATTTGTCTTGTACAAAGACAAGAAGTAAATCGTGAATGAGTTCTCCTTCTAAAAACCTTACAGGTTTCAATGCTAACAATGGATCAAGCAGGAACGTGTTTGGATCAGCTAATGCAGCTAAAATGCAACGTTGTGCATCTTCTCTAGCCGCAGATGCATTTTCTGCCGTATAAGTACCTAAGAGTTCTACCATGACTGCAGCAGCTTGTTCTCTAATATACAGGTATTGTGAGAGTTAAGTATATTATTGCATGAGAGGAAAAATATTATATAACAAAATTTCATGTACCCTTGTTTGCAACTTAGAAGTACTTCGTGAAGTAACCGTAATAATTTCTGCATTTGTTCATTTGATGGTGGAAGCGATGCAAACTGTTGTTTTAACTGATCAATTCCACCATAAACTGCTTTTACTTGATCCACATTACGGGCAATTTGAACTAAGTGATAATAAACATGATATCTCATTGGAGAATCATCAGGAAGAGATTGAAATAATAGCCATAATCTGAAAACATATTAAATAATGCTCTTTGACCCATCCTGTTCGGTTGTACCAACTACTCAAAATGTTCATGTAACTTACGCTTTTAGACACACTAAACCTAATTTATAACCAGGAGCTTTTGTTAATTTTTCACAAAATGCTAATATTAAGTTTTCTGCTCGTTCAGTAGGAATCTAAAACAGTAGGGGATACAAAATTAATTTGAAGACAATATGCTACTTTTAAAGATAAATTGAAATTTAAAAATATAAAGTATCTACCACTATCATAATAGATACAATGTCGTTCAGAACTGTTTCTATTTCACTTTCATTTCCTTCCTTAAAACAAGCTTCACAAACACCAATAATCTTATGTAAATCATCCTCTATGCCTTTGGGAGATTTTTCTTCACTTATTTCAGCACCCAAACTTTTAAAATATATCCTTAGTTCTTGTGCCTAAACAAAAATTAATTTAATCTGGAATACTTCAATTAGAGATACATTTATCATTTCTTTTTCAGTCATTTTCTTTTATGATCAAAAAATTAATATAACCTATACATTACAGGTGGACATGGTAATAAATGAATTTACAACATATTATTGCACTTTAAAGGTAACTCTATAAAATTTTGATTATTTAATATAATTTGATTATTATCTACCTGATCTTCTAAGGGTAATTCCATAAATATTGGGGGAACCTGCATTTTGATAAATATTACCACGTTTTCTTACTGTACAATCTATTAGGAAAGAACTAACATAACCTAGTCAAAGTTTGTTATTTTCCTCGCGATAACCAACTATGGCAGGAGAAATCCCTTTAATCTCACTAGATTATTTATATATGTTATTGGTGCATGAAGTTGGTTTCCAACAGTAGAGTTATTGCTATCGATGAGATAGGACAAACGCGCTCGATTGGAATATATGAACTAACATTTTTATATATCTGAGTTTTCCAATTATTGTTCCTCCCTTGTTATACTGATTTCTTTCATATTGGAATTGGTGAAGATATATAAGTCACGATGAAATTTATATAGTAAGTCTGTCATTTTATTTTACTTAACATTTTTAGTAACAGCCGCTTTTCTGTTAGAAACTCTTTTTAACCACAGCTGTATCGATGTTTCTGTCTCTTGTCTGCTTTGCGCAAGGTTTCCTTTTTCTACAGCACCTTCAAGAAATTTTCTGTTTAATCAAGTTTAACAAAAGGAAGCATTGATTCTGCCTTACCAACAAATGTATTATACCGACGAATAATACCTCATACAAAGTTAATTTCACCTGCGAGAGGCGCGTAATTCCTAATAGTGTCGCGTGTCAATAATTAGAAAAGATCATTAAATTAAAAAATTATGTACGTACCTTTATTTTGGGGGAAAAAATAATTATACTATAATAATTATATTATTATGATTGTAAAAATAATAATTCATGATGCTGAGTTCTTTACATGGTATACGTAAAACAGGGGTTCGTGATTTAATCGTTTATTAAACGAATTTTACATCTATCTATGTACATTAAAGTTCCATTTCTTCTACTTAACTGCTACGTTTAGACGGATTTCAGCACAGTAAAGTACGAAACGCATGCCTTTACAATCTGGAACGAATGTTATATTTGAAACAAATTTAGCAGTATATTGCCAATTAATAGATAACTTACCTCTGCGAAGCTGTTCAAATTTAAGTGTATCAGTCCACCAGCTGTTAATAAAGGTGGAGTTAAATTTCTTCGTATGATTAGAACGAACAGAGCTTGCGTCTTGATGTCTCCGTTGTACCAATATGCTTCATATCTATCAGAATATTACATATATGTATATGCATATAATGTGGAATATATATAAACTCTATTGTGCAGTTAATACTAACTCCATCAGATAAAGGCTATCATGTAAGTCAATCACGAATTGGCCTTGTACCGTCAGGAAGAAGACATGCACCAGCTGTACAATCACGAATCCGTAATACGGATAAGTGTCCAGAGACCACGTTATAGAAGCTACCTGTTTTTTGCCACGATCTACATACAATTGTATCGTTTTTGAACAGAATTACCGACATTAAAATTGCTTACCTTCAACAATGTGATGGTAAAAGTAAGGACTGCGAAGCCTACTTGTATGAAAAGATTCAGAGTATAAGCATCTTCAATTTCGTTGAGAAATCTATTTTTAAATTATGGTTTTCAATTATTAAGTAATTTAGTAACGATACATTGGTTATTAAGAGTTTAATGTAGTCATCTAAGTAAAATTTCACAAAGTTAAATTATATTAATCCTCTCAGTGCGAATGTCATTTCAGAATAATGTTCCAGGCTGACTTGTAGCAGAAGTACTATAGAAAAGCACAAGCAAAAAAACTAACACGGATCAACCGTGTGAGGACTTAAATATTTAGTTAACTGTTGTCATACTAACGCATAAGCTCGTTTGTGGGCCTTAATGGCGTAGCATACTTTCTTATATGTTCTCTCGTGAACTTTGTAATCATCTGTCCACGAAGATAAACCGTCCATGCTGGATTTGAAACGATATCTGTAATCGTTATCGTTCGTTCAGTCGCAAATAATATCTTGCAACAATTAGATTATTATGGAATTTACCCGGCGAGGGAGAGCAAACCGCAAACATGTTGTACCATGTAGATCATGATCGTGTCCGACGCGATGAAAACACACATCGCAAACAGCATGGATATAGTCGTGTATAACATGATAAGATAATAATAATCGTCATCATTTTTGGTAAAATAGTAACCTGGGTACATGTGAATTCGTGGCCGCGATTCATTTAAGGGGGCCCACACATCCATTAGGCGCGGCATAAAGGGAAGAAGAAGAAATGTAGTGACACAGAAGTATATGTTTACTACAACATTGCGAAAGCAAGAGATGATTCATTATATCGTACAAAACTTATGATAGAAATTATTGATTTAAAGTATGGGACTACTTGATTTATTGATACAGAGATTAAATTGTATGAGTTTAATAATTATTTGTAATGTAGCTGCATTTAGTCCCATACTAAAGGTTTGTACGAAATCATACAAATTTGATTAACGTATTGCTTGCTTACGGTTATATATAAGTATGAACAATACTCCTCTATTAGCATACTTCTGCATAAGTCGTTCTTCTTCCTGTGTTTTCACTTCTTGCCAATCGCCCAGTACACTGTTGAACAATTTCTTGAACTAGCAATGTTCAAGGAAACAACTGATTTTGTTATTCTGTCTACTATATTTTACTCTTATTTGGCTGTTCTACTGTCTCACCTTGTTGTCGTTTAACACATAGTTACTGTATTTTATAAAAGACCCGATAGCAACCATTAGAAAAGGAATTTGGTCTACTACAGTTCTGATGCTAAGGAAGACTACAATTTTGCCAATCTAAGATCAATATAAAACTGATTAAACACTAATAAAAGATTTTAAAAAATTAAACAATAATAGCTATTTAGTATTAGAGAGTACATACTGATAAATAAAATTAGTGAAGAATAACATTTACAAAACTGTTCTGAATAACGTACCAGTGGTATCATTTTTCCAATGACTGTAAATACGTACCTGACAGATCAACGCTACGATCACCACACTGTTCACAAGAGCGCGGCGAATATTTTTTTGATATTGATTTTGATATGGCCAAATGCCAGTGATGGACGCGAATACTTTGGTCATGCCAAGGTATCGCTTCGCGAACATTTGCAAGTCCATGTTTGTAAATTTAAAATTCAAGAACTCAAGTATACTAAAACGATCTTACGTTATGATCCACAAACAGTTAAATAAAATGTTTCTTCAGTGACAAAGTTTTAATGTTACGAGTTTTTAACAATCCTCTAGAATTGCACTCCAAATCGGTTCACGTTCATGAAGCGATTGAAGATTAAACAGTTTCTGTACGAATGTACGTAACAGGAAGAATAATGGCAAACTTTTTGACTGTTCGATATAATTGCGATCTATAACATGTTATTAATGGACGGGATAAATGGAACTGTTTTAGACTAGACACAATTTCTAATGGCATCTCTTCGTTTCAGCTTTGTACCCACTTTCAATACATTAGATATTAGAAAATTATCGGTACACTGCATTTGCAGCGGAATGGACATAGCACTCAGAAACAACAAGAATAATTTATGTTGTTACTATGTAGTTACCGAACGAGAGTCAAGACTTAATGCATTGCTGACAAAAAACATGTCCAATTGGCCATAAACACAATCGAAGAAATAAGGACGCATAGTCATTGGTCGACACGAGTACAATGACGAATCGGACGGAGAGTCCCAAGTAGATTCAGACGGAGCAGTCAGATTAGTCTTGCGTGAGTGTCCTTAGAGATCGGACGTGGCGCAGTATTTGGCAATTATTGTCTACCATTAATAAAATTTATAATTGTTTTCTATGTATACAAAATGCTGTACGATGGCAACGGACATGCAAAGTTGAAGGAGAGAGTTCACGCATCAATATTCTGTAAGTAAACAAATGAATTTCTAAATGCGTAGAATTTATAAGATTAATGATGCGATTTTCGATACTGATTCATCTTCTGGTGTAAGATAGTTGATCTTTCACGAAATAAGTGAAGCGTAAATTAATAACTTGTGTGCGGAATTGCCAAAGGAATGTGAAAAATAGAACAAATAACCGTGATTTATATAGTTTTTGTTATTCTGTTATGCATACATCCATTATGTACATTCATTAAAACGCGTAACACTTGGAATTAGTTTTTTGATTAATTATAGCGGGTTAGACCGATTTCAGTACAGTAAAATATGAAATGCACAATTTCACAATCTGGAACGAATATCGTATAAGTATTTGCAACATAATTAGCGGTATTGTTAATAAAATAAAGTTTTACCTCCGCAAAACTATCCAAGTTCAGCTGTATCAATCCACCTGCTGTTAGCAAAGGGGGAGTTAAGTTTCTACGTTGAATTAAGATGAACAATGCTTGTGTTTTAACGTCTCCATTGTACCAATAGTTTTCATATCTGTGTATATTATATCTTTCTTTAAAGTTATTAATATAATCTCTCTTAAAGTTATTAATAGCTAGTATCAACTAACTGATGCAAATACTCACCCCTTTGTATAAATGCTGTCATGCAAGTCAATCACGAATTGGCCTTGAACCGTTAGGAAAAAAATGTGTATGAATTGTGCGACTACGTATCCATAATACGGATATGTATCCAGTGACCACGTTATCGAAGCTACCTGTTATTTGAACGATCTATATGTAAGACTATGCAATTTGTATGGGATCATTAAGATAGAAAATTATCACCTTTAACAACGTGATGGTAAAAGACAGAACTACCACGCCAACTTGTATAAACAGATTGATAGCGTAAACGTTCTCGATTTCCCTGAGAAACCTGCATTTAAACCTCGATTTACAATTGTTAAAATAATTTAATTATTTGATTGTCTAAACAAGAATCTTTTGCCAAACATTCATAACAAATTGCTTTAGTCTTCCAAATATGTACGATGAATCGCCTAATATACTCAAACAATTGGTTAAACGCTTTTACGTTCAAGTTGAACATGTACAAGTGTCTGCATTGTTATCACTGTACAAGCTTTTGGGTGAAGAGATTCGTGTGTCATTCAGACTACATAATATTGTGGGATAATGTTTTGGGAATAACGCAGCGCATGCATAATAGAGATAAGTGTATAATTTGAAATCGTGAATGCTCTAATCGCTGACGAATAAATACAAACCCACATAAGTACAAGACAAACAGAACAGAGTACGTTATCTAATCGATGTCGTCATACTAACTCAAGGGCTCGTTGATGAGTGTTAATGCAGTAACACACTTTCTTGTACATTTTCACATGTTCGATCTTGAAACTGTCTTTAAACGAGTGCAAGTCGTCCAAGCAACGCTTAAAACGGTATCTGCAATTATTACTAACAATGTTGCACGTCATTTATCAAGCAGAATCATTCTAGCACCCTGAATCGTTTTGACTTTGTTTCGTATACAAGAATCGAAAGGCATACGTAAAATAATGAAATTTACCCTGCAATGGAGAGTAGTCCACAAATATGTTGCACTGCGTACACCAAAATAGTGTCCGACGCGATGAAAATGGACATCGCTAGCAGCAGAGTGATAATTGTATACAACATAATAATGTAATAATAATCATCTTCGTTCTTGAGAAAGTAGTAAGCTGGGTACATCTGAATCCGCGGTCGTGACTCATTTAGAGGTACCAATACATCCATCAAACGTGGCATGAAAGGCAAAAAAAAGAAGACTATCGTACAACAGTATGCATTAACTGCAAAATAAAGACTAATTTATTATGTAGGTTCATCCATTGAATGTAGAATAGTGAATGTTATTATTCCAAATTAAATTAAAATATAAGGCTACCGGATTAAAAACTTTGTTAATCATTAATGTTGTACTCTTTTGCTGCAACAAAGTTTTCAAAACAGATAATCCGATTTAGACTCGCACTTTTGACTTGGACATGTCCGTAGAACGTGTAAAAATATTATTAAGAATTATATGCTTAATTTAAAATAGGTCGAAGTTAACTAATATATTGTCTGCTTACGCGTATATATAGTATTGAAGAATACACTTCTATTAGCGTACTTTTGCATAAGCTGTCCTTCTTCTTGCGTTTTCTTAGCCTGCCAATCTTTAACCATGCTGTTAAACAAATTCTGAAACTATCAATACTTAATGTAATAATTGATTTTTTGATCTATAACATTTCTTTGTTATTATTAGCTTGCTCAACTTGTTTACCTTTTTGTCGTTGATCATAAAATTACTGTACTTCACCATGGCCGCTATAGCTACCATCAAGAACGGAATTTGGTCTATTAAGGCTTGAATGCTGAAGAATACCACGATTCTGGCGACCTAAGATCGATACCGATATTGACCATCTATTTTCATTCTGTGCTATCGTGCAAAATATGATGTTCATGCCATAATTATAGTGTGCTTTTATAGCTTACAAAATAATCGAAAGAAAAATCATTTACACATGTACAATTCTATATATTGCACCACTGGTACACCATTTTTATGACAAATCTAATGCACCTGTGTAATGGTCGCGCTGATCATTATGAAAATCATGCATGAACGGGTAATAATTTTGTCAGTCGGAGACATAAATGGCCATGTGCCAACGATACACCCGAATATTTTGGTCACGTTGAGATATTGCTTTATCAGCCCTTGCAAATCCATATTAAATAAAAATTAAACAACCAACGAATGTTAGGAACATATATGTACGTATATATATCAAGCACTGTGATTCACATTGATAGGATGAAGTAGTTCCAGCGGTTTTCACGTCCGTAAGTAAACTGAATCGACAGTCTCAATAGAAGTTTTGATCATCGGTATGAATGTATGAAAAGACTTCAACGTTTATTAATGCACGAGACAAATAGAACTTCCTTCACTTGCTAAAAGGGATCTTATCTTCCCGAAAGTGCTTTTACTTCTCTTGCCTCTTTTCATTCCATCTTATCGGTAATGTTGTTTTTATTGTCTCCATGAAATTAGGAGAATATCGGGTTCTCAGTTAAAATCAATATAGCACTCGGGAACAACAGGAATAATTAATGCGCGTTAAGTACATAAGTAAGCGGATCTGCTAAATGTGCCTGAAAAATTAATGGCCATCAGAAAAATTGATATGCCTTTCAGTATTTCATGACGATTGGGTAGCAAGTAGACTTTTGTAGTATACGCAAACAGGTAGTCACGGTTCTTACAGGTTATCGTAACATTGAAGGTGGTGTATACTTTTAAATGTATGTGGTACTGTTACTAAATTAGTATCCAAGTAGTGTAGTGTTACTTAATTAGTTTAACCGTATCAGTCTGCCTATTGCTAATAAAGAGGGAGCTAAAATTTCTTCATGGGATTAGAATTAACAGAGTTTGCGTTCTGATGTCTTCGTTGTACCAATATGTTTCATATCTATCAAAATATCATCATGCACTTCATTGTGCAGTTAGTATTTAGTATTAGTATTAACTGCACAATGAAGTTTTTAGTATTTAGTATTAGTATTAACTTCATCAGATAAAGGCTATCATGTAAGTTAATCACGAATTGGCCTTTTACTGCCAGGAAAAGGACATGCATGTTATAGAAGCTATCTGTTTTTTGCCACGATCTACATAAAACTGTATTGTTTACGAACAGAATCATCGACATTAAAATTGCTCAGCTTTAAAAATGTGATGGCAAAATATATGCTATGCAAGCAACTGGTCAGATAGTCATAAACACAATCGTATAAATAAGGTCGTGCAGTCACCATTAGTCGACGCGAGTCCAATGACAAATCGAACGGAGAGTCCCAAGTAGATTCAGACGGAGCGGAAACATTAGTCTTGCGTGAGTGTCCTTAGAGATCGGACGTGGCGTAGTATTTGGCAATTATTGTTCTACCACTAATATAATTTATAATTGTGTTCTATGTGTAAAAAATGCTGCACGATGGCAACGAACATGCAAAGTTGAAGGAGAGAGCATACACATCAATATTCTGTAAGTAAACAAATAAATTTGTAAATGCGTAGAATTTATAAGGTTAATGATGCTATTTTCGCTATTGATCCATCTCTTGGTATAAGATAGTTGATCTTTCACGAAATAAGTGAAGCGTAAATTAATAACTTGTGTGCGGAATTGCCAAAGGAATGTGAAAAATAGAACAAATAACCGTGATTTATATAGTTTTTGTTATTCTGTTATGCATACATCCAGTATGTACATTCATTAAAACGCGTAACACTTGGAATTAGTTTTTTGATTAATTATAGCGGGTTAGACCGATTTCAGTACAGTAAAATATGAAATGCACAATTTCACAATCTGGAACGAATATTGTATAAGTATTTGCAACATAATTAGCGGTATTGTTAATAAAATAAAGTTTTACCTCCGCAAAACTATCCAAGTTCAGCTGTATCAATCCACCTGCTGTTAGCAAAGGGGGAGTTAAGTTTCTTCGTTGAATTAAGATGAACAATGCTTGCGTTTTAACGTCTCCATTGTACCAATAATTTTCATATCTGTGCAAATATCATTTCTTAGTTATTAATAACTAGTATCAACTAACTGATGCAAATACTTACCCCTTTTTATAAATGCTGTCATGTAAGTCAATCACAAATTGGCCTTGAACCGTTAGGAAAAAAATGTGTATGAATTGTGCGATTACGTATCCGTAATACGGATATGTATCCATTGACCACGTTATCGAAGCTACCTGTTATTTGAACGATCTATATGTAAGACTATGCAATTTGTATGGGATCATTAAGACAGAAAATTATCACCTTTAACAACGTGATGGTAAAAGACAGAACTACCACGCCAACTTGTATAAACAGATTCATGACGTAAGCGTTCTCGATTTCGTTGAGAAACCTGCATTTAAACCTCGATTTACAATTGTTAAAGTTATTTAATTATTTGATTGTCTAAACAAGAATCTTTTGCCAAACATTCATAACAAATTGCTTTAGTCTTCCAAATATGTACGATGAATCGCCTAATATACTCAAACAGTTGGTTAAACGTTTTTACATTCAAGTTGAACACGTACAAGTGTTTGCATTGTTATCACTGTACAAGCTTTTGGGTAAAGAGATTCGTGTGTCATTCAGACTATATAATATTGTGGGATAATGTTTTGGGAATAACGCAGCGCATGCATAACAGAGATAAGTATAATATGAAATCGTGAAAGCTCTAATCGCTGACGAATAAATACAAACCCACATAAGTACAAGACAAAAAGGACAGAGTACGTTATTCTGATCGATGTCTTCATACTAACTCAAGGGCTCGTTGATGAGTGTTAATGGCGTAACATACTTTCTTATACATTTTCACATGATCGATCTTCAAATTACTTTTCAACGTGTGCAAGTCGTCCAAGCAACACTTAAAACGGTATCTGCTAAATCATCAGCAGAATCATTCTACCATTCTGAATCGTTATTACTTTGTTTCGTATGCAAGAATCGAAATTTACCCTGCAAGGGAGAGCAGTCCACAAATATGTTGCACTGCGTATACCAAAATAGTGTCCGACGCGATGAAAATGCTCATCGCCAGCAGCAGAGTTATAATTGTATACGCCATGATAATGTAATAATAATCATCATCGTTCTCGATAAAATAGTAAGCTGGGTACATCTGAATCCGCGGTCGTGACTCGTTTAGGGGTATCAATATATCCATCAAACGTGGCATAACGGGCAAGAAAAAGAAGACACTCGTACAAAAGTATGCGTTAACTGCAACATAGAAAATAATTTATTGTATAGGTTGATTCGTTGAATGCAGAATAATGAATGTTATTGTTCAAAATTAATTTAAAATATAAGACTAGCGGACTAAAAATTTGTTCAATCATTAATGTTGTATTCTTTTGTTGAAACAAAATAGATAATCAAAATAGATAATCAGATTTAGTCTCGCAGTATTAAGTCGAAGTTTAATATATTGTCTGCTTACGCGTATATATAGATATGAAGAATACACTTCTATTAGCGTACTTTTGCATAAGCTGCTCTTCGTCTTGCGTTTTCTTAGCCTGCCAATCTTTCACCATGCTGTTGAACAAATCCTTGAACTATCAATATTCAATGTAATAACTTATCATATTTCGTTGTTATTATTAGTTGTTCAACTTGTTTACCTTCTCTTGGTTGAACAGATAATTACTGTACTTCACTATAGACGCGACAGCTACCATCAAGAACGGAATTTGGTCTATTAAGTTTTGAATGCTGAAGAACACCACGACTCTGGCTACCTAAGATTGATACCCATATTGACCAACCATTTCTATTCAGTGCTATCGTGCAAAATACGATGTTCGTGTGGTAATTATAGTGTGCCTTCAAAGCTCGCAAAATAATCAAAAGAAAGATCATTTACACATATACAATTTTGTACAGTGTACCATTGATACCCAAGTTTTATGACAAATCTAACACACCTGTACAACGGTCGCGGTGACCACTATGGAAAACACATATGTACGGCGAATATTTTTTTGAGTCTGAGTCATAAATGGCCATATGCCAACGATACACGCGTATATCTTGGTTGCGAAGAGGTATTGCTGTACGAGCTCTTCCAAATCCATATTTAACAAAAATTAAATAACCAACTTATATTAAGAACATATATGTACATATATATATATATCAAGCACTGTGATTCACATTGATAGGATGAAGTAGTTCCAGCGGTTTTCACGTCCGCAAGCAAACTGAATCGACAGTCTCAATAGAAGTTTTGATCATCGGTATGAATGTACGAAAAGACTTAAACGTTTAATTAATGCATGAGACAAATAGTACTTCCTTTACTTGCTAAAAGGGATAGCACTTATCTTCCCGAAAGTGCTTTTACTTCTTTTGCCCCTTTCCATTCCATCTTATCGGTAATGTTGTTTTTATTGTCTCCATGAAATTAGGAGAATATCGGGTTCTCAGTTAAAATCAATATAGCACTCGGGAACAACTAATAATTAATGCGCGTTAAGTACACAAGTAAGCGGATCTGCTAAATGTGCCTGAAAAATTAATGGTCTCCGGAAAAATTAATGTGTCTTTTAGCATTTCATGACGATTGGCTAGCAAGTAGACTTTCGTGGTATACGCAAACAGACAGTCACAGTTCTTACAGGGTATTGTTAAGCACAGGAAACGTGTGTAAATACAGGGTATTGTTAAGCACATTGAAGGTGTATAAATACTTAATTTGTGTTATAGTATTTTAGTGCTACTAAATTAGTAGTTTATTGTAGCAAAACTGTATTAGTTGAATTGTATCAATCGATCGGGGAATATTTTCTGTTAAGAAAATCTGTGATTCTGCTTGTTGAACATTACCAGAAGACATTTTTGGTATTTTGATGTAAAGTGCACTCTTTATCTAGCGCATTTTGAAAGTATAGATACTTTCAAAGTTAACTTCGTGTGCGATTTTAATTCCATCGTTAATGCCGGAGTTTTAACGTATGGTACGTCGGTAATATTGCAGGCGTTACTACTAGAAAGGTAAGGAGTTCATCCCGTGATTCACGAGACTTGTCTCTGGCAATAAGTTTATTCTGTACGTTGTCTGTCGTTTCAAATTTTGATAAAAATTAAAGACTACTTCTACTTTGATAATTGCATTGAAAGCTTCGTTTAAGATATCTGTAGAGAGAGGTACATTAGTATGTATATTTAATTTCTGCATTACTTCTTTATTACTATCACAGAAGAGATACATAATTTGTACTATACAACTAAACAATTAGTTTAGTTTTAATTTTAAGCATCCTGTGCTTAATTGATAACATTGCAGATGACACTGAAATGATGCAAGGGTTGTAACAGGGGTGATAATCTTTTTCTATCTCTCTCGGATAAATTTGGTGCATGGCACGTATGCAACGTATTCGATGTTGCGATTATTAGATAAAAAGTCTGTCCTTAATATTTTAATGGAACATACATATATTGCAATAAACAGTATAGGTGAGGGAACTGATAACACGGGTTGCTGTTTAGAACTATAAACCTCTGTAGCGCTCGAAGCGCTTTCGTTTCCAAGGGAGACGACATCGCTGATGCTTCGTATCAACAGAATATTGTATCTGTACGTGGAGATACACATGGCTTTTCGTGTAACAGACGTATACGTGTACATACGAAACGATACGAGCCGTAGGCACAGTTGATTCCACATTCACGCTCTACATAGTACCTGCACATTCAACTTCAATTCAAAGCTTCTTCTTTTCATTGTATTACGTCAGAACGTAGCCTGAATAGTTCGCAAACATTTCAATAAGGAATTAATTATAATAATCAGCAATGAAATTCTTGCTGAATACTTGTAATTAATAATAAACAATAACGTCCACGTGCAGAGAATGCGTTAAAAAATGCTCAAAAGTTTATTACTGCTATTCTAAGGGATTTAACAAAGGGAAGGAGTTAAGCGCAGGAAAGAGGAATGAATGGAAAAAACACGCGAGAGAAGAAAAGCGGAAAACAATAGCTGAACGGGAAGAGGGAAAAACTGCGACAGAGGTGGCGTACGGTAGGATGTTGCACATGCAAGTATGAAGGAGAATGCGGACGTTATTAACACTATGCATCATATACCTAGGCCAGGTGGAACCGTAGCGACGCTTTTTATTGCCTTCAAGATAAATCACGACGAAATGTCGGAACTTGACGATTTTTCACCGTACGTTTTGCCCTGAGTTGTGTATGATTTCGTGTTTTTCAATTCGCCGCATTCAACAGAAAAGAATTGTGGCATTCGTAGCAGGCATTTCGATAAACAATTATCGTACATCGTGCGACTATCCGTCAGCTACATCGCAGAAGCTGATTCTCCCAGATTATTTAATCTACGTCCACGTTATATTCAATTTAAATTAATTTCCCATTTACCAATTACCTTGTATCGCAACCACTTTAATTATTTTAATGAAGCGATCACGCACAACAGGATCGTCTCTCCTTATGCATTGCATAGCGAGTCCCCAGTGTCTATAGATATTCCAACCGACCGTAAACATAAATTGGCCCTCGTAGAATCGATTGTCGCGCCAGAACACAATACGTTCCTCCCGGTTCAGCAGCGTAACGTGTTAGCGCTCGCTGGTCTCCATTTGTACGGCCACCAAATTTCATTTCCAATTCCAATAGTTGGCAATCTCCAAATTGTTCGAGCTAAGGCAGACGACGAGACGCGAGGATTTACCGAGCGTCGTTGTTATGAAGTTTTTAAATTCTACATACACATTTATGTTCGACTTTTGAGTAGATCAAGAAGATGAAATACAAAATCGGAAATACCGATTCGTTTTCAATTCGTGATCTACTCGCATACCCGCGATACGTATTTCTCTACCTGTGTACTAAAATTGGATTATTATTCTTTCAGGAAAGGAGAGAAAGAAAAGGACGGGAATGCGAGAATCTGCACGCTGGTTGACAGCGACTGTCTGGAATATCGCATGCCGTTTGCCGACAAGCTGGAACTGATAAGGACACTACGATCTTCCACTAGTTCTCCGACGAGCTAAATGTAAATTCGGCTAAGTCACTTTGGAAGTTGGTATACCGGGTGTACGCGCGGTATGGCAGTTTACATGACCGCATTTGTGCAACGTGCAACAAAACGGCTTAGCCGCGTTGCGACTCTGTTGCGTTATCCACTCCGGAAGTTGGCTAATTTCGCTTTAGACTGTGTCCCACGGTTGCGTCTGCCTGGTCACCCTAAAAGTTTTGTTACCTCTTTAAACGCCAAGAGGTGACCGTACCAGATGTAGATTGACACACGTGCTGCATTTCCGATTACAGTTCTCGTTTCGTTCTTTATTACAGATTAACGGTTTGGAGCAAATTAATACGTCGTTTCGCGCTTCATCTTTTTTTTTTTTTTTACCGTGTACGCTGGCATTCGCAGGTAATAGAGATCGCGAAATTAAATCTCGAGCTCGCAGCACTTTCGATAAACTTTGCTCTCAGTCGTGAACCTTAGAACGGTTGCAAGAACAGTAGTACATTTTAATAATTTCCACCGCACTTTAGATATGGTGCACGTACTACCGCCGAACAAGTTATTTCGACCTTGCTAGTTAGGACTTTCTTATCTCGCGTCGCGGTTTCATTATTGATGGTGCCAGCGTAAATTTCTCGGCAGATAGAACATCGTGGAAGTTCTAGAAAATAGTTTATAAACACCAGCTTTTCTTTTCACGCTACAGACGTTTACGCAAATTCAAATTTTTCATTCTCATATTCAAATTCATAAAAAACTCGTACGCATCGTATATCAAGCTTTCAGAGGCTCGTACGAAGAACTCCATCAGTAGACAAGATTTCGTTTATCGTTTAAAGGACCCTGTAAAACGTATTAAGAGTTAAACGCGGCGGAAGGATGAAAATCCTAGATTTAGTAGCATCAGCAGGCTTAACAGGGATTATGCATACAGCGTATCTATTATACCGTGCTTGTACCACGACGACGATAAATGACGCTGATAATGGCGAAAGCTTGTCTCGCTTTGATATTTATAATACCGTGATGCCGGTTGTCTTCGCAAATCCCAAGAAACGTCCCTCTGGTGTGCATGTGGACATCGTTCGTATACCCTGCACGTGTATTAGTGTACGTACATACGTATACTTCGGTTAGCTTTTTCACCCAGACGATCGTCCGGGGACACATGTTGTCAAATATTCCAAGAGCGCCCCCCGAGGCCTGTTCCTCTTCAGGCTTGACTTTGGATTCATCCCTCGACCGCTCGTTTCCGTCCGTCCCTGAAGAACTTCCGTGACGGCCATCGTCGACTACGACGACAGCCCTTTTTGACCGGACAACGACGTTTCGTTTGGCCTATCCGCAGGATATTTGAAATTCTCCGTCGTATTCGAATAGCGAATCGCGTTTCCTATTTGCAATAGGAAATAGTGTTATATCCTTGTTAAGGTTCGTTTGCAGCTTTATCCCCTTACGCTGAGGAGGAATTTTTCGTGCGTGCAAATAGAAAAGAGCAATTGAACTTTCATGGATTAAAGAATTTAGGAGTCGTACAGTGTCACGATATGCAATCTAGATTTTCCTACTTTTTGTTTTCTACGAACGTCTGCGTATAATTTTGCAAAATGCAGCGTTCGTATTAAAATATTGTGCTTCACCATAGACTTGGAGCTAAGTAGTAATCTTCGTTGGGAAAGAGACAAAAAGGAAGAAGTTAAATGAAAACAGTAACTCCGTTGGCAATTTAAAGCAGGAACATCGGACATAATGCCTATAGAAATATTTTCATAAAGGATTTTTAACATTCTCTTTATTATCCTCTGCTCGCTTTTTATTTCGACCCCCGTAATGCGCACGATATAAAAGCTTTTAACGTTTGCATTTTACATTGCACGGTGTTTCTAATTCTCAAAGAGAGAATGTCCCCTTGACACGGTGACACGGTTTTGCGAATGCACGCCTACTATGCCTACGAGGAATTCTGAATGAATATGTTTATTGTTCCGCGACCCGTATTATTTTTTACGTTTATACTCGTCCGCCAGCCGCAGTTTTTGGTCTATCGGTCGGTTCGGTTACTTCAATCTCGCTGCGTATTTCTTTTTATTACATCCCTTAATCCTTTGCTGCTCTGTTTTACACTCCCCATATATTAGCCGAAGTAACGTGGAAATGCAATATGCGAATTGGATGCATCGAAACTGCATCACCGTAACCGTCAAGCTACTCTGTTTTAGCTGGCGTCTTATTTACGATCGAAACAAGATATTTCTGCGCTATCGCTTTCGTCCAAAAATATACAGAACGCTTGCAGAACATAATTTAATGAATTTCTATTATACGATGCAAATTGTTATCGTCAAACTTTTATTCGATTACAGTTTTCCTTCGTTTCACGAGGACTGTTGAAGAGTTACTTTAACGCGGTCATTTTCTCCTTTAAATTTATTGGACATTTAGAATTAGACGCAGTGTGTAACACGAGGGAACCGCAGATAAGGGTATGGCCGTTCGTGTAAAAGGGTAATACGTACGGAGTGAAAAGAAAGATGGTCAGAGGAACAGAGACGGAAACGAGAATCAGGCAGTGTGTAGCGAGAAAGCTGGAGGGTTAGTGGATACGTAGAACGAGGAAATGGTAAATATTTCAGCCAACGGTATACTTCGACGAAACGAACTCGTAAATTAGGTGTTGTAGGCCAGGCTTAGCTAGTTGCTACTAAAACTAACCGCATAAAATATACAACGCAAGCAAGTTCCGCTTCCTCCGCGATGTCTCTTCTTGTTCCCTTTATGCACGCTTTGTACCTAAAAGACAAAGGGCTAAAACGGTAAAAAAGTGATCGAAAGTCGCGGTGCCGTTCTATCGCGGCCGGGTAATTTCATATTCACGGGCTTTCGTCTTTTTTCCAATTGTTTTTACGCAATTTTTATATAAAAATGTGGAAAACTTTTTTTGGAGCTTCATTTGCATTCAC
Source organism: Xylocopa violacea (assembly GCA_963969225.1). NCBI lineage: Eukaryota > Metazoa > Arthropoda > Insecta > Hymenoptera > Apidae > Xylocopa > Xylocopa violacea. The sequence goes on along the minus strand of CAXAJV010000005.1, from coordinate 31,858,758 downwards.
GGCACAAAGGAAAGCATTTCCGTTTTTATTTTTATTTCCCTTGTTAATTGCTTTCCTGAATTATGAAACAAAATGTAAATGAAGGGGGCAATTTGAAAATTGCAACACCGTGCTTTCTCTGTGATACATTTTCTTTCTTTTACCCATTATAAATTCCCTTGCATTTTTATGACGGTGTGTTCCTGGCTTTAGTTTATAATCAAGGCATAACAAAAAAAGGTGCAAAGAAAGAGGAGATGAGGATTTTCAAAGAGGCAGGCATAGGTTCGGTTATGAAAATGGGCTATGTTGAAAAATCAACCTCAGACGAATCTATCAATACCAGATCTTCGTAAGAATCATCCTTCCACGTGTAATATAGAAGCCCTTAATTAAAAATTGCTCGAGCAATTCTCGGTTCCCACCATCATCTCTCGAGGTGACACACGGTTGCCTCTTTTTCATTACTCCAGTTCGACGAGGAACAGTTTAAGTCGGCGGCTGACGGGCACCTCGGCGTCGAATGCGCCGTTATTCTTTACCCTGTACTTCTTTTTTATCTCGAGCTCTTAATTTATCGAGGGCATTGACGTGGGAGTCGGGAGAGTGTAAAATCACTCAACGTGATGCGATGCTATTACCTGAGGGGCCGTCACCGCCGCCTCTCGAAGAGCGGAAGCGTAAGGGTGGTGATGCATACACAACGTCGTCCACGGGACGACGCCTCTAGCGAGCTGCTTTCGTTGTCGTCGTTTCCTTGGCTCAAGTATAAGGGTTTCTACCCGCGTGTAATCTTAGACGATGAGAAACCGTATAATTAGCGTTATCGAAATATAGAAGATGGCGGGACGCGCTACAATAAAGTTGCGAGGGAAATTCATTCGTTCGAAGTCGTTGAAAACATAATCGCGCGCAAATGTTCCGCGGAAAAATGGGCGTGCGTGCGCGTAATTATTACTTTGAGACATTCACTCTTAATGAACGTTTTGACTTTATCGTTCGAGAAATTAACGATGACCATTCACTTCTCCTCGTGCGTCAGCTATTTTTTGTTTGCGATGGCTTTTATTATGTGCACGAAAAAAAACGCAGGTATTTGTTTGTACGCGCACTATATGCAATTAAACTGGCTCGTATTTCCGCTGACCTTGTTAAAATAATGCGCGAGCCGAATCTTTTATTTTATACACGAATTGTTCCATATTTGTTCGTTCTGCCCTTTCAAATTAAACGATAACCATTTCTCCCTTGTATATTTAGATCGTCTTTTCAGTTTCGATTTAATTTCTTTGGTTCAAATTTTCGAGTGAAATAACGCGCGCGTATAACTCGATGTAAACCTCTCATGTTCGGTGAAATCGCCGTTTTATTTCGTCGGATCCGCATGCTTCGCGTTCAAATCGAAGGATCCAAATGACTCGTTATTTGCATTTTATTAAAGGAGAATGGTTAAATAGTTTCGCCGGTGGTATTTGCACTTTTCCCAGTCGTATCGGTACCAATCGGAAATGAGAGCCGTGCAATCCTGGCTGCGAGGAAACTTTATACACTGTGCGAACGTAATATGCACTCGCCCTGGCTATCGATTTCCTTTTGAACATAAAAAACACTTGCATCGGAATTTTAAATATCAGCCCTGCCCCTCCGAGTTCGGCTGAGGAGAATTCAGGTTGCAGAGACCCGATATCGTTGGCTAACGTTAATATCGCGTTCCACTGACACAGAATTAACGGCAACAACACCGACATTTCTTGCCATTCCGAACGCCGGTATAATAAATCGCGCATTTCGTGTCGAGGGCTCTTTAAAAAGAGATACGCGCGATCCGCTGGATTTGTTTGCCTACTTGGTCGATGGATCGTTGATCGTGTACACAGGAAGTCCACCAGTGGACTCCATCCACTTCGAAACGTCTTCATTATGTCAAACAATACGCTGGATTGTAATTTACAAACGTTCTATAATAGCGAGAAATATGTTTTCATTCGGAAAATCGATGGGTCAGAGATATTTCACATTGTTCTACTGATTTTTGTAAGCGTACATACTGACGCGTTGCCTCTGTGTTAATTAGAAAGATCGTTATTTTTGAGATTGCATACATTACTCAATAAAGTGGTAGTTATTTCTGTAGTTATGTGCACTTGGGAACAACGCGAACTAGCAGAATTCGCAGCTTTGTTAAATAACAGAATTCGCAGCTACGCGGAAATTGGAATATGGTCATCGATGTCGGGTCCTATGCGTCGCGATACAATATTGTATCGATCATGTCTCTGTTTGTAATACGTGATGCACCGTGCGCAAGGTTTGTAATATTATTGTACACCCCTTTACCGTGTTATGTACACGCAGTTGCATTAAGGGAATCGTTGGCTACAGGATAAACGTTCCACTGGTCGTTAATGAATATGTGCATACGCGCACACGTAATTACTACAAATATTCCTGGGTAGCAATTTGTGTTCGCCGAGGTGTTACGTTTTTGGGATAAGTGCTCTATTTTAATTCTCATAACGTATAGACGATACTGAACGCGAGGGACGTTTCCGACGATTTGCAACTAATTTAAAAACGATTAATTAAAACGCTTTTACACATCATCCGGATTAGTTCAGGTAATCGTGAAAAATATTCTCCTCCTATAAAATTCCTCGTTTCAGTCGAGTCTCGCGAGATTATTCGGTTGTAAATACCGCAAATCGCATTTCTATTATACTTCATCCGTATAATTGACGCGCAACTTTCTTAGCTGAGTATCTAGTCGGTTTTTACGACACTCGATGCTTCCAGGTAATCTTATCCGACCGAAGAAGTCTGTGAAGTCTTACTTGACGTGTATTACCAGCGTGTTATCACGTTACAGAATAAAATTGCATTACAGAACGCACACGCGCGCATTATTAAAGTCGATTATCCCCTCGCGAGAGGGAACGCAAACGTATTCGATTACACGTTGACAGAAATCAAGCAGAAGGTTTAGAAAATTCTTCTCGCGGATCTTCCCCTTTCTCCCATTATCGTTCAATCCGTCGATGGGGAAGGATGCCATTTGGCAATGGTCTCGATTAATTCAATCGCGATTTAATATATAGCTGCTGGACGTTTCAAGGTACGAACCGTGATTGATTCCACGGGGATTCAGGTGAATTCGCGAATGGAACCGGGACGAATCGATTGACACGTCCTTGTCCGCTCGCCTGACTAAGCGTCACGAAAACGAGCCAGCCATTCGACTGTACAGGGTGTTTCCGAAACCGTGAGAATGCACAGTAATGTCTTTTCACTCGAAACTCCATTCTGATATTAAGAAAACCTTTGCTTCGAGAGCGAATCGTTGGCAATGACGATTTCCAATCGATTGGTTCGTTTCAAAAATTCCATTCCTTCCAAACATGGTCCGACTACCTCGTCAACAATGCTCTTGTTAACGTAATGGTAACTCCTTCGTGTTCCCTTCCTCCTTTCTGAAAAAGAATCAAACAGCTCGCGGTATCCTCTCGAACAAGACGCTTTCTTTCAAGCTACCGCGTCTCGCAGTGCTCAGCATTGCAATTGCGCGGTTACATTTGCAATTACGAGAAATTATATGTTAACTTTATTCTGTTTCTCCGTAGAGGCATCCGTCGTGCAGGTGAAATCGCGTACAGAGGAGCCAGGGTATATGCCAACACGGAGCGACGAGGAGACAGTCGGCGGGAGCGAAAAGAGAAACGGAGCATCGACGGTGGAAAAGAGAAAAAGACCGTAGAAATGAGATAGAGGGTAGACGGAGGGCGAGAGGAAGGGGTGGGTTGGTCGGGTGGACTGGGAGAGAGGAGATGGAAAAGGGAGGAAGGAGTAGACGTAGAAGAAGAGAGAGGGGCAGATTTGACCCTGCTTGTGCACCTGGATAGGAGGCTGTAATCAATACCGCAGAAAACGCGCGCTGCGCCAGGCTCACCCCTTATCCGTCCGCCTACCGATACCTGAATAACAGCTGTACAGGTTCTCCACGAGCACATCTCGAGATCTTTTCTCGCCCGCCACTCCGAAACGATGCCACCAGTCACCGTGACCTCGTCGCGAAACCGCGTCGCGCTCGCTGAACCTTGACGGATTCTTCTAAATGAAATTTCCTGCACCGCGGTGCTCGTTAAGTCGACCGCGTCGACGCGTCCCGAGACCTTAACTCGCGCGTGAGATTTCATTGTCGAGCCGTTCCGCTTTGTTTATACGCGAGCGAGGAGATTTTCGCTCGCGACGAGGGAAGATTCCGACTGGATTTGTCGGCGAACCGTTGAAAATCTTCGATCGAAGGGGCGCGCATTCGAGACGTCGCGTTGGTCCCGCCGTTGCTCCGGATATTTGTACAGGCTGATCCAAGATAAAGAGTCGAAAGTAAACCGAGAGCGCGGAATACAATTTTCTCGTTTGACGCCTCGTTCTCGAGAACGTGGTTTTTTATTTAGACATTGGTTAAAGTTGCGCGTGCATCTCAAGTATGAATTATCCAGGGAATTCTGCATCGATTCTCGAAGTTATCGCGGTTACCAATCGCAAGTGTGTGTTTCGTGCTTCGATGAGATCCAGCGGATGTACGACAAATCACCGCTCAAAGACAAATTGAAAGGTTTAGGAGAGCTCGATAGGGTGGCACAGATAATCGCGAAGATCAGCTGAGACCAAACCGCAGGTGGCCTAATTGCAGGGCAGGCTTGGCTTCGGTAATCGAGGGGTGGGAATGTGACATTACACGTGTAGATAATGCATCGGCCATGCAAATTTGTATGTCGCGTGTCTAACGTTTATCCTTCAGCTGGTTCGATTCAGGAGAGGTTCCAAGTGTTTCCCCACCTATCAAGCTTTGTAACCCTGTCAACTTTAATTGGACTGCGCCCTTCGGTGGTTTCATTCTTCTGTAATTTATGTGCACCGTGCGTACGAAAAACGAATTGCCTCGTGACTCGATTTAAGACGTTAAGGGTGATTTAGTAGCTCGAATGGAACCAGTTGACTTTTATTAGCGGCACAATATCGTTATGCACTTATCTCGAGTCGACATTCTTGCGTTCAAAGCGTCTCCACTTACCTTCATCCTTTCGTTCGCGAATGATTATATCGCACCTCCATCCATGGTTCGAAGAGCGACCCACTGAAAATTTGAATATCACACGGCGCACCTTTGAAACTGGATGTAACTCGAGGAAACAGGAAGAACGTACGGTCGATAATTTATTTCTGATTATAGATACAATATACATCGTAGGCTAGACGAAACACTTATTAAGTATATTTTTAGCCTATCTATGAGTGGTACGGCGTGTCTGAGAACGCAGAAAGAGTCGTCGTTAGATGTAAAACAGATGTGAAAGTCGTTTCTTATTTTTTTTCTTTTTTTCTCCTTTTTTTCCCCTTTTTATTCAGTGTTGATCGCCGTGCCCTAGATTGGCAGTCGAATGGTATCAACTTAAAAACGTTAAACCGATGTACAAGTGAGTCGATCACCCCCTCGATTTGTCATATACCTTTTTCTCTTATATCTTTTTTAAATTTTTTCTTAGTTTTTTTTTTTCAAACGCTGCGACGATATCTTACATCGCATTCTCTCGTTACATTTAAGTGTACGGCTCGAGTGAATCGATCGAGACCCCGATTAATTGAAGTAATTCGACAGTATTTACACGCTCGCACGCACACACGCTCGCTCTCGCATTCTCGCTGGTGTCGTCGCGCACCCTCGCACTCTCGCGCGGCTCACGTCGAATGAACTGGCCAGCCGGACGAAATTCATACAACACGGTCGCTCTTTATTCGATTTATTGGCTATTCAAGGGCGCCTGTGTGTACGGGTACAGTAGCGGGCCGTTGGTATTGTCACAGCGCTGACGTGAAACTGGAATGCACGCTTCAAAGGCGCGAGCACGTGCGCCCCCCGCCCTGTTAACGAGTGTGCCGCTTCGTAAATCCCTGCTTGGCTAATCGAAATCATTTCATCCCTCTGTGGACGAGCGTAAACGCGGCGGAAAGGGTGAACGTACAAAGGAACGCGCCGTGAACACGAGCTAATGAAACATACGGAATATAACGGGGTGTGGAGTGTGAAAGGGCACGTAAAACAGCCTGTTGGATACAGAACGCGGCCAGTGTTTCGGCTGCGAGCTTGCGACGCGCTTTCGTCGCGGCTAGCGAAAGGCATTTGAATGGCGATGCGGGATGAATAATTCCGATTAAAACACGACCAGGTTGAGGTCGGTATCGCGGTCGATTAATCGGGAACTGAATAATACGGGGCCTTTTATTTCTGGTCGGATAAATCGATGACGCCTGTTGATGAATTGCGAACCAGCCGGTTAATATCTTCACGAAATTAAACGGCAATTTATCTCTCACCCCAAAACGAACGGCGCCATCGAAGGAGTCGCAACCCTCCTCTTGTTACAGTCTTCTAACTTTTCAGTCGAGCTTCTTGATCCAGGCGAATAAACTTCACTTTCACACGGGACTTTCCGCCGCTTACTTACGTATTCACAATTAGACGCCTGTTGGGGAAGCGTCGCGGATCCGGGGTGCAAAGCTCGTGGCTTTAATACCGTTTTCATCGCGCGACGATCCATTACTCTCCCAGGATCGGGTGAAACTTTTTACCGGATCGTATACGGCTCGACTCGAATCCACCAGGCTCACCTGAGTTCCCTCGTCCATCTCCATCCCTTCTTTCGGCTGGTTTCAGCGCGCGCGAAACGCCCTAACGACTATTTACACACGTCGGTTCTCGTTCGCAGCACGTCGTTCTTTCGCCTCTTCCACCCTCGCAGGACGCGGCCCGTGTGTTTGTCGTACGAACCTGGCACATTTTGCCTGCAGTCTGACAGCAATCGCTGGGACTTAAATCGTGACACTGATATGGAATTCAATGGCGAGCAGAGAGTCGGAGAACGGTATTTGCGTACCACTTGTGTTATAACCATCCCTCGAAAGTATTCGCACATTTGTTCAGCTTTAATGGAACGTGATTGGGACGGTTACTACCCTTTTAGCGCATTAACGTCAATTCTATGGTGAGATCAATGTAGAAAAACTGGAAATAATTCTGAAGGAGAAGTAAAGCAGATTGGCTCGTAGGAGAGCCACAAACATTTTCCTTGCGTCGTAAACGTGACAAATGAAAGACCGCGAGGGTGTTAGATTTTTATTCATACCGCGCGCCGCGTTACGTCTCGACTATAGAATATTTTTGGCGTTACAACTTCACTTGAAACAGTCGCACGTCTTTCCGAATTGTGTGGTATAGTTTTGCGAAGGATTTACGACAGACACGATCAGAGAGGGACGCCTTCTTTCGCATTCCTTTTACTTTTCCGCTGTCCTCCGAGAAAATTCTCTTTGGGTGACTTAAGGCGCTCTTCGCCACACACTGGCACCCCACACACGCGCGTGCATACGAGAAGATACGATGGGTATACAGATAAGTATTATGTATATTCACAGTTTTCCTGTTCATTCGTCGAGCGTGAGACGCGATACGCCTGCAATTATACATTCAAGTGTCTCTCGCTTTCCCCTTTTTCCTTTCTCCTCACATCTTTTCCCCCTCGTTCGTTTCTTTTTACACTGACTAGGCGGTAACGTTACAACGACAGTAATTCTGTGTTACAGTTAATTACGGGTGTATAGTTGATTACGCATATCGATATAATGTGTAGACGTAATTCTTTTACACTCGATTTATCAAACTACCAGAGCTTTTATGTTACATGGTATCGTGATTATACTGCGAGACGACGCACCACATTTATCATTCCTCGACGTTAATAATAGTTAATCACTTCGTTCCCGCTCTTAACGATCGCACGATGATCCACGTTCCCTTTGCTCGTCTCCTCTCGTTCAACGATTACGATAATAACTGTCGTCGTTTGGTCAAAATATACATGTACAGCGTATCATACAAAACGAATCGATAGTGCAACGGTTATGCGGTATGTCGTCGTCGTCGTCGTCGTCGTTAGATATTGTCCAAGCCAACTAAACAACTAAACGGTATTTTCATACATATTTACATCCGAGGAAGGTACACCGATCGTTAATCGTCGTCGTTGGATTAGTTTAGAAACTCGTCGATGCGAATTGGCTGAAGTGACGAGAGGGAATCGATTTTACTTCCCCTGCATTCAACACTTTCACAGGCGATGCTACTTAATTAACGAAACATATACAAAAATCGACTTATCTCTAGATAGAGTGAGCCACGAAATATTGTTAGCGTCTTAGCGTTTCTTGTTGTTCCTCTTTCCGTCGCATCTCTTCTTTTTACGCGAAAGAATCGACAACGGATGACGGCTCCATTGACGTGGAGCACGGCATTGACGACGATTCGTGAAATTAGGAAGAGAGTTACACGGCCCGCCGTTGTGATCCTCGCGTTTCACGTACGCGTAAATATCATTGTCGACGCTCGATTCCTGAACACATTCGACGATTACGCTGTTTCGATTTTGCATACGGTCGATCGCGTGGCTACGACGCCGGAAACGCGTCCGCGTCCCTGCCTCGAGACTCATCGTCGCGCGTCGTAGCGATCGCTCGATCGGTTGCGTTATTATTCGGCGCACACGTTGCGTACAAAATGTTTGGATCTCGGTAAAAACGTGGATTCGTAGACACGGTTCGAATTGCGAGCCTGATTGGACGTTTGAATGGCGTGCGAAGGCGAACACGATGAGACTCCCGCGGCATTTCGACGCGTTCGAAACGGCAACGCATCCGACGCATTGTAAACGCACGATAAAATAGGGTAATTCCCCTCGATGCAGCGCGCGCAGATGTTTAACGGATCTTCCGGTTGTTTCTCATTCGATGCACGATACGGCAACTTTATAAAACGGCATGTAGATTTCTCTTGGCCGCCCGCGCGCCGCGGTGAATACTAATCCTGGCTGCAACGACACATTTGGCACACCGCTCTCCCTGATTTACCTATTGAAGCTGTAAACCGAAATATACACGAAAAATACATCCGCGTCTCCGGCTAGATTGTAAGGACGATAAATACATTATCGAGCTCAATGCGATTCGTTACCAACTCTTTCTTTTCCATTGTGATTGGACACTTTTGTGTTTTATCCACATTATTCAGGATTTTTTTCAATTCGCGTATTTGTTAAAATGTTATTTCTTTAGCAGGGGTTCCAATTTACTCGCAGGGTTTCGTATCATCACTTTCTTTGTATCTTGCATCATTAGTTCGCGAATGTTTTAGCGACGAGCGAGTTGGCGCGGAGTAAGTAGTAACGCACGCGTATGGTCAGACATCGGAGATTCTCCTTGCAGTGGATCACAAAGCATTACTTCGCGGCGTACGATATCGAATGAGTTCTCGAGGCAACGTTCAATGAGTTTTAATTATAAATCGTGTTTAATTTTCTGTTTCAATTCTATTGAATGAAAAGTAAGGAGAAAAGAAACGATCATTAAATCAGCCTGGTATTCGTTATCCTCTGTCGGTCGCGGCTGCAGCACAATAGTCAGCCGACGTCGCTGTACCGGTAGTTTACATTATTTACAATTATTTTCCAGGCCGCGCGACAAAAGACGAATACACATACTTCCTTGCCGGATATATTCATTCCCGAGGAAATAAATGACGCGACGAGCGTGATGCAGGAATGGTCGTTAAGAAACACGAGTGTCATCTTTTTCTTCACAGGCAGACGTCTTCTCATTTTCCTACGTCCCCCTTTTTTTTTTCCACCTCCACCTCTACGTCCCCTTTGTGCGATGTAAAACACATTTTCGAATCTTCTCCTCGTTCCGAGCTCACTTTTAATCTGGGTCGCTTACTCTTCGCTTTAACTTCCGTTAAAAAAAAAAGAAAAAAAGAAAGAAAAGGAGAAGAGAAGGAGAGGATGAAAGGGTGGAAAATAAAAAAAGAAAACGGGCAGGGTGAAAAAAGAAATATTTCGATATTGAATTCAATCGAAATAGGTTACACGCGACATGAATCACTGTCAAAACGTCTCTTCTCGGTGATCGGTATTTTCGCTTCTATTTTCGAGAGGTGATTCCTCTCCACGCTCGCCAATCACGCACACGTCATTCAGTGTTTGATGTAAAAGGTTCTACGGACGTTTACGAAAATAAGTACCCGCCGGTGTCACGTTAACGAGAAACGATCAATAAGGGCCCTGACACTGGTATTATCTTTGTTTATCCAGGCAATTGTCCTTTCGTATTATTCCCCGTTTCGTTTTCATCCGCCGTTTTTGCTCCTCTGAACAAGCGTTTCCTTTGGTATTTATCGTGGACGAAAATAATCGTTATTTTCAGTGTCATCTGCTCAACCAGCAGAATAACAGTCCCGAGCCGTGAACCGTTTCGGTATAATCTGCACCGGTTGCTGGTCCCACGTTCGAGTTGGAAATTAAGCGGACGCAAAGTTTTGGCGCATTTGTGTACAGCCAGTCGAATGTAAAATTATTCAGACGCTGGTGTAATTTTCACTTCCGAGCTCTATGTTTCGAGTAAATATTCACTGGGAGACGGAAATGTGTTACGTTAGAAAGTGTTGGAAAAAGTACCAAAAATCGCTTGTTTTTGGTCCAATTGAATGGATAGACGGTTAAAGAGAGAAAGAGGAAGATGGAGAGCAAGTAAGGGTGAGATGGTAACGCTGATAATACAAAATCTGACTGCGCAAGATACGTGGAAGTTTATATAATTGTAGCCTGGCCATTTCTCCGCCACTGACGGAGATGATTAAAACGTTCGCGTTCGTAACTCAACGGGAAGGATCCCATGAATTTTTATTGCAACGCTCGCGAACCGAGACGAATACCGCGAGCTGACCGTCGTTAAATGAAGAAGCCAGAGTTATCTTCCTTTTAGACAGGGACGTCTTTTCATGGTCGTCTGGTTGTCCTGATTTTCCTTTTGCGCGGCTTCTTCTTTTTCTGTGCCACGCGTTACATGTATATCCATACAAATAGCTACCTTTTTATTCGCGCGAGGGCGTATTTATATTTTTCCATCCACGGGTTGAATAACGATGCGTTCGTTAGGAAGTTCGACATCAAAGTGCAGAGATTTTCACTGTAACTTCAACAAAACAGATCTAGTTCTGAATTAAAGCAAGCTTCGCGACGTTGGATATGGCGGGGGACAGAGGGTGAACGTATTCGTGGTAGATATTGTTTGGTTTAACGTTCAAGGAAACCATTTTGTTCGCGAAAAGGCAATGCGGATGGTCAGATAAGAAACCAGATGGGAAAATCGATCGAAGATAAAATATGGATTGTTTGCAAGGCTTGGCGATTAGAGTGTCAATGGACATTTTCTTACAGCTCTTAGAATCGCCTGCTGTTAAATTTTCATTGACGTCGCTTGATCGATGTCCTCTTTTAATGTATTCGTTTCTAATATTTTAGTTTGTTTTTTTTAAGGGAAGATATTGCAAAGTAATAAATGACAGTAGTTTATTAATCTGTGCCAAGTTGATGCAAACTCGCACAATGAATCTAACGCAATGAAGCGAGAATAATGGCGTCTTATCTCAATGTAATATTTTATAATGTCAGAAGGCTTTGTAGTACATTACGCTGCATTTCATCGCGTTGCCATCGTAACGGAGATGTGATTTCGAGGGACATCAATTTTCATAGCTACATATTATCTCCAAACGCGATTAATGAGTACCAACGGTTAACGAGTTTGTCCAGAAACGAAGTACGGCTGCATCGAATGAAACGTAAGAGTAATATCAGTGATTTGTGGTTATTTCGCATTCTTTAACTTCACAAATCTTGAATCGTAGCAATTTATGTCTGTAATTTAAAAATTACATTTTCTCGATGGTAGCAGCCAATTTTTTAGAACGAACGTCCGTTTACATTCCAGCCTATAGACGGGTGAAGTAATGGACGATCCATCGCGAAGGGAGAGAGGTCAACGATGAAGCGAGCGATTCCGATCGGTCATCGTTCGATTGTCCGTGATCCAACGCGTTTCTCGGAAGATATCGCGTCCGTATACACGCGAATTTCTGTGGCGATGCACAGGCACTGCATGCAATGCAGACGCAGAGGGTGGAGGAACCACGGCGCGAACATTATGCGGTGCACCTCGCGTTTAGCTTGATAAATGGCGGCAGAGCACCGGCTAACGCCAGGCATTGTTGCAGCCGCCACCACCGTCTTTGCCCTTGTTCCCTCTGTTTTTCTTTCTCCCATCCCCCGACTGTTCCTTTTTTTTTTTTTTTCTTTCGCCCCGCCGTTTCTATCGCGCGCTCATTTTTCCTCGCCACGTTTCTTCGTCCCTTCTCCACCAGACTGGGCGCAGAAAAAAAAATTTGTTTATTTGCTCCCGGAACACTTCTTCCCCTTAGCTTAATTGTCTCCGCTAACATTTTTAAGGTCCGGGAAAAGCGACACTATATGCCAGCTAATTGTCTGGAAAACAGTTGGGATAAATTAATTAGATCGCTTCCGAGGGCTCGCGAACTGTATGTAGGTCAATTTAATTGTTCCCCAAAAAGGTGAAAAACACGCGGGGCTCCAATTATTCTGAATCAGCTCGAGAGAGGAACATTTTAACTAAGCGGGGAAGCATTTTTCATCCCCTTTTGCGGCGGAATCGTTCGATTTTCAAATGGAGAAACTGCACCTCGATCACGCGCGACTCGAGGGCGCGCCTCGCGATAGAAAGGGAAAGAGAAGGGGCGAGAACGCGCCGAAAACCGGGCCGGAAGCAACGATCATTATTTCTCGCGGGGCTCTCGCGATATCGCGAGCGTTATATGGAGACGCGATTATTCACGCGGCCAGGAGAGAGCCGTTCTTACGTGTAATCGGGCCATTGTATTACAAGTCGTGGAAAGTTTTTTAATCATGTTCGCCCACTAGTAGACATTACTCGGCTACCGTTCCGTCGTTCGAGGCCGCTGATTAAAACATTCACCTGAGTTCCCATAATTTCGTACGCTTCCTTTTCCCCGCCATTTTTCCGCCATGATTCATGACATTGGCGATAATTTTTCCAAGTTTCTTTCAATTTCTGGCTTGACTGTTATTCAAACGATCGTTATAAATTTGAACGATTACGAAAACTAAGAGGAGGAAAGTAGAGCGCGAGAAGAAGAACCAAAAATAAGGTGTTTATCGGAACGATTCGTATGTCGCGCCTTACTATTAGGAATCTAGTCGAATTACCAAGTGCTGGCTTAATCCACGGAGGTACCTACTTACTGTAATTGAATAGGATAATGATAATACAACAACCACATTAGAGGGTCGTAAGCGAATTGATAATTGGCGCTTTCGTAGCACGGGCTTCGGTGGAAAACCGATTACTGGGCGTTACCGAGGTTTTGTATTAGCTTTAATGACAGAATCGAGCTCCTTTCATCCATTAAACAGCCATTAAATTTAATGCGTTCGCATCAAGAGTTATTTGCATGGAATTTATTATCCTCCCAATCGCGTTACAACCATACTTTGCCGGGGTAGTTTCTTGCCTCAAAGGCGGCGTTCCCGGTTCATTTCCCGTTTCTTTGGGACCAACAGTCGATTGTACGTTGCCACGGTTGCGGGAAGAAAGGTCCTGCTAAAAGGTTATAATATAAAACGTGTCGAGTATAAATAGTCGAGTAAAAGCGTTCGAGACTTATTATCGGCTCGGATTCCGTGCGTGATTCTTGTATATGCTCGCGAATTGACGGTTAGCTTATAATTCGATCGGATTAAAACTCTATTTCTCAAACGTTCGTGATGTCGGTACGCGCTTACGTGATTGATATGTGGCGAGGGAGTTGCAGTCTTCTCGGAAGTTGGGGGATGTTATACTACGTGAGATTACAAGGATCGACAAACTTGTATTTCCTAGGAATATCGTCGATCGTAGTTGGCAGTAGAAGGGTTAAATTCACTGTTACGTTCGTCGTTGAATACCAACGAGCGGCGTTACAAGGGCTAAATGGAATCGAATCGAGAACGCGTAAAATAATCCACTTTATGCGCGCGCGTTTATACCGGGAAAATTATCGACCCTTTGCTGTAATTAAATTGCTACGGATTCCGGAAGCTAAAGTGTACTATTTCGGTAAACGTTCCGGTGTAATTGGGTTTTTGGAAAGGGTTACAAACCATTGCGATTATTAACGACCGGATAGCGAGAACTGTATGCAAATTTATATCTCGATAGTGCACGAGCGAGCTTAAAAAGTTGTTCTATCGCAGTTCCAATTTCTGGCCTGGTTCCTGTAAAAGTAGACGTCTGCGTAAAATCCGCAGCTCTATTAATAACCCTTTTTAAATGGATAGAACGTGAAAATGAGTAATAAATATAAAATTAGCTTAAAACGTCGGATAATTTTTCATTTTAAAAGCCATTAAAAAAATTCATTCCCTGGATACCAGGATGAACGTTGTTATTCCAGAAATTACCTACTTTCTAACGCTTGATAATAATTTAGCTTTAATTACAGATTTGGAAAGTCGTCCGAGCGGGGCTTTTTGGCGCGAGTTCTGGCACAAACGAGTTTAAATAAATTTTTATTTCCTACGAGGAGCAAACGTTGCTGTCTCATGAATGCCGTGGATCATGACCGATGTTATACCGAATTCCATTTCGAAGTGGAACTTTTTCTCGACGATGATGAATAGCCGACCTCGTGAAAAGAGCAAATTACGAAAAGTTAATTTGACGGCGTGCATCCTTCTCGTTCCTGTTCCGCCAATCGATTAGAGAAATACTGCTCGCAGCAACATTATAACGTATCTTGCACCTCCTACCGACCGAACTTCCATCCACTCCAGTTTCTTCTCACCATTTTTCTTGATCGCTTTCATTTTCCTCCGTCTCGTTCTTCCCATTTTGACGTTCCAAATGGAGGAGATATCGTTCATTTTCCATGTTGCTGGGAAACTTCTTGTTCGCTCACGTGCACGATTTTTTCGAAACAATGAAAAACGCGGATTTGAGATCTCGAACGGTATCGTAACTAAGTAAGCGCTTTTATTAAGTTTCGAAATAAATCGTTCTGACTGACTGTTAAAAAAAAAAGAAAAGCAAAATTGATCTGTGTTTTGTATTTTATGAGAAAAATAGGATTCGTATTCTCGTTAAAATTTCATGAATATTCCGCGTTACATTCGATATCCCTGGCAATATCTCAATTTCATTCCGGTTAAATTATTATGATGTAAATCGCAATATCGTGGAAGAGTTCCATTAAATGTTATAGTATTTGAAAAATAAATCGCACGATCGAGGATTAAATTCATTATTCATCACAGTAAATATGCAATTAACGAAGAAAGTAGCATTTCAAGATTGTTAAACGTCGCGTACCTCTAAAACAATATCTCTGTGGATCTGTGTAAAAATTTGAACTATCAACATCGTGTCGTCGGTTTCGTTTTACATCGGGAGCGTGGTGGCCACTGTTTTGCGTCATAATCGAACGATATTCATATCGCAAAATGGCCACGAGATTTTTCATTTTGTGAAAAGGTACTGGCAGACGTTTAATTTCGTTTTATATGTATCGTTCGTAATCAATCGATCCACATGAGTTGTTGGTTTGCCATACGGCCCCACTTTATCCATGCAACGTATCGGTCATCGAAGTAAATGAACGTATTACGATCGAGTCGCGATAACGATAAATTAATTAGACCGAGTTGCACATGGAAGGACCGCTTCATTCGGGACTGAAAAAAAAAATGCTTTCAAAGTTTAATGATTCTAATTAATTCTGGTGCCAATATTTGCATACTTTACTGCTTGGACTTTATTTCCTTTCTGCAAAAAACGATGCGATACTTGGATCGCAGTCGAGTTCCGCCAGCGCGCGTATGCCAGTGACATTCCCTACGTTTAATCGTACACTGACTTCCGTTCCGCGCAGACGCGGGTCGTAACCTTTTCCCCATCGAATTTACGAGCTTTCGTATGCGATTAATTAACGTTGAAAGCAAACCGAACGGAGAGATAAAGGAATGAAAAGCGGCACAGATGCGTCGGTTAGAAAAAAGAAACGAGCGCGAACGTTCGTAGAAATCGATTCCTACGTGGCTACAATTCTTATCGAGAGACCCTCCGTTAACTTAATTCCCTTAATTCCGGTTGGGTTCCGGAAGTGAGCGATTCCGCGCGCGGTGCGGGTCGAACGGTCGTCGTTCGCGGTTATTGGCCTTCAACAGCGAGCAACTGTGAAGCCTGTTGACTGTCAGCGGTGTACGTCGACGCGATACGATTGGAATTACGATTCTCGCGGTGACAACCACCCTTTCCGACGTTCGATGATGACGTATGATGCGACCCGCCGCGGAGAACAACTTCGCCTATCGATTCGCATCCCAGTTTTCACTTTCCATCCCCTTCCGGATCCTCCGCCGCGCTGGTTCGTGCCGTATCTCTTCCTCGCACACGTCCGCACACATCCCGTCAGCGTGGCTGAATAATTGCGGAGGAAAGGCGATCCTTTGTACTCTGATCGTCGCCTTTGTCGCGATGCTTGTTCCGTCCTCCAACCCGTCGAATCACGGTGCCGTGCACCGCGCTCGTTCTCCGACTTTCGCCGTCTCAATTTCCGGGTCGCCCCCGCGGCTGCATCGAGCTTAATTGTTCCGCGATCCCCGTGCCACGACCGTGTCACTCCCGTGTCGTTATCCGTGACTTACTCCGGTGTATCGCGCGTGCTCGTCCGCCGTTACGATCGGACGCGATCGAAGCGTCCTGTCGGCCGAATGGACACGTTCAAACTTCACGATTTCGTGTTGGTTTTTCGTTATCTGCGAAACTTCGCGAAGAGAGTCCAGACAGAGAGTGCTGTTGCGTTGCGGAATATTATAGGTGTTGTTTTTTGAGAACATTGCTTTCCGGTGGATATGATTCATTAGTCGACGTCAATAGCAGGGTTGCGAAAATGAAAGCGCTCGGAATTAAACTCGCGTTCGTTCTGGTGCCAGCTGATCGACCTAACTACTCTTTCTCTCGTTTCGTTATCACACTCTTGCTTCGCGCAATCACTGTGTCAGGTGTCATCGAAACGTTATCGCTCGTGGTCACTGCTCGTCGCGATTCCTTTCGAGCGTCACGACGCTTCCAGGCGTCTCGTCCACGCGCGTTCACGCGATTGTTCCCGTAGTTTCTCGCGCGGTTCCCGCTTCGGTTCGTCCCAACGTTGTCGCACCCGTACACTTGTTCGTCCGTCCACGCAATTACCATCGACGCACCGACGTGTCGTGGTTTGTTCGCTGTGTCACTGCACCACCGTCCGACTTCCGGTTGCACGTAACGCGCGTACTTTCTTTGAGAGCGCGACGATCTCGCAGCGGAAGTGCATAGTTCACAGTCCGTCCACGCGAACGAGGGCAAGGAGCAGCGTTTCAGGAGGAAACGGTTAGTAAAGCAGCAGACACAGGCAGAGGAGAAGAGAGTAGAGCCTCGGTTGCTTGGCTTGACCACCGTGCTGCATTGCCGCGGGATACTCTCCTGAAACAGAGGACATCACTTAAATTTTCTAAAGGCGCCAATTGCACCAGCGAGTCTGATATCGTCTCGTACGCTACGTACGACCCTATCGAGTTTCGAGCGCAAAGTGCGTCGCGAATATTGGAACAGTCTGTCGGGTACACTTATGTTAAAATATGCAAGGGCACGCACTTGTATTTGGCTGTTTCAAATTGCATGCTACGTACGATCACGTCGAAGTGCGCAAACGTCAGGCCCGACCGTGTCGGCGCTTTACACAGGAGCTCTGTTAATCAGCGCAATGAAGAGGATTCATTAATTAAACGCGTGTGTCGAAGCCAGGGCTTCCGTTTCCTCAACAACGCCCACCCCGCTCCCTTCGTTCGACTTTCCCAGTCTTTGCTTGATGTATTTCAATCAGAAATTGATATCCAATCTTCGCTCTCCCGTTATTAATTGCGGGTTACGCGAATGAAAAACTCCACGATTGCTGGGAAACGCTGGTGATTATTAATTTCCGCCCGCTTTGAGAGCCCGGTAATTATTCGATATAAAAAACTGCTCGTGGCCATCCTTCCGTTCCGATTTGATAACGAACTGGCAAAGAGTTTAATTAACCTCCAACCAAATGCAAATACCTACATTAAACCTCCAGCAGGATTCTGAAATACAATCTACGTCGCTTAACATGATGAAATATCACGCGTGTCTTGAGAGAATTTTTATAGCGACCACACCACCCGAAAGCTGTAATAATTGGAACTGTGCAAGTTCCAAATAAATTTGGAAATTAGTCTAATTTGAATTTGGTGAAAGAAAGTCCTAAATTTCAATTTTTCACTATGTTTACACAGTTGAGGGTATTTTGGCATCCATTTTGAATAGTCGAGGATTAAGTCGAAATTACTCACCATTGAGTACGTGAACGGTGATCGATTTTGGTTGAGCATTACTGGGATTACAAGTATACCGGCCAGAGTCCGACGGTTTCGCCTCCTGCACCAGCAGGAAGCTCTTGGTCGTGTTACCTTTCTCCGTGACCACGGATACGCCGCCCCTGGTCGGGTCGTAGGTGATTATCTGCAACAAAGATCGGAAGAGGGTGCTTTCAGTCGGGTAACACGAAGACCAATGTCGTATCCTTTATACGGTAAGACGAAACGAGAGGGGACGATCGGGGATAATCTTCGTGGCAACTTTCGCCCGCTTTATTCGACGACTGGAATTTGGAATTGTTGCTCGAGGGACGCGGGAGATAAGCTACATTGTGACACCCGTCGCCATTGAGTGATCGTTGCTGCAAGGGTGGAGGGAAAAAGTTCCTCCCCTTCCCGTAGGGGTGATTTATTTACGGAAGTCGCTAATCGAGTCGAAGTTGCAAAGTGCGAACAGCAGGGCACTCCTATCAAATATTTGGATAGGGCTGAGAACGTGGTTCCCCTTTTTCTTTCGAATTATTCGGTAAAAGCTACAGAAAATGGTATTCGAACGCCACGGATCTCTAGTTAGCCTCTTTCCACGCCGCGATAGGGCTGAGAACGTGGTTCCCCTTTTTCTTCCGAATTATTCGGTAAAAGCTACAGAAACTGGTATTCGAACGCCACGGATCTCTAGTTAGCCTCTTTCCACGCCGCATTTTTCTCATTACGAAAGTGGCCCACCCGTCGCACCTTTCCCCTCCGTTTTACAAATTCCAGCTGGCCGTGTCACGGTCCCGCCTATTGTAACATTTCGACGCCCTCTTTCCTGAAGCGTTTGTGCACATAGATTCAGAAAGGGTGACAGGCTGGGCTGTGTGCGCGCCCGAACCGTGCCACGACGCGCACAATCGTCGCGGCCCCGCGAACCTAGTGTTTATCCTGAGCCTGTTCCACTCGACGTTCTTCGCGAGTGTCTCTTTAACAGGGCTGGGGCGAGGGTCGACGTTCGCCACGGCGCTGGCGAGGGGGTTCTTGAAGCGGAGGCCCGGTGTCATCAGAGCCCGAGACGGATTTCTAAATAAATGATACGCAGCTCGAGCCTTCGGTGCTCCGGGTCTTACGTGCCCGTCTTAAGGCCGTCTCTCTTAAGGGAGGACACCCTTTCGCGAAATTTTCTTCGAGCTCGCCTCCGCGGACGTCTTTTTCTCCCCCGCGGCCCGTCGCTCTCATCGTGGAAATTCTCGTAAATAAACGGTAAAAGCGTCTCGAGTGCATGCGCGAGAGTTTTTCATGTTAATGCTCGCGTGACGGCTGCGTCCAAATGGACGCGGAAGATTGTCGCAGTCTTCGAGTGGAACGAAAATGGGTTTACGGCGTAAACATTTTAACAAGTTGTAGCAAATGTTAGCCTTTTTTTTATTAGCCAGTTCGTCACGTGTACACGTACGCGCGTCGTCTGCGCGCGAGAAAAGTATCCCATTCGAGTCGGAGGGCATCAAACGTTTCAGGTTTTAATTCATCGAGCTGAAACGCGGAATGGTAACAGCAAACAGATGAAAAATAAACTATCATAACCAGCGTGGAAAAAGCTTGCGGACGATACATCAATATGTTTTACACTACATACGCACACGTGTGCATATTTTATTTCAACAAATGGTCTGCAAACATCGCACGCGTATCAACGAACGCCGCGCAATATTTTCTATCACACTTCAATATTATATCTTATTGATATCAGGGACATCTGCGAATCAAAATACATACATAAATCTACAATAAGTACTAGAGAGATAGACAAAAATAGAATCAAATTTTATTAAAAGTGACACGCGATTCATTTTCTTAGTTTCACGCTCGTCGTGGATCACGATGAATCGGATGAGAAAGTTGTTATCTGCCAGCTCGATAAGCCCGGCTCTATTCCTTCCGTTTTCTGTTATCTAGTTCGCGATATAACCCAGAATAATATGCGAAACTTTCACTGGAAAGTACACGGTTAATCTGGGCTTCGTGTACGATGGGCTAATAACGGCTACGCACACGTTCCGCGTTCTCCGCGTTCGTATTCGACGCGATCCCGACGCACACTCGCCTGAACTTTTCCACCGGCAAAAAATTGAAATTTCGCGATTCTCGTCTGGATTGTGACACGTCGAAGTCCCTCGTTACAATCCACCGACCATTTTCATACGTACCGCACGATTACTTTTTGATCCTGCCATTTAACGTGTTGCGTTATTCACGTTTCATTGAATGGCTCCACTTTTCCTACGATTTTTTAACGCGTACACATCCATTCGAAAGTTATACCAGGACACTTAGGACTAATCGTAAAAAGCGACTGCGAGAGAAGCAGAATTCGAGAAACAAAATAAGATTTTAGAATCTGCAGAATCGCTGCTCTCTTCGAACTTCCAAAATTCCTCTCATTCGAGAAATATCGCCACGAAGCGGGAAGTGTGAAAAAAATTCCCCCTAAAAAGGGTGACAAACTCGCTCGAACACTCGAACAACGTCCACCTGTTCAACAATGCGAGGAATCTTCCTTGCTTCCCCTCCTGAAATGATCCTTCAGCATTTTTCCCCCCTGGTCGCGAGAAAATATCATTTCGAATTCAGTTGCGCGAAAAATGGAACAGCGGAGACTTCGAAAGGGCGCTCTCGAGATCGTTTCCCAGGGACGAAATAAAGGCGACGCTCGAAAACTGACGGGGGTTCGCGCGGTACCGTGGAATCAGAATTTGATCGTCTCACGATCGCGAGCCACCAGATTTCCGCGATCTTTATTCGATGCCAGCGAGGGGGCGAGGGTGCACGACGCGGCTCAACGAACTAGATAATTTCGGTGCATCGCGGGGTTCGTAATTCGGGGAAGTTTTAAGCGCGTGTCGAGCGGGAGTTCGCGTGACCCAGAGAAGAGAAAATGGAAATGGAAGGAAGCCGTAGCGGAGGTCCTCGTCAGGTTCATTACGCGTTCACAGGAGAAATCGGCGTCCCACGAGAATCCTTGAACGACTCGATGGAACATCTTGGACTCAATGGTCCATCGGAATGGTTTCCACCCAGCGCGTTACCATTTTTGTCTTATCAGTCTTTCTCTTGTGGCACGATAACGACTCCCTTGTCCCGCGACTCTCCCCTCTCCTCTTTCTACAGGATTGGTGACACGCAGAAGTCATTTTTCAGTTTATAAATGCAAATACCATATACGATGTTTAGCGAGTGTTAATCGAATACTCAAGATCTGATGTTGCAAGAAAAATAAGAGTATCTATGTGAAACGATGTCGAAGTTTGCAGTAGGGTTGAAACGGTGAATTCTGATCCACCCTGTATATCTACATTTCTCCCTCGACTCACCTCGACTCACCTCGACTCCCTTAGCTTCTCGCAAGCGCGCCTTTTTCTACTTCATTGTCCCTGTCTGATCTTAATTTATCTGCTTCATTAAAATCGATAGCCTTTCAGCTTTGATTGAATCCTTCCTGATCACTCGAACGGTTCTCTTTATTACGCGAAATCGCTGTAGAGTCTTGGAGACCGCGCTACTTCGGGTTCAATTTATCGTGATGGATACTACGCGCGGAATTAACGTTACTTCTTCGAGTAACGACGAATGAACGAGTAATGTTTTCATTCATTACATCGTCATTTCAGTTTTCTTCAAAATGGAATTTCCAAGCATTTCATTGCTGGACGTTCTTATCGTTAGACGAAATTTATTAGCAAACTCTATTACGTATGTAAATCGAATGTACTCCCAGGTGTAAAACTAGGAGTGGTTTCCTTATCTTGGCTCGCGTTTCCCTCGTGCAAGTTCCATTTTCAACAAAACATATTTTCCAATTCGTTCCTTTGTCCAATTGTTTCCCCATTTGTTGGGGCCAAACAGATATAGCCGTTCGCTGTTGCAACCGCGAGATTGCCTTTTATTTCGCGATTTCTGGCCGCCCCTGGTCGATTCGTTGGAGAATAAAGGTCGAATAAAAAAAAAAAAAAAAAAAAAAAGAAAATATAGTGTTTCCGAAAAACGTGATTCCCAGTAATACGGTTATCGATACATAAAATTCTTGTTAGCGTTATTGTGCCAGTATTCCGATAACGTTCTCGTCTTTCGACTGGTAAACTGCTGAATTGAAAAACGGGAAGGAAAAACGTGTAACATCCGAGTTAATAATTTCAGCGCGACGCCAAGGAAATTTAATCCGAAATTGTGCCTCAACGGCGGCACGTTGTTCTAAACTTTCCTGCGCTTAAATGGTCGATCGCGCTTTAATGAGGTATCGGACACACCGCTCGCATAATGCCAATAACGCCGCGCGACGTTACGAAAGCAATGTTTACCGAAGCGGACACGTGTCGCGTCTGTGAGATCGAGGTTCCTTTTCTCGCGCCTCAAAGGAAGTATCGATCGATGCTGCAGTCGTTACGAAACGTTACAAAACGTTACAAAACGTCTTAATTCGACCTTAATTATTCGCAGCAACTCGCGAGAGCCTCGATCGCAGGAAAATCGCGTCGACGACGACGCTGTATTCGCGAGGGTCGTTATTTTCATCGTTTCATTTTCATCAACCCCCAGCGAAGTCGTCGCATTCGTGGAACATCACGCGGTGGTAATAACTCGCTTCGCCGTGGCTCTTATTTCGCTGGAGAAAGGACGAAATTGGTGTAACATCGTCAGGGGTTGAAAAAAGTCGATGAAACGTGTCCGGCTCTATTCGCGGCGGTCAATGCTGGGAAATGGCGAGCTTTTCGCGGCTGGTCACGCGCGAAGGTAACGCGCATTTTCAACCACCCCCTCCGCGTCCCTCGAGGACCGGTTCCCGCAGCTTTTTGCAGACACCCGAGCCTGAAATTGTATCCGACAGGTAAACAGTTGTAAATAAAGCCGGCTGTTGCCGGCAACGCCGCGTCCGCTGCGCGAAAGGATATTTTCATTCGTGTTGGTGCGTGTGAGGTGCAAATAAGGTTCCTTTGAAAGCGCGCTGTCGTAGAACAAATATTCCCCCATTCTTTTCTTTTCCATTCCCCGTTTGCCTTCGTTTTTTCCTCCCTCTGTTTCGTAAATAAGTGTTGGTGGAAGACAAAAAGGAAACATTTAGCAAGCCTGAAGGGTTGTTACACTCGTCGACGTTCTTTGTGTACGCTGCCAAGAAATCTCTCTCTCTCTCTCTACGGATTGTACCTAGGCTACCTTATGGCAGTAACTGGACACTGTTTTCGAGAAGACGCGCTCTCATTACGAAATTATGCATGTAGCAATGAAAGAGCGAAACGGAAGGAGCGCGTGCACGGTCCTCCAGCGGAGGGTGAAATTAAAAATAAGTTCAGAGCGCCCCGTTGCGCGGATCCTTCGTGAATATTCATGCTATCCGAGTGGAATCTTGGAAAGCAAGCGCGATATGTTGTTAAACGCAGATAAAGCCTGCATTACAGGCGGATACGGGAAGTTTCGGATGCCCTAAAACCCGTTGATAAAAGTTGCCGGTAGTCGGAATCGAAGGGTGGCGAACTTTCACTGCGTCGGATTAAGTTCCGCGAAGTTCGTCGCAGCGGAACTTAAGCGATTAACCAAAATCGATTACGACCAGGGGAAAGTTTGTATTACTTCGTCGACCGTTCGGTACACGCAATCGTCGCAGTCGTTTGGCATTCGTTGGAATCGTCTGGCTTGTAATTACGTGTCTGGAACACGTTCCACTGTTTCAGTCCCGCATTGTTCGGCAGAACAACGAAGTTACACATCGTTAAAGGGGATTCTCGTCAGGTGCAATTTGTATTTTGTAAAAAAATCATTGGAGAAAAATCTGAACGAAAAAGAAACGAACTGCGGCAAAAACAAAACGCACCGCCTTTAAAGTTCAGTCACGTGCAACCTCATGGTTTACACATACTCGTTATAAATAAATTTCCTATAAAGATTGCACGTAGATACTCGTGCTCGTGAGCTCTCGTCAGGAGTCGAGGGAAAATGAATTTCCATGGAACGACCGAAAGTATCGGGAAAAAGGTACGCGTACAAGGATTAAATCGCGTTGACTGGAATCATTTCTCCGTGTGCTTCGTTGCGAACGAATGAGAGCTACATGTCCAGTGACCGCGCTTTTATTTTTGCCGTCGCAATACCGTGGAAACCGATTTGGCAACGCCTGTGCCTTGCTCTTTTGGCAATCTTCCACGATCGCCACATAAATAAGACGCGATACCGTATCTCGTATAACAATTCCTTAATAGGATTTCATTCAGGTAAACCGATTGGAACGATCGAATCGAATCAATTGGTATGTACATCCCGCGGTAATAACAGTTGCTACCAATTCGCAGATCGTAAACATGTTTGCTCGTATCGTTATTTGTACTATCGTAATATTGATTTCGATTTCGAGTAGGCGATTTGCGCTGCATTTACGTACGCCTGGAATACACGGAAGTTACGTGCAACGGCGAAACAATCGGCAATTTAAATATTGGTGGAAAAATGGTAGGGAAAATAAAATATTTGACGATCAACCTAAACAGTCAGCTGTTTATGCTAACGAAGTGTAACCAGACGAATCGGCAAACACGCTTCCATGCAGCACGTGGGCAAACACGAAATTTGAAGCGGAAAAACAAGTCGATTTCCGTGTCCTTTGGTCAATACAATCTTCTTCAACCTTTTTACAGACTGCACGAACGCTCCCAGGAAGATTCAAGCGCGCCGTTTCGCAAACAATGCAATTCGTGCTGCTCTCTCGTCAACACAGAAATGGAAAACAACATTCTTCCCTTCTGCTTAATTTATTTTACGGGCACCGTATAAAGGAAGTGTACGGCGGTTTTTCACTGCGCGTCCTATTTCCTCGCGCGACTTTATCCGAGGAACGAATTACGCCCGCGCGTGCAAATCGGATCCTCGACGTGGACGAGGACCGATCCGCAGTCGCCACGTCGGTACCGGTGCGAAACGTGTACCTGGCCAGCAGCACGTGGCCGGGACAGAGAGGACGCTGTCTCGAAATTCAATCGAAATCAAAGGGAGCGAAGTTTATTGGAGCGCAAGGGGAGACCCCTGCGAGCTCCGTGAATTCCTTGTGGCCAGAAGATATTTCGCCGCGCGGATCGATCGATCCATCGACCTTATCATCGAAGGATTGCAATTTCGTCTGGTTACCAACCCTTGGGACGCCTCGAGAAGCCCCTCTCCGCGCCCCTGCCCCTTGCCTTATCGGTTTGCACCCCAGCGCGACGAGTTACGAAACTTTCCCCGATGCGTTTTCCCGTGAAACTTCACCCCATTTCTCTCTGTCGTATGGTGAGGCATTGCATTCGATCGAAATCGTGACTTAGACGGGCGGTGTTCTTGCTTTTTCTCGTCCTGTTTTGGTCTCGCGGGATTTATGGACTCCGTATCCGAAGGAACGCGGACGTTGGAGGTGGTAGTTGGGCGACACGAGGGTAATTTTGTCGTTTTAGATCACGTTGAGGTCTGGATTCTTGGATTTCGATGTAGACACAGGGGGTTGGGGTTAATTTACGGTTTTTCTATTTCTAGCGTTCTGCGAGGTGTACTTTATTGTCAGGTCAGTGCGAGTTGACAGGCTAGAGACAACGAACCGTCACGCCACGTCACTTTGTTTTATGGAAGATTGTAAATTCTCGAGGCTCCTTGGTCTCGTTTGAATTACGAGCACGGTCAAGTAGGGTTCAGCTGGCCAATGGCGCGCTACATGCGTTGACCTGATTCCCTGGAAGCGGACGCCACGGTTGTACAGTCTTCTATAAAACGAAATGCCTCGCAGGATCGTTGTTTCAACGAAGGATCTCACGCAATGAACATAACAAATTTATATACGTATATTGGAGAAATATTTATCAAATATTCATTATATATCTTTTACCTTCATCCGCACGCGATAGACCGTTTGATACAGATGACAAATGGCAAGAGAAGTCTTGCACGAGAGCAAACAGATAACTACTAACTACACAGGTCTAGACAATTAAATTTTCCATAAAGGAATAAATACGATGTACTTGACAAAAACGAAAAGTTTCCTCTCTCAAATATATAGCACAGGAATACGAAAAGTTCACCTTCTGCATAGAATACCAGGGTACATTTTATATTGTTTGCTATCTCTTCGCCGGAAGTTCATTTTAATTGTTCTACTCCATTATCTTCGTAGTATTCATAGTTTCGTGCAAGTAAGAGACAGTAATGCAGTAGCTTCTCAGGCGTTTCGTCTAACAATAAGGCACTTTGAAATTGTAAAAGTACACAGCCGAATTCGCTGGTACCATTCCCAGTCATGATACATAAAATCGGGGGACGGATTCAGGGGAAATTATCCACAACCATTCGTTCGCGATACGGGCATGCTGGTACTCGAAAGCTCCGCGATCTTACCTCCAGTCCTTAATTACTTAACTTATCTAGATTTAATTACAAAATTCCACTTTAGCCGCCATTTATACCGAACACCCTATTCCATGTCTCCTCTTATCTTAACTTCTTTCCAAAACTAATATTAGGTTCATTTTAGGAACCGTATCGTCCCGTTCGAATTTAAACTTCCCCGATATTCTTATGAAATGCGTATGCTTATCTTTGCAATACCTTTCCTTTAAAAGCCTGCGATATTTTGCGTAAAACCGAACGAGCGTAAAACTAACTAGAAAATTATGTTATTGTTTTATTTATTAAATCTCTGAGATGAAACTGTACAACTCTGAAACGTAACCCAGCACCAACTCCAAACAAGTGCCCTCTGCTTCTCACTTCCGAACAATTCATCAAGCAGAAAGCTCTGAGAGCACTCGTAGACATACTTTATTAAGCTCGTTAATATCTACCGGGTTATTTCTGGGAATTTCGGTAAATACGAGCGAGCTTTGTTAGAATTAACGTCGGATCTTCCTATCGGTTCCCGCATTATTTTGGTCCCCATTGTCTCATGAACAATTCCAGGTTGTTTGGGCTGCGTGCATTAGTCACGTGCCGTGGAATTCATCTTGCGGCTCGCTGGGCCTGTTCCTAGCCGCGCAACGATGGTCCCAAGGCCGTTGGTCAGACTTAACGCGCTTAATGGTGTCCCCCTTGCGCCATTATCAGTCGCGGCAATTTCGCGGCCACCAACGTCACGATTATCAAAATTTATCGGTGCTTCGTTTGCACCGACGCCTCAGACTGTTCTTTCAACTCGTTTAATCGATAACAGACCGCAGAAGTTAAGAGTTGATCGTCGTTTGTGCTTACGGCGACATTGCGTGATTTATGGTAAATTCGAGCCACATAACTTTGGTCCAGGAGCATTCATTCAAAAGTTCAATCGTTAACCGGATATTACCATCGTGATTATGAAAAATAATCAAATTATAAATGAACCGACCGAATATCTCCAATTACAGAATTCCCGTCAACTTCTGAAACTCGCGTCCGCCGTCCATTTATACTCGCGATATGAGCGTATTTGCGTTCGAGTCGGTAGAAGTTGGTGAACGAGTTAACGGGGGGGAAAAAAAGTCGTATGGGAGCGAAGTAATCCGGGACGAGAGACGGATTTCAGATGACGTCGAAAATTTCGAAGTAACTTCATTAAAGCGGAAGCCTGGGTTTCGCTCCGCGCGCTGGCGAGTTCCGAGGGATGTTTTCGTAACGATGATCAGTGCCGTCATCAATTCAGATGTTTATTTAGGAAGCAGCTTTCCCTGGTCCAGCTTCCCTTTGTTTTTCGAGCGTAAATTACGATAAGAAGGAGCTACTTACGGCGTCGTTGTGATTCCAAAAAATGTACGCCGGTGGTTCTGGACTTAGGAGGACTACGCACGTCAGGTTGATCGTGCTGCCTCGATTGATGTATAGGTCTGGCGCACCCAGGATTTCGGTTTTTGGTTCTGAAAAATAAAATGGTTCGATCAGTTGCCGATTATTATAATCTTGCGACTACATTTTGATTATTCTTCCGACTCGAAGCGAGCTTTCTAACGTAGAGCGACGTGCGGACTTTCTTCCACCGATGAAAGAAGCGAGCAACAACCAGGTCGACCTTAAGGAAAGGATATTTTCCCAACGCTTTACAATATGTAGCTGAATTACAATATTTCACCGGGCAAGCGTCGAACCTTCCCAGCTGAGCGATAATGGTCCCCATAGGCGGTGAATAATCGTTCCCTGGCTGTATTTATCATGTCGAAAAATGCCAGCGACGCGGACGCGGCGGTATTTATAGTCGATTCGGTCCGGCGATCTGTTCCGTGTGTCCTTTTCACGTAACCGAAGAGAGAGCGATGCGGTTGACCTGGCCCCTGCGCGCCACGGTTCAAAGGAGCACTTTGAGCCAGCTCGTACAGAGTACACCCGTTGTCGCGCGCGCGCTGCGTCAAAGTGAAAAAGAGACACGGAAAGAGTGGAGGATCGCGTGGACCGAGAGGAAGCGCGACGAAGAGCGTGTACACGGTCAGCGAGTGTCGGAAAGTGGAGGGAAAGAGAACGATCGAGGAAGGAAGAAAGGGTGGTTAGGCAGCGCGAGCGTGGTTGTTGGCGAAAGCGGGCGGAAAGGAGAGTCGAACAGAGACGCGGAGGGAGAAAGCGTTTTGGCCGGAGCGGACGAATATGCACGGTCGTGTTGGAGCGATGCGTGTACGTGTATGTCACTGAACGGAGGAAGACAGGGGTTGGAAACGAGAGAGGTCACTCGATGTAGATCGATGCGAATATTTTCCGGACGGCCTCCTCGACGAGGATTGACCGAAATAACCGGGCGTAGTACTTTACTGCTTTGTGCAGCAGATGATGCCAGAGACGACGGTTGCGTCCCTGGCTGTAACCTTTCGGCCTGCTTTCTTGTCTCGACTAGTTGCTCGGTGTAGTGTCACGTTGACACTCTTTTGAATGCTTTCCGTTCTTTATCTTTGTCCCGTTGCTTTCGTACACGTAAGTAGTACACAAGTGGGGCAACGGAATCCGTGTTATGCGCGTCACACGGAAGTACACATCGCCGAAAGATGCGAGTGTTTCAAGTCTTTCACTGTCCATAGAAAATTGCGCGTGGAAGATCCTTTCTGAGGATCTCGGATCATTCGAACGAATGTAATGCGCGAATCGATTGTGGAAGCATGTAGAAAATGCACGGAAAGTGCGGAATGTAGGTGCGCAAACTAGAGAGGAACGTTTCGAACACGTACACATTGCCACTTAAACAAACATAAAATTTCAACGTCTCGTTTCTATCCCGTTCAATTCCCAGAATCACCTACAGACCTCGTTTCCGAACCCTTTCGACCGTGCGCAATTATTCCAGCCACCAGTCTGGAATTTCTCAGTTATCCTTCATTATCGAGGATACGGCCAGACCCGAAAAGGGATTAAAAAGGAAGGAAAGGCGGAAGGAAAAAAAGAATGAATTGGCAGATGAAGATTTTCTCCGCTTTACCGTTCCCTCCGTCTGTTTCTCGCTGACCGATTCTCACTCTCGTTCGCTTCGCTTGATTCGCGTCCCATTTCGGTTACAGATACCCGCCCCTCCCCGCCATTTTTGCTCGTTCTTCTCTCCACGATCGCTTCATCGTGGCCGTGGCAAAAACTAGCCACGTATACGGATCGATCGATATCGACGAATATACGCGAAACGCTTTAACGTGGGTTAACCGCAGATGAAAACCGAAACGGGCGAGTTGTGCCGCGCGGACCGAAAATCACGTATCCGGCCCTCGAATGCGATTTCAGCCGCGCGCTTCGCGAAAGGTGTATCCGCGCCCTTCAGATTCTAATTAGCGGCTCCGAGTCGAGCTTCCTCCGTACGTACGAACGGGTCGTCGGACCCTGCTGTGAACGTGTTCGAAACGACGGACATCGCGGAAGTTATCGGCACATCGCGAGTTTTTCAAAGGATTTTGAGCAAGCTTTTAGCTTCTCGTTATTCATTGGAATTCATTAGGTTCTCGGGACATTTTTATCGATCTCTCCGTTCGATTTTTCGCGTTCGAATTAGTTTATACTCCGAAGTCTGTATTTAAGCGTTTCATTACTTCGACCATGCAAGCGTATGCGAGGGTATCGAAATTTTTGGGCGACAGTATATTCATGTAAATCAATTCGACGTGGAGAGGAGAGGAGGAAAGGTCGTCGACAATGGAATACCAATGGCGTTCGATCAATCTATCATCGTACCTATATCACTGATCCCTGAACGCTTTTGTACTTAGAGGTACTATTTGTCGAGGAGTCCACAAAGCGCACTTGAGTGGTTCGTTGTTGACACTCGACCTAAATAAAGCACCGTTTACAATGACGTCGATACCTATACCTATCCTCGACGCGAACACGCTACCCTGGTTGTCGCATGGAAAAGACTGGACGCGGATCTCGACAGAAATGGAATCATGAGGGTAGAAGAAAGGAGGAAGAGAGAGGGAGAGAGAGAGAGAGTCGTGGTGATTGACGATTGTACAGCGGACCGAACCGTAAATTGCGTTAGGCAATTCTCTGACTATGTACCTGGTCTGTCCCGAATACAACCGGTCGATGGGAATAGAGAATGATTTCGGGCGAAATAGAAACTCGTAGTCGCGCGCCATTGGAAAGTAAATGACATTGGGGAGTATTATAACGCTCGATGGAAAAGGAGACCAGTCTGATGAGACAGTCTCAATGAATTACACTTTCTCTAAAATAGAAAAACATTTCATTTAATAGACGATCGAACAGTTTTACGAAGTGCTGTGTGCGCGGTGCAACGATAGCGAAAGGATCGTATCTTCTAAACAGCTCTTGAAAATTGTGCTTCGATTCGGTGAAAGTGGGTCGACAAGATTTCTCTTCCTCTTCTTCTTCTTCTTCTTTCAACCCCTCGAGGGTGGATAACGGGATCGTGGTCGGGACAAAAACATCGGATGCAAATTGCTGTTCTTCTCTTCCCGTTTCCATCCCCCGACTCGAGTGGCATCGCTAAACCGACAAATCAGTTCGCATAGCGGCGAGTTTACATTCGAGAATTGCGAACGTTCGTCTGACGGTCGCGTGCACCGCACGTGAATGGTTCGAACAGCCTCGAAAAGAACGACTCCTCGTCGCTCGGTTGGCTGCGGCGCGTACGGAATGTAAACCGGACCGTTTTCTGGCCTTTCCGTTCGCGGCTTTGACAAAGCGATCGAACGGCGGGGAACTTTGGCAATTTTTGTCGCGATCCGCGTCGATGCCCGCTGTAATTTGCATTCGTTCTTATCGATGAACGCCTTCGATGTTATCGACAGAGGGGTGGCCCGATCGGGTGTATCGGATCGGAGCGGAATGAAATAACTGGTCGAGAAATCCATGTGTTTTCTATAAATTCCGAAAAACTCGCGCACGGACGGTCACGCGAATATCGATGAAATATTGGCGTGCAAATATTTTATAATCTTTTTATACGCTGCGTTTGAAAATACGGGACTTTCAATAAATCTCGATTAATATTTATATTTAGCCGTGACGTTTATTAATCTTCAATATGTGCTTATTCAATAACTTCCTTTAATTTATTTCCCGTGTTAACCAATCAGTTCTGAACGGCTCTCGAATTGTAAACGTTTAAAGTTTTGAATCGCGCAATGTCTACCAGTTATTGCTAATAAAAACTTGAACGTTTTTTGTACGTCTTAGATAATTCTTTATTTAATTCTGAAGATAAATAACGATTCGTCGTCCTTGTCTGTTTCAGTGGTTTCACGTAAGAACGAGCAATTCCATTTGGCGAAAAGTATTACGAAGCGAACGATGTTTAACTCCGGTAAATATTATGATTTCAAACCGGACCAACTTTTCGGCTCGCCTGGCGCGCTTTGAAGCGGATAAGATGCCTTAAAGGAAGAATAGCCGCGTGTAGAGGCAGATCTCGCTTGGTATTGGTCCTCGCGCGAGTCGTATATGAAAGAGGGTAGTTTCGAGCCATCGGCTGGTACGCAAGAGCCACCATCGCCTTCCAGAGAGCGACCAAAGAACTTTCTTAATTTTTCTGTCCCTCCTCGGCAACTTTTCTCGTTGACGCGTCTCATTTGCATTGTGTCGGTTGCGCTTTGCTTGTTTGTCATCGAGAACAACGGCTGCGAGCCGAGCTAAGTCGAGGATTAATGGTGGCAAAATTGAAACGCGGATGTGCACGCTTCGAATGTGACAGAGGTATCTCCTGCCGTCTCGCAGATACATTAAACGAGAATACGGACTCAGATTCACGGCGAAGGACACGTTAAACCATTCTTTAACGTATCGCGCGACGTTGATCGTACCTGTCTCCCGTAGATTACAGCGCAGCCATCAAGCTTGTCGTCGCTGCTCCTTGAAGGATTTTAAAACCGGTCGTTCGCGTCCAAAATTGTTCGCAGTAAAATTCGACAGCCGTGAGCGCTTTTACTGTCACTCTAAACAACGATGGGGCGCTAAACTGCGAAGCCTGCGAGATGAACGATAAATTGACGCGCCAATAGAACGGCGAATGGTGTCGTTCTGCAAGCTCGCGCAGTTTTTGTCGGCGAGCCGTCCCGTTTAGTCGATTTGTCAAACTCGTTGGGGTCTGTGACGTCATTTGGCGGTCGTGGTTGCTTAAATACGCGTCAATCAGCGTTTTCGTTTCGCACTCGTTTCGTGTATCGTCCAACGAGGCGCGTACGTGCTTTTTAGCGCTATTAAATTGGTGTCGATTCTGGATTCACATTTCCCGGGAAATTGCTCGCGATTGTCACGCATTTTCAACAACGCAAGTGTATTCTTTCGACGCGATCAAACTGGCACGTTCCCGATGACAATAATTTCTTCGCGTGGAAATCTGGTTTTACATCCCTCGCAAAATTTATCGCGAATGTCGTGCGCTCGATTACCGTACGTTTCTCCCCTCCTCTCGCGTTTCAATTCCGAAAACACGAGAGCAAGCTGGGAATCCTGAGCTGAACAACTTTGATCTTGATATTAACTTTATTCGTCTCAGGCTCCTCCTCCGCTATATTGTAAAAACGTTTCGCTTAGGAAAATATTTGCTCGAGTTTTTCGACCACCGCCGGGCAAAAAGTCTCCCTCCTCGACGGTGGAGCTCGCACACGCTCGCACGGCTCCGCGCAAGGGATCTGTTTTACATTTCGCGTGTGAGTTTTGCGTCGAAAAGCAACGCTGGAACGATTTCGGTGGTTGTGTCCGCGCGCGCGTGTGCACGCGGGCAGAACGCGTGGTTTCAGAGACGCGGAGTGAATGGGTGATTAACGTGGATGTCAAGGGAACTTGATACTGTTAAGTCGCAGGGTGCGAACTGTTGGACCTGTCTTTCGACGAACATATTGTTAACTAACGATGCACCTTTTCTTTCTTGTCTCGCGTGGCTTTGTTGAAGTCGCGAGATTCTAAATACCATCCTACATGGAACGCGTGTTCCGTTAACGACATTATTCATCGAACTTACGGTCCACCAGCATCGACTGTCGCTCCTTTCGACGCGAGGGCAATGTTTCGAATAAAATATAATCCAATCATACAGCGACATCAAGTATTGTATTATCGGAGAATCACTCTTCAGCACCGTCAATCGTTCATTCGTTAATCTCTCGTACATTTCCCCAAATAACGCAAGAAAGAGCTAACGAATTATCGCAACGTAATCCAAAGCTGGCCAATAAATCTGAGATCGCCTTCTGTTCCATCAGCGTATCACACACTCTATTTAGCCTATTTAGCCGGGGTTATCGATTATCAGAAAATTCACTTATCCGACGGGAGGGCCGATCTCCAACCCCGTTTCCGATAATCGCCGTATTTCGATGTACAATTCCACGGGCGGAAGTACCGAGGGCGGGGAGAATCCCCTCCGATATACACCGTGAGAGCCCAGACACGAGATCACCCGTCGCTTCACGTTCGAAAGGCGATTTGCCTCCCGCCAGCTCGGCTTGGTTCGAGCGTCCGCGCTTTCAAGGCGGCGGCTCTCTTCATGGTCGACAGTTTTTCGCTCGAGCGGCCAGAATTTTCAGCGCGGAGAAGCACGTCCCAGGCGCTCCGCGAAGCGCGAACGACCGCGTCGAAACGAAGCTCTATCGTCGCGCCGATATTTTCGAGCTTGGGCTGGTCGGGGGTTGACGAGGCTCACTGAGAACGCTCGATGAAAATAACTCTTGGCTGCACGGTTTACTCTGTCTTATCAGATCCTATCAAATGGTACGTAGATCGTTGTTCCAAGAGATTTAAGAGAGCGACGTATCGCGAAATTTAAGAATGAACGGGGATGCGAGGGGATGAAACGCACGAAGAATCTTTATTTATTCCCGTTAGACGTGATTCAACAATTGTTTCGAATGACTCGTATTTATGGACAGCCTCTGCAACGCGATAAAAATTGGTCCACCAAGAAAATCCCCATTACCTGTGTTTCGTCGCACGAAAGTGTCGGAACGAGTACAGGGAAGAATAACATGGCCGCGTGGACGCCTCCGCGAGCCATAAAGCAGCGTGTGTCCAGGTGTTCGAAAAGAGCGTCGAGGATATCGCCGGCGAACAAAAGTTCCGGACACCGTCGAGCGTATGATTCTAAAAATGAACTTTCACCGCGCCCTGCCGTTGGAAAATATTCCGGAACGGCGATGGCCGCCCTAAATTCCGCTATAAGGCCGCTGGCACGTGATAACGTCTACTGCGAAAGTTAACGTTCGCCATTTGCCGCTAAAAGCCCGGCCATCAGTTTCCTCCGGCTCGTCGTTACTCTACCACCCTATGCTTAACCCTCTTCTTCTCTTTTTTCTCTCGTCCGTTACACGTCTCCGTGTTCTCGCGCGCTCCTTTCTCTCGCTCGTAGCTTTTTCCTCTTCCGCCCTCCGCCGCGCCATACGCGACGTCCACGGGGCGAGCGTTGTACATTTTGACCTGCGAGAGGAACCGTGACCCCGAGCTCGCCGTAAAACCTGTAAGTTTCTCGTCGAACGGTGGCCCACCCCCCAGTTCACGCTGACCATCGAACGGAACCTGGGACCGAGTCCTTTGACCTTCGATCAGCGTTTCGGAGAAGGAAAAGTAAATTGGTCCGTTTGGGCAGAGGGGTTAAATTGGGAGGGATGGTTGGTCGGGACGATGGCACGTTTGGCGTGTGCGCGCGATTTGGGATGTTTAAAAAGCAACGTGGGGTGTATTTGTTGTTTTTGCAGAGGAACAAATTTTTTGGTTCGAGGAACAGTGAGTGCCCTCTCTTATTTTCGCATAAAGCGGAGGAACGCTCGAAACGTATACGATAGAAAATATATTTGTATTCATTATTTTCGTGCGTGTCCGATATTTCCCCTGAAACCGTGAGCATTGTAGGGGATGCGAAGGAAAGTGGTAGAGGATGGTACAGGCGGGGTTCTCCTTTTTTAGAATCCCCTATGCAGCGTGGATGGATATATTTCAGGAAATTGAAATTTGCTCGGTCTGCTTTTATCGAATCAGGAGATTGAACGTAACCTCGATTTTGAACGGGCACAATACGTAATCCTGGCTGAAAAATATGGGGAGGCGATCGCGTCCCATCGAAATATTCTTCGTAAGACGTGTCCCTCCGTAGGCGAACAACTTTCACGTAAACAAACGCTGTAGCGCGATCAATCGCTCTTCGATGTATACGCGGTCCCGGAAAACTGGAAATTTCCGCTAAGATACGACAAGAGAGCACTTCCGTAATTTACATGTTCCTTTAATTTCCGTCGGCTATCAAAGCGGTCGGAAAATCGGACAATTTCATCGATCGTCCCGCTACCCCTTTTGAACGAGGAGGACTCTCGTCGAGACGGTAATTTCAGTCCCAGATTGAAACGAGGCACGATTTATTAAAATTATTGCAGCCTCGAGTAATGTTCGCGATGAATCACCAAGTGGCTACAAACGGAGCGTTCGCTTCAGAGCCCGAGTGCCTTCACCTCAAAGCTTTCAGCGTAATTTTCGCGTAGAATTTTTCTTCACCCTCCTCTGAAACGAACTGAATGTTATATACGCGTACAGACGCAGAAGTTGTCGTTATTTATATTAAGGCGGGAGATAAACTTTTTCAGCGTCGTTCATGAGTCTCTCCGAGGGTGGCGGAGAGATGTCCTCGCGACCAATAGACGCGGCGTTGCAAATAGAGGAGGGCGAGGTGAAGCGGGAAGAGTTATACAGACGTGAGCATTGTCTGCGCGATACACGGGACGAGTTCAATCAAAAGTGAACGAAAAAGAAACGGCTGTATTGTTGGTTCGCTGGCGCGCAGTCTTTCCCCAGTTTTTAAAACGACGACCGCTCTTTGAGCGGCCTCGACGACACGTATAGAGAGACCAGGCGCTCCTGTCCTAAAATCCCCAAAGGGCATTTACGTGGGTGCATACCTAATCAGAGAGACGTCCTGCGGAATGCCTGAAAGGCTGGTGCCTCGTGATTCTTCCCATCTCGTGCCAAGACATTCGTGCACCTTTGTTAGACGCTCTCCTAAAGGACAGCCCGGAAACTGTCGTCCCGCGATGGTATTCGCTGCGGACCCCTCGCAATTCACTGCGAGACGTACTCGTTTCTATTTACGCACGTGAACTGGTTCTCGCGGCGTTGGTCGAAAGTTGGTCTTTCGAACAGAAAATTGATGCCCCCGTAATTCACAGCATCGGAGAATCGACGTCCGCTTTAATGGATTTTAGTTGGATCGCTCCTAGTTATCGCAACGCGCACCGCTATGAATTTACATTTGTCTGTTCCTCGGGAACGTATGCGCTTCGTGAGGTATGTTCGTTTATCGATGTAATTGGAGGAGCTGTTTGGGCAATTAACCACGCAGTAGGTAATGTGTGATTTGTGGCAATAAGATACCGCGGCAATGCACCAGGGATCGTTTGTAACGATTCATTTAACTGTATGCAGTATCGGACCGCGGAGCAAAGTGGTCGACACGCGCGTTGTCGGTTGGAATTGCTTAATTGGACGGTGTCCTCTTTGTCGATGTAAAACTGACGGGACAAGCAGCGGTGAAATTTTCACCGTGATAGATCGCGATCCGATTTAACCAGACTTAGTCGACTGGTTCCATCCGAAACCACCGCTGGTACCCTCCGTGAAATCCGCAACAATGGACGGAAGATGTTATTATGCGAATTTTCATTCCATTCAAAGTCGTTCACCGGTTCGCCGTCAGTCAACATCGTTCACGCGAGCAGGAATAATGCACGAGTTAAAAGGATGCGTGCTTTATACACCATCCAGGGATCCAGGATCCGCTCGAGCCGTAACGAGGCTGAAGAGGCAGTCGAGGGAAAAGGGACGCTCGGTTACAAACGGGGAAGAATGCCTAACGACTAGAAGATGAGCGCGTTCGCTGATAAGACGAGTCTTTACAAATTCGCCCGGCTAAAAGACGCCGGCAACAAAGCTGAATGGAAAGAGAAAAGGCGCGTCTCAACGCCTTGGGAAGATGAACCGTCCTTTATCAGTCATTTGTGATTTTCACTTCCCGCCCTTTGCTTTCTCATTCCGCTGGAGTGGAAATTGTTCTTATTCCTGCCGCTCCCTTCGTTTTATGGAAGAGCGATTTATTCTTGCTCGTCGTCGGACGAATTTAGAAATAAAGTTTTAACGTCGCGCACAGACTTTCCTCCGGTAACTTAAGTGCCGCCGTGTCCTCGGAATACATCTAATTTATGTCGTCCGATCGCGAGAAGAAGATACCACACGCCAGTGGATCGTAAGAAACAAACAAATCTTCTGGAAGATAAATGCCTGGCGTTTTGTAAACGAGATATTCACCGCGGCGCCATTTGTTTGCCTGAAAAATCTAGAAAACTTCGGCGAGAACGTCAGCGACGAGGAAAGAACGTCAGGCGGCCGAAAACTTCCCGTGGCGTAGATATCTCCTCCATTATGTATGCACCCACGTCAACGTCGTTCGAGGATCTTATCGCGCTGTGCTAATATTTCTGTACCCGCCGTCGCGACTTAAAAATCGTTTGTATTTCGAACGTAATCAACTCCGTGTTCGAGGTAAGAGTTTTCACAAAACCGCGATGAAGGAAAAACAAGAATTAAAAAATTGTAAAATGTTGCTCAAAGTGATAATTTCATTTTCTCTTTTCTTGGCTATCTACCCAGACGACGTGTACTTTAGTTAGGAATTTCCTCGAAATTGGCGCCCGCGCGCTGGTAATTAAATCCGTGCAAGCAAGGCTGGCTGAACAGAAAAGTAAAAAGATGCTGGAATCCAGATTTTCCGGTCTGCCCTTCCGGTGAGCAGAGGGAAAAAAGAAGAGGTCGCCGCACTCGTGGCTGCAAAACAGTTCTGTTTTTGCGCGATTAATCGAACTCTCCCCGAAGGCGCGAGAGGAATCGCTCTTAACTCCAATTAGAGGGACGCGCGGCTTCCCCAGCGTCTTCCGGTGGGGCAGAGCAATCATTGTCTTCGAAACTTTCGTCGGTCCCTGAGAAACGTCAGAATTGTATCTGTAAATTCTTCTTCCGACGGTCCTCTCTTTGTCTCCTCGCGATCCTTTATTCTTCTTTCTCCTCCACGTTTCTTTGATTGCGTCGGATTCCATCTGAACTTTCTCGAGAACTTCCACCGAACGCGGAGCCATATTTTATGTCCACTTCGCGTTAATCCTAATTCCGTGATCTTGAGCTCCGCGAGTTCGCAAGATTCACGAATATGAAATAGGATTTTCGTGGCGGAAAAATTGATTCAAATTGAACTAATCCAACGATACGCGTCTAGAATCTCTGATTTTCTTTCGTTTTAATTTTCTACGCGCGCCAGTGAATACGGCCATTCGTTCTATTGGAAATTTTCGTGGGCGTGACTAAATTTATGGACGCCGATGCGCGTCCGATTTACGGTACCATTTATTCCGAGGGGAAAGTTAGTAAAAACTGCTGAATGTTGCTGCACGAATGATAAACGCGAAGTAAACTGTAAAATATTTAATATTCGCGGATAAATAAACGCGCAGTTAAATTGTGAATTTTTTATACGCTAAAATAACAACCGCGTTTAATGCGATACAACGTCTCTGTTTTTTTGATGCGTGTAAAGCACGCTTCGTAAATGGCTCGAAGTGTTGCTCTTTCCCGCCGGTTTTTTCCCGTTGCTCGGCTCGCGTTTTATTGAAACCGAATAAATCTTTTTAAAATTCGACACTCGATCCGTTTTGTATTTTTATGTCTTGCACCTATATCGTATTACTATCGTCCGTTTTTCCTGGCAAAAAAAAGAGCTCTCTCCCAGAGATAGCCGCGCGCAGTACATAGGTGTTACAATTTAGTGGCGACATTTGTCATCGCGGTACGTGGAAGTGAAATTTCGCGACTTTCGGAACGATGCCACCAAAATGTAGGTGGAAGAATTATAGTGTAATGTAGCTGCGGATATATAATACACGTACGAGGCAGACGTAAAAGGAAACGCGCATTTTATGGACAGTAATACAGGTTTACACAATTTTTGTGGAGGGTTGTAACTCCGTTCGCGCAACCAGCAGTAACCCGCGCTAGTTGCACGACCGTGTGAAGTTTGTCGGCGTAAACTTTGATGGATCCGTCGACGCGGCGGATATTAGCGTAGTTTGCGAAGACATGACTCCCGCGTAAGTGGCGCATTAATGAGAGAAACAAACCGTATTGTACGCGCGACACAGTTGCCGGCTAAATTGCTAATTAGCAGAAACGGGGAAATTCCAACTTTCGTTAATTCTGCCGGCAAATTAATTTATCGTTTCGCTGTTTAATTCGCGAATTCATCGCGCCAGAAACTCCATCGGAAGAACCGTGTCCCCTCGTTTCCGGGAGATCCCGAGTCTCGATCTTCGAGACGGAAAACGAGCGAACTTTACGTTTGTCTATCTTCGAGATTACTTGGCGACGCTGGAAATCGAGGATCGATGGTCTCTGCTGAGAAGACGATCGTCCAAGATTTCCGTGGACCTTGCGTTTAGCCCCCTTTCTTCCCCCTTTCGTTCCTCGAAATCGATCTCGCAGGGTCTGAATCGTTGCTTCGACTTCTCGCACGATATTTCTCGAAAGTGCCAGCGAAAGGATATTCAAAACGATAATTTTGTTCGTCAAATGCGTTCCACGTTGAAATTACTCTGCTGTCGAGGGATCGAATATCTCTCTTTGAAATATGTACACGTGATTTTCATTTTATTTTCTGTCGAACGCGATCTCGATCATATTTCATAGAAAATATACAATACACGATGTACAGTGTATGGACACATCGATGAGTGATATATGAAAATAATAATATCGTGCATTTTCGAATGTTACGCTGAAACATCGGAACGGTGCAACGGGTTAAAGAAACAAAAAATAAAATGGTTGGAATGACGGCTACACGGACAGCTTTTGTGCAAATTAATTTCTGTTGCGAAAAAGGACGGGTTAAGGGGCAAAGGGGTGGCGAAAATGAAAAAGCTGAACAGATTGATAGCCAAGATATTAATTGAAATTTATCAGCCGCAAAGCGAAATATCCGACAAATGTTCGCTTTACGGATAGATGAGTGCTGTAACGCTGTTCACGTATGCGTGTGTTTTATCTTAAAAAACGATGCTATTTGTCGCGTTCCTTTTTTTGCAATTATGGCGTCGAAAGGTGGGAATACAGAATTAGACACTTGTGCTAGAACGCAAGTTCTTTTCCTTTCTTTCGTTTAATTTTATTAACATGTGTCGTGTGAAAGAAGTTGTTCAGAACATGCTTATTGTCGAAGACATTTCGTCACGTAGCTTATGATAGTTCGCATAATTCCGCAACTTTTGAAAACGTCGAAGTTTCCTCAGTTTTGAAGAGTGCCACTGCGATCTCGAAAACTAGCGAATACGTAATCGTGGATCGAAACTCTGTGGTCGCTGAGCAACTCACGAAGTTCTGCGAACGAACATTGCACGGAAATTTATAAGTTCTAGTGTTACTTCATACGAAATACGGTTAGAAGGTGTTTCGTCTTCGTGTGGAAATTTCGATTCCAATGCATGTATTATTCCCCCAAAGAAAAATTTCATTTTCGAGATGAAACACGAGTGCATTTTGGATTAAAACAAGTTTCGATGACCATGGAAAGATTGAGCAATCCGTGCATAGCCGCGAACAGAAAGAACACCCTCTCTCGGTGCCACACGTTGAAATTTCAACGAGCCAGGGTCTTGTCGTAAAACCTGCGTCACGTACACGGCCGTTTATGTTCTTTGTACCGTTTGTTTGGCACGATCGTTCGTTGAGCACGCTGTACGCGATCGGAACGAACTGTAAAAAAATATATGAGAGCGAAACTGGCCGAGGTGTAAATCGTACACACGCTTTGAAGTGTTTGCCCACGATTTGCTCGCGCAGAAATGTCTTTCTATGGTATTGCCTGTAAAGCTGGATTAAATTTCACTTTCCTCGACTGCGAAAGCTGGCGTTGGCGAAAAGAGCACGAGTTAATACCAAGCTATAACGTATGATATTTTATGAAAACACTGCACTTTACGAATGTCGGCTTCATTGAAAAAATTGGATACTACAAAGCCCTCCAGTGCTTTATTTACGAAAACAGCGACAAATCAGGATTTCGCATATTCGTCGCTCTGTCAGAGTGCACGATACTGGCTATATCGATGTGGCTAGATACACTGTCAACGTCAAAGCGACCTCAGCAACGAGGAGCCGTTCGTGTTGGAGACAACTTAGCTCCACTAGACACCACTTGTTCCCAGATGGAGTCTGGTACTGATTGTAAGTGGTCCCACAGGTGGAAGGTATCAAATTGATCGGGTCCAGTAGACGGGGTCCAAATTGTTGCGGCTAATATAGTCCTGCGGGTGTAAGTCGACCTCTACGTGAAGAGAGGGTTGATTTCCACGAATTTGTGGTACGATTGTTAGTTCTCGAGTGTCAGTTGGTGCTTGTGCATCACGTGAACACCATAGATATCCTGTTCAATCCAATAATACCAGCAAGAACCATAGCTAACTTCACGAAAGTCGTCAGTCTCAAGATTCTATTATTGCCAATTGCTTCTCATTCTTAAATGTTCCAACTTTCATACTCCTTTATGGTAATCTAAACTGGTTTGTTTCTCTAAAACCATGACAGGTGTCTCGAACGGCTCACGTCGAACTGTCAAACCAAACGCGTGTCACGAAGCTAACTGTACGACTCGTGCGCAACGTTGAAGCGAACACACTGGCCAATGCTTTGCGACAAAACACGGGGCATCGTATGCAGGCTCTTCGCGGGTCTTTATCAGGAAATAGAGCGGCGAATATTATTACGGCGTCTTTCATCGTTGCCAGTGTCAAGCAAGTTCGGAAAAGTGGAACGAGCCGTGGTGTCGGATAAGCCGCGCGACCTACATATTTCAGTAGCACGTGTTTCTCTGGCTCCTCTGTAATGCCAGTGAGTGCCGGATGCCCTATTTACAAGCACAGATAGGGGCTGCCGCGGAGAACCTTTCGCGCGGACGTAATTTCTGCACAGCCCATCGGATAGCCATCGACCCCCTTTTTTTAAGGAACCCTTTGTGTCGATCCGACGACTAAACCGCCTGACAAATTCATGTTTACTTAATCCCAGCGTATCGCGACTGTGTCCCTTCGTTTGACTCAAGTAACCATGCAAATTTTCTGTTTTCCTTCGCGGCGAAACGGGAAACATTTCCTTGGAAGGTTGTCTCGCTGTTGCTCACGGGGGAACTTTATCACGTCGTAAATTTTACCTCCCGAATTTTCCCGGAAAAATGTTCGCATACGAATGCCTGGTTTCGTCCGCCGACTAATTTCGTAAAAGCTCGTATCCGGAAACGGAGCGAGCCGATCTCGCGGCGGCTGTCGCCGCGTTATCGTCCTCATATCCAGACGTACCAGCTGCCATTGCTGAATTCTCTTCGACGGTCTTACCGTGGATATTAGTTTTGCAGTACCAAGTTCGTATTCCACTGAAATTTGTTGAAAGAACTGATCGCTCTTATTAACCCTCTGCACTCGGATGTCCCCTCTGAGGGGACATCAGCATCGATTATTAGTAATTGCGAAGGATAAACTTATCTTTATATATTACAAATACATGTTTTTCTGAAGTTTTCTACTGAAATGGAAATTTTCTGTTGCTTCTATTGCCAAAGTCCAAGAAGGAGACGAGTGCAAAGACTTAAATTCATACTATAATCACACTTGTTACGAAATTAATAATTATTCGCTGAATTGTGGGATCTAGAAGGGGCTCTCGAGCTACGCTCTCAAGCGAGGTAATATAAAAAGGAACGAGCGCACACGAAATGGAGGCTCAGGCGTAGGAGAAGCAGCAGACGAAGGAGGACGAGCCGGAAGAGTGCTCGCGTACGCGTGCACTGGGACTGTCTGCGGAGTGTTTCGTCTTTTCGACGCGGAATATAGGTAATCGCGTCTTATATTGCTTCGAGAAGCTCTCGTAAAGGTCACTTTAAAGCGTTTCATCATCCGAGGACCGAGGAAGCATCCGCCTACCCTAAACCTTGTCCTTATCTCGACTCTTCCCGCCCTTTCGATCCTCTGCCACCCCGCCTCGCTGGTTCCGCTCTTACGGGGGCCTTCGACGCTAAGAAGCTCACCATGAGAAATTGTCTGACTAAGTCCTGTCTCCTTCCACTCGGTCAACCGTGCGTCACCGTCGGAGTTACAAACGCGTTCGGAGTGTTATAATAGACGCGCGGATCTCTGTAAGCAGGGGACCGTGTAACGCGTGCACACCAATCCGACGCTGCTGATCGTTTTCAGCCAGATTATACCAAGACGTACGGTAATCCTGTTGTAACCCCTTCCCATCGTGGAATTGTCGATCTATCACGGTCCCGTTGGTCGTTAGGAGAGCTCTCGGAGACGCGGCGTTTTTTAAAACCTTCGTCTCGTCTCGCTCGATCACTCCATACTTTGCACCACGAGGCAAACAGCTTACGATGTCTTGTAAGTGATGGTCCAGACTTGCCGTGGTTCGCGTAGAATTTTACGAACCGAGAATTTGTTAGATGAACCACTGTCTCGGAAGATGACGAAATTAATGCGTCGAATGGTAAACGTGTAACGAGGTGG
Source organism: Xylocopa violacea (assembly GCA_963969225.1). Classification (NCBI taxonomy): domain Eukaryota; kingdom Metazoa; phylum Arthropoda; class Insecta; order Hymenoptera; family Apidae; genus Xylocopa; species Xylocopa violacea. Next base: position 31,814,387 of record CAXAJV010000005.1, on the reverse strand, counting down.
TTAAAAGTATTACTGCACGTAGGAGCGTGGAGCTGAAGTTTCGTATACACGAATAATTGATCGCTCTTGTCCGGCGTAGGAGGAATCAGTGCAGGTTTCCACGCTATCACGCATTTTCGATCAAAGCTTATGCAATTTAATCTCGTCAATAATTCGTGGTAATTAGTCTCGCTCACGCGATAAACGCTTGTAATTCGTGCTGTCTGTAATCAAATATTCTCGTGATCGCACGGAACGGATGTAAATCACCGACTTCATCGCGGAGAGTGCATCTCGATAAAAGGGCTTCGAGTTATTGAACGTTGGGAAACACGTCATTAAAAGCGTCGCCCTTCCTGCGTCTCTTAAAGTGTCGTTAACTTTCTATATTTATTTTTCCCAGACGCTTTTATTTCGGTCCCAAAGTAACGCATTCGCTTTAGAGCCGAATAAAAATTGATGCGTTCGAATTTCAACGACGGAACATTTACTCGACTTGCCAACCCTTTGAAACGTACCAGCGTATAATCGGCCACAAAATTCTACGCGTGTATCCTCCAAATTTAAAATGCTGCATTAATTCGTTCGAAATGAGATACCTTCGTGCTGGTCGAGCGTCCTTGTTTTTACGATCTCCGAGAGCTGACGTATATTTGAAAAGCGTGGGATGAAATTCGAGGAATAATAAATTTGGCAGAATCAGATTCGAACGAATAGCAACGAGGAAACTTTCTTTCGAATGAATAGCAAGGGGGAAAGTTTCTTTCGTACGAAAAGAGCCGTAAGTTCCCGCGAGTTACCAATTTTGGCGAATTTCACAGCTTTATCCACGCTTCGTTAATCGGCACTTTACGAACGTCCGACGTTTCTCTGATTGAACGCGATGCTGGCCACCGAAACATCGAAAGCAAACACGATTCTCGCTTAGATTTACGTTTGACGAGCGTACGACTGGTTTGAGAAACGGTTTTCCGAAACGAGGCATTTATTTCGCGGAACGTTTGTAGACGTAGCTCGCGAACTTTCTCACGAATGGACGGCAATTTAGATAATGCTATCGTTAAGTTTGAGACGCGTATTTTATTGCCTCGATAGATAGCGAAGAAATTGGAAAAGTACAGTGAATCGCGACGGTGCTCCTCTTTGTTCGTCGATTCGTTTGCGCCGAATTATTTCGCGAGGGTTTAATCTTTAATCGATTCATTTTCTCGGAACTAACGCCAAGGAATATTTGATCGCCGTTGCGGAATCAGACAATATCGCGGAATTCATTTCGCGAAGGAAATTCGCGGCACTAGTTACGAAAACAAGGATTATGCGCAAATGCGTTCTCGTACGGAAGTAATTTCGAGCCTGGCGTATATTTTTTTTCCTTTTTCGCTTCCCAACTGTATTTTTTACCGGCGTGTATACAAGTATGCTCGTATGAAGCGCGGAAGAGAGACAGGGTTTTCGCGAAAATCCACCGGAGAGTTGGCCGGGGGAAAAAAATTCGGCAAGATTAATCCGCGAAGTGTGGCCGTGCTTATTGCGGAAGAGAAATTTCGGATCGCACTTTCCTTCGCCGCTCTGCGTCCAGTTTCTTTCGCGAACATGAACGCGTTCTCTTCTCCGTTACTATTCTTCCGTGTTATCCGCGCTTTATCGAACAAAAGCAAAAACTGACGCAAAACCTAACGCAAAAACTGGCTGAATGCGCATTGACGGTGCGGTTCGCAAATACTCCGCGAAGTTTGCAAAGTTAACATACTTTGCATATGCAAAACCGCGTAATTGTTGCTTCCATGAGCATAGCTTACTTGGCGAATATTCGTCTTGAAACGTAATATCTAAAAGTACCTGGAATACGAAATTTTCATTCTGCAAATTAATCGTCCCGCTTGAAGTGATCTACAATTCTGGGCCGCTCTTTGCGACTTCGATACGAGCAGTTGATTAACGTCCATTACGGAATCGGTCTGTTTTCGAAGGAAAGAAATTTTAATCTTCCAGTGGAAATACGATGAATTATTCGAGAATTAATGAAGAAAAGGCGCAGGATAATTACCGGGATGCGCGATTCCTTCCCAGAAGGAAGTTTCAGAGGGGAAACCTTATTTTTCAATTAAGCCTCGTTGTTTTGCAATTATGTAATGGACGTCTGCGGAGCGTTGCCCCGCCAGCAAGCGAATATTACACGGTGAACTTCAGTTCGGGCGATCGTTAACAATTCTACGTTCGTTCGCGGTATCCACGGCTGGGAGAACAATTCATTTTTATTTTGACGCTCGTGTCCGTGGAAATGGCTACGGGCGTTTCATTGCTCGCGTAATTAAAGCTGTTGTTACGACGGAAACGATACGCGATGGGTCGAAAGGGAAACGAAATATTATTGTATACGGAGAGAACGAGCGATAATTGGTTAATAAAAAATATACAAATCGACGTGTTTCGTTCGTGTTTTTACTTTACACGGAAATGAAAGTTTTATAGATACACAGCAGCTTTTCCTCCGGTATTGCGTTTTTATTAGCGCGGCTCTTATTGTATTCGATCGCTTTCGAGCTCTGAATCGGTCCAAAGCTAATTGCTCGCCAAAGTACAAACAACACGTACCGACGAACCGCGCGTGGTATTCGAAATATTTTATTCCTTTCCACGAGTTCATTTTTTACAATTCGAGCCAGCACAAATATGCACTCGTCAAATGTAAATTTAAAAAATCGCTGAAATCCAAACGCGGATAAAAATGAACATCCATTCCATTACGATCAACGCGCAGGTCGCTAAATTTCATACTCGATCGTACTAGCACGTGCTCGAACAGCAGACGATCCACTGTCTTAGCTTGCTCCATTGCAAATAACAACAACAGTTGCAGAAATCCTCGTTTCTTCGGGTCGATCCATTCCTCATGCCCCGCTAAAATCTTCCCAGAAACTTTCCTCGCAGTTAGAAATTCTATTGTCCGATTCGCGCAGCCGGATCCTCCACGTTTGACCACGGTTCAGGGCTTTGTATCCTCGCGACGATCCAACGATATTGTTTGTTCCGCTGTTTCGTTGAATTAGTTCGCCTGTAGTCGGACGCATTACCATAGAATCGTAACTCGTGGCTGCATACCAACTACGCGCGGGATGCACCCTTAAACTTTTGCACGATCACCGCGCGAAATTCGCTGCCTCGACCCGTGCTTTCTTCGTTGCAACGACAGAGTTGCAATTTCGTTTAATATCGTCGTATGGAAAGCGCGGTGGAGGGAACAAACGGTTCGCAGGAACGATAGATCGACCTGCTTTCGGCCGACTTCTTTCCCCGTTCCACGCAATTGCGATCGTTCGCCGGAATTGCGCGAAACAGGACGCTCCCCAGCAAGGCAATAATTAATACCAGTTAGTTTAACGCGCTACTTTGGCCGCTCTCGGAATCTCAAAGGCGTCCGACGCGTTCTAGACGCGCAAAACGCGAAACTTCCGTTATTAAATCCAACTAGGAGACGCGAAACGGAGCTGAACGTAAGCTAAATGCAAGTCGAGCGTTAAGTAGCTGCCACAGTTGCTGGCAGCGTTGACCTTATTGGCTGAAAGATAGTTCGCTCGGATATCGTCTCAGCTACTCGAGACCCGACTCTTGTCTTTCGCGTTCTGTCCGCGCTCGTAGTCAGGCTTGTTCCTTCGCGAAACAAACGTTGCGAAGGTATCAGGATATTTGCGGAATGCTTTCAGTGGACCTTTACTTACCTTTAACGAAGTTGGCGAACCTTTATTTCTTACCTTCTCGTTAAATGTTAGAAAGCGTATAGAAAGTCTGAGAAGATGAACTAGTCTTCTATTTAAAATAGAACTAGTCTTCCGATGCGTCGCACCGCGTTCACCATATTGCGCGCAGAATTATTACGGATGTAGCTTGGCTACGGACGATAACAACATATTCTCCAATCAACATAATACACTCCGTGCTCATTAGCATGAACCAGTAAATACAGCCCGCGGATTATCGACTCCATTGCCACCAGGTGGAACGTTCAAATTTCCCCTAATACAGAGATTTCCGCTGATTCGCATGTAAATGTTCTTCAAGCCCGTGTACGAAGTCGTTACAAATTCCCCTGTCGCGCGGCGGCCTCGTAATTTAGTATCGACCGTCAATGGCCACGGTTATAATTTAAGTAGCCTAACGTTGCATTCGAATCGATCGACCCGTGGATGGATTCGGAACTGGAACAAGGTTCCCACCTAAAGGTCGAACAATTTAATCCTAAATTATGGCCTGCATTCGAGCACCACGCCGCCCCCATGCCTGTGCATTGTACGTGCCAGAGGCGGTCTGCTTCGTTGCGCATCGGCAGAGAAAGATGGAGGACGGCTGATGAACGCGGACGGAAATAAAGAGAGGCGCGATCTGACGTCGCGTCGCGGATCGCGTCGCGACGGAAGCGTTTTTGCCCCGTCGGTTCGTCGAACCGAGGAGGAAGCGACGCGAGGCTACGCTGTTTTTCGTGCCACCGATCGCGAAAGCCGACGCGACACGGGGAAAGGGTGGAAAAGCGGAGCGAAAGAGGGGCGGAGAGGAAAAAATAAAATCGTGCCAGCCCGTGCAAAGATCCGACTTCCGCATCGTTCCGATCGAGTGCTGTTTAGTCGAGCTGCCCGCGCGTTCTATTACAGCCCCTCGTTCCACGTTTTACAATGCAACGATATTTTCCGGGCTCCTCTCCGCTTCGCCGTTTCGACCAATAAGCGAGCAGCGATCGCGTTCGCGGTCCGTGCTTCCGTTCCTCCTCGACGTACGCCAATTTCCTTTTCGAACGCGATCATCGGTCGCGGGTTATTGCGATCGCAGGGGGGTGGCGGCTGCGAAACGATGCGGTTCGTGTCGGCAACGATTCGAGGGATAGTCACGCGATCGACGATAGCCAGGCCACGATGTGCATACGGCCTTAATTATTTTTAGCAGCCCCTGGTCTTGGACGATCTAAAAGAACACCCCACTTGGCGAATTAGCCCGTTCGCAGCTCGTGCTCAACGTCCATCGACTAACAATCGCGGGGGTTCTGGGTTTCTCGTTAAATGGCAATCCAATTGCGTTATTATCCGTAAAATGGGATTGGTTTTCGTAAGATCACGGCGGCTCCTCGTCGACCGCTTTACCTCGTTCGAGGTTAGCTATGGAGCGAGCTCGTGGTTGCTTCCAGTGTCTTAGAATACGATAGACGATTGGGATTGTGTTAACGAGGACTTCATTTATCGACGATCTACCGTTAGAAAGAAATCATCTTTTGAGTTGTTAGGTGATCGATCTAACGAGAAACAAAAATTTGACCGCTCTCCTCTGATTCCGTGCGACCCGATCTGTTGCTTACAAATTTGTGTACGCGTCAACAATTTGTAGAATGTTCTAATTGGTCGTTTTAGGATGTTTGTTCGTTGCGGACGCGCTTGATTTCCAGTACAAATTTGGCTATTGGAAATTCAGCGGTCCAGGTGGCGGTTGTTTGAGTAAAATGGACAGAGCGCTGTCTCGTTATCCAACTTTCCAGGCTCGCGCACCGAGTAAAACTCCGATAAGCACAGGCACGATGTAATTCGTACGAGAAATGCAACTCCCCTGACAACGTACACGAATCCAGGGCCGCCGATAAATACGGATGGCCTCCACCCTTTTTGTATCGATTCGAGAAAAAAGTGGCCGAGTGTGGCAACGGGTGACGTGAGCGGTGGTAATATTTCGCTCGGCAGGAAGGCGATCTAAGCGACACTATCGCGCGGATGCAAATTCGTCGTGCACGCCTCTCCAGGCACACTATTTACGTGGCGCATAAGCACAGGTTTAACTCTGTTCCATAAAGGCGCTCATAATTCCCGACCACTGACGTCTGATCGTACATTCGTCCGCGAACCGTCTCTGGAGCGACGTCCTATTCCATTTTCGTCGTCGAACATCGTGACAACCTAACGCAATATCGCTGCGATTTACGAACATCGACAAGTGCTCGTCTGACGGGTCTCTGATTATTTTTTACGAGGATCGAAGGTCTTGTAGAAGATCGAACGCGCTGTGGAATATTACGACGATCGTATCTGATGGATTATCGAAGTAATCCAGAATGATATTGATAGACTTTTGAATAATCAATTTTTTACCGCTATCAGATCGCAGTGAATATTGTATGCGGTGGTCATTAGTTTATCATAAATTTACATACTTAAGTGAGATTTATGTACGCGTATGCCATGTTACCCGGACTCGATCGCTCAATTAAAAACCTCAACGCTGAAGACCGAGATATAACCTAGTTAGGTGCATAAGTTCTCCGTTCCGTGCGCTCGACTAGTCAAAGATATCTTCGCCACCTGTTCGAAGCGAACGGAGGATCTCTTTCTTTGATCAGAGACGTGGACGATAATGATTGTTTCCGTCTTGGGTCTCACGTTTCCATTGGCAATAAATTCCACGGGCTCTTACCCTTCGTGCCATTGGAAAATCGCGTTGTATCGAGAGGACAGGGGACCGTACGCGTACTTATCGGCACCAAATCGGCGAATGCAAATTCGCGCGGCATTACTTAATCCCTTTGGCCAAAGCGACGCGTGAGCAACGTTTAACAGGGCAGAGGGTGGGAAAAAGGCCAATGGAACGCGTGCTGCTCGCGTCGCGTGCCATCTTTCCATCTTTTGGGGCCCATAAACGGAATTCATGAATTCGTTAGCGAGCGGAGGTTCGCCACCCGCCGTCGCGTTCTCAATATTGCTACAGCATTGCATGAAATCTGCCTCGCGCTCGAGATTATGCGCATTGCTCATTATCATGGGAGGGCTAATGTTTATATTGTATTTACATACGCGGGAATGAATAAATTGCGCTCCCGGGTGTTGTAATTTCAGGAGGTTCTAGAAACGTTTCCGCGATGGCGTTTGCCTCATTTTCCTCCTTCTTTTTGCGTAATCGTTAATCACTCGTCGAAATTTCAACAGCATAGAGAGATCTCTGCTCGTTCTACTCGTTTAATTAATTTTTCCCAATTTAAAGCGGCATTTTGTATCCTCTATTCTATGAACGGTGACAAATGGAAAACACTTGAGTTCCATTCTGACCTGGGAGGCAAAAGGATCGGCTGAATTGCTGGACCAGATTCGAACTTTGATCTGTCCTTTGCCGAGCAACTGCTGTAATCAATTGAGCTATGTGGGTCATCGACGAATTCCTTCCTTTTAAGTTCGATCCTCGGAACGGATGCACTCTGCGCTGTACCAGAACTTGTAAGTTTCTCGTTACGTCACGTATTTCTTTCTTATCGCGTTGCGACGATTCACACAGCTTCGTGTAATTGCGAGAGGTCGCAGTGTGTGTCGTGCTTTGGAAAATGAGACGAAAAATCGCAAAGCATCCCTGTTTCATCGATTCCGCGCACTTGATCGAAATTAGGAAAGTCCAAAAGATGAGACGGGCAGCTACGATCGAAATTTCCGGAAGATCATACGAAGTTACCAGGCGTGAACCTCGAAGGATGTTTGGCACGTGACATTTCGCGAATACAATCGTGTAAATCATTCCAAAATCTGTTTCACTGCCGGATTACCATTGAAATCGATTGATTATCCATACACCGGCGCTGCTTGATTGTAATCTAGTTCCTCGACGTCGGAACCCGAGATATTAGGGGAATTTAGCCGGAGACCTGGTCATGTCCGAGATAGGGTTATGACGGGACGACAGGGATCACTCTAGCCGGATTGCTAATTCCTAATAGAACTATGAGTGAACTATGAGACAAGAGCATCGTGCTACGTACGTTCCCGTTTCGATGTGCTCAAAGGATTTGGTTTTGCTTGATTTACCTCTTTCCTACACAAGCATCGAATAATACTACCGCAGCCGACTGAAAACGCCTCTCTGCTCCGTTAATCGCAAATTGAAATTAAAATAAAACAGTGCAACGTTCTCGACGAACTCCTACGAGGACGCGTACGCGAAGGAATTGCTAAACCACCGTGTCCAGCTTACAGTATATCATAATTTCCCTTTTATCCCAATTCGTGTCACGCAAAGCGTCACCAACGCTGATCTCCCAGGTCGATGTATGCGCGATATCTCGATAGACGGGATAAATCGAGCAATTAGAAGAGGCACGTCGCACGGGTCACGAGGGCGCATCGTTAATTAGCCGCGACGCGGCAGAACCGGCTGCTTTCCGATGTCGCGTGACGCGTCGCGTAACCCAATTTAACCCCGCGCGGAAAAAAGAGGAGGCGCCCTTCGGGACGGGCTTTGTCGCGCGGCTATGAGAAGGCCGTTACAGAAGAATCCGGGACCAGGATACGGCAGGAAGAAAAATGAAGAATAAATGCGCCTGGAGCAACACGCTGCGCCGCTGAGCTTGCAATGCTTTTAACTTCGCCCATAAATTTATTTGGCCCCCCCGTTTCTCTCTGTCCCGCGCCCTTTCGTCCCCGCGTCCCTTTCTCGCGAGACACCGCTGAACTTTCGTCGAGGAACACTGTTTTCCTTGCCGTACGGCCACTGGCGTTCGTTTCTTCTTCATTCAGCCCGTGTCCCAGCCATCTGTCTCCTCTCCGCCGCCCCGTGTCTCGCCGCCCATGTTTCCATTGACCTTCTTTCCGCGAGGCAGACGGAAGTCACGCCGCTCGAATTAACCCGCGGCGTCTGGGCATAGTTCACGGAAAGTTTTAAACCGTGGTCCGAGGTCCCCGCGAGGAACAAACAGAATAATATTGACGACGCGATAAAGCGGGGGAGAAAGTTGGAACGACTGCGCGGTCTACGAGGGCGGTTTGTTTTGCGAATCGGTCGCCCCGCGAGTAGGTCTCGGCTTGGTTCTCGCCGGTTGATCGGTGCTCAACATTTCCATAACGTGTTCACACTCTCGCGCGATTTGTCGTGCAGTTTTCGAGATCGATAAGAATTCGAAAAGAATTTTTATAGTAAATGGCCAGTAAATGATCCAGCTGGGTGTTAACCCTTTGCGCTTGGCTCCTTCCTAGGCGTTAGTGGTAGAAACTATTGCTAAAATAGCAATATTTCAGAAACAGTCCCCTTATCAGTCCACTTATCTCTCATCAGCTAAAGAAACGCACGAAGGAAACGCGTGATTCGCCCTCGCAGATAATTTTACGCGTACGACGTTCTCTCCTCCTAGCGAAGGTAAACAATTCCGACTTTTAACAATTGGCGATGATCTTCGCGAAACAGTTCAGCACTCCACGGCGGATTATAAAAAGGAATTCGTTCGGTGGAAGACCGTGGGGAACAATAAAAGGCGAATAAACGTTGCGCTCTGGCCGAGATACTCATTCGCCATGCTTTACGACCCACGAACTTGCGAGGGATTGTAATTCTTACTTAGGGCACCCTGGATACTGGCTCCGGGTAGTGAAGAGAAACGCGAAATGATATGCAAACTAAAGGGAAAAATCTTCCGGGGCCGTCCCGCTCTTTGAGGGGAATATTCTCATGCATATTCTTATTTATAGCAACAGTTTTTTCACCGCACCAAGCAATTGTTTCGACGCGATCTTGGTGTTTAAACGGAAACTCGTTCGAATTTTACAAACGCAAGTAGCAAAGAGATTAAGGAGGATAATCTTTTGGCACTGGTCCATTCTTGTACGAGTATTAATTCCACGAAATAATTGGTCGTTAATAAAAATTGTAAGTAGGAATTTTCTATGGGTTTCTCTTGTAGCATCGATCACTTCCAGCTTGGCCCAACACGACCCAACTTTTAATCGAGTAATCAAGATGTCGTAAAATGGACTGGGGGGGACGATTGAAAGAGAAAGAGAAAGGAAATGAGAGGAGGAGAAATCTAATTTCATCTTTTCATGATTGAGCGCTTATTGGTTCGCCTCGAAGATCGGCTCTTCATTCCGGACGATATTCGTATTATTTCTACGACAAGAGTGCCCAGTTTCCAATCATTGCGATTGCATTTGGTCGCGCGATCCTCTGTCAGAATGTGTCCAATTGCTCGAGGCAGGTGAGGATTCCATTCTCTTCGAAACGTGCTGCTTGAAATTGTTTTGGTGGACGTTGATGGCCACGCGGAAACAAGTGCTGGGATGGAACGATGGTGTCGAGCAAAGAAGAAGGTACCAAAGAAAGTTTAATAGACGGTTCGACGCGAAATAATCGAAAATTCGAATATCTTTATTTCTTAATATCGTAATACAATAATTGAATCGGCTCCTCCACGATTAGCTTCCACGCTTCCGCGCAAGCGTCCGTCCTCACGCAGGATTCCACGATCCTACGTTCTTCGTCTCCAACGTAACTCTTCGGAGTCCAGCAGGAAACGGTCGGTTGCATCAGGATCGAAAAGTTCGAGCTATCTATTCGGTTCCACCGCAGAGGTTTCCGCGTAATTTCTGGCACGAATCTTCCCGCGGCGCTCCTTACACGACTTTTCACTTAGCCCAAAAACCGGCCAAGTTTAAAAGGGGCAGCGGCGTTTCCTCAGGTAGTTTCCCGCGTTCTTGCCCCGTTTTTTTTTCCCCACCCTCCACTGTATTTCCGGCGAGTAAAGCGGCGGACGTACGCGAGGACAGACATAAGCCCCTCGCAGGATTACTAGGGGATCCGGTCCCGTTTCCGGTCGCGCCCTTCGTGACTCGAGAGCCACCGCGGCGACCTCCGCCTCTTCTTCAACCCGGTCACGCGCCACCCCTCCGACGACTACCGACTCCTAATCGAATACAATGCTTTTTATCGAACTTTCCGCGAGAAGATCGAAAAAGTTCTGGAGAACGTCTGGCGCGATTCATTTGTATCGATCGGTGCTTGAAGGAATGTACAGTTCCATTTAAAAACGGGGACATCTTTAAAATGTTCGAATCGCCGCCGTTTCCAGATCCGAGAGAAATTTGGCTTATCGAAATTCTCCCCCATCTTCCGCTGGATTCTAGACTCGTATCGTAGCTGCTGGAACCACTTCGTATAATAAAAATCGCGTTCGGAAACAGTTTTTTCAACACGCTTCATCCGCAGCGCATGAATTTGCATCTTTAAGTGTGCGTTCAACGTTCGTGTTTACGTTTCGAGTTCTACGAAATCAGAGTTTATCACGGAAAGAATTATTCATCCGAATGAATATGGAGTACAGCATTCGAGGAATGCTAATGTCTACCGTTGCCGGTAAATAAAGTGATTTCTGATATACCGGAGGCCTTCGTGACCTCCTCGTCATCTGGACTGACTTGTTTTCGCGTGATCGAGCATACGAAACCTTTAATTATTACAGACCGTACTCATTACGCTTTCGCTGAGTAATTAACGTCCCGGGGGATGTTAAAATTGATGGCGAACGGAACAGCTACCGCGTAGAAGCACGTATTCCCCCTTAACTCTTTGCAATAGTCGTTTCTGGCAAGCGGAATCGCGCGAAAGTGTCTGTCGACAAGCAATATTGGTAGCTACGCGTCTCGTATAACATGTATTATGTTTGCTCGTGTACATAATCCAACTAAGTACCTGTACTTTGCTCAACGTACAACTATAACGCTTGTGGGTACATACTCGCGAGGACAGATGTCGACCATAATCATTTCCCTGTATCGTGGCAGGTTTATCGATTAATTGACACGTTCCACGCGTACCGTATTTTCTTTCCGCTTCGTTCGAGCTTGCTCCCATCAAGTTATGTGCTCTAGATATTCCGAATCTTCTTCTTCAGTTCTTCTTTTTATAGACTTACTTCAAAAAGTATTTCGCACAAAAATAGTTGGAAAAACTCACTCCGCTTTATTTCATAATTGGCCATCGACCTAATTTCCATCCATTTCGCCTGCGGCTGTTCGAAGAGTTATGCGAGACATGAATTTTTCGTCCATCCGGAGAAATCCTGGTTATAGCCGCGCGTCTGAGCCTCGAATTGCGTTGCGTCGCTGTAAATTCGACCCGTATAACGTTCTGCTGCAATATCAATTACTATTTCCGGGCTTCGATATCATCGCTACATATGGGGTCGAGTATCAGGACGGAATTTACGATCGCTATCCGAACGATCGGGTTCGAACGGCCTGAAAGGCTTGCGGACATTCACCATTTTCCTCAAACGCTACACCTGCTACATCGCGTGTCGCAGTGAAAAGGACTGCGTCCTTTGTCTTTTGCTAGTCGCGAGCAGAGGTCGTCGTTGGAGGCTCAGGTGGTAACGATAAAGCGATCCAAGCGTTTACGTGTTTCGCGTGGAAGAAGTTGCGTCTCTGGATGCATCGTTTGCCAGTTCAGTTTCGATGTTTTAGCAGTTTTTATCATAAAAATTGCTTAGCGATGCAGCTGCACGAAACGGGTGGACGCGTCATTGAAAATGAAAATAATAATGAGAGGAACTATAGAATTAACGTGCTAATAGTTTTATCGGTAATGTGAAAGGTAAATGAAAATTCCGATGAAAATTCAATTTCCAGTGAAGCATGAAGTATGATATTACGGATTTTAATAAATGGCTCACGAGTGGAATTCGATAATAAAACGTTCAAGTGTATTCGACGTGTGCGACGTATAAGTAGAAACGTATGAAACAGGTATATTATATTCCGTAAACACTTAATTAAGCGGTCAAATTGTTAAACAAATGATCCGTTTCTATACGCGTGAAACTTTACCATTAAATTTAGTTTAATTACCACTCTCAATTTAATGTTTGCGTGATTTAATATCTCGATACAATCTGCGCCATTAATTTTGTCGCTATTTTATTTTCGAAACGTCGAATGCCTCGTAAACATTCGATACTCGAACGAAACGATGTAGAAAGATCATCTTCCGGTCGCGTAGAACTGAGATCGCGATGAGGAACAGTTCCACGGTCGACGGTACTTTCGCTGGTTAAAAGCCACGAAAAAATTCGGTTGCGCAAAGTTAACGGAACGCGAAAAAATTAGTCGAAATCCAATGACGATAATCGCCTCGCGGAGGGGTTGAAAAGCAACGCGAGTTGCAGCGGCCATTGTTCCCGTCGCTCGCGCAGGAAGAAAAACAGGCGAAATTGGCTCGACCTCCATTACACGCGAAACTCGTGCCGATAACGGGGATCTAGTTACGCCGCGGCCAATTTCATCGGACAACCTAATTAAACGCTGTCATTTAATTTTAATTGAAATCATCGTTCCTTCGCTGGAGAGCGCGCGGTACGCGAGTCGCGCTAATGACGAACGTTTTGCTTATTAAACGTTGCATCGTCGTAGAATCGCGCGAGCCAATTATTCTACCGGGTGTCCGCCGTTTCACCGTTCGTCGCCCAGATGCGATCGTCGCAATCGAACGAGGCGAGCGAATCGAGCGGATCGTGGGAACTCGAAGCTATTCGAATCTGCCCTGCCATTCGCATTCCGAAAACAATCGCGGGAAATCACTTTTGGGCGGTTAGAGCGCCTCCAGTGTTCGCCAGCCGCGAAGATAAGACTGGTCGACCGAGAGTTCGAGCGTTTGATCGGCGAAAGGTCAACGTTTAGTCGAGTGATATTAATTAACGGGCGACGCACGCTATAACGCAATCAAACGACCCAATTTCCGGGGAAAAATCAATAACGCGAGAGTTGAACTGGCAAGCTTCGACGTTGTCACGCGAACCTCGTCGAGCGTGCACGTTTATGCTTACCCGAAATAATTTCGCTGGCTCAAAGCGAGCCTTGACCCCCTGAGCAGTCGCTAACGAAGATTTAATTGCTTTTACAGCTGCAAGGTGGACGAGTCGATGTTTTGTTTTTCTCTCTTCATAATCGCTTTCTACCTTTGTTTTCGTCGCTTTTTCCTTCTTTCCTCCTCCGCACTCGTGCGCGCGTGTCCCTCTTTCTCTCTCCCCCTCCCTTTTTTTTTTTAATGTTGCAACGAATTAAATTCCTCTGGAAATTTATTCCGCCACTTCCTTTGATACGTTGCGCTATGCGACGAGCGTGTAATTTTCGCGGTGCCCATATTTCGTCCGCGCGATATTAGCGCCGGGTTTCGCGTGCCAGTCATCGCTCGCTATCTTTCACCGCGACCCAGCTCTCTTTTTTTGGGGGGGGGCCGAAATTCGGCCGCGCGCGAGTTCGATCGAACATATTTTTTTTTTTTCCATAAATTCTACGCGCGCCCCCGGGTAACGAGCGACGAGTCGATGAATTAATCGCGCGCCAAATATTTCGCGTCCTTTGCGCCGCGCTTTTTCCACCCCCGGCTGATCAAAGCCACGCGCTCGGAATTATTAACGCTAAACATCTCCGTCCTGAAAATCCTACGAATCGCGCCGATCGATCGAGCAACATATCCGCCCTTTCGGAACCGTCGACAACGAGTCCCACGGTTCGCCAGTTATTACCACCAATTACTACCGACTCGAGGATCCGATCGCGCGATATCGTCCGGCGGAACATCTACCCTATTAACCCCCAAGGTCCCCACCAGTGCCAACTACCCGGGGTTCAGCCTCGTTAATTCCCGTTTCCACTCGGGTATACGGAACAACGGCTCCTCGTTCCTCTTAAATGGAACAAGGGGGGCAAGAACTAAATAAAACTCGACGGGAATAAAGACGACGGGCTGGGACGAGGCGCGTGTTCCAATGGGCACCGCGTAAATAACGTCGCTCGGGGCTGGCCTTATTACGCGGGTGAAAGTAGGCGGGTTAAGCAAATTACGCTCGCAGAGTCGGCTCGCGGCGGCTGACGCGGGACGAGATTACGGGAAGACAGCGGTATCGGGATCCCGCGGAATTAGGTTCGCTGGTCGGCTACAGAGGGCCCAGAGAGATTTTACGTCCTCGCGGAAACGTGTAAGTACCGAACAGCGTTACGTGACCGAAATTCCCGATGTTCAGCGCTCATAAATTCGCCCGCGATTATTCACCGTGAACCTCCCGCGAGCTCTTCGTTCTACCGTTTTCTTGTTTCCTCGCGCGGACTCCGGGGCGAAACTTGTTCGAGTGGATACTGATAAAGTTGCTCTACGGAGCTATCGTGACGGCGTTCTTTATGCGAGAGACAGCGACTGATGGACGGGGCGTAACGACACCCTTGGCGGATCGAATCTTGAGGATTCTTATGGTAGACAAAATAAGTTTATTTAAACATAAAATAGAACGATGCACGGCAATCTCAACCTTTTACTCCCTCTCAACTCTCATTCCCGACTCTGCCCTTCTTCATTCGCTTTCGATACTAATATCATTCATACACTCTCAACCCCCAATCACAGATATTCACACTTTTATCTCGCACAAAGATCTGCTCTCGTTCCTCGAAACCATTCGCTCTTCTAAGATTCAAACTATGGCCTAAGTCTCAAACACTCGATATTTATTTTACACATATCATTCACTCATCGCTCATTCGGTCCAAACATCCGCTCGCACCCGATACTCTCACCCAAACGTTCTCGCGCACCCCACATTCTTGATGCGTATTCGAGGCGCTCCGAGGAGTTGCTTTTCTACTTATCGTTTGCGGATGTGAACTATTTTTGGTGGAAATTAATTTAGAGGACAACAATGACGATGAATTGTCTGCACGGCGGATTGGATGAAGTTTGGAGGATTTTTTCGCTTCGCACGCGATGCTGACTGCGTATCGCAGATATTAATTCCGGTATTTGAATCCGCGCAAACGTGACGGACAGACGAAGCCGGTGTCCGATATCATCTCGTTATTCAAACGAAGTGCTCCTGCGACGCAATAAAAATAACTTGATCGTGCACGGAAAAGCTTTTAACATCAAGAGCTTTCACATTGTGATATATACCCTGCGATTTGCGATTCTCTCTGCGGCGGTCAGTCGCTGGGATTTGTCTCGAGGCTGGCTGGAAAGTTTTTTTTTCTTCCGAAGCTCCGCTTCGTCGAAATCACGCGATGGTCTGCGCAGAGTGTCGACGCTTTTCCTTTTTTTATGTACTCACTTCCGATGAATCAAGTTGCAACACGCCTACTCGATCCCATCAGCAAGCTGGACACGTCGTTAGCGTCCATCATCCATTAGATGTTTTGTATCTCATCACGGGGAACATCGTCGAGAACTTATCGAATTTAGCCGCCTCGCTGTTGTCGACCAGATGGATTTACCCTTTCGAAGGGTGGCGCGGCGCGTCAAAGTCGACATAATTTCATTTGATCGGAGAAAACTGCGGAAGCACTCGATGAGGAAGACTGGGGAGCGCGGATGGAAAGAGGGAGCGAGAGGGAGAGAGAGACAGAGATGGTGAAACTCGAAACACAGTTATAGAAGGAGGTTTTCACTTAGTAGATTGAACTCTGGAAAGTTCTCGTCTCCAAAGCCGCTATTTCAGGACACTGGGAAGATTGTTTCGCGAGCGCAATAGGCGGCCTTCTCGTCTGGACGCGCACCTACTCGAATACAAACCTATTCGAATTCAAAAACACACGCGGACAAAGATGATATCTGGACGAAATAGGACGGAGAATCCGTTCCGCGAGGACGTCTAGGCCATCTTATTTCCGGCACTGTAACCGCTTGATGATGCGCGCCTTTGAATTCAGGATCAAAAGTATTTCGTTACCAGATGGAACTGCATAATTCATTGTCTGAATGTTTCATCATCGGGATTACTTTTACCGGAAGCCACAATGCGGTCGTGTCTGCACGAGGGATCATTAATTATTCATCTACATGGGTGTACAGATTCTTTATAGCGTTGCTCTTTTATCTCATTTTTCCATCCCATACACATTTTTCGTCCCACGGTTTATAACTTTGTATCCGTTTCGCGCGATCTTCTTTCCCGATTTGCTCTCGTAGATTAACAGAGTCGTGGAACTCGTTGCAACGAGCGACTTCGTTTCACTGCGTTGCGTTCTACGTAGTTCGCTCTCCGCGCGAATGCAAATGCACATGTCGGTAATCGTGAAACGATTGTGAAATGGTTAAACGTACTCTGAAAGGGCTTTTAAATTCCCAATCGCAGTTCGATACAAAAGGCGCTGAGAACTTTTCACATCGCAATTGCGATCGATAACCTGCCAAGCCTATTATTCGAGCGGTCGAATTAACCATTCCTGCATTTCCACGGAAATCTTTGCCGCGCAGTCAAAATGAATTTTCCTACCTCTGGATTAACCCATCGAGGCTATTAGCGACGAATACAACGATAAACGAGAGTCAAAGCCTCGCGATATATCCGCCAGCGAAGTTTTTCGATTATATCGTAGAGATCGTTCAAAAAGTGGCGTTCTCGAGGGGCCTTGTAACAAGGGATGGCTTCTCAGCGATGTTAATTTAGAAAATGAAGAATATAACAGTTGTCACGCTCGATTGATCCAGGCTGCTGAAGATCCTCGCGTAACAGACGGCTCGCAGGCGATGTCGTTCACTTTATCAGGATCGAGTAATTCCGGAGATAATTATGCCGACAGGCAGCGTCCCGTGAAGGGCGACGCCAGCGTGCATTTATCTGAAAATTGGATTGATTATAAGTTCGTCGTGGGGCAGGCCTCGGTTCAGGCGTTTCGGTGCTCTCCAATACGGGCAGAAACTGGTTATTTCGAGGCTCATAGAACACGAAGCGCGGGAGAAGGCGGGGGAATATGTTACGAGGCCAACTTTATCGTCGACGTGTACTACTGCGCTGCCACGATGTTATACCGCTTGCTCTGGGACGAGCGGTTCATAACCCTGCGTGCCAATTTTTTTACGGACACCCCCGACCTTTTCCCTCGCCACCCCCGTTCGTTTCCCCGCGAAACTCTTTTTTTGCCAAGTTCGGTCCGCCAACTTCGCCCGGTTAATTAAGCCGTCTGCGAATCGCCGCCGCTTTCGTTGACCAATAATATTTACGCAGGACAGACGCGACGGCAGTAATTACGGCCAATTGCAATTAATTTGCCCGCGTGTCGCTCCGCGTTCGAGGGGGCCAGAGAGGGAATTAAATAACCGATACTGGCATTATGAGCAGCAACTTGTTTATTTGCGTACTCGTCGAAAGTTCCTTTGAGCTCCGAATAAATCGCGAAAATGCGATCGATTGCACGGATAGGCGGATCTTCGCGCTCTAATAATCCTTCAGAAATTGACGCGTAGTTGTAAAAAGCATAATTATTTGAAGCACGGAAAAATGTTCGATAATCTCGTGCCGCGATTGTTTGGAGAACGGAGAGTCCGTACAATATTTCAATTTTCCACTTGATTTTCTATGACGAACCGTGGAAACAAAGAGATGGGGTACAGAAGAGCAGAAAAAAAGGAGAGCACGGTTATATCGCGTCCATGATTCTTCTGGCGACCATCAAACGAAATTCCACTTTGCTCACCTGTCGCAAAGTTCGACCAGTTCCGGCTCGGACTTTTATCGAGGACGAGAAAAAACTTTACGACCGTTCATTCGATACGCGATTTCCCGTTCGAGGTATGGGTTCGATCACATTGCGCGCGTAACGAATTAAATCGAATCGCTCGGAGGGGCGTTTTACTCGCTGTTCATGTCACATCCGGTCGATACCCTTAAAATCAGCGCGGATTAAAACTGTTTACGCTTGCGCCCGCCGCGTCTCGCGCGAAATCTGCAGCTACAAAGCAATATCCCGACGAATTCATCTTCCCTCGCATCAGAAGTCAATTACAGCCGCCAGTTCGTAATTCACTCGGAACGCAATGAGCAACACCGCCATCGGTGCACTCGTTTCCTCAAGCTGGGTCCGAGAGAGCGCAGCAGAACGGAGGCAACTAATCGAGAACACTGGATACCGTGTCATGCCGATAATTAAACGACGTCTAGCTCGTTTATGAAGCTCGCCACGTGATGCATCGTCCGGCTACGTCCGGCAAGAGATTATCGACGACGAAGGAAAACCGATCGAAACGTCCGTCCTTCGTTTTTCATTTCCCCTCCCATTCCTCCACGCTCCTTTCCCCCTTTTTCTACTCTACTTGATAGATGAGTTTGAAGCGGAAATAACGAGTATCACGGCGAAGACATATCGTGATGTATCGGAGCGATAGTTGGGTCCGTCGTAACGATGTCAGTTTTCAGTTTGCTCGGGGATTATGTTCTCCGGCAGATATAAAGGGACGAGCTCGATTTTATGTTTCTTCCTCTTTTTTTTTTACGACGATTGGTTCCGAGAGTCCTGCGAATCCGTATCCATCGCGGTGAAGATTGTCAAACGCGAGCGAGGGGATGAAGGATCCTCTGCGTCCTTGAAACAGCGTCGCGCAGGAAGACTGCTTGGTTGCGGTTTAATAGAAATTTTATATCGTATTTGGTATGCTGTCTATGAAGCAATATGTGTAGTATGTTGATTAAAAAGTAGTTCGAGATTCATCGAATAACAAGCATTGATATCGAACGTCAGGAATTATAAAATGGCGAATTTTCTCGCGATAATTGCGCAGCGACCTAACGTTCGACGATCAAAGCCAGCTGAATCAAACGAGTTTTTATGGAACAACGTCTGACGAACGTTGAGAAAGGTAGGATTTTAGCGATGCGTAAGTAGCTGGATGGTGGTAATGAGCGTGCACATACGCGTTCGCATTTCTATACGCAAAGCGAGTGTCCTTGAGCGCGGGGCGATGTTCTGAGAGCGAAGTTTGTCAGAACATATCAGGTAGGGAGAGTACCTGGAGAGAGTTTACTGCGAGCGTATGGAATTCTAGCGAGGATTGTAGGGCAAATAGAGAAACTGTCGTGTTTGTTGTTATTCCATTAGCACTGGACCGTGTATAATACGCTGTAGTAAAACCGCCGGAGCTTCCACTGTTACTCCGCTGGCAAAACCGCGGCTACTCTGTTTTATCCATCCGCAGTGTTTGCGCTTTTCGAAAGTTACACATTAAAAAATATACTCTCCTCCCTTCGCTGTTCACTTCTGTCTAACCGTACGTATTTATAGAAAAAATATTTCCACCCCATCCTGTTTACCCTGCCATCGACGTATCGATAAATCAGTTTCGATCGCGTTCAATTTCCTATCGTTTAATGCAACCTTCGCGCAACTTAAATCACAGATCACAAATCGCCGAGAGGAGAACTGTCTGGCACCATCGGGGTTGCACGCTTTTCGCAAAAATTCAGAGATAAAGCATCGAAGGGGACACGGCGCGTGTTTGGCCGTTAAACAAATCGCGGCGCGATTGGACACGAAACCGAGGTCACTTGCCACGAAACAGCAGAAGGGCACAAACATAGGTCGGAACTCGTCGCGGGTCTGGTAACAAGTCCCCTCGCGGACCGTCCGCTGGCAGAGTACGAGCCAGAACCGAACTACATCGCCGCTGGCGAGTCCGAGGAATTAGTTTGCCGGACAGCGGCGGGGCAAATCGGTCGGTGCTCGCGAGGGTGCGTACAGGGCGTCGACTGGGGATCGTTAATCGCGACGGAGGATCGACGCCAGTCGTTAATCATCCGTTCGAGCGAGGACCGTCGTCGTGTGCAACGATTCTCTGGACGAGGCTATTCGTCTCTTTATCCATTAGTCCGCGCGCTGCCAGCGGACCGGAACCGTTTACCTCCGCGGACGCCAATTTGCGGCGATTCTGTGCCCTGAAACTGTTATTTACCTTCGTTTTTCAACGACCCGCTCGCGTTGGCCCACTGCCGTTGGGTTACGTCTCGACGTCGCTTTATTAACTCAATTCCTTCGTCGGCGGCGCGCTCGATGATGCATTCGAAGGGACGAGTGCGTCGAGACGAGGATCGAGTGGGGTTTTTATAAAAAATAAAAAGCGCAATGCGAAGGCTGGTTTCATTCATCGAGTGTATCGGTTGGTTGTTTGTTTCGTGCTGGTTTTGTAATTACAAAAATGTCGATTCGGCTGAAAATGCAGGATATCAAAATTAATTACATCGTGTATTGAACATTGCGCGAATATTTTTGAAACGCACCTCTTCGTTGGATAGAGGCATGGGTGTTTCGATAATATTTTACCGCTGGAACGATTTTTATTTTATCGCGAAGCGTAACGAAATTTTCGTTACGAGGGCAAACACGCATATTATTCCCGATATCGACTTGCGAAATTTGAGTTTAGGTCTAACTGAGAGTTCAAAGAATCCCAGGTATCTCCAAGCGGTGCATTAAATCGAAGTAAAGGCGAGGCAACGGAGCCAAACAAACGGATACCCAAGGAACGAAGTTCACGATTTGTTTGCAGCTCCGTTACACATAAAATTCCGCGCACTTGAGGGACAGACGGTTGATTAAATTGCAACGGTACGTACCGAGAAACTAAAAATTTAAATTTTATGAGCTCGCCGTGTTTTCCAGCTTTTGAACTTCTCATGAATTCTAATGAGTTTAACATACTAATGAGACGAAACGTCTCGTTTTCATAAGATTCGTTCTACTAGAAGATCGTCGTGTCAGCGCTCGCGTTTCTAAACATTTTGTCGCGTTACTTATTCATTAACGCGTACGAATTAACGGGAATTAGGTAGAATAGAATTAAATGAAACGCTATCGCATTTATCACTTCAGCGAGAATCCGTAACGATGTAATCTGAATCTTCCTACTTCGTTCGGTTCGACTTATTTTTCCTATTGTAATAATATGTAAAATGTATGATAACAAGGATCGAAGGAACGGGGACTGAAATGAATTATGTAAAAAACATCCGAATCTAGTTGAATTTAAATGTGGGACAACGTTGGAACGTTACGACCGCGGTCGAAAAACAAGAGAAACCCGAACGATATTTTTTTCAGCTGTTTCTCTCAATTTTACATACGTTGCGTTACATACATTTCGCGTATACTCCCGAATTTGCATGCGCGAGCTTATTGCGACACGGATAACGCGAAAATGTAGCTGGAATTTTAAATTCAGATAAGGCGAGTGTTTCTCGAAAACAGGTATCAAGAAAAATCGCGAGTATCGCGTGGCTTCCGATCGCGAGTACATTCCAATGATGCATCGTGGTCGCTAAACGCGAATTGAGAGAGAAAGGACCGTGGCAAAAAATAAACCACAGCGAGAAATCAGAAATAGATTCTCAGAGAACTCGTAGAATCGATTCCAAACAATTCCCATTTCAGGATCGTGTCAGTGGCGCTTTCGCGCGAACCGGAACGCGATTTAAATTCCCTCCGCCGTCAGAATCGGATCGTTCTTTTCCTCGTTTCACGATTTACGCCGAAAAACTTGGCGGTTCCGCTGGCGACGCTTGCCCTTCCGAGTTCCCGCGGTTTGCCAAACATTTCCGCGGGAACCCTCGAGGACGCCGCGCGCGAGGTCCTCAGGAGCGCGAAGACGAGGGGTGGGACAGGCGCGCGAGTGCGGAAATCGGGACGCTGCTGAGGCGAGGGTTTTATTTAAAAGTGCACGACGACGATCGAATGAGCTGCAATCTCGGAGCAGCGTGTAAACACGGCCATAGATTTCCTTTATCTCGGCGGGGAGAATCCCGCTTTCTTTTCTCCTCTCCCATCGAACGTCTCGCGCTGCCCCCATCGTGTATCTTGAGGATGCCTGAAAAATTCTCCCCCAAACGTTAACCTATCGCGCACAAACAACTAACCGGTGGCGAATCCACTCGCGCGAGATTTAAGTCCGCGCGGAACACGATCCTGGACGAACGCGCGGAAGTTGTATCACTTTAATGGAAACACCGGCGTCTTTTTCTAGTTTACCGGGCTCCGCTGGCGGATGATCCACTTAGCTCTTCTCAGACGTCGTTATTTTCGTTATAATGAACGTCGTTAGACCGTGGAAGTCCGAAAAACGAGATAATATCGTTACTTAAAAATTATGCTCCATTTTTTCTGAAGATATCATTTCGCGAGGGGGGAGGATTATTGCGTTGCCTAGAACGCTTTATCCGAGGTTAATTTTTAATATCCGACAATTTCTGTGCATTCTGTTCCATATTTTCGAATTGTTCAACGCAACGCGGTTCTAAATTCTGGCGTTCCCCTCGAAATGCGCAGCGATTTCGAAGTTCCGCTCGATACAGGGTACATTCGTCGCACGTAGCGAATTATGAATGCGTCGGGCAGCGTCAAGTTCCCCGACGAGATTCGAATGAAAAATTCCGAAAGTTTCGCAAGTGGCGCGCCCAGCCGAGCGGAAAAACGTCGGGGGGGGGGGGGAGAAATCGTCGTCGCGTCTGATAGAAGGCTTGTTAGCCTAATTGTGCCTCCCACCCCCTGCCAGCTACCCTTCGCGCGGACGAAGAGACGGGGCGGAGAGTTTTAATTGTGATCCACCAGCTCAACGCGGACACTTTGGACGGCTGGACGTGTTCGAGCGTCGCTGAAAACAGTTTTAGGAACGGCGCCGTCCACGGAAAAGTAAATTAACTAATGGAAATACAATCTCGATTTCATCACCGCGCTCGTATCTCCTCCATTGATATACATTTAATTCAGAACGATGATTCCTTCTTCCGTAATCATTCTTCTTCACCAACCCCAAGAATAGCTGTCAGACGGCTGCCACCATTTTATTTTATTTTATAGTTCGAGAATGATTTTTTGTCGTCAGATCAAGTTTATTCTAATCTAAATTCAATTGCGTTCGTATCTTCTTGGCTCATTAATTCACCGTTTTATTAGATTTGCCCACTGCGATACAGAGTGGAACACGAAGTATTTAAAACTAGATAGGTATCGGTAAGAAGAACGGAGTCCAGATTGTTTTGAACGGTCTTTCGTTATGTATATACTCCTTAGCTCGAGTTTCCACGGAAGCATGTTTATTAATGACCGAAGAAATCTTCGTCGAGATAACTACTTTTGATGGAATTACCGAGACTTCGTGTCGCGAAAGCTGCATCGACGAAATTTAAGTCACTAAAGTGCTCCGGTAATATTCATTATCATGTTTAAAACTTCGCCGTGAAACGAACCTCCGTTGCTGTATCGGCAACAACTGCGTTTCCAACTTCGCGAAAGGTATTTAACGTACTCTCTTATTTATCTTCATCTGGAAATTGTACGGGAGTGACACAAATCTACGGCGAATACGACACGTATATTCGTAATTTCAATGCTTAATATGGTCGCACGTCAACTGCTCTCTCAGTTGAGAGCACAGCGACGCCTACTCAGGGGTAGGAAAGTGTCGCGTTTACAAATATGCAGGAAAAGGGATGGTGAGATTCATCGCAGTCAGCCGCGACCGATGCAAGCGACTGAAAGTAATTGTTGGCTTCAGGATAATCTCGTAAAAGTGATTAAGAATGGTCCCGTATCGGAAATTGAATTAAACCGGCACGGAGGAATCGTGGCCGCTCTGCTCTTCTTGGCTTTTTATGGTCCTACTATTTTCTCCCCTTTTCCTTTTTTTTTTATTTCTCCATCCTGTTTCAATTTCTCTTTTTTTTTTTATTCGCCGCCATTCGCGGAAGAATTCTTTTATCGCACGGTGAAAGCGTGCTCAAGCGGTGCACATGTTCGCGTCAACGAACCAATGGAACGGAAAAGCGCCAGGGACACCTGTTTCAAGGGAAAATATACAGCGAACCAAAAATATATTATCGCGCGTTGTCGCTTTTTAGATATTCCGAGAGACCAAATATTTTAATATCGCACCGATCGCTTCTTCGATGGTACAATTTATAATTAAGGGAGCTGCGGAACGGAATATCTATAATTAAATGAAAAAATTGACGATACGAATTCGTGATAACTTTCCAAACGAAATGCATACTAAAATCGAAATGTAATACGCAACAAACACCGTGTTTCCGGCTAGTAACGATTCGGATTGAAACCGGCCAGCCCTAGCCGGCGCAGTGTTGAGAAATCTAATTTCCCGGAAGGCAACGCGGCCGAATTCATTCCCTCTAATTATTTCTCTGGCTTCCAGCTCGCGACTGCTCGTTAATTGGGGGCTATTCACTGGGAAAACAGTGGCACACTGCAGCACTGCAGCCAGTTTCCGTTGACGTATCCACTTATGCGCTCGTTACTACCACGAATGTCAAGTGTGAATAGTGTATAAACCACGGAACACCTTATCCGCGTTTCCATCCCTCGTCGTGGTTCCGCGTGCAGTCGCTGAGCGATGCTTCGAGGTGTCGCGGGAAAGGAATCTTCCGTGGCTTTCGATAGCCTCTCGCGATTCTTCTTGCTCGTTCGCTCGCACTTCACTTTAACTAGACGAGAATCGTGGTTTCCCCATCGAGGACCGATCGACCCTTGAACCGTCGTCGAATCGATCCGCGGTAACGCGAGTTTAAAATATTGTCGCACTTTCGCTTCGAACATTATGTCCCCCATATCTCATCGAGCGTCCTTTCTACCCCCACGCGAGGTTAGGGTCATTCAATATATCAGAATCTTTATCTTCCCTTTGGGTCACTTTGCATTGCTTTCAGATAAAATTCTCCTCCGTATATCCGTTTTATCGCGGGTGCTAAGGGTCGATGGGTCCGAAGTAACGAGCGCAAATGCTCCGAGAATAGTGGTTCAACCTCGTAGCTGCCTCGGTGGTAGATCAACGCTGGTGAGATTATTGAAAAGAGTGCCGATACTTCGCACCTGGTTCGGCTAGTTTAAATCAGTACTTATTCTAAATCGATCCTTCGGAGAATTCTTCTACAGTACTACTTTTCTAGCTGATAAAACGAAAATTACTAATCGTATTTATTACCCTTTTTAACTCCCTTCGAGTATATTCCAGCGAAACGATAAATATTTCCAGCAAGTACTTACGTGTTGGAGCTTTCAGAACGTTTCAACGTCTCGTTACATTTCCGTGTAAACAGCGAGACACTTTCGAGGGATGATTTACCATTCGGGGAGGGCGCTCACCCCCTGCGTAGGATCTGTATCGAGCGCGAATATCGAGGGTTAAAAACGAATTCGAATTCGAGGCTGGCCCAGGGCGTGGTTCCATTATTTATCGGCGTTTGTATGCGCCATTAGTTCTGAAAATATCCGGGAACAATGGTCCAACCCCCTGCAGCACTTTCTACCTTGCTCGTTCGTTTTTTTTCCCTTTTTGCGACGCTATTTTCGTTATTGGCATCGGGAAATGGAAAAAAAAGTGTCAACGACGATAAACGACGGCTCATTGCCGGATCGATCGGCGCTCGTCCATCGCGAAATCGTTTCCACGTTTGTCCAGCGAGTAACGAGCGACGTAAACGCGATTTTAATCTCCGCTGCGTTAACATAAAACAGTCGATGGCAATTGTAACGGCCATCGTTGCTGCGTCGAACTACCTACGTAAAAAAAAGGGATAAAAAGTAAAGGAAAATTTTCCGCCTAACTGTTAACGGTGGAAAATTAAATGGGGCGATTCTATTTGTCGAAGCGAGCGAAACGCGAGAAGAGAAGCGAGTTTCTCGAGTCGAATGAAAGTTTCGTGTAGCAGAGATGAGAATATCGCGGAGGAATAATATTCGATTAATCATTGGTGACCCGTGAAACGTGCCGTTCAATTTTTGCGGTCGATAAGCTCCCGATGACGCTGCGAACGCGTGCTCCCTTACGATTTATGCGTCGCCCAGGGTATCCCCTTTTAATTTATGACTCGTCCGCTTCTGGTCGTTGACTGGTCAATTAGAGATAGCAAATTTTTTCCCAAATTATAACCACTCTTTCATTTTCGACTGGTTCCCTTCTCATCTTCCATGCATGGTATATTTCTCGTCCGCCATCATTTAAATTATCGAACGTACAAAAAGTTTTTCGATTAAATTTTTAATGGTTCTTTTACGGCAATTAGCACTTCGATTGAACGCAATCTACGTTTGTTCCACGCGAATCCGAACGATTCGATGTATCCTTTCCTCTGCGCGTTCGATTAAAAGTTAACAAATCGATTCAACGGACCACGTAATTAATTCCACTCTTTACTCGGGGCGCGTAAAGCTTTCACGAAAATGATATTTACAGACTCGAGCGAGACTGACAGTCGGCCGCTGTTCTGCTTGTTTAAATAATCGTACACCAAACTCGCATTACCATTTTGGGGAGTCGATATTCCCGATAACTAAATATGACCGGAATATTTACCAGGATAATGTATCGGGGCTGGCCAAATTACAGCCCAATATCGAATGGGAATCTAGAGAATGAAAAATACGCCGCGTATTAAATGTCATCTGAAACATGAATTTTGGCCAACGAATCTGAATTCCATTTGTTTCGCAACACAGTGACGTAGATTTTTAATCATCTTCGAAGGAATTAAAGGTATATTCATTTTCGTAAAGCAATTTGCAAACCCACACTAATACATCTTCTTGGGGATTAAATTTTCTCGCGATTTTGGTAATTTCGGTTGCATACTATGTCTAAACTACTGCGCGCACGCTTGATTAGCTTCTCGAAAATCGCGTGCAATTTAAATTATCTTCATGTATGACTTAGCAGGGCTGTTATGCAATAAGCCGTGAAGGAGATTCAGTGCAAGGGATGCATCGGAGGATAATCGCCATTGAGGGTGAAAACACAATGCACTATTAACTGGTACGTTCAACGGGTATATTATTATGCGCTTACCCTGTTCACGGAACGTTTCATCCCTTCGAGTAATCTGAACTAAAATCACTGGCCGAATACGGCGATCGCGTCATTTGTGTTACTTTTACATCTCGATACCCTGCCTCGTGATTTTTCCGAGTTAATTTATCGAAACAAAGCACATTTAACCGACGCACCGCGTCCCGCGTTTCTTTTTGCTCGAACTTAATTAGCTAATAGCGTAATAAGATCCTATTATCGTTACCGTAATGTTCGTTCTCGTAAATGGCTAATTAAATTAATAAATTGCTGCATAAATTCGTGCTCCATTAAAACGCGAGTCAAACGAAGGGAAATATTACGGTTGACAAAGAAATCAGTACAAAGCAAATTACGCGTACCCAGTCTCCATTTTCCGGCTGAACTGTTTCCCCGCATTCCCTTTCATTTTACGGAGAGTTTGCATAGCACGGTAGCGACAGTAAAAAGTCCCAGCTATTTTGTTCCTCCTGTCACGGACAGGAGGGAGGACAACAATCTCGGACCAGTTAGTTTTAGAAGATCGCGTGCATTCGTTCGACCCACATTCGCAGATTATAATAACATCGAATGGGACAGGTACGAAATGCGAGTGACTCAAAAAATGCTACGCTCTGGACATTCCGAAGTTGCGGTTAAATTGCGAGCAAAACGATTCCTTACGATGTAACGAAAAAAGTTGATCCGGATTACGCAAAAATTCGTACCACGGAGGACTTGCAGGCTGACGCGTGCATGAAGTTTGACCATTTTTTATTCCCCTGTGTCCGATACCTTTTGCTATGCTCAATTTCAATTGCTCGATACGTGGGTACAGTATTTCGCGCATGGATACAACAGCAGGCCGAATTCGAGCAACGTGCGTTCAGCGATAGATATATTCGTACTTTGTGTAGAGTTGTTTACTAATTCGTCGATTATTGGCGGCATATAATGGTTTCATAAAATGGTAATTAGCTTATTCGACGTCGCGATACACATAATTTATTGGGGTTTAATGAAACGTGAAATTTTAACTTCTGTCGAGTTAATACCCGTAGTTATTAATTTCCACTTTGATTGGGAGCAAATGTCACGGCTGTTCAGAGCGACGTCCGCGACACGCCCCCGGTCGTTTCGCGCGTACGTCGCGCACACGCGTTCTCCGACCTTCCAGTTTCCTTCGCCCGTCGAACTTTTCTGAAACCGCACCTCTGAAGTCCAAAGTACACGTTTGAAAAATATTCGACACAACGAATGTTTGGATCTCCCGACTCGCTACCCTCGAACTCGCGCCAACCGTGCACGTCACGGACTCGATCGCTCGTGAACCTCAAATAAAAGCGTTGTGGCGGTCTTCGCCACGAGGGGGACAGCACATTCGTCAGTTTCCCGCGAGTACTCCACGTTCTACTCCGTTTCTATATAATAGAAATTCCATACCAGCGTCTAAGGCGCAACTCCGCCATTTTGGTAGCCTTACCGATGAGTCCACTAGCAGGCCCAGGACGAAACGTTCTTCCCTCTCTTTTTCCTTCCTACCCTCTCTCACGTTCTCCTTTACAGCGACAATAATTGAAGCCAGGCGTCGAGCCCATCGAAGCGCTTCAGCGTCCTTTCCGATCCATCTGTTGTTGGTCGACGGGTTACTTTCAGAGGCACGCTGGAGAACAGATACGTCGTTTCGAGTCGGTGACAGAGGCACCGGCGAAGCAATTCACCAGGAGTGATTCGAGGGACGAGCACAGTCGGGGTCGCGGCTCCACAGAGGAGAGCGAGCAACGAAACGTGAATCGGGCGGCGCAGGGTCAAAGGTGGCGAGCCTCGGGCGTTTTTCAGCCGCGAATAATGCGACAGAAATTAATTGTATCGCGGCGAGGGGGAGGCGCACAATGGTAACCGGCGGCCGGACCATTTATCACCGCCCGTAATGGATACTGCCGGTTTATCATGGCGAGCATAAAAAACGATCTTGAAAGTGTCGCGCCTATCTGGGCCTTCGTTCCACGCTTTTCATCCCCGACGTTTAATTGTGATATATTAGATCGCAGCGTTTTGTACGCGCGTGTCGCGCAGAAATATCGCGCGATCGGTAAAAAAAGCGACTTTTTCGACCACGTTAATTGTCAATGAAATTAATTACGATCTCGCGTCGTCGTTAATCAACGGACTCCGTCGACGTCGTTCGGAGATAAAAAGGTCACAATCGAGTGCGCCAGTTTTTTTTTTATAACCCGCTCACGGAAAAGTAGAACCACCGCTCGTTAAGTAGAACAGAGACCCGTCTACAGTTCCGACGGATCGATCGGGGATTAAAGGAATATAAATAACGATAATCGGAAGCGGATGTAGCCGCGCGGAAATTGGACTGCGAGTGATCGCTCTATAACAACGCCTGTCCAAATGTGATTTTCACTGGCAGCATTGCCCTAAATTAACCCGTTTTATCGAGCGCCGCGTTCGACGACAGAACAGGCGGGCGAACTTGAGCGGGGGAGCAAAATGGCACGCGGCTGCTACCAGAGGGGGTGGAAATGGCGGAGGCTAGCGGGCGGCGGCCACCGCAAATAACGTGAAATATTTGAAATAATTGTCGACGGAAATTAATTAAAATACCGCGAACGGGCGAGGTCGAAACGCATTAATCGTCGCAACGAAACAAAACCCACCTACCTCTCCCTCCCTCTGCTAACCGCCGCGGCGACCGTTCCGTGACAGTTTACATCTTTCGCTCGCGGGCTCGGAATTAAAAAGTGCGGTTGACAACGAACCAACCGAGCGGTGGCTGGTTTATAAATCGTCCCGTTTCTCGGCTCGCCGATATTGAAATACGTCGTCGCGAGTAACAATCGGTGTGCGTGGGGGATGCACGCGTGTATTGCGAACGGTTAATGAGGCGTTCAGGTTTATTGCTTTCCGATCGAGTCGCGGTGTATTTATTAGCCGCTAGTTATTGAAATTAACGTCACGAATTTTTATGAAGGGGGATTACGAAGTATTTTAAGAAGAACGAAAAATTTGCGAGAGGCAATTCTGCAAGTCGCGATACTAACAATCGCGTTTAATCGATAACGTAGCTCACGGAGTTTGAAGAGAAACGAGTTGAACCAAATTCGTTGAAAGTTGATCAAAGTAAACCGGATATTTTCGACGGATGATGAGCTCGAACGCAGCGGCTGGACATGAATCAGGGAATGTCTGTTTGCGAGCACCTGGATCGCAAACAATTCGGCTACAATTAATCGGAAATGCCACGAGATTACGTACGGAGTCGGAACCTATCGAGGCCGGGTATCGTTGTAAAGATTTAACGGTCGATCGGGGTCGCTCGACGCGATATATGCGCCCGTGAATTCATTACGCGTTCATTACGGGTATTTATGCAAATTTGGAAATGTCTCTAATTGTGTTCCATCGATCGGTTACCGACAAAGCCGCTTCGATTCGATTATGCGAAATGTGCTGCGCGTCGCCAAAGCAAGCGAAGAATTTCACCGATCCGCCTTTTTATTTCTAACTTATTTCCACCCGATAACGTTCGTGAAAGTTCATCGAATTCTGCGCTTCATCTTCCGTCAGCTTCGGTTTCTCTGTCTCGAAATGGCGACCCAACAGCGTCGAGAAAGGCGTGTTCGCGGTTCGAACGAATACCCGATGCGTTTCCGTCGAAAGTCGCCGGTTTCCCGCCTTAAACTTCAGGTTTCCCTTCGGTCGCGAAGCCGACGCGGCGTCTAGCAACGTCGCGGAATCCTTAGGGCTGCATTACGGAGCCGCGCGCGGTAACCTTTGCTCCCTCGACGATCCTATTGTACGGCTGCACAGAAGGCGCGCTCGGTTGTTACCATTCGGATGCAACGAACGACGGGGAACGAAATAAATTCGAGTTGTCTCCGCGACTGGGAAAGTCTGCTGAGGAAACGGGACGACTGTTTTTGCGCGGTTCGCGCCGATCGAAACACCCTGTATTATTAATCTACGGTTAGGACAATGGATATTGTTCGATGCCGTGATGACCAATAGTGTACTTTAGAGCAGAATCAATTAAAAATTATTTTCCAATCCTCGAAACAATTTCGTACGGAAAAATTATTCTTTCAATATGCGAACGCCTGTTATTCTTCAATAACACTTCACCTGGTTATCGCGAGTCGCATCAAATTTCCGCGGACAAATCGAAAGCTCTATCTCTAATTGAAAATCGAAAAGCCTCTGCAGTCTATACGTTTGCTGGACACGAATTCGAAAGCACCGAGCGTTGTTTCTCGCATCGACGAAGCTCGAATAATGCGGCGTTGGAATGACGGAACGCGTCGTGCGACGAACGATATCAGAGAATCGTTGCGTCTCCTCGTCGATGAAGAATCAAAGAATAAAGATAAGTTAGCGGAAACGAGCAGCGACAGAAACTCTCTACCGGTTGCGTTTCAATCGCGATCGCCATCCTGCTTCTTACAATTCATTCCCGTTTCGAAGTTTTCGCCTGGCTTTCCGCGCCCTCGAAACTTTTCCACTCTGCCGCCTTGCTTCCTTCCCGACTTACATCCGCAACGGATGTTCCTTTCCCCCAAGGTTACGTCATTACGTTCCATCAGCGCTGCTAAAAAATGCCGACCAGCTGATCGTGCTTTCGAGATTTCGTTTCCGTTTATACGAATTACGATAAAAACACACGTTTCGCTTTAATCAACTCCGCAGCATCGAAAGCTATTCGATCGAATTGTTTTACTGAACGGTAATACAAAGTGAACTGTTCATTTTTTCGTAACAAATTAATTAAATCCGCTGGTTTTGACGTGCGAAGGCAGAGAGAGAGAGAAGAAAGGAATGGGAGATTAAGTATTTGCAGAATTACATATTAATTTAGGTTTATAATTGTTATCGCGTGGTAGGAGTAAAAAGCTGCGGAAATAAGTCGCGTACGAAACAATCAAGAAACCAATTACATTCCCATCCCAGGATCGCGATAAACTCGAAATCTCATTATCCTCCAAGTAAACGCAACAACGTGGAGTGGAACCCCGATACAATTTAAAAGAGGGACGCGTCGTTAGCAAGCTGTTCGACCAGCATGTGCTATCAGTTGGCCAGCCAGCCAATCTCTCCGCAAAACAGCGCGAGCTTCTGCCCGAGTTATTATACAGTCTCACCCGTTTAAACTGGCGCCACCTTTTTCCGGCCCACCCCTTCAGCCTGCTGCCCATCCTCGAAAGGCCACGGTTGTACTGTCGTTTTTCACTTCGAAGGTTCAAGTGAATGAAACTAGCCAGCCATATAGAAAGCACCATATTTTACTAGCTCGATAAAAACGTGATCGCGAATCGCGAGGAAAGGAGAGAAAGAGGGGAAGGAACGAGTTATCGCTGCGCTCCGCGTTCTTTTTACGCAAATACCCGGGCTTTCCGCGAGTTTTACAATAATATTTGTTGAGCCGGGTTTTACGGCGCAGAGTTGGAAGACCGTCTTGATGCGTTATCGATCGAGCTGGCTGGGGACGATATCTTTGTCTTCTTGGCTCTCTTTGCGTTCGAGAACGAAGGGCGTCGATCCTCGCAGGATTTGTTCAACGAGGTGTGAATTTCGAAAACGTTACATTATCGTTAAATCAGTTCGAAATTGAACGCGAAAAATTGCTACAGAACGTCGCTCTTTCTCGTCTAAGCTTCTCACACGACCCTGAAACGCGGCAAACCGACGAGAAATCGCTATTCGTTATCATAACGGAAGCGCATCGTCTTCGAGGAACTATCCGCAAATCGCACTGCTCGAAACGCAGACGAAATGGCATACGTTTTGAACAGCATCGAGACTCCGCGTCGATACGGATCTTCCACGCTCGTTTCGACGCAAGTGCCACCCCTTTCACGCGTACAACCGAACTCGTTCACCCCCGTGTCGCATCGCGAGTTCCTGTCGCGTGTAACGCATGGTCACGGCTGATTTGCATCTGGCACGCAGTCGATGCACGTCCGTTCATATCTCGCGCGCGTTCGCGAACACGGAATTATGTCAACTCGAGTTGCGTTTCCGGCACCGGCTTGGCGACGATGCGACGGCCGTTGGCACACCCGGTCGAGCGAAAACGCGCCCTCGATCGGCCGGAAATAACGGGAGAAGAATCGCTGCCACTTTTTGACCTTCGACCGGAGATTCCTCCTCTACTTTCCTCCCATTTTTCTCGCTCTTCTCGCGTTTCTGCGGAACATTTCGCTCGGAAAATACCACGTAACGCGCGGTCGTCTGGTTTTGTACACTTCGGATCGAATCTTCTAACGGTGTTGCGTTTTTCTAGCGGAAACCACGACGATGGAGCTTATCGACGAGTCTCTATTTGCAGCGTTTGTAATTTAAGAAATAGAAGGCAGTTGCTGGAAGGTTGCTGACGAGATACTCGAATGAACTCAAATTGCCTCGCTGTAACGTGAATTATAATGACGTGGAAAAATTGCTGAACGTTGTAACTCGTTCGTTCGTACTTAATATTCCTCGTTAGCGTTTTTTGTGTCCTCTCAACCATTGACGAATGAACGGAAAAAGTAGGAGCGCTCGAGTCTAATTAAAAAAAAAAAAAAAAATCCGTATAAATACCAGACTGAGAAAGAGGGAGAGAGAAGTATAGGGGGGAGAAGTTGGTGTTCCATGCGAAGAGTTGCGTAAACCAACTTTGCTTATTAGCAATTGAAACGGTCACGGAAAACGCGAGGTACGTCGAGTTCTCGCGTTACACAGTAAATTAATTATACCCAGCGAAGTTTGCTGTCCTTCCAGCAATACCTTTTTATCGCAGTGAACTTCGCGAAACGAATAAACGAGGTTCGCCTCCTGCGTTCGACTTTGCTCGCGGGTTTTCTCGCTTCTGCTCTCGCGTTGAATCGAGCTTGGGAAAGAACGTGGATCCAATCGATATGGTTGCCATGTACGCACGATAAATCGAGGCTGAACTGATTTTCTCGTTAAGCGTGTTCATTTTTACGATTCACAGTCCCACAGAACGGACTCGGTTGATTAAAATCATGGAACGCGGAACGGCTTTTCCTTATCCGTTTCCGAGTCTCCGCGATCGTCTCTTTTCGGGATCTCCGGCTCTAGGAAGAATTTGTACAAGCCACCATGAAGACAATGGTAAATTTGACGCAGAATCCCGGCTGGATCGTTAAATCTCGCCGAGTAGGAAACAATTTTAGGGATTTCCATTAGGTTCCGCGGGCGCAGCGAGCAGAGAGTGCCGCGCAATCTGGTCTAAAGCTAGAAGAAGCGGCCACGGGGCTTTTAAGGCTCCGCGATCCATTATAATGCTCCCAGTAGCGGTATTACTACCGAGCTTTTAATATCATTGTCCCCCTGACCCGAGCCGATTCCAGTATTTCCGACGAAAATTAAAAATCGCTTCCTGCGGATTACTTCGCGCGTACGATTTACGAAATCGGAATCTTTGCTGAATCTCTTCTCCTAAACAGGATTACATCTCGATGTGCATTATACTTTGGTCGTTTCCTACATTCATGTAAATTATGAGCATCCCACATTCATTTTGCATATCTACAAATTTCTCACAAATGTGTTCTCATAATCTGTATTAATCAGCGACTGAAAT
Organism: Xylocopa violacea; assembly: GCA_963969225.1. Lineage (NCBI taxonomy): Eukaryota > Metazoa > Arthropoda > Insecta > Hymenoptera > Apidae > Xylocopa > Xylocopa violacea. The sequence goes on along the minus strand of CAXAJV010000005.1, from coordinate 31,779,460 downwards.
TCGTTTCTTTCTCCAGGTGTTTCTCCGTTCCACCGTATTCGTACTTACACGCACCCCGAACAACCGTGTCTTCTGGCCCCCTCTTTCCCGCTGTTTGCCACCCTTCTATTATCACCGAACAAAGCTCCGTTTAAGCGTCACTCGGTGCGTTTGCTAGCTGCAGCACGAAGGGATGGGACTGTTCTCCGCGAGGAGACGAGCAGGCTAATGCAGCAACCGTGAAACTTCGCCTGTATCCTCTCGCGCACTAATACTACGATAATTAGGAGCTGTTCCTTTGATCGCGCGTCGCACAATTCGAGCGCGATTGCCTGCTTTCAGACGCCGCGAAACGGCGAGCGAAATATTTCCCCCTGACGTAATACCCTCGTGGCTAATTGAATTTGCGACCGTTCGCGTTCAATCCCGATTAATTTCGCGCGATCCCCTCCACCTTCGACTCTCGCGTGAATATTAAAAACGGACCAGTCGCAATCGGATCGAACTGTTGATAAGCCGATCCTCCAGCGTCCCGTTCCGCTGAATCGAGCGTCGCGAGGCTGTACACGCGCGTGCCGTCCCCGACAGATAAATTTTCGAACCCATTCCGACGGGGCTAGAATTTGTCGAAATTACGCCGGAACAATCGCCGGGTAACCGAGTTACGGCGTGCCTCCGAGCGTAGTTTGCGGGTGCATTAAGGCGTTTCATTAATCTTCGATGTCCTTCGAAACGCGGGGGTCCATTGTGCCTTTAACCGGGACGAGCGTCGCGATTGCGCGCTGTCCCTCCGCCAGGGACCCGACGACGGTGGGCTGGGGTTGCATAAACAGAATCCGGAGGCGCCTTTAACGATTCATGGCGAACTCCGTTGAATGCGCCTCGACGCCTGTACTTTAGAATTCTCGAATCGGAGCGGCCGCCGATAGGTTACACCGTTTGATAATTACCCGGGGGTGGAAGCGTCTAACAAAAGGGGTGGCTGCTCGCGAGGCGAGGGCCTCGCAGACTCGCGCGACGAAGGCTGCTGGGATCGAGTTTCGCATAATTCATTTACGGTTCGGGCCCCGAAATCAGACTCGCGCGACGTTGCACGCCGGAAATTTGATAACGATTCAGCGACGTCGGCGTAACCTTTCATAGCCGCGTTCCCGGTTTGTTTGCCGTTAAATGCATGATCCTCCATTAGAGCCGTCAATTTCCCAACTCTGCTGCTCGCGTCGAAGACCGTGCGCCAGCGTCGCGCGTTTTTGTTCCTGGGGTTTGCTGGCTTTGCGAAAGTGTGATGAAGTTGTAAGGAAAAGCTCGTAGGAAATATACTAGATGTATATTAAACTATGAGGGCGTTTATTTGACTTGTTTGCAATCCGCAGGTTCGTACAAGAGTGCCTTCTTAGGCCACTCGTATTAGCGAGGACACCCCCTACGCCATGGCCCATCCAAACGTTTAGGCAAGGCCCCAGAGAGCCTGACCTGATATTTTTGCAAAAATGAAATTTTATATCGGAGATTTGAATCGTTCTTTCGTTACTCTGCACGCTTCGATTGTGTTTAATAAAAACTTGTCTTCCAGGAGATTTTTATTTCCGTATCTTAGCGTCAATTGTGCGGCAGTTTTCCTAGATGAAACGCTAATCGTAAATTCGAACTTGAGAACAGCCGAACACGTCGATAACGAAGCCTGTAACGATTATTCCCCGTCAATTAACAACTCGATCGAGCGGCAGACACGCGATGTTCTCCGGTTGCCAGGATGGCTGGCGAACAGGTAGAGTAGATGTCGTTATGAGCTTTTACGGGGTCGTAAAGTCGGAGATGGAGTGACAGAGGAGAAGTCGGTCGGGAAGAGTGGGACGAACCGGAAGGCACGGGATATTGCAAATTTGCAGGGAAGCGCGGGAGGAGCTGCGGGGTAGGAGCGTTTATAGGCACGTTTCTGGGCGCAGGGGATGAAATACGAGCCGACACCAGCACGCACGCGAACGTCTGCTAAGGTGAAATCGAGCTTAACGCGTTAATAAAGGCTAGCAATGCCGAGTTAACGGGGGTAGTTACTCAAACGGTCATGATTTTTCAGTGCCCAGCGTTCGTACTGACTTCTCCGCCCTGTTTCCATTTTTCTCGTCCATAAATGCACCTCTCTTGACTCGAGGGTGCAAATAATTGCCGCTACAATTGCGTATTCTACGAAGTTCGAATTTCTGTAGCAACCACAGACATGGACGCTCCTCTTCCTTTCGTTCCTCCGCATACTCCTCCAAGATGAAACGATTACGATATTAAATGGCTCGTAATTGTGCCGGCGAATCCATCGAGCATAGTCCATTTCCCGCTGCCTTTGATAAAAGAAGCTGGTTGTAAGAAAATCGAAACGTCCGGGATATCGCTGGGCGGAGCCGATAAAGGGCGGCGAGCGAAGGAGGGCGAGGGAATTAAAATGACAAAGGAAACAATTAGAAGGGGTGTAGCGCGCGGTGTGTCTGAGATAACGGGCATGGAAATAATTTCAAAGAACCGGCGAAACAGGAAATCGTTTGCACTCGAGTGCGAATCGAAATTATCTTCATCCAAGGGAGAGGCGGTCAGAAGGGATATTCAAGGTTTCGAATGCTTATTACAATTCGAGAAGAGGCAATTACGATCTTTGACTCGTCGATTTTAAACGATCGAAAGATACGACAGCTGGTAAAGCGATGATATCGTTCCTCGATGATTCTGCGATTAAAGTTACAAAGCAGTAGACGATGAGATAACTAAGAAACGAATGCTACGAGATATTCATAAATCAGAGGGCAATTTCTTTCCACGAGAAATGTCCCGTCGAATAAAACTCGAGAAACCACTCAGGATGGCGACGTTAAACCAAAAACGGAAATCGTAAACTCGTTTCCGATGCTACCTCGAGACTGTCTCTACCAAGTTCTACCGGAAGCGGATGGCGCAGTTTTAAGCCACCGAAGATACCGCAAAGATGTTCAGCGCAGCAATAATGGTGTGCAAACGGGAGCCTGGTTTCCTGGATAAGCATCGGGTCTGGCGAGGAAGTGGCAATATTTGCGGACTGGCTTCGCTACCGAAAGTTTGGAATCCATCTAGCCGAAGATAGTACCGGGTAACATTTACTCCCACCTTCATCCTACGCGCTCGCAATCAATTTACAGATTTCTCCGCGAATTATACGGAACTTGGTGGTCAAACGCGCGCTAACGACCAGCTTCTCATTCAAGTCGTCGGTTATTGGTCTCGAATGTCCCTCGAAGACAAAAATCTTAAGCATTGCCGCAATAAAAACGCGAAATTATCCAACGCGCTGTTCCAGGAGACACTCAACACCACCTCGCGAAGGCCCCAGCGAATTCTCTCGCAATTTTCTGGCAGCCAACAGGCGATAATTTCACAGTGTAAACATTATTCCGAGGTAATTCCTTTGTTCATATTTCCACCGTTAATAGGGTCACGTAACCGGAGAACGCGACACCGTCTGGCACCCTTGGCGCCACTAATAAAGGTTAATGAAAATACTAATAAGGGCCGTGACATTATTTTTCATTAGCGCGACGTTTCATCGTCGTTGCGCCATCTTTCCCTGTGCAGCATCTTATCGGCTTCTGGTTTTTTCATGTGGTGCACGCGTTCTCAAACTGTTCAAGAAAATGTTCAATCTAAAGTTTACGTATCGTAAACTCGTTTCGACAATTTTGTTTATTGGAACAATCGATTGGAACGAACGTTTCAGGGCAAAAAATAGAAATCATAACTTGGAAGTTATAATTGTCAGCGATCCCTCCTTTAGATAAGGTAAATTGAGCACACGTTTGCAAGATAGCGTATCCGTCACGCGAGGTGATTGATAGGCTCGAACACTATCTCCTGTGGATTGCGGAGTGCAGATTATAGATTGTAGAAGAAGGTAATCGTTTAGGTTTCACGGGGTTGAACGATAGAGCTGGGTGAAATTGAGATATCGTGGGGTTACTCCGAGCCCTCGTTGTACGACGCGTGGTTTGACACGAATTTCAAATCGACGGGGAAGCTATTTCTACGGGCTCGTAATAAGTCGCAATGGTGCGAATCACGAATTCTATTCGTCTACAAAAATTCCCAGGCAGAAGCATAAATAACGCCGCTTTAAGTAGGTTATCTGACTTATGACGGAGCTGCGCTACTTGCAGCCTTGCCACTCCACGTAGCTTGAACGCGCCGTCGCAATTGAAACGTAAAACGTGTTTGCCCGTATAATACGCGCATAAATTTCCGCGGAGCGAATAGTCGCGCGTATCGAGGATTCTTGGTTCTGTATCAGCGAATGATTACCCGGCCAGTAGAAACACCGTCGAGGAAGATAGCGGGGAGTAACGATTACCGCGTCTCGTGCGCGCTGGTATCAGTTTCCCGAGGAATAGAAAACAGAGCTTAGCCCGTCGGTGGGCGGCCAAGTCGGGGCTAGGTAATCTCGCGTAATCAAACGCTTGTTCGACGGCGTGGCTTACCCACGGAATCGGTATCAACCAATCCCCAGGTGTTCAATTGGCGTCGCGCCAGGATTTAAGCTTCCCTTAAATTCCGCGCGACGGCCGCGGAACTGGGCCAGATTCAGATTAGAATTAACTAATTGTTGCGTAGAGCGTTCTAATTAGCCCTCTGTTCCCCACGTGCTAACGCTTAATTAAAATCGTACGACAATGAATCGCCCAGCGACGATACGCTTTCAAACCACCGGCAGGCTGGGTCGCGCGACCTAGTTGCGCGAGGCACCCTCTGGGACGCGTGGGTGCTCGTGCCACGAGAACGGTGTATTAGGAAGACGACACGCCTGTGGCAGACGTTCGTTCTCGCGCATTCTTATCGAATCGAGTCGTAAATTTCGATTTCTTTAATATTTAAGGAAGAAGTGAATCGAGAAACTCACCGATCACGTCGAGATGCACGATGTGACTCATGTGAGGCGACGTTGACACCTGGCACTCGTAGTAACCGCTGTCCCGAAGCTGCGGATACTTGATCTCGAGCGTCCAATCGTCCGTCTGTACATTGTGGATCGGCCTGAACCGCTGGTCGTTCGTGTACGTGTAACGGCCAAGGGTCAACAGATGAACGTCCCTGTGCCGCACCCAGGAAACCTGCAACGTCATCTGTAAAGTAGAAAAACGTCTCTTCAGTCGGTCGAATAATTTGTAGCTGCCATTCTATTGTTCTCATCAATTCCCGATCGACAAACGCAATGATTTTCTCGCTTCTCTGTGCGATACTCGTACGCGAACTTCGAGTGCTTTTAAGATTAGACATTTTTCTGAACGACGCGAAGCGATTCAATTTGGTTGCTACAAATTAGACGTAGGGTGTCGTCAACTGAATACACTCCATGGTTGGTAGTGTCGTGTTAACGAGATCCTTGAAAAATTTCTCGTTAAAATAAAAAATGCAGTTCTTCGTTATTACTCTGGAAATAAGAGGGATGTAAGTCGCTCGTACGACCTGCTCATGCGGTTCGTACAGTCTCATAAGTACACAGTACACAATTTAGAAACAAATCATGACGTCAAGCGTCAAAGCACCATTTCATCCTTCATCGAGGTAATTTATAGAATAAGTAACTGTACAGGGACTTGAAAGGTTGAATCGGACGCAAAATAAGCGGAAAGAAGGGTAACGCGATAACGCGGAGGAATTTGCATGGCTCCGCGCTCCGCGGGGATCGTGTATAGTCTGCGAAATTCACAGGCCGAATCTTTTGTCCCCTGTTGAGGGTTTCCCATTAAACGGGGACCAGGTAATTAGAAGTAGCTCGTTCGTGTGTCGCGCTGGTAATTAACGAAACGCCGGGGACGACATTTAGCTGGGTACTCGCGATCCCCCACGACCAGCGTTTCGAGTTTCGCGCCTTTCTCTTGCCTACTTCCTCCCTCTTTTTATTCGCCCACTCTAGTGGGCTGCGTTTGTTCGACAATTCGGAAAGCGTTCGGTTCCTTCGGTTCCTCCCGCGAAATTCGTGAGTCGGTGAACTCGACATGGTTCGCAGGAGTCTTTTAAGGGTTGAAACGCGCCAAGAATGCTGCTCCTATTCGCACTTAATAATTGCTAGAGCCGTGATTGTTTGCGCGAACCAAGGAATACGAAGGCTGTCTCGTGGAATGCTCTTCTTCTACAATTATGCGCAGATATTAAAAACAGAGTTATGGGCGGTGCCGTATATTGCTTTCTCCTATACACGGATGACAATGGTGAAAAATCTTAAATATTTTGAAACGACGAAAATAATTGACGGTTTTGAGTATAGCTGCATACATTGCACTGCACCGGCATATCCCTTTCAGCCCACGTTTGTTAATCCTCGTTAAGCGGAATAAAAAACACGAATAAGAGGAACGTTTTAAAAGTTACGAACAGAGCATTTGAAATAATCCCGCGCACTTTACAACGAATTTTTGCAGCGTAATCGCGATTCTGCGTACCGAAACTCGTTCCATTCACCACGGGGCCAGTTTAATAAACAACCTGAGCTACTTACGCGAACAGCGAGGCACCAATTTCTAGGGATCTCGACTACCGCTTCAGCAGCTGGCGCGTGTAATTCGTCGTTAAAAATTAATCGGGACGCGTTACGTAATGCGGGGGATTTGAATGTTCGCTGGCTGACGGCGGAGAGCCAGGGTGCAAATTCCAAGGATGTACACGGCCGTTCCCCCGCTGTTCCCCGTTGCCTCCAGCGTTCTCCTCGCTGGTGGTGGAAAATTAATAGAGCCGCTTTGCATATCGTCGGAGAGTTACCGCCACGCGAGATAAAACGCGCCCACGGACGCGATAATTGGACGTCCCGAGTCAACGACGCGTAAATATTTGCCCCAACCCTTTTTTGTAACAGGTCGACACGCGTGTCCCCCCGGAAAAGCGTCCAGCGTCGCGAGGGGAGAGCGCGCGCGCGAGCGTGCGGCGGAAAACAGCCGGGAAACGGACAATCCTCTTTACGCGTCCGCTCTTCCATTTTTCCACCCTTTCCGCCACCGGAAAATAATGTCACAGCGCGTAACAGACTTAGAAATTCCATCGGATTAGGCGAAGAGTTAATAAAATAAGGGGTTGCGCGTCCTCGAGGCGCTTGAGGAAATCGGAGGCGGGGACCAGGGTAGTGGTAAGCGATGCTTTCTATTCCATTCCTTTCTTTCTGTCTCGCGAGAGGATTTGGAGATTCGACTCGAATTGGGAAGGCGTTTGTCAATGGGGATTTTGAATTCGATTTAGCGACCATTTTATGGGACGACTTTTGTGTTTTCTTTATAGCTTCATATTGGGTTGAGCCGGAATGGTTGATTTCGCTGCATTTCATATATATTTCATATATATTTATTCACATATTCGTACAATCGCGATATATCGATGACTTAGTAATTCTGTATACTAAATGAGCAGAAAATTACGTTGCGCATCGATACAAAAGGTAATAATTATAATAAAGAGAAACTGATGAGCGGTAATAAACACGAGAATGCACGACGTTGCAGCAACATTCTCATGAAAAATTCAAGTATTTCTCCGATTGCGCATCGCGGCCCAACGATTCGACTGGTAATTTATACAATTTCCGTGCTTTATTCGCAGTTTCGTTTGTCCGCGACATAATTTTTACTTACATCCATTGAATTCCCGATCGCGAGAACAAATTGCGCGATCGCGGTTAAAACGAACAATGGATCTATACCGTGAAAACCGCGTTACGATAGAATTCAATTCTTTTGTGCGTTTGGTCGTTTCTTGTTTCGCAAATCAAATGAATGCTTTACGAATAAAACGCACGAAGGTGTACGCGCAGCGATGAATCGGCTCGTGAAAATATCAAATACAATTTCCATTATCCGCTTCATTTTTTATAAAAATATCAACGCATAAACTGTTACGCATCGCGCGATGATAAGCAAAGAAACATCGGTCGAGGAACAAAAGGAGGAGCGTGAATGAAAGCCAAAGCGATCGGTAAATATCGAGCATTTGAAACATTCGAGTGATATCACGAGCTAATATCCCGGCTGTTCGCCCCCCGGTGTTTTATACAAATTTTCAAAAACCGTCCGCCCGCCTTTATTTATTTTGTAATGCAATTCGTTGCAATACCATTAGACGTACAGCTCGTACAATGGAAACGCAAATTCGTTGACAAGGGTTTACCGTTCCGTGAAATTGCGATCCTTTATGTTATTGAAAGCGTATGCAGAAAGAAAAAAAGGGAAAAAGACATACATATGCACATCGTTGTTTGCGCGGGAACAATAACGTCGTATCAATAGTTTAGCATCTACAAATTGTCAAATAAATGCTGCGCTACGCGTTATCGCAGCATTGAAACGGCCAACATTTCCACGCAGCCGTTAATATCTGTTTTGCCCGTTGTGGGACGTGCGCGGAATATTGCGGGTACTTTTCAGAATCGGCACAAAAGGGCAACTATCCTCGCCAATCGACAGCCAACGGATTCGCTGCCCTCCTCTGTTCTTCGTTTCAAATCTGCTACGTGTCTACGTGGAATTCGACGATTCACCTTGGTCGATGGGAACACGTTAGAGAACGACGAGGGGTGGCTCGTTTACACGTATTTGCCTACGTGGCAGCGATCGCGCTCCGGGATTCAGATCGCCAGCCGCGATTTCTATCGCGTTCCGTTCGAAATTTTGCGGAGGAGCAGTTTCCTGGGCGAACGAAGGCGAGTCGTCGCCGAAATTCGGACCGCGTCGTTCTTCGGAGAAGCCAAGCTCGCCAAGAAGTCGTGCGATATCCGGGAAGATACGAAGACAGCGTGAGGATGGCCAGTGGATAAGAGCGGTAACGCTACGTCAGACCCGTGACTGTCTTATACTACTGAGAGTCCGCTGATTCCTCGCATTCGTTTGGATGTTTGCTGGAATTGGGATTAGATGTGACTAGTTCCATCGTAGAATTTGGAGAGATTGGTCGTGACTGAACGGGTGCAAATGGTTATTAAAAAAATAAAAAGTATCGGATAGTAATTATGAAACGCGCGAGAAGAAGAGTAAATTTTTATCCCTATTTTGGACGTGATCCAATTTTTGAGAATCACTTTTCTACCGCGTTCTTCCCGCGCTAAATTTGTACGAGCTTAGAAAAAGTGTGAATCCTATTCAAAACGAAATCTGGGAAATCTTGTTACCACGTCCAAGGATCTCTCCATTTAAGCGGAGCGTGTCAGGGAACTTGCTGCGGGAAATCTCTCGAGCGGCGCACGGTCGCGCGCACAATACCCCGCGTCTTGCAGGAATTACATTTTTTTACATTTCAAAGACTTCACGCGCGCACAACGGTTTTACACGTCCCGTTTCCTTTATGCGGCCCGGCATGCATTCGCGCGGAACCGAGCGAGTGCACTATTGCTCGTACATTATTGCGTACTAATGGCGTCCCGGAAGGGTGTCACAAGTCGCAGATAATTCTCTCCATTCTCTGTGACCGTTTGTTTTATTCCCGCTCGCGCCTTCGCGCTCTCTCCTCCTCGTCCTTCCTCCGCTATCTGTCTCCCAAGCTTTGTTTTGCTACCCGCGACGCTCTCCGCCGCCCGCATTCTCACCTGTTCTCTCCTCTCGTCTCCATTTCTCTCTCTCTCTTTCTCTCTCTCTGCTTTCGTTCCTTCCGCGTCGATCCTCTTCTCCGCGTCGTTTCTCTCCTTTTATTTCCATAATTTCTTACTCTTCCGCCGTCCGCGCCGTATCAAGAGAAACGACTCCGGCGCGAAGAAAATCCCGGCCTTAACGGTAATGGCGTCGTTTCTGGAATCACGCGGCTTCTGCTCGCGCGACTGCACCGAGTGCTACGTTTCGCGATCGATCGCTCTTTTATGTAGATTGCTGTCCGACTGTTTATTTCGGATTTATTTCATAAAACTTTTGAAACATTTATGAAGGGGACCGTAAATATATTCCTCGACATCTTATTTGCCTTTACCCTCTCGTTCGTAGAGAGGTCGTGGAATTCCCTCAAAATTCAGAACAACCCGTGCAAAATGAACGATCGTACGTCCTAGGCTATCTGTACCTTTAATTACGATAACTGGCGGTCAAGCTAACTGCGAAACGCAATGGAGAATACGTTTAGCGACGCGATATAGATAATATAGCGACCCTATTCCCTCAGCGTTTAGGGATGCACCCCGTTAGCGTCTTTCTTTACTCTCAACACAATGGGCTGCCGGGCATACGCGTCCCTTCGCACGTTCCACAGTGTGTACGCACACGTCGCCGTAAACATACACGGCCGGTATAATTTACGACACACGGGCAACGCGAGCCCCCATAGTTTGACCCGGCACGGGGTTCCGGTGTCGCGGGCCGTCCCGTATCCGCCGCCAGCATCGCCAGCATCCCCAGCACCCCTCGCGTTTGCGATGCCACTCTACATCCTCCGGTGTTGCCCTTTGCATACCAATATTGTTGTCCTATGCAAACGATTTACGGACGGGAGCCCATAACTGTCAGCAGCCGGCTCGTCGTGTCTGGTCCCCGCCGCAAAATTTCATCCCCTAACGTCGTGTACGGGAAGTAGCGAATATTTTACGAGCAATAAACGATACGTCTGAATATTCAACCGGCTCCGTGATGTCCGTGGAAGGTTTTGGTAATTGTTTCGAGGCTCGCGTTCGTCATTTACACGCTCACCTTATGCAGTATGACGATGAAGTTGAAGGGATGTGCGACTAGAATTTAGCCTGCGTGTTCAGGGTGTTCGGTAGATGATGAAAATATCACGAAGTTTCACGTTTCAGATTTTATTCGTTTTACTTGCTAGGATTCCTGTGCTAAGACTGGTAGTCGGTAGTCGATCGTCTTGGCACGACGCTTCTTACCGTTTTTGGTTTTTTCGTCAGAGCCAATCGTTGACGTAGTTGACCTTGTGCCATCGTCTTCTTTAGGGAAGGGTGTCTTAGGTAGGAGACGGTCTTTTTGCAAATGACCATATTTGGTCATGTAGCGAGATTTCCGCTGGGCCTGATACCTGCGTCGTTCGACCAATCCTCGGTTCGGAAATCCTCGATTTATGGCGTCCGCATGTGCCATCGAGGCCGTCGGAGAAAGTTAATTACTTGATGCTCGGAAAATATTAAAAGCTTAAAACGGTTCCTCAAAAATGGCTTGCTTATCGCGCATACCATAAACCGTGCTAGCTATTCGTAGCGAAGGCCTTCTGTTGCGACTCGTTGCTAGCCGCTACAAAGTTATCAACATCGTAAACGCGATCTTAACAGTGAACGAATTTTTGAAACTGCAATATCGAGTCATTCAGACAGCGACGAATGTCGTTTCAGCGACGCGCTTCATCTGCGGTCTCTCGCTGGCACGAAGCAAATTCGATCATGACCGCGAACCTCGTACGACGTTTAAGAAATTCGTGCCGATCTTTGCGCGGTCTTGAGCGGGCGCGGGACTCGTTCAATTTACCTGTTTGAATAGAACGTTCTCTGATTACTCGAGCTAGCAGGGATTTTGCAAATCGAGTGGGTGAGGTCGCATCGAGAATTTAGTTTCGAGGGGAATCGAACGATCGATTTCCGGAGGAGATTTCACCCTGCTCCGTTCCGTGGTTTTTCATTATACGTACATCCGTCGGGGCCGTTGCGTGCTTTAAGCGCGAATGGTATTTGCCACGCAAAGCTTCAATCTGACGTGGCAATTCATATAATGGATCGTTTAATATCGCTCGATTCAAGTATTGCCAGAGATTACTGTTCTTCATTGACGTCGTTAAGGAAGTTCCTCTCGGATGGACTTCTGTAATACTCTATCAGAAGTGGCGCGCCCTTTCTGTCGCGCACAAGAAGGGCATCGATCTTCGTCGTAGAAATATCGTAAAGAGGGACGGTTGCGGAGAGAAAAACTGTGTTAGAATGGCGAAATAATGGACGAGCTTTCTCTGCTGCCGCGCTTTCAATACTTGTGCCGCGAATTTTCCTAAAAGATATCCAGCGTTTCGCAATGCTCGTCGATTTTCAGACGATTTATCTCGGAACGTCGTACGGTACCCTGAAAGGTCAGCAATAGCGCCGTCTATTTATCCCACGGGATTACACCTTTTTCCCTGTGCAATTTCGTGCTGGCAATCTCCATCCAGCTACACCGGAATCGTCCTTCAGAACAATGCTACTACCTTTCGACGCTCTTTCTACGCCAATTTTCGGGCTGCTCGATCGTACCTAAGTTCCCTTGTTTCGATTAGTCGTCACGTAGCTCCCTGATTTTCCAATAACGTTGATCATCTCAAACAAGGGTAAAATGCGATATAACTCTTTGCACTGCATTCTCAACGACACTGAAGCGATGCATAGGTATACGTAGCTACACTTAGGGTGCAAAATGGCGATTTGCTTAAGTACGAACACTCGTATGATCGATAATGTACGCACAATTCCAAGAATCACAAGCATACGTGTTCGTCGCGTTTGCAGTCAGCTTACTGCACGATCTCCGTTCCGTGTGCATTATGGTATTAGTTAGGTCCTAACAGATGGTACATACGTAATCCCAAGTAACGTTGCACGCGCGCATATATAATTCTCCACCTATTTTCAAAACAGAAGTTTCGCAGGTTAAAAATGCGACTTATTGATACTCTATACTCGCGACGGTGATCGAGACGCGGTTAAATTACGCGAATCGCGCGATGCAAATTTGCCACCGCGCTTAAACGTTTCACCAGTTTCCCGATTGTTTCGAATCCCCTCGTCTCCCACGCTTTTGGTCTGGCAAACAAAAAAGTTGCATCGCGCTCGCGCACGAATTCGACCGCGACGAGCTTTCGAGTGACTCGAATTTTTCCGCACCCACCTGGTCGCCCATCGCACGGTGGACACGTACCAAATCATGGCGGCCACGCTTTCGTCGGCGGTCGTGTAAACGGGCCGATTAGGGGAACGAAGTTACGTTAATTCCGTTTCGCTCGCAGTCGAACAACCGCGCGCGAGCGTTGTCAGGAAAATCCAGAATCGAGATCCTGCGAAAACTACGGGAGAACCACGCCCGAGCTTCCGTCCATTTCATTCTCGAACGACATCATCAAGGGAAGGTACAGCGATTACAAAAAGTATTGGCTGGTACTTAAACTGAAACTATATACTATCGTCACGTTAAAATACCGTTAAAACGACAGGAAATTTAATGTACCATAATTAATTAACGCGCAGATATTAAAGCGGATATAACAGCGCGTAAATATACTTTTTATAACTCGCAGCGGAGAGGGAGAAACAGCTATGAAACGGAACGTGAAATTCTTAAAAGCTGAATAATTAATTGCTTACCAAAATTCCGCTAATTAATACTGGCGTTGGAGTATTCTCGCGCGCGATGGACGTCGCGCGATAGCTTTAGAAAACAGGGGAAGAAGAGAGGAGAGGCAGGGAGAAATGGGGAGGAGTGGAAACGGGCGGCGATGCTGGCGGATTTTTTCGCGACTCCGGAAAATAGACGCGGAACGCGATGGAGCCCGTTGAATATTCGATGTTTCATCCGATGGTTAAAGCGTGTCAACAGATGGCCAGCGTATGGGAAACGAGGCTCGTGGATTTCGGTTGCTGAACAAGGCGATATTGTTGCGCGCGACGCCGCACCCCGCGCAAAGTGCTATTAAAATATAATTAACGTCGCTATAAATTATATTTACCGCCACTTCTACGTACCCGTGACACGTAATTCGACTAGCGAGCCACGGCAGTCAGCGCGTGCAAGTTTTACGCGACTTTTAATATACGAGTGTTAATAAAGGGGTGGCTGTGATGTAATGGCGGGGTGATACGTTAAAGACAACTTATTAGATTCTGCCCCCAGCGAGGAAGACCATTTTGAGGATCACGGGTGCAAACTGGAGGCACTGGCAAACTTCGTAACAAGGTGTGGAGGAATTGAGATACGCGCGCTAGGTTTTTTCACGACTGTCCGATATATCGTTGACTTTACTACTTGCTGTGCTCGCAGAAGCGAATGTTTCCCGAGTAATTCAGACTTGGGAATCCTATTATTTGTAACAGGCTCTTTTATATCGTTTCTCTAACATGTCGGACGGTATAAATGCTTATTTTCAGAGGAGTAATGCTTTAAAGCATCAAATGAGATGTTTTCCGATAGGGCAGTGACGGCGCGCACACAAACGAGACAAGCGGAAAATTCAATTCCGATTTTAGGAAATTCGCTCCGTATTTTCGTCGCTTCAAGAGTTAAACTAACCATTGAAGCGTGTAATTCTGTGAAACGGCACCGAACATGTCACGATTCACCGGTGCTTTCGTAACCGCGAGTAATGTGTCGCTGTTTCTGTAACCGCATTTCGTTCCACTCGTTTCAACTTTTCATTAATGCTTTCAGTACCCTTCGGAACAGGAACGCGGGGTTTTAGTTTCACGAGAACTTTTCTAAAGTGTATTCGCGCGCACGTTCAGTGGAATTTCCATAATTTCATTAAAAATTGCTCTTGTTCAGTTTTATATTTTTGTTTAAGGAATCTGGTCGGTCAATCAGGGTCGCTTCAAAGTAGCACGACAAGGAAGAGACAGAGGAGGAAGCGGAAAAGGAGAAGAGCGCAGTGGAAATAAAGAAGACAACAGTGCATTATACAATATTATTTACTTAATATCATTGTACATTAATTTTAAGTTGATTTTTATACTTTAATATACTTAGTTATAGTAGCGGAAGCGTAAAATATTGTATTCTAAGTACATCTACTATTGTAAAACACGATTTAATTGTAATTTATTGTATATTTTATTAACTTGATTAAATAAATTAATTACAAGAGGCATAGCAACAAGTTTTATCATTTTCCGCTAAATCTATCCACCTCCACCTCCACTTTCCTCATTCTCACACTTAGAGTAAGATAATTCTGAAAATTTCGAGAATTCTTGGAAATGACGTCATCGAGAATTCCTGGAATTTTGGCAATTCTTGGAATTGACGTCATTTTCCAGGAAAACCCAGTTTCTGGGACTCACTCAAGCGTGACGCCCGATTTTTGGGACTTTGTATCAGGAGAACATGATATGCGAGGAGGTATCCCAAGTGCCACTTCTTGGAAATGACGTCATCGAGAATTCCTGGAATTTTGGCAATTCTTGGAAATGACGTCATTTTCCAGTAAATCTCAGTTTCTGGGGCTCACTCAAGCGTGACACCCGATTTTTGGGACTTTGTATCAGGAGAACATGATATGCGAGGAGGTATTCCAAGTGCCACTTCTTGGAAATGACGTCATCGAGAATTCCTGGAATTTTGGCGATTCTTGGAAGTGACGTCATTTTCCAGGAAATCTCAGTTTCTGGGGCTCACTCAAGCGTGAAGCTCGATTTTTGGGACTTTGTATTAGGAGAACATGATATGCGAGGAGGTATCCCAAGTGCCACTTCTTGGAAATGACGTCATCGAGAATTCCTGGAATTTTGGCAATTCTTGGAAGTGACGTCATTTTCCAGGAAATCTCAGTTTCTGGGGCTCACTCAAGCGTGACACCCGATTTTTGGGACTTTGTATTAGGAGAACATGATATGCGAGGAGGTATCCCAAGTGCCACTTCTTGGAAAATGACGTCATTTCCAAGAATCCTCGAAATTCCAGGAATTCTGACAGTTCTGGGAAGTGACGTCATTTTCCAGGAATTCCCAGTTTTCGGATATTTCGCAAGCGAGACCCCGATTTTCGGACTTTGTATCAGGAGAACATGATGTGTGAGGAGGTATCCTAAAGTGCCATTTCTTGGAAAATGACGTCATTTCCAAGAATTACCAAAATTCTTTGATTCAAGGCGCCAGTATCTCAATTTAGAGGTAATTTCACGAGATTCTATCGTTTAGGGATGGAAAATGGTCATTCTAGGTTGTTAAATGATTATACAACTAATTAAGAATGGCTGAACGTTTATTGACATATTAAATCATTTACAAATTACAGGACTCCTCTTATAAACTAATTGTTAGAAACTATGTCTAAAACTTAAACGTTCTAAGTTCTTCTTTATCTTGATGGTGAATTCAAATCACTGCTCCAGAAATTCCTAGTCCTGCTCAATTCCTTGTCCAATTATGAATTCTTTGGATGATTCTTCTTATCTCTGCTGATCCACGCAGATAGAAAGCGCGAAATATGCGCTAACATTATTAAACACATTAGTAACTAATCATCATACACGTAATTAGAATTGAATGAAATATAAAATTCAATATAAACGAACAAACTTACCAATAAGTAGAAAATAAGGGATGATATGTACAAAGACACTTTTTAATTGTATACACAACGTTAGTTTCACTAATCCACGCGATGTTTCAAAGTGGCTGGTGTACATTTCCGAAGAGTAATTCCGAAAGTGACCGACTACCAGTGGGAGAAACAAATTGCAACCATTCGGTTCTCGTCGATGGTACCTACTGTCAATTTGGCAACCCGACGAAATTGGTGTCGTTAAGGTTTTCGAGCCGTCATCTACGCGGTACTGGAAAGCGAGTTACGAGGCGCACGGAAGTAAAAAAGGAAAAAGCTGATCCACTCGAACACTGGCCACCTCGACAAGTTGTCCCATTGCAACGCGTCCCGGCGCTTGATCAGGGACGCTCGAGTGTCGTCGAGGAGAGCAGTTTAACACTGCACGTTGCACCTGTTGATACTTTTTTACACGTAGCCACCTGGTAGCGTCCGTCCGGAAGTGGAAGAATGGGATTCCACGGTACCCCCGCGCGGTGGCCAAAAGCGATCGTCGAACCGTTGAAAATTCAACGCGAGGGGTGTCACTGTCGAAGAGAATGTTTGCTCTAACGCTTCGTAGAGCTTTTCAGCGGCGCGTTTGCAACGGCACAGCAAATAGAGTTTCTAACCAAAATTAATTTGTCTTCGGCGAATGATATACAGAGCTAACAATGACTCTCCTGGTTTTTTATTAAACGGTGTACGAACCATTGTCCATTGCCACTGAAGCGGATGTCTAAACGAGAGAATAAATGGTAAACGTCGTCTCGATACCATTTAAATCAATATTCGATACGCTCGTTGATAAAAAGTCACGAGTAAATAGGGACCCGCGGATAATTCAAATATTTGATGATTCGGATCCACGCGAGAGAGAGAGAGAGAGAGGACAAAGACATGAAATTTCATGTGAACAAACGGAGCTTGATTTACTGTCTATAGAATATTGAAAATAATTAAATTCCCTGTCCCGCTTGTATCCCAATTTCACGCAACGGGGTACAAACAGAGCTGAATGTATTATTCGAACAGATCATTAGACTTTTTATTCGGCTCGTTCCATCGAACAATCCGTGACTAATTGAATGAACCTTCGTTACCTCCGTTACACACGCAGGTAATCTATTTCGTCCGTTTCGGTACTAATAAATTGTTTTCTGCTGATGCATTCCGTTTCGTCCGTTCCGCGGAGAGTTTATAATTTAACGACGATCCGGAACGCTCGGCTGTGAAACATTCACGTGCTCTTGGATCTATTCCGGTCTCGTGACGATAATCCCTGGTTAACCGTAATGCTTAATTAAGTACACAATTCGTGTAACACGAGGAACAGGTGCGCGCAGTTTCATCGAGCCGGATCGTTGATACGGATCGATACTGGCGGGAATATTTGCTCGTACAAATAAGAGGGCCGTAAAATTGTCCATTTAATTGGACGATAATTTTATTCCCGCCATTAATGAAAAGTTCGTCGAACGCGAGAGGGAACATTCCTATTTTTGTATTTTATCAGTCGATAAAATTTTTACGGCGCACTAAAAACCGTTAACGAAACCCAAATGGATGCCGTATTTGTGAAACCGCTCATTACGCGGCCAATTAAGAGATTTATGATTCCAATTAACGCGAACGTTGAATCGTTAATGGATCCGTGACGATTGAATCGACTTTCTATTCGACGGTGCCATCGGAGCTAATTTAGAGGCTGCTTTTATTCCGAAACGCGGTTGTTGTTTACAACTCCTCGATTTTTATGTAATTCTACGTAAAATAACATCGCGCTGGAAATTTTGAAATTATTTCGGAACATGAGATTTCGGGATAACTGATTGGAAATACCAAATTTTCCTGTTCCATCTGAACCTATTCCCACGTAAAATTATTCCCACGTATGTTGTATTATATTTTGCATGGAAATTTGCGAGGAACGGATACTCATCGTAAAAGCAGAAATGGTTGATGCTCCCCATTAAAACGTAACAACGTCACACGCTGCGCGTATCGTCCCCGTTAGAGGAGAAACGCGAATTGTTAAATCGAAATCTATTAGCGATTACTCGAACGCGGACGCGTCACGATCGTTCAATACTTTAACACTCCGGCGGTTTCCACTAGAATCGATCGTTAATACCGTAATCGGAAACGTGACACTGGACTCGCCTCGTTTCCAGATTTTCTAAATTAATAGCCCTCCGGCGGGACTCGCTTTCACCGAAATTAATAACGAAATGTCCTCTTTTGTCGTATCTGTATCACGTTTACTCCCATTCCGTGTCGCAGAGGATCTGTTCCACCTATCGCTCGACGAGATTCAGAAATCTATTCGCCTGATAATCGCTTTGGTCCGTGCTCGATTAACTTTTATACATTTCCGCGAAAAAGATTTCCACGAATGATATTAACTCACGAAGAATTACGCTCAAACCACGCAAAGCCGCGTATTTTACGAATTTGAAACGAATTACATATCGAAGTAACGAATCCAAGACTGCGATCTCGATTCTCATCGATCGAACGAAACCAGCGCTTCCTCTATCCTCTTTAACGATGGCGCGACCACTCGTCTTCATCCCCAGTGTACAAATTTCGCGCGGACCTCCTCCCCTTAATCGACACGCCGAATCGATGAGCACCAGTGCAGTACCCGCGACAATCGGTGTATACACTCGCCAGGAACGCGGTAGTAACGGTTAATTATCTCCCAAAATTTAATTAAGTATTCGCACGGCGAATACGGCTGACGGAGCATCGCGCCCCTCGATCCTGTACAATATCTCGCCGGCTCGAACGCGGTCCCATTATCGCTAATCGTCCAACTGATAAGCTGTAAGCAGTTTCCACTCGGCCGCTTTAGAATTTACCAAGCGTGATATCGATTACGTTTTACCAATCGTTGCTACCCCTTGCGTCCCTTGCGCCGCTGTCTGCGACACACGCGTTTCTCACTGTCGCTTTCTAATGCAGAGCGCGAATGGTTTAATTACGCGTGGCTGGGTGTGCGTGGAAACTTTGGATGACGGAGTGTTTGGAAGGAAATAGAGTGACTGCGTGCGATAGAAGAGTTCGAGAGACGAGGTGCGAAAGTAGAGAGTTTGAAACAGAGCGACAGGACCTGGCGACAGGATCGTGTGACTGAGAATGATAAGGGTGGCGTGGACGCGATCGCGAGCGTTTGAGGAATGACAGGGTGAATCTGCGAAGCGCATGAGTTCGGTTGAAAGCAGCGAGAGAGTCGAGAGCGAGTTCATTTAATAAAGTATCCTATCGCCTTATCAAACTCGATGGAGGAGAGCATTTCTATTTCGATTGTCCTAAGGGCGCGCTCGTGGCCCATCAGCTTGCACACTTGTGCCTCAGTTTGAACTCGTACGGGCGAAATCACGCGAATTAGAGACAGGTTTCGACGATATTAATCTCCGATTGGCGAAATCGCCGATATGTGTTCATTGGTTTGAATTAAGAGTCGGCTGTATCGACGTCTGGGCCTGCAGGATCGTTGCTGTCAACAGTCGGCTGGAGGGCCAGCGATATTAACGCGCGTAAATTTGAGATAGTCAACGTCATGTCGCGTAAACCGCAGCAAGTCAACATAATAGCCCGCGGCATTGGTACGTCGATACCGACGTGTTTGATCTGCGGGATATTAGCGGTGGTTTCTACAACTGCAAGGTACGCATTGTTCACCGTGATGGCTGGAAGATTGTAAACTCGTCGGACTATCGTTGCGTATACACGCTATCGCGTTAATCGCGGATTACTAGTGCGCGATTGAATATTTTTCTGTTTTATATCTACTGGGTTACAGTAACGCTATATGTTTTGTGTAAGAATATTGGGTTAGGGTGCACGAGCGACCGAGGAGGGTCATGTGCATTCCTGTGCGGCATCACCCCTCTCTGGGGCCTTGCCTAAACATTTGGATGGGTCATGGCGTCGGGGGTGTCCTCGAAGCTAATACGAGTGGCCTAAGAAGGCATTCTTGCACGAACCTCCGGGTTGCAAACAAGTCAAATAAACGCCCTCATAGTTTAATATACATCTAGTATATTTCGTACGAGCTTTCCTTACATTTGCGACGATAAAGGAGATAACAGAGCGTCTGGTTACCCGCGTTACGACTTGAACATTCTTTCGTCGTATGCCGTGGTACGCAGGTATTCCAAGGTTACGCCTGAACTCGAAACTAACCCCTAGTAGCCTTACAAGTGGTCGAAGCAAAGGGGAAATAAGCACTGGAGGAAGAAGAAGAGAGGGTAGGGGGCTTTTAGAAAGAAGGACAGGTTGCGTGTCACGGTGTAGTTTGTCTGCGCGGGTGCTATCGGTTAACCATTCGTCTTGGCCACCACGATCCACCGTAGTCCTTGGCGTTGCCTCGCCCTTCGGAAAACCTCTCTGTTCGACCCCAACGGGGAATACGGACGTTCCTACGGTTCCTTCGCGTCGCTAAAGTAAACCTCTCCTGCGCGACCCCATCAAGAAATTCGATTCTTAAGAGGTGTCCTCGCGCAGAGGGTGCTCCCTGCGATTTGCGTTCGCGGATGGATAACTTTCGCGGACGGTCTATCGTGTCGACGAATTCGTGGACATGTTTATCGCGAGCGAAGATTTTCCAACGCGTCGCTTCTGACACGGAGAGGCAATTTTTTGCAGCATTGGGGTCGGTACGTTTATCGATTAACGTTTCAGGAAATGAAAGCTGTACAAACGTCCCCAGTGCCGACTCCCACTCGACTCACGATTTTCTCATCGATATTTAACGAATTTCCTTCGAGCAAACAGCGACGGCGAATTGAAAAATGGCTGCACCGTCGGGGAAATTGGAGAGCCGCGATACGAGACAGAGGATATTCATCGAACGCTACGTTCGCTAGGGCATATCCTTCATCCGAGTCGCTGCGTTTCTCTGTTTCCTCTGTCACGTTCGAACTTTCCATTATGGAAATCGAACTTAACGCGTTTGAATGTAGCAACGTCTCGCGTCGTTATCGATAGCTTCGAAGAATTAAGGAACCTTGGCCGTGCGATCGAAGAAGCTGTTCGCAATTAGAGCGAAACTGAACGGACGCGGAGTCAGATTGGGATCGTGTCGGATGAAATCTCGCGTAATTAAACGGTGGCGTGAAACATCTGGCCTCAACGAAGACGTATGCCGCGAATTTTGCTTCCGCTTTGTTCTTTTCTTCTCTTATCCGCTATAATAACAGCGTATCGCGTCGTATCGCTTTAAGCGGCCGTATATTTTTTCACGAACGCCGTCTCTCGCCCGCACTCTCATCGCACCGCTTTATCGCTGCTCGAGGAGAACGAGAGTGAAATAACATCGCGCATAAATAAGTGAAAGTTAAAGCGTCGAGGCTGGTAATACTTTCCAGGATTCCTGGGCAGCCTCTTATTAAACAGCCTCTTCCTGAAAACTGACCCCGCTGGGATTTACGAGGTATTCCATGTCTTTATTGTTAGTTGGTAAAGTTTATCTATGACCCGCTTGTTTATGACCAGGAAGAATTCAGATTTTAATTAAGATTTGAATGAAATTTCAGCTGGTTAGACGGGGAGAGACCCTGTGTCGCATCCTTTATTAACGTCACCGTCGCGTTCGCGAGTTAATATTGAAACAGTGGCAGTCGTGTTTTATACGCGGCTCGCAAGATATTAATTTCTCTATCAGACTTAAAAGTAACAAACAGCGGCATAAAAAGCGGAGTTAAATTAGGTTCAAATGCAGAAATTTATACGTGACGTATATTTTTTATTAACGTCACCGTTGCTCACGGATTGTTATTAAAACATTTTATATGCGCGCGCTTTGTACGATATTAATATCTCTATTATAAACGTAAAATGCATCGCGCCGTACATCGACGATACACGACCCGGAGGAATAATTTCAAATTAGAAATAATACTCTACCCGTGTTCCGATCTTAGCAATTTTAATTCAGTAGAACCTGTATGTGTCACAGTTTTCGTATTCCATCGAAACAAGTTTTGCACTGTAGAATCCATATATGAACGCTCCGCCGCTTTCTGCTACATTTTGCAACCCCTCTAACGAAGCAATCGTCGAAGAGCTATGAGAGAAGAAACTAGAGCCAACTTCGCGTTCGAATTCCTCTTCGTCGCGGAAAGGAAGTAAGCAGCGAACAGTGAAATGGCCGTGAAGCAATCGACGACGTTTGTAAACGTTCAGCGAACGGTTGGCGATTAAAACGAAGTCGCGTACCCCCGTCGCGGGGCTGGTTTTTGTCGTCCGTTGACCGCGAAAGGAACCCCACCGGTACTTTGCGGTGCTGGCAGAGGACTATCGATCAATCCGCGTTTCTATTCCGGCTTAACGCGGGGGAACGAAGAGCTGAATACGAGGGGCGAAAAGGCGCTGCACCGTGAATACCAAATAGGTTTTTGGTTACACTTCGTGGCCTGGTACACTGACCTTTTCTCTTTCCTTTCCGATAGACCCGTTCGCGGAACGGTTCGCTGCAGATTTCGTCCAACAAAAAGCGCGATGCACAAACCTGGTTGCTTTGTGTCGCGGGCAAGACTCGAACACGCCTGTTTTTTACTCCCCTCGCTGCGCTACGCGTAATGGAACCGAAAACAAATTTATTTTTTACTTCGAACTGCAATCGTTGCGCGGCGTTTAGTCTTCCTTTCCCTGGGACGTTTCACACCGCTAAATTTCCTCCAGCGAATGAAAATAAATATCGCGGACGCATTCGCGCGCGGTGTTTCAGCGAGAAACGTGCTGCTCGGATAATACAACGTCCAGGTGTCTGGATAATGAAGATTCTACACTGCGATATATAAACCGCTGATGTTTATTCATTCGTGGGAAATTTGAATGTGCGAAAGAGTGTAAAATGCGCACGTAATATGCAAAAATATACGGAATATCCGAATTAAAATACACACCGTGTTACAGCCTCCACTTTTTCCTCGGACTATTTACTTTTTCAGAGACACGAAATTGCATAAGCGATCTGTTTATAGAAGTCTTAGCGAATGGATTACTTGTTGCAGCGATTCGAATTTAATGCGCACTCGTTGGAGTCGCGAAGACGGGGAGATTGTAAATAGAAGCTGCGCTAGAATTTCATAAAACTTTAATCAAAGAGAAGAGGGGACGCTTAGCGGGAGAAAAAACTCTTTAGAAGATTTACATATGTAACTCGGCTACCTCGGTTTTATATTGTCAAAGGAAGGACTCACCGGCTTTCTCAGCACGCATAATATTTCCATTCCTCGCGGAACTAGATCACAAGGAAATACGCCAAAATGTCAAAGATTGAAGTCAAAATTTGAGTTACTTAACGTTTCTCTAATATCCTACTTAACGAGGCTTCAACGTCCTGAATTTCTTATTAAACGAAACTACAAAATACCGCTATTTACCAGTAAAAGACGCGTTCAATTTTTTCACGCGAAAAATTAATAAAAATCTTCATTTCCGTGCCACAATTCGACCCACCTTCGCGTGTCACCGTCGCAGAAGACCTCGAAGTGCCTCCGGTTTTCGCGGTCCCGGGCTAAAAGGGAAGGGTTAAAAATTCCAATTTTCATTCCACGCGGTACACGAACAATTTTAATACCAACGGGAGGGATCCGCTCCAAAGTTTGCCCATCATCTTCCGCGCGAAACCAGAGTTCGGCTAATTTGTGGACAAAATAAAGGTCTCATATAAATTCCCTTTCCGTTTCTCGTTGGCCCGGGGAAGCGAATTAAACTTTTAGCAAACTCCTTGTCCCTGCCTCGTACGTCGTGGCCGAGCGGCACCCTTTACCCTGGCCCAGAAATTCTGGGACGGCCACGTTCTGAACGCCCAGTGCTCTGGCGAACGTGACCCGCCACGAGGACGGTAACCGCGCAAAAATATGGCCGCAAAGGATACCGGGTGCTGCACGCGACACGCGAGGAGCTTCGTCGCCCCTAAAACGCCTATCGTTCCACCATAAATCTTAGCCCGCTTTGTACCTCTGCTCTCATCGTTATCGGTTTTTCCATCGCTTTCTTTCTTGCAAATTTTGATATACGTATACGAACGGTTATATATCACGCGACGCTGAATGAGAAACGCGCGTCGTCCGATGTTGCGCTTAAATGTTAATCGATCGTGGTTCAACAAAATGATTTGTGTTTGCTTTATTTTTTAGGAAAATAGTCTAGCTTGTCTTTTAACTCGACCAACTTCTGTTCGCGATTCGTTCAAGGGGTTGAAATCTATATTGCTTGAAATTTGAACTTAAAGGGCGTGTAATTAACTTTATCCTCCATCTAATCAACGGACCCGATCTACTTTCTACACGATTTGCGTCACGAACTTCCCCTAAATTCTTCCACAAATTCATTACCCGCTCGCCTCCTTCGGGAACGACGCGCAACATACCATAACACTCGAAGCGATAGCCTCGTCCCCCCACTTCGAGCAATCGTTATCATTCACCCTCGACGGAGGACCTATCGAACGCGGCAAAAACTACCGATACGCGATCGAATCGAACCAAAAAAAAAAAAACTGGATAATTTCCAGCAGGGTCTGATTCTTCTATAGAAAGAAAATTCATTTCATCGCTGTTCCAATCCTCTACTTTAAAGCGAACCCCCTCCCGCAGATTCCGTAGAAATCTCGGCAGTTTTGAAAATCCACTTTTCCGAACGTTACGAGATTCCTGCTCATCCCCGTGACAGAGACACGAGGATCTTCCCAACGTGGACAAAATCGAATTTCTCCGCGGGTGGCAGCGGGGGTAGTTCGCGTCAGCTTACTCGGTCCAACGGGGTGCGCGAAGAAAAAGAATCGGAAATCGATCTCTCCTTAAACTGGTTTCACTTCGATGGAGAAAGATTTAATTTCTATCCTTAAATAATTCACTGGCGAGTAATTTTCCACGCGAGTGCTCTTTCGCTCGCGACGACGAAACGTGCGACGAGGAAGTCGAAGAAATTCGAAACGCGATTTTTCAATTTTGGTTCACGCGCCGTGACGAGACGCGTCGTTGGAAAATAAGATCTCCGCTTCTCGCGCGGCCATGTTAGCGATGATTGCTCGCAATATCGTAGCGGGTAGAAGCGCGCAGATTAAAACCGACACCGCCGCGCAGTTTAATAATGGAGCGAACTTTAATCGGCCGCCGGAAGAGCGAAGTCACCGACCTAGCTTAACACGGTTTCCACGGGCGTGCGTTAACGCACATCCTCTCCTTTGTTGCACGGGGCTTCCTTCTTTTCTACTCCGCTAGCGCTGTTCCTTCGCCTCCTTCACGCGTCGCTCGCTTTTTTCCTCCGCCTTTGCATTTTCCAGCTTTACACGGTCCGTGTGTGATTCCGCGTTAAATTAGCCGCGCTGCCTGCTTCCTCCCGTTCCGCGGCGTTCTCATTTTCTGGTTATCCATTCGTTCTCGCCTCCGGGGTAATATCGTGTAATCGTGCCTTAACGAGCCACCTTTACGTTACTACTAATTGGAAGGAATATTTTAAAGATAAAAACTGTTCGCGATTATATCCGGCGATGCTTACGAAAAGGGGGTTGAATTGCTTGGATCTGGCGAACGGCTGCACGAAGGTCCTCCGTCGCGATCGAACGCGATTCAATTCGCAGCGACGGATACTTCGAACGCCGTTATACTCGTAAAATACTCAACCGATTCGACAGTTTTAATCTCGAGCCAGATAAGAGCGCGCGACAAACCTACCCCTATCGTTCCGGGTGATCGACCAGCTAATTCGACAAGCTGCAACCGTGGCCAGCGCGTACGCGTCGCGATTGCACGGAGAGCGCGGAACAGTGGGTGCAGGGTTAATCGAATTTTGAGAATCACGACACGTTTTAATGGGCCGCCGCGTCGGGCCCGGTGACCGGAATTAAACGCAGCGGGTACCGCGTCCAGCGGATGAAAGCGCGCGATATAATCTTCTTATTGCCGCGAAATTGTCCGCGGCGCCCTGTTGTCGTTTCGCGCGCGGACGTAAACCGATGAATCGCGGGTACGCGGTTCACGGTTGCACGGAAATTTATTCTTCCCGCGCGGTGTCTCGACTCCCGCGACTCTCCGCGAATACTTTTCGCACCACCCCACGGGAGAGGATATACGCGGGAAACAGTCGCGAGCAATTTCACGGTAACGGAAGTCGCCTCTCTGCGTTGAACCGTGATAGCATCGCGGAGGAATTCGGTTTACGAGGCGATGCGCGTGATATACGGCTGTGAATATTTTTCGGTGGAAGCTTGGGAGTCGATGGAGTACCTTGGAATAGAGAAACTGTAGCTCGTCGGATGGAATTCGTGTTTCATAATGTAGGGTGGAGAAAAAATATCTCGCGTTAATTTAGCGGCAAATTCTACGCGACACGCTTTTTTTTTTGCATCATCGACGGTTAAGAAAATCGATATTCCCCCGTGAAAAACTACCCTTTCTCAACGATATTTGTAGCGCGAACGAAAAAGTGTCGCGTTATAAATCACCGGCTACATTAGCCGATATCCTGATCGCGATTCGCGCCCTCGCACCCCGATCGGTTGTTCGAAACAGCAGCTTCCGTTCAATAAATCGGCCCCGGTTGTAGACTCCGTGCTTCCTGTGTTCTACGCGCGATGATTAATGCACGCGGAGGTTTACCAATAAACACACGGCCGTATTTAACGGGGTATTCACCGAATCGTATTATCTCGCAGCGTTAGAGATATTACCGCGAATTTCGGCCCGCGTTGCCGTTATACGAGCCGGGTGATCCTCGAATCCACCGAAATCTATCGAAAGGTCAGCTTTAAAGGAGTCCGCAGGCCTGATTTTTCACTAATTAGTAATCGACGAATAAAGAAACTCGAAAAGAATATTGCGCAGAATTTTAATCTGTTTTTCTTCTATCGAAGTGCTACTTCCGTTTCGAGGTATCGCGGCAAGAGTAATTTCCTAAACACGAACGAACCGTCGCGAAAATACTGCCGCGAACCAATTTCGCTTCCCTCCTAAGGGAGGATCGTTTCAATGTTTTCATTCGATATTTGGGGTACGATCGGTCCTCGTTTCGCAGCGAGATTCGCGAATTCGAGACGACTTTTCGGGGTAAACCCTCGTAAAGATTCCGATGGCGGCCGGCTATAAATCACCAACGGCGAAATTCTTTCGAATATTGACTTTTGCATTATTGGTTTTTACGCGGCGAGTACTCGGGCGAACGTCTGCACCCTTCCGTATTCTATCATCTCCGTCCTCTCCGCCCTCGCGAAACCTTATACAGAGCAGCTGCTTCCACCAGCGCCCACCCTCTTGCTCTTTGTTTTCATATCGTTACCGTTCGCCTTCCCACCACCCTTTCTACACTTTCTTCTGCCTTTCAGCATTCGTGCGCTATTTGTTTTTCGTTTTTCCTCGCTCCCGTTACGGTCGCGGCTTTACTTTCGCCTCTTTCCCGCCCCCCCCCATTTTCCTTTCGTTTCATCGCAAATGAGATTTTAATAAGCACTCTTCATTATTCCACGGGGTGGTTCGTTAAAATTATATTAGGCATTCGCAGCTCTGGTATCGTTGTTGGTATTTATTTGGTAAATCGATTCGAGGATTGTTATATGTTTTCACAGTCTGGAGTATCGTATCGGTATACAAGCGAGGGTGCGTGCTCTCGTAACGTAATGGCGTATAAGAAGGGTTTCGCTAACGAGGCGAACTTATAACGAGTCTATAGTCCCTGCGAGAAGATCCACCGTGAAAGATACGTGTTCTAACACGTGATAAATTTGGAAAACGTCGCTGCGATAACATTAAACAACAACAGTTTGAACATCGCATGCGCCAACCCTTGCCAACTTGTGACCATTTATGACCACGCTGGAAAAACGTACGCTACAAAGACCTGGACGTGCTCCTGTTTGACTCGATTAATATTACAATTCCTGCTCCACTTTCGCAGCGGTGAAACGGCAAGCATTATGCCGTTGATTTCCATCTGGGCCTCTCGTTCCATAAAATGGCGGAATGGCTAGGTACGCTTATCTAATGGGTAGGTACGCTGAAACGATGGCACAGAGATACAGCGCTTCGATGCGGCTTTTTTAATTTATTATGATTCGAGGGACGAACGATCTAGGGACATGTGTTCCTACGACGCGAGCATTCCAATTTAACAACTTCTCTTCGGGAATATTTATGAACAGCGATGCATCGATAGCATTTTCTTTTGCCATCCGTCCGCCCTCTTTCCGTACCCTATTCCGCCCCGTCCGCACTCCGTCTAATACTCTTTATCTGCATACGTATATCTCCATCCTCGGACGGATCTCAATCTATCCCACGCTCCGCTTCATGTTTATCTGTCCGCAGGGACGCGGCGCCACAACTTTCGGACTGGGACAAGCGGCATTTAAATGCATGGTACGAGCTCCGTCCTAGGAACCCTCGTACGCCAATATCCAGGCCGGAGACACGACGTTTGACTATGGTAATAAAACCGTAGCCGCCAGACGGATTTCTTATCCCGAACAAACGAACGAAGTTCAAAAAATAAGAATAATATCCGCGGGTAGACGCTAACTCGCGTTGAACAAGTCTCAATGTTTAAGCCGCGATGCGTATAGATAGAGGAAAGGAAAAACGAGCGGAAAGAGCCAATAATTCGAGCCAGAGTCGAGGGGTTTAGGAACGAAAAGTAATCGTAGGAAAGTTTCAAAGGGGCGACGAGGGCCGCGTACAAGAAGAGATTCCTTCCAATTTCCCAGCGAGTAGCTGCTCGATGCCTCTGGTCAGACGTGTCCGACGAAACGAACGGCTGTTTCACGCGAGCCCCGTCGAGTGTTACGAACGAATCGTGTCCCGAACAACAATGCCAGCACGGCTGCTGAGTGCGTGGGCTGTGTGCCTGATGTTCGATCCCGTTTCCGGTTA
The DNA here is from genome assembly GCA_963969225.1 of Xylocopa violacea. NCBI lineage: Eukaryota > Metazoa > Arthropoda > Insecta > Hymenoptera > Apidae > Xylocopa > Xylocopa violacea. The sequence goes on along the minus strand of CAXAJV010000005.1, from coordinate 31,750,383 downwards.
CGGGTCGCGAGTGGCTTCGCGGTGGGAAAGAATTCCCGCGAGGAACCGCAGCGGGGGTGCTATTAGCGATGGAGACGTCGGAGTGGTTGACGAGAATTTCACGATCGCAGCCAGCTGGAAACTGGGATGAGTGGCGGCACGGGTCGATCGGGAGATTCGAGTGTAACTGGGAGAACGGACAGATCGAATCTATATAGGTTATGAAAATTTTGAATGGCCACGAGTGTCTATAGTTTCGGAACTCGAGGGTTCGAGGAATCGAGAGCTTGCCAGCCGCGCGTATGAAACTTCAAATATTGAAAAATTCGGGGAACTGAAATTTCAGACAGCCCAGATCGTTCGCGTGACCCGGACACGGGTCGTTTTCACTCGCGCCAATTAAGTTTTCGTATACTAATCTCTCTCTTTCTTGACTGTATTATCGTACCAATATATGTTTTAATGTAAAATATGTTTCAGTGTCTTTTCTTAAATCTCAACATTCTTCAAGCACTATCTCCAACGACACTTTCCTGTTTCCTGTTAACTCTACCCGACGAGAAAATTTAATACATCGTTCCGCCGTTTTATCATCACGCCATTCCCTCGGAGTAATTACAAAAAAGATAAAGCTAAATTCTTCGTTTCACCGTCTGTAAAAAGTAGTGCCCACTAAAAAGTAAACAAAGGACGAGGGTCGCAAGTTTTTAATTCCCACGGCCAGAAATTTATCCGCGCCGTTGCAATAATAATAATCATAACAGTAACGGTTTTTATTGCACAGTTAGGCGTGCAATATCATCGCGGTTGCTAAGCGGGGCAAGATGCAACGTCGCTCTTATTCGAACAATTTATTTGTTAACTGGCTACAAGCAAACGTTGCGCTCCCTCCGTTGTATCGCTCATAACGATCGCGAGCGTCGAGGCAAAAGCGCGCTACCCGCGACCCGGCAATTAAATCCAGACACGGTTTTCAACCGCGTCAAGTCGAGTAGCGCTAATAATTTCGACGGCGCGGCCGTCGTTAACTCGTTGAAGGTTCATTTCGATAAAAAGGGTTGCAGACGCTTTTTGCGCCGAGCGACGAAGTTCGAAACGCGACTAAGGGTGCCTCGATCTATCGCGTCGCGGCCGTCTCTGTCGCCGCGCATCGATCGACCGCCCCCTCGACGCCCGACCTACCCCTTTTCCGGCGCGTCGCATCCCGCGTTAATTAGTGACCGCGATAAATTGTAGGCATCGGCTGGAAAAACCCGCAGTCTGCAAGAAAAACTAATTAAGCGGGCCACTTACGTTACGAACCGAGTCGCAGTCGTTGGCTTACAATTAGCGCCAAGGAAGAACCGGGTTTTCCGGATGCCACAAGTTTCTGTCGACCCTTTTAACGAGGCCGCGACCGCGCGACGTTTACGCGGCTTCGTTGGGTAATATCGAAATTTATCTTGGAATTTTATTCGCCGCGGAACTCGAGCGGCTCTCCCACGATCGACGTCGCGAAAATTATGGTACAGGATGAAACGGCGCATCGCGAGATATCTTCGACGATCCTCGTAAAGTTTATCAGGCCGTCGTAAAGTTCATCGATCCGCAGGTTCGACGGTCATTCGAAACCTCGAACGAAACCCTCACTGGCGCGAGATTCGCCCCGAACACGGCGCCCTGGTGAACTTGTGACGCGGGAATCGCTCGATTGCCTGCCGAGGCGATTTTTCATCGAAACGAGGTAGTTCGCGCGCGCAACTCTATTCAACGGCCCGTGTTTTGTATGGGCATACATAAACATTGCAGTTTTATCATAAGTTACACGAGTTTCATGGCGCGTACGCATGGAACGTTGCGCTTTCCAGTAGAACGAGTCAATAATATCGCGTACGGCTGGCGTATGAATCAGCCTCGTTATTTACCCCTCTCGTTCTTTGTTTCCCCCGTTTTACGATGCGCGAAAGAGGAGCACAGGTTTATTAAATCGGCCGTGAATCCCGTCAAATTGTTATTTATCACTGGAAAAACAACGTAACGCCAATTTATGGACGATCCCCGTGGACGAGGCGGGACGTCGATACGCGGTCGGATTTCCAGAAATCTGTCGTCAAAGAGCCAAGAAAAAAGGAGCGAAGCTCGAGAGCGGGAAAAGGGAAAGAGGAACCTCCGGTTTCAGCTCCGCAGCTCGCTCTACTTTGTTCGAGGCGAGTAATTCGAGCGATTCGGTGCTGGCGACCTCGCTACCGATCTGGAAAAGCTGATTACTTTTCACTTCGCCTGGGATCTAGTCATTTGAGAGGCGAAAGAGGTTTCGAGCTTAGCGTCACCCTCCATTTCCGTCGGTAAGCGCGCTCCTCCTCCTCCCTCTACCTCCAGCTCTCTTTTCCAACTTCTTTAACAGGCGAAGTTAATTTTGAGCAGATTCAAAAGGTTTTACCTAATGCACCTTTGTGTTGCGCTGTTAGATAAGAGGCGAGAGCCAGAAGGAGAGGGAACGATTCGAGGGAGAATTTAATAAATGGAGTGGCCGAGTAGCGGGGCCAGTCGATCGCTCTAAACGCGAAACGCTGCGAAACACAAGTGGAAAAGCGGGCAACATCCGGGACGGTTGATGGAGTTGGCGCGGTGCATTCCGTGAGCTGTGCTTTTAACTTACTGGGAAAGATGTTCGCGCGAAAGTTTGACGGAGCTACGTTAACCCCAGCTGAAACGTTGGAGGATTGAGATTATGCCTTGTCTGGGTCGTTGCTACGATAAAGTAGTTCGGTTACGATCGAACGATTGGAAACAACAATTCCTATAAATGTCACAGGAAATTTTCTCTTGGTCGAAGCTTGAATCATGGAACAAATTATTTTCTAATTTTCTCACCTGCTGCGCGTACGCAGTGTTCATTTTTCACTTGCATCTATCGACTGTTCACTGAGACTTTCCGTTTCATCCATCAATTTTATCCATTCAGCCCGTCAAGTCTTCTTCTTCACGGACAGCGTGAAATAATAACGAATTGGAATTACTATCTCGATACGATTTATCAGTTAGAATAGAAATCAAGAAACACTTTTACACGAACGGATAGGATCGATCAAGTTCACCATGAACGATCGAAGTCGCGAGTTTTCCCAAGCACGCTCTCTCCGTTTCCGCGTAGTTCCTGCGATCGTCTTTCTTCCGCAACCGAAGGCGGCTTTTTCCTTCCTCCGTTCCCGGATTTTCCGCTCGATGCGCCGATTCTCCGACGCAGCCATTAAGAAGTACACAGAGCCGCGGTGTGCTCACCGTTTTTTCCGCTTTCGTTTCTTTTTTTTCCAAAGCTCTTTAAACGCCACCTTCGAGGGCACACGCTGCGCCACTACGCCCGTGGCACGCTTTAGTGCATTTCCTGAGCTTTTAACGAGACCCTCATAAAAGTACTGCCCCGGCTGCACGGACCCTTATTCTTGCTATTTAGTGGCGACTAACGTTGCCTGTACGTACCACTAGATCGTGTGTTCGTGTCAGCGCAATCATACGTAGCTCTTATATATTGCTCATTTTTATACTTCAGCCACCACTTGGTAACGTGTTATAAATACGAAAAGTGTACGGTTGTATCCTACACTTGCGAGCGTCGAGCCAGTCTCATTCTACTTGTCTGACTAAACGTGGTCGCGCTTACTCGTCCACTACTCATCCGCTACGCGTATCTTCCAGAGAAGACACTCGAATCTCTCATTATTTCGACGAAATTTTTCTTTTTCAAGCTACTGACGAATATTTCTTCCGTCATGAGCATTCTCAACGCAAGATTTCGATCTCCACATTTCTGACGTTGCTCTACATATTCCACAATCGACAGAGTCGATGCATTCGCTTCTCGTATCGCGCAAAAAATTGTCCAATTACCCTCAACAGGCAACCCATCGCCATTCACCAGCTCCATCGTCGATCTTCCGAAGAGGAACAATCGCGGCACTCGATCCACGAGTTCCATTCACTCCGCCCACTTCCGGCCGAGTACAGGACCGAGAACGAACCTCGAAAAAAGCGGGAGATTAACAGCCGGCTAATTGCTGACCGCAAAACCCGCTGCAGCGACTCGCTCCGTTCTCGCCTCGTTCGCGTTCCGTTCCATCATCGTTCGTCTTCCTTTCGTGGCGCGATCCGCTAGGCTAGCGAGTGTCTTCTCAAACGTTTCTTTCCACTTTTGCCCGCTAAGTTCGCTTGGGTTGGCGATCTCATCCGTCGCCCGCGATTTCTTGCCAGCGAGACGAGTTCGCCTCGGCTGTTTCGCGCGAAGCCTGCTCGCGGCATTCGAGAACCAAGTCTGATTCCGAGGGCGGTGGCGCGGCACGACCGGAAGCCGTGCTCACGGATTACCCTACGGATCTCTCTTGGTTAGACACCGTTCGCGAGATCCAATTTCCAGCAAAGCGCGCAATGTACCTCTAAGTACGACGGCAGCCACTTTGCTTTGACGAACCGGAAGCGCACGCGGAATCCTTTGCCGCGAGGCTGCACGGAGTTCGGTTACTCCGCTTCCGTCCTCGCCTTCTGAGAGGTCTGCCTATTTCTGTCCCTCCGTGTGTGCGTGTCGTCGCGTGGCTGCGTCGATCGTGGTAAACATCGAAGTTGCTGTTTTACGACGAGCGCGTGAAATCAATCAAAATATCGTACGCTACGATGCGCAAGAAGAAACGAACTACGAAGTGGTTCAACCCCGAATCTAGTCGCACAGAGATTATTATTACATTATCCCGAATATCACCGAAAATTTGCATTTCACCTCTGACGGGGAGAATTCTGACACTGGCTCTCGATTCTCATTACGCTCCGATACCTCCGCGGCGGAACGTCTTCTTCCGGTAATGGCGTCTCGAGGTAAGACGTCTTTCGGTAATCGCGTCGTTCAAACGAGATTTCGATATCTAACGTTCAAGGGCGTCTGGAGTCTAACGAAATTCACCGTGATCCCGATCGCGCCACCCGGTGCTCTCCCAAAGTTGAGAAACGTCGGGAATCACGCGGGGACGCGTTCAGCTTTCCACCCGTCGATATACTTCGTTTCAACGCCTTTATTTCTCTCCGCCACCGCTGCTCCTTTCGTTTTCCCCGAAGCGTTTCTTTTCTCCATCCCCTCCCGCCTCTCCTCTCCCTGGTCCTCGTTAAATCCCTGCTTTATCCGTCCCATCGTTCCCGGTCCCGCGCGCTCGATATTAGTCGGGACGATTTTCTTCACGGCTGCGCCCGCAGAGACATCCTGTTCCACCGATTTCAGTGATAGAGCTCGATGAATTTTCAAACGCCTCTCGGATATTGCGCCGGGTCCGCGTCGAGGAGACTCTCTCGTCGACGACACCGATGGGGACGATACCCGATTCCCTCCGAGTCGTAGCCAACTTCTCCCGCTACACTTTCGAATATGACGGCTGCGGATACTTTTTCTGATTGTACGCGACGGATTTAGCGAAGTATCCCCTGGAAAATACTCGAGCAGCGACAATCTAGTTTCCGGAGTACATTCATAAAAAATGTACTTTCGAGATTGTGAGTCAGTGATCGTTGTTGCCTTCGAAGTGTACCCTGCGCGATAACGCGGGAAGATGACTGAGATTTTGATCGATACACTGGGATCTGACTGGTAAGTGTAGATGCGAATTGAATTGAAACGCGTGAAATTCATTCTCGAAGAGTTACCAAAGACCTCGAGAGTCAAAAATATCGCGGTAGAACGCGAGACGGATTTATCTGTGCTTTATGCAATCGATGGCGAATGCTCCTAACGAGGAAGTTTCACGTCGATCCGTGACCGAGCCTAGATATTCCGCGCGGGCGGAGACAAAAGAGAAAGGCGTTGGGAAGGAGAAAAATGGAGTTCACCTCTGGCAGAGATGGAAAATTTGCATCGTTAGTTCCGAATGATGTACGGACTGAGCTCAGACTTACAGACTCGTCCGCAGACAATTTATCCGCGCGCGGACTAAGGTACTTCCGTGGACCGTTTTGTAGGACAGTCTTCGGCCTTTTGCGGGAACAGAAAATCTGGTCTAGACCCACCGTAACTCGCAGACAGTGATTCGAGCGCTTGAATAATTGCTGCAGGTTCAAAGAGAATCGCGGAGCATCAATAACGCTCTATGATTTCGCTGGAGAGGCTGAAATGCCTGCGCGACTAACAGAAATCGCTCGCGAGGGAAGTGTTCGCGAGCGGTTCGAGAAATTCTGCAAATCGCGGTTCGACTATCCTGGAAATCTGCGAAACGCGACGCGGACGGCTCTTTAAATGCACGTTCGACGCGGAATCGCGAAGACGATCGACGATCGTTCCCATTCCGACTCGCGACGTGACGGATGACAGATCTTCGCGGACCAAGTCGGATTTATCGCGACATCCAACGGAATTTTCAATCTCCCAGCAATTATACGTCTTCCGTCCCCCGTCCTCCGTCGTCGTTTTTCCACGTTCATCTTTTGTACGAGAGAGAGATAGAGAGGGAGAGAGAGAAAAAGGGAGCACGAGTATCGACACGTCGATACGACCGCCATTCCTTCACGATGGATGCGCTAAGGAGGACCGGTGGAATGCCCAGACGCAAAAAAACAACGTCAAATTCCCCCGGCGCCGCAACCCCGCCTCGGATTTATGAGGAGTCATTAAAATTCCTCACTGATATCACCCGCGCGATACGAGCTGCTGTGCGCCTAGAGGAACCTGAAATACGTTTTTTATTTTACTTTTTAAATTGTTTGGATGATCTAGTGTCGAAGATGATAGAACAGTTCTTCTATTTCTATTTATTGCAAAATAAGTTCTCAACTGAACATGGTCGTAGAAAGAATATATCTGAACCAAAAGTAAAGCATCGCTTAAGTCCAATTCTGTTTGTCCCATCGACGACAAATCATCATTACCCCACCGGAAACGGTCCCTCTAACGAGCCAGAAGCACGACGGAAGCTCGAAATCGACCGCCTACTGATAAATCGCGGACGGGCATAAATTTCTGCTCTGGGATTACCGAATCGAGGTCCGTTCGAACGAAATTAACCGGGACGACCGGGATTCGAACGGGGGCGCACCGTCTAAACGCGCAGTGTCGCACGGTTTCTGGGCCTCTTCCGGGCCAATCGGGCTCCCGAAGTTTCGCTGTGTCCACATTCGCCGGGTACTGGCCAGTGCATGCCGGAAAATAAACAAGATTATCGAGAAAGCTCTGGCGAACGGTCGCAACTTGCTCGCGTCCGTCGAATATATACGATTTCTGCGGCCGCAGACCGCGAACGTGCACACAACCGCGCGCGTGCACCCTCGCCGCCGGTCCAGTGTACTGCGAACACAACCGGGTACACATATTTGCACTTATGGTTACCCGTGTCGATACCCTACATATTCCATACGAGTACACGCGCGGAACTTTTTTCAATCGCGACGAAACGAAGTGTGCCCCGCGATCGACATTCGCCGACAACGGACGCCTGGTACTCGACGATGCTAATACTCGATAATGCTAGCCGATGAGTCGGTTTATTCATGAGGTTTAAAACGCATCAAGAATTCGGTGTATCGAGCACACCGCTGGGGCTAATTTAATGCCGTTCCGTGGAATATTTAGCAAACGCGAGTATTTTATCGAGCATTTAACCGTGTCGGACTGCGCGGTATCGAGGGGAGATCAATAACGGAAGATGATAAGGAAACTCTCGTTTTGTTTGTCGAATGAAAAGAGAATGGCGGGCGAATGGAGTTCAGCCTGGTGGAGGATGGCGGAGAAATTGCGTTGGCAATATCGGGTACACCCTCGAACGGAATGGGATCGAATTGAATTTTTTTCGTAATATCGGAATAAATAGTTTTAATTAGATTCTCGGGCGAAACTTCCGAAAGAGGGGTTAATTGTTTGTATAAATTAATATCGAAACTGTTGTGTCTTTTAGTTTTCGAGGGACGAGCTCCACCCCGCCCGCCCTCCTCGTCTCCGCCCCTTTAATTTATCACGGAATTTCTTTCGTCCAACTTCCGCCAACTTTCTTTCTCATTTCAGCTTCCGTTTTTTCGCCCCCTCGTCGCACAGATTGTTCGATATTACAAACGGTGCTGCAATCGGAAGGACTCAACTTCGAAATCCAATTCTACCGTTCTGGTAGTAACAATAAGTTTCATCGCTTTTTGTTCCCGAACGCCTTCCTCCCGTTAATATCTTCCTCATTTCTTGCCTTACGATCCCCGTTCCCTCTTTAACGGCGGGATTGAAGACAGAAATTGATAGAAATTGATCGCTTGCGCGGGAACGAAATCGAGATCGGGAACAACGCTGGGAACACGTTCGATCGGACTCGAACTCGACGGTCGCGACGCGCCAGCTATGTCGACGATTGACGTAGAACTTGGTAACAGATATTCGTCCACTTGGCGTGGTCGTAGCAGCGGCACGTGTACCGCGTTTGGACGGTGGCTGGGATAGCCGGCTTCCGAAGGATGGCCACCCAGAATTAATGAAGCCACGGGCGCATTCGGCCGCGTGACTGGTAATCCTCTTTCGGTATTTCCTGAAGCACCGTTCGGGATCGCACGTACGATAAATAGAGATAATCCAGGCGATGTGTGTATGCGCCAGGAAATATGCGCCGTGAGCGCGGCCACGTACGCTCCGTGCTCGTTTCGGGAATGGTCCGTAGACACCGGAACCGGATGAACGAGACGCGCCACTAGAGGGATGATCGTTTCGTTCGCGCGATAGCGTGCAAGAATACGTTTGCGCCGTGCCGTGGATCGCCTCGGATTAGGCTGCCTCGTTCCTGGAGATAGTTCTGATCAAATTTGCGAGCAAGCGGTTGAAATGACGAACGCGAGGGGATAAACGGAGGTGTTCTACGCGATTTTCATCGTGTATCTCGAATTATCCGGACGACAGTTGTTACGCGTGCGACTCGACGGATTTTAGAATCACTCTTCGCGCAAAACAAATCCGCGCACGCGCTGAAATATTAATTTAAAGTTTCGATTCGTTCGATGGAACACCTCCGTTCCGCAGGTGTATCGTTAGCGACTAGGAACCGCAGTTGCGCGTCCTCCATGTTTCGTCCGAAAATTGACTAACAAGCGATAACTAGCCAGTTCACCGTCCAGTGGAGCCAGTCCCTCGAAAACAGAGGATACTCGTACGCATCAACGGAACGTTCGCGGTCGTCCGCGTCCACGGAGCGTTGTTCTCGAGCGAGCCTGGCCTTAATTGAAGAAGCGTCGTCATCGCGGTCATTGTTCTCCTTCACCGTGATCGTGCTCACGCGAACGGATCGGCGTCGTCGTAACAGCGGCTTCCTCTGGCCAAGCGCCATCCACATTGTTCCCGCGCCGCTTTATACGTGCGCGCGCGCGCGCGCTGCTACCCCATTCTTTCGCGTACCGCGCTGGCTTCATTTAAATCGAGGTTTGCATTTGTTACGAGTCCTTTTTGCGCGATCGGGACAACGATTCTGGTCCAAGGACGTACAGTCGGAAAGAGGAAACTCGAAGAAGGAACGGAAGGTGGATGCGACGAACGCGTTTCAACGAGCAAACAGTCCGAAATTCGCGTCCAGCAAAGCGCGATACACACTGCCCCTTTTTCGACGTAATTGCTCAGATAATACAGTCGCTGACTAAACGCAGGTTGCGACTTACGCGAGATACGTGTAAAATTACTATCAGAGAGCACGCTGTAGCGGAACAGGGTACAACGGTGTAAATTATACACCCGGTAAGGACTCCACGTGCAGCGTAATCCTATTAATCACATTCTTCCAACGGATAACGTGTAATAGTTTACGCAGTAATACTTCGTTTAACGGGGCCTTGTAAGTAGATTGTAGCGAAAGCAATTTCCGGCACGCTCGAGGAGGGGAAGGAAGCCGGGGCGAGAGTGAAACGGCGTAAGGAATGGCCGGCGATTAGGGCGATAATCTATAAATTATTAAAAGAGTGGATCGCGGGAATTTTCAGAAGGCCGGAAGCCGTCCGCCATTTACGTCGATTTTTCTCAGCGCGCCGGGACCCTCTCCCAGGATACATTATGGGATTATTAGAGCGCCTCGGTGAACTAATCTTTCCGGGGGCGAAATTGCTCGCTCGTTCCTTCACCCGGCGGCAACCCCGTTTAATAAACTTCCCCGCGCCCGCGCTTTGCGGCCCGCCGCGCCAGTAATTTCTTTAAGGCGCTGCTTATTACGCGTCGGACTCCCTGATCCGCGGGACGAATCCGTCGTTTTTCTCCTTTCGCCCCTTTTCTTTCCTCCATTCGACCAGTAATTACTCGCTGCATAACGGCCAGCGATAACTGAAGGCCCGTCGTGCGACCTGGGATCGGAAGCGGGAAGGAATTTTGCGGAGGACGCGGAGAACGGTGGCCGCTCTCGAGTGGATTACGCCTGCAGGACGATAACGATACGGGGAATTATTGTTTCGGGGATTTCGCGGTCGCGGACGAAGGGGTGCTCTTCTGGCGTGTAGATACGCGAGGTAACCAATTTTAGATTCCATTTTCGGGGATAGCGCGGAGGGATTACGCGTGGCACGAACGATGATGATGGACGGTAGAATAATAGCGCAATAGATTAGTTAGGTTAAGCAAACGCTATGAACTAACAGAGAGAACGGTAGACAACAACGCGGTCGTGCCAGCGATACTGTAATCAGAGTACAAGTGCGCTCGGGAGTTCGACTGTTACAAATTTAAGTGGAGAACGATGATCCATGATCGGTAAGCGAGGTGATAATCGCGAGGCGTTAAAATCGAAACGAAGCTCGGTTTCGTAACGGGCGAGTAATCGTGTTTCGGTGCAAGAAATACATTTAATGTAAATTGAACGCACTATTTCCGGCAACAGGCCGAGGCAGCGGTAACTCCCGGGAGAATTTAATTGGAGCGTCCCACAAAAACTACCCTCCGACCATATACCACCTCTTTCTGGAAAAACAGGCCGGTTAATATCCTCGAGTCCGTGCCGCGATGTATTAACATCGTACGTTTATCTAGAGCAACCTTTAGAACAATAAATCCTAAAATAACGAGTTAGAAACGCGGTAACGAGGGGTGGAATGGAACTCTGATTAATTTCCCTCGCTGTCATGCACGGTTTTTACCTTCCACGCGCACATCCATACTACGTGTACAAAAATTAAGCGTATTTCGAAATAAATTTATTTCGTTCTCAACGAAATACTACGTATTTTTCCTCTCCTCGATAACGTAATAACGATGCGACGATTATTTACGCGAAATAGTTTCTACCAAAATCTGTAGAGCCGCGCGAGAGAATTATCGTTCCAGATTTGTCATTCGAATTCGCAAGGTGCCCCAATAAGACACGGTTTCGTGATATCGAAGAGAAAGGCGTCGCGAAATCCAGAGATGAGTTGCGAAATAGATTGCTTTTCGCGATTGTTACAACAATTATTAAGACACCATCGATAAGACACAGCACGCGAGCGCGCTCAGCCGGAGGACTACTAATTACAGAACACGATAAATGGCGGGCGCGTCCATTTATCATCGGAGAATATTAAGCGGGAGCGGATTCGCTGGGAACTTTATGCAATTGTTTCAGCGATTGCGGATCAAATTATTCAAGTCCGTCGCGGCCAGCATTAATCTTCCAAAGGATAAATATCTTCGCATTTTCTTCGCGTCGTTAAATGCTTCTTCGTTAAACGGGCATTTCGCGTTCATTTCCCTTTCTCTCGACCTCGCCTATTCCCCGATAAATTTAATAACACCATCCTCTGAAACGATAGAAAACATTGTTGCTCGCTCGCGTAGATCACGTGTACGCGATTGTTTTCAAGGAAACTCGTCGTAAAAATTTTACGCGGACAGATAAATACAATTATTATAATTTACAGTTCACGCGTTGCAACCGTAAACACATTAACTGAACTGCAAATATTTATGACACGATGTTACTTTGAATAACTTAAGGGGATCGAGCAATCTTTGTTTATGACCGCGAGGTGTTTACTTGAAAAGTAAAATGCGAATCGATAAGAGCAAAGTATAGCCACAGATACTCGTTTCCGCGATACGTAAATGACTGACATCTTTATGAATATACATATCGGAGCAACGTGGACAACTGTCCAGCGAGTACACCTTAAACCAAGCGACTCGCAGAGCGGAAGGAAAACGAGAAGGGGACTTCCCAGTGTCGGTGTTATCGAGAATCGAAGATAAGGGAAGAAGGGAGGCGAGAAATCTCAGGAACTTGCAACAACTTTATACGTGATAGTTGTCAGTCTTCGTAGTGCACGAAGCTATTTAGCGAGGTGACCGACATTACGAATGCTCGTCCCTCGGTCTCCCTCGCCCTTTGTTTCGCAAACGAAACCCCTTCGAAGTGTCCTCCCGACATTCCGACGAACTAACTCGACCCAATTTGCCAGGACGCGATGAATTATCAGTTGTCCAAACCGTTGGACGAGGAGCACAATGATCGTGGAACGGTGAAAATTTCGCACGATATCGCTTCTAACGAGCGTTGTTGATATTAATGCGTTGTTAACATCGCGACGAGGAACGCGTCTTCTTTATGAGGGTTGCGTAACAAACAGTGGCTGCATCGTAAACGGCGGAATGTCGCGTCGAGCTGCTTCAAATTCCAACGTCGAATTTCGCTGGTGCTCACGCGCGAGTGCAGGATTATTAAATATTGCCTTGGAAATGTGAATGGAAATGGAATTGATATCCTAGAACTGGTGTAACGCAACGTGGCGAGGCTCCTCGTCGATTCTGATGGAAAATCTGATTTGAATTATGATTATATACACGCTTCTACTAAACAACCAGAATTAGCACTCAAAGAGGGATGTAATATTGCTGAGCGTCTATTTCGAATGGCAAATAATAATTCACTTTGCTGAGCCGCAAATATTTGAAGGTAATCTAGATTAACCTCTCGCCGGTATTGTTCGGGGAATATATCGATGCTGAACCGTGGAAACAACAAAAAACGTAACATCATCAACCTATTTCTGTTTGACGAGTAAACTGCTACCGCATACCGCGTACTACCGCACGTGATGCATCGCTGTTCCAGAATTCGTAACAATATCCGATGAAATCGATGCGATTCGTTACACCAGATAAACAGACAATTCGTTACAAAAAGTATTTGCACACCATCGCACTAATTTACGCATTGCACGCTGCTCGCATACTTACGCGTACAAAATTTCGATCCTCCGACGCTCCAAAAATGAACCTTAAGATCCAAGTGAAGCAAGCCTCGTTGGAAACACAACTACTTTCGATACTTTTCATTGTACTCGCTGTAACCGATCGGAGAGTCCATCAGCATTCATCCCCAAGCAGCTCGCTTCTCTCTCACCCCCTGCAGCTCATCGAACTCGAACCGACGCGAGGCTACGTCGAAGACCACGGATCGGGTCAGCGTTAATACCAGCTGGTAGAATCGAGTTGGCCTCGTCGTGGAAGCTTCGATGAGAACGCGATGGAACACGGCTCGGTTTTTCCTTTCGTTCGAACCGTGCTCGGAATCCGGTTTTCGTATCACGTTGATGGCGGGCTCGCGTGCCCCGCCTGACAATGCGGCGGCGACTGCACCCGCGCTGACCGTGTGGATAAATAGAAACGTTCGCCACCCCCGCGCGCGACCCAGCTTCGGGTACAATAGAAAATTAATGGCGAGCCGGTCCGGAATACGGATAGCGAGTTCCGTCGCGGTTCAACGAGCACTTTTGTTTTCGACGCTGTCGCAGCTTTCGCTCGCGTGGACGATCGCACGCGAAACCGATATCGAGGGCGTCCGATTACTCCGGGTACTCTTTCACCGGATTCGTGCGCCCGCGCAGGGGTGGCGGGCCGTTTTTCCGGTGAAACCGTAGACCTTCGTCGCGAGAGCCGCGGGAAATTGGCTGTTATGTGTGTCGCGAAGTGCGACGGGGGTGTCTATTACGTCAGGGTGCGAGGCAACAGGGTAAATGGAGTGGACGCGCGGAAATTGTAACGCGAATGAAGGGAAGCGTTGAAGAAGCAGCAACGCTTCGAGTTGTGATAATAAGGGAAAGAAGAGAAAAATAAAGGGTCGAGTGTTTTGTTAAAGCACCCCGTAACTTGGAGCAACCTCGAGTAGTAGAAGCCGGCAATAATTACGTGTATCCCTTCAGCACGCGTTGCACGCCGCCCCGTAATTAGAGATTAATATCGCGCGCAAACAAGCCTGAATCAATAATGCCGCGGAATTAAGTTCGCATGATTTCTTTCCCTTAAGCAGCTCTGCTATGTCTCGCTGTAACGTCGCCGTATTTTTCACCCGGCGTTCGTGTAATTTTCATACCAGCATCGATCCGTCAACGTGCCACTGCTGATACTCGCCGTACCAACGTTTCCAAGCGGCCATAATGTCGCTGTATGACGTGCGTACAAAGATCGCGGAGTGCGAGGGTGTTTTATCGGTTCGAAGTCGCGCGTTGAAGCGAAACGAGGCTGCGAGGAGGGAAACGACGAAGGGTCGGAGAAGAAAATTCCGAGACGCGGGGTGATCGTTCGCTTTGTCCGAATCGTATCGAAGTCCGCTCGTTCTAATAAAACTAAACGCAACAGCCGGTCCGTTGTTCGGTTTGATATTCAATGTTTCGATAAGCGTGCATTCCAACCGAGACCTCGTTGGAATCGACGAAAGCAGCGTTGCTGCAGCCAATACCGTAACGATTCGAAATCCGCTCGCGTCCTCTCGCCCAGTCGAGTCGTCCGAATTTCAGAATCAAAGGAACAAACGGTACGGTCGATTTTCAAACAGCCAAAGGGCTCTACGCGCGCGCTCCGATGCTCCCCCGATAATGCGACCGTCCGCTCGAAAATCAGGTTAACCCCCGCGTCCAGGATTTAACGAAGATATCGGGTGCGCCGAACCGGTCGCCGCCTTTTGCGTACCGCCACGTTGGATCGCGAAATTTCATTCGAGACCCTCTGCCCCTCGCGTGCTCATTACAGGTTTCGCCAGTCGCACAAAGGATTTCGCGTTCTTAGAGGTAACCCTCGCCCCGACGTCTGCCGCTTCGTCGCGAAGATCGTAACTATCTTCGCGCCCAGGCTCCATCTGGTTTTACCGCTTTGTCCTCGACGAGGCGCCCGCTCTTCTGCCCGTGCTCGTCAAATGCTTCGCCGGTGCTTTGATGTCGAATTAATGTAAGTCAGATCGAGGCTCGCGTCTTGCTGGCAGAAGCGACGACGATGAACCTCGCCGCGAGGAGTCGACGTTCCTTGGCAAATGCGAAGGTCGCTAAGTCTGACTCTCCTTTTGAACAAGATTCACGATGTTGCTTACTTTTGTCGTGGCTTTTGATCTATTAATATCGCGACTAAGATCGGTGAATCAAACTTGGTCCGATGGGATTTTTATTGGAGATATTTCACGTTTGCTGGGCGAAATCATCCCCAAGTGGAAAGGTAAGATTAATTAGTGTAACTTTGGAATAAAATACGAGGAGGTCCCTTTCAGATTGTGTCGAGTGGTCCACAAATTTTCGAATTTTTCAAACTTCCGACGAATCCGTCCGACGCAGCGCGCACCGCCTCAGATCGAAATTCAACTCTTCGAAAGTTTTAATGGGTGATCGCGCAAACATGATCTCGAAATCAAATACCCGAACTCGGTTGTAATTACTAAAGTGTACTCTGCGGAATAAACTTGGTTGCATCGTCGTCGAATATCGTTGAGCCACCGCCGGTAGAAATTTTACGCTGGCAACAAGTTTCCGGCTAATTTCAACCCCTTGAAAAATTTGCCTCCTTTCGTTCAACGATCGGAGAGCCCGAATTTTCTTTTCTTTCGAAAACCCACCTTCAATGTTTAATTCGCGCGTGTCGCGAAATTTTGTAAAAAACCCTGGCACCGTCTGAAACCTAAAACCTGATATTTTCAACCCCTATAGCACTCGTCGACCACCGGGTCTAACATTTCAACTGTATCCAATTACAGACGAAGCTTCAACGACCATCAAGTATTTACCTGGCCACGGTAATTTCATCAATCGTTTTCTGCATGTATATAAAAAAAAAAAAGACGAACGATCGTGCGCGAGCATCGTTAATATTTCGCGAGAACCACCCTCCGCGGTTAGAAACTGACCCCCGGAACAGGAGTGCCGAGGTAACGCGGTCCTCTCGAGCGGGCCGCAATCGAAACTGGGTTATGTCATACATATGAATGAGGCGGACGCGGTTATACCACTTTTTTCCGCGGGCGAACATCGAATCTTCGAGCGTGGGCCGTGTTTTCAATCCGCGGATTAACCGGGACAAGCTCGGCTTAAGGTAGCTCTGCCCGTCGACTCGTTTGCTTTTTTCGTGTCGATTCTTCGCCACGCGAACTGCTTGACTGCGGCAGAGAGATTTTATTATTTTTAGTTCTCTCTTTCTCTTTTTTTATATTCAACGCTCGCGCGTCCATCGAAACGATAAGAATAGCAAGAAATTCGGCGAGGATAATTAATCGACTCCTTAAGACGAAGAATGCAATCCATTCGCGGCTACCTCGCGCCTTTCGGTACCCATGAATGGTGAAATGAAGCTAGAATAATTCATGCGATCTAATCTTTCCCGAGGTGATAGTAAAAATCTCATAAAACATGGTCACGTGAATTACGATCGCGAATTCCTACCTCGGTTCTCTCTTTTGTGTGTATCTTATTCTCGTGCACAAGAGGTGGCCCCAAAAAATAATTTATAAGCTTTACAAAAACCACCACCAGCCTCCGGAGATTTATCATCGCCGCGACGATATTTTCCCCTTGATGAATCGCTGTAAATTAACGAAACAAGAAACCATTAAGTCGCCACGATCGTATCTTCTTCGCGCGACGCGAATCGAACGCTGGAAAAGGAAAGGAAAACTAAAGCAGAGGCGGGAAGGTGAAGCAGTCGACGCGGTGGACCGCCCTTCCGAAAGGGTGCGGCGGACGCGTCCCGGTTGACTCAAATGGTCCCTAATAAGCGTGAAATGGAGACAAGCTGGGAGAGAGAAAGGGAGAGTCGGCATGAATAAACATTGTACGGACACAACGCGTGGACCAGTAGCATTTTGTTCAACGGCAACGTGGAGTGGCTCGTGGCGGGCAAGCGCCGCTTCCGATGCATCCCCGTGGAGTTTGCTACAGACAGGTGACGATCCATTGTGCCGGTAAAATATTGACACTCGATATTTTCCTGCACTCAGCACGCCGGGAAAAACGTTTACACGCGAGCCCATCTCCGTGATGGAGGTCCACGGTTTTTGCTCGACCGCCTTCAGCCGGCGTTGCTTTCGCCGATATTAGTTTCATCCCTCACCCCCTTCGAGCGCCAAATGCGCGCGGCAATTATTTTAATTTCCGCGCGTCTTACACACCCCCTCCGCCCGTTCACCAGATGCTTTTAAGCCGTCGCGGAATTTATCGGCAAAGTGACAGCCATTTTCCTTGTAAAATATTATCGCTTCGACGACACCAAGCTGAAGGCAGGTTTTGTACGAGACCAATCGTGCGTATCGTTAAATAGACGGTTCGACTTGTTGAGACTCGCGAGTTTATCGAAACCATAAATAGCACCCTCGTTACGTTATAATAAAGAAGCGGTACTTTATAAATTATCCATATCTGACGCGGTATTTTTTGATTTATCGCTCGCGAGTACGTGTGTCCGTCTGACAAATCCAGTGCGTCCACGTTTAATCAAAAGAGTTATTAACTTTAAAGATAACACGACCCTGCGAAGATTAATTGCGCGGAATAATGTTAAGTAATGGAAAAAATAGTTGGAGATTAGAATGGGAATTAGAGAGCTCTGTATACTATCTAAAAATAGTAATCGTTTACGTGTAAGTATATAGCAGCAAATTTTTTAATTTTATGTATCTAATCTCGAGTCTTCTGTTGTAAAAATTCTTGTTCGTATTAACATCGCTCGCGAAGGATGGCGAACTTTCGCGCGCGAATGCTTCCTCGAGCAATGTCGAGAAGTATTTTTTCAGTTGGACGGGGTTAACCTGGCCGCGAGGGGCGTTTCAACGTCGCACTTTAAATCTGAACTTTCCTTATGAAATTTGCAGTTCGAGCGTCGACCGCGCTGCACAGGTAACCGTCTATCCGCGCTGTACGCCATTACTCGTACGGATCGCACGCGTGGAAATTGCAATTGAAATTCGCCCCACTTTTCATTCGACCGGTGGAACGCGAAACGTCGGTTCGATCCGCGTTTTATCCTCCGCTGAATTTTTTTCCCCGGTACGGCCGTATGAATAGAGAAACGCGGCAGGAAGGATAGTCTTTCGCGAACATCCGGTCGGCTGGCCGGATAATACGGTAAGTGTCGAACATAAAGGGTTAACCCTGAATAATTAATACGGGACGTAGCCTGGACTGTCGGATTGTGAATCGAGGGCTCTTAATCTTCCCCGTCGTTGACCCAGATTGAACTCAAAGCGCCTAGCCCCGCGACCCCGTCGATTCAATCGACATCTAAATAGGCGTTTATGAATGTTTGATCTCTCGCGAGTCACGAGGGCCATCGCGGGCAATGTTTTAAAGGTGAATTCGATGATCGCGTAAAATTTAATAGCTCGTCGTACGGGTTCGATAAATTTCAAGTCCTACCTTCGACTGTCATTGTTCCAGAACGAGCGCTTCAGATGGTTATTCAAAAATATGCTCGAGCAGGGGTAGAAAGTTTCGTTATAAAATTTCATACTTGGAGACCTCGCGAGACGGTAGCTCGCGTATTTCGACCGCGTACTTACCGTCTTGTTCCCCAAATTCTTCACGCGGCAGTTCAGGTACGCAGTCTTGCCCAGGATAGTGGTCACGTTCTTCGAGTTCGACACGTCGAAGTACGGGCCCGACTGTGAACCGGCGTCGTCCAGGCTGTTCTGGTGAACGTTGCCATTCTTCCCGCTGCCACCGTGCAGCATACTGTAGCAGTGCGCCCCTGGAAATCAATGGAACGAACGGTCAAATCTCAGCAGAACGCGCGGCCCACGCTGCCGCGTTCGTTATCGCGTTTCGAGCCGGACTCTATCGGGCTCTGTTCGTTAACGGACGCGAATAATGGAGAGGGATTCATACCGCCACGGCCTCTTCGTTATTTACACCGATGAAAAACGAGGCTGCCGCATCGAAAACGGATTGCGGGTACCTCGATTTACCCAGCCAACAATGGCGCGAGGAGCCCTCCGTAGCTTGAAAACTTAAACAGCAGCTGATCGATAGCCGCGATCATTTAAACGCGAAACATGACTGAGATGCCGGTTCCGCGCGAACTGTTGAACGTCCGTTCGATAATTAACAGACTACCATTTTAAAAGTGGAACTCGAACGGAGATATTCTTATTTTAAGTTTGCAAGCGATCGTAACCGTTTGATGCCAACGACTGTCGACTTGGGCAGGCTGCCCCAAGAACGTCGAAAGAACAAGGGAACCCTTTGTTAGGCTCTGCGCCCTCTCTATTTATGTTTCAGTTTAGCATATGGTGGTTTTCTCATTAGAATTGCAAGCGGAACAGGAATCGAATCGTAAAACGGTAGTGCACGAGCGCTATCACTCTCTTATCCAGCAGCGTACATGCATTAGACACACAGTAGACCACAATTTGGCTCGATTAATTATTTTGTGCTCTATTTACGTATGCATGCACTCCATTCGAAATCGCAATAATGGTATTTCGCGAACCAGTAACTTCAGAAATACAACTCCGTGAACGACAGGGGGGTTGAAAGCGCGCAGCCTAGACAGTGGCACCCTTTTTCAGCCAACCTGGGCGCGTACTCGATTAAAACGTCAGTCAAGCAGCGACGACAGCACCCAGTTCGGGTGATAAACGTTCGTGTTTTTATCTCTGCATAGCGGCGCCATAGTTGCGGTACCAACTTCCCAGGCGAATCTGTTCAACTAGTCCGCGGCGCGCGGACGACGGACAAAGGCCCTTTGCTGGCAGATACTCGCGAGCAACAATCGGCTGCTTCCACCATTGTTCCGTTAACGGAGACCGTCACGAGGCGACGCTCAGCGCGACTCGCTCGTTTATCGAACGAGTCGGTGAATTTCTTAACGTGCGCCGATGGGAAGATAAATTGCATCGATAGCGAGCAACGAGCAGGCGTCCGT
Source organism: Xylocopa violacea (assembly GCA_963969225.1). NCBI lineage: Eukaryota > Metazoa > Arthropoda > Insecta > Hymenoptera > Apidae > Xylocopa > Xylocopa violacea. Next base: position 31,730,315 of record CAXAJV010000005.1, on the reverse strand, counting down.
CATTGAATCGCGAGTGTCGTCGCAAGGTCTCACGCTGATGCGTTCGTTGTTTTTTAATAAGCTTACCTCAGTAGCGAGCCAAGCATACCGCTGTACGCTCAGACGTTGCACTTGACAGTTGACAGAGTCATGAAAGAGTAGACGTGCGTCTCGAAAATTTATGGACGCGCCCTACATTCGGTACGAATCACTATCGTACGTAGAAGCTGTTAAATCGAAAATTCAATTAAACGGATCGTCAACTATGTCGAAAGCTCCCGACTGTAACCGCGTTGTAAAACTCGTTGTAAAACCGGCGTCAAGGATGAATTACACGATCTTCCGCCGCTTGTAAATCAGAAAGTAATCGAACTCCAGCCTGGAGCGGGTCGAACTAACGCGGAATCGCTCGTTTATTTCCCTTTACGATTTTTAATCTGGAAACGTCGGGGAACGATTCCCGGTAAAACGGTCCGTAAGTGTTTCCGAGTACGTCCAGGGGATACAGTTTCGAACTGTTCGCCACTTTTCGCGAGTTCCACGGCAAACTTCTGGAATGAACTTTAATGCAGTATACGGAAGTTCCTCGATGGAAAGTGGGGGGACCCGTTGATTTCACCGCTGTCCCGAACAATTACCGAACTTGTTTATTATTTTAACGCGCAGCCTCTTCTCTCGTTTACGAGCTGCTGAAAAATTCCTGCGAACCGAGTCGAGAGTGCCGCTGGTGTGAGCGGGCGTCGAAAATTTGGGAAACACCAGGAAGCGGTTTCGCTGAATCAACGCCTCTATTCTCGCGCGGTTGATCAATTTCAGATTTTGTCAGCGAATGAATAGGCTTGTCGCGATAATTTTAATTGGTTTCACCAAGGAATTTATTGAAAATTATGACGAGCAGGTCGAGCACCCTGTTGTCTACCGGAATACTAGCAATTGTCCCGGTTCGCTCAGGCAAAACGCAATTACAGGGACGCTAATTTATTTATACAAAAGACGCGGTAATGAACGCTGCAATTTAAATAACACTTCTTTTATTGTGAATCACAATACTAGTCGCGTTCTGAATACCCTGAATTTCCGCCTGCGGGAAAATGGGAGGATCGTACCTTCGCGTTGGAGCGTTCTTATTAAAAAATTTTTATCGTTACAACGTTACAACGCTATTAAATAATTGCAATGTTTGTTCATTTCGAGAATACGAGCGACTTTCGTGACAATTTTATTATTTTATTTGCAGCACGCGGGTATTAATTCGCAGTCAAAACTGCTCGATTAGCAGAAATAATTCCCTTTAGATGGAATACTGGGATGGCAAATATTGGTATAACGATTTCGAAGCGTGCTGCCCTTTTTTCGAGGAGCACTGGTAGTCGTCGGAAGGGCGAAACGCAGACGTAATTGGCTTGTTATCACTTTGGCAGCCGTTCTAACCGCACGATTCGTTTTCTACGGGTTTCGCCGGTGATTACAGCGCACGGTTGAGAACAGCCGAGTATATAATCGAATTCCGTTGCTCTTAATTGCGACGCGATTACGCGCGCGGACGGCTCGCGTAAATATTGAATTTACCCACGTGCTCGCCTAATCTTCTCCACTGCGACATAGATTTCTCTATTTCGAAACATGATAAGCATTCTGATCCAACTCTTTCGAAGCATTGCGAGAAACCACGCGAAACGTAGATTCTGAAAATGAGAAACATCGAAATTGTTCGAAATATTGAATTTCCGACTTTTTAAATTGAAAATTTGATAATCTCAGGATCAAACTTTGCGTGTCTCGTATATGCATAAAAATATTGTTACGTATATCGCATGTAAGCAATGAAAAGACGATAATTTTGGAAGAATTGACGCCAGGTTTCGTTTGGAAGGTTGACGTTTTTTTTTTTCTTTTTGAAGAAGAAGAAGAAGAAGACGTCGACGTCGACGATAAAAGAGGCAGGGATCCTCGACGCGACGTGCGTCGGCGCATTTAAAATTTAAAAACAGCCGAGGTCGCGAGAGATCCTCCAGGCGCTTCTCGAAGAATGGCGATTTTTTAAGCAGAGCAGGAAGTTTTCGATTCAGCGTGGCTCTTTGTGCGGCCGCTTCTTCGCGACTAACGCTCGCGGAAGTTGAATTGCTTCGAGAGCTGCGCATCCGACATTTCCCGTGACTTCTCGTCGCTTTAATGATGCGCCTTTCTTGACAATTTCTTCTGCAGCGCATTATACGAAACTTCGTGCGCCGCTCGGAAAGTAATTCAATCTCGAGGTGATTTATTTCTATCGATCGACGAAATGTTTAAGGAAAAATTAATTGCCAGCCTTATTAGGATCTTCTGCCTCGCTTTCTTCTTTTTCGTGCAATTTCCTCAAGTTTACCAGCTTCAGTTCTTTTCAGTCTTCGATGTTCTACGTGCTCGTCTGAATTTTTTTCATACACCCGCAGAAAACACATTGTATAAATCGACCAAGTAAAGAGAGGTAATCTAATCATCCGCACTGTCATTAAAAATGCAAAACTAATCTTGAAAAGAAAGGTTAAGTTATTCCGTAGACAATAAAGATCTCGTTTAACGATCGAGTCCTTTCATGCTTTCCAAGTTCGCTCTCTGCTGATAAAAATCGCTCGCCTTCGTTAAAAAAGTTCATTCGCGTTTAAAATATTTTCAACAGCGACAAACTATCGCACGCAAATTCCTCTTTGAAAAGGACACAATTTACAAATAATTAACGCGACTGAAACGTGGATTTTAATGAGCCTCGAACTCATTTACGATGCAGCCAAACAACTGAACGAAATATCACATTTTATAAATTGCTAAATTGCCAACAAATTTCACCCGAATTTCCGTCCTCGTGTAATTACACGTGACCGCTCATTATCTCGGCGTTGAATTCTCATTTTAATTATACGCGGAAGGTAAAACTCCGCCTGGCGATTTTTAAGCCGCGACGACATCGTTCACCGCAACATTGATTCCCGTTTCGAAATAACGACTTCGTACGCTTCCCGCGAACGTAATTCGCAGGAAAGCACGCGAAACTGAAGCTCGCTGGTCAGAAGAGCGAATTACCTTATGGGATTCCACGAAAGCGTTATTTAGCGACAAGGAATTTACGTCCGCGCGCAGACGAATCGAATGATCGAAACCACGTAAAACGGCCAACCAAGCCGGTTGACGGCCGTTCACAATGGCCACGGATTAATTTCATTATGGATCGGACCCTATTGAACGTGTTCCATTGCAACGTAACCAGCGTTTTATTCGTAAAAAGCTTTTCCGACCTTTCTCCGCTGCGAGCAGCCCCTGGGTCGCGCTTTGTTCTCCGTCACGATATTTCCTTTGGCACGCGCGTGATCGCGGAGAAACAGAACCGCCATTCAAAGACGGAACAGCACGGGACGTGAAAGAAGCTAATTGGAATTGGAAATGGGCTTGTCCAATAAGTTCGTGCGATGTTTTTATGAAGGTGAAAATTGTATTTCTTTGAATACGAGCGACTTGTTCTGAATCCAACAATTTTACTTTTCACTTAAGAACATTGGAGCATCCCGTTTGTGATCATCTTCTCGAATTTTCTCGCGCATTTCGAACTGCGTCCGTCCTGTCATAAAATTCGCACGCGAACTTTTATTCGAAAATTTCAAAATACACAAAAGGCTCTGATTAGTATGAGATCTAGGCTACGTTTGGATTAAGTTAGATCAACAGTTACGCTATGCAGGTTGAGTAAACTCAGAGATAGCTGCACATGCTCCAAGAGCAAATGGTTTTAGTTCTACGTTCATTGCAGCCCTTTCGCTGTTCTCAGGGTATAAAATATGCCTTCAATTTATCTGATCTTGGATTTATCGCGTATACCGAGAGATTTAGGTGTACGACTTTCTAATTGTGATTAATCGCACGATCTTATCCCATTTCTGCTTCTACGTCACCTTAATCTTATAGTTGATTACCGCCATCTTGATTACTATAGTTCCAATTAAATTTCATCCGTGCATACGTTGCGAGATTGCAAAATCTGGAAAGTTTTCTGACACTCTCGTACCTCGTTAACGTTCCGATACGAGACGCAAACGCCCGCTGAAAATTGAGGACGAATGTTGATTCGTGTGCGTGTCCACCCTTTTACAGGCCTTCCGCGACAGCAATGCTTAGCGTAATCGTATCAGCTCCATGTTTAATGCCGTCAACGACGCATTAACCCTTCTAGGAGCGCTATGAACCCGTATATGGGACCGTGAGCAATTAGCGAATATGCAGTTATAATCGTTAAGCTTTGTAGATGTAAGCCGTGTAATTTGAAAAGAATTATCCCAACGCTGTAACGCTTCACAAGCATTCTAGCTGGCTTTGTTCAGGGGTTGAGTGACGCACGAATAATCACGGCGTACCACAATGGTAGACTAGGAACGTTTCAACGTTCATGGAAAATTTAAGCGCGGACAAAACATTGTAAATTCAGGCTGCTCGGAATAATACACGAAACATCCAAAATAACGCACGCGACGCAGCGTTTGTTTGATCGTCGTTCGAATACCGTTCGATGCTCGATGAAGCAATTACAGTTGGTTAGGGGAACAAGTCGAACAGAGGCGAAACTCTGAGGCCTTTCCTTTCATCCCCCGCGTGATTGCCGCGAACCCCGTAATCCAGAGCCGTCCAAACTTGCCTTAGGGGCTGGCAAAAGTCGTCCCCTCCATCATCCGGCCCTACCGCGGGTACACAGCCGACAGAAAACTTGGAATGGCAAGCAAACGCTCGAGGGGTGCCTAACTTTTACTTATTACAGGGGAACAACTCCGCCATAAGCCGTTACTCCATGGCCGCGGCTCGCGCGGCGTCGAGGACCGGCGAGATTTCGCCGCGGTTCCGCCGGGAGGATCCGTCCTCTCCTAAATCTCCGCATTTCACGGTTCGCGCGGCTCGAAGACAGCTCGTAAAACATTCTCGTCGCCTGGGGGGTGAACACGGGCCGTGCCACGGCGGCCCCTGACAGATGGGCGCGGGGGAGAGGGCGAGCCCGCGCGAGCTGGATCTTTCAATCTAGCCGCGGCGCGGTCGTCGAAGAAAGAGCAGGAAGCCGCCGCGCGGCGGACCCGGGTCTGCTTTAAAATTCAAATTCCCAACTTTTGCTTAAACGTCCCTCGGATAGCCGAGATTGCCGCGCCTTTCGAGCATCCCCTGTGTCCCACGAGTCGGCCGCTCCCCTGCCAGCGGAAAAACGAACCGCGAGTCTCGAACGGTCGGTGAGTCGAAACTTCAAATCGCATGGTGATCTTCGATAAGTAAATTGATCCCGGAATTAGGAGTCTCTGGTGGAATGCGACTCGAGCGGTTGAGGTCGCGTTACCAAAACAGGCTGCGGTGGATCCGGCGTTGTTCCTTTCGTGATAGGCGAGCTCGAGATCGCTGTCCCTCTGGTTAACGAGGGCTTCGATAATCAGAAATTAATTGCAAGAAAATTGAGCGCCGGAGACATAGCGACGTAGGTCCGGCACGGTAATTCGTGCGGTGGTAGCCGAAGTAGCTGGTCCAGTGATCAATTTGGGACTAGCCGTCAACTAACTTCCCCTGCAACTCATCTCAATAACACTGCTTGCAATATTAAGTGATTTATTGCGAACGGTTATCAAACTTTGAATACACGCGCACGCGAGGAGATTACAGTTTACTGTAGCAACTTGAAGGCACGTATATAACGTTCCTGGTGCACGTGCATTGGACGCACAGGTTAGGTATACACGTGCACTAATCTGTGAGTCACAATGATAATCTAATGAATTTAAAATTTTCAAATCGAGGAATTTGAATAACACTTTCCTGAATAATCAATCGCGCGAAACGTCGCGAATTTCCATCCGAATTTTCCTTGCAGTAAAAGTAGACGCGACCGTTTACAGCGCGTTGAATCGTGTCGAGAGAGCACGGAATGCTCGAGCGCCGAAAGAAACCGTACACTGAGCCCATAATTTTTATCGCATCGATCTATAAATTATCGAAACCAAGAAGAATTGGCCGGACGACGTGGCCCAGGGCAGCCGGAACCACCAGCGATTCAACAGGCATCCGACAGCGGAAGCGAAAGAAGCGGGCTGAAGAAAACAACGGACGGCCAACGGGGTGCCTGCGGTCGTAGCGAAAATTAATCCAATCGGACGCGCGTAAAATCAATTCTATGATAAATCTTCCGTCGAATCGTAAATAACGCCGCGCTAAGATCCAACCGAGATCGAAATATGGAGTCCCACCCAACAAAGAAATATGGTAGCCAGCGGTGGGGTTGATTTATATTTTCCGACTTTCTCGACTTTTTTGTTCGATAAATGTAGATCGAAAAACGGCGCGAGACCGCGTCGAACCGTTTCTTCTACGTATCTCGAAGACTCGAGGTAAAATCGAACAAAAACACCGTGCATCATCGATCAAATTATTGTTCCACGGCCATTTTATTTGCGAACCACTTCGATACGGTGAATAATTCCCTCGACGATTGCTGTATCGCATCTGACAACCGCGCACCTACCCCAGCCCGTCTCTTTCCCAACTGTCCAGCTTCCGAGTCCTTATTCACCTACCCCAAACGGAACCAGTTCCGACAGCCTCGTCGCGTTTCCGATCGTTCGACGGGTCCGCTCGTAAACTTTTTACTACGATCCCCCCGTACAATATGCTCGGGACCATTTGGAAACGGGGGCAGTGGGAGCCACCCCGGGGCGTTTATTTCGCCCCCATCCGACTTTCGCAGCAGCTCGTCGAAGCGGCCGAACAACCGCCTCTATCTTCGCGAATCTAGAATTACGAGTGTCCCGCGATATCACGCCAGTTCGGATATAGAAAATGCTGCTGGTATTGATTCCGCGGCCGTATAGGGCCAGGGGGTAGCGACGAGACGGCGTTATTTATGATTCCGCCATGGCGCTGTTTATCTCCTCTCGACGCGCCATCGATCCCTAGATCCTGCGGTTCCGGACAACGCTCTCCCTCTTCAGCTTTCGATTCGAGCGCTATTTCTACGCGTTTCCCGCTTTTCTTTCACGCGCGAGACCGTTTCGAGAGTTAAAATTTAACGCTCCAAGGCGGCGAGGATATTCGAGCAACCCTTCCACTGTTATTTGCGTTCACGTGTATCGCATCGCGTTCAGCGAGACAGGTTTTATTCGAACACTTTTTAAATTGCTCTACCGTGCAAGCACGTAAATATGACAATGAATTTCAACTAGCCAAAAGCGACGCGCGGAACTTTATCGAAAACTGTTTTCGGGTGCTCGTTATCCTAATGACTGGCAGGGTCCAGGCAGGTAACGTCTAATCGGTAACGAGGCTTCTCGTTATCGCTCGCTCCCCAGCGAACTAGACCATTATGGTGGCCAACTAAATTTACCCCGTTCGCAAGAAAGATCGGCAAAAACGCATGAATTCTTTACGCGATTTTTCTCAGTTCCAATTAAATAGCCGCTTTCCGACGCTGCAAAGCGGAATAGTGTAATTGAAAATTTTTAGCGCTCGCTGTTAAACGGTAATTACATTGCGTTTCAAGCTTTATTCGCGATACGAACTTCTGTGATCCAACCTTTTTGAAGCGGTTTGATAATTTAATGCATACGAGAGTTGCTCCCAATTTTAGTGGAGTGGCTGCTGTTTAGTGTTTAAACGTTCACAGATAGAGAAATGGCACGATACGCAAGATGTCTGCGACGCGATATAGTATACGACAGAATTAAGCGATCCATCTTATGCGAGACACCGTTTTTACTGCGAGGCTATCATCGAAAGGAAGGATCGATGAGTAGTCCTGACGCGCGCTATTTTCCGCGTTTAATAATGAGCGCTCGACAACGTTACGCGTCGTCTGTTGCATAAACGAAAGACAGTCTTGCGAGATGAGACAAATCGTCGCGTAGTCGAAGGACCGTATCGAATGAAATTTGAAATGGAAATTTAATTTGGCTCGGTTTGTACCGAAGGATACCGACTGCTCTTCGTTCTTAACGTCGCTCAACCCGCTGTGCCGCGGAATTTTCGACGCAGAATACTAGATGCCACGAAACGACCACAAAATTATTCTTCACCAGACCACGGTGACTGGCGAAGGTATTTGCATCATTGTACCTTATCGTCTACTTGCTGCATTATTTTATTTAAACCGCAGAGGAACGAGGGATCACCAAGTAAAAATTGATCAGCTCTCGTTTGGTCGCGGCGCATTTTCTAAAGACGAAGAATCAGCTCCTGTCTGGGAAAGTTCGTCGTAATAAAAAAAAATCGACCAGGGAAACAGGATCGATCGAACGAACCGCGAAAGGATAATTTATTCGAATATCAAATTAGCCTGGCGAGCATGACTCGGCGGTGTTCGATGCAAGATTCATAAGCCACCCTCGCGAGTAGGCGATCGCAGGGTTGCTCGAAAAATTTTATAAATTTCATTCGGGGCGGAGGGGAACGTTTCGCGGGCTCGATATGCCGATCGAATTTGCATTTTCGCCGTGTTGGAGCACAGCCACGGTTCTACGGTGACAGGTTACGACGCGAGGTCGAGTGGTCTCGCGCTTGTTCCACGAACCACGCGAAAATGTCACATCGACTGGGATTACGTAAAACCACTGTTGCAGCGTACCGTCAACGATTTCTTCCGTCTCGAATAAACGAAGAATAGGTTAGAAAATGAATTCGTTGCATCGAATGGGCTGTTCTGTCATCGCTAAACGCACGATATTGAGATATCGTCCAGGATCGCACAGATGGGAGATACGCGTGTTTCCGTGTCGCCCTCGCGAACGTTCTCCAAACGTCTCCACTCGAGGCTTTTTTCCGTGACATCCCAGCATTCATTCCGGCTCGTGCACGCATCAGAAGAGTCCACTCGTGCGCAGCCAATTCAGTTAATTTCATCTGGCGAGCCAAGAAGACGATTTCCCGCTGCTTGCCTTTCTGGATCGCGGCTTCCGCCTGCTCGAGTCATCCCTCTCGGCCTGTTTTTTCTTCCGACCCCTCCCCTCTGCTCCATCTGTCGGCATCTCGTGGCATCCTCGACATTGTTCGGCGAAACTGGTCGCGCAATTCTCTTTTTGTCGAGATCGCGCCTCCGCGGAACGACTGAATCCAAACGGCGAAAGAAACAACCGGAAGCAAGTGGTTTACGAGTTAATCTTCCACAAACATGTCGTATGCTATTGTTACCAATAACGGAGCACAAGCTTCTTATTGCTTCATAATATTTTCCAAATTGACCGATGTAATGACGGACGCAATGAGGTAATTTAGAATTGTCACGACAACTTCGAAAAAAAAAATTGTTCCACGATAACAGCAATCCATGACTCAGTAATTGAACGATAACAATGCAGACGATTCAGTCAACGTACGACCTATATACGTTTCTTATGCAGCTATGTACGTTACTCGTACGGTAGTTCGTAACACCACCTCCAGATAGAAGAATTTTTCCTTCATTTTCGATAACGACTCGCGGTATCTCGAACACCATTCAGCGTCTCCCATTCCACAGACACGCGTGTTCAGTTTCAGTTATAGATTAATTTCTGTACAGAGCGAATGTAATCGACAAATCGCGAACCACATTTAACTTGGAGCTAGCAGAGTCCGCTGTCAGTTAACCACTGAAACCGCTACAGGCAGGAGCTCGATATACCGGCGCGATCTCACGATGAGCCAGGAATGCAAGTTCGACAAAGCCTGGCTAGACGATGTGATGAGAAAGGTGGTGAAGAATCTCGGCATGAAGTTCGAGGACGTGCGTTACACAACGATCGATTGCGATCCGACGTTCCTCTCGAACATGATCTTCGTGAACATCATCCCAAACGCGAACGACGAGGACAACGAGAAGAAGAAGACGATCCATCTGGTGGTGAAGAAACAGACGTGCGACGTGTTGGCAAGTTACTTGAACATAGACGAACAGTTTCATAACGAGATACTGTTCTACACGAGATACGCCAAGAACCAGGAGGAGTTCGCGCGTTGCGTGTACGCGGAGAAGAGGTCGAAGGACGCTGTGATCGTTCTGGAGAACGTGGTCGCTGAGCGAGGGTACAGTGTGCCCAAGTGGCACGGGGATACTCCAATGGACTACACGTACGCCGTGTTGCGAGACATAGCCAAGTTCCACGGGAAAGCGTACGCGATGAAGGAACACCGAAGAGAGGAGTTCTTCGATTTCGTGAAAAACATCCAACAATGCTGGAACTCCCCGAGCAGTGAGATGATGATGGTGAGGGATGTTTGTAAGGCCAGGGCGACGGACTATCTTCGCAGCAAGGGGCGCAGCGAGCCGCTCCTGGACAAGTTCCACGCTTATATGGAGAACAGGCTGACCGAGATGATGATGAAGCTCTTCGAACCAGAGGAGCCGCTCGCCACGCTGTGCCACGGGGATTTAACGATACTAAACGTGCTCTTTAAGAAGGTAAACGGCGAGTTGACGACGATGTTCATCGATTTTGCGATGATAATGTACGCCTCGCCCATCGTGGATCTGTCAGTTTTCCTCTCTCTTCATTGCACGACCTACTTGAACAAAAATATGTTGAACGACGTTTTGAAGTTCTACCACGAGTGTCTGACGGAGTGTCTCAAGCAGAATGGCGTCGATTGCGAGAAGTATTCGTACGAGGCTTTCCACGAGGAGTTTAAGAAGCGGGGAGTGTTCGGATACACGGTTGCCACGTACTTTCTGGGTATTTTAAGGAGAAACGAGGGCGAGTGGTGCCCGGCTATTTCCAAGGAAATGAATATAAAAGAATGTGCCAGGCTGTCGTGCGAGGCAGGCGGAGAAAAGATAAACATACTTCTGGCGAATCTGTTGCTCAGTTTGAAGGACTTCGGTTGTTTGGATTATTTCGTTTAATCAACAGATAGCGTCGACGACTGTTTGGAGTTACAGACGTATCTGTGTATCTTCTCTAAGTATTCAGACGCTATTGGTCGATGATCGATTCTGAAACATAGACGAACACGAACAAGTACTTCGTTTTAGTGCTTTATGGGACGTGTAAACGATTAATTAACGCATTGTTGACTGGTCACGAGTTATTCGTATCTGCACTCCTATTAGCTGGCGATATGAAATATTTTAAAAGTTTCATTTATCGCGTTTAGACGTATTTTGTCATATTTAAGTTTTTAGCCACAAAAGCGTCTAGTTTTAAAAAATGTAGTCACTGACATAATATTTATCACGTTTAAATAAAAATTATTGACGTTTATTTAGATTGTTCCACTTTTATATTCAATTACGAAACTATAATCGGTTATACGACATAACAATTCCTTTAAAAAATAGTTTCTTTATCCTATCTGGCAATTATTTCGCAATTAAATCGTATCACGTAAGTTAATACTTACGTAAGGAAGTAATTAACGAAACAGAAACTTTTATTACACCATATTGTGTAACAGTAGTTGAGACAATAATATAGAAAAACAACAAGAGTAAAGCAGTTTCATTATCAGCTGCGAAATATAGCCACTAGAACGCAGTTTTGTATCTCGAAATTTGTTAAAATCGAACGATACACGCATTTGAATTTCAAGGTCCCGAGAGACTACGATTTAGTAAAAAGGAAATGTTTACACGGGGTCCATGAAAATTTCATGGCCGTCTTCCGGAAGTATCGCCGAGGGTACTTTACATCCACATAATACATACAGTTAGCGTTACCATAATGAAAAGTTAGCGGGGAATTTGCGTGATATAAGCGGGGGAACGGCGGCTTTGGACGAATGCAAGATGGATGAACGCAAGAAGAACGCGGCTAAAAGGGTGTTCGAGGGTTGTGCGCGCGTACTTTTGCTTACGTACGTCTCCGTTTCCTATGCACATCCGGCTAAATAAAGCTCGCTGGCACGAGGCGACCGCAGGACGGCGGCGCGAAATTATTCTTTCGCCTCTACGCGGGTACGTATCTGCCTTTCAAATAAAGGCACTCCGCAACGCGCGGAAAAACTTTGTCATTTCCATATATTTCACCACAGACTGGCAGCCCCGTCTCCCGGGAAATTCACTTACGTTCTAACCTGAATTTTAAGCCCGTTAAAATTTCGCTCGCGAGCGGACGCGCGTCTTCGCGGCTGGAACAGGTTTCGGCCGGAGGAATATAAGTTACTTGACTTCAAGTTTGCGCTCGTCGTAACCAGTTACCCTGGCTTCGAGTCTCCGTCGACGCTCGGCTGAGTTAAACGCGACCTTGTCTGCGTGTAAACTCAATTTCGCGGTGCAATTTTTATCCCCGTCGAGTAATCGAACGTACGGATTGCAATTCGTTGCCTTGTTCGCTGCAGCCGCTTCTTTGCTCGAATCACTTGTTGTACCTTCTAATCGATACGTTTCGTAAAATTCACTTCAGAATCGGATTGCGCGATAAACGCGCGAAATAAAAATATTATCGCGTCGAAAAAATGATTTTATCAATGGAAAAACCTCGCTGCACCGAGTAACTGCTTTTTACAGTTATATATTGGCGCATCGCATCGCTGTGTGCCGAATCGAGTTTCACGAAACAAAGCAAATTGCTACATTCTCGTGGAAATGAATTCGCGAACGTGTCTCTTCCAATTATACGTGTTTTTTACTTTTACGAACATTATTCGCATCTCGAAGCGTTTGAACGATGACTAATTAACAGAATAATTGTCAATATTATGGAGGATATCGTAGCAAAGCGTTTTATCGTTGATACGACTCGCGCGTGTACATTCGATCGAGGAATTTTTCATATCGTTCTTGATAAACCTAGATTTATTTGCTACGTTCGGTATTCTTCCGTACAATTATAGAACACCGTATGTCGTTTCGTTATCTTCAGCAAAGCGTCATTTATACAACCGAATAAAACCTATTGTAGCCGCCTCATGGCCACACAATGCAACTGTTTTCCATATCGCGAGGTATACTTACTGTTTATGTTTATCGCCTCGTAAATCTTTCATGAAAATGAACGCTTATCATCTTTACGCAACTCATTTCCGTTGCGAATACCTGATGGAAGCGCAGCTACGCCTCTTTGAATTCTCTGAATCGTGTTAGCAACAATGGCATTCTAGTATTTCTTGCTGAGAAATCCGCGGGTAAAACGGCGAGCATATTAATAATACAGTAAATAACGAGGAGGTCACGAAGATTATGGAACTCTGAAGGATCGATGCACATTAAAACAGCGCGTTTTCTTTGACGACACGAACTTAAATTTCGTTCGCACCGCTGAGAGACGAGCCATCTCGTTTCCGACTGTATCGCAGTTTCGGAAACACCGTGTCTAACCGCCGCTGAACTTGTCGCTTACACACTTGTCAGTTGCCGGAAGTTCGCCCGTTAAGATCGAATAATGGCGGCTCGCGCCGCGCGAGTCGACCGAGGCGTTCGAAACTTTTCGTGCGAGCGAGCTGGGCGAGTTTAACGATTGTCGACGAGAAGCTGGTGGCTGGAGAACGTTGCAGGAGAGCAACTAAGAGGCGGAACAGGAGGAGACGGCCGGAAGCGGATCGACGGGAGCTTAAGTCGGCTGAAGCCGGCGGGAAATCCGAGACGAGCGCGAGGACGCTTCGATCGGGGGCCGCAGTTGCGAGTTCCGAGACGCGTCGATTCTATCCGCGAGCAAGTTTTCTAATAGCTCCAGACGCGTCCCACGGGAGTGCTCCCGTTATAAATCTGAAACGAGCCCTGTAAACAGCCGTCTCGGTGTCCCTGGGGTTGCTCAGGCTCCAGCGAAATTAAGAATTCGATAATGAGATTCCGGGATCGCTCGGAGATGTGAAGTAACGGTGGAAAATGGGATTCAACGTAATTCGATGAGATCGACGAGAATATTAGATAGCGTCTGAGAACAGGACGGCGGAGGGGCGAAGAATGAAATTTTACTCCGCGATACCGCTGACTCCGACATCATTCAATATTTCGAGGTTGAAACAGATATCCGATTTATTTAAGATACGCTTTCAAATTAAATTGGAGATCGTTACACCCGCAGTCTGGCACGTGCGAATCGTGTCTCCTCCGAGCTTCGAGTATAACGGGTCGAATCGAATTTGTTCCGTCATAAACCGCGTGTCTGAGAGCCAGACTAATTCGCGTCTATTTTGCTTACGAAATTGAGTTACACGCTTTACACTTTGGAGACGAGTTCTCTGAAACTTCTTAGCGTCGAGCGGATCAATGAACAGCTCTTGCATACACAACACGTGAAATACGTATCTTCCAAGTCCTGTGAAGGAACTTCTCCCACCGTCTTCGTGTTCGTCGCGTAAACATCTGAAAACATCCGACAGAGGCAACCGCAATTACCATCGCAAAGAACAAAAACGTAAAGCGTTCCATTTTCATCCAGGGTTCCCAACGGGGAGGCGGATCGACGATCGGTCGAAAGAAAATGGCGCAAAACAAACGACCAATTCATCTTGGGGTTTATTTTAAGGGGAAACAACAGCACGAGCTTGCTCGTCTAATTCCGTCGCGTATCCAGTGAATTTAAACAGGTATTCTCACCTCTTCGGCTACGCAACTCGTCGAGAAGTGACTCCTGGATGTCGCAGGAAGCTTCCGCGCGTCGATTCATTCGAGTAGCGAAAGACGCGATTCCCAGCGGACAAATAAGACCATCTGGCGCGCGTATCCCAGAAAGGTGTGTCCCACGGGAATTCTAGAGGCGTTCGTTTGTCTCCTGAAGAGAAACTGCGTGTCTTTCGATCTCTGAAGCTGTTCGATTTACCAGCTAGTGGCGCTCGAGAGTCGCGACGTCTATGGACCATAAAATACAACTCGCGAACTATCAATTAGAGTTTTATGTAAGAGTCGATCTGCAAGAGAGAGATTTGCGAGTAAAATCCTTATCTCAACTCGTCTATCAACGCTTACGTGAGTTACAACGTCTACAGAGGGTAAAATCGCTTCGAAAATGGTACTCGTACCAATAAAACGCATCTTACCCTCGCTGAATTTTTGAAAATGAAGAGCACTGGTCCATAAGCTTTACACACACATCCGCCCCCAACGATATTTAACGTTCCACCAGCGACGCTTGGCGGGCAAACGCCAAGGAAACAGGTTATTCGGTACATAAGCTTACCTTTAAGTAGCGCGGTACTCCAGGAGCGCAAACAGATGCAGTCCGAGGGTGAATTTATCGCTGGTGGTGTACGCGTCGTTCCCAGGGCAAGAAAAGCGCGACAACCTCGCCCCGCTGCCGAGACACGACCGCGGCCGTGCGTTTCGCGCTTCCTATGAATCCGTAACAACCAGCTGGGTCACTGCGGTTTTCGTC
This sequence comes from Xylocopa violacea, assembly GCA_963969225.1. Taxonomy (NCBI): domain Eukaryota; kingdom Metazoa; phylum Arthropoda; class Insecta; order Hymenoptera; family Apidae; genus Xylocopa; species Xylocopa violacea. Next base: position 31,715,067 of record CAXAJV010000005.1, on the reverse strand, counting down.
GATTTCGTCGAAACAGAAAATCCACTTGCATCGATCGCGCGCGTCGCGTCCGCGTTAAATAATTCTCAACCGTCAGCGAACCGTGGAAAGTAACGTCCCGCGGGACTTCCGGCCGCGGTACTCGTTGCACTCGACTCCGACTCGCGTTCTAAAGGTCGCTTCCTCCGCGTTCCGTTGACATTTCCTTTCGTTCGAAGTGGATGCCTCGTTGAAAAATAGCAGATAAAGACGAAAAATGAAGGAAAGTTCGGGAAACACGAACGCGGCAAACGAAACTCGACCTCGCGTCTTAAAGTCCGTGCTCAGCCGCACGGGGAGGAAGAAACCGCTGGGAAAGCAACGCGTTCTCGAATCTCAACACCTGGAGGTGTTCCAAAATCCCTAAAACATCCACCCGTCCAACGATCCGAGGGTTTACCCAGACGGGCTGACTCGCAAGACGGTTACCGCCTTCCCTCGCAGATGTTCACGCGAGGGCTCCCTCGAACGCCGCGCTGGCCGCGGCGGGGCGACGCGCGTACACAGGGTGGAAACGAGCGCGGATATAGGGTCTGAAAAGGAACGAGCGCACAGGGAGGATACGGAGGCCGAGGACGAGAGGTAACTATGCAAATGCAAGAGTACATTTATCTCGGCACCACGCCCATGTATTTCCTGGGAGCTTCCGGACGCATTGTCGGGCTCGAATCGAATCCCCACACCCCCGCCGACCGTACTTCATCCCACACATCTCTCCCCCTTTCATCTTTCTCGCGCTGCACCCTCTCTTTCTCTCTCTCTCTCTCTCTCTCCCTCTCACGCTTCCTCTCGCCCGCTATGCCAGTCGTTCTCTCGCTCGCGCTCTCTCTTCGTTTTCTCGTGTGTACGCGAATGCCACCACCCAGGCCGATACCCAGGAGATTTACGGGCAAACTAGCCCGGTCCCCAGGGCTAATAGACCGGCAAGTTATGGGCCAATTCAATTTAATTTCGAAAATAAACAACCGCCAACGGCGACGTTGGTCAATTTATTTGGAAATCCCGCGAGTGGATCGCGATACGCCGCGCCGCGGTTGGGACCGCGTGGGTCAAGATTATTCCTGGCTGGGTGGGAAGCGGCGGGTTCGGTTCTTCCGTTCGTGTAACGGAAACACCCTGCTCGGGGGATGATCGGTGGTGCCATTTCCATCGGGTTCAAAGAGGAGCTTCGATTTCTTCGGTTTCGAGCAGCTTTACCGCCGCTACTTTTTCGGTGAACGACGACATCGGTGGCGGTCGGTGGCCAGCAATTTGCGAGGCTGGCTTAAATGGCTACGTTAAATTAACCAATTAACCAGCCCACTGGCGCATATTTACGCGCGAATTGTCCCGCCTGGCCGAGAGCCAACCGTATTTTTATACGCGAGCCAACGTCGTACGCGTTCAAATATTTTCCGCGACCAGCGTACGCCCCCATTACGCTCGTGTCCTGTTGGTTTTTCTCTGCGGAGGAATCGCGGTGTTCGTGGATCGTCCTGCAATCGCTCCGCGTTTCGGTAAGAAGCTGAAAAATGGACTAACCGCAGATGCGGATAATTACGCAAGAGGGGTGGGAATCTGTTTCGAGCTGCCCCGGAAAGTTTTCGCTCGGATTTCTCGACGAATGCTCCCATCTGGGACGAGGCTCGACCAGGTAATTAGAATTATTCCCGCTGTAACCGGGATTAATTCGTTTTCATTCTAATTCGAATCGTGCGGTGGTCCGAACACATTTTTCATCGGCGGAAAGGTTTTTATCCGCGTCGATTCAGCGATGGTTGTTGGCCTGTACTTGTCATAGACGTCGTCCCGGATGTCCTGGATTTATAGCACGCTATGCAATACAAAATTTATCGATAACTCTTCATTTTTATATATCATAAATCTAATGGAGACTATTCGCGGTGTACAAATATTTCGTCTCGCGTTCAGACGAAATATTTACGAGGCATCTGCCGGGGGAGCAAGACATTTATTCGACGGATCTTAATTTAATATCTTCCCTCGATAACGGCGCTGTTGTGCCCGATTCCTTGGACCTCTGCGATTTTAAACGCTTTACCACTTTCGAGCAGCGATAAATGAATTTACGCAAATGAGAGGTGCACTTGGAACTCGTGCGATCCGCAAATGAAAAAGGCAGTTCGCGTATTCTTGCGTTCTCTCAGAGATTAAAACGCAACTGGAGCTGGTCGCTTCGAAATTGTTTTACACGATGCGGCGCGGGTAAATATCCAGCAGTTTCTGAATTCATCGTCGGTTTCGAGCGTACAATATCCGGTTCCCGTGGAAGAACGGGAAAACGCGAGAGGGTGTCGTTACCGATGGCAGTCTGGTCGCGAGCACGCGGTGCGTCTCCATTTGAACTTGCTCGACGACCAGGGCTGCGCACGTAAAGCCCGCGGGACCGAAATCGGTTTCCCGTAATCCCAGACAGGAGTCGAACGGGAACTGCACTCTTCGTAGGAAATGAAACGCGATTCTGGCGAACGACGGCGTTTGTTATTCGAGACGTGGCACGCGTGCCTGGACGATGGCGATGTGCGTGTAGTCGCACGGATACGGACTGATTTTTTAAAATATTTCCTTGGTAACGTTTACGAGAGACTCGTCTCTCTAGAAAACGGTATCAAGGTAAGGACTACGTGCGTAAATTTGAGTAGAATTGTAGACTTAATACTAGCACTATCAAAGCAAACCAAACGACTAAGATTAGTAACTTCATATAGAGACTGATAGACTCTAGTTGAGTTCTTCTTGAAGAAGATTCATTTTGAAGAATTTTCTATAATTTATCTATAATTAAAAATCTTGGTTAAGATTGTATTGTTTCAGTTATAGTTCCTTTTAAATTTTTGTCGAGTCATTAAACTGTATTAAACTGTATATGTGTGTGTCTGTAATATGTAAATAATAATAATTACTATTAATTCGATCAGTATCGACGGAAAATTATGTTATAAGGGCGTATATATGGTATATATATATATATACCTTTGATTTACATAGAATTCATCTACAATCGTATATACTACTAAAGTATATACCTAAAAGCATTTACTATATAAACAAGGTAATTAGTAAATTACCAGCAGTTATACCATGAAAATAGATTTTTAATGGTGGGGGTGGTCGTTCAACCATGACAACCCCCGCACTCTGCACTTTGGGGCAATCAGTATTCGCGCGGCCGCGGATCTAATCGGACGTTGACTCGACCTTCGAAGATGGTCGCGACCACTGCTGCTGGACTGGGTCGATGACCTTGGGTGTGGATGGATGGCCTGGAACGATGGTGGAGGACCATGCTGCTTTTCCTGATCTTCATGGTGGCGGAGGTCTATGCAGTGGATGCTGGTTGGTGCTGGTGGGGGATGATGAGGAGTATGCTGACTGCTGATGACGTCACCTGTCTACTGGCTGGTGAGTCGTGTAAACAATTTTTTTTATGGTGGTGGGAACGATAAATATGTTCGTTCTACGACTTGAACGATCACGAGAGCGATCTGATAGCACCCTTGACAAGGTGCTAGCCCCAAATGTGCACCCCTTTCGCGTATTACATATATATTAAACGCGATATTTTCTTTTTAAATTAAATTTACGCACGGATAATCGAGAGTATACTATAATTCGTACAAGTTACATATCGCGAAATCACTTTTGATCAAAGAGAATCGAGAGATACTTTCGCTACGTATTGCTACATAGACTTCAGTATCTTCTAAATCGAAATCGTAAATATGTAATAGAGAGTGGATGGGACTAGGGTTTTTGGGATGGGTCCCTGCGTAGTCACCTCCACGGGGTGGGCCTGGGCCCTTGGTAACGTTTTCGAGAGACCGGTCTCCCGAAAACGGTATCAAGCTAAGGACTACGCGCGTAGACATAAGTATAATTGTAAACTCGATTCTAAAAGTACCAAACCAATTAAAAGACTATGGTACGTAACTTCTGATAAAGATAGATAGATTTTTCACTTGTACAAAGATTACTTAGATTTACTTTCAACAATTGTTCATGATGCTAGTTCATCCTATTATTGTATTAACTTTGCAAAAGATTAGAATAAGTTATTCAATGGTACTTTTAGTATCGAGCCTCTGCAGTACAATTTAAATCTTCCAAGTCCTTTTCAGGGCTTTGAAACTTTAAATTGGACGACCAATTGTTTAATTTAAGTTAATTTTTGTCATCATATATGTAAATTTGTATAATGTAAATTTATAATTTTGTAACTATTCCCCTCTTATCCTGACTCCTCCTACTTATCACGACGATTTAATTTTGCGATCTAATTTGTACATTCATGTAATGTAATTTTAATTGTTTAACCACTCTCTTTTATCCCGACTTCCCTCACTTTTACTTATACATGGTAACTTCTATCTCTCTATGGTGTCCCCTCGGTGGAGGGTCGTATGATTATTCAATGTTTGATGGTTCGACGTCTGTTGGTTTGATGTTTGATGGTTTGATGTTTAATGGTTCGACGTTTGATGGTTCGACATTTGATGGTTCGACGTTTGATGGTTCGACGTTTGATGGTTCGACGTTTGATTGTTCGACGTTTGATGGTTCGACGTTTGGTGGTTCGACGTTTGATGGTCTGATATTTGATGGTTCGACGTTTGATGATTCGACATTTGATGGTTTGACGTTTGATGGTTCGACGTTTGATGGTTCGACGTTTGATGATTCGACGTTTGATGATTCGACGTTTGATGATTCGACGTTTGATGGTTTGATGTTTGATGGTTCGACGTTTGATGGTTCGACGTTTGGTGGTTCGACGTTTGATGCTTCGACATTTGATGGTTTGACATTTGATGGTTCGACGTTTGATGGTTCGACGTTTGATAGTCTGATATTTGATGGTTCGACGTTTGATGATTCGACGTTTGATGGTTTGATGTTTGATGGTTGGAAATTCACTCAATTTCTGCTTTATTCTGATATATTTTGATATCTCCGATCGCCGCTGGATTGGTATTATCTCTTTCAATTAATCCTCAAACTGTGCATCTCTCTGTTAGTTTTTAATAATTCCCCTAATCCTTCACATTTCCTCTTTGTTATCCAATTTTTATGAGTAATGTAATAAAATTACTATGATTATTGTAATTTAATTGTTATAATTACTGTACGAAAATTTGTAAATGTATCCTACTGATTATTGTAATGAAATTATACGAAAATTTGTAAATGTATCCTACTGATTATTGTAATGAAATTGTACGAAAACACATTCTTCTTACTCAGAGCGAAGCACCCACTTTGATTTATTCCGTGTAATTTTGAGTCGTTTGAAAGTAGAGTACTAGAATTTAGAGTATCCTTTTGTATTGCTTTTTGTGGGACACTTTAACTTTTTCCAAGTAGAATCATCGTAAAATCATCTTATAGTAATGTAGCTCTCTGAATAAGAAAATGTATTTTCTTTTGCGGTTCGTAAAGTCCATACTGCAATTTCTAAAAATCATAGATTTTGGCAAATGTATTATGGATCTCGGTATTTCTAATTGAAGTAGTGTCAGATCTCGGTACCTTCTGTAACGAGATCGTAAATTTGTAATGGAGGGTGGATGGGATTAGGGTTTAGGGGTGGGTCCCTGCGTAGTCACCTCCACGGGGTGGACCTGGGCCCTTGGTATCGTTTTCGAGAGACCGGTCTCCCGAAAACGATATCAAGCTAAGGACTACGCACGTAGATCTAAGCGTATATATGTAGTGTAATTAGAGAATAAGATATAGTTTAAGTTAATTTTTGCGTTCGCCGCTGGATCGCCGCTGGATCGCCGCTGGATCGCCGTTGGATCGCCGCTGGATGTGATATAATTTATTACCATCGATGGAGGGTTGTTTGATTGTTTGATTGTTCGATGGTTGGTTTATTCTGATTTATTTTAATCCCTCCTTTCGCCGCTGGATCGCCGCTGGATCGCCGCTGGATCGCCGTTGGATCGCCGCTGGATCGCCGTGGGATGTGTGCTTTTATTAGTCATAAGTACTTATATATTGTACATCTCTGTAATTTAATTATAATTATACTGTAAAGAAATACGTTTTCTTATCCGAAGGGAGACCACTACTTTTTCTTTCAACCCCCGTTTCTCAAGATAGAACATTTAATTGTTCTCGCGTAAATTAGTTCGCGTTTATTAGCTAGAGCACTCTAACTTTGTGCTTCGTAAGATCGCTTCACGTAGATTTCCTCTTTTTTTTCTTTCCTTTTTTTCCCCTTTCCTTTTCTTTCTCTTTCGCTCGAGATTTAGATTTTAATCGTCACGCAGGGAGACAGTCGGGACTCAATCAAACCGATGCGTGTTTGTCGTGCCCACCTGGATTTTCAAGGGTTCAACCGTGGATGCGCTCACGATGGAGCGGGCTGAGTGGTTCCCAACCCGTGGCGCTGGGGTCTGACCTTTGTAAGACGGATTCGGGCGGTTCCACGAGGTTCGTCTCTATCGCAGAGCAATCCTCGCGTTCGGCCTCGTTGGGGTTCAGATGGACATCTCACTCACAGTCGGGGAGAGCGTGGTTGCGACTGTTTCGACGTAAGACGTGGCATGAAACTTGCTCGCGATTCGCGTCGGGTACGGTTCGCCTAAAGGCTAATGTGGAAGCATCGAGTTAGAGTGCTCTTTAGTTTGCTCGTGTAGGTCGCGTCGCGAATTTTATCTTCATTTTTGCTTCAACTCACTTTAGTTTAACTTAATTTTGCTTCAATTTTTATCGAGATTAGTATCAATTTTTTTTACAATAGAATAGTAGAATTTAGACTAACGTACCGTAGACCCTTTTGCGAAATACTTTCGCTTCTCGAAAGTGTTAGTAGAGTCATTTTACAAATTTCTCTTCGGATAAGATAATGGCATTTCTCGTCACCCCTTTCCTAAAGTCCATAGTGCATTTTCTAAATATCTGATAGATTTTAGAAAATGTATTATGGATTTCGCGTGTATTAAATTGAAGTAGAGTCAGATCTCGGTACCTTCTGTAACGAGATCGTAAATATGTAATGGAGGGTGGATGGGATTAGGGTTTAGGGATGGGTCCCTGCGTAGTCACCTCCACGTGGTGGACCTGGGCCCTTGGTAGCGTTTTCGAGAGATTGCCCTCTCGAAAACGATATCAAGCTAAGGACTACGCGCGTAGACATAAGTATAATTGTAAACTCGACACTAGAACTACCAAACCGATCAAAATTATTATTAATTCATTTTATTTAACGTTCCATTTTTTTTTAAGAAATTATAAATACTTTTACCGCGTTAGTTCTAGCGTTGAGTCCTTTGCAGTCCACTTTCACTTTTCCAAGTCTTTTTCAGGACTTTGAAACTTTAAATTGGACTGCAAATGATGTAACTAGATAATTAGATATAGTTTAAGTTAATTTTTGCATTCGCCGTTGGATCATCGTAGGATTTTTATATTATTTTTATATTCATAATTCTTAAGTTTCCTTGGTTCCAAATTTTGTCGATGCCTTCTTTCATGTCGATGGACGGTGTTTTCTGCATCTGTCGGTATTACTGAGACTTTCATTCCTCTGTTCGGAACTTCTCGACTCGTTTGATGTAATCATGTTGTATTCAGATATCTTGTTACTTTCAACGTTTTCGATTACTGAAATATAAGTGTAATAACCCTATTTGCATATTATCCTATTTCATTCGTTCTTTTTCTCCGATTTATTGCTTTCGTATTGCTATATGTCGCGAGTATAAAACAGCAAACAGTGTTTCCAGATTGTTCCCATTTACTCGTCGAACCATTCCATACAAATAACGCTACAAGTTGTTATTTTAATTCAGACGTATGTACACGTATCCCTCCACTCGACTTTCCGCGTTTATCACGTCGCTAATAGTAATATATCGCCAAACGGTTATGACTGTCCGTTTGAACGACTCCAGCTACGCAACGAAACGACCATAAATATCCATTCAAGGATTAAAAATGCGACAATTCAATCGCTTGGCAGCGATTCAACGCTGACATTATCGGGACGGGTATCGAAACAAAGTCGCGCGTTACGCGATTAAACGGGTGCATCGAACGGACGCGTTACTTTCCTTTCCGCGGTCTTTTCCTTCGTCATTCGAACCAGTCGGCAAAGTTCATTCTATTATCGAACGCCGATATTCGCAGCTGGTCGAGCTGTCGATACGTAGGCCGAGGTTCGCGCCTCTTCTCTCTCGTTATCTCCCTAATCATTTCGTCGCTGCGACGTGTTGATCATCGCACGTGTAATTGCCTCCGTGATACCCCTTGTATCGATGTAACGCACGAGCCTCGATCTACCCTTCGTCGCGTCGCGTCGCGGTCGCATCGCATCGCGTCGCATCGCGAATTTGCATTCCTATCAACGCACCGATACCGGATCGGTTCGACGTCCGCCTTGCGCGAACTAGCCATCATCCACCGTCAAATATTCGCGATCCATAGCTAAATTTTTCCATCGCTTTTTTTCACTCTTCCCATCCTTCCTTCCTGCCACGTATTTCATTCCCTTTTTCCCTCCGCGTTTCTCTTTTCGGTATTTTTTCACTTTTTTTCTTGGTCACCCCTCTCGTTTCGGTTTCTTTCTTTCGCGGATCGGTTGGATATATCGGTCGCTCGTAAATCGCCACGCTGTCCGTCGACAGATTTCCTGGACGTATAAATCAACGACGTTTAATCAGCAGGTTTCGAGAGATTCCGGGGGTGAAACGAGAGATCGGTTAAAGGTTGAATAATCGATTAAGTTGAGAAAGTATTATTAAAGTGTTTCGATAAATATGTATCTTTACTGTTGGTTCTCTTCAATCTCGTATGATGTGTTTCAAAGCGGACGTAGGTTACGATGGACGATATTATCTATATTTGTCGGTACACGTAATGTTATTTAATTGAACGCGGTTGACGTACGAGAGAATACGGACGTGAATTTAACGCGAAGATTGACGTACAATTAGATATTTTGATATTCAAGCCATAATCGTGGCAAATAGCGTCCACTATTAGCAACAACATTATCATTAGTAGTAACAATATTACTATCAATCCGTAGGAAATTAAAATTTGTACGCCACTATTGTTGATCATCGATGGTACACGAATTCGCTAACTTTGACAATAGCGTTCAGATCGTATCCAAGTTCTAACAACGAGGGAGGGTCGAACCACCCCTAAACATATTACTCCCCTCTTTCCACAGCTATTTGTAACGATGTAACGCTACTATAATTCCGTGTTACGTTTACTACAACGAATATCTTTCCGCATACAAATTGGCGAATGAAATGTACAACATCCACGAATTACACAGTCGACCCGTAACGCGACTCAGCTGCCTCCTCGGCCACGTAAAATTCAGCAGTTCCGCTTCAGTTTACGCTCGCGACAGACTGCGAGGCGGTCCCTCGCTTTTGTCAAGTGTGTTTCACGGTGGCGTTATGTTTGCCAGCGGCAAATATCCGAGGCAGTCGATAGCATCGACCGGTCTGGTGATCCGTAGTTTCGGTCGCTTGCCTGACCGTCACGAGACACGGTCACCGCAAAGTGGCGTTCGGAGGATCGATAGCCGACGACGTGCGGCCGTCGGTCTACAAGCTCCTGGCCTCTTTTGAGGTCGTGGCTTACACGTACACGCGGTTGGACCGCGGCGACGCTGTTCCTCGGGGCGAAAAACAGGCTCTGGGTCGTCGGTTTCGAGAAGCCAGAGAGGAAAGGTGAGAGAGTGGCGAGAAGACGGCGAGGTGATGGGAGAGAAATTGGTGTTGTTCGATACGGGAAGCTCGATGCCACTTTACGATAATTAATGCTTGTTTCTGACGCAAACGTCGCGACGCAACCGTGGACTTGGCTGGTCTCCCGTCTCTTTCAACGACGCCGCTATCCAAAAGCGTTCCACCGCGCGGATTGATTCACAGCTGGCCATTTATGCGTTACGTTCGAGTTAATCGCGGAAAGTTTCCGTTCGCTGGGAAAAAATTAATAGCAGTTGAAAGTTTCGTACGACCATGCGTTATCTCGACCAGTCAGAGTCATTCCTTCAGCGCTCCCATACCATCCAGGATCGAAAATGTTCGCGTGAAACTGCAGCCCGTAAAACATCCCGGATAGAGGTGGTTGGAGCGCGACTAATTAACTGTATGAACTTCAAGACGAATGCTTTGAACACGCGTTTAAATCAAACTCTCCCTCTCTCTCTTTCTCTCTCTATCTCTATCTTTCTGCCGTTTCCACGGCGTTGCACGCAGTTATTAATTGCGACACGCTCGAAACCGTTGCGACCGATGGTACAAATGTAACGGGGGAAAGCGGCGCTCTCGTTTTGATGAATGGCCTTTTTCGCGCCCAGCCAAGTCACGAATCGATGAGTTTCTTTGTTGTTGACTTTATAAAGGGCCGTATATATCTTCTCCGTCAACGTCGACGCCCTTTAATACAGCGATGGGAACGTTGTGCAGAAGTTCATCGAAACGGAGCGACGAAGAAAGAAATCGTAATTCGGTCGAAAATTTCGATGGTAACTTGAGACTCCTTCCGTTAACGAAACTTTGAGATATTTATTAATTACAGTGCACAGGTGGCTTCTTGCACTCTTCGATAGTCAACATGGAGTCTCGTTCGAAAGTTCTGCGCTTGTCTGTCCGAGTATCGTCGAAAGTTTTGGGTACGGGTTTGCCATGTAGTTCCACCGATAGTTTCAGTTTGTTCGTCTCATCCGATTTATCATTAACGATGATTTTTCTATCCGTCGACGCGTTACACTCGAAAATTTCCTATCGATGATGCAATAAATTAAAGCTTGGTCCACGTGTAATCTCTACAACCAGTAATTATGCTTTGTAATCTTGTCAGACGATTATATTAGTCCATCAAAATTGCAACTCTCGCAAAACGTGCAATTATGTATGGTTCCGTGTCTCGCGCATCATGCGGCTCCAAAAAGTGTCTCGAAATATGAAAGCCATACGCGCACCCCTTAATTCCCTTCGTAGACGGACCGAACAGCCCCCTGGTCCTCGTCAGAAGTCTTGGCGAGCGACCTCGGGCATCCAGAGGTCGGCTTAACCCGTCCATGTCGGACGCACGCGTTTCTACGAATGGAAAACGCGCGAAAGCTCACGTCGCGCGGCTTACATCATTATTCCGTCCGCTTAATTTGTTCGTCGCTGGGGCGGCCGATGTCCGTCGAAATGCGCTCGCCGGAGGAGGAAACCTGTGTTGTACCAGATTAGCCTATATCCGGTTACAACCCTTTCGACGTGTAGTACACGGTGGACGACCTTTCCGTACGGCTTCGTATTGTTGTGTGCTATCGCTGTTAAGCATCGGGCGAAAACGCGCGCGAACGATCGCGCGACGGGAACGCGGTACACGCTGCACCGGAATTAATGCGGCATTAATGTCGATGCGATTTGTTTCAAGCTCTCGCGAGCTGCTGTCGTTGGTTCTTTTGTTGCTAAAATCGCGCGAGAGAATGAGCAGCGAAAGCGTAACTCTCGACATTTGGTGATCGGACGGCGCATACTCAGCCAAGATGGCGTATGCCATTGAAGATGAGAACGCTTGCGAGGGAACTAAATAAAATCTTGCAAAGATTAGAGTCTCGCCATGAAATACTTGAAATGAAGTATTTAGCGATCTTTCGAACTCTAAGAACTTATCGTTCTGTTTAAATGAAAATATTTGCCAAGCTTTGAACGTACCGCGCAGTGTTTTGCAACAAGTTGCTCCGAACGCGCGCTGTTTGCAAGAAACGATGTTGTAGTTATAAAGATAAGAACGTTCTACGTGAAATGAGTAAATAAAATGGCAAATGTTGAATATTCTACAATGATACGGATGAAATTATTACACGAAACATTCTCTCCTGTATCATTTTCCGATCGGAATTGACGCGGCACCGAGGCACCGCGTATATATGCATGCGCCGCCGTCGTGAAAGCGGAAATCATCGAGCTGATCCCCAAGTACGATGCCCGGGCATTATACGCAATATTCGAAGCTCGAATAATGGATAATCGCGGAGGTAATATTAGCAATCGATCAAAGAAACTTCGTATCCATATGAATTTCGCGTGCACGGCGAAAGCCTTCGTGATAGGTAATACCAACCGTGTATTAACCGACAGTCGGGTTTAATCACTGCTCTCCATAAACAGCTGCGAATCGAGTCGAATGAATTCGGATCAACAGAGAAATGCCAATAACGCATCGATCGTTTTAAACTATACACTTTCGACTTTCACGATTTATTACGAATCGATCCACGATATTACGGTCGAACGATCGATCGATAATTCTTCACCCATCACGCGTAAGATCGTTCCATTCGAGCGATCGAGCAACTCCACGATTCTTTCTGTTCCCCTCCTCGTTGAGAACCGCACACTCGCGCATTGAAATCGAGAAGCTCGTCCCCGTTCTCGTTCCACGATCGTTCCGAGATCATTCAAACGATGTCCGTTCACCGTTCCTGTTTTCCACAGATCGGCAGCGGGCAACAAAAGCTCGAGTTTCATTTTTAATCCCTTTAGCACAAAACGAGCGGTCGTGCTCCGCGGTCGCGGGACGACCGCGCGATTATTTGATCGCCCAAAACAGAGAGGGAACGGACGGGGGTGGAAAAAGGACCCCTTGGAAACGAAATATCCGGCTCTCTTTCTCGCCCCGCCGCGGAATCGAAACCACGTTTTCATTTCGCCGATCCGCGGCGGATTCAACGAACCCGACGCGGAAGTTTCCTCTCGCGGAAGGATTAAACTCTTCAGCCAGCAGGCCGCCCGCTAATTACATTAATTATCGCGGCTCCATTAAGCCACTTCACGTGCAGCGGAACAGTTTTCGTCCCGCGATATAATCGTTACGGTCAATTTTCCGCGGAGGAGGTCGGTGATGCGCGCGGTCGCCGCAATAATGCACACCGACGATTTACGATAGCGTTACGCGATCTACGTCGACTAGCAGTAATGGCGCCTCCGCGGAGAAAGAAACAGTTTCCTGCAGGGAATTCCCTTTGAAAAGGCTCGAGGCTGAATTTAAGACGGACAGCTCGAACTCGAGTCACTCGTAAACGTAGAAGCTAAGAATTTGCTCGTTTGTTAAAAATTTATCGATCGGATTAGAAATTGATACCGATACAAAGCGAGGACGTCAACGAAATAAATGGTTCGAAATCGTTCAGAAGAGTCACTTAGTGTTAATAACGAACAATGGCTGCTCGTTATTGGAACGATCGAAACAATTGACCCGTTATTACTTTTCACGGTGACCCGCGCGAGGGGTAGGCGCCCCCGCGCGATTGAAATATCTCGTATTGTTTCTAGAGGCTGGTTGTATTTATCGCTGCGAAACTGGTTAAAGAACTGTCGTCGGCAGGTCGCATAATTTAAAACTTTCTTCCGCTCGCGCTATTTTGCATTCTGTCTCGTCCAACCGACGAGCACGACGGTCTCCGTAACCAACAGCGGGCCGTTTTTCTTCCTGTGATTGGTATCGACAGCTTATGATGATTTCCTCGCAAGAACTGTTCGCAGTTTCATTCAACGGATATTGTATCTTTCGTTCTTGACGAATCTATTTTCCGCGTCCAAACGATAGCGGAGAACGCTGACTTACGTCGTAACGTCGCAAAAATAACAAACTTTTGCGCATCGAAAAGCTAGTTTTTAGCTCAGTTATTTCGAGCAGAAACAACGCGCACAGTTTACCGTCTCGTGGTCGATAGTCGAAGAATTCTGAAACAAAGCGCTGGTGGAACCCGCAATTTCGGTTTCCCTTTGTGGAACTGCGCCTCCTGTCTCTCTGCGAAACGTGTTTTCACATAATTTCACCGGAACACGCCGCGTGTAGCGTTACTCGGACGAAAGGGTTGCGCGATGGAAGCCTCTGAAGTTACTCCGCAACATACCCTCGTTCCAGCTGCGTTTCGGGGCAGCTTCGACGGTTTCGTTTTTCTAAATCCCTTCTCTTTGTCTCGAATCGCGCGATTCTCTCGCGAAACGCGTAGACACTTGTTATTCGAGGGTTGAGATTCATGGACGCGTGTACCAAACGTGGTAAATTTGAAGAACATCGCTATTTCGTCTACCTCGTTATTACTCGTCGATTTTTGGCTCTGTCAGGATGGTGGAATTTTAATTACAGGTAATATCGAACGGCTCGAGCGTTTATGTAATGTTGACGCCGTTCTGCAAACGTTCGAAATTTCATCGAAGTTGGTTACGGAGTTCGAGGGGTAGTTCGAGGCTTAGTTCGGCCTGGGAAGTTCGAAACGCGACCGAAATAAAAATGAGTCGCCTCGAAGCTCTTTGATTAAGTTCTAATTCCTCTTCTGGACACTGTCGAGGGCTTCCAAGTGGAAATTAGACCGTGAGATGGGCCGTGGCGGCGGAGCACGGATTTGAAACGTTTCCACGGAATATTTCAACGATCTTTTCATTAATTCAGGTCCCGACGGGATTTCGGTCGAAACAAATATTAAATTACTAACAAACAAGAGAGCAGTTCGCGTAGTATATAAATTTCGCATAAATCGCGGTTGGAATTCTAGATTGACCTGAACGAACAGGGGCAATAGAACGTTCTACTTGCATAAATATTGGCGCGGTCACGCGTAATTGTAGCAGTTGCCCGGGCAAAATTTATGCGCGGGATAAAATAATCGGCCGTCCCGATAATTAAGCGATAATTTTGTATGGATAAATAAAGGCGGAGGGAATCGTCAAATTGGAATAATTACAAGCCACGAAATTTCTGTGCAACGAGCTCGGTCGACGGGAATGCAGCCACACAGAGAACTGAATCACGGTGTATCTCGAAAGCATTCGGATTGACATAATTTAAAAAATATTCGCGTACATTTTGTAAACTACATCATTACGTTTGTGCTTTCGCGTATTACGTTTTAGCTGCGCTTTTATTTTAAATCCGCCTTTCGCGTTTGAAAAACGACATGCTCGCAATTGGGACAGCTTGTACAGTTAAATAGAATGTAAGCGTCCCGAGGGGCCCAAAAATTAGCTTCGTCGGACGATGCGGCGCATCGCACCGCACCCCGTTAACGAACGCTCGCCCCAAATGTTACGCGAGCGCTGTGTAATCGTGTCAACGTTATCATTTATGAAACAACGGTAATCGCGTTTACGATTCTTCGATATCCTTTCTTTGGCTCTTACCCGCGGCTGCAAAATGAACGTTATTGAATATTTAAGCGTTCCGCGGCTCGATAAACCGCGAGCTTAACCGGATCAATGCGAACCTCAAATAATAGAACACGCTGAAAGGGAAGTATTACACACAGTGGGATAAACGTCGCGTTAGAAGCGTAATATTTGTGGCTTAAAACACGCCAAAAACTTTTTCATCGCTATAAATATTCGGGAATTGATTGTCGGTCGAATTAATTTGCGTGGAAAATTCTCCAGCAATTTTTATCGAACGAATTTCAATCGCTTTCTCGCAATGATCCGAGTTCACTCCTACAAACACGGGTCTAACATGTAGACCTTCATAAAGAGAAGCAAATAAACAGCCATCACGATACCGAAACACGAAACACGAATTAGCAGCCCTTTCATCCACAACAATTAGCTTATCAACCATCGTCTTTCAAGACGGCGACCCAATTAATCAAATTATGAAGTTAAACAACGAGAGAATTAAAAGCACAGTTATCGCTTTCAACGATCGCTAATTCCACGAGACATTTTTCCCAATTTTTATACATACCGCCAAATGGTAACGTTATACAAGAATACAAGGTTTAAGGGAGGAAACATTTCTGAAACTTGGTGTAATCAACTCATTTGAAGTCGAAACTCAAAGCTATCGACTTTTTCCTCCTCAAAACTCCTCAATTAAACGCGTCACGCCAAAGAGTGCAAACTCAATCCTCCTCAAATCTGCCTCCAACAAAAGATCAAACCGTCTCAGCGCGAGACAAAACCACCAACGCGACCTCAACCGATCTCCCGCGATCGCATAGCGATTCGTCTCCGTCATCGTCGCGGTTTCGACGAACGTCGACTCTTCGTTGCTCCTCCAACCCCCAGCGCACCCCATCGCCGCGTTAGTCGCCCCGTTTTGCGGTGGCGCGCTGTCGCGTGTCCCGCGCAATTCTCCGGAAGGTTTTTCAGCATTCGTCGCGTGCCGTGGCCCGTCCGCTGGTCGTTTCGCGTATACGAAAGGCGAATTGCGGCGGAAATATGCAGACGCACGAAACATTGCACACGCGACGCCGTACGAGGAGATCGAACGTCCTGAGCGGCGCGCGCGCGCGCTCGCGAGCATTGTTGAAATTTCAGCGACCGCGATCGATTCGAATTGGTCGAATACCAGCGACAGGACGGCTGGTCAGGGGTGGAAACGGGCCGTCTGGGGTGGATATCGAGCCGTGATCACGGTATTTCTTGTCCGCGTGCAACACGTCGTACCGAGTCGACAAATTACTTGGACCGCAACGCGGCGAATTCTCCGACGAATTCGCCGAAAATATCCGGCATAGTCCGGCGGCGATCGATTCCACCCGTGCTGAGACAACCTTCGACCCCTTCGGCTTTGATTAAAATCGTCCGACCGGCGAGACAGTATTAATTGAACGAATTGCGTTAAGTAAGTACATCGGGGGTCGATGGGGTGCGCGATCGGAGGGTTGTTTTATCTGGTCGGTCCAGGATCCGTAAAAAGCGATCCTTCGAAGTCTGGCGTGAGAATTTGATTGTAGTAATTTTCTGGAAAATGCGACAAAGCTACTAAAGTAAAAAGAACAGATCGGGTGTGATTTTATTGAGCGTGACTTAGTATGCGTGAAAATTTAGGAGTATTCGAGAGTATTTATAAGAGTATGTGTGCGCGTGTCTCAAATAATCGATATTCGAGAATTTTACTACCATTATGCATGTGTGTGAATGTGAATGTTTGAGAATAAGTAATTTATGTATAAACAATGTGTGTGCGGAGCGAGAGTCAGTCTTTAAGAGAGAAGCAACGGTGTACCGCGTTATTAAAATAAACTTGCATCATTTTTTCTATACTACTGCCTTCTTGCACATTCGAAATCCTACGTTACGCGAAATTCATCCTCACAGGCCACGGAAAAAGCTCAGACGGTAAATACATCACCCAGATTCCCTGTTTACCCTTCCACCAACGCTCGAGTCAGCACTTTCCCCCGGACCCTTCGCCCTTCGCCCGAAAAGGGTGTAAAAGAAAGAAACGTCGACTGTAATCTGGAACTGTCCCAGGTCCGGAAGTCGGAAAAAGACGTCTACGTTACGGCCTCTAGAGATAGGAGTTTAAGCGGCGAACGATAACGATTGATTAGGTAATTCGTGTCAGTGGCAGCGCGAACGATAAATCTTATCGCGACGGTGCTCGAGGAGCTGCAATTTCCTGCATAAAGCTTGCGTAACCAGAAGTGCGCGATCGTAAACAGCACATTTCTATTGAGTGTTATTACGCGAGCGTGCTTGTCCGCGATTATCAGTTCTGATTGCGACCGCGATGGTGGACGGAGAACTGGCGGGACGGAGGAAGAGCGTTACGTTTGTTCCGATGTTTTCGCGCTTTACGATTCCAGCGAGCTGAAACATTTTTACAATCTTCGCGATCTTCGCTGTAGCGTGTTCTTCGTGAATTCCAACGCATTCTACGAAATTCATTCTAAAGTAGTCCAACTTTTTTCGTATCTTTCTTTTTCCATTCGTTCCAGTATTTCGAGTTCGAATACTTTGGAAACTATCGAAAAATAAAGCGAAATCATGCTTCATCGCGATCTTACACTCTTCCATTATCTACCACCATGATTTTTAACCCTCGTCACGCCTTGGAGCAAGTAGCTTTCACCGCACGACCTGTTTAAAGCGGAGATTTTCCTGCGAAACGCGGGAAAGCGATAGGATAACCAGCGGCTCGCATAATTTCCCCGAAACACGGATATCGTTGCCTCATTCCCAGAGCTGACCACCGTTTTTTACCCTCCGCGGTGGCCAATAAAACTCACGGACGGCGTTCCTCGCGTGCGCGCCCCGCGCCGTTGCCACGCTTATTGTTAGCCCCGACGCGAGCCCGCGACCCCTTCCGATAAAACAGGCAGTAAATAAACCCCCGCGTACGCTATTATCTGCGGCAAGAAACGGCGAATCGATGCAGAACGACGGTTGGCTAAATTGCGCAACTTTACGAGCCTGTGCATCGTCTTTGCCGGTGTAAACGCTCGGGGAGTTCCGCTTAGGTATTCGTGTTCTTGGATAGCTCGGGCGTATGCAATTTCGTTCTTACGGGGGTTGTTTGTAATTTTCTAACGAAATATGGCCGGCTTTTTCGTGCTCCCGGGCATCCACGGTGGCGCAGGAAAATATTCGTACGCGCGCATTTACATCTGTTTATTTTCTGAACGAATACGCGCTTTAGATCGAAGCGAACCACCCTTGGCTGTAACGAACTTGGCGATTCGTTGTCGATTACGTTCGCGTCTGTCGCGCGCGTGGATCGTTGCTGGAAAAATTACGAATAATCGAACAATCGGACCCGTGGACTCTCTCGTTTTCGCGAGTAAATCGTGCTCGGACACGCGCATACTAACATAACTGGAATCCTGCAGCGATACTGTTTGTCTAGCGCGAATATGGAGGATTACAGATCAGCTGTATAAGCGGGCGGTATTTATCTACGTAAGCAGCTTGTTGTGCGTGCAAACACGTCCGGAGGAACGTAAAGATGATCGAATCGTCTGCAGGAGCGTAAACAGGTCTGTAAACAGCGATCCTCGCGCGGGGAATAGTAAGATTGATAAGAGGGTTCGCTGTTATCTGGAAAAGTTCGCCGCGCGGGGGCGGCGAGCTTCAATTCCGCGCTCTTGCGATTTCGTAAACGGACCGGCGAAATAAAGCTGGAGTTTTAAGACTGCGAGCTTAAATCTGCTGGGAGGGGAACGACGATGAGCGGAGGGGGAATAAAATTTATTTCCCTTTTTACGGCCGCTCGCTACGAGAGTTCGAGTGCGGCTGTTCGGAGTTTAACTATCGATGAACGCGGGCCACGACGACGGCAGGCCTCTGAAACGCGTGTAAACTTGAAGCGCAGACGCGCGTTTGAATTTTCCTACGTCGGTTGTAATGCCTGACGAACCCCTGGATGACATTTTTATGCTTTCCTCGCGCGAAACCACCCCCTCGTCGGTCATTCGCGCGGAGGAACGCGCGCGCGTTCGAAACGACGAGGCAGTAGCGGCGAAAAAGATAGACGATACGCGCGTACCAGATCTCATCGTCGATATCGAGCAGCTTCCGGCTCGCGGTCTCATTATTTTCGCGTTAGACCCACTGCCAGCTCGGTTTTGGGTCACCTCGGCCTCCGCATAGAACTCCAAAGCCCTTTGAGCCGTGAAGTCCTATCTGTTCGATATCGGCGGGCAAACAGGACTGTTCTCGCTGCTTTAACGTATTCGCGAGTCGTCGCACGGCCCTCGTCGCTTTGGGTCGTCGCATGCATCTGATAACTCGGCGCTGTGCGCGACCTTATCGCATGCAGAGTTCGTGGTGCACCGTGCGGATCGTTGGAATGTTTCTCGCGTTAATACCTCCGCCACGTCGGCGAAACCCTGGAATTTGTTACGCTCCAACTGGACTGCCATTGAGCAGTTGCAGGGGGCTCGAACGTTTCTCGCTTCTCGCGTTTGCATCGATTGTTTCACGAATTATCCCGTATCCCTCTAGACGGAGAAGAGTATACGTTTCGAAGCGTTCAACGCAAGCTTCTCGCGGAGTTCCATCGTTTTCGCCGATAAATTATTTCAACTGTACGCGCAATTATCAAAGCGTTCGTTCTACTTTTAATAAGATAAATGCAAATTGGGCCGTTTTTATATCTCACAGAGCTAGCGGAAACGTCACAAAGCAGTAATGAATATCGTTATACCTAGTTCTTCTACCTTTATCATTTCTCCCTTTGTACGGTACTCATTTAGTTTTAAAAAATTAATTGCCTCGTTTTCCTTTAAACGCTCCGTTCGTCCTTCCGTCGACTCGATGCGACTTCGTGGAGAAGCTATTCTCGATACAGAGTATCGAAAGATTTCTCAGGTTATTTATAAATGAACCTGATCCGTTGCCAATTAGCGTGTTCCAATTATCTATGTATTGCAACTCGTTATCAAAATCATAACTTTCATCCGTCGATGCTAACATCGGGCTCTGAATTTCAATAATATTCGCAACGCTCGAACAGCGCATCCGATATCAATTTGTTATTGAACCACGCAATCGATCTAAGAACTTCGCATCAACTTTCAACGCCCACTCCTGGCTTCGTTACTCTCTTCCGAGGATCGCGAAATTTCGAATTCCTCGCTAAGGCGGCTTGCGCGCGATACCAACGCGATCTTCGAGGAAGCGCGGCTGATAAGAGGCGAGAACTCGTTGAATGAGAATTAAATTAAAACGTCTCGCAGATATCGAGCCAGTCAGCGAACGGAGGCAACGAGCGTGAAGTTTTCAGGTCGACGAAGCTCGAGGAGGGCCTCGTGGTCGAAGACATCGGTCACAGAGCCAAGATGCGAGAGGATAAAAAGGGTGGCGGGGGTGAAAGGAGGGTGGAGCGCCCTCGAGACGGCGACGAGGGGCCGGTGGAACAATTGAATCAGCGAAATCAAGCTCGCACGGTCGACAGCCGAGGCAATCACGACTCACCGCGAATTTAAATGTTGCTGGGTCCCAGACTGCCGCAATGGCGGCGGAGGACAAGGTCTAGGGATGAGAAATCCGGCGTCGTGATTGGCTGGACGGTGCCGTTTCACGCGTACGGAATAAACGAAACAAGCTTAAACAATTCCGTCGAACGTTTAACGCGCAACGAGAGGAGAGTCGCAAATTTTCATGAGGTCGTCGTCTGCTTTATGCCTACAGAACTCGAGGAACTTGGCGATATTCGAAAAATACGACGCGCCCAACTTGCATGCACAAGGTGTTGATCGTTCAGCGCTCTAAGTATTTCGCTACACTTTGTCCCGCCTTTTATGGAAAATTTACGATCTCGTATACGGGAGAGCAGAGGTGGTGGTCGTATTCAAATTTCAGCTTCTTCCGTCCACCATGACTTTAAACCGGGATCGCGATAAAAACTTTCGCGACTAACATACGAAACTAATCTCTCAGTTGAACTCTACGAGGTTACAACGTCATAAATATGTATACAGTGTTGCTTGAAAAAAGAGGAAGCAACAAAGTACCAGAAAAAAAAGTGGGGTTTTTGTAACAGCGAGCTACAGCTGTTATCAATGATTACCACGTGCCTAATTATGAAATCGAGCAGCCTTTGCGATTGTACAACGCTACGTAAATTAAAACCAAATAAGCCACCGAATCACCACCCAGCGCACGCCACGGATTTCATCGAGGAGCGCCTCACGGAATTCCGCATTGCATTCTCATTTAACTCCCCGATGTCCCGATTGAATCGAACCTTTTTCCATCGCCAAACAGCACGTGAGTAAACGGGCTTTGTTTCGAGGTTCTTCAGCCAGCCTTTGTCAACGTCTCGGTGGAACCAATACAATTTCCCCATCAAATCAGCCGGGTCTGGGAGCGTACCTGTCTGACGGAGACACGCGAGCAGAGAAGACGAAGAGCGCGACGCTCTCCGCCCCTGTCTCGTCTCGAAAGAAGCTGTTTCGTCGAACGGACTCGTCGAATTCACTCTCTATCGGTCGTTGCACGCCGCTGGAGCAGCACCAGCACCTACCCTCGGGTCTCCAAGTTCCGCGCGGAGAAATGAAAGCGGCGAGCCTTGGCGCAAAGTCGACGGGGCTTTGTTTTTGCTCGACGAACGTCGCATTCTCGAGGCCCGCGGAGCTCGCGTGCGACACACTTTTAACGAAATTGCACGGGTTTCCCCGTCGCTTCCCCCCGTTTTTGTCGAATGCATCGACGCAGACGGGATTAGTGCAGCGAGAAATATGGGGGACGAGGATTAGAGTCTGGTTTCCTTATGTATGTTTCTACCGCTGCGAGCGGAAGTCATCGTTCGATTGGCACAGTTTATTACGCAGCTCTTGATGCTGTGATATTTGTTCGTATTCTGTCGAATGTTCGCTTCAATCTTGACTTAAATTTGATTTTTGGCGAAGGAAGTATCGATTACCAATGAAAATCAAAAAGGGATTTCTGTAATCCAATGGAAGCCACCACCGAATTGAAACCACTCTAGGATATGCAAAATAATTTCTCTAATGTGAAACGATGCAGAGCTTAAGTTAGGTTTGATCTTGCGACGCGTGGAATGCGGGAAACGGGGATGAGTCGCAGCGTCACCAGAAGTTTATGCGATATTGAACCGCGTTTGAGGGATGCACGGCTTCGCTAGCGTGCATTCGACGCGCGGACGTTTGACATGCATACGACTCGACGTTAATGCGATATATTTGCCGGGTCGAATCGATCCGTCTGTGTGTCATTGTCGTCGATCGTCGCCGCGTTGTTCCGCGCGACTCCCATTTTCCATAATGAATCTGTCTCTCCTCCGCTGCTCAACGAAAAATCCGAATTCGATGAAAGATCACACGATTTTCGAACCGCGCACTGTTTCATCAGCCTCGTTCGCGTAATCGCCGAACAATCGGTATCTTTTTGCCCCCTCGCGTTGTACAGTCGCAGGTTCAACAACCCCTCGACTAATAATCCGGAAAGCTCGCAGACGGCCAACAACAAACAAGTCGTCGGCTAACTCGCGGGAACTTCGCTACAAATTAAACACCGTCAGTGTCTCCGGAAAAGTTGGACGACGTCGACGCTGAATCGCTTTAAAGTCCCCGCGGCCGGGTATTTGTCAGATGCACGCGCGCACGCGGAGAACAGAGGCGGCGCGGCTGGTTTTCATTTACACGGGCATTAAGAATTAACAGGGAAACTTGGTGCCGTGCGCAGTTACAATTAGCGGGGACGTGCAAATATCGCCGTTCCTCCGCGCCGTTTTCACGGTATCGCATCCAGCGCGAAATTACCATGTCGAACAGCAACGGAGTACGCATACGGGATTAAGTGGATCCGAAAGGGTCGGCGCGCGTGCCGTGTGTCAGCGGTTTTAGCGATAAACGCGGTTAAACGCATCGAGCCGCGATCTTAATTCTCTGTGCGATCGATTAGGGATCGCGGCGAGGATCTGGCCTCGATTTCAAGCACGCGATGCACGGCTGCCTTGCGTTTAGGAATCGCTCGGGTTCGAACGGAATCGAGAATGCTGCATCGTGTTATCGTTTCTCGGACCCGTGGTCTCTTTCGATGGAATATCGTGTTGTTCCGCGGTGTTTTCCGACGTATTCGTAAATTGACATTTACGTAAATTGTACGCGGTCGTAGAAAAATATTAGAGGGGTGCACGTGCAAACACGGAATCGACCTAAAGCGACATCCGGTATTGCTGTCCCTTTGGACGCTGAGGAAGCCTGGCTACAATGCCGGTGGAACGTCGGTTGGCAAACAATGGACGCGGCTTGCAACCGGAAACCCCACAGTAAATTTGGGGGAACTGTCTTCCGCAGACGTGTAAGCCAACCTATCATCGTCAAGGTCTAGATGCAGTCTCGCACGGGAATCTCCTTCGAGATCAAATATGTGAATACCAGCGATACCAAAGATGCATGTTCCTTGCCCCACAGTTGAATCGGTCACAGATTCAGTTTCAGAACAGAATAAGCGTATCGTCGAGGTCGATTCGATGGCAACGCACGTATGATCGCGCAACGAATCGAACGCAGTTAAACAGTTAGTCCTCGGGGAGCACAATTATGTCGAATCATAAATTTTCACGTATGTTTAACCTGCTGTATAATTTACTCTTGTCGCCTACTGCAAACGTTTGAGACAAACAAATATTTCTCGTGATATTTGAATTACCATTTATCGTACAAATAACAGCTACTCGTGCATGCGTAACGCGATGCACGTTAAATAGATAAATAATCTCGATAAATATTTATTACGGAAAAATAAGATTCAGATTATTCTGCGTCATTTCGAAGCGCTCACGAGGAAACTGCGATGCAAAAATAGATAATTAGGTTAGAATTGCATAGGAAACCTACACGAAGAAAGTACTACCTCTTATTTATCCGTGCGCCTCGAATCGCGTTACCTGCAGTGTCAACTGCATCCGTGATCATGAAACACCCTCGTCTGCCAATCTAAAAGCACCAACTTCTCCAAGCACCTACGCGAAACAATTCCTTAAGTAATCCTCGTGCCGTCCAATGCAGGACCGCATAAATTCCTAATGAAAGGGTTGCGGAGAACTCGTGGCCATCTTCCGAGCAACCGGTCCTCCTCTTCCTCGCGCAGTCGTTGCCTGGAGAGCTCGACAAAGCTGGGAGCCACCTAAGCGGCCGCGTATCGTCGTTGAGGAAGACGGTGTCGTTTCGCGAACAGGCCAGAGGATACCTCGAGCACCTTCAAAGCTGCGCACGAGTTTCTTCATTGTCGCGCGTCAGCAGCTTGGACGTGGCATGATTTCCTTTTCACTTCCGTCGCCAAGGAAGATACGAATACACGAGACGTGAGACATGTAGGTCGACGCGAGTGCGGTAGACACGCGCACTTTTGCTTTCTCGACGAGCGTGTTACGCGAAGGAACTTACTGGGGGTTGAAACAGCTTGGCGCTAAATGGTACCAACCGTAACGAAAGAGTTCCACTTTTATAAATGGAGAAGGGTTTAGTCGATTTATAGGTTGTAGGTTTATTGAATTTTGAAGTTGATATTTATCAATAGCGCATCAAGGAAGAAGTGTGATTCGATTTAAAAAGGGCGAAAGTGCGTTCTTCGCGTTGTCTATTCGACACAATATTTTAAGAATTAACAAAATGAGCAGCGTCCTCAACTTTGCTCGAAAATTTCTCAGTAGCAATGTAAAAGTTGCACGATTACATTCCGTTTGTAATGCAAACGCTTTGAATAATCCATAAGGATTACAAAAACATAGAGAAAACAGGCATCCGCTTACGAGGTTCAGCAAGAAAGATCGCGGTAATTTTTGTATGTAAAACATTCGAGGACCCTTGGGAGGATGTACGAGCTTCAAAGAATACGATTTCTTCCTACGAATATGAATAGCAGGTCCCGCGTAATCCTCGTAAAAACTGAGTTTCGCATTTGCGAGCGTTTCGCGTGGTTGTTTCGAGGGCTTCGTGCCTTCGTCGTGCACACGGATTCCTCTTCGCAAAGTTATGAAACGGTCTCCGCGCATTAAAACTCCGAGCTATCGTAGCGAGTGCAATTTTTATTCGCTCGTATCTTCCAAAGTTCGATAGTTTAAACGGAATCGGAAGATTCGATTGCCTCCGAGAACTTTGTACGGAAACAGTGAAACTAATACCAGAGAAAACATCGACGGTTCAATTAAACATTCTTTCGCGAATGAAACTTGAAACTTACAAACGACCATTCGAATATTACACGTCGTTTCGCGTATTCGTTTATTATATTCCTCGCGTCATCCGTTTCGTCCCCTTCTCTGCCCTGTCTCGTTCCCATCCATCGAAATCTTCTTCGCACCCTTCCACCGTTTCGTTGGCTGGCTCGCAGTGTCATTTTTCACGCGAATAATCATGCCTTCATATCTCGCGTGATATCCAGCGTGCCATTTCCGCTATTTTTATAACGGCACGGCGACGTGCATCGCGATACGCCGTTCCCGTTCGCCACGAAAACGACGAATCCTTAAGGGAAACATTCAGTTCCGAGCGCGTCGCGCGAAACGGAAGAGATTGCACGTGTCTCGAGAATTCGCGGGTCCCTAATGACGAGCGGATATTTCACGTGCAACGTCAGCGAATTTTCCGAAAGCTGCTACTGCATGCGAACGTATACATCTAGAAAGTGTCTCGAACGAAGTAGCGATTATTAAATTCGATCGTGTGAGTACGTAAGTGTAAGGAATTCAACCCTGCCAAGAGTCTAGGAAACTCCATGGCGGCCATTGCGACTGTAAGAAAAAGCTGGCGTCGAAGCGCTCGAGGGTGCCTTCGTCACCTTAAAGTCGAGCGAAAAAGAGAAAGCGATAGACACCAAGAGGGTATCGTAAATTAGACTTTTCCCGATGCTCTGTCGAGGAAGGAGGACCTGTTCGCGATGCAAGAGCGGCTATTCTCTCTGAGAACGTTGTAATGGCAACGCGAAAACAACTCAGCGACTCTATTCGTTTATATATTTGTATTTTTGCATTTTGCAAAAAAGTAAAGTAAAACTTTCGGTTACACGACGGACCCAAGCTCCCTGACGACGTAGCCCTCCTAAATTCCTGAAGCCCACTTGAGTTTTTTGGGATTCCTTGTCTCGAGAATGCACGAGAAAAGGACAATCTTTGACTAACTTTTTCGAGCAACGGATCAAGCTTTGGAGTTTCATCGAAATAAAGTCTTGTTGCTGTCGCTTTAACTTTACTCCACTTTTTCTCTGCTTTTGCGTAACTGTTAATATCTTAGCCGGTTTCTCGCGACTCGCCCGAGAGAAAGTGAATAAAATGAAGGATTCGTGTAACGTGTCCGAACAATCGAGCGGGCACGCGGGGCGTGTCATAAATCTAGGACGACGGATACGATATCTCTGACAGGAGGTTGATTACCGAGAACTGCCGCGTTAAAATCAACGCTCGCACGGTTCGTGTCCGCCTTTCTTTTCAGATTCTCGTGCTTACCTCATTCTGGAAAAAATTCTGGTTCACCTACTTTTTTCTAAAGGCAACCGGACCATCTTATTTCATCGACAAATACTCGCTAATTTTAAACACGCGTTCAACTTTAGCGCACGATATTACATTCGATTCACGTTGGATCGGTAAACGAGAGTACGTCTGGTATCGTATCGGAGAATACCATCGAAAGATCGTGAAAATCGTGAAAATCGTGAAAATCGTGAAAATCGTATGGTTACGGGACTTGGTTTAGATACGAGTTGGTTCGCGCTCGGTTTCGGCTGCATTCGTTAATTTAGATGCCGCGAGGGGAGTGGCCACTAATTAACTGCAGCAATATAAACCTAACCCAACTGAAACTGAAACCACTTAATTGTAACCCGGTCCGGGCCAACGCGGTCGGATTGAAAATATAAACCAAACTTGATCCGAACCTAACGGAAACCTAACTCGAACCGACCTAAATCTATCATAAACATTGGAAACGCGATACGCGGCGGGAAAATTGCATCCGCGCGTATCTTTGAAACCGGAATCGACTCGAACTACTCGGAACGTCGATTTCGAAAATCCAAAAGTCGATTTCCAAAAGTGACGAAAGTAAACGAGGCAGACTTTCGTTCTAATAATTGTAAGAATATCGGGTCGGGGTGCACGAGCGGTCGAGGAGGGCCATGTGCATATCTCTGGGGCCTTGCCTAAACGTTTGGATGGGCCATGGCGTCGGGGGTGTCCTCGAGGCTAATACGAGTGGCTTAAGAAGGCATTCTTGTACGAACCTCCGGGTTGCAAGCAAGTCTAATAAACGCCCTTACAGTCGAATATACACCTAGTATATTTCTTACGAACTTTACCTTACATAATTAAGTACGAAACGGTGACGAGTACGATTATCGTTCGAGTCTTGATCGCTCGAGTCGGATCGCATGCAGCAGCGAGCAAGGTTTGTAAACAGCGGAACCCAGAAATTCCGGCGATCACGTCGACAGGCTCGATCTTACTGTAGCCGCAAAACACATGTTACCATGCACCAGGCGTAAATCGGGAACAAGTTTGCAAGGGGGTCGAGCTGGCTGTTGGCACCCGGCTGTTTCCAGCATTTCGGTCAATTGCCGGTGGCGTGCAAACGGTCTGCAATTAGCCCGCTTTCTAATTTGGTTCTGGCTGCCTACCACCGATCTGACGATCAAATCACGTGACCCCTGGTTAGAGTCGAAGTTGCGCCGTGCAACTCTATAGCTCCCAGCGCACCGCAACTCCGATGTTTTACGGTTCCTTCCGGATCGCCTGTGCACGTTTCACGTTTCGTCCCTTCATGTTAATTTTTCGATCTTCGAACCTGCTCGTCTTCGCAGAAGTTGCATTAAAATTGACAGATCCGCGTAAGGAGAGGATCGTATAGCGCGTTTTGTATATCAATGCGTTCCGTCCGAAAATATCGTCCACCTTTATCGAAAAATTCTTGAACCCCGAAAGGGTTGATCGTTCGAAATGGCGCTTGAAGTCGCGGCTGAGGAAGAGAGAGAGAGAGAGAGAAGGAGGTAAACTCCATTCCCAAGGGCCGTTTGTTTCTGAGGACAAAACGGGGCGGCGCACCCCCGATCGTGATTCCCTACGTGGACATTGAAGTTTTACGGAGCGTGAACGAAATACGTAGGAGAATCCGAACGGAAAGGGGTTTTGTCGCGAGGCGATATTACGGATTCCCCTTGAATCGCGGCTGCTGAGCGCTGGTGAATGAAGTTCGCCCGGGTGAGGCGGAGAAGAATCTCCATCCCCGTGGCGAGGGATTATCGAACGGCGATGAAGGCGGAGGGCGGCGAGAAAGGAAGCGTTGCGCTCGATCGAGGAGAAAAATACGAGCGCGGGCGAGCGTTATCCGCAAATCGGAGCTTCTAAATGAACAGCGTTACGGTGTACCGCGGTGGGGTGTTAACCGCGCGAGGACATAATCTTTTCTCTGCTGTGCATTTCATAGATCGCAAGAGTACTTTAAATCGTTTAATTCGTAATTATCTATAGCGTATAATTGAGCGAATAAAAAATACGTCGCTAAAAACCCAAACATTCGAGTTCAAATAACCAATATCACAAGTAAATCGTCCATTCACGATCCTCAACGTTCCGCTATAGACGAGGAGCCTCCTTTCAGTCGGGGAAACTTCTCCCCAAGTCACTTCGAATTTTCCCCAGAAGTTCGCAGCTAAAAGAAGAAGAAGAAAAAAAGAACGGGACAGAGGGAAGAGAAACAAATAACCGGATGTACGCCACCTGCGCCCAGACAGCGACCTCGACTCAGAAGTCGACTTCGGAGTTCGAGGTCAATTTCGCCGCGAGACGCTTCACCCTTTGAAAGCCCAATCCTCGCGAGGATTCGGATATTTACGAGATTGGGGGGTGAATCGTGTCGAGCGAATTCGGGGGTTGCGACGCGACGTCGATGTCGTCAACGTTGTCAGAGGGATCGCGATTATGGTTTTTGGAATAAGAAATGGCCGAGTGGTCCCGTAGAGAAGACGATGGAGATGCTTCGACGAAACAGAAACTGTAAAGAGACACAGAAGCGCGGAAAATGGTTCCTGCGCTAGAAAGCAGCCAAAACTGCGAGGTAATATATTTCGAGAATCGATGAGCGTTTGAATAAGTGAACTGTGTGTAACTTGAAGCAAAGATCCCGGGACTCTTCGAGTCACATTTATCAGAGATTATCGTTCCGTATAACTTCCGAGTACGTATATCACGGCCCACCACGGCGTGCTCGCCTTCAAATTATTTATAACAGCCAATAGATGATTATGAATGGCAAACTTTAACGGGTTCGCGAAATATTTCCACGAGTGCGAAGATTTAAAGCGGCTACAAATTACTGATATAATGTCTGGTAACGATCCATATAATTGGCCGAGCGTTACGAGCGGTTAACGAAAGTCATTCTCCATTATTCACTTCGTCGGTATCGGAGACCGCGCAAACGATTCGGGACAAAAACTATTCAACGCGATATTCATAGTGTATCGAGCTGCTTCGATACGATTTACGAGCGCCGGTAAATTATAGCCCCACTAAATCCTGCTTTGTCGATATACGCACACACGTACGCGCGAAGGCGTAGGCCGAGCGCAAGCTATTGTTTCGTGACAGTGCAAAATGTTTCAGTGGCAATTTCATTCAACGTTCGCCGATGCATAAATAGTTAACAGAGCCATGTGCTCGCGTTGCGACGCATCCACTGCTTCTTTTTTAATGGGATTTGAAATTTCTTTTCCTTCTCGCTGTATTCACAATTCGCTGTGCTCCATCCTCTCTATCCTCTCTATTAAACTAGAACAGCATCACGATAATCTACAACGAATATGCATAAGCAGATCGATACACTATGAATATCGCGTTGAATCGCAGATATTAAGTTACTGCTAATAAATAGCCAATGCTCGATAGAATATCGCTACCATTAAACGTCCTTAACAATTAAAAATCAACAGGTGGACGTCGACAGCATCGCTAAAAAAAAAAATCACCCTGCGAAGCCAAAGTAGAGCACCGATTCAAAGGAATAGCTGGTATAATTCACCCTCCGCATCAGCAATCCCCGCGAAGTCCATTTTTCCGTTTCATCGGCGCATTTTCCATTATACGATCCGCGCGACCGGACGCTGCATCAACCTCAAATCACTGCGTGCTCATGAAAGAGCAATTAACCGGTTCCCGATGACAAATGCCCAGCGATGGGTGTTGCGGGTGGGCGAGGTTGTCGCGGGGGCGCGATTTACCGCGCGCTCTAAATCGCGTCGAGGCGATACGGATGGGGGTCGTTGGTGTCGATAACGGGCGGTCGCCGCAGCGGCGGAAAGTAATAGTTGCGGATAATTTTATCCCGTTGGCGAGCGACTCGTAACTTCAACGAAATCGCGGAGTATCATCGGTGCACGCGTAGGGGTGCTCGCGTAACGTGTTGCTGGTTGGCGCGCGGGCACGGCTTGACTGCATCTGCCGCCGCGAGACAAACTGAATACTAATAACCGCTCGCACCCCCTGCTGCCCTTGTACCTACCAGACCCATCGTGTTCCGACATTGAGTGCCAACTGCGACTACACCGCGTTCCACGTTCGCTCGCTTGTTCCGCGCGAAAAGAATCCACCGAGCTTCCTCTCCGCGTCGCGCTCGCGAAACAGCTTTTTGGTACGCGATGCAACGCGAAGCGGAGCGTATTTTACGATACGCGCCGCCTCGAGCGTGTCGCGATGTGTGTTACGTTCCGTTTGCTTTGCTCCTGGCGTCGAATCAACTTCGCGGGAACGGATTCGCGTTGCGTCTCTTCTCGAACGGCGACACGTGGAACTGAAAAAGCTGAACGCGATCTTGCGGTTGTGAACCCCGCTGTACTCTCACGAGTACGCGGTGCCTCGTTTCGGTGCATCCGACGTAGATCGCACCAAACGCTGGTGCGCCGCGACACGTCGATGCTCGCCAGCGAATTAATTTCATACGTAACTACGTAACGCTGCGGCCGCTTAGCAAGTACGTGAGCGGAAACGAGGGCCCGATCCAGCCCTACCAGCGCCTGGCTGTCGTCGGAGATTCGACCGCCCTACGAAGCCGCGATCAGTTTGGTCAGGTGAAACGAAATTTCCAGTTTGACTTTCGTCGATCGCTCGTTTGATCGTCGCCGTCTGGTCCGCTTCGACGAGTTCGTTTCGAGCTCGATTTTGGTTGGCGAAAATTGGGCTGGCAATTTGAAGTTCCGAGAGGACGACGGCGACGTTGTGTCAGAAGGGAAGGCGGAAGTGCCAACTAATCCTCAACCATTTAATATCACGGTGTGCAATTTCAACGTTGCGCTTGTATCTCCGTGTTCTTGTACCTATTTCATTGATTGCATAAAAGATCGCGAGGTTCTCTAGAAGCGCAGCGTAAATAATTTACGTGACAGTGGTACGGAATGCGCAGAGAACGCAGCTCAGGTTCGACGAATTGGCCATCGATCGACAGGAGTTTACGAGCAACGTCATGCCAGCGTTTGA
The DNA here is from genome assembly GCA_963969225.1 of Xylocopa violacea. NCBI lineage: Eukaryota > Metazoa > Arthropoda > Insecta > Hymenoptera > Apidae > Xylocopa > Xylocopa violacea. The sequence continues at coordinate 31,683,372 of CAXAJV010000005.1, read as the reverse complement.
TTTCCATCGAGCGACGTCTCTGTCAACGGTGAAATGTAATTTTGTTTAACTACCCCGCGGCATCGAGGTCAATATGATATCGTTTAAATGATCATTCGTACGGTTAATTTCGCAATTACGCCGCGGTTAGCTGCAGAAGCGAATTAGAAACGAATCATTCTTCGTTGATTGAATAAATGCCCCTACACTCGCGCGATTTAATCACGGCACGACGAAACAGTATATATCCGTCGTTTAAATTATATCGCCCGCGTTCCACGCATTTCGCAGTTACGTCGGGGTTTACCGAATAAACCGACCGACCGCGGTTGATTTAGTGCTTTTAACGATCAGCCGACGGGCTTGGCGATTGAACGAAGCGAAAGTGCAGTTCTTTCTGCGTCGCGTGGTTTCCACCACGAAAGTGCAACGCTCGCAGGAAAATGTAACAAGACTCGTTTCCATTCCCCGCTACGACGATCATCGTTTCTCCTTTTCATTATTGTCACTTACCAGTTACAAGTGGCGACGCGCGATTCGAATAAATTGATCCAACTCCCGCTCTCGCTGGATACTCGCGATGGAATTGCTTACCTGAAACAGAAATCGCAAGATTCCCATTTAACGCATTCCAATTTACGATTTTGCAGCGGCGTTCCGTAACTTCGACTCGCGGTGATATCTATCGAAGCTGTTGTAAATTTACGACCATGCAATCGTTGTAACACGAACGCGACAACTCGTAACGATTCGCGGGTCTTCCGTACTGGCACTCAAACGCGAAAGAAATGAAAAATTGAACCGTTGAATTAAAGCTACGCTCACAATGAAGATCTTCGAACCCACGAGCACGTATCTAATCGAAAGCCGATGCGGAAAAAGTAGTGGCGAGGAAATATGTACCTCGTCGATCCGCAGATCGAACAGTAACACACAGACCACGTACTCGGCCGAAAAATATGGTAATCTCGATCTTAAGCAGCGCGATCGTTTCGAGTCGATCGACGGATCGCGGCGGAGGCACGAGCTCCCCACGAAGAGAAATTTCCCTTCCGAAAGCACGCGTGAATCCATCCTATCACGGCCCTGGCTACGCTCGAATTCCGAATTTATCGGCTGGCAAGTCGACGTGATCGATTCTTGATGGTTTTCGGCGCGTCTGAACCGTCCGCTCCTCCCGCGTGGCTACGTGCCGGCGCATCAATTTGCTTCCGGCCAATTACGGTAAAAGGTGGATTAATAATTAACCCTGGGCCAGGTCGGGCCTACTGGAATATTCAGCGCTGTCAATTTTTGTCGATTCGTGCGAATCAGGCGCAAGGAACAGTCGCCAGTTCGATTTCACTGGAATCTTCAGTGATATCAAAATCACGGCACGATCGACACGTTGTCGTCGAATTATTGGATTCTCAGTTTCTTTTTTTTTCTCAAGTGTATCAAGGTATTCGTGAAAAGTTTCGGGTACTTTACTTTCCAATTTTTCACGACGGCAAACGAAACATTGAGGAATATCCCAGCCGTCGTCTGACAGTTCACCAAGCTACTCTACTTGTTGAATACTCATCCCCGTATCTGATGTTTTCACTTTTAATTAAGCCTCGCGACTTCCCAATTACCCAGTCCATCTCTTCTATCAAAACTTTCAAGTTCAAGTCGCTGTCTCTCACCTACGCCTCGCTCGTATTTATCTACCACGGTAATTCGCGGCCACGGCGACGACGAATTCCGCTTAATCAACGGCTCACGGTTAACCCTGATAATTTAACGCCAAAACTTCGGTTTAGTCTAGGAACGCTCTCGTCCACGGTAAATTGAGCGATGGGACGCACGCCTCGCGAGGTCCGCATAATGCAGCGCGACCTGCTGGGACTTCGCGCGTAGAAGCCATAACTAAGCCACGAGCATCCCCCGAAAACTTCTGACTCGACCTTCGTCGACATCCGATGGACCACCGGTGCCATAGCGATAGGGAAACGCGAGTTTCCTTGGCAAACGCTCGATTGTTCCAAGTGAACGCGACTCTTCTGTTACTTTTTCATTGGTCGAGTAATTTTGCTGCTGTTTCCTGAAGTTGACTTCAGAAGTTAGCGAGTTAGCGCGTTCGCGATCGCGGAGATCTATTAAAATTGCTGGCGTTTAATCAGAACGCGGTCGAAGCAACCTGGCTGCAAAAATAGTGTGGTTTAAAGTTCGACAAACTTGCGAATTAAAAGTGTCCCGATTCGAAGCAACGAAAGAGCGCTGGAAATTTTTCGTAGAACAATATTCTTCCCCGTTCATTCGTATCGCTCGTACAATTAAACAGTTAACCGTGGCGCTGGCGCGAAGACGGTCTCTTAAATTAAAAAAGTTGCTCGTAATTTAGCGAACTAATAACGCCGCTCGCTAAACGCGGCGAATTCAGCAAAAGTAGTTTCATTTGTAAAACAATGCATACGTTCCAACAATAACAGACATCGTGTTCAGAACTCCGCCGGTTATTATTTGCATAGTACCTGGCGGTGGATTATTTAAAATTATTCATTGGGGCCGCGGAACGAATACATCTTTCGCGCATGCAAAGTCCCACGGTTTCGCGCCTTTTTCTTCTCACGGGGCTTCCACGCCGGCGAAGTTCAACAAGGTAATACAAAATTACGGCAAGTCGGCATCGTACAACCGCGCAACTTTCATTGGAATTCATTCCAAGTTCCGCGATTATCGGGAAGTTGAATTGCACTTCATCATCGTATTCGAGCGTGAAAGTTTCTCGATCGCGCGGCGCATAATCGACCAATGGGTATAGCGTGCTGCAGAAACGCTGAAACGAAGAAACGGTAAAACCTTTCGGGAGACGCGCCCCTTCGAAGTGCTCGCCCGCAGTTTTATTCTAATTTTATGCGGTTTTAATTCCACTGGTCGCGGGAAGGGTTAAAACTGTGACAATTTTAATGGACTAATAACGGCACCGCATCTTCCGGCGGTGATGAAAATTCAAAACACCTTCGCCAGGAAACGCGCGGTCGTTTCGATTCTCGTTGACAAGGAAAAACGAACGGGAGAGAGGCAAAAGCGTGGAAATAACAATTTTCATGGACAAACTACGCGTACCTCGAGTCGTCCCGTCGTTGTCCGCGTGGCATTTGCATTCGTTCTATCGCTGCGACGTTAAACTTCCATTTAAAGAACAGAATTTCTCTTGCGCCGCGAGACGCGCAACGAGTGCAAAAATGTTTCTGGAATGGTAATTAATGAAAAGCAACATTGGACATTATTTATTCTTCGCTCTGCGCATACGTATACGCGTACTATTTTCTTCCAAAGAAAAGGTCGCGTTTCGTTCGAATCGTCGAAATCTTCGTCGAATCTTTGACGTACGACGCGCTGCAGCGTTTTTAATTGTCGATTTTAACGATAAATTTCAGGGCCGCGCAGAAGCGGCGATCGAATCTGAACGGCAATTGTTCTTCGCTGGAACGCGTATAAATTCAAGGCGTAATTACGAAGAAATCTTCCGGGGCTCCAAAGTTCCCGATGTTTCATGGAACTCAGACAGAAGCCGGGCACGTTCTCCAGGCCGGGTGTAATTTATGACCGCGAGATTGCAGGTTGGTAATACGGTAACGGTAAAAGGGCAAAGGCCGCTAGTTCAGTGGCATCATTTAACGTCGAGCAGGATATTCGGGTAGTTTCACAGTTTCGTCGTTGCTTGGGTTTCTTCCTTAACAATTCGCAGCGCCCGCTCGACTGCGACGCTTCTACGTGCGAGAGCGTGCAGCGTAGATCGAGAGTTGGAAATTAGTACATTGCAGAGGCGAAAAGGAACCGCGCGGACCATTTTTGCGTTAACTTTATCGGAGTGAAAGTACGCATTCCGAGGAACATCGAAAAACTGAAAAATGAAGTTCCTCTAATCTAAGAAACGCGCAAAGTGCCATTAGATTCGCTCGAGAGCACGCATAAATTTCTGATATCGCATCGCTACACGCTTTCGTACATTCATTAGCTGCTATTAGCTAATATCCTTCCCGTAAATGCATATTAAACAGAACTTGTTACACTTCGCAGTCGAGTTTAAAACTCTCCATCCCTGGCGAGTTTACGCGAGGTGGTGAATTCGCCGGTGAAACTAGCTATTAAAGGTCTACCCACGCCAAAGGAGATTTTAACCAGCGATATGAATTTTAGGGTTTATTACGCACAACGCACGGACCGCGTACTAAACACTCTAATTTGCGGTACGGACGTAAGCTGTGCGATACCTTCTGATAATCTGAACGGAGGTGTGACGATACGATTGCGAAACTCCGCGCGTCCTAGATAGCACCAGCTCGTCGATTGTACCTTTAAGGGTGGAAATCGTACCTTAAACGGTGTCGAAACACCGTCGAATTCGACGGTTCGTCCCAATTTTCTTTAATTAAAAGACAGATGCACTTAGCGTTCTTCCATTTTCCCTTTAGACACGGATAAAATTCAAAACAGATCCAAGATACATTATCGGAGTACTCTGTCCCACGAAGTACTTCATCATTTTCCGGTCTCGCCACTAATTACAGCGGCGTAGATAGCACCGAGGGAGACAGCGACGTTATCAGCCGTGGAAGAATGCAACGTAGAAGCGGCTGTAGAAATCCTCGACGAAGGTAAGCCGATTTAACCGCCCCCTGGACGAGAGACGTAATTAATTTCCAAAACCGATATCGCGAGTTTCGTTCTACCATTACGGGTCATTCCACGCAAACGAATCACCGCTGTTCTCGATATTTTTTGCAATTTCATTCGAAAACGCAAACTTTGATTAATAACCTCCGAATCTGATATCTCGCTGGCTAACAGAATTGAACTTCTCCGAAGCCAATTTTCCACGCGCAAAAGTGATTGGCAACGTACGCTGGCTACACTGACGGCAGTTTTCGATCGAAGTTAATCATTCATCGCACGAACGAACCTAGCAGGAAGAATACCCTTTAACGTCATCAAATTAGGACGCTGTTGGCGTCGATCGCTGTACGTGGGAACTCGGCTTTAGATTCAGCGAGCCACCTTCGCTCGCCCGAAACCCCGAGCACCCTTAATGGAAAAGAAATCACCCCGATTCGAGCGAGTTGAAAGAACGGTCCCGAGTTTCGGCCAGCTAGTTAACCCGCTTCTCGTCCAACTCTTTCGACACGTAGCCCAGATTCAGCGTGGAACGTTCCCAGCCACGCCACGGTTCGATCCGCCATTAAGATAACCGTGTTAAGATAGCAGAAATCCCGATTTGTGTACAACCGATACGAAGAGGGTGAAATTAGCGAGATAATTTAGATCGGCAATCAAGATACCCGAGTTCGCTACGAGTCCCGAACGTTAAGTCGTGTGCACACTTACAACAATCGTCTGCCAACGCGTGTCCGCTCGGGGTTTCCGATAAGAGAGGTGTTTATCGGTGTACAGTTGGCAGAACTCTGTGGATCGTTCTCAGACAGTTCCTAGTTTTACACCGAAATGGAAAATTGGGAACAATGTTTGCGTAGCGATCGCAAGCGGGTTTCTAAATTGGAAAACACTCTTGGCACGTTTCGAAACTTCCAGATGTCCAACAGCGGGTCGATATTACTTCCAGAGCTAAAATCATTGATTGATCTCTGCAAATACCACGATTTGCGTTACAATACGCTTAGATAGGGTATGACGGTCATTTGCAAACGGCGTCTGTAGGTGTGTACAGGCTTTTACAGCACAGCGAGTAGATGTCGAGATAGACGGCGAGGAACGACGAACAGAACGGGGCAACCCGCGATACCTTGACCCGATTTCCCGTTTTCGTCCTCGCGTGCACCCGGTGTTGCCGGTTTTCTACGATGGCTCACGGAACGCTAATGTACTGTGACGATTTTTCATACGCTCGATAACGCCGAAATGAACGACGGAATATCCCAGTTGCGATTCCTTCCTGCCCGTATACGGGGCCGATCGCACAGGCCAGATAACCGCGCGGCCCAGCCAGCACGAACTTTCGCCATTTTATCGGAACATTAGAAACTTGGCGAGGATCAGCCAGGGTTAATGAATATTCAGCTGTTGAGTGTTGACGTTGAATGCTCCCCGCGGCAAAGAAAGAAAGTCTGTATGGCTGGCAATTAATGAATCTGTCTCCGAAATAAGAAAGAAAAGCAAAGGCGGAAAGGTAAAGAAAAACTTCCGCTGAGAAAGAAAAGCAAAGAAAATGGATAACCAGCCGAGGAACGGGGCGAGGGCTGAATTTCATTTCCCGCGATCCGTCGCGTGATTCGTTCGAGAGATTACTTCGCGGCACTCGACAGCGAAATTATAAACTTTCAGCCCAGTTTCAGCAAGTCCGATGCCTCTAATTACTTAAATTGGTTTACTCGCCGCGGCGTCGTAGGAACGCGTTCACCGCCGCGTCCGCGAAATCGCGATCCACCGGCGAACCCTCAAGATCGATCCGGATCCGGAAAATCCCGCGGGACGCGCTATCGCGTGTCCACCGGAAGAGACACCGGGCGAAGTTCCCGAGCGAGCACCGAAATGCAATTCAACGACGTCGAGCCTGGTGTTTTCGTCGACACGGTTTTCCATGGCTGCGAACGAGTTTCGAACTTTCCGCGAGCGCGCAGACAAATATGAAACCGACGATGAGAGTTGTTATCGTTACAAACTGCTGGGGCACCAGTTCGTATTTTCATTATCGTTAGTTTCTGTTATTTAAAACGAACTACTTGTTACGTCGCGCGGACGTTTCGACGCTTTTGAAAATTATTCGAAATACCTCGCGGAATTAATCGTTTCGCTTTGGCTTCGTGCGCGGGTCGAGGGTATTGTTGTTTGCGCGCGCGCAAAAAAAAAAGAGGGACGAACAAAAGGGAAACGCTGATCAATGACAGTAAATGACAGTAAAACGTGTATTGTAAAACACTTGTTTGCGAAACGCACAAACGGCACGGCAGAAATCGAATATCTGGCGAAGGCAGACGAACCGTTATACTAGCATAAAACCAGTGCCAGCGCCATGCTGCTGCCACATGGCGCAACAAACATTTGTCAGCGTTTCCTATTGCTGGGAGCACTTTCGTTCGGTTTCGCGTTTAGCTGCATTTCCAGAAAAACTGCGATCCGTTACATCCACGACGATCTTTGGTTCCGATATCACGACCTGTGTCGCGATACAAGTTACGAGGGAGGATCGAACGTTCCTCCGCGTGACATTATTTCAATGGCGACAGTGTCTCCATTGCACCCCTTACGTTATCCACGAATTCCACTTAGCTTTATTAACTTTTCTTAACTCAAAATTTTTCTATAATCGTTCAACCAACACGCAGAGTATATATAGCCATCCATAGCCCTATTGAACATTTTCAGACGTGTACCAAGGGTAGCATCGCGCGACCTTCGATTAATTTCATCAAACATTCCTCGTCTTCCTCCGTTTAAAAGAACCTCCGTCCTTGCCTCCAGCGCAACGACACGGTATCTAAAATTAATTTCTCCACCCCCGTGTTTCGTCCCGGCTAAAATCAATTCCCCTTAACGCAACCCCCAAGACCGCGTCCGCTCCAGATTAATAAACTTTCGCCGTTCCATTCCGCGTGTCCGTTACGTACGTGCCTTATCGCGCGTGCCGATCGTTTATCGCGGTCGAATCTCGTTGTCGTTCTCCCGTTACGGGAAGATGCAAATGAGTGGCCCGCGGGTAAACACGAGCCACCCCCCACGGGCGAGCGCGACCGCGGTTTGTATAATTCATTCGTATATTCGAGAGGCGCTCGCGATCGTCCACGATACCGGACGCGGCGGTGCCATAATGGATGCAGTCGAAAGAGACCGTCGAATTGATACGTTTAATTAAATGGACAGCCGTCGATTGACTGCGAAATTGCGGCCACAGCTGGCTCCGGACGGGGGCGGTGAATTTTTGCGAATCGATCGTACCAACCTCGTACGAGCTACGTGTCATTCGCGTGTCGCGATACGCGGAGCGGGTCAGAGGTCGAGGAATTATTGCTACGCACGATAACCGACGATGTCGAGCTTTTATAATCGTGTACGTTTTATTCGTCACAAGAATTACAATCGTTCGGAGCTTTTCGCTCGAAATCCCACCGATAGTTGATATTTGTTTGCTCGAGAAGGTGCACCCTCGGTTGGACCGTTCGACTGCATTTCGGCCAGGAATACTTCGACCGTGGAACCGTCGCGAAACTTCGAAAACCAGCCGGAATCGCGGTCGCTGCGCGAAACGGTGCGTTTTTCGGAAACGAAATATTCGTTTGTCGATGGCAACGTTGTTAAGGTAAACAATCTACGTGGCTCCGATCCGTGATCGAATCACCGCCGCTTTTTATCCTTCGCACACGCGTCGAACAATATCTCTCGAATTCGGGCTAGTTTTTCCGCTTTTTTTTTTTTTTTTTATTCGCGGATGCTCCTCCGCAGCGTTTCGAGCGCGCTGTTGATTTTTCTACACAGACGACGCTAACGATGGGAAAGTTATGCGTCCAGATACGGCGTATATCGCGAACAATTTTCCTTTTCGTCGTCAATCCGACGTGTCACGAAATTCCGAGGCGCTCGTTTAGAAAGTTCGCGTTTCCCATTGACGTGCATCGCGATCGTCGACTGTCTCGTGCGTCGCGTCGACACGAACTACGAGTTCGAATGGAAGGTTTCGTGCGGCTGATTAGGGTTACCTCGTTTATTGCGCGAGTGAATTTTTCAACCACGTTTCGTGCGACTAACGAGTTTCTATCGTAAATCGTAAAGCGTGCGTCCGCCAGTTTGTTGCGTCGAAACAGGAAACGGACGTAACAGTGGTGCGCAACGCCGCGAGAAACGCAAGATCGGCAAATGAAAAGTGATAGAGGCAAGTATAATACATAAGGCCGATGACAAAGTACCCGCATAGTTCTTATTGAACGAGTTTATTAGGTTTGCTCGCGTAATTCCACTCTCCCAGGGATAAACCACTATACGAGACGCTTTATTATTTATGACAAAAAGCAATTTCGGTGTGTCAACTGTACGAATGTCCCACCGTTATCGTCTAAACCTGTGTACACTTCGCGGAGTACCATTTCGCTACAACGTCGCGTTGTTTGATATTTCACGCGTGAAAAATTAACTCCATTAACGCGGTAAATGTTTATTCCCCCGTCGACGCGAATAAACGATTCGACGTTTACCAAAAATTACACGTCCCCGGCATTTTATGTCGCCGTTGCTTTCGAAATTGATTAGCGGCGTAGAAAAGCCGCGATTAAATTCCATTGCACGTTTCAATTTGATCGAGTTGCTAGTTCGAGTTCACGCGTCGAACAATTAGAAATCCAAATGCATCTCGCAACTGTGACGTCGCGCGCAGAATCAAACTTGCGACTCTGTTCATCAAAAGACCGAACAGAATCGTCTGTACCGCGATCGCTCCAAGACATTCCAACCTGTTCCTTCTCGAGGACTTCCTTCGAGCCACTTCGCGCTGTCTTAATTAACAGAACTTCTGCGCGTTATAGTTAGAATCGATAGCAATGGCGAATCAAATCAGTCCTTCCGCCAACAAACTTTATAGCTGTATACAATAAGTGGATGCATCGAATTTTAAACTTGCTTCAGATTATCGTTTCGATATTAGCGAAATCCGTATAGACGATAGAAATGCTTGTAACCGGAAATTAAATGTTCGTAAAGCAACGATACAGGTTGTTTCGTTTGTGGATCTCGTTAACGTTAGGCTCGGATGTGTACCGTTGAATTTGACGGCAGAGATTTATCGGTTCGGGTACTTCTAGACCCACCGAAGCACTAGTACGACACTATCCATAATTATTACAGAACTTGCTAATGGCCCTTGCTTCTAATGAACACTAGTTCAAACTTAACGATAATCGCTCTGAATTACCATTTAATAGATAGTAATGTTCCCCATCTTCGCGTCTTTATCATAATGATGACATCTTGCCGGTGAAACGCTTGAACCTTCACCGGTTCTACGACTCTAGAATCACGATTCAAGAACCGCCAGATTCATTAATCAGTCTATCTCTGTAGTACATATCCACATCTATCCATTCGACATTCAGACTGCCACTGTTTCACACTCGTCTCACGTCATTCGTCTCCTCTCCTCGCATCAGAGAGTTCAATTTCATCGAAACTTATTCCCTGGATCAAGCAATTCCGCTTCGATCCAAGATCCCAAGAAGAGCGCCTCATCGAAAGACATTTTCGCACTCCTTCGAGCTAAGCTGCGTCTTCGCGGGTCTCGATCTCGTTCTCTTTCAAATTTCCCTCGTATCTGGGGCCAAAAGTGAATGAAGATACAAAAGCTTAGCTTCGCACGGTATCGCGGTGCAATTCCACGGCGCAATAATGCAAAAAGTTGCCCGACACAGGCGAGTTTTTCCGACCGCGCCGCAATGCGCCGCGGTAATGCGGACAATTAAAGTTCCCCGCTAATTCTGTGACAAGCTCGACTACTGTTGGCCCAATCGCGGGCTTATTCCACTGGTTGGGTTCTGTAATCTACTTACGCAGCCGTGAAAAAGGCCCGCCAGCGAAACTTCTCGCGGTTGCGACGACTCGGATCGTTAACACCGCGTTTCCTTTAACAACACCGCTTTCCTAGCATCGCTACGAGTGTCGCGAGTGATCGAAGAACATTTGTTCGATACAATTGAGAGGAACGATTTCGTCCTTTCAACCTCTCCGCGGTGTGCAAAGGTTTCTCGAACTCTCGACAAAACCACGCTGAGAAATAACACTCGCACGACTGTCGTGTCTGCCAATGGTTTATTAAACGTCACGCGTCCAAGTATTTTCCATGAAAGGTCCGCGGAATGGCCTCCATCGAAAGGAGAGCAAGGAGCCGCGACAGGAACGCGTACGATCCGGCGTCGTATGCAAAACTGGGCCGCATAATTAACACACTTTCCCCCCGGCGCAATCGGAAAAAGTAACGAACAGAGGGTTCGATAATCTCGAACGTGATCCGGGCGTAGTAACACGCGGAAATATTAATAGGGACGATAGCGAGCGGCGGCGGGCGAGCGAGAGCGGGTAAAACAGCAACGCGGGGAAACGCGGCACGAACCGTGGTTCCTCGAGATTTTATTAACCCATAAATCCCGTTAGAGAGCTGCCCCGGGTGCGGGCGGCGCAGCCGAACGAGTTCGGATTGCACGGGCATCCGTGAAATCGGACGCGGCCCGTTCACGGGTTTAATCAGCGCGCAACCGTGGCTTAATTACACCGTGGATCATCGTTGCGCGTTGAGAATCCTTCGTGGAATCGGGGATCTCGTTTTATCATATTTTACGGACGGTAATGGACAATGCTCTCGGCCTCGCGAGCCGCGATCCGTTTCGTTTCGAAGCGCCGAATGGTGCTCGGTATCGCGCTCTGGGGAAATTTTACCCGCGAACGTTAAATCTGCCTCTGACCGGTTAATCGAGTTGCCTCGAGTCGAGTCACTTTCGTTGATTAACTTCTAACGCCTCTGACTGTTCCGTAAATTTCGCTGCGAACGAAGACAGGAAGACGCGAGGGCGTAGACGCGTATTCGGAAGAGAAACGGGACGAGTTCGGAACGACTGATCAAAATGAAGCTCTTAGATTTGTGTTGGGCTCGACGGCTGCTTCAATAGCTGGGCTGTAATGTGTGCGTGAGAGAGGGTAGCAAGGAAAAAAAGAGGGAAGAACGTTTCGTCCTGGGCCTGCTAGTGGACGAAATCGGTAAGGCTACCAAAATGGCGGAGTTGCGCCTTAGACGCTGGGATGGAATTTTTATTATATAGAAACGGTGTAGGACATGAAGTGCTCGCGGGAAACTGGCGAGAGTGCTGTCCCTTTAGTGGCGAGGACAGTCACACCCCCATGTATGCCTAATTAGACCAAGGATAGTAGTAAGTGTAAGTGTGTGTGGGAGGGAAGAAATGAAAGAAAGGAGAGGGAAGAACGTTTCGTCCTGGGCCTGCTAGTGGACTCATCGGTAAGGCTACCTAGCAGACCCTGCCTTAAACGCTGGGATGGTAGGGATAGGTCAGAATTTCTATTATACAGAAACGGGGTAGGACATGGAGTACTCGCGGGAAACTGACGATTGTGCTGTCCCCCTAGTGGCGAGGACCGCCTCAAAAAGAACGTCCGTTGCTCTTCGTACGATCGTAAGTAGAATACCAAGAATGGGGTTTACCATCGCGCAACCCTTGCTCCATTCTCGCGGAACAAATAACGAGGAGGCGTTCTTTCGGATTCGAGAACTTGGTAACAAGACATCGATCTCGATGCTTCAAAGCGACCGAAGAGGAACGAACGACGACGTTCGGTTTGTTTTCCAACCCCCCTCGACTAATTACGCGACTCGCGTCGTTCTCGCGATCGATCAAAAGCGTATCGTCGCTTTAACGAAGTAACTTTTCCCCGAGACGATCGAGGCAAAAGCAGCGAACTTCGAACGCGAACTTTTCGCGAAGACCCTGGCGAGAGCCGAGGACAAAACGACGGTACATTATCTGGAAGTAAGAAGTCGAGCTCTCTTGATCGGCAAGTCGAAGGACTTTACCGTCCTGGCCATTACGTTCCTCTTGATTTCCTTGCCGTTGTAGCCTTGCTTTCCTGTTGCCTCCGCTCTCGCATCGAACGTCTTCTCTCGCGAGCAACTTCTCCCATTCGTTGTCGGTTAAAGCTCGCGAGGAAACTCTCTCCATTTTGAAGAGAAATTGGGGAAGAACCGCATACGCTCGCGTGTCGAAAGAGCCTTCGACTCTAATAACTCGTTACGAGTTCGAAATCCGTGAAAACTGCCACGACTTTTAGGACTTTCTCGTCGACCCAACGAAATCTCCAAGACTCGAGATCCGTCAAGATCTCGCATCGAGATTCGACGCGTATCGAGGCGATGAACGGTGTCGAATCACGTCCCGAGTGATTCGAAACGATTCGAAGCGTTTCAGAGTTGACGGCGAAACGTACAGGTCGATGGGTTAACGAGTCGAAAAAGAGCGGCGGTTCTAGACGATCGTTCGGGATCCTCGAGTCGGTAACGGCGTTTCGCGTTTCATAAAGTTCCACGTAGCCGTCCGTGTGAACGACGGGAACGATCGCCACCTAGCTACGACCTGGCTCCGATTATTTACTATCGATTTGCTCTTAAGCGACGCACTCGTAAAAGAAAACGCTGCTCTTTCGCAGACGGCAGACGGAAACGGCCACGGTTTATTTCCATCGGGTCGACCAACTCAAAAGGCACACTCGCAACGGTCCAGCTGTAAATACGTGTCGGTTGTTACTGCTGAAAACTGACTACAATCGCGTTTAGACTGTGGACGGCGGAGATTTGCGAACTCCACGAGATTTACGCTATTCTAGGGTATTTCGAAAAATCGTGAAGCAATTTCTGCGCACCGGAACCCGCGTAGTTCTACTCTAATTTGCACAGCGAATGGCACGCGTCATAATTTAACCTTAATCATCCGTTCAGAGGCACAGTCGACCCGCGCATTCAAAATTCTTCGTCAATCTCTCGAACAACAGCACAATATGCCCCACACTTCCGACGGGCACATCAATTCTTCAAAAACATTGTCCCCCCAGTGCTATTCAAAATTTTCCAGCACTTCCATCGATCACCCTAACAAGTCAAGCTCCATTCAACGTAATCCCGGCTGGGTCAACGTCGCTCCTCTCGCGATGGCACCCTCTGTGCCTAACAAGCGTTTAGAATCGGGATACAAAAAATACCAGACCGCCTGTCGTCTCACAATGAACCCAGGCGCGAATCGAACAAAGACCACTTCGAGCGCTCCTCGAATTGGTTCCAAGACGCCAAAACTCCGTCGATCTTTGATTAATCTCTGACGATACCTGTTTCTTTGGACACGAATCTCTGTCAATATCAGAAGAGAGACGCGAATCCATCTAAACCAACGTTTAACCAGACGCTCGAGCGACAGCGCGACACACGTAAAGGAGCGCTTAATTCGTTAACGGATCCTCGTGGCATTGGCCGGATTCAATTAAACGAAATGGGGCTAGACAAACCCTGGCAGCGATTATGCTTGTCCCCGTTCGTCCGTTGGTAAACGATCCCTTCCCTTTCGGGCAGGATCGCCGGCAGTCCGATGCTCGAAAGTTTTAATGCCCGAATCAGTGAGCGCAAGTTTAATAGTCGGTCGAAGCTGCTCACCCGGCCCGTTGCGCTTTATAGCGTAACCAAGGCCCTTTGAGATCGTTCCACCTGTTTATGCGCGTTCATAGAGCCCCCCCGTAAATGATTTATCGGGTAGAAACAAAGAGCAGCAACGGCGCGCGCCCTCGAACCCCCTGTCACTTTCTTATCAGGCTCGACGTCGAGTCAAAAAAGATTTTCGCTTCTTTTACAATTTCTTTATCTATCGTGTAACTTCGTTTCTCGAATTTCGATTCAATTTCAATTCGAAGAGAACGGAAGAATTGGTTCGGATACTCTAGAAAATGGTAGAAATACAGCGGAAAACGTTGATTACGAAAACGAAAGGCTCGTGGCGGTCCTCGCCACTAGGGAGACAGCACTCCATGTCCTACACCGTTTCTATATAATAGAAATTCCATCCCAGCGTCTAAGGCAGGGTCTGCTAGGTAGCTAGAGCTAATGGGTCCACTAGCAGGCCCAGAACGAAACGTTCTTCCCTCTCTTTTTCCCTCCTACCCTCTCTCACGTTCCCTTTACAGCGCAACAATTGAAGCAGGCGTTCAGCCCACCAACTCGCTTCAGACTTTTATATTTCAATCTTTAATACTTTCCCGAGGGGAATCGAATAAACGACCGGTGTTTTTACTCGCGTTTGGTAATCCTCCGGATTAATACGCATCGCGAGGGGCGGAAAACATCCGAGGCGAATCCCTTCGGCGACGTAGCAAGCCCAGAGCTATGGCGCCCGCCAAGGGTGCCCGTTGTTAATCGCGAGGAACGCTATTAACCGTGTCGTCTAGCGACAAAGCCGCGTGGCGATCGATAAAAGTGCATCCCACGGCGGGGCGGCGATAACAATTCAATTTATTCGACTCGGTACGCGGACTGATACGATTGTAATTCGTTTATTTATCGTTTGCCCGGTTACCGCGGAATAATTCCGCGCGAAATAAACGGAGTTCGAAGGCAATAAAAAATTGAAACGCCCGCGATGCTTCCGCACGCGGGTACTGTTTATTTTCAACCTATTTCCCTACTGCCGCGCGAAGCGAACTTGAAAATTGTGGCAACAATTTCGCTCGGGGTGCGCGAGTCTCCCCTCTGCCCTCTCGTTCCTGGTGAGCGGAGTCGTAATTAAATTTCCGCTCTTTCTTTTTTCACCCCGACGCTGCGAGCTTTTTCGTACGGAAATTTTTTCGCCCCGTTCGACGCGAAGTTATTCTAAGTGCAGCTTCCTTGGAAAGAAAGCGTCGCACCATCGGCCAAACGAAACCAGGAGGAACACGCGGAAAGTTTGCACGCTGCGAGAGCGCGGTGTTTAGAAAGCGTTCTCATTCGTGTCCCCGATATCTGGCAGAACGGCACGTACGCGTTCCGCGGTGAAATTGGCTGATCTCCGCTTTGTATCGCTAATTGGAAACGGTGCTTTGACATACATTCAAACAACGTGTCGCTTTAATAGAGATTGCTAATAATCACGTTGCATTATTGATACACCCAGCCATGGTTGTAATAAGCCGGCGCTTATTACAAAGCGTGTGCAAAATCGATAACTTAATAATACGATGCCTCGGTGCGGCGCTTCCGGGCGATCTTAAGCTACCAGGAACCCACCCCGGCGCACGCCTCAATCAAACAGCTGTCGTTTAACCAACCCCCCCGTATCGTTTGACTTTCATGGTTGCTCGTGAAATTCCCATCGGTACACAGAGGTTAACGTGATATCGGACGATCAATCGAGGCACTACGTTTGCCATCTTAAAAAAGCACAGCGAGCCGTTCGAACGGTTCCATTTCTGTTTAATTTTGTTCATACGTGCATTCGTACGCATGCTTTCGAATGCGTTGAAAGTTTTTACTTTAAAAAATGGTAACTGGACAGAGTTCCGTAGTTTGTCGACGCATTTGTCTAGCCGTGAGCAACCGCGAACGATCCGAAAACGCAGGAAACGCTGGAAAACGCTGGGAAACGCGGAAATCCTCCCGCTGGCTAGCAGAAGGGCGCGACGAGCAACGCACCGCGGAACGAACGAGCCTCAAAGGAAGCTGCTATCAGTTTCCGGTGGCGAACTAGCTGGCACGGCTCGCGCCACGGCATATTGGATCGGTAACAAACAATTTTCGCCAACATTGCTCCGACGTGCGCCCTTCCATGCGTTTAAATGCCCGCGCAACCGGTTACGCTGCTGCGTTATCCGCGTACCGCAGAGTAGGCGCGTGCACACACGAAGAGGGACACGCGATCGCATGCGAGCCATCGCGAACCGTCGCGAGCCTCGTAATGGAATACGACAGGTATACAGGGTGGTTCGCGCGAGTGGAACGAGTCGCGTAATCTTTCTTCTCGGCTTGCGATCGAAATAGAATATTCCGCGAGAAACGAACGATTTAAGGAGAATTCCACTTTCGAGTCACGGGTGGAACAGCAGCGAACCGATTCAACGATTCGCTTTATTACCCCGTTGATCGAGCGGGAAAGTGACGCTGCAGCTTGCGAGGCTCACCCGGCGAGTCGACGCTCCTTCTTCCGATACATCGACTCGAGCCTGGATCCTGGTGGCCGTCGTCGTCGAATAGCTATCGATCAAAAAGGCTGCGACGTCGGGTTCGTTGCACGCTCGCCTGGCTCCTCCAGAACGTTTCCCGCGGCCTGATAAATATTTCTTGCCGGCACGTTAGCCGCGAGCGAAACCAGAGATGATTGATGGGAATTGCAACGACACTCGGATACGTGTGCGAGCCTCGGCCAGGTCAATTAACGCCACTCGAGATTCGTATCGCGAGACAGGGCACGATCGAGGCCGTTGTTTCCCGAAAATCGCGCGGCAACCTGCAATTTTCGCCGACTCTCGACGTTCCAGTTTCTTTGGCGGAGTTCCGGCGTTTGTTCCGCGAGCGAGCGTCCCCCTCGCGCTTTGAGCGTCGTCCGTCGAGACTGCGAACGAAACGGGCGACGATTACCGAGGCGCGTAATGAATTACGCCGTGACGTCTTTGAAGGAAATGAGTTTCATGCTGTTGCGAAAGAGAGAGGAATCTGATGCGTGGTAGCTTTGGGACAGACGACTTGGTGCGGTTATTTTACTCGTGCGCGGCGTTTCATGCTCCAGAGCTTGTCAGAGAAATATAAAAGGGGTTGAAGGAAAGAAGAAAAACGTTAGAAAAGTCCTAAACAGAGCTTAAACCAGTGACGTCAACGATTCGAGCGTCCCTGCCGAGGAGGAGCGTCGAAATCTGATCGAACAACGATCCCATCGACAACGACGAAAGGTCCCACAAAGCTTGCACCTCGTTGCAGTTCGATACGCTAACCACGAACGAAACGAACTGTGACTAATGAGAACCGCGATGATGCGGATCGCGGCGCATTTGCGGCGGTCGAACTCGATTAGCCAGCGACACCTCCGATCCGTATCTTCGACACGGAAGCCCTCGCGGGGCGCGAACCGCGGTCGGTTCCGTTTCGATCTCGAAGGGTCGCGGCCACTCCGGGGAGAACCCGGTCACGAGCCGCCAGCTCATGGAAAAACGATTAGAGCCCTTGGCGTGAGCTTTATCGCGACGCGCGCGATTTACCGCCAACCCTGGCTCGAACGACCAAGGGGTGGCTCTTGGAAACTGGCGGACTTGCTCTCGACGAACGTTCGAATCAATTTACAGCGTCTTTCGTGGCGAACGTTTTCAATTTTGACGTTTTCTCGAGACAATCGTCGATCGTTCGTAGACGCGACCGATAACCAATCGAAACTTTGATATCTCGGACGCGAAGTCAGATCGAAAACTGTTCGCAGGAATAGATTTTATGAAAAGTTTGCTAAAAAGCAACCGCGAGTCCCATGCAGTGCGAGTCTAACAAGCAAAAAAGACCGCAACGTGGCCTTGGAGATACCCGAAGAAATTCAGACCGCAGTCCTCGTGATTCGACAAAGCGACCGAGATTCGACCCGGGGCAAGGAAGAGTGCAGCGGGTTCACTTTGCATGGACACACGGCCCGTTCTCGGGGCTGGTTAAGCCGAGGAACTCGAGTTGCTCGAGGAAACGCAACGGGATCGCTGAGAGGAGAGGAATTTGGGAAATGCGAAGGGTCGACGCGAGCACCGTGGAGAGCGTGGCGAACGGGACCTTATTCATGCGCCGAGAGTCCTCGTGCAGCACTGCATCGGTGGAAAAATCGTGGCCGCGTATCGTTTTCGCCATGATTCACCGACTCCGCGTCTGTTTTTTCTTTTTTTCTCTTCTCTATTCTCTTTTCTAAAACCGGAACGAAACGGAAATACGGGAAACACGCGGGCATTTTTCCATATACGATTCAAACGAGAATTGAAGACCCCGGGGGATGTAATACTCGTGGGAGCAGAGGAAGGTGTTCGAGCGGAGTAGGTTCGCGGATTCATTTTGATGAAGATATAAAATGGTCGCGCGCGATGTTTGATAAAAATACGCGGTACACGGATCCCTGCGAATGTCCCGTAAAATTGAACGAACAGAGATTAGCTACGATTTTAAACGAAGGACGGCTATAAATGACGCTAGACGGTCGACGTCGACCGTGAAATTTGAACGGGAAGCGCACGACCTGACGCGCGTCCGTCGGAAAGTTCGAGGGTGACGATAAAGTTCGAAAATAAATGTATTCTCTGTGTACAGGTGGTCTCGCACGGGGAGACGAGACCGGGTCGAGTAATAATGGAGGGCGATGGGAAAATTGAGCGAAGGGTTTTACGGGCGCGCTTAACAACGAGCTACACGCGAGAGATTACAGCTTGTTAATAGTGCAAATGACTGAAGCGCGGGAGGACTGTTACGTAGACAAGTTCCATGAATAATTATAAGTTAACCCGATATCGCGTATCCAGCGCGTCGTTTCCCCGTGAAAACCGCAATGCTATTCCGGTTAACGCGTTAAAAGAATCGCTCGTAATTCATCGGCTTATCGCGACGCTTTTTCAATTTCATTTGTCGTAAAGGGGAAATTACGCCCGCGGTAACTTCCTCTCCATTAAGTTTATGAATCCGCGGCAGACCCGCGGTAGATTGATTCGGGGGGAAGTTCGGACGTCTCGTAAAGGTACGGAAGGGGAAATATCTTAACAAGTTCAATATCATCGTTTCGTCCGGGTACACACCAGTCAATCGACAGATTGATTCTCATCGAGTTCTCCGCCGTTTATCGGTATTACTTGCCCGTAAACTTTTTCCGGAACCGCTCAAGAATTTTAACTCCAACCACGGTTCGGATCTCTCCTCCGCGAGTATCGTACCAAGATTTTCCAATTTCCGCCCCGCCAGGGAACACGCTTCGGTCCAAGTTACTCGAACTAGCGGCGTATCATCGCTGGCTTAAATGCCATCGTCGCTTAAACGCGTAATTTTCTTCCCATAATTGACCCTAATTCCAACCTCGATCCCGGCTTCTACATCCGGAACTCTCTAAACCCTTCCACCCTCCCGGTTATAACCGCCCTGCGCGATCTTCCACGACTTTTCATACGCCCTCTCTGTAAGTTCTTCGCACTTTCAGAAGACTCCACCGAGCGATGTAACCCGCTCGAAACCTAAACGAGCAAAGCCGGCTACATAGGCAAACGTATCAGAAAGTAACGAGTAGCGTGCATTACGAAGATGAAATATCTCTGGCGTACGCTGCACACGAGCGACGATTACTTGCGACGAGCTCCTGCGAGACGTATGGCGCGTTCACGCAGACCTGCTATTCCCACACAGATCCGTAAATTGCAATACGTGTAAAGAGGCGAAGAAGAGAGACGATCGCTTAAAAAGGCGAAGTAAGAAAAATGCATACAAAATATTAGCTTTCTATCAAGTTCTTAATTAAAAATTGCCTCGTGGTAGCACCGTGTTAGCGGTACTATTCTCGTATATTCTCGCCACACACCACATCACGACAAGCAGCGCAACCTAAGCAATATGCAACCCGCTCCATCGCATGCGATGAACCCTATTCAGACACTTGGCGTGCGCACGCCGCCCCGATTCCCAGTACAACAGGGCTTTTCGTAGAATCCAATTTTCCAAGATTCCCACCACCTTAACGGCCGTACCCTCTATCTCTCTCCGCCTCTCCCTTTCTCCCGCTATTATCTCCTAAACGTGCTCTCGTCCCATAACAGCCCCCTCTGGCCGAGTTGGGACACGTCGCTTAGCGAGCGCACGCGTTTCGTGGCCGTAAATTCTCAACATAAACTGAAAGTGGACGTCCGGAAGCGCGCTACGAAATATCGCGGATATCCCTCATCGCCTTTCCCTCGCAGACTCGTCTCCGGCTCTCGGAAGTTCGAAAGCGTCGTCGCCACGGTTTCTTTCCGCCCTGTTTCGGACGCGACGCCTTCGAGATATCGGTTATGGCCGCTGAATACTGCAACGTCGCGGTGGGAATTCGCGAGTTTCGCGTAACCACCGGGTTTCGATTTCGACGGGTTCGAACGGAAACACTGGCCACCGGAAAAGTTGAAACGCTCGCTCCTCGAAGGGCGCAGTTAGGGGAGCGATTTTCAGTGGTCCTCGCGAAGTTTCAGCGGCGATATTGCGCCGTTTCTTTCGAGAACTCGCGCGGATTGGAAGTCGTTAATTGTATTGCGCGGGATATCTGTTGAATACGATGTTGTGTATTACGATGGAAGGTGTTGGAAGGGTGTCTGGATGGTTGACGCAAGATGGTAGCCGCAGCTCGTTCGAAATTAGATCGACAGAGAGTTCAATCGGAAATTGATATCGAGAGTAACGCAGCACGGTGTCGAAATTATTTTCTAATTTTTCCCTCGATCTCTCGCGGAAAGAGGGCACGATTTTCCAACCACTTGCCAGTTCGGATACACAACATAGTCTGGTTTCACGGTCGAAGATTCGATGCATGTGCGCTCGCAGTATCCGGCCCGACAGGAAGTTAAAAGTTAGCGAACGTCCCGTTAAAAGATTCATCGGATCCCCGGCTTCCCTCGCTCTGTTTGCTTCCTTCGGTTCTCTATTTTCCAACCCCAACCCCAGAGACGCGCCCAGCGTCGATCGTGAGTTATTCGAGTTATTCGCGAAATTCGCGTGGAAAGTTTCATCCCTCGGTCTGAGTTACATCGTTGTTTAACCTGTTCAAACATTCGTTGCGGAGCCATCAAATAATACTTCGATATGAACAGCGTTTATGTATATTACGCGTTTCCAATCAGATTACTGTAACGTGAAATTTTCGTCGCTTCAGTAATTATTTTGCTGATGCGGTTGCAAGGATTAAAATAGCCTTCGCCAAAGTTAACGAAAAACAGGCGAACTGGAGCCGTGTCGCGGAAGACTGTAGTAATATATTCATCGAGTTCGAAACAACATTTAAGACAAGCTCAAGACTGAAGATTCGCAGTGAATCTTTAACGAATCTTAATCTCCGATTATCGAAAGCCAGGCTTTCGCGCGTACGGATTCTCCAATGCCGATGCTGATGCAAAGCGTTTGTTCGAAACGCGTGTCTCGCGTTCGAAACGCGTATTTATGACTGCGTTGTGACAAGTGGATCTATATCGAACCAATAACCGATCAAACGCCTGTACCTTTCGTTAACCAACTTTCCGGCTTCGCGCAATAGGTGAGAGCGCTTGTAACCGCGCGTTTGCACGTGTGCCTACCAAAGGAAAGTTTTGAAGAGCGAACGGTGCGTGACGAGCGAGGGCTTAGCCCTGGGAAGTTTCCCGCGAGCCCAGCTTTTCTAATTATCTCTCCCTTTGGCAACGTTCTCGAAATGCCCCGTCCGCGCTTTAATTCCGTCACCGATTCGAATTTTTACTTTGAACGCGACGGCGAAAGAAACGCGCGCACGTTTCAATTCCCAGCGTTAATGCCGCCGAGTAATCTGCGGTGTGCTTTCTAATTCCATAATCAATACGCGATAAAGCGTGGCCGCTCGCGCATAGACGCAAGAGTGATTACGCACACTCGGCCAGGTAACGCTCGCAAAGCTGCATCCGTAAACCTCGGATTATACGAAAACGCGTGGCTGTCCCTGCTCGCGTAAAACTCGCAAAGATAAAACGATTAATAGGAAGAGGAAGGATTGGAAAACAGTGGTAGGACAGAAAAATTTTCGTTCACCCTCTTCGTAGTTTTTCTTCCGAGGAAATATCCAAATTACACGCTGGATGAAAGGGAAGTTAAACGTCCCTAATGGAAAAGGGCAGATATCGAACGGCAACGTCGAATTGAATTTCCTTTGGCTTATGGAATTTTCCAAGTAACGCACAAAGGGGAAGAATACACACTACGTATTTGATTTCTTCCTCGATTCGAGGTTCGTGCTTCTTTGAAACGATATCAGACGTAACGCAGAGGGAACGAAGTTTCGAGCACGCACGTTTCTTTACGTAACGACGCGAATATCAAAGAAAGATTGCATTCTCCTAATGCCATGTAGGATAATTAAAGAAATCAAGGAAATCCCCTTGCTCGTCTTAAATAAGACGTTTTCACTTGGTCCGTATTAAAAAATAACTAAAAAAATTATTAAAAGCTACATGGATGGAATTCGAGCGAGCGAAAGCTCATCGGATAAAAGATTTTAGCCAAGGAAGGCAGTATAATACCGTTTCATTAATGATAAGCGGCAGAAGCATCGTCGGACGATGAAGATTTCGGCAACTTTATTAGGGATTAACGATCCCAAGGGAAAGAC
The DNA here is from genome assembly GCA_963969225.1 of Xylocopa violacea. NCBI lineage: Eukaryota > Metazoa > Arthropoda > Insecta > Hymenoptera > Apidae > Xylocopa > Xylocopa violacea. The sequence goes on along the minus strand of CAXAJV010000005.1, from coordinate 31,660,573 downwards.
GTCGGCCAGTAGACGAGTTCCTCGTTGCGATCGAATTTTACTCCCAGCTTTCGACCAGCCAATTTCACGATATTATCGCAGATTGTTCTCGATACGCGGGTGGATGGACACAGTGGACACAGTCGTTAAACCACCGTAGGCCTATTCCACTGGTCACGCGAGCGTTAACTTTACGGATTATGGCTCGGGGACAACGAGACCGCGCCATTTCCGACTTCGCGCATGCATCAGCGACTCGAATGGCCGATCGTATCGATTTTTACGATCGTCTGCTCGCTGCGCGTTCCACGACGCTCGAGGAAATCGCCTCGTTCTTCGACGAAAGGCAGCGGACTTTGCACGATTCCCGCGCTATCAAAAATTCTCGCCCTCAAAGGGAAAACCATTTTGTTCGATGAGAACGATTTCTCCTCCCGTGGCGACAGGATTTCGGTTTGGAATTGCAACGTGGATGGTTTACAGAAATATGTTTATAGTATAGGGAATTTTTCTTTTATTATTATTGTTTAGCGGTGAAGAAATTGTTAATTACTATCGATAAATTCTACGTACGCGAATTCCGCGACGTGTTTCAATGGATTCAATGCAATAAAAGACGTTTCCACGTGTGTATCGTGACACACTGACATCTGTTCTAACATGTCTCGCGCGTTATGTAGCAGATGATAGACACGATCAGAGTTGACGTCGGCCTGCTCCAATGATAGCGCTAGATGGGATTACATCCCGTTTGACATCCGTCACTAGACGCTTGCGCTAGTAAGACGGGATCACAGGTCCCAATGGCACAGAGTCGGGACAAGCGCGCTAATAGACATCCTTCTAAAACTACGTTTCAGCGTTCAAATATCAAATTTATAATATAAACGATTGGTGTCTTAGCCGACAAACTTAGGGGCCTGAGTGCGGACCACTCTGACCTGGATCAAGCACGCTCTCGATCCAAGGGGTCCCAGTTTGATGAAATTTGACGGAAAAGAGGCATTTTTCTTCAATTTACTAGTCAGTCGCCAACAATTCCCTACTATTTCAAGTGTTTCATTTGAAATTCACTCGAAATTTACTTGAAAATGTTGTCGGTTGCATGACAATTCCTCCACTGTTACTTGCAAACTCTAAAACAACTCTAAAACTTTGTTGCAATTTATATTTGCTTCTTCTTCTTATTTTTTCTTATTTAACGAGTCACGCTCGACAAAGGACCACAAGGGGTTAAAGGCGAAATCAACTATTTCTTAGGAGTGTCAGTCGTTTCCGTTAGCCCTGCGATAAATAATTCCCTCGGGACGTTTCGCGAAAGGAAAGCATCTGAGGGGTGGAAAAGCCAGGACGGGCCGTCACCGGCGAGTCACGAGTCGCATCGAGTTAGCTCGGGTCTCGACCGCCCTCTTATCGACGAGCAATGGCGGCGGTTCATCCGGTCATAGTTCGCCGGCAGTAAATCGCGGGCCCGAAACTTTTGACAACCGGGCGAGTATCGTGGCGCGCAGTTTATTTCCAACACGCTCCCCGGAGGACGGACGTTAACTCGTTACACGGTTTTGCTCTAAAACGAACAACAACGGCGCCAGTGGCGCGGAACGCTGCGCATGACAACGCCCGTCTGCCGTTCTTGCGGCGGCCGCGGACCGCGACGCGTGTGCGCGCCCCTCTCGCGATTACTTGCGCCCGTCGACGAGTATACTCGTCCAGAACGGACCCCCGGTCCTTTGTCGAGAGGCGTGCGCAAAAACCGACGGACACGGACGCGCTGCTCGCGGACTTTCGTTTCGCCTCCTGCGGCGCGACGCTTTGATAAGCCGTGGTGATGAAAGAGGAGAGAGAAAGAGAGAGAGAGAGAGAGAGAGAGAGAGAGAGAGAGAGAGGTTCTTTCCGTAGAGATGTAGCGTTTAGCGTTGTCGTTTTTAACCTATTAACGCCTGCTGCGGTATTTCCCGAATATCCGCTTCTTGCGAGTGTCGCGTTCATGTCACATTTGCGGTCTATTGTGTAGAGCATCGAATGTAGCGAAAAGCACGTTCATTTGTAATGTACCTCGTGCGAGAAAGATAACGGGTCGTGGCTGCGATTCTGATGCTTTCTCGCCACGTATAAATTCAGAGTAATTGTTTTCACGTTTTACGAAATTTGTGAACTATCGTAACGCAGTCCCAGGGACGGAAAATTGATAAATAGCGTAACAACTAGCCGCTGGCGCCGTCTCGGCGTGGTTACGGTTTTTATCGAGTAACGCGCTCCATTAGTGTACCGTCCCGTTATCGAGGGTCGATTTGCCGAAATTATTGGCCGCAATGCCAAAAATTAGCCGAGTCCGTAGTTAAAGGCTCCCAGTTCCGTCCAGACTATTGATTTTCGACCATTCCGCCGCAATGTTGCAGCGCCCCGAGGATTTGTTACTGAATTCGCCCCGCAAAACCACGATTTACGCGTTTATAGTGCTTGGACGAGTCGAACCAGGATTTCAAAGCTTATCTCCCGAACTTGGATTTATACGCCCGTTATTTACAGGAGAAAAGATCGTCGCCATTAGCGATAACGGACGTAAATTTAAAAAGAAACATGGGGAATACATGTTTCTCGCATGATCAATCCGAACGTTGAAATGAAACTTACCTAGCGATCCTCTCTAGGTTCACTCGTTTTTTCAACATTTACGCCTTTGCGATACCGCGAGATTATAAATTAGGAAGCTCGAACGTGAAATATTAGCGTGGCGGAAATGTTCACGTGCTTTAAAACGCGAACGTTGCCCGCAGCGACGCGACCTGTGAGATTTCCTCTCGAAAAGGGAATTTCTTGCCAGGAACGAAGGAAGCTAACGAGTTTCTGCGCCCGCTTAATTAAGAAACAACCATCTGGTCATATTTCTTTGAATGAAACGAAGTTGCTTGCAAGAATGTAAAAACCAATGACCACCGCGTAAGAACGTGAAAAGGAACTCGTAGACGGATTAGGTTACCAGTCGTTACTTTAAACATTTTACATCCTGCCATCAGCGATACGATTTTCACCGTCGTATTTGGTAGCTGGTCGATCGATTTTGTAGTTTAAAACTTGACACGCGATACACGTGTCACCGTAGTTGTGTCAGAGCATTTAATTAATAATAGTAATATATTAAGGGAGGAAAAAATGAGGGAAGGTAGAACGCGTAACCGTAGAGGCGCGCGATGCCATCAACTTCCGCGCGCTCCTCTGCGCGACGTATTCGAGGGACGCAATCACTTCACCGGGGTACTCGACAGCCATAACATCCGTCTTCTGCAATTTTGAGCGATGCCCCTATTTACGTCGCCGTACGATGTTTCCTGTCTGCATGATACGCTTTATGCGTCCCGTTTATGGTGTCACGTTTGACTGAAGAAAGATTACCTCGGATTCCGGGGTGCGCAGAAGCAGAGGCGCTATACGACTTGTTTTTACCGTGTTTTCGGATAAAATACGACGTCCCATTTTCCCTTGCTTATTAAGAGACGCGGAATATGCCGGGCGTTTGAGAAAAATGGAAGCTGGTCGTCCGGATGCGCGATAAAAGCGAAGATGAGAGGAACGGCTCGATAAATCGTGTTACCAGAGGATTGATTGTATTTCCAGTGGCTCGGTCTGATCGAAACCGCGATTACTCGCGAACGATCGAAAAAACAAAGAGGCATTTTCTGGCATGCAAATGGTGGCGAAGGATTGAACCGACGGAGAGGCGAACGAAGAGGAGGTTCGAAACGTTTTCGAGCTGCTTCGCGACTAATGAATATTCAGGGGTGCCGATTCGGAAGATTAACTATGCGGCGGATGGTATATACGTGGAATAACGACGATCGAATACGACGAGGAAGATTAGAGCAAAAGGAACAAAGGAGAAGACGACGAAAAAAAAAAAAAAGAAAAAAAAATGAAAATGGAGAATTTATGAGAGGTGGAAACCGCGGGCAGAGATCGACGCGAGTTACGGTTCGCAACCGCCGCCCCTCGTTTCAGCGGGACGCGGGATGAAAACCAGCCGCGGAAACAAAAACCGAGCGGATGAGTCGAAAGTGGGGCAGCTTTTTTTCGCGCCCAGCCACCCTAAAAGGCAACTTTAACACCTCTCGCTGGTTTTCCAAGGCGGGATTGCCCCGGGGCTTCCATTAGCCAGGGCCGCGTTATTCGACGGATTCTCGAACACCTTCGATCCCGTCCGCCATTTGCATACCGCACGTTTCAGCTTTTTCTTCTCGCTTGGCCGCGTCGAAGCGGACATGCACGGCTGTTCCATTTCGACGATGCTCCGATACCGCTCGGAAATGCCCCACGCGGGGCGCTTCGGCGGTGGCTTAACCGCGGCTGGACAACGGAAACGCGTTTCGAATATACCTGCGTCCAGTTATTTCGATTTGTTTCGAGCTGCTTTCAAAGGTCAGCGCGCAGATTCGCGATCTCGACGTTACCTCCGAGTGTCCGTAAACGTGCATTCACCTTCTACGCCTCGTAACAATTTTACATGTTCGGAGCGGAGAACAAAAAATGGCGATCCAAGGACATTATGCTCGGTTGACGCGAAAGTTACGAACGAGAAAGTTCAAACGAGATTATCTTTTCTCGTGTTATTTTCGAACAGAACGCGGGCCATTTTACGAAGCGAGATCGTAACTTCGAGGTTGACTTCAGCGGGTATAAATAACGGAAAAGATTTCATGGAAACATTTGCGTTATCTGACCTCGTTTCTTAGCTACAACTGTTTTTAACGTCTCAGTAACTGCTGCTTCGAACTGTACCGGTGTAACTGATTCCAAGTAGAAATATTTACGATCACCGCTCCGCTCTACGTCTACCATCTTTTCAACGGCGAGCGTTCGCATCGCGGTCTGTCAAAAAGGGAGCTTCGATTTAAAATGTGGAACACTTCTGTGCGGTGCAACCTTCCATCGAGAGAAACGATTACCACTGCCCGTTAAGGGTTTCCTCCGCTACGTTTAACCAAAACGCATTTCTCCTGACGTCGCTATCCGGATGATCACTGATCATAATACCGTTTAACCATAACAAGCCAATGAAACTTCCTGCGAAAGTTAGCCCGATCGCGCGGCTTTCCTGAAAGCACTTAATAGGGCGGCTTTGCATCCTCGCTGAAATTAGATCGTACAACGTAACAAGCGAATGGTTTCGGGGCTAAAAGGGAATAGCGAAGCAGATATTGGTGGTTTCGATCGACAAACTTCGAGGGGAGAGACGCGATCGCGCCTTTCCGACGAGTCGAGGCCCGTCCGGACGAGAATATCTCGCTGCTGGCAGGCGAGGAGAATACTTTCATCGCTTTACTCCGCGGCTGCCTCGAGTGAATCGATCTACCAGCTTTTATTCTCGCGTGACAAATCGAATGACTGCTCTTTCAAGGTGCTGACCCCGTGTATTACTAAAAAAAAAAAAGAAAAACACCGTACAAGGCAATTTAGGACGGAATCGCGTTAAATAATACGATCGATTTGTGCGCGGTATTAATTTGGAGACGAAATTCCCATTGCGAAATTGATTTTTAATAAATATTCGAAAATATTCCAATAAACGCGGAGTAATTCGATTACCGCGCGAAACAGCGACAAATGTCCCGGAAAATACGAATGAGTGGCGGTGTTGAAACAAACGAAGAGGGAAATTTATCTACTTTGCTCGAGCGCGACCCGGGGAATACGCGTGCAAACAAAATCCGCGCGAAAGAAACAGTCAATCTCTGTCGAGCTGCACGAATTATCTTCTGTTTAACCAGTCACAGAGTAAATTCTATCGATCAGCACCGGATTCACGCAAGCTGTTGTGTACATTGTCAATATATACGTTACTTCGTCCAAGGAAATCCATTCTACGCCCTCTGCAAATATTTCGTTACAAAATAATGGTAACACCGTTACACAATCCCCATTACCCGTCCACCGTTCCCTCTTCCGTTCGCGATAAAGGAAATTTTACCCCGCGCAACTCTTCCCATCGCCACATTCTCAAGACTAACAGGCGCGAGAACACCGTTATACAATTGTACCAAACGTAAGTGGAACCTGCAAATCACCGCGCATAGCCAGCCGGAAAATCGAGCCATCAAACGTCGATCGCGATAAAACACGAGTAAAACCGGGATCACGCGTACCAAGTATCCCCTTCTGGCTGTGAACGCGGCACCTCGGCAATCTGCCTCGTTCTCCCTTTCCTCGCCCCATTCTCTGGCCACCGGCGGCCTTTTCTTCGGACCCGTTACACGGTTCATAAAGATCAGCGGGGGTAGTTGACGGGTTTTAAAGAGGCGGAAGTAGAACGGAGGACTCGCGGGCGAGTAGACAAAGGCGGGTGGAACGGGTTCGACGGGGTGGCCACCGCCCCCACGATCCGTCCTTTTACTGACAAATCGCGAAGATATCTCGGCCACCGTTGGGAATAGAGGGGAAGGCTCTCGGAAGAATTACGGTGAACGAAACGATGTCGTAGACAGAGACAGGAGGTTCCGATATCTCTCGTAGCCCAGATAAGAATGTTCCTCTGGCCGTTTCAGGCGGCGCGCCGCGTCGCTCGAGGGGGGTGGGAATAAACGGGTCGACGGGTCCCGTGGTAACCACGGAGCAAGTGCTTCCAGGGTCTTAGAAGCCGGAGCGCGGGAGGCGTCGATGGGGATTGTTAGTTTCGGTGGCCATTTTCCAGGGAGATATTGTGGTTTCGCTATTTTCCGAGGATCTACCGTCGCCGTTCGTTCGAAGATAAAACGCGCTAACTGAAAGCGATATTAGCCATCGAGATCGAACTGAAGATTAGCGGGAGCGCTTGCATAACCCGGAACAGAAGAGCGGATACCATCGAGCGAACGGCGCAAAGGTATTTCAGCGAATGCACGCACGATGAAAGAAAAAAGTCGTCTACCCTGTGCGCTTAAGCAAACGGAAATGATCGCACGGTACAATCAGAGCGGAAAAATGCCAGGCTAAATTAGCAAATATTTCCTCTAAGCTTGCGAGCGTCCGTAAGAAAAGAAGAGAATCCAATAAAACCTTTACGTTCGTTGCTTCCCCCGGATACGATTGAAACTCGATTATCCCGGTGTATCCCGCGGGGACTCGCAGAATCCCTCGTTTAATCTTCCCGATCGAGAACGTGTAGATACTCCGAGGAACAATCCCTTTGCGATTCAAAACGACTCTTGTATGTTTATATCGTTCGTAAGAGGGAAGGGTTCGGGCAACACGCGAGGGATGTTGCAGCCCCTCGATCGTTCCTTTCGCGCAAAGGGATTATCGTGACGAGCGAATCGTGGCGTACGTAGCAAAATTGTAACGACAGCGATAACAACGATAATAAAACGAAAGACAACACTGACTCGTCGGAAAAGTTGCACGGAAACAACTCGGTGATAGCAGTGGAATACACGATGGAACGGCTCGTGTAAGTAGTCGGAGCGTTAAAGCGGTCAGACATATCCGTCGCGCCCTTGCCTTTCGATATTTTCCCACGCACGGTGAGAAAGCACGACTCTCCGTGCCATTTCGAGAATTACGATTCGTCCTGAGGTCTTGCCAAACGGAAGTGTCCGTGGCTCTCGAGAGCTCTGGCGAACAAGTTATTGCTCCTTACCCCTCCTAACGCGGACACTTGAAGGGGGGAACCGGTCCGTTACCGTCTCTCGACGGTATTCCCCACGAATTCCGCTGGCTGTAGAGTGGCACACGATGGTAGAAGAGGCGAGGAACGGGAATAGGTAGAGGAAAAAGAGGAAGGAGAAAAGGAAGAAGAAGAGTAATGCTTCGCAGCGCCGTGGATGGCTGGTCTCGCCTCGCACCGTCGGTCCACGGAGATTGAATTGTCTCGCCGGCAAGTGACTCGTCGTTTCGCGGCCCACGGTGACACCGCTGCGTCTACATCGCGAGAAGTCCCGGCAATAATGTCTGACGGTAAAGGATCGCCGGTTTATTTCGTCCAACCCGTTACATTCGCGTCGCCGCGAGCCACGAGTTGCTTGAATTGGTTCTAATGACTCGAGGAGGGTTTGCTGCCCTCGCGATGGCTCTGCTGCGACTAGGGTGACTTTGGGGAAATGGCCACGAGAAGCGTATTTGTTCTTTATGGCCGAAAAAGGCGTCAGAGTGGAGCGCAGAATGGCGAAACGCGAGATGTCTCTTGACTTTCCGTCTCAAACATTCTTCAAAAGGTCATCGATCGTCCAAACCATAGCCCTACCAACCTGAAGACAGATATCAGAAACAAAAGCCCATTACGCGACGCTAAACATCCATCAACGTCAATTCCGGCACTCGTAAAAAAGAAATTAATCAATCCACAGAAACCATATCGACCCCTCCATAAAAAAGAAGGAGGCGAGGGAAAAGAGAGGATCGCATCGTCGCCTCGACCATACGTTTCAATCCCCGCACATTCACCCGGTCGTCAACCCAGAGACACGTATATCCGGATATCGATAATGACGACAGCCTATCGCCATAATTCCGTCCCTCGACGGTGGCGCGATTTCCTCCCGAGGCACGCTCGCTCGTCGGCCAAGAGAGCTCGAACGCGCGCGAGCGAAGCCAGTCGTCATAAATGTCGGGACCCGGCGAGATACGATCTTCGTTACGTAAATATGCGAGCGAGGATCCCGGTCGATCCGCGGGCGGAATAACAAGAAAACGCACGCGGCACACGCGTCCGGAATATTGGAACGCGCGTCTAAACGCGGGGGCGGGCGCACGCGAGACCCTCAGACGCCGCCGCGGCGGTAGCGAAGCAATTTTTTGATAGGATCAGCGCTCGAACGTGGCTCCAGGCTTCTGTTTCTTCGGTTTGCCCGCGCGCACCACCAGACACGGGACGTCGCAAATGGACCGGCGGCCTCCCCTTTCACCGAGGGGTGGCTATCGGGAATTTTCCTGCAATGCAGGCTCGCGGCGGATGGCTCCGAACGGCTCTCCGCCTCTGGTCGTCTACGTTTCGAGGGCGAGCACGCACCCGTTCGTGTTCTCGCCCCGCGACGAAAGGCTAAAGTGGTTTTTATTGTTGAGTAATGGGCGGTTTCGTGTTTCCAGCGTAATGGTTATTGTTGCCGACTAATGATCGTTTTTACGTCGCGGCGTTTTATCTCCACGCGAGGGGCAGCGATCCATCGTGGAACTAGTTAACGCGTCCCGTTTTGGGGATGAAAGCTGGCGCGCATCGCGTAAACACTTCGCTCGTAATACCCATCGACCCCGATATCGTCCCAATGCTCGATCGAACGATTTCGAACGCGTTTCGACATCGATCCGCCGCGCGAGGTGCTTCGAGAACAGGGACTTGGCGCTTACGAATTCCACGCGACAAGCCGCGTATCAAGCGGACGAAACGATTTTTCTTGCCAGGGAACACCGTTACAGGTATTGTCGGCTGGCGGAAGTGCAACGGGCTTCGAAGATGAATCGAGAACACGCGAGCCCCGCGCCGCGCACGCCACGATCGCATTTCCCTTTCCGCGAACCGTGTTTGCGTTTCCCCGCGGAATCTCGTGCGCGAGCCGATTCACCCGCCTCGCCGATTTATTAAATAACCCGTCGCCGATCTTAACGACGCCTTCCACCGTTTCTTCGCTGTGCCGCGCCCTCAGCGGGCTGCCGCGAGTGCGTACGCGCGTATGCTAATATCGAGGGTGAAGAATACGCGCGATATTTCAAAAGACCGTTAAACGAGCGCGTTCCCTCGGCTTGCTCGGTCTTGTTTGTTCCTCGAACGATTCGTTTCGAGATACGAAGCACGCTGGTTGTCATTAGGAGGTACAATTTGCTGTCGGACTGTCTCGAGGGTTGTTAGAATGATAATCAGTGCGAAAGATCGTTGGTGAGAATATCGATCCCGCAGCTTTGTTCGTATTCATCGCGCGGAAACTCGCAGAACAATTTCGAAACACGCGAGAACGCGAATCGACGAAGTTATATCTGAATTAAGAAGAAATCGCGATCCTCGATAATTTTTTATTGTTTCGATCGTTCGTTGGGGAGCACCAAAAAAAAAAAAAAGAATACTCCAGATTCCAGACGCCTTTTTATGATCGAATAAAACGAAACCATCATCCGAGATCAAACCTCGATCAAACCACGATCAATATTCTCCACGGTCGTGGCCGTGAGGAAAAATGCTGGCTCGAACGCTATTATTCAAACGATCCCGGTCTTTTAGCAGGGTGTCCCGACTCGCATTTGACGTTCGACGGCGCAGTCTATCTTCCGCGGGGCAATCGCGTAGATCGTTCCGCGAAAAATGTTCCAACCAAGTGAATCGAATAAAATGATGCGATTTCTCGTGGAGAACGAACGACGATCCCTATCGATCGAATTTATATTCTATTTAGCGTCGTTGCATTCGGGTTCGCATCCTCCCCGCGATTTCGCCGAGAAAGAGCGACGTACGCGGGCTTCGACGATGCCCCCAGAGTACTTTCAGAAAACTAGCGCGACTCCAGAATATTCGAAACGAGAAACGAAGGAATCAGCGGACATTTAGAATTGCACTCGCGTGCTGCTCTCCACTTTTCGCGGCCGATTAGAGGTAAAAAACGAAACGATTCCGCTCGCGGATCGATGCGTTCCAATTTCCCGAAGATGTGCCTCGATCAATTTTTTTCCCTCCGTCGCCCAGCTGGACGTAGACGAATCTCGCGGTGGAACCAGGGGGGGATTGTTCGATCGGAGTGCGGTTGAACCGAGCCAGCCGGTTCAATTACACGCAACCCGAAATCTAGAATAGAAGTCTAATCGGCGGCAATCAGTGTTCGATCCGACGATTCGACCGGGTGATTAATAACAGGCAATTAGCGTTTCCATATCTAATTATTCACCGCGAACGTCCATTAGCACCGGGTCTAACCGGCTCCCGGCGGAACAAAGACGCGATCGAAGATAGGGAAGGCTCGACTGATAGCGGATGTCTCGCGCCCGACCCTCCGCGCCCTCGACTCTCCGCCATTACGCCAAGATCGATGGTCGGTTTTTCGGAAAATCCGCCGCCACTTTCTTCGCCCTCTTTCTTCGTCACGCGATCGCGTCGCTATAATACACGCCGATCATTAATTATTCTCGTCCGACAACGAGCGAGGGACGTCGCAGATTTCGAGTCCGCGAGTTTTACGGGTTCGATTGCGGCGTTACGCGCTACTTTTCGTTCGTTCGCAGCAGTCGCAACGAGCGTCAGATAACGAATTTCCGGAAAATTTGAAAAAACGCGACGCGATATTTCACCTGTTACGTACCCAAAGCGGAACATATGCACCGCATTTCTCACGAAGGGGTGCGCGGGTTCGATTCACCCTGTCCTCGTCCTTTTCGTTTGTCCTCGTTCTCGCGGAGATGAATTCGCTCGAGGTGAAATTTGAATTTCCCTCTCGAGAGACTCGCGATGTTTTTCGGAGTGGAGGTGGAAGCAGGTGGATTACCGCGAATGAGAATTAATTGAGGTTAAAGAGGGTCTTCTGGAGGGTGAATTAAGATGAATGTTGGACAAACGAGATTTCGAGTTATTTAGCGTGACAAAACTGGATAGTTTCACGCGTACAGTGGCCATGAAATATTGTAGCGCGACATTGTATTTGTCAATTAAGGGTTAAATTCGTTCTCGACGACTCACTGGCGAACCTTGATCGAAAAAGGAACGCGAACGTCGTCAGTTTTTAACGAAATCTCGTGAAAAACTGACGACGCTACCAAATTTGAAGGCTGATTACGCGATGGGCCGAGCGACTGTCGCGTTATCGTCGACGTAAACTTATCCGCGTCTCGTCGAGGGAAACGATCGCGCGGTGAATCGATAAACTTCGCTGGTGCTTTATAGGCGGTCGTATTTTGACTGGGAAAAAAATATTTTCGCTTGGTCGGGGCAACCGGAAACCCCTGCGAGGATCGTGTGACGCGCGGGAATTTATGGCGCCATAAAAAAATCTGCATCGACCCGCGCCGATCTCGATACGCCGATACAACTTATAAATCTGCGTCTACAGAAATTCGTTAATCCAGCGGCCGCCGTTTTTTATCCGTTTCGACCGCACGATCGCGCCCGATAATTCTTTCTCGTTTAGCGCCGCTGTCTCGTTGCCGGGAGTTAATTAAATCTTACGAGCGGATCGTCGAACGGTTGATCTGTTGGTCTATTAATACCGACGTTCTATTATTTTTCGTTTCGCGATGGCTCTCGTCGTTCGAGGAATGTTTGAGTTTTAGTCGTGCAGTTTGCGCGATGAAGAATCGCGGGATTCGCGAGATGAACAAGCGTTTCCAGACGAGATTAAAATACATATCCAAACATCAACGCTCAATAATTAAAACCCCGACCTGCGGACCTGAGCTCGACACCGCGAACACTTCGAAACCCGCGGACGATTCGTTCGTCAAAAAAGCGATCGAAACCTCTCCGCGAACGACTCGAATTCCGCACAAAGCGCAATCGAATTTAATTAAAACCGCCGATCGTCCTTAAATCGAGTCGAACCTGCCTCGCGCGCGAAAAATCGCCGAGAATAAATTCTCCGCCGCTAATTTAACCGGGCCAGGATCTTCGTTGCCCGGTTTCCTTTGGTCGCGAGAACCTTGCGTACGTTTCCACCATGGAGAACTTTCCCTTTAATTGGACGGACGTTTGGCGGAGATAAAAAACCGCGAACAAAGGAGGTCGATCAGGTTTTCTTCGCTGCTGCCAGAAACGGCCCAAGATGGGGTCGTGTAGCCGCGGCGGAAGTGGAGGAGGGGTGGAAAATACGGGGGATTCCACGGGGCGGTGGATGGAGGCGAGGAACGTTCGAAAGAAAGGCGAAAAGGACACGGAGTGGGAGGTGACATTGTAAGCCAGACATTTTCCACTCAATCTGTCAGGCAATCGCATCGAACTGGCGAACTTGGAGCTTTGTACTCGGTGGTCCACGCTTGCGGGCTGTTGGAAGCCAAATGGGGCTTCGGGGGGTTTATGACGGAGACGCTGGCGAACTCTTGCTACTTCTGAGGCAACGTCGAGAAATCGGGAACCGCGAGGAGTAATTGAATGTATTACCCGTCACGCTGATTCTTATGTAGGTGTACATCAAGTCGGTAGATAAAATTCATGGTCCGAATCCACGCAAGGTCCAACTATATAGCGTGAGAATTTTCTCTCTGCGAGCAGCTAACGCAGCGATGTGCCCTCCAGACACGAGTCTGGGAAGCAAAGTCATCGATCATCATTTTTTTCTGTTAACATCGAAGGTTCACACCCACAAAATCTGCGACGAGACATCGTCAAGATGATTCTCTTACGATCTTTCCAAATAATGGAGTTAACTACGCGCTTTCAAATTTTCGTTTCTACACGTCTCTAAAAATAATGCTATTATACGGTTCGACGATTCGGAATAGAATTCGCGCGGCCTTTTTCCAAATTTCCAAGCCCACCGTATTAACGCCAGCGACTTTTAAAAAGCTAAAAACAAAACAGTGTCCCAGAGAGAAATACGCGAACCGTGGAAAGGATCTCGCTCGGCCGGTTGGTCAGCGTGATCAATGGATCGAAATGATATGCACGCGGCGATGAAAAGAATAACGGGGCCACCATGGCGGTGGGTTCTCCTAGAGCGTCCGTGCCAAAACGGAACAATCGTCCCAGATCCATCGGCGTGAACAATGGAGGCGAGGATTTATCGAAGCCGCTGGATCCTCACCGGCTCCTGATGTCAAAACCTGCCGCGGATCGATTTACGCGCACTTTATGCGGTTGATGTACAACGAAGCCTGGCGTGTACACTCAATGGAGCGAGCTACGGTGATTCAATTCCAGAAGACGACACGCGGCACTGTCGCTGTAACCGCGCGTTAAGGACGTCGACGCGAATGAATTTATGACGCGCGAAACGGACCGCTGGGATATCTGTAAAATTGGGTTAACGACGCGTGGACGGCTGTAATTGACTTTTTAACAGACGGTGTTCCCGGCGTTCCTTGTTATTATAGCTCATCCACTGTTTTCGAACACGACGTCCCGGAAATAATTCAATTTTTACGATTAAACTGGACCAACTTCGCCGTGCGATCGTGGCAGTTGCGCTGAATTGAAATGATCGACAGTCGACGGAGTTACGACTCACTCCGTGTTTCTCTAACGAGTAATGATAAGTGCAAAATTGACAAAATTATTCAACGACAGTGTCTAAAGAGGCACTCGTGCGAATCGTGGCGAGGAGCGACGAGTACGAACGCACCCGGAGCATTTGTCGCGTCATGCAGAAACGGGTGAGCTTCGCCACGGGGACGGGAGCATTCGAGTAACGATAAGCAAATTCGCTCGTCTGTCATCTCCGTTTTTATCGCCCCGACAAACGGCGTTGGCGTAACGTACAACTGCGAGGTTGAAAAGTCCGCGAGCGAAAAAGGGTTGGCTGCCTTTAATTGCTTCGCCGTTGCGCGGCCGCGACCAACGCGCCATTATTTAACGCCCCGACGAATCCATCGTGCTCGTAATTTAAAGCGTCCGCGGGCAGAACGAGTCTGGAAGACCGTTAAGTAACACCGATTCCTGCAATAATGGCGAAGCGTCTAACGCGGCTAACGTTGAAAATCTCGCCGCGAAACTGCGCCTCAAGTATCAGGCCTCTTCCCTCGAAAGGTCTTCAACTACGTAACGGTCTCCGTTTCCAGCGATGGGCATCGATAAGTGGAGCACGTCGAAGTTGAACCAATCGATTCCGCTTTCTGTACATTTCTCGACATCGGCGTTCGAGCGTATGATTAATGCTTAACTTTGTAGGAGCTGGAAGATTAACTTCGATCGAGTTGATTAGTTTGGCTCGAACGCGGAGAGACGTATCTAATAGTTAGTTATACAAGGATGGATCTGAGTTTTCCACTGCGAGTCGTCGGTCATCTAGACTCTTGCTTCGTTCAGAATTTAGCAGAGTATTGGTATGGGTCGCTGACTTATGAGGTCGCTGTTATTGCCTATACGCGACTCGTGATCACTCGTATCTTCTTTTTAATTAATATTACTAAAAATTTAAATTTAGTAGCTGCAGATCGGTATTAATTCGAATATGACGACGATACGTTTCTCCTAAATGTTAACACATTAACGACCAGTCGCAGAGATTTCCGCGATACCACGTACAATGGCGGCCAGTGATTTTAGTCCTACTAACCTGCTGACACAGACGTGTACTGTAGCCGTCCAATTGGAAACGGCTCTACCTACTAACAATACAATTTCTCATTGGCTAACCGTATCACGCGTTCGTGTAGTGTACGCTTCTACAAACACTATGATTTCTGAGGGCTTTCAACACTGTCAGGACATCCAATCCGTAGCTTCAAACTTGAATAGTCGCGCGTTCTCGATGCAAATTTTTGTCGAGAAGCTCGATTAAAAAGACTTTCATCGATTAAAAAGAAAGCAAAGTGTAACTTCTTCCTCGTGATTTACCATCGCCAAGTCTAACGACATCGATGCAACATCCACACCGAACGAAGAAACGAAAATCTGAGCGACGACAGGACCGCTGGCGTATAATTGGCATAGACCGAGTGTCTCTCTTCAATTTATCGCGCCGTCTAGCCGACTAATCGGCACGTTTAATCAAAGTGACTTTTCAGGCACGTAGTCACGTAGATAAACAAACCCTTATTTCCTTAGTAATTCGATAAGACTGAGAAGAGGCGGACGATAACGACAGTCGCGGACACTCGAGACCCTCGCGCAGGATTCCTCTTGCTTTCCATTCGCAAACCACCGACACCCGAATCAATTTAATGGTCGCATTTTTCAGATATTTCAGATTAACGTCCCCTCGGCAATCGCGCGAGCAATTTTCCAACAAAAGATTCGACGAACCGTCGAACGGTCCCCTCAAAAAAGAAAAAAAAAAAGAAAAAAGCTTCCCTCGAAACAAACAAATCCGCGCGTTTTTGATCGACGCGCGTGACCTGAAAAAAAGCTCGGACTATTTATTACGCCCCGTCGAAAGCTACACGGACTGTCTATAAACGTCCGTCAGGCGCGACGAAGATTTACACGGATTCGTTGGTCGCTCTCGATCCGGAGGAATCGCGCGTTTCACGGGTCGTCGAGCGCGCCGCGAGTAATTCGGCGAACTCGCCCGCGTCGGGGGTTGAATCGTCGCCGCGAACTTTCGACGTTTTGAAATTGCTCGTCACGGTGACAACTTCCTACTTGTCGAACGAGTCGCCGCTTATTGTCCAACTCCGCTGTGCGCGCGTTATATTCGCCAGCGGAACGATTGGACGCGGCCGCGCGAAAAACTCGACGCCTGTTTCCGCGACGCCGCTGCGCTCGTTGTTCGAGGAC
Source organism: Xylocopa violacea (assembly GCA_963969225.1). Classification (NCBI taxonomy): domain Eukaryota; kingdom Metazoa; phylum Arthropoda; class Insecta; order Hymenoptera; family Apidae; genus Xylocopa; species Xylocopa violacea. Next base: position 31,644,288 of record CAXAJV010000005.1, on the reverse strand, counting down.
GGCGGAGCGATGGATTCGGTGGATTAACGGATGCATATAGAGAGCATCGAGGGGCGCAAGTATTATTTTAAAGGCGATGCACCGAGCGAAGTACGTCGACGCGGCGTTGGAACGTTGCGCCTGGCCAAATACCGACTTGCACTACTTTCATTCCTTTTAGCTTCAATCCGCGATTGTTGCGCGCTGTTATACAGCCGAAAACGTCCGATGAAAACGTATAAATTCAACATCTGGATTGTTTGAAAGTGCAATAGATCTCGGAGCGGGTGCTCCACGCACTCTGCGTTCATCCGTACGAATCGCTAATGCTCCCGATGGAATCTGTTTTTTCGAAGCAAATTGAAAAGCTTCGCGGGGAACCGTGGCGAAATGGAATTAATCCTAAAATGCGTATCGAATCTCTCTCCTCCGATCGATAGCGTTCTTATTATAACGACGCGACGTATGCCGCGGTAATAATTTTCGCGGTAACGCACCGCGCGGCTTCGCGAAATTGCGAGCATTATCGCGATGCTTTCGGGGGCGAACTCTCCGAGGCAGAGTAGAATTTTTCAACGATTTTATACGGGTTTTAAAAAAGGGAGATCCAATTATAACTAAAAATTGGATTAACCCCGGCCGAGTCGTGGCGCAGAGAACAGAAAAGGTACGACGGGCGCGGTAAGGTGGCGGATAGAATAAATTTTCGTGACGATAAACTTCTATGTCCCGCAGAACAGCTGTCTTATTTAATTAAACAGACAATGCAGCCACCGTTTCGGTGCCTCATCTGGCCCGTCGCGAATCGCTAGACGATATTACGAATTAAGCTCGACGCGAGGTTATACAGCCACGGCGAGTTTCCGGCCCCGTTTCATCAGCTAATTGAATTATATTTTTTGGCTCCCCGCCTTTCCCGCGCTCGCCGTCCGCCATTTCCCATTGACGTACGCGTCGAGCAAAATGCCACGGTTTTTATGCCGGCCTTCGTTTCCAGCCCGATAAAGCGCACGATTGTGTTGCGTTCAATCGTGGATTACGCGGAAACAATACGGGCGGAATTCCCCGCTAAACGCGATATAGCATTTCAATATTTGCCTTTCACGCACCAACGGCGTAGAAAATATCACGTTTTATTTTCTATTGTTCAAATTTGTTAACGACGCGCTCGTTACTTCCGGCTAATTGGGAACGCTGTTCCTGAAACGAGCAAAAATTCTGCCGTAGATGTTTATTCGACGATTGTTCCCACGCGGAACGTCGCCCGCGGTATTTAGAATTCTTGAATTCCGCTGGAGAATCTTGGTTAACGACAACGAGATTTTCGTACGAGACGATCGCATTCGGTAATATAAAATTGTACGGATGTAAGATTGATCGTCGTTGGTATACGAGACGTCCCGGAGGTTTCTGTGTAAGCTCTGCCCGTGTACTTTGTGCGTCTCGAAACAAGATTAAAATGTTACGGTACAAACGAAAATGCGCGAACGCAAACGGCAATATTTGCAGGGCAACCTCTGGGACGCGATACGTTCTGTCTTAGAACCCGGTATTTAACTTCGCAACCCTTTTCTTGGCCATGCAAATATTTATTCCACGCCACGCCGTCGCGTTACTTTTTAAGATCGAAACACTGGTGTGGATTCCCGTGGTAACCGCGAACAACTTCGACACAGCTGGAATAACCGAACGCAGTCACGTCGCAGTTTCAGTTTAGCTTGGCGCTGGCTAAGAATCTTGACGCGGTTCTCATTGAAATTAGTTTCCAACGGCGTTAACGGGTCGCGACGTCGTTCAGCGCTGATGCGCTGTGTCCGTCGCTCTTGATAATGAAACAATTCTCCAGCGACCGTAAAAACCACTTCGACATTGCGTTACCCTGGAAGCAGCTGCGAAGCGCCGCGCTCGAACGGCTTTTTTTATCTTAATTAACAGGCGAATTAAGCGAACCAATGCTCGCTCGAAACTACCCGAAGAAGCTCGATGAAAGTGTACCAGAGAACGGTAAATTCATTCCAACGAATCTAGCACGCGTGTACATCTTCGTGATGTTAATTAATAACACCACGTAGCTACGTGTGTACAAACGATATACGTGCGCGCAATAAATTCGTACAATGGAAGAGATAAAAATGAAGTGGTCCGCCTTCTTTGGTAACCCTTCCGGCACTTATCCACCGCACCCTCGCTCCGCCTCGCGGTACCTAAGGCAGAGGAAAAGAAGAGAGGGACGAAAAAAATCTCGGCAACTTTCCCGCTCCATTCAGGTGTCCGTTCCCTCGTAAACGTTATCCACCGCGAGCAGCCCGGCACAAAAGAGGAAACGAAACTGTAACACGGCGGCCGTAAGCGGTGTATCATTTAAAATTTCCAGCCCACGACCCCTGATTCAACGAGCCCGCGGGACGAGCACGCAGCCAACTCTGGCCCTCAAAGGAGAGCTATTACACCGTATCCTTCTTCCTCCTTTCTCACCGTTTCCCCCGTCCCGGGTATCCAATCGGGAAACAGAGACGGTATATCTGGCCCAGGTCTACGCGTTTCATCCCCCATTGGTTCGTCATATCGCACCCACGGGGCTTCGTTCAATTTGCGATCATATCCTCCCTCTCCCTTTCGCCATTCGAGAGATCCTCCGGTAGATCCTGCACATTCCACTGGAATCTCTCGCCACGACCCTTTCCAGGCCGCAATGGGCTCGCTCCTTTACCCTCGTTCTACTCCTTAACGAGTGCAGGTTAATGCTTCGAACGGTTTCCGCGGAGATATCAGAGCCAAGTGTCGCTTAAACGTTCCTCCCGCGATAACCAAGCTCTGCGAGGGTGGAACTCGAGTGGTAGCCGGTGTCCATTGTCTTAGCGAGGGGTTCGTGGAACTCGCGGCGACACGGTTCCAACCGGAAGAAGTTGGCGCGCGTGGGACGCGCAGATAGCGGAAGTGACGGCCCCAGTGACTGATGGATCGGAAGTGGTATTACTGCGAGCGATATTATTCGAGATAAGATTATCTCGGAGCGAGTTTCGAGTCTCCTGTGCCATCGCATGATTTTCAATAATCTCGGAATCGGTGGGATTGCGTATTCGTTCCTCGTGGGAAACTGCAATGAGCGATCGTTCCGTGGATACCAAATGAGCAAAGTTCTCGAGACGTTACGTTGTCGAAGATCATTAAGCGTGGATTTACGAAACGGTTGGTCATATTTTCGTGTAGTTTTGCATTTTTATCGTTAAGGTTGGTGAGATCGTTGTGGATTTCTGTTTGGGATGTACAGAGGTGAGTGAAGGAAATATATTTCGCGTTGATCCTGTTAGTGGACTTAGAGGCATAGAAATGTCTATGGAATGCTTCTGAATGCTGATCGTATCTCGTAAAGTATAGTAGTCCATTTCCCTCCATTCATACGGTGCTGGTTTATTCCCAAAATGGCGGTCCTTCTAATTAGCGCAGATGATTCCCACGTCGTCTTTACGTCCAGTAGATCAGCGCACCGTAATCGTCCAAAGTACACGAGTCTTTGAAATTAAACTAGCGCACGAAGATGACTTAGATTTGCTAATTACACCCAACTTAGTTATTCCACGTATATTAATTCGTAACTTTACACAAGTCGAATTGAACTAAATAATTACATACGAGCATCAGCTTAATATCGCCAACGTTTTCAGAGAACAATGGCATAAAGTTTACGTTTAGTTTGTCAAGCTGCGTCGATGTCAGAATCCTTCGCTCGAGTTTAAACGTACCATCCACTCGCAAACCAACCAATCAATCGAATTGTTTGCAAGTTATTCATTCGCCGCCACGAGTTTCGAACGGAGTCTTCAGCACGAATGTGCCTCGACGAATTAATGGATTAAAAGTGAACCGATGCGATTTAAGCGGACCGGGGCGAGCGCATCGATTTCGAAAAGTGACTTCCGCCGGTGTCCCAGCGACGACGTCCATAATAACAGCGGCGGACAGCATTGCGGTTTCCAGCTGAATTGGTCAGCCAACTGAACCGGCCACTAGACGAATAATTGAAAACATTTGACCTGAATCGTGAGCGCCATCTATTTCTAAAGACGCTCATTTATTCACCCCCTCGTTCGAGCCGTTTTGTGCACGGAGAGGGGTACACATCCCTGGGGAGCGTTCCCCCTGAACGGATATTTAATTAATTTCAGTCGAATTTTTTTCCCGCAGGGTGCTTACCGGGCTCTCGATCAGATTTATGACTCCACGATTTTACGCGCTGGGATCCACGCTGGGAGTTTTCACCCTTGGGCTTACCAGAGCCGATCAGATGACGCGAAGTCGATTAATAGCGAGGATTTTTTTACTTTAATACATTTCCACTCGCACACGAGCCGTAAGAAGAATTTTGCGCGGGGAAAAATTGTCCAGCGCTAAGAGTAACATCCGATGGCGGAAGGGTGGCCTCCACCAGCTAACCGTATATGGAATAAAGTTATCCACACGCGGAGAAATTTAAAAATTTAAGTGTCGAAGCAAACGTATTTCACTGCTATTCGTCGATGCATTTCTTCTTCCGCGACGCTACCAACAAATGCAACCACTTTGTCTACGAAGCGAACGGGGCGCAAGAAACAGGAAAGATGGTCCTTCGAGGGCGACGAATAGAATCGTTGGAAGAATCTTTCCCCACTCGACTCTATCGAATTAATAGCATTAATCCTTCCTCTAGTGGAAGTATCGACCCGATTGTTCGTTGGTTTCACCTACACACACGATGGAAACTCGACCGACTCTGGCATTATTTATCCACACATCCCCATTCATCTTGTCCGTGTCCAGATTGCGTAATTTAATTTCCCTGATAAAACAATCGAGCGAAATAATAGAATATACGGAACGAGGGGAAGATGGCCGGGTTGTGCAAATAATGAATTTGCTGCGACTAAATTTCGAGCATATTCGAGAGGCTACTTGAAAACGCGGTACACGGTAGACGCGAGTACAATTTCCGCCGCATCCCTTCGTTCGTTTTGGCTCCGCTGAAATTACTCGAAAAATTACAAGCTACACCGGAGCTCTCTTTTTATCGAATTAACGCGGGCGAAACGCGGGAACATCCTGTATAATTGTAGCGCCGCGAGTTCCCCAGGGACAACGGAAGAGGCGTTTCGCGCGGGCAGCTTGACGCCGGGAACCTGCGAATTGAAGCTGACAAGGCTTTGCCCAGCCTTTGAGGAAAATATTGAAATAGCCCGAGCGAGGGTTGCAAACTGTTGCGTGCCGGCTACGCGCGACTGAAATATTGATGCTCGGCCTTTTGATCCGCTTGATGGGAACTGCGCTCTCGCCAAGACATTGTCTTACGGAAATTCCGAATGCTACGCGCGCGCGTGAAATGGAATTGAAGCGGAAGTTGGTAGCACCGCGAAGCGATATCGGGGATGGTCCGGACGAACCGAAAGAACGGGGCGGGGAAACGTTGTTTCTGAATTTCGCTCCTCCGACAGTCCACGTCCGATTGCATTAGGACGTCCAAAATGTAGCTCGCGCGGAGGGCTGTTTCGTCCTCTCGATAGAGCTGTTGATTATCCAAAGCTTACCTGAAAGCAGAAAAAACACGTATCATCGAACGTTGTCCATTGCGTTTCGCTCTTAAAATAGCCACGAATGTCGAACACCTTCTCGCGGAAAGGTATCCCGTCGAAGTAACAAATTCAATAAAAAATAGAGGAGCCAGAAGAAAAGCAGAGGAGCGGCAAGTTCGCGGCAAATACAATTTCTAATTGAATCGGCTAATCGAAGGATCCTCCGTTCCCGGGAACCCACTGTTCGCAGTTTGCCCCAGTTCTTTGATTTAGTCCACGAGCCGCGCGCGCGATCCCTCTCCGCTCTCCACCCGAAACGTATTCAATCCGGCGCTGCCACTCCGCCATTTATTGCTCGCCAACTTATTGTCAACAAAGTATCCGTCGACCTTATTACGGTCAAAATACCCGGCCGCGATCTGACGGCGTCCCACGGCTCGACGGCGATACCATTTCCGGCAAGGAATTAAACGAAAGAAAGTTCGCCCCCATCTTTCCGCCCTCGCGCGTCTCCTCTCGTATCGGCTCGCCGCATTAATTAGAGAACGTGGATCTCGTTATTTCTTGCTGCTCGCGAACTCTTGCCGGGTTCAAACGGAGGCGACGCGGTAATTTCTCGTTCGCGTGGCCGAGACCGCTTCGACGACCGCCTTTGTTGCGTCGATCCGCCAGCGTTGACGACGCGCAACCCCCCGCGAAATAAATTACACCCCCGTCCGGCTGAATCGTGGAACGGAGCAGCGATGGGTGTCGGACGGGCTGAGGAATAATCTTCGAAAACGTTGATATTGCCTTATCTGAGTGGTTTTTTGGGGGAATGAAAGAGTAATTTTTTATTTTGCTCCTGATCTGATGATATACAATCAGATTGCAATACAGTTGCATAAGTAAAATTGACAGAGCTATTTCCAACTGCTACTGAAATTCAGGTTTCTGCATCCAGAATTGTTTAAGATAGTCGAAGATAATTGAAACCGTGAAAAGGGGGCGTGAAAATAATAAACATCGGAGATGAAAGAAATGTATAGAAAAGAAAGAGAGTCTGGAGCGCAGAAAAAAATTCCATCGACCACAAAGCGACGAGTTGTTCGCGTTGGATGAGAGGAGAGCACACGTTTATCAATACGTCGATAGTTGCTCGCACGAATGGCCGACGGTTCACCGTAGATATTCTTCGACTGGAAATAAGGGCATCTCGAAGCACGCATATTGATGTTCGTAAGCACAATGTATCTCGCTCTCATCTCCCGCGATATGAATAATGCATAGACACGACTCTTACAACGACAAAATGGTGTGAACGAACTTCGCGCTCGCTACCTGGTTTTCGTTTCAGATATTAAGTACGAATCGGTCGACGAGTATATTCAGGATGACACAATCGAGCGAGAAGATTATTCTGCGCCAAAGGAATCGAAAATATAAAGTAACATTACTTAATCGTCTCGCCCATAATTATATAAAATTTGCATTCACTCGAAAGTTCGAAGAAACTCCGTTTCTAATCTCAGATGCGCCCTCGACACAGTTTCCATTTATTAATACGCAACATCCCGACGTAATTCCCGTTTTATCCGACGCTTTTTCTGCCTTTTTCACTCTCCGTAGCGCGCCACAAAAACCACATCAAACCGTGTATCCGCTGGCACGAAACGAGAGGACCGTGATATTAGAAAGCATAAATTGACGAGAAGGTAATAGAGGCGAGAGAGAGAGAGAAAGAGAGAGAGGCAAGAGAGGCGACCGCGAGGGGGCCAAAGTAGCATAACCGGGCGCGCTTCAATGCGTTATTCGAATGGTAAATAGCGGGGAACGTTTTTTCCCGACGCCGAGTAGATTGCAAAAATGGTGGAGTCGGTTAAGATACAGGCGTGGGCGTGCTCAATTCTAGTTTTTCCTCCCGGCGTATCCACTCGCTCGCGTTTAATAATATTACCAGCACCGCCGAGCGGACTATCTCGAAAATGGCCCGGCAGATTTTCGGAAACTAGCCGGAAAACGACAGGGCCGCGCAGGCTGCGCGCTTCCGTCGACAATTTATGAAGCCCTTCTTCTCGAGGCTGGCGTATTTCATAGGGAGACCTCAAGCTGACGTTACATTACGATACAAACGGCGATTCAAACTATTCCCAACTTTGTCGCCCGCCCTTCGTTCGGAGAGCGCGATTTCCGTCGGTTAATTAAAATTATTATCGCGCTATTTGCACGGGAATTTAATTATTTAATTTCTGTGTTTAACGCGGAATAACGCGTACAAAAGTTGGATTATTAAAAATTTTTATACGGTTATTACTTCGCCCGCGAAAATAAAAAGCCGGGACCGCGAAACGGAATTACGCGTATCCCTGAAAGCGAAACGCAGACTGACACAACTTTCTGACCCGATTTAAAAATATAACGGATCGTTATTCCTACGCGGACCGTGTTAATTAATCATTTCGAGCAGTCGCAGGTTCGCTGATAATATTCTCCGAAATTACGGGTTTATCTTCGACAACAACGGTCATAAATTTCACGAGCTTGCGACTCGAGGCTGACGTGCTCGCGAGGATAAAGGGGATTCTAAAAATTCTATTTACATATTTATTGGACAGCTCCTGCCCGCCGCCACGAATGTGAAATTCCTCAAACGCTGATAAGGTACGTATAGCTCGAAGGAAAGTCAATGGTACCGCCGCGCAGAAGGCACCAATTCCCGTCTGATCGCCAAAGTTAAACTGTGCAATTAGAGACCATGTTGAAACTTGGTGCGCCGTTAGCGTGAAAGCGGTTCGAAATTAGCCCTCGAGTCGTCCGCTAATAACTACGGCAGTCGATGTCAGTTAATATGGACGAAGATAGGGGACAGGGGGATTACGAAAAACGAATGAAAAGCCTGCAAAATTCCCGCATACGCGATCGCGATACAATTAAAATCGCTGAAACGCTAAAGGACTCTCCCTCGCTCGCTCAAGGGTGCTGCAACCCATCGACACCCATCGACACCCATCGACACCCGCGACAACCCGAATTCCTGAGCGTCGCTCTCGACACGCGGAGATCGCGAATCCTTTGACGCAAAGGGAGGCCCAAGACACAGGGCCGCGAGTGCAAGAAACAGTGAAGAGGGCGACATCGCGAAAACGACTGGCATTTCACCCCAAATAAGAAGCAACCTTCTACAGCCACCGCGCAAAGGGAACAAGGGAACCGGGCTTTCCAACCTCTTTAATCTTTCCGGCTGGTTAATTACGACGCCGGCGCGTTTCCCAACGCGCTCGTATTTTTCGACGAGCCCCTCGCTCGAGGGAACGGAAGCACTCGCGGCAATCTGTGCGTCGTGGATTTAATGGAATCGGCAGCCACGGAATCTGGGAGGCGTATCGCGCGCGGCATCGATCGGCGCGTAGACGTTCCGCGGTTGGATTCGTTTTCGAATAGATCGCGCGCTCGCTGGCGAACGTTTATCGCGGTAATGTAGCCGAGTGGATGCAACGAGACCGACGCGACGAGATTTACAGCGGCAACGGTAACGAGTGGTGCAACGAAGCTGGGCCAGCGTTGTCGAGGTTTACGGTGGCGGAATAACGAATGGTGTAAGATATGAGACGAGGTTCGCGGAGGGAAAGAGCGGTGTTCCCAGAGGAAAATACGAGAGCGCGGAACGAAATAGTTTACGTTGATTAAGATTAATTTCTGTGATAATATGAAAAGCGATGGAGGGTGTTACGGGTTTATCGTACCGTCTCTTATTCCTTTAATACCGAGGTCCCGCTCCGCGACTTCATTTAAGCCTCTGAAGCAAGCTTTTCAATTCGACGTGGTTCGCGAGATACTGGTTCTACCTTAAAATGGATCATCCTGTATATCTTCCGACATCTTTTCCATTTAGACGAGTTTTAATTCGCTTTAATGCGCCGAAATGATTAGGACGAGTTTATCAAAACACGTGGCGATCGTCTATTTTTGTACATAGATTCGCAGCGGATTCGAAAGCCGCAGAAGTGTATATTAAAAGACAGACAGAGACTTCAATTGGTATTTTAATTAACTCATCGTTTCGTAGAAGAATAGCGGACCAAGTGGCCGAATGCTACGATCGCTCGCAAAGTAATCGGTCTCTTTAGCGAGGCTTTCGAGCAGTTTCAAGCTCGCCATCTGTTTTTCATTAGAAAGTTCACTGGAACTATTAACCGTTCTGCTTCCCGAAGCAGGAAATCTTTTTTAGGATCTCGACTCCATTATTTATAAACACTTCTATCCCGTTTACCCAGGCAACGGTAGTCCGGTGGTCCAAATATAGATTTCCTATATTTTCGAGCTTCGATGAAACTGGAGACGTCGAAATTGTTCAACGTACTAATTAAAATTTAATCGAAGAAGGCAATGCGCGATACGAAGAGCGGAATAAAAAGGAAGAAAAAAAAGAAATGCGACGCAAAGTGTCGCGTACGTAGACTGAACGTGAAATATTGAACCTCTCCCGCGGAATTTGCGAAGGATAGCTTTTAATGAGGCAAGCGCGTACTGAAAAGGCCGCGTGCGCCTACTAAACGCGCGTAATTACTCACGCGTGTCATCGCGGGCATCAGAAGAAATACGCGTCGCCCGTAGCACGCGCGTGAACACGTTTTTAACCCGGGAGGGCCCGCGCGTCCTCATTAAGCGTGCCGCGCCAACCGCTACACGTATGAGAACGTGATTTTAACCCGAAACGGGCCGCGTACCTTCGACAAACATTCTACTTTACGCGTTACACGTGTGAGAACGTCGTTCCCGGGCGAAACGAGCCACGCGACGCCGCCAAGTGTTCCGCCTCGCATTCGAAATATGTGAAAACGTGATTTCGGTACAAACAGCTCGCGCGTTTCCCGTCAAGCCTTCGCGTCACGCGACGCGTCGATTTCGCTTTTAATTGGTCTCGAGGAATTCCGCGTTGGAGCTCGTTCGCTGCGCCCAAGAGCTCGCAGTTACTTCGAAAACGAGCGTTCAGATCTCGATGAAACCTCGAGGTATCTTAACGTTCGATCGAAGTCGTCGACGTTATTATTCGCGACGTGCGTCGACTGGTCGTTGGCGGATCCGTACCCTCAAAGGGTTAACCGCGGTACTCGATGGTACCGCGCGCAGTCGTAACGCAGTGCCTGCACTCTTTGATCGCGTCGCATATTAGACATCAAAGGGATTCTTTTTACCGCGGAACAGCAACGAAACGAGCAATCGCGTAACTTTACGCGAATTCAACGGCGAGTGTTTGGCAGACACAGGGAAATCCGCCAGAATCCGGCAGACAGAATGGAAGAAAGCGAGGCAACAAAGCGGAGGAAGAGAACCGTGGCTGAAATGACCGAAATAAAGCGCGAACTCCATTCTACCCCCTTCTTTTTTTTTTGTCAGCGAAAATATTCCAGCGAGATATCTTAATTCGCGAGACTCGCGAGCACAGGATTAATTGCGGCTTTCATTATCGGCGTTCCCCGCTGACAAAGCCAGACGCCCTCTCCCTTTCACCCTCGCGAGCAACCATGCGTCGCGTTTGCGCTGCAGACGCGCAGACACGTGCGAGGGGCGCGGCATGCATTTCGCGGTGGTAAAATAAGCCGGTGTTTCGAGTCAAAGGGTGCGGTTTTGCGGTCCCCTGCAAAGGAAACGAACGCCCGTTTAAATGCCGCTGGGTGGCCAGTGGAACTCGCGAAAATCTCGCTAATTCCGTCTCGCCATTTTTTCAACGGGACCAACCAGCCGGTTCCCGCCCCGTTATTTGCGTATCCCCGTATTTTTCTTGCAGCGCTGCCCTCCCGCGTTTAAACCAAATTTCCGGCTGCTGAAAAATGTTTCAAACGTTTCACAGTTACCGTTTGCAAATACACGCGCTTTTAAAGAGGTGACGCTGCAACGGGTTACCATAATGGCGGATCCGCTCGCTGATTTCCGTCGCGAAACGGATTCCAGCGTGCCCGTGACTGGAATCGCGGCCCCTTCAATCGCATCGCGCGTGTGATGTGGGTCTAATTGCGCGTGTTGTAAAATGGAAACAGAAATTGATTGGTGAATTCAATACCGCGCGTGTAACGCTTTTTGGTTGCGCGCAGAATGTAACATTCGAATATGCAAAATGTATTTCGGTTTCGGAATTGCGGTACAGTGGCAGTGATTAAATAATGTGTAAAATCGTCGATTAATTTTTTATGCGACAGAGAAATTGTTGGAATTATTAAATTACCGCTACATCGAAGGCCTTTCGGAGCGAAAGGGGTAAGATCTCACCTGAGCAAATGATCTGAAGGATTCCCAGAGAGCCAAAGCATGCCAACGATTTCCTTTAAAGGACCTCTCTCTCTCTCTCTCTCTCTCTCTCTCTCTCACTCTTTCAGCCTCCATAAATTTAATTCCAAGAAAATCACCGAGTGCCACGCTTTTTACATCGCGATCAGAGAACCGCGGATGTGTGTCACGTTCGAGCACGTCGCCCGCCGACGTGCTGGACTGAAGGGAACAAGATGAACGAGCGTATACGGCCGTTTCTTAAACGTTCTCGAAACCTCTCGACTCTTTTTCGAGCGTTTTACGCGGAGAGGAAGAAACGAGGGACGCGAAGGTACTTCTCTCTCCTTTTTTTTTTCTTGGATGCTTTCCGAGGATTCGAGTGGCGGGTACGCGGCGCAGATTGAAGGTTCAATTCGTGAACGCCCGACAACAATTTTTTCCCAGAGGAAATTTAAGCGTGGAACTTGAAGCGGAAATATCCTGAAGATGCGAAGAACTCCGAAAGTCAATTAAAAGAAGAGTAATTCTGAGATTTCACCGTGAAATACGTTGAATTCGTGCACGCGAGTTCCTCGCGAATCGCGGACCACTGTTCCCGACGTAGAGAAACGGCAAAGGCAGAAAAATGTTCCCGGTAATTCGTTCCGTCTGTTCCCCGAAAAAAATAAATTGTTTCTTGCCCGAGATTCGCGTGTAAGTATGTATGCCAGCGGGTTGTTTCGTGGCGCAAAGAACTCGCGGCGTTTTCATCCTTTGCGTTCTGTTGCTACCTATTAAAAGCATCAGCCACGAGTCAGAGGAGTCTTTGTACCGTGGCTCAAGGCTGCTCGCGACATAATACTTTATCATGGGGAAGTTAACGTCACCCCTCGGCCGACCGTAGGATTTCACGACGGCCGTATGAGAAACGTTTCGCCGCTAAAGATAAAGCATGCATATGCGTCTCTACACGCGTGCACGCGGCAGTCGTAACATTTTTAATGCCTGGAAGGTTAAATACGATTCGTTCAAGTAGCGTTGCATACTGGCGTCGCTAATCTAAATTTAAACGATGGACGACATCGTCGTGGCTAATTAATCAGAGGATGAAAGTTTAGTCCCCTTCCTGAACATTTACTGTGCTGATCAAACTTTTATCGAAACCTCTGTTCGTCGTTCGCTCGAAAATCAATGGACACGGTCAATGTTTCGGGTACACGGGCAGTTCCTTCTCGCCAAACCGACATAAAACTGTAACCAATAACGACAGCTGTCGAACAGGTACTGGACGTTACGCCAAGTTCTTTTATTATGCATGGTGCAACGTCAAAACTCTGATCGCCTCGTGGCACCCCGTCAATCGCGGTTACTTGTCAATTAGCGATCGATCGCTGGCGAGGATTTCGTAACGGATGATCAATCAAACTTCCGCGGCAAGTGCTCGCGGAACGCGACCGCGTATCGTTCGACAAGTGTCGTTTATTTCCCGTTAAAAAATACCAACGAGAATAAACGGTATACAAAGTATCTCGTTGCTCCGTGCAATCTTCGTAACCGGTGTTCGCGCGTCAAAGTAAAAACCTAGCGAGAATAATTATAATTTCCACGGATCTGCAAAAGAGCTCGTAAGGAAATAAGAATCCGCTGTTGCGTTTAAACGCGAAACTTTCCCCCGCGGGAAGCACGCATTCCCGTTTCCCTTCCTTTCGTCTTCATTTCGCGCATCTTCCCTAAGTCCACGTATTAAAAATTTGATGAGGGAAGCGGAAGAGAAGGGCCACCGCTTAATCCGTCCCTTTCATTCGCGTTTCCCGCGAGACAGAAACACCCTCGAGGTTTCCTGTCGCGGATCTTGGAAACTCGGCTTCGTCGCGCGATGGAAGCAACGCGGTTCGACAGGATGGACGTATCGATGTCCTCAAATTTTAAACGCGCGAAGCGTGTTCGCGTTTCCGTTTGTTTGGCTGAATGAAGTACCGTTTTCTGCGCGACGCTCGATCATCGAGTTTCAGCCATCGAGTTTCAGCCATCGAGGTTGACGGCCGGATCGGTCGAAACCGGGGACAAACGGCAATCAGAATGTTCGCAGCCGCAACGTTGACCGATCGTTTTATTAGTCCGATCTTCCGCGTAGTAATGGTCACTTTAGCAAGGCCGAGAATTGGTCCAGCGTCGGAGCAGCCTGATCCATTATCCCTCGGTTGACAGCGCAAACAGCCTCGCGGACATCTCCGGGACGGCCAATGCATTTCAAATACAGGAGTTTACCGAACTCCGCACACACGGTGTCATCCGCGAAACGGTGAACAGAAAAGGTGTAAAGACTTGAGCGGCGGGGGCGGAGAAATGGGAAATGGCAGGTGCAAACCGGCGTCGAACTGCTTAGGCGAGCAACGTATCTGCTTTGCAGCAGTATCTAATTGTACACGCTTGCTTTTACAATTTTATTCGATTGTATTCAGATTTTGTTGGGACACTTCGTGGGCATTGATTTATATTCGATATTCAACGCGCTGGATGCAGGACAGCGGCAATAAATTAGATATCTAATACGATGTCACTTTCGAACGACAGTGGCAAAAGAACTGATACGTGTCGCGTAATTCAGCGTTATTAATTTCGATACAGTTAATTGACACGTTCGCGATAACGTTCGATAGCCGCCCATCCGCCGCAGCGATGAACGATTAATTTCAGGTAATGGACTTTATAATCTACCAGCGACGTTAGACGGATCGCGTGGCTGTTTCAATTTCTCCGATTGATAAATTCGTCTCTAAACGACACGTGATAACGCCAGTTATTTAGAAGTGCGCACAGTTTCGGTAAATTCCTCAATAGGAATGATCTAGCCCAACCCGACTCGACTTAAACTCCAATTTCCGGAGGGATGCAATTTTCGTCGCGCAATCACATTTTCTTTGACGCGCGACGCGAATCCTGAAGGGATTACGAGCAGACGAAAGACTCGCGTGTCAGTTACGAGGAGAAAATTCGTAGAAATTCGAGAAAAGAGAAATTGCTGGCAGTAATATGTCTCGTTCGCTCTTACGCTCCGCTTCTTTCTCCGGCTTCTTTCGAGCAAGCGAGTTTCGGATTAGACGGACAAGATTGCGACGCGGGGCTCCGCCAAAAATTAGCCCTTAGAGGACCCTTATTTGCTCCGTTCGACGCCCTGTTCGACAGGCTGTTCCTTCGAGATAAGGCTTCCTTAATCTCAAACTGAACTGTACAAAATCTATACTCGAGCTGACGAAATTCGAGAGACTCGCGCATTTTCTTTCCCCTCAAGTTTGTACCAAATCGCGGTTTCCATACGGATGATAATTACACGGCATGCAAACCAGCCAGCGAGATGCACCGCATCGATCCTAAATGAATCGGAAAAATATGAACCAGCCAATACTGGATGCGAATATAAACCGGCTATCGGCTGGGTAAATTGAAACGAATTCATTTCGATGGTTTCACCATCGATTCGAGCAGAGATACGCGTATTTTTCGCGCGTTGCTCCTGGACGGGCCGCGCCACCCGAATCTCCGCGAGACTTCATGAAATTCAAAATCAATTTAATCTACGAACAAACACGAGCCCGCCGACCGACTAATTGCGCTTGAAACATTATTATTACACGACGAGCGCCAAGTGAATTGGACGGTTTCTGTTAAACGATGAGGTTCGAATTGCGTCGCGAGCGATTTTAGCGGACGAGTAACATCTGCTGGTGTTTTCCTATTGGTAGTCTCTAGGGAATTGTATAACGAGTTATATCATTTATTTCCTTCTTACTGAGGCGCTTGTTAGAACTGGTTCGCGCCAAAGAGGGTGCTTTAATGAGAGAGGACAATCGCGTGGACGAACAAAGTGGCAGGCAAAATGCAGCGTTCGCGATTAAAATATTTCCACGACCAGATAATTGAATTACCGTTCGATTAGGTGGGAATTTTCGAGGCATGAAAATTGATTACTACAACGCGTATCAATTACTAAAATCAGAATTAATTCTACACCAAATTGCGCACGGTAATATGCGCAATGTTTGACCTCGTAGACTCGGTGACCTGTCAATATTATTATTTGCCGAAATTGTCATTATTTAACGAATTCCATTTAGGAGGACGTGTGCGGTCGCACGTACTCCCGGAATTTCCTGAATCAAAACAGTGAAACTCTGGTAATGATTTCCAAAATTATCGCATATCGTTAGCGTGTATCGCAGTGCGTTTAAAATTTAAACAGGCATTTTAGCAGCGAATTAAAAATTACTTTAAATTACCCTCTAGATATTGGAATCGTAAACGAACGATTCGCATTAACATTCTACTACTGTGCGTAGTTTAACACCCGAAGACCTGAAACAAGTCGACTGATAAAATTCAACGATTTTGTCCATCCGATTACCCGAAATGGCAACCACTCCGACACTGGTCCTTTCGACCAAAGCAATTAGACAGATATCGATTCATTTCGCGACGCATTCAACCGGCTGTCGTCGCTAATTAACGCAGCGGAGATTTACAACTTGCCATCTCTCATTAAATTGCGATACACGTCGCGACGCGATCCTATCGTCTTAAACAGTTCGCGAGCGATGCGCAAAGACAGAATCCATCCGCACCTCTCACGCGTGATCAGCATCCCCGAATCCGAATCCGGAAGTACGCAAGGTTACCAGAACCACCGACAAACGCGAACGAGCGCGACGAACTTCGATGTTCCGGAAGGAGACTTGTTAAGCGGTTGCTTGCTGAGAGTACCACGGCTCGCAGGATAATTCGCGGGATCGTCAAAGCTTTTCATTCGAGAGCGATCCATCGATTGTCGCGAGCGTCGTGGCGCGATGCAGCTTCTTCTGTTTGTTCGTTAAGAGTCGAAGAACAGTTTCGCTTATTAGCTGCAGCACTTGACGAGCCAACAACGAGTCATCGAAGAGTCTCGAGCGAAGGAACGTGACTCCACGGGTCTGGCTTCTTTTTTTTTTTTGGCCAGAGATCGACGAGTAACAGCAATCTGGCCCAATATCGGAAGGTTTATTGGCACGTAATTGAAATGTAATCCAAGCGCGTTGGCTTAAGTTCAAGCAAGGTCCGAACATCGAGTGGCGGCTTGTTCGGGGTCGGATAACGCGGCTAATCACTCCGCGACTAATGCCACGGGTTTGATCAGCGACCGACCTCGTATTACGCCGCTTCCGATGGCCTGTAATCCATTTATTCAGTGTTACTAAGTGCGCGGATAGTCGGCCAATGGATTCATTACACGGGCCCTCGTAGCTCCGGCTTACGTGTTAATTTCCATCGCACGGCGACGTGTACACGCGCTCACGAGCCATCTCTGCCACGACCATCCCTCGTCCGCGCGACACTCGTTCGTGGATCTATGCGAGGCTGCTAATCCGCCCCGACGCGACGCGTCGCTCCGCTGTCGAACGCTGCGGAGGACGCGACGATGTCGTTTCACGCAAGGGTTGGACGAGCCGCGTCTCTGCGCCTCTCTCTCTCCAACAGACCGAGCAGCGTTCCGATACTACACGCTTCTGAAAGTTGAAACGAGACTCGAGTGCTGCGGGTACCGAGGGCTAAACTATTTCGAGTCCATTTTCAGCAAATTTTCATACCGTAAAAGGTAGTTAGACGCGCGCTGTAATTGATAGTCGAGCGACAACCGAGTGATAGTTGAGTGATGGCCATTAGAAACTGCACGTATGCACTTCTAAGGGGTTAAGTCCTCTTTGAGGCAGACAGCGCGTGGTGAACGACAGTTGAGGAAGAGTTTAGAATACGAGCGCGGAGCAAGAATTTTTAACGAGGGTCGCGGAGGACGTTGAAACAGGGAGTTCAGTGAACCCACCGCGACTAATCTTACGATGGAAGATGTTGGCACCCGCGACACGGGTCTTAAAATTCTACTGTTCGCCCCTTTCGTGAAATCAAATCGCGATATTCTCTGTTAGAAAATTGGCGACGATGCGATACCAAACATTTTGTTTCTCTAACATCATAGAGATCTTCGTCTCGGAGATCGAATCGAGAGAAACCGTCGACGGCTTCCACGCGACTGACTATCGACGACAGGTTCGTGCAAAGGGCGCGTTTTTAATCTTGCAAGTGCCGAGACGCGCGGCTCCCAGCTCGATGCCAGTCGACACCCGCGGCTGCACCCAACGCGAGTTTGATTTATCGCGGTTGGAAATGCACAGCGTCGCGGAATCTGCGACCGATACGATATAATCGATCGTTGTATTTTCGAAGAGTGCAGGCGGATCGATGCGAGTTCGACGACGAAGACAAAAGAGCGTCTCGTTTCAAATGGCACGGATACATTTGTGGATGAAGCGACGTTTTGTCAAGCGAGCAAACGAAACCTCTTGTCACGGATAATAGCATATGCACGCGTTTCTTTTTCCTATTGGCTTTTCCGGATATTCGCGTTCGTGGAGGCAATACTTTCGAAACGATTCGATTCTTTTATTGCACCGAAAAGACGAACGCGGCGTTCTTCGCTTTCAGCGCGAGGCAGTCCAGCCTGAGCTCGTAATCTGAACATTGCTGAATTACATGTGCACTTCGATTTGTGTATCAGGCGTATCCAAAACAGCTTCAATACCGAAACTCGATCTCTTTCACGTAGCTCGATTTCTATGCTAGCGATATCATTCAATGCAGCCCTTCAAATTCTCTTTCCGTGCGTTAATTTCGCTAATTAACTGACCTACATCCACCACGCCGATGAATAATTGTCACCGGTGTATTACTTTAATTAATTAATTCGACGCAACCACGGGTATTAGAAATGATAATTGTAACACCATCAACTCTGGCTCGCAATTACGTATGCATGAGTTAGATGAATCCCAGATTACAGATAGTCTGGACGCTGCAACTATGATGCAGAAGAGTACTAATTTGTACCATCGTGAATCACGTTCGAATATTTGTAATCGCAAGTAGTCGCGTGATAAACTGTTAGAAGCTCGCGTAAATGGAAGAATTAAAATTAAGTACAAGAACGAGCCATTCATCGAGTCGAAGTTCATCGCGCAACTGAACGTTGCGTTATCAAAAATAAAAAAAAAAAAAAACAAAAAAGAACAAAAACGGCAACACGCGAAATTAAACGGCAAACATCCTCCCGGAAGATTGCAGAAATTCCCTCGGCTCTTCGTTTCTCTCGTTTCACGAGATTCCCTCGATTAAAGTTACGAATCTAGGAACGGGGCCCGCGGAGAGGCGGTTAAACGACGGGGCACCGCGATTCCTCGGAGGATCGTCGCGACCGCGGAATTGAAAAAAGTCGCGAGGGTCTTCGAAACGCCGGTATTACCCGCAAGAGTGGTCGCGGACGTGGAACCGAGGCCCGCGTGGGATTGCGGGGGCGCGCGTAAACTCGGCCAAACTAAAATTGCTGCGCTTGTCGTTCGAGCGTTTAGCGAATTGTCCGTGGTAAGCACGACCAGCTTATCCTCGCCGCATTAAAACTTCCGAGACTCGGTGCCGGGGCGGCGGAAGGTGAGAAAAACGAATGAAATTCCGCGCGGCTCGTACGTGAAATCGCGGCCAGCCCTCGATCGAATTGCCCCCACGCTCGCCATCTCTTCCCTTTTAATTGAACCTTCGAAAGCGGGCAGAATTTCTGCCTCGCATGATTCCAAAGTGGAGTTTTGCATGGACGAAGTTTGGATACTGATTTGGAATCCATGATGGAGGTATCGAGAGAGAAGGTTTTTTGTCGGAAGAGAAAATAAAAGGGCACTAGCGAAGAGGTAACAGACGTGCGAAAAGAAGTCGATGTCGTCTCATCGACCCTTAACATCCTTGCCCTCCGTTGGAACCGTTTTTCGTAGCTCGTTATCAGCTAGAGGGGTCCTTTTCCCGTAAATGACTTTCTATCCTGATTTCTCCCAGCATACGAGGATACGACATCCGCAACGGACGTAACGCGTGATCGATCATTATTCGACCCTCTCGTCCTTCCATTCCTTTCACCCTCCATACTCTCACGTGGCCGTCGATCCCTTTATAAACACGGACCGCTTCTATTTCCACCCCCTCTTATCGCGCGTCATCAACGAAGATTAGTCGATTGGATATTTTTTCATTACTACCTGCTTCTTCTACTTCTGATCGATACTACGACGGATTTGAATTTAGCGCACAGATCGCACGCGAGATTATTAAAAATGATCGCAAGACAAATGAAAATTTCCACTTGTTCGATAAAACATTAATAAAGTAGCAGCAACGCGAGCTGTACCGACACGTTACACCGGACACTCCATTACTTATGTATCTGTTCATTATTAAATACTTTCGAGAGCTTTCTCGCCAACTATCATTTATCAGAAAGCGCGTCAGAGAGACGTCTGGCAGCTTCTACACGGTCAGTTCGCGATATACGAACGCTTAATCATCGAACGCGGACAGGAACGGGAAGGGAGGGCATCTCCGCGAGGGCGAGCCGTTGAATTTCGCGAAAGGACCAATTTGCTGAACTCGTCAATTTCCATAATTGAATTTACGTCCGTAAACGGGAAGGGCCGTGGGAAGCGTATGAACCAGCGACTCCGTTGAACGTTGTCGCCAAAAGGGGGTGGCTGCGAAGATGGAACTTGGAGAACGATTCCCTAGATCGAATGACGCGTCGGATTATATTATTTGTTTCACCGGAAGATACTCTTCTCCTCTCATTTTACGATCAATCAGGAAACGAAGAGTGTTTCAGTTTATTATCTTTGGAATTAAATTAACTATCGCTTGAAGTAAACACAGAAAAACAGGAGAATCTAAAATTCTATCTAAAATAAGCATTTCTACTAGAAAACAGGAAATAACACGAGTTGCCACGCCGAAGCATCACCCGACAACTCTTTTATCAGCCATTCACGACTCCCGTTACCCCGTGGAAAATATTTTAACGAGAAGGCGGATATGCCGATTGTAACGCGGCCCGTATCGTTCATTGGATACTAGCAGCGGCTATAATTGTACGGTAGAATCGCGCGGCCAATGGACGTTAGAGACGTTGATGGGAGCCAAAGCGAACGTAAATTGGTATTGGAATTCCATCGCGGCCAGTTCGATGGCACACACTGGCTCGATAATTCGATCAGAATGATCTTTAAACACAGTTTACAGAGACCTTAGAATTTCCATGAATGCAACAAACACGAACACCGAGTGTAGAGACTGGAAGCGCTCGAACAGCCCTGAATTTCGACTGCAGATCTGACAACCTGATTCGTAAAGGCATGCGTTGCTTTTGAGATGAGAAAGAAGCGTTTGAAATAAATTGCGAGTTTCGTTTCTGGAGGATATTAAAGAAAAGCGATCGGATACCTACGTCAGAAGTAAAGGTCAATAATTCGAACGCTCCATCTTGGCAAACATTGATTTCATACGTACCATCTTTTAATACTTATTGATTCAGTTCTCAGTGTCGTTTTAATTTCCACAAAAATACACGGAGGAAGTTGTACACCCTGAAAAGCTTATGCAAGATACGTAGACTACAGTCCACGCGATACCACCAACTACCCGTGAATCGCAACGAACCAACCCGAAACCGCAACATCTAGTAGAATAACATTACCCAAGACTCTACAACACATTCTATGGATTTACTAGTCTTAACGGGGGCCCGTCAGAACGATCACAATGCATTTCAACTTGCCTCACGTTGCGCAAGGCTTACGTACATATCTCTCATACGTAACGCGAGTACTTTTCCAACTTTCCACTTCCAACTGACTGTGCGACTACCCTCCGTCCCTAACCTTCCCCAGCGAAGTACAACGCCAAGCGGCGAGCCTTAATCCGCGTCGGAATTATGGTGAATTTTCGCGACGCACAGGTCCAGAGCATCCCAACGACGTCTCCTGGACAATTAAGCTCCCCGGAAACCGAGGAACGCGCAATGGACCGTCCGGAAGGCAGCGCGAGGACTCGCCCCGTCCGCAATGGACGGCTGTCCACGCGAGGAAGCGCTCGTCCGAAAACCGTGGACTCCGTGGGTACGTACGTACCACCCGTACGTATCGCCGCGTCGTAAAGGGCGAGGCAGGAGCGAGCCAGCCCGTAATTATGACGCCATTATCCTCGCGCCGGGAGCGCTTAATTATACGACGTTAGCACCCCGGGCGTACGTAGGCGAACCGAGTTACGTTAAGGTGCTCGCGGGAATACTTAGCCTCGCCTCGCCAAGATGGAAGGCGAGCGGGGGCGAGCTGGCGAACGCAGGACCTAAACGTAACTTCGAGCCGCTGGCTGTTGTTAATTAGAGAACGCGTCGGTTACGTGTACCATCCACTGATCACTGTGTGACCCGAACTCTGCCCTCAACCCTCTCTCTCTCTCTCTCTCTCCCTCTCTGTCCGCGTACGCGTACGTGCACGCGTTGCGCTTTTACCCACCCTTTCTCGTCTCTCTTCGCAACCCTTTCCGTTTCCATGCGCCCCCGTTTCTCTCCTCGGATCGCGCAACCCGCGCCCCTCTGCGGGCGTATGCTCGAATCTTACGACAAACATTATCGCGGCGTCGTTCGTTTGCACAGCCACCGTCGGGGGAGGGATACACGCCGTCGTCTTCGTTGGAATTATGGTAAACGCGCACGACCGGCGAGCACGCGCGTTAATTATGAAACCGACGCGGAGGCTATTTTACGCGGTTAAGCAACGACCTCCGCGCCGTTCGAGCGTGCACGAACGGAGAGGAAGAGACGGTTGGTCCTGAAGGATAATTAAATGTACAGAGAGTTTGGATTTTAATGGATCACGCTTTCCACGCGAGACGGAAAAACGCTTTTTTCTCCCTTCTCTTTCTTTTTTTTTCACCGGTAAGTAGATCGCGGAAAGGAGAACACGGATTTCACGGTGGTTTTCTACGTGTATCTTTTTCAGCGTTAATGAGTTTTCACTACTCTATACGGCCCTCGTGCGCAGGTTTCATCAGCATGTTTTATGGCTTAAAGTGGACTAAGTATGTCGTGCAACCACAGCGTTAAAATGTGAAGCATTATGCGACAAGTCTGGTATTTGTCTCGTGTAGGTTAATGTGCGCTCCTGTCTGATCGTTTCGACGATGTACGCTTTTATCGCATACCCTTAATCCTTAATCCACCAATTTTTTACTGTCGACGCTGTATCGACGCAAGTTTTGAATTTTTCTGTAAATAATTTCCAAGAGCAGTAACACGCGTACTCTTGCAAATTCATATTTTGTACCACGTTTTCGTTTTAATTTCTGCGATGGAACGTCCTAACGGAGGGTTGCCTGGAAAACCACGATGCGCTATATATAATGGCGCCTTTTTATTCGTCCTAGCAGTATGCAGATTACTTTTATTAATTCCTCGGCCTGTTCCTTGGCGCTTCCTTCAAAGCTCTCCGTTATATACCGTTTTCAATAAAGAGCTTTTGATCCCACAGCGGGGCACATTAATAATATTATGCATACGTCGTAATAATATTAGAACGCGTCACTGGAACGGCCGTTGAGAGCCCATTTCCTTGACCCACATCCCACACAATGAACCCAAACTTCCCGACGTCGTTGAAATATTAAAATGGATTAATATGGAGGATCTCCAGCCGTGTTGCCAGGTCCGTGCTTAAATGAACCGTGAACGCGCAAAAGTTACAAAGATCCGACAATCCCAACTGCCTTATAATATTCAGTCTCGGTATTCTGAAATCTGCTCCTCTGGGAATTTCGAATCGTCGAATCGCCACTCTGATACAATGCGAGCTTCTTCCTTCAAACGCGTGTTGAAGAGCATCCAAATGCACAAATTGCACAAAGCTCTTCGCATCTATCGCGTCTCGTCCTTTCTCTCATTTTCAACGAGTGAAAAGGTGCCTGTCTTTGTCGAAAATTTTAACAATTCGCACTTGGATGTTCTCTCCGAGGAGACATCCAGAATTGATTACTAATTACGCAGGTTAAACTTATTCCACCAACTTTTTGATAAACGCGTTCCCCTAAAGTTTTCTATTAAAATGGAAATTTTCTATCGCTGCAATAACCTTCTATTGCTAACGTCCGAGATGGCGTCGAGTGCGAAGGATTAATTTTCAGAGAATTTTCATCAGGTTTCAGGTTTCAGAATCATCCCTTAACGTTTCGTCCCCAAAATGGAGCGAGCGCTCGGTGCAAATGGATGAACAGCGAGGACCAACATCCCTGTGCTTGTAAGCACCAATTAACCCGCCATCGATGGTACACGGTAAACTGACATCTTTACAGCGACCACCATACGAAACCTTAACTCGATTCGTCTCGCCGACTGGGGACCCGAGCGCGCGGCGAGCAAATTCTAATGGTTCGATTCGCGTGTGCGCGTGTATCTCGAAACGACAAACGTGGCCTCTCGTGCAACTCCGCTGGTAACGCGGAACAACAAAAGGGCACGAGGAACGCTTTGAATAGAGGAGAGATTCGAAACAACAATCTCCGGGCAACGTATAGCAATACTAATAGGAGCAACTGTTATTTAATGTACCAGAGCAGTCGGAACGGACTGGTTTCTAAAGATACACGTAACTCGCGGAACGGAGTTGTTCGTGTTTGCCGTTTCCGTTTCGAAAATCGTCGACGATTTTAACAAGTTCCACGTCGTGTAATTCTGTTCTTGGTTAATGACATTCTCGTTGCTTTTATCCATAACGTCTTCTTCATTTATCCTTCGTAATCTTCTCTTACGTCTGCCACGCTACCCCCACATTAAAACCAATGATCCCACGCGAAACAAAATCGTTTACTTTCAAATATTTAATCGATGTTACTGTTAAATAAAAAATTCTTTCAATACCCTTCTCCTGAGGTACTTTAAGGTAATCGCAACAGTTTGCATCGCTCCATCATCGACGCAGTCAGCTACAAAAACAAGAAAAAGTCCATTTTTTCGGCGTCCGTTGCGAATCGAGGAGAAGACACCCCGCGTGGGACACCCTGTGCACGGGTGCGCGGTAGCCGCCCTCGGACAACGGTAGTTAGCCCCGCACACAAACGAGCCACCTTCGCGGGGTGGCTCTTTCGTTAACGATCGCACTCGAAATTACACCAAATCTAGGCCAGACCCGCAATACGGCTTTTCGGCTGGTATATAAGACAGGTTAAAGAGTCTCGGTTATACGGAGAATATTCGGGTGCTGCGGGGCCAACGGGCGTCCTCGGGTTACGAGCATAATTAACTCCGAAAGGACCCTAACTAGCTCTAACCGGGTTGCTCCGTGCGAATAGCGGGGAGTTTCCGCGGTTCTGCTCGATATTCGTTGTTTGGATGACGAAAGAAATGGGGGAAGGGAAAAAACCGCGTGGCGTCGCGAAAATTCGACTGTAATTCCGTTTATCTGAATTGCAGATCGTACCCCGTTATATTATGGAGATCAGAAGTATTCGTTTCCCTTGTTTCGTGCGAGGGAGACAGCTTCGCAAACGTCCGCGGCGCGCAACGGCTCGGACTTGATCGGGGGCTGTGTTAAACGATAAAGTTATTCCTTCCGCGTCGTTTCGGTTGGCAATAAGTAAATGGGCTCTGTCTCGCGTTACACGGTCTAATTGTGATTCCGTTCGATGAAACTGGAAACTAATACGCGAAACGAAGTGGGGAGCGAAATTGTATTTGCCTCGCGCCACGTTACGCCGTGGTAGAACGGAGGTTCAACCGTCGAGTTAATGATCTCAGCGGCACAGTCTCATTTAATTGCTGTCGTTCGACGTCGCTGCGCCGCTGTAATTGTGATATCGCCGAGGCAGTTAATTATTAGTCCGTAGATGCAGTTCGCGAAATTCTCGGCTGAATTTCACCGCAGTAAAATGGTTAATGACGGATAATTGGCGATCCATATTGTTTCGAAATCGGTCCCCGTTAGCGTGCCCCGCGAGTTAAATTTAATAAGAGGACCGCGTAACGGGCCGCGTTAGTTAAGAAGAGGGAGTTTTTACGATCGGCTTAATGCGATTCAGGGGCAAAAGTATCCGTCGTTATATAATTCTTCGGGTACTTTATCGCGCGGTTTTGATAAGGTGACTGGCTTTTATGAACTCTTTTACGTCGCGCGTGTTCGCGTATCTTAATTTACGAAGCAATGAAAGGAGCAATAGTATCCATAAAGCTTCCACGATTTAACAACGCGACGGAGGAACATTCTGTACGTCCCGCGTATTCGCGTTCGCGAATAAAATCTGGTATTCATCGCGGAAATAATGAAGCAAAAAATAAGTATTTCAAAGTACACTCTCGAGATCAAAATAAACATATGTATCACCTCAACCACGAGAATTAGGTAAGCTAAAAGAAAAGCTGTAACACGACAAACACACGGCGATCAAACGCGCGCATGCAAACTGCGCTTATCGAGTTAATAAAACCAGCTTCGAAATTACCACCGATTTTCGGTGAAACGAATCGAGACTGCACGGGGCGCCTTGTAACCCCCGATCGATTCGACGTTGTTAAGTGGAACGGCACCAGAGTTATGGCACCTTCGCTGCCTATATATTTCGCGGGCTCGATTTAAAGTTCGCCGAGAGAGAACCCTGTACCGATCTGGATCGCGGAACGCTGAGGTTGCACAATCCCGGGGCACCGTCGTGCTTTCAATGCACGTCGATAAAACTCCGATTGATAACAAAGTGAAGCGCGTCGAGTGTCGATTCGCCCCTACCCCCTGCGAGTGAAATTAGGTCAGGTGCTTCCCACCAAACAGTCGGCTATTAATCGCTGAAAAACGCCCAAAAAACGAAATACCCCGCCGATTTCATATCGCTGGCGTTGTTCTTGATACGACTTATTCCGGACGGGGGTGAAACGCTGTCGACTTTTCAGCAGTTTCCCACGCTCGTAAAAGCTACTCGAGTACTAGCAATTTCTAGCGAGTGGAATAGGAGAGACGCGACGATTTGAAAGCGTATTGTATAATTAACACGTTTGGAAAATGTGTTTTTACAAACGTGTATTAACGTGTTTCTTGCCTATTAACTGAACGTGTTAATCGAGGAAGTAAAAGATACGAAGAAAGGGCTTTAAAAAGTGGGTGAAAAAGGGATTATGAAAATTGATGTATTTTTAATGGTATACCTGCTGCGAAAATTTAGCGGTGCTGTTGTTATAACGGTATAATGTATCCCTCTCTGTAGAATTACACTCCATTTTTGCCTTCGCTGAAGTTAACGCGTTAATTACGACAAGATTAGCGTAAATGCCTAAATAGGAGGACTCTAATTGTGGTTATATAAAAAGTAGAGGTTTAAAATACTTTTCTCCTCTTTTTTATAATTCAAGATGATACTTGGTCATCGACAACTTCCATTCTCCGAATCAACGAACGACGCTATACTAAATTCCATTTCTATCCAACCATTTTTAAGACAACTCGCGAGACATACCCATCGTTGAAACGACGATGGCACATACAAAAGGTTTCTTTAAATTAACATCATTTTTCCGCCATCCACGTTCGAATTCTGAATTCGTGACGACTATTCCTGGTTCGCGCACAAGTTACCAAGCATCCATCAAAGGAGACCCGTTACCTCGACTGCATAGGTTTGCACAGGTTTCTGATGCACGTCAAAGTTTGCCCAGACAAATGTCTCGCGTATTTCCATACAAGTCCCAACGTGTTTACTCTCCCATTACATGCTCCCTCGCATACAGATTACCTATATAAATACTACCCCTGTCCCTCTCTCTCACCCCCCGTTCATACAGCTCGCCAATGCATAGGATACGATCTACCATTGTAATCGAGCCGTCGAAGTGCAGTATCAATTGTTAAATCAATGTTCGCCGTTCGAAACAACCGAACGACCCGACCCGTGCGTCCATTTAACATGGAAAGTTCCCAACACCGTGTCCAATTTCAGTAGTTTCGAATTGACGGTAGAATTATCGAGCAGCCCCGGATAGCGGTTCAATTATGTTAGCCCATCCCTGGTACGTAAGTACGGGGGTGGGTCGCGGTACGTACGGACGTCACGAGCCGTGCAAACCGTAATTAGGCGAAGTTCGAACCCCGTCGAACTTAAATTCCACCGGCGATGTCTGGGTGCGGTCGCCAAGTTACAGTCGAAGAACTCGTCGGACCGTGCCGCAGCGTTACCCTCTTTTAAGCCGCGGTTCCACGCAACAGCCATTGGCTAATGGACATTGTCACCGACCCTTGCCACCCCTCTCAGACTCTCGCGGAAACGAAATTCACCGGAAATAAGAAACCGTACGACCGAGCAACGATACCATTCGTAATCGTTAAATCAGAAGCCTTAGAGTGCCTCATAATCTTCTGACCGGATGATCCAGATTCTCTCTCCATTGGACGCTGGTAACGCCAGATCGGCGATTTTATTGGTCTTCGTTACATAATGATCGATACGCGGGGGCTGTTTGTCCGCGGACTCGCGATGGAGGCTGCCAATCGAGGACGAAGGACCATCGGGAGGAGCAGCGAGAAAGGTGAAAGAAGCGAAGCGAAAGGGGTTCGAATACACAAGGAGATCAGGAGCCGAGGGACACGGCTGATAAGGGGATTAAACGAGGCCAACCGGCTTCCTTCGAACGCGACCTATCGAATATCGCGATCGAATTATCGGCGCCATTTTTCGAGCCACGATCCCGACGACGCGACGCTTAATCCTTCGATGATCGGGGAATCAAACAGGCCTGCTTCTCGTCCTCTCCTTCTCTCTGTATTAAAATCACTTCCTCGCCGAGGAGGGACTTGCGAAAACGGTTCATTTCGCAGCGGAGCGTTTACGTTTCATTACAAGCCTCCGTTTACTTTGTAATTGTCTCGCGGCTACGAGGAAACCCCGCGACTGAGAATTTCTGAATAATTTTGAAAGAACGAGGACGCACGTTTACGCGCCTCTACGCGAGAACGTTCAAGTTGACTTTGGAATTATAGCAGAATTGAGCAGAAATCTGTCTCTCTCGGAGTTCCCGCAATCAAGCTAGTTGAATCGAGCGAGCGGCAGAAAAACGTCGCGATTGGAAACCTCCTTGGAAGGCGAATGGCAGTCGAGGAACGACGAGTCCGTGATTTCGCGTTGCAAGTTAAATCGTTCGAATCCGCGGCCATAGAAACACGTCCTATCGGGGGTGCTCGCCTCCAGAGATTTCCGAACGCGTCAATATTTCATCTCGTTTCCGCGTTTCCTGCCTATAAACCCGGTCGATGAACACCGCACACGCGATCACGTGAAGCGGTCGCTTTAAAAACCGCGGCTCGATCGCGGTATAATTCGTCGCGTGTCTGGGTTAGCTTTATGCGTTCCCGCGGTTTGATAACAAGTACCTACGAAAGGAGCTCTCGGGCATTGTACAATCTGAAATTGGCACTTCGGTATTTTCTGTAATTCCAGCCTCGCGATTCTACGCTCGGTGCAATCAAAAGTCGATTAGAATTTCAGGATACTCTTCCGTTCCTCTAATAATAAAGTCAAGATACCAGTTTCCATCTCGATTTCCGATTGCACCGAAAAGAAAGAGAACTTTCGAAGCAATAGTCGAGCGAAGACGTAAAAGCGAGGCTTAAAAAGTATCGCGAGAGACACGCGATGTTATTGGTAATATATGGAGGCACGATTAGAGCGATACCAGGTCGATTCGAGGGATATTTGCGTATCTCAATCTCGTAACGTACCGTACGAGGGATCCTCGCTATCGAACAAGGATCGATACAAATATCCTTCAGCCGCCGTACGCGAAACGAAGCGGCAAAGCATCGCGAAGGTAAGGGAAAGGCAGATATAGGGTACACTTGGAAAAGTGGATTGAAAGATACAGGAAAATTTTTCTTCCCAGCGTTACGCCCTACGCAAGATGGCTATCTTCTCGACGTGGCCGCTATTAAAATGAAACTTTCCGTCGTGCGGAGAATGTTATCGTTACCACGAATTTGTTTCTGTCAGCTTTTATCGAAAGACTTACAAATCGCCTACATTAGAACTGTCAAGCGTATTTTTATACGCGTCCGCTTGACTTCTTCATAATAAAAATACGCGTACAGTACGAGTCTCTTTATGTATTCGTGAAACGCAAATTTGTAATCGTAATCATCCGATCAGATCGTCATCGCTCGTGACATATTCGCAGGGGTCCGTAAAGGGGTAAATAAATTATCAAAGCGTATCTACGGTACGTAAATAAATGCCCGCCATATTTTCCGCGAGCGATCGAGACGACGAAGACGAAGCCAGTGGTAGTGGCGCATTTAATTTCGAGATATTCACCGATAACAGCAATAAGGCTTGTCCTGGAATCTGGTATAAATGCGGCCCGGCATCTTCCCCTATATTGCTTTACTATTGGCTGACTGGGAGCTGGAAAAATCCAAGAGGGTCCGTCGTGCTCGATAACAACCCCCCATCGAGACACCAGCCGTAACACGATCAGCCCAATCTCCCAAATATGCTACCTCTATTCTCTTATTTCCTTTATTTTCCTTATTCGCCGCGTCATCAATGGAAAAGAGAACAGTCTTCGACGTTTCAAAAAGGAAGTTCGCCAGTCGAATCTAATTACTTGCTCCACTAGTTCAATTTTTAACAAGTAAAAAACACGTTTAGTATGCCAGAGAGTTCTCCGTTCCTTCGAAGAACGAAATCCTATTTGCCGTTCGCTGCATCGACTATGTTTGCTACGACGAAGCGACAGCTTTCACGGGGTGATAGGAATTTTTTCAATATTCCCAAGGTGCCTCGCGATCGACCCTCGGATAACGTTTTCGAAGATAATGCATCGAGTATAGCGTCTTCTCGCATTCAATGGATAGAAGTTGATGGCGTTGGATGTCCTTTGAAGAATTTTCCGGCCAGATGTTTCAGAGTTACATACGAGACGTTGCGCTATTGACTCGATCCTTTCGAGGCGTTATTCCTCGAGTATGGCCGTCGTGTGTTACGCGTGCACCTCGTAAAATGGACTCTTCGCCAGCTGCCGCTCGTTAGTTTCAACACGCATGGCTAGATCAACAGCGAGAACAGCGGGTGTCTGCAGGTTTTTGTTCGCAGCTAATGCGTCGGGAATAACGAGCGTTCCATTTCTTCTACGATTTCAGAGTTCTTATTTTGAATATTTCGCGTAATGAAACTAAAATCCACGCCTAAACCACGCGTTACGCGGTCTTAACATTAACGTCAGCCGTGAAATCGACTCTACACCTAAAAGTGCAGGGCCACTCCTAGATCTACCTGCCAAATGGCTGGTCATCCATCAACGATCTCAGTTTTTCCCTCGATACCAAAGAAGAGGATCGTCCGATCGAATCGAACCATCCGGACGTCGGGAGTGCAACAATAATTGCCGCAAAAACGGGGCAGCACTAAAACAAGCCAATTACCACAGCCAAACCACGGCAAAGATTTTACCTCGCCCGGAAATTGTGGGCGAGAAGAGATGAAACTAGGTGGTTGGGATCGTTCGAGGTTCGCTCGAAGCGTTAGAAATGGAGGGAACGTTCTCGTCCATGATTGAAGATGAACTAAACAGACCAGAAGTGTGGTATTCGTTACCAGACTGAAACTTTTCTTTCAAACAGAACGTAATTCGCTTCGGGCTACGGAAAGCGTTCCATTGATTACCACCGAAACGCGTTCGCCCTCTATTCTTCCCCTGTCCATCCCCTAATTCGACCCTCTTCCTCTTTTCCCTTCCTCTCTTCAGCGTTTTCCTTTTTCACCGACGAGTTCGCGAATATGGAACCAGACCTGCCTTCGTCGCCATCCTCCAGACTTTACGCAGACTTTATAGAAAATTTGTACCAAACGTTATTTCGACCGATCTTCCGCCGCAAGATCGATGCGTCAATCGTACCGCGAAACCTGATTCGTCTTGTGTAACCATCCAATTGGTAACTTCAATATTAGGATGAACGGGGATGAACGCGAACGCGGGAACGGAAGCAAAAGTTTCATCGAGATGATAAATTTCCGTGTCTTAGAGGACAAAAGGGTGGGAGGGGCGAGCGCGGAATGGACGATGTCTGCGCAAATAAAGAGGCCGTGCGAAATTAGGTCAATTGCGAAACGAGTTAAATTTCACGGGAATACAGCTAACATGCCAGAGCATCGCGATACGATGACCGACCGCCCTAATTTCTCCGCGATATTTTATGCCGATTTCAACCGTGGTTAGGCGAGACTAAGCGCGTCGACACGCACCCCGATAATGGTTCGTTTCTTCTCGAGCAGGTTCAATTATTCGCGCAACGTTCTTTCGCGACAGAATCGAATGACAGAACTGAAGATGTCCTACTTTTCTTCGTCGTTTACTGACTATGTCGAAACGTATAAAGTATCGCGTATTCGATAGATACTGTTCACAGATCACTCTATCCGTACATAAATAAAAACAGTCGATTCGTATCCTCGAGTCGAAGTTAAATCGAAGTCGAGCGCGAGGAATTTTAATGCCAGCTATAACGAACCTTGTTAAAGTCTAATTGTGGATTAAGACTGAAAGAGAGGTATTCGTGTCGTAATTTGCAGCCAAGATAGCGATCGCGGAGAACTAGCTTTAAGCTCGACTATAGTCACGTTAAACGTTCTATTTCTGGCTCTTCGAAGGGAGGATAATTAGCCCTTCGCTTTCTACCCTGCGTGCTATAGGAAATAGTAGAAACATATATACGTTTCATCGACTTTATCGTCCTTGGCGCTTACCTAAATTTAACTCCAACACCTGAAGATAACTTTTTATCATAGAAAACCTGAATAAAATAGCGGAAATATAAATTTCGAAAGTGTATTTTTACTGCTTCGTCGACGTTTTCCGATGGAAGATTAAACGATTTTAATATGCCGTTCGAACAGACCGATTTTAGTATTTTTCTTAGCGAATTAAGCTGAAAAAAGGAGACGTCGTCGATTCGTCGACGTAAGTTAACGCAATGGCGACGCACCGATCGCTCTATCCGCGAATAATCTCGGAAGCCGCGCGTAAAACGGAACAAGCGCGGCCAAGAGAAAACAGCGCGAAGACGGGGTCCGAAATTGATAGCATCAACCCTTGGCTCGTTTAATCATCGACGGGCTCGTTCAATCTTCGAGAGAGCGACGGGTGACGTAATGGAACGCGTCCACTTTCCCTCGTTCCGGCTCGCTCCTCAAAGGATTCGAGGAACTTCCGTGTGTCGAGGGAAGGATTGTTAGCCGTTCGACGACTCGATCGATCCGGAAACTAATACGCGTCGAGTATGAACGAGAGGGCAAATAGTCACGGGAGAAAGTAAATAGCGAATATGCGATATCCAGCATATTACTTACTTTAAATTAATTACTTACCTTAAAAAAAAGTCACGAAGACACTCTTCTTAAAAAGAAGAACAACCAACGAAGGAAGAGAGCAACTTACATCATAACGAAATAATGATAACGCGAGCACAATGCACGCTTCCAAGAGAATCGATGACGAACAAAGCCAAGGCGTAGCTCTGTCCCAAGGGACGGCACAGATACGGACGGTTTACGAGTAAAATAATTGGCCAGATTTAATTAACCAACAGTCAACACGTTGACTCGTCAACGCGTGGCTACGAGCTTAATAAATAACAGGGGTTGAACGGCAACTTGGCGCAACCAGCAACGCGTATTTCACGGAGAATATATGCGTTCGGAAGTTCCAACTCGCAACCAGTGTTCACCCGTTCAACCCCAGACGACGCTCATTCTCGATCTCTCGCGCCGTGCGGTTCGCGAGAAATAATTAACGAGGTTCTTGGTTGCCTCGCATCGCTGAAAAATGATTGTCGACGACGATAGCAAGTGGATACCAACGCGGTTGCTTCCTCCGCTTTTCTTCGCAATTCCATAATTACAGTCTCCAGTTCCGCTGCAGAGTCCATCCTTTCAGCGAAGATAATATTTCCAAAGACTTAATCAATGATCGCAGTAAATGATATTCCGACTTCTCTTTAACGAACGCCTCCGATAAGACGTCCTTAAATTTAACGAAACTTTTGCGAAAATGAATCGAAGTATCGATATTATCGGGAAATGGTTAAAATAGTGAAAAAACGTGATCGCGGTGCTTTATCGGAACGAGGATCGCATAAACGCGCAGGATTGCGCCAATAATTTGTTCTTTTCAATCGGCAAAGCGTAACTTTTTATAATTTCAAGCGTCCCCGTCCCGCATTTACATATTTATGCTTTCATAAAAATGTAACGCGACTACAAATTGCAGCAAACATCCCGATATTTCGACGCATCTGCAGGGAAATATATCTTTAACGATCGCGCCGCTTCGTGCCCGTCGTCCCACCGAAAAATGACAAATAATAAATATTTTGCGACGATAAAATGTATCTCGCTTACATCGATACGTCTTTCTTTATTCGAAACGCTGTCGCGAGGGGCTGCGTCCGTTTTGTCTCGCAAGTTCGACAGAACAACGATCGTAATTCCGCCGACAGTTTCGCAGAATTCCACGATATTCACGCGTACGACGAAACTCATAATTAACTCGATCGATGGGCCGATCGTAATTGTCACTCGATCCACTCGAATATTTCGCCCGCTTCATTGTTTCGATGTTTGACACGCGGGGGGGGCATAATTCTGATATTTCGCAACAAATACAAAGAGCTCCCGATTGCTGCGGGGGATCGCGTCGACATAAAACATCCATCGTGTCGGGCCACGCTACATTACGAATCCATTCCGCGTGGCTCCCATTGAGGGGCGACGCGTTCGCTTAAAATCCACGCAGCTATTGTTTTTCCTGCCTGGTATCCAATTAAATATTTCCATTC
This sequence comes from Xylocopa violacea, assembly GCA_963969225.1. NCBI lineage: Eukaryota > Metazoa > Arthropoda > Insecta > Hymenoptera > Apidae > Xylocopa > Xylocopa violacea. Next base: position 31,609,793 of record CAXAJV010000005.1, on the reverse strand, counting down.
GAAAAACCCAGCCACCCGCTGTACATTTGGAAAATAAATGACGCGTCCAGGCGATCGATTTAATCGGCGACCGTCCGCGTTACGTCGACCGTTCTGAGAGGATCGAAATTAATATTCACGCTCGCGGACGCGTGTACGCGTGATACGCGCGTGGAATCGGTTCGCGATCGATACGAAAAACGCGAGAAATAACTGAAAAGAGAGACAGGGAGGGACAGTGGAAATAATTATAACGCGTACGGTAACAGGGCGATCCTCTGGTATCTTCTGACTTCTCCCGACTGCTCCGATTTCGCTTTCTAGAAAATTCCAATTAACGAACGAACAGCACGAAAAGCGAGCGTGTCGCTCGACTGGAATCGGAACGAATTTTCTCAGTTTTTCTCTTCCTTTATTTTAGGTAGAAAGTTTCAGAGATTAAGTAGCCTTGGGCCGTCGTTTTTCTGCTATTCCAGCGCCGATAACTCTTGCAATATCGAACGCAACGTAGCGAGAGCGAACGAAAGCACAATATGGATACCAATATCCTGCCACTTCTTAATATCCGCTTGAAAGGCACGTAGGATGCATCGAAAATTTCCGATCGGATTGACGGCGAAACGTCGCATTGAGATTTCTCGTTATCGACGCTGGATTATTCCGTTCCGAGTGACGCAGAAAAACTCGTCCCGAGCTACTCGATTTAGTTATTTGCGAATATTTTCTGTGCGCAGGGTATTAAAACTTTGTAATTACCTGTGACGAAGCTTACGCAGGCCCTCGTTGAATCGCAGATGCTCACGAAGTGCAGCGTGTCCAAAAAATAACCTTTGGTTCTTCTACGTCTGTCACCAGAAGAGTCGCACATCGTAAACGCTTCGTCTTTGGTTCACGCGCAATAATTATCATCACCCCGTGTTTAACGCGCAGATTCGCCACTCAGCCTCGTTGAATTTTTACGTCTACGTGTATCGTGCAGAAATATATGCAAACAACCGATGATCAGCCAGGATCCCGCGAGGTAACGCGGTAAACGTTGCATCGCCAGCCCCCGATACTCGAATAACATATTCCGGGTCGTCGGTGCACGGGTGTACGCGTGCATGCGGCATACATAATTCAGCAGCGGCTGGTGACAAGTGAGGACGAGAAAACAGACATTTCCTTTTCCGTCGCGAAATGAAGATAAGTTACACGAGCGGAACGCACACGGCTGCAGATACGCGCGAGCACAGCTGCCGCGAAGAACGTACTGGCGCGACCGTCTACGTGAGCCTCGCGACTACGCGTCTCGTCCTTGGGGACCGCCTCCGGCTATTTGCCGCTTATCGGTATGGTAAATAAATAGCGGGTCGCGAACTCAGGCCCCAAGGCACCGTGCATTCCGGGAATCGATTTCGTGAAATTTCGCCAAGCTTCGCATTTCGTTCGACGACGCGTCACCTCGCGACAGCTCGCATTCTTCGGCTGTCCTTGGACTCGAACGCGCGACGCGTCAGACGCACGCAGTGTTACGATTGATTTACGCCTTTGCGAAGTATCGAGATTATCTTTGGTAATTGCAAGTGAGATTATGAAGTGTATAATTATTTGAGTGTGATTAGGATGGATGGCGCAGACATCAGCCGCTTTGAGAACTGTTTCCCGCAACGGCAGATTATGAAGCACATAATTACGAGTGAGATGACCACTGAGACCATCCAGAAGCTGTTTTGGTAAGTACTTAATCATTGATTTGCGTATATCGAATACGATACGAGACTTTTAAGCGTGGAAAACGTTCGCGTCGATTAGAAAGTTCGCCATCTATGAGGATAGACAACTAGCGCCGCCCAAGAAGATGCGAAAGCGTCGCTGCATTCTGTGATACAGGACCAGTTTTCAGAAGCATTCGATAGACATTCGTGTGCGCTCGAAAACTTAGAAACTAAGTTCCTCTCTGTCCATTCGGGACGTGTCATCCACGTACCGAATAGACATTCCACTTTTGTGTCCCGCGAAAACATTTTCAGCCGTAAGCTAACAGATATGCATCAAGAAAATCTTTTTCAACCTACTGTTTCTCGAGCGACGCCATTCCTAAAGGGAAGGAGCGATCCAAATAATGAATATTTCATTTCCGTGAACGTGCACGGACGACATTCCCATTTTCCATCCCCATTTTCGTCGCGTAATACCGGTACCCTTTGTTTGCCTTGTATTTTCGCCCCTCCGTGTAACACTCGCGTAAGATAGGACGCCATAGCCCGGCGTCTTGCGCCAGTGCTTCGTTTTCTTGGCGAACTGTTAGGGTAAGATAACAGCGAAGAATCGTGGTAGTTTGTGGGGAGGAAAACCGTATTAAAGTTAAAGTTATCTCCAAAGCTATTTGCAAGCGTCATAAGTTGCAACAATTTCGAGATTCAATCTTGCAACTGATAATTTAAAGAAGCGGAAGATTAAATCTGCGTCTGGATGTACGACCTCTTCAATTTTGTCACTGTTACAGCTAAAACAAACGTAGCAATGCTACAAAAAGCGTAAATTTCGTTTTTCAATCGTTCGTTCGACAGTATCGTTCCTTCGTTTCGCTCTCGTGAGTTCGCAGGATTAATAGATGCGTAATTAATTGGACGTTAATAGATGCGTACTGCAAATCGTTGATCAAACGATATCGGGCAACCCCGATGTTGCACCCATAAGGAGCAACAGGCAGCGTCCAATTAAGCGAAGCAACTTGCGGCGTCTTCGCTCCCACCCGCTTGCTCCTGCTCGCGATTTCCGTACATGGAAAACGATAATCGAAGATTAAATATCAAGCATCGCGGTGTCGATGCTCGTTATGTCGAAGTTACTGGAGCAAACTGCGAGGTGGAAGGAAGTATCGCGACCGCGTTGGAAACTTTCACGGTAAACGAGTTAACGTTACTTGGAGGCTGCAATTTTGCTCTCGATTCGATCTCGCGATATTTTATAAAATACTTTAACCAACGGCAAATCGAATAATCACTTTCGACTAGTTCGATTCGAGAGGCTGAAGAATATACGCGGAACAACGCGGGGTGATAATTATTCGGCAGAAAAACGTTGAAAGCGCCGCGCGTATTTTCGGTACGCCGTGTGGTTTAACGTTTACGAGATCGCTGATAAAGTCACCGGTGAAATTAGTGTCTGTAATTGCCGTTAAGTTCTATGATAACGCAATTAGCGTCGCGTATAAATTATCGAGCGTTCCAGGTGCGCGTTTACGCAGAAATTTTTCGTCCTGGCGGCGGTCCAAATGTACTTTCACGGTAGAACTGCGAAGGCATAAAGCAGCCGAGCAATTAAATTTATTAGCAACGTATTCGTTACTGCGTTGTCGTTCGTCGTAAACGTGTGTGTACGCGCGCGTTATAACTTTTCGACCAAATATTCGTGTTGTTCGAACGAAACAAAATCGGAGAGACGGCGATGTAAAACCATGTAAAAAAAAAAACGCGACGGGCGAATTAATTTGCTCGCAATAATGTTCTCGTTGTTACGCCACGGCGATACAATAAACATGAATGCAATATGGAGTAAAACAATTACGATACAATTACGTTTCATAAGTAATTATGTTCTACCTCAATTTCTCTCTTGTATTGAACGTATAATTTCTGAAGGTACGAAACGGGAATTTTTATTTCGAACGATCTCTCGCGACGATATTTCCCAGCTTTTACACAATTGTCCGAGCAAATTGTGCATCTCGTTATGCATAAATATGGATCTCAAAGGCAGGAGCTTTCATCGTTGTCGGAATCGAAGAGTAAAATCAAATCATTTTACAAAAGGATACGTTTTTTAGATACGAACCACCTGAACCGAACGCGCGATAAAACACTATTGCTCTTTGTACAAAGAGAATCGACTCTAAAACTCCATGTTCTATTACATCATACGATTCATCGTACCACAATTGATATTTATAGCGCATACTCGAGAACGTTTATTCCCCGACTCACCCCCTCGCGATCGATAATCTAAAATATAGATGCATTAATATTTCAAGTGAAAATTCCTATCAATTTTAAGCAGACACCATTTGCGAACAAAGCAAGCTATGCTCGTGCGCGTTACCCACCGAAACAACACTACCGACGTTCCAGGAACTTCCATGTTTACAAATTTTATCTCATCCTACGATTTGTGCGTAGCTGAAACAACTTGTTAGACGCGACGCAACAAAAGGTGCACGATAATCGAGTTCGCTGCTGCTTGGCAAGTGGAAGATTGTCTGCGAACTCGATCTCTGTCCGCCATGTATTCTTCGAGTACAAACGTGTGCACCAAGTATCGACTGTCCGTCAAAAGAGGCAGACAACAAAAAGCACAAAAAGCAGTGGATGCAATTTATGTAACCTGGCCGTGCAGATAAAATGACGAAACGGTCTACGAGCCACGCGATCGGTTTCACCCTCGACACGTGCCGGTAAACCCGCGAAGAAATTGGAAGCACGCGTTACTTGCGATTCCTGGCTCACCCTCTGAAAGCCAGAAATACGTCAAACTTGCTCGGAATCCCTCGTGGGATCCCTTTTCCCGCGAACATTGCTCTCCATGGGCTGTCTTCTGCGGCGGTTACCCGCGAATTATCGTTTAATTCACGAGGCCAGAAGGCAGAGTTGATAATAAGTTGCCACGGGGATCTTACAAAATACTCTGGAGTTGGTAATAAAGTTATGCGGACTAACGAAAAGTTTGCAATTAAGGGATTCGTTACGGTGGCTGATGGTACTCAGTCATCGGGGAAACATCAAGCACTTCGGAAGCAATCAAGTCCCCGGCCTTTAGTCAACTCATTAGTCAGCAAATCAGTCGGTCTTAGAAGCAATCGGGTTTCCAATAGTCGATCGAGCCTCGAAGCGTTTAGGCTTACGTCAAATTTACGAGCAATTAAGATTGAATTTTCTATCTCGACGAGCGGACGGCTATTGGACGATCATTAATTTGCTTATTATTTTGCGCCAGAAGAGTAATCAGTTTCACCCGCTTAGATTCTGGTGTCCCTCCAAGACGCTTCATTCGAAGCGCTGAATATCTCTCAAACAAATATCTCTTCCCGCACAACATCCTAAATATCGATCATCTAAATTCCCGACATCGCGAAGCTACAATAAATACCGCGACTGTGTGTACTCCCAACAATGAACAGAACGCTCCCCTAAGTAGCAGCCTTCGAATGAACGACACCCTCGCGCGAGCCACGCGGAGCGAATAAGCAAACACGGGTGTGCGTTAACGAGAACCAGGTTCCCCGGATGAAGCTGGTTCGCCAATCGTACCGAGTGGCGCGCGCGCGCGCGCGAGCGTTCCGCCGCCGCCTCAATCTACGCAAAGTTGTCTCTGCGAAATGACGGTCCCGGAGATGGTGCATTATTAAGTCGTCGAGGTTCTAGTGCCTCGGGCCGGATAACTCCGGAGCGACTCTCTAACCCCGTAGAGGACAAAGAGGAAAGCGTAAGAGGCGGGAGGCTGGAAGCGAAAAAGCTACGAGCGGAGAGCTTCCGTCCTAAGCCTGACCGGTCTTATCCACTTCCAGCTCCCGTGATCCTGCCTGTTCCCCGTCGATATACCCGGTCTGGGTTTATCCGCCACTTTGGTCATCGGTTTTGTACCTAAAACATTCGTTCCACGGAGTTGCTTCCTCTCCACGATCGACCAGCTGCTGCGCTTCTTCCGCGAGTCGAGGCAGGAATACGCGACGCGACGGACACGCGGCTCGCATGAACTTTCCGAGCGGGGCTTCCATCGCTGGAGAAGAGGGTGTGTCGACGGGATAATGGAAGTTTCATTGAGCAACTTTGGCTGGGATCGATTATTGATACAGCGAGGGGAGGCGGCCTGTTCATGAATGTTATTATGGGATTTTTCATCGACCGAACTCTTTCGGCTCGCATAGTTTCGTCGGAAGCTGATATCGCTGGTGGATCTTGGTTTTCGACGTAATGCGGCAATAATGGCAAACACGAGTTTCAAGTACGATCGCGTAATATCCGAGAGGTTGTATGATCTGCTCGGAGTTAGTGTATGGATCACTGATGACCGAACCAAGTTTCAAACGTTCTCAACGAGATGTCAAGTATATCTGGTGGAATCTTTCGCGACGCTGACGTCGGATTCCAAGACGCAAAGCGACGGAGCATTCGCGACTTAATTGTCCGTTGTTTGACCATTTGAATGCTGTCGCAGTGGTGAATAAAGGCCCCTCTCCCTCGGACCATAGTCAGCCATGAAAGGAATTCCCCCCTTTGTGCAATCGTAGTGCCTCCGGTTCTCTGAAAAGATAGTGCGAACCTTCGCCGCCCCTTCTCGCCCCTTTTTTCAGCGTCACGGTAATACTTGCGACACTATTTAGGAAGTCCTTCTCTCAGCGCTATTCTATTACTCTGGACAATATTCCGGCGGGGATTTTAAAATTGCTCCACTTAATCCCACACAGGGAAATGCCATGGCGTCCTTCCGCGCTTAATACTCGCCTCGCTTAATCCTACAAAGACGATCCACGGGAGGACGACGACTTTGCAGCATCTTCGCTCGTTTAGCGATCGAAAGACAAAAGGCTCATCGACAGGAGGCTGTGTGTGTTTAAACGAGAAGTTTCGATATTAGAATATCATAAAAGTTCGCGTACATTTTCTTTATGGAATTAAGAATCGATAGGTAACGTGGTAGCTAATGGAAGAAAGTTATGTCCAGCGACGGCAATTTCGATCTCTAAAGGAAAAGTAGCGTTTCCAGCGCATCAAATAAGCCGTTTTATGAGAACGTATTGCGAGGGTATCGGTTATTGGAGCCAATCGGCTGATTTGTTGAATGGTTTGTACGAAGGCTTCCGCAGCATGATTTTATCTACGTCATTTTACGTGATCGATCTGTGTACCCTACAAACGAACACAATTTTCTTTCTTTCATATACCATGGACCAATAAAGATCAGTTTAAGCGCCTCTAGAATAACATCGATTCAAAATCTAATTTCTTTCTCTTTCTTTCTTTTCAGCGGAGAAAGAAGCTGACCGAGAATCTTACTTCGACGATCCCAGAGACGTTCTACGCGATAATTCTTATCGATCCATAGCGTACACGTGCGCAATAGTCACGTACAATTAGACGATCGCTTTGATTCCGTCGCACTAACACAGGACTAGTGGCTCTATACGGTTCTAATACCCCCTAGAGCCATCCAGAGCCATTTAGAGCCGTACAGAGCCATTTGCCATTAAGTCACCGTTGCTACGCATTTGTAGCGCTATGACGTAACCAGTACTCCTCAAAGGCCATCCCCTTAAGAAGAGACAAGCGTTTCTTCTTCTGCGCGTTGATCTTTGATTAGACAAGGTGCATGCTCGCCGCTTAATTCGTCCAATTCCGATGCAAGTTTGGCCAGTCGGCAGACGCGAAGTTTGCCTTCGACAAGATTTGCTCAGGCAACCCTTTGTGCCGCGTACACACCTCGACCATGGCGCCAGGTGCGATATTGCGTGCCGTTAGGGGTGCGAGCTAATGCAATGCCGCTGGGCGCCGCGCGCTCGCTACAATCGCACCCTCGATGACCCTCGTGACCGGATTCCAAAGTAGGTGACGTCGAGATCCGACGTCTATCTCGAATTAGCAGAAATAGAATGGTCTTCCATACGATTACGCGATTATTTTCGAATTCCGTAGTCGTTCGGAATTAAGGATTCGTAATAAAACAATCGAAACGTACCGTTATAGACGTCTCCGGCACTGGAAGAAGCCGCAAATACAATTAATGCCGGCGAGATTGAAAATTTTATGGAAGAACGGGAGTAAGATTGCCTCGTGTAATTAAATTAAATAGAACGCGGTATTTTTGGCGAACGAAACGATCACGCAACGCTGGGGGCACCAAAAGAGAAGCAGTCTCGCGATCCTAATTTGAATACGTCCCATAAATGTTCCACGGTATTTACCGGCTTCGCTTCGCGCATATAGAAAATCAATTTGAATGTTTGAGAGCGCGAAACCAGAAACTTTGATCCATTTGTGTCTAGTATTCGGCGTCTGGTTAATTTAGCGCTGTTAATGCATATCGCATTCAAACATTCATGCTCAAGCGTTCCGGTATAATAGCGCTCGATACTAAACGATGAAATACCAGGAGTGGAAAATGTGCAATAAATTAGGAATTTCTCCTGAAATTCCTCCGATACCACCTAATTATGTAACAGCGCTCACTCGTTATTAATTAATTGCGAGCAAGAACTGTTAGGGTAAAAGAGAAGAAGGGAGCAGAGAATGGAGGATATTCTTTGAACGATCTTCCACGAAGAGACACAGAATCACGAGCGTGTTTAGATACGTTTGTTGGCCGTTAACAAAGCTCGAGTTCGCCCTCGCTTGATATAATGGCCAGGTTACCCTGAGCACCGATACAAGCTACGAGAGTATGAAAGTCGTATCGGTCTCGATTCTCCGCGTCCCAGAAAACTTTTCCGTTGGCCCGCGAACATCGCCGTGGAAGCTGTACTTTCGTCACATTAATATCTGTAACGAAGTCTCGAGAGGAGGCGCTCATCGCGACCAGGCTGAAAGAAAAACACCAAGGATGACCGACGTCTTTGTTTCCTTTTAACGATCGTAAATCCATCGAGTTGGATCGCGAACCGAGGAACCAGCGTTATCGAATCGACCGGAAACTTCGACGCGACTTCTTCCTCCTTGAGATCGCAGAAATATCGAACTTGATTGCCTCGCAAAGTCCAGAAACGTATTTTATGTTACGACTGAAAATCCTTCGGTTCTGAAGAACATTCGAATTATTTTTTCGATCGATCTGATCGGTTTTCTTGGAAACAGTGCTGCGTTTTCGATTTTTCTTTTAGCGTAGAGTAACTTCGCGAGAAGAAAATGCTCTCGATGTTACAACAAATTTATTAACCCCTTTATCAGCGCATTTGTACCAATAGCGATTAAGCGATGAAACGATTTTCAGGCGAGGGTGCATAGCGGCCACTCGTTTACGCGAGGGTGACCGCAATTAAAATTTCCAGGCACAAATTAGTCGACGAGCGTGTATTTAAAAATGAAATATTGCCCTTTAGTCGGCGTCCCAAACGTTTCAGCCGAACGCATTAATTTGCATCGGAAAACAGCGAGCAGAACGCGATACTCTGCTTACGGAACAGTGTCAACACGCTCGTCGACCACGTTAACAACAGTTACGCGTGTGCTTGTTCCCGAAAAATAACGTTGCATTTCGTACGAAAGTGCTGCATAATTATTCCTCGCGAGGGGGAGGGGGGAGGGGGGAGGGGGAAAAAGGAGCGCAAAAACAAACGGTGGAAAAAAACGAAACGTGTCAGTCGTTGCCGCGAATGCGAGAGCGTGCGCGCGAATGCACCGCGTGGATTTTTCGGAAATTACGAGGCTTTCGCGAGGGTGTGGCGGAAAAGCCAACCGAGGACCGTGCGCTTTGCTGGCTGAGGTAAATACAGCGTCTCGCAAAATTAGTCGCGAAATCGGGGCTGTGATAAAAGTGCGCGAGACTAGAAGACGACGGAGGGTAGTTTCAATCCTTTGCGCTGGTTAATCATTTAAAAACGTACAGTACGAGCGTAATGCGAGATAGGAAGACGCTCTCATAACAGCTCAACCGTTGAGACAAAGTAGACATTATATTTAACATTTATTTTTCTTTCGTTTCTTCAATTCATCATAATTTTCTTCACCAAGTTAATTACATGACGCATCGATATAACTTTCAGCGATTCTTTTTCAAGTACGCATTTAGTACTTACACCGAGACGCGACACCAGTATATTCGACAATTGAGTAAATGAAATTATAAATTTTACATGACACGTTGGCCGAGGTGCGGATAATTTTGCGAGCCACTGTACCCAGCTAGGCTTCCATACATAATTTATGAGCCGAACACAGGAATATTCCAGCGGGTCGTTTCACGCGGCCTAGAGTAATTAATGAGTCGAATATTAAAGTCGTTATCCCCGAAACGTTCGACGATGCGTCCCTATTCGCAACGAGAACTCTTCCAGCGAACCCGCGAACGGCGCTTTCAATCTCCGAGCCTCGTTCTATTCTCCCGCTCTCCTCGCTAAACGACCTTATTACATGACTCATAGATTCTCTAAAGACCCTTTTGTTCTTCGTTTGTACAGCGGCGCGGTGAACGAGAGGAAAAAAAAAAAAAAGAAATTCGAGCGAAGGAAAGAAAAATTGGAGAAGCAGCTGTTCGAAAGCGCGGTTTCGTTCGATGCCCGATTAATCGAGCGCATTACGCGGTTGCGATCGCGGCGTAGAGTTGGGGGTGAAACGAAGCGAGTCCGCGGAAATTACATGGGGATGAAAATTTGAACGGGGCTACTTGCAGCTTGAATTACTCGAAGGTTATGGCTGCACCGTGGAATTCGCACGCACTCGAGCGGTCGTTTTATCGATCAGATAAAACCTGTTGTTCGATAGCTGCCACGGAAGAGCGTAATGGCCGCAGATCACGCTACTCGGATCGTGGTGGATAAAGGGACGAGGGTCCGGTCGCGTAGCTTCGATTCGCTGTTAACGATGCGGGAATATGCAAAATGTACGAAAGTATTGGCTTTAAATATGGAGTGGAGGGAAAGGGTGAAATTAGCGATGGATCGAGACGGAGGTAGAGAAGAGGTCGGGGCAAAGTAAATTGAAAGAAAACAGAACTGTTTGCGTTCTAGCGAGTCTGCTCGAGGGCGAAACGAAGACCCTTGAAAGCATAGGATCGATGCATATGAAATCGAACGCTGGAAGCGTCCAAGTTCTTTCGTTCGTTCGTCTACTCGAGCATTGCCAGTCTTCGTGGAATAACGCATACGATCTTTATACTAATGGCAAATGTGCGGTTCGATCCTCAAAATGAAAAAATATTAGAAAATCTCGTATGTACGTCACCTGTCGAGGATCGAGTGAATTCGAGCGACGAGTGTTATCGATGTCCTAGCAGCCTATACGATGCCAGCCTGGAACTGTGTCAGTCGTGCTGACCTAAATTCCACCCTGTCCACGGGTCTTTCTCGGCTAATCTTTCGCTTGATTCCGTCATCGACGTCGTATTTTGCAGTTCCGTGTTTGCGTAGCAAGCGAGGGGATATTTCAACGATTGACGGATTACGTTTGAAGCTGCGTGGTGCAGACAGACGTTCGATTACCGGGAATATTTCCCCACTATCAGGGAAAGATAGCCTCGTTACGAGCCTGAAAATTTTTAACCGTCCACTTTTCACTTACTCGAAATGGCCGACGGATTTAACCGAAAAATAGTGCGAATTTTTTGTTTGCACAAATTTTTCGTTTCAAAAGAAATTGGGAAAATATTAATCAATTATTTTTCAATCCCCCGCGTCCTTTGACCTATAAAACTCGGGTATAGAAAAAACAGAGCGCAGCCAGCCAATCAAGTAAATGAACGTATAGAACGTTTTGCGCGGAAATGAAAAGAGAGGAGAGAAAAAATTGAACCGCGGTACGAAGTATGAAATAACACGACTGACGCGTCTTAGACACGAGATCGTGCGCTATCATAAATTGAACCGACCTACTTCGGTCGCGCGATTCATACGAAACCTAGGCGTCTGTACTCGCACGGATTGCTACGCGAGATGAAAGAAAAAAAAAAAAAAAAAAGAAAAAAAACGGCGAGACGTCAACGATCGGCTCGACGAGCGGATCGCTTAATCGCTTACCGATATCGATCGGAAATTAATTGCAGCGGACTATTAACGTCATCACCGTGTCAGGTACGAACGCGTATAAATAAATTGCGTAAACGTCGCGGCGTCACTCGCAGCGCGCGTATCCACGCGTTTTCCGATTAATCATCGCAGTCTCGGACGATCGTCGCGCGGCTGATCAAAAATCGGACGCCTGCACCCCCTCCCAGGAGCCTGGAGAGCTTCGCAAACGAACACGTCGGGGAACGATTCGAATTCCGATCGGCGTGGAACGAGTCTGTCGGACTCGACGGAGGACTACGAAAAGGAGGACGTGACACGGCCGTGTCAGTAGGCCAGCTCGAGCGATTCGGGAATCAGCCGCCATTCCGTCGTTGCCAAGTCAGCTTCGGCTGGGGGAAATTAAATAACTTCCACGCTGGCCGGGGTTACCAGCCAGCCTGAAACCGCAGCTTCCTGAACGCGACGGTTCACTTAGCCGACACTTGATATTCCTCCGGGTCTCTCCGGTTCGCCGGGTCCTCCGCCATTTTCCTAATCCTTTTATCGAGCCGGGCGCAGCTCTGGACGTAGTCCCGTCGATTCTCGAACGATCGCGTAATTGTTTAACGTTCTCGCAGCGGCGGCGGAGCTGGTTCGTAGCTGGTTCGTAGCTGGTTCGCAGCTGGTTCGTAGTTTCTGCACGTGACGGGTGCTCGCGCACCTCGTAGCACGCTCGCTGCGTGTATGTAGGACAATCGTAAATTAGCCTACTCGCGACGCGAACCGCGATTAATTTCCAAAGTCGCTATCGTCGCGCGAAGGGAAGTCTCGCGGAAGGGCAAAGTTGCTCCGCCGTTTCCGTTTATTTTCGAATTACCACCCAACCAGTGGAAATCTATTAATCATTTCCTCCCCAGGGAAGCGAAACACACCCTCTGCACAACGGTACGTCGAGTATACGCAAGGAAATCTAGCGTTCGTCTTGGAAGCCGTGTCACGAACGATAACGAAGACACGTACCGCGGAGACAGACGGTCCAACCCCCTTAATACGCCGGAGGAACGCGACGTCTTCCAAGTTCCGGCGAAGTAGAAGGAGCCATTCATCGATGGACACGTCCAAGCGCAGCTGAGGCTAACTGGCCAAGATTTTGCTGCTCGGCGTGCTGCCTAATCGAGACGACGACCACGCGTATTCCCGCGGGGATCCTCTCCCCGTCCACCCTCTTCTACCGCGGTACATCCGCTATCTCTGTATGTATATACCCTCTGCCATTAGAAATTACCGTTCGCGTACGTGTACCTACGCGTGTATATAGATACGCGCAGAGGTCTGTACACGCGCAGACCCGCCATCGAACCTCACAGCCCTCCCATCCGACCGCCGTTTGACTCTCTGGCTGGACACTCGCCAAGACCTCTATTACATTCCGTCTAATGTCCGATGTGGGAGCCGCTTCTCCTATATCACGCGAACCGGACCGAGCAAATTTACAGATGTTCGCTTACGTGCGTCCGTTGTTTTATCGTCGATCGTACCCCAGCGTGATTCAACGCTGACTAAGCAACGGCGCGTGTCCTTTCGAGGGTGGCGCACGATCCTGCCGACTAATTTGACGGAACGCACACGATATTTAGGAATCAGAAGGAGATTAACGTCGATCGTTACTCGAACGATTTTTGAGCGACGATTAGGTTGGCTGGCATCGATGACGAAGCAATTGCAGGCAATTATTTTCGTTTTTTATCAGTTTTAGAACGACGTTTCTTGTCGTTTGTCGTATAATTCTAACGTCGACGCGAACTGACCGTCCAGCAGTCGATTGCTCGCTTGTCTTCAACTCCGATCTAAATTGCCGCGTGGATTTAATGCTTGGCCACGACGCACGCGAGTATTAAACGCGTGCGTTTCGTGAAACCTTAACGACGCACCTACACGCAGAACGTTTCAGAAAACGAATCTGAGGTATAACGCGTACGTGCGAGTATAAAATAGTAGGATGCAGGCTGATGGAAATGAACTCGCGAACAACCAGACTCTCGTGCTGTATTAAAATTGAAAGCAGGAGTCGCATTGTCTGTCAATAAAGGGGACAAATGTACAATCTATACATTTTTTATCCAGTATAAAGACAATAGCATAATAGTCGACATCTACTGTAGGAAATATAACTGCTGGATAGAAACACGTAAAGGATTTTTCCCTTCATTTACGAGGGTTCGTTTAAAAAAGTTCAGGAAAGAGGAAAGCGACGATCCATTGTTTACGTTAAAAAAAATTCTAACACCTACAATTTTCCGTCCCCCGTTTCGTAACACGTTGTATAACGTCGTTTAAGGGAAAAAACGGGGGTTGAACGACCGAAGCAGGGGTAGTAATTGAAGATATTGCGATGCACGAGCAACGAAGCTCGATCCTAAATTTGAATTGCAGACAACCTACTTTTATCGATTGCTCTTATCTGTCGAGAGACGATTCGACGATACGCGGTTTATCGAACGCAGCTTGTTCGCTGCTTTTTTAATTTCCGATTCGAAAGTGCACAAATCGGGTGTCTAGAAGCGAAAAATGTTACCCTTGTCCATTTTTTGTCGTTCGACGCGCGATACTCGGAAAAACAGCCTCGCGCAAAGTGCATCGACGTTCCACAAAAATAGCCCCACGGATTTTTAATCGATCTCGCGCTGGAAATTCCTTGTTAATATTCAAAGTGACTGAGTGCCGCGTGCAACGCGACGCACGCGGAAGTACTCATTACCCTCCATCAACTTATGCAGATTCTCACGTGGAAAATCGCCGCTGGACGCTGTGTGCACCCCGACTATTGGTGTTACGAGGCGTGTTACGATTTCGTCAGCGATTCTTAAGTATATCCCCCGCAACGATCGAGTGAACTATTAGTTTACTTTGCTCGACGAACACGCGTCTTGATCATCGATTTCTCTGTTGGTCGATGCGCGATAAATCGGTGTGTCGCACGATGGTTAAGTTCGCTTTAGTAATACAATAGCGATGGAATTTTTGTATTAATATTTCACGTGCAATAGTAACAGAGATTGAAAGCATAACTGCTTCTGTCGCCATTTCAGCTACGTTTCCATGATGTTTGCTTTTAATCGCGGTATTAGTTATTTCATATTATTGAGTACGTTCCACGCGTTTCATATAATTAACAATTCATGTCAACAGTTCGAGTTTGAGTTGCTATTTAAACGTCCATCGATATTAATTAATTATGGCTCCTGACGGTTTTACTGCGTCGAGCGATATTATTACACGGTTCGCGTTATTCGAAGACGCGAACAAAATAAAATAGTGGATAGGGTGCGAATTTGGAGAACCTCCAATTATCCGCTCGCCATTCAAAAGTCACGGTAATCTGATTAACCCGGATTACCTAATTTCGTGTTAGAGATTCGTAAAATGAAAATGGCTGGTAATACGCTCGTCTCGAGTAGCAAAGGTCGCAGTGGTGCACGCGTAGGTTTCTCTAAATAAAATAGCAGCAGGATCGTTATTTGCGCAGAAGATTCCGGCTGGCATACGATAGTAGGCTTAGGAAACTGGCATAAATTTGCAGAGTACACAGCTTAAAGTATTACGAAGCGCATGCCAAACCCTTGTCCTTTTACGCTCTATTTACTGCTATTCGAGTGGCTCCGGCTCTTACTGATACGCGCGCGAACACGCTCGACTACCAAGTAACGTAAGTAATTAATGGTACATTATCGAGTGACTTCGCGCGGCTTAGGGGACTCGTTCAATTTTCAGCGCAGCTGGTACAGACCTTTGAAAAGTTCGGTTTTCTAATCAACTACCACTGAATCTTGTCGCAGTTAACCAGATTCGCTACGAAAATAAATAAAAGCTACGATTGTTACGTTATCAATTGCATCGACAAGTAGCTAACTCCACTGCGCTCATAATTAGCAACGATAGCAATGCTGACAGTGAAAACTAAATAAACCTGGCAGTGGATTCGATGGTTACCGACGTAAATCAGAAATCGAGAAAGGGGTAATTAGACAGAAATCAGAGGAAACGGTGCAAACGAAGTTGCGCGTTCGTCAACGCGAAAACATCGCCCGAGAGATTCGTCTGGCAAAGCGCACGGTGCATTTGCACAGGCCAGTCAGAAGGCGACGAATGAAAAGGAAAACGGGCCCGCGAGCAAAGACGTCCGGTAAACAAGAAAAAGGAGGAGCGTCGACTGCCTCTTCGAAGATCAAAGCCCGTCGAAAGATAACGGGAGGGTGGTGGCCTCCGTAAGAAAGCTCACCGGTCTCTAATCTTACCCTCTTCTTTCCAATCTGTTGGAAAAAAAAGGGGGACGCCGCGCGCGTTCACCCCGCGGCGTTATAAACCTGTCCGCCTTTAAATTCGACCATTCAGCCCACTCACCTATTTCTGCATAGATAGTTGCCTCCACGCTCCCTCTCTTTCTCTTCATTGTAAATTATTAACCATGAAAGATTTCATTTCGTACGCCCGCGCAGATCGCTGGGAAAACTTCAGGCTGAACGCCCGCGACGGCCCCACAATGCTTCATACACGCCTATCTGCCATTTATACGGTGGATGTACTTCGAATCCGCGATGAGTATCTTCCGTGTCGCATTATTATTCATAGGCTTTCAGCTTCATTTTACGGTAGACCTCCCGCAGTCCTTATCGATTCTCTCTGACCAATTTTTCCACGACCCGAGGAATCGTCGCGATTTATCTCCTTTGCTTAAAGGGCTTAACATTCCTCGTGCACGAATTCACCGATTCGAATGGCCTTTACAATGTTTCACCGGTGGGAAGAAGCTCGCGGGCGGATTGGACGTTGGAACAGGCGAGGAACCGGGCGCTGTCATCGCGTTTCATTCAATTAGCCAGCTCGAAAGTGAAAAAGGGACCGCGAGGCGCCGCTCGTTCCCTTCTTTTGTCCCTCGCTGCGCTGATAAACTCATTAAACGGGAATTAGATCCAGAGCATCGCGGTTAATCGTGATTCCTGTATTATAATTTCGAGGGGCGGGAGAAGGAAATTTTCTTGGAAAGGTCCAAGAGAACAAGTAGACGACGGCGCGAAGGCATTATATTAGCAGTAATAGGTTTACCAACGCCCTGGATGGACGTGCGCGTTCCTCCTTTTGTACGCCGCGAGTTTAAATTGCGCGGAGAAAAAGAAATATAATTTGAATTCGTTATAAACTTCTGGCGAAGTTAAATCACATTCTCCGAGTCGGGGATGTGTGAAGGCTAATCATGGAAAGCGGCCGCTTTTCTCTCGTCCACTTTCTTGTAACGTTCAATTAAAAATTTTTAATTAGATACATCGGAGTTGCGACACGTCTTCCGCGAAAGGCGTTCCGAGAAATTCGAAACTACATCACGCTGGAATGAAATAGAAAGAAATTTCCTCGATGTTACAATAACGATGGGAAGTATTTAACTGGAATGCCTAGCGTGAGAACCATCATGGCCGCACGCGCGCGAATGCACACCCTCGAACGCAAATGTAACGCGGAGATCGAACGGAATGGCTATTCGCATCGTGCGATCTCGATGACATCGACCTCGATGACCAGCTAGCATAGGCAGTGGTACGCGCGTATGGCGATTGGACGATAACGCTCTTTTCGAAGAAACGATCGAATCCCGTACGCTCGATATTAGACTCGAGATCGCGTGGTAAATAGGATATTATGGGAGGCGATCAATCACGCCTCGTGGGTCTGCACAGCTCGCAAAATCGATTCCTCTATCTCCATTTTGGAGGCAACCGTGACCTGTTATATCGCATCTCTGACAATCTGGAGGCTGATTCGTTGAAATGTGTCCGATTGGGTGTGATAATTATTAACGAGGCCTAAAATTGGAGGTTTAAAGGCGATAGCCGTTTCTGTTATGGAACGTGAGGCTCGAGTGGTGACTAATATCACAATCTCGTTGCAGCTTTGAACCTATCGATGAAACAATTATCCAACGAAAGTGTCGCGTCTGTTTCGCGAACTAGTTTCGCCTCTAGTCTCGTGGACACATGGCACCTCAGATTTGTGTCGTTCACTCGTTCAACTTTTTCGCTGCAGCATTGCTATAAGATAATTTGTCGAACATCGCTAGCGAACCTACTTGGAGCTAATCATTGTATAACGTTGCAATTCAGACAGCTGTTGTGTCATCGAACAACAGAGAGAAACCTTGGAAGAAGTCATTCGTAACTCGCGCACGAACCGAATATTCTCTAATTATATAATTCGGTTCGATTTTAACCTCGGCTCGAGTGCCACAGGGATTTATATTACGTAAACACCAGCCGATGTCCACCGCGTAAAATCAAATTGATTACGTGAGAATGAAAATTCCGCGAAACGTACTGCTCTCGCAACGCCTCCTAAAGAATAGCTCGATGAATATTTGAAAAGGGTGTAGCGCGTTACATATTTCAGCGAACGGTAGCGGCGTTGCATCGGATTAACTCGAAACGAAACGAACGTATATCGCATTACGTGTCCACGATTATTAAACCGTGATACGAAACGCTAAATAACACGCATTATCGGTAAAATATAATGAGAGCAACGCGGGTGCCTTCGTTCGATTTAATTCGGGAAAAAACTGCCGCGTATGCTTCGTCGAACGTTATTTCTGTACGGACGGAAAAATAAGTTCCCCGTCCGCGTCCGTGAAAGGTATAAATTGCCATTTTTCCGAAGGATGAAAAAAAAAGGGACAAGAAGAATTGAAGAGAAATTGTTATTCTTGATAAAGCGTTAAATGGAAGTTCGAAAAAACCGTTTCGCGAACGGAATAAACGTTCCGACTGTTTGCAACGGTTAACTACTGTCTGCGCCAATTGGTCTTGATGGATATTCCGATATGAATAAAAGAAACGCCGCGTTGATCGATATTCGGAGAGGGGCATAGAAATTGCAGCGATTCAAAATTGCTGGTAATTTCGAATTGAGGAAAAATGCAAAAATTAGGTACGCGTGCTTCTGATTTCGTTACTCGCAGTGCTTTCAATGTGGATGGACTTTCAATCAGTCGTTTGCTGTACACTGGTAAATTACGAGCAGAACAATGTTTTGCGGGAAAAAGGGAAGATTGTTTGGAACGGCTACAGTATAGAGGAACAATTAATAGTTGAGACAAAACGAAACGAACTATGGGATGGACAATAAAGTTCGGAACAAGGGGAAGCGCGTATTTTCCTATCAACAATGTTGCCTGTTGAAATTACATTTATTGGCACTAGTTTTTTATCAAATAACTCGCACAATCGGAATCAAACTGTATCTACAGCTTTTGGAAGGTAGAATTTTATACAATTGATATCGTTAGCAAATTTTAGAAATATATCTACGGGAAAATTTTGGATGAAATCAAATTTCTGCCATCCTTGCCGTAAATTCGCTGGAATAGTCGCGTTAAAAAAGGGGAATGTATTTTATTGTATTTCCCTCCTGTAATCTTGCTACGTTTTACGGTAACCCACCGGTTACGAAGGAGCGCGTGACAGTGGCGGCAAAGTTTAACATAAAACCGCGAACTAACAAGTGCATAGCGGTGCATATTCCACGAAGCAGAGAATGCACGGTCTACGTTCGCCAGGAACAAGGAGAAAAAGGAGACAGGGAAGTTGTCAAAAACTTCTCCGCCCTCTCGACCCTTCCGAGCACGTCTCTCGTGGAACGAATGACGCCTGTCAACCGAAATCCTCGAATGTTTCCCAACTCCTCTTACATATGATTTGCTGTATCTACATTTTAACTATTACTCGAGAGCTACATATAAAAGATTCGTTCGAAAAACCGAAAAACTCTTCGAAAAGTCTTCGAAATACGTGGACCCAATTCGTAGATGGACGAATCGATGAATTCAAAGGGTGACAGATCCATTGAGCGAACAGTCGAGCGAAGGAAAGTTGGTGTCGCGATAATAACTGCCCGCGTTAATTAACGAGCGATTAAATAAAAATTATCAAAAGATCCTCCGAGAGGGCGGGTGGCTGCGAAGGAAAAGAAAAACGGCTCGAACGACGAGGGCGGGACGTTGAAAAGGCGCGCATTGGAATGCAAATTCATTGAAATGAATTCCAACGTGGGTGTAAGACTGTCGTAATGCCCGGGGCGTAACGGAAGACGAGGAAAAGCTCCGAACACCGTCATCGTCTTCGCCTTTTCCCGTCCCAAGACCCGCCGATGCCTGTCTCCTTTGTCTCTACTTAGCCGCTGTCGAGGAATTTTTCGAGTTAATTTTCCCTCGACTCCCCGAGTGATATTCCTCGAGCGGATATTTACATTTTCGTCTCGGTCCTCGCCGCCTCCTGCTTCGCCCCGTATTACTTTCATAGCTCCCTTCGGCTCGATCGATATCGCAATTTGACGAGCGGTGCCATTCGATCGAGGATAAAATCGAGCGGATTTTCGTGCGCGCCGCTCGAGGAAAAAGAGTATGCCGGAAGAGCGAGGGTAAATGGCAATTTAGAAATGATATCGACGATAGGACGGAGAATGGAGAATTCCCGATGTCATAATAGTTGTCTCAACGCGAACGCGCGCCCCAAAATATTTCCTGTTACGTATCGCGATACACGCTACAGGAATGCGTAATTGCGCGTGGAACGCATGGAAATGCTCGCGTCACGTAACCAGTCGTCGGGTCAGCGACGAACGTTTTGTCGTGTAATAAAATGGAGAACGCGGCCGCCTGAATGCGCACCCTGCGATAAGCGTCGCGGGACGCGTTCGTGCTGATAATATTGTAAATCAGATGCTGGTAAATCATTTTGAGTGGCTGTTGGATGGGTGCGCGACGAAAGCTTGCGTAATTTGTATCAGATGGAGAGCGCAATAAATTTCATCATCAGAATTCTGGTGACGGTACAAGTGTCTGAAACTTGAGTACCGTTGAATTATTTAAAAAATTAGACTAGCCGACACCAACGATGGCATTTGCTAATACCTGCAAGTAGCACATTTAAATCTCCTTGTGCGAAATAATCGCTAAAATTCGTTGGAAACAAGTGGAACAACAGACCGCAACGGGGACACGCGGCAAGTGGAACAACCAATGACTAGTCAGACGCTGGTCTCCATCGCATAATGCTATACGGCCACTTAATATTACTCATCGTACTAATTTCCATTAGAACAGCCAGGTTCCCGTTCGGTATCCATCTGATTAAGCCCGAACAAGCGAGGGCAGCCCTGGCAAGGGTCAACCCCTGCCATTCATCGACAGCAATCCGAGACGTTGAATTAGCGATGTTTATAGCTCGATATCTCCAGCCCGGGATTATAGCCGCTACCGACAAAGCTCTCTCTCTCTCTGCGAGGACAGATATATCCGTGACCTCTGGCAGCCGCAGGTCTCCGAGCCTTTATGCAAATCATATTTCACAGGCTATAGGCACGATCCGTCTGGTTCGACCGCGGGCCAGGAATCCTTCGTTTAATGGCGGTATCTCTGGTCCCGCCGCTTCCGTTGGGAAACTAACCCGCGCCGTCGAAATCGCATCAGAACGGCGTTAAAACAATTTATATCGTCCCGATGCGACCGCCGGCTTTCCACGCGGGCAATTTTGGAATGGATACGGGGACGGGGGGGGCTCGGTCCTTAATGCACGGATTACATTTACCCAGCGTTTCGTGCCCTCGTCCCGTCTCCGTATCGTTCCATCTGCTGCCCGTTCTACCGTCGTTTCCGCCGGCTTTCAGTTGCCGGCGACGCGAGCCACCCTCGTTCCGACGCGATCCGCCGCGACTTGTATTTTAATTTCATTTACCCAGCGAAATGAATAATTATTTAAATTCGCATTTGTCTTGTCGGCCGCATCTGCCGCAAGCAGACCGCTCGAATTCCCTCTCTCTCTCTCTCTCTCTCTCTCTCTCTCTCCCTCGCGTGGAAAGTTTGAAATTCATCGCCACAGCTCTCGCGTGAGACACGACGGGGAACCGACTTTAAATACGTTATAATTGGCGGTTAGAATTTTAAATAACACCGCGACGATGTTCGCGATCGCATTCAGATTTCGCTCTCGGTATTCCGAAACAAGTTTTCCCTAATAGCGACGACGAGAGTCTAATTATAAAGAGTGGTGCGTAGTGGTTCGAACAACGGTAAAAGCAAAGGGCGGAAAAAGGAAGTTGCGAAAATTTACGCTGACGGTACAACATAAATTCCGTCAAACTATCGTTCTACCGTTCACCTGGGTAGAACGCGGAGAATTCTCTCTGGTGCCGCCAGCGCGAGATCGTCCTCGCGAAAGCGAATAAAAAATCAAGATCGGAAATCGATATTGCGTGTGCACGCCCAGATAGGAACTGCCCCCGGAAGTGGTTAAAACGAAAGCAGAGTGGACGAACGACAAAGAAAACAGACGCAAGAAATAAAGGAGTACAACGGGACACTCGAACGGCGACTGGTGGCCGTCCCGGCGTCGAATGATTATTAAAAGTCAAACGACGTTCCACCATCCGCGGCTTTAAAGCCGCGCGTGACGTTCGACGTTTTATTAAAACTGATTCATCGTAGGGCGCAGCTCGACGTCCCTCCTCTGCCTAACCCTTCTTGCTCCGTCTCCGTCGACGCGAGTCCCCATGTTCGAAGGGTATTTTTAAAACGCGCCCCATATCCTTCGTCTCGCGTGAATGCGAGCAGAGCTTGTGGAACGTAGCTATAGATAGAGTCCGCGGGATAAAGGGTTCCGCCCCATATACGAGCATTGACGGTGCTGCGCGTTAATACCTCGAATCGTCATCGTGGGCGCGCCGACTGGAATAACGATCTCGTTTGTACTATGTTTCCAAGGTAATTACCCTGAAACCATGCCGTCAGCGAAGATTGTTTACGAGCGGTTCACGACCGTCTTCTGGGAGTCGCGACTCGCCCAGCGATCGCGATCGTTGTTATCGTCGCGATGGTCGATTACGCTGGATGAAGGGTAACGCGCTAAAGTGACTCGTTGCGAGACTCTTCTGCGTTCGCCGTCAGAAAGTGTCTGAATATCAAGAAAGCTTTTTCGCGAATCCCTGCTTGACACTTAAATTGCTTTTCATCGGTACAATGCAATGCAATTTGAAGATCGAAGCGGATTCTGATACAGCTACACACTTTCTCGCACATCCGCATCAACTCAAAGGTGTAAAATCGAAGATGCAAACGATGAGGCATGTAACTTCGTTACACTCTGCAAGGTACGCGATTGAATCGAACGCTCCAACACTTTCCACGTCGCGTGTGCAACGCGCAAACCAAACGCTGAAAGATTCAAACGAATCGTAAAGCGTCCCCAGCGCTCACCCACCGATGCAATTTATTCATTAAAGACGAACCGCGGAGAGCGCATCCATTGCTCGACTCGCGACTGTGTCCCTGGTCCGGAGAAGCTGATAGGTCGGTACTTTGATACCCACGCGAAAAAGTTTCTCGGACTCGCGCTTATGAAAAAGCCTCCCCAACCGAGATGACAACTTACGCCGGACGACGAAGAGATCGCGAATGACGCTATGCATAATTCGCTGTTAAATATTCATCAGCTCGTTAATTTTTCTTAATACGCCGGCTATTATCTACCGCCTTCCCGCTTCTCGTCCGTATCCCTCGAGGCGGACGAAAAAGTGGGTAATTGCTAGTCGAGAGAGGCACGAAAAGGATGGAAATCGTTTATTGCCTTTGAAATCCAGTGAAAGCTGCGCACTAATGTATGTTACGGCTCGTATTAAACGTAAAATTCGACCATTTTCCACTCGCTTGCGAACTCAAATTCCTGTTTCGCTTTTGGGAACGTCGTTAACCCTTTGACGCATGGAACTATCGAAATTTCCTCTTCCATACATTTTATACAGCGCTCCGTGTTTAGCACGAAGTCTCTAATATACGTTAGCAGTCGAAACTCACTGCTGGTGCACGCGTCAATGCGCATCCACTGCGCAAACTGAGCAAACTTGTATTTTGAATAAAATTTTATTCGAAAGATCATTCGCTACTGTACACGCCACGTAGACCGAAACGTATTCCAGCGCGCCAGTCCTCGACTTAAATGTTCCCCGGTAACACAGAGGGTGCAGTTAAATGCTATTAGCGGAGGAACCGCTATTAATTAAAGCTAATTAAAGCTATTAGTTGGAGGTGTCGTAATACAGACGGACATTGACGAATGGCCCATATGACCGCCAACCATTGAAACGTAACGAAGACGCCGCGATGCGGTTCAAACGGGTGCGCTCGCGGTGAAACCGCCGCCCCCGCAAAAGATTAACGTCGTTACGAGGAAAGACCGCGTTGTTACCTCGCCGATATCCCCGACGGAACTCCAACTTTCGTCCCGATAGAAAAGTTTCGCGATTATTTCAATCGCAGACCCGCGGCCGCTGTTGGGTCATCGAACCAGGCTCATTGTTGGAATACGCGAAAGAAAGGGGCGACATAATGGCCCCGCGGCACGATAAGCCTGGTGGCTCGCGAACTCGCGGACACGAACGACTCTTATCTCGTTCGTTCGCCGCGGAGAAGGATTCTCGAGTGGTTGCCAGCGCGGATGCGCGCATACCTTCTAAGAGATTCTGAAATTAATGACGCGACTGACGCACCAGGGGCCAGACATGAAGTATTCAGACGGTATGATAAACGCGCATCCAACGCGGCCGGGCGGGTACGAGGTGGCGCTTAAAAGGTTATGCAGGTGTACCTGATATCCTCGCAAGCAACGCGGCGGGCGTCAGGTGCGCTATTGGCTTATCGTGAATTTCTGGTGAGACGTGTGTTTTACGCCCGCGTACCGCGATGTTTCGTTTAGACGAGCGCGCGGCTGTTCGAGTGAAAGAGCATTATCAATCTATGGGCCGCGCTTATTATTCATCGCCTGCGAGCCTGCATTCTTGAGAGCAGTAAAGTTCGCTCTGTATTATGTAGCAGTATTCGGTACACCGGATGGAGGCGAGGCAGATTTTTATTAACGCGGCCGAATGGGAAACCGGGGAACCGCGCGAGCTGCAGCCGGAGGATGCGATCGAACTTTTCCACAAAGCGATTTGTTTGCTAAACGTGTGATCAGCCGGGATATCGAAATGTGGAACAAACGGAGCATCGTTGGATGAAAATCAACAGTGTTCGTACCGTTCAGTGCTGGAAATTTGATAAAAATACGGATTAAGAGAATTTCCAGCGAATTCGCAATCAGATTTCTCTGCTTCGTTCGACGTTTATAACTCATTTATAAAGCTAAGATAAATCACATCGGATACCGAAGGTTGCTGTTAAACAAATAGCCAGCAAATTCATAAATCCCGGCTGAATAACGAGCAGATTATCCATAATATACTCAGACGCGACCGTGCTAGAGCTTCTCCATTAAATCACTCGAAGCATCGATGCTGCATCGATGGTAACAAACGGCTGTCGATAATCGGCTTATCACAAGCTCCACTGCTTATACCAAAAAGAACAGAAGAGGCGGTCGTGCGTCCCCGCAGATGCCACTCGGTCTCTCCGCGAATCCCAGCTAAGAACCACGAGCAGCCAGCGGTGATAAAACAGCGTCTTCGAAATATATAGGCTGGGATATCCGGCGCGATTCGCCCGTAGGTTGACCGGGCATGTCCTACATATTACCTGCTAGCTTCTTTCTACTTTCTGACCCACAAACCTTTTAATGGCCGCCGGTTACTCGGCGAATAGCGTCCAGAGGCTTGATATTTCGATCACGCGACGGCCATTTTTTCGCTGGACTCCGAATTCTACTCGCAAATTATCCGAAGCACACCCTCGCGGGTTTTTAACCCTCGTAAACCTTTGAATCGCGACGTTTGCATTGGCACGTACGCGAATGACTTGAATATCGGAGCGAAGTTGAGGAGACTTCGCCGCGATATTTAATACGAGCAATTGGGGTAAGTTTGGGCGATCAGCACAGTAGTTGGACGACAAACAGTGCTTCCTAATGTTCCTCCTCTCCCTTTTAATAATATTCCGGAAATAAAATAATAGGAACACCCGTTTCTTCCACCATTGCATTCGAGTCGTCGTAAAATAAATTGGAACGAAAAAATGCAAATATTCTGGACCACTGGCAACGCTGTTGCCTCGGCGAGGACTATCCACGCAGGATCTAATCATGAGTTTATTCCGTTCCGTCGCGATACCCTGTAGAAACAGTTAGATCGACCAGAAAGGGGTGAATTTTTAGTTCATCGGATCGCTATACTCGCGATATCGAGTTCGCTCCTCCTGCCATTCGACTACCCCTTTCACCAGCCTCCCCGTAATTGGATAAGCCTGAAAATAACGCGAACGGACGATCGCGCGACTGCGAACCGGTTCAACGATACGCCGTATCGAGTAATGAGGTTCGACATTTGGCAGACCTCGTATCAAGTGTGCATACCGTGCATCGGATACACCAACCTCCTCTATTCGCGAACGATCGTCCTTTTTCTCGAACGGAAGAACTTCCTTTCTCACTGCTTTTCGCCACAGCGAATTCTTTCGCGAATAAAAATCACATTTTCGACATATTAACAACTGTTTCGTCGAGGTACTTTCTAAACTTCTCGCACTTCAACGCGAGCAAGAAGAATGAAAAGACGAGGGTACTCGATCCTCCGATTCGTATTCGTCGATCTCAGCAAACCTAGATCTCCACAATGCAACACCGATAGAGTGCGAGCCATCGAATTCGCCAACGTGTGCTCGCGATTCTTCTGTCCTGCGTGCACCTCGAAACACCCCGGACAGAAGAGGCGGATCATCTCTTCTTTCGGTCGCATAAAAGGTGAAAGGCGAGTCGTCGCCGAGATACGGAACACGGGGGTGGCGAAATAACGAAGTCCTACGAAAATCGAGGATCCAGCGTCCGCGTATCTCGCGTCTACGACCTTGTAAAAGCATCGTTCGCGTTACGGGCCACCACCCTCGTGTTTTACAGCTAGGGACAAACCCATAAAATAGCCATCGGTCCGCGCGAGATGGCGGCTTTCGCGGAAGTTTCAATGTGCACGCGGTGGCGGACGTTAGGTGCGACGAGAGTCGGTTTAATCGGCTTAAGGACGTGTTATTGAAATTACTGGTCTTACCTCTGTTATATCGACGACAGGGGATAATGATTTCAATGAATGTTGGAAAGTTTCGGAACGTTACACACAGTCTTTTGTGCGGGACGTTGTTAGCATAACTTCGCGGTGGATAGAAATAAGGGCTGCTATTGTCGGGAGTTTACCGTTGCGCGCGAGAGGGTAGGATTACGTAAATTTAATAATTTAGCAAATTTACGAGACCGTATATTTATCGCGTCCCGCGTCGCCCTGAATTTATCCCGAAACAAGAGGCGGTATCCGGAATTTGTGTTCGATATTTTTACCGCTTTATGCGACGCGTACGGGATACACGACTGGGCGTAAAAGAGGGTGTTCCATCAAATGAAACAAGACGAAACTCGAGCGCGACGAAATTACGTTCGAGTTTTCGTTTCCCGTGAACACGGCTATAAAAATCGGACCACCGTGTGCTTTTAATTACAACAAACGAAAACTGTCCGAATACTCGAACGTTTCATACGTTACGACGCGCCATTTTCACGGGCGAAACGAAGGGAAAAGTTCGATCCCGGACGTTCGCCCCGTTCGTAATTCCCAGTGTCCACGGTGAAAGCAAAGTGAAACAAATAGCTGGAAATTTCGCGAGCAGGAAGAATCCTTTCACGCGGAATACGTGTCAACGCGAAACTTTTGGACCAACTTCGAGATGCGCCGCGAGGAATCGACGTATCGAATCGTATCGCTCGAGTTAAATGACGTTCCCGCCCTT
Organism: Xylocopa violacea; assembly: GCA_963969225.1. Classification (NCBI taxonomy): domain Eukaryota; kingdom Metazoa; phylum Arthropoda; class Insecta; order Hymenoptera; family Apidae; genus Xylocopa; species Xylocopa violacea. The sequence goes on along the minus strand of CAXAJV010000005.1, from coordinate 31,582,350 downwards.
AAACCAAGGTATGCAGGCGGACAGAAAGGTAAGAACGTGGGCGAGCTTCGATCGGGCGAGAGTAAACAAGATAGGGAAAGTTTTTAATAATCCACCCTTTTATTAAACGTCGTACACAACGGGAGTAGATGGGGGTGAATCGTTGCATCAACTCGATAAGAAAGTTTATTAGCGGAATAGTCGTGGCTCGGTCGCGATACGCTTTTATTAAATTACACGATCATTCCTCGAAGGAAGGTGTTTCCGCTCTGGAAACTTTTGGATATTAGAAAAACACGATTAAGTATGTTGGTTAATAACGTCGCATCCCGCGGCTAGAAACTGGTTCCCGGCATCAAGTTTTCATTGAATACACCGCGGTTTTCCGAGAATTCCATTAGTGATTCTCTTCTAACGCGTGCAAACAACTCGTCGAGCAGTCGTGGAATGGAACGATCATGCGAAATCGCGAAGTATTTTTTGTGCTCGCGATTATTAATAAATCTGGTGGAAGAAAGGATACGCGTGCACGTACAATTGCAAGTGCAAGAACGAAAAAAAATGGAAAATACAGGAAGAGAAATGAAAGTTTATTATATGGATAATAAGGACAGATGGTGTTACATTATACAGCGTAATACGTAGAATCTCTAAAAGCTAGAGAGCACCAGACTGCTCCGGGAACATCGTGAAACCTCGAGCGCAAAAAGAAATTGATGCTATCCGAATTCCATCTGCGGACAATTTCACTTCTTCGTAGGGGAGTTACGTTAGTTATAGACAGAGTTCATTAGCTCGTTTCGAATTTGCATATAAAGCGGCACTCGCATCAGATACGGTTATGGGAGGCAGACTTCTATGTTACAACGATAACTGTTGCTTGTTCACCGCATAATTTACGTAGATTGTTTAGGCTATGCATTCCGCGAGATAGCATCTTTCGACAAAACACACCACCGATCGATATAAGTGGCGAGCAGCGTTAAAGGATTATCATTAATTTGTACGACATCGAAAGCATTACAAACGACATTACCCTGATAGACGATTATTAAAATTACAATATTCAGCAAGCTTTTCGCGATACTTCCTTTTTTCATCGATTCAACAACCGTGAAGCGAAAACCGCTATGCAGAACAATAAGCAGTCGAATCGGTATCCGCGTCTCGTGCATCACGCGTTGAACTTGGTGGCGATAAAACAATTTTTAAGCACCCTCCTCGATAGCTGGCCTACGCTCACGGTGCCCCGAGTAGTTTTTAAAACTTCACCGCACCCGCCTAACGTCATAACTCGCCCTCACCCCATTAGATTCCGAGCGGATCGGAAATTCGTGGAAGCGTTCGGTATCGAGGAACGCTGGTTACGAACTCGTAAGTTTCTAGGGTGAGAAACAAGGGGGATAAGAGTGAGAAAGTCGAAAGGGATACCGTACGTCCTAGCTAACCCCTGTAGAGTGTACTCCCGATAAAGAAGCCCGGAAAGCACGAATTTCTACGTGGCCGACATACGAGCGCGGCCGACCTCGTATCACGGAACTAGTTTCCGGATCCCACGATTCTATTGAGCAACGAGACGAGCTTTATCAACCGTCACTGGGTCATATGCAAATCCATAATCAGCCGCGTAATAGCACGCTCGCGCCTCCGTGCAATTTTAAAGGCATCCAGCCCCGAGGCGCGACCCTGCGGAATCAATAAGGGATGCTGCTCGCGCGTTGGTGCCGCGGCGTTGATTCAAGGACGCGCTTAATGGTCCTTCGAGAGGATAATTGCGATGTTCATCTTCAACATCTTCTTGTTCAATTAAGAAAAGGGGAAACGGGGCCAGAGATACGACGGGGGTGTAGCGTACATTTGGCGGGGAAGAATACGTTGTAATTAATTCCTTCGCCTGTTGGACGCAACGTTGCGGACGAGATCGAAATGCAAATTATTCTTAGGGAAGTGCCGCTATATCTACGCAGCGTATCTCTCTTTGCAGAGAGGATAAAGCGGACGCCGGTGTTTGCATTTATCTCGAAGGCGCCGCAAAAAAGCGGCGAGATTAATACCATTAATTTTGGAAAAACGGGGACCCAAGAAGGGGAGCAGAATCCGTGCCATTAAAACGATTGGAAGTTTCGCGAGGAGCGAAACGAAGTACAAGGACGACTGCTAGCGATAATTCAAACATTTCCAACGACGCGGTTGGTTCTAATTTTTAGCTCAGCTATCGTTTCCTTTCCGCGACCGGAATCCAGCTTTTCATCCGCTACCGGGTATCTTTCCGTGGTGTGTTTCACTTTTGAAAACACGTGTTACCGCTTAAAACGGTTGGCAGTAGGTGCACTTATCCGCTCGTTACTCGGTCTAATGGATTTAAAGCGCTTAATCTTAATACTCGAGTCCGTGTAATTTAAATGGGCGACCACCCGTTGCAGAAAAAATCGCCTTTTCAAATGGTCCGTCGTATCTTTAAAATATAGTATACGTTGCTGAATTTAAAGTCACTTCCAAATATCTAGCAGTAGAATCTTCTGTAGCGCTGCGCTATTCCGAATATTTACGACTTTACGTGGACTCGAAAAGTCTTCCAGGTGTTCTATAATTGAGTCTCCAGCATAGCTGCGCTGCTGTTTGCTCGTCGCTGGCCATCGATTAATTAAAACGCGGATATCCGGCGAACGGAGCGAGTCCTTTGCATCTCTCACACTTCATCGGGTCGTGGCTCGGACAAAAAGCGGAACAGCAGCTCCGGAATGGTAGTTTACTTAATTAAGCCCGGAACAAGCCCGCTCCTCGGCTTTAATTTCGTCCAAGACGGTGAGCAAAGTGCCGAGACCAGGAAATTCCCCCTCGGGAACGTTCCTTTCTTAGAACGGTGCGGTCAAGCGGATCGCACTTAGCGAGTTCAGCCCGCAAACGTCAGTGGAACGGGTCTGCGAATCAAGCGGCGCGTACGTCGCTAACGAGGGTGCTCGTAAAAAATGACCGTCCCCCTCGTCGAGACGCTGCAACGTTGATTTACGCGCGCAATTTCAGAACCGCGGCGTTGTTAATTCTTGAAACGCGTGAAAATCTTCCGACCCGTCCCACGTTCACCGAAAAGAGCCGAACTGAACATGGGATCACAAACCCTTAAGTGAATTTTAACCTCCGTTTAACGACCCCCTCGGAGCTTGACGCGATTACGCGACAAGAATTTTGATCGCCGTTGATACACGCGGCGCGGGCCAGAAATATCACTGAAACGAGGGGTGGAAAAAAAGCAAATGGCACGGTCTCGAGCCGGGGCCAGAGGGTTGTTGTAAGAAAAGAAATCCTTACCGGCGGCGCGCAAAGTAATTCCGCCATTACGACTCGACGATTTCACGAGGGCAAATGAGAAAAGTTTCCCGCGAGTAAAATTTTTCCGCCGCGACGCTGTAAATATATGCAACGCACGGCGGTATTAAGATTATGCGTCGCATGGTCGGCCTCTATCTTCCCGGAGTATTTACCGCGGCTGCAGGAAACGGGCGCTCGAACGCGGCAGAGCGAGGGAGACGGTATTGTTGAAGGGAAAAAGGGACGCGGTGAAGTAGAATATCATAAAATGCGATTCCTTTTATTGAAGAGTCTCGAGCTCTGTATGGAACGTTTAAACGGATAGACAGACGGAGAGGGAATTGTAAAACGGATCCGCGAGGGTCGTGACTCGAGGATTAGCGGAGACAAGAATTGTGAACGACTTTTGTATCATTCTCTATGTTGGCAAGTTGAATTCGACATCGCAATACGTTTAGGAAAACATTCGTTTCGTTACAGGAAATGGTTACACGAAAGACCACGAAACGATCGCTTCGCGACGAGTCCACTGGGAAACGGTGAAGGGCTAAATTGTAATTTTCCCGTGGCAATCCGAGTTCGCGATACCACGCAGATCGACGCTGGGTCGACGCCACGAGCGGAGCACCAGGATCGCCAGACACGTCCCCGAGGAAAAAGCAGCCAGGGGTAAACGCGGAAATGAAGAAGGCGGACGGAAAGAGTGGGAAAGAGCAAGTGGAAGACAGGCTGGTGTAGCTGGTGTAGGTAAGTGCAGCAGTTACAGATTAAGCGCAACTAAACATCCCTTAAACAACTTGCCCATAAATTCTCCGGCAAGATTAAGACGCCCTCCGCTGCTCTCCTAAATACTGCTCCCTTTTAACGTACGCCCTCGCCAGCGGGGGACAGAGACGTTTGGAAGCTTGCGGCTTTTCGTCTCGTTCCATCTTCCGATTCGGTGTTTTCTCCGTTGCACCGTTCACCCCGTCCCTTTTTACCCGGTCACCCCTTTCTCTCTGAAGCGAGTCGCGCGCCCTTATCTGCTCGCTGCACCGTTCTATCTCTGTTTGTTCCTGTCAGTGACAATATAATTCAGCCCTCCGCCCTCCCTATCTCTCCCTGCTACTTAGAAGAAAGTAGGTAGCTGTAACTAACGACGTCTGATTATTGCGGCCGGCAGATAAATTCGCTTAATTTCACCCCCAGGCCTAGCCAGGTCCCGCGTGGATACTCCCACGCCACGAAACCCCGGAAGCTACGACAACCAGTGGCGTTCGAGAACGCGCCACCCTTCGAGACGTAACGCTTTCGCCGTAGGATACGGTGCCATTATGTTTTCATGGTCCCCACTTAACGAAAGGTTGCGACCTGCTTTTTTCCATTCGAATTTATAAGGAGAGAAACAATGGGAAGAACGAAAGAAAGACGACCATCCCTGCGAATGAAAAGGGACGTTCTTTGATATCAGATACATCCGTCTCTTTTTACGGATATTTATTCCGCGCGGAAGGAAGGTGAGACATCTCGAGGAACAGCCGGGGGTGGAACTGTATGAAATTGTGCTTTAAAAAGGAAACTTTCTCGAAGCGTATATACGGACACGTGGAGAAAACCAATGCATACGCGGCGACGCAAAAACGTAACATATTTGCGTTATTCCAGTTAGAAGATTAACAGTTAATTGGGGAAGCATTGAAAATACGTTGGACGAGCGACCATCTAATTGGTCCCAAATAAAACATCCCCAATTACATTACTCCGAATAACAGTCCCCATTTAATAACGGGGCATCGATATTCCGAAGCCGATTCTCAATTATTCCGTTTCTTTCCGACTGTTTCGAAACAAACAGAGTGGGCTCTTGAACTCGATAAGGGTGCCGACGATACTGCGGAGCGAGTAAATGGTAAAGGAACGGAAGGAGGCAGACCGGGCCCTCCTTTCACCCGTTCAACGGTGCATCGATTTTCCTTCGAAGCGCATTAAAGGTATTCGAATATACTTTCCACGCCGACGAGTAGCCCACCCGAGGTGATGGCCCATTCAGAGCGACTCCTCGCAAAAGTATGGTAAAGTGCCGGCCAGCCGAGCGGATCGATCGCAAGTAAACCCCGCGCGACGTTTAATTAAACTCGCCGCCGCTAAATCTGACCGATCGAAATTATTTGACCGCCGTTTTCCGCGCGACCCGATCGGTTTCGTTTGTTGCCCGTTCGGTCGCGAAATTAAAATCGTTGCGCTAATGTGAAAACTGATCGAAAACCTATTAAGGCGGATCGCGCGGCACGCGATTGATCAAAGGGAAATATTCGAACGGGAACGAGTTAACGAGGAATTGCGCCGCCTGATCGTACAAAGAAACGCGATAAACAAATCCCGATTAATTCGAGAACAGTAGTTAATCCCGTTCCGCGTTCTTTCTCAAAGTGCGCGCTCGCCGATGGCTGCCCGGAACGGGGCTTCGAAGCGTTCGAACGCCTATTATTCGCAACTTTCTGCGAGTTTAAATAGGAACGTGGAAGAATAAAATATGGAAAATAATTCATCCCCGTCGATCGTTAATAATTTCCACGAAGGCTGTCAGCGATTGCGTTTCACGGTGAAAGCTCGCTCGGCTGACGGAAGGGGCGGACGATAATCAAAGATCGATCGTGAAAAGGAGATTTCTCGAGAAAGACGGCAGCGAGCCGTGCGCGAGTCTCGGGCGCCAATAACCTGTCGTCGAAACAAGCGTCTTCATTTCCTGCTTTCGACATACTTCCGTTAGAAGCTACGAGCCACGTTTGCATAACGTTAACTCGACGCACATTCGAATACCGACCGACTGCGTCTGCAACAAATATTTAACGCCCCGACCAATCGTCGCCTTCCATACAATTCCCCACCGTTTCATTAAACGTAGTATCCAGCGAACACTTATCGCCCTGCTAACTGTCGATAGTATTTTTATAACATCAATTTTCTTTACAATCTCGTCGAAACGCAGAATATCAACCTTCAACAGACTTTCAAGAATAGCGAAAGATCTCCCGCGACTACTGGATCCCTAAGCACGGTCAGATCCGTCGCTAAAATGTCACCCTGCGATTTATCGCGCTCCACGTTTTCGCTGCGCGTCTTCTTCGTTGCTCTCCGCCCTCCGTCCCGCGTCACTTTTTCCTCCACCGCGTCCCTTCGCTTTCTCGACAAGTTTTTTCGTTTCACGCGGACGAATCTTGCGAGGGAAATCCAATTTATATGATAAACCTCTTACGTCGTATAGCTCGTACGTTAAAATATTTGCCGGTGTAAATTTGTCTCTAAGCTGCACGCGCACGTGGCGACAAGTAGTTTCCAGTGGGATACGTAATAAGTTTGGGAACGTTCGGGGATATACGCGCGAGTGGCGCGGAATAAATCGTAAAGTGTCCAAATGATATAAGTGTGCTCGTTTCTAGTATTATCTGGACGAACAAGACCAGCTGAATAAACGTGAACTGAAATTAGAATATCGCCTTGGAGCGACGAAACACCGCATAGTTTCTCGATCGTTGCCCATTATCCCGAATCGAGCGAACTTCCCAAACTTTGTTCTCAAACTGGCCAAGGTTCGTTTCAATGGAAAAACTTCTGTAACGTAAAAACGTCCATCGATTTTCCACCCTTCCGCCCGTTACTCTTCCACGCGCATAAACAATACCGTCCATGAATCTTCCGGGAAAGGTTCCACGAGCGCACCAGTGCACGTGCAAGCGTATGCTTGCGTGTTCGCGAATGAGAATTAGTCCGAAAGAAAATATTGCCGTGCGTTGAAAAAGGAACAGCTTTCCCCTGAATTGAACGAGATACGCTCCGTGTGGATTAGGAAAGCGGATGCACTTGCGAATGCGACGTTCACGTTTTCTACCGCAAAAAATCGGGACGGATATTATCCGCTGATTCGTCGCGATTACTCGCTTCTTATTCCCCCCATTTTTCTCTCCTTCGCCACTCTCTACTTTGCTTTAATGCCTCTCTCCTTCGACCTACGTTCAACGAAAGCACCAGCGCTTTATTCGGTTATACCGCGAGATGTTCCGGTGCATACGCTGATCCGAGGATTTCGCGGAGCGGCTCAGCGCGGTGTAACGCATCGCTATTATCGCGGTAAATTCTCGATAAACACTCGCAAAGTGCCAAGAACGCTTCCCCGTTACGAATCGGACTGTAAATAGTAACGTTTCTGAACGCTTTCCAAGAAGAGAAACGAAAATCGCTGGGAATCTGATATCGTTAATATTCTTCTTCCTCTTAATTGCAAATGAAAAACTCCTATCGTTGAGATACGATCGACAAAGTTTAAACGAAAGCAGCGGCTTCGCGGGGAAGTTTAATTTAATTTCTCGAGCATACTACCCACGAAAAGTTCAATTTCAAATCCCACTACTAGGTTTCTTCACGGACTCCAATATGATCTATAGCACTCTCGACGCAATAAATCTACCAAAGCGTCGACACATTTTCTCGGACACCGTATATTGCCGCGGATGCACCTACGAGTCCGACCATCCATAACGCTGCTCGTGAGAGATCGAGATATTTTCATCAAAATTGAATGAGTAAACGTTAAATCGATTAAAAGAGCTTCGTCCATGATCGCGCAATTTTCTCGCACAAAAAGTGTTATTACGATATCTTAATTAGTTTGGACAGAAAAAATTGTCGAGCGTATAAAGAGTGCTGGATTCACCCCTTAATTTTCTTTTCGTAAAAATTGACCGAACTTCGCCAACTTCATTATTATAATATCGAAAACGATAATAACGGCTTCACCTTCCGTAATAATTAATGGATGCATCACGATACAGGAAATTCATTAACCTGCTTTAAAGTACACGAGATACCCGGTAGCAAAACATACAAGCGTGCCGTGCATTCCCTCCGTCTATTACAAGCGCATTCCGGCTTTGTTCAGTCAAGCTTTATCAATTCATAATGAAATTCTGATCAGCATTTAATACCAAAGCCTCGGACCGCCTTCGATATTCCACCGCATCCTCAAAAAGAACGCGGAACAACAGACTCCCGAGGAATAAAACTCACAGACATCATACTCGCGCGGTTCATTAGATCGAGAGCATCGAACGCGATATTTCCTTTAATGCACAATACAAAATAAAAGAAAGACGTAGGAAATCGTATCCCACGATCCGCTGGACCAGCTTCTAAACTAAGCCCTTCGCTGTTCGTTCGAAAATATTCGATCTTGTAGAGAAGAGGATGAAAAGATTTGACTCCGCTAAGAATAATTTTTTTTCAGAATCCGTGCGGAAAAGCGATAAGAAACGAAACGCAAAAATGCCCTCGAACCGCGTTGCCGAGGAACGCGAGGTCTCGAACGAACCTCGGTGAACGCGGTTCGAGTGCGAGCCGCGACAAAGCTTCCAACTCGCGTCGATATTTTTTTTTTCCTCTCCCTTCCTACGTACGGCCATAATAACCGCCTAGTTAGCCAGCTCTCCGACCGGAGAACAATACCGGAGCAGGGCGGTTTATGCACCGGCAACACTTTTATTCTCTCTCTGGCGCGCGGAGACTGCTGAGAGGTGGTTTTCACGAGAACGATGGACGAGGTTCATTGTGGCACGAAAAATCGTGGCGCGACCTTAGGAAGGGGTGTGCTTGAAAAGGGACCCATATCGCGGCGAACCTAAGCGCAAAACGAGGTCTGCGGGCTGTATTACCAAATTCTCCGCAAGCAGGGGTGGGAATGGATATTAATTGGCAATTTAGAAGAGTGGAGTAAATAAAACAGGTAAATCGTACAATTTATAATTATTACGAGGTTGCTGACTAAAGCGCTGATAAAATCGATAACACCGAAACCTCGACGCAAAATGCAATTCTCGCGCGAGTCGATAATTAACGCTATCAAATGTATCTAACATTGGATAGCGTCTATCGGCAGAAAATTCCAATTCCGAGCGGACACCCAACAAGCCCAGTTCTATCCAATGAACTAGATCGAGGCGCGGGACTAGAAACCCAGATCCGACTAATCGCGAACCGAACGAATACGAGCGGTGTTTCAGCGGTGTCAACGGCGACAAGAAAAAGGAAGGTGTAGACCGTGCTCGACGGTCACAATTGGAGCGAATTCGGTTCTAGCCTGGCAAGAACCGAGGGAAACGGAACAGGCAGAAAGGGAGCAGCGGTTGATCGGGTGATTCTAACGAATCTAGGTAAAAACGTCGAGCCTGGCGCAGCGCGGTGGGCTCGTTACAAACTCGCTAAAGATTGACAATTAAGGGTTGGTCTGTTTTTGCGGACAGCGGTTCGCTGCTGGTACGGAGACCGAGTGAAAGCGACTGACGGATGGAGAGACGTAGGAGAGAAGACGATAGCGGAATATAGCAGAAAAAAAGGTTACAGAACGGAGAGAAGAGGGGAGAGATAGAGAGGGGGCGAAAGGGAGGTTTGGGACGGGTTGATTCAAGCCCTGCAGGAGGTGGTAGAAATCTTTGATAAGGCACGGCTAGCGCGAACGCTGATTGGTCGCCCCAGGCCTCGCGTCACCGTTCAAACAATGCGCTCCGTGCTAACAATGCAATCCCGACCGAGATAAAGATATATAGATCCGTGGCAACCTATATCTGCGGGCCCGACTACATCGTCGCTACGATCTTCTTACATCTCTCGGATGTACTCCCGTTGCTCTTCCTTCAAAGGTTCCCGGATCCGTGTCACGAAACAGGGCCAAACAGACCGGAGTACCGCTCCCTTTCCAACTGCGTTATCGCCCCCCCCCCCCTCAGACGGATCGTCCCGCGAACTGTCGTCGACTTTTTCGCCCTGCTCGCGAGCGGAGAGACGCTGCAGAAGACTTCGGCTCCGCACCCACCGTCGTAGCGGTAAATCGAGACGCCGCCGCGCGCCCCTCGTAAACCCGTTCGATTACACAGGCTTCAACCCCCCGTGAAGGATCCTTTTCCAACGCGACGAGTCGAGGAACGGATAAAATTGAGCCGCGTGCAAAATTTCTGGCTGAATACGAACGCTCGCAAACGGGGAAACGCGCGGTGTTTTCTCAGAGGGAAAATTGAAGTTTAACGATCGCCGATCGAAAACAAAAACGGGGACAGAGGGAACAGAGCGGTAATTTAGGGGAACTTGATTAAAAACGAGGCGATGTCAGTGGAAGCAATATTTAATTGCGGTATGCAACCAGCCAGTTTTTTGACGGGACACTCAAAGGGTAGAAATTGGATGGGATGTATAACCACTCGCGTCGTTTCTAACGCAAACTCGGCAATTAATTGTTACGACTGTATATTGGGGTTGGGTAGAATCGTGGCCACCGTAGTGGCCATCAATTAGTGCGAAAATAATACAAAGCCGTGTGTATACGCCGTAAACGGGCGTAATCCGTGCTTAACTCTCACCACCGCGTCTTTAAACGTCACGTCCAACGTGAGCTTCGTCAACGAACGCTCAGCAAATTGGTGATGTAATTACGAGTCTCTGCTTGGTCAACAGGCTTATCTGCTCGCTGGACTGCTCGTAATGAGCGATCGGACGTATCCACGTATCTATCGCGGAATTCGCCAATTACATCGCTCTGTCCATATACACGAACAACGCAGGTAAATGCCTGGTAACTTAGGTACGTGCAAATCTATTGTACTTGCTTGGTAACGAGTGAACGGGGATGTAAAGTTGAGATAGAGGAACGCATCATGAATACGCCTATTTCGTTGCAATTTATACGGTAAAATTTTCAGTAATCATTCGCATTGCAAGAATGGTAACAACCCTTAAAACCGAGGGTTGAAAGTATATTTTTTGGAAATCTCAGAAACTACGAAAAACGTATCACATATCATGATTATATCATTACCGTTTCGATAACGTACACAGGCTCGTCCAAACGACGAAGCAACGAGCAAATCGCTGGTAGTTTTCGCGGACAGTTGCAACGTGGTGGCAAGGAAACGAAAGGTGGGAAAGCAGCGCGAAGCGAGAAACAGAGGCATGCAGATGAGTTTGAATTTGGCCCGCGCCTCGTTAATTTTTCGCCCCGTGTCACTGCATTGTTTGCCCGGGAAAAAGAAGTGTTTATTGCCCGCAGCTTGAGACGAAAGCCAACGGGAGTTGCCTCTGCATGTTTTCTTTTTTTTTTTTCGGTGCGCGTGTGCACGCGACCGTGCCTCAGAGTCACCCACACAATCGCGGCCTCCTCGAGCGTTCTCGTTTTAATGATTCCGATCTAACAATGCCCGACTAAGTCGCGCGACCCACCACTGAAAACCGTTCGAAATGCCCGTGCACCACCACTGTCCGTGATCGACGAGCGAAACGCTACTCGACGAGGAGGAGCAAGGGATGAAACGGAGGGAATCGCAGACAGCGATGCAGATTTTCAACAATTTTCGCTCGAGATCCCATTAAAACGGCAAGAACGGTCGGCTGAAATATTCAAGTGCCCGATCGAGAAATTTATAGCTGCATTTTTGCAATTATTTAGCCGATTTATTTATTCATTCATGCGACCTCGAGTGCGTGCGTCTCTGCTTGCGAAATGAAACCTGTTATGTAGGCTGGTTCGTTTACATTACTTTAGAAGCAATTTTAACCAGCGACCTCAGAAGTCGAAATAGGACTAGAATCAACGATTACTAAATTACGTTTGAGGTATCAGTTTCGAGAAGAAGAAGTTTGGCAAGAGCTTATTGCCAAGGGGTGCGTGGCTGCGCGTGGCCCATCCGCATCGTACTCGGAGTAACCTTTTACCACATTAGTACACGCGTACTTGACTGACTTTTCGGTGTCGTTTTTCTTGAAAAAGAGGCCTCAAACGAGATCTCTTTAATCTTGATTTCCTGAATTTATTTCGGCTTTTAAAAGGACTCGTTGAAATATCTCCCAAGCATGTTTAATATTATTAATACGAACACGAGCGCTTACAACAAATTGCTTTGACTTTTCGTAGGCGGTCGCAAAAAAAGGCTCCTTTTCAGAAACAAGTGGAACCACCAACCGTAATCGTAAAACTTCTTCTTGTAACGCGGCAGTAACACAATATTAGGGGAATTTCGATGATTTTCAAGCGCACCCCACTAATCTCACCTCCACGTGTTTACACTCCCAGCATCATGGGGGATCAAATGTTCACACTTGACACGTGCAGAAGGGTATCGTCAAACAAACGAGCATACTTCGGATTCGGGGATCGTTGCGCGCCACGCACCCTCCTCGAGGGTGTAATGTCGCAACCGGTCTACAGCGTACGAGGACACAAAATTCCTGCGTGAAACCCTACGACGATCCGATGACAAGGGTCGAGAATGGAAAAGCGAGCACAGAGGCTAAGGAAACCAACGGCAAATAATACGCTACAAATTAAAAGGAAAATGGGAGAGAAAAATGTAGCGGAATGACTTTCCGCCAACCCTCTAGACATCCTATCAAGGAAATTATTCTGGCTGCTATCGAATCGCTAAAACGGAGTAACCTGCAGAGCCGATTACAAGGGAAAAAAGGCGTTCGTTTGTTCTGGGTCAAGCTTGAATATTTGAATTGTAGATTGAACTTCTTCGTGGCCGTCCGACGAGAACAAAGATGATAAAGGCTGAAGGGTAAGAGGCTGGAGCACATAATTTCCCAATGTAATGGTGACCTAATATCTATCGGTCCTTAGGAAAATTAAATTAGACATCCATCGAGCGGTGAAAGCGTTCTCGCGAGAGTAGAATGTTTAATTATGGCGTATTGCCGGATGGAAATGTTAAAATTCGCCGGGTTGCAACTTCCCACGTTGGCTAACTTATCGACGAGAATTAGCGCTACTTTCCGCCGGTGGTTCGTGGTGCGCGAACGGAAGTCCCTTCGCCTGAAAATCACTTTGCAACTATAACAGTATTATCGCTAATTGCCACCTTGCATTCGAAATGTCAGCGCTCTTCCGGCCGGTTCTGTCGAAAATGGACGCGAGAGAGAGAGAGGAAAAGAACCGGGAAGTTCGTTAACGATTTGAAAGAGCCATTCCACGATCTAAGCTGAATGTGAATTACTTTAAAGCCAAGGAAAACTTGGCGGCAACGCGCAGCTACGCTGTTGGACTCGTCGAGTAGTCTCATCGCGGCTATTCTAATTACATTTTAATCGAACTGAACGTAATCTCCCCGACTATTTTGGTGGCGAACGTGACCATTAGGTAAAGAACCGAACGCTTTAAAGTGGCGTCATTTGTGATTAAGAATTTTATTCTGCCATCTATCAGTATTATCGGGGTTATATCAAGCACTCGCTTCTACCCTCTAACGATTCCACAGCCTAATTGTGATTTGAAACGGCGCGGTAAAACGGACCGTTCGCATGTTCGTTTCCAATTAAAATCCACTGGAAATATTTTCAAACAAGTGGAAGAGGTAATGGAAGTACAATGGTCCAAGCAACAAGCCATGTTATAAATCAACCAATCAACAATTGGAAGAACAATTGCGATTGCAAAACAATCGCGAGTCTTATCACGCGAATCATTAGAGCAAATCGTTTGTCCTGTGAATACTTTTAGCCATAATTATAAAAAACACAAATTTCAAATTTCGGTATTCCTGCTTCTCGCATCACTCGAACAGTCATTTTATTCAGTTTATTATGCTTGTATCGAGCGGAGGTGTTCCCATTTGTTAAAAATTGAACAGGAACAAATATTTGATTCAAGCGAATCGCAAGTCCAAGTGGCAGGGAGTTGACTAAGAACTTCACCTGCCTGCCACGACGATAATTAATTCACAGTGTAAGCGTTTTATAATGCAACTCACCGTTATTAATCGCGGCGAAAGCGACGGCGCTGAGCAGCCATGCAGCCACGCTGATGGCGGACATCTTCGTTTCCCTCGTTGCAAGTTTCACCTCACATAATACGTGCCTCTCGGACGTTGGGACGAGCTGGAAAGGGGAACAGACACATTGTGTTAACCATGTACGTGCAGTCCTAAGGTATTGCAGGTTCACTCGTGCGTTCATAATCTTTATGAGAGGCATCGTTTTACTAATACCAAGAGGAATATTGATACCATGATACGAACATGAATATTCATGCGAGGCATCGATCTCGTGTAAATGATTAAAAAATTCTGCCATTTAGGTCGAGAATACTATCATGTATTCGCAGATGTTCGTTTAACAATATCCGCTCGTAAGGAAAAATATAAATATATTCAGCAAGAATATTTATTATTCGTTAAAAATAGATGTATCTATGAACCACGTGGTAATGCACGAGAGAACCTCTGATGACAAAGAGATTAAATATAAGTATGGAGTACAGAAGATGCTCCGATAGAATATATCGAATGTTTGTAAATTATAGAGTTTTCAGTATCTTAAGTACTATTTTTATAGACTACGCTATTATAGTAAATTTTCCAAGTTGTTTACACAGGCTGCGGTTAAAGTTACTTGATCGATTCATGCTAATTTAAAAAGTGATCATCTCGTTAGCTTGAAAAGAACATAAACAACCAATTCGAGCGGATACAAAAATAATTATCGTTCCCTAACGAAGTAGGTCACAAGTTCACGTGAACCTTTTTTACTCCTTTCACGTGCTCTGCGCATCTTTAGGTCTTATCCAGCAAACTATCATCAGCAACCATTGCTATAGTTACGGAGACTGTATCACGAACCCGCGAACCAAACCCACTATACGAAGAACCCAAAAGGAATGCCAGACACGTCGTAAATTTTGTCCGAGAATTTCCGATTTATACGCTAGACGCGTATAATATCTGCACCTTTCTCCTTCTTAACCCTCTTATCCATCTCAACGAGTCGCTCGCGACAACACGAAACGCCTCGAGAAGTTGCTCGTTCGTCACGCGGAGATAGAACTCTTCAAGGTGTATCCGCAAGAGGCGCAACGCCCTCGCCGTTTTCTTCAGCGGGCAACCGTTAGCGAAATGGCCCGCCCTGGCAAGGGTTGACGTCGTCGCGCGTCCCTTGGGTGCTTCCGGCTCGCAACGCGGTCCATTTATTCAAATCACGCGCACGCGGGAGATCGCTTTGAGCAACGGGGATGTATAGCGCGAGGGACGAAGGGACGCGGAGTGACAAAGAGTTAGAAACGGCGCGGGAGGGCGGGACAATGAAGAAAGAGTAGAATAAAGGCGGAAATGTTAGAGGGGAGAAAATAGAAGCACGGAATTAGAAGAAACGCAAGAGAGAGAGAGAGAGAGGGGGAAAGGGAGGGGGTGAAGTAGTAGCAACAACGGGGAGCAGAAAGAAGCAGCGAGAGGGTGAAATAGATTTGGACTGAAAGGGAGTCGGGTGGAGGAGGAAAGAGTTACACAGAGAGGAGAGAGGAAAGCTATCACTCTATCCGTCCTGACTACTTTCGCGAGCCTGCACACAACTCAACCAACCCTTCAGACGCACGCTCCCCGCTAGTTCTCGGCTTCTTTCATCCGGGTCCGCTTTTACTTTATGCGCCGGTTTTGCATGGACTTTATATATCGTCGCGAGCGGCGTGCGCCACAAAATCCTGAAATCCCGCTTTGCCGCGAGCTCGCGGGACGTCGCGTGCGTTCCGCGCTTGCACACGCGTCAACCCTTACACTCGAAATCGAGCATAGTCACCCTATGGTTGCTCAACGGTTAATTTGCTTGCAATCCTCGGTCCTCGCGATCTGTTATCGTCGATCATCCCCTATTGATCCAGATTCTTCGGTCATTTTAGAAATTTCTTCCACCCACTCGTGGTGACAAAAAGAACGATGAGACCGAGCTTCCATCGAGAAGTATCTCCAACAATGTTAACTCCAACAACACAGCTACAAGGATTCTGACGCTAATCTCTCTTCGTATTAACCTAAATCCTATTTCCAAGTATCTAATCCAAACTTCAAACATCGGATCTTATTATTCAGCAAGTTTATTTTCGAAACAACTGGATCGTCGAAAATCTTGCAAACTTTATCGATAGGTACACACCATGTAGCATCAAAGGGACACAAGCTTAGTACTTGTAAGACTGCACTTGCAACATAAATTTAAAGGGGCGCTGACGTTCCGTATAAATTTACAACGGATGCTTCGAGGAATTACTGTGCATAAAACTGTATCGAAATTTGTAGACATATCCAGTGCAACCTATTAGTGTTAACAGGACGATACGTAAAAATGAATTTGCGAGAGGAGAACGCATCTAAATCCGAAATGATGATCTCAAATTATGCGAGAGGAAATCGAAACGTAAAGAGACTTTCTGATTTTTCATTCGAGCTTGTGAAAGCTTTAGGTTGCAATTAATGATAGCCTTCAAAGGCTTTTCGTGTCAAGGCTGTGGCCCCGCTCGAGTTCAAAAACTCTCTTTTAGAAGAAAATCCATACCGAGGATCCGGAGAAATATATTAGAAGCAGGTCAAGTAATCATGAAAAAAATACATACATCTCAATCGCGCAGGTACTATCGGAGAACGTATTTCCCCAAATACTTATTTTTCCTTCCCTCTTTCGCATACTCTTGATGGAAATATTGGAACACTAGCTGGTATCAATCATGAACATTTCAAATTGTTATGTGCTTTCTTTTCGCCACGTTAAAAAGAGCACATCGTTCTTAACCAGGTAGGAAACCATTACAAGAGAAAGAAGCACATTCCGACAGATATTTTTCAATCTCAAAACAAACTTATATCCCGCGTAGTTTCCGCAAAGGTGATATACAATGTTGACTAGTGGTCGCATGCGTGCACCAGCCAGGTTTAAATGGCTTCATATTTTAGTCGCTCGCGGAAACGGCGATAGCGATCTTCCGGCTTTTCAACGGACTCATCGCTTTCGCGTGAAAAGCTGAAGGGACTGTAAAGAAGCAACCGGACAACAAAGGGAAGAAGCGTTTGCCAAAAGAGGAAATGAATTGGGAAGAATATCCGTCTGGTTGTCCTACAATCAGATAAAGTCTACGCTCAAGTGGTCAACTTCTTATTTCAATCCATCACTTTCAATATATTTTTTTATCGATGAATGACGCTACGATTTCCTGGCTTTCACTTTTTTAATGCAACTTGCAGTTTGTACAGAAATCAACTTTTCGGACGCTGCTCCAAAAAGTAGGCTTTATTAAGCGTTATTCTACTTTTCGGTCAGCCATTCGGCTGAACGGAAGACCGATGAGAACGTTTGTGTTTTGATGACGTTAACGAATAGCTCTTTATTCGCCAGCTCGTTCAACCATCTCACCGGAATAAAAACTTGACTGCTCTTCAGAACGAAAAAAAGGAAAGCTATATAGGATCCAGTAGTAGCAGCCTTTAAACCGTTAAACCAAGATATTATCCGCAAAGGAAAATACGTCTGTTGACGTTCCTCTAACAAGGGTTCACGATTATTTGCGTATTTTTGAGACCAATTTAAATGCACAAAAACCGACTGAAAGAGAGAACAGAGTTTCACTGGCCTTCTTTCTGAGGTGTACACAAGAAACTCGCTCGCACGTGGAAGAAACGGGAGAATTAACAGAAGCGGAAGAGGATATCCGATGCTTTTACTTCGTTTCAGCGAAAATGAGGTTCGTCGCGGAGGAAACAGATGCAGCTTCGTTTCGTGTATTTTTGTGATAATAATATCAAACAGCTAGCACGGACAGCACGAAGGACCACTAACAGGAATAATGCTGGTGTTCATACCGCGGAGTATGAATTTTTACTTTTTCACCCGTTTGAAATAGCCTACGCCCACTGAAACAGACTGACCGTTTGCTTTTTTCCCGCGTTTCATGGAAACTTTCTCCAATTCCACGCTTTAAAATTCATCAGCGCAATTCGACTGAAAACTAAACGTTAATTTTTGTAATTTTGCTCGCTGCTTGAAGAACCGTATGTGAGAGGCTTTTTACAAAAAAAAAACCTAGATTAATCCTCGAGAAATGGGATCAGGTCAAAATGACGCGCATGGTTCTTTCGAATTCGTATCTCAGTTGCAGAATGCTCTGCGGTCTATCTTTCGATATTGAATCAAGTTTTAACCAAAACGCACAGAGCAGAATCGGTGAAGTCTGTCGATTTTTCGCGTATTTTTACACATATTCGCGTATTTCTAAAGTTTACAAGACTCTTCCGAGTTTACTGGGTGTCTGCAGCTGACAGCAGCTATTAAACTATCCGTCAGACGATGGAAAAAAATCATTCCAAACTCGTGGTACACTATCCATCTAGGTAACAACTGTAGGCTCCAGTCCTCCAGGGTAACGGACTGTGCTGGTTCGCGTCGAGAGACTTCGATGGCCGAGAAATTGCATCGCGATCGCGGAACGAGCATCCGGACCGAAAAAAATTCGACGACTCGCTGCGTGCCTCCGGGCGATGCTTGCGACTTTTTCACCACGCTCTGCGTTACCATAATTTAGGACGAAAAGTTAAATTACCCTAGCGCGGGTGGAGCAAACAGACAGCACAATCTAGCGTCCGCCGTGTTCCCGGACAAAGAACGACTGCGATATTCGTAATTAGCGCGCGGTAATTTCGTACTCTCTCTCTCTCTCTCTCTCTCTCTCTCTTTCTTTCTTTCTCTTGGTTACGTAAAATTAACTGGAGTATTTCGGTTTTCAAATGGACGACCGATGTTGTCGTTGCGGACACGTTATAGCGTGGAATACGAACTATCGAGGGCAACACGCACATGTTTAACTTCATAAGTAACAGCTATTTGGACGGTCCCTCTATAGAAATGTAACAGGAACGTTTTATTAGAGCCTGAATTTTAAAGCTCCGATTAAATGCGTGAGTTACATGCGTGATTTAAATGCGTGATCCGCTACCACAAATCGACAGTTCGAGAACTAATCCTTCGAATAAACGGTGGACAAATGTACATTGCGTTTGCCCGGATGACTATCGGGTGAAAGATAACGCCTGCACGCGAAAACAGTGCCGTTTCAATTTTATTTAACGAACGATACCGCAAATTCAGTCGCGAAATTGCGTAGAAACGAATTTCTGCATCGCGCCCGTTCATTCAGCATTTACTGTTAATCCCTGCGAATTGGCAATTCATCATATCCCCCCATTGTACGAATAAAAACATTTCCCCTCTTTCTCTCCCGCATATACACTATAAATCTTCCATGCGTTATTTCATCTCGCGTATTTATCAGCGAAAACTTATCGTCAATTATATTTGACAATGTGGTGCGATTAAGGTTTATTATAATTTATAATATTCCACTTTCCAATGGATTCGCGAGTTATAATACGCAATTTAACGTGACCTCGTCCACCAGCGATAAACAAATTTAATGGACTGCTATTTACTTACAGTATTTTCATACGAAAGGAAAAGCATGGCTGGTTCGATGCACGCATCGCTATGCGCCATGTTTGAATGAAAAACGAAAACTGATGGACCGGTTATCCCAGCCATCGCTGCGCCATTAATCGAACGTTCGTAACATTCCGCGTAATATTAAAGCGCGGATACCAATCTCGTCGTAAATGGACAGACACCACTGTTTACTCTGAACTCAGAACTAAAAACGTTTCAACGAGCAAAACGTCGCTTGTATGATTGAACGCACTACACGTTGTCGAGAATCGCTCGCGCGATCTGCTGGTCGACGTGTATTAATCAGACGCTGGTACGCTGCGTGCCATAAAAACGTCACGGCGACAAATGTCGTTTTAACAATACATTTGAAGAATAATCTGTATCGCGGTTAGTATGCGATGGAAAACAAGACTGGTTCGCCGTCCCAGCTTGTACTGTGCAAAGAAGAAGTTGAACGATGTTACGAGCTCGCTTCTTCCGTTTCATTTCGAAATTGCAATATGGGTCGCGAGAGGGAGAACGTCGAGGGCCACGAACGAGTGGCTGACGCACCGTTGCAATCGAAGAAAAAAGAAATTGGCGATGAATATCACCCAATCGATTCGCTGGCATCGTACCCTATTGAAAAGAAAGATGCGTTGGTTCGTCTTACCTATTCCCGTTGCTACGCCGCTTTCATCACTCCGCCATGGATCTATCGACGATGGCGTTTGGACACTTTTCCTTCCAGCTATCCTTCTCCCGCTCTTACGTTCTTTTTCCGCACGCAATGGCACAATTTGTCACTCGCGAAATACCGTTTAACCGGAAATCTGATCGAACTCTCTCGTCAAAACGCCGCACACGCGAATTCAACCGCACAGGACACACCGACGCTGTTTTTTTCTTCTCCCTTTCTCTCTCTTTCTCTTTTCCCCTCTTCTATCTCCAATGATCTTGACACGATCGATACATCGAGTCGTTCGAGCGGAAAACAATGCCGTCGATTCAACTGCGCCGCGCGATATCCAGCGATCTTTCTGGAGTACACTCGTCTGGCACTTCCACCGCGTCGCAATCTCCGTTGCTCACCTGACGCGGCTGCTTGTCTCTGACCGTCGCTAATTAATTTCGAACGCAAGTACGATAACGGATGCCTCGGGGGTGTTTTAATTAAAACTGAATACTGGATGTCTCTCGCACAGCGCACTTGACCTTCCTCGTGGGAGATTTAATTGAAACCCTCTTGGCGGCGGCTCACGACGACGATTACGCGTACGTGCGTCGATTAACCGTGCACTCGTGTCTCGCATATTTCACGTTCCTTCGCAAACATTCCAGCTGTCACTCCGTTTCGATACTCGTCCGGTATATCGCAGCGCACCTTCGATTCTCGATCACACGTCAATATGGTGGATGCTAGGCGCGCACCGTGCCACGCACATTTAATCATTCAACGAAGGCAATGTTACAAATAGTATTTCCGCAAAACTATTTCCGCACGGCGTCTTCCAACAAGTGCTATCCAGTCAACTGTCATCGTTAAACGTGCAACTAACTTTTCCCGTTCACGCAGCGCTCGTTCCCGCGACGTTTCGATGAACAAAAATCAAATCCTCGAGTCACTTCGCTCCAACGCAGGCACGAACTTTATATACCACCGATCAGTGTTTTTTTATACAACCGAGAGGCTATCACGCGTGATAAGCACATAGAACAAAATTCACCGAACACGTGTCGTCCACGAACGAAAGGCATTTAAAATAAGAAGTTGAGCGACTTTCCCCATTACTCGTCCGAGGACACCGGTCGTGCGATTGCTATGTCATCTAACAGCGGACATGTGTGACAACGATCCACTTACTCGTCGCGAACGATTCGTAACGATTACCACGCGAATTATTTCAGTGACAAGCAGTTACGCGCGCGTATACGTGTACGTAAGGGTCACGGGGTGAGATCCGACCGTGTCGCGGTGCGATAGCGAACTGACGTTCTGACGAGTTGCAGCGCCCCACCGACGGTCGTCGGGCGAACCATCCGCCACCGTTTCACCGCAGGGGACCCACCAACCCCTAGCTTTACCATTTCAACTCTTCCGTGCCCCGCTACACCTGAAACTTCTAATCGCAGCCAGGTCGTTGTATCGTGCATCTAAAATTTCTCAAGCTCTTCTTCGCGTCCCATCTTTCGCGAGACCGACACGACGCACGCGAGGGGATGAGGCGATCCGCGGCAACGCGCGTGGTACGTACGACACCGATCTTTCATATTTTTCAAAATCAATGCCATCGAAGATCGTTCAAGCTTGCTTGTCGCGAATTCAACGTAGTTGTCAATTTATCGTATGTAGTGATAACCCTTAGGGCAGGTAGTCCTTTGGCAATTCTTTCGACTTAAGAAAATTACTTTGCGCACAGTTGTTTAATCGATATATTCTAATTTGCAATCGCAATTATTTGCGATTCAACAATACAATTTACGATTGTTTGCAATGTAACTGTATTTATTGCGTGGCTTGTGTAAATGCGAGATAACGCGAGCAATTTGATTTAACTTAAAAAATTGGGGTTATCCGGAGCAAAAAGGTTATCCGGAATTCGGGATTAAAGCTTGGAAAGTTTATTTAAAGTGGAGGAGACAATTTATACAAACTCTTAACGAATGCGTACTAAATCATTCCCGTGACAGAATAAGGTTACTTACCGATTTTCGCATACGTACACTTCTCCATATATATACGCATATAACACAATTATTGTTTGAGAACAAGCCTTACCACGATCTTAGTCGCTCCTAAATTAGATCTATTAGTACATTAATTGACGTAGGTCTGAAAACGCGTTACCATATTTTTTTCTTAATATTGAAATGATTTTACGCTAATGGATTTTACTCAACGGCATGAATTAAGTCTGCGCCATATAAAATACAACCTGTACTCGCGGAAAACAAGGCTGTACACCTGTGTCGTGTTCTAATTTCCAATTAAGACGTTATTAATACTGGAACCAGAGGAAAACGACCGTTATATCTCACGGATTATATTACAATTTACGTTTGAATCCATTCGCATGCAGAAAATCTACCCGTAAGCGGCCAAATTTCGGATATCTCTATTCCGTATGCGTTTTCGCGTTGAATTAAACGCAGCCCTAGAATATTCAGGCGGCCATGCATTCCAAACAGCGGGAAAGAATAGTTGGTAAACATTTCATGGCGTGTGTTACTGGTAAATATCGCAGCGGCTCTGCCTTTCTACACGCAAACATATTGCGAGAAGAATAGACCGTGGGTGCTGTATTGAATTTTTGGATTGATTTACAAAACCCGCCTTCCGGTCGTTTTTTACTCTTTCCTCTCTTTTTTTCCAATTTCGTACGAGGAAGGGAATAGTTATGGAAATATTCGCCAGGTATGTCGCATTCCTACAAAAATAAAAAATATTCGCAGGAATAGATTTTTCAACCAGAATATCTAGGATAAAACTTGTTACAAGACATATTTTCGAAACACTGTCGAATCTCGATAAGCGAAACGAGTTTAAAATGAATTCAGGATATTGACTGCGATGGGTTCGCGCTTGCTATTGAACATATCGATACCAATGAAACAACGCAACAAACCGGGGTTCGCACCCCACCGAGGTTCGTCAGCGACTTTTCCGATGAAACTTGACAGAAAGTGGGGGTGAAAAGTTGTCGATGAGCATGTTTACTTAACAAGCGAGAAATTCATGGACACGAGTGGTTTACTCTGTTACCCTTGGGAGGGTTGAAAGGTGGGTGGAACAGAGGGTAGGCAGGTCGTTTCACACAGCAGCGCCTCGCTTAATTACTAGTTACTAGTAACAGGAGTTAGGAACGTTTAGCTCACAGTTCACGCTATCCAACAAAAGCTTATTCCATTACGACGAACTATTCCCATTGCCAGCTTAGATTCAACAGCGAGGCTTCACCCCGCCGAGATTCCTATTACTTCGAAATTATATCACCTGGCGAAACCACCTTCGAGTTAGTAGTTTTCGAACTGTAGCTAGCTTAGTTTACAACATAATTATACGTGGCGGCAACTTTCACGTACGAATTAACAAAATATATTGACGTTGAAACATTATCGCATGGGACGTGTAGGTACGACGCGTCGCGAGCAGATACGCACCCCGAGCGCGAGGATGTGACAACGAAACGGTGCTTGAAATAGTCTTGCGACGTCGGGTTGGTTTAATGGAGGAAAATCCGGAATAGAGAATAGGAATACCACCGTAAAAGATTAATCCGCCTAGCGAGTTTCAAATATATTTCCGGTGGAAATTCCTCGCGCCCGGGTGTGCTTGTCGAAACGATTTTGAAACCACTGATACGGGTGTCAATATGATAGGAAAACACGATCGTTGCTCGACGAATAGGATGCAGAGGGGAATCTTCTTTCTCGCAAGATACGACCTCGATTCACCAAACTCTGCGGCATCCGACTCGCCTCTGCGCTTTACCACGTTCGACCGAGCTCGCCCCTGCACGCATTACACGTGAGATATCGATCTCGTTCAGGGTTTCCCGTTATCCGTAAATCCAAAGAGCGAGGCAAATCGCGTTATCAATATCGTATACGCGAGAGAAAAAAAAATCCTCCAAAAAGATAATTCCGATCGATGAAATGGATACTACAATATCAAAGTACGCGAGTATAAACGTAATTTTTACTACTTCGATAAGGTCTAAATCAAATTTTTAGTGGTAATACCTCCTCGACTTTTATATTATGATCTATTCTCATAAAACAATGTTTTATCGCGTCATCAAACACAAGCACACGCGCAAAGAGAGAGAGAGAGAGAGAGAGAATAAAAGACTTAGATGGGTGAAGAAAAACAAGTATAATTCAAAGACGTCGGCAACAATTTTCACAGATCAATAGCGTGATCGTTTTAATCCACCTCGCGCCGTTTCAACCCTTGAACAGGCGCGACACCTGATCCCAGCTGTCGAGAGTGAAATAAAAATGAGATATTCCGTAAGCGCGCGCGCAACAGCGGCAATTTAGCCAGGTTACATCCCTTGTCGCCTTTGGCGAGTCTTCCGGGCCCCGTGATGCTGTACCATCGAACATAACGTCCTCAACCGACTGTATCCACACGCGTATAGTTACATCGGGCTTTGCGCCGCCTACGCGTGCATGTAGATCGTAGGGAATGAGGATACCACCGTACACCAGGCCGGTTCGACTGGGCTCTAGCATCCGTTAGCCGTGGACCATACACACGTAGATTGGATCGGACATTGCACGCCGTCAGCTCAGTTTCTGTACAAGGAAACTGCGTCCACCGAGCACTATGCGATCCAATAGGATACGGACTAACGCTACCACCCGTGCATTCGTGGCTATCGAGTTGTAACGTCCAGTACGAAAGGCAATCTAGATTTCTCACTGACAAGATCGAGCTGGAATTTCTGTCAATTCCGACGCCTGAGGCCAATCGGCTGAGTCACGCGCCGGTTAATAGAGATACGGATGAAACGCAAACCTTTCGGTTCACCATGGGACCAGGAAAATAACGCGGACGCCGTCGATTGCCTCTGTGTGCATTTTATTATACAACACACCGTCGGAATCGCTTTTATATTCCTGGCATACAGGGCGCATCCAAGTATATACGAACAGCTTCGCTTGGAACCTCGTAGAGATCGCAATGTTCAAGAAAAAGGTGCCGGTAAATGTTTCTTCGGTAGTTACTGTCGAAGTTACGTTCCGCGCCATATTTTTCCAGTAATCCACTCCCCTCGTATTCGAAGAGAATCTATATAGACGCATTATGGACAGCGAGACTTTAACGAGCGAGGGGTAGTTTCGAATCTAACGAGTGCTCGTAATTTCCTCGGCGCCGATGAATCTCGTCGGGACACAGGGGCTCAGCAAAAATTGTTCGTTCATCAAAGTTCAAAAGACCTGGTTCCCCGGTTCATTTACTTAACCCATTAGCGTCCCGTACAAAATCGATTTCTTCCGGTGCTGTTATCTATTAATGGGTCCCCTGATTTAATTCCGGTCAAACGCGAATCCCTGCGTTGAAGTGCGCTGCAGTATTTCGTTCGCTGATCTATCGCTCTGTTGTACGCGGTACTGTCAGTATCCAACAGCGGAGGCGAGTCGTAGCAAGAGGTACGGATTTCCCATTCCCGCGAACACCGTTCAACCCGTCGTACGTAACCGACCTACGACGCCGTAAAGGGTAACAAGACCGCCAGCCAGGCCCCTCATTTGCATTTATTCGTACTCGAGAACTGTTTAAACATTTGCAGTCGCCGGGCGCAGTGATTAGCGGCCGGCGAACGACCTGGGCGGTCCTGCCTCAAAGAAAATCTCCGTCTCCGGATTAATTAAGAATATCGTCGACGTATTAAGTGTAATCTTCGAAGGGCGAAACGAGAGAACTTCTCACTCGCTCCTTCTAATAAGTTTCGTGGATAAAAAGCGAGCGAAATCAGAGAGATTTATAACTGAACTAATTTTCGCGCGAGAAATAGTCCGGCGTTAATCTCGCGGAGGAAAGGTACGTACCTGTCGGAAATTAAAATCACACGACGAAACTGTACGATTACGTAGTATTTATCGGTTAATATCGCGCTCGAAATGTAACCCAAGAAAGCGTCCTCGCCCGTTGAATAACTTTTTTCGCGCGAATCACCCTCATACGTCATACAACCCCTTTAACGACACTTGCGCGTGAATCCATCTTTCAGTGAATAACCCACCTACGCGACGACTCATTAGTTTCCACTTTTCCACTAATTTCTGAGAGAACCGTGTTACAAAAGGGGGCTTTGAACAGCAGGTTAAACGCCCCCGCGTTTCATGCGTTGAAATCGTAGATTCAACGCCGGTTCTTATGAAAGCATCGTCTCACGCGAAGTGTGAACGATCTCGATTCTTTTCAAAGTTAGGCCATATTTAACGCCAGACCTGAATTGGCAACGGTCGTTTAACCGAAAGAGAGACGTTACACGAGACGTTATACGAATTCACGACCGTCTTTAATATTCAGCTTTCCCGATTTCAATTTGTTCCAAAAGGAACGGAAACCGCGTTCGCGGTTTTAGAAAGAGGCTACGCTATGGAAAACCAGAAGGATCGACATTTTTTCACCTTTCGAGCACGGAGAATATATCTGCAACAGGAATTGTCGATATTTGAAAAATTAACCAACATAGCGATGCAAAAATGATTAACCGTGAGATTTTTTCGAAACCACTATTTCGATACCGGTACGATAGCTATTAACTAAGCCAGTGGTTTTAAATTTTATATTTCCGAGAAATAAAGGTCTAAAAGTACACAAATTCAATGCTATGTCCGATACTATATTTCAATAAAATCGAAATCAAACGTTCGATTCGTCGCTAAATGCGCGCAAAGCGAGCGAAAAACGAGTCGAACAGCGTCCCGTTCAAAAGCAGCGCCTGAAAACCGGGTCTGGCCGTTGCGGACGTTAATTCACGAATCAGATTCAAAATTAGCAACCGGGCAATGGGCTGTCGGTGACGGATGGCGCCATAAATTTCGTCGTACTCGGGCCGCGCATTCATATACACGAGGAGGGAGGTGTAACGCGGATTTCGTCGACGGCGGAACCGCGATGACTGGTTGTCACCCGCTGCCACGGCAATTGTCAGCTTACGCGGAACGAGCAGGTATTCTCATATACGAGGATGGCAACACGGTTAACTCTAATAAACACGTCGTAAACCGGCATATTATACGTGTACCGCGCCGACAAAGGGCGACGACAAAGCCGTGGGAAGTTAACAAGTGCGCCAACCACTCGGTTCTACCCGCCGCTTTGTGGAATCGTTCGATCGGCTGTTCAACAGCCGAATTCCTTATCGTTAATTTCGTCGGCTGGAAATTTGTCGCCTTTGACGCCCACATCGTCGTCGATGCGCTTAATGAAATTCAACGTTGCATTTCGCGCTCCACAAAGATTACCATAGCTGAATCCATGGCGTATTACTATCTCGAATGTCTGCGCTCGTCGATTCTTTCCGGCGTACGATAATCTGTATGGCCTACTTTGCCTCCTTTAATTGAGAGAAGCGGTAAGGGCGCTATTGATTATTTAGATGTAAATGGATGAGAATCTTGGAGATTCGATCCGCAAGTGGTTGCGATTACGTCTTCCTGACCCTGGGGAGCTAACCGTTGCTCTGCGAGAAATTTGCATAATTTATAGCAGAACCGGCGACGAGCGAATTCAGATCAGTATCGGGTGATATTCGATCGAAGAATTGGCACGTTCAATTGCTATCTCTGCAAATGCAATAACCATAATGCAACGGCAATCCGTCAATTAAATTCCCGATAAAACGGCACGAAAGTTTAGGTAAAACGTTCCAACCCTACATCTCGACGACGATAAATCTCCCCAGCGAAGATCACCGCAGAACTTGAACGAAACACGGATATTCTACTAACTCGCAGCTCAGAATTCAGGCAGAAAATTCACTTCGCGTAATTTTTAATTGCCATAATTATCCATCGTGTTTGCCCGTCCCCGTCCATTAATTTTCTTATCGCTCGAACAATGGAGGCCGCGGAAACGGGGCGAACCCGCGGTGGCGTGTCGCGCGAAGCGCCATTATTCCCGAGGAAATATCCGGGACCAGAGTCTATCAAGTGTCTCCAAGTGAATAAAACATAGTTATTACGGTGGCTCGTGCCTCGTCGCAATCTAGACAGTTGCAATCTAGCGAGCCGGCAATAATCATTAGCCATTAGCGCGAGGATACCGCGGAAGCGTGTGTAGGTGGCGCCTCGCGCTCGCACGGAGACGGGCTGGAACAGCGAGGGGTTGAATTGGGTTGGGAGCGTGCGAGGGAAAGGCCGTGGAACAGGGACTGGCAGAGATACGAGAGTTTAAATAACTCGGTACCGGGGGTAGATAAGGAAGCCCGCGCCAAACCGAGCCGACGAAGTTGCGCGGCGCGAAGTTGGCGTGCTCGTAAGCACTATTGTTTCGCTTATTGCGTCGATTGCTTTGGATTTCGGCATAAGCACACACTCTCTGTATTTCTCCGTTACCGGTCCGCGCCCTTCGTACGCCCACCCGCCCCTTTCCTGCCCACGCTCCTTCGCCACCCCATCGCCACCCCATCGCCACCCTGGCGCCACCCCTGCCGCACAATCTCCGTGCACCGATGCCCCGCACTTTCCTGCGAGATTTTCCAGGGCAGAATGGAAGGGGATCAGAATGGGAGCTGCATTTAACGCAGCATCCACTCCTGTTGTGGTTGCTACCCCTCTGATTTAGAGGCGAACTTGGGCATTCGTTGCACGAAAGACCTCGCTCGAGTAGTTCCGCGTGCTCGCGTTCGAACTGGATAAGGATGAATAAATCATACGGGTTAAGTATACAAGGATATTGCCGTATGTGTACACTCGCGGCACAGTGCCCACCGTCGCAGCCGCGTCGTTGTAGACGCGTATATACGCGCGGGATTGACCCGCGGAATTGAATATCAAAGAGGCGGTTCCTCCGCTATCGTACTTGTTAGCTCTCCGCCCTCTGGGAACGATGGATACTCGTCTGGAGTTCGGAATCCGCGTACGCACGCACGCGTAGATCTACCTCTCTTTTCAGCAGCTGCGAGCCGATTCAATATTTATCGCTGAACCGCGGTGATTATGCGCGTGTTCCATGTAGATGGGACAGCGCGATTGTCAAAGAGACGTCGTCAAAGGACGTCGAAACGGATCGTTCTCGCAGAGTTCTTTTACTTCGTAGGGCACGATATTTACCGCGCTGCTTCGAAGGTCGAGGCAAACTACGGGGGTTAGCGCATTTATAGCATTTAGAAGTTCGTAGATCGTCGTTGTCTGGGACGAGTGTTTGTTGCCTCGAACTCTGACGCGCGTCATTTTTATTACATCCTTCTATCTGTACCTAAAATTTGGATAAGCAACCGGTCGCGTTTGTAGACGGCCCTCGTGCGGAACTTCGTAACACCCCATCGCCCACGAAAGTTACCATTCTAACATCGGTCCCCGTCGAAATCACGAATTCGCATAGTGGATTCGTTTACGCGTGCACTTCACGCCGAAAGTTTCCTCGATCCCCGTTACGCGAAGAGTGGAAAAACTTCTCGACGGTTATACAAGAGTCGCGCAGACAACGACGCGAAGCTTGGAGTGCTCTCGCGTGGATGCGAATCTTGAT
Organism: Xylocopa violacea; assembly: GCA_963969225.1. Lineage (NCBI taxonomy): Eukaryota > Metazoa > Arthropoda > Insecta > Hymenoptera > Apidae > Xylocopa > Xylocopa violacea. The sequence continues at coordinate 31,552,607 of CAXAJV010000005.1, read as the reverse complement.
CGGAACGGAGCTTCCGTCCATTTTCGGTATGGGCAAAAGTTTGCGAACTGAATAACGAAGATCGGAAGAAAACCGTCGACCAACATGCCGACGTTTAATTAACGGCGGACACTTTACGGCGCCACGGTGGCAGGAAATCCATCGAACGTTTAACGGTCGGATATCCGATGCATTCGCGGGATGCACCGCAAAGCTGTATTGCGCGAGACCACAGTGACGTTGCATTCGCCGCACGCCTCATGTGTATTCTCGTTTTCCTAAATTCCGCGCCTGTCTTCTCTTCGATACGGAAGGGGATGATTCCAGGAACCGAAATAAGACGAAAACCTAGAATATCAGAATCATCTTCGAAGCTTCGTTCTGGAGAAAAATAATCGAGGATACGATTACAGGCGCACGCCAGTAATAAAAGTCCATAAAATGGCACGACGTATGATTCAAGGTGCGCATTTAAAATTAACGTGTAACGTGTATGTAGAATCAAAACCAATTTCGTCGACAGAGTGGATAGTTTGTGCTCGCGGCAACAAAAGGATAAAGAAACCTCGCTGCGTCGGACAGTTGAAAGTGATGCCGAAAGTTGGACCAACAGGGTCAGAAAACAGTCGTTAAAGCAAAGAAGCTGTACTTACACCAGCGGCGAAGGGGCTGAGGGGGGTAAGAGGTTAAAGAAAAGAACGAGGGCCGTCAGCTTCACCCTTTCGTTCCGTTCTTCGACTGTTACCTCGCCTTTTCTCGGCGTCAAGGGTGGTATGACAAATCGCAGCTATTCTACAGAAACTGACATTTTTCCTGGCCTTGTCTGCAGTTCGCAGGTGTTGCTTATAATAAAAATGAAACACTTATAAAGAGTATCATCTAAAATAATAATATAAACAAATTCATGGTATCCAATTTTAGATTAAACGACGTTTGAGGGATTATGAGGTTATTGGATAAGTAACATCGATCACTGTTATTTGACGAACACGATAAGAGCAAGGAAATAGCGATACCACTTTCCGGTTAAAAGAGTGCACTGTCGTTGGTACCAATGTCATCGCGGTTGTTACGAGGTCGTAGTGACGTTTAATTAAGATAAAAGCCACCGTTCAAAGGAAAAATCGTGAACGCTGTCGTGCGAGATGAAAAATATCGTATTTTTACGCATCCGTATCGCTGGGAAACTAATTCATTCTATCAATGACAGAACGAAATGTCCATTGGATACGATATCCCCCTTAACACTCTTTGCTAGAGTGTAAATAATAAATATCTAATTACTGGAGTGTACATAAAAAAATCTTCTACCAATTAATCAAACGTAGTATCAGTTACAAACGCTTGCCCTTCTTTACGTACATAAGGCGTGCTATTCTTATATATAGCGATAAAACCCGGCCTCACTTTTTACGATAACCCATTTTTATCATTTTTTGCACGGCACTAGCAGTTCATCGAAAACAGCTCGGATTCAATGATCAGGGGCAACAAGAGGATCTAGAGCGCGAGAATAATAATGCTCAACCGAAAACGTACTCGCGCGTACCTCCTTTTTTCTTTATTTTCAAACTTTTTCTTTTTTTTTTCTCTTCCTTTTTTATGCCAAAAATAAAAACAGCCACCAAATCCAGGTTTTAGAGGCGGCGACAGTCGAGCAGCGTCATTAATTTCCGCGGCAGGATCGAGGCCGATCTATTGGATCACAATCAGAGGCTTATCGCGCTATCCATTTCCGGCATCCTCTGCCGCTTCTGACCCACCCTATCCCTTCGCGCCAGGCCACCAACGCGTCGCTTTTGTGCCACCGCTGGCTAGTTCTAGCTGGAATTTCGCGTGTAAATCCGACTAGCACGCTGGTTCCAATCGGTGCACCCCCCTCGCAAACCGATACAATGGACAATTTGTCAACGGGCCTAGTAGACGCCAAGAGAACCGGCTCCACGGTCTTTCCAACCGCCGCCCCAACGGCATTCGAGCGCGCGCCTCCACTCTAACTCGTGAATTAATTAACGTTACGCGTAGCAACGATATTTCATGCCGCGTCCCCGGTAAATCGACGCGGCTAATCCATCGATTATGACCGGATCGATCGATCGCTCTCGTTCCAACCGCGTTTAATCGCCGCGCGAACTTTCGTACAGCCACCCTCGGATTCAGAGCCGCGCCATTTTCCTGCCACCTGGACACGTTCGTTTTTCGCGACGCGCGTGACCAACGTTGACCACGGCTCGCACTGTTTTCGCTAGTTTAGTTCTAGTTTGCATACGCGAAACGAACGAAATTGGCGAAACGACCGTATTACACAGTGCATCGCACGCGTGTGCGGCCGCGGATCGTAGCAAAAATATCAAATCATAAATTCGCGTGTCACGTATGCGCGACATATTAATCTGACCTCGGGTGCAATGCGCGTGTACGACGCTCCTCGGAGCTAGAGTCAGCGTTGTCGCACATATCACTCGTTTACTGCAATAATGGCGAACGAAAAAAGTCACGGCGTTCCGCGGGGGACGAGTTTGAATGTTGTGAATCACAATGAAGGAAAATTTGTCGTATGATTCGAGACGAATTGCATCGTTTCGTGACACTCGGTACAGACGAGAGGAACGAAGAGCTATCTCGAAGCATTCGAACTGACACCAGGCGAAGGGTTAATCGATCGTAAAATATGCTCTGCAACCGCTGCTTAATCTTCGTGCAAGCAACGCTTTTGCGCGAATCTGTATAATGAAACCAGAACTACCATCGCGAGTGAACATCGTTGCAGCCCCTCGAAGCTCGTATAAAGGAAACGCAAATACACAATCGACGTGTTTGCACCTCCCCGTCGCACCCCTCCGCATCTCTCGAAACAATTACACGCACAGTGGTCGCTGGGAAATGTGTTTCCGTTGCGAAAAGCCAGCAAAATCGCGACCGTTGCTGCGTCGCGCCGATGAAAAATTAAGTAGAACGAAATGGAACGAGAATTGTCGGGGCATCGGTAACGCGATAAAACTGCTTTCGTTTCGTTAAGCTCGTTACCCTCGAGCGACGTTAACGAAAGGGTTAGTTCGGGACCGGGCGATTTTTTAATTAAAATAGCCGGATGGGGCGCGAGAAAAATGGTACCGCGAGAAGTATTAATCAGCGCGAATCGACGTCGTCGCGATAACGAGTGGGTCGCGGCTGTCGGGACGTGAAATTCGCGTAACGAATTCGCAGCGACAAATACGCGCGATGTAATGAGAACGATGGCGCATAAGCGCGAAATAACGAACGTTGATGGCGGGACGAAAGGTAAATCGAAGCGCGAGATTGCGTTCAGGGTGACACCCTCGCTTCTGAAGACCGATGGTCGGCCATCGATCTCGTCGGCTCTATCCAGCCGTTGATTATCTTCTACAAATTGCCGTTACTTCGTTCGCTGCGTATGTAATTTTCTATACACGCGTGCACTTTCAGCCTCGTACGATATAGATATTACGGATACAACGCGTGCAGCGCATCCCTACTTAATCTAGCTGACACTCCGAACTCGTCAATCACAGAAGCCACACAGCTTCCACCAGCTACGCGCTATAGACGCCAAACACTCTTTACATTAAGGAAATAGAATGCAGAATGCAATTTAACCCCCGAAACTATACGCGAACTGTTCAAATAGAGGTCCTTATCTCGATGCGTCAGATGTCCTCGCTCGGAGACACGGGTCTGATAGATAGCTCTATACATCAATCTATTTCCGTGCAACAGACTCCGCGCCTCAAACGCACTTATGCGCGCTCGTCTGGCAACGTATCCTGAATAATTAATACTCGCAGTCAACAAGGACCGGCGATTTTTGTCAAGAATTAAAAGACAGTCGCGATAACAGTGCCGATGATAGTTTTCAACGAAATCTACATTCGCAGCTACGCGATATCACCACCGCAAATGCGAGCATCGATTCCGTCTGTGCGGCGCTAACAAAACGTCGTCTAGCGGCGTAAAAATGTCGATACCGCGTGATAAAATCGAGCCTAAGTGGGCTGTTCCGCGGTTGGTGGGCGGTTTTCGTCGTACACCCATCGGACAGGAGCGCGATATCGGCTGGCGTATTGGGACCGCTATCTAAATAACGTAATCGACAGGCTCGGAAACTATTTCGATATGGCGACAGGCGAATATCTGCACGCGTATCGGTATTCCATGATGTATATCGCGGTGGCGGCATCCGCGAGAGCGCAGTTACCCAAAATGCCTGCACGCAATCGAAACAATGGCCCAATTGCGATTGCTACACCCCTCTTCAACCCTACTCTCACCCTCCCCTCTACCTCTCTCTCTCTTCCCATCGGTGCCTACAATTTCCATTTAACGCAGTTGTCTGTAAGCCTGAATGTAATTCGGCGGCCGCGCGTGATTAGGTTTCAGCTGTACCAGCGTTTCCAACCGGATTTCGTCGTCTGCCCGCGACCGTTCGTTAATACCTAGCCTGGTTCGCGCCTGTAATTATGTCCGCGAGAGCGTGCCGCTCGACCGAGAAATCGGCTCGCGCCATCGAACGGAATCCCTCGTACCGCGTCTTTCTCTCTTACGAATTGATAAACCCCTTAGCCGATTAACTTGGAGCGAAAAGAGGTTCCCTCGAACGCGGGGCCACCGTCGAACAACCGCTCCTTTGATCAACGATGCATCGTTCCCTGTCTATCCGCGTGTTATAAATTAATCAAACTTTTAATCCATCAACTGAGTTATTACCGAGCGAGAGGCTTTTTTCCGGCAAACATTTCAACATTGATAAAGGCGAATTAATTACTTTTGGTTTTCTCGCGCCGTAACGTGGTCTTAGCTCGAACGCAGGGGCGCATTAAAAACCGAGCAGTTCCCGGAATGAATAATTTATCGAGTTCTAAATATTAGCAAGTCGAATGAGAAATTCCGATCCATACAGTCCAGTTAATGGATTAATCGATAGAAATGTATGTCGAAACACTGTGCTCTGAGACGCGTTGGATTAACATGATTTGGGTGATTTACGTGCCGATTGGTGAGAATAGGTGTATAGAACGCTTCGATACAAATCAATTACATGCATAGAAAGCGTAGAAAATAATTGGAAGATAAACTGCTTTACTTGTTTCAACTGGTCATCGTTGCTAAATCGTAGACGACTTTGTATAGCTCCATACGTCAGTATTAGCGTGATGGAAACCGCTGGCCCGTATCGTGGCCCTGCTTAACCAGAAAACGAATGACCATGTCGGGCTGTATGAAAACGCCATAAAGATCGGTCCATTGTTCCCGCACAAAAGAACGAAACGTTTATTGCGTCGGGGTGAAATTATCGGCGTTGAAACAAGTGCGCGTGAAGGAAAATTCGATTATCGAAGGGCGCACGGTGTATCGAGTTCTTTGTTCGCCCGCGTTGAATACGTTAGACTACCTGCTGCAGTCGAGTACACGAGAATTCGGCTTAAAACGTCATCTACGTCCACTAGCCTGCTGATCTCGGCTGCTTAGCATACTTAAAACGAGCTTCGTCCATCGTGAATATTCACTCGGCCTTTATCTAGCGCGGAACACGCGCTAGATCAGGTTAAAGTTGAATACGCGATACATATCGCGGGAAAGAGATCGCGTCGCCAGCTTCGTTCCTTAGAGGGTTACGCGACGCGAAATCACCCCGTTTGAAAATTAAACGCGAGAGCCTGGGAACTCGAAGAAACGGGGGTGAGCGAGGGTGCAACGTTCGGACCCAAAGCACGCGTATTGTGATTTCACGGGAGCTTTATCCGGAATTTCTTTGAAGACGAGAAACTGTCGGCCCCGAATATGAAAGGACATCCCGTCTGCAGAGTTGGACGCGACGACGGAACGGCCCGTTTAATGTTTGAACACCGTCGAAACGAAGTTTCGAACGAAAGCGTAAACGGCCGGCTATTTTGCCTGGGCGACGACGACATTCATTATGCCGTCTTCCGTGTTCGAGACACGGAACGACGAACGGCACCCGGTAAAACTTCCGCGGACGGGCTCGTTAATTAATACGTTTAGATATTCATGCCAGAAGATATCGAGGAAGTTCGTCGAACTTGCGGCTTACAACGGGACGGCACCGCGACAGAGTTGCGCATTAAAGGGGTGAAAGCTAACATCGCGACGGTCGGGGGGGGTCGATTGGCTCGGTGCCCAGAAATTTTCAGGCTGGCGGTGGCAAAAAATTACGTTACTGGACGGGGTGAAATTTTTTATGGCCCTATTAGCCGGAGGTGAATTCGGCAATAAAGAATTAGCGGGTGATTCGTTTTAATTTTCTATATTGGACGATGTGAAAAATGGGCTGAATAATTTGAAGGTATAGGGTATTCATTGGAATATAACCAAAACCTGTCCTTTTAGCGCGATAATGTATAATTCCATTGTATAATTAACGCTCGATCGAGAACGAAAATTATATTGGATAATTAATAATCCGATTGTTGTGCCGAATACAAACAAAAGAGTATTTATTTATATATAATAAATCTGACAGTAAGTCGTGGCTCTCCGAATAAATTTTAACCGAGATACAAACGTGCACAAATATCGAACGCACGATAAAGAAGACGATTATCTCGTAACATATTTAACGCGAACCCTTTCTTTGCAATTTCCACCCTGATACTCGGTACCCAGAAAAACTCCAGCTTCATCCAGGGGGCAGAAATACGCGCGACCAGCGTACCAGCTAGACAAACTCAGGCAAAACCATATTACCACCAACGGTGGCAAATTAGCAAGAATTTCAAGCTCGGTTTTCCCGTTCGCGTTTTTCCAAGGAAACACATCGCCCCCTCGAAACAAGTCACGCGTTTCGCCAGCCGCGCTTCGGGCGTTCGCATTCAGCCGGCTTGCGGTCGACTCCCGTTTCGCAGCAGCGCGGCACCGAGTGCATGCAATTTGCATTTCTGGCTGGTATCCGGTTAAATTGGCGCCGTTCGTTTAAATCGTCAAAAATGGCCGAGATTCGAACGCGATAACCGTAAGGGTGGAACAGAGTCGAGCGACGGAGCGTGGCTGGTTACTTAGGGGGTTGGATCCATCCTCGTTCTGAGCGCGTCGACGAGCTTTTGCGGAGCTCTCCCACCCGGGGGTGGTAGGGGATCGAAAAGAGTTTGAAATGGAACGAGCCGGCTGTCGCGAGCAGTTCGTCCGTGGAGAATCCTACGTCGTACAGTCGTCGTTGAAAGTTTCAACCATACGCACCCTTCTATCGAGCCGCTAATTAATGCCGTGGAAGTTTAATTGCAGCTGCTGAGACCATCTAGACGCTTTGAAGCGCATCTTGCAATTACCGTCGCATTGAACGTTTAATATGGTTCGCTGTGACAAGTGAGTGACACGAGAGTAGGAAAATGCGAATTTTGTAGTGCGTTTTTGAACGAGAACACTGTACTCGGGATACCAAGAACAGCGGAAGATGGTTCGTTAGGTAAATGTAATGCTTTCGTTTAGACAGATGTGTATTGCGACGCAACGCGGCATAAAGGTCAGAACAGCGCAGTATGGCCTGCGTTACGGATCGTACATTGAACGGAAGATGATGTAGTGCGGCATAAGCTTAGCTCGCTGTACAGGAACGTAAAGCCTGCTGTTTAGTCTAACATCTACGCCTCACTGACAACTGGGTCGTAGGAAACTACGGTTCATCCACGAGCCTAACCCAGATCTGCGTGCGTTATTCGCGTTCAGATTTCTACGCCGTTCGAATCAATTTCCTCCAGGGCGATTCTCGATGTACAAAGCGTTCCTTATTCGAAGAATCGCACGGTTATCCGTTATTCTTATGCCTTGTTCGAACGGAGCTTAAGATAATTTGTTCGAGCGGATACGACATGGGTATAGAATGTCGTTCGAGGAATACGTTAACTGCACGAAACGGATCGTTCAGACCTCCCTTTTCCTGTTTGTACACGGGTCCGTGCCAGTGTTTCGAACGTCGACAATTTGTGCCGCTTGTATTCGAAACGTGTCTTTTCGAGATTGTCGACAGAGAAGCAACTGTATTGCGTACAACGACCAATAGAAATTTTAGGTGGAATATATATTTTTCTACGAAAAAGTACACCGGAACACCCTGTATACCATATTTAAACGTAGCTCAAGTAGAACAGGTACGCGTACATCCCGTAACGAATCGCGCAGACCTTTTTTTGCACCAGTCACCCGCGACCACCGTCGCGATCTCTGACCTTTTTTCTCCATCGTCCCATTCCACCCCTATCCAATTCCGCGCGTCGCCCCTCATCTCAATTCCCCGATCCATCTCTCCCGAACTAATTCCTTGCACGCGAGCATAATGCAAATAATTAAACACGCGTATCCAAACGAGTCTCGGATCGGCGCGGACGTGCGTTTCATAATAAGTCACGCCGGCGTCGACCACCCTCGACGTCGATACGCCAATCGCGCATACGATCAATTCTAGCATCGCGATCTCGGAATGTTTTTCCACCGACAACCCCCTCCACCCCCATCTGATTTCCCTTATCTCCTCTCCGGTGAATCCCCCGCACTGTCTGTCGAGGTAATTCCTCGCACGCAAAGTGCTCCCATTTCGCCGGGTCGGTTTTCATTTGCCCGTCCGCGGCACGCATGCCCCGCGCGCGCATTGTCTTCCCTCTCGCGGTCTTTTGTGACCCCTCCGATCGCAGCCACCCTTGGCTGGCCTGGCCACGTCCATGCCGCGCCGCGCACGCATCCCACGGCCCGCAATCACGGACAACCGAGCGCCGCCGCCGCGTAATCAGTCCTTCATCATCGCGGCTGTAACCAGGCCGGCCGATCAAAGAGCATCCACCCGCCGACAATGGCTACACCTTGCAAAAACACCCGCGTCCCTCGTCGCCCGTTGTCTTCCACGCTGCGCCGGCTCTGCTCTTTTCCAGATAGGCCCCGGTCCTCGGGATCATTCTTTTCCTCCCTTCGTTTTCTCGTTTTGTTTTCCGCGCTGATGGCGGCATTGTGGCCCGGTGGTATTGCATTTCGATGCGTTTCCTTTTGTGCCTTCCCGCACCCGGGTGCATCCCCCCTCCGCGTTGGGGGTGGTTGCATCGTTGCATCGCGTCTCTCAAAACGGCTGCGGACAGAGCGAAATTGTCCAGCGGAGCAAGACGGTCTTGCCGCGTTTTACGCATCGCCGCGTGGCCTCCTATTTTCCGCGAATTCGCGATTAACGCGATAACGGAGATAGTTAATCAGTTAATACCGTAATAAAGATAGCGGTGGTTATCTGTTTACGTGCCGATTGGAGGAAGTAATACGTCGTTTGCCGAGGTAATTATTCGGGAGATAGCTGGGATGAGTCGACGTTTATGAATGAATCGTCTCTTCCCGTTGTATATGTTAATTTTTCAAGCGTATTACAGCGAATCACTTTCCGACTTTTCAAGATTCCATACGAACGTGCTAATCTTTGCGCTTCTACGTTTCCCAGAAAGTCCGCGAAAGGCATGAAAAAGCGTAATGAGATATTCAGGGAGCTTAAATTCATGCAAAAATTCATTTGGAACCTCCCTTTTCCACCGTGCGCGCGATTGTACTTCGAAGATAATTTTTGCAAATTCTTTCTCATCGGGATCCCACTCCTATTGTCGGTTAACATTTTCCCTGGCTGTATCGCGCGAAATTTTCACCAGCGGCCATATTCCGCGCGTATTCCGGCAAAAAATCTACAATTCGATAAAAAATATTTCACGAACTGTACAGGATGGCGAATAAAATGTCTCGGCACTTTTATTCCTATTCTTGCCCCGAAAGTTCAGCGGCCACGCTGCTACGAATATAAAGATAGCATGTGAAGTAGAATCGGAAAAAATTAGCGAGGAATTGCAAATATTGCAGAACACAGAGAGATTGCATATAAATTAATTTAAACAATGAATAGGATATTTAAGCATAAAGGAAGCAGAGCAAACGGTGGAGCACAAAGACGTCCTCCATTTCCCGTACTTTTGTTTCGTGCTGTTCATTGTTTCTAAAAATCCAGCTCCTTGGTCGCTCTTCTTTTAACAATCCGCCAGCAGACACAGCCTCCCGTCCCTTTACCTGGAGGAGCCACGTTTATTAAACGTTATGCTAGCAACGTAAAAAGGAGACGTCGAAAAAACGCAAGGATCGTGTTATCGTTTTATATCATCCGTATCGGCATCGCTATAATGTTACTATGTAGAAGAGCGGTGGCTTGCAAAGCGTACTCTGATAAAAGATACAACGCTGATAACCGCTGAGAAACGACTTAACGTCGCGTTCGAGATTAATCGCGTATATCCTCGTGTTCGAGGCGAGGAGGCGGAGGTGGAGGCATGGTTGCGCAGTCTGCAACCAGCAGGAAAAATTAAATACCCCCGCTTCGCCCAAGATACCCACGGATTGTTCTATTTGCGGGATCTACCGCGACCGCTTTTATCACGGAAACTCGTCTACGTGCTTCGCGAGGAGGCACCGAAACATGAAAGGCCATTTTACTAATATTTTCCATTTTAATCCCAGTCCGCTACCAGCGTTAACGATGACCTTGTCGCAAACAATTATTAATCGATTATCGCCGTGTTTCGTTATTTTATGAATTTTCAAACACAGCAAGTGACAGAATAAAAATTGTCCGACCGGCGTGTCCAAATTATCGGAAAGTTTGCCGCGACAACGTTGCCCTGGTGTAGCATTGAATTCAGCCAGAAAATATGGCGGCAGAGATGAATATTTCGTCATAATTTCCCGTGAAAATGCGTTTCACGCCTCGACGCCGTCCGCGTCGCGGCACCGGATGCCGGAGAACAACCCCTTTCATCCCTGTCGCGTCTCGATATAACGCGCGCGTTTAAAGTCAACCGTTATTCTTTCATCGGTAACGCCTAATTAGGATCCACCGTTGCCCTGTACACGCCCTCCTTTCCAATTTTCCTCGCATCGAGCTGTTCACAGCCGCCCACCCCCGTGTGTTCTGCAGGCAACTTTCGACGAGACAAAGAACCCACGACGGAAAGACGAGGGATCCATAAATGACGAAAGCGCTTGTCGCTGGCGCAGCGAGCTAGTCGGGCACGACTTGTCCTTTCGTTTACAGCAATAATATACGTTTAATTGCGACGTCAACGTCAGAGCCAACCGTACGTTTCCAGCCGCGGGAATAATAATTACGCGAGTAGCCGAGTTCTCTGCCTCGTCTAGCGTACACACCTACGCGGACGAGCGTAGGGGCGCAGCAGAAAGAAGGCGTCGAGGGAACGCGCATGTGGGTGACGCGTTCAACGAAAGCTTCTTGGAATTATTTCAGAGCTAGCTAGGCTGCTGGTGTTTTAGATTCTTTGCTCCAATTAGGGGCGCCATTGCTGTGTCTATTTAAGCGGGGGTTTCAATTCGCGGACGCGTTTCAAAGAGATCTGAAAATTTCCTGCCTTCAATGCGTCGCGTAAATGTGTAACGCGGATAGGGGTGAAGTCGGAGGCGCACAGATGGCTGGTGTCTGGGTACGTGGGTACATGGGTTGGATTAAGGCTCGCGACGTTTGCGATGAAAATTACGTGGAACGGTTTTTCAAGCGAGTTAGCCATTTCCACGTCCTCAAAGGGCGCAAGTCTGCTTTTCGACATGACTCGCGAAATATCGAGCACGCGAGACGTTGCAACGCGTTTCGTTAAATTAATATTTTATTTTCAAATGTCTTGGTCGCACGAGAGTCGACTAACCAACGTTTGAACCGTCCTATAAACCGCAACCCCCGAGAGAAACCGCTTCCTAGCGGAGTCCTACCGTATCACTCCCCCATTACGAGATGTTAGTCTTTCATTAGCGCTCTTAATATTCCGCGGTGTAAACACTGGCTAGAACCACGGCTCTCGCGTGTCGTGGGAAACGCAGCTGCGAAACTCAATGAAAAAGTTTCGCGGTTCAATAGACGGGATCTGCTGCCCGCTGAATTAAATATTAGGTCGTTTGTTCGTCCCAAAAAAAAAAAAAGAAGAAAAAACTAGCGCCGGAAAGAAAAACACGGGACGAAGAGCTTGGATGATAAAAAATAGCGACGTGCCAGAGGGGTAGCAATTTTTTCATCCGAAAGTTGATGTTTATTACCGAATTAGTTGCCTCGTGAATAATGCGCTTTTTTACCCTGCATTGGACAAATATCGATGTTTTCCTCTTACCACGTGGAACGTAACATAAAAGCGTATAGTATTTTATAAAAATATTTTTTCCTTGGACCTATTTTTAGTACAATTAAACATCTGCAACGATAGAGTTAGAAGTAAGTAGAAATTTCCAATCCAAACCTCTCGACTAAAGCAGAAGTTCTCTACAGACAGAATCGCAACGGAGATATCAAATGTAAACGGAACTTTTTTCGCTAAAATAAACCATTCACCGTGTATACCATTTTACAAGCGTACCATAAAACATAAATTTGCATAAACATCCGCGGTCAACCAATTACGCCCCGCTATCTGAACGCACGGCTCAGCCAGCTCGTTTCGAAACGAGCCACAATTACGAACAAACCGGAACCGGCGTCGTTTTCGATCGCGCCCGTCCAAATCGAACTTGAACGTGTATTGCCGCTGACAAATTGCCGCGTATTATACAACAGCCGCGACACGATTCAATGGCGATTGTTGCGTATGCGCGAATATTACATTGGGCATTAATAACTGGCCAGCGAGGGCGGTATTCGAGTCTTTCGGCTGGCATTCGGCTCGCCATTGGGAAATTCGCACCGCTGATTAACTACGCTATACTACGCTACGCTGTTTCGATACCAGGAGGATACTTGACCATCGCGTTTGCCCCGAGAGGGGTTGGAACGATGACAGCGGCTGAGCGGGAGAATCCGAAGCGAGGGGGTGGTTCGCGAACTTGTAAACAGGTTCCTTTTGAGAATTGGATCGACCGTGGAATGATGCTCTTCGATCGAAGCTCGCCTCGGGCTTTCCAGCGATTGTAATTGGTAACGGGTTGGTAACGAGTTTTCGTAGCGCTTTCTGCCACCCCTTCGCAATTGCGGATAGCGAATTCTGAAGGATTATTCGTGGTAAGGTTAATGGGATGCAAGGGTGAGTTTGCGCAACTCAGAAGCTGTTCTTTGTATTTAATGTAAATAGCTGTAGAAAGTCTTGCTTGCTTCTGTTCCGTTGGGAGAATCTTTTTTGGTAGTTTCATCAAGAACGCTGAAGGATGGTAATTTTGTTGCCGCTTCGTACACGCGGGCTCCTTAATAATAGCCCGTTGTAATATTGCTTTTACATTATTCAATACTCCGTGTGAAAATGTTATTCGAACGTACGTATTGTATACGCACGGTAGTGTTCCGTAATAATTTGTTGGAAGCATTACGATTCATCATTAATGAATCACTCGCTCGACTTCCAACCCCCGAGGGAGGAGAGCTTAACGAACGATCCTTTATGAAGGACACTTGATTGTAGGAAAACACTGGATGGAAGACTGTTTTGTTCCCTCCATTAAGGATCCATATCCATGTTTTACTAATGCAAATAAGCACTCTTCTCCGAATGGGGCGAGGATGATACGCAACTCCGTCAACGTGCATACAGCTTAACTCTCAAACGACGATACATATTTGATGGGATTTACTCCACGTGCTATTTAGCCAGTTGAAACAAAAAGAATCGACGAAACTTATATCCACGTCGTTCCATCCAATGCATAAATTACAAACAGTGTCACGAATCTGGGAACCTTCAGAAATGCGACGGAGCGACGTAGCTATGCATAAATTTCCGTGCCACGGGAACACGGGAACTCGCGATAACCGCGAATACCAGCCAACAGGTGCTTCGTTGTTCAGCTGTAAATATCGTGGCAGTCGAAAACAGGGGGGACGCGGAAAATGCGAAAGGAAACGGTAAAAGGACCGATTGGGATGGTCCGAAGGGCTGTTCACGGGGGCGAGGGAAAAAAGCACTTGGTACGAAAGTTCGTTCGCGATCGAAGATCGAGCACGGCCTGTTGATCGAGCAAAAAGATGGCCGGGCTCGAGTGGCGTCCGCGTCGGGGATGATGGAACGCGAAGGAGAGGATTAAAGTCTCGATATCACTGGAAAGTATGTTCTAAGGCGAGGCGAAGTGAAATACACCGGCAGCGTCCAAGTGGAAGTGGAAAAGTTGCGGCGAGACGCGGCTGGATTACTCGCTACGGAATCGAACGATACAACTCCCCGGGGATGGGGTAGTGACGAGGGTGATTACACGGTTGCGGGATCTCGAGAGGTGGGGGGGAAGGATTTCGAGAATTAAATGGGAACTTTTCTGATTAATAGCGTTAGATATCGTGTGACGGATTTATTTAATTAAACGTATCCATTAGTGGTCTTGACTCGAAGTGACCAACGTTGATCGCTTGATATCCGAGCTGTAAATACGGGACATGTTAGACAAGACGATAGAGCTGGGAATCTTGTAAGAATTGTTAGCTCAACTGACTCGTTCTGTTGCACGGTGAATAACAACGGCTAATTGTAAGATGGAAAAGCAGCACGAATAACGAAAAAGCAACCCTATTTAATTACGCGAGCTTGCACGCGCAACATTTAAGACCCTCTCGAGATTCTAATTTTCTGTTCGACCGCCGCCATGCAGGGATATACGCATGCACGCATCAATTTCGGGATGCTCGTTACACGAAGCCAGGGGAGGCGTAAGCCGCCAGAGTCGCTTTAATTAAAACGAAGGAAAAGGCAGAGAAACGTAACCGAGCTGTCGGGAGCTGGCTGCTCTCGCGCGGTCAGAAAGTCGACACCTGGCGAAATCTCCCTCTCCTCACTAATGACTCGTAATTACAAACTGGCGAGTGTAAAAATGATCGCGCTGGGGTCTTGTTCGACGTCATCGATCGTCCAGCAGCGGACTCTGCCCCGTTCTGTTCGCCCGTCGAAAATCAACCCCCTACCACCTGAGCTTCGTGCCATCCGTTACCCTCTGCGAGTTCATGAGGAACCAGAGACCGGCTGCTCGTTACACGAACGAGCAACTTTCATTCCCAAAAACTTTCCGCCCGTCGATCCAGCCTGATTCAATGATTAACCCTCGCGTGCTACTCCGAAATTGGGGAACAGAGGGAGCAGCTGCAATACCACTTTCCCTTTTTCTTCCTTTCCCTCCGCTGTTTCCCGTTGATTAATACCTTAATTGCGCTTTGCTGCTTTTATGCTTCGATTTCGATACGAATTAACAGGGATCTATTCACAGAATGGGGTAGTGCAGCGCGCGTTAAATTAGGTTAATTAATATCTATAAGCTTTTAAGTTCGAACAGTTCAGTATCCATAAAGGTATCAATTTGCGTCGATGTCGGCTGTAAATGTAAAACCACCGGGAGAAGACTCGCATAAGAGCACCCAATTTAGCTAAATCCGATATGTCATCGTTCAATTGCGGGTTAACGAGTGTCGTTGCAGCGACTGCGATTTCCTGCCGGCCTATTCGTTCTCCCGTTCCATCTATTTTCCGCGCCCATCCGCCCGCTATCGCGTTCCGTTCGCCGCTTTCGAGCCCGACGCGGACCATCGACCGTTCCATCCGCGGGCGCGGGAACGGCCAAGAGGACGCGACATTTTTACGGTGGGCAGCGTCCAATGGAAAACTAATTACGAGTCCCGCCGTGGAGCGCGCGAGGAAGCGCGACGCGTAAAACGTTATGTATGTCGTCCGCGCGAAAATGGGAAACAAGCCCCGCGTAAAGTCCGCGCGCCTAAGCACCGCTTCGCTTTTAAAGTTCGCCAGCCCGCGGACTTCATTAGAAATTTAACGCAATCACACGGTCGTCCACTGTTTCGCGTGCGTTACATTATTCAGCGGCCTGTTCCTTCAACAATCTCGTACAACGTAGAAGAAACTCCGAAGAAGCTGATATCTGCGCGCGAAGTGTTTTACATTGCGACGCTACAAGCGAGCAATCTTTTTTTTCAAAAACCGAGATCAGACGGTTGTCGAACAACGCTGTACACTTATCACAAAGGGTGTTTCCTCCAGTTTTACCTTCCGCGAACAGAAGTTCGACTCAGAATCCATCGCGAGACTGCTACTTTCCGATCCCACCCCCAGCGCTTCTCTCGTCGTTAACGAACATCCCAGGTCACCTGTTTGGATCGTCCCCTATTATTCGAGAGGGGATAAACGACACGGTTCTCGAATCGCGGCAGAATTCGCAGGCGTCCTCTGTCGCGTTTAAGCGTACGTGTGTGTACACACCGCGGACGCACGCCAGCGAGAGCCCTTTGCATATCGTCGGATAGGAACCGCGCCGCTGTCGCGCCGCCATTATTCTCTGCCGGTGGAACCGGTCGTGACGATTCGCGCTCCACCTTTTATTGGATCGTTACTCGGGCGGAATGACAATGCATCGAGCCTCGGGCCACGGCGGATGTCACCATTTGTTCGAGCCGTCATTTTTCAGAACGTACCGTTCCTGGAATTTATTCTTCGTCGGTGACGGGCCACCGCCTACGCTCGACTACGTTTCCGCGAGCTCCGCGCTCGTCCGATGACCAGATTCGTCAACCCCTCCTCTCTCTCTCTCTCTCTCTCTCTCTCTCTCGTCTTTTTCTTCTCGCGAGGTTGAACGAATTCAGACCGATGGTCGATTCGCCGATACGCCAGCGCGCTCGCAGTTCCTGGCGTAATTCAGCGAGGATCACTTTACAGGAGCGGAAGAGAGGGTAGATGGTTAGACGTGTGTTTGGAATACGGCCGCGAAATGATGAACGAGGCAAGAGGTTACAGGGGATAGTGCGAGATAAACGGGAAATGAAGGGTGGAAGCTTGATGTATTCGAAAGGGTGTGTTTTAAGGCGGAGTCGCCGAGACGTTGATGCTTTAGCTCGCGTTTAACGTTGGATTCGACGTTCCAAAGACGTCTGCGTGTTCTTTGTACTCGTTTAATTCTTGCAAGAAGCGGATGACCGCACTCGTTTAGTTCTTGCGAGGAGTAGAAAACCGTGCACGTTTACTTCTCGCGAGAAATGAAAGTCCGTGCTCGTTTGATTCTTGCACGAAGTGGAAAACTGTATTTTCAACGAGCAATGGAAAGACTGTCGAAGCGTGGCGGTAAAATAATGGCGCTGCTATTCGTCAGAAATTCTCACTCAAAATGGGCGGACTTCCGAAAAGTCAGAGCTTGCAGATTTGACACTGCCAGGTGGAAACTATTCGTTTTCCATTCCGAGGGAGGGAATAATTTGGGTCACAAGTTGGATACAAAAGCCGATCGTGGGTGGCTAGGCACGAAATTCAATTGAATAGGTAAATTCGTAAACGGCGGCTCTTCGACGATATCGCGATGCTTTCGATTAACGCGGAAAAATCGCTCGAAACATCTGCAAAATTTCGCGACACGAGGAGAATGTGGAACATTCGTGCTTTATACTTTATATTGTTTTCAAGCGAGTTAACAGAATTTCATCGACGAACTATTTCAGCCGTCTCGTCGGAGGGGGGCGGGTGGAAGCTCGTTAAAACACGCCACGAGCGAGTTTCGCCGGCTGTTTATCGTGAATTTCCGAAGGAGAGAGAAAGAATTCGTACCGCGCGCGTAACAGAGGGGCCTGAAAAATGGAGGAGTTTCACGCGAAATCCACGCGCGATTAATTCCGCGCGGCCGCTAAGCGAGCAAACGCTAATAAACGATCCGCTATCCGATTAATCTTTAATCGCGTATACATAAATAACGATCCCTCTAATAT
Organism: Xylocopa violacea; assembly: GCA_963969225.1. NCBI lineage: Eukaryota > Metazoa > Arthropoda > Insecta > Hymenoptera > Apidae > Xylocopa > Xylocopa violacea. The sequence goes on along the minus strand of CAXAJV010000005.1, from coordinate 31,534,930 downwards.
GCACATGTAAATAAGTCACGTTCACGAATGACCCACTTGAAAGCCGATATATACGAGGCGAAAGCGTGCGTTCGTTCCCAGTCGGGATGATCGATAGGGAACGCGAATATACGCGATACGTACCAAGCTTAAATCGTGTGTAGAAACGAGGGTGGAAGATATGAAAAGTGCTCGGGAGCGATTCGCGTGACCACGCATGATAATCGAACCCCAGGACCATGAAATTGCACCGGCGCGTGAACGCGCGAGCTCTCGCGTACCGTGTCCAGAGAATCGAAATTGTTATCCGGCCCGCTAATTAAACAGCTTGTCCATATTACGGAACATCGTGTTCGAGCTGCGTTTACTTTGTTAATCTTCCGTCAGATACCGTGCGTTTGTCCCTTCGCTTTAAATCGCGAATTACGCGAAGACGATTCGACGACCACGCGATACTTTTCGATAACAAAACGATTTTATAAAAATATGGAATCGATTTGTAATTGCGTGGAAGCTTTAAATAAATAGTTGTACTCTGCTTTGATACTCTGCAACGCGAAATCGGTGGAATAATACGCACGTACTTCGATACTTCCCGTTATCTACAACCGCACTCGCAGTAATAAACGGAAGCTTGTAAAGGAAGGCGGCTAAGAGCCGCTGCCAAGCTTCCGGCGTGTGGGAATCACAATAACCGTGACACATCACGGGTGCACGGCGACGAAAAGCGTATCCTCGACAGAAGTTTGACTATCAATTGCCATCGGATTAGGATTCGCGCGTACACAGTTCAGGAACACTCGGTTATCTCGCTGGCGCTAAAGTTCCGGCAGTTGCATGCTGCAAACACAAACGAAACATGGGAGACTAGTCTAAACCGTGCAGCTTAAGATACTTGCTGTCGTATCTCGCAATTTATACTGACCTTTATGCAAACTTTCGAACGTCTATTATTTTCAACGACACGAGAGGCGTATCGAAGAAACTACTCGACGTGTAATAATAATTAGCGAACGTAGTATCGTAGTCTTCGTAGTTACGTAATTTTGTGACGTAAAAGGTGTCCTACATTTTTCTTAACATCGTGCAGGTACACGTGATACTTGTCTAACCAAGCTTGTTGTCTGACTATGCGCCGTTTTATGCTACTCGTTCGCAAGCTAGTCTCTGTGTACTTGTTTGATCCGACATGATCCTATTCTACTTATTGGACCACACGCGGTACTATTCTACATGTTTGATGAAGCCCTGTCTTGTTCTACTTGTTTGACCAACCGCGGTACAATTCTACTTATTGAACCAGACGCCATTTCATACGTCAATCGTTGGTATTATTTTCCTTGATGCCACGAGAAAGTTTCATATCGATCGGGCAATTAACTTCGATACGACGGAACGACGAAGGAATGTTTTAATACAATCTTAATGAAATTACCATAACAGGAAAATATAAACACGAACTTCTGAGAGGTAAATCAGAACTGGAGCGCAACGAAGTTCTGTTTTTAATGTAAATAAGGGAAATAGATTGGAGAAAGTAAAAAGCTGAATTCAATATAAGAAATTAAAACTATAATTAACAAAGTTACAAGTAATATGGACGACGAGCAGGTTGATTAAACGTTTCAAATGCGAATACTAGCAAGACATTTATTTCCGTCGCTCGGAGTTTGCGAGTTGACGCTATATATTGTACGATTGTCAAAAATTACCGTAATTGGATAAAAATATAACGCGGGGCGTCCGAGAAACGACAGCGACGAAATTATCGCACGAAAACTTGCGGATAGTAAATTATACAACGAACGGATGAACTTTTCACACTCGACAGACCATCCACCGCTGGAATTGCCGAAAGTGCGTCCTGACTGGGACAAAATAATTGAAATTAACGGGTGAATTTTTGCCCCGCCCGTAACGCGCGATTTGATTAAATTGAACGATTAGAACGCGGCCGTCTCGCGTTTCCTTGGCCTTATCACTTACCGCAAAGTGGACGGTTCCCTCCTAATTAAGCCGCTGGCAACGTTTATGGCCAGCTGTTCCACCGTCTGATGGAATTTATTACCCCGTCATTTAAAACGCCGTTGTCGTAAGGGGCTGAAAGGGTATACTACGATGTTGTATTGTGTGTTGAGTGCAAGTAGAGCGGAATGGACGATGGAGTTAAGAAGAATGAGGGAAGACCGTGGGATAAGAAATTCAGCTCCCGTTGCGAACCGTTGTCTTATTATCGAGAATGACTCGTTGAATTATCAGGAGCGAGTAAATGAAATAAAATAGGGCGTTGTAGAAAAAATTGCAGTGGTAAAAACATTTACGCGATTAAACGCGTTATAAATTTCGAAATGCACGGTAATTAAAGAACAGAGCAGAAGTTTTTAACGAGGCACGATTTTTGTTCTTCAACGAATTACATTCGAAGGACGCTCGAATCTTTTATGGGCTGCACGAGAAACGATACCAAAGCTCTAATTACCATAACGACAGTAACTGACATACCTAAATGACATCATACACGCAGCCGGAAAACTAATTGCGCCTTCATCGGCAGAGGATGTTCATTCATCGTAATTGCCATTACGTACACGCACCCACCGATCTCTGTTCGAAACATTGAAAAATACGATATCGCAGAATCACGAGCGAACGACAACCAGTTACTTAACAATAGACACTGCTTCCGCAAAAAAAGGAATTGCATGAACACGATTGATCTCGTTGTATTGTGCGTATTAACAATTACGTTTAGCGGTCGCAGTATCCACCAACAGCAACGAACTCCATCCTTTCGATCAACCTGCACCTACTGCTCGTGGAAGCACACATCGTAGCTTCGCGTGGAATCGTAAAATGTTGAAAGAGAAATAAAAGTGGGAACTTACAAAATGAACTGCTCCTACCTTGAAAGTCTTGCGTTGAAATTACGACGGTCGTATAAACGGTGGCGAATCCACAAGTATCGCGTACACGCGATTCGAGATTCATAGGATCGCGCAGAGACGCTGGAGGACGCGCAGGGGTCGCGGTAAAACAACCAGGCGAACTTGCGAGTCTCGATATCGACAACCGCGAACTCGTGGGATCCGATACCAGCGACCACAGACTCGCGGGATTCGATACGAATGCTATTGGGGATTCATGGAATTCAGCCCCGATGATTCTCGTTCGCGAAAGTCACTGCTGCTTATCTTTGAGATCCGTCTGGCTGTTAGAGTCCCGAAGACTTGGCGACGGTTGCGGTCTCGGTGTCACGAGCACCTTAGACTCTCGATTTTCGTGGACCAAGACGAGAGACTGCTTATAAACGTGAATGGAAATTGTACGACGCTGTGAAGAAGGTTTTCAAATCTCGAGTCAAGGTCTTCGCGAAGTTGTCAATCGATGTGGATATAATTAACTTTATTTTTTAATGCGAGAGTTTAAGTTTTATTTAGTGCCCCGCGAGGCACAGTACTTAAACTGTTTTGCTGTCCATTATGTGTTACGAACGTGAAAATTGAAAGTCAAAGAGTACTTTAACATATGATGCGAAATATAAAAGAAAGAAAGATGGAAAGAGCGAAAGAAGATTTCTTCTAACCGTAATACGAATATCACTCTGTCAAAGAAAGCTTTTACGTTTAAGACGAACGTTAAAAGCTTCTAAAAATATTACACGAGCAGAGAATACATTCGACACTCGCCGCGCGCAAGTAGCGCACTTAAATTCGACGCGTTTCGAGCTACTTTCAAACGAGAGATCGAACACGTGTCTGCTGTAATTAAATGTATCTACACGTATAAACCAAAGAACATCCAGCGACGCAGCACCTTTTTCTTTTCCCCTCTGCGTACTCATTACTTCGCTTCTCTTTGTCTACGCTCGCGATAACGACGGCTCCTTTCGAGAGAAATTCTGAATTAGCAAACGCGTCTCTCGCGGACCGGAAGAGGGAAATGAAAAAGTAACGACTTTAATGACGCTAGTAGGAATAGCAGGTGCAGATACGAATTATTAAAAAAATCGTAGAACCAAGATTTCTAGCAGCTTTGCACGAAAACGAATGCGAAAAGAATCGTCGGATTTGCATAACTCGCTTGGAATATATTTCACCCTCCTCTCATTTTTCAAGGACGCTTTGTCATCTATTCTATCACTGACAAACGCTTTCAGTAATGTTTAACGCGATACTCGATGCAATATGCCGTTCTTCTCTCATACGTGCAATTTCCTAGGCCGCGACTAAATTAAGGAGCTCGAGCAGGGTGAAATTTCGATAAGAAAAGAAGAAATTCCGTTTAATTAACGCTTCCGGCGGTGGGGATGGAAAAAATGGGGGATGAAAAAAGCGGTCCGTCGTTAATAGGAGGATAAAAGAAGGGACGGTGGTTGAAACGGAAATAAGATAAATTCCAATTGATCATTCGGGGGCAGGAATAAAGGGGGTGAGCGTGGTAATTGAATTATGGCCGAGGAATTGTCGAATTCTGATAATAGAACGCGGTAATCAATTTAATCGAAGAGAAAAACGGGAACAGAAAGGGAAAAATGACGGCCGTTGCTTTGTATTCCCCCCGTTGGCCGAAATCAATAGATCGTAATTATATTTATCGAATGTTTCCCCGGTACCCGGTTAATCGAGAATAATCAAATTTAACCAGCGTTCCGTCAGATAGAAATAGGCGCGATTGATTGCGATCGCATCGTATTTCTGCCGATATAGATGCCGGCTAATTTCTCTTAATTTGAAAAACATCGAAATTTTCGTTCAGCAGAAAGTACTGCGCTCGAATGCGCCGCGGGCTTTTCGTTGCTCGATTTTCAGATAACAGCGAACGAGTATCTCGCGGTGCGAGATAAACGGGAATTTCGAAATCACTTTTAACGAGTCAGTCGAAGGAACGGGGACCGTGCTGTTCGCGAAATTCCGGAATTTTTTCATCATTGTTGTACCGTCGAATAAATTTCGCTTTAATTGCGCGGACTTCTTCAGCAGTCGATGTCGCTCCGCGTTATCCGGTATTCCGTTGGCCGTCGTTATCGCGAAAAACGAAGAAATTCCTGAACGTGCAATACTCCCGGACTAGCTATGTAATAAAGGCATTCCGTCGAATGGCTGGAACGCAGATGCGGCTGTCATTCCCGCCCCTCAAACCAAATGGTCCCGTCCCTGTCCCTCGGCCTCGCGGCCTGAAAGATAACATGTAAATAGGTGACGGAAGTTACCCCTCACGGCAGCAATTAAACTCGCGGCGGTTTATTAACGGGATAAACCGCCACCTTCTTGACATCGTTCCTCGAATTTCGCGGCTGACGAAGGGCGAACGAATTTCTATAGATTTCGGGAAAGCGGCGTTTTCGAGCAACAATAATTGCCGCGTCACGTGTCGGGACACAGCGTCGATCCGGGAGTAAATTTCTCGGTAACGCGTTCCAGAAGAACGACGCGTCGCGCAGTAATGAATAGTGTCGGGTTAATTAATTATAAGGACGAGGCGGACCGGTCGCGGGGCTGGTTCGACGTTGAAATGCAAATATGCTCGTCGCGTAGGGTCGCCGGTGTCTCGAGGAGTAAGTAATCTAGATAAATAATAAAAACTCGATGGGGGAGAGGGGGTGGGACGGTGGCGAGGCTGGGTCCTCTTTAATTAATGGCCGGTGAATAATTAAAGAAACTGGGGCGAGCTATTTAATTTTCGCCTTCATTAATCAACGAGCTAATTGGGCGCGAAACAGTTTAATATTCGATCGGCCGGTCAAACTGGCTGAACGCTGCCAGTTGTCCGTGTAAATACCAGGACGGCTACCAGCATTTATTCGTCCGTCCGCGATGTGTATCGCGTGTTTCAGAAACGCGGCTTAATTAAACGGAGATCGTTCGAGCATTTTTTTCAGTACGTAACCGCGAATCTCTTTGGGCGTCTAATTTTTCGGATGACACAAGAGGAGATATCCAGGTAACTATGATAAAGATATAAAATATGCAGGTCTTCGACGCCCGTGGACCAGCACGTCGCTACCAAATTTCGTAGCTCAGTTTTCAGAGGGTTCTTGCAAAGTTTTGAATAAAATATATTTTGCGCGACACGTGGACCAGTTGCCTGCATACTTTCATTTTCATTCTCCTGTATTTAATATTTAATAGTACCAAGTATACTATTCCGCAGCGTTCGTAATATTTTCTATGCATTCCAAATGCAATAATAATTTCATTTTTATGTGACAGAATCGTAGTTCCGACACTGCAAACTAGATTAAAGATAACTAAAACTGATTGCATCGTAGTTTCCATCCGAAAACGAGGCGAAACGCTTCCGTCCGAAAGAATTATCCGAGCTTCGAGAGTACATCTCTAGGACACCTCGCGTTCGAAATCAATCCCGTAGAAATCACTGTTAAACATTTGATCGTTGAAAAGCAGGAAAAAGTGAGCAGCTGGGAAACAAGGTCACGTCTGGGATCCATTTATACGAAGCTTTTCCACAATTTTTTCCGGCCCGAATTTTCCACTCTAGCACTTGACACATATTAAAAAATCACCCTGTACGCGCGCGCGCACGTACAGCTATGCAACTCGGGAAAGCTATCGAAATGGCGTCTGGCGCAAAGGTCAAAGACAGCTGATACTATCAATTATTTTAATTAACGTCCCGCATCCGACAACAGAGGTAAAGTAGAGCGAGGGAGAGAGAGAGAGAGAGGGCTCGAATCAAAATGCAATTTCATCGTTGCGTGCGATCGTCGATGAGTGTTTGCGACGGGGATGGTGGATCCAGGGTTTCGAAAAAATTGGCTGGAGAAGGATACGCGAGGCATCGATCGGTGCTCCGTGACACGTGCCAAGAATAATTGACTGTTAACGCATCAATTGTCGCTGGGGTGACTCCCGACAGTCTGTTGTTACGCAGCAGTGAAACTGGTGGCCGCTGGTGATCAACTGGTTCCACAGATATTGATACACCGTTTCGTCGGAGAATCGGACGAAGGAAAATTGCGAATGAGATTGTTTCGTACGAGGTGGACGTTTCGCGACTACGATCGATCGTGAACTGTTTCGCGCGACTAAGTGATCCGCGTACATCGACGATGATTAGGGGATGATCGGATTGTTGGCGCAGAAAGTGGAAGTATTTACGTTGTTTTTACTTCTTCAGATTTTACGTATTACATTTATGTGTATAAATGTGTATAAATACACGCGTATAAATCTTGGATGCTTTATCGACGATGCGCACCCTCGCGAGTTAACGCTCGTTAAACGAATGGCAGACGCGACTTGCGCCCCGCGAAGCCACCGCAGCAACACAGTTTTTATGCATTCCGTCGACGGCATAGCACCGTCGCGAATCGGCAATCGTTGAATTACGCGAATTGAAAAACCGGCCGGGGTTTCATGAATCTCTCGATAATTTATCGATTAAGCCCTGCGCGGAATACGAAAGCCGGTTTCGGCGTTGCTACCCTTGGCGCTGGCACCGATTAAAATTCGCCGCACACTTGTCAGATTTCGCGTGGCCCCAAAGTAAACCGTGGCTCGATTCGCGAATTTTCGTAATCGCCGTTTAATCGTCTCCGTTTTTATTTCATTTATTTACTCCCATCTTTCTGCACCCGAATTGTCGTGGAAGAATGGCAAAAATTTCTGATCGATCCGCTCCTAATTTGCACCCTCGAAATGCAGCGATTTTTCTTTTTTTCGTCGCGACGACGAGATCGTAAATTCGTTAATAATCCGTTCCATAGATTTGCTCCGACTGATATTTCCGCTTAACTCGTTGAATCGATTTCAATTCTCCGAACGAGCGTCCCGGGGCAATAAAAGGAGCGAGGGGTGGAAAAAAACAGAAACAGCTGAAACATTCTATCGATTCCAAGGAACACGTTTCACCGGCCACAACTGTCCGTTCCACCGAAGGCTTTCCAAAGAGGCTGCTCGTCGTTCTTTTGTTACACCGTCGAAACACGTCCACTTCAGCGTGTAAACCGAAGTTAAGTCTTCCACAAAGCGCGTCTTCTGCCCCGTGAGTACGGCTCGCAGGGGATTCCGGCCGCGTTGGAAGAATGAAATTTCGTTTCTCGTTGGTCTCGAGACTTCTTCCAGCGCGTAACGACGTGAGGTCGACAAACGTTTGCTTCAAATTTCCGACTGCAAATGGATCTTCGCGAAAGAAGTATAACAACGTGGCGATAAAGGGCCGTTTCTTCTATCCTGCGTTTTTTACCTTCGAAATAAAACTCGTATTTACAAGAGCGCGTTAAGAAACGATTGCAGGTGCGACCAATGGGATTAAAATACGACTCGGATACGTTTACCGGTGACGGAGGTCATTTTAAAGAGTGCCGTAACACCCTGACATCCAGTCATGGCTGGAAAAGAGGATAAGGCACCGTCCTCCCCTTCTATGTCTCGCTCCTCCACTCGCTCAACCCCTGCGCGGAGATAATGCAGACGTGCATTATTCCGCGGAGCATAAAAGACGCGGAATATATATCGTCGGTAATCTAAGATAAGAGGATACAAGAAAAGAGTCTTGACCAAGCAAGGGGGATTAATTGCGCGGATTACGACTCACTGTGGTCACGTAAAGGCTTAATCAGAGGAGTAAGACGTCGAGGACATTATTAAACTCTTAGAAACACACAAAAAAAGCATTATCCAATTATTAGTCGAGTCTTATCCGAGTGGCAGATTTTTCGAAGCTTGTAAAAACTATATTCGAATATCCGACGAACAGTAGACTGGCGATCGTCGAAAGGCTTCGTCCTCGAAACCTAACAGACGCGTTCTTATTATTCGAAAGTCATCTGGCGATAAAAATTGGACGGCGCCGCGTCTTTGCGGGTCACATTTCGCTCGTAAAACGAACACTGCACACGTTTCCCCGCGAACCGTGCGAGCAGATTAAGGGAGTGAGAACGCTAAAACGGTAAAAGCATCGCGACGATTAAGTAGCCACCCCGCGCGCATAAGCGGATAGAGAAAAAAACGCTGGGGGGTGACGCGACGTCCTCGCGACGCCGTCTAAGATAATGCGCCTCCGCATACAGATGGGCTTATTAACCGGGAATCTGCGAATGGAGGAGCGCATAAACCACTGTCCGCGGACCTTGTCTGATTAGGCATGCGATGCCAAGTGGTACGAGGCGCTACGTAGCTCTCTCGTCGCCAACTACCCCGCGATATACGACGCGGGGTACGTAAATTTCATAATACGCCACCCCGATTTTATCGTCGCGCTGAGTGAAGCCGTTCGAGGATTTGCTACCCCTCGGAAGAGCAGACGTTTACTTATTTGTCCTTATGCAATCGCTGATAAAAGAAACAAGTAGAAAGTACAATAATTTTAGTGCTCCTTAGTCTTATTGCGAGTAACCCAGGGGGTGGTTTAGTTATCGTGGTGCAATTGAGGCGAAAGTAGTAGCTTCTGCAAAAATAAGCCAAAAGTGCATTCATCCTGCACGTTAAGCATACTGATTATTTATCGACTATTTAGTCCTTCGATATGTAAATGTATTTATTGAATATTCATATCTGATTTTGAATTGTACCGCCAAACTTGCGCGTTTCATTATTCATGCAGGAATCGTGTGAAATTGTTATTCGCGTCCACTTTTAAATTTCAATTTTACACGCTCGTGAGATGCGTGTACAAATTACTTCGACAAATGCCAAGAAAGATCAACGCGGTTCGAGTGCGCGCGTTAAAAATTTACCAAGAGCCCGCCGTGACGGTGGCGTACGAAATTAACATAAATGGCGCACTCGCGCGACCGTGGCTGATTTTAATTTTCCTGCTGAAAAAAATATATCACCCTCGGCTCGAGTGACGGCGCCGCTGCAACTGTTGGCGGCGCGCGTAAGATTTACGCGTTAAAAGTAAACATTGGGAGCAATAAACTTTAGAGATAGATTTACGCGGGGCGCGAAGCACGCCTGTTGGAAAAACGAGCGCGTTCTGATCTATGGATTCTTTTACACGGTCCAAAGGATTCCGTGTGCGTTCGGGGGTGGAAAAAAAGAGGGTGGGAGAGAGAAAAAATATTTGATGTATTCCCCGAGTGGATTCGAAACGCCACCGCTATCCGCGGAATGGAATGCTCGTGCATTCAGCCGAGAAAAATCTCAGACCGCGCGGAGTGTCGGCGTACACGCGGGAAATTTAGCGGGTGGATGAGAAACGCGCATGATTTTATAAATGTTTCGCTGGCGTCCCTTCCCAGGAATATATCGGGTAATAGCTTTCCCCGTTTCGTCCCGTGCTTCGAGCGAAGGAAACTTTAATCGCCGTTAATTTGATTAATGCACGCACAGATTCGAGGCAGACGACATCGCGACGGAGGAACCGATCGGCTGACGCGGAGGCCTCGTTTCTTAAGAGCCTTCGAACGAGCCCGCTCGTTCTTCGCGATTCGCGTTTTACCTAGAACAGAGCAAAGAATAAAGGGTGCTTAACTTGTTCGGTGGTCCAGTCATCCGACATCACTGTCGACTGTTGAGCAAGCTGCTCGTCGACGAAACTATTTTCACCCCGTTGCTTCCTGAACAACTTCGAAACAGCGACCCTGTAAAAATAGTCGAGCGAGCAGGAAACAGTTGGCAGACGTTCGCGAGATGTTTTTTCATGCCTCTCGAATAATACGCTGGCTAAACGGAATGGTGACTAACGAGTAAAACGTATTTCGGACTGAAAGTACAAACAGGTTTTTGCATCGAATCTAATACGTCTGTGAATCAGAATAAAACCTCTTATAAACCTATAATTTATTAAAAGATGGATGTTCCAAGGATCGTTCTCATAAAAATCTTGAAACACAAATAACAATGGGTTTCTGTGAAACCACTTTGCCTCTTTCAACGTGTCAGAGTAAAAACGCAAAATCCCAAAGAACGACACGCAGCCGATAGATCAGCGCGGCTGCTCGAATCGCAATCAGTCAGAGGCCAAGCATCTTATTCACTTTATGGAATTAGGGAAACGTGGAAGTCATAAGCCGTAAGCCGCATGAAAGTGGTAGTCGTCGACTGTGCTCATAATCTAGAAGTTCTGTCGCCGGTCGAGTCGACCGCAAACGATTCACGACTACCGCCGCGATTCCCTGAATTCTAGATACGGTGAAATATAGGTCTTATCTCTTGGTCATTCGTCCCTTGTACCAACGATAGCGGTGGACCAACGTCGACAGAAATCGACGCCCTATCTTCATCGTTGCCAAAGAGAGAAGTGCTGTGGGAATCGAAACAGCAATTATCGATGTCATCCTCGTGCGCGTCGTACGATGAAACTTTAGTTCACTGGAAAGGGAAGATTTCCGTTTCGTTGGATGCAGACGATAATGAAATTAAGTGTATTTAACGATAAAATTCCAATGGTGTCCAATATTGTCGCATATTGGCAGTATAAACAGAAATATATCAGACGAGGGGGTCGATTGAATTTAATTAACGTTGGAACTCTGCTTTGCAATTTTTTTCATACGCTAACCTTCCTGCAGTCTCTTTTAATATTTTCTGTAACCTTCATTAAGAATATTTGTGCAATTTATGCGCGTAGCTGAAGAATCTTTCGCATATTTTGTCCGAACTCATATATTTCATTCATCGACTCGCACAACCCTCATTAACGTTCCTAAAAAATTGCAAAACAAAATACTCTTTTATGCTCCCCAATTTGTTCGTCGTTAGTGCAGCCACGAATCCAATTACATAGATTTCATTTCCAGAATCGTTGGACCGCAACTCGCGAAACGAGCAGCGGTATCAAAACAGCCGTGTTTACAAGGTGTCGTGAATCATTAATTAGCGTGGAGCAGGAAAACGTTTAACCAAACTGTATCACGTTCTCGCGAAGACGTGGATTCAATAACAAGTAGATTGCGCGGCGCATTCATTCCGAGGAACCCTTTCGCGGGGTGGTTCGACCTCTTAACTTTTCACCCTGCGATGGGCGTATATATACGCTCCCACAAGTCTATCAATATATACGATGAACGCATATATACGTCCACCACGTTGTTCTTACTGTAATTACACTTTTGCTGTTCAAAAATCGAAATCTCGAGTGGTCCTTTTCGAGCGTTTCTCGCACTTGTAATTGTGATCAGGCTGGGTAAAATGAAAAGAAACTCAAAGCAACGGCTTAGCTAAATTTGACGTCCTTTCGACGTCCATTGCACTACCCTTTCAACTGCTACGAAAGACACGCACACCAATAAAGTTTCTTATGCACTCGGGAGTGCGACACTGCAATGCGAGGAAAACTCGAAGACAGTGTCAAATCTTCGAATACCGATTTGGTCAGTAATCGGAAGACAATCTGTCGCAGCGACTGATATATGAATATCGCGTGGTCCATAATGATGGCTCGCTGCGAGAGCTCACTGCAGTGAAAGGGTTAATACGGTCGCGTTATCGTTACCCCTACGACGCGATGAAAAGTGTGCTACAAAAACTCCTAATGCACGCCTGTTTCTACGAAAAAGCAAGTCGACCACGCCACCCTCCCGCTTTTCGTCCCACCTTTATCTCATTTTCGTATTTCATTCATTAGGAGCGCGACTGCAATCGTAGTAATTGCTGCGTTGTTACAAGTTACATCATTACCGCGAGAACGTTCGCGAATCGTTTTATTTGGCAAATAACAGGAGTGGAGTTATTATATTGGAGAAGCTATCTAATCTTAGCGAGAGCTCCGTGCGTTTAACGAGACTTAACTTTTGTTTCAGTAGTGCGTTAGTTTATTAGCAAGAGAGATACGCATTACTTATGAGATTACGTAAAGCCTGGTATAAGAAGACTTTGCACTGTTGCGATTCTTTTTTTTTTTTTATATTTATCACAATTCCAGTGAGTCACTTTACCTATTCCAAGATTTGATAAAAGTAATGTAATTAAAGGGAGACGCGATACGATCGAGTGCCCGTTACCAATCACGCTTTAATACGCTCTTGTTAGCGCGTGATTGTACAAAAACGTGGCAGACGTGAAATGGACATAAATCTTATAAAATTTACACGCGAATTTCTCAGGTTGGATTGTCAAATTAAAAGATTATAAGGCGTGAAAATAGCCCGGGGAAATGGAGTTAAAGTAATTAATTTAGCCCGCTGAAATACTATGTTATTTTAAGTGTTGCGCCGCGTTCAGACGATATTAACTATTCGACCCTTTTATCGACGCTGTCATAATTGTATTATATTAACGATTATATCAGTTATTTTCGAATGTTCGCGATAAATAATTAGTCGTTCCATTTTAAACGAACAGAGTAATGAATAGCTCGTCTGTTCTCTACTCGTTTCGACCGCTATACGTCTCTCTAAATGGAGCTCTTCTCGGGCGATGAATAAATCGAAGGGAGCCAATTTTCGTATGGAGGCTTATGCGATCCTGACCCCACGAAATATTCCATTACTATTCCCCAAACACCCTATATGCAGTGTCGTAAAACGGAATCTAACGATCACATGAAATCAGACGATCGACATCCGTCGACGGCTGCAATCAAAATTCGTCGTGCACAATTAACCCTAAAACACGAAGGTCTGTCGTAATATTCCATATCCCGGTCGTTCCAATATGCAATGCTATTCTCGCGAGTTCGATAAAAAAAAAAAAACATTCGATTCTCCATCGACGATCGTAAATTTCGTGACAAATTACATGGAAACGTTCCACGTTTTCTAACAACGTTAAAACATTTTTGTTTCAGGGTTAAACACCTCCAACCATCGAAACTCAACCTTTCCTCTTACGTGAATGGGTCTGACCACGGTGGAGGCGCTCTGCGAGTGCAATGGGAGCACCACGCCGTCCCATCAAACCGTGGAATGTTACATCTCTGCGAAGGACCTGCTGCCCTCGTGCAAACCGATCCTGAGGAAGTCAGCATGCGGCTTCCGTCGCATGGTAATTTCCACGTTGGTCTTGTTCCTTTTCCTGGCGGTCATCTATTTGGTGTCCGTCAATGGACATCGCATAAAGAAGCTGCACGAGGTGCTGCGGAATCGAAGGCAAGTCGCGCCGCGAGAGATCGCGCCATTGGAAACCTCTACACCGGAAGAGACCATCGCGGAGGACGAAGTGACGGCCACGGAGGATGAAGTGACGGTCGCAGAAGTGGAAGAAACAGTCGCGGAGGACGAAAAGACGGACGCTGGGGACGCGCAGCAGGATTAGCGAACGAACGAGTAAGTTGCTTGCGATTTTCTAATTAAATTACGGCCTGATCGAAGCAAGCAGCTGTCAGAATAATTTCGAGCGGAAGCGCAAGTGTCGATAATCAGAATTGTTAATTTCGTTGAAAGACAGGAAACGATCGAGACGCGAGTGATTCGATTATTCATCCCTGGTAATTCCGGACATTCATTATTCGCCATTATTTTAACGCTCGCAGATCGAATCCCATCGACGATCCGCAAGAGATCGCGAACAGTCTGAACAAAGCCCTGAAACGACGCTCGAACGAAGCACGAGGAAGCTCGAAACGTTTGATCCCGGATAACGAATGCGGCGAGCGTTCCACGGCGGTGTATTCACATAAATCCGTGTCCGAAACAGACCGCGGTCGAAGTGCATTTTTCATCGGCAACATTATTCGACGGAGGCGAAAGTAACGATGCGTTTCACCGAGCAACTGTCCTCTACGTCGCAGCGGGTGCAGGCGAAATGGGGCGCGCGCGCGTGCAGCGAAAGGGAGTTCCTCTGATCTACATTTTAATCTTCGTAGGTCGATAAAAAATGGGAATCAAAGGGCCGTTTGACGGGCCGCGTTCAAAGATCAAATTCGATGGCTCGAAAAGCGTTTGAACGCTGTGAAAGCTTGGCGCGTGTCACGGGGCCGAAGTACAGCGGTGATCCTAGGATCTGTAATTGAAAATGGCTGAAATTTATCGCCGTGGAATTTTACAAGTGTCACTAGCGCGAACAAGAGGGAACCGTTTAGCGAGGATATATTTTATATTTGCCACGATTGGAACGGTAGCTGATCGATTCGAAAGGGCGCGACAACCGCGAACAACGATGGTAAACAATTGCGACAACTTTATGCTGGGTTATACATTATCTCGAATATTTCTAGTGTTTTTTCAGGGGTTTCTATAACCGAAAAGAACAACATGGTATCGTGAAATGAGCGCAGTTTACATTTAAAATCAATTTCTTCTTTGATATCGTGGGAGGAATGTAACTTTTATATATCATGATTGATTATCGCGTTGGAAATGAAATTTCATGATTTTACAAATTTACGGTGGACACTATCTACAAGTTATCATTATCACGATCAAAGACACAAAAATTTCAGAAATATTGACACCTGTCGCTATCAGTACCGATAATATCTGAATGGTATCACGATCATCGTGTTACATGATGAGAGCATCAATTCAAAAGTACTATTCTAGTTTCATTGATACATCGTGTAATAATATACTATATAATTCGCGTACATCGATACAATATTTTATTACAAAAAGTTCATTTTCTTATTTGCAATTAGAACAGATTCGTTACAATCGGTATATAAAAATGCGTGGACAGTCGTTCTCAATCTTTATACTTATCCACGCGTGTCGTTATTCGATCCTCGATTTTCCCCATGATCAACTTTTCGTACAAAAGCACATTCGATGAAACAATCCATAAAACAATGAAAAAGAAAGGACAACCACAATGCGATTAAATAAAAATAAATTAACAGAGTCATCCTTCCTGCACTGTTCGAATCAATTTAATCGACATACGTATGACTTTCATCGATATTATATCAGTGCATTCAAGTTGGTGACAATAAAAAAAAAACATTATTGTTTTTGCCACTCTACTAAACACTCGTTCGAAAGTGTTGTCGACGTTTAACATTCATTCGAGCAGTGGATGAAGGTTAATCGTAATCAAATCAATTCCCCCAACAGTGACAAGACATCGATAACTTCGTCGTCGGTGATGTGTTCGAGCAGCGAAAGAACAACGCAAGCGAACAAAAATTTTGCCTCGATGTCTTCCCTCAGCCGTTGTTCGTCCACTTTCGGGTACTCTGAACGAACAGTGTCGATGTACAGGTTCAGAATCTCGTGCACTCTCGCGGGCCCGTTTTTCTGCTCGTTGTCGCGGACATTTTGGTGCCTCACGTTGTACAGTAGAATAGGCCCTAAGTCGACGGCCGGTGAACAGTATCTCATCGTCTGCCAATCGATTATCTTCACGTCGATAGGCTTTCCGTTCTGGTATTTGAACAGCATATTGTCGTGTGAAAAATAACCGTGGCATATGGTGGAGATGTCGTTCACCTCTGTGGCAATCCGTTTCACGATCTCCATAGACTTCTCCTTGAATCTGCTCTTAATCTTGTTCGCCAGGTCGGTGTTCGTCAAAGAGTCGAGGATGTCGATCATTCTGGAATCAATACGATTTTGCTGGTTGAAAAAAAAAAAAAGTTAATCTTTCTTTCCGTTTTCGTCGTTTAAAAATGACACGAGCGACGATACACAGTTTCGAGTTCGATTCATCGGAATAATCGTCCTTATCTGAGACAAGGTGGTCGAGCAAACAGTACTTGAAACGCTTTGCACGAAATACGCTGCAAAGCCGGTGAATAACAGTGGAGTGCTTTACATAGCGCGCGATTGTAAACAAAATCCGTAGTTTTTCCGAGCCCTGCAATTGTCTCTTTGAAACGGAAGTGCAGGATTTTGAAAAAGTTTGTAACGCGTGTCGCACGCGCGCTAAACACGCGCTGCAGTTTAATACCAGTTCGATTTCAAGTAAATCGAACAGGTTCGGGAGCAACTTATGGCCTGCTAATATTCTTCTGGAAGTTCGCCGTAAGACAATTCGTGCTGCTGCACGGGCGCATTATACATTCAAAGAGCACACTGACCTATCTACGGATATGTACCTACATAAAGTGCACGGTACATAGTGAGCGAGAACTGCGAGGAACAGTGCTCGAAAGGAAAGTTTCCAGTGAGAATCTACCGAGAGGGTTCAGAAAAAGCGTTCTCGGAAGAACTTTTAACAATAGATTAGAATTTAGTACGAGCCGTACGTGGAAAACCGGAATTTAGGTTCACCACGACTGTCTCGGATAAATATCGCGCGATTCGGTGGAGTTTAATTCGATTCGAAGCTATCCACTGCCTGCTGGATCTCTCGAACCGATCGATTCGAATTTTCGCGTGTAACGAGCGAAAAATTCTCGATAAAATTCTTCATGGTGCCGTCTGGTTTGCGGGGCGAAAAATATCGAAACGCACCTCGAGCGCAAAGGGTTAAACGCGCGCCCGTTGTTCCACGAAACGATCGTACAGCTTCGATATCGAATGATCGTTGCGTTCAGATTTTCCACCGTACCGGCGATTAATTGTTCCGCGTCAATCTGTTGATGCCCCGAAACTCGATCAATTTTGGAATCTATCCGGTTCAATTGTGTGCCGATTATTCCGCTCGCCCGGAAGTTGCTATTGACATCGATAACGTCAATATTACTATTCAGCGACACTAAATGTCGCCGCTATACGCGATAGTACAAACGCGTTCAATGGCGTATAATTTCTACCGCCTTTTGTTACAAAATTTCACGGTCCATTAAATGCACAGAGCGCGTTAATCCACGCTCGTGATACTAACTTTTCCTGGGCCCCACACGTTCGGCTGGAGAAAATGGCGCGCTGTTTATTCAACCCTTAACCGGGTATTACCGACTGGAATTAGCGATACTTAGCCGGAATCAGGAAGATTTAATACGAAACGTTTCCGCTTCCTTTATGCTCTCTCCTCGACTAGCTTCATACGTTTCTTAACGATTTTTTATTTGCCATTCGCCACAAGTTAGAGGAAGAACTGTCGTTATACTTAATTGCAAAGGAAATTTGCACGATTCGATTTTTCACTCGATATTTATATTATTTCAACTCTTTTTTTATCGAACACGAGTCTGATACGCAAGCTATTTATTCGACGAGCTTAAACAGACCTCTGCCCTTTCACACCGCTCGATCTTTGCCCTCTTTATTCTCCCAGTATCTTTAACCGCGTACACAAGAAACATGACTCATCCTGTACATCTGAGAGCATTCCGTATCGATGAAAGTAAAATCGATTCACGTGTAGCATCATCGATCGCGTCGCGATTCAGATACGCGCAGACGTTCGATCCGCTAACTAGAAACGTTATCGAACACTAAAAATAAAACGTAGACTCGACACAGGAAAGTGCAAAGTCTAATGTTGCTTCTAACACCGTCGAAGTGAACACAGGTGAAGTTCTCGCGCGTTGCGACGCTTTATCTCGAAGACGGACTTACGAGTTTAATAAAATTCGACGCAACTAAGACGCTCGGGTGCAAGGAGGATTAGTAATCTACTAACGATAAAACAAATCCGAAGAACGCATCGCGTTACGCTTGTAGTCGTAAAATCGCAGCGCACTAACCGAAAGGCTTAACGCGTCCAACGATAAATCATCGTTTTTTCACTTTCAGCTAGCCGGTGTCACAAAAATCGGAAAATCGATAAGAATGGACTTATCGTGTCCCGCCTGTGGTCTTCATATGGAATAGTTCGATACCACCTCTGTACAATGGTTCTGCACGAATTGCAAAATGGCTCGTGCCACGAAAAATGGAATCGAACCGTTTCTAACGCTTTTTCCGTTAGCACGGAACGACTCCGTGACGTTCTCGTGGGTGCGTTATTTTATCTCCCGAACAGAGGAAGAACGAGCGGAATCTAATCTCTGAAATAACATTCCAATAATGTGTGTCACGAACGTTCCGGATATATAACTTTCACGGATTTCACCATAAGTATTTTTACATCCGGACACTAATTGAATGGTCTAACGGAGAGGCATTCCATAAGTATCGACTTTCTACGCGTTTCGCGTATCGCGAATATCTCTGGGTTCGTACGCGAAGCGGATGATCGAACGGGAAAACGGTGTCGTTCGACAAATATCGTAAAACTGATCAATCGTGCTCTTACTTCGCCAATTTTCGTCCCAATTACGCGCACGATGCAATTCGTATCGCAATAATTCTTCCGCTCGATCGCTCGAAGGAGCCAATTACCTGTTGGATTTTCCCTCGTAACGCTGCAGCGAGTCCTCCGTCAGACAGATCTCGAGCAGCTTCGCCTCGAACTCCCTGAAGAGCCGCGGCTCCGTCTCCTTCAACTTGAAGCCCCTCGCGTGAAACTTGGCCAGAACTTGCACGCACAATTTCAAGTGGTCCTCGTTCAGTTCACCGTCCACTTGCTTGTAACCGTCCTCGCCCAGATCCTCGAGGACGCACACGGCTCTCCCGTAACGACCGAGGTCGCACAGGTAACACTTCGGCACCAGGTCCGTGCCGAACTTGGCCGTCATCTTCGTGTAGAACATCTCCTCGTTCTGGAACGCGTCGAACGCCTTTGGGCCTCTGTTCTGGGCGCCCTCCTCGGGGAGCAGTTTGATCAGCAGAGGGAAGGTGCGAGGCTCGCCAGAGAATTTGACCAGCAACGTGGCGCGATAGATCTCGCTGCTGCGGCTCAGCTCGTCCAGACGAACGGTGGCTGAGTCGAACTCGACGAATTCCCTGGAATTCGGCTCGCAGAACACGCGATCCTGCACCATCTCGGGGAGCAAGTTGTGCTCGATGAAGCTGATGCTCCGCTCCCAGGCCTCGTGGGACTTCATCATCGAGGGGTACCGTGTTTCTCGATCACCAGCCAGTGAATGTTAGTCCGAACGCCACAGCGATCGCTGGTCCGTGTCGCGAAGTCCAAAGTTTGTCCGAGTCAGCTGTTCTCCGTCAACGACGCCGTTCCTGAACCGTGTGCGAAGAAGCGTGCCGGTCGCGGCGACCGTAATGGAGACTGGTAGCGGTCGGAGAACGCGTATCGGTGGATTCTCGAGCAGGTATCTCGGCTATCTCGAAGAAATTGGAACGGACTGATAACCGTCGAACCACGCGCGACGAATGATCGTCGATACCTTTTCGTGGGCTCGCTCGCTCGATGATTCACCGACTCACCGTCGCTCGCTGACGAATCGAGCGTGTTTTACCGGTCTGACGCAGAGGCGGCCGTCTTCCGCGCGAACGGACGGCTCGAGTCGCGAGAGAAACCGCGAGAGTATCTCGAAGGGGTTACGGATACGGGACGCGTGTCAAATCGTACGCGATAACGCGACGCTCTATCGGCTGACCTCCGTGGATCGATGCACGCGTCGCGACGTGTCGGCCGCGAGTAACCGGCTGGAAGTATCGGCGGAAATCGTCGCGGTCGCCCGCCAGCCCCTCGTCGAACCCAGATAATGAACCTCTTATCGGGCCGATTACGTCGCCAACAAGCTTATTCCGTGACGCTCGAGACGGTCGACGACTTCGCGCGCAGTTTCAATAACCTCCCGGCGCTCGAACGGCGCTCGAACGCGGATGGCTGCCGGGGAAATGGACGCGAGATAGCTTCGGCTGGGATTACGTCTAGCGAAGTATTAATCTATCGAGATTCCGCCGGAGGATGAGCCTCGAATAAGCGCTGCCACGGGACCGAGGCAATTTACCTAATACAGCCCCGAACCAATCGACTCCCTCTGCGCTTCCGCCCCCTTTTTTCCATCCGCGCGGCCATTATTTACGGGAAGCGCAATATTTGTCCGGCAATTGTTCACGATCGGCACACAGCGTAACACGTTGGTTTCCACGGCGCGAAAGCAAACGCGCTAACGTTCACGAAACACGATAAAACGCGGTTGTTTGCATGGCAAACCGGAACGCGGTGTCCTTCGTAAGACAAATAAAACGCTCCTCTCCCACGTAACGCGTCGTCTTCGAATGGCTTCCTAAATATTTTCGTTTACCGCGTCGTCGATTCCCGTGAATCATAGCTTCGTAACTACTATTATCTTTGCCCTGTGAACCCTGCGTCATCTTGCTCGAAACGCCCTCGCCTCACCCATCGAGAATACCATCCTCGACCATTACCTACCGCATCGGTTTCGCTCTTAGATTCCGATTTCAAATATAATTCCGAGCTGATGAAGTTATAAATTCACGATGTCGATAATGTCGATTCGGGAGCATTAAGTCACTGTCGAGTTTTGTTTAATCTTGTCGATCGTCCTATCAATTACGTAAGGGCTTATAGAAGCGTTCAGATCGTTGCAAATTCGATCGAGCAATCCGTGTTCTCCTGACAAGGATAATTTAGTAACCGAGAAGGACAGTAACGATGCTCTTTCTTCTTTTAACTTCATTTCGAATTTAAATTTGAGCGAAGTCATCGAGATCGACGTTGGCAGGTTGCGAGCAAAGATGGAAAATTAGATAACGACTTTCAGAGTGGCGGCAATTATAGTAATAAGGAAATCTTCGAAGGGGCGACTCATTGAATTTCACGACGAGACTTTTAATTCTAGCGTGATTACTTGGTTCGAACCAAGCCGAGCTCCGCGGTCTTTGCCTTTCGAGAGACTTACGCTTGGCTGATTTTAATGGCAGACGAGATTGTTTGAACTTTTCGCGAATAGGCTTCCCTCCACGTTTTTTAACACCCGTGGCGTGCAGCTCGATTATTCGATCGGAACTGTGAAGAGGGTCCAGTTTGAAAATTTCAAAAGTCTGTAAACATTAAAAGCCAGAAGACGTGATATATTTTAAAATAAAACCGTCAAAATGTCCGTTGAATGAAGGCTTGAAAGAACGTCTGTACGCCACGAGAGCTACGCGAAAAGTGAGAACACTCAACAGAAAATCTGAGGTCCTCCCACTGAAAAATGAAATGACGACGCAAAGTCTGCACGCGTTTTAGCGGCACTTGTCGACTTCTTCCATAATCGACAGCGTGTTGGAAAAGAAAGTTGTGCGTCTGAACGGGTCACGCGCGGAACTAAATCCACGTTTCCAACTTTCCTCGAAACGCGACGCAAATTACTCGCGGCTCCCGACAAAGCGGCTGAAACATCTCGCAGCCCGTTTCGAACGATCATTTCACCGTGTCGCGGCAAACTTCAGGCCCCGTCAAACCGGAATTTACCAATAGCCTAACCAACCTGCCCGTAAGCCGATCCCAAATCCGGCAATCCCTCCAGGCCGCCCTCGTTCAAAATTCCATGTGACGGAACCGCGCGCAACCCCCGATCGAACTCCCCGTTCGCCAACAGGGGACCGTGGACCATAAATCTCGCAAAAACTCCGCGTTCGAATCGCCTAACCTCGCCTTCTAGATGATCCATTTACCCAGCAACGTGCCGCTGCTGTCGCAGATCATGCCAGGCCAGAACGTACCCGTGCAGACGAGCTGCAACAATTTCCCAGTGTTCCAGCAACCCCAAATGGCCGCCCAGCAAATGCAAACGAACCCTTGCCCGGCGAGTCCGCAAGGTATCCGAGCTCGCAGCTAGTTGCTCGCTGTTTGCGTACGCGTATCGACTGTTTCGAGGGGCGAGAGAGATTTAGGTGGGAAATGTAGCTCCTCGTGGATGATGGTCGAACGGATTGGGTTTAAGGAAACGTTTCGAGGGAGTAACGAGGGTCTCTCGTTACTCGATTGAACCATCTACAAGTTGTTGATCAAACGGTGTATTTGTACATTTTTTTACGAGACAGAACGTAGACGATAAGCTTCGATCTTTGTTGCAACGCGAATTGAAAGTTGAGCGCAGAGCGCAAATTGTACGCGAAGTTTAATATCGGAGCAGACACCGAGGCGGGCGCTCGTCGAGCACGGTCGATTTTTCTTTAAGACAGATCCGCGTAAAAATGGCGATACAGCTCGTTTCGGAATCGATTCCCCTCAAAATCGAGCTCTATAAAGTAATTTCGTCTAACGGTTTTGATCCGCGTTGTTGTCGAAGATTGTTACGGTTATAACCCAAGTTCCGATCCACTCTGCACGGAATGATCCTCGTCGAACGAGAACACGGGGCGGCTCTAAAACTTTTCATAGACTATGCACACCCCCCCCCAACCCCCCAACCCCGCCGCGACGATGTTAACTTCGCTCGCCGATGCGTTAAAAACTTGAACGCGGTCTCGGGATAGTGAAACTTTAATTAAGGCCGGTTCAAGGTCAGTCGGCAAGTTTTTCGCAAGGAAATACCCGCCGCGGGAAACCGTCCGTGTTCCTAATGAAATGTGCCGTTAAAACAGACCCCTTCAAGCCGTTCTACCAACTTCATCAAGCGGACGTTCTCGTGGCGAACCATCACGGCCAACTCCCGCCAAGAAACCCGTGGCCGCAACCGTACCAGCTGCCCGCAAACCTCCCGCCCGCCACGCAAACGCAATCGAACTACGGTTCCCTCCCTCAAAACGTTCTCGACCAGATTCGCAACTGCGTCACCACGGCAGCCCCCATATTTATTCTACCTGGTGGCTGCCATCAGTCCGCCAGCCACCAGCAAAGCTGCCCACCGAGCCAGGGCGGCGCGAGCCTGCAAACGGGACAGTCGACGGGCGTCAACAACCCAACCTCGATCTACTGTCCACCGTCGTTCTACCCCTATCCAATTCCCATGCCCGTCTTCGATCCGTTTGGTGGTCAAGCTCGCAGCGTCAAAGACGCAGGTTGCTCGTGTTGTCGCAAGCAACAAGACGGTCTCGACTGCAAGAGCCGCCCCCTCGGCTGCTACTGCAACGTTTACGAGCAAGAGGAACACCGCTGCACGGCCACGAGCGACGACACCGTTTGCTCGAAACGAAACTGTCCAGCATCGATAAGCTTGCAGGCGTTGGCGTCGCAATTGTTGTCACTGCCAGGCATCATATCTTGCGCCACCACTCGTTTGATCCTGAGGAAAATACCTGGCTCGAATATAACCAGCACCATGGAGGACACGATGGACAAGGCGCTGAAGGCTATCGGTATGTTACGAGGGTGGACAGAGCGTGGCTAGAGTATCCGAGCGTGTGATCGATTTCCGCGATGCGGAGTAAATGCTGGTTTATTTATCGGTTCTGTTGGATTAAATATTTAAGTCGCTCGAGGATCGGTATTGTTCAGTGTAGAGACAAGGAAAATGCTCGGTTGCTTTGTACCTATGCAGAGTATGGTTCGCGAGCGAAAATAAGTGGTTCGTGAGAAGCATCTGCAATGGAGTTCTAGTTTATCGATGGAATACTGTAATAGAGATCTTTTCTAACTGCTGTTTCTCACAGGCACGCTCACCAAGGACCAATTGCTGGTTGAATCAAGGAACGCACAACAGGTGAACGCGTTGATAAACCTTCACATGACCACCAATCTGCCAGCGAACATCATTCCACTGCTCACGCTGCTGCAGCTGAAAGTGAACGTCCTGAAAGCGCAAGTGGAAGCCTTGATCAACAAAAAGGTGATGGAGTGCCAAGGATACGGGTTCGAGGTAAAGTGTTGCTCTTCGTAGAACCGCTTAGGTCAGAAGTTAGTATCGTCGATAATCGCGTTTAATTTCGACAAACTCTCCAAGTCGTAGCAGAGTCGTCAACTATTTCGCTGGATAAGACAACAAACATAACACCCACGTAAACTTGTACCGTCGTAGCGAGCACCCATTACCATCTCAAACGCCCAGCACAGTGTCGCCACACCCTGCACGCATCGCCAGCAACAGGAAATACGGTTAACGCAACCACTTCCTGTCGCCAGCGTTACCTTCATCCATTCATCTCAATTCGCGACAAGAGAAATCCTCCTACCGTCAAAACACGTCCTCTCGCGCGCAAAGAACATCGTTTACCCGGCCCTTTAATTTGCATTTCATTTACCACCTCGTTCCTCGACGCTTCCAGGTGGAAACCAGCGGCCCCATAGACCCGACCGTGCTCACCATGAAGACGAACGCCGAGCTGCGGCAGTTGTTGTCGGCTCTGAGACAGAAGGAGTGCGACGAGCGGGTGAACGCGAACTTCTCGCCTTACCATTCGCAGAAGGTGATCGCTGAGGCTCGTCTGAACAACGTGCAGGCGAAAATCCGTCAAGTGGAAGCTGAGTTCGAGAGGAGAAGATGCATCTCGGTGCCCACGCCTCCTCAGACCCTCGGCTCGAGGGTCATCCAGCAGTTCTCCGAGTCCAGATGCACTTTCGGTTTCGCGCAGACGAACCTGTTCGAACCCTACGTGCAGGGTGCCGCGTTCAGTTCCCCTGATCCGTTCGCTCAGACTCTACGCTGCCCCAAACGACTGTGCTTGAAGCCGTACGAACCGATTCCTGAAACGTCGCGGCAGCGAGAGGAGAGCACAGCGGTCACCACGACCGAGGATGGAACGTCGATGTGCAAGGATGCAGGGACAGGGGAGTGCGCTGTCAATTGTTCGGAGGAGAAGGGTGTCCAGCGTAAACCCAGCACGGACACTTGCAGCTGCGAGGGTAGCTCCTCGAGCGAGGAGAGCCTTGTCGGGGGTAAAAAAAAACTTCGACTGAGGATCGATGAGAAAGGAAACGTGACGATAACCAGCAGAAGCTGTTTGAGGGGTATGTCGCTATTGAAGTTGGCGCCAAATGTCGTTGCGAAGATTGAGAAGGAGCCTGAGGAAGATCGCACGGGAGAGTTGGTACGACGGAAAGTAGGGGAAGATTTTTCCAAAGTCCAAATACGCGACGCTGAGAAGTTGGAGGGTGATAGCAGAGAGTTTGAGATTATTACAATCTCTGACGACGACGATAACGATGCGAGGAGCAGAATATTTGACAAGGCAATAGCGAGCGTTATGGTGGAACCAGACAGTGATTTCGATACTAGAAAGGAGGTGGAAATAAGGATAGATCCTGAGGAGGTGAAAACTGTGAAAAGTACTTGTTACGTAGATGTTGTTGCAATCAAGAAAGATGCGGAAGAATGCTCGAGTGAAGCTACGAATAAATCGATAAAAGTGGAACCAGAGCTGAAGGAGGCGGAGGAAGAAAGTGACAAATTGCCAGCAATCATACAGGCGAAGCCAAAGATGCACGTGAAGTCAATACTGGGAAGGAAAGAAGATTCAATCGAGAAAAAATCCACGGATGACAAAGTTGATGAGAAACCTTCGCGTTATAGTGCAACAAACAGCGCATTGGCGAAGCCAGAAACAGAGAAATCGGAAGTGTCTGCGGAACCAACGCTGAAGATGAAAGAGGACCATCCGAGCGCTTCGATCGAAACAAAATCAGAAAAAGAACAAAACAAAATCAGCAAAGACGGTAAGAAACCTTTAAATTTAAAAACGAAGATACCGAAACTAAAACGGAAGGCGAAAGATGAAAACGGAAACGCCGCGAAGCAGTCAGAGGCGGCATTAAAGGCCGAGCAAATCAAACCGGGCGTGGATAAAGATCCAGAGACGCAGAATGCCGATGAATCCTCGAGTGGCAGGACTCTGTTTGCAAATATTAAAGCCATGTTCGAAGGCAAAGTGTCGACGGAGAAACCAATCGTCGAAGATGTCTCGACGGATCAAGGGACCGGAAGTGATGCGGCTACAACCGGGCGAGCGCCTGAAAAGCGGTCCTCTGATCTGTATAAAAGCACCCTTGCCGTTACATTGAGGCCAACGACGAGAAAAGTCGCGGTGGAACGGAAAATAAAGCCCGAGTGGGTCTCGAGTAAAGACGAGACTAATACCGAAGGTGGTGGATCGTGGGTAAAAGATAAAGAGGGTGGAAACGCGGAGATAGTTTCGATGATGGCTCGCGTTAGATACGGCGGACAAATCGGTGATTTTTGGGGATGGAGTATCGACGAATGCATCGATAAAGATAGAGAAGATCGATACACAAGTAATTATAATCGTGGAGATGGGTTTTCCAAAAATATCAACGAGACTGGCATATATCTTCTATCGGAAGAAACAAATTCCTCTTTTACATTCAATGACCAAAGATACGAACCGGTGACCTCCGTGACTACCGAGACGGAGGATAAAGTTCAAGGAGATGGACTGTTAGAGAAAATGTTTCCGAGGAATCGTCGAACGACTGGTAAGCAAATTACGACAAACGTGCTAATCCTAGACGTGCTAATACTCATGGGAAACAATGACGAAAGAGACGTTAAAAAAGGTACGAGAAAACACCGGATGAATATGATTTGCAGACGAGCGAACGGCAAATGGACTCAAGCGTTTCCCACCGCTGAAATACTCAAATTCGAGCGCAATAGAGACGACGACTGGTATCGCGGAAAATATATTCCGCGAAGAAGAGACCGAATCGGTCTGCTGGAAGTCTCCTCGCGACAGAACCAGCTCTTATGGTCGCGATTCAATAATGGAGAACAGCATCGTCTCCGCGATATATTCCGTGTTCGAGAGTCGGCTCGTCTCGTTCGGCTCGTTCCTCAGCAATGTGCCCAACTTCCAAGACTTTCTGTCGAGCTTGCGTCTCGACAAACTGTCCTGTAACAGCTACGACGAGAATGCATCGCGCTCGAACGAACAAACGTTTAACGAGCCGAGCGATAAAAAGGTGAGAACCGGGAGGGGCGATTGGGTTTTGCCGTGCTCGAGCGGGAACGCTCGCCAGGGCGATGAGCGGCGTACATCCGGCGGAAATCGGGTTTCCGTGGCCGAGGGATGTAGCAGCGTGCGCGAAATGAGGCACTCGATAATCGTGGACAGGGAAAAACAGAATTACGTGCTGATGTGGGGCTCGATTAGCGGGCAATTGCGCGAGCTATCGAGGAACGGTCTCGAACGACCTTATCGGACTCGCAGGAGCTTAGTGATAAGAAGTCGACCGAAGAATCCTGGGAATCCGAGGCACGGACGCTCGCGTCCTTTCACGATCCTGAAGCGGCCCAAGAGGAGCAAAGTGTTCGTGCCCCGGGCAACGAAACGAGAGGGGCAGCTATCGAAAACTTGCGAGAAATTTTCGTTATTGCCTGAAATACCGGAAGAATCGTCGAGAGCGTTCGGTAAGTCGAGCGGCGAGTTCGTAAAGGTACCGGAAAACGAAATAGCGGAGGGAAATATTGAACGTGACAACGATATCGTTGGTAATTACGTTTCTGTCTCTATCGGACGCTCGTTAATTGAGAATGGCCGGACGCGCGAGTCGCTCGTTTTCCAAAGCGATCAAATTTCATTGGGCTCCGTGCTGGAATAAAAGGCACGGAAAATTGGTAAAGTTGCGAAGTTAGGCGGCAATCAACAAGTACTTCGGAAGGGGAAATTTTTAAAAGGCTTCGCCCCGCGAAACGACTCGCTCGATTATTATTTCGACGCGCGTAGAGGTGAATGAGGAGTGGTACAGTTTTGAACGAATATCACGATTTTATTAGCGTCTGGCAGTAAAGTATAACAGTGGAGATTAAATGGGGAAATAATTACGTAGAAACAGACAAAAGTTTTACAAAATCATCATTTTGTGCGAAATGAGGATTCCTTTCGAAGCATATTTGCGGTTTGAAACTTGTTGTACTCTTTGGAACATCGCGCGAATGCTCTCTCTCTTTCTCTGATCGCTGGGTGCTTCTGGAAGACCCAATTCGGTATGTAAAAAAGAAAAGAAGCGCAAAATTTTATGCCTTCGTGTGCATGTACATATCTGTGTATCGACAATTCCCTCGGAACGAAAGAGAAAACGTTGTCAACAAGCGATTCTACATATTTTTCTCGCAATTGTAAGTAATCGACGTCGATGAGCAAATGCAGTGCGTATCTTCTTCCGCTTGGTTAATCATCCATCGACTTCGTTTTAACCGTCGCTATATATCTCTGGCCAATGGACCACAGTTTTATCGCTATCGGTAGCTATCTACTGAGAATCTTTAGAATCCGTAATGTATAGTAACAACGCGACCTAGGTAGATCGAACGCTTGAACACCTTCGAAATCGTGCAGCTCGATTTTAAACTTGGAGGCCAGAATGAAAATTCTTAACATATAATTTACCCTCGCGTGCTATTGTCACATTCATCCGCGTCAACGCAAAGCCATTCGATTCTGCAGACATCTCCGATCCAAATGCATCATCCGTACATCGTCGTCTACAGTCTGTCCAAGATCGATGGAGCGATCAGAATCATCGAAAAAAGAAACCCTTACCGCGAACCAAACCGTTGATTTACACAAATATAACATTAAAAACGAATTGATACAACAGACAACGATCAAGTAAGTATATAAACCAAGTATGGCCAAACTTGGCCGTCTGTTAGTCTTCACCGAAAGAAATGGTACCAAAATGGCGACTACACCTATTCAGATCATCTCGATCAATCGATCTGTACTCGAATGAATTTGAAAAAAAGAAAAGGTATCGAAAAAAATGATCTTTAATCGTCGAAAGATTTTGAACAGACTCTAGCGAACTCATTCGAATCATAGATACCGTGTAATTTGTTTTATTCAATATGTATATATATATATATATTAAATTTCTTACGACCTAACAAATTTATCGCCAGTAAAAAATAAACGAATCCAACACACTGGTCACATTCATAGAAGACTAACGCTGTGTTCTATAACAAAGTCTCGCGTACATGTTGAATTACACAGGATAATTACGAAGTAATTGTTTGTCGCATCATACTGTAAATACAATGTCGCTTACAGGGGCGTAACAAAAAGTAGGGTGTCCGTGTTCAACGCAGAAACATGAGAAATACCAAAGCAGGGGGAACACACGCATTGGATATGGATACCGTTCGTGAGAACGTCGGTTTTTATAATCGCAGAAAACATCGTGATGCAAACGGAAAAAAATAATAATAATAATAATAAAGAAACACAGGTCAAAGACGTATTATCGTCGAAGAAACATTAGGTACTGGATTAGAGCCATATACATTATATTACATGCTATCGAAGTTATAAACGGACTGGTACGCTTATAAATAGGCTACATATCTATTTAGCTACCTACTACTTTCAAACTAGACACGCACGTTAGCGAAAACAGTGTTGATCTATCGTTAGAAAATGATCGGTTCTTACAAAGCTCGATTCAGTCGTGACGGTTCTTCCTTCAGATACTGCGTTGCGAGTAATCAAAGAATACGAGGAACTGAGTACATTGGCTTTGATTCTCTGATAACAAGTCCCTGTGTACGCGTAACTCTAATAGAAACTGTAAAATGTAAAACATTGCATCGGATGCGCTATACTATCGGCCATCCCGTAAATTAATGCAAGTCTTGTTTCCCAAGCAGTACGAGGTGAAATAGTTCATTATTCATGCTGTTCCATGTAGCCCTTTTCCAATTCTCCGCCACCTTTTTAATTACAGCCTCCGCGAAATAAATAGTCGTGTCTCTAAATCTTTTTTAAATACTGGCATTAATTATGGGAACGACACAGATGTTAAACCAAATGCTGTTTGCTCGAAGCGAGGAAATTCTGCGTGCCAATTGTCCATGGTTTTCCAATGAACGAGAAAACTTCACTTCTCGAGTATTTGTCATCCTCTCACTTTTCCATCTACGCCGCTCGAAAGCATCCTATCCACTACGAATAAATATCATTAGTCCGTTATAACCGTTGGAGAAAGTATTAAATAAGTGATGGCTCCTATATTACAGAAGGCAGATAAGAGTAACACGAAACGTCTACGATTTAATTACTTTAAATACATAATTATCCGATCACTCTATATAATTGCGTTACGTGGTGCAATCGAAATATATGGACAAATTCGGATAATCGTACAAAATAAATCATCTTAACAACTAAAAACGAAAAAAAAAAAAAATATGGACAATCTTTGTTAACTCTCTTAACCAATATGAATATCTGTACTCGAAATATTAATTTTTTCCTTACTCTTCCTTTCTGATAGTCGGATATGTACAAAAGTATTTACAGATACATTTACATCGCTAATATATATATATATAATATATAGTTAGATATTTCGCGGGACAACTTAAATAATTGTGTGTAATGGTTGCAATAATTTAGTTACAAATTAATACTTACTACGACAAATCTTTGATTAAAGAAAACTTATACGACTAACAAGTACTTGTCGTCCCCCTTATGCCAACCTCTTGAATGCGCGGTTCGATAAATCGTGAAAGTTCACAACTGAGCGTAAATTACAATCTAATAATTTATGAAAATACAAATTTCCTCTGCCAAATATCAGTGTTTGTTGGAGAGTTAAATTTAACTGTAACGCGCTATGCTTCGTTCGTTGCTGTAGGACATCATTTTGTTGTTGTAGCGTAAAGTTCTTTGTTTAAGAAATGAATTTACATATTCATACTTTTGGAATAAGGGGGCGTTATAATCTACAACAGCTGCAACCGCCTCTAATACGATACAAAGATCTCACTTTCTCTTCCTCTCTCTGGCTCCTCTGCCTCTTCGTCTCACACTTACTCATTCGTTCATTCACTCACTCTCTCTAGTTCTCTCTCTCTCTCTCCTCTCTAACAATATACCGTTAACGGTGGAAATCTAGTTACTTTTTCCTTGTTCTACTGTTACACGTAAGTGAAAAAATTCAAGTATTCATTCTTATATAAGTTTAAATCCAAAACATTACTTTATACGTAGTAGGTATTTGTAGCGAATAATTGTATTTCTCATCTTGTTTAAAGTTCAGTTCGCAATGTAAGGCGCTTGTTACACCTGGAGATATTTGTCGAGTCATAACAATGACAAAAAACTATTCGAAAAAGGTGACTGTAAAGGGAATTAAGTAAAAAACCTTCGAACTCTCGAATACCCTTTTTTCAAGGTACTACCTGAATTTCGTATGTACAAGTTGAACTTTCCTTCGTCGGGGAACTTCAACTTGGCCAAAGGCACGATTGACGTATGTTAATTTACGCGCAAACTATTTCCGTAGAAACGAACGAATGAAAATTAGAAAGGCATTATCCGAACGAAAAATAGCGATAACAAACTGACGATATAAATACAAGCGTCGCTATACTTTTTGTACAATAAAAAAAAAAAGTACAATCGAAAATTACTTCTACCGAAATTACCTAGAGCCATTACTTTTGCTCCTAATTTAAAAAAAAGTCTCGAAATTCCGTTTTTTGTCTTTTCTATATCGAGTCTACGAATAATAAGTAGCATTCCTCCTCCTTCTCCCCTTCTTTCTTCTTTTTAATTCACACCTGTGGTGTACTCGGCTCTCAGTTGACCCAACATTATCTTTATATCGTAAAAAGTAGGTCGTTTCTCAGGTTGTAAGTCCCAGGCCTGATAAAAATTGTTTAATCGGTGCATTAACAATTTTTATTAACATAGATTCTAGAAGCTTTACTTTTTGGCTGAACTAGACGCATCTATAAACATTTCTATACGTACTTGTCTCATAATATCATAAACTTCGTGTGGACAGCCATCTGGTGGTTCCATTTTATACCCTTTTTCCACGCACTTTACAACGTCCGCTAATGGCTGAAATCATAAAAGAAATCAATTAGGATTCCACCAGTACAAAACGGAGTCACTAAACAGAAATGTAAATACGAAATTTTACTTACAATTCGTGGATATGGTACACGTCCAAAGGAATAGATTTCCCACAAGAGTATTCCAAAACTCCACATATCAGACTTATTCGAAAACTTCTGCAAACAGAAAATTTCAAATCCCGTTTAACACCTGAACAAACGTGGCACGAAGCTGGTGTAACGTGGAATCGTTATTTCGCGTGTACGCGACGCTTACATTCTGCTTTAAAGCCTCTGGTGCAGTCCATTTGATGGGCAGCTTTCCGCCTTCGAGAGAAAAATTTTCATCTCGTGCCAAACCGAAATCGGACACCTTCGCGGAGTTGTCCTCCGCGACGAGAACGTTTCTCGCGGCCAGATCTCGGTGCACTACGTGTCTGGACTCCAAATACGCCATGCCTGCGCACGTATCGCTGAAAAGAGAACAGTACGCACATTTAACATCGGTTTATCTCTGACAAGAAACTTGTGGCGGAGCGCGCTGATTTTAATGATATACCTCGCAAAAAATACCCGACTATCTGCGCACAATTATTCTTCTCCTCGAACACATCCTCCGTATAAAATTTCTTATTCGATATTACTGTTCACGAGTTCGCCACAGTGCTAATATTTTGGACGTATCCTGCTCAGACTTACCTATCTATCAATAAAAAATTAGATAGTCGCGCGGCGTTATTATTGAAGAGATGGATCTCTGATCGTGAACAGAAGTAATTCGAAACATAGCAAGGTAGAATTTCTTTGTCGGAAATTTTCTTATCTCCAGATTACGTCATTATTATTTATGATTCGCGAGGCTAAGCCATTCGCTTGCAAAAAATTCCAGTACCACGGATAGGTCACGTACGTCCGCAGGAAACGCGAGCAAGAACCACCTAGTAAGGACTTTATATACCGATCAATATTGACGTAAAGCGAGCGAACATCCGTCCGACTGTGACACAAAGTTTCTCGGAAATCAGCTCGCGACGCCACGCGCGTTTCCCTGGCACGGGGCATAAATCCCTCCGATTCCTTGGTTCTACGTACTACGCAAAGTTGATCTGGTCCTTCTTGGAAACGTGCAGTCTCCCCCTCGATCTCAGGTAGTCCACCAGGGATCCTTTGCTCATATACTCCGTAACCAGGTACATGTGTTGATTGTTGAAAACGAGGCCAAGCAGCTTGACCAGATTGTCGTGGATCAGCGAAGTCATCAGGCTAGCCTCGGCCAGAAACCTCTGCGCCGCCTCGCTGTTGTCCTTCAGCATCTTAACGGCGACCCTCTCGCCTCTGTAGACGCCCAACAGCACGTCGCCAAACTCCCCTTTCCCGATGCACTCCCTCAGCTCGAGCTCGTGGGTCTGGATCACCCAGCCAGCCTCGATGAAC
The DNA here is from genome assembly GCA_963969225.1 of Xylocopa violacea. Classification (NCBI taxonomy): domain Eukaryota; kingdom Metazoa; phylum Arthropoda; class Insecta; order Hymenoptera; family Apidae; genus Xylocopa; species Xylocopa violacea. Next base: position 31,501,246 of record CAXAJV010000005.1, on the reverse strand, counting down.
GCCTTCGGGTCCACGCAGAAGTCCTGTTTCCCCTGCTTCGGCAGGGACTTGGTCAGCTGCGTGCACAGCCCGTCCGCGTCCTGCTCGTAGTGCTCGACCAACAGCGCGAGGTTCTCGAAGAACTCCTCGTCGTCGATGGTCAACTGATTGTTCTTGTATTTCACTCTGTAGTGTTGCACACGGCCCTGGTAGCAGACGCAGAGCGTGTAGTCGCCTGGGAAATTGGTCGACTCCCGGACTAGGAACAGGCCGTCCTCGCGCGGCCGCAACAATCGCTCGGCAGTTTCCCTCGATATCTTCCCGTGGAACCATCTGGAACGTTCGTCGATCGTTAGTTTCGCGTGGAACACGATTCGTTTCGTCGAAATGTTGGGGGTCTTTCAAATGGCGTGAAGGTAAAGGCGAAGGATGCAGTTATTGGAAGGGGTGCGTCGCGCCCCTGCTGTTAAAACGGGGCTGGAAAGATTGCCCAATGGGTTGAGACTAGGACTCTGCAACCTCGTTAATTGCATTTCTTCAAACGCGTCTGCCTTCAACGACGCTTTGATAAACGTAACAGGTAAACCCATTCGATCCTCCAACCCCTGAACGCAGGTGGCAAGAAGGTGCGCTCGCGCAAAGAGCAATGGCGGAAGCGATACGTACGGCATAGCGTTCAGTTTGACCTCGTGCCTCGGATTCAGCGATAACGCAGCCGGATTGCTAGGATTGGTGACGTTCGTGGTGAGTATCACCGGCGTCGAGCCGGTGTTCATGTGACTGGTTACATTAGGACAGGTGACGTTCGAATGCGTAGTCATCGTCGGTGATACTGGATGGGACGGAATGTTACTTGCAGACAAGTTGGAAGGAACGTTGTGTTGCGTGCTATTTTGTATTAGGGGATGGGACGTTACGTTCGAGGGGATCGTGTGGTGATTTTGATTGCCATCGAGCTTCGCTTGCCGCGCTGGCGCTGACACATTCGGGTATCCGCCACCCGCATTGTGATACGTTGGCATCGCAACTCCCGCAATGGCCTGTGCGAACCTGCAAATGACAACGAAATCGTTTTTAAACGGTCCACGGATCCATTTTCTCGATCGTGCTGAAACGTCCAATCATTTTTATAGTTTTTTTTTTTCTCCTTTCTGTTCTCTTTCGTATATAATTTCACGCGCGATGACAAAGCAACCGATTTCCCTGCCATCGGCGACGCTGCTGTCGCGTTGAGGCCACGCGATCATACGAACAGCAGATATTTACCTCGTTACCTATTTCTCTTCTATCAACGAGGTCAGCGTCTTAATTATACTGTACTCCGTACTTAATCTACATATACGTATAAACCGAGCCAAGGACTTATTAAATCCATTTCATGATTTCAATTACGCCGCGCAAGTATGTAAGGTTCGCTTGTACAAGACGCGCGAACGAAATTGGAGCACATGTATAATAATTAAGTAAATTAACTGTCCCGTTATGGCGTGCACACGCGAACGAAGTTTGAGCGAGCCTACGAACGGCGAAAAGTCGTCGAAGGATCATCCGTAAGCGCTATCCGCATACGAATTCGATCAAACGTACGTACGATTGCTCTTGTGACAAACGTTAATCGAACGTGACGTCGTTACGCTATGCGAAACGCGTTCGTACGCGATTTTTACGCGTCGACACGAAAGCGCGACGTATCGTTAGCCGATACACGAACGCGCAAAAGGGAGAAAAGAAAGGTGCACGGCTATCGTGTATCTCGAAGACAAAATCAACGCTGGAACCACATGCTCTCGATCCGCGTCCCCCACGATGAGGCGAATCTTTATGGTTGTTGCTCGAGAAACCAGATATCTAAAGCGTGCTCCTCGGCGAACGATCCCGTCGTCCACGAAAAACATTCTTCGGAAGTTTCGACCGCAAAAACCGCCCTCAGGAGCAGCGAGAGCTCGGCATCGGCGTTACTCCCGCGATTTCATTCTATTTTACACGTGTTCGCCAAGTTTTTCTCGACTGTAGTACTCTCGAGGCCGGAATATAAATATCGCTGTCACTCTTCTCGAGAACCGTGCCGCGTGCTGAAATTAACCGCGTCTCGCGAACTCTCAAATCGACCGTCCTCCTTCGTAAATACATTTATCAGATCATAAACATGTTTATGCATTTACAGGAAACACGTCTCGCAAATTCTGAAATCGAAGCGTCTCGAAGCGTCTCCGTTTCGCGAATACATTTATCGGGTTATAAACGCATTTATGCACTTGTCGCAAACTCAAATTTGCAGACACCTATAGGAGGTGCGCAGAATACGTAAACGTTACGAACGCTCGAATACGAAACGTCTTTATCTTCGAATATTTTGGGGGTTGAAACGGGGTAATTTGAAAGTACAAATTTACATAAAACGAGAAACGTTTCTTGGGACGCGAGGGAGCTGATCGAGCAAAACGGGCACGGCGCGCAAGGCGGCGCGCACCATATTTAATCGTGCATCCGCGGCGACCGAGGTGAGCATTTAATCAGCCGGTTAGTTTAAGTGGCCATTGTTCCAACGCGCTCACTATCCGCTTGTTCCGTCCGCATTATAATGCGCTAGACACCGATAGACGACGGACATGCGTGAAAGGTGAATCACGCCGGGTGTATTTTCGAAACGGACGGCGAACGAACGCGAGTGAGAACATGCCCGATGCAAGCGCGGCCACTCGAGCCGACATCGTCCGGTTTCCGCTCTCCCGATGGATCCGTCGCGTCGTCAACCCTCTCCAATTCGAATTTCAATCCGCTCAATCGCGATTTAAAAGAAATCATTCCTCGCCTTTCCAACGAAGGTTTATTGCACACGAGTATCGATTGGAAGTACGTGTAAAAAATAATTGTAGAAAGGCTAGAAGCCAACGTTGGATCTAAATCGAGTCGAACAATTTGTTCGTTCGAAAGGATACGACGGTGTATTTTATCATGGATGCAATAATTGGACGATCTGGGTAAATTTCCTTGCTTCACGTAACACTGGAAGAAAAGACATTCTGAACTCCGTTGCGAAAAGTCTCGCATGCATCGTAAACACGGTGAGTCAGCCAGCTACCCACGTGACACTTCTTATAAAAGATCTACATACTACGCAGATCTAGAAACTTGGTTAAGCGAAGGAGTATTCGTTTCGAGTAGTCATGGGGCCATTTTATAGGACCGCTTTTGTTATTACAGAGAGCACAGTTTTATGGAGTCAGGGCACGTGGATTTTTATTACCAGAACGTAGCAGCAAGTGTGGTATATATACGATATCCACAAATTGCATGTATATATAATATGTATAAATCCGATGGACTTTGAAACATATCGAAACGTCTTAGAGTCCGTCATCCCACTACTCAACATTCCAACTGTGCGCAGCACTGACTATCGATGTGTTTCTCAATAGAAACCAAGATTTTTAAAGAACATCAACTCGTTTCACGGCCAACGCGTGAAAGACAAATTCGTGACTGGATCGTCCAATTGAAAATGGCTTTATCTGCACTCATCATTTCTTATTGGACGGATGCAGCATGCGTTTATATCAGCGAGACGATTAGGGCCAGAATCATTGCTCGCGTTTGTACACGTCAATGGGACATTACAGGAAATGGAAAGTTTCTGAATTGTGTTGCTTCGAACAGTTATCGTCATTTTCAGAGCAGAATTTTCACGTTCGTTAAAAGAAAGGGAGAGATTTAGAAAGTGGCGCGCGTTCCGTTTCGAAAAGAGGTTTCGCGGTTCGAGCGCGCCGCTTTAGCGATGCGAATAGCAGCCCCTGCGGTCGCAGAGCATGCTTGCGAAGCACACGGGGGTTTAGATTACCATTTCCTATAAACTTTGCTGCGTTTTGTAACTGAGACACTTCGTGGCACGGAGAAGAATACTGTAACATCGGTTCAACGGTTGAGCTGCGGACTCGCGAATGAAACAATGGAAACCGAGACGCGGGGATTGGAAACCTATTTTCTGCTAACCGTATTAAGTACGTATCGTGCTCTGGTTACAATCTGGAACTTCTGTCGAATCTACGCGAATCACTTTCTTAATAGGCATATGAGCAATAACGTACGCATAAATTATTTTATTCAAAGATTACAGAAAAATTGTATGCTTAAACGTATACCAAAAAGAAGAAAGATATGGAAGTATAATGAGAAACATTAAAAAAGTACTCTATTAAGCAAACGAGTTCTGACGAATTATTGTCCGCGATTTGAACGCTCGCGTGTTCCAGGAAGTAAAGCGATGAATCAGAGCTTTTAATGAGACATTTTTCTCTACTATAACCAAGGACAAACATCGATACCAGTACTGTGAAACACTTGCTAATAAAGAATATCTAAACATTTGTTTCTTGTATTTAAATACAAATTTCTGTTCGAATAGAAAAGTTCAGAAGACGAAGAATGATTGAGAAAATTGAAATAATTCGATCAGAAACGAGAATATATTCCCCAGACATCGATGGCGACTGGTTAATCGAATAACACCCCGCAGCCTGGTTACGCGCAGGGGTGCGTTCTTCCGCAGCGAAGCCTCCCCCGTTCGCAGTCCATTTCAAACGAAATCCCGCGCGTTCGCGCGCCATAATCGGAGGCAGTAGCTGCGAGACAAATCCGTTGCACGAGCAAACATTGAATAATTCAAGTGAAGTTTATCCTTGGTCGGTGTCTATGACGAGCGCGTTATGTCACGCGAAAATATATAGCCGCGGCCGGTCATACCGACACGAGGATCGCCATTACGTAAACACGTACAGCCACGATTTTATCCCCCGCTTTTTCGAATTTCGCGCAAACCGTGTCACACGCGTCCACCACGGAGCCGAACTTTCACGTCGAGTGTCCTCTCCAAGCGGATTCGACGCGTCCGTTTAATGACCGTTTCGTCATAATTGATTACGACGCTATTTGCGATTTCGACGCCGCCGTTCGCGATATGCAATCAGAGAATCGTGGCTCTTTAATGGAATTTATTCTGCTAATAATTTGCACTCACTCGGATACATTTGTTTAAATTAGTCGCCTTTCGTCTCTTCGGTAGAGGAATAAACGTAAGAAAATCGTGGGTGACGAGGGAAAGTAGCCCAGATTAATTTCTCCACAAAAGCGCGTGCTCTTTTTTGCATTTTTCTATAGGCAAGAACACGTACTACGCGTAGGAATGTGTCTACAAAAAGAGCGAATAAAAAATGTAAACTGATCTTCATTGATAGATGAAACTTTGAAAGAGCACAGCTTCGAGCTCGGCTTACAAAGCGGGCATTCATTATGGAATCTAGAGTAACGCGTTTAATATAGAATATACAATATCAAGCACAATGCACATGTTGTCTAGTAACGTCCGCGTAGGTGGTCAGGCACTCTGTACGAAGCAGGTTGAAATTGATCGTTGCCAATCGAAGTTCTGCAACCCCTGATAACGAAACTCTTGATAACGGAACTTGGAAGCATTATTAAACATCGCGATGTTAATCAGTTTATCAAAACTGGGAGCGATTAAACAAAATTGATAATCTCTTTCTTCTTATCCCTCGACTTTCTTATTTACCGTCAAAATTCACGTTACTTCGATATTAAAAATTTCCTGAAAATATGTGAAAGTCTTTGATACCTTCGTTATTATGCAAAATTTTCCAATTTCCACCAAAAAATTCTAATTCAGTGTTAAACGCAGCGCTCTTCCACCGACTTCTCACCCCCTCGTCCATTCGTATCCTCCTCGTTCCAAATAAATTCCAACGAGGTACGGAAGAACACTGTCCCACCCAATGGAAACCTAATTTCCGACAAGAAACGGGACGATAAAATCTAGGAACCGCCGAATAACAGGTGAAAACTCGAAACTTCCCCAAGGAACGCGCGCAACAGGTACCGAACAGTGGTGCAGCCAGTTAAAAATCGAGCAGCTCCTACGACCGAAAGCGCCTCGTGGGAACGGCCTGCCCAGTCTATGGAAATCGCAGGAAAGTGAACGAAAGCCGGAAGAATTTCTCACGGGGCGCCCTCGTAAGGGAAGCGAAACTCTTCTGGTCGTCGTTCCTTGTTAGCCACGGCAATTAGCGGGAGCGAACGGAAATTCGGAGACGCGGATCGCACGCATCGGCGAGGCAGCCGGCGTCGGAGCACCGTGGAGAACGCGTAACGTGACCAGCTCGAATAATAAGCGACTCGATTGCGCGCGATGCGTCACGGTTTGCAACGGATGCACAATTTCCAGTATATCGTGCGGGCCGTGTCCGTTTCATTTGTATCTGCGACGATGGAACCGAGAAATCCGGAAGAGCGTGATTCGCAGTTCGCCTCGCGTTTGCTATCGACCTACTTGACATACCGCGTGACAGCCGCGAGCACGCGCGCGGAATCGCGAACCTGAGAGTCCGCGAACGATTTTCCGAAACGTTCCACGGTCGATCGATGAATTCTTAGAATTTCTTTTCTCTTTTTCCTCGAGATTTTTCGAGACTCGTCCTCCGCCACGGTGACGCGGAATTAGATTTTTCTCTCCCAGCGGTGGAGAGAAACGTGGCACTCGATCACCGCGACGGGAGCAGCTATTTCGCGTGACACCCTATAAATTCTTCCGAGAATGTGGCTGTCACAATGCACTAAAGATATACGAGAGATACAGCCTAAAAGTAAGAGAGGATGTCGCGTCGAGTGACAAAGCGACGCGATTTTGTCGAGCCTGTCATTTTCGAGCGAAATTGTTCAGAGATTCGGTACTCGATGCGACAGCTCGCTCTGGCTTTGAGAACTGCGCTCAACTTGGGTAAATTCATCCAATTCTGGGTATCCTGTTACCGATGTCTTCCTCGTATCCAAGAGGAGAACCGCGATCGGTCGCGAGTTCGCTTCCGAAAACGGGAGGAAACATCGCGTTGGAAATTTGCAGAATCGCGTTGCAAAATGAACGGTCTCGCGAAGCGGTTGACCAATTTCGCAACTGCGAGCCCGGCAGAAACGAACGCGGTGCCGGTCTCGTTATTCGCGACGGTGCCGCGCGCGTAGGCTGCGTCCCAAGAGGTTCAACACTCGTTCGCCGCCCCGCCAAGGAAAACCGCAAGGTGCCTCGCCCCGTTCGCCTCGCGCGACCAAACAGATATCAGCTTAACAAGAACGGAGGAAGAAAAGAAGAAGAAAGGAAGAAGAGAAGAAAATAAGAGAAAAGCGAGAGAAAAAGTGACGTACGGAGGGCGCGAAAGAAATCCAGGATTTCCTTCGATTCGTTAAACGAACGAAACGGAGACGCGGCGCGAAACTGCGATCTAATTCAATCTGCGATTGAAGCTAATTACCGCTTATTATCTCGACGATGATACCGTGACATCGGGAGGATAATGGGGATAAAGCGAGGATAAAGGCCCTGGTTAATTATAGCGACCGGGTGAACGGAAAGCATAACGTTCCGGGGCCAAGAAAGCGGTTTATTAACGCCAGAACTGAATTCTGCTAAATCATCGTGCATGAAACATCTCTTGTTTTATGCTCGTTCGTATCGCGATCGCTAATCGTTTCTTAAGTATAGGATTTGTCGCTGGCGCGGTTCTCTTGCTGTGATTGTTACGATGCGTTCGTGAGGGATTTAAACGCGAGACGAATGTCAGAATAGAATTCGATCTCGCGCTCGATGTCATTTGCGTAACCTTATTTTTCATCCTCAATTATTTAATTATCACGACTCTGTTAACGACAACAGCTTCAATGCCGTTCTTCTCTGACAACGGGAGGATCGCGGCGACCAGCGAGTAACGAACCTTCGAGCAAAACGCGTCTAAAGCGAGTAAATCGGTTCTGCGAGGAAGAACGGAGAACTGGATCGATCAAAGGAGAACCGCGCGTGCGATCGACAACGGATTATCCATCTTGCATCGGGGCGCGTCGAGATTTACGTTAACCAAAATGGCAGATCGTGACGAAGATAGCCGGCGAAATTCTCGATCGTCGAACCGGCGCGCGTTCCCCTTTTTCGCGTAATTTATGCAAAGCTTATTCGCGCCGATGTCTCGTAACCGAGCACTATTAATATCCCTGGCACGCGAGGACAGAAGCAAACCCGGGAGAGGGAGAGAGAGGGAAAATAAAAAGGAAAAGAGGGGCGGGTAAGAGAAGAAGAAAAAAATGGAAGGGAAGCGGGGGACGAGGAAGAAGGCGGAGGCGAAGGAAATGAAAAAAGAAAAAAGGAGAAACGAAGGGAGCGAAGAGCGTGCTCGACAGATTTGCGCCGTGTGTGTTTTCTCTTTAACAGTACACGTTACTGTACCGTGACCCGCCGTTTTCCATCTGGCGTTATCCAGCGGCAGAGTGCACGCGTTTGCGATTTCTCGCGCCGCGAAACGATCGCGCTTTTTCCTACGAACGCGTACCCTCGCGATGCCGCGCGAAGAAATGGGAAAAACGAGTTAACTCTTCCGTTGGTGACGCCCTGAGCGTCTTGTTTAAATCCGTTCGCAGATATTCGTCGTACCTGAAGAATCGTTTCGAAGCAAAATTGAAGGTTTACGGCGTTGAAGGAAACGAGGCGAAAACGTAGTTTCAGAATAACTTCGTGTAGATCTCGTCAGTAGTATCTACTCGCGATCTAGCCAAGCGCGCGTGCACTCGTCAAACCCCCCAAACTCGATTTTTCAAAAACCTAGCCTCAGATGAAGAAATCTTATTCTACGTCTCACGAGTGGATAAATCTCGTTTCTGCTTGTACGATCAATTCTCGCATACGTCCAGTATAACAGTCATTAAACGAATTCTTCTTCTTCCACGAGCGAAACGTCCGAAGACTCTTTTATCAGGTCGAGGCAGCTGGCAGGCGTTTCCATTTGCATGTATAAAGCTCCAATTTCCAGCAGCCCGCGACCACGAAATTGCTCCGGCTTTCCTGAACCACCTCCGCGTGGAATTATCCATTTCCAGCGGGATTAAAAACCGTGGCGAACGAAACAGGATGATCGAGCGTGCACCGCGGCGAGGACAATGCGGGCGCGAAAAAGGGGGACAGCGATGGCCGGCGTTTAGCGTACAGATTCTAAGCAGCTACCTGTTTACAACTTTCTAACTGTCTCCGCTTGTTGTAACGTGACGCGATTCACACGGGACACGGGTGAATCCGTATCGAATGCGGTACGTGAACTTGCGCGTACGAGGGCTCGATGAGAAGAAAGTACAACGTGACCCAGAAAAATGGCTGCCGCGAAGTGACGCGCTAAGGTTCGAGGATTGATCGATCTAGCGGTACGCAGGGTGAAGGGAACGCGAGGCAAGATGATATAAAAGAAATGAGTTTTGTGGCCTCGAAGTTCGAGGGATGAAGCAAACTTTGAACTGTAAATAGAATGGTACAGGAATTGTGAATACGACTCGAGGTTCGCTTCTATTGTCGAAGTCTGACATCGTTGAAGACGCTTTTTTCTATGTTGGTGCTCTCTTTGTTGCAATGTAATATCAAAATCGATAGAACGGGATGAAAATTGATTTGCACGCAATTTATATAAACAATTGTTCTTATTCTAAGATCTACGTACTCGAATGCGATGCCTAAGAGTGTTCGAAGACGAACAGCGTTGGTCGGAGCACGTGATGTTCCGACGTCGCAAATGCAGACTTTACAAAGGCGCTTCTTGTTCCGCGGAGCAATTATACATCGAGAGAGAAATTTCTGGAAGCCCGTTGATAGTCGACAGCGGGCAGTCGTTAATATTGGGAAGTATTTCGACTAACGATTTCGTCGAACGTTTCTTAACGAGCGCGCGGATCGAGCGGAATTGCAGCCAGGCACGAGATTAATTTTGCATAATTTAGCGATGGATAATTAAACCCCATGAATTCCTCGGCGGCGTTCCTATCGACGCTGTTTTCGCTCGTAGATCGTGGTTCTGCTGAAAAATTCTCGACGCGTACTAATAATCATCTAGTCTGTTAGAGATACGAAATTAATTCTTGCAGAGAAACTTTATGAAATTATTATTATTCCTCAAAAATGAATGGAAAATGGAAAAAAATCAGAGTGTAAATTAATAACTGAGAATTTCCATAAAAACGGTAAATCTAAATGTTAGACAATATTTGTTGGTAATTGCAGTGACTCTAACTGATCATTACTGGTGAATAGAGAGCACGAAAGGGCACCGCTTGGGGTACGAACCGTTCTTCACAACCCTCTATTAAAGGCAACACAGATACCAGCCTCTCGAAAGACAACGCTCACACAACACGGACTTTGTACGTTTTACTCCCGCGTGTGCAACATCGGTCGTAAAACGGAAAAACGATTATGTCCTTCGCGAAACGCTAGACGTATCCGCGAACCGTTTAAATCGCATTTGGGTCACACCGAACATCGCCTTCGGTTTCGTACTTCAACTCCTTTCGTGGTAGCACGATTAAGGAGCAGCTACTTCGCTACAAACTTGACGACACGTTGCATTAATCGCTTCTAACGAAAAATTCGTAGAACACTCCAATCCTCTATACACGCAAACACAGGAATATAAACTTTTGAATGATAGCGTGCGAACTTTCACCTTTCTCAGCGATTAACAATTTCGAAGAAACAGAACGTTTTTCTTTATGTAAAGCATTGAATGACGAGCGATAAGAGTTCTAATAATTTCCTTAAAGAACAGTGTAATAACAGAAGAAGAATTAGCTCGAAGTTAACCATTCTGTATCTTATAAAAGCGTGTCGCTAAAAAGCAACAGTTTTATTTCTTATTTCGTATTCGAGAGCAACTGAAATGATACGTACGTTTCGCAAGTTATTGGTTTCAGCAGATAATCGTTTGATAGCGACACATATATTCAATTGAATTACATGAGATTACCGCAGTCACTCTTGAGTTTGTTCGTAAAAAAAAAAAGAAAGAAAAATTGTTTCTTTCTTTCTAAAAGAATACAGAGGCACGTGGAGGAATATAAAAGGAATTGCGAAGGATGTATCGCTGCTCGACGATTTTTTTCACGAGACTGAGGTCTCGCGAGATGATTCACACTGCAATTGCGAGCAGCACCCTTGAAAATGTTACTAATGAGGAGAGGTGCGATATTAAAGTATTCGAAGGAGCTCGGCGATAACGAGCGACTGATTTTATGCGATAAAATGATCGTAGGATTTAATTGCTCCGATGCGATGCAGTACGACGATTCTCGACTCGATTAATGATTTATCGCGTGGTATTTAAATCTTACGACCGCCTCTTTATTTTCATCACGAAATGTAATTCTTATTGCGCTTCGGTCTATTTTAATTCCGCGCCTTTACATTCATGCGATTTTTTGCTTTTTTTTATAGATAAGCATTCAGTTTTATCGCGTCATTATTATTTAAACAAGAATTTTTTGCAAGAACAGTTAGTCGTTTGTTCCACGTGTATTCGACTGGATGTTTTTGCGCTTCTAAGATTCCTTTTTATATAATGTAAGCTCTGTGGAACGAAAGCTGAACCTTCTAGAATAACTTCGCTGATTTGGAATTCCTAAATCGTATAAGACCTCCGCGAACTACTTCGAGAGCGTTATCGCGTTTCAATTAAGTTAATTTGCAGTATCTTCGAAATAAAAGAGGAAAGGAATGTCTGACTGGGTTCTTATATGTGCGTAGATATACATATAGACTACGCGAGCCTTCGTACAATGCGAGTTATCGGCGTTAATAAATTCCTGCAATTCAGTTTAATTAGTCAATATCGCAAGAAGACAAACGGGCAAATAATGATCGTGTAATTACTTAAACTTAAAAATACGTAAAAAATACTCGAATCTTACCTATATTTCAGATTGATTGTCCATCCTTCAGATATATTCCCCTCTAAAACAGCAATAAAAACGAAATTCTCATTAAATTCTGTCGACAACCGATTATCAGAAGAATTCACGTATGTTCGATACGAATTTCATCAATTCGCAGGATTGCCACGGTTCCTCGTAAAAGAAACTAGTCTGGCTGCGTTTAGCGAATCCTACCTAACGATTTCCATCGTTTTAAAACAAGCGAAATTCTTAGTTGGAGATTTCGAAAAGGAAAAAAGGAACTCCACGCTGGCTAACGCGTTTTTAAGTAGCCAGAAAGAGTAGGAAACGAGCGTGTCGTAACAAATTTAATGAGACTAAGTATAGATCGGAGCCGGCGTTTCACCAGGACGCTCAATTGCTAATTAAAATACCGAATAAAACGAAAATAGCCACAGCCATCGCGGCAAATAATAAACAAAAGTATCCCCCTGCAACCCCAGCCTCTGTAAATTGAAAGGTACAATATTTGAGAGCGTTTAAAGCACCGCGTAGATGAATTGGTAATTTGCCATGTAAATAAAGCAATATATGAGTGGTGTGAATCATAATGCAAATACACTGCCTATTTGGTAATCGACGCGCATCAAAACTGACGTTTCTTTTACTTCGATCGTTTCGCGAGGGATCGAACGAGGAACAAAGAATGAAAATTTTTCCTTTTTGTATAAAAAAGAAACCTTACGTTTCAAATGATTCAAATGATATCTCGCTGAATAAATGGCAAAATAACAGACGATTCTGAAGTAGTTATTACAGTACAATCAAGAGTGCGATTCACTTAATTAAATCATTATATAATTTGCCTGGAAATTACTGATAATTAACCAGTACACTTTCCTTTTATCATCTAGAGAAAAGAATTGAATTACAGGGGAAAGGATTAACAATACAATAAGGTTTCACTTAATAGTAATGATACCTTTGCTAAATATCGTTGTACAAGTTTTGTCAATGAATTAAATTCCTATCTATTTTCAATGTGATTGAAGGAAACGTGCACATATATATATATAATCAAGATAAGTTATGTAAGTATATACAGTGTAAACAATATTATTAACCATGATAACAATGTCATCATCATTCGATAGCCAGATCAACAAACAAACGACGAGTAGCAGCAAAAAGAGCATCAGCTGAGAATAATATATTTGTAAGCAGAGAATATAAAGCAACCGATATAATAATTGAAGGCTGAATATAAAAAGAGGCCGTGAAAGCATCGTGAAATACGTTTCGCTTGTCGTTATAAATACAAAATGCTTTCACTCTACCACTTTTTTTTTACCTACGTTCATACTGGGTAGATGAAAATCACCCTCAACGTTGGGTGCGGTAAACATATTTCGTCTAATATCTTGGAAACCATTAGACTTAGAATTTTATGCTCTTGGGCGAAGAATTTAATTCCGTAAAAAGATTCGAACGCTACGTTGGGCCGTAAAAGGTTAACCTAAGCAATGCGAGTATCCAGCGAGTATCCAGCAGGCAGCCAAATGTTTCTCGTAAAATCTTGAATGGTAAAGGGTTGAATATAGAATTTTCAAGGGAATGCGGCGAGTCTCGCAGACACTCCTCGCAATAGAGCACAGTGGACGACCGATAGCGTTTGATCATTCGGCGCAAGCGTCTCGTAACATTCAGCGCAAGGTTGCGGCCGCTACCTCTCACTCCGCTTCCGAGCTCTCTGTTTAAGGTTGAATTAATTAGGTAAGAAACACACGTGAGAGAATCGGTTGATGCTCGTCCGCGAATCCGCTCAGCGGGAAGACGCGGCGCGTCTTGGCAGAGCCGAGGCCAGAAACGCATCCGTGCACGTTCGACGCACGTGGAAGTATTATACGTACGTACGTAATAAAACCGGGAGGAAGAGCAGCCCATTTACAGTGCACAATTAAGCATTGTGACTAAATTATTCGACGTGGATGCCGTGTACCGTTCGTTAACCGTGTAATTAGCCAATTGCTAATTGCCAGAGTTCGCATGGGCTGGTTCGCTCGCCTCGCGAATGCATTTTATACCGTCGCGCGATGCTTTCTGCGTTGGCTCGTCCCTTTCTTTCTCGCCGCGCGACGGGAAATGCGCGATATCGAACATGGAGGCGCGGCGAAAAGGACGAATTCAAGGACAAAAACCGTGGCGGGAAAATTGGAATGCAAAGGACACGTGTGCGCCCCGACGCGGCACGATTATCGCTGACCAACGAGCCGGCACGAATGCGTGCACCGACGGAACTATCCCTTTGGGTGTGTTTACGCGATTCAAGGGACGATTTACGTGATTAAACCTATTCTTCTCCGGGTACGAGCGCGACGCGGCGATTTTTACACGCGCCCCAATGATCGATTCGACGTTTACTGGAAAGTACTCGTTGCGCCAGATCGGTTCTTCCATAGAATTTCCAATTTAGTCTTAACAATAGCGTATACATTTATAATCAACGTCTGATCTTAATTATTATCCTTAATAACGAGATTCGTTATACAATAGTAAACGCAATATACGTTCGAGTTGATGCAGGCTACATTCGAAATATCGAATTCTTTCGTTTTGTTATGACAATTAACGATCAATGTGTACGTACACATTACATAATGTGTTATCGTAGATAGGCGACACAAGCGGCAATCTAAACACAAATCGAATCGAAGCGGAAAAAATAAGATTCGATATTTTTATTTTGTTCCTCCTGCGGAACGTAATTAAACGAGATTACGAAATACAAAGTTAAGAGACGGATCACGGACATCACGTAACCTCGAAAAATGCACGGTACATTGAAAGGATACGTCCTGTGCATACATGTGGTATTTTTTGCGAAAACGTATGTGCCGGAAAGTGAGAGGCAATATTGTCACCGAATCGATATGGGGTATTAGGAAATACAGCGAAACGCGTTATTTCTCTGTTATGCGGTACATTTAGAATGCAAGAACGTATGTCATTTAAATAACGCCTACTTTTGACTCGAGGAGAGAGTAACAACCCGAAACAGAATTTTCGACCGACGCTAATCAATCACGCAATTCGAAACACCGATACACCCATGTAACAGAACGACTAAATTCCTCCTATCCCAGCGTTCGTTCAGCGAAAGAAAAACATCTTAGAATCATAAAATCGAGAAAATTTTAACGTGTAACAATATCGCAGAAGCTTTATGCTGCGCGCGAACGTATCTAAATTTTGATACCTACCTTATCGAATACTCGGATTTTCTTAGCGAACCTGCGGATAAACACAGGAAGCACAATAACACTATGTCACATGAACGAATATTCGTGGAAACCACATAAAACAACGATGCAATCACCTCACGAAACGTCACACTTACTTTGGTCGGGCAGCCATTTTGCTACACACGACCCGAGCAAAGAACATTTTGATCTACGAGAGACAGAAGCTTGAAGTTAATCCACTACATGCCGCTAGTGAGTTTTTAGATACCAACATTACAAAAATCCCTCTCTAAACTATAGCAAATAAATCTTGTGCTAAAGTTACCTTTCCATGCCCAAAAATTGTTAAATGATTTCAATTTTACGCACGTTCAACTAAGGTTAGGTTGACGATTTTTCATCCAGATTAAGAATCGTTGCAAAATAAATGACATTTGACAAATTTTGTTTTAGAATAATATTAAGCAAAAATCTATATTATAGTATTTCTGTTTGTCACATAGTGTTTTAAAATTAATTAGCACTATTAAATTTTGCAATTACTTTTCTCGAACACATGCTGATGCTGTGTTAACATTAACACCATCAAATTGACATACTCGGAATGTCAATAAATTTTGCACGTGGAAACCTAGCTTAAGATGTGTTCGTAGATTCACTATTAGTATAACAACATCATTCCATTTCTTTGTGATATTCAATTGCGAATGACATTCGACCATCTGTTTCTGAATGTTGTTAAATATAATTATACTACTATCTATACATAACTACACATGACAATCGTGTACATATATCTTCAGTTCCTGTTACTTAGCTGTGTTCCGTATAATTTTGATTGGATGTCTATTGTAATGTGCTTTTTGAATCAAACCTTGCCATATGGCGATAGCATACATTTAATTCGTAATAAATTTATATAGAAAAACTAGTTTATAATTAGATTGTTGAAATGGCGCCGCAATTGCAAATTTTATCCAATGTTATAGAGGTAATTTCTAAAGGTTTTTAGAATATATTTTATATTTGCTTTGCACAAGTTAGTAATGTTAATCATGTAAATTATAACTTATTAAAAAGTGTCATTTTTTCAGCGTCTGAAAAATGTAAAACATGATATAACGGGCTATTTATACGGTGTTATGTATAATAATACATTAACTGTTTTAACATTTAGCATAAATATATCGGATAATATCGAAGCCAACATAAATCATACGACACTGCAATTGCATATGCCAGCAGAGGTTTACCTCTGCGGCGTTTTACACATTGGTCATTGCGAAGAAAAGCTTCCTGATGCATTTCAGGTAAAAACATGAATTAACTAAGTACTGAAATAAGAGAAAGAAAAGTATAAATATTTTATCCATTTTGGTTTATCATTTTAACGTGTTTGTATTGAAATTATTTAGGACATTGATATCACAGATAATCCATTATTTTTGAGGTATATGCACGATACTTTAAATATAGAAGCATATTTTTATATTCATCTAAAACTAGAGTCTGTTAACGATGTAAAAATTATTAATGAAGACGATATTCGACGAGAATTTATATACATTAGATTAAGGGGAAGCCTGCCACTAATTGCACAGAATGATAATATAGTGGAAGTATTGGAAGAATCACGAAAAAATGTAAGTTATTTACATATTATTATAAATCTTATTATTTTGTCATAAACTAATTTTTCACCAGATCGCATCTGGAAAAATAGGAATTCATTTCTCATCAAAAAATGCTTTTCTTTTTAATCATGAAAATAACTTAAAAGATATATCCTTGAGAGAAATTCTAGACATATCTGACTATTATGAAGGAACCACAAATGTAAAGAGGGGGATCATAAGACCTGCAGGAGTAGTGGTACTACTTTGTTTTTTATATTTTATTTTTTATACTAGTAGATACTTGCAGACAGTGATAGATTATATATTTTAATGTCATTAACTTTGGCAGGATGCCGTAAATGCCAATATACTTTTAAAACTATCTGGAGATAGACTTTCTGAAGACCGTATTAAATATGCTCCAGTACTTCAATATGTAAAACGTAAGAATTATAATATTTATTGAAGAATAATAAATATTATGTTGAGATTCTCTAATATTAGGAAATCTAAGAAAATTAAATATTTGATCTAGGGCCATTTAATAGTTTGGAATGTAATTTATTTATTGATACATTATCTTTGGTTAATATCAATGTCAGTTCGATGGATCTATATGGAATATTAGTGGAATCCATGTGTAGAAATATTAAATTAGTAGAGAGATGGTTTGAAAATCAGTTCCAAAGATCAGAATCATCTATAAAACTCTCAATACCCATACATTTCAAACCTCAAGGTTTTGGACATTTGCTTACAGTAGTCTACCCAAGCGGCTACACTGATAAAGACACAAGTAAGATTTTCTATTTCATATGATAGTATCATATAATACAAACATAAAACAACTTTCTCTATATATCGAATTCAATTTCAGTCGAGTACCGCGAAAGTTTACACAAAATTTTGGGGTTAGATATGACTAAACCTTATTTTCGTTATGGAAATGCTGTTAAATTTTATAGTGATTCCCAAACAGATAGTATACTTATAAATCCACATGAAGCAATTTCACGAAATGATGGTATGTTTGAATCAATGTTACATTATCTTACATCATGTTACTGCTTTCATATAATTTTATAACCTCTTAATTAGATATAATAAACAGCAATCGAAAAGTAAAAACTGTGCAAGGTTTATATAGTTATCATCATTATATGCAAGATAATTTTGATGATAATGGTTGGGGATGTGCATATAGGTCTTTGCAAACCATTGTCTCATGGTTCAGGTAATTTTAATATAATCGTAAATTTGTATATTAAAATAGACACTATTTGATGTCTATTGGTTATTATAGGTTACAAGGTTACACTGATATACCAATACCTTCTCATCGCACAATCCAAAAATGTTTAGTAGATATGGGAGATAAACCTTCAAATTTTGTCAATAGTAAACAGTGGATTGGTTCCACAGAAGTAGGTTTTGTACTAGAAAACCTTCTGGATATCAGTGTTAAAATACTCTGTGCATCTACAGGTGAAGAAGTATCATCGTTAGCTCCAAATCTTTTACATCATTTTCAAATACAGGGTACACCAGTAATGATTGGTAATTAGCCTTTTTAATTTTTGTGTTTACAAATAATTGAGTCCTTTAAATTTTACTAATTTCGTACACAAATCTACTCTAGGTGGAGGAGTGTTAGCTCATACAATCTTAGGTGTTAGCTATGATGAAGTTACTGGCGATGCCAAATTCTTAATTTTAGACCCACATTATACAGGTCCTGAGCACTTACCAACTATAGTAAACAAAGGTTGGTGCGGGTGGAAATCAAAAGATTTCTGGAAAAAAGATGCATTTTATAACATGTGCCTTCCTCAGAGGCCAATACGTATCTAATTATGTTAATCTAGAAGTTTAAAACAAGCTATGCACAATAACACTGATAGTGTTCAGAAATATTTATTATTAGCAAATTCAGAGCAATGTAGTATTACAAGCAAATGTATACTACGTGTATACGTATAAACTATCGTTAAAATGGATATGCAACTTCCATTACACGGTATTGCTTCGAAGTTTGTACTCGCGTCGGGAATCTCAGTACTCATATTCGATCTTTATTCCTTATTGCGGTAAGATTAAATGCGTGATTTGCATGATGCCACTACTATATTAACAGTAATTCAAGCCATGTCGTTGCCTTGCTTCTTCTTTATCTCATTAATAGTGAGGATATTTCAAGTCGAAAGACGAGAGTAAATTTCGAAGTAACTATTTTGTCATACAATCATTTCCGTTTAATAGTTGCTCTTTAAAATTGTTGAATTGATAAACATTGTTACTAGTATTTGTTTTCATTTTATAGTTAAAAATAATTACATACTATATACGTGTATTTTCAGTACTGTTCTATGAACAAAAACATATCCATTCCAATGTCCTACATTCGTATTCTAATGTAAGCTATCTTTAGAGTTTATTTGTTTTTCACACTAAACTTCTGGTTGTTGGATCTGTTTTATTCTTTTAGTTATTTAGTATATAATAAAATTTAGTAGCTATGCTATTTGAAATACAGTATAAATGTTAAAGCATTAAAAGTGCTACTAATAATTAAGAAGTATCTGATTCTTAGTAGCACTTTTAGAAAGTCACAAATTATTTTGTATGAATGTCTAATTTATTAAATGCACTGATATGTTCAGAATTATTATTATACTGATAAATTGTTTAATACATTACATATAATATTAAATTAATATGTAACATTCTTATAGAATATATTTACTTTATAATTCTTCAAGGAAGTTAAAACTTACAATTCTTCAAGGAAGTAAAAACTTACAATTACCTGTAAGCTAAACTGTACATTTTGTAACATATACAAATTGATCTTTTTGTATAAATACATTTTAAAAAATAGCTTTATTTACTGTATTAATAACAACCATATAACTATTATAAGCACAATTTATTTAAATATTACATGTTTTTTATAGATTTTTGTAAAAGTTGTGCGAAACGGTACGTAATTAACATGGAAACATCTACAAATCTCTCAGCACAATTACTTAAACAGTTCTCTGTTCGAAAGTCCATTTTGGCTCCTGGTTTATCAACACACTTATTCCAACAAATGTCGTTGAGTTCATGAACCTAAAATTACATTAACATTTTTATAAAACTTTAACAATGGAGTTATTTCAGATATTTTTGTACTTATAATAATGTGATAATATTTGCAAAGCACTAAAACTATCAAATGATCTTTAAGAGTATGAAATGTTAACCTACTTACAATGTAACCCAATTAAGACAAGTCGTCGAATATACACAGAATTATACAATATCAAAATCGTAAAAGCATAACATAATAAATTAATGTAATTTAACAAAAGTTGTTACACATCGATACTTAGTATTTCATCATTGTGAAAAGGTTCATTTAAAACTAGCGTTCAATGTGCAAATGTCATATATACAGCATTTAATGCATAAACATTTTCAATATTTTGCGTATCACGTTAAACTACTTTAAAAGAATGTTTAAATAAGATTAATGACATTTTCTAGCTTGAAAATTTGTTTCGTTAAGTACATTTTACCTGAGAATGAAATTGTGCTTTCTGCTTCTCAGCTATAATAAATTCTTGTAACTCAGTGTCTGCTTTTGAAAGGTTATTGGTTTCTACGCTACTATAGTCAGTCATTTTTCAGATATCCTATATTTATTAAATTTGATTAAATAATTTAGATAATATTTAAAATGAATAATACATTAATGTTCTCGACACGCACGTGGCCCAGATAACTGATGGTCACCAAAATAGTTGTTTACTGGTGAGCATCTAGTAACTTCTATACTCTATTCAAGTTTTTTACTTGTGAACTAAAAATGTTACTAGCGTAAATCAAAAGTTTAGTAAATACGTGTGAGAGCAGAGAGATCAGCGACATGTTAAAAGTAAGAAAATGAATTTTAAAAAACTGAAGATATATAATAATATAAACGTGAATGTATAGTTCAAAATTGTTCCCTTCATAGTGATCGCAAATAACACGAATAATATGCAAAGTAATAGTGCACAAAGTCTGTTATAAATTAATATTTAAAAATGACTTGTACAGCCACTTGGTAACTCTTACGCGTATATTTGAAAATGATGATAATTTCATTTGAAAGTTTAAAAAAACAAGGTATAACAGTATCTTGAAACTACAATTTCTTCCTAGATTTAATTTTCATCGAATCTATAATTTGTTCCTCACAATTCTATTAGAATTGACAATTCGTTCGTATATATATATGTTTGATTTACATATTTTTCTTTCAGCTACCGATCTCTTAGAATATATTTACAATCTTCACATATTCTAAATATATTCTAAATAAAATAATATATTCTAAATATATATTCAGTAAAAATGTATTTTCTACTTTCAATTCGTTTTTTATATATTTTCAATTATGGCTATATGCATATAATTATATAGATGGTATATATTTATGTATTTAGAATTTCTGCTTAGTTACGATCGTTAATATTTCAATAATGATCACGTTAGAGTCGCACGAGTCTTTACGAATCCAGTGGTGCATGATATCGCATATACATAGATACGTATACACAGTTGCGTGTGTCTAGGGCGTTAGGGAGTCAACAGTCTATCGCATCACGTGCAAGCGGTCACACCACTTGTGGATACGGTCCTGAGTACCGGCAAGCTGTTAGCCGGCGCGGAACGTAGCGGCGCTGCATTTCAGGAACCGTCGTCGACGGCGTCATTGCTGTCGTGGTTGCGTGAATTCGTCGCGTCCTAACGATCATTCCCTCTGAGGAGGCAAACCGAACGGAGTGGAACCGTGTCGACGAAGGCGTACATCAGTGTTGTACGAGACCATAGAAACGTCACGGTGGTGGTTTGGTGCGCGCTTATCCCTTTGATTGTATACACGATCGTTTGACAATGACCGCGACCGTGGAGGACTACTACGACGGATGCCGGATCTTCTCCTGGGTCTCTGATTTTTTCAATTTGCCGATCGATCAGGTGAGAGGAAAAGCTCAATCCTGTTTTCGTTTTTCTCGCCCGCCTCTCTTATTTATCTTTCTACCGCCCAAAAGAGAGGAGGGCGCATCGATCGTGCGTTAGATTACGCCGGATGTCTGTCTCCTTTATTAAGTATCGTTTTCTTGCGATCGGACATACCGCGCTTATCGTTGCATATCAGATTAAGGTTAAGGTTAAGGGTACTGTTGAGTTTCGTCGCGCTTCGATTCGGTAGTGTTTTCAAAATCGCAACAGCGTGATGTCCTTTCTCCTTAGCTCGTCCTTTCTGTATCAGCTCGGTGTCTATCGATGCATGTGTACGAAATAGTGGAAATAACAATGTGGCAAGGGTGATGACAGGGTGATTCGAAGGGTTAACTGTTCTTTAACACGCTCTCTGTGTCGTAATTTATATGGTATATGCGCGTGGGATGGATGTAAACATCACCATTTAAATCGTCTTTACGGACTTTGCTACTGCATCGTTAAAAAGATTATATCACAACAAATAGTTTTTACTATACGATATGTATACGTGCCCCTTTTTCTAGCGTGTGCATTTACCGTATCTAGTTACTCTATCGTTGAAATACGCGTAGAAAGCTACATGTTAAGTGAGAGACAACTCACATTTCAATAGTCCTATTTAGTACACGTGCCATTATTTTTAAGTGTATGTACACGGTACATATAATATAGTGATGATGTGACAACATTAAAAATAGTATCGGATATTAGCAAGTTTTGAATACGGAAAGAAAATTCGACAATTGCACAAGTATGAAATTTTTATGTGCTCCGTTTTCTTGGTACGATCAAGCGTGTCCGTATTGGTTTGAAAACGTTTCACTTCGTAATTATTGACAGTGATAGATCTGTTAATCTGTGTTTATAAGCTGCAGATCTCGTGATATAGCGTGTTTATCCTTAAAAATTATCTGTTTTCTACGCTAACTTTCGAAGAAATGCGTGAAAGTGAAACAGCGCTAGGTTAAGATGAAACAGCCATTCTGTAAATAGAATGACTAGCGAATGTATTCGGAAACGTTGTACCCACGTAATATGAACATTATCGGATGCAACAGTTGGGAAAAAGCTGAGTGAAAACGTAGGCTAATTCTACGTGAGTAACCAATGTTTACAATGGCCGTTCGCGTACTGGTTGTTTAAGAAGCAAACAATTTCACTTTGATCAGAAGCAAATAGGATGTAAAGCTGAAAAAATGTGTAAACGAAATGTTTAGCACATAAGCTCAACGCATAAAAATATTCGTAGAAATGCGATCATATCACCATTTGGAAATTTAATGTGAAATATTACTAATAGAATATAATAATATTTAATGATAATATAGTAAATATCGTTATTATTATCATTTGATATCAAAAATAGACGTACAATTAGAGCTTGGATGGCATAATAAAGATTTTTTTTAAGTATAAGTAAATATATTTTAAAATACGCTCGTGCGACCTTCGCACAGTTCTCAAATCACTCTATAGCGATAAGATTCAATTCCGTCCATTTATATTTGTCGAAATTGACACTCAGGAATAAATCGAGAATATACGGATGCTCCAGGCTCTCCCTTTTTGCTGGTTGAACGGTAGTAATTGTATCCTGAAAATTGCTGTACGGTAACGAGCAACGGCTGCAATTTCGCAGCCGTTGATGTAAGTAGTTCAAAAAGACCCGTTTCAAACGCTGTACGTTGGTGTTATTTTTAGCGAAATACTCGTTTTTTCATTGTATTCGTTTCCAGCACGTTATGAAAACAGATACGTATGTCGTATAGAGTTTTAGAGCTATTAGCTAGAACTTGTAGTAGGTAGATTGATTGCGGCAGAATTATGTATTTCCTTATTTCCTTGCGATAATTTTATCTAAATTTGTATTTTGGAGACTGTCATAATCGTTTGTCCTTCTCGTACAGCTATAACTACGAATTAAAATTATTCGTTCCAGTTTAACTTTTTGCCCTAAAATTTGTTCAGCTGCTATACGTTTGAAGTTAACTAATGAACTGTTTTGATACCGTTTCAAAATGGTGCACACAATTTTTAATCCTTTATCTTATCAACTTGAAGTTGAGATTGAACTTCACTGCGAAAGTGCAATATGTCTCTGCTTTATTTGTACCATAATCCGCGCCACAGGTGGCCTCTCTTTATAAAGTGAGAGGTTAATAAACGGTTTCGTAAATAATTCCTGTTCGTTTCGATACTAGAAATAAAATTTATAATTACCGTCGAACACTCGTAATATCCTCTATTATTAGATCGCAGAGACCGTATAAGAAATTGAAATCATTGAAATTCCTACAAATCTTCATCGCAAGCTGGGCGAATAGGCAAATTAATAAATATTCGATTCGGAGAGCGTACGAAAGAAAAATAAAGGGTTAAATATATTGTTGATGCTTGTTTTCATACAAGTTATCGTGACCTGTTGTCGCAACTTAATTTTAGAACCGCATGAGATACTTGAACGTCATCGATTGGAAGCTATACAATTCGATGCAAGAGGACACGCAAGGGTAAAGAGTTTATCGTATGGTATTCTCGCAACTTACCGCTAACGTGATACCATTGCGCTTTCAACTTAGTCATTGTCAACTGCATTTTATAAACTGCTAACGAAATTATTCATTAAAGTACATAATTCATTAGAGAATATATTTTCATACGGTTAAAAGAAAAAAATATCGCATATCGTTATTCTGTGTAGGAATAAATAGCGGGTAGAAGGATAATTATTGCAACTTATTACCCATTGAGTTTTTTATTCGTATCGGTAATTTTATTACAATAGTAATGGTGGGATACAGTAATCGTGGGTGATTCATTAGACGTCGGGTGAGCGCAACATGGTGACCTCGTTCCTTACTTGCTAATTCCGTTGATTCGTTTTCAATGTAGCGAGAAACAGGATTTAATTCTCACTCCCACATAGAGGCGTGATCCAGGAACGGTTATGTGCCATCGTACACGCACGTCGCGCCTCATAATTCGTGCCTGGCAAAGAATGCGCCGCGAACCGGGGTACTTGGTAATACGGCTCGCGGAACGCGCAACGAAACACGGCCATCTTCTATTTTCGAGAAGCGGTATGGCTGGGTTCCCGTTTCGCTCTTGGATGGTCTTGTTAGCCCTTGATAAAAACGGCCGCGCGCGACGAGCCTGTCCCGTTATTCTAAGCAACGAACCGAATTGTCGATGGCAAGATGAAAAAAAAGGGAAAAATGCGCCCGCTCGCAGCGAAGTTTCGAGGTGAACGTAAATAGGTTATGCATTACGTAGCATCAATGTGGGTTACTGGAGGTTAAAGTCTACGTGTAAAAGAATTGCACACGCGGAGGCTATAAATGGTATTGGAGCATCATTGTCAGAGGGCGGCCATTTATACGTTTGCGAGGAATTTAAGCGTACGAAAAGGGACGTAATACGCGTCGTAATGCGTTCGAAGGACGAAATAAATGACCAGCTTAATTTGGTTCCACTTCTTCCAATTATGTTTGTAAAGACAACTATGTCTTCCAGTTATGTTTACGAACTTGTACAAATATCTGTATGGTATAATAATTGTTCTTGGCATTTACATATTGTATTTTGGCATTTAATGACAGACGTGTCAATTGAATGACACAAAAGCATGTATTATTTTTTTTAGTATAACTACTCAAGCGTTAATCGTTTTATTGAACACGATGAAAATGGTCAACTTAAATCAATTCGATTCGTCTAATGATCGATCTCACAATGCCATGGAGCAACGTATTATACATTTTATTTCTTACTTAGAATTAACTAATTCTTTATTTACTTAGCTGTCGACTTATCAGCAGTTATGGATTACGTTGAACGTGTTTCTTATATTTTTAAATTCTTATTCCGATAAATTGTCCGATAAATTCCGATACATATATGTACATATATATACCTTGAAATAGTGATTTTCGGTATCACTAGTTCAATTGATATCAGTACAGCTGACGCAATTAAATCACGTGGGTTATCACGTTGAACGGTCTAAATTGGCATATCTTTCCGATGAAGACACACCTCAAAGTGGCGTGACTAACAATTGATGATTCATTAATGTGTTAATATCCTACTTACTACATTTACAATTATGTCGTTGTTACACTGAACGAATGCATAATTACTTCAATTGACTTTTTTGGCACGAATATTTTTCTATGTTTTTCAACAAGCGTTTTTTTTACTAGAAATAAGAATAGTTTTTCCTGGTTTGAAAAACTGATTCGAATGTAAATTTGCATTAATCGTATCTATAACTAACAAGAAAGCCAGGTAACCAATGGTCAGGTACATAAAAAAGGCTGCGAGTAAACGTGCAGGGATCATTGGCCTTTGGTGTACCGAGTGTCGTGTCAAACGTGATCTGTTAATCTTGAACCCTCGCGTTGAAACGAGTCGACACCGATACCAAATAAATTCGCTTGGGAGGCGTGTGTAAAGTACACGGAAATTGTCTCAGGTTTACAGAGTTCTCTCAATTAACAATTGCATTTTGATATCGGGGAAACTTTGTTACTTCGTACGCGCGTTAAAGTTTCAGAATCGTTCCAGTGAACTTTCTCTGTAGCTTCCTGTTTCGTACTTTCGTTTTTTTTCCCGTCACAAGTCGTTGGCTCCGTGCAGTTTTCACAAGGAACTGTTATTCCATTTCGGTTTCTCTTATTAGAAGTTAGCGCGACTCGTTTCTGACGACGTTCGAATAGATAATAGCGCTTAAGAGGTTACGATACCGGTGAAATTATATGAAGTTATCACATAAGTATAATTATTAGTTTGGAATATTTTTTTCTCTTTTATCTCTATTCGGAATATCAAAGAGCCGCTCTGTTGCGTTACATGCTGTAGGCTTTTAAAAGCTTTTTACACAACAAGTTTCTGTGCTACTCATTTTTAAACAGATAGAATTATTGCTTTCGTAATTACCTAAAAACCTTCATCGATAATATCAATGTTAATTGCAAATCACGATTATATTGGTTCAATGTATAACTGTAACTGTTGAACTACATTGTGCAATCGAGTGGCTGTTGCATATTCATATCACTTCCGCATTTACCATCCTCTGTTTTCGGATGCACATTTTGATAAAGGTTAAACATTATTTATTATCAGACAAAATTACCAATTTCGTATACCTTTTACTGGTGTTCCTTGTAAAGCAATCGAAATAAGAAACTACCAAGTTTTACACGTGAATGTGCTTGAAACCCCTTATTAACTTTATCGTCACTCATTTCTCCCGTAATATTCGAATAGCTCTAATCCCATTACTCGCGTGCACGACTATCAAGAGCTTTAGCGCTATTGCAAACACTTATCAGTTACACGAGCACGCGAAAAGTTCATTGGCACTCGGCTAGTTCCTTCACCCTGAACTCTTATTGGGAAAAAATCGTACATCATTTATAATCCATCAATTACAATTTATTCCAATAAATCTGCGATACATCTAACAGCGGTACAATCGACCAATAGATATAATTACTTAAAGAGAACGATATAGAATAAAATAAATGCGTAGCTGGCATAAATATGCGTTAAATCTTAAACAAATGCAATCCAATTCGATTTTGTCGATTATCAGTTGAACGATTTTTATACACCTAGAACGCAGCCGTTCACAGATCGATTCTTCTGAAGTCCTGCTTCTGCGAAACGATCCGACGATTTACAAAAGTCTAGTCGTCTATGAAGAATGGTGGCCAACCGATTGCTGCGACTTGTCTAGATAAAAATCGTTCAACTGCTCTTAGCGGAGCGCAAAGTGAATTTTCACTGTTGCTCCACTTCGTCCGCCACTTCTTCGGCGCTGCGTCTAAATCGCCAATCGCCACGGATTCCGAAGATTGGGTCGGGGCGACCGCCAGGGCCACGCTGAACTGCACCGAATCCTCCAAGCCGGCCGTTGCTATACTCCTTCTCGAAACGTATACCCGCGTGAGGCTGGGCTTGCATTCCTGGACGGATGTTCAGTCCTCCGTAAGCGTCTGCGGTCAACCCGTTATTTTCGTAGACGCGACGTTGTACGTCGACGTCGATAGACGGGCGACGGTCAGGTCCGCCCAAGGGTTTCTGTACCTCGGCACGTATAGACCCCTGAGGATTGGCCTCTCGACGGAAACGCAGTGCTTCCTGAGAAGAAAATCGATTTCTGATTAACGAGGAAAGGGGCCAAAAACGGTTCCGGTGGTTAGTTTTCAGTTTTCTTCAGTTCTGCCTGTGCAATCGTTTGTTGCGTATCCTCGTGCCGTGTCATCAATGCGTACCGTCACGTGTGTCGTCTGGTAACGTGGTACGACGTGTCTAGATACGCAACCATGCAACACCTGACGCTCGAATTGACACGCGACGATGACACGATACAGAGATATGCAACAAGTGGATACGAATCTTTGTCGGCGCGGTTCGAATCGTCAAAGTAAATATGTATAGTTATCTTTGAAATTAAGTAGGTTCTGTATGTTTAATTTTTGATTTATGATTAATTGAATTTTGAGATTGGAGAAAGGTGGAATGTATTTTCTTTATCGAAAGGAAAATTTTCTTTTATCGAAACGTAAAGCTCGTCACTGTTACTCCACAAAGTAATTGACTGATTAATATGTAACAGTAATGTACAAATTACTTCAGAAGACGTTGTATAGAGTAATCAATAAAATGATAAAGTACGCTTACCTCTATTTGAGGCTGCTCTTGTTGAGCAGCGGCGAATGCAATCGCACAGAAAAGGGCGAGCACGATGAACTTCATTTCGGAAGATTGATTCGCTTGGAACTCTTACCGATCTCGAATGCTCTTGTGTGGAGCTGATGGAACTCTATGCCAGTTTCGGTGATCACCTTCTCTTTTATAGGGACTTGTGGTTTTCCCTGCTGCCATTGTGATACACGCTACCAATAATAGGGGATTCACCGTCAACTTCTTATCCGGTTCTTTCTTTATCTTTGGTCGTCTGTTTCTCGACGAGCGTATGGGGAAATCCGCGTCACAGTTCATCAGAGGTCAATAATGCGAGATTAAAGATTCTAACAATCGTTACCCGCGTATCTAACAAGTAATTTTAAAATCATCGGATCTATTAATCTCTAATCAAGGGAACTAAAAAGCTTTTCCTATATAATTTATTTGCAAAATAATAGGTAAATTAAATATTGAGCAAAAAATTGATTAAATTACAGCAGCAATGGACGTATTTATAAATATGTATTTATTTAGGTACCAAGAAAAGAACAATATCCATAATCTTTCATCCAATATCCATCATCTTTATTTCATCGTATTTTGTCACTTTGGAATAACATTTGCAATCACAGAAACTACCATTTTATTCGTCACGTTTCGACGTAGTTGTACAGGTAGAGCGGACTGTCGAGTGCAACTCGCAGCGTTTATTTCTCTTTCTTCTAAAATCGCTCTTTATCCTATGAATGCGATGCATTACGAGCACCGAGGAACAATGAAGGCACGGTACAAAGTAGCGTGTTCCCTTTCATCCACGGCCTTCGTAGTTCATACAAGCATAACACGGGTTCTGTTCTTCGCGAACGGTGGAAAAACCAGTAAGGACCAAAGCCGTGAGTCTAGTCGTTACCAGAATTACCAGGTGCCTTGATCACCTTTTTTTAAACATTTTGTAACTTAAGACTGTAAAGGAAGAATGCGGTAAGTCATATTCTCGGATTTCTAGAGAAGAACAGTTACACAATTCAACGCATCTTCAATCATCATGCAATCATCTTGCATCATCTTCCATCGACATTTTAAGTCTTTCTAATACACTGATTTGAAAATTAAAAAAAAAGAAATTGATTAAACTCTACATAAAGCTCCTCGTAGGTATCCCGATCTTTCTTCACCTCTTAATAATTCCTTCAAACAACATGACCTCGATTACCCTATCTTTCCCTTAATAATCAAATCCAGTTTTTAGATATGTGGAATGGAGTTTGATCTCTGGAAAACAGCTAAGTGTCAATAATTTCTCATGTGTTAAATTTAGTAAACTATTCCATATCATTTTCATTCGACATTTTTTCATTACTCTGCTGTACGTTTATCTTAATAAGTTTTTCACGCCTCTCCTTTTTGTACGTTAGAGTATTATTTATGTTCTATCATTTGATGACATCAGTACCATAAAACCGACAAAAATGAAGTAATCAGTGTTTTCCTTGTCGCGTGCTATCGACCTCCGTCAGGGTACATCCCCGCATGGGGCATTTATAATTATGGCTAGTGTAATCCGGTTCTTCCCCGTGACACCGTCTTGTCAACGAACGAGGCCAACTCGCGATAGCGAGACGAAGGCACGCGTCCCTCGTTCAGCTTCTACGAGCTGCCAGTCACGAGCTGAAGCTGTTAGCGAACGTTAATCGTTTCTGTAATTGCTACGATTAGACGTCGCAGAAACTTGTCACGATCAGACTACATTTGCATCATGAAAAAAGCTACCGTTGGACTACGAATATCTCTGCGTTTGATTTCGGTCCGCCATAAAGTACAAACTGTGCGCAATATGGGAAGATATAAGAAGGGTCCAACACAAAGCAAGTATACGTAACGATTTTTAAGTTATGCGACAAGTATCTAACGTGAAAACTCCATTAATTGTATTCTGTTGGCGATGAAACGAATTTGCATCGACATGTATTATTCAGTGATATTGAAATTCATTTGTGAAATCAACATGATTTCTATTCAACATGGATTAGAATAATTCTTTCTTAGACAAATACGGGTGTTAAAGGTAAATAATGTTTAAATGAACCTTACACCGACACTACGTTCTATTTTAGCAGACGTGTTTTTCTTTCTTTCTGCGCAGGTGAATTTCCTGCTGACGCAGTTCACAGCACTGATACTGGCTGGATTTTTGCGAACGTTCCTTAGTCCCGCCAAGGTAACAGCGGCTACTAGACTCGTGTTTAGTCTCGTCATCGGCCTCACGCTCGGATATTTCTGCTTCGGCAGGTAAACAAATCAACGTGGTTAATGTTCAAACAATTAGCCGGAGAGGAGAGCTTGTAGCTTGAGTACGCACGGAAGTATTCTGCGAGGCATCACTCTGCACCTCTGTCCTGCGGAGGGTGTTCAGAATTAATTGCTGTAGTAAGAAACGCGATTACTTTTAAGTAAAACGCACTAACTTAACGACACAAGTAGCAAATTAAATTGACGTGTTAATTTCAGGTCAGTTGCAAATTCGAGTAATTTTCTGATGTTTTTATTACGTGCTGCATCGTACCTTACATTTAATTTACGTAATTATCCTGACAGACGTTATTCGCGTTCAAGAAAAATGAGATTTCCACGCTGTGCTACATCAATTAAAATTGAACATCCTGCACAGTGGAATTAACAGTGTGCTCTAGCGTTTAAGCGAATTAGAATACAAGAAGATAATCGTACGACATGAATTAGCAATCCAATAGCAATTTAACCGATTTGCTTCGTTAAGAAAGGAAACTCGTGTCTTTTCAGGCAGGCGATACACCTTGCAGGTCTCCCCGCCTTATGTTACATAGCAATGCGCACACAAAATCCTCGTATCATGCAGAGGCAAGTTACGTACACCAGTATCTTCATTATTATTATTACTATTACATATATAATACGAAGAAATTAATCCATTCTTAATCATCGTACCTCATTATGCAACAAGCTTTCGCAGTCGAATAGAAAACTAGTTCCCAGATTAGTCAGCAGACTTGCACTAACGCTCAGAGTGTGTAAACTATGTGAAAAGCGCGTAGATCATCCAAACAGAGATCTCTAACATGGCGAAATGTACACATAGAGTAGCAGTCTTATAGTAGCACCATTTGTAGCGATCCCTTCTCGTGAGTGCTTACGATCTATTCCCTTTTCCGATCTACACATCGCGTTTAATCACTAACATCGAAGACGAACGCGATGCCAAGCGAGAGAACGATCTCTCGTATCGCGAACAACGACACGCGCTCCTGCGATATCATCTATCGCACGCAACCACGAATCACGGGTAAAGAGGAGATATTAAAGGCTGAAGGCTTCTTCGCGTTCATTCTCATTACCACGGTCAACGATCGCTCCTTGAACTTAACGGCTCATCTTGGTAATGCGTTTCAGGGTTGTGCTGACGACATCGCTGTTCTACTTGTCCTGCGTGCATTACCATCGGCAGATGTACAATTACGGCTCGTACACTCTCGATATCACCGGTGAGTACAATCGCACTGCATTTAACCGTTTGACAAAGCGAGATTGCACAGTTCCGGATGTAAATCGCGGCTACGGTACCCACGTAGATCTTAATTGATCTTGCGTTGCTTGACACGTTGACTGACACGCGAGCTTCGTACCCACCTATGATTTCTTCAGGGGGTCACTCAGTGAGTACTTCTTATCGAAACCGCGTGTCACAGATACCGGGATATACGATCAAATAAGACGATGTCGATTTAGCAGCATTAACAGTGCGTTTATCTCGGTTGTGGTCTACGGTGACCCTATTTGCGTCACGTTGGAAGATGACTGGTATCGGTCAGGGCTAACCACCATAGCAGTCAACGTGCTAAAGAGGGTGAAAGAGAGAATATTAATTAACGAAAGAAACGATGTCAGCAGCATCGTGTTATATTTAAATTCTAATATATCGTTTTGATAAAATTACTTGAAAACATTAGAAAAAAAGATTGATTTACTTCCTTGAAGTAGGGGACGCGTGTCGATAGATGTATCGCATGTATATAAACGGCTCGTAGCGAAGAATAAAAAAAAAAATTGTTTTTCTAAATAAAGATGTTGTCGCATCGTGTGCATTACAGGGCCACTTATGGTGATAACGCAGAAAGTAACCAGCCTCGCGTACAGCATACACGACGGTCTAACGCGACGTGAAGAGGAACTAACGCCAACGCAACGTCACCAAGCCGTGAAGTGAGTTCACGTCTTCCTTAACCGGCCGTGTATTCCGCAACATTGAATATATGATGCCCAACGTGTCAACGATCGGAGGGGGGAAAAAAGGAATACATCATCGCGCATGTATCACGCATCACTCTTTCAATTATGCTCGAGAATGCTATATGTGTACACTGCCACCTCATCGGGTGGATCTGCGTCGTTGTTGTTATTATTATCGACAC
Source organism: Xylocopa violacea (assembly GCA_963969225.1). Taxonomy (NCBI): domain Eukaryota; kingdom Metazoa; phylum Arthropoda; class Insecta; order Hymenoptera; family Apidae; genus Xylocopa; species Xylocopa violacea. Next base: position 31,468,498 of record CAXAJV010000005.1, on the reverse strand, counting down.
TATCATCGATTTATCATTTCGTCTCTTCGCTCCACCATGGTCAAATCCAATTTCTTGTGTATCATTTATTTTAGAAAGATGCCGACGACGTTAGAGTTCTTCAGCTACGTCTTCCACTTTCAAGCGCTGATGGCCGGACCAGTGATATTTTATCGCGATTACATCGATTTCATTCACGGACGTAATTTAGCTGGAGCGAAATCTTTGACGGTTAGAATATTGCTCGATACGTTATTTCTTCCTTCCTCAGTTAGAATGTCCTATGTATTCAATTTCTCTTCCTGGGACGTTTTTATGATATTTCTATTGATAGCTCTGTTAATTAGGACAATCGAGCTATGGAAGACACTGTTTTTCATCTATTTAACTAAAAAACTAATTCAAAATTTAGTGCGAACGAAGAGAATTCGAATTTTGCTTTCTTCTTCTTTTAAAGGGTTACGATAAAAATTCCTGCCGCTACGACATAGTCCTGGAACCATCGCCAATGCCCGCAGTAGTAAGAAAAGTTATAGTGAGCATGCTGTGCGTACCTATGTTCGTCTTTTTCATTCCGACGTACTCGATTCAAAAGCTGAAAGGTTCGACTTTGGCTCTTAATATTCATCGCGATCTCCCATTCCATAGTTACGCTGTGACGGCATTTTATTTACAGAGAACGACTTCTTAGAGAATACAACGATCTTCTACAAGATGTGGTACCTGATGGTTTGCACGATGCTTGTTCGTTTCAAATATTATCACGCGTGGATATTCTCTGAAGCGATTTGCAATAATTCCGGTCTCGGTTTCAACGGATACGACGAGAACGGCAAACCCAAGTGGGATCTAGCCTCTAACATCGACGTTTATGGTTTCGAAGTGAGTTTTCTTCGAATCAACCGTAACGTTATACGTTTTGTTGTTTTTATATAAAATTAACAAAATGTTATTTTTCAGATGTCACTTAGCTTGAGGGACAGCATAGAACATTGGAACAAAGGAACGAATTTGTGGCTCAGATCGATCGTGTACGAAAGGGTAAAACACCACAAACTTATATTTACGTACGCTCTTTCAGCCTTATGGCACGGTTTTTACCCTGGTTACTATTTAACGTTCGCCAATGGAGCCTTCTTCACCATGGTGTCGCGTGCTGTAAGTAAGAATGGTATCCTGAATGTTATCAATTTATTGTTAACAAAACCCATTTATTTATATATTCTTTTCAGAGTCGTCGTAATATACGACCATATTTCTTAGGGTCCAAGGAGAAAAAGTTCCTTTATGATGTGATTACGTTCGTCTTAACGAGAATCTTAATGGCCTACATCACATTCAGCTTTATACTCTTGGAATTTTTGCCAAGTATTAATGTGTACCTGTAAGCAACGATACTTTTGTCTTTCCGTATGATATTTAAGTATCGTCGTGATATGATACAGCTAATTATACCCCAATTTTAGGTATTTATACCTGTTTCTACATATAATGGGATTAGCTGTAATAATAATCGCGCCACGTCTTCCGAAGATCCCATCGCCCGTTCGAGAAGACACGAAGATCACGAAGAATACATCTCAAGAGTTAGTAAACGGAACCGCGCGCAAATTCATGTGAACTTCACCTGAGCGTGGGCTAAAATGGAAAAGTGAAAGATATGGGATAATCTATCACAAGAGATAAATATTTTTGATGAATGTTTTAATATGCGCATATATAAATATTATGTATATATATTATATATACACGCACATATATTATACGTACGATATTTATTGTTACGACGTGTTACTGGTACAAATTCTATGTCGATCGTGTAAAAAGTATATTTGTTTTATATGATGTGAGTGAATAATCATATATTTATACGAATGTCTCAGAGCCGGGTAGTTAACGCAGTTAGCCATTTCCGCCACAGTATCCACAGAAGTAATGGTGGCGATACGATAGGCATTACTTATCACAAATAACAACGGACAAGACAGTCTTCTTTAAATGTTATCACGTTCCTTTTCCTTCTTTCCGTGGTGGTATTCATCGTAACGGATGGTTAATAGGTAGCATAACCTTCCCATAGAACGTGTTAAAATTTTAATTCTAAGCAGTCACAGGTAATTTTTACAGTTTTATACTTTTAGTATCCGCAACAAATATCACGATTAATTTAAAATAAATTCAACTGTTTAATTATGAACCGTTACCACCGTGCAGTTCATTGACATCGAAAATTTGATCACATCTCACATTCACATCTACACACGAAGAATTAAACGATTCTCCTCATTCAGGATGCGACTACAACGTAAGTATGAATCCATATTGTTAACATAAACTTGTTAACTTTGTAAATATCCTTACAAAATCTCCTAGAGTATGTTTCCAAAATTCTTTTTATTCTATAAATATACTTCAGTAATCCAAGCAGGGGTGTACGAGTAAATTGATAATAGATAAATGAAAATTACTAAATACTAGGCTATATAAAAATAATTGCGACTCTCTGAGAGTAAGGGACGGGGGGATACATGAGGCTCGCATAGTCCAAGCACAGTCTCTTATACGACTTGGACTTGGTGGCGAAGAAATTCGGAAGGAGGGGATGATGGAAAGTGATCGCAACGATTTTTGCTCGTTGGCTAGTAAGTGAACAAATTAGAGATTTAACTAATCGGTAACAGAGGTAGCGTTCATTGAAAGTGAAATATGAACGAGACCAAGGACTACCCCCACGTATGGCTTACTACCTCATCTAAATAAAATTAGAAAGATTTTTATTAATTCCTCGATGTGTAACAAACTTCTGCAAATGGTTCGTGCGGGTAAGTCTTTCGCAATTTTGTGCAAATAAGGACAGTCAGCAGGCGCCAGTTGTCTTCCGGGGTAGCAGCGAAACGTAATTGACCCACTAAGACGCAATGGACTCGAACAAAAGAGAAGGGGGTGAGACTCGTATATCTCAGGGGTGAAAATCTCAGGCTCTGAGTTCCCGAACTCAATGGCTTCTTTATCTATGACCTCGACACTCGCAAAGTAAGGGGGAAAGATACGCGATGACGCGAATTTCGAAAGGGTCAGTAAACTATGGGGAAGACTCGATTGGGAAAGTCAGTCTTGTCTTCCACGCGATTCTACTGGGGAGGGATTCGCGAAATACGATAAACAGATCATTAAATGGACGGAGAGGGAAGGAGGGGTTCCAAAGATAATAAACCGCAAAAATATGGAACGCGTGATTACAATAACTCGCAAGTTGAATAGCAGCCTCTGTACTCACGCTGTGATGACTTATGAGTCGCTCGTTGAAACGCACCTACGTTATTTCGCACGCTTAGCTAAATCACGCACAGTCAAATCGCAAAATCACTCAAATCAGTCAAATCACAAAAAGATGAAATCACAAGATATACACTGTATGCTCGAGAAGACTGGCCTCGAAGCAAGGACCACCAGTCCGCACTTTGCCATCATGAATTTGGGGGTTGAAGAATCGAGAATCGTCGAGGACAATAGGACCTCCTAATGGGCTCGTGGTGTCGCATGCAGATACGTTGTCCTCTTCATCACGTCTCCTGACATCGCGTGAAAATCTGTTGTCGATCGGGAGGGGTAAGTTTCCAGTATTATGGACTGGGACGGAAATCCTGGCTGTCGTTCTGTAGACTTTCGAGGCAGCCACGGTGTTGCAGCGTGTGCAACGTTATCGCGTTACAATATAAAAGAATCAGTAAAAGATTCGAGAATTCGAGATTCGTTCGAAAACAATGCGAACTACGTGTCGATGTAAGAATTACGTGGAGTACAACTCAAAAGGGATCGCGTAATGGGGGGTAGATGGGTCCCTGCGTAGTCACCTCCACGTGGTGGACCTGGGAACTTGGTAACGTTTTCGAGAGACTGGTTTCTCCAAAACGATATCATGCTAAGGACTACGTTCTAGATTTAAGTTATTTGCAATGGCTTTTCAGGATTTGGAAACTTCACATTTGATTGCAACACATTCCACGACAGAAGTTTATGCAAATTCGTAATATAAATATACAAAATAGTGTACTATATGAATTGTGCTTTTTCTTGAAATTTTTCTTCGTTCCAATCGTGAACCTTTCTACCAATTACGCTTCGACGACCACAGAAACTCCGCGCGTTTAAAACGCATTTATCAAACACTTAGAACAGCCAAATGTTCCCTCAGTCGTCCAAGATACGATGTCGCAAACAATATCCACTCGAATCCACCATTTTCAATACCCGTTAATCATCCAATGAGCTTTAGGAACGCTAATAAAATTCTAACACTTATGCAGATAAAGGTTCCTTTGACGTGTAATCCGATCGATGACGTTATCACCAAAGCACCCCACTCGAGCAGCCCCCCGGATGCTTTTATCTATAATTTGAACGTTCACTGACGTTTTGCTCGACTATTTTCATTCGCCGCCTAATGGAATATCGTCCTCATAATCGGGTAAAGAGAAGCACCGGAACTGTTCGGCACGCCCGAAGCCCTATCACACGGGGTGGCAACGGCCACTTTGGTAGCGAAACTACCAGTGCGATTATCGCGATCGAGCCGCGACGATCGCATGATCGCGTGCTTCGAGGAGGATCCTCTCTCGACGTTCTTTGCGGATCCAGGGAAACATGGTAAACATCCCCTTCGTCCGTTCGACTCGTGGATGTGCAAAGGAGAAAGTGAAACATTGCGAGACAATTGTACGATTAAAAAGGGGGGCGAAGAAAGGGAGGCGACAGATTTGTGTGGAATTGTTTGGTACGATGTGCCGATTGAACGAGGGACGTTGGTAAATTAAAAATGGAAAAGCGAGTGTATGGATGGGTTGTGCTTTTCAATAATTGTTTCAATGTTGGAATAAACCTTTGCACAGCCAGGAATGCAGTGTTTAATTCGCGAATAAATTGTTGGAGTAGTTTTCGTTGGGCGATCTGAGTAAACGGTAACGAGAAATGGTCTCTTGAATCGCTGTGGTTGTTAGTATTAAAAAAAGTAGAGTTGATTATTACGATATCGATTCTTGCTAAGTGACGTTCTACGAGTTCGATGTACTTTGAATCGTACAATTGTATCGAATAGCATATTTATTTTATTAAAATTACGTTTGTACGTTGCAAAGAACGCACCTCGTAAACGCGAGGGGACCGAAGAAACCGGTGAAATTTTCTTCAAGTTCCGCTTATTACCACGTGCAAGGACGTTAAAAGGATTATGTTATGGCATCTGATAATTGGCTTGTTTGCGAGAAAGTATTTGAAGCTCGATCACCTGCGACGAAAACGCAGCTGTCAATGTGGGATTATGTTATTTAAGAAGAGACGTCGCGTTACATCACTGAGGCGTACCGCAGCTACGTTCTAAGATAGGACGATTATTTAATACATTTTTTAGTAAAGTTCATTAAAAGGTGAACGTTGGTCGTGATGAATTTTTAGCAGAACTTAGTAACAATGGTGAAGATCGGTTACGCTTTGGTGTTTTTCACCCTGTTGCTGATGATGTGGGCGTCCTTGGTTCGGATGCACGAGCTTCCGGTGCAGTATCCACCGTGTTTCTTCAACCCCCTCTGCACTTGCTCGAAAGCCATCCCCGATCTGGGTATAGTCACCTGTTACAACGTACCGATGCCACGTATACCACAGCCAATAAATTCCTCCAAGGTGTTCATGTTGCAACTGGAGAAGAATGGATTGATGTTTCTGCAGCCACAGTTTCTTATGAACACAGGTACGAACGAGACGGAAGAAAAATGATATTCTGATTAAACATTTTTAATAAATCCGTGAGAACCGTAAAAACTTCGATGTGAATAACTGTAACCGATATCGCTTGAAATTTCCAAGTATTGTAATTTCTAAAACTGTCGTTATTATTGTTAGGGCAGTATTTTTCATATTCTGAAGATATTAGTAACACCAGAAGGAATCGTAATTTCCTTAGCGCGGTTAATTTCCACCTTCTTACGTCTATTAAGATTACGAAGGGGTCGTCGATCAAGGGAAGAATGAAATAGGGGTTAAGGTGCACTGACCGGACATCGATCACGTTACGTGGAATTCTTCTATCTCTTAGGTCTGTACAACTTACGGATCAAGCATAATCCTCTGGCCGACATCCCGGACGAAGCTTTCCTAGGGCTTGAGAGATCGTTATGGGAGCTCGAATTACCCTACAATCGCTTGGAGAGGGTTCCCAGCAGATCGTTCAGGCATTTGCAGAAGTTACAATTTCTAGATCTAACAGGTATCCTCGATATCCTCTTTTCTTTAAATCGCTTCAACGTGCCGTATTCGAAAGACTCGCGTGTGTCGAGACGATCAAAGTTCTACCGTACCTTTCGATACGAAGTGAGAAACGCATTTCACCGACTTCGAAACTCCAATAGCTTCACTTGTCTAACCAAAAGTCTCGTGGTCCAAACTACTGCAGCTTCCAATTGCATCCAGTAGTTTAACTCCTTTCAATTAAACCCAAAGATTACTCTTAATCCTTAATCGTTGCCTCCTAAACCCTCCGTTTGTCTCACCACGAGCCTGGGTCCAAAAGCATTTGAAATTACACTTTATCCAAATATACGTCTGTCCTTTAACCAACCGCAGAAAATAAAACGTCGAGTGAATCGTCGCTTTCTTCGACAGGCAACAAAATATCTAAAATCGCCGCGGATAATTGGCGTGGCCTCGAGAATTCTCTGCAGAAGCTGCGATTGGGACGGAACGCGATCGACAGGCTCCCAGCGGACGCGTTCGCAGGCCTCACCTACTTGGACATGCTCGATCTGCGAGAGAACAACCTGAAGGAAATCGATCCTTCCGTGTTCAGAGACGGCATGGCGCACTTGGTGTACCTTTACCTGAACGGGAACCAATTGACTCACATCCCGTACGCCCAGCTGTCGTCCCTGAAGCGCATGAAGGTGCTCGATCTCAGTTACAACAGGATATCGAAGATGCTGAACATGCAACAGGAGCCGGAAATCAGAGGCCTGCAGATGTCTCTGGATATAGTGCGTCTGGATTACAATCAGATCGAAACTCTGATGCCTGGGGACTTTCAACACTTCTACAAAGTCAACAAGACCTATCTCGATGGCAATCCTTTGACTACGATCGAGGTAGGATTTTCAGAATGTTAATGTTGCTTTTGTTCTCGTTCGAGTGGGTGTGCACGTGTTCTTTTTATTATTTCTTTCATATTAAGAATTATGATAAATTTGTTAAGACTCAAAAATGACGACGAGCAACATTTCTTGATCTATATTACATTCCTAGTGGGTACTCTAAGTTACTACGCGAGCGGTATGTTTTAGGAGGGTGCATTTAAGGACTCGAGAATACGGGAACTTTATCTCAGCGATTGCGATCTGATAGAAGTGAGCTCCCCCGACTTCGCTGGCCTGGAATCGTCCCTAGAACTGCTGGATCTCTCCGGGAATAACATCACGTCTCTCCCAAGTCCCATCTTTCAGGAGTACGATTTTTTGCGCACTCTGATCTTCCGCGAGAACAAGATCCAAACTTTTTCGCCGGGTAAAGTGAAACTCTCTGAAAATGTCTACTATATAATCGCCAATCTCCCGTAAACAAACTCTATTTCCAAGCGTTCTCTCGAACGACACCCATTTTATCGCGTTCGCACGCTCTCCATCTGTCTAAGCTAATTTCTTTGTCGTTTATCGCTCGTTTAAATAAAATCGACAACCTTTCCGGGGATCAGCCGAGGTATTCAACGGATTTCAATACTCTCTGTACAACCTCGATCTGAGCGGGAAGGAGAACAGCGTGATATCCCTCCAAGACTTGCGGCAAATGCGAAACATGCGGTTTCTTTCGATCTCGCGGATGCCAGAGTCGACGCTGTCCCCGGAGAATTTTATGGAGTACGGTATGGACATCAAAGAGCTTCGCGTGGTCAAAAGCAACCTGAATACCATCAAGAGTCACGCGTTCATGCACGTAAGGGGGATCAAGTACCTGGACTTCTCGGAGAACGCGATCACCTCGATCGAAGACGAAGCTTTCTCCGAGGTAATTCTATCTGACCCGTGCGAGCGCGTTTCTTTCTATCCGTGAACCATTTCTCTTTACGGTGCTCTTAATCCGGCACGCCGTGCGCGATTATATTAGGAACGTCGAACGCCAATATTAGATCCTCGAAAGCCAAATCGTAGAATTTTAGTTGGACGAAATACAGGTCAGGGCTGTCTAATTTAAACCGATTGTCAGCCGGACCTCGAGTTTTGTTTCAGAGTTGCCGCGATACAAAGGTTTATAATCGTCGCTATTTTTATAATTATATTTTTGTCACACGTTTCGTGTCACCGGATACAAATGGTGGCGGTAGAACGAAAATTATACTCTGCGAGACCAAAAGGAGTTAATCGAGCAACCATACAAAATCGCGGATACGTTCGATCCACAAGAATCAGTAATTTGCTCCAATACTTAATTGAAATGTATGCCAACCGCATTCCGAAGTCAGAGGCCTTGATAGCCACGGATAATTCCAATAACGTCGGGCTTCTATGAAATCGTTGCTTGCTTCGTATTGTGCACGATGCGATTTTCATTGCTGTCCTTCAATGACTGAAATAACAAGTACCGTAATTAAATAGTACTTAACGGCAGAGATAGAGAGGGAGAGAGTGACATCATCGCAGCCATGCTTTGCATAGGCGAAATCATCGTTTAATCGAAAGATGATTGTTCTCCAGGTCGGCCATTCGCTCCTGACATTGAGAATGTCGCGTGGCTTAGCCACCAGCGTTTCAGAAATACCGAGCGGACCTTTCAAGTTTCTGACGAACCTGCAGCATCTTGATTTCAGCAACAATAAAATTAAATCGCTGCCAGACACGTCGTTCCATTTCCTGAAGAGGATCAAACGAATCGAATTGCAGGACAATGAAATCGGGGAGATCAGGAAGGGAACGTTTCAGGTATCTTTGATAGTTTGTACTCGAATCGATGGTTTCCTTCAGAGGAAAGACAAGGAAGAATCGCGCATTGCTCGACTCTATGACGTTTAATTAATTCAGGGTGATATACACTCGTATCTGGAGGAAGTGAATTTTGCGTTCAACATGATTAAAATGCTGCAAACTCACACGTTCGTCGATTTGCCGAAATTATCGATGATAAATTTAGAGGACAACGCTATAGATAAAATCGAGAGGCGGGCGTTCATGAATATGAAATTGTTGAAGTATATTAATTTGCGTGGCAATAAAATCAAGGATCTCACGGACGAAGCTTTTCAGGTAATACTGAAATTTATCTTATTTTTATCCGTTGCAATATGTTTTAATTATTGTATGGCGTAAATGATATTTTTAAACGAAAATACATGAAACGTTTCATTCATTGGAAATTGAGTTCAGTTTGTTCAAAATTTAATTATCCGCTCAATATTTTCGCGAGTTTAATTAAAGATTTAGGAGTAAAATCAAAGAAAGACTAAATCAATATTTATTACGAACGATCGCTTAAAATTTTTTATAATTTTCATTTAAGAATCTACCAGATTTGGAGTTTCTGGATTTGTCCTACAACGATCTGAACGAATTTGATTTCGCCTCGTTCGATCAAGTTGGAACGTTGTCGTCGTTCAAGGTGAATGCCAGCCACAATGAGATCCGAAAATTATGGATAAACAGTACCACGTTCACACCACCGACCAACAGTAAGTCCATTTCGCGATTCTTCCCAAGAAGAACACGTTCAATTCTCTTCCCTATATGTCATACATTCTATGACACACATACGTACACAATCATATATATTTAGACAAACGTAACTTTTTATTTTACTGAATCTCTTCTCAATGTATACAATCATAGTAATTATGCAATTAGCATGCGTTGTTGTATACCAAAAGCGGATTAACCAGACTTTCCAAAGCCTGCTAAACGAAAGTCGATGAAACCCGCCATCGTTGATTTGGCTGGGCGTATCAACTCTAATTGCCCTACCTTTAACTCGCATAATCAGGTTTTACTGTATCTTGCGCGAGCCTAGAAACATTTAAAGGCTTTCCAATCGAGAAACGAAACGCGAACCACTCCTCTGACTATTCTTCCTTCTCGTTTCAGTCGGCGGTACCATCCAGTCGAACATCAAGGTCCTCGATTTGAGCTACAACAACATCTCCGACATAATGAAGTACTACTTCAAACCGGTCGAGTACTCGCTGACGCATCTCTACCTGTCCCACAACCAGCTGAGCAACGTCACCCAGAGCGTCTTCGGGAACATGCCGCACTTGCAGTGGCTGGACTTCAGCCACAACGAGCTGATGGAGATCGACTTCGACTGTTTCAGGAACACGCGCAACATTCAAGTGCTGTTCCTCTCCTGGAACAACATCATGGACATACCAGCGGACGCCATCAGGCCGCTGAAGAAGCTGAGGATCATCGACCTCTCGCACAACAGGCTGAGGACCTTGCCGGACAATATGTTCGCCGATACGAGCATCGAGAGCCTGGATCTGTCCCACAATCAGTTCACGAGGCTGCCAATCAAAGTGATGTCCATCACAGCGGCCTCCAGCCTCTCCATATTGGACATGTCTTGGAACATGCTGTCGGGGGTTCACACCACGGACGCCATATTTAGGCTACGAGTTGGTTTCCTGTAGAAAAATAACTTGATCAGTTTCTTAGAAAAATTATGTAGTATTCTTTAATTCTTCTTGTAACGGTAATATACTTCGTCTTGGTAGCTGGATAGTAGTAATCGTTAGTACTTCAGTATCAGTAACATTCTCTTCTCTACTTAAAAAGAAACGGAAGTCTTTATTATAAAAGCTACTTGTACAAATATTTCACACAAAAATTGACATTGCTGTTATGTCAAGATAGAAAAGGAAGAAATGATCAACGTTGCTGGTTTCAGAGTTTAACATGGCTGGATCTGTCGTACAATCGACTGGTCAGACTCGACGACGGAGTGTTCTCCGACCTACCCTACCTAACTCATCTCGATTTAAGTCACAACAAGCAGCTGCTCTTGGAGTCGCGCGGAAGAACGTTCAACGGCATAGAAGACTCGCTTCTCTACCTTGATCTAAGCAATATCTCACTTTTAAGCGTACGTATGCTCATAAAACAGGCAAAGTCGAGCACGACTGCTTGCTCATTGTACTCGTTTGATCGAAAGATGCCGGACTTGCCACTGCGACGATTGCAAACGTTGTACCTGTCGTACAACGAATTGGCATCGGTTCCAGCCGAAACAGCCTCGAATCTAACGTCTCTTCACTACTTGGACCTGAGCGCCAACGATCTGACGGTGGTCCCTTTGATCACGCACACCCTACCTGAACTGAAAACCTTTAGCCTCGCGGACAATCCCATCACAGCCATCAGTAACACTAGCTTCTTAGGTATCGCGGATAGCCTGGAAGAATTGGATCTACGACGTTTGTCTTTATCAACATTCGAAGTGAGTTTTTACTCAAATAAAAAGGAAGAAGAGCATGTAGAAATTAATGTACTCTTCTTTTGTGTACGATTACTTTATATCGTATATCTTGTACTATATGCGTAAGATGTTTGGCGCGGTTGAAACATTCTCTTCCGCTGAAATTCAATATTTCTTCATTTATAGAGCGGAGCGTTGTGCAAAGCGACGAAACTGCGCAAGTTATATATAACCGCTTACAACGGCGTGAAGAATTTCAATTTCCCAAATATCCTCGAATACAACCATGGTTTAAGGCATCTGGTCATCGACGTACGCGATGTTTTGTATAACAAACGATGAACTATTACATTATATTTTCGCGACCGTCTCCTACGAAGTTGCACGTAGACTGACGAGTATCCGATGGCTCCTTTCCAGGTACAAAACGACACGGATCTGGAGAAAGAGATGAAAGGGAAGTTCCCCAACAAATTGTTCAACATAACGCTGACTGGTCGAGCTCTGAAGACCATAAGTCCTGAGATACTGCGTGTACGTATTTCCCATCGAAGATAAGGTAATCTTTGTCGAAGAAGATCGAACGAAGAACGAAGAAGAAAGACATTTCTCTATTCCTACGTTGGATATCGACAAGTCCCGACTTATTCGTTCATTGTCGCGTACATTTCAGGGTATAAGGAACCCCCATTTGCATTTTGGAATGTACAACACGAGCGTGGAAATCGTCCCGAAGAAAATGTTCGAGAACGCCGAGTGGGTGCGGAACGTGACGGTTCACCTTCACAACAACGACGTGCGGACCCTTCACAATCCATCGAACGGTTACAAGCCAGGCGTGCCAGGGAAGCGGTTCCTGTTGAAGCTCACGGTCGCTGGGAGTTATTTCACTTGCGACTGTGACATCGGGTGAGTCACCGCGTGGAGTTCCATTTTTACCCGCCTCACGCGTTCGAACGTCGTTTCCCTCGATGCATTATGACGAGCGCGTGAATAAAGTCGCTATTCCAAGAGATTACAGAACGCGCGAATGCCTTGGGAGATGTTCGTTCAAGTTAATCGTCCTGGGAAATGGTCGTGGTTCTTTCCAGATGGATGGAAACGTGGCAGAGGAAGCACAGACAGTACCAGGAGGATCGTTGCACTACCTACAGCGAGTTCAAGAACTTCGAGCGGGACGAGGAGGACGACGAGTTCGATTGTTGGGACAACGGCTGGGACGACGACCTCCGCGAGTCGTTCTGCTTGAACAAGAACAATATGTCGGTGCTGGAGGCGTTGAAGACGGACCTCGAGTGTGGATGGGGCGCGGCGAGTTACGTCGAAGCGCCTCGTCGTCTGGTTGTTTTCCTCCTCGTCGTTTTCGTAATGGCGATCTATTAATTCTCGCGTCTGGGATCGATCGTCGTTCTTCTCCTCGCGATACATCGCGGTTTAAAGTGCAAACACTTTGGGGTCTGTTGTCCGTCGCGGCATAGAGAAATATTCTGTCTCCTTCCAATGGAAATGTACACTGTAAAAAAATGTCGTGAATGTGGTTACGATCGTATATGTTTAGGGAATAATGTAAATGCGAGGATAGGTATATTGTGACGTTTATTTATACAGTAGCAATAGTTGTGATTCGTACGTTTGTCTCTCGGTTAACGACGAGTACTAATTGGAAGTAATTGTTAGTAGCGAGGTTTCTTCTTCAGGGCCATCAAGGATCTTCAATTTGAAAAGCACGTAAAACTATTTTATTGAAATTTGTCAAAGGTATTTTTTTGTCACTTAAAATGAAATCTCGAAAAACTGAGAGTACGTATAAAAAAATGGTACCACGCAAATCGAGGGATCGATGTACTTATATATTTAAAAAGTGTCGCTAGTACTTTATTTATCTATATTTATGAGGTAGTAATTATTTATTTATCGCAGAGTAATAGCGATTGAGATTGACGGTGAGCATCTCGTGTCGTTATCGTGATTATTTGTCATCACTGGTGATAATTATTTATTCATGGATACGCGTTAGATATGACAATTAATCTGTAGGTAATCACGTTCACGATCGGTTGCTCGCATTTAATTATTTCCTGGCGATAGAATTTCATCTACATTTAATAACCATTAATGCGAAAGGATAATTTTATAAAACTAGTAGGAAAATAGCTGTTGGTCGTATCGGCACTCCAATCGAATGTGTCAGAGGGAAACACACACTTGCACATCCCTTCGTTTCCTCGCCTAAAGCAGCACGCTTCGAATCAATGAGACTGTCGAATCAATTGTTCGGATACTCGTACAAACTGACTAATCGCGTACCAGGAAGACGTTCGACGTGTTTCTTCTTCTTTTGTCCCAAAACACGTGCCCGTTGAAGTCGTTCGAACTAAGAGGAACTGAAGTTTCTTTCTCCGTTCGTAGAGGTGTTAACTTTCTTCTCACGATCGATGTACGAAGAACAACGCGTTCTTCTTCTTCGCTGGAGGAAGAAGAAACGAAATCTCGCGCGATACAACGTTTTCTCTTTGGAGAACATTCCAAATTCGATGCTGAATGGAAATGAATCGAATTCAAAGTTAATTGGACCTGGTGCAACGGGCGCACGAATCGTACATTCCGTACTTTGAAAAGTATTATTTTTCGTCAATGGTATCGTACTTCAAACTTTTTAGAATAGAAAAATTAGAATAGGAAGCGTAATATTTTAACGACGCCTCCAAGAGCTGTCTCGTTAATCTGTAATTAATTCGATAGCAATGAGCTTTTATATCGCCTGTTTAAAAAACGGAGAAAAATAATATTCGCTTTTCAGTGTGTGCTGTGGACGCCAGTCTTTAATAAAATCGCACCGAATATTACAATAAACGTTTTTTATTATCATTTGCGACGATCCCCACGCAATCGTCGAAACGATTGTACAGGGTATTTAGAGATAGGATAAACGAAAGGGGTGAATTCTATAAATCGAATCAATATCAGGCCTCGTTTCCGAGATAAAAGATTACAAGATGCGTAAGTTTGTTTAAAAGAATTTTTTAATCGTGTATATGCAAACAATTCTCAATAATCGTCGGACAAATTGACGTAACAGCAATTGCTTGTGATACCATTAAATTGTACAAGTCTTACCTATTAGTGATAGAGCATAATCTTTGCTAATATATCAATTACCATGTGCACGATTGGCAGGACAATAAAACCAAATATGAATATTAAACAAACGTAAACGCTGAACAATTCCGTGGTGAATACCAAACATCGAAATATCGTCTGACGGAAGTCTTTGCTGTCGATTATACCGATCACTTTATCCAGAACGAAGCGCAATATGTGCAGGAATACCTGAAAAGTACGATCTTATCGTTCACCTTTTCACCTACATTAATATTTACATACTAAATCCATTAAACAATAAAAATTACAATATCCGAATATTTCAAACCTTTTTCACTCGCGTGCGAAAATAAATTTGTATATATAAACTAATATATACATAATCCTATACGTGGGTACATTTAAAATTAGTTTCGATGATTTTTGAAAATAAAAAACTTCATCAAAATTTGTAACTTCAACCGAGCGGCGAAATTTCTAATACGCTGTCGAATAAATAATTCCAGCGAACTGAATGTTGATTTAAGATACCTCCGCGACAGGTATGATGTTCAGCATCGCGTACAACAACGCAAGAAGAGATCGACCGGTTACTCGACCCATTGTGCCAATTAGAGCCGAGAATGTGTACTCTGTTCGTGGAACGCCGCATAATTCTTGATAATTGACCAAGTATTCCCGGAAGTTGTACAAGAAATTCCGTTCTGTATTAGTTTCTAAACAATCTCCGTAACGGTTGTCTCTGTTACACAGATCGCGTAACAATTTCGACGTAAAGTCTTCCCCTTCGAAAGGAAAACAAATTTATTATACAATTCGTGAAATCGTTCACCGTCTAATGGAATTTCTGGGTAAGTCTGGCAAGAACTTTACCCGAGGTAAAATTGTGTCTGTGCCAGCGTTTCGATCGATCGAAATCGGAAAAGCTGTAAGGGTTCTTCCACTTCCATTCAGGGAACGTATCCTCTTGCGTGATACTTTCTAAAGAATGGCTGATCGTTACGTCGTCGCACTTCCAATCGCCTGATTTCCGACTGAGACTGTTTCCGTCCGATTTCGACTGGAAATTTTCATCGAATTGCGAGCAAAGGTGACACGTCAGTGGATTTATCGCGTATTTCTTCTTTGCCCCGCGCTTCTTCCCTTGCAGAAGCTAGCGGAGGGTGCAGAAATATACTAGCGTGTCACAATTCGTACGGTAGATCGCATTTTTAAGGGTCGACCAGTGCGCAACAGAGTAATTGTAAAGAGAGAAAATGAAAAAAAGAAAACAGAGTTGAGAGTACAGGTGGAGGAACGTTAATCATGCATTATTCTAGTTCTCGTTTACTTGTTGATCATGAAAAAGACATTTATTTTCCAGATGCCACTTCTCATTATAATCAGACTTTGGTACAAAATCGAGACTGTTCTGATTCTGTGAATCGTTCATATTCGAAAATCGGGACACACGATTGATCGCAGTTTGATCGCTCTCGTTACTCATAATCGTGACTTCTCTTTCAATACGATATACAATTTAACGCCAGTTACAATTTGCCCCTTTGTCGGTCGCAACGGCGGAGGAAATATCAGCTAATTTTCATCTTCTGTTCATCCTCGAAAGGGGTTGACGGGGCGGTGAACGTTCGCGTTCAGAATTGCGTACACGCGTGAAATTGTCCGCCGTGCCTAACGTCACCTGACAACCGTAACGTACAGGGTGATTTACTTAATTCGATCGCATAAAATTACTCGTTACCTACTCGTGGCACGAGGAAGTGTACGAACCGAGAGTCGCGCGATTTCAAAGGCGACGCGTGCCGGAGCAATTGTTCTCTCCCACATATTATAGTTTGTGCATGAACTGTTCGAAGTTGTCTTTGATTTCTTAATGGAACGTCCTGTATTTATTTATTAATTCTCGCAAGAAAATACAGAGTGTTCCATTAAGAAACTCCAGG
The DNA here is from genome assembly GCA_963969225.1 of Xylocopa violacea. NCBI lineage: Eukaryota > Metazoa > Arthropoda > Insecta > Hymenoptera > Apidae > Xylocopa > Xylocopa violacea. The sequence goes on along the minus strand of CAXAJV010000005.1, from coordinate 31,452,035 downwards.
CGACCCTCGATAGCTTTCTAAACAACGAATAGGAAAAGAAAAAAGTTCTTATCTATCTACGTATACGATCTTATCTACGTAACACGTGTTCCTTCCTGGAGATCGTGCACTTTTTGGCTCGTACACTCCTTCGTACAACGTATACGTGGTCTTCAAGTGACTTCAGAGTCAGATGAATCGCTCTGCGTAACGCTTGGCTCATTTCGAATCGACCTATTTTTGGTTCGCGCGTACAACCGATCTCTTACGTTACTAGATTGCTGCGAAAATAAATGGCGCACGAATTACTCGATAGAACTTTATTTTATATATTGTCACGTGACTAACAATAAGACAGCCGACAACGTGGACAGCGGTATCTCGACGAAGCCGCCAATTACGTTTATACAAATTCATACCCGTGTATGTTACGTGTACATATATATATATATATATTTATTTATATTTATATATGTATGTATATAGATCGGATACTACTTTGCGTATCAAGAAAAAACGGTGATAGAAAGAGAAATTGAAAAGAACAGTTATACATACACACATACAAACTTGAAAGAAACGAGAAAGAAAGAAAGAAAGATCAGTGATCATGGTTGCGTTCTCCTTTTTTCTTGCGATATATAAAATGTCTTGTGTGTACAACGTGACGATGAACGTCGAGAGGGGTGTTTCTCGGCTTCTTCTCTTTGCAGCATCAAGTACCAACTATAGGATTCACTAAGTCTACGGATACACGTATATATCTCTACAAATTCCGGCCCATCGTTCCCGGCTCACTTTCGCACTCATCACAGTCGCGCATCTCACTATTATTACTCTTAAGCTGTGTGCACTCTGCATTGTACTGCGTTTAAAATTAAAACATCGAGAAGCAGCTCGCAGCAATTTTGTGAAAGCCGATTCGGAAACGAAATGGACGATCTTCTCCGATCGATTAAGGGGATATTCGCTCGAACTGTATCTAAGAATCTCGTCTCTTCTCGTCCCTCCCGGAGATTCCGTTGGAACAAATGTTTGGAAAGTTCGAGGTGTTTAACGAAGCTTCGAAAACTTTGAACGCATCCTCCCGAAAATAGCTGACACGATTCCTTAGAAACTAGCGAGCATATCGATTTCAAATTGTACGTACATCATTTATAGATTTCTCTGTTCTCCCTAATAGAATTATAAAAATATTAACAATATTTCCATGTCTCTCCCTCCCGCTTTCTCTCTTAAAACGGGTTAAAATAAAGTTTCGTTTAAACTTCGTTTAAAAGCTCTTTTCAATCGACCGCCGTTTTTTTTTTTTTCAAGCTCAAACAATAGCTGTGAGGTAGTAGCGATATAGAGCAAATTTAATAAATTATAATGAAAGTAGTTCGATTGCGAAGGAAGTTTTAGAAGAAAGTACCTACTTAATCTGTGAACCAAATAATATAGATTCGGTTGTATGAGATTCTAGTTTTGTTAGCATCTTGTAAAAAGGGAATGTAACTTGTCTTGTTTCTTCTCTTTCTGTGGTTTTCGAACATTAGTAACTTACTAATAAACCAATATGCGAAACACTAATTACGTCCAGATCTTTTAGTATAAAAGAATATGTTCGTAAATGGTGTCTGTTCTCTAGAAACTTTCGAGCGAATAACCACTTAAGACGAGAAGCAGGGAAAGCGCATGTTATGAAAAACAAAACCGTTGGCAAGACTTATTCAAGTGCGTTAATCTGCTTTGGCGTCTTAAATAACGCGGAAGGGTGCAAGAAAATTTCAAAGCACGCTATCGCAACAACTTCGTGTTACTTTTTGTACAGCAATTCCAGTTTCCATTCGCATAAAAGGAAACGTGTTGGAGGACAACGATCGATTGCGAGGTATTCTCGGTATCAAACGGTGATTTCTTCTTATTTATTTTTCCTTTTTTTTCCGGATCGTTTCAAGAAAGCTAGGGCTTTTTTCAGCATTTCCATGCGTTTGCAAAAATTTCGAATAAATATACGTTCACGTAGCGGGGGTAGAAGGAGGGAATCTCGAATTCCTCGTTTGGAACTCGATGTACTCTGAAAGACTGGGGGAGATATCGAAGCTTTTTATGCACATTTACAATATGCCGAAACCCTTTGAGTAATTAATCGCTTTCAACAAACGATCTTGTAACTTCTCTATTGTACTGTAGTCTGGCAACAGTAGCACGTTATAGCACGTGTGGGCTATTGGTAATCTGAAACGTACAAAAAAGAAGAACCAAATAGTTTATATATTATTATACTGCAATCTGCGATTATTTGTTCCGAGTAATGAAGCAAATTTTACTATCTATTAGAAAATTTTACCTATCGGAATCTGGTCCGTGTCTAGCAATAACCATCTTCAACCTAGACAAACCACCAACTGGTACTCTATCGCTTCCAGTGGTAAATTGAAGAAGTCTTCGTTGACTTTCTGGTGGTAACGAATGTGCAACCCGCCAGAAGTTACGCACTGCCTTACTATCGACAGTGTAGCCACCTTCGTATTCCGTGGCTGCTTCCAATTCCGCGAAATCGAAAACTTTGCTACCACAAACGAGCTATAAAGGCAAAACGATAGCAATTAAAAATAAGTACACAGATTGTAAATAATTATTCCAACGTACTTGTTCGATTTCTTCGGGTCTAAACAGTAACGCAAGTGGACTTTCATCAGTGACCATTTGAAAACCACGTCTAAATGCTTTGAACTGCCTTTCTACCGATTTATTAAGTAAGAAGTCCGCATAGAGATCAACGAATTCCTTTTTGTTCTCTTGTGTGACAAATGTCTCGTCGCCATTTTGTTTCAAATCGTGGAAAGATATCGAACCAAACACGTCTCTGGAACGATATACAATTTATTAGGCATTATTTATCAACTGAAGATTAGTCAATAATCACTACTAATTTGTAATTTACTTGTTAGCCACTCTGAAAGTTTGCATGAGTGCCTCTGGCATATCATCCTCGGTATAGTCCATCAATTCTTTCAACGTTCGATACAAAGTGGGACTCCAATCTTCCAAATCGGCGAAGCATCCTTTCCTGCCAAGCAATTTCCGATAAACAACCATAGAGAAACGCACGTCAAGTATCACGTTGTTGTATATCGCTAAGCCAAGAACAACGCCAATTAGCGTGAAATGTGCGTCACTTTCGAACGATGTTGGATTGAACCATGTCATTTGTGTATCCTCCTATAAAACAAATTATCGCATGTAACAAGTAAGGATCGTCAGAGTTTTGGTCAGAATGCCGTTTTCGAAAATCTATTTTGTCAGTTTTCAAGTAATTATAAAATTACCTGAGTCGTGAACATGCCGTAATCAGGATTAAAAATTTCTTCTACGATCAATTGAAAGAATTCTTTGGAGACTCCGCCTTCGTCGACGCCTTGTTCACCTTCAAATTCAACGACTAATTGTTTCTTAAGATCTGATGGATTCTCCACTGCGATCATTTCCAATTCGACTAATGCGTCGTCTATTAAACGATCTCTCCTAACCTAATTCGGGCAATTGTTAATACAAGTCACTATAGAAATTAATATGTACAAACAGGAGCATTCAGTAACGTAAACGGGTAGTGTAATCGTTCAGAAAAATACGATGGCACTGAATAAAACCGTGACATTGGATGATCGCGTTGCGCGTTTGCGCTAGCTGGATCAAAGTCATCGCTCCCGTTTGTACGTACCTTTAGTCTTAAATAGGGATTAGTAGGCTGTCCGACAACAGACTGCAGAAAACTCATTCGACGTTCGCTGTACATTCTAATGCGATTATCATAGTACAAGCCCAGTGTCTTCGTAGCTGGAGTGAGGATAAAAGCATAATTCATAAAACTAAATTTCATCGGTTCCTCGCTTTTATAATATGCAAAATCTTTGTCCATCTCTATAGCATCGCTAAGTGGTTCATTATAAAAGTCTGTAAAAGGTATAAATGGTTTTCGCGCATCCAGTGCTGTAATCCCTAGTTCTTTAGCTAACGGATCCTACAAACAATTACATTATTATTAATGTTAACATTATGTAATTATCTTATAATTCTTATAATCTCACTTGAGGAATTTGTGACAACGATCTTCCAGACTTATCGTTACTCGTAGATTCGCCATCTTCGTCTGTGTTTAAATCACACTCGTCTAACTCACCAGCTAACATACTTGCATAGTACAAAATTTTCATAACTTTTGTTGGAGCAGTAATAGTATCGGCATCTTGAACGCAATAATCCCGTGTGAAAGAGCCTCCAATTACCTAGAAAATAAAAAGTTTGCATATTTTGTTGTCAAGTATTTTAATACAATAAACAGTACCACTGTTGACCATTCATCTTAAGAGAATTTAACACGTAGCTTTGACTTATAATATGTTAATTGTGCTAAATAAACGAAACTATACCTTGACAGTAATTAATTCTTGCAGGGCCTGTAAAATACTTGGAAGTCGAGATTTACAATGCTTAGCCCATACGCGCGCCAGTTTAGCTTGTGCCACAATAGGAAAACAGCTGAGCGCTTTGCAAAGCATATGAAGAGCAAGTTCCAAATATTCACTATTTCCAAGCATAGGTATTTCAAACACGATCAAGAATACATTTAACAAGCTGTCCATATTATCCCACGGCATAATACGAAATACTCTCAAATCTAATTCAATATTATCTGCCAAAGTGACTAGTGCATTAACCAAAGCGGATTTGAATACTTCCCCTAAATGGAAGAAAAAATTAAAGAATTAAATATAATATTTATCATAAAAATTGATTTAAAAGTAGCTATTACCGAATACTTTCACGCTATGAAACATTCTTTTACCTGGTAAAGACCAAAGAGCAGCGAAAGCTCTTCGCACGGCTGGTAAATCAACGCTGGTATCAACATTATTAGGAACTATAGGTGATGGTTCACTGCTGTCTTCTTCCTTGTCTTCTCCTTGAATAGATCGAATCGCTTCTTTATTCATGTCACCAGGCGGCCTCAATAAACTATCCGAAGCTCTATCGAGAAGGGCAGCCAAGGGAGAGTCATTTTTTACCGTTTTTTGAAAACTAAGACTCAACGCCTTCGCACATGAAAATACCTCTCCCAACGTACGAATTAACAACGAAAAGGATCCCTCTGATTTACATCTTTCTATTATGTCCAATAGCTTTGCTTCTGTAAGATATGGATCCTGTTTCCCTGTTGACAATAATATAAACTCATATTTTTGCTGGTACTTTAATGTGAGTAATTTTGAACTGTATGTAATTGTACATAGTAATTAGAAACGAAATATAAATATTACTAAATTAGAAATAAATAACAAGCAGTGAGAATTAAATACAATATTTATTAATGTATACACAGCAGCCACACAAGAATTTGATAAATAATTATTACTAAATTCTTTCTAGAATAATGCTACTAAATATCGTTCAATTTTTCAAGTGTTTCGTATATCTTTCTTTCTCTAAATACCTAAGATACAGATTGAGTATTAATAATTTTGTAACGAATCGCGAACAATAATTACTACTAAAGGAAGATGACTTTTTCCGAGTACCGTAACTACTTTTACGTTTATTTCTCATTTCGTATTTTACCGGTCTTTTTGCTTTTCTACGTCTCCTCGTGCGTTTCTTAATAGAATCGCTGCTATACTTAGGAATGCGAATTCTATATTGCTTCATAATATTTGAGAACATTTCTTTGTCCGGTGATAGCAATTGAGTTGATTTAGAATTAACGTGACTAAGGTTTGTTGTGCAAAATTGACATAAACGGCTATTTATTTTGATAGGAAAAAAACTATTTAATTGTTCTTCTACATTTTGTTTCACACAAATGTCAATATTATCTGATATTTTATCGTTGGAAGAAATTTGAATACTGTCATTTTTTAAAGTTTGATATGCAGAAGTTAAATCATTTGTATTGTTAGAAGTATCCATTGTTACAATGTCAGTGGTCGGTGGAGCAGGAGTTAGGTTGGAATTTGATGCAATACCTTCATCCGAACATGTCGGATTCACACTTTTAACTGGTAAACTCTTGGCTAAAGATGCTGGGCCAGGTTCTAAAGTTGTTCGAGCTACTTTACTCGGTTGTGTGCCATCGCAGAGCCTTGCTTCTTGGGAGAATAATTGAATCGCTTGCGCTGCAGCTTGATTTGGTGTCAGATTTGTTACCTGTTTAAAATGTCCATTGTAACATTAATACAGGCCTTCCACTGAAAAATATTCAAATAACTCTTAGTTACATACCTTGCCACTAGATGCACAGTTTTGATTGTCGCAATCGGGATTACCACATCCATCGGTTAATTGATAAAAATATCGCTCGATCAATTTCTTGGCAACTGCACGCTTCATGTCGCTGCAAGGGCTCTTTGCTCCTACCCTAACAATATAATAATAATGTAATGTGAAAATTACAATACTGCAGTACATAGTCTGCAGAAAAAAGAGTCAAAAATTTTTGTATACACACGCGTAATGTTCGAACAGACTTAACTAGAGATTAGCATAACCTAATTTAATGCTTTGATGAGTAACATTTAGTTGGGCATATAACCTATAAAGACTATACATATATTTTCATAGCTCATTAAAAATATTCGAACAGTTTCAAACGTATAACGTTGTATAGCGGAGATATACAAAAATTTCTTTTTTTTTTACATTGAGCACGGAAACAAAACTATTTTGTACGAGAAATCTAAACGTCGAATCTGTCACCGATAAACCTGACACGAACCTCGAGAGATAAAGTAAACAAAAGCAATGACTTCAATTAGATTAGAAATGTTTTCCAATACTCGTAATTCATTTAATTAGAAACACATGGTCGTGACATGTTAACAACGATTCGCGACGTTGCCAATTGGGAATGACAGTTCAGAATTTAGCTCCTTGAGGTCGGAAAGCGAACGGAGTCGTTGCACCAAAACAAAGCGCGTTAAAAATAGCCTAGGATCGTAGATTCGTATGTAACGATATTAAGTTCCGTGATACGTCTAACGCAGATATGTGCCCTCGAAATAAAGTAGCGATAAAATGAAACAAACGGCGAGAAAGTTCTAGATAACAAGTGTTGTAGAGCATTATCGATATACACCTGGAAGCGTGTTCTTCTCCAGGGTCCTCTTGGCCCTTGGCGCTCATAGACCGTGAATCTTCGAAATTTTGTCTCCCTTTCCGTCGATAGCAGTAGGAAATCTCACCACGATCGTACCTTCTATTATAGTTCAAGATAATCGCGGACCACTTACACCACCACCACTAAATTTAGTCAACAGTTCGTCTTATCGGCAGTCCGCACGTAGATGTTCGAGTTACGTTTGTACCACGTATTACGCACTACTGTGTACAAATCGTAATAGAATAGGTGAAGAAAGACGGACTGAATAGACAGAAGTATTAGAAAGGGACAGGAGGAGGGAGGGAAAGAGAGACAGAGAGATAGAGAGAGAGAGAAATAGAGCGTGATACGGTTTGTGCTCGAGGTATATATTTGTCTGTAACTTGAAACGAAACGTTTGATGGTCGAGGTTAGGTGATCACCGTGAACATGAGAGCACAGTATGTAATGTCCGTCGAATGTGTGGCTTGTCGATCCCGTTGATACACGAATTTTTCCAGTCAATGTCAGAACACCGAGAAGGGAAGAAAAAATAATAATTTTGCAGACTCTTCTTGGCTGCTGTCTACTGTTCTGCACGGAGACGACCAGCTGCGACTATCGAGACTTTCGATTAATCGAGCGCGGCGATATATTTCAATCTATCGATAACTCGATGGAGTATGACCTAGATCATCGACGAAGTATAAAATAGACTACTCACTCAATGCATTTTTGTGCCCCGCGAAATTGGAGGTACTAAATGACCCGTACCATTTTAGTGTCACTCCCAGTGTTACCGATTCGACACAGAATCGTTAAAATAGCGCTCTATCAGTATCTAGAATATTATATTTATTTAAACTAGTCAGAAGTTATACTTCGTATAATAAATGTATTCAAATAATATGTTAATTAGCCAATAATTGTTCGTTTCATTCGTTTACAGGCGTCACAAGGGAGAAGATACAGAAGAACTTTGAAGAATCGCTGAAATTTATGGAATCTCCTCTATTCATCAGCATTTCTTCAATTATACGATTAAGAAGAAACAGCAGAGTTTTTTAATTCAATTTAATTGTAATTTATTGTATATTTTAATAACTTAATTAAATAAATTAATTATAAGAGGAATATAACAAGCTTTATCATTCTCCTGTAAATCTATCCACCTCCACCTCCACTTTCCTCATTTTTTCCACACTTAAAGTAAGATAACTCTGAAAATTCCGAGAATTCTTGGAAATGACGTCATTTTCCAAGAAATGGCACTTTAGGATACCTCCTCACATGTCATGTTCTCCTGATACAAAGTCCGAAAATCGGGGTCTCGCTTGAGAAATGTCCGAAAACTGGGAATTCCAGGAAAATGACGTCACTTCTAGGAACCGCCAGAATTCTTGGAATTTCGAGGGTTCTTGGAAATGACGTCATTTTCCAAGAAGTGGCACTTGGGATACCTCCTCGCATATCATGTTCTCCTAATACAAAGTCCGAAAAATCGGGCGTCACGCTTGAGTGAGCCCCAGAAACTGAGATTTCCTGGAAAATGACGTCACTTCCAAGAATCGCCAAAATTCCAGGAATTCTCGATGACGTCATTTCCAAGAAGTGGCACTTGGGATACCTCCTCGCATATCATGTTCTCCTAATACAAAGTCCGAAAAATCGGGCGTTACGCTTGAGTGAGCCCCAGAAACTGAGATTTCCTGGAAAATGACGTCACTTCCAAGAATCGCCGAAATTCCAGGAATTCTCAGTGACGTCATTTCCAAGAAGTGGCACGTTGGGATACCTCCTCGCATATCATGTTCTCCTGATACAAAGTCCAATTTTTCGATCGAGAACCCAATTTTTCGATTATGTATCAGGAGAACATGATATGTGAGGAGGTATCCCAAGTGCCACTTCTTGGAAAATGACGTCATTTCCAGGAATCCTCGAAATTCCAGGAATTCTGGCGATTCCTGGAAGTGACGTCATTTTCCAGGAAATCTCAGTTTCTGGTGCTCACTCAAGCGTGACGCCCGATTTTTGGGACTTTGTATCAGGAGAACATGATATGCGAGGAGGTATCCTAAATGCCACTTCTTGGAAATGACGTCATCGAGAATTCCTGGAATTTTGGCGATTCTTGGAAGTGACGTCATTTTCCAGGAAATCTCAGTTTCTGGGGCTCACTCAAGCGTGACGCTCGATTTTTGGGACTTTGTATTAGGAGAACATGATATGCGAGGAGGTATCCCAAGTGCCACTTCTTGGAAAATGACGTCATTTCCAAGAACCCTCGAAATTCCAAGAATTCTGGCGGTTCCTAGAAGTGACGTCATTTTCCTGGAATTCCCAGTTTTCGGACACTTCTCAAGCGAGACCCCGATTTTCGGACTTTGTATCAGGAGAACATGATATGTGAGGAGGTATCCTAAAGTGCCATTTCTTGGAAAATGACGTCATTTCCAAGAACCCTCGAAATTCCAAGAATTCTGGCGGTTCCTAGAAGTGACGTCATTTTCCTGGAATTCCCAGTTTTCGGACACTTCTCAAGCGAGACCCCGATTTTCGGACTTTGTATCAGGAGAACATGACATGTGAGGAGGTATCCTAAAGTGCCATTTCTTGGAAAATGACGTCATTTCCAAGAATTCTCGGAATTCTTTGAATCGAGTTGCCAATATTTGAACTTAGAAGGAAATTCATTGTGCCAGGGATTGGAATTGGTCATTCTAGGACTGTTGATCAGGTTGTTAAATGATTAAACAATTAATTAAGAATGACTAAATGTTTATTGATATTTTTTAGCTTTGTACAAAGTACAGGAGTTCTCTTACAAGCTAATTGTATTAAACTATCTTTATAAATTCATGTGCAATGCATTTTACATAACTAAAACTTACAAACTAAAACTTATTAGCTAATTTTTATGAACGCATATACAGAAGAAATCCAACTGCTTTGCAAAGTCCTGGCAGGTCCACGCAGGTAGGAGAAACACAGTTAAAACATTAATAATTAGTTTTTATACAATATGTAATTAGAATTGGGTCAAATATAAGAGTGAATGAAGTTAACAGTAAGTATCAAAGATGTAGTACCTAAGGTGCAGTATCTGTACAGATATTTTGTACAATTCATTCCTTAAACTATATGACAAAGTAGAAATCTTATTTGTACGTCGTTAATTACGCACACAAGCGCACAAGTCTCAACTATAACTTTAATTTTGCTACGTAAAAACTGTACCCAACATTGAAATATTTAGAACTTGGCACAGTAGTGGAAGAGTCATTAGGGAAATTAACTGGCGGGATTAACGTTAAGCATAATAAAAGAGCGAAATGACGAGGCGTCTCTAAAAGGAGTATCGATCTTGCGCTAAATCTGGCATACGTTACAACGGATGACACCGAGCATAATTTCTTGGTCGATTTCACGACAATGGGTAAACGAGGGGCGATCCGTGGAGAGGGAAAGGTGGCAGCGAAGTTCTTCGATAATTTCTATCGGTTCGGGGTGAATATAAAAGAGAAATTGAGCTTTCGGGGCTGAAATGAGGGATTGACGCGAACAGGAAGCCATTAGTTCACGGGGAAAAGGGTGAAATTATCGGTGTCAAGCAGTGCCATTTGGCTAGACATGCGAATAAAGCCGCTCCCTTGGTCACACCTTTTTATATGCATCGCGAATTGTGTTTTAGTCGAATGCATTCTCGCCAGTTTCTCGTTAATTGCAAGGTTAAACCCTTCGACCGCGGTTTTTTGCAGAACCACGCGACTCGGTTCGGTTAACTTCTGCGCGTATAAATGCACGACTTGGGAAACGGAGGGAATAGGTGTGCAATTTTGGTTAATGAGTGCCCAGTTGCAACTACAGTTTTCCGTTTGTATTTGTTACTTGGAAACGGGATAAAAATAATTGTTTTTCGGGAAACAGTTTGTTTTCGAACGCAGTTTTCCTGGAATCGCTGCTTTCATGTCTCCCTCCTTTTAATTTTTGTCTTTAAATCGTGATTTAAATGGTTACGAGCATAGATGAATTCTAAATATGATAAAAGGACATCGAAGGATTCTTTGTTGATTCAATCCTCTTTTCTGCACGTGCGCTTTGAGATATTACTTCAGCCGACGTTTTAAAAATTCGTTTAATCGCGGGGTTTCTTATCGTGGGAAATGAATAATTTAGAATTCTCGAAATTCTAAATACTACTCTTATAATCATTAAAACCCTACAAAATTTTACAGATCTTCCAAGAACCACCATTGTCTAAGTTTTCGATCATAATTCACATCCGTATCAACAGGATGTTGCGTACTTTATTCATAAATCTGACAGCAGTTGGACTTTTTCCAACCAGTAATAATTTTTATTTACCGTACACGAGTTTCTAGTTTCGTCGCTGTACATTTCCTCGCCTCTGCTATCTTCCTGTTTTCCACAATTTATTTCAGCTGGCTCTGAACTTAATGTTTCACTTTGGAATCTTTTTTACATGTGTCATTCTAAGTACATAAACAAATAATAATCGGACGCGATAAAAATAATTCGAGCATTACTCCCGATTGTTCCTTAAGTGTTTTGTCATTCGCGTCTACAAGCAGCGGGTGCGCCAATCGATGAATCGCCAAGTTTTTAAGTCGACAATGTAATTCGAAGCCCTCGAGATCGCTCTCGAAGCAGGTAGCTGGTACCATTTAGCCGCACGATCGAGAGTCGCTGATTAGACAGAAATCGGTGCTCGTGCAAGTAAGGTGTCATCAGTAATTTGGTGCCAAGCCAACTACTCGAGATTTTTCGACGACACATACATATCTGTCTGTCCTCGAAATATGCAAAGGTTCGAAACGTTGTCCTCTGACCGAAGCGCGAAGGGACGTGCGAAGTAACACGAACGGGGAAAGCGTTTTCGTTGCAGCAACGTTTACTTTTCCCCCCGATATTATATTTATTCCGCGATATACGTTGACGCGTCGTAAAATTTCGCTAATCAACTACACGTCGGCGGAACGAAAGTGCGAAACGTCGAGCCGTGATGTCTATTCAAACGATCGCGTGACGACGGAACGTCAATTGCCCATCGACGCGTACGAACGGAGCGTATTCGCGGAAATGAACCCGGTAATCTTTTTCTTTTAATTCCACGATTTTCCATCCGGCTCGTCGAGCGTCGATAATGCACGTCAGATACCGGACATTCGAAAGTTGAGCTGAATAATAGGCGCAGCAGACGCGCCCCGCTGGAATCACGAGAGGAAATCATTAAACCCTCCCGGACGTCTATTCAGTACCCCCCGGTTTAAAGACGCGCTGGCACAGAAGAAAATATGCGACTCATCGATCTGGGTTCGGTGCAATCTAATCTAACCGTGAGAAGAGCGGCCCCAGCATCGACCCGCTTCGAATCGGGCGCAGCCCCGCGAGACAATCGTCGCCGTTATTGCAAACGAAGTGAAGACCGCCAGGGCCAGGACCAGGACGAAGTAAACAGGGGCTCTTCCTCCCTATTTTTCTTTTTTCCTTGCACAGTCGAAAGGCTGGGGCTAGGCTGGCGAGCTCGATAGAGATCGCGGAGCAGAAAGGTACACGGATTTACAGGGACCAGGGGTCGCTTGATAGGGGATGAAGTTTCCGCTTGGATGCGGCCGAGTTTCAATCAAGGCCAACTTTGCCATTCGTTTGCCGCTCCTCGCCCCTTCTGCGCTCGTTCTGCTTCTCTATTCCTCCGTTGCCTTCCGCCTTCTCCTCTTCCTCGCTCCATTTTTGTTCTCCTCCATTATTCCGCCACCTTTTCCGCGACGCTTCACGCTTTTTTTTTTTCAGTGCTCGCGTTGTTATCAATGTTTCCGTTTATTCAGACAGCTTCCACCCCTTTTCTCGTCCCCGTGTTCCTTGTCCAACTGTTTTTCTCCGAGAGGACAACTCTCGTACGCTCCTCCTCGACACTTTTCGTGACGCCCTTGACGGTTTCGTCGGTCTGGATGTTCGCGGAGATAGTTCGACGGGGTGCTCGAGAATTTTTTAATCATCGAGATCACTTAACAGCGCGCACCGTCTGGGATCAGCTGAAATTTGCTTCTAGATCACGTTCTGTTGGTCGCTGATGCATTTCGTTTGGGACTGAACTCGATTACGACATCGCTGACCGCGTCGATTGTTCCATTAACGAGTTTTTGGCTTGGCCGCTGGTGGATCGAGCATTTCTGCGTGCAAGATAAATACACGGTAGCCATCACGGCCTCCGGCCGCGTAAACACAATTCAGTTTTCACGGCTGAGCAGCTCGATTACCACTGTTTTCATCGGTAGCCGGAGTGGAATTACCAACGGCGCTTAATTAACGAGTCCGTCGCATTAATTATTGCGGCGGCTTCATCGAGGACGCCGCTCGCGCGATGAAACGGGACTTTCTTTCACGATGCCAGGTCAAAATGAAACGCAGAAGCCGCGAGTCAAGGAAAATTAAAGTGATATTCCCGATTATGGCGGCAGCACGTTTCCATCGCGATTGGACGCGCAGATCTCACAGTTTCATCGACGCCGCCATACTTTTAAATCCTCGACAATCTCGCATAATCCTACAAATATGATATTTGTATACATATTCGTAAATTTTTTAGTCCCTGCAATTCGAACAAACGATTCAGCGCAAAATTTGCATTCGCGTGATTGAATCGGATTGAAAATAAAGCCGACGATCCCGTAGAATCTAGTTTCGTTTCAACGCAAACGAATGTGGTACTCGACATCCTCTTTAAGCTTTAATAGGAACCGCGAAGAAGAGGGAGCGGTCTTCCAATCTGCGTGAAAGGGCTGATTTCAACCTTCTCGAATCTGTTCTCGATCTACGCTCGTGAGAACGGTCGTTGATTGATGTGCCTATTACCCAGATCGAGCTTCGTACCTAAATCTTGTCGCTACTCGCAGGTGAGGCTTCTCGAGCGGGCAACTTTAAGGGGAATTCGATATGAGAACGCGTGAAGGTTAAGATGGGATTAAGGGTAGAAACGAGTGGCAAAACGTATCGGTTAGAACGTTTTTTAAATTCCCACGATCTGCGTTGGGATGAGAACCTGATAATAAGATCGTTGATCACCAATTTCAGACTTTTCGAGTAATTATCGAATTGTATTTTGCGTCTTCACAAATGGCAGAACATTGTGCGGTAGAAAAGTTAACCTCGATGTTCTTGGTGGAGGATAATTTCGTGGCGACTCGTTTTACGATCCTTCACCAGTCCAGAGTGTAGAATGACGCGGTGGTACTCGCGAGGAATCATTTTCTTCCAGCCTTTGTACACGCTCGGAAGCAACATTTTAATTAGGTACCCTTAATGCGTCGCGTCGAATATCAGCTGCGGAAAATTGCAGGGTGATAGTAAACGATGGCCAGGCGTCGCGATACCGTCGATACAATGACGCAAATGTTTTCGTCATCGAATCTATGGTAGGTGGGCAGTAAATTCTTGTCATGCCACCTACGATAACAGTTATCGTGGCTGATCCATTTTGATTCGTGTCACAGAATTTTCATTACACGCGTACCATGCGTTTAGCCTACAATGCTATAGTGGATATTTCGTTTTCCAAAAGGTTAACCATTTGCAGATGCTGATTTGCTTCTCGAGGTAAAATTTATTTTAAGACAGCATAAACAGCATGTGAGAATTCTCTTACACGTCTTATGTAAGTTACGCGTACGCGTTGTCTATCAATGCCCCATCTACTTCTCTGTTTATTTTTTAAACGTTCTATATCAAGCATAACGCGCGTAGGCAGCAACAGCGATTTTTACACATGACCAGTCGCGTGTAATGAAATTGCAAAAGAAGACGTCTATTAAATTATAGCGTAACGTGGTCAAAGTAGATTCCTGCAGGAATTTATTTCGCTTTTACATCAATCTAGAATCGATTGATCGTATCACCTTTTGCAACTCCGTTGGAATTGCAACTTTTACAAATTCCTGAGGCTGCTGCAAGAACACTGTTTGCCCTCTTACTCGAGCTTATTCTTCATTAATCCTACAGCAAGATTTTTTTTAGACCAATTTTTGCACAATTCTTGGTGCTCGCATAATAGTTGAAAAATGACTTCTCCTCGTAATTACAAAATGTAGATAAATTATGCGCATTCTTTCTCTGACCAAAGTAACGCGAAGCAATATGTAAATCGAATATCCGGCTTTCGCAGACTGAGTTAACACAGTTGTTACCATTCGAGGGCTCAGAGCGTAAGCTGTGTCCACTAGGAATTATGTCCCGACGTTTCGCCAGCATTCCAGTCAGTTCGCGTAGGGGTGAAATGACATACACTGATACAGTCGCAGTGACGTCGGAATGACACACTTGTGGAGTGGAGAATCATAATCGCGCGAGCCAAGAGCCGGCAAAAAATTGAGTCATGGCTATGAATTTTTAATCAACCACTGACAGGCGCAGAAAGGTGTCCCTTTTCATCCCTGGCGAAGTTCAAGACCCTGTCATTTCCACTCGATACGATTGTTAGGAGTTCAGATACTTCGAACGGTATCTTCCATCGTAGCAGGGCGAAATGGAAGAACACAGACTTGAGATATGACGTTGGACGACATCGGGACGAAACAATGCGATCCCAGGACAATGCAAGAACCTGGACTCTTGCCCGTCCGGCTCATCCCCCAATTTAACAACTTGCGTGACTGTTTCTATTCACGTCCGCCGGGTAACAGCGGCTGTTATCTAGGCCATGTAAATTACTTCTGGTAATTCGACAGTGCGCGGAATAATTTTCCATACAAAGTGCGAATCGATCGTTTTAATCTTGGCTCGAGGAGTCTGTCACGCCGGATCGAAACTTTAATCTCGCGAATCATTACGAATGTGCCGTTTAACCCCCTTCGCGATTGAAATATTTCATTCACCGGCGTGCGATTAAAAAAAGTAACGTCTAGCATATTTTACGCGCGCGAACTGACATCCGCGATAAGAAAGGGTGCGAACCGTAACAGTAAAGTTTATTTTCGTCGGTGAAACACTTATCTGGCCAGCCGATACATAATTTTCCAGCTTTTTCTCTGTCGCCCCGCTTTCGCGGCACGTTCGAATGACACGTCGTGATAAACCCTCGTAAACTCGTTCGATCGGTATCAACGTCGATGGCGTTGATTCGCGTGGAACGTTGCCCGCTCTCTCAGCACCCTCGTACGCGCGGAACAAAAGATTTTCATCCCTGCGTCACGATGACGGTGGTGCACCCATTAAGCGTACCATCGAGAGGAGGAGAGAAGACTGTGAAAAAGAGAGACTGAAATAGCGGGGTGCGTGTGTAAAGGTGGGAGAGGAAGGGAATCGATGAACAAACAGATAGGTCGGCAGACGCGGGCATAAAACATGAAAACGAAGCGCGAGAAACGGAGCGGTGGGAGGACGTGAAAAATGCTCGCGTGTGCATGATGGGTGACGTAAGAAAGGATGAAATAAGCAATAACTCTCGTTCTTTATTTCACCGGGTTTCTTGCCCACGCCAACGGGGAAACGACGGGGCTTAAAGTTCTTTTATGGTAATGAGGCGTTCCGAGTAAAAATGCGAATTTTTATAACCTCTCGACGGTTGCTACCGGATGAGAAGGTGAGAATGAGAAGCGACGAAATTGCATCGAAGGCGTCGTTTTCGTGCATCAATGTTGAAAGGCCATAAGCCAGCGTTACGCGGTTGCCCTCGCGCAGTCACATAGGATTTCGACCCGCGTCGGATTGCCTTCTAGACCTTTGCCACTGGTGCACGCGTACTCGATGGACTTTCCAAGTCCCCTCTTCGGCGAGCAACGCTTCGAATTTAATTTCGTTCTCCCCGATTTTCGTCTTAACTCCGTCGAACTTTCGAGAAAATCTTCATCTCGAAAACGTAAATTCGAAAGTAAACGAAACTCACCGAGCGCGAATAAGGCAGGAGGGGTGAAAACGGGCGGGAAAAAAAAAGGCAGAAGCCAAGGAGCGACGGCGAACTTTGCACAGCGGCCGCGAGGCTCTCGCAAAGGCGAGAAAGACACGAGTCCCCTTATCTCGAATCAAAAGAGCAAACAGCGCTAATTGCGTCATCAAGCCAGCGAGACTATGACCGTGCACGGGTGCACGCGAACCGAGGACCGGGACCGAGCTATCCGCGTCTCGCGTCGCGGACCAAAACGAAAAAAGTGGGAACAACGGCAGGAAAGTGGCAACGGGTACGGGAAAGAAAAAGAAGCGGAGAAAGAAAGAGCGCGGCGGCGGCGCAAGGTCGAGTAGCATTTCGAAAGTTAAAGTGTTTCGCTGTAAACGATAGGGAAGGCAGGGAAGGTGGGTAGCCGGTGGTGGAGAGAGAGTAGGTGGTGAAGTGGCCGAGTAGAGAGTGCAAGGTTTAGGGTAGGACGCAGCTCGCAGGAGCAGTAATATCGATCGATCCGTCGAGTTTGAGGCTCGACAGGGTCGACTGGCGGACTGGGGGTGCTGCAAGTAGAAAAGCTCTCCCATAAGCAGGCAGGCAGGCTGGCTGGCTGGCTGCCCGGGCACGGACCGTTTCCACTGTCTGTCCGTCCGTCCGCCTGGTCTCGTCTTGTCTCGTTTCGCCGCGTCTAGTCCCGCGTAGTCGCGTCTCTCTCTCTCTGCCTCTCCGTTCCTCTTCCTGCTTTCTTCGATCTGGTTCGACGTTCGACGCGTACACGCACGCCATCGTTTCGAACCGATCCGCGACCGACGGCCGATGGAACGCGCGAGCATCGCCGCGAGACAGGGAACGAGCTGAACGAGCCGCGTCTCCTCCGCCAGTAGGGGAGAGCTCTCGCAACGAGGGCGAGTGTGGTGCCGTCAGATTGTGTGCCGTGTGGACGTACGCGGCGGTTCGCGGCGGTTCGCAGCCTGTGACCTTGAGAACCAGTGACAGTGCGTGTCTCTGACCTTGGCTAGGCGGTTCCCAGAGTTCCCCAATGGCAGCGCGGGCACCGCTGCCAGACGCGACAGCTGATCGACCACCGGCCAAGCGGATTTCCCGTGGACGACGTGCACCGAGCGGACTGCGTCACCGAGCATAATCAGGTGCGTGCGATCGAGCGCGCCCAAGCATCAGGGGCTGATCCTCGTCCGGGACTGAACCGTTCACGCCACTCGGTGAACGACATTCGTGCCGCGGTTACGTAACGGATCGGCTCTCGACACGGACGGAATTACTGCCAGGAATATCGCCGTTCCTGTTCACTGTGGTAATCTCGTTGATCGAACCGTGCTTCTTTCGACTTAGTGTGCAGGAATTTTTGCCTCGAATTTTGTGGTAAACTTGTCGCTCGATTTCTGGTTAATTACGGTTCGAACTTAGGGTGGACGGTCGGTGAAGGAGCTCATTTTTTCACTCGGTTCGTGCATGTCTGTGCTCGAAACGGATTCGATGTAATAGAAACGATCGAGTTTGTTAACTTCTCGACGTTCCGCTTATTTGGGATGTTATAGTATTTCCTTAAAATTGCTCTCTTAGATTAACTCGAGGCTGATTGTTTGATCGTCGTTAGATACGTTTTATGATTGATTCGTCAGCCCTGTTGATCGTGGTACGCGATTATGGAATGTTCGCGTGTCAGCTTGTAATAGGTTCCACTGACACAGATTTCGTGAGGGCACAATGCACTATCGAGTTCGGGTTTACGTAAGACCGTAAGCTAGGGTACGTGTACAAAGACTAGCCACCATAGTTAGCCGGGTGACATTTAAGCGTGACTATAGTGACGTCGTGCATTAAACGCGCTCGAGTTGCGTTTTATCCCGCTGGCTGAGCAAGAGAGGGTGCAAGGATTTTTAGCTAAATCCACCAGCGTTTACACAAATATGGAACCTCTAATTACTAGAAATATATTTGCTCTGCCAAACTCTAGTTCAAACAATCCTACCATTCAAATCGACCCTCTTTACTCTGCTAGACCATATATGTCCATTTATAAAATACTTTTATGTTACGATGGAATTAGTATATCGTGACTTATCCTATAGTTCTAAAGATCGTTTCTTATTACGTTGACGAGTGACGAGAAATGAGAAGAGGGACGAAATTTCGCGCAGCGAGGGCGCACTCGAGTCGCACCCCTCCGCCAACGGAAAGGTTAAAGATGAAAGTCTGCCACGGACAAGGTCAACAGCTGACGATTAACGTTAACCGTGTGTTCATAGACAGAGATTGCAATCATGATCGATTGCCTCGTTAACGTCCTCTTATACTGTTCGATTTATCGAGACCCCTCGTCGCACGTCTCAAGATCGCGTACTCGACGAGATGTTTATCCGTACCTTCGTTTAATCCTAATTGCGCCGTTCTTTTCCCCTCTGATGACAACGTTGCTCGACATCGATCTCGCGAAAGCGATCCGCGCCACGGTTTTCACCTTTCTTCGGGGTGCTCTGCGCCATCGAGTGATCTTTGCAGATGGACTTACGAGTGGAACGTTCCAAGTCGCCCTAATCCTTTCAGACGTGACTAGTCCTTCATGGTCGTCAGCGTTTATTCGGACGTTTAATAGTTGAGGGGATGAGCGTTGTTTCTTAGTAGAAATTATATGGTTTTTGCTCGAGTGTCTTCGCACTGCTGCAGTATGACATTGTAATGTATAATTTGGGGATGAAGATGTTAGAACAAATGGAAGGAAAATTAAAACTTCCCTTCGAAAAGGGTAAAAACCAAAAATATCGTAGGTGATATTATATCAGAGAAATGTGAATTAATAGTGCAGCTGGATAATAAATATTATAAGGAAGTGGATCGAACATTTAGAATACGAAACCGATTCGTCTTTAATATAATATTAATTCAATATAATATACTAGTTGAAAGTTTAATTTCGAAGAAGCACCAATCATATTACTGCAGAGCCATGTCGTTCGAACATCCAATCCTGGAATTATTACATCAATTGCCATACAATTACGATATTCGATGGAATATTAACCATCTTATTATATTCAACAGCGTTTCGTAATCGCATTTCCATAAAGTGAGTGCTTCCTCCGTCGTTCGAACGGAAGTCTGTCGGGGCTCGGGGGTGTATAATAATTGCGCCATTCAGCAAAATGCCGTTCCCATTACGTTGCGCGGTCGTATTTTCTCAGACGTGCTTGTAAACGGCTATCGAACGATGTTAATTCCGCGGCGATGTTATTTATCGCTGTACAAGGGGTATTTCCGGTGGATCGAAGCTATCGTCAGTCGAGTCCCACGATTAACGGGCGAGAAAAGGGAATGATGGAAATAATGGGCGGGGTAGAAATACAGCGTGACCCAGGCTGTCAGCTACAAAGTGTTCGAAGGAGTAACTACGTTATTGCGTGACCATGTATCTGGTGTGAACTTGATAACGGCAATTAGGACCCGACTGGTTATTGTTTAGCGACGTAACCAGTTCGCGAGTCGACCGCACCGATGATTTTCCGCCCCGACCGATCGTTCTGTTTCGCTCGACCTTCTCGACTCGATTCGAGCGAATACGCGTTAGAAACGATTCTAAATACTGATTTGAACATGTTCAAGATTGCGCGATAGTTTTGAAATAATTTTGATATAATTTTCTACCGAAAGATTTTCAATATTTGCTTCGTTGCTTCTTCTAGAAGAATGAACGTCGAGAAGGAGGATCCGCAGAGGAAATTCGAGGAAACGGAAATCAGCGAAGCCATCGGCTCAAGCGGAGCTATACATTAACAATGGACACCAGTGGATCAAGAACAGATGCGCCAGCACGAGTTGTCAGACGTTCGCAGAGCATGAAGAGGAGAAGACTCGTCTGATTTCGTAGACGCGTTCGGTGCCAGTTTGGAGAATGGAGGAGTCCCCACCAAGGATTCGTTCCTATCTGGACTGCTGGGACGTAAGTGAATCTCTCGCAAGGTCTTCGATAATTTAAGAACCGTACGATCGAACCACAACTTTAATCTGATCAATCGAAACAGGATTTATTTTCTTTTTTTTTTCAATTGAAACATTTAAAATCGCTAAGAAAAAAGAAAATTTCGACCAAGAACTGGCAAGTGTTCTTGGGCGAAGGTTAAAACGACGCTCAAGAACCTGAAGCAAAGGGGAGAAAAGAGCTACGGCTCAAAGCTGCCTGAAGAATACAATTGCCGGGACACTTTCCGATTTAAACTCGAATTATGGAAATTGCGCGCGCACATTAGGAGAGCGCGAACCTTTTTCGCCCGAGCGCTCGTTCAGAGGGATGCTAGTCGTTCCTCGTGCCAACCCCTCGATCCGCGTAACACTTGCACAACCCCGCGGACACCATTGTTCCCCAGCTCTTCTCTGCGTCCCCTTTAGAATCGCACCGTTTTACAGACACCTCGTAGTTTATCCTCGAATCGCCTCCTCTGTTCGCATCGTTTCGAGAATTCGCGTGCTCCGTTTTACTCGAATCAAATTAGGTTTTCAAAATTATCCTCTTGTTCGAGAAAAGCGGTTATTAATCGACGCTTATCCAATCAAAGAAGAACAACTCTTAACCTATTTTAAACTTTCTATGCCACGAAACGTTCTGAAAATATATACGTACATATAGTTTCACAGTAGAATATCCTCCAATAAAGAGAATGTTCAGAGAAATCCCCGGGATCTGATTCAGCGAAGCGCAAAGCTCCAAGTATTTGGTCGCGACATCGAGTCCTCGATGCTTGACATTTTGTAGGCGAAGATTCGGATTTAGGGTTTTCATTCGAATACGACGGAATATAGGACTGATATTCTTCAGCGAGAAAGGGAGATAGAGACAGAGAGAGAGAGAGAGAGAGAGGGTGAGAGGGGGAGGTGGGTGCTCGAGGGGAAATCGATGACGAGCGCCGCCCGGACAGCTAGAATCCATCTCGAAAATGAAATTTCCTTGAACGGGCTCCTCGGGCTTTAATCGATTCGTGAAAACCAAATGTTCTCGAGCCTCAAGGCGAACGTTTAACTAACCACCGCTGCGAGAACTCGCGAAACACAGCGGAACCGCCACGACCGTAACGCCAACACCGATTTCGCGGTCTGACAAAACGCACGTTGACTGAATGACTCGCGAAAATTCTAAAAAACATTCACGATACCCTCTTCTCCGCGTTACCCCTTTTTCGCAATGCCGTTCACGTAAGAAGGATTAATTAACGAGACAACGGGGCTGAATCACGATCCCATTAAACTGAAGCGGAGGATACGTTTCACTTTGGTTGACTAAACGAAATTGAAGGAAAATTGTCAGCGCGAATTACCATTTGATCGAACATTTTGATCGTGTTTCCGCTTTGCTTTTAATTTTGTTCGATCAATCGCGTTGTTCATCTACAGTGAATCGCGTGATATCGTCTGTAGGTTCAGTAAAAATGGTTCGCAATTTACTGTGCGCAGAAATTTCGTTTCGATAAACTTCTGCTGTCTTACATTTCCTATTGTAACACGAATCTCGACGTATGTGGGTCCGGTGGGTATAAGGGTTGCGAGTGGAGTTAAGTAGAGCGTGTCGGCGGTAGTGGTGGGTTGAAGTTGTCGAAGGTTTTAATAAGTTCTTAGGGATTCCGATTCAACGTTACTGAATGCAGAGCGAGTGGTGAGCTTGGAAAAAAAAGTGTACAATTGAAAGTTACACATGCATAGAACAAGCGGAAGAGACCTCGTTGGGGAGATAATTGTTTGAAAACGACATTTCTGTGTCCGTTTTAAATAACTAACGCTGACTAACGCAATTAACAACGCGGATGAGTGCAAACGCGAAATCCTTGATAACCGAGTGTTAATTACTGAAGACTGAACGAAGCAATTAGAAAGGGCGGTAGAGACAGTAGGAAAATACCGACAAAGGTGAACACTTGTGAGCAGTACTAAACTAGTGCAAAATAGTAGGAAACTCATTGAAATTTTTTAAATTGTACAGTATATATATATTAATGTATATATATAAAATATGTGAACATAATTTAAAAGCGAACGAATTGCAAGAAAAGTGTTACTAATTCATTAAATGATGTACACAGAGACGTAGGAAAGAGAGATTGTTGAAGAGATCCTGTTAAATGGAATTTAAAGGCAAGGTATGCAATTTCAAATAATTAAGAGCGTACACACTGCTAATTGATGCATTAGTAAAATCTAGAGACAATGGCTTTTGATTGCTTTCGATGTCCCTTTAAACGACATATAAATTCTTCTTCCCATCGTCGGCGTAACGCGTAAAAAAGAATCCGAAGAGGAACACACGCGGCTGATATCGAGATATCGAGAATTTGTTCATAAACGCGGTCGCGGGGAAAATTTCGAATCGTTCTCAATATCACGTAATATCGGCGTCGTAAATTTTATTGCGACCCGCTAACAATTTCAAGATATCTCGCGGAACATTTATCGCGATTTTTCCTGAACGCGATTCACCTCGAATATCCGTGTCGTATTTTTCGTGAAATTAAACTCGAGCACCCTCGTGTGCTCTTGGTTTCTGAAAGTTAACGATAACATCAAACTTTACTCAGCTTGTAACGAAATTCATCGATATCCAGGGATTTTTATGAGTTCCATGGGTGAAACAGATCGAGGGAAAAAGTGTTCGCGTTCTCGTTCAATGGTTGAAAGTCAGAGGAATCGATACTGTTCAAGGTGGCTCACGCTTTCACGCATTGCACGCGTATCACGCTGTGCAGAACGTAAATCGACGAGTTCACGTTGCACCCGACACGTTCGTGTCCCACGAAGCGATAGGTGTTCAACGTTCGCGACGTCGAGGAAATTAGACGGCGCATGACAAATCGAAACGTCGAAGCAATTTGTTTGCGCTGATTTCCCAATGGTCATTACCATTCTCCGTTTCCGCGGAGCTCCTCCGCAATTTATTTCGTTTACGTAACATCGTCGAACGATCGCGGACGGGGGGGGACCAAACGATTTTAAAGGAAAACAGCGGAAATTCAGTAACCACCCTCCGTCCCCAACCCCTTGGACAGAGCGCAGCGGTTCTCAGCGGACGATTGTTTCACTGAAATTCTCCTAATTACAGCGCGAGCAGGGAAGCTGACTTACGGAACGCAATTAAAATTTCTGGAAGAAAGTTCGAGGCAATATTTTCGAAGTTAGTCCGAGTTAAAGGAAAATGCGTGGAACGCGCGGCGTCCAACGGTCTGACCTAATTCGACGCTTAACGATGTTACAATTTCTCTTCCACCGCGAACGAAGTTAAGCATTTACGTTGCTGGTGTGTCACGCCTCGTTATTTTCTTCAATTCTTTATGATCTAGAAAATAGAACGCGAATTAGATGTATTCCCGTTCTAGATTCGTTCCCCGATACGTTCCGTGGTACGTGAGTTCGGTAACAAGCTGAGTACCGTGGTTACTGTTCGCTACAGAACCAGCAAAAATATTTCACGCGGCTCTTCGAAACTTACTTCTATCGAACGGCTTCCTAAAAGTGACCATTGACGCCGTAGAACCACCGATACAGTAACGCAGTTTCACAGACATTCACAATACTCGATACGTGCCCCATCGGTGAATAGAGTATCGAACTTTCCGCACAATCCACCGCAACGAACTGTTTCCGTCGAGCGGCGAAACCAGTCCGAGCGAAATAAAATGGTTCCGTGTCGCGTTTCTGTAGCAGAACGAAGACAAGTACTCGGTGGCGAACAGCCAAGCGCCGCTGCAGGCAGGCGAGGACGAACACCCGGAACGCGGCACATGGTCCGGGAAATTCGACTTCCTGCTGTCTCTTCTGGGCTACAGCGTCGGTCTTGGCAATGTCTGGCGATTTCCGTATCTCTGCTACTCGAACGGTGGCGGGGCGTTTCTAATACCGTTCACCGTCATGCTGATTATCGCCGGACTGCCGCTCATGTTCATGGAGCTCTCCCTAGGTAAGAGGCAATTTAATCGACCAATTTAGTTCGATATTTTACATTCTTGAAATTGCACGTTTGATGAATATTATCCAAGTGCACTCCTCGCGCATCTACACGTTTAGTTAGACAGTGTAACATTATTAAATTCCTCGGTGAAGTTATAAATCGAATACCAGCGATGTGAAAAGGATCTTGGTTCCTTCGTCGCATTCTTTAATCCTTTGCACTCGGATGTCCCCTCTTCGAGGGGACACGAGCATTGATTTAGCGATGAAGGAGGATGAATTTATTCCACCGCAGCTTTTTCAGAAATGCGTGTTTCTCTGAAGGTTTCTATTGAAATGGAAATTTTCTGTTGCCAACGTCGGCGAAGGAGCCGAGTGCAAAGGGTTAATTTTGAGGAAGGGTGAGAATTACGAAGAGCTAAGTTGCGTGAAAAAGCGGGCTGATCTAATTGCGAGGCGTCTAATAGAGTAGACGAGCGATTCTTTCAGTCCCGCGGAAAGCTCGAATAACTTAATTTCGAGTTGTTTGCCCCGCATAATCCACCGATTCGGGATTCTTACGAACCAACCGTGCCTTCGAGCACCCGGAACGCTCGAGGCTACACCTCTGACCGACTATCGATTAAACGAATATCGGCGGAACTCGGGTTGAAACTTTCCGAGGAGGCAACCAACGGCTTCCTTCTATCGGGAAACTGAAATAGGAAAAGTGTAAATCAAATAGAAACTTTGACAGAGTCGTGCGTCACACGGCGACGTTCCGATCGAAGACGGATCGCACGTAACGCAGTGTTCAGTCGCCTATACGCTCGACTATGCTTGAAAGAAATCCCAAGGAAAGATCGTCGAAGCAAGAACAAGATGAAACTCGGGAACGATAAAATCGCGTTCGAGGCCTAGTTTCAGAGGAACGAGACATTGAAAGTTCTCGCGTACGCGCCCACTAATTGCAGGAGGTCATCGAGTCAGTGCAACGCGGATGCTCGCGTGCAACTACGTGGCATTTCGTCACGTACCGTGCCGACTTGTGGACTTTTTCCAATGCACGCGATCTGTTCTCAAAGTCGTTTCTCTCGACGACTGATTCCCAAACGCTATTTTATTCATCTCCTGAATCATCCGTTCAAATTTCGCTCTCAGCAATTACGAAACTCTCCGTACGGCTCGCAGAACTCCGCGCGAGTAGGTTCGCGTGTAAGTAATCTCCGTGAAGCTCGCATACTAACGAGATCATCGAACGACGCGTTTCTCGGAATGTATTTCCTTAATTAAACGACGCATGACTCCGCGCATTTCACCCCTTCAATGCCGCAGACGTCCGCCTCGAGCGCAAATATTTCAACGATTCGCGAAAATATTTTTCAAGCGTCTTTCAATTCACGGATCTACGTCATCGAACGCATCTCTCGCGTCTCCCCCCTTCTCTGCAAACTTTCGATTAGTTCTCCGAGCGGCAAAGTTGTTTTAAATTAAATGGCGGCGATAGAATCGCGAGCAATATCGGCGCCAAGGCTGCATTATCGATGCGAGGGACGCGATTACCCCATCGCTGCGCCTTCCGCGGAACAAAAGTCGTGACGCTCCGAATCGTACGGAAATAGGCAACCCCCACGTCGTACGTAAGAATGCAAGCCCCATGTTCTTATCGCCGCTCTTGCTCAAGGTCGGCTCTATCTGCGTTTGTTGATTCGCTAAAATAGAACGATCAATGAACGATCGTTCCTCGTTACCAGGCTTACGTAACGTTATTTTTAGGTTCACCCGGTGAACCGTTCGTGATATCGACCCCTGTCCCGCGACTCGATACTCCGTGTAAATTGCAGGTGCATCGACGGCCTGGCACAGATAGCTTATTGATCGATTTTCTTCGTCCACTCTTCTTTCTCCTCTCTCGCTCCCTGGCTCATCCCCGTTCGCTCTTTCTCGCCTCTTTTCTACTTCGCGATATTCTCTCCCGCAGGGCAGTACGCGAGCCTTGGCCCAGTGGCAGCTTACAAACGTTTCTGCCCCCTCCTGCGCGGCTTGGGATATGGGATGGTGTTGGTCAGCTCCGTGGTGATGCTCTATTACAATCTGATCATCGCCTGGACCCTTTACTATATCTTCGCCTCAGTGGCCGGTGAGTTTTCAGCTTTTCCCTTTTTTTTTTACAGACGCGTCATTTTCAAAGCAGCTACTGCGCGTTTACTTTGCTGTTTACCTTCCACCGTGTCGCTTTTCGCGTTTCGAATGCTTCACGAGCGAGCGTGGAAAGATGGTACCACGGAACCGTGAATTATTGATCTGGCTGAGTGTAGGTTACTGCGTTTCGAGTACCAGCGAGTTTGTCTGGGTCTCGTGGCGTTTATTGCGAATTTCAATTCCCGCTTCGTTTCTTTTTTTTTTTTTTTTTTTTTTTTTATCGTTTCATCGTGGAACATGTACGGCTAAGAGGCGTTGGAAGATAGTTCGGTAGTGTAGGCGGTTTTAATGATAAGTTATTGAATGGTTGGGCTGTATAATAGCGGACAGTTAATTTTAATTTAGAGGTTTGTTTCAATTATACGATGGGGTTACACAAGAGGCGTTTTATGCGCGATTGTGTAACGATGAAAGCCGGTCGCGATGTACATTCGTGTGGAAGGTATAGTGTAATAGTAGGAGATACCTAAACGTGGTATTCTCTGCTTTAAACACGATCGAATACGCAATTGGGCGATTTCAGTCGTCGTGATTATCAAGATTAATTCAATTTGCGATAGAAACGTGATGTATTAAAAAGCTAGGACTACTGGGTAGACTGATTACTATTAAGCGACGACGAGGTGGTTAATTCTTTCTCAGTTAACAGGTTAAAATAGTCTATTGCACATTATTGTCGATGCGCGCAGGGGCTGGTAAACTGCCATGGAGCAAGTGCGAACCACCATGGAGCACCGAGGACTGCTTCATGCCAGAAGCTGCCGAGATGTGTGTGTCTCAAAACATGAGCTACTTCAAACGGAAATGTTTAAACTCCACTCAGATGGCTTCCATGGGCCTGACTATCGAAAACATCACCAGTGCCATTAGAAAACCACCGGCTGAGGAATATTTCAAGTACGTCCACTTTCGATTTAATCATCGCAACGTCGCGTAAACGAAACAATATATTTTGCAGCAATCACGTGTTGGGGATAAGTAGCGGAATCGAAGAGACGGGCTCGATTCGACCGTCGATGGCAGTGAACCTCCTGCTAGCTTGGATCATCGTCTTCCTCTGTCTGAGCAAAGGTGTTCAAAGTTCGGGGAAGGTTGTCTATTTCACTGCTCTGTTCCCGTACGTCGTCCTGGTAAGCGTGCCTTCAAACGATAATTCTCACTCTTTTCCTGAATTTGCAAAAGTTTGCAACTTTCTGGAGGCCATCTTTAAAGAACCCTCACTTAAAATAGTACCTGGGTTACGTATTTGAATCCTAAAGTGCGCAGAACCAACTATTTTCAATCTACATCAATCTTCAGGTTTAACTAACATGTTCATCATTTTGATTAGCACTTAACCAGATCGTTTGAACGCGACTTTCATAAATCAAACGATTCCTCTTCATCCTCGCTTTCAGCCATTGCTGCGCAAAGCGTCCAATGCTTATTCCGTTCGCAAAAGTACGTCACGCTTCTGTTCGCAGATCGCTCTTTTCGTTCGAGGTATTCTACTTCCTGGTGCCAACGAGGGTATACTATTTTATCTGACGCCCGATTGGAAAAGGCTGATGTCCGCGAAGGTATGGGGCGACGCAGCCGTGCAGATATTCTTCGCCCTGAGCCCCGCTTGGGGCGGACTGATAACCCTCAGCTCGTACAACAAGTTCACCAACAATTGCTACAAGGACTCGCTGATCGTCGCCGTCAGCAACATCGGCACGTCGTTCTTCGCTGGTTTCGTCATCTTCTCGGTAATTGGATTCCTGGCCCACGAGCTCGACGTCCCAGTCGCCTCCGTCGTCGACCAGGGTGCTGGACTGGCGTTCATAGTTTATCCTGAGGTCAGCGAGCCAGATTTTAATCTCTCTTCTTACTTCAATTGTAGCAGTTGCTCAGAAATTGTTACAAAGACATTCGTGGACTTTATTGAACCTTACTCATCCTGAAATGTATACCAAAACGTAGGTGGTGGCCCGTTTACCGGTCGCACCGGTTTGGTCGCTGCTCTTCTTCGTGATGCTACTCACCTTGGGCCTGGACTCGCAATTCGCGCTGATGGAGACCGTCACCACCGCGATACTCGACGCATTCCCAGCACTGAGGAATTACAAGCTCTGGGTTGTTCTCGCGGCGGCTGTGTTCGGCTACGGCGGTGGAATTATATTCACTACCAACGTAAGCGATTGCTCTTCCTGCAAACAGTCGAGTAACGAGTGAGAAAAAAATTAAAAAGCGCAATAATTTAATAATATATATAGCGTCTATCTCCGTCAAATCTGATCGTTTCGAGTCTGATCGTTTTTTATTGCTTCTTCTATTGTCTCCAGGCTGGTATGTACTGGTTGCAATTGATGGACAAGTACGCAGCGAATTGGTCGGTCCTGTTGATCGCCATTGGCGAGTGTATCTTAGTCGCTTGGATCTACGGTGCGGATCGATTTCTCGACGACGTGCAGCAGATGATCGGACCGCGCAGTCGTCTCTGGAGGTTCTTCTGGACCTGGATGTGGAAGGTGGTTACGCCTGCGACGCTGTTCTTCATCCTCTTCTTCAATTGGGTCGAGTACGAGCCGCTGAGATACGGCGAGTACGTTTATCCAAAGTGGGCGGACGTCGTCGGATGGGTCGTTGGTATGATACCCGTTTTGGTCATCGTTGGCTTGGCCCTCGTAAGTAAAGTCTATTATTCGAAACTATTGGAAACGAGCCGGTGAACACGCGGCTGTCGTTCGCGGAGTGATTTCAGCGGCACGATAACGTTTAAAGTATTCGAGCTGTCGGAATTGAACGAGTCGAATACGAACGAGTACAATGCAACGTCGATTATTGGAGTATCGATTATTGGTGCGCCGATTACAAGAGTTGCCGCGTCGCGGAGCTACTTTCAATTCTCGAGTGTTCTGTCGTGCAACTGCGATATGCCAGATGCATTAATTATGACTCATTGAACGGTTCCCTTCCGCTTATTATCGTTACATAAAGAACAGTTACTTCTCTGGAGCTAAATTCTCTTCTTCGCATGCGAAGATCGTCACTCGTTTGTGAACAACGTAAACCCATAAAACGTATCGATTAGAGAGACGATAATATCCGCGTATCGCGAACGTTACAGCCAGCTTCGTTAAACGAAATCGATGAACGTGTTGATACCGAGTAGAGTGGTTCTTTACAGGACCAATTGAGGGATCGTCGTCGTCGTTCCGCTTACGACGACGACGACGACGACGACGACGACCTGGACAACAGACCGTCGTACCAGAGGCAAGGCAAAGGGAGAACGAAGAAGAGCAAGGGCAAGAACGTCTGGTGGCGTGCCAAGATGCTTTTGCAGCCCACTTCCGACTGGGGCCCCGCAAACAGGAATCTGTCAACTCCGTCGAGAACGCTCACTCACACACCGTCGCCAGGTAATCAGCCACTTAATTAAAGCGCCAGTCGCGTGCAACTGTACGGCATCATCTGGCCGGTGTCGCGATGGGCGCGATGGGTCTCGTGCGCGTGCAATTTTCGACTCATCAGCTTCAGCGCTAATCGGATTTAACTTGGCTGGTAGATAATTAATCTAGATATAACACGCTACGGTGGACGGTACGTGCATTACGCTCGAGTAAAGGGTAAGAGCGAAGAGGGCGCGAGCGAATTGCGTTTTTTTTCTTTTTTTTCTGTTTTAAGTAGAATTATGTTCGCGTAAACGTTGCTGTTCGCATACGTATACGTATTCGCGTGGGTCGAGTACTTTCGTTGATTGAAAGATTGTGTCGATTAAGATAACACTTGAAAAAACGTTTGAGAAATGCAGAATTTCTCTAATAAATAATCAGAATGTGATAAGATAATTATGGTCCAGGGCCACCAGGTGGATACGATTCCGTAAGAGACACCATAGTCCTGGTGAACGGCCAGCCAATGATGGTGCAGCCCTCGAGCACTTCCGGCACCGCTCAGAAGCTTCCTGGACCATCGATCCTCAAGAACTCTAGTAAAACCGACTTGATCACATCCCAACAAGTCTGACACGATGTTCATTTTATCAAAGACGAGTCTGCCCAGAGAACTGTCGCCAAAGATACGACACGCCAATAACAGGTAGTTGCATATCGCAGATAGGTTCGATGACGATCGATAATCGATCAAACGGAGAACGACGTTGAATGTTCCAATAGCGGGAAGATTCCTACGAATTTATTTTTTTAAAGCGGAACACCCGGTGTATTTTTTTATACATTCGAACCTCACAGTTTGCAGTATTCATATTTTTCATTCCCACATATAATTTCAGTCGTCACTACGTGAAATAACTTAAAAAACATTGTATCTTTACGTTCGGATTGATTCTAGTTTCACTACTTCTAATCGTTACATTTTCTTCAAACATTTGAACTATACCGTTCAGTGTCGAATGTTAATTGACCTCGTTTCGAAATAGTACGCGCAAGTGAGACTAATAATCGTTCAGTATAGTGATTCGTACGGAACGTAAAAGGACTACAAAGGTACCGATCGCGATCAGAGAGGACTGTCGACAGGACAAGATGGCGTGCAAAGAATCCGTGACACACTCAGCACACGCGCTGCGGTGTAAAACGTTTAACAAAATTACGCTACTCCACTGCTTTCGATTGTACATAAGAACATGAACAAAGAAACGAAAAAACGAAAAAGAACAAAAAAAAAAAAAAATAATAAAAACAACAACAATTAAATAAAATAATACGCATGAAAATGAAAAAGTCACGAGGAATTAAATAATCGTACGTATCCCAGCGATGAAAGTTACGTATTTACTGCTACCTGCGCTGAAGCGACATAAAAATTATTAAAATCTAGAGCAAATGAACGTTTCCCCGCCCCGCTATTTGGGCGGCCATCACTGAACGATTAATTGCTTCCGTGTAAGGTATCTTTATCTAAGATAATGTTCACTTGCATAGCAAAAATCGATTTAGACGTTCCGTGCGATAGGCGTGTTCGATTTAGCGGTCGAATCGTGGGATTCGTTGGCATTAACGCGTCACCATCGATGTAATCTCGTTTCAACCGCCAGAGAGCAAGCTGAACTATCCACTAAGTCCGCTGGAGGAATTTGTCGCAGGTACTCGTTGTTATCCGACGCAGGTTCAGACGCTGCATCTCGTTTTTTTGTAAAGTGTGTTTCTATAATAGTTACGTAAAACGTTTGGTATTTTTCGATGTTGACTCGCGAAATGTTTCTTACCGGGTATGTATTATCGTTCGTGGTTAGAGGAGTAAAAAAGAAAAAAAAAAGAAAAAAATAAGAAACGAGATAACAAAAGCATCATCGAGAAAGATTTCGAGGGATGTTAAACGCGAGGAAATACAAGGGGCTGGCTGTTTAAGTAGAATAGCTGGATCTAAGTGCCGACAGGAGTGAAGTGGTACGATCTTAGACAGTATTATCTTCCTAAAAATGGATGATTAGCGCTATCCTTCTTCCTGGGTTCGCTTGTCGATGTCCTCCGTACGAGAGATCGCAACAATCGTTAATCGAAAGGGGTGTACAGTATTTTTGTTACGATTGTTCGTCGCGATTGTTGCCCTGTTTTTTGTCGTCTCAAACGTTCAGCGTTGGTGCATGATCGAAATAGAATATCGGTAGGGTCGAAGGTTCGTTACGAGTAGAAGAAATTCGCACAGTCTCGATTTCGTTTCTTTCTCGTGCCCGAAACGACTGAATTCTGTTGAGGTTGACAGATTTTATTTCCATTCCCCACAGACTGAAAATAGCGAAAACAACATTATGTAAATATAATTATCCATTCGATTGATTTCTAAATGCTAACGTGTAATTAATAATACATAACTGTTACCGGTAGTGATACTAGAGACATTGAAACTCTTACAAAAAGTCAATGAATAGAAGGTATAAAGCTTAAAGGGTTAAATTGTTGAGCGTCAGAGGAATATATTGTTCGACGGAGAAGAAAAAAGAGTAGAGTATTTATTTGTCGTTAAATATTAAATAGATTCGAGAGGAGAGCGTGTGATAAGGTCGGAGGAATCCGGGGAAGGTCGAAGAGCGAAATTAAGTTCAGAAAAAATGGTAATAACGATCGCAAAGATCTTGACATACCAAATTTCCAGAGTTCAAACGATTACAATTCTGGTCCACGCGTGCAACGCTTAAATTCGCGATTTGGCCAACCCCTAAAGATGGCGGCGAGCACCCGATCTGTCCGTGCTGTACTAAAAAAGAGAGACGATTCCATTTTCTCGTAGATCGAGTTTCGAATTGTCCAGTCTTTCCGCGTGTAACGTACCTAAAACGCCTCTGTAATTCCCGTTCTAAATAAATTAATTACGATATCTATTTTCCAGCTGCTAAACTTTTCAGGGACTCCTAATCTACTTTTAGACTACTAGCTGTCCCGCGTGTTTCAGCGAAATGGACGCTTACGTCCCGTAGCGTAGAGGAGAGAAAGGTGACACTTTTGCGTAGACCGCAGGGTGCAGCAGATGTTGACGATGGGGTGAAAGGGCGCGGAGGGGACGGAAGGGTGACAAAAGGGGGCGGTTTCGTGTCGTTTCACGGGTCAGCGAGGAAAGCGTTTCGGATCGTAGGTCAGACCCGGAAATAGTAACTAGAAAATAATAAACGTTAAGCCGGCGGTGTCTTGTGAGCACGCTGAACAATTACGCGCGTACGTACAGAGTCAATAAACGTGAGAAATCGTGATTCTTTATTTTTTATGTGACCCCATTTGTAAAGTGTTGCTAGCTGTATCATATGTATAACGTTTATCGTGTAGAAATGTTTGAGATTTCCGGATGCAGGCCGCATTTCGAAGGAATGGCGTCTCGACGTTTCGTTGCCATTGCTGCCAGCTTCTTCAGGAGTCGAGAAATGCAGTGAAAAATGCAGCAATAAATGTTAACGAAACGTCGAGACGTCATTGGTTAAAGACACGACCCACGCTCGGAAGCTTGAAACATTTCTATTTCAGAGAGCCGTGAAAGCCTCGAGACGTTTATTTATCGTATACTTATGTACGTATATACACCTATATATATATACACGCGTTACAGATATACATATATAGTATATATTATACATATTATATATATATTTACATTATATTACATTTATAGACGCTTGTGCACACTGGTGTACGCGTCGCATAGTTTATTATATTGCGTGTACAAAAGACGAGCGTAAGGAGATAAATGAAAAAAGATAAAAATACGACATTGATCATCGTTTGATATACTATAAGAGGTTCAGGACGGAGGGCGTCTCGCGATACAATTATTAAAACATTACTGAAAACCCGCTGCGTTCAAATTACAGGACAGAAATACAAAATATATATATATATATATGAATGTTAACTCATATCTGTGCGCCGTGAGTGTGTTGTGTGAACATTTTCGTGCGTTTCCGTCGAGTGAGTGGACGCGAGCAGAAAGTGCGGAAGTGGGACGATGCGTGTACGTGTATTTTCTAGTGTAACAAGGGCCTAACTCCACTTTTCGACCTCTTAACAGTCCATCAGCGCGCGTGTATAAATAACGTAATCGTGACTGTTTGCGTTAGACTCAGCGAGCAGGAAAAAAATAGGAAGTTTCGTGGACAAAAATGAAACTCCGTTCTATAAAAATTGCTTTTAGTGACCGTTTCAGTTTTAGCGATTCAGGAAACCTTTTAAATTCAGTACTTTTATTATCGTCCTGGGGGTTTAAAAAGTTTCGCGATATTTGATATCTATAGATTCATCGATGTCGAGTGAATTTCTGAAAGTAAACGTTTTACCGTTTCGTTGGCTTACGTGTAGATGTGTGTACGGTTTACGAGAAATCGAGGTGGACGTTAGGAGTAAATAATCGTCCTTTGCCATCGATCCTTTGCTCAAAGGGACGAAACAAGTGGAGGTGGATCCTCCTTATCCGCGCACGAGATGGATCCTCGATGACCTAATTAACATTCTAGAATCTAGTCATTGTTAATACTCAGAGCTTCAGAAAACAGGAGAAAAAAATATATAAAAAAAGAAATAGGCAAGCAGTAAACATTACGAATAGGACGACACTCGAATCCCAAGATCGGAACTCGTTTCCAATCGAGGCGTATACAAACTTCGTATTGAAGACAATGAAAGTTTCTCGATTCACGCTTAACACCGAAACCGAACACTTTGTATTGCGATTGTTGAACCTTTAGTTAATCGCGCGAACGATCGAAGTCTTACGGATCCCGCGTTTACGATCACATTGACGCATAGAAAGCATCACGATCAAAATAATAAGTACGCGTATACAATTCTGCAGCGAAAGTGGAAAGTGGGTTAAGTCGAAAGAAGCAATTGTTTCGAAAAAGCAGAAAATATCCTTAATTAACATATACTGATTATTATACGAACATCTTCCAACGCCCCTACAAGATTTAGATCACTTCGATCTATTTTCCCTCCACGGTCCCCCCGTTTTTATTTTTCGACATCCTTTTACTCGCAACGAAACTTTTTGCGATCGTTTCGTCAATTTCATCTTGCACTTAGATCGATCAATTTTTGACTTAACCCTGCACCGCAGAATAATAAGTTAAATATCGTAGATAAAAAGAAACAAATGCTGCACACAATTTTTGGTTCGATGAGAGAAGGCGTCGGAGTGCCCGGGTGTATTCCGATTAGAAAGAAGAACGAAACAGGAGCGATAGATACGCGAGTGACATATTTCAACTAGCCATATCCGAGACATAATCAAGAGTATAAATTTCTTCGTTAAGGCAACCCTGGAGAACGATAGTTCGATCGACGGGCGGATGTTACTGGCTAAGAAACGCGATGCAGAAACCTGATGGAAAATCTACTTGGGATTCGCGAGGGGATGGGCGACTGATAGTTAAGCATTCGACGAAACTTTAATGTCCTTAGGGTAGGTAGGCGAATCTAATGCAGGTGTAAAAAGGAATTTAAACAAAAGTTTAGCGCGTCATTAACAACAACAATAATAATATTTATTATTATGAGAAAAAAAAGGTTATGTTACAAAGTAATGAGTAATAAGAATAATTAAATAATAATAATAAATATAATAGCGTTAGCTGCCGGTTTAAACCGGTCTGGCCACGTGGTCGACTGTCCTAGGTAGGGTTAAGATTAGGTGACGTAGAATTATCGGTAACGGCACGGTGGTATTGTCAATGGTGCAATAAAAAATTAGGGAGTATCATGGTTCAAGCGTGGTTTCGTTCGAAATTACTTTAGTTGGGAACTCTCTTGGGAACTTTAATCGTTCGTTTTTCACATTTTTCTTTACAAATTTTA
The DNA here is from genome assembly GCA_963969225.1 of Xylocopa violacea. NCBI lineage: Eukaryota > Metazoa > Arthropoda > Insecta > Hymenoptera > Apidae > Xylocopa > Xylocopa violacea. Next base: position 31,415,662 of record CAXAJV010000005.1, on the reverse strand, counting down.
TGCGATACTACGAATAAAAGTAAAATACTTAATTGTAGGATTCCTTAGTTGGAAATTTTCTTGTATTAAGGTTTCGTCGATCTTTACTCTCTTTGGCAATTATTTTTCTTACTTGTTACAGCACAACTGAATACAGAATAAAGATAAAACAATGGAAAAGTATCGTTACTTTTTTCCGTAGCTAAGAAATATTTTCCAAGTTCTTCGTACTTTTTTTTAATATATCAAAGAAGTTTTGGGATCTTCCGTCATTGAGAGGATGAAATAAACAATTTTTAAAGAACGCTATTCTTCAGTCCCTGTTTTTTAATTTATTGGAATTTGTTCAAGAAGATGCATACGATGTGAACTTATCATTTACCGGGTAATGTTACGGATTTTACGTCACCAAGAGCAACCAGTAGAGCGAACAGTACAAAGTAACGTGTCCTAGAGCTAATCGAGAAAAAGGAAAGCGTTCGAAAGCGAGGATAGAGTAGGTGATATAGCAGATGCGTTATAAATTCCGTGGAAAACGATAGGATTAATATTCGTTCGCGTTAAGTCAGATTTTTGTACGTTGGCGAGTATGGTACTATGGAAAATTGTTGGTCGATACGAATAGAGTTAAAACCTATCCAAAAACTATCGTAGACGAAATAAATAAATAATTCTGGCTTACTCCCGATGCGCCACTGTGTCTTTCGATTTTCATCCGATTAAAATACATGTGTGTTTTACGCTACGACTATTAAATCCGTAAGAATAACAAATTTCGTAACCCTTTCGATGTTTATTTGCGGACTTAATTTTCTCATTGAATATTTATATAAAATAAAGCTTTCAATGAATTCATTTATATCGTACATGTTGATTTAAATTGCTTAGAAAATACAATTTGTTATTCTTCGCAATTACTATGAATTTAACGAGATTTATATATGTACGTTCTGGACAAATTAACGATGTAATTACATCTTCGTCCTCGCAATAAACCATACGTTAACTTCCACGTATTTCCAAGATTGTGTTGCGTTTTGACTTCACTTTCGATTGAAACGAGGGACATTTTGGAATCGCACAGAGTTGAATGGTAAAAGGAATGCACGCGATTGCGGAGGGTGCCAGATGCGAAGAGGGTGGTGCACTATGAAACGATGAATAGATGGAAAGCTTAAATGAACTCGTGTCTATGTGAAACACCCGTCTACGAATGCAAACGTGCATGTGTATACATTATATGCGTCTACGTGTATCGTGTATATATTTATACTTTGCATCGCGCATTGTTGCATCGCGATAACGAAGCACGAACAGATAAAAGGAGCATACGACAGAGTTTTACGCGCGATCAGTTCGATCCGAGATGTTTATTGTACGTTGACGTTTGCGAGGAATTAAGATGATGTCCAAGAATGCGAAATATTTACGGGGTGGGCAGGGGGTTGGGGGCTGAAACGAAAATTAAACGATACTTAAAAGACGATGAAATTATACCGAGAATAAGAAATTGTATTTAATATACATGTACATTGCATCGCGGAAGATATATACATTATGTAAATTCTATGTATATGTATATGATGCGTGTGTAATTAATAAAGTGTTGATATATATGGTTGACGATAAGCGCCGCCGGGTGTACTGTCTTCTTCGTTCATTTATTTAACGATTACCTTACGTTAAACTCCCAAGCGGATTAAGTTAATTATTAATTAAATTCTACACAACTTTTTTTTTTGGTAAACGTTGCTTATAAATACTATTTATATACGGTTAAAAGTGTATCTCGCTGGTCGACGAATATTTAAAAGCATTTTTGGTGCGTTCGTACAAATATATCCTTTGTTTTTTTTTTTTTCTTTCATTAGATGTGTTAACCGATGAACACAACGATGGTAGAGTTAATCTTGTCCCTTTTTTTATCATGAACAACGTATAGAATGTTTCGTTCCTTACCGACTACCTCTTATTTAGACTGTTTTATATAATTTAAATTATACGGGCTCCTTTGTACTTGTTGCTAAACCTCGAGGTGGAATTTTTTAATTGCACAAAAGCTATTTTGTACGTATGGATTTTTCGAATATTCTTCAATTTCGTTTTGACGCGTTGGTTAAGTATCTTACGGTAAACTTGAAGTTGGAGTATCAAAAGTGTGCGTTGGATGATCTTTATGGGTTGCGCGATTAGTGGAGGACGGAATGTCTGAATTCTGATAAGAATCAATTCCAATTCGAAGGTTCAGATTGTGATGTGGAATCTGCTGAATACGTAGCCCATTTTACAGTTTCTTAAAAAATAAATAAATTTTGTGTTTAAAAAGAAATTTCTGTTTACAGTCGCATTTGTCATAAATAATTCATTCTACACTGGAACGTGATTAATAGTACATGTATGAACATGTCTACGAATCCAGCGAGTTTCGTAAAATTAGAACTTCCGGATTGGAATTCTATTCTCGCAATTAAATTAGAAATTTTGTTTCGTTCTCTTACTAAAATCTCTGAACGTTTAAAAATATTGAAATCCTTATTTACTCTATTATATATCGTGATGCTTGAAATCTCGTTTACGCGTGCGATAAATGATAACATCCAATTAGAATTAATCCGATAAGATGCTATCTAACTACGTGACACGACACTCGTTTCGGAAATGTCGGCTGTCGTGCAAAAATTCCGATAATACAGAAGTCTTAGATCGAATATTGTTAACGTTATCTCTGATCTAAAGTGTTGAGAGAAATCGTACGTTCGTCGAACGAACGCGTTCAACATAAACTTTGAATCACGATATTCTTGACTATTTCAGGCTTCGATATCTCCTGTAAATCTAAAAACGACATAGAAAAAGTAAACGGTATAAAAAGAAATGAAATCTTCCCCGCTGATCGATTATTTCGTGTTCGTTCGAGGCATTTTGATTTAGATTAAAATCAACGAAATCGTTTCCCCCTGCTTTGGATACTGGCATAATATTGTACTATGTTATGTAACACATATTCCTATAATAATACAGTACACCATACAGAATGATGTACTGCATTATTATATACTCAATGTTACTATAACCCGTGCTGCAACTTCTTCCGATCATAATGCGTCCAGAAATCCCAGTTGAACTAAAGTTACGTGGAAACAGGTGGCGTCCAGAAATCCCGGTTGAATGAAATTTACGTGGAAACAGGTGGTGGCCCGAAAACCACCTTGCTCCTAGAAACAGCCCCCAGAATCGGTTTCAACAGGATAAAGAACCCAGCGATGAAGAACGCGGAGAACGTCAGATTCCTTCCAGTGTCGTTGGCTGGCCACCATTTTGTGTAGGTCCCAGTGATCAACGTGGCCAGCAGGAGTATAGTGACCAAAATGCCGCCGAACGCGTGCATGATTTTCAGCAGAACCGGCCTGAAACGCGGGTAGAGCCACCTGGAATTGTTGGTGACGATGCCGAACGCGGCTGTCAGGAACGCCAGAATGATGCTGACCAGGCCCAAAATCGAGTGAGGGGTGGCGAAATGCTCTCTGTTGTTCTGGATCTTGTTCACCACGATGATGATCAGACCGATGGTCACCAACGCGAGACCAAACGTGTGCAGGACCCAGTGCATCGTCACTCTGTTGACCCTGGAGAGTTTCGAGCCGATATAAGCCTCTCCGGAAACGCTGAACACCGCCTCGGTCATCAGAAGGCCCACCTGTGATCAACGAAACAGCGTTGGTTTTTATCGACGGACGTGGTCGGGGTCTTGACGGGTCGATGGTAATTGACAACGGTGGCGATCGTTTTAGTTCGCTCGAGGAATGGTGCAACCAATTTGGCGATCTGGGTCACCGGTGGATTCCTTCTTTGTTTAATTCGGTGGATGTGCAAGCGCGACGCCTACGGTGGACGAAGTAAGGAGGGTAATGAATTGAGATGACATCGCGGGAGAAAGGGGAATTTTCAGCGACTAGAGGGGAGATTCGGTCGATGCTGGCAGTTTCGAAGCGTTCGATGCGCGTTCCTTGCTGACTGCGCGCTGGGAAAATGTTTGTTTCCTTTGTATTTCTAATTGATCCCGTAACAAAGTCTAGCCCGTGGCTGTTGTGGGCAGGGATGACGCGCGTGCATGGATGAATGTTATTTCAATAATATTAAACTTAACTTTCCGCTGCACTTGATAAAGGATTGAGAAGCTAACTGATACGTTTAATCAAAAGCAGGAAAATAGATGTTCCTTTTTTAACGATGCTTTGCAGTTTTATGGATCGTGCGAGGGATTGAGAGCGTTTCAGAGTGAACTCTATTCAGTTCAGTTGAGAATACTGTTCGATGTACTCGTGGATAAGTAGAACTTAGCATTCTTCCAAGTGCGGAGATGATCTAAGTCTTGAGACACTTGAACGAAGGTCTCGTAAAATGAATCATGTCTAGGATTTTATGTCTTTTACATGCGAGACTCTTGAAATTGGTAAGAAGACGCCTATTCAAAGTACGAAGCGTACATCCTCCACGCGTTACATTTACTATGCTATATGCTTATTATATCATTATTGAAAAATATATATTTTTCCCATCCGCATTAACGCACTACCCTATATACCTATTGCGACGATCGGCACTGTGTCACATCAACCGAGTATTTTCAAACAAACTTAAACGATGACTACAAGGAAATTAATCGAACGCTCGAGACACTTTAATGGTCTCATGAATCACATCTAAAATATTGTATGACATATGAGAGGAATGATTTCATCGTTCCTTAAAACTTGGAACCCCATTTCCCATTACCATCGACAATGTAACTAGAAAACGTTCGATTGTCCACAGAAACGGTCTCCCGTGTTCCAACCGATTCCGAGCGGATGGCGTTTCACGTTCGACATCAATTTCCCTGAGGGAAGCAACGCGCGTTAAACGGCTCGACTGGAATTGAAATTCGCGCGGGAGCGGGAATCGGGAATTAAAAAATTCCGAATCGAGAACCAGCGATTTACGCGGCCGTGCAGCGAATAAAAGGAAGATTTATCGCGTCGGGGTCGTTGCGAGGGCCGCTGGAGGATGCTCGTTCAGCTTTAAACGAGAGGGTGTCGACGGTTCAGCCCCGACGCGCGAACCAACGTGTTGCACCGCTCGTTCATTTTCGCGCGATGAAATTTTCTCGCGTTACGACGTAGGAGTCGAGGGCCTAGATTCCCGATCCACGTGCTTTGCATTCGCTGGCCCGTTGCGCAATTAACGTCGCCCAAGTTGACTACTTACTCCGACGCTCATGCAAATCGGATGCCAGGAGAAGAAGGTGTAGTATATAAAGGCTAAGGACAGGATGTATAGCACTGGCAACAGCAGCAGGATGTGCGTCAGTGCCGAGAAGACCAACATGATGGCGCTTGGTGGTCCTTTGCCCGGTGGTTGGTCAGTCATTTTCAGGTCGATCCTTGGGCCTGCGAACAGATCGTGTCTTATGAAATATACGAAAAACGAGTAACTATTACCCTCGTGGAAGAGTCTAACTTTGAATAAAGATTAATAAAAGCTAGTTTTAACGAGGAACTTTTACATTCACTGGGAATAATCGAAGGAAATAGTGTTACAGGTGAAAGCTACCGGTGTTTGTCTCTTGGCTCAAGCGGGAAAGTAAAGAAAACGGAGTAATTAGTTCCGCACGAGTTGAGCTATGTACAGAAGTACGGAACAATAGCGATTGCCACCTCGTCGCTTCGATTATAGTTTGTAGGATAGTTTCGTCGCGTGTATCCTGTTCCTCGAGTTTAGAACGAACAGATTTTCGTTTCTATGAATATTTCATACAATTTTTGACAATTGTAATGCAACGTTGGTGTGAACGAAGCTTTAATATTTTGTCGATATACAAGAAAAAGGATAAATATCACGCGGCTACGGCTAATCTCCTGACGTAATTGCTCCTACGATCGTTTAGATGCGCGACGCGTGTGATTCATTGCTAATTGCGCGACACGCTTTTTTTCAGCATCGGGTCGACCGAACACGCGCGAAGCCGCTTCTTTTACGACGGTTCACAGGCGTAAACTCGATAAATGAAGCCACTGATTAAGCGAACGCCCGTCCAGATCGAAGAATCGTGAGTTATTGCCACAATTCTGCCGTGTTCGAGATGGCGCGTCATCGAAACGATCGGACCTCGTGAATCAGGCGTTCTAGTACTCGTCGAATAACTTGTCCTTGTTACGTTTTCTGAATGGGCTCGTAGGGAATCGGGTTGGGAATAACAATTTTGCATTGTTCTGCGTTTCGATTGGTCGGAGCGCGGATCGTTTGCTATGCTGTTCAGGACACAGAGGCGAGGAAGGATCTAGGTATTACGAATTCAGTTCGAATATTGTTTATCTTAATCAACCCGTTTAGAAACAACGCGTTCTTAAGGCGACGATTAATTTGCAAACTTTTTCACTTAGTTCCGTTCAACGATGCAAATGAAACGCGAACGATTTGCAAATGAAAATTCAGCTGGTTCCGTATGGATCTCTGTTGGGGTTCAGTACCTGCTGCCGATAGGTATATTTCTTTTCACAGCACGAATGCTGTTAGATAACTACTCCATTTAGATTTTCCTTTAGATTGTACGCTTTGAATACGCGTGGGCGATAGCGATATTATCAGCGTACAATGCGTACAGCGTGTTAAGAATCTTCTGCGACACAATCCGTATTTGTTGTTCCCTGAACCGCCTTTGGCGGATAGCGATCGATAGATCAATAATGTATCGCGTTATCTTCGCTACGTGCGAAGATAATCGTCGTGTATCTGTCGTAATAAGTGGTCGTTTAATTGTGCCATCAGTCCATTTACGATATCGTCTACTCCCCCATTTTATTTATTGTACCGTGTCATGTCGCAGTTACGTCAGACAGCGAGTGGTTCGAGTGTTGCTTGACTGAGAAGTTTGGGGATTGTTTCCTTGAATCGTACGCACCCTCGACCGCGATCGAGAAGATTTCGGATGACCAACAACGGTTTGTTGGAAAGCGGAATGCAATTTCCCTGTTCAAATCAAATCTCTGAATGCTCAGCCATTCGAGGACGAGGATCGTAAGTTCGAACTTGTCGACGACAATCCTGTGGATGGCGACGAAGGAGGTTTGATCGGAATTATGACATCGATCGAACTGCTTTTTTTGTGCAAATCGACGGATTCATTTACATGTATTTCGATCCGGGAAGTATTTCCAGAATGGCTGAGTCAGCGACGAATAAATTAATTATCTATGAATTATTCTTACCAATGAATAACATGAATATTATTAATCAGAAGTTGAATAGCACTTGGAAGTGAAGTAGATCGGATAAGTGGCGTTGTGATAGTTTGATAGTGTTCGAAGATACCCTAATCCCGATAACTTTTGTCCGATAACAGCCATAAGTGATGTAAGAAGCTGTCAACGAAGTGATTTTAATCCACGAGCTACACAGGGATACTTGAGAAGTCAAATTAAAACGTCTTGAAAAATTGGTTCTGGCGATTAGAACAAAGTCGAGGCTGATTTACAAGAATACTGGCTCCATCGATGATAATATCTTTATCATACGGAATGTGCGTACAGTGATAATTCGAATTCACGAGAAATGCGAGACATTACAATGGCGCCAAATAAAATGAAGTCGGGAAAGAAAATAAACGCTGAGGAGGAATATATGGTTGGAGTGTGCGTAATTGTTTACAGGAAGATTAACATCTCGAGTAGCGTTGGATTCGCTGTAAAAACACGACGCTGCACGTGAATTGAAGAAGGAAAATAATAGAATGGAGAATCGAGCTTGTTGTACTAGGAGGAAGCGATTCGAGCGTCTAGCCTGTGGAAGACTATAAATGCTTTTGTTGAGGAAAAGTGTAGAGCAAATACTTGGAATTGAAATATCTGCATAAATAAAAAAACAACTGCAACGCATTAGACTGTGGCATACTTCTCGCACGACAGATGTGATAATTATTAATTATCGTGGATATTTTGCAGAAGTATTGCAGATACCAGAAGCCAGAACATTGATACTTGTAATGGCAAGAGAAACAAATAATAGCTGTTTGATAAACACACAGGACGATAAAAATTCGCGAAACACCAAACTAATTGGATATTCTATGCGAAGCGATTGGAATAATCCGCAAACAACGTAAAAATAAAACTGGAACATGCCTCGTTACGATATCAGCGTGTACTTTTCTACAATTACAGTGAAAATGCTAAACAAGCGAAGTGATTCGCGTTCGCGTGTAACGAACAAAATTGCGAAACGACTTCGAATGAAATTCTTACAATCAGATATCAATAATCCATATTATATTTCACGAGTATTAACGCAGCGTGTATCTGTGTCGTCTGGGCGTACTTAAATGGTTATTAATGACGATGATGTGAGGTAATACACCGTGGGAAATCTCTTATTGTGCGGAATTAACACATTTACAAAGAAAAAAGTCTTCGACGTTTACGATTAGTCACGTTCAATGACATGTTTATTTATAGTCGCCATAAAGTTTGAATTGTGTAGCGAGACTCGATACATTTCTGGCAGTTCAAAGGAATATTTTTAGACGGAATTGAATTTACGAAAATGCTAACAAAACTAACAAGTAGATCTTGGAAACGTTCTCTGTCGGTCCTTTTCAAATAACTCCTGAATTTCTCGATTACGTTTGTCGTAATATCGTTATGCAGGTCGCTGCAAACACGCGGGACGCCATACTTTCCAGCTCTGCTCCAGTTTCGTACTCTCGAGTGAAATATGCCCAGCGTAGAACGCGAACCTCGCGTTTACGCGTAACTGTATCGAGAACGGAGCACGTACACTGCTCCCGTCGTACGAAACTATCGTGCACCGTGCCTTACATAAGCGATAACGTAAAAATAGCATCGTAACGAAGAAATTAGTCTCGCTGCTTAAACGAAATGGAACGGGCTATTCAAATTACCCGTAATTCCATCGAGCACGATCCTTAGACAGCGTTGAGCGACGATCGTGGCGATTGGAACTGTCCGAGCCATTCAAAATCGCAGCTCGAACGTACAATATACCTCATGTTTATTTACATTTCTGCCCAGCTTCTTTCCACGTTCACTAAAAACCTACGTCGCTCGTATTTACTACGCTTTCAAAGGATATGCACACACACGATCCATTATTACTTAAAACAGCTCGTTCTCAACCATTAATACTTGTTATAATACATTTCCATTCGCGTAGCTGCGTATACATATTCATTAGACCACGCGATTATTTCCAATGCATTTCTTATGCAAATTTGCTTGCTATTTATCCAGAAACATTGCATAAAAATCAAAATACAACCTGTTGCGTTCACCAACGTTGACAAGGAGTAACAGTACGCCATTCGTGTATCGCGAACCGGATCGAAAAGTTAATTAGATACAAGAATCTACGAAACTCTCGACGAAAAAGAGAAACTCCGTTTTCTCTGTAACCACGACACGCCAGCAGAACGCCAGTAGAACGCCAGTAGAACGCCAGCGGTCTTCGCGATCCGAGTGTACGCGCATGTTTACAAGCATCGAAAGTGCCTTCCGCAGAACTCACCTGATGACCAGGAACTGGTTGGATCAAGCCTTCGTAGCGAAAGGACACGAGAGCAGGCCGATTTGCTGCGGGCGGAAACGGGTCGAGACGGAAACACACGATAAGAAGAGCACGGGACGGAGTCCGCGCCTCGACTGAGGCACGCGTTCGAGCATGGCCGCGACGATCTATCGCTGCGTTGCCGATACTGCTCGCGAAAGACGAGGAAAATCGTCGAGTAAACGCGGCCTTGGCGCGTATAATAGCCGCGTTCTCCGTATAAAAACGGACACCGTGTTCGTAGCCAGCAAAGGCGGGCCTAAAGTTCGCCTTTCGTCGTCATGGTCGAATATCGCTCGCCCGTTACAACGAATTTCGCCCTTCCCGACTTGTTCCTTTTTTAAATTTTCCTCTGGGTTTAGGTGCGCGCACGCGAGTTAACAGTTTATTTTTTATGGGTTCTGTTGGTCGTTTGGAAGTTGGTTGGGTTGTAGGTCAGGCTGGATTTGAGGTTGAGATAGGTCGCGAGACTTTTTGTTGCCGGAAATGTGTCTCACTGATGACTGGGACTGATGCGGGATGGAAAGAAGCGTGTTGGATATTTGGAGAGACACATTATGCCATTCGAGAATTGTCATTAAATTTCATGCATCCTGCATTATGTATGTTATTAATGAACACATATTTGATCAGTAATTACTATCTTTTTCTGCGGAAAAGAGGTGTCATGATTGAAAATACTGTATTTATTATGAAACGTTTCTACTGAACCCACTCGCTGAAAAAGGTGTCATCGGTTAAGTCACTCATTTAAATGTACCTATTTAAATTATTCATCAAAATAAAAACATTTGCAGGAACGTATGACTCATTTAATCCACCCACTTTGTATTTTATTTAGCGTTCATTTCTTTCGAAAAATTTATTCAAGGTACGTACTCACGCACGCGCATACATAACAGTTTCGCACTAATGCGATAATTCGAAATGGATTCCTCGCACGGAATATACCCGATAATCGTATGATTTAAACATTTCATTTTCTTATACGCGAAATGATGCGAATTCATTATCGCCATCATTTTTGTGTTATCGACTGCTTTGCAATGCAAACACGAACCAGATTTCGCAAAGGAATCATCCAGCTCGTACACCAGATAATAATCAGTGTTTTCAGAGGCTTAAATGGAGCTAATTTCGTCTGCGCCTCAGAAGCAAGATGTGGAACACAAATGTAAACGAGTCTTATAAACCTTCGTTTATCTCTTTAGTTCCATAAGAAATCAGATTTTTATTAATTTCTACCACTGTTTTTGCGCGGTAGATTATAACTAATAAATGTGTAAATACGCGAACAATGATTTCGAAACCTTCTTGCTCTACTAACTCAAAGGGGTGGCAACGACCATCCCATGAGAGCTGATGGCGTTGGTTAGATAGATAGAACTACTTCCACATGAGCTTCCCACTGTGCATTTGCATTAAGTAAATAGGGGCTACTATTATTACTTCAATTCGCATCTACTCCAACCACTAAAAGTTCCATAACAAATCGTCCTCTTCTAATTTTCTCATCGAACGCACCCTCCATTTTGGTTCACCTGTCTGATAACGGTATTCCTCTTGTTGAGAAGAAAATCAATGTCCACTTTTACAATCGCGCATGAAACGTCCTCCTGGAACGTTTTCGAGGAGGACACCCCGTGCACGAGCAGCTCGTTCACACAAAGCCGTTCGATTTCAACCTATGCATTAATAGCGGGGCAATCTGTGCAGCGGCACTTTAGAGCGAGCGGCTGGTGATTACGAGGCCACGTGGCCATCTGATTACACGCGATCGTCGTCGTAAGAGACGGTGTTTGCCACCATTCCGCCCACGTAACGAAGGTCTTCCTTTTTTTTTTTTTTTTGGCGGTTTTTTTGGCTGAGAACCGAGCAAGATAAAAGGAAGGTCTCTCGACGTTCAACAGCGGCACACACGGAAACGCGACTTCCTCGTGCAACGTCGACTGATTTCCCATCGGATGCGACTTCTTTTTCTGCGTTTTGTATACGGGTCCCGTTTTAGGTCGTCACGGAAGCCACTGTCGCAGTCAGTGCAACGGAGAGAGCGTGACTTTTGATAATAGTTTATTTAGCAACGAATGCTATCGCGAATCTAGGAGTTCGTAAGAGCATAAAGGTTCAAGTATTACGTATTGTACTTCGAAGTGCATCGAAATGAAATATTAACAGGTTATATCCGAAAAATCAGCGGTTCTGTTAAAAATTGTATAAACCTAATTTTCAGGTCTGCTCAAAGGAAGTTACGCGAAACCAGCATCTCACTTTCTCTACCATGAGAAGTATTACCAAACGCAAGCCTTTTGCGGAGGAAATTACAGGGAACAAAGCCATCAAGATAAACACCCGAAGATAATCATCGGAACCTTGTTAATTAATTAACAAAGCAAACTATTTTTCCAAAAGTATCGTTCCTCGTGCTAGCGCCAGCGTTTGAACACCAGTTTCTCGTTATTTCTGTGCGAACGTTCGAGTCGATTTCGTTTCGCAGGAACGATCGCATATTTCTCTAAAAAGTCACGCGGACAATCGCACCATTGTGTACGTTCCTCTCTCGCGCCAAACGAGCTGCGTGCGTTAATTATATTTCGAACTGGCGACACGGCCACGGCCGATCTTCGAGCGTCGCACAGGCCATTTGTTGCGGGCGGAAGTACGCATGGACAGTTCATACGTATGCACGCGAGCGCATAAATCGGCCTCGACGCTCGTCGGAATGTACCGCGATTGCTTATTCGAGGCGTGGATGCCAGCTATACTCTGATTATGCAAATATTCGGCTGTAATAACGTTAACAATGCCGGTAAGTTCGCGCACGCTCCGATCACCGTGCCTCCATTAGAGTTACGCGAGCGCGCGCGCGCATTGGCGAACGCATGGCTGTTAATTGAACGATTCGAGCGCTTCTCGTTTCCGAGCGCTTACGAGCGCGTTTCATAAATATCGTACGAGCGCACTCGGATGTAGGAAAAAGTGGAAACGTTTAACAACCCGCCGATTCCGTTATTTCCGTACCGGTTCAGGAGAGCGCTGCAATTATTTCCGACGTTTCTTGTCGCAATCCACTGGAAACAGAAAAGATAATTAATAACCGTGACAAGTTTAATTGAACGGCGATATTCTACGGGAACCACTTTTAATGAAAGTTGTTGCGTATCGAAAAGAAGAAGGAACGAAACTCCAGGGAAGTTCTCCGCGAAACGATGTAACTTTTCTTGCGAAGAAATATAAATTCTCAGAACGGAGAATGGATTATTTGAAAGGACGCAACTTTTATTGCTTTAGCTAATAACTCTTGGCGAATGTTACACGCTGTAAAGTTCAGCAGCTTCTTGTAACTTCTTTATTTATTAAGTTTCGTTCAAATTACGCGGGTAAAATGCGTGACTTATCGCGGAGTTCGTTTTTTTATTACCGCATTTGCATAATTGTTACTATTGTACTATTCAGAATTACAAGTGGAATTAATGTTGTTTGACAGAGGAGAAACAGAAAGACGTGGAAGCTTGAGTCAGAATTCGAATCACGAGCAGCTGTCTGTCTTCCTTTTTCTCTCACATATTTTCTTAATGACGTGGTTTTGTCTACTAGTTGCACTATACCGCAACTGATTCCGGGTACTGTTTAATCGGTGATTGTCTTCGCATGTTTTTATGGCCACGCAACGGTCAAATCCACTCAGGAATTTTCAATTCAAAAACTTTTAATTCTGCGATAAGATAGTTTCAAATCAAGGATAAACGCTACCGCGAATTCACCAGTATTATAGCTAAATTATGTAAATTTTAACGAAACTTTGAAAAAGTTATCAATAATACAATAAACTACTATTTTCAATTATTACACATTTGCAATTACTCATTTCCCCGAATAACTTTTCTCACCCTGCTCCAAACGCCACCCTTAACCCGCTTGTGCTACCATCTGGTTCTACGCTACTATATAAAAAGTTATCAATAATACAATAAACTACTATTTTCACAAATTTTTTATACATTTGCAATTATTCATTTCCCCGATTAACCTTTCTCGCCCTGCTCCAAACGCCACCCTTAACCCGCTTGTGCTACCATCTGGTTCTACGACACTGTCAGCACGTGGCACCGCTGACAGCCGGTTTGTGTTGACCAGGAGTCGTCATGACAACTCGAACGATCGCCACACGCGAGAAGGACGGGCACTTCGTAGGCATTTTGTGGAAACCCCGTGACGCAAACGAGGGCAGCTCGTTACACGAACCATAAAAATCGCCACAGTACGCGGAGAAAATGGTGGTGGTCGACAAACGGAGATCTCTGATCGTCTCCACAGCGGGGCACTTCTTTGGCGTGCCCTTGAACGACGACGAAACCCTCGCGGACGAGCAAACGGTGTTGGACAATTTCTTGGACAGAGCCACGTGCAGATTGCTCTGCGCACGACCAGCGGAAGTGGCGGAGGACGAAGCAGGATTGAAGCTGAGTAACGAGTTACCGGTCGGTCGAAACACTTTGGTGTTTTTCAAGGTAAGAGAAAAGTGGAGGACGATACATCTACGGCAACCCGCGCGAACGCTGCACTCGAATTGGTTAATTGTTTATCGAAACGCGATCTGAGCTTCCGATAATTCAGCTTCCGAGAGTAAATCCTTTAGGGGTTTGTTTCAGAGTGTTAATCTATTTTACTGTTCGATATATCGTATTATTCCACGTAAATGCACTGATAATAGCGAACGTGGATATACGGACTCGCGTAATAACATTACTCCATATTTAACCGCGATACATTTATAATAACGAAAATTCTATTGTGGCAGCCAGGGTGAAACGAATTAAACTCGCACAGCCGGTCGCTAAATTAATCACGCGCCACGCCAAACCGCTAATCGAATATTCGATGCAGTTGACAGACGCATCGGTGACGGAAAAGAACTTCCACGAGCTCGTTCAAATCGCCACAACTGGCAGTGGGAAAGGATCATCGACGCTGGTCGAGGCGCTCCGTCAAGTATGGGCGCCGACGCTTCGATCTTCCGGTCTGAATTCGTCGTACTTGAAGAAACTGGAGGAGAATCTCCTCGGGTCGTCGGTCACGGGTTCAGTTCTCGAGGAGGAGGATCACTGGCGAAAGAAATGGGAGGGCGCGAAACGGTCGCACGACAAGACGATCTACGCGGAGGCTGTAAAAACGTTGAAGAGCATCAGGGCCGAGTTGGAGAGCGCGGCGGTGTCCAGGTGTCGTAAAAACGCGTCGTACCAGTCCATTCGATCGCTGAGTCGTGAACAATTTTACGCAGCTGCATCAGCTGTCTCCTTGAAACGACGCTTTCGACCATCAACTTCGTTGTAATCGAGATATCAACGGAATGATCGTTTACGTGTGTTCATTCTTGCAGAGATGGACTGATCGGCGTGGAAGATGCTGTCGAGGCAGTGTCGGGATACGTCGACGATCTGTGGAAGTTAGGGGACCTGGTCTATCCCGAGGAACGCATGAAATCTTTCTTGGACATCGTTGGGGATGAAGTGGTGTCCCTTGTAAGAAACACACTGGACGAGGTGAGAGAGGAATACTCGTGTTTCACGACGAAAGGTTTGCTTGACGTTTGTTTTCGCGCAGATTCGAGTTTCCGACGATCGAGTGAAAATCGAGGCGATATCGAGCGCGGCGAAGATCTGCGAGAAATGGTCGAGCATGGCGGAAAAGTTCACGACGCTGTTCTGGCCTCACCACTCGGTTCATCCGTGGACAGGTGCCAGTCACATTCCAGAGAGATGCTCGCAAATTGGTAAACGCCTCAGGTAGTCGCGTTGATTCTTCCTCTTCCCGGTTCGAAGCGAGATTCACCGCGATCCTCGTGATCTTTAGGCAGATTGGCGAGTTACGTGCCCAGTATCGACAATTGACTCGGCTGCTGACGCCCAGCGAGAGATCTGGACTTGGCACCGATACTTTGATGCAATGCTTCGACGACGTCAAAGGTACCTCTTCGACGGCACAAATTAAATTGCGATTGAGCAGCGAGTAAATTCGTTCCACGAAATAACGTTTGACGAATCAGTCGTGTTCGAGAACGACGAGAGGGGCGTCGATTGGAACCGACTGCGTAGGAGAATCGAGGAAGGCTTGGTACCCGCCGAGGACCGTGTCGCGCAGAAACTAAAATCTCAGATCGCCGATGCCACCACCACGAGCTCGTTGCTAGCCGAGTTCCGACGTTACTTCGAACTGATGAAGAGGGACGGCCTGAAGAGAGCTCTGCGCGGAGAACGAGAGGCTTTACTCTCGGCTTATGGCGACCTTATAGGTAACTACGACAGAACGCATAATCGTTAAACCGAGTTGAAACTTCCTTCCGCGTACCTATCGTCGGGATGGACTTCACTGCCGCCGATTAAATTCTGAATTCCGTGTGCGTCGCCAAGTTACTTCGAGAGGTCTTACGTTTTATTTTCTCATTTTCCGCGTCGTTAATCGATGCCACGTTAAGAGAGCTGCCTAGCTGGACCGGACACGGGAGACTTGCTGGATAGTCCGAGAATACTCCAAGAGGTTCAGGCTGCCAGATCGGCAGAATTGAGACTGGAAAGTTTAGACAAACTGGGGACAGAGTTGCTGGCGGATCTTCCTGGATACGAGGAGGTGTCGTTAAGAGTAACGACTGCTCTGAAGAACGTTGAAAGGAAGAGGCAGAGTTTCGTCGACACTTGGGTATCTTTTATTATTCTACCCTTAAATCGCCTTCTTTAATGCGATTTTTAATACCGCAAAATATTCCTGGAATCGCGTAGATCAGGAATAAATGAAATTCTGGAGTGGTTCCTTTACTGACTTCTTTGACAGACAGAAGAAACGAAGCAAGCGGTCGCGAACAAGGAACTAACGTTGGGCACAGACTCAGCGGTGGTGGAATTAACTGGTACCAGTATGATGAGGGTCACGTACGACCCAAGGCTGATGACGCTGATTCGTGAAGCCAGGGCACTTTCGAGCCAAGGCGTCGAACTTCCTCGAGAAGTGAGGGAGCTGGTCGAGAGAGCGGGCACCCTCGCAGGACGCGCCAGGGCTCTTCAACAGGTTGCCACGTTCCACAACACAATTGGCGATCGCATGGTCCCCTCGCAGAGGCCATTAATGCTCACGACCGCCCTCGAATTGGCTCGCGCTGTTCAGGAACAATCCGGGGTAGTTTGGTCCGATCCTCAAGTCGTCGACGCTTACACACTTAGATTGAAAGAACTGGTAATTCGCACAATTTTGTACAAAAATTTTTTCGTTTCGATTGCCACGCAATTGAAAAGATAACTGCGAATTTACTATACGTCTCTGTTCGATTAAATAATTATGAATTATGAATTTTGATGAAATCGGATTAGGTGAGAAAATTCGCGCAACAGAACTCGGAACTAGCAGCAAAGCACAACTCTCTGCGGGAGTTGGTTTCTAATTTATTGAAAGGGGAGACTGTTAATCTGATCGGGAATCAGAATACTTGGAAAGATACACTGGTGAACATGAGAACGATCGTCGATACTGTTGAGGCTGAATACGGAAACACAAAGGCGTGGAAATTGCATTGGGACAGACAGCTGCTCAAAGCTCTAGGTGTTGCTTATAGGTAATTAGAAATAATAATCCTCTAATTATACGATACATTGCTACACGTATCTCTAAACGATCCATTTATGAAATTAGGATTAAGATACTAGCTGCTTATATTTCTCCAATAATCGCTGAAAAATTTGTTAACTAAACTTTGCCAAACAAGTGTTCGCGTATTTCATTTCCTTGCATTATCTCGCGAGGAAACATTCTTCGCGAGAAACAATCCTCCCAGACAGTTGTGAAACAACCTTCAGACTATTTCAACGACCACGATAGCCAATCTTCATATTCATAAGTAATCTGCATGAACTGGAATAACGAAGTAAACGCCATTTCTCTGCTCCAGGGGCGCGTTACCATCGCTGCTGAAGAAGTTGCCGGAAGTTAAAGCGGAGCTGACGTTCCGAGACGGGTCGCTGCAATGGCGTCCGTCGCTCGAGGAGATCCGCGCCAAGCTGTACTCGTCTATCCGACGGTCCCTTTCGATTCCCATGAATTTCAGAGGGGTTGGCGACGCGGCGGAGGCGCACTTCGGCGGTCTGATTCAAAGGAGCTGTTATTTGTTCGGAGGCGTCTACAAGCAGGCTGAAATCGCCCTCTCCGCTCTAGAAACGCTCCGACTGAAATGGTTGTACTTGGCTGCGCCTGCAAAGATCGACGCTGCTGAAAGGTACTCGCTCGAAGATAAATTATACCGTAAACGCGTCGACCTTTTCTTCCGCAAAACTGATACACTTCTCGTAAAAAGCACGATCCATGATAATTTGTAACATTTGCAAGCACAATTAAAAGGATGAAAATTAATATTATACGTTTGGGAAGGTTGAAAGGAAAATCGCCGCAAGAATGGACGAGAGCGTTCAAAGACGCCAAGCAGTGGGCTCAAGAGGTCAGAATCGACGTATAACGTGGCTGCAATAACTCGCGATACTTTTAAGTCCAACTTGAACAATCGAATGATCTATTTAACCATTACGCAGGTTGGCAGATTACGCGGGAGCGAAGTGAAGATCTGGTGCATAAACGTGGACACGGCGACGACCAGGAACGATTTAGAATCGGCTTCCCGTCGTTACTGGGAACGTCTGTGTTCCGATCTAAGGGTGGAGGCTTCCTCGAGGCTGGTCGCCATCGTAGAGTTCCTTTCATCAGCGTCGAAGGAACTCGAACGCAGACCTCGAAACGTGGAGGAAGTTGGATTGGCGTACGAAGCTCACGCACGAATCGAGGCGCAGTCCTCCGGCATGGCTGAAGAGATGGAAGCCATTGCGGGTCTTTCGAAAGTGCTGGCTGCTTGGACCAGCGAAACGCTCGAAGGTATTTTAATAAATTCGAGGTTACTCGAGTCACTTTGACCAGTTTTAAACTTGGAATTTGGAGCGACAAGGAACATTCATTGAAACAGGTGTCAGTGCAGCACACACAGCCTGGCAAGACTTATCCGACCGCCTGGAACGTCACAAAAGTGTCGTAGATCGCGAACTGGAGGACGCAAAGGTGAACCTCCGTCACAGAGCGGTGGCTTTACGAGACGAGATCGAACGATGGCAAGCGAAATGGTCCTCGAAGCCAGAAATCCTCACGTTGGACTGGATTATCTCCACGAAAGAAAGATGGACGTACTTGAAGGAGCAGTTAGACGTCTTAAGAAGTGATTGTCAAAAAATAGACATGAAAATCGATGACGTTCTCGAAGATAACGAGGAAAATATGAAGAGGTTGGAGCTACAGTTGGAGATAGAAGAGTCAAATTGTCGATTCCAAGCTGAATTCTTGGAAGAACTTAAAAACCAGGAAGACGAGGAGTGGACCGTGGCTAGAAGAAGATTGCCCAGGCTTCACGATTGGCTCGATTCGTGGGAGAGTAGAATACGGGTTCAATGGAAAGATCGGTCGAGCGATCAGTCGATGGACCAAAAGGACAGCTTGGAAATGGACACCTTCGTTGGCAAAAAGGTGCGCGAAGTTAGGGCCACCATCGAATGGCTGCAGCTTCTTCGCGGCGACGAGGTCGCGGAGGAACACTGGTCGGAGCTGATGCCGCTTTTGGATTTGAAGAACGTCAGGAATGCCAGAGACATCACTTTGGGTCATTTGCTTCGCTCTTCAGAGAAGATTCAAGAGAATGTTGAGAAAATAAAGGTAACGGATCTGGTGTTTAATTTTAGAAACAGATGGTGCATCGCGTGTGTTTTCCTTTCAGGAAGTAACCAAGAGAGCCGCTGCGGAGAGTGGCATTCGACAAGGGTTAATGGAACTGGAGTCCTGGGAATCGTCGGCTCATCTTCAGCTGCACGAATCGAAGGACAGTAAAGACGCTGCTATTATTCTTGTCGAGGAGTATGGCAGTTTGTTAGCTAGAGCAGGTGAATCGCTTCCTGGCTAAAGCGACCTTATCGATCACCTTTACAACTGATACTATTTTTACAGGAAATTTTTACAGAGAAAATTTGATATTTTATCTACAGGCGAACTAAGACTTCTGCTGGAGGGTGCGAAGGGTGCAGCAGGGTACGAAAGGTTTGCAGCAAAAGTTGCGCAATGCGAAGCTGGATTGTCTGAAATGGAAGAGCGAATAAAGATTCTAAGCACCATACAGAGGAAGTGGATTTATTTGGAACCAGTTTACGAGGGTGGCGCAGCCCCTAACGACACTGGAAGATGGTCCAGAGCTAACAAGGAATTCAGGTAATCGATCGACGAATAATTTCCTTCTTCCTGTGACAAATAAAGTTCATATTTTTAGATACCTCATGGGAGAAGTGTCTCGCGATCCAAGAGTGTTATCCTTGAGGAGACTTCCCATTTCAGCTTTCACGAACCTGAAAGACTTACTCGACAGGTGTCAGAAAAGCCTCGACGAATATTTGGAGGTACGACAGACACTCTAACTTAACCTTTAACGATCGAAACGCTCCTGCTTTTGAAAACTCCATATTTCCTTATTTCAAGGAAAAACGATCGTCTTATCCGCGTCTGTACTTCTTAAGCGACGAGGACCTGCTCGAATTAGTGTCAGCCAGCGGACGGGGCCTGGAAGCTCATTTACCTAAACTGTTCCAAGGCGTCGGTTCGATAATAAAAGACGATAATGGACTGACGGCTGTTGTTTCGCCGGAAGGTGAAATATTGCAGCTACCCCAGCCTGTCGATCTTCGAGATTCATTACCGCGATGGTTAAGCAACCTTGAGGAGGGGATGAAAGCTGCTCTTGGACGGAGTTTAGAAAACTGTTTGGCGGATCCTGCTCCAGATCCGTCGGCTTATCCGACTCAAGTAAAATCTTCTTCCATCCCTGCATAAATTTTTAGCGCGCCCGATCCTCCAAATTGATTAATAGCGAAGTCTCTCTCTCGAAAACCTAACGCTATACCGGCTTAAGAAAGAGAATTTAAATAACCGGAGAAGCAGAAGATTAAAAAAGACTGAAAAAGTTCGAGGCACTCCCAGCGCCGTTAACAATTGTCTTTAATAATCCATCAAGGTTCTGCTGCTGGCGGAGAGGATCCGTTTCACGGAGCGATGCGAGGCAGCTCTGAAAGACGGTCGTTCGGCTTTGAAGAACCTCGTCGAATATCTGGAGACGCAGAGAGCCAGATACAGGGGCTTGGAAGACGCTGGTGATAAATTGACGGCTTTAAAAGCACGCGGGCTTCTCCTCGACACTGTCCATCATCTGGGCGTAGCTAGGAATCTTCTGAACGTCACCGTGCAGGAGGAGAGCGCCGTTTGGACCTGGCAGAGACAAATAAGGAGTTACAGATCCGTAAAATCCCTGAAATATTTCTTTTTTTCTATAACCTAGCCGCGTGCGCATAGTATTTGCATTTTGACCTACATTCCGTTAATTTGCAGAACAAGGGACCGGTGGTGCGTTGCGCTGGCGCAGAATTTCCGTACCGTTTCGAGTACCAAGGCGCAGCGGTAGGCTTGGTTCACACGCCATTAACCGAGAGGTGTTTCCTAGCTCTCACCCAGGCGATGAAACTCGGTTTGGGCGGCAGCCCCACTGGGCCAGCTGGAACTGGAAAAACCGAGAGCGTAAAAGCGCTCGGCGCTATTCTGGGCAGGCTGGTTTTAGTTTTCAATTGCGACGAAGGTAATAATGCAATCGTATTTACGAGGTCGAAAGTGTAACTCGTGAAATACGACGTTCGACTTTACGAGTCACGCGTTGTATAATTATATTTGTCACCTTTTAATAAACTGTTAATACACGACTTTGATTTACGAGGCACGACTTTGATTGTTCACTTAGATATTTGGCGCAAAAATGCTCTTTCTAATAAACTGCTAAGCTTCTGCAAGCTTGATATTCGATGCACGAGCCTTTGACTTTAATAATGGCTTCAGCACCCTTTGGCACATTTAATATTAAGTTTCCTCGGTGCTCTTGTGTAATAGTATATCACTGCTGTATCCTTCAGCGCGTCGTTTAATAAGGACAATAATCTGGACATTTTATATCATCTTTAAATCTCGTCTCTGTGAATATCGTCCCAAGATATTAAAACTAGTTTTCCGCGCATTAAAGTGTCACTAAAATCTGATTAACGTGTTCCATTAAATTTCACTGAAGCGAGTTCGTGACTTCTATTGAACGCTTCTTCGCCAGGAATGGACACCGGAAGTATGCGACGAATCTTAGGCGGCCTCGCGCAAGCGGGCGCATGGGGCTGTTTCGACGAGTTCAACCGCCTCGAGGAGGAAACGCTGAGCGCTGTGGCCATGCTCGTCAGGCCTCTTCAGGAAGCTGTCCGCGACGGTTCGCCACAAGTCGTCTTAGGCGACCAGAAAATAAACCTGGACCCGCACTGTTGCGTGTTCATCACGATGAACCCTGCTGGGTCTGAATACGGCGGGCGACGCAAGCTTCCGGATTCCCTGGCACGGCTGTTCAGACCGGTTGGAATGGCGCATCCGGACAGATCCGACATCGTCAGGGCGTTACTGGAGTGTGCCGGATTCCTGGACGCCGCGACGCTCGCGAAACAGCTCGTCGAGACGCTCGACATCGCTGAGATACTGTTGTCCAGTCAGCCGCATTACGACTGGGGCCTCAGGGCACTCAGATCCGTCCTCGATGCTATTCCTATGAAGAGCGACTTGGACGAGACCAGCAGGTTCGACGTTTTATCCGTTTTATGAAAACTATTTTGTGCAAGTTGGTAAATAATTATAAAATTATTTCAGTACGATTTCTGCGAGTTTTTTCTGGCTTTGTCATAATTCCACGTGTTATTAATATTAGCTTCGTTCGTGCATTATAGATTAGTGGCTGCAATCAGAGCGTCAATGTTGCCCAAATTAACCGAGGAGGACACTCGACGATTTCTTTCCCTGCTGGAGGACGTTTTCCCTAAAGCGAGCCCATCTTCGTCCACGTTCATCGAAAGGCAGGATCTGCAAACTGTTCTCCTCGAACTCTGCGCCGAACAAGAGCTGGGCAAGGAAACGGCGAACAGATGCATCCAATTGAACGACCAGCTGAAAAGTAGAACCGGCGTGGCGATCGTTGGCCCAGCAGGATGCGGTAAAACGACCATCAGGAAGCTATTGTGCGAAGCGCTGACGAAAATCGGCGAGACGGTCGTTCAGTTCCACGTGTTTCCCGGCGCCATGCCAAAATCGAGGCTACTGGGTCGCGTCGACCCGCAAACCAGGTACCAGCCTTTATAATCAACGTAGCAAGTACAATTATGCGTATGAAACGACAAATTAAATTGACTTTCTGTCATTAGAGAGTGGAAGGAAGGTTTGCTGTCGAACGCAGTGGCGTCGGCTGGAGACGCTACAACTTGGATCGTTTTGAATGGCGACGTGGAACCAGACTGGGCCGAGGCTTTGAACTCCGCTCTGGACGACAACCGATTGCTGACCTTGCCCAATGGCGTGGCTGTGAAACTTGGCTCTGGGACCAAGTACGCTTCCGTTCTTTCAGGATTATTGCATTTTACTCGGATAAATTGGAAATTAAAATTAATTTCGTCATCCACCGTATCTGATTCTTGAGCCAGAATTCTGAAATGTTACTTTTCAAAACAGATTCATTTTCGAGACACATAAACTCTCTGGCGCGAGCCCCGCAACAGTGTCCCGATTGGGAGTGGTTCACCTCGGCTCGAAGAGTCCCACGGTGCTGTTGGTGTCGTCGCGACTGAACGCACTTCCGGAGACAGCGAAGGAGCTCGCGAACTCTCATCTCTGTTCCTGCGTCGAGGAGTGTTTGAAGATAAACGGGGACGTTTCCTCGGCGTCGGGCTTAATGGATTCAGCGCTCTGCCATTTGAAGAGTGCTCGAACGTACACTTCCGTTGCTTACGCTCTCCTCGCGTCCCTGTGCAGTCAAATAAGGGATGAAAGCGCCAGAGACGAATTGGCCCGTTTGATTTATCAATCTGTCGACTGCTGGTGAGGATCTCGAGCCATCTCGCGGCTAACGAGCTTTAATACTGAACTCTTCAGGGGTGAGTCGAAGCGTCTAATTGTATTTGGAACTTCAGGTGCCCGAATCCTCAGAAGCCATGCTCCGTTTTGTATAATCCAGACGCGGATAGATTGGAAGCTGTCGGAGATGCTGATGAGTCGACTGACACCGAAGACGGCCCCGTTGCGTTGACAGGTATCGATTATTTTAAGCGACTTTTACTTTTAAGCAACTCGAAAATGTTTGATTCGATCTGCGACGTGCGATTCAGGTGCCATGAAGGGGGCGTTATCGTCTGTTTTACCGTGGATCAAGAACAATCAACCGACGATGATAAGAGGCCCAGAGGGTTGTGGGAAAAGTGCTCTGATATCCGTGATACTCTCTTCCATACGGAACATCGAACAGTCCACCTTGATAAAAGGTTCCTCCCTCTATGGACCCCAAGATTTGGTGACGAAATTGAAAAGAAGTTGCATACAACTAAATTCATCTTCTCACGGGAGAACGTACAAACCCAGAACCGGATCTAGGGTTGTGTTAATCCTGGAAGACCTTCACCTCGCGTCCAAAGACTTGCAGGTACCATTTTTAACTGGTGCTGTTACTTATGCGAGATAAAGCACGAGGAGTGAAGAGAATTATACGAATTCTACTTGTACATATTTAGGAATTAATTAGAGAGTTGATTCAAGAGGGTGGATTTCACGAGGAGGACCTAGAATTCGCCAACATTCCTCTAACCATAATATGCACGGCTAACGCGACGACAAAATTGCATCCCAGGCTGGAGGCGCTTTTATCCACGCATTATCTTCCGTAAGAAATCGATTAAAAACATAATTAATTCTTTTTTTTATGCTTCCACGTCGAATTGAAGAATGAAAATTGTTATCGTTGAAAGAGAAATTGTTATTTCGTAGATATCCAAGCTCAAAGGACGTCGTGGCTATCTTGGAATTGCATCTGAGGAACTCTTTGCGAGGCGATCGCGTCGCGATCGAATCCTGGATCGCACGAATGGCCTCCGTCGTGTTGGACGCTTTCCGATCGATCAAATCTTCTCATGGCTCGTCCGTCGATTGGACACCGAAAGATCTGATCCTATGGGCGGATAGCTTCAAGTATTATCCTCCCCCGGAGGATGAATCGAATATTACGCATCATTTGCTGGATGCCGGACGTCGACTGTTTCATCCCAGGTAATGGCGCTCGCGCGACTCGAGGAGCTTTAGCTTTGAAGCTTCGAGCGGAGCTGAAAGATGTTTGACATCGAATTTCCAGATGCGACGATATTGCTCTCCAATTCCTGAACAGCAGCTTTCTTCGTAATCGTAGGAATACAGTTTTCCAACCGCTCGAGTTGTTTGCAAACTTTCAGCGTTAACAAATTTTACCATTTTTTCCCTCGAATATCTCGAATACACATCTCTCTTAAATATTCACCCTCGAACGTGCACGCCTTCCATTTATCCAACACCCCTCGTGCACGAACATATATAACACTTCAAATTTTCCACCGCATCAGATTTTCAATTCACCTTGTTCAATCTGAATTTATTCTCTGTAAATTATAAAATATGAAATGAAAATCGCGAATTTCCTTGGGCGTTATCTTTCGTTATCTTGACCCCACAGAAGGGTTAACGCTCTTCTTTTCTACTGCGCCAGATTAACATCGAAAGACCAGTCCCGTTGGGAATCGGTGATCCTCTCGAAGGCGAGCAAGCCAACGTCGCTTGGTAGCGACGTGTACATATGGAAACGGGGTAACAATGGACTATCGCCATTGGACGAGGAACAGTGGCGTAAGGAGGTAATTAACGCGGCGGCGAGATGCGCCAGGGAAGGCGATCCGGTGCAGGCATCGATTTCGTCTCACCTGTTGCACACGGTGGCTGGTAAGCGCATTAAATTAATTTAATTTCACGTTATTTCGAGACCAGCTTAATCCCGCCGATCATCCACCCTGCAGTCGACCACTTTGTAACTTTAATAAGATTAGATGCGCGGGAATACTCGCATTTAGGATCCAACGATCGCTGCAATTATTGGTTCACCGCCATGGTGTTCGTCGTGGTCCTAATCTCATCGACTGGAGTCTTAGATTGTCGCGAATTGAAATGAATCTAAAATAGGATACACGAATGCAGAATTTCATAGAAACGGAGTGAATGTAGCGTGCGAGGACCTGAATCTCTTCAAGGGACCTGAGTGAAGCCGTGCGAAGAGCTTTCCTCGTCAAGTCGAGGCGTCGAGTCGAGTTAGAAAATCAACAAGCAATTATTTTCTCGGACTCAGCGCCCTCGTGTTCCTTGGGAAGGAAAGCTCTTCCACCCTTCGCTGAATTTTCGTTGTTTCGCCCCTACGAAGAGAATAGGTTGCCCAAAAGGCACGAGTGGAGACAAAAAAGGACATTCAGTCCGCCATCTTAGAGAGAACGTTAAATAAAAAGAGTTTCGAATAAAGATAGTCGCTGTTACGTTAGAAATGAACAACAAATGAACGACATTCCTCTCGCTTTTCCAGGTTTAAGCTGGGCGTTTGGAACGAACTTGCGAGGGGTGATTCTGATCGGGCGGCCAGGCGCTGGCAGGAAATCGGCGGCGAGGCTCGCCGCCATGTTCTCCTCCCTTCGTTTGGTGGACTCAGGGCCAGGTAAGCCTATGGTTTCCGTCAATATTAGCCTCGAACATGGAAAAAAACGCCGAGCGATTTCGCAAATTTGTATTTCGAATATCGCGCGGAGCGGCGACGCGTTTCCAAAAGCGCGGCCAGCCTTGTCCACGGTTCCTATTTCGGGTCAATATTGAGTTACGAAACTGTCGGCAAACATCCGTCAGTTTCTGCGACGGGAGATTCCATATCGACTGTAATTGCTCAGCGACCGTGCGGGGAATGAATTTTTTAGGTCGCGGACGAACGTCGATGAGAATCGCGGTTCAAGCGGCTGGGATCGATGCCGAGCCGACTCTGCTGCTGCTGGAGGAGCATCACGCGAGAGAGGCAGGATTGGCTGTTCTGGCGAGCGCAATAGTGTCGAGAGGCGAACTCCCAGGACTATTTACAGTGGAGGAACTCGACGGGTTAATAGCGCCGTTGGCTGACGTTGCGAGGAGGGAAGATTTTTCGGGCACGCTCGAGCAGTACCTCTATCATCGTACGTGCGCTGTTCCCAGCTTGAGGGAATGACGGAAGTCGCGGCTCGACGGGCGCCCCGTTTTTCGCCGTGCAAATAATTCGAACGATCGTCGACACGGTGAATACAAATTGGACGAACTAGCGAGCTGCGATTAACGCGAGATTAATCGTCCCGTGTAACTACAGTTGTCGAGTCGAAATTGCCGCGCATAAAGAGACAAATTGCTTGTTGCGCGGCTCATTGTTACGGTGCTGTATTAATATTTCAATTCCGAGAGCCCATTGTTCGAGTTTTGCCATGTCGCGTTAAAACTTCGTCCTGTTGTTCACCGTGCAAATACGACGAGAACGAGTAACAGCGAAATTATTTCCATGTCGTACGTAACGCGTTCAATTATACGATTCCACAGGTCTGCGAAGCTACCTCCGAGTGGCCATCGTTTTGGACACGGGAGAACTGCGCTCGTCCTGGCTATCGCGTTCAGGACTCCTCAGGCAGTGCGCGCTAATTGGTCCGGGTCGTGGCAGCGAATGGTGGTCCCGGGAAGGCTCTCTAATTGAAATAGCTTGTCAGCAAACCGACCTCGAAGTCGAAGACACCCCAGAGGAGACGCTGGCTGGCATCAAGGCGATGGCGAGGTCGCATCTCGAAGCGCCGCGACAGCAACAGGCACCCGCGCGATTCTTCGCTCTGCTGCACACCTGGAGGCATTTGCGCGCGACTTGGACCGAGGAGCTGGAGAGACAGCTGAACAGCCTCGAAGCTGGCGTGGGGAAGCTGAAGGAAGCTGGCGAACAAGTAGCCAAACTCGAGGACGAAGTTTCGAGGCAGCGTCTGGAACTGGAGGCACGTGTCGACGCGTCGTTCCACGTTAATTCTCGCGGTGGGAGGAACTGCTCGTTCGGATTGTTACAATTCTCGATTTTCTAGGCTGAACAAGGACGAGCCAACGCGGCTCTCGAACAGATTACGGCGACGATGCGAGGCGCCACTGGACAGAGGGGAGAAATGGCCAATTTGAAGGCAGAAACCGAACGGGAGAGCGCGGAATTAGCGCGCAGAAAGGTGAGCTGATAATTCGTCGAACGCTTATCCCAGGAGCGTGCGAGTAATTTTCGAAGAACAGACAACTAAATTTGTTCCGATATGTAGACCGACATCGAAGGGGAGTTAGGAAAAGTCGAGCCCCTGGTGGAGCAAGCGGCGCAAGCGGTAGCTGGCATCAGCGCTGACGCCTTGGCAGAAGTTCGTTCTTTACGAGCACCCCCAGCGCCTGTGAGAGACGTTCTCGAGGGTGTCCTCCGATTAATGGGCATAAAAGACACGTCGTGGAACAGTATGAAGACGTTCCTCGCGAAACGTGGCATCAAGGACGAGATTAGGTAAGTCGAGGTTCGTCTTTCCAAACGTCTTCGCTACTTTAACCCATCTAATGCTTCTCTGAAACTTCGTAGTTACCCTCTCGCTCATGAAAAGCACATTTTAGTAACAATGGCCTCGTTGGTATTTCCACCCCGCTACAAGCGAGAAGTCGAAATTGTCGCGGACAATTCTTAAACAGGACCTCCCTCTCGTCGTCTCTCTCATCAGAGACAGTTCGCAGGAGCTCGAGAAACGCGGTAACGTCTTTGTTCGCTTCAGAACGTGGGACGCGAGAAGAAGCACGCCAGCCAGTCTGGAGGCGGTCGTCAAGTTGGTCAAGGAGCGGCCAGAGAGTTTCGAGGAGAAGACCGCGAAACGAGCCTCGGTGGCAGCGGCTCCTTTGGCAGCCTGGGTCCTCGCGAATCTCCAATACGGACAGATTCTTCAGCAAGTGGCGCCTCTCGAGCGAGAGCAACGACAGCTGGCCGAGTAGGTTCTCAGGAGATGCTATGCTAATAGCCTTTTTCGTAAAAATGCGACGTGAAATAACGATTGTGGTTATCCAGACGATTGTCAGCGGCTGAAGCTCAGATCGGTAAACTGGCAGCTGGACTGAACACGGTGGAAAGTCGGGTGGCACAGCTGCAAGAGGAGCTCGCGGAGCATTCAAGGGGTGCAGCCGCGCTTCAACTGCGCGCCGAGGCGACAGAGGCGAGGCTGACAACCGCCAGAGCATTGTTGCAAAAGTTGGACACGGAGCATCGCGACTGGCAAGCGCAGCTGGAGGAGTTGACCAGCAGAAAAGAGAAGTTAGACGTCGAAGCTGCTAACGTTGCCTCCTTGCTCGTTTATGAGGTACACGTAGCACATCAAAAAACGAAGCTACAAATATTTCTCCAATCGTTTCCAAACCATCAATGTTTGCTAAAAGTAAAGATCGAATGTTCAGGATTCTGGAAAAGACGACAAATGGAAGAAATCCGCCATCGATCTTCTGATCACCGAGAGAGAGAGACTTCTCTGGCGCGCTCAGGGTCTACCAGCGGACACTGGAAGTCTGGTTGGTGCTTCCTGCGCTCTGAGAGGTCCACTGGTTCCCATATTCGTTGACCCATCGGGCGTGGCGGTGTCCTGGTTGAAGAACAACGTCGGCTCGAGGTTGGAGACGACAAAACCCGGGGATGCAAAGTTCTTAACTACCCTGGAGCTGGCCGTGCGATTCGGCAAGCCGTTGCTGGTCGAGGAACTGGTGGAATTCCCATCGATCTTATTGCCGTTGTTACGTCAACGTCCTCTGAAACTTGGCGAACGAACTTTACCGGCGCCGCAGGGCTTCAAACTTTTCTTGGCCACCAGACGGGACAAATTGGACGGTCTGCCGAAAGAAGTTGACGCGGTTTTGTTCAGGATCGCCCTTGGAAGCGGCACTAAGAGCCTGGCGGAGAGATTCGTCGAGAAGGTGAGACGAGTTTCGCTGGAATTAATATCAGACGAATCGGTTCGATTGCAGCGAAAGCTGAACTCCCAAGGTTTTATTCGAAAAGTTGTACCTTCTATATTTCTCGCGGGATGAAAGTAGGTTTCTAAATATTTACGGACGACAGCGTATATTCGTACCAGTGGTAATGATTTAAGAATGTTAACCAATAACTGCTTTGAATATTCAATGCAATTGTAACGACAAAGCTGTGCCTCGAATCGTAATACGTATTCATAGCATGCGTAATACCATTTCCGAGTAGCCATGAAATATATTCATAGCAAATCGTGTCCGTAAAGAGTGACAGGTCGGATCGTCGAAACTGAAATTGAATTTCCACGCGAGACCGCCCCACGAATCGACGAAAATTGACCGCGAAAGTTGACGACTCTTCGGCCCGCGCGTCTCAAAGTTATCCCGTTCACGCGGCAGCCTTCCTTCTTCGTGAGATCCCATCAAAACTTGTCCCTGTTTAGCCCGTCCAGTCCATTTCACTTTTCCATTCCGTCGTGGAATTAAAAAAAAAAAAAGGATCCCTCGGAAACGTTAACTCGAGCCGACAATGAGATTGAAAAAGTTGCGCGGCGATCGTCCGAAGTTCTTGCGGCAAATAAAATATTGGAGCGAAAGATTAATTACTTTTGCTCGCGGGGCGGATAGGTTCTGTTGAAGGAGACGCCTGGGCTGGGAACGGAACGGAAGGAGGCACTGGAACGTGAGGAAAAATTATCCGGCGAACGGGACACCGCGAGATTGGATCTGCTGGCGCAGCTAGCCACCGCGAGGGGCCAAGACCTCCTTCAGGAGTCTACCGATGGATCCCAGGGCGGGCTTTTGTCGTCTTTGCAAGCCACTCAATCGAAAGCGAAAGAAATAGCCCTGGCCCTCGAGGAAAGTCGACGAAGCTTCGAAGACGTCACCAGGTCTCTATTTCTCTGCGGAGGTTTATTAAGAAACACGGTATACCGCGGACAGCGCAGCGATAAGATAATATTGTCTACGTATATATTCATCTTAATCCTTACTTTGACGGAAGAAAAATAACGCGAAACGAAGATACCGCGTAAAATTGTTTTTCGAATGTTTAAATAATCCCGAGGTTCGTTCGAGATTTCCTTCGAGGATTTCATAAATGGAACGACATGATTTATGAACGCCTTAATGAACGAACCTTCGCTTTTATCCTGAAAGAAGATTCGTGTACGAGCTTCACTGCGGGGCATCTGTAATTAACTTTTAATCGCCGTTCTAGTTTTTATTCCTGTTGCTTGTAGGAGGACCAAAGAGCATGAGAAATTGGCCAAATTCGCGGCGAACTTGTACAAGATTGTGAAAAGTCTGACCGCGTTGAGTCCGTTGTACGTGTTCTCCGCGGAAGCTTTCACCGACATCTACTTGGCAGCGGAAGATTACAGAAAGAGCATTCTGTCGCAGGATAAACGGGAGCAAGACAAACTGATCGAGAAAAGGTGAATTTGTATCTGCTTCGAGTAGTCGTCGCTTCTCGTCTTTTTACGTAACTCGAAGCCCTCGATCGAACCTTGTCTTTTACTTACAGGCTTGTGGCATTGACTCTTCAGTATTGCTCGAAAGCTGTGTACAGGAAACATCGATTACCGGTAGCACTGCAATTAGCGCTCTCGTTGAACTCGATGCCAGAGGACGAAAGAAACTTTTTGTTGGGCGAGGCTCCATTAAACGACGACGAAGATTCCGATTACAGGGTGCCCGAGTGGGTGCCCGAAGAGCGGCGTCTGGCGGTTCGAACTCTAGTTTCGTTGTTTCCGCAGGTACGTCGCTAACAAACTTTCCGCGAACGCGATTCGTACCACATGGTGTACACCAATTGGTGGAAATTAAATTTTTATTCAGCGGAAGATGATTCGAATGCTAGCAATTCGATACTACATAGTAAAAGTAACAAATGTTGCAGTGGTCTAATTAGTCTTGTTCAAACTTATTAAAACTAGTATTTGAGAATTGAGATATAAGAGAATCGTAGCAGAAATAGCCGAGTCAATTATCAGAAAGTACTGGAGCCTGCACTTCGAGGGTTAATTCAACTCCTCTTGAAGCTACAAACTGTCTAACCGTACTCCATTCGAACATTTACGAGACGAGCAGACGCAACAACCCCTACTCTTGACTTTCCATTGCCGACTGTTTCTATTTTCTAATTACTTTATGTTTTTAACATCGAATCTACCAAGCTACAACTTGCGAAGGTATCGTTTTTCATTGTTCAGATAGCAACGAAGATGAAGCCAGCTTGGCTGAACGATGTCACCAATATCTATGCTGAGAACGGTTTGACGACGTTCCAAAAGATTCTGCTAATCAAAACTCTTCGTCCAGATTACTTGCATACGGCGCTGTCCAAGCTAGCTGCAGAAGTATTAGGTGATGTAATTCTTTCTCCTTCGATCAACCATTTCATGGAATCTATACATTGGAACGAGAACTTCCTCTACAAATTTTGGTAACGATTGTTCCTTTGCAAAGGCGTGAAAGATTTAGCCCCGCCACATTGGTCTCTGAGCAAAGTAGCCGAGCACGAGACCACGTATCCTGTGTTGCTGTTGTTGTCACCTGGTGCTGACCCTGGCTCGGAGCTGAGATCATTGGCGAACAATCAGACCGCAGCAGCCACAGGATTCGTCGAAGTGTCTTTGGGCCAGGGACAAGTTGCTCAGGCTGAACTCGCGTTGGAAAGTTCTTGTCGGTAATGCATTGTGTATATTAATTTATTCATTTATTTATCCATTAAAATTTGTATTCGCTGTTCAGAACGTTCTTAACATTGCTCCATAAATGTTCGAAAGGAAAGTTCCATTACACGGTTAATTATTCGGAAGATCCGGCTCGTATTTCCGTTTACTATGCATCCACGGTAGAAGGGTAGAGTTTCGAAACGCCCCGGAGGCAGCTCCCTAATTCCTAATCAACGTACAATAAATCCACGGCGTGACGCATCAGCGATCCTGGTCGCCTCGCGGCACTCGGATTCAGTTTCCGTCAACAAAGGTTGAACGACGCCTTCGGGGGTCTAATGTAGCGCAAGGAATACTCGTGCAAACGTTCGTACGTAGTCTTACTATCTCCGCCAGCGCACCTCACGGAGGTGCAAGATTTCAGTCTTCCTCGCTGGCGTATTATGTCGGCCATCTTCGTTTCCGTGCTTTCATCGCGTATCTCGGTTATTATATTATTATACGACGCGACATGCATATTCAGAGTGCACGGAATTGCGATTTAGGGGACTGCGTTGCAAGAAAATCGTTGCTTCGATTATACGACAATTTTGTACGAAATTTCCTCGTTCACTCGTGTTGAAAAACGGAACGCACGATTGATCACGAATCGGCAGAAAAGAATTCGCAGCATTGAAAAGCAAAGTCGTTGGGATATTAAACGAGAAATTCAATTTACTCACCGAACAGAAACGGAGGCTGGATACTCCTCAGCAACTTGCACCTCGCCCTCAACTGGCTGCCCCGATTGGAGAGCCTGTTGCGGTCACCCATGTGCACCAGTGACAAGAACCCCGCCGCGAGAATCTGGCTAACCACCGAGGAATGCGCTGGATTCTATCCAAGCCTCGCTGGCCTCTGCTTGAAGCTCGCCTACGAGCCACCGGAAGGCGTCAAGAGAAACGTGAAACGGTCCCTGCAGCAGCTCCGTCAAACCCGCCAGGCCATCAACGTGCCTGGAAGCCTTCTGCTGTCTTGGTTGCACGCGACGCTCCAGGAACGACGAAGGTTCGTCCCTCAAGGATGGATCAGGTCGTACGAGTGGAACGAGTCGGATCTCGAGGCCGCTTACGAGCTAGTGGTGAAGGAGATGGCGTCGAAGGGGAGCAAGGACAATAAGGACAAGATTGGCAGCTGGCAGACGGGCAGAGGACTGTTGGACGCGGCCGTTTATGGCGGCCGTCTGCAGGACGACTACGACGCGAAGGCACTGTGCTCGATCGTTCGCGAGGTTTGGTGTTCAGAGGTGTACGAAGGACGTAGGAAGCTGGCTGGCGCGTTGAGGGTGACGGAAGGCTCGCTCGAGGATGCGGTTAGGGCTTTGGAACATGTTCCCGACAGCGACTCGCCCAGAGAGTGTTTTGGATTGCCCGCGAACGCCCACAGGGCTTGGGAGAGGACCGCTGCGGAGGCGGCGTTGGCGCGTTTGAAAGGTCTGTTGGCGGTCAAGAGGAGCGATTCGAGTGAATGGCTCTTTTGATCGAAAATAAAAAGTATCCCGTCACTGGTTATTTTTTTGTTTCAAAGCGCAATAACGAATTGGGGGTAGAGTATAATTGCACGTTTCCGTAAATCGTTATGCGTATGAATTAATTCTTCATTATCCCAAAAATATCAGAAATGTGAAATTTGAAAACAGCTAATTTTAAGTATTAATTAAAACAATCGTTGGACAGGTGTTCTGGTCAAAGCGTCGAGCAGCGACGAAAAGAGCAAAAAAGCGGAATTAAAAGTCCAAAGGGACTTGAAAGAGTTGCTCGACCGTCACGGCTCGATTTTTGGATCGTCAGCGATCACAGAGAACTTTGGAAGCAGGAATCCACTGCAAAGTTTCTTTATCGATGAAATGAACTTGACTAAGAAAACCTTGAACCTCGTTCGCGTCGATGTGGAAACTTTGCGTTTCGAGGATTCCAAGGTAAAAACAATACTCTCTAAAATCCAACGACCACTAATTCTCAAACTTGAAGGCAAATTGTAAAAATTCGACGAACTCGCAGACCCCGAAACATTGGATGGAAGACTGGAAGTACGGACCAAAAGAAATTCTGCCTTTCGTCAAAGGGTTGTTATCCAGGTACCAAACTCTCGAGTCCATCTCGTCCATTTCTTCAACCGTCGTCGACATATCGCGACTGGCAAGGCCACGAGCATTCCTGACCGTGCTGAAACAGCACACCGCTCGAGAAACGCGTCAACCACTGGAGAACCTTCGACTTCGCGTGAACTGGTTCGAGAATCGCAGAAACGACGACTGGAAGGTGTCTGTGGTCATCGAAGGACTCCTGATATCGGGTAATCTCATCTACATAAGTATACTTACATTTTAATAGATTGTAGCAAGATTGAAATTTACTTAACAACGCGACACGATCCGAATGCAGGTGCTTTGATAGAAGATGGCATGCTGATAGACCTGGACGCGAACGCAGCTTCCGTCGCAGCTGCGCCCAGCTGTCAGATCACGTTTTTACCGGAAACGTACAACGAGAACAGCGCAAAAAGTAAAACGATGGGCGATTATTTGGGGAACAGTGACTCGGAAGATATGCTCAGCGTCCCTGTTTATGCGAACCCACAGAGGGACACGTTGATTTGCTCGCTTCCGGTTAGGTGTCCCATGGACGAACGCGATGACTGGTTGCGTCGAGGTGTGGCTTTTCATTTAAAGCAGATTTAGTTTCTGTACGTTAATTGTATCGAGATGATTAGTTGGTAACACGAATAGAATTTGCATTCGCAGCACCAGTATTGTGTAATTATTATTTCTGTAAAAAATTGGTTGAAATAAAAAAAACTTGCAGATTCGTAGCGAGTTATTTTTATATCACGTACCATACCCTGTACGATTGCACCGCCACGATCGCTGGAACACTCCGTAGAATTCTTAAACCGATAACGTTGGCCGTCCACTAAAAGAGCAAAGTGCACGCAAGATCGAACAAGGCTTCGCGATAGCGTTATCGATGATTTGATTGTAGTTGAAGAAGTTCGTCCATAAATCTTCGCGTTGGCCAGATAGGCCAACCTAAACTTTCGACGCGAAGTTCATTTCTGCGAGCTGGAAAAGAAGTTTGGAAGCTCTCATCGCCGTGCAAAGTCGAGTTAAGAGACGACTTAACAATTTCGCGTTCGGTCGGACGTTAAATCGCTCGAACGATTCGGGAGCTAGTCGTTAAAGCTTTCCATTAAAACGTGACGGACGAAATCAAACGAAATAAATGTTTGTACCTGATAAATGGCGGGGTTATCAGAAGCAAAGTCGAACGTTCGCGAATCAGAAATCCTTTTATTACTTATAAAGTAACCGCTTGATACATCCTTCTAATCAGAAGTCACTCGAACGAGTTACATAGACTCAGAAAATAGCGAGCAGTAATTGGAGAAGTCATTGCAATTACACGATCGTTCCTGTAATCACGTTGGTTCGGAACGCTGCCTATTGCCAAACTCTTTCGCTTAACAAAGTTGTGATCCGACTCAAACACCGCGCGCGACACCGCTTTTCCATCCACCGCGCGATAAACATGTACAATCGATTAACAGTTCGCAACGCACTTCGCAAGTGTACACGAATTATTTATATCTCAACAATATCGGCAACAAAGGTTCTATATAAAATCTTTCAACAAACGATATTCAATCATCAGCTCCATCGAACGCACAGTTCCTGCTGAATTCAACCCCTTCAGCGGTTAATAACTCTCAGAGATTGGCGCGTCCCACTATTCATACATAGATATGTCTCCTAACGTCATTAACTTTAAGCTAACAAGTTCTAAGTTCAAATCACTTACGCGTACCGCTGCACCGCTGAAAGGGTCAAACAAATCCCCCAATCTTAAAGAAACGCAACGAACCAAACTTTCAGCGCATCCCTCTCATATCGCTCGACCATTCGTTCCACGAATCAACCTCGCATCACTCGACGCCATCATCCTCGAAAAGCGTAACTCTCCGCACGATCCAACTTTCATCTCTTCCGCGCGAGGAATAAAAATTAGAGTGGATCGCGCGATCCCTCGTTTCGACGTGGGAAATAAGGAACAACGCGAGGAAAGAAGGGGACGTTCGTACGCGCGGTTCGTCCCAGTCGCAGCCCCCCGTGGAAGGGTCGTGGGGTAACATCCGAGGAAGCGGCTCGCGGTCCTCGAGATCGAGCCTGCGCGACGCAGTTTCACAACCACGCGAAGCAGTCGAGGGTTTGGCAACAACCAGAGTACGCGTAGAATAGAAACGGACCACCCAACGTTCGTGGCAAAACGAAATACGAACGGGCCAAGCTCGGCTCGTTACCAAGGGGGTAAGATCGGAGTATTTAGGTCGGCGTACACAATGCACGGCGAGCGACAACAGTGGCCCTTTTGTTCGCCGTTCTGCCGCAGTCAAAACAGACTTGGCTGCAGTCGAAATTAGCGGCGCGCAGTTAACCGACCGGCTAAAATCGTCGCGCGAATCGATTAAACAACCCCCTGGCTCCGTCGCGGAGCGACGCTCGGTATCGGTTGACGCTTCGTAACCTACATTTCTTCTCGCCTCTCCTCTCTCTCTCTCTCTTTCTTTCTCTCTATTTTGACGATTCGCGATGTAAACGTTTGAGCCGCGAAGCTCTCGTCGGAGCTCGAAGAGATCGCGATGAAGAGCGTTGTTTTTAGGCGGTTCGAGTACGTTCGCGAGGGAATTCTCTGTGTTTGAAACTGAAGAGGAATCGCGGCGGAGTCGCGGGTAAAGTGCGTCGTCTGACTGAGTTCTTTTTACGACCGCTTTGCGAATCTGGTTAATGTTACTTCAACCGAGTAACTCTGCGCACACAAGTCGATCTAAGTCCCCTACGAAATCTGTTTCACGAAATTAATTAACACCGCAAAAATTGAATTAATTAATCAACGTCCTGCGTTTAGTTTGCTTCACTTCTACGATACAATTACCGCTAAAGACTAGCATATATACAAATTTATAACATTCCGGAGGTCGCTACTGATATGTATACAGAATGCTAACATCAACGATGCCTATGTTTACGCTAAAAATCACGAACCAAATAAAATTAATCACGGGAACGAGAAGAATGAATGAACGAACGAAGACTTATCTTGTTAAACCCGACGAAGGTAGCGGACGTTCGACGCTAAAACCGGAAATTCAAACGCGAAATCCCTCGCGATCGTAGCTTCCGTCGCGGATAATATGGATTTCCGTCGAAGACGAGGAGCGACGGGGGCCAAGGAACGGTTTAAACAGAATTTTGCGCTTCTCAGCGAAGCAGGAAAGCGGAGAGGCTTCGAATAGGCAGGGCCGCGGATCGCTCGCGCGTGGACCGGAAGTGTGTCGAGCGCGCTGGGCTGTACGCATCGATCGCGGGGCGTTTAGCGTGGTCTCGTCGACGGCACCGGTCCTTCCAAGCTCGAGAGGAAAGAAATGGCAAAACGCGCACACGGGACAGACGAGAAATAGTGTTAGCGACGCAGGCTCGGCCCGAAACGCCGTGATTGTCGCCGATTTATTGCTCTAAGAAACTTAAGATGAAACTCACGGGCCGGGGCC
Organism: Xylocopa violacea; assembly: GCA_963969225.1. Classification (NCBI taxonomy): domain Eukaryota; kingdom Metazoa; phylum Arthropoda; class Insecta; order Hymenoptera; family Apidae; genus Xylocopa; species Xylocopa violacea. The sequence continues at coordinate 31,377,794 of CAXAJV010000005.1, read as the reverse complement.
GCGCCACTAAGAAAGGCAATACTGTGTTTCTTTCCCTCTCTGGAAAACTCCGCGCCATTTTCACACGGTCATTCTCTCGCACACACATTCCGTATATCCTTTATCATCTATTTACTTTATCTCGCTTTTCAACGCGCTTCCCTCAGCGTTCTCCTCCCTCCTGATTTTCCTTCTCTCTCTCTTTTTTCTTTTCTTCTCGCGCAATCGCTGCTTTTTCACCCGCTTTTCAGCTGATTTACATATCCGTTACGTGGAACTGGCATCGTCCGCGTCCTCGATCAGCCGTGACGGAGCTCGCGTGAAAGCTTCGCCCCTCGTAATTCAAGATTTCTCGCGGTAATTTGTGTGATTCGAATGATAGCGGTGTGTAATAATGTTATATATATAATAATATAGTAGCTATGATAATATCGTAGTAGCAGAGCTTGCGTGGCATCGATCTATTTACGTTTTCCTTACTTTTTATCGGAATAAAAAATCCTTTTCAGGTACGAATTTTGGTTTTAGATGTAAAAAGATACAAATATCGCTGGATTCTCGAACGTTCGCGATAATATTCGCGTCAGGTTCTGAAATCACGACGGGGCAAGCTTTCGCGAAGCCAACGATTCGCACCATTAAAGTTTAACTCGTAAAACCAGCTCCCTGCCATTCTGAACTATTCTTACGCTTTAACATATTGGTTCCCTAGTACAACGCTAATTCTGTCTTTTGTACACATACTGTTTTCACGAATACTTCGACGCTCTCGTGTATCATATATTCTACGGTAATTTACACACTCATTTCTTGATATTTAAGTTACTTAAATCTTACAGTTACAGCTTCACCGATCCGCGCGATTCATTGGGTACCCGATGAGTACCCGCGAAAAATCTGAAATCTATCCTCTATCCAATAAAGATCGAACGCGCATTCGACTAAACTCGGAAACTCGGCTGAAGATCGTATCAGAAATCGAGGGAACATTTTTCGCAAGGAAACAGAATTCACAAATTTCAACCCTTTCGACCCGACGGTGTTTGCAAACGCGTTCACAGCCCTGAAATCGATTGGCCAACGAAGTCATCGTAGCTCGCGCGCGAACACTGATTTTGAAATTAATTCGAATTTTGAAATTAATTTTGAATCAGCACTCGGTTCGCACATAGAATTTCTATAGCAATTCGAGATAAACGAGGCTTCCGTAGATTGAATTCAGCGGCCGTAGAAACCGTACGAGTGGCAGGCTGTAAAATTGATACGATCAGATTTTCGCGAGACACGATTTTTTAAATATTAGAATATTCGTTAAAAAAGAAAATAAAAATAAAATGTAAAAATAAATACGAGTAAAAAATAGAAGGAATATACGCGTATGTACGCGCGCGGATTTAATTGAAGCTATCACCTGCGATCGACACGAAATTATTAAAATACGACAGAAATATAATCTATCGAAAGGCTGCGAGAGACGCGGAGTTGGAAATACGTAGATCAGGATTATGACGTGCAGCGTGGAACCGTATGCGACGGCTCGTTTGGACGTGCGTCAAGCATCTGTCGAGTCAGAGAGATTAATCAAGATTATACTACGTTTCACGACCGATGAACAACTAGGCAGCCATTTCATTAAAATCTCGGCCGAAAGAGGACATTTGAAAATCAATATCACGCGTTAAACGTTAATCCGGGTTCGCAAGGGTGTTCCACATGACCACTCGCGAGCTTCCACCCGCGGCGTTGCATGTCGCGGTATTAAACTTATCGATTCGATCGTCGCAAGCTTCGTTCGTCGTTAGAAATGCACGATTCGATCCTAACACAAGGTTCTAATGGTCGATTACCTCCTAATGATTAATGCTAAAACCGAGCGACAGACGCGCGGTCCTATGATCGACGACGACGATGAGGAAATCCCCTTTGAACGAAACCAACAACGGGAAAGAAATAAATACGTCGACTTGCGAGTCGATTTCGTTTCTCACTGGTCTCTTGTTCCGTGATCGGCTCCCATTTTTAATTCGATGCACAGTCGCGAACCGTAGAAGGCATTTGTCTCTCTTCTCTTTAGTTAAGTACTCGAGAAATTCGATAAATATAGGGCGTTTAATGAAACGTGTACCTAACGAGATTAAAGATAATATATACATCAGAGTGTTTACACTTTTATGTACATCGGAGGAATATACTCGATGATGAAGAAGTCTATGCAGTCGTCGCGGTACAGTGTTCCCGTGGAGCCTAATTATGCTTCGAGAAATTTGATTATTTTTACGATAAAGCATCGACGAATACGCTTGAAGGTTCTCGACGATTCTTCCATCGACTCTTTCATTTCGAAACGAGTCGATCGAACATCGACAATCACCGAGCTCGCGAGCTTTGCAAGCTGTTGGCCCGAAATTTCGACAGTCGAACGCTAACCGTGAGCACAGCGTTTGATCCATCGATATTTCGATCTCCTTCGACACTCGTCCTCCAATTTCGAATTCCCGAGGAACACCGTAGCGCGACGGATTTGCACGGCAGAGCGATCTCTCGTCGATCGATCGGTTTCGTGGATAGGGGCAGAGAAAAGTGGAGGAACGAAAGAGAGGACAGGAGTCGCGTCCATTATTGAATCTCGAGGAAGGTTAAAGGATGAGATTAACTCCAGAAAGTTCAAAGGGAATATCGAATTGGTCGCGTCCCGTTCCGTTCGAGCGGCACGAAAAGGAGAGGCGACGGACTCGTCGGGGTTTGAGAAACTCGAATACCTGCGAGGATATTTGAACGTGTTCGATTCACGGTCGACGATAAATACGATAATAAAATTGCGAGTGTTCTTCGTCCGGCGAGGAATTTAAATGCGCGAAAAGAGCGCAGCGGGTGAAACATCGAAAACGCTTCGATTTTAAGCTTCGTTCAAATGCAATTGGCGCGTCCAAGATGCAAAATTGTACGAAATAATTCGAAGCAAAGTGCGTATTATAATACTTGAAGTTTAAAACGAAATTCCGATTTCGCGTGTCCTCGAAATCGCGGTTAAACAGTGCGAGTTCGCATCGATATTCGCGGTCCGGTCGCAGCGTTGGTAAAAGTATACTTTTACGCGGACGTACGAACAAATTGATCGCAGACTTTCTACTGGAATGATAAAATATTACGGAAATAGTAAAACGTTTCCAGAGTTAATCGATCGTTTTCCATTTTCGCAAGCGTACGGTGCTTATTTATTTATTTACGGGGTATCAATCCGCCGTGCACCGAACGCGATATAATAATACGAAGAAGAGGAAATAGAGACGAGAAGGAGGTGAAGAAAAGCAAGCATAAATGAATACTGACAATAAAATGATGAATGAACGTAACGGAAGGAGCTGTGTAACCGAGAGCGCACGAAATGATAAATAAATAACGCGATGAAATAATATCGATAATACTATGATACTAAAATAATCATAACGATACGATAGCTCGAAGAGAACGAAAGGATGGTACGTATCGAAGCTCGTACGCTCTGTTCTCAAACGTTTTCAAGCTGACGATTTGAGGGTAGGAACTGACCCAGTTTCTCTGCCTTCTCCTAGCATTGTATCGCATTTCATAGAAATACGCTTCTACGGTACAAATTCGACGAATTTTTGCCCGTAAATAAACGAATAAACGCATCGGTCCGTAATTACTTAAGAATTCGGTGCAGGTACGAGAAACTCTTCGATATGCACGCGATTCGACGAGAACGAATTGGACCAATACCCGTAAAACGATGCTTTCCCTTCTTCTCGCGTCATCGCGAAGACGGTCCTCCTTAAAATATCGAATTTTTACGGACACGATCGTTATTAATCGCGGCGATCGATAGTAGATCGGCGCGTGGAATAGATGGTAGTGAGAAAAATCGGATAACGTCGTAATTTTAAATAGCTTCGATTCGCTCCCCACTTCCGTCGAAGTCGAGAGGATAATACTGTGTTACTCTACGATTAAAGTTATATCCGTTACCACCGCGTTCCTCTGTTTAATTCGTAATTTCAACAAGTTTTAACTACAATATACATTCTACGTATAGACGTGCCGCCGTTGAACTCGTAAAATAAACCGTCAACCTCAGCGGCTATCAATGAGATTGAACTTTAACATTTACAACGCTACGATCCATTCATCCTTCGTTAACCCCATCGGTCCATCGATCGATCGCATCGTCATCGAGCGTTCGCAGCTTCTAACCCGGGCATCGACGATAGCCCCGTCGAGGAATAGTTATTATCGCACGTTTTCTGTACAGACCACCTTAAGAGCTAACAAAATAGTCATTGAAACATTTACACGCCGATACGAATGTAATTTACGATTAGAAAAAGTGCAAAATTCGTATTATAACCGTATTCGTGCCTAACTCGATCGGCAGGGAAGTCACACGGACACGCGTCGAACTCTCCGAGCGATCGGAACGATTCGAATGCACTCAATCGCGATTCAATTAGACGATAGATAGGACAAGGGGAACAGAAAATCACTCCGACTGCTCGCGATAACGCGTTCATTTAATACGACTCGAAGGCGGCTCGAACGTTCCTCCTCCGATTTAACGATCCAACGAGTCCCGAAGGATCTTCCGCGACGCGTCACGTCAAGTCGATCGCGGGGAATCTCCTGTCGCGGGACCAATCCCTCTGGAGAAACGTTTGGCCTCCGAAATCGAGACATCGCGCGGGTGGATTACAATCGCGATGGACGATAACGAAGTTTCGAGTCCTGGGAGTCGAGGGCTTCCATAGGACCTAAATTCGACGGAACTCGAGGATCATCCCCGTGGCCGTTCTACGCGGAGAACAAAATTGAACGCAGCATTGAAAAAAATGAAATAAATAACGAAACGGAGGTAACATTTTATTCCGAATAACATGGGAATTTAATTTAAAATACGAACTCGATTCATTCGCCAAGGAAATTGAACGGAATTCCCAACGAAATTAGAAAAACGAATCGTTTCACCGGGAACTGGAAAGCTCCAAATTGAATTTGAATAAAAAAATAGACTATCTACAAACGGAAATTCGATTCGTTCGTAATAAAACTCGAACGTAAGGAACGATACTTGAAGAAAGTTCGATCGGAACGATTCTCGATTCGAGTCTCGCGAATTCTGGGTTCAAACTTAAATAGAATGATCCAGCGCGACTTAAAATACTGGGCGTTCGCTAAAAATTAAATCTCCGTACGCAATTAACGCGTTTACAATACCTCTAGCCTGCTCTTTCTCAGCTTTCTTCGAATCGTCGCGGCGTTCGTCGCGCGAGCGATCTCGTTCGCGTTCTCGTTTAAACAGGGGCGTTAAATACAATGGAAAATCGGTCGACCGCGCGACGAGCGTGGCGCGTTCCACCGGGAATAGAATTACAAAGGCATCGTGATTACGCTACATATATAAAAAATAATCAGAAGAACGTATCCTTATGCTCCAAGGCATCTATAGAGTCGACTCACCGTCGTTACAGGTGGATACCTTTGCGTACTCTACTGGTATATACTTACAATTGTATGCACAGTTCAGTTGCGCCGCGATAGGTTCTCTAACCCGATCTCTAGAGGTCGATCCTTAAAAATATCAGTTTAATTACAGAGGATAAGAGACACGCGAGGCGTGGACACGCGTGAATGCGATCGAAGAGGCGGATGCAAACGACTCATCGACGCGCCGCCATCTTCAAACTCTCATCTATAAACGGAAGAAACAGATTATGCAAATTTTTTTAACGAAAATTGTGCGGCACTGATAATACACGATGTATGCAACAGGCAGCAGATGCTTTCGAATGCGTTCTGAAATAAAAAAGGAAGAAATTAGGGGTACTGCTAGGATGACTCCTATGAAGGTCAGCAGGGAAGACATCTGCGATCAAAGACGAAGAAGAAGACCTCTGTAACAGTAAAAGTTTGTACAAATTCATGAAAAAATAAGATATTATAAAATGATAAATCAATTCTCCTTCAGAAGTGATGTTAACCAATGTTTGCATCCAGTTCTTCGATTCTCCTCGATCCACTCGACTCGATTAGCTGTTTCTTCTTTGTTTCACCCTTAACGTGGCTAAATTCGAAGCTAAATTCGAAGCTAAATTCGAATCGGAAATATCAAACGACTTTTAAACTGGAGCATCGATCTTACGTTAATTTTCGTGGACAAAGTGCTAACAAGACGTAAGACAAGATGGCGTAGAATCGTTGAAGCGATCGAGGACCCTCTTTTTAAGCGTCGCGAGTCGCACATTTCGCTAGATCGTTCGCAACAATAAAAATACATGCGTGGATCGTTAACGATTGAAAATTCGGGGCCAAAGTCGGCCCTCTGACGAGCGAAGAAGAGGTATTTACACGGGGGACGCCCGAAACGAGAGACTGTTATCCGCTACGATACGCTTCGAAGTGGTTACGCGACTATTTACACTGGCGCGAATCGAGTCGAGCGGGTATTTGATATTAAACAGCCGCGAACGTGTCCACGCGTCTCCAACCTGGATAATTTACACCGCAGACGTGTCTGCAGGTGTATCGTCGTGGCTCCATTGTGTTCGGAGAACGATCTTATACGTGTCCGACAGGACGAATAATGCTCGAAGGAGTACTACGTGTAATATGTATATACGTTACACGATATAATTCGACAGTTAAATTAGAATAGTATCTAGTAACAGTATAATAATAAGCGACGATAGACCGTCATTTTAAGAGCTAATTGGTGTTCGTACGTTGATCCCCTTTTTCATTTTGGTACCGAGTTTAGAGAATTTTTCTCCGCGATCGTTTCTAACTAACGCTTGTACAGCCCCATCTTTCACCCGATTTCCGCGCGATCTAAGTTTCTCAATGCTTGGCGACCTTTTCGACCTCCCCGTGGTTCCAAACGACGATCATTTTTGGGGGGATCGGCGCGATGCAATGGATCGTTTTCTGCTAATGGAATTTTTCGATCGCGTTCACTGGTTTGTAGGAACAAATTGCTTAGGATACATCGTTTTTAACAATTTCACAAGATTGGTGGGCAAGAATTATAATAGAATGGAATCTCGATTATCCAAAGTTTAAGAATAAAGGATTCTATGAGAGATAATTTCTCGTATCACGTGTTCGAACACGTGATCTAAGGTTTCATTGCTTTATCGATCGATTGGCACAGTTTCGTTTAAATCGATGCACGGAAATTCCGAGTGTATCACGCGAATACCAAGATCGACCGCATCCCTCCGATCCCAAGTACCGAAGCTTCCCTCAACTTATGCAACCCTCCAACTAGTTGCCAAAAAAAACGATCGCTCCTCGCCAATTAAATCAGCTCTCGCTTCACCGCTTCCTGACTCCCTTCATTTCTCTGTTAACGAAGATTGGTAATAGAAATTCATAAATATATTCGTGTTCGTGTCGATGTCTGTGTGTGTCCAAGCAGTGCGAGGAAGCTCGACGAATGTTCACGGACAAGGAAAAAACAGCATCGTGAAGAAACCTCGGTTATCTTAAGAACAATAAATATTATATCAGTATTAACGTACGTAGAAAATATATGTATATATGTGTATATATAATATATGTATATTAACGTGACACTTCTTATAGAAAAAGATATGTGTACCCGGTGCGACACGAGGTATCCTAGAACAAGCGAAGAGAACAACAAATTCAACGAACGGGGGGTAAAATTTAACGAACGTTTTCGACACCACCAGAGTCGGATAGAACTTTTTACTCTACGACCGAATTCGACGAATAACTGCCGCGATTAATTTCACGTACCGTTTGACAATTAAACGTTCCATCGAGTGCCGCTTACGCGGCCATTCGAAACGTTTGCGCTCGAAATCGAGAGAACTCGCGTGAACAACGCGGCCATGACGTCTCTTTCGCGCGATCGCAACGAATCATAAAGAAAATTTCAATCTGGGCCAATGCCTCCTACCTACATCAACGATTAGAATGAAAAACAGTTACTTCGCTGACGCACGCCTCTTCTTATGCAAGCAACTATGTAACGATTACATATAATACATTTCATCTCTTGGTATCGAAACTAATTCTGAAGAAATGCAGCTACTTACGTTAAAAAATATTATGCAATTTGGTGAAAAATAGATGGAGAATTTTTTAGATTGGAAGCATCGATCGGAATAAAAAAAATTCTGTCCAACTCTGTGGACAATATCGTTTCACGCGTCCTCCGCGTCGAAAGATGGCGGACAGCGTCGCTAAAGCGCAGGGGGCGGAAATGTAAAAATCGCGTCTACGTGGAACAACAGCGCTAAAAGTCTCTAAAGATAAAGTTCATACTCGTAGACTGCGGACTCGCGGTACCTAGAGGAAATGGAACGTAGAAAAATATAAAACAAAACTCGTACAGACGAATACAGGAAGATTACTCTCCATGACGTTAGCTACTAGATTAAATACTTCGATTATCATCCTCCTTTGATCCTGTCACTCTCACTAATTCGGTTTCTGGGTCTGCTCGGTGATATCCCACACCCTTACTTACAATTTACAACGGCAACATCGCGGATGAGCAAATGTCTCTTACCGATTATCCCACTGTTCCCTTCCGTTCTTCCGTTCTTCTTTCCACGCGTGTCGTTTACTGGTCAGCATTTATGTGCAATTATTTTCAGCGAACGATTCCACAATCCCCTCGTCGACGCGACGAGGGATGTAAGAAAGGAGACGCGGGTGTACGCGATCGGATTATCCTTAATAGGTACGTATGTGCCACGCACGTGTAGCTATCGCAATTAAACTAGACGCGATGGAATTAATTTACGCGTTCGCGAAACGCGATCTCGAGGCTTCGACGAGAAAGATTCGGAGAGCACCGCCGTAAATGCCCGACGCGATGCTGTCAATTAAAGTCCGTCGACGATAAAAGGTATCGATTCGTCGCATACGACTTACGCATCGGTGGGTGAACGAACGAGCTGTCGTGGCCGCTTCAAGCGGCGAAATCATCGTTCGTTGATCGGTGGATCTTCCTTTCGACGCCCAATCTCGAAGACAGAGTTTACCGAGGGTCGACTCAAGCCCTACCAATTACGGCCACGGGTCAGAGGGTGTTCTCCATTTCTTCCGTCGTCAGCTGGAACTGCTCTTGACCTGTGTGCATCAACGAACAACGCCGATTTAACGATCCGACGGAATCGTGACGCTGGCGGAACGGATATCGGTACGACGAGAGAGGCTAATTGAATGGACGATGAAAGTGACTTATTTCAAAGGGGTTTCTGTCGAATGGAAAACAATGACGAACGGAGACCACTTTGGAGAACTTTGCGTGTTCTGATCGTCTCCAATGTCAGGATGAACTCTGTGCATAAAGCAAGCGGCGAACGATTGAATAAATAAATAATTCAGTTGAAGTTGCTGCCGGAAAGAAGCTGCAAAATAACGACAAACATAATTCGTGATCTTTTCGTTCCTTTAAAATCATTCCATCGTCGTGAGAAATGGAAAAAAACAGGGCTATTCCGATTGAACAAAAAGCCTGTAACACCAGCACGATGGCGAGTGAAGCTGGCGGAACGTTTCCCTGAATAAAACGCGCGCTACCAAAGGAAAGGATGAAAAACACTCACTGTATAAATACGCTGCGAGGTCACGGTCCTCCGCTTGCAGGGCAAGATCGCGAGGTGTGTTGCCGCGTCGATCCTTGATGATTAAAGTAGCACCGCCAGCCACCAACATGCAGCAAATGGAACGACGCTTATATTGAGCCGCTTTGTGCAAAGCGGTCTGACCTCTGCAATTAGAAGGTTGGAAAACCTTTTTTTTTCCTTCCCATTTCATTTAACAGCCGGGAATAAACCTCCTCGTTGATGATGGAATGGTTGTCGCGCAAACAAACATCGGGATGGGGACAAAAAATTTTCTAATCTACGCCAGGTCGATACTGGACGAAGATCGTATTAGGTCGCGCTATCTTGAAAGGTCAGAGGGACCATTTTAGCCATTTACGATTCTCTTTTCGTTTTTGTATCGACCGATTTACAGTGGCTGCAAAAAGCATTCGTATGCGGACAGCCACATTATCTACTGAACCGTAGTAAAAGCTACATTTCTATGGCCATGTGAATTAATCAAATCACTTGATACGTAGTCAAACGAGTTTCTAAAAACCAGAAAATGTCGATTTCTTTGATATCTTATCTTTTCGTTTTCTATCGTGTCTTCTTTTTCAACGACACTTTCAATGATCCTCATCTCACCCTCAGACGCCACAGGCTGGCGTAAGTTAAGTTACGTGAAACTACTTTCCGCAGCTACTGCCTTAAGAAACTTACTTGTCGTTGTCGATCATGTTGAGGATGCTCGATGGTGCGCAAGCGATGAGATATCTGACGATATCCTTGTGACCATATCGCGAGGCCAGGTGAAGAGCAGTTTGTCCATTGGAGTCGATGGACAGAAGCGAGTATCCTTTCTCGTGCAGCTCCTTCAAAGCCTGAAGATCGCCGATTTTCGCTGATTTCAAAATACCGTCGCTGGCCTTCTCCAGTAATCCCGTGTTGAAAGTGTGCACCTCGGAGCTGAGACCAAACAGTCTGTCTCGTGGACTGCAACAGAAAGGTGCACCGTTTCGTGTTATTTCGACGCGAATCGCCGCGAGTTCCATTTAGTTTTAACAGTCTGCGAGCACCGTGTAAGCGTCAGGCTAAAAAGAACAAAAAAAAACAAACGCGAAACACGAACTCTTCGTGCTGGTTGATCAAAAGGTGGGAAACGAGGGATTGCGGTGAGTATTCTTAAACAGCATCCTATTCCGTCGCTGCAGAGAAACTGTTCGAAAAGGTTCATCGTAGACGCTTATTTTGTATATATAACACGTCTGGCGTTAGCTAACGTTCCCTTTGCGAAGGTAGATAAAACGATACGGTGGGGTACTTCGAGTTACAGCTTCCCTAAATTAGAGCTTCTCCGTAACTAACTATGTGAGTGAACAGGTGTGGGTTTGATCTCAAAGCTGCGGATCCTTTTAGCCAATTAAGGGAGAAATGGATCGAGTGGTCGGCTATATTCAGGTTTGTAACAGACATTTTGAGTACGCATTGGGTACAGATGACCTCGTTTCCATTAATATGGTGAATATATTATTCAGATGGTACGCGCGAGCGGTACGGAATAATTAAAAAAGCAGCAGAAAATCGCTCACCTGATAAAGGTGGGTGGTGCCTGATGTTGCGACTGTGTGACATTCGTCGCAGCGATCGACTTCGAGGAGCTGCTCTGCTTGATCGCGTCTTCCGTAACCTCGTCCTCGTTCTTCACGTCCGGAGGTTCAGCAGGCGACGTATCTTTGCTCATCGAGCCTTCAGGTTTCGCGTTATCTCGAGCCTCGGCCTCGGGCTCCACTGTTTCAGGTTCCTGCGGTTCCTTACTCGGCTGCGCTTTGGGCTCTTCCTTCGACGGCTCTTCTTTTGGCAGCTCTTCTGTCACGGCTGCGTTTGTCATTCGTCGTTCTTCGCTATATTACACGTTCTTTCTATTAATCTAATGATACGATTCCATTACCATTACAATTATCATGGACACACGGACGAATAATGTGAAGTGGCAGTAAAGATTCGAACGGGGTATTAATTTGTGGAGGTACGAGTCGGTAGTTTCGCAATTTTGTTTCTCTTTACCTCGTCGTAATCGCTCAGCTTCTGAACACTATCACCATAAATTGGCAAACGAATTCGATTATTTTTCCTACGTTGCCTCGATTGTCTTCGGAGATACTCGTATGTTAACAGCAAAATTCGAGAACTGTACAATTAAAATACAACAGCTAGTTATTAATCAACTTTACACAGGGAGAATATAAAAAGGCAAAAAATTCAGTTAACAACTCTTACATATCGATTTGTCTTAAACGAAGACAAAGTACAATGACACAAAATACAATCGATTGAATGAATGGCGAACAGTTTTGGAAAGCGCCTAATTGGCGAAGGAAGGAAACGCCTACCGACTCGCAAAAGTATATAAACTGAGTGCGCGAAGAGCTAGAGTTAAAATTGACTACGATTCGAAAAGTGAGAAGCCGTGTAACAATCGGGAGGACGTTAGAACAGAGTAACTTTCAATTAGGAACTGTATCTTCTTTTAAACTGCCGTCTCCGAATCCCTTAGACGCCCAAATCCTCGGACATCCCTACACAATGTATTAGGTATTAACAAGAGGATCGTATGGCGGGACAATCACGATGAATCAATCGTAAACGAGCGAGGTAAACGTTCGCGTTTCGACGAATGAGAAAAATTACCTCGGAGACGGATGAGCCGTTTCTGGTTCCTGATTGATAGACATCTTCGTTCCCTCAGGCTCACCCGATTGATTGGTGGCGGTCTCCTCGAGAACGTACACTACTTCGACGGCCACATCGGTCACGTAATGGAGTTGCTCTTGAGCTCTGTCGATCCTGAAGAATCGCTCCGCGGTGCACGCTGAAAATTGATTCGAACGGTTGTACGACGTAACTCAACCTGTTAACGTACACAAGCCGTGTATCCTAACGCCACACAGGAATTCTCCTTCCATTTTAGATCTCATGCGACAGAAAAGAATCGAAAAATAATTCCCAAATATTTGTTAATATTTTCTATCGTTCGCTAGGCTCGAAAGAATGTTTATCAACGACTTTGTACGCATCGTTTCGATCGATTAAAGGATCCTGCAAACTGTGAAGCGGTAGCAAAGCGTACACTCTGTATAAGCAGCAATGCTCACAATCGAGGAAGCAACAAGTGTCCATGTTATGGTCTTTCGCCAGGATCTTCCTCAGGGATTCCAGATCAGTGGTAGCGTCGAGGTCGAGTGGATCCGCGATCCACGTGGTCGCGGCCTTCTTCAGCATGTCTTTATCGTGATGGTACCTCTCGTAATCTGACATCTTGATCTTCATCACCGGCAATTTTAATCTCTCCAATTTAACGTCCTGCGGCGGTTTGCTCGTGTTCCTTCGTTTGGCCAGCATGGTCGCTTTATTCAGTAGTTTCAGTTCTATGATGGATGGCAGCAGTCGACAAGCCTCACCATCGACCTGAAGTGTGAATAATACGATTCTTCCGTGATTAATAACATTTTGCGATACGATTTCAATTCGTGTGTCTTGGTAGGAATGGTATCAAGAAAATGGATGTTGTTTGCCACGGTGTAATTTTAATGCGTCCTTGGTATCAAACTTATGCAATTTTATGCAGCTTACATGGCTTTTTTAACGAATTAAACGGATAATTACTTTGTTCAGTGTTAAATATCAGCTGTAACCATGACTCGTGTATTTTTTTTTTATTTACTACAGTCTAAGTTGATTCATAGTTGCTTCACTTGAATAATCTCGTTATACTAAACCAGTTGTATGGACTTTGCTTTATCACTTGCCGTTTCCGGTTATTCCGCTTCGTAAGGATATAAAAACGAAAGAGGTAGTCCGCTAAGGTGAGAAACTACAGATTAAAAAATTGCATACATTATAGTGTACAAGCAAAGAGGGGGAAAAAACGAAAGGGTAAAAACAGTTAATGATACTTAAAATTCACAACCCAGATTCAAGCGATCGTTAATTTTATCTCTTTTTCAAGCAAGCCGCCCAATACGTATTGTCAAGAGCAGCCAGTTTTTAAAACGATACTCGATGTCGCAAAAAGTGCAGATCAGAAGGTATTTCGACGTTCGAGATGCGACGAAAAATCGGTGGAAAAAATGTGAAAAGGCGAAATGTACCTGCATCGGAATGGTCCTCGTGGTAATCAGTTTGGCCGTGCTGCACTGGGCGATGCAAGTGCCGTGTCCACCAGCTTGGAGAAGCGGAAGCTGGTAGGTCGTCAAACCGACGACCTCGATCATGCCATCCTCCGTCGACGGTTCCTTGGTTCCACTCGCGGCGCCCCAAGGGTGCGTTCCACCGCCGTACGAGGCGATGTTCAGGAAGACGATGGCGTGAACACGGTGCTCCTTCAGTTTCGGCGTTAAATCCTGGCCGTCGCAATCCAGCGTCACGAATTCCGATAGATCTTTCCATTTCCGTCGCACGAGATCCTTGCCGCCCATCTGCCCGTAGAACATCTTGTTTCGCAGCCGCGAATTGAATCTCTCTGGATGCGCCTCTGAAATTCGATCAAATTCCGTGTGCCTTCTCATCGTTTTATCGTCCATTTTTATTCATTTCCTTGTGTCGTTAAAAGCAACAGAGTCCAAATATTAGAACTACCTTCCACCTTCCATACAAATCTGTTTCTAATTCATTCCAGATGTACTACCGCAATGACATAGTAACGTGTTCTAGAGTAATGTAATCTTAAATCTTTTCCGCTAAAATACCCGCGTTCCCCAGCTCCTCGGTCGCCAGCGCGACTACGAATCCGTTTAATGCAACCACTCGAAACGTTCCTCATCTCGCACGAGAAACATTTGCATTGCGATAAATCCTCGAGCGGCTCCCGCGTCCCGACACGATTCAACGGTACGCGAAACGCTTCTAAATAATTTAACCAAACTGTTGCGCACCGCCCCGGAAACCCATCGTAGGACCAAGGCGAGTGGTAGCTACGGGACTAACCTCGGGCTTCGTGGAACTCGAGGGCGATGTGAGCATCCACGCCCAGGGAGAAGTAATTATTAACGACGTTCAGGGGCAGATTCTCCTTCCCCTTCCCGTTGTCCTCGTCACCCTGCGCGTCCGGGTTCCTCTCGACGACCAGCTGCCACCTGTCCAACAGCGTCGTCTCGCTCTCCCCGATGTTCGTCAGGATCTTGCCGATCGGCTCGTCCGTGTAACCGCCGCCCCAACCGAGAGCTCTGGCCAGATCGTTTCCGGTTCCCAGAGGCAATACACCCACCGCTGGCGGTGGGCTGGCGCCTATCTGGTCCAGGATGGACAGCACCCAACCGACCGTGCCGTCACCGCCACAGGCGAGGACTCGTAAATTAGGAACGTGCTTGAATAATTCCAATCTGAAAATGGAGGGATAGTTTTGTGCGGCTGATTGTTGCTTGGGTCGCAGTCCCTTGCAGCCCCCTTCGGTTGGAACAATGAACGCCCTCTTCGTTGTCCCTGAATTTGTGTTAGAACGATGGAAAGATATTTTTTTTGGTATTTCATGTTGTAATAGATATCACATCGTTCTCCCTTGCGCTGAATACGTAAACGTTCAATTTTGTAGATCATAGAGTATTAAACGGCTTTTGTTTTTGTTGACTGTTTCGACCGCCAGCGGTGTCCCGTGTTAGTTTTGACGTGACACCGCATTTCGCAGTAAATATCGCGTGTCACGTGCGACGTGACAAGACAGAACGAGCGGAATATATAAAAAAAAATATCGTGCATCGAAAACATGCAACTACGGGACGAAGGGTAATACGCTTCGAATGTCGCGACGATTTGAAACGCGAAAATGCGGCGCAGTTCTCCGCTTCTGCGATTATCAGGTACGATCGTAGACTTTTCCACGATGCATCGCGGACTTTCGTAATTAAAAAAAGTGTCAAGCTTCCGGTCGATGAATCGTGGGAAATAAAGTGCAAAGGAGGACGGGGAAAGTACCGCGGAGTTTTTGCGCGAGAGTTTGCGGTAACGTTCACGGACACGTTGTTTACGCGATCGCGGATTCAGGAAAATGAAATGCTTCAACTTTCGGATAAACTTTCTCGCGAGGAAGTTTCGATAATAACGCGTAGCGGCCAACCTTTATACGGTAAGGTTCACCTTTATTCAGCCACTTTCTGGCTGCCAGCCAGCCCGCGGAACTTTAATTAAACCTCTTATCCATTTATCATATTTTCCAATATTCCGTTTCGTCTAATCCAATGAACCAATTCGTTTTCAACTCAATTTCCATTCAATTAACCCAATTTTTTGCTTAAATCCAGCCTCCCGTTGTACTCGGAAGGGCTGCGTAAAAACTATTTAAAATATATTTTTCGTTAAATAAATATCCGCTGAAGCTCGATTGCAAAATAAACAGAAGCCCAAGGTATCGCTAAAGAGACGCCAGTGTCTCCAATTTACCACCACCCACGAACTTACCCCATTTTGGGCCCGCCCTGCGTCAGATCGAAGACCTGCCTCGGATTCAACAGCCACTGGAACTTCTGCAACAGCTTGGCCCCTTGATTGCCGCCCGATTTCGGGTTAATGAAGACCAGCACCGGCTTCACGGAGGCGGTCGGTATAGGCTTGACCACCCACAACCGGCCCTGGTCCTTCTCCTGCTCCTTCTCCTTCTCCTTCTCCTTCGACTTCTTCCTGCTGGTTGCGGTGCCAGCGCCGCCAGCGGACTTCTTCTTGCGCGGCGATTTCCTCAGGCTGCTCTTGAAGCTGCCCTTCCTGGGCAACTTGACGATCCACGAGGGCGGCACGATGATGGACGCGTGCATGCCCAGCTCGCAGTTCTCCCCTATCCTCTCCACGTTGAAGCATGCCTCCTTGTTGTGATAGGCCAGCTTGCACCAGCTGCAGCTGACCGCCACGATCTCCTTCGACGTGAAGCTCAGCTTCGATTGGAACGATTTGCCGCAGTTAGCGCACTTCCCCTTCTGGGAGCGACGGTGCACCCAGTGGTGGTGCGTGTTCGTCTGCTCGCGGTATTGTCGGACGCCCACGTCCCGGAAGCTCGACTTGCAGGCGAAGTTCAAGCTCGCCGCGCAAACCGCGTGGGCCACCACGCGGCAAGCGGCGCATTTCATCCGGGGTCCGTGTTTCTGCGGATTTTAACAGAGTTTAGTCGAGACGCGTCAACGATCGACGATCGTGGTTTTAGTAAAACGCAAGAAGAATTTATGTACAACAGCTAGGAAGTTTATAGATTCTCAGGGCTGTCCTAATTTTCTTTCCTGAACGCGAGAACGTAATATCTAGTAATTCTTTCGAAATCTCTCGGTAAATTGTGTTTTCTATCTGAATATCAGCCGCTGCTTTTTACGCGCGGAATTTCAGGGTGCACCTTTTAAAATCATAACGAAACTTATACGATTTTGCTTTTAAACTTAACAGGACTGAAGCAACTTCCCTCTACATATATTAATTAGTTCCTGCTAATCCTTTCTACCAACTTCCGCTGGCTTTCCTGCATCGTTCCATTTTAGCGGAAGAACGCCAACATTTTTCGTACTTCCATACACAGTAACGCGAACGTTTCGTTTTAACGTAAATTTCTTAACAACGTTTCGCAACATCGTCCACCGTATTCATAATAATCGATCGAGTGATAAATTCACATTGCCCTAGTTCGTGGACTGATTGGTTTATTTATAAACTATTTTACGCGCTAATTATACATCGCGATACACGAAGTCAAGAATTTACGCTGTAATGCTTCGCTTCGAAGCGTTGTTAACAATCGAAAGTCATAGAAATTTCTAATTAATGAATGCCTTTTGAACTATTTTACGCTGATAAAAAATAATGACATCGTATATTCGATTATGCATTACTTTCGAGTTAAAATTAGCACAGAAAGTCGTGTCACAAGCTGATTACACTCACTTAAATTTATTCGATCGTAATATCGCTCGTGCCAGTCATCACGCCTTCGTTTCCCGGTACGAATTATTTATTTATCGAGACGCTCGCAACCGAGGCAAGTGCAAATGAGAGAACGCCATGTCTAAACATACGATTACAGGTAGCTTCGTTAACGCGTTCGCAAGAATTAATTTAGCGCGTATGCTAATCATTTTCACGTCGCTGCCTCTGAGACGCATCTATATACGCACGTAATTAGCCAAGTGTCTACAACTTCTTAATACATGCGCGTTTCTTCCAGCTCCTCATTACACTTTTAAATTACCACCTAATAGTTTCATAATATTATTTTACAATTGCCACGTAGGCGCACGCTTTTTATTGAACATTGTATCATGCAGTCTCGTTTATTGCGAGCAACATTCACGCGAAGAAATATCGCGAACAACGTAATTACGCTGAAAACATTTCCGTATAAATAATTAAAATGCGCGTGGTATCAACGAATGCGAAATGTTCGACTGAATAAAATTCCGTTGCGCGAAGAAAAAAATTGGTAAAAGATCCACGAAAAACATTAGAATCCTCTGAACCGCGGTAGCTGCTGGAAAAAACCGCAGCGCGCGCGAAGTCGGATTAAACGACGTTCGAAAACCGACGGAGCCTCGTTAGCTGTTCTTTAATGGCATAATCGATAAAAATTACGGCCAAGAATACTGTAATCACGGTGTATTCTGATTCCTTCGCAAATTAACGTACCAGCCACCACTTCGTTATGCTAATTCCTCGAGCGCGCGTAATTTTTCTTCGCGCCCATTTAATGAACTTCCACGATGTCTCGCGTACACGGGTCAGTTTCTTATCCGACGCCCGTGATAAATAAATGACTGAAAAGATAAATACACCGCCACTTATCATTTTGGAGCGATTAAAGGCAATTAGAGATCATTTCTCAGAATGGCTCCACTCGCACTTCTCTACTTTGAATCACAGATCTCTGATTAACGATTCGCTGCAAGATTCTTTTTAATTCGCGCATAAAATATGCAGTCCTCACAGAACAGATGACTTTTACACATTCACAGTAGCTAGAAAAAACTGATTCGCATATAAATCAGCCAGTATCGCTAAAAATAAAAAATATAGCTAATTTGAAACTGTGGTATCTCCATTAAAAAAAGAAACAAATGATTCGTTCGTTCGTCCATTAAAGAAGAGAAACAGGGATGTTTCGTTGTTTAAAAAAATACGCGACACGAACGAAAATACCGCCGTTAAAACAACTTCGAGTTCCTCGCGTTCGTCGCGCTGCCCAGTATCAACCCCCTCGCTTCAGACGTTGTTGATTAAAAAAACACGATATCGATTAACAAAATGAGCGCACGAAACCGCGACCTCGTCGAGCGTGCCGGAAGCTAGCTCATCCCGCGCGCGAAACTTCACCCTGTCGAGAGATCCAGCAGCGTTCGTGCGCGATTTAAAAACGAACCGCGCGGTGACGAAAAAAGGGGTGGCGAGAAGGAAGGAGGAATAAAACAACCGAGGAAACCGCCACTGAAAAATTCATGCGCGTTAAGAGAAACAGGGATGGTCCGAGGGAAACTCTCGAGGCTGACGTTCCGCGTGCAAACCGCGTCGTTCCGCCCGACACGTTTCAAACGATTTAAAAGCTTCATCGGGCTCCCATTGTTTGTGCGACGATCAAAGCGACAAACGGTTCGTCGGGGTCGAGAAAACCGATGGACGAACGCCAACCGATCGCCACGCAAATCGGGTGCGCGGGACGAGCGGTTCCAGAAGCGTGCTCGAGAAATTGCGACGATTTCCCGCGAGGAAACGCGGTCGAGTAGAGGAGCAGAGGGTTTCTAGAGGGTCAAGGCTGGCCCGCGGACCCTCGTCGAACCACTTCTCCGGCGTTTCTGCTCCTCTCTAAGAAAAACCATCCCCCTTCCGATATTAGTCACCCGTCGCGGTTTATATTGGCCTGCATGAGTCAACCGAAACGTGCCTCGATTCGCTCCGTGCGAACCGAGCAATTTTCTAGAGAAAGCGAAGAGAAAGGGGAGGAAAGCAAAGAGGGCGGATGGGGGCGTCTGTGCGTTCCTTTGGACGAAACGACGCGATGCTCCTTACTTTCTTTCCGTTCTTTATTCCGTGGAATCGGTTAATTGGTTCTTTGGTAACGTAATTTCATCGGGAGATATTGGGCTTAGAACGCTAGACTATGGCGGCGTAGACACCTTCGAAGTGGTCCGTTGGACAAATTGGATTGCTCGATCGAGAGGATTCAGGGGTAAATTTCGCTCTATTGCTTTTGGCTGGTGTTCCTTGTTGCTTCGTTCGAAGTCGTAAAGTGGAACTGTTGCCTTGCCGAATATACATATCGCAGGGACAATGCGTATGTTTTCAGAGATCGCGAGAGTGATTTCTGAATAAAAAGCGAAGGTGCACGCGTGCGCGCGAGATAGTGCGCATAAAATGTTACGAGCCGGTTTCTTGGCAAGCTATTAAGGGTGGGTATAAAAACTGCTTCGGGTTTGTTATGAAACGGAAAGATTTATACGGTATCCCGTTTTAAGAAGAAAAGGGCAGAACGTCCATCTTTTTCGAGCCAGCGGATATTCCACTCGTCCTATAAAAGAATCCAATGAACCATTAAGTGCACGGATAAAACTTTGCAGCCACCCTTAATATCTCCTGCGCAAACTGCTTGTACCACTTTGTGCAGACCATTTTCTACATTCATGCTCGAAAGTATTTTCCGACAAACAAGTGTAAAGTTACATTCCATTAATGCAGATCCATATAATAAATAAACAGAACAAACATCACATTCGTTATTCCCAGACTTTGCATTCAAAAAAACCCCGTGTAAAACGCCCACTGCGCCCGCCCATCGGTTTCCACAAACACGAGGAACGCGAAAACCAAATCGGCCGGGTCCGCGACCAAAGCAAACAAAAATGGACGCGGAGACATAAATTTCGCGAGCCGTATCGTCACGCACGTTCCACACGCATCCCACAGGCGACGCTAATCACTAAATCGATAGCTTTAATTGCGCGAGCACGTAGTCTCGCGACGAGCAACGCTTCGAATCACTCCGCAACCCTCAGCCACCCGCCCCTGTATTTTCCCAGCCCCGTTGACGACCGCAAGAAGTCAGCGTGAACAGGTAACGACGGAAGCATCGGCTAAACGAGGCATCGGTTGGCAAATTTACCCGTGGGTCGAAAACGCGCGACGCCTCGATCGATCACGTTTAATAGCGTCGAGGATCGAGCTCCTTCGCGGCGTCGCGGAGAGAAAGGCGTCGTGGCGGGCGTGGGGGTGCCGCGAGACGCGGGGATCAGCGGGAAAACCGAAATGGAAAACTCGACGGATGAACGGGCACCGATTCATCAAAGTCCCGCGGCTCTGGTAGAATCAATCTTCGTTACTAGCTAGATACACGCGCACACGCGAGCAACGCTCGGATTCCTCTGGAAAACCCAGGGCCCGTCGCTGACGGCCCGTGAGATTTATTTATCGCGTCGAAATTGCCGTTCCGCGTCGGGTAGATCGACGCAGAAAATTGCTGTTAAACGGGCACCCCTGCCCACGGATCCCGACGTCGCGACGCGTCGATCCGAGGTAAATGCTATAAATAGCAGCCGTGAGCGTGATAGACTTATTGTTTGTTGAAAAAGAGTTTACTGGCTGGCTAGTAGATCGAGGGGGGTGCTCGTGCTGGTTTATGCGCTGGTTACCCTGACCCGTTTTAATCGGGTAGCTTCCTCGATCTTCGACGCCGTTCTTCGTCGGCCGTTCCTCGACTAGTATCGAATAATGCTTGGACTCGCGCGTTTTTATAAACGCATTCGAAGAAATCAAGTACCAAACGGAGATTTGTTTCATCTTAAATATTTTATACATTTTTCTACGTTATTCTGTACAGTTGAATTGTTGGTGAATACGAAACACGATGAACACGCGTAGTTTAATTAATTCGCAAGCAACAACGCGATGACTATTTAGTCCGTACGAGCATCATTGTTCGTCGATATGGGTTTTCATCAATTTTCTCGGTCCATGAAATTCGACGTTTAATGGACGCGAGGAATTCAAAGTTGGGGTTTGCGATGACAAGTGGCATCGGACGGAGGATTGTTCGACCTGAATCGTCTAACGGATGACTAATGGTGCGCGCTGGAAAATTCGAGGGCAGTTGTGAACGTGAATGTACGGTACGCAGAGGGATTACGAGGCGTATTGTGCGCTGCATGGTCGGTATTATAGTCGACAAAGAATCCCTTTTAACGTTATTCGATGACAGTTCAACCGAGAAATAACAGTAAATTATAAATTCCTCGATTATGGTTTTATCTACGAATTATTCTGGATTTTATAGAAGCTTCGAGATAACTATCGCGATCAAGTATCAATTATAGCAGAGATCCGTAATAGTTATCAGAACGACCCAAATACGATTCCACGGTTTCGATCGCTTTGTTTTCAATTAACTTTCAATCTTCCGTTGAACTAATACTTGCCTTTCAGCTGGCCGTTGAATCACAACAAACTGGTTTCCGGGACGTTCTAATATTCGTTATTTGCAGATTTTTGCAATTTATTGGGGACAGACCCTCGATACTGAAACGCCTGACGACGAGTCGATACGACTGGCGTATTTTTATGAATTTCCATGAATATTTACGTGACAATTTAAATATGACATTGAAATCGGAATCATTGGAAATGTACAAAGGTGTTTCAATATTTATTTTAACCTCTCGGTGCCATTAACATGGCAGGACAGGAAATCTTTCTCGTTAAAGTCGAGACGGTTTTTCGAACTTCGTTCCAGCGTAGAACTTACAGAATTTTATAGCATTGACGATTCGATACTGATAAAAACTAAGAAACATAAGTGGAGCCAATATAATGGAACAAGAAAAATTCCATAGCAATAAAAAGAACTAGCCGATTTCATGATATCGTATTCTCTCCAAAACCAACTAAAAAAGGAGAAAATGAAACATCGTTCGCAACACCGATCGCTTTACTTCAAATCGAGATAAAAAAATATACTATCGACTGGCTTCATTCAATTATTCGACTCAGAACGATTTAAAACATTTACAAACCATACGAGTTTCCACCTTTGCATTTATCAGCAGAATTGTTCGTAGCGTCGGTCCAGTCGATTTTTCGTTGGAGCCCGCCATTTGTTTAGCCTCGCGTACACGTGTTCCGCTTTTACAATTCTACGTTGTTATGAATTAAAATAGACGTCCAAAATTCGGCTGCAAAAAGCTTTCGCCGTTTCGAAAATCCGACCGACGCAGCGCCATCAATCGTGGAATTTACGCTGCATGCGAACAATAAATGCGTAATATTAGAATTCGCCGCGCTTTTCACCTCGGTAAAAGTAAAGAAACGGGTGTTCCAGAATGCGTGGCGTTATTCGCGAATGCAATCGCGTTATTCCTCAACCGAAATTGCTCGAAAACTGCGTTTGTAACAAATTATTGTATAATTAAACGTAATCCAAAACGCGTGCATTCACTGGATTTTCGAGGCACTTTAATTAAAAGCCCCTTCGAAAACTAACGTTCGATGCATCGATGGAAAGCAGTCGAACCTGAGGAATCGAAAAACACGCTCGATGGGAAGTGGCAGCTGAAACTCGACATTCAAAAACAACGTGATGCAACGCGTAATAAGCGTGTAAAAAAACAGGAAAAAATGGACTTAATCGGAGCGTTGTGCGCGAAAGATGATACCGGGAAATACTCGAGTAATTAAAGAATCATTTCGACGAAAACAGAAGGCAGGAAAAACACTCGTTGGAAATGAATTCGCTCGTTACACGGCGCGGTGTTTCCGAAATGCCCGCAGCAATGAATATCGCGTTTCGCAACAAGTTCAAAGGCATTTCGAGTAGCGTTAAACATAATTTAATACAAATCGTGCTTGTTTATACGGAGTTAAGAGGGAAGCTTCAATTTGTCTCGTTAGCCGGAAGCTAGCACGCGCGTACGCGTGACCCAGTGATATAAATTGAATTTGTATCCGGTTAAACGTCGCGGGCACGCTGTGGCATGCAAATGGTCTTGAACCACCAAAATAACGCAATGATTTCGGTGTCTAGCGATGGAAATTACATTTCCCGATCGGTTCGCCTTACGCGGGAAATGGAAACGACATTTTCTTACGGATTACTCTTCGATCTTGTCGGAGGAATCGAAATATATGCAGGGAAATTGAATTTCTAATAATTTCGAGTTAATTGCATCGAAATTAGCATATATAATAGGCTAAAAGCATATTATATGGAGGCCAAAATTGAATGAACCTGCTGAGTATAATGCGTAGCGCCGTTTAGTAGATAAATTTCACTCAAGATCCAAAATTTCAACCATTAAATATCAATGCGCGTCTTTGTCTTTTAAATCATAAAAAAACTCCTGCGATACAGTTTTATGAAAAATCGAAAGGATGGTACATCCAATATTTCGTTTGCCATTTGAATGGAGTATTTTCTACTGTTATTTTTAGATCATGTTATATCGTATCGAATGATTGAAAAAGAAATATTGACGGAATATGCAGCAACGTTCGAGGAAGCTCGAATCTTATCGCGATGCATGACACGAAAATGGGTAACAATAAGGCAGGGAGGATGATACACTTCTGGTAGACGGTATATTTCACTGGCATTCAATGGAGGAGGCAGGAATGGAAGACGTGACGAAAAGCAATAAAATTTACCTCGAGAAGCGCGGACAGCGGTTGATGAAATTGCGAAGGAAATACGAAGATATAAATAGAGGGGCGAAATAGGAGGAACACGCGAAATCACAATGCCCCGTGTTCCATAGGTGTAGAGAGCCGCGGAAATAGACGAAACGACGGTATCGAAATAAATCAGAAAAATCTCCCACGAGATACAAGACCACTTTTCTAACTTCAATCAACCGCGTTTTCATATTCATGAAGAAATATGAAAAGTCTGGTTCTCGACGTTCTCGACGTTCTCGTTGCTGTCGCGAAAATAGCTGGAAACTTTGTTACCCCGGTTAGCGAAACTTAAAAGGAAGTTCAGCCATTTTTTGTGAACGTGATATTTGACAACGAACTACATAATCAATTATTCTGTGAAACATACCCAATGTTTCTAACGCGAACACGAATTCTGTGCAGCCTGAAAGCGCATAAAATCTACCCCCAAAGTCGAATCATTTATTTCCGTACCACTGTCTGCGAACAAACAAACGTCATACGTTTCAAGTTTCGGATGCAGCGTTTCGATGCATCGCTCGCGTGGAACGGCACGGGATACGCGAAATCCAAATTGCAAAACTCGAGAGTGAAGGGTGGTTCGGTTGTCACCGTTGGCTCGGATTCCCGATAATTTACCAACGAATCGGTCTTGTTGCGCCGCGTATCGGCTTCTTCGGTCACGGGAAAATCGATACACGTTTATTTCCGCGAGGTCCGCGTCGGAATCACCGCTGCGGGGCGCTCATATTTTATGGAAAGTTGAATTTCAACGAGGCGATGCTCGGGTCAAGAGTGCGCGCGGCCTGTTTTCTTTCCCCCGCCGCCGCCATTATGGATCACGGCATCGCAACAATTTGTTCCTGCTCGTGTCCGCGTCTGTCTCGCGACGCGGAACAACGAAACGTCGTTTCATTCCTCGCGCTGTAAACTTCGTTGCGTAACGCGGCCGTTTCGTTTCGCTTTTATTTCTGCCTTTTTTCCCTTTTCCAACAAAAGAAACAGAGAAAACGAGATCTTCTTCCCATCGCGAAACTCAATCCCGGACTAACCGGATCCGGCAAATGCAATTAGTGGTAATTACGCGCGCTGACGTGCAGTTTAAGTCGCTATAGGGATGTTCCTGAAACCAAATCTAAATCTCTTCATTTGATTTGTCGTTGTACTGCTTCGCGTCGCTGCATTTCTTCCAGCTCGCGCCCCAGAATTACAGTTTCCTTTTTCTTTTTATTACTCGCGGAGAATTGATTAAACGACTCGAGGGCGTGTAATTTCCAACAAATTCGTCGGTCCTTTGAAGTTTACACACGTCGCTTATGAAAATTGAATTTCGATAAAACGGGGATCTATTAACGGGATGTTATTAAACTGTCCTCGAGTCAAGTTGGAAAGGCGAAATTTGCGCACGTCGGTGGAATTTTTAACCGTGTAACCGGCAGCGAACTGGCTGGAAAAATATTTATCGCGCTAGACGCCGCGCCGCGCGGAAAATTACCACCCCTATCATCCCCTCGCCTCATCGCTGCTCTGTAATCGAGGCCTGCCCGATAATTTTCTTTTTATACCTGCACAAAGCGTTTTCGTAGATTGCCAATTTCCGTTATTAACACGCGCACGCAGCAGCCAAATCGCGGCCAACAGCTGCATCATCGTGGCACAGCATCGGATTTACGCGCTTTTTAAAGCTTGTCGAACGAACGCGTTCAGTAAGAGAAATTTAATAACAAGTCGGGTGGCAAGTATCGATATTTCACGTTAGAGTCGATGGAAGAAACGAATCGCTGTGAAAAAGAATCGATTAAAACTCGCTTATTAAAAGCCCCTTCGATTGTTGCTTCGAACGGGCAGCCATTAATGGGTGCGTGAGTGACTGGGGATTATTTTAAATATCGAAAATATAGTTTATCGTTGAATTTATTGTATCATACTCCTTAAAAGCTGCTGCGTGTTCTTATCAGTTTATTTTTATCCCTTGTAATCGTATATCGCGACTGCTTAAGGGCTCGATGTTTATTTTCGTTCATCCTGCGGAAGCGAAAATAGACATTGCGTATACATTCTCAGAAGACAATTAATACGCTATAATTGATTCGATACCAAGCGCAAAATCAATGGGCCGCATTACGTTAATGAGGTACCACGTTTCAGTGAGAATGAAGAGTCAAAGAACTCGAAAGAACTCGTTCCCATGTAAATACAAACCGATCTATCGCGCTGCTAGCATTCGTTAAACATTCGTAATCGCATCGACAATTACTAATTGCGTAATTATTGCGCAACGCTGTCGTATCCTGCGTCTATCCTCGATTTAGGATCTGCAAGGAACGTGCAAGCCTGATCTAGAGACTGGGAATCTGATTTTGAAGTACTCGATAGAGTCGATAAATTGGAAACTTTACGATGCTTCGAAACTCTGGAAACTGAAAATTCTCGAGCTCCACCTGAGACGCTTTTTCTAAGAAGAAAACGTTTCGTTGGGAACTGAAATTTCGATAAATTTCATTCCGCGCGAGACTGAAATAACTGTGAATCATCGTTGAGCGGAATTAAATGCAGGGACTTTTGATTACCGTCGAGGGAAGAGAGAATTTCAAAGAAACAGACCGATAATGAAGATTTGACATTCTCACTCGTAAATTAGTTGTTCGGACTCGAGAGATTTCCGCTGGTAAAATGGCTTGGCGTTAATTTCGCCTGCGAAAATATGGTCTTCTTAATTAAACGAATACCAGGTTTCGCGTGAACGAAAAACCAGATACAAGGAAGCGACAAAGAGATCTCATGGGAACGATCGCTCGGAATTTTTTCTAATTAAATTTTCATGCAGGCTACGCGTTCCCCGTATTTCGACAGCAACCATAACCTTTATGGGACTCGGGAATTTCGCAACTATGAGTAATTTCCTGGAAACCAACTAATTAGTTATTTCGTGCGATTAATGATGCCGTGATTATAACACGGGGCCGCCTCGAATTCAATTCACAGTTGCGCGATTGGTTTTCGCGAAACGTAGTTAAAAATGTTTAATTGCGACACGTTCCCGGACGTTTCGACTTGTTATTGCGTCTGTGCAAATGCGTTCTCTTCGAATCGTGAAATATCTTCGAGCTTTTTTCGCTCGACCTTCGTTACCTCACTCTTCACGATTCTAAACTTCAAAAATTCACGATTCTAAACATCAAAGGCAATTATTTCACACGATTTCGACGCATCGCTGACAGTACAAACGCTGGTGGTCCGTTTTCTAAGTCTGACCTATAATATAAGGGAACGCAACGAAAGCAATATCGAACGCGACGCTGCGGAAACTTCAATTCCCCGCCGAAAACTTCTTCATTCGCGCGGACAAATTCCCAGGACATAATACACGCGTCGAAACGACGCACCGTTCGACATCCACGGGCGGCGTCGTAAAAGCGACGGGAGCGTTTCCGCCAAATGAACGCGGACCCGCGAAACGATTCTCTTTCAGCGTCCCGTAATCCCCTTCTTCTTTCACGACGGGGACGAAAACAGCCCCATCAATATTTCAATCGGCCCGAACGCTCCGTGGAATCGTTTAAAACTTCCGAAATAACCGTTCGATCCAGACGAACGAGTTTAGAACCACCGTCGAGGAATTTACCGCGCGGCAGAGCCTGGCGCGCGAATAATTCCGCTTGGGATAATATGGACAGATAGTGCGGGTTGCGTGCGAGGTGGAAATATTACGGCAGTTGGGGCACGGTTTATCTTATTCTTTGCTCTGACTTCTTTCGCGGCTATTCATCACCGGGTACGTACATCGCGGGCGTCATTTTTCACGTCGAGCCGCGTCGCGTTTTTATTCGCGCTTCAAACGGTCGTATCCTTTGGAAAACACGCTTTACGGGCCAGTACTTACCGAACATTTCCTTCCTGCGCTCTTATTCCCCCCTCTTTTTTACGATTATTCCGCTCCGAGTGCCTTTTACGGCGCCGCAAGAGAAATTAAGAGCAAATACTGGCGTCTGACCAGTGGATTGCTTCTACCACTGGCTGGAACTGCTCGGTCGATTCGTAAGCCCGACGAGCGTCGCTTCGAGACATTTTTTTTAGGGGCCAGGACACTGCTGCGTTCGTTTCGACATTTCCATCTAACAGCTGGATCCGAGTAATTAATCAGACCGTGTAATTAAATTTCTTATCATTTAATAGTACGTTGGGATCTCGTTTAATCGGATCACGATTATCGGTGGCTTCGATCAAAGCGGCGTCTTGGTTGTCGAAGGTCTCGGTTATTCGAGATCTCGTATTTACTAGCAGCAAATAAACTTGTCCCGCGACTCCCTTTTGCGTCCACGAAATTGCTCTTTCATTTGCATTTAACTTTAAAGCTTCTCTTATTGCTAAGCGAATAATAACAGCAACAGTATTTATTTTGTACGAGGCAACACTCTTGGATAAAATTAAATGCAAATGCAACGAGAGACGAATAAGTAAGACAGAAGAAATAAATTATGCAGCTGTAACCATCGATGGTGATAGAAAATGTAAAAGATGCGATGAGGAGACTTGAGGAGAATTTGTCACGAACGCACAGCACGGTACTGGCAAGAGCTCATTTCTACTATGAATTTCAAGACTCGTCTATAGGTTAGGACTATAAACTCCATTGTACCCCGGAAACACTATTTCAACCGCCCACCTTTCTACGATCTAACTTCCTCTAGTCACTCATGTTCAAGAGCGTTTCGTGTTCCGCATACGTCTCTTTATGGTCGCGCACCCGGGAAAATTTCCTCGAGGACGTTTCCATTCTACCCCCCATTTCAAGTTCCGTTTAATTTGTTCGACTCGAACATGCCGCCGGCACTCGGCGATGTTGTTAACGACGTAAAAATTGCACGTGTAAATAAAATTGCGCGTTTCCGTTCTACAATCACGCACCAGGAGCAACTGCTCCAATTAATGAACCCCAAAATTGGCGTGAATCGAGTCGAGTATAATTGTCGAACGTCGAAAATGAATAGTAGCGAAATAAATTTTGTTCGTTTCACCGTAAACTTAACATTTTTCCGTAAAATGCATGCGACGATAGAAGCACGTAACGTGGATGCTTGAAAAAAGAAAGACGTAATTGCCAATCGACGTCACGATAAATTACAGCCCTGTTTTAATCTCCACGCGCGTCCAAGAGCCATGGGGCATCCTAATGAAAAGTAACGCGACGGTAACAACACTGGATCGGTCCACGCGACCATGGTAAAACAGTGGCTAGAAAAAGAGGAAGGAGGGGTGCAACAGGGAGCATAATTAACAACTGTGTCTTGGACTGCGTCTTCCTGCGGCTCTGAATTAAACAGTAATTAAAACTTCAGCAGATATAAGGGATGAGATGCAGGCGGAAGTGAAGTTTGAAAAAAAGCGGTCCGCGTCCTCCGCGCGGAGAACTACGAGGAGGGTGGAAGAACAAGCGGACTGCTAGAAACAGAGTGTCTGAAAAATAATGAAAAAACTCCTTCTTTTTAGTGGCCCAGCTTCGAAAGAAGAAAAAATAAATAAAGCGAACAGAAGCGTTCCATTGCGATGTTTCGTTTGTCCCGCATTTTTATTTAACCACTCCGCCTCTCTATTAGTATTTTTCCGTTTTTCAATTATTTTCACGCAGCGTTCCAAATTTAGCTGCGGATTAGATTTCGCGATACATTCAATAAACGCGCAATTTATGGCGCCGATGGCAATGACAGATCGTGAATGTTCCCGCAGACCGATAAAGGGTCGTATTATCGGACGGCTGGCAAGTGGTAATTATTTACTCGTTTACTCGTTATTGAGCTGATGAATATTTAACGTAATAAAGAGAAAACGATTACCGTAACGGTTGATCGATCCCCATCGTGATTTCGAATCGTTGCCTGTGAAATCGTATTTGCGATAACAATTTCAAGAAATTATTTTGCTCGCCTGGCAGCCCGAATATTCGTATAAATGACCAGACATGATGGATCGTTCCCTACCACGCGTCCACCTGTTTTTTTGGGATCCTGTCCGTTTCGCTTTAACCGCTCAATTTTATCTATTCCCCCGTTCCATTCAAATGGTAGGTTTTTCGTCGAAATTATTTTAATAATACAAAACATGAAATATATTACAGAATGTATTACGAAATTCTATCAAGCCCAAGAAATATATTTTTCAGGTATCTAACTGAATTCTAACATTGATAATTCTGTCAAATAATTTAATAACTCTTCGTACAACGAATACTTTGCCACATCTTCATATCCTCAATTGGATGAACTTCACACCCCCACCTATAGATAACTATTACTAATTACCAAATAAAAATTAACCGCACAAACGAATTGTTCTCATCTATCTCGACGCTGGTGTTGTCAAAATACGCGGCAACACATCCACCGTGTAATCCCGAAATACGCACCAGGCATAATTACTCGAATTCATTACCCAGAACAAACGCCGTGACAAAGAAGCCAGCACAGACGCGCGCCAAGTGTCCGCGTCGTCCCGGTTTCATACACCCGTCCATGGGCAGAAGGCGATTAAACTAAAACCAGCTACGAAACGGAGCGACGCAGAAGGACAATGAGCACGTTCCTCGGCACGAGTGCGTCCGACCGCCAGTTAATTTCCTGTGACGGCGACACACCATCGGATTTGGATAAGACCCTACTGGCGAGCCGTCGTGCGTCTTCGCGATAGCGCGCCTCGTCGAAAGAACATAAATCATGGAGGACTAAATGGAACCTTAACGGCCCCCCCAGTCTCCCTGCACAATATTCGCGGCGGTCGACGAAATTTATCGCCGCCTCGGACGCGTTAACAATTGAACGGAGCAACGTGTAAAACGCTGGAACACCACCGGGGGATCCGTTCGACGCGATAATAGAAAAAGTTCGCGCGACACCCAGCCCCCGTGACTTAGTTTTCAACTTTATGTACCTGTGTTCGATTGTCCCGTTATGGTGAACGGGTGGTATCGATTTGACGCGCTGCAACCGCAAAACTTATTAGGTCGCGCGTTCGATCTCTCCCTCTCCCCCTCGCCCTCGTGTGTTTTAAATTATTATTAAATACTTTGCACGACGAAATACCTTCTGCATTAAATCGGGGCGGAACAGTAGAAATTCGCATCGACGTCGCAACGCCCAATTTTCGGAATCGCGCGGAGGTACATGTTGACCTACATAGCGGTGCACCAGTCGAGGGTTAACAAGCTATGTTTTACGCAAAACCATGTAGCGACTGAAAATTCGTCGCGTAACGAAATTATGGGCGCACGCGACAAAACACCCTTGTTTTTCGTCTAACCAGGAACCGTGTGTCCGAGCGTGCACCGGATACGGGTGGATGGCGAACGGTTTCCGGGAACATTGGCGTTGTTAATGGCATTGTTAACGATGACTGAGATTTCTGAACGCGTTTCAAAGTGTTTCAATTAGCACGGTGCGAAAGGAACAATCGTTTTAAGAGCGCGGCTACGTTTGAGTGAGTGTGTTTTGTTACCGCTGCCATTCTGGGCTACAGAAACGATTTTTTGGTTGCTCGTGAAAAATTCCTGGCTATTCGCGACGTCGTTAATTCTGCTGCTTGCCTTTGTAACGTTTTTGCGTATATACAAAGTGAGAAATAAACAGCTTGACCATTATACTCGGTCAATTAAGATTTATAAAATAAAATTTTTAACTTTGTACAATGCTTTTGAAAACTGATTACATGCTGATGATACGTCTTCGTTCATTCAGGCGACGTTAGTGGTTTAATATCAAAGACTGCAGTCCTTCGAATTAGCACAGATGCTTCATATGCTTGTAAGCCCCGCAACGCACTCACTACGCGGAAATTAGTACCAATATGTCGGTTCCTACATAAGATTGGCATCTAGGCCGCTTATCGCCGCTTCCCCTCATTAACGTAATCGTCTGCGATCGCAGACACGATGCGTTCCAATTAGCCGATCGATAATTGAAAATATTTCACGAATCCCTCTGTTTCTCGTTTTCCCACCCTAACTTTTTTCTCTATCGGAAAACTCCCTTCCTCGCTCTAACCCATTTCGTTGCATTTTTTGCTCCATCAGCTTTTCTATTACACACCGGAAAAAAGAGAGCGAAAGAGCGAGAGCTCGGAGCCATTAAAAATATTGTAAACAGAATGATAATAAAACAAAACGATTGGTAGAAAACTCCTTCCCGTTATATATCCCCAAGCGAAACGACTCTGGTTACAGGTAAAAAAGTTTCAGCGAACATTTTAGAGACGGCTTTTCTAAAAAAAAAGAAAAAACTCCCAGCGAAAATATATTGCGCGCCCTGTCTTTTCGCTTGAATAATCGTAATAACTGAACATTGTTCCGCTTGTGACAGAAATAATTTATTAGAAAAGTTCAAGTGTCTTGCGGGGCCGCGTACTTAAAGAAGGAAACTGTTGGAGAACTTGATCGTCGCATAACCCCTCGTATCCGTTGCGAGGACCGCGAATATTTTTAATTCAACGACGATATTGTCCAACTCGAATATAGTAGAATATCACGATTTCACGCATCCCTCGGAAGGAGATCGAGCAGACGACGACTTGGATCAATAATTTGCAGCTTACGTGAAATGGAATCCAACTTCCATTTCCCCGGTATCCGACGAGCAGCTCGTTCCCACCCCTTTCGGACACTTGGAGACGGTTGTCGTTTACACGTGACACTTACCGAGCAGTCGTTGACGTAACAGAAATCACCGGAAGCCGACGTGGGTACCCAAAGATGTTCTCCATTAAGCGCGCCAGGACCCCAGTCGGGCGTTGATCGGGGTTCACGGTGGCCGCCACTCGTTCCACCCTCCTCTCTCCCTCTGAAACCGCAAGACACTCGATTACGGACTGACACTTCGATATCGCCGGCACGCTGTTGCAGTTGACGTTAATTCCTCTACAGAAATTCCATTACAACCGGAACAATGCGCGTCCCGGTGCTATCCGGGGAATAGTAGCGACTATCGCCGCGATCTTCACGGATTTAAACCCCGTCTATAAACGCCGGGGTCACTGCGACCGCGTCGTATGAGGGGCGAACCCGTTGTTCGTTCGAGGAACTAAGGTACTGAACAGTTGACCTGTCGTAACACATCGATTCACCAGTCACAACGGTTACACGACACTGAGAGATAAGCGTGTTTTATTGACGTTTTCATGCTGATCGTACGTAGCGACGATTTGGTAACCTCGATAGCGATTAGCGTTGTTCGCGAGCTCTTTTTTCTTTTCTTTTTTACTGGGCTTTCAGCGTACAATTGAAAAGATTAATTTCGCCGTGAGTTGATATCGCGAAACGAATCATGATTTTCGAGTCGCAGCGAATCGGGAAAAAAATGTGTTGCAGCATCGGGTAAAAAAAAAAGTCAACGTAAGCCTAGAAATAGAATAGTCTCGTTGAATCGTGTTGCGTGACCAGCAGATTTTCATTCGCACGGAAATAAAAATGTTGGAGGTTTAAATTAAAATAATCAATTAAAGTGACACGCGTGTACACGTGTATCGTACAAAAATAACTAGATCGTAAAAAAGCACTTTTAATTTCTTGCGGCTGGAAAATTGTCGCGTGCGTAAGTCTGTACCGTTTCTCACGTCCGCCAGCGTTTTATTATTAATACAATTTTGATTTATAGCGCTACGCAGCCGCGCAACTGGGACAAATCGTGCCTCTTTTCTCTGATTGCAAATAGAAAGAAACGAGGAGACGAATGTTTCAAAGAGGATTACATTTTTAGAACCATATCATTCCACGACTGCAATCCTCTGCGCGCTACCGCAAAATTTCATTAGAAAAATTACAGTGAGAAAAACGTCTTTATGATAAATCATTATATATCGTACGATATTTATAAATTAACGCGCACGTTCATCACCAAGCGCACATCACCACGCACACGTCCAACAAAAAACAATCACGAAACAGCTACCATCGAAAGCGACAACGTTATTAAGGAAGGCTATCAGAGATCTCCCCAAACACCCCCGTTATTAAGGCCCTTCTAACGACTGCTTATCTCTGTTACAGCGCTCCGCAGCATAGTCATGCATATTTCACGTTCAAGCAGCGCAACAAGCAAGGGTCAAAAATGGTCGAGTCCCGAGATTAACTCGAACTATGTAGCGAACACCAAACTATGTAACAACGGGACGATCCGAGTCGACATCCGAGGGGTGGCGAGCTGGCCATCGCGAGCTGCTGACTCCCCTGTCCCGTCCTCGTACTCTCATCTCTTGAAACAAACAATTCATTATACTTTACCTTCAATTATACCTGCTATCCCAGCTGTACTTTACGCCTGTTCGATACAACATAAAACTTGACAAATTCCCGCGCACGATCCATCGTCGTCTCTGGGGCGGTCGTTGCTCATCGCCGATATCTTTTGACGACCCGATGGCGGCCCAGGGGTGAGTTACGTATTGTAATACCGCGTTTCGCAGGGGGTCCCACGGGAGCCGTTGCTGCGTCGTGAAAAATTCAACGACACTTTAAATTTTCGAGGCGTGACCCGAACAGAGCGAGACCCCGCGGCATGCAACATTAACGCGCAAAGACCCCTAACCCCGCGACCCTGCGGCCCCTGCGGACCGATCGTGTAAAAATTTTAGGCCGCGCTCGCGAAGCTGCTGGCGAGGGTTGCTTTCTGCATAATTAGTCCGCGGGAATTGGCTGATATCTGGGTCAAACACGAGACAGAAAGAGGATACGCGCGAAATGACGTAGTTCGTACGATGCGCGTTCGTGCAGACGCCTATCTGTTGCGTATCGAAGCCTTTGAATATGGAGCGCGTCGGAAGGTCTGCAAGGGAAATCGTGTGTTCGTGTGTTTTGGAAATGGAAACTGTTCGATTCATTTTTTTCTTTTTTTTTTTTTTTTTTTGACTCTTTGGGGCGTCGTGTTATTTCATCGTAGAGAATGATGCGATTTTTTAACTCACTTTGAGGCATATTTTCCGAATTAGCGTCGCGAATCACGGAACAGCAAGCTACGATCGATGTTTAATCGAAAATTTTGGAACCGATCGTGTAGACGTTCATGAATATGTAATGAGAACTCATTGAACTAGTTGGGCGTTGGTAATTGCGATCACTATGATCGTTGATCGAATTCTGCACGGGTATGGCTATCAAGTTTGCGGGTAACCGCGTTGCGTGGCGATGAGTGTAAAACGATAGTTGCGATCAACAACTAAGACTTGGTAGTGTAGTAATTAAATGGCTCGTAGCTTAAATTAACTATACTCGAAGTTTGCCTCGGAAACTTCTGACGGAAAAAGTTTTGTAATAAAACGAAATCATTATTATTTCTTTTTAGGGGTGGTACACTCTTTAATTACTTTTTCAGAGTTGACGAATGAATTTCGGTTTTTTGCACGAGGCT
Source organism: Xylocopa violacea (assembly GCA_963969225.1). NCBI lineage: Eukaryota > Metazoa > Arthropoda > Insecta > Hymenoptera > Apidae > Xylocopa > Xylocopa violacea. The sequence continues at coordinate 31,342,198 of CAXAJV010000005.1, read as the reverse complement.
ACGAATTTATACGACGTCGAACGATTCACTTGGTCGGCATTCTTGACACTAATTATGACTAATAACCCTCCAGCGGTATGAGTAAATATTACGTCAATATCTTCTTCGTTAACGAGGTTCATGTTGCATTAATTAAGCAGCTTATAGAACACTGCTTCTTTTCGTATCAAACTGCACAATTATTTCTCAAAATAGAACTACCATTATTCTCAGTTTTTCATCGCCAGTAAAAATCATTCCCTCTTGTCTCGTTAAACACTAATTAGCGGCACTGATTTACGATGAACACGATTTACAAGAAATTCAATTTTATTACAAATTTCCTCAATTTCCAACTCCTTCAATTATCATCGCTAATCCCTGAAGTCAATGATCGAATAACAATTATTTCGATTACTCCATCACAAAAAAATCCAATTATACCAATTACAAATGCCCTGTTTTTCAGCAAAAGGCGAAAACTATTAAACCGTCGCATCGGGTACTGTAAACACCCCAATTAAATGACAAAAAGAATCGTACCAACGCGATCGAAGAACGAGCGACAATTATTTCGATCGCGCGATTCCTACGCATCTTCGACCTTTCAATTATCAATCCAACGATTACGCTGTAACTACGGCCACAAGCGATTGCATCGTCCAATTGGCATCCGGAGGAGAACAACGGACGATTCGGATGTCCGAAACGCGGATGAACGAGGGAGGAGCACGTGAGAGGAGCACGAGAGAGCTCCAGGACCGTAATAAATTCAACATATAATAGGGGTTAGCCGCGGGCCAGTGCGCTATGTGGAATTAGTTCCTTAATAATGAACGGTCGGCGGCCATTAAAGATTCACGAGCATCCCCTCGAGCATCCCCTCGTGCACGCGCCGATCCTGAAAATTTCATTTATCAACAGAAGCCTGTGTACGCGGTACGCCGAGTCCACGGCCCTTTCGGGACCTCTCAATATTCAAAAGTCGATTCCCGTTATTGGAACCGATCCTGTTTATCAAATCTGTCGCCGATGCCAGGCGAAACGGTGATCGCAAATTGCTTAACTACCTCGAAACCGACGGACGCTGCGGATAGAAACGATTGAAACAACGTTTGCGTTGCGGCGATAAAAACATGTTTCGCGCGCGACGAGGGTTGACAAATTTTGATATTCGTTGGAAGCATTAGATTGCGGGTCGCTCGAGGAAAAACTTGATTTTTGTATAAATTTTGTATAAATTAGGAACGTATAGGTATTGTGGAACCTCCTAAAAATGTTGCGACTGCGTCTGATCGATTGTACAACGATCTTAGCCTCCTTTTGTTTCAACGATGCACGCTCGTGTATTAGATACATTGTTTCAATTCAACGTCCCCTTCGAACCGCCTCGATTTTCAATATTATTGATCCTACGGTTCGAAGTCAAAAGCCTGAATTGATTCTATAGAAAAATACCGCTTCGCCATTCTCGCGGTATTATCGTAGAATATTGTATTGGAATATATAATTACTTCCAGCAATTTATGCGGCATGCACACTCGTACCTTGAGCGATGCCATTCATTAATTAAATTAAACCAATGTATTCCATGCAAGCGCGGATAATTAAAATGAAAGAACGTTGAAATCATTGCTAAAACACAAAGTTACGTGCTCGGAATATTAATTATTCTGTACACACTTCCAATTTGCGTAGTTCGATGAACAAAAAATTGGAGTCACGATTCCAGTTAGTTTGTTGTTGCTTTTTATTTTTTCATTTAACCGCTCCCGAGAGACGGACCGCATATTTTTCGTCCCACTTTATTAATATTTCCACTTTGATATCATCGAATCGTTCGACCGCACAGGCGTTCGGACGCGATGAATATTTTTCCGCTGCTTCCTGAAGCGAGTAGACACTTTGTGCTTGGTCGACGATTTCGAATGCGTTTGCACGCGACAGCGCATCGAATTTGCCACGGCGAGTTTCTAACAGGTTTCGAAAATTTGTAACATGTTCCGGACACCGCGAGAAGCGCACGCGAGCATGACAGGCAATTAATCATAATATCATCTGGGCTGTTACGATCGATATTTAAGACGAACGTTTGAATATTCATCCGGGAGACGCGGCAGCGACAGAAAGGAGCGATAAATTATTATCTGTGGATAATTAATCCGCGCACGAAGGATCTTCGGTTAATCAAACAGCATAAAATCGGACGCAAATCTGTTAGAGCTTGCATAAACCGTTGATCGTGCTCGTAATTGACTTCCGATACGAGTTCAAAGCGAGCTTTACATGTAGAAACGTGCAAATTGCAAGTAGTGAATGCATAATAACTAATGAAACGAGAGAACGAATAAAATAAATGAATTTCTATTTTTTAATCATGATAGATATCGACGAGCTGCAGAAATGACTGTTTTTTTCATTGTACGATCGTAAACAGATTATACGCCATGTATTCCCATAATCGTAAAACCATCGAACGATCGAGGAAATCTTACGCTTACACTCCCGTTACGGAGAGGAGCATCGAAAGAGTCCTTCGAAGCAATTTTTCGTTGATCAGTCGTTTCCGTTTTATTTTTAACGTGTTCTGGCTCAGACACTCGCCGGATCCGGGTCAAAAATCCTCTAAAAGGGAGGACGAACGCGGGGGTTCGCGATGGCCAGCAACTGCTTGAGAATTTCACTTTATTGGCGGAACGTGTGCGACGGTCTGGTTTACGAGCCTCTCCCGAACAACTTTACAACGCGCGAAATAGTCGAGTGCGCGCATCGACAGTTTGTAAGACACCGTATAAAAAAGTTGGATAAAAGAGCAGAACGCGAGATGATTGATGAAACTACGATCCAGGCGATATCGAAATTTTAATTGGACCCAATTGACAGATCCTCGGTTTGTAATTCGGATTTTTCACGGCACAGATGAAATCTCGCAATGGGTTTTCTATATTACTCTTGCAATTTTTTTCTCAACTCTATTCAACAAGGCATGATTCACGAAAGCACACGATTTCGGTTCTCGAGGTTGCAAACACTTTACTCCGCCACAAACTTCGTACCACGCAAGTACACTGACTTAACCAGACGTTAAATGGTTAATTTCTCACGAGCAAAACTGTGGCGCCACGAATTACCACGCTAATGAGCGTCCAGTCTCTGGAAGACAGAGCTACCCCCAGACTTCTTAGCGGGGGTGTTTTTCAGCGAACGGAAGCATTTTTCACGCGTAAAGAGGTAGGTAAATCCGTAGCATGAATTAAACGATAAATGCCCCTCCTGGTACGATTCGATGCTTCTTTAATTAGAAAGGCAAATGTTCTTCCTCCAGGGGAATGGCGGTTCCTCGTCCACGCGAGGAAACGAACGAGACGCGCGTATCGCGTTCCCGCTAATTCCTGCCATTCGTAATTCGATTGCGAGCAGCTCGTTAGCGAACCAGAAATAGCTCGATCGAGGGCGTGAAATTGCCACTGCATTTCCCTCTGTCCCGTTTCAATATCGCAGGCTCCTTCGGTTAGTCGCGATCGATTGTTCTTACCGGTAAAAAAGATCCGCTGCGAGCTTCTTTCCTACGATGGACTGAAACGAGGGTTACGAAAGGCGAAAATGCGAACCAAAATTGAATCGCGGCTAGACGAATGTTTGCTAATAGCGATTTGCAAATGATTATGCAACAGAGTTTTTGTAATCGTCGAAAAAAGTCAGCGAAACGAAAATGGACCTAAAAATGGAACTTGAGGGCGTCAATGGATTCTTTGATATCATAAATCATTCGAGACACTGAGTATTTATTGATTTCAGCTCGTGATTTGCTCTTTGACAAGATACTCGAAAGAGCATCGCGATCAAACGGTGAAATCGACGAACAGCGATCTCCTGAAAAGTCTCGTTCAAGCTGCATCGTGCAGCTACATCGAAACGCTTTTCCAAGGCACCGTCTCGGTCTAGACTGGCTCTCTAACTTCCGGAATTTTATTGCACTCTGCCGAGTCGGAATTAAAATTGTCGAAACGGCAAAGTTTCGCTTGTAGGAGGAAGCTCGTCGAAATTTAATCTCTGCACTCCGGAACACGGTTCGCTGGGGGCGGATTGATTTCGATACGATTGCCAGTGATTTGATTACACCGTGAACCGTCTACTTCTTATCGAGCCATTAGAAACTCGTTAACCCGCGAAACTTGTTTCGCATTTAACCAGAGGAAGGAACACGTGACACCACGTAATGGAGCCTGAGTACCGAGATGTAGCTGAAGATCAAGATGAGAAATCTGTTTACACTAGATTAGTCTGCATCTTTATTAGCTGACAAAAATTTCATCCCCCTTAATTTCGCGATTAAATATTCTTTTAAACGTGTCTTCGAACGAAAAAAAAAAACGCAAATTATCGAACTTTCTAATGAATACTTATGTATAATATCAAGTTTTGCAAGCATTAAAAATTCGCAATAAAAGTTGTTTGAAACTAGGGTGGTAGTATTTTCATTGGTCTACTCGAAAACTTCGTTAGAGGTTTAATGTATTTATGGTACATTTCCCCAGAGCAATTAAGGGTTAAAATTCTGCAAACCGACTTGTTCGTATTATTTATGCGCCGCAAAGTAGCGAAACAGCCAACGTTTATTAAAAACTCCGCCATTGGAATAGAAACGCGAATTAAGCCTGATCTTTGATAACCGCGAACTCTAACGATGCTTTCTAGCGACAATGTAAATAGGTCATTTATTTCTATATTTACGTCGCGCGTAATAAAAGGGTTGAAGGATTTATAGAACCGCGGTGGCGCATTTACTTACACGAACGATGTAAGTAAACGCACCAGGGGGTGGATAACATTCGATAAGAACAAAGCGATAATAATTAAGATCGCTTTACTTTCGTACCGCGACGCGAGGAGCCCAATTGGATGGCGTTTTATTCGCCTCTCGGACGAAATAGCAGAAAAGTTTCAAGGATGTAAGAGAAAATCGAAATCGACCCGTCGCCTTTTAAAAATAAATGCCAACTTTCGCTGTGGACACTTTGCAAGAGCGTTCGATCGCCGCTTAACGACTGTTACCATCTTTAGCAGCGAACGTTACAGGATATAAAACATTGTCTTACGTCAGTGTATCAGGTAAGAAAACGGAAAATGTACGCGACCGTAACCCAAACGACGTTCACCGTCGCTACGGGCGTTATTGAAACGCGAAGCTTAATTAATATTCCTCCTACGAAATGGGTTACGTAACGGGAGCAAAAGGTGAACGGAATAAAAAGATGAGGGAAAAGCGTGACTCGAGGAGGGAAGACGCATCGAAAATGTCGTAATGGACGAATCGCTCGTTACAGCGATCTTTTCTGACCACCGATTTCTTGAGAAAAAGCAAACGTTGCGGCAAATTTATTGCTCGTTTGCGTCAAAAATTTGTGCAAATTTTGCCACGTGCCTCCTACTGAAGACTATTTGAAAAACTGAAAGTAAGAGGAAAAAGTATACGCAGGAGATCGATGAGAGCGAATTACTTACTTATGGTAATCGAAAGGAATCCACGAGTCGCTACTCGTGAGATATCGCATCGTGGCTTGCAATTCGCGACCGTGGAACCACGATACACCTCCGTAAAGGAGAATTTGCATTAAAATGCAATATGCGATTGAAATACTCCTCCTCAGCGTTCCACCGCGCGCTCGACAAATTCGAGAGCACTTTTTTAGGAGACGCCAAGAAAGAGCAAACGTTACGCAATAATATAACAGAGGGTAGAAGAAAGAAATCGGCGGTCTTTCATCTTTTTTGCTTATTAAAATGTAGTTTGACGGCGGAGCAGCTTAAATAACTTTGGAAATATCGCTGCTCGGTATTCCCCGACGACAAATAACAACGACTAAACGCGTAGCGTTAATTTTAGTGGCGCAATCACGGTGGTGCTAATTAAATTTTAGTATTATTCCAATAAATTATAAAATCAGAGATGTTACTTAAACGAGCGAAGTTTGCGAACATCTCGAAGAATGCTAAGCACTCCTCTATTTAATAATTGAATTTCTGACGTATTCTTCCAGCGATTAATTTCTTAGCTCACAGCTGTACGGTAACCCATTCGAAGATCTCGTTATCCGGCGTCGTTCGGCTTCCATAAAGCAGGAACTTTCGCCAGGAGCTTACCCGAGAACTCGACGCTCTAGCTGCCGCGACTACAACGAACAGTGCGTCGGTTACACTTCAATTAGACGTGTTCGAGTTCTAATCAACTCCGCTCTCTTGAATCATTGACGTCTTAATCTTCCCGAAATAGAAAAGCCACGAACGAGGCTTCGGTTATATACGAAAGACGCCGATATCGGTCAGTAAATGCACCGGCTGTGAAATTAAATTACATTCGATCAAACTGGCCGCGTTCACTGCGGGAGGGAAAGAATCCAGCTAGAAACCGAGGAATTTTATCACTTTATGGACGAATATCCTGTTGCTCGGTTCTTTCTCGTGTTTCATCGGAATTACGAAAATAATTGACGCGAAGGATTACATTTCGCGAAGCAATTACTGTGTACGAAAAAAAAAAACAGAAAAAAGCACCATCGAGCAGCGACCCTTTGAGAAACGATTTTCAGAAACGAGACGCGTTCTTACCGCTGGAATTGCATTAATAGCGATCGCGCGTTAAGGCAAGCATGCAAGTCGGTTGTGCAAGCCAGCGGGTCAACCCCTGCATCAAAATTTTAAAGCATCGGCGCGCGTGAAATATGGATGCATCCTTGCGTGCAATTCGAAGGCGCAGCGATGCACCGACGAGCAACCATCGCTGGCCGTTCCATGCATCAACGTTGGTATCCGATAGCTGCAACCACCGAGCGCAACCGCCGTGTGTCCACAACGTAACACGCAACAGCGAAAACGTCTAGACAGACACACGTAGACGCCGGAAAGCGATAGGAGCGAAGCAGCGACAGGAAAAAAATGCACGAACAATGAAACACGAACAACAACGACAACAAAAGAATGCTATACGATACAACACGGATGCATAATCGAGCAGAAATCGAAACGAACGGTCGACGCGAGGAACATGGAAAAAGATTGAAAAGTATTCGGAACAAGAGACTTGTCCCATTCACCAGACGTACCCACCCTCTTGGAGGTCGAGCCTCGGTGCCAGGCAGCAGAGCCGTGTACCTCGTCTGCGCCTCGGTTGGCAGAACGATATCGACGCTCTTCGACCGTATATTTTGCTGCGGAACGGTCAACGTGTCCGCGTCCTCGCCGTGACCGTTCTTATTGTTGAAGCACGAGTCGACGGACGCGGCACGGTCCCTTTTCAGTTCCGGGACCGTGAGGAAGATATCCCTGACGACGAACTTGCACTTATTCGAGCCAACGTGGCTCAGCTCCTCCTCCTCGTCCTCGTCCTCCACTTTCTCTTCGTCCTCCGTCGAGCTGACCACCGTGGGCAGTTCGAGAGGGTACGAGGTCAGAGCCTCCTGTCGAGCAAGTTTCGGGGAGGCGATCGACCGTCTGCGTTGTCTCTCCGGGAACAGGCCACCCCTAACCTCGCCGATGTCGGTCGCGTCCGGTGCCACTTCGGGGACAATCTCCGGGACCACGGTTGTTGGGACCACCGTGATCGGTTCCGGTTCATCTTTCTCTTTAGGGACGTCGGACTCTTTCTCGGTGAACGTGGTCAGAGTGACCAGAATCTCGGGACTGCCTTCGCTCCGGTCCACCAACTCGGAGTCCTCGTCCTCCGAGGTATCGTCCGCTTCCTCCGCGTCGACGTCGAGGTCCTCCCTCGACGAAACATCGTCCTCGTCCCTGCTCAGGTAAAGGCTCTTGTACTCCTCCACGCAGGCACAATGGTAGCATCCCGAGACTTGAATCGTCGGCGTCTCGGGGCGTCGAATGTTGCCCAGGGACTGTTGACTGGAAGAGGACGCGTAGGTTCTTTCGTAGACGTCGAAGCTCTTGGACCGTTGACCGCTTTGCAACTGGGGCACCCTAAGCATCGAGGATCGCCTTCCACGCGACGAGTCCTGCGATCTTGCTGGCGAACAGGAAGAAGACGAGGACGAGGTGGTCCTGGTCGATCTGGGGTCCCTGGCGTCGTCCTGTCGCTTCGCTTCCAGCTGGATCTCGTCGAAGGACGCCGACCGGACCTGCTTCGGCACCTCGAGACTCGATTGCGACTTCATCTCCGCTCCCGTTGGGGTGCGTGACCGCTTGAAGGTCGAGCGCAACCTCTGCATTCTCACTTGGCAGCTATCTGCTGAGGCTCGACTCGTTTCGCTCGATCGACACCCCGGACGCGCACCGCGATCGCTCTTTGCCCAGCTCCTCCTCCTCCTCTTCCTCCTCCGTACCAGCTGTACCGCTCGAACCGCGATCCTCTCGCTTCTGAACGATCGTCGTCTCGCTGGTACGCTCGATGATCACCTCGCTAGACATCGGCGACGAGGTACCCGCCTCGAGCTGCCACCGACCGCACCCTTCCACCACCTTCGACTTAGCTGCCGGTCTGCAGCCCATCATAAGTCACCTCGACGTCCGTGTCTCGGCTGCTACGCCTACGATTTACCGAGACCCTTCTGCTTCACCGATCGCGAACTGTTTTCTTGGATTCGACTAACTGTAGGAGAGTAGTCTTCTTGGTGGACGTGCAGCGTATGCTGCTTTATACGTTATTCTTTTCTTCTTTTTCTTGTATTTTTTTCTTTTTTTTTTTACTGTGATTATATTCAATAGTGAATGGAGAAGAACTTGAAATTACTTTCGTGTCTTTGATCAGATTCGAAGGATGTCAGAAAATGGACATCGTTGATTGTCTGATGCGTACGAAGGATCGAAGAAACCGCGGTCACTTCCTACACACTTTACAACTGTTTCAGGAGATAGTCTTGTTTCTGATTGAAGCTTCGTTTATTAATTACACACTGGTCCAGTTATCGCGACGATTCTTTTAACCAACCAATCAATGATGGTGGCGATGTAATTTTTATAATTCTCGACTGTTCTCGAGAAGTTTCACTCGAAGCTAGTCCGAGCTAGTCCTCGTGTCTCACTAATTTACGAAGAAGGTATCGGCTCGTGCACGATTTTCCTCGTTGACCCGTTCAGTTTCGAACAAGCTGCAACAAGTTATTTAAAGTCACTGTAACCTTGATCTCGCGGAAGAATGCTCGATTAATTAACGTCCACGGTCAACGGGAATGCAACGCGGACACAAGTTACAAGGTCCGCCGCGTACCACCCCACCCCCTTCGACGAAGCCGGGGGATATCTATTCGCTAAAATTACATTCCGATCCGGGACACATCCGACGCCACGTGGAAACGACGTCCTCGATCCGGCAGCGTTCGCAATTTAAGCTCCTTTCCCTAGCCGACGGAATTTCCTCATCACCGCCTCCGATGATCATACTATCTCAAATTAAACGCACCGCCCCCGAGCAGCGGAAAGCCGGAACTTTATTCAAGGCTGTTCCCCCTTAATTGTTGCGTTCACCTTGCCGCACACACTCGTCCCTGGCTACGAGGCGCGCGAAACACGTGGGAACGTGAAAGTTTTTGTACTTAACCGAAGTAATTAATTAATCAACGAGCACTCGAGTTGTTTCGACGCTGAGCGAGTATCGTTAAGAGATATCAGAGCGAGAGGTACCGATGCAAACGGAGAACGTTTTTTTGCGTTCGTTGTTATCAAAGATAGAAGAGCGGAAGGGTTATTTTTATCATTTCCGAGGAGTTCAAACGCTGCAACGATCTTTTAATCTTCGAATGCTTCTACTTTGGACCATCGAACGAGTTAATCGTAGGAACGCGTTCTCGAACGTTGGACCTCTCTGCGGACAAGCAAATTAAATGTCCGGCAAACGCATAATCACGATCGATCAACCTCTTATACAAAAATAAACGTCAAACATTCCGCTACGCGCTCCCTCTCTTTTTAAACTCCGACAAGGTTAGTTGAATTAATACTGAAAGTTACGAAGTTCGCCGCGCGGTTTATTTTAGTTGAATCAATCATGACGCGTGCAAAGGTAGACAGCAAGTGTATCGATCATCTCGTTAAATAAATGATTAAATAATTAATTGAGGTCGTTCGCTCGCAGCGATTGCGGGGGTTGTTTAATTTGGCGTCGAACGAAGTCCAATCGTACTTGAAATCTGTGCGGTGTTGGCGCCGCGGTGTTTATTTCGACGAGGTGTTTAAAACGTGAACCACGTAGTCTATTTCAGGCGAAAGCCTCCCTGGTGCTGATGGAGGAAGTGGAAGAAGCGTTCGAGGGTTGATAGACCGGCGACGAGCATCGCATTGGCCACCGACGCGTGAACCATAGTCGAAGGTCACGCGTCACCGTCCGCCAGGAACCGTCGACGACCTCGGCGAACCTCGACGCACGTGAGGTCGTCAAACAGCTTCGACGAACAGCTTTTCGCCTCGCTTTCTCTCCCTCTCTCACCCTGTTCTCCTCTCCCTTCTGTCTCTCTTGCTCTGTCGAGGCTCACTCTTCTCGAGTGACTAGCAGCATCGATCGGTAGGCAGGCTTTCCAGCCCCGTAACTTAATTTCTCAGCGACGTTGCGGTAATCCGCTCGATCGGAATCCCATGAAATTCCACGGTGTCGGTTTACGCGAGATCTGCGATGACTGGATCCGATCGGAGAACGGTCGCCTCAAGTTATCTCCATTTCACAGAGCGACACGGTTCACCGAATCCGGTTGGCTCCTCGCCACTTTCGATCCTCCTCGATTCAATCCTCCCTTCGCGTGCTGTTGAATATTAAACGCGCGTGGAGGAGCATCGTTCCGGGAAAGAGCGTTTTTAATATCCTTCCAGGTATACCGGGAGGCATGAACGACGCGGACGATCGACGAGGTCAACGCAGAGAGTGCTCGACCAAAATATCTACGGTAGGTACGATCCTCATGGATCACCACCCTGTTGCTGGTTTCCACGGGCAGCCCGGGACCTCATGCTTTCCACGTTCACCACGTTTCCCACGGAGCGATGGTGTTGCGAGACGCAGGTTCGATTACACGTGACACGACTTCTACTTCCGTCGCGACGTAAACATCGTCAGGTGTCCAGGAGGATTCCTCTGCACGGGAGAGAGAACGATGTCCGAACGGCGGGGGTCGAAACGGAGAAGCGTGCACGCGGTCACGCCGCGTACCAGCGACTGAAACGCATCCGTAACCAACCCCTAACCGAGCCGGTCGGCGCCGCTTCCCGTTCACACGTAACCGTTCTCCTCGACGAAACGCGGTTGCCGTGGGACCGAAAATAGAAAAAGTCCCGACGGATGGGTACGAAACGAACGAGTTACGCGTAACGTGCCGTGACAGGGTAGACTGGTCAGACTAATGACCAGGGCTCGGCAGTGGCGGATGCCACGAGAGGCAAAGTGGGGGTTAACACTCTCGTCTCCGTCTAACCCTCGCGTTACCCTCTTGCTCTCGCACCCTCCTAGCCGTCGTCGGTCAGACATGCGCCCTCCGACAGATTCCGTCTGTGCCCGTGTACACGAATACGCGAATGAGGAACACCGATGCCACGGACGACGAATTGGAGATTGCGCTACGTGGCCGACCATCGGGGAAAATGTGTGTGACGCAGGAAGGGCAGACACGTGTGGAGCCTCCTCTCTTCTCTCTTCTCCGCTTCTGGAGATATTCCGCCACCGCCGCCTCATAGTCGACGTCGTTCTGGCTTTTCCCTTATTCCCTCCCTCCCTACCTTCTCTCCCACTCGCTCCCCCCCTCTCTCTCTCTCTCTCTTTCTCTTCTCTCACTTTCCTTTTTTCGTCCCTCCTCCATCGTTTTTTTTTTCTTTTTCACCGCGGACACGTTTGACAACGCGGGGGATGAAATTCGTGGGACGCCTCCGCTTCCGCAGGCACGAGTTCGCGGTTTCATTGAACCGTCTTGGGTAGGTCGGCTGGATACCTGAATAACGGGGCTGTTGGGGTCGAGAGCTAGGCGGAGACGTTTGATTGATTTCGGTTTTGTTACGTGGGGATTGGCCACGTGCTATTATTCTCTTGGGTCATGGATTTTAATTAACGTTTGCCAGTGCATCGCGGCGTGTAGATTAGAGTAGATCGCGCGCCGAAATGAGTTTTTAAATTTCGAATTTCTGACTTAACGAGACGACACTATGAAGTCTTTGGGATTTCTTCACTTCTGGACTTTTTTAAGCTCCGATGGCGAGATCGCAGAAAATTTCCTGGATTCGGAATCTTTCGATCAGAACTCTTTCCGTTTCTCAAATTTAATATCGTCGATTCCAGGTCGCTCGAAAAAGGCTGGATCTTCGAATTTTTCATAAATCTACATGGTATGTGATCCATCTCGCTCGAAATCTTCTGAATTTGCAGCTTTTCCGAACCGAAGATTCATCTGTCCCTCAAAATTCGGGATCGCCTCGCACATTTAGGATCCTTTGATCAAGACCTTTCCAAATTTGGGATCGCTCGTCCAAGCGTGAACCCTCGGTCAATTAACTGGGGGCGTTATTTGCAGGAGAAATTATTAATAAGAAAGGGTAAATGGATACAGTAGTTCCATATGGGGGGATGACTCTTTCATTCTTCGGAGATTCATCCCCGACGTGAACTTTTCAAACAGAGCATCTTCTTGAGCACGTTGTCGATTCATTAACTGTAACCTTTCACCAATGAAGGAAACTTCGAGCCACGCTAAAACGTGGGCAGCGTGCTCATACGTTAAACTGGCTATTAGAAATAAAACACAAGGGTAACAGAAAAAGAAAAAAAGGATTCGCCAAAGGCGTTTGAAGCGTTTATTCAGCGACCAGTTTTCCGCGTTTCGTATCGCTTCTCGTCGATAATAAACAAGTTCGCGAAGCGTGGCAACGTTGAGTCATGCTAGAACGGCTGGAAATTCAATAATTTTGTGGTTTTCCCGTTCAACATGGAAAAATGACAAACAACTTGCGTTCGAGTGAACAACCATTAAATGTACAGTAGTGTTTTCTTATAGTTTAATATTATTCCCTATTGTAAAAGTTGTACATTTTTTCATTTTGATGAATCAAGCTTCTTCTTTATCAATTACTTACACAAGATTTACAGTGTCCGATCGAGAATCATTAACAAAAATAGACTCTTCTTTGACGGTTCTTCGAAGCAGGACTCTGTTAAATAATAACCGATATCGATTGATATTTGCTGTTGTATTTATGCAGGAGATTAGTCTCGGCTTTTATCCACTTGCATTATTCAAAGCGAAACGTTGTAGCCTCGTTTCAATGCGGAATAATCGATATGACCGATTAGCGCCACGAGATACGTTCCCAATTTATTCGAAAAACGTCCCGATTTTTTCTAGGGAATCAAATCATGCGTGTTTCCCCTTCAATAAAACTTCGCGAATTGAAGAGAAAATGGGAAGATAATTCGCATTTCGACGGAACGAGTCGTCTGCGGTTCAACATTTGACATTTTTCGAACGTGCCGTTCTTTTTTCCGAATAAAATTGTCAAATTGCCATTCGAAATCCGTGTGCCTGGGAAACAAATGACCAAGCAACATTCGAATGCATTCGATTCCTGCAACGTATGTGGCCAGAAAAAGTTTGTCGCTACAAAAGCGAAATTTAAAACCGCTTCATCGGAAAATGCGAACAATTTTCGTAGCCAAATTACAAGTACGCGTTCCTTTTCATGATACGTCGTAAAAAGACGACGTTGCGTATAAAATAAGTCGATATCTACGATTAATCGAACAATTTACGGGAACGCGAACGAATTTCGAATTTGCAGCTCGGTTCGCACATTCCGTTTTCAGGAAGCTACGAAAGGGACCTGCGAAGCTTCGTGTCCTGTCCGTAAGCTGAAAAGAATCGATCCAGCGCAGCATGGAATCTTTTGATTCTAAATCTGTCGCAGCGAGTAATGCGATCGTCGATTCTAATTAAAAATTGATCCCGCCATTCCGTTACACTTTGCTTCTTACACAATCTCACGCGATTACGAGACTCGATATCCGGCACACGCTTCCTAATTTCCGATGGTCACCTGCGATACTGATTGCACGATTCGCGTCGCGATACGAACTTTTTTTTCCTTTTATATTCTTTGGACAACGCTCGATGACTTTTTATCATTCTTATTGTTTGAAATCTGATTACTCCAGTATCTATATATTCATTGATGCGTTTGATAATGCACTCTGTAATAGGGATGCAATAAATTTGAACGTTTATGCCACATTGTTTGTTCGTACAATGGAATTACGGAAATAAAGTGGGGGATAAGTATTGAAAGTGGAGTAATGGATGGAAAACCTGCTTCAGACGTCAATACTAATGGTGTTTTTTATAATAATAGTTGGGTCGTGTACCTATTATTAACAGCGAAGAAACTGAAGTGACAAGGACGATGCTTAAGAAAGCAGTAAATCAACAGCACAAAATCCAGTTATGAATATTCTTGATAATTTACATCCTCTTAACACCTCAAACTATTAATTAAAAATATATATATTTGCCTCTATCGCGTAATTATTCCGTCACTTATAATTATATCAATGCGTGGTTTCGTGTTATAATAATTCCCAGTATTACATACTAAAATTAGTCAAGTACAGAAAATTATTAATACTCATGAAACTAGCTGAATAAACTACCCTCTCTCTCTCTCTCTCTCTCTAATTAGCTGAACAATCTATTTAAAAAAAGAAGGGGGTGCGTAAGTGTACTCCATGGTGGCCACCCACTCGTCGTTACTAATTTTCCAACGAATTCTCTCGAATTCCCTGCCCATTCTTTCCTTCTCTCAACGTTTAACATCCCCAACGGAATGAGTCAACAACAGCCGCGTCATAGTAGCGGCTATCCACAAATCACGTGGCACGCAAGCTTTCCCAAGAAGTCACGGATTTATATTCGCAAAAATGTCGAGGCTGGCGGCCTTAAGTTATGCGCATACGTAACATCGACGTTATATCTACGCGATTCTTTATTCCCGCACACGCTGGCCACCGGTTTACCTGTTTTACATGCCGCCCCGTTTAATTCTCACGCACCATCGTACATTACGCACGCAGAGGGGTGCAGGTGCCCGTGCACGCACGCACGCACGATCCAACGCCTGCGTAAGTACGTACCAGCCAGTACGTAGGTATTTCGAAACGATGGAGAAAATAGCATATTTTCATATCGTCGGCTACTAGCTTAAAGAGCAAGCAGAGTGACGTATAAAATTAACAGCGGATCACCAACACAGCTGCGGCGCGTGAAACGTTCACTTGCGTTACGCTCGAAATAATTAGGAAAATTGAATGGAATCGTGGAATTAAACGGAAATTATTTCGTGTGTCTTTATCGCGTTCCAAATCACCAGTCACCAATCAGGACCGTTTCTAATTAACGGTTGAGTAATTAACCCCCTGGCCCAACCCCTTCCGTGACCGTCACGGACTGAAATGATGCACGCACAGTGCGAGGTATTGCTTAAATAGTCTCGAATTTCTATAATTATGCTATCCTTCCTGATAAACTGACAAATCCTATTTATTATCGTCTCGCTTATATTAAAACAAACTATCCAACTAATTTATTAAAAAGAAAGCAACGGGCAACTTTTGGGCGACGTTTCAAATTTCATTGGTCACGCAAAGGGTTAAGAAATTGGGAGTGTGTCCCAGATGGTATCGATTTGATATCCAGCGCTATTATTAACGTTATTTCGATGTTTTGGTAATTTATTATTCCAAGAATATATATATTTAATTGAATTAATTACATTTTTTAAATCAGAGACAAGATGAATAAATTGTGATGGATTCGTTCGTTTAAAAATAATTTCATTATATAGTTAATCCAATTATCACAGCGTTATGCACCATAAAAGCGTCGAGCGTCCGAATTTGAAATGTCAGTGCGAGGTTTCCCACTTTTTGGCACAAATCTCTCGAAATAATCTAATGAGAAGCCGACAGTCGCGTTCAGATATTTCCACGACGAAACCGCCATCGTTCTAAATAAACGAGACGATTCGAGCAACTCTATAAAATGGAACAGCCCCTTTTGATCGTTCTCGTTGCCATAATCGAGTTCGATTGTCGGTAATAAGAGTTTAATACGGAGAAATTTCATTGAAACGCTTCGAGGGAAGGATTCCTCGAGTATTAAGGGCAAAAGGTTATGTCTTGGAATGCTCGTATAATCGATGCTCGTTACCGGAAAGAGGCATTATTTCAAGATAGAAAAAATTACCTTCTGATCGTGAGAAGAATTTGCCGCAATTACAACCTATCGGAATTAAATAAATTTCGATGGTTCGCAATAAAAATGCGATGCGACAGTCTACTCGTAGCAGCGTTACGCTTCGACTTTGCAGAGGGAACGAACGAAAATCGAAGGTTTAATGAATAAGCATTCGTCACGACTCTAATCGAGGCGAATCAGCGGTTCATTAAAATGCTGCGACTCGATTGAAAATGTCCACCGATCCACCGCATCGAGCCATCGCGATGTTAAACGTATCGATCGGCGAGAACTGCGGTGATTTTCGCCCCTTTGTCCAATGTTTGATTGGATGTACGAGCGCGAATTATTTCCGGCCAGGGTGGAACCCTCTGTTTCTATTTGATTTTCAGTAGCGCCAATGTAAATCCGAGCTGGAACAAACTGGGGGGTGCAATCCCGGCGCTCCGCGATTCGAAAGCGTCGCGCAAAAGGAACAAAAAAAGGGAGGAAAGTGCGAATCCAGTATAGTTTTCAATCACTCTCGACGGGTTCTGCAAACGGACTTTACGAGCTCGATTGTTTCGGTTACTGCGATTGTTCGGGGGAGTACGAAAAAAAAGGTCGCGACAAAAAAACTAACAGAACCGGGGTAAACTAATTCTGTAATCAACAACGTTCAAACGAATTTCTCGATCACCGAAAACGCGTGTCACGCGTTAAATAAAGAAGTGGTCACAGTTACATCATGTTCAGCTTAGAAATATCTGTTGCAATAAAAGCGTTCAAGATTTTTCGACTAACTTATTGACGCTGAATTTGACTTTTAATTAAATCTATATAACAGTTCGAAACAATGTAACGAACAAACACCCACGATCATCATCATCCCCTAGAACTAAACAACCCTTCCCCTTGCTTCTAATTAAAGCAGACTAAACATACAGAAATCAGACGAATGAACGAGAAGAGAGACGACAAACAGTCCGCAACAATGAATTACCTACCCTTGTTACACACTTAGACCCGTCTGCTCGCAACTAGCCTGCATTCGGTTCGCGCAGATATCGCAATTGAAAATCCTTCGACGACGCGACAATCGATAATTCAAGCCCCGTCCACGAACGGTATTTTTTCATCCCCCTCGACCCGCCCCTCGCCTCATTAATAAAATAATGGCCACGATATTTATCTGAACGTTTCGACTGGCGCCGCGAGCGGTCGCGAGGCGATCGAACGGGCATGAAATTGCAAAAGCGTAAAACGCCGGGGCGTATCTGTCGCGCGTAAACCGACACTCTCCGTCCCTTTTGCAATTGCGTCTAATCAAATATCTAAGTGACACTAACTCGCCATTTACGGAACTACGTACTGGAATAAAATTGCCCTGGTGTAGGTGTGGGCGTGTACGTGGATGTGGCTGCGGCATACAGGGTGTTCGAGAAAAGGGTCTCAACTTTCAGGAGAGCAGAAATATTCACCGTGAGGAGTGGAAAATGGCGGACTGGAGGAGGTCTGAAAAATAATATTTTCAACGCGCGAACGATGGAATCGTTAAATCGAATTGTTTTCTATTTTCCAGTTTAAGAAATTTCTTTTTCCTTTCCTTTGCGTTCACTTTTCTGTATGGCACTCAAATTATGGCTGAACGATGAATAAAAGCGGGAAGTGTAGCCGCTCATCCGTCAATTTACGCGGAGCTTTTTATAGGTGATGAATCATTCTCCATTTATGCAGAACACCTTTCATAAAAGCATCTTTTCACACCTTGGAACGCGGTTTCGTACAGTCACATTTTATACGATCGGAAAATCGTCGTTGCGTATGACACTTATTGAAATGTGGTTAGCGATGAAAGTAACGACATTGAAGCAATTAAAAATAGATGGCTGATCGCTTTAAGATACAGAAACCTGTTTTTCTGTACGTTCATTAGAACTGTTCTCTTCGCGAATATGTAAAATAAATATTTTCGCAAAACGAGAAGTGAGTATATTTGCATGCAACACTTTTTATAAAATGTTTCTTTGGCTAATCGATTTCAATTACTTTCAAATATCTACAAATAAACGTCAGGCAACTTTAATACTAATATATAATCAAAAGTCATCTCTTCGAATACATTACGCACAAAAAATATACATAAAAAAAAAGTAATTACTGTCAATCCACTGACAACAGAATGTAGCAAATCTTTTACAATTGGTTCAAGGTGTACCGGTTGACTCGCAAAAACACCTTTCACTCCTCTCGCTTAGCCTTATACGAAGTTCAAATAAAACGTAATTTTATAAATTCCGAATTTTAACGAACGAAAAGCGAACGTTGCTTGAAACTACGTTACAACCACAAGGAATGAGACAAGTAACAAGAAACAAGTATCAAGACAAGCACTTGACGTGACTGATTTACGTTACGATCAAGGTACTCGAATCCAAGCGAGTTGACTGATTCGGGCGAGACTAAAATGGAGTCTCGCGCAAAAACTTATCCTCGATATGGTTATTCCGGTAGGTGAACCGGAATTCGATACACGAACCGTAGCAATTGTACGGAATGCCGTGACCTTTGCGAATCGTTACACTCGAGCCTCTCGACTCGCGTCGACTCCTAAAGTGATCCTCACGCATTATTCCGAACACCCAGTATGGACGTGCGTAAGAGTGCTCGGTCGCCACCCACGCTCCCATTCTCTCGTTCACGCCCTCTCATCGCACTTATAGATAGTACCACCGCATGAGAATCGCCGCCTCTCCCCGATTGCCAACCTTTCCTCCGAATCATCGGACGGTTTCGTGTCCTCGCGGCATCGTAAGTTCGTTCCCTCAGCGAAATGCACCCGTTGTCCTAGCTCCGGCGACAATCCGAGCAACCTACAATGCACACGAGAGACACCGAGATGCCGTTTTACATACTTGACTTTTCACTGTGAAACCGCTGCCCCCGAGGGACGGGGCACACACCTTCTTCTGATCAGCACTGACGATCTTTCGCTCCCGTTTTCTTTTTCTTTCAGATGTTTCTTTTATTCAATCGACGTTCACCCAGATGCACCGTCGTCTACGAGTGGCGATAGGTCGATTGATGAGCGCTGATGAGGACGGGGGTTAATTTGGGGTGCGTGATACGGTTGCGAAGCATGCTGTGGAACTTTGAAATTTACTATAGAATTTGTCAATGAAGTGTTTATCGAACTATTAAACGAATTAGTTTTTTACTGCATTGCGCATGCAGCGCTTAATTTTTTAGGGTGTTAGGGTTGAAGATTACCAAGTGTAACGTTGTAGAATTCTGAGTATTTTTGAAGGAGTGTTTTGTCCCTACCAAACGTTTCGTTGCACGACGATTTTATCCACTTGTGCCTTCCAATTATTCTATTGGAAGAATCATGAGCATCCAATTAATGCATCCTGAATTTAACAATTTTAGCTTGTTGTAACGCTTGAATACGAATAACTGCGAAACTATTACTGGATTATTTCCGTGACGAAGTCACGCAGCACGCAATGATTAATGATTCACGTACTGTTACTCAGTAAAAACTAGTCTTGTTAGAGTCGTTGCAAAATAGAACTTAACATACACGAATAGCACGAACTATAAAAACTTTTACGTATAATATATGTACAATCCGACTGTAATAAATCCGATATAATGAATCACACAACGTTATCGAATACCATTAGAAGCAACAAGAACTGAATTTATCTTTACGAGATAGAAACTTTCCATTCTGAAACCTCTGAACGACTCCCACGCGCCATAAAATCGTACAGCGCTACGCGAATCAAGTGCGGAGTCAACCCTAAAAGTCTACACGCACCTCGAAAACATCAAATTCTTGTGGAAGACCACGGATACTGAACATTCCACGAATTACGTTCCATCTCGCGTAACCTTCTCGAGTATCTCGTTTCCTATGTCCGAGCGCATCGATACGGAACGACAAATCGAACCTTAGATTCCCACACGACCCCATCGATCAATCCGTCCTCGAATTACCCTCGAATCTGTTTCGTCCCACGACCATCCGATAATCGATTACAATGTAACAAAGCGTAACGGGTGCGCTTATCGAAAATGAATGAAACGGGGGAGAGGAAAAAGGAGAGAAAAACGTCGGGTGGCACGATATACAATAAAAGCGCGAATCGATTTCGCGGTGGCGCGAGACGCGGTAGAAAAAATCAAACGATCGGGGGTGCGGGAATCGATTTCGACGGCTGCGGTGCCGAGCGGAACCAGAATACGACGCGGGGGTGGATACGGTGAAAGTTTAAACTGGACGGGGAACGATATCGATGGAAAGCCGTACGAAACGTAGCTCGCGGCAATCCTGATCCGATTATAACCGCGAAGCTTTCGTTTTTCGTCCGGCCACGTTTTATTGTCCGCCGCGAAGCCAGCAAGACGGATTGTCCGGCGATTGAATTTAATTATAACGCTTTTCCACGATCGATATATGCAAACGCGCGAATAATCTCGTGTGACAATACCACGGGGTGTCAGTCGACGGGGAGGTTTAGAAACGGATTAAAAGCCGCGCGAAGTTGGTGGATTAAATAGCAACGTCGTGTTAGTTAGTTCTGCGGTTTACGACCGAAATAATTAATTTGCAAAAATCGGGAAGACGAATTCACGAATTCACAATTCGATTTATACTTCTGTCGTCGAAGACCAATGGAAATTAATTATTGTCGTAACAAAACCGAAATGTTAACCAAAAATTCCGATCGTCGACGTACGAAAAATGCCACATTTTATCGATGCGGGCCATGCGCGACGAGTAATATCGCGGGAACGTAAAAACGCGGAAAACCGTACGCAGCGTTTGACAAAGTTGGCTGTTTACATTGAAAAAACGCGGGGTAACGATGGATATTAAATTTTTATACAGCAGAGATTGGCGGAAGGCAGAGATGCGCACAGTCCACGTCAGCTCGGAAAAGTGAAGCGCGGGAATAAAAAGTGTTTCCTGGGGGTCGTACGAACGTTCTGCGCTGGCGAAGCGTGCTGTACTCGTAAATGCAAATGTTTGCTCGCATTAGATGTACGATGCACTCGAAACAAAAAGTGAAAGACGAGAATGAATTTCGCAAAATAAAAAATGGAACGGAAAGGAAGTACGTAAATGCGGTAGAAAGCTCGTTCTCTGAAAGTGTTGCACGTTTTGCGCGCAAACGACGCTCCTATCCGGAAGCTGACCTAAGAACGTGTGCCCCCTCCCTCGAAGCTTCTTCGAAGCGAAAAACAAAAAGAAAACATCGATGGGGAAACACATTTTTGCACGAGATTCTGCGGGGAACGTACAAACGGGGGAAACGCAAGATAGAAGCTACAATGCACAGAGAGACAGAGGTAGAAAGCTAAAAACTCTACCTGAATGTTTGAAAATCGCAATGGAACGTTCCCCTCGTTTCTGACGCAAAAATACATATCCTTGGCATATACGTACGTTTACATCAAAATTGCAATTCGTTATAGCTGTTATTTATTTCGTATGTGCCTAAAAAAAAAAAAAAAAAAATTGAAAATTCAAACAGCAAAAATCGGGATGTACACGAATATTTTCGAACGTTTACCTTCCAAAGCAACAACGAATAAAAATATTTAAAGTTTCAATATCTCGATCAAGAGAACCGGAAGTACCGTTTCCATTTTTATTTCCAGCCACAGTTCAGAAACGAAGGGTCAGCAGTTTAAACGACATCGCTAAATTTACAAGCGTTCACGACTATTATTAATTAGAGCTACGAAGCGACAACGAAGGTGCTTTAATGAAAGAAAGGGGAAACATCGCTGTGGGGAAGAAAAACGTGCAGAAGATGATGAAATCGGCGACGTTAAGTTTCGTGTGTTACTCGTGTGCATTGTAGATGGCATATGTTTACGGGTTGGAACACGACTCGCGTATACGCGCACCGATTCGTCCCGGAAATTGACTGGAATTCACATATGCGCAGTAAAATCCGCTGGCAATCTCCGTGTTTGAAAAAACACCGGAAAGAGAGTTTCATTAACCGATAACGAATAACGCGATGCTATTTCGAACGATCCCAGAATGCCTTGCATTGTTTCCTCGCGCACAGTTCCTCGTCTCGTAAATATTCACTCGAATTAACGTTCAACGCCGGCAACCATTCTCTGTTGTTATTCGATAACACGTACAAAAATTAAACACGGAAATCAAGGCGTTCTGTATCATCGTTCGACGCTTTTATTGAGAAACATACAAATTTTAAACTGCACGATCAACCTTTGCAATATTCATCGCATTGGACTACGATGACCTGGGTTTCGTCATTTTTGTTTATTACTAGATTTTTAATTGCTTCTCTCGTTTATATAAAAATATCGCCTTTGTTGCGAAATGCGATTAAACTTTCCTTTCAGTTAGCGCCTTTCAAGCAAGGGGGTGTACATATATCCTGAAACGACTTCGAACACCACGCGTATCATGCGCTATAATTTGCTGAATGATATAAAGTTTTTATACGGTTCAATACTTTTACAAAGTTTCATTTCCTTTATTGGAATATACAAAGGGACAGAGCTGTTTGAATAACGAGATCCTCCGGATAATAGCGACTCACTGATTCTCCCTTTCATCCCCGGTTACTCGTTCGAATATAAGGGTTGATATAAACTTTATAAGTTCAGATAATAAGACCGACTCTCGAGTGCCGCCTCGAGTTCGAAGACCAACAAAAGGAGTGGTATACCAGTGCCACCTGAGTTCATTACATTTTTGTTTGGATAACATCCTTCAATCCTTTGAACGGGGCAAGTTCAAAGCTTAACCTCATTTGAGGGATAAAACGTCACTATAGTGCCTCTATATACCTCATTTTAGAATAAAGCCAACGAAAAGTGACCATTCGAAACAAGTAAGTTGATCGAAAAAAGTAGCATCTCCTAGAATCGAGAAAATTTTACCCATGAACGTGCACAGTAACGAAAGCAGTTGCTTCAACGTCGACAATCATGAACGTCGAATGCGCGACAACCGCACGAATCCTCGACGAACGTTCGAAGGGTGGTTAAAAACCTTTACGTCCCCGCATTTCCCCACGATTAATTATTGAACGCGCTACTAATTAATCCACAAAGCGTGGCAATTAAGACATTACCTGGACAACCGTCGCGCTGGGATCCTTGACTTCACGCGCGGCGAAACGAGTGACTTTTAATTCCATTTATGAATGGAGGTCAAGGAGGGTCAGGTTTCGGTTTCTGGTTGGTACAAAAAACGAGCGGGAGAGGGGAAATAAAAGAAATGCAGGGACGAGGAGGAGAGAAAGGTAAGCAATGCGATAGTCCTCTCTCTCGAGGAGCCACCAACTTATAATGGAATTTAATTCCGCGCTGGAAGTTAAACGGGAGGAACGAGGGGTGAAAGATAAACAGAATGGTGGACGCGTCCGATCGGAAGTTATAAGGGAAAACTCTTTTCTCGAGCTTGGTTTCCATTTTGAGCGGAAGGGATCTCTTAATGAATGTATTATGAACGTGATGGAACGGCTCAGATCCATCTACTTGTCTTTTAGATTAATCTACCTGAAATCGAGCACTACTCGCTCCGCTGTAGTCTTAAATCGTAAAGCTGAGAGCAATGTGCAACCACGATGAAACAGTTCTTGCTACCAAGTGTCGTGACGTTTAACTACAAAAGTGTTCCTGTGTAGAAATAATTTAACAGAAGAGCAATTTGATTGTTACAAATTCTATGATAATTTAGTAATAAATTATTCTATTAATTTTTGCTACTCGACATTTCTACCGTGTTCATAATCGATAATCCAAACTGGAATACTCCTGCTTTGGCGCAGAAGAATAAACGCGAAGATCAAGTACACCAGTCGACAACAGCGAGGAGAAGCGATTCAAAGAGGAGGCTAAATCGAGTGGACCAAAGTCAGAATCTCGTCTCTGACGAGCACATCTACCGGAACGATAGGAACTCGGGGGACACGAACGGGAAAAAGAGAAAACGAACATTCCGTTTGACTCTTATTGCGAAGAACCCGGCTAAGGAATCATTTTCACTCGAGGGGATTACAATGAGGAAGCGTGAAAGGAGGCGCGAGAGGTGAGCAAACCGTGCGCCCAGCCATTCAAGGACTGAAAGCTCAATCAAAAAGCTGCGACCCATTTAGGGATTCCCAGCCCCGCTTTTGTGCTCGTGCACGACGTCATATCTTTGCACCCGCTGGACTTCGGCTAATGCCTTCTGCGCGGAACAAAGTCGTCGTCTATCCGAGGAAAGTAATCACTGAAAAAGTTTTTCCGGTCTCCTATAAAATGGAGGATCGTACAACGAATACTAGTGCAAAATGGTTCGCATCTAAAGATTGTTATACAAAAATTCATTGGTAAAGTACAGTAACGTTTTTCTGTCTGCGCTGGATTTTTGAACATTTACATATTATAACGCGAGAATATTCATTAAATTTTAATTATGCCGGTTATATTATTTAACGGTTTGTTAAAAGCATTATCATTTATGTATTTGAGAGCACGCAGTTCATTTACGTATGTAAATCCTTGCTCGATATTCGAATGCAAATGGAAAATCATTAATTCAGGCATGTTCGTCATCGTTTCGAAAGGACGATTGTATCGTAATGTTATTTCGCGATATTTACCAGCATTGTCTACATTTAACGTTACTCGTTTATTTGACCAGTTAAAACATTACCCACTTTGTCGTACAAATGTACTAGCTGCGCTCAGTTAATTAGTTGCGCGTGCGACGCAATTTTTAAAATTACGTTCTCACAGTTGGCTAAAAATTATGCACTGTCCAAATATTAGAGTTACACACTGTCCACAATTTGACAGAATACCGTCAACGATGTATTAAATCACAAATCCTATGCGTAAACTGTATAGTCGTGAGCAGTGAGAAATGATGGCAGTAGATAAAGCCGTTGCCAATCAGACAAACGTGCCAGGAATTTCTATTGGTAAGCTAACAAATTGGGAATCATTGTTTGCGTTTATTTGCTGCTGTTAGACCATATTAATACAATAAACCTGTCGATGCCAGCATAATAACAATGCTGTTGAATAAAATATAAAATCGTACACGACAGAACTTAGTAAATCAAAGAGTGCACTCGTATGAATTCAATGAATTCTTAAATCCAATCTTTCCGAGGAAGGATCGTATATTTATTTATAATGCCTTGGTCGTTTATAATTTACGATACCATAGCTCCCATGAATGGAATGACAGATCCATTCATTCACATAATAGAACAATTTTTCAGGAACTTGATATCCAAAAGTCTGCCACCTGCATTGCTGGTTCGTAACGATACAGAAGATTTGACTGATCAGAACGAGGACGTTTAAATCAATTCATGATTTCTCGATATTTCGAAATAAATACCATACTGACATAAAATCCCCAGTCTGTTCGTAACAATAAAGCTGCTACGTAAAGCGTTCTAAGCAGGCTCGTTCCGCTGGTAATAAAATCATATCAGAAAGTACAGGCGGCGTAACCAAGTGTTCCATGCGTTAATTTCAATCCGAAAGTTCCTCGATAAACGGAAATTGAACGTAGGCGAGCGCTTGCGAAACCAAGGAACCCCTATCCGGGAAATTCTTGCTAACCGTGGAGACCGTGGTCCCCGTCGACGTTAATTTGTTTATTCCGCTCGGTAACACTTCGCGCGATCGTTCGGATCGAGGCTACGCTGATTAGAAATAGTTCGACTGTTCGTTCCGAGGCGTATCGAACGAAGATTAAGTGGGTGTACGCGCTCGTTTCCGACAACGGGATTTATGGACCCGCCAGGACCGCGTTAACCGACTAGCTGAACGAATTTTCGAGAGGGCCACGCTAATTTTACACGCCGTTCGATTTTGAAGGCGGCTAACTTTTATCGTTCGACCAACTTTATTTTTGAAAACGTTAGAAAGGAAAATTGATTAATTACGACATTGATCGATGTCCTACATTGTACGCGATAGAAACAAGTGTGCCGGTGATCAAACATTTCGCAAACTCGTTCGCATTGAACTTTAGTTGCACGGTAAAAGGCGTAAAGTGTACTACGTGCGTAGACGAGAGGTTTGTTCCGCAACGACATAGCTAGTAGGACGTAGATCCATAGACACTTCGCTTTATTAAACAACGCGAACTAAGCTCCTCCGTCTAATGGACTGCTATTACCGTGAAGTATCGTTCTGCCTATGAATTACATAAATCAACGGTCGAACACTTTTCAAGCATAAATTACGATAGCGTACTAGGCTAAGAGCTCTCACACGATATTCCGCGGAAATGCACCATTATTTCGCGTATAACGTCGCGTTAAATATTGGATATTTTCGTTGCGCGTCATGGAAACGAGAAAATTAAAAAGTTTCTTCTTCTTTGCGCGAAGCGTTCCTGAAGCGTTCATTTTTTTCAGTGCATAATTATGTACATTTCCTTCCGGTAGCACCCTCTTGCGTTCAAGTTCAGTTTGGCGCAGCACATATTTTCAGTGAAATACACCTTACATAAATTCGTGGATCTGGTTTATAATTCACATAACCATCAGGTATATACGCGGTAGTCGTAATGAAATTGCACAACTTGGTGCTTTTAAAGATTGAAAAACTTCAAACTTCGTCGTTACATTTATTATGTAAGAGAAGAAGTATTAACATGGCGACGACGAACTTTCTCGAGTGAGAAAATAAACGAGTTAGTTATTCAAGCACCCTGTATGTTAGGCCAACTTTAAAATTGTAAAAAAATGTAAAAAAAATGCTTTGTTCTTCTTATTCGATTAAATAAATATTAATTCGAACTTTACTACGTAAAGACTTGAAGAAATTCTTCTTACAACCCTTCGTTACATCAAAATTGTCGTCACGCGTAACATTACACGTCAACGTGACAATCGACACACATCAATCGTACAATTCCTCCAAATCACGACAAATTATGGCTACAACGATCATTTATACTACACAGACAGCAATATCGAGAAATCAGTAACCTCTTCGCGGTCGTACAAAGGCAGAATACAGGTGGTATAGGAAATCGATGATTATGAAACATTTAGCCCTCTGCGGCGCGGAGTATCCACGAAAACCGATGCCAAAATAAATCCACGATCTATGTGTTTCGTCAAGAAATAGAATCCCGTCGCTGCTAAGAATGGGGGATCGGGGGCGATTCGTTAAATTTTGAGTAGCGAACGGGAAAGCCTGTCCTAATTTCGTTGCGCGAAACTTTCAGCAACCGCGAATTCCCAACGAATTATCATACGCTTTGCATAATTCGAAGAATGGCTGCAAATGTGAATTGTACAAGCCGCCTCAAAAGCGACCGATCGTTTCGACGAATCGCAGAAAAATTTTAGAGAAACAAGTATAAGGCGGGTACTTTAACATTTGCATATATGCATACCGATTAACACTTTCACGTTGGATGACATCAACGTGTTGTCACGTGCAACGTGAACGTAGGTTATTGGCGATAACAACTTGCTGTCACTCGCAAGTCGGTAACCACGTATGTAAACAGCTTTTTATTCGCAGCGCATATTTGCGTGTACGCTGAAAATTTTGTGGAAACCGAGTCAGCGACTGCTTAGTCGTAACGTGAAGTCCACGTGAAATTGAAATTCTTCAAAGCGTCGACGAAGACAGATTAATTTCTAATGTTACAGTTGCTTCTCTGAAATTTCTATCGCTTTCCAAAGCAGATCGTCACGTTTGCAATAGCCTGTATCGAACTCTACCGTTGCATCATATTTCTGAAAGCAAGCAAAATAAAGTAAACCACGAATGCCGTTCTATCGATGCTCGGTACAGACTATCAAACGTGAAATTGTGTTTTCCAGGAGCTCGTTATAAATTCGAATCCGCGAAATTTCAATGCGATATCATAATTTTGGAGGCGAGCAAAACGAAACAACCCTCGAGTGCCGTTCGATTAATATCGATGAATTTTGGTGGGGTAACGAAAAATTTGGTGGGTTCAGTTATAAACTGGGACACGTTAAACTCGAACGGCACGTCACGATTCGAACGGGAAGATGAAATAAACCTCAGACCGGTATTTTACCGATTTCGATGTGCTACGGTCGGTTGAAATATTACGCTGTCGTGTGCTCGTGCACGCTAAATTGCAGTATTATATCGTAATTCAAGAAACAGGAGAAATAAAATAAATCTCATTGTTTAGCTACGATCGTACTCTCTTTTTATCTAACTTTGTCACGTGAGGAATCGTACTATCGAGAGACGATAACTTTTCGAGCAGAATGAAATAAATTAAAAAAATTAATGGAACAGAAATCCAAACGACGAACAAACCATAATAAAAAATGGTGAAATTTGTTCGCTCCTTCTATTCGGGAACGCGAAATTCATTTTCGCAACGAATTTTCGCCGATTCGTGGGAGATACAAGATATTCAAATGAAATTGTCAATGACGCTCCTTGTATATCGTCTCTTGACAATTCGTGTAAACTTAGTCTATACGGTATATCCACGGTGTATACACTTGTTCGTCACTTGCGGCAGTGTAAATTTCCAAGTTTCAAGTAAAACACTGCTCTTCTCATATTAAGAAGATCAACGTTGCCAGCGAACATCGTATCTCTATTGTCCTAGCTGATGCTCTTCGGAACTGTTGCTACTCTTAAAACTAAAGTATTTCGTAGCGTAGAATTCATAAGGCGCAAAGTGCTTCCTTCGAACTTGCGACAAGGTCGATTTCAATCACCGAGAAGTTTCTCGTTTAGCTTAAAACTACTCCCTAATTTCTTATATTGTACGCAATACGTTAAGAAACGTAAAAAACGCAGAAATGTATGTGCTTGACATGAAGTAATCAGAGATAGAAAAGGAAGAAAGAAAAAGACTTACTTGAAACTCAGACCATAGACTTTCGGAGTTTCCGGGGATGTTGCGCAAGGTCTGAGACAATTTAGCCAGGGTATGCAATCGATGAACATTTTTCTGTCGTTTCGAGGAAACGAGCCACTGGCAGACAGCACGAGACGCGACCACTGTGGTCGCAGATGCGCTTATGCACTTTCCTTTCCGATCTGCTTCAGGCCCGCAGTTTCACTGCCAGTTGTACCGACGTCATTCACGTTCGGTTCTTATCCAGGTGCATTATGTCACCAGCACGCCGTGAAATACGCACTTTTATATTCTTACACGCATACGTACGTACGGATCACCTCTAAAGTTTCACCAGAATCACCAGGTTTTAATTAGAAATGTTTCAGAAGTTCTACGCGATGCATGCGTGTGCACGCGGATGAAGAATTTATTATTGACAATGGAAAATAAAACGCGAAAATATATACGCTTGTTGCGAAATGCGTATCCTTCGACACGCATCGAGTTATGTTATTAAAATAAGAAAATATTGCGCATTTCAAAATTTCAGTTTGTTCAGACGAGACGAACAATGGAAACGTAAACAAAAGGAAAGGTCTACCATTGTAATCAGCATGAAAAATGGATTTCGAGTTTTATATACGTGCATATTAATGTGTTACTCTGAAACTGTTTATCCCAATTAAGAATCGAAAAATAATTGGAAATGGCGATCGAACTACGTAACACGCATTTTCTGGAGAGTTCTAATTATTATTCACTCGAATTACCAATTCGCTGTATATGTATATGCTTAATATTACTTTTAAATGAAACGAAAATGAATCTGCGTTGTATGTAGTTACTGAAATTTTGGAATGACGACGGAACGATATTAAATCACGATCACGCGTCAGCGATGCTCCTTCGAGGAGAAGCGAAGGGAGACTGACGTGTCGTCGCGACTTTGACAATGGACAGAAGTTTATGGCTTGTTTGGACAGAATGTATTAGCGAGACGTATATGCCGCGAGGTGAACACATTGACTCGCGCCTTATAAACAATTCAAATCGACACCTCATAACTCTCTCGAAACATTTATGTATTTCCACCATCTCCGTTTAAAATGTCGCTTAATTATTATATGATTTACGCATACCAGTCGCGAGAACTTAAATTAAAATCTACGGTATTTTGCAACGCGAGGACATTTGAATCATCAGTTTCGTGTATTATTCGCGACAGGGAATCTTTGTATATACGAATACAGCGGCCACGTAAAGTATTATTCCGTCATTCTAATTGTTTTAGCATTTATATATTGGTCGATGGCTCAAAAAATGATTCCACAAACAGATTTGAACGAAAACAAAAGCCAGAATGAAAGAAATACGTGGAAATGTATTTGTGACGAACACAAAGTGAAGCAAATATTCATGAATTCCTGTTTGTTACGAGTGACTAAACACGTTGCGTAGCGTGCAATATTAAATTATCTGGTAGCTACGTAAGCTGTAATAGTGCTTGACAACATTGTAATATCAACTCGACTTTCTAATTGTCAGCGAATCCATCGTCGCACAGTGAGAAAATATGAATCCAACATTTTCAAAATTGTTGTGTCGCAATGAGATCTACTCGATGTATTATTCAACATCTTTTATCACATTCCAAGACAATTTAACTCGACATAGAATGGAATTCTTGCTTTTCACTGAAACAGGACTTTTATATATGTAAATCGGCGAGTAATTCATTCGACCTGTCCCAGTTTCTATAATTACTCAAACGTAATTACGGAATACGAATATGGTAAGCAGAGGACATATAAACATTAACGGTGCTCGTTACAAGAACAAACAGGATACAACCGTAATAAATTGTGGAGTAGAAATCCTGATAAAAGGACAAGAAATTTTTTAATTTTTACAAATGCGTCCTTTTTAACAATAATACGCGTTGAATAAAACTGATCGAACGTCTGTTAGATAGATGTGAACATAATAAAAGATAATTTTGTTAACAACAAGGGAAACGCTGATGTTTCTGAACCGGATAGCACCACGTTGAGAAACATGAAATTAAAATACAAAAATGTTGGACGCGTACGTGAGATGATTTTAAATTATTGGATTTGTCGTGGACATTTCGAGTGAAACGGGAACGAGTGGACTGTAAAGTTACTCCAGTTGGATTGAAAATTGAAAACAGTTATTAATTACTTCGTAGTTATTAATTCGAGTTTATAATTTCAGACCAAAATCGATTGTACTGCAAGAATCGCTATTTCCATTCATTGTTCTACCATTAACTCCTTTAATTTTACCAACTACCATTCCCGGCGAATTTTAGACGCCACTTTTAACGCATTCGATATTTCCATTTGAAAAACCACGTCCACAGAATAATAAATTCTTCGCAGTAATCCACGTATCATCGGAATCGAGGAAATTCAATGTGACGTAAAATACAGTAAAGAATAAATCGCGAATACACTACTGGAAACATTAATCGCATCGCTTTTCAAGTTACACAGCACTCACGACTTTAATAGAAATATAAAAATGACACTGTGAACTAGTGAAACATCCACGAAACAAGTCGAGACGAATGAATTTCAAAACATTCGAATTCGATT
The DNA here is from genome assembly GCA_963969225.1 of Xylocopa violacea. Classification (NCBI taxonomy): domain Eukaryota; kingdom Metazoa; phylum Arthropoda; class Insecta; order Hymenoptera; family Apidae; genus Xylocopa; species Xylocopa violacea. The sequence goes on along the minus strand of CAXAJV010000005.1, from coordinate 31,310,558 downwards.
TAAAAACTAGGGGTTAACATTTTCAAGAGCGTTGCAATGGATGTTTCCACGGTAACAATGAATAGAAAAACAAAAGGAAACCTGCTCGTGTATAAAAAGAATAGGATCAGACGATATTTAAAAATCAGTCGAGCGATCAAGAAGAGTTGAAATCTGCCAAGAATTGAAATAACATCGACCACTGAAGCTGAACGGAATCCAAACCGAAAATTCAGACGGGTGAAGTCACTCCCACGCCGCGGAGTAACATCAATATTGTCTTAATCATCTCGAGGATCTCGAGAATTCCAATCTAAATACATTCCAGCGGCTGGTGTTCGATACGAAGTTAATATTCCCACCTCTGCGCGTGATTCGGATAACACAAAGGACCTCCCTCGACAGGACCTCCACCGCGAACCATCGCGTTTTACGAAACGAATACTTTTTCAACCGTTCTCACTGCGCGATCTGAGATTGTTAACGCGCGCACTGTTTTCGAAACGCATTATTCTCGCGCTGAATCCCGAAACTCGACGGGTTCGAGCGTTCACCGCACGACGAGGGACGCTGTGATCCACGAATTGGTACCGCGAGGCGTACTGCGTTTTAAACCTCCAGGAGGAACACTATAATGGACTCGTTGTCTTCTCTCGCACCGGTTCTCCCTCTCTTTCGACCAGCCTCTAGAAACAGGAGAGACCGGTATGGAATCGTGCGATTCGTTGTGAGATCGCTCGCGATCTCCTTTGGTCGTCCCACGTGAAACAGGCCACTTAACGCGACGTCTGACCTTGGAGACGACGGAGAACGAAGTGAAGCCAAGAATGGTGGTCGTACGCAAAGGGCGCGTAACGGAAGCCAATGGCGTTCTCTTCAATTCTTTTACCAATCGTTTTGGTTACCGCGATTTTCGATTTAAATATACCTCACGTCCGATTCTGCACACATGAACTCCGAATATACGCGAGTTTCTTTGTACCTTTCTAGATATTTACTTTTTGTATTTGCATACCGTGCTGAGACGTGATGTTAGTTGATGGGACGACGTCGAGGCAGAGGAAATATTCACGTGACAGTGCCTGTGACACTCTTTGAGCTGCCGCGACATTCTTTGAAGCTCGTCTGGGATTGACGGAGCTGGGTGAACCAGATCGCGAATGTTGCCGACAACAACAGCTTGTGTGCCTTGATCTCTGTAATTCTGTTACGAAATGTGGACTGCAAAACATGCAGATACGTCGGAGAATGTTCTTAACCCTTTGCGGTCGAATGTTACCGCGTTCGCATTTACTAAATCGGATTCTATAAATGTTGAACACTTCGCTAGGTGATCTCGATTTATATAAAGAATATATTCGATCCAGCGAGTCGTTAATCTTGCTACGTGTTACGCGAACTCATAAATTTCGTATAAATGCACAAACATCTGTAATCCAGCGATAACGTCGAGATTCGATTCGATCCAATTGATTAAGGGCCGCGTTCCAGACTTTCCGTTATACATAGTTAAACGGTAAATTTACATTCTCGGATTTCGTAAACAGCTTTAGAGTGGAGATACGCGATGGGGGTAGAGTTCTTCGGATGCTCCCGAAGGGGGCAACAAAGTGCCTAATGCAGATTGCGTCGCTACACGCTGATTTCGTGTGAACACACTTTAGGAACTTGGCCCAAAGCGATGTTGGAAACTCCGAAACGAAACAACAATATAATATCTAACTTTGTGCACCGTCGAGAGGCAGGAACGAAGTTGCGGTTAACCGGCGGAATTTCTCTACGTGTCTATCTGAATATGAATCTAATTCCTGTTGTTTTCGCCGATTTAACGAAATCCAACCGAACTGCAAAATTGCATACGCCATCGCTTATTCGCTCCTTGAATTAATTCTAAAACCGGTATTCAATTTCATCTACAAGCAATTTCATGATTCCGTAAACACGTTCATTCTGATCGAGGATTTACGTAAGTACAGGCAATAAAAAGCAAGCGTGTCGACTCTTCTAATAGTAACGTTACGAATAATCAAAACCAACCGACACAATTCCCTTTAATCGCCGTGTCGATCTTTGAGCAATTAGCGCAAGACGCCAGTCGTGTTTTTTCCCCGTGTATTCAGATCAATCATATTCATCGATTTCGCGTTGTACGCAACATTCGTAGCCGAGAAATTTTCATAAAGCGAGTCGATCGAACGGATGGAAAAACAATGTCCAAGCGCGCTAATAAATCAAATATGTATACTTCGCCTTATCTATTCATATGCAACGACTGTTCTACAATTCAGACGGTATCTCGAATTAGAAATGCAAAATACCAACCAGTTCAAACGTCGCGTTTGTGAACACGACCGTTGTTCAAAGGTAACCATTCAACTAGCGATAATTTTGCCTAAAATGTTAGGTAAGAATCGTTAAAAATGTGTCAAGGCAAGTTATGCAATATCTGAACGTTATTTCATACGTAGGAGATAATAATTCTGAGAATTTGGCGAGTGATTTTCGTATTTGCACTTTTCTTAAGGAAAAGATTTTTCAACGTTACGAAACTTGTTACAGAAATGGCGACGATAAACGAGAAATGAAGAATTCTTGTATAATTTTTACCGATACGTGTATGATAATTGACTTACGATCATCGTTCGAGGCTGTTTTACATAAAATGCTGGACCTTGAACTGACTGGAAAAAGAATGTTCATTCTTTTCATTCATGAGTATAAATTACGCATAATTAAAGAATATGAGTAGGATGTAAAATATTTTAATTCAATTCTTATCTACCGTGAACAAACATCAATGTTTTTAGATTCAAATCAAATGTTTGAATTACAAATTACCAAGGTTTGTTGATTAACATTTTTAGCAGCAAATCGGATAATCCCATTTTTTCTGAAGAAGCAACTATAAACACAGCATTTTAACTTTACTTGTATCTTTTTCGCTCTTATTAAATTTGCGAGCATAATTATTCAGAATAAAAAGAAATCACATCCAACAATCTACGGTTAAGCAACGTTACTACCCAAATAATCGAAAGATGACTCGAAAATTCAAACCACTAATATCCAAGTACTCCGACTGACATGCTGATTGCCGCAGTATTGCCTATTACAGTAATCCTATTAAAGACTCTTAATCGCAATCCATGCATATCATTAACAACACAAGGCTAATAACGTAATCCACCAGAAACACCTTACGTTGCCTCGTAACATACCATAAATACACATCTGACGGTATCATTACCAACGACGAAACAACGCAACGCATCGTAACGATTTCCGCTTCTACGATCGTGCAATCGAACGAAATGCAAACGGAACACAGACGGAATGCAAGGTTTTTTCGACGCTGACGGTCGCATAATTGCCGAACGCTCCGCGGCGAGCTCCGAAAGCGATGAATTTAACGACGCGGACAAAGGGATGCGGATGAACTTTTCACCGAGACGAGGCGACAGGGACGGGAAGACAATGATTAATATCAAGGACGTGGGCGCTTAACGCATGAATAAAAAATGTCAAACGATCAAAGGGCGTTGGTGACGCGAGCCAGGTCGGCCCCCACGGTGGAACAATAAATTTTCACGCACGCTCAACCCTTTTCGACAGCCAGGAGGCACGAGGGGGAGGTTTCGCATTTGACAGTGTCAGCTCGATTTGACGCGCTCGAGGACCTGGTGATACCGCCACGGGCAAATGCACGCAAATGCCAGAACACGTATCCGGTGATCGGGAAACGGAACTCTGGAAAATGCGCAATAGCTGCGCCTCAGAGGATCCGGTGCAGTCATTCCCTGACTCAAATGTTTCCGCTCGATCGGAACCGCGGGAGCTTTAAGGAACTGTCGTTGAATTCGAATGGCATTACTCGAAAGGGATCGATTGTCGCCGAGATATTAAAATATTCGTGTCTTCTTCTTTCTCTTTCTGTTCTGAAGTTGCTTTTTTAATAGCAGGATTAATAATTATACCGTGGATATTCATGCGAATGTAGCTTTTATAAACACAAATAAAACTTAAGCAGAAGTTTCTTCTTTATCCTCTTGGTACTATAACGTGTACTTCACCTTGGTTATTTTGTATATTTTTGCATAGTACGTGCAGTTTCTACTTTCCTGCGTATTTAAATTATCCACAGTTTATTAATAACATCCGTGTAACCTTAAATTATTCAATCCTCTTTCAAATCGCTCCATGTTATTCTGAATAATTAAAGATTCTTATCTTGAAGCAGTCATAGCAGTCAAACAGTTCCCAACAACGAATTCAAGCGAATTTTGTACGAACAACTTCTGTCGCGATTTCTTTCGCGAAAAAAAACAGATCTCACCGGCGGAGAATTAAGTTCTAAGTACGTAATGCTTCTCGGCGCCCATTGCCCAAGGAGCTTCGCATTCAAGTTCGTTCAAAAGCCTTTTGAAGGGGCCGCGTTTTAATTCCATTTTGTACGAGGAGAAGAAGAAGTTCGTTAAGAAAGTGTAACGGGGCAAATGAAAGGATTCGAAGAAAAGCGCGTGAGTGAAAGAAACAGCAAGAGAATAACTCGAAGGCTCAGCAGAGAATACTTTGTTGTAATGGAATCGGTTATATAATAATATTAAAAGGAATAAATCGCATCTGAATATAAAAGGATATAGAGGATAACAAGAAAGATGATTGAACGTTCGTTTTCACAATCGCTGTTAATCGCGACTCTTACTGTTATGGCGCCAAGTGTCGCGACTTTCGCCATTGTCGAAGCTAAATCGTATCGTTATAATGAATTGATAGAAAAGATTTTAAAAAGAGAAGCACACGAACGCGAAGAATTCACTTTATTATCACAGTAAAAGTCCACGAATATACGCTTTGAACGTAAAAAACAAAATGTCGCTGAAACTTCACCCCTCGGTTCGACACGGACACTGGCCAACTGAAATATAATTGTGGACGCGAGTGTAATTGGTTCTAAGAATCCCGCCGTTCAACGACAAACCTTGCAACGTTTACGATTGCAGGACTTGGGTCTTGCAACGACTGTTTTAAACGAGTAGCGGAGCAAAACAGAATCGTAACAAAACTGCGCGATTTGCCAGGAAAATAAACGGAGGTAAAGCGAGAGAAAACTTGTTGCGCTAGCCGAGGTTACGAGAAATTTTATTTTCAAATCTCGCGCTGGGCAACACCGGGAACTATTCTTAAACGGCAGTTGTAAAAGTTTGAAGTATCGTCAGGTGAAGGAGTAGCTCTCGAGTCGCGAGGGGAAGGTATTCTCGTGCAGCTAAGTTCGTTTTGAGAATTCTCTGAGAAAGCAACGCATGATCGTTCCGCGCAAAGTAACGTTCGTTCTCACCCTTCTTTATCCTCTTCGAGTTCGGTGTCTTCTTTATTCTCCTCGTCCGCCATGGCCAGCTGATTGCTTCTTGTGCAACGTTTCGCGATGGATAAGCTACTGCACCGAGGATGCGAGCATATTACAGTGGCATGGGTTCAGCGACAATCCTATCGTTCGCGATGATTACGACTGACTGTGAACAGCGACGATGAAACAATCGTGGAAAAATATGCGAAATACGCGACCGCTTTGTGCTCTCCAATCCGGAGTCACCGTCAAATTTTGCTCGACTGGCTCGCTCGAAGTAGCCCAAGGCATTGTTAACTGTTACGGCTTCTGAAATCCCGCAAGCACCCAATTCTATTTTGTATAATGCCTTAATGCCATTAGAGGTGTCCTATATCGTCGTATTTTCCGGCTGCGCCGCGTTAAGAACGAAATCGCTTGAGCAAACAACGGAAACAGGGCACGATCGTACGCAGAGAGAAGCGTACGGAACAGAACGGCAACTGTCCGCTATGTTTCTGCGTAACTTCCGGCAAAATCGAGTACGTTTAATTTACATGCCCGTAGGAGTTGCCTACGTTACTCCTCGATATTAATTAATTGATACAACAGTAATTTCGTACGTTAATGCCTTGAACAATTTTGATGCAATTAATAGCCAATTTTGATAATAAAAACCATGGCGGTATTACACGTTTTCTGGTTGACGTTAATATGACGAAGGTTTCAGAAACGAAGAAATTGATCAAATTAATTGATGGCGTTAAATTGAGCTGTAAAAAATATGTTCCACGCGTCGAAACACATGACACGAATGATCGTCCACGAATGTGAAGTTTTATTACGGTTGATTCGGAGATAGGAAGAGAAACTGGAAAAACAAGAAATGTGGACCTGACAGAAAAAACCGGGCTTCCTCTAAGAGGAACTGACATTTTAATCCTGCTCATATAGAAAAGCTAAAGGGATAGCTGTCGACGTCTCAATATACGTGTTACACTTTACGGAATTATTATATTGAAGAAGATTAAAATCTACGCTTGTATATGACCGTGTTGAACGGTACTCGACGCAGGCTGATGCAACAACCCGTGGAAAGTCGTGGCAACGAAGTTTCAAATTGTTTTAAATTATAATGAGATTACCGTAGTTCGAACATTAAATAACCTAAACCTTTTTACGCGCTACCCTCGAAGCGCAGTCTTCGCGTATTAACACACTCGCCTTCCATAAATTTCACTTAAACTGAACGCATTGAATAGAATTCAGATTAATTTTTCATCGAATCGCAAATAAATGCAATTCTATAATAATAATTGTTCTTCGCAACTCTTCCTATAACGTACCCTATAAAAATTCAAACAAAAAATACTTAACTTCTAAAGAGAAAGGTATTTTATAGATTCATGCTTTATAGAGAAGGCAATTTTATACTATATCTTGTAGAAAATGCATTTACGCTTGTACGCCCCGCGTTTCGGAAATAAATTATCTTTTAAAATATTATCTGCGCGTCGGAAGAAAGTGATAATCAAAAGTATACATAAATCCTATAAATAACAGGGATGAGGTAATATTTCGTATTTTATTTCATGTAACTGTTTCAATATCATTCCTGAGGCATGAATCACTACAGTCTCTCAGAGAAAATGCTGAGAAAGTTTTAGTATTGTTCGAACGTAAAGATACATGAAATAAAAGATGATAGGTTAAGGAAAGCGTTCAAAAAGGAACTTCGTGTGTCTGTCTACGATCGTGTATAGTATCCAAGCATAGAAGAAATCGGAATAGCTCGTTGCTCGAAGCCAAGAAACGAGATGATTTACCTGATAATTCGAAACGAATGTGTTAAACAGTATGCTCCAACTCTGGGAAAAATGTTAATGTAGTTGACGCACAGTGGAGAACAGTAAACAACGAAACCGCGAGGCACAAGACTCGGTTGCGAAAGGTTAGTTTGCAGAAATAGTATAGCAACAACTGCGTAATCTCGCTTTCATTTCCGTCCGGCGTACACCGTAAAGTTTGTGTATTTCTAAATGATTACGTCTGGTTACAAAACAGGCACGAAAAGCGTGTAGAAGACTGTTCACGACTTTTATTGTTATCGCGATTTGCACAACTCTACGCACTGCAAATACGGAAGGTTGAATTTTTATCTTATCACACGATAGGGGCACCGCAGTGGACGTTTTTCTCGTGAAAAAGATTAATTGCTTGCAAAACGGTGCAGGAATATAAAGGGTGTACCGTATGAAACGACTGATTCCTCGTGTAAAACATACATCCCGAGTAACCCTTAAAATTTATATGCTAATCTACTCGTTCTTAGTAAAAACTCCAAAAATCGACAAGGACATCGTCGAGAACCATCGAAATTAATCGAAAGTCCACTGACTCGATAAATCAACCGTACAATCTGCTTTCGAAGGCAGTCGCCGTTATTGTTAGCTAAAACCCTCGGAAGAATTGCAAATGGAGTAAAATCGACTGGAGCAGCCACTAGGCTGGAATTCCACTGACCTAGACTCTCAGCTAACCTCAGCTAGAACAACGCAGGCTCGTTAAAAGTTGGCTAAAATCAATCAAAACCATGCTGACTCGGTTGGAGTCCCATCGATCCACCTAAATCTAATCCAGGCCTAAACGGAACATGCTCCAAGGATTTAAACCAGAGCCAACTTACAACGAGTTCCGGGAACACTTGCCGAGTTTGAACAACGCTGGTTTACTTGGTACACACCATGACGATTTCGAGGGGTTTTAAAGGATCAGTGAAACGTGGATGGCTCCTTATTATATAGTAATGTTCTTTGTAAGTTAATGCGTTTTTTTATACATTTCAAGGCTGAAACGTATGAACGAGTAATTCGAATAAAAATGTTAGAGGAGCAAAATAGATGGTTCAAACAGAGCTACATTTCCCCCGCTATGAAAAGTGAATAATAATTAAAATATATATATTGACCGATAAAACTGAGTTTAAGCCCCAAGTAATTTCAAGCTTCAATTAACACTTGAAAATTCCGATTGTTTCCAATCCAATTAATAGAACATAGGGTTAATGGATATCCGATTGGATCGATATGGACCATGAAGTGTTTGGGTGGATTATCCGATGCTATAAGCTTGACTTTGACCAAGCTAGCAAACAAGTGAAACATTCAGGGAATTTATGTACGTCGGACAGTCGACTCGTATAAAAACCTGCAATTTATCAGAACTGTATGTATCTCAAAATACTCTATTCTCCGATAACTGTCTGAATTTCGTGGAAAAGAAAACTAGACTAAAATTATTTAATTGAAATAAAGTAGAAGTCGTACAATATTTTATTATTACGACGAGGGAGAGAATTCCATACGTATGGACGCTATTCATTTCGTTATTGAAGGCACGTGTGTGATACTCTTACTAGCTAAACGCGGATGCACCTCGCTGACTTTGGATCTATACATTTCTCTGACACAGACTGAATCCTGTTCATTGTAAAGACGTAACGAAGTGTCGTCTAAGCGGCTTCTGATGTTCTACCGACAACTGATGCATTCTTGTTTAATTTCCTGGATGGAGAACAACGCCCGGCCGGTCTCATCGGTCCCATTTTCTGCGACCAATGGCGTGAAAATGTCCTTTCAAATAGATATCGCCGGCGGTGGGTAAAATCGTATTTTAATCATAGATAAGGAACGTGAACGATGGAGAGATTAATTGAATACGATAAAGGAATAGTTTTTGGTGCAGGTAACGGTGAATGCATTTTTCATTCATTCTTCTCACCTTACACCGTTTCGTTTTAATATCTTTAATGTCTTTTATAATTCTATTATATCTCGTACAAATAATCTCGTAATATTCTGATTTTAATAGTATACGATATAAAATTAAAAATATATTATTATACTGGATATTATATTCCGAGTATCTGTTTCTTTTTTACTTTAATGTGATTCTCGTATTAATTCAATTTATTGAATCCCATATGCGTATCGAATTGTAAATTATACAAATATTCCATGAAAGAGGAAGGTACCTAATAATAATTATTATTGAAAATTCGCCCGTTATTCTTGGAAACCATTTTCCCTTTAAAAGCAACGCGGAATATTCAATGGAGTTGTTACAAATTTAATAAACCATTTAACGCTGATAACCTTTCGCCGATAACGTATTCATGTTTCATAAATGTATACGTATATACAGGCAGAAATAAACAAATAAGCGTAATTTTAATAAAAGACGAAGCGTATTAGGTACGTATGCTTCAGACGTTAATAACTTGAATTAAAATATCTCCCATGGTCAAACTGGACAAGTGTTTGTTGTCTGTGTTTAATTACGGCACAATCATCGTCGTTTCATGTATCTGAAACACCCGTTGCACAGAGCACCATCATACGAATAGAACGCTTGCGTTCCAGACACTGGCCATCCTTTGTTAACGCATAAACGCGCAATAACAGGAAATACGCATTCATAGCTCTTATGCATTATTACGCAACAATTTGCAACCTATATGGGCCATCGTGGGCAATCTCGACTCGTTTCAATTGTGTGATGGTACAACGCACTGTGTGCGTTTAATCCCTTACTGGCTGACATGTATATTCGCGCACACCACGATGGGAGATCAATCGACGAGTTGTTCGTTCGGCTATTTTTAACCTCTCATCAAATTTAATTGCTCTCTAATACTGTAATCGAGGGGATTACTCTCTTTTTATTTCTCATACCATTCTGTTGTGTTGCGGTCTCACCGTTACATCCGCTTTAAATGTTTCCTATTGCACGTCAATGTTATTTATTATTACATCAATTTTTATCGTACACTCGATGCAATAAATCTTGCCGATATTTATTTAAGTTTGCGGTCTTTTTACCACGTTTTACTAACTTCGTGAGTTATTTTTAAAAGATTTCATTGATGAATCGAATGAAATATCTATTAATGCAAAAAGACTAGAAAGTTTCATAATGTTCTAATGTGTCCAATGGGAATTCAAATTGTAATAGCTCCAATATTAGACATTGATAATACAAGTTCTATCATTAATGGTACAAAAAAGAAATTGTTCGTAAGGCTACGTTTGAAATGCTCAATCGACATTCGTTATTAAGCTCTCTTCCTCAGATTAACAAATTCCAAGAAAGGAATAGCATAAAGAAACGAACAGCACAACGGGCTGAATACGAAAATTGAGACTATAAGAGCATTCTAAAGAATAATCTGCGATAAAAGCTCCCATCTCAACTTCAATTGGAGAGGCAGGATAACACAAGCATCCATACAAATTCATATAGTACAGTTCGTAAAAGGATACTTCCATCTCTAATAAAGAAAAAGGTACAGATAAAACTGCTAGGCAGGGAAATAGAACGAAATTCACAGAAGAATATCAGAAACTTCTACTTTAAAAGCATCTACGAAACAACCAGAAAAGCGTTATTGAAAATGTTCCGAGATACCGTAAAATTTATGCAAAGTGTAAGCTATGCTTGCTTCCTTTAAAATGTTAATCTCTTGTTCCTCCGTTTCTTAGTACACAGCCAATGTCGTACATTTTTTGGTGTAAACTTTGATTTTAACAATTTTGGAATTCGTTATTTTTCTAATCACTAAACAATAAGAGGCAGTAGAATTCATAATAACTGAACCTAGTGTCTTTGTACTCGTAGTAATAACAAATTGGAGTAAAATATAAATATAAACGAATAACTTACAAATTAATAAGTTAGAAAGTATTAGAATAAATTCTAAGTCTTTGATTGATAAAAAAAAAAAGATAATAACAATGTACCATAATAACTTAATAATAATATACCATAATAAGTTAAGCAATAAAAGTTTAACCCTTCCATATGCACATTAAACATTAAACAATGTTGAGTAAAGGGAAAGAAACCGTAAAATAATGTTGCACAAGGCGCCTATTCCTGTACACGTGTTCGCCTGACATTATAAAAGCGGAGTGAATGTAAAGATAAAGTCAGGGTCGCAATGGTAAATTCACTTTATGTATTTCATATTTCCAGTTTAACAACTATCCTTACAGGCACTCGTCCTATGTACTCACACAGAGATGTGTCTATAAAATTAGTAAAACCCACTTCAACTATACTTTGTGGCAGTGACAGTTATTTCGAAATAACCCAGAATTTGTAGGAATGATAAAAAGCCATTGTCCTGGTGCATTATCGTATACGTATATGTTCTGAGCGTTCGCGTGAAAGTTCTTCGACGACAAAAAGAACGGTAAAAAAAAAGCCTGAAGATTATCCTTATATATGCCACTATCCTATACCTGTCATGATATCAATTATTCTCACGTTTCGTAATGCCGGATCTCGTAATCGTTCTTATCGCGTGTTCACCTCGTTATCAGGAAATCGCGAGTTAACACGAAACACCACGAAGCCGTCCTCGGTCGTTACTCGAGAGAAATCGTCAATTTCCGTTGAGTTCCGTCTGTCGTACAAGCCGTCGGTTTCTGGCACTACGAAACGAATCGTCAAACACTCGTGGAACGTCGCGCAGAGTACACAACAAAGGTGAAAATCGCAACGGACGTCGTTGTTCTATCTGTCACTCGATTACCGAACAAATTCCATTCACACGGTTCGTATAAATGTGCATACATATATTCTACGCTTACCTCATCGAGAGAGGTTTCCTCGTGGTCAGGCCGCTTCGTAGTCAACTTCTCATTCTTCCTTTCTTTTTCTCCTTGATAGCCAACATTGTAGCCATGTGTACGCGAACGTGCCCGTTCTGCACAACGATCACCGCCATGACACACCACGGTTCCCTGTTCCCGCTACGAGGGACTCCGAAACGAACATTTCACGATCGCACCGTCCACCAAACACGCGCGACATCCAGCGGGATCTTTTTTGGCAGCCGGCAACAGGTCGCAGCGGTCGGCTATCCCATGACACGCGTCACCCCGTGTTATTGTTTATTATTCGAGTGCACGACACGATCGCGGCATCGTCGGTAACCCTCGGTCTCGCGGTTGCTCTATTTCCGTCTTCTCAGGTAGAGAGAGAGAGGAGAAGCAGCGCAGTCTGGCTCTCGGACGAATACTTGGCGACACTATTAACGCAGCTTAAGAACGACCACTACTGCACACTGAAAGAGAGAAGAAGAGAGAGGCGACGGTCAGAAAACAGAGAGTGAGTGTAAAAGAGAGGAGAAATATGAGACTCGAGCCAGCGGCTACCATTATAAATAGTTGCGACTGCCAGCGATGGGATTAATACGCGCGCCTCCGCCAGGTGGAACACTTGTAGACATCCTGGGTTTGAATTCTTCGAAAAATGGAAGTGTCTTAAAAATTATAATAGGTAAAATGTAAACAAACCGTGAATACATAGAAATCAGTTGAAACGATACTATTGAGTTTATAATGTGATTTTTAGATTGTTTGACAATGATCGCAGTTGTATCATTCCCATCACTAGCGGTTGAATTAGGGAGAAAAAGAGATGGGAAGCAACGATGGAAGTATACGCGTGAGAACAAGAGAGACACGAACGGAAAACGGTTTCTCGTTCGTTTCACCTCTCACGCTTTGCGTCATTGTTCCGTCACTAAAGTCTGCCTTGAATTTTAACGGACTGCGGTCCTAACATGTTAAATTCGCATGATTTCCTTTCGACGAATAACTGTCGCTAATTTTACAGCCTCGTTGTATGCACCGAACTACAATATGAGGAATGTTGGATAAATGATACGTACGTGCATAAAAACATCTCTGCAACTCAATTAACAAATTTATTAATCAACATAATAATTACCACTAACAAAAACAAAGAATCAATAAATACACTATTAAAAGCCATACTTATGAACAACAATATACTCCATGTTTATTAAAATAGAAACACTATTATAATGATTAGTTTCTCTCAGCTTATTTGCGAAGCGGTAAAATTCTTTTATTCACGAGAATATAAAACGAATGAATAAATTACCTTAAAACAAATGTCCGAAACAATCCATTCTCCGAATGTTTTTGAATCTTGAATCAGTTACGTCAGCATGAAAAACTACGTACGTATGAAACTAACACATAGTTAAAATATACAATTTTTAATTTACATAAGCCGATATTCGATATTTTTCTTGGTTTAACTACTCATATTCCAAAATATTTCTTTTGAACATGAAATTCTCTGAGATACTAAAATTCGCACAACAGCTATCATTATACGCGGGGTCTGCATCGCTTATTTTAAGAAGGAGCGTTTGTTGGCAGCACTTCGACGACTCGGACCTGTTTATAAGTTTTGGCGCGAATCCGAAGTGTCATGACGATCGCCGGGTATTTACGAAGGGATCATAAATCGATTGATGTGTTTTCGTTCCGCTTTTAGCTGTCTCGTACGTTGACGTATTTTTAATTAGTAAAACAACGCGTATTACGTATTCCGTCAACAAGAGCACGACACGATTTATCGGCAGTGTAGTGGTGTCATTAATTATATCCATCAAGCGCATTGTGCTCGTAATAGAAGAATACTTGAAGGAAAGGTCAAGTAAGAGCGTTAAAAATAGATCGAGAGAAAAGAGAAGCTCCACTGATGATTTTCATGAATAAGCCATTCCGGTTTTCATCGGTATTCTTCTGCCACGACATAGGTAAGGTTAAGTTAGTGGAATGCAAGGGCGCCGGCGAAAGTTTTTTGACCCCCGCGATCGAACAGGAACTTTTAAACAGAACTTTCTTTTCCTTTTTATGAACCATACAGACTGTACATATACCAATTCTCCAATTTTCTCCGTGATTTCCGAATTTATTATCGATAAAATTTACCAGCAAAAGTACGAAAAATACGTAAGTGACAAACGACGTGTTAATATCGAGTTAAGTAATAAAAGACACGATTGAAGTCTTGATACGGAACAGTTTTCTTCCATAGGCTTCTTAATTTACAATCGTGAATACAAGTTCGTGTTTTCGTAACAAATCAAGGTCTTCTCCTGGGGTGGGAAGATTCCTCGCGGAAATCTTATACGATAAACCGTTCATTTTATTACTTTAATAATGTGTGTTTGCGTGTATTTTGTACAATACAATAATGATAATTGTAGTAGCAATAGAAGTAGTAGAGTAATAATAGTAGAAGTAGTAGTGGTAGAACAGCTGAGAAGTAGTAACAGCATGTTTTATCACGCCGGAATGCTCGCCATTATAGGTTATGTTCTTCGCGGAGAAATGTTACGTGAAGAAGTGTGCTTTTCCATCCCGTATTCCCCGCAATCATTTCGATGCAGCGTAAGCACAGAAACGAAATACCACCTATAACGACGAGATTCTGTACAATGGTATCCCATTGTGTCTCTACTGCCGCCACGACTATATTGTATTCGATGGTTCGAAGGATGTTGCGTTATTGCTTGATGATCAATCGATTCAATCGTTGGTTAGGTGCCGATTTTCCAGAAGAAGCGTCTATTCTTCTTCCTCCTCTTCCTCCTCTTCTTCCTCTTCCTCTTCCTCCTCCTCCTCCTCCTCTTCTTCCTCTTCTTCTTCACCTTCATCCTTCTTCTCACCCTCTTCCTCTTCCTCCTCCTCCTCCTCCTCTTCTTCTTCCTCTTCTTCCTCGAACGTTGGTTCTTCTAATTCTTCGTCCTCAGCTGCAGCCTTCACGTCTTCCTCACCCTCCGGGGATTCGGGGTCTCCAGGTTTCTTGCCTGGCCTCTCGCCGAACCACTTCGGTAACTTCGCTGTTTTAATGGGAAAAGATCGAAGGTGTTACATGATCGACGATACTTAGTTCGTAACAAGAATTTTTGATATCGTATCTCGAACGATAAAAAACGAGAATTTGTTAAAAATTAGTTTTTATATACGTTGCGAAGGAAACTCGAAATTGTACAATCTTGACATTACGCGGCATTTTCTTTTTTCTTTTTTACACGATAATAAATCTAATCTGAAGTTAAACAAAGTATAAGCCGTACTTTGAAACACTTTACACGGCATTATATAAGTTCAAGTTAGATTTCCTACTGCACAGAAAAATTTTTGTGTAACGACAATATTATACAATTTCAGATTTCATTCCGAACGTATGCCAATGATGAGCATATAGCAGTACAGCGAGGAACGTTTACATTCTTCATAAAAAGAATGAACCAAAAATCAAATGCGCAGATGTATGCTTTCAATTTTCTAAAAGGTTCCCCTCGCTTTTCATCGTACGGTGATCTTCGATGCTTGTAAAATACTTCTCTCTGTGGTCTTTGCAGTTTGTCCTAGTTTCCAGAAAATATTCGAATTGGTCAAGTTTCAGGACCCGGGCCTCGAGCAAATGCACACGTCGATATATTGTAATAAACACATAAAGAACAGCGGAATGCTTTTTGCAATTCTGCTGCATGTTTCAAAGATAATTCATGTTTTTCTATAACTAACAATAACTTTTGAACTCTTGTCTTCTTTGATTCTAAAATCCTTCATGACAATTTTCTCTTAAATTTAGTATTTTACAGTTTGAAAGTTGCGTGTTGCATTTGCTCAAGAAAGAATCAGGTATACATACTCTTCTGACGACCGAGGAATTGCTCCTTTTGTTGAGCCCACTGCTTCTCTATGAACTCCTTCTGCTGTTCGGTCAGACCCTGCAACACCAATGGACAAAATGGCATGCTAGGATATATCGTCACACGGGGGGGCACTCGCCTGGACCCTTTCCTCGGTTTTCGAGATATTGCCTTATAAATCTCTTCACGGCGAACTTTGGGCTTGGCAAATAGCAGAACGAATCAACGAGCCCTAGTATTAAAGGTATTCCACTGGAACCTGCTTCGTATATGGGTACTTTGGCTGTTTCGGCTAAATAAGATCACTTTCGACACTAAGAGACGACATAATGGTCAACAAAACAGCCGTTAGCTTGTTTTACGATTGGTTAATTACGTACTCGTTCGTAGCACAAATTCTTATAGTTTCTTGTTACACAGATTTCCAGTTAGTCACTTGACAAAAATGTCAGCATGTGATATAGTCTTCGACAGAAGTGTGTACGTGTAAAATGATCGCATCGATTATTATTATAGAATGCACCGATAGGAAAATTACTATTTTAAGTATCTACGGAATCATGGAAATCAGAGCTTCAAATTCCATAGCTCCAAAGATATGTAAAGTGACCATTTTGATTGGCTGACCTTGCATAATGATTCTTATGTTTTAGTCACGGAAACATAATAGAAATAAAATTGTAACCGTACAATATTCCATTTCATATTTCAATATGTATATTATTATTTTATATAAAAAATATCTAAATAAAAGTTCATCGACGTTAGCATCCCTCTAAAAGCGAAATGTCATAAGTGGAATCATATGCAATTTGCATCTGCCACAAATATTTATGGCCTATTTACGCTCATTTGGAAGTTCGAAGTATATTTCATTGTATGGTCGTGACTGCTGTGTTCATGGTTGTATCGATAATAAATTACAGGGAGATGTGAGATCAATTACGGGGTGATGAATTACATTCAATGAAAAGGGAAGCGTAGGCATATACTATAACTTCATGAAACGAAACAATACGAGCATAACAACACTTTAAACGATCTTTGTGCTCTACCTAAATCGACTATTTAGTAAATGGAGTCCAACATGAATTAGAAACGATCCTGGGTGGGGGTTTGGGGGCTGGGGGGTTGGTTGGTTTTTCAATCAGCAACGCAAGCAAAAGGGGGTGGTACACTAACAGAGAGCTCGATAGGACTCACTTTTGTTGCGCTTCATGAACTGTTCTGATTTCTGTTTCCACAATTTCTCGTTGATTTCCGCTAGAAGCGTGTCATAGCCCTGCGATTTAATCGACAATTCTTCACTGATCATTTTTTTCAATTATAATCATTCTACGAGTATTTGTTAACAAGCTCTGTCGCTTATTCTTTGTTCCTTGTAAAATTATTTCTCTCTCGTTATTTACGATAACAATAACTAATCTCCTCGTTCTAATGTTCTTATTTTAAAAAACCTTTTTATAATGTACACGCGTCAATTTTCAGTCTATCATGTAGTGTAACATTTCTAGATATTATTCTATTTTGGGGTTTACAACTGAGCTAGATTATTTAATGGATATTGAGTATCCGAGTCAGCTGAATATTCGAAGAATCAGCGACTGATCGAATGAATGGAAAAAATATACTTACACCCTCGA
This sequence comes from Xylocopa violacea, assembly GCA_963969225.1. Taxonomy (NCBI): domain Eukaryota; kingdom Metazoa; phylum Arthropoda; class Insecta; order Hymenoptera; family Apidae; genus Xylocopa; species Xylocopa violacea. The sequence continues at coordinate 31,293,064 of CAXAJV010000005.1, read as the reverse complement.
AGAGCTTCTTCTTATCGTCGTAGGACCTGGTATCGACCCGACGTTCGTATTTGGAGGCGACTTGGATCTTGGGCTGCATAAAAGAAAATAATTTGTGTAGTGCTTCAGGGAAACTCGCCACGTTAACATTTAATTTCACTTTATTCGTGCACTTACAGGGTACTTGCCGGTAAGAGCTTCGGGATCAAGACCTTTCTTCAAAGCTTTGTGCCTCAACTGCTGCTTCTGACGTTCCTTTAATTCTTTAAGCTGCAAAGGCGTTTTCCCTTTAGTATTGTTGCGCATCGCGCGCTCCCCAGTCATTATAACACGGAATTAAGATTAACTTATAACTGTTTTAAATAGTTTAATGAATTAATTATTAACAATTGTCGTTATAATCGGTATCACGTCCGCTATCCGAGAGGACTGACTACCAACTGACTGCCTACCGTCATCAGTCGTCTGGTCTACCACGACCAATAACTGTTTTTCTGCCAATACTTTGTGGCGGTCCTCACCACTAGGAGGACAGCACACTCGTCAGTTTCCCGCGAGCACTCCATGTCCTACTCCGTTTCTATATAATAGAAATTCGGACCTATCCCTACCATCCCAGCGTCTAAGGCAGGGTCTGCTAGGTAGCCTTACCGATGAGTCCACTAGCAGGCCCAGGACGAAACGTTCTTCCCTCTTTTTCCTTCCTACCCTCTCACGCTTCAACTTATTGGCCATGGTATTTCATATATCCGGTACTCAACAGTATTTACAGTCGCACAGTTTTCTGACACGGTTCAAGAATTGGGGCATCCCCCGTAAGACAACAACGATAAATTTCTCTTAATATTATTGGAACAGATTACATTCTGTTGAAGTAAAAGTATCTATCCAATTCTGTTTAATTGAACCTAAATTATTGAAACCACGCCCACCGTCTTGTAAAGTCGTCTGATGTTTGTACTCACGTCATAGTCTTGGCGTTTCTGTCGCTCTTCAAGATCATATTTCTCGGTTTCAAGCTTAACTATGGTGTCCCAAAGTTCCTGGGCCTTGAACCGTAGCTTCTCAATGGACAGGTTGTCGATTTCCAAAGGCTTGATGCGAATACTCAGCGAGATTTTCTTTTCTTCCTCGAGTTGTTCTTTCGTCTTGTTGCGCTCCAGTTGCGCCGACGTAAGGTTACCCTGTACTCGACGAAAAAGCACGTTAGTAACTTCCCTATAAAGCTGCAACTTACTATCACGCGATCCAGTCGTTCATTTACGAAATGGATACGAACTGCCAGATCTTTCCTGGTGATGGTAAAGTTGGGCCCCTTCTTGCTTTGATCTTTCATCGCTTGCATCATCGCCTGGCGTTTCTTTTCTGATTCTTCGAGACGCCTGGACGAAAGAAATCATATTTTTCATGCATCGTATCGGAAAGAGTTGGAAGTTTGTTTATTTCAACTACACGAAAATCTGACGTTTCATATGTTACGGGCGATATTACGTTCGACGTGAAACGTATTCGTAAAGGCAAACCTACCGTCTCTTCTCCTCTATGTCACGTTGTTTCTTCTCCTCTGTGAATTTAAAAAAGCATCAGTAAATCCGTAAAGAAGTAGAAATCGGACAATCTCCGCAAACAACGTCGGCACCAAGAAAAACATAAACTCACCGATTTCACGTTGGCGACGTTCCTCCTCCTCCTTCTTTTTCTGGGCCAATCTCTTCTCCTCGTCCGCGCGAGTGATCTTGCGCTTCGCTTGCTTCTCCTGCGGTTGCAACACACCATGGTAACCGTGAGTAGCAATGAAAGAGAAGTCCACGGAAATATTGCGTGGCACGCATAATTTATACATAGAGAGCAGAACAAAACAGACTCGAGCCCCCTTTATGGATACGAACCTTCAATCTCTTCAACTCCTCCTCTTCCTTGGCCCTCTGCTTCCGCCATTCTGCGATGTATTCCTTTAGCTGTTCGTCGAGGTCGCTTCTCTTCTGTTCCTGCCTCTGTTTCGCCGGAAAAACGACAGAATGTGAATACGTGCTGGTACTAAAACCACCCCCGACATATCGTATCTACGAGATCTCGGGGTTCCCACTCCCTTTCTCTCTCTCTCTCCTCACCTTCATAAACTCGGGATTCTCCCCAGAGTCCCTGATGTAGGCCGGAGCGAAAACAAAAGTAACTCTCTTTAGTTCCTGTCGCTCGTCCTCTGAGAGATCTCGTAAGATCTTCCAAAACTTCGTACGCCACTCTCACGTATTTTTCACTATCCATTATTTATTACACTCCATCCACTCTCACTCGTGGCGAATAATTCTTGTTTGTTTTCATTCTCTTTTTTTTCTTTGGTTCTATTTTATTTTTTTTTTTTTTTTGCATTTTCTTCTTTTTCGTTTCTTCTTTTTTTTTATCTTTTTTTAGTTTTCATCACACTCATCACACTCACCACACACATATATATACATGTATATATATATATATATGTACGTAACAACCAGACAAACAGACTGACGCACACAAGGACGGACAGACAAGAGAAAGTTGTTCGTATACACATACAAGCGTGTAGAGAGAAGAATTAGGTGCGCGATGTAAGAAAGAGAAGTATGTATCGTTAAGAATTGTGGATAGGGGATGCAGGACATTAATGAGTTTACGGAGGTTGGGGAGAAAACCGATGAGTTTTGTGGCAGAGGATGAGAATCCATTAGACTCTCGCGGACAGGATATTGGAAAATTGATGGAGGGTTTTACCGGGAATTACGCGGTCACTTGAATTTAAATTCTGTTTCGGCTTTAGGGCTCACTAGGATTAGATGGAATCATAAAGAGTAAGAAAAGGCTTGAAGAATCGTTTTCTTTGACATTACAAAAAATATTGAACTTGAATTTCTGAATGAAGTGTCTAATGTACGTTTAAATAAAGAATTAATCGCAAAGATGTTCAAATAATGTATATAAGTAATACGTTTATCGTTTATCGGACATAGTTAAAGTTAGAAATAAAAGGTGCAAAAAAAGATATTTGATATCAGATATTTGGAGGCATTTCAAAATCCAAGATATTCTCGAATATGAAGACCCGGTATCGTCGATGAAATTACATCACGTGGATCGAATCCAGGATAGCTTTAAAATGTGGGAAGGACCTCTAATTTTAAAGATGATTCCACCGAGACGGAAAATAGTCGGATGATCGATTTTTGGATCTCGATGAATGAAGGGACGTTGGGATATTCGGGTCGGTTCGTTTAGTTCTTTTAGCTGGAGAAAGTAATTCCAAGCCGCTCGAGAACAAGCGATTAAGCATTTTTAACAGAAAGCAATTTAGCAGGTTCGAAGAGAAAATTTTGACAAATTTATACAGCGTACAACGAGAACAAGAATAATCGAAATAAGAATTATAATAATAAAATATTTTCGTCTACACGTATCGGTACTTTCAAACTATTTTTTAATTAATTTTTAATTGTACGACTCTTAAGTGTACCTACGATAATATTTTCCAACAGAAATAAATAACAAAAGTTGAGGATAATATCATTTTCTTAATGAGCTTCGTAACGAAGCACTTCCTCCGTTTTAACGAATGAAACGATCATTCATAATGCCAGAAAGGCGATGATAAAGGATATTTGGGAGAGAATTGGAGCACAAAGATCCAGCACTCACTCTTCTTCTCGTCAGGCATTTTCTTCTTCTTTCCCAACCCAAATGCAAGCAACACACACAGTTCACCGCTGTTATCAGCGTCACCGCTGTCGTCATTCTTATTATCAATTATTATCCACAACGCCTTAGAAAAAAGCCACAGTCGAAAGCCGAGGAGCTGACCAATTTACATGAATAATGAGGTCTCGACGATCATGTCATTCTGGATGGTCGCTGAGTTTTCATCGAACAGTATCTATACCTATATCAAATCCTAACTTCGATAAAAGAAAAAGAAAGAGATTTCAAAATAATATTTTCATATAGCTGCGATCTGTTGTATATTACAATTCAACAGTCGTAGTAAATACACGAATTCAACGCGAGAAATTCGAAAAACGAAACTGACCGAGTGGGACCGTTTCCAAAAGTTGCACTTGGTCAGTTTTATCACTCTTGCTTGTGACAATATTATAAACAACGCTTAATTACTTTGGCAACGCAACACAGGGTTACACAACCGACGTTGTGAAACATTCCAGTGAATTATGCGAAACAAGATACCGAGGTACCGTCGTCGAGCTGTTAATCCACGAAAATTCAGCGACTCTCCGAAAAATTTGGCCGATCTGTCTGCGATAATTGCTGCGGGTCGATTGATTATGGCGCAAAGTCCAACATAATTAAACAGAACGTGACAAAGAGAGGGTCGGTGTGAGGGTGGTGGGGTGGTGGCGGATGGGGGATGTGAACGGGGCACCAAAGTGGCAGAAACCAAAAACACATGACTCCTTTTGGGATACGCAGGAGACAAAAAACGAAACACGACATCAAGTAGGTCGTCGGCATTGAACGAGTTCAACGGGGGGAAAAAGTCTGCTGGTGGACTCGTGGACACGTATGTACGTAGTATATACACATAGGTGTGCGCGTGTAACAGACACACGGAGATATTATGTACAGAGCCGTTAATTCGTGATTAATCAAGAGAATAGAGAGACAAAAAGTAAAAACACGACAAGGGGGGTAAAAGAGACAGAGAGACAGAGAAAGAGAGAGAAACGTGAGCTTGGGGGGCGAGGGTGGTTGCTTCGAGCACTGTTCACGAATTATTAGACCATCTTTTTTGGCGGGATCGAGACTTTACGTTACGTGTACATGGACATTAATGGTATTGTAATTTCACATAATATGAAACGATTACCGTAACACAATAAATACATGAAACCGTACAACACGAGGGAAAAACAAATAAGACAAAAAGGAATTTTGAGTTTCAAGTTTCACGAAAATTACAAAGGGATGATGGACGTTGAATGCATACCTTTACCACGTTTTTTGTTCACTTGAAAACGAGAAATATTTCATACTTTAAAATAATGAACAACAAACTCTTGTTACAATTTTCTTAGACTTCTCTGTGCCTTCGCTACCGTGAAACGAGAACCTAGAAATTCGTTCGATTTAATCATACTTCTCGAGTATTAATATCGGGCCTTGGCATTAAGCGAAGAATACCAACATTCGACACAATGGCTGCGCTTTTCCGCCAAATTGTTCGCCCACTAATTAGCCTACGTCAGTTTTGAACGTGGTACATTTCAAATAGACACCACAGCTTCGGTATAAGAATAAACTGCATTACGTTATCGTACACATATTTATGAAACGTTTGGCAATCGTCCAGCCGACACAAGTTATATTAGTTGCGCACGCCTCTTATGCAACAGCCGCCGCATAATACGGTCAAAAGCCTTAAAACTTTTCGATCAAACGGGCTATGACGCTCGTCGATACAGAAGTTCACGTGAACCATTCGCGACGACATTTAATTAACTTCGAACGGTCAAGAAACTCGAGTGGAAATAATTGTCACCTACGAACACATTAAAATATGTTTTAGCATAATCAAGTTTCTACAGATATTTGCATATTTCATCTTTCATAGCACAACGATCTTAGTTGGATGAAATATCGGAGGAATGTTTGGAATTGCAACGAAGTGAGCAGTGTGTTTTACTTCTTCTGACGTCATATTGGTTTCAGTGAGAATTCACTCTTCTACATTTAGTACAAAAGCAACCAAACCTATTTATAAGATCATAATTTGCAGACAGCCTGTTGTCTTCCGTTTAAACGGAGAACATCAGACAGTGTCTGGGGATAAAGTCTACAATACCTCCGGACAATCCGCGTAGATTATTGAGGGATAATGTCTGTAAGTACGTACACGGCTTTACCAGTACTTTGGAATGCATAGAATTTTAAATCCCCGTGGATTTTCTTTCTCGTACGCCCGGGAGTCTCGTTCCCGCCAAAAATTCGAAAAGAAAGCGCGGACTTGAAAGGGGTTGGGGGTTTGTGAAAGCGGCCGAAGAACAAAGAAAGTATTATTGACGTGTAATATATAAACAACCTTCGAGATTCAACTTACTTTTGGGACGCCCTACCCCTACAAAAAAAGAAAGGAAAGGTATATTAATAACAATCGCAATCGTTCGGTTTCTTTCTTTACGTGGGGCTGGTAGAAAGCCGCGCAAAGTACATTCGCTTGACTTATCGGCTTTCTTGTTTCTTTTTTTTTTCCTTTTTTCTTTTCTCTTTAGTCGTTCCCGGTTCGATTAAGTCCTGAGATATCCGAACAGGGTAAAAAAAGGGGGGCGTTGTTAAAATCGACGACAGTCTGCCATCGTTCTGACCGCTTTTATTCTCCTCGAGTCCCTTCTTTTTCTTTACGACAAGTCGTAGAAAAGTTTCACGCTTCGCCAACGGAAACGACCATCGCGAATCACTGCGTGTTTCACGAGCGTTCTCGTCGGTTTTTCATGGACTACGTAAAAGAGGAGAACAGGCAGCCTACCGTCTCTTTCATTCGGTGGGTCTTACTGTGTTTACGTGTATGTGCGTGTTCAAGTGTCTGGGTGTATTGTTTCTTTTCGTGAAAAACCTTTCTACAGGCCAATATGCGAGAAACAGAACGACAATTATGCCACAGAGATAATGCGCGGAAGGACAAAAGTGTTGTGTGTGCGCGACGGACATCTTTTACTCCGTTCGATCGTGCTTGAAAAGTGAAATCCGTGATTGGTGGTTGATAAGATCGAAAAGACAACGAATGATCGTTAGAAATAAATTTGCAACTTCGTGAATATCAGGTCAATAAATTTTAGCTACGTCGTGAATGTTACTCAAAAAGATATTATTCATTCTACGAGAGACCGTCAAATCGAGATCAAAGGAATGAGAAGTATCCATTCTGACGCGTTGTTTACTGATTCATTGCTCCAAAGCCTATTAATAGAATTCCGGGCAATAAACTACTAGACGGATCGAGGAAAAAAGAACCAATAGTTTCGCTTTTCAAGCACCCGTGTGTCGTGTAAATGCGTGTAAAGAAGTTGCCTGTTTCGTTCGAAACGACCAAAAAAAGTCACGGTTACTAAAATGTACCTGAGACATACATACGTGAACGTGTATCAGACAGGACAAAGTGGCGGTGAAATAGACAGTACTTGTTCAACCATCGACACAACAACAGCGACACAGCATCAAAGACAATACGATGAAGGATACGTGGACGGACCAAAACAACAGTGAAAAGTGACGTCAGACAGATAAATAGATAGTAAAAAAAAACAACGTTAGCCTTTGTTGCTTCCATCCTGTTTCACGTCGACATATTCCACGATAACGATAACGTCCCCGTTGGCCGTAAAAAAATTGAAGATCAAAAACGTACCATTAATATGAAGGTAAAAAGAAAAGCGGCGGAAAAAAGGACCGGGAAGTAAAATATCGCGTGGCTAGAACGTAAAGAGCGGCTCTTGTTATACGAATACACGCCATATCGCGATCTAGGAACAATAATTTCAAGTGGGAGGGTAAAGAAGAAAAAAAAAATGGAAAAGAAAAAGCTGAGAGGACACCACCGCGTTTCGTTGCTGGTGCTAAAGTGTTTGAGGCGATTTTTCATCGTCACCGCCGCGAAACATTGTACGGGGACAACAATATCAGATTACTTTAACGTTTAACTCGAAAATTCCATCTAGCCGACGAAGAGAACGATTCGTGCGATTCAACCGCGAAATTAAAAAGCCTCGAGGTCCGCGCGCAAAATTGTGGCGTTGAAAGGTGGAAAGAAAAATGAATAAAAGAAAGAAAGGGGAGGTGGGAATGAACCGTCGCGAATCGGACATTAAAAACGAGCCACGAAATGGCTTTCGAATGATTTTCTCGCGTGAGAGATAGGGTGGATCGTTGTTGTAAACGATCCAGCAAAAAAACCAACCTCGCGTGAGAATCGCCGGTGATTAATTCGTGTCTAGCGAAACGAGGGACGAAAACGAATTATGGCGGAAGATGAGCTAACGAGAACAATAGACGCCGAGGGGGTGTCTATTGCAAAAACCGTTCGTCAATTGTTTCGTTGACGACGAAGCAAAAAGAGAGAATTCGATGATTTCACGAGAGATAGTATCTCGTTAGATAGGTACAACATCGATGACAACAGGAAGCGTATAGTATAAAGAGTGCAAAGTAGAAATAAATTGAACGTCTCGTAGAGTATTTGTACTATATACAAAAAATACATTGCGTAAACAGAGGAACGTAAGGGCGTGACCACACGTGTGCAAAGGCGAAAATGTACGGTATGATTGCTTCCACAAAATTGGAAACAAAATGAACCATGTTAATTGCAGTTTGATCGAACACACTAAATACGATAATTTGTACTATTCGCTTTGCTTTCAATTTGAATGGTGTGTGAATGAAATAACAGTGAATAATTTACTTCCGCCTTAAGGCCCGTTCAGACGAATATAATATAACGCATAACGCAACGTGCAATGCAACATGGACGCGAGTACTCCACGCCACGCGGATGAACCGCGTTGCACTGCATCCTGTACCGCACGTTGCATTATATTCATCTGGACACGCCCTTAATGCAACGCATTTCAGAACGTGCGACGTAACGCATACTTATGCATTCCACGACCAGAAGAGCGAATTGTGTCGCGTTGCACGTTGCATTGCACACATGCGGACGCGCCGTAAGTGCGAAACAGCAGACGAACAGGTATACTGAACCGATACAAGACAACAACCACAACAACAACAGCAATAATAACGGTTAGACGATTAACAGAGAAGAAAAGTATAATAGAGAAAGTGATAGAGATAGAAATAGAGATAGAGAAGAGAAACTGAGACAGAGAAAGAGAGAAAGAAAGAGAGAGAAAGAAAGAGAGAAAGAGAGAGAGAGAGAGAAAAAAACGAGAAACGAACACTGCCAATAGCTGCCTGGAACAAGATACAAGGCGAACGTAGAATTGTTGTCAGAAAACTTACTCGATCTTCCTCTCCGGCTGCCTTTGTTTTTTCGATTTTTCGATTCGCGCCGCGTCGGTCGTTCGGTCGATGGTGATTGGTGGTTTGATTGATTGGTTGGTTGGTTTTTGTGTATTGTATGTGGACATTCAGGCGAAGGGACGGATAGTTATAGACGAATAGAGATCGCAGGCAGAAAAAAAAACAAAAGAGAAAAACGAAGATCATAAACCAAAGTCAGAGATAACGGTATCCATGTTTGATTCAATTGGCGGTAGAAAAATGTCGACTGATCGATTGCTGCTAATTAGTCTTTCCCCACGATCGTGCTCTCCTCTCGTTCTATTTTCCCGCGGAAACAGGCGGAAAAATCGTCGAGTAATATCGCCCCGTGTAACGGGGGATGGGGATGAGACACCGGAAGATCCGTTTGTCCCTTTTCTAACCGCGCCACGGCGGGCGACATTTCTCGACGATACCACGCGAAACGAGCCAATATTTTCCCTCGGCGCACTCGAAATTGTTTTACTTCGAACGAGCTGTCGATTGGCCGTCGCCTGGTGGAAAATGTTGAATCGTTGCCCCGTGTTTGCGCAGACAAATGACACTCGCCGAGAAACGAAAATAATTGACTCGCGACCCGGGATTTCTCGCGATTGCGTGGCTGTCTTCGATCTATTGAATCATAAAGTGACATCGCCGATTTAATATACGACTCCGAGGCCCGGTGGTACAACGCCATTCGTCTGCTCTATTTTCGTGTGAGAAGCACGTTCTAATTTTAACGATTGTTCGAGAGAGATCACTCTACGAAGCCGCGAACGTGATTTCACGGGGCAGCGTCTGCTTTTGAAAATTCTGTTCCTCCTCGAGGCGTAGAATCTGGTCGAAAATTTGATATTGAAATTCTTGACCACGATTCGTTCAACGGATTACTGCTAATTCTGTTCGTACGTGAAAGTAAACAGTACTGTTGTAACTGTGTGTGTGTATGTATGTTTGAAAAAGCATTGTTAAGTTATATATATACTAAGTTTTTCTGTGTTGAAATTGTACAACACAGCTAAGTAGTATCCACGGCAAGAAAATGTCAGCGCCAACAGTCCGCCTATTTTTGTAAAAAGTAGTATGCCTGTTCTAATTCTAACTGGGTTCGTGCTTCGCGAGCGAACATAGTGTTTAATGTTTCAATGGCCGTGTGCCTGAGATCACAAAATTGCACAAGTTTGTAGCGCACTAAGCTGTTATTCCTTTCAATAACACCGCGTGAAACAACCGTATCTCTATAAACGTTTTCGTCACGAATCGAATCACTTTGATAACCAATTAGGCAAGAATTTCAAATAAAAAAATTCGATCGAATTCGAATTACCCATCGAGAACGATCTCTCTCGAAAGTCCCCGAAAAAACTGGACCCAGCAGCCGTCAGAAAACCCTAATCTAAAGAGCATAAGCGATAATCGTCCCAGAGAAATGTAATGATCGCGGCTAGAAGAATGTTGGTCGCCTCGTTAAAGAGCCGTCGCTCTGCTAAAGGTGCCTAGAGTCTAAAATCGAGATCAGAAAACGACAACTACGACTCCCTGGTGACTGCGCAGTGGTAGCAGACACCTAAACGCAGACACGGCTCTGGAACTTACTTCCTGGAATGAGAAAATGAGAGAACGTGGACGTTAGAAGTATTTTGGGAACCGATCTCGAGGGATTAAGGAGTTACCAGCAACACTTACGTTTCCTCGACCACCTCCTCCTCGCTGCTGTAAAACAGAAAATGGAAAACGATACTTGTTAGTGACCGGACACAGGTAGACGTACGGGGGCTATTAAATACGTAATAACAAAAACAATATGGGGCGGGCGGGGTTCTGGGGGGTGAGTCAGATAGCCGTTCTTATGGGGCCTTTACTCAATTGCCCTCTGAAAATGTCTTTTCCATTCGTTCCTGTAAAATTCCTAATATCTGCGATGTGGACATATAGTTACGCGTATTACGAGAACAAACAGAGACTCAAGATTCGCGAAGACAATTTATTATGACATTTTTAGACACATCTGTCCACCCCACTGAATATAGATCCACTGGTCGATCCAACCGAATGACTCATCTCCGGCACATACAATCTCTGTTTGAATTTCCTCGTTTCAAAAATAAACGAAAACCCCGTTTGCAGTCGGCAGCGATCTCGTTTCCCGTACAAACGTTCGGCTGAATTATTCCAACCTTAACATTCTGCCAATCCTCTTAAACCAAATTTTTTTAGCTAACATATACACAATTGTACGGTAATAAAACACAATAGTAACAGTGGTTTCCGAAACCGATCGATGTAGACACCTTGCGAACCTTGCCAAACAACGTACGCTAGAAAAGTAGAATAGGAAAAACATTTTTAGCGAGCAATTTAATCCGTGGGGGTGACGTGCAACTAATATGTTTCGTTCAACGCAAGGGCATGTAGATGCAAGGGGCCAGGGTGGTTTACTTTCACAACAAAACTCGGGGGGATGATTTCGGGGCGGGCGGACGAGGGGCACATATCGATAACAACGAATTAAACAACGAGGCTAGGCTCACAAACCACGGGGATATGTCTCATCTTACGTGGACGCAAGTTTTGGTGGGTTTCGTTGATAGTATGACAACGAATATTGGGGGGATTTCGTTAATCCTCGACTTATTCGTAGCGACCTGACAGAGTCGCGTATAGAACGTAACTGAAAATCATTGACTCTCGACCCTGTAAATCGGCACTAAGGAAGACTGAACGTAATCTATTGACGACAAGTTTCTGTGACGCTTCGATGGGCTTATATCGTGCTACCTTTTCACTTAAAATTATCTACGCTAAGCTGAAATATGCTCGACGTTACCCGCCACTTGAGAGCTTTCACAGGTATCCCAACAGAGTTTCTGGTCATTTTCTAGGCAATATCCAATGGGCGTACATCACCATTACATAACACGTACGACATATTTTTGTTTAAATGATCGTTAAAACAATGTGACGGGCAATGTCGAGATTTGAATAACCATTTCATTAGAACTTTTTCATCGTCAGTTTGAATACTTACGAGTATTGCTCCTCGTCGTCAGACATGTTTGCTGGTGGTTACGGTGCTGCAACACGCAAACAAACCACTGATTAACACAATATGTCCTCGTCGGATACTTCTTCGTTACATGTACTACGACGCATAAATTATTTGGTTTTCATTCACGATTTTTCACACCAATAAGAAAAAAATTGAGAAGAACGATCGAATCGTCTATTTCGAAGTTGAATCTTTTCGATATTTTTCAATAAAGATTCTAATATGTACTACTAATAGTGGATTTTGCGTCCCCCTTCGCCGTTTTTCAAAGAAAGAAAAATGTCCTCGAGCAGAGGAAGTGGAATACAGCCCGATATGCCCGCGTGTGCAGCGATTCGATCGTCCCTTTCTCGCTTTGAATACCACGGATGTGGCGCACTTCTCACAGAAAATCCTCGATAAACAAGCAGTGGGTTAAAAGAGGGAGAAACGGATGGTAAAGGGCGAGGGACAGCCGGAGGGGGTGCCGCTCGAGCATAAATCGAACCTTGCTGCCGCGAGAAAGAGAAAGCTAGAAAAGAAAGGAAGAAGTCGAAGGGGCGAGACGATGCACTGGTGCAAAGGTAATCTGATATTCTGAGACGGGAAAGAGAGTGCCAGTTTGCTAACCCTGGCCGCAAGCTCGACGTCGCAAGCTCTATAAGGAGCCATCCCCTTCTCTTCCTCGTTGCTCTAATTTTAGAAAACTCGACTCTCTACTCTTCTCTCTCGCACTCTGTATGTTTTATCTGTGTGTCTCTCTCTCTTCCTTCGTTTATTGGCTTTTTCTTTCTCTGTCTGTCTCTCTGTCTCTCTCTCTCCCCCCCCTTTTCCCTTCCTTCTTTCTCGCTCTTTTTCTCCCTCGTACGCCTCCCTCGCTCTCTATGGAAGTTCCTCCACCTCTTTCTCGATCTCGTCTTCGTTGCCGTTGTCGTCATCGAGCTAGCCGATCGTTTCCTGCCTTCACAAACGAATTAAGTATCGATTTTCCACTATATAGATTCTTTTTTTCTAATCCTTCAATCTCATTTAATAAACATTTCCCTCCTGTTATGTTTTTTCGTTTCCATTCGCCAATGCTCTTGGCATCGACGAATGTTGGCGCCAATAATTTATTCCTGGTTGCTTTCCATAGCAAACTGAAAGGCATTCGAACAGTAGCAGCATAGCGCGAATAAAATCGATCCGTTTGTCGAAATTTGGCGTTGACGATTGAAGATCTTAGGATGCCTGTCCGAGGTGCTAATTTTGCAAATCCGCCAGGCACGGTGTTTGGCCTTACATGTGGCGGTGCACAGTGTCGCGCAGGCTGACACCAGGCGTGGGAGTGGCAACAATATTACATAATTATATACGTCACGCACGAGCGTCTTGAAACGGGATATTCGACGTACATTTATAGGCGTCGAGTTATCACGGCGCCAACGCGATTCTATATTGGTGCTCCTTTGACCCGCCATGTTAGAAAAGGGAAATAACATCGTCCTTCGCGATTAATCGAACTTCTTTTTTTTTTAAATATATTGTAAGGACAGCTACTTATTTCGATTTGCGTTCGTGTGAATTAATCGTGCGTTGTATTCATAATTCTTTCTGTCTACATTTTACGTATTGGCGTCTTACGAATTTTCTTCGTTCACTCGTCAAACGCACCCTTCCTTCTTTGGCAGTTTGATTAAACTAAAAGCCATTACGCGCGGCAACAAAGCCGTCCTCATCTTCTGACAACGATCGTAAATTTCCGTAACGATTAATGCTTGTCACATGGTTATCTCGTCGAGCGGAAGCACATCGTGAAAAATGGTTAGGGATGAAGCAAAACTCCGGCGGATATTCGACAAGTTCTTCGTCACGTTTTCCAAGCGTCTCCCGGAAATTTGTCGAACAGTTCTGCTCGTCCGAAGTTTCCCTTCCGACCTTCGAATTTTAGCCTCGAAACGAACGAGACGCCGATCTCCATACGTAGCTGCAGTAGATAGAGTCGGGGCATGGTCAGACACCGCTTGCTCGCGGCTTTTCCTCTCATAAATCCTCGCGAATCGAATGCCTCTCGGTCGTTTCGACAGAAATCTCGGGACCATCTTTCATACTGTTTACCGTCTACGTGTAATCCAACCAGAGAACTTTACACGATCGTCCTTGAGAAGAAAGTTCGGTCCTCGAGACGCTAGCCAGTTCCTTCACCCTCGGAATCTGGGGTTACCCTCCAAACTCGGTTTAATATTTCTGCGATCGTTTCACTTTCACACTTGGTTTCAATGAATCTTCCATGCCTCTGCTGTAGCTCGTGACATGTTGATAAATTGAAAAGTTCGCGAACTAAATATGAAGAACTATCGGTTGCAACAACTTGTACTTTACAACGTGTAATCATTTTATGTATTGTGATGTGTAGAAGGTTTCATAGTTCCATAACGATTGCATAAGAAGATCACGTCTATAATAAGCTGCGGAAATAAACCTTTTCACCGTGACAGTACTCTGGCTCATTGATCAATTACGTACCGTCATTACCTCGAAATCATTGATCATCTAGTCATCTGGTTCGGCTAGATTTCCACATTTTCTAGCCTCGAAACGTATCTTGCTGACAAACTATTTTAACACAAATGATGCATCGCATTCCCGCACCTTATCTAGACGCGTTTTTTCTTTTTATGCAGCTCCATCGTCTTATGCAATCGTCATGAAGCCACGAAACTCCGTACATCGGCACACAGATGATCACACGTTACACGGTAAAAGTTAGAAACACCTAATACGGTGGTCCTCGATAGTTAGACAGCGAACTGTTCGATTCACCCACGTACATGAAATCGATCCACGAAACGGCAACGAAGTACGAGGAGGTTCCCCTTGGTCAGCGACGTCTGATCGGTATACGCATATATCACTGTGGCGAACTTATATGCGGGGCATGCGATCTAACGTTCACTGTACTCGAAACCCATATCGGCGTATCGTCGATCGACGTGCGAAACACCAGCGGACCAAAATCGAGGGCGAGAACGTACATACGGAATCACTGAATGAAACCAATCGAACGGGCAATGATTAATTAGCACAATTGATAAATGCTTGGTTGAAACTTACACTCGAACTCGGTGTGAAATGTGTGTTTGGCAATGTTGTATGCGGGTGGGTGGGAGACGCGGTTGTGTTTTATGTGTACGTGTAGGTCGGTGTGGTATGAGGGTTCGCCTCGGGGCACCAGCCGAGCAAGAGAGATGCTTCCAACAGGCACGCACGGGAAGAGCTTTTGCCGGTGGAATGTGGAGTCCGCGACAGCTCGAGCGGCTCTGAAGTCCTGCGAGCAAAGCCTGGACAGCACCAAGACTCGGAACGGATGCCTACTCCTCGGTACGGCCGACTCGAGAGATCGCTCCCTTTCGTTTCGCTATTAATAGATAGCAGATACCACGTCCGTGGGGCGCGAGCGTGATACGATCCTGGCACGCTACTATTTTCGTCCCTTCTAGACGCGTTCCCGTGCGTGGATCACGGCTCCCTTTCCCCTGTGGACCCCTTCTGCGGGCCGCGTTACGCCCCCGCCGTATCTCTGACGGTTTTGCTGACACGAATCATCGATGGAACCGCGGGATTTGGGAGGGACAGGCGAGTTTTGAATACCTTGATTAGGAGACTACCAGTATTTGCGGAGGGAAACACGCTCTCTGCCGTTGTCGTTCCGTTGCTCTCCTTCTGCTGGATGGCGGCCGTAGTGGTTGCGGGAGGGCGATTCGATGGAAGGTCGCGAATGAATTGGTGCGGTTAGATGTATCGATGAATCCCATTCTTTTTTTTTGTTGCGAGGTATTTGTTAGGGGTTTCTATGCTTTTAATATTCCATTGATTTTGTTTACATTTTATTATCTGGGGTTAGAATCTTTGTATTCAATGTACACATTATGCGACTGAATTTGGTTATTCAATGCGACTAATAACGTGGACGTTGAATCGAATGTGATTACTCATTACAACCAACAATATAAACATTGAATGTATAGTCTAATTAATCATTATAACTAATAATATAATTGTTTTGCAAGTGCAGGCTGTTTATAGATTAAAGTATTTAAAGTACCTTTAAAATACATCGTCGTTAACATATATCTTGCAAACGGATAGTTGTCGTTCCACTTCGAGTTCTTTTAGGGTCGAAACGAGGGTCATGCAATTTTCGCGTCTTCAATGTTTCATTTATGGTGTACAATCTTCGGTGTAATGAATTTTTTGTCGTAAATTAACTGCTTTTAAAATATTTCAATATTTATGTGTATTTATTTAATACACGCTAAGTAAGATACAAGGCATAATTAATCGCTACGTAATTATTAGAGGAACTACAACAGGCAGTCATGTAAATAGCCACTGTTTTCAACCCATTGTACTTGGCAACATTTCTTACATCGCTTTTCATTCCGGAACCTCTCACGCTCGAATACTCTAACTTTCTAACTGGCCTCAAAGTGAAAGCACTTATCCCGAAGAAGTTCATATACACAGCACCCCTTACCGTTCAACGTACCGGGTTTACGAACACTTCTAAATTCCCCCGCTCGATGATAAGGCCTTTAATTCCCGAACTCTGGAAGTACCGGGCGTAATTTCAAACAGTTTATTCGAACGTTACGTGGCAACCGCCCCGCGAGCCTTTTCACATTTCCCTTTTACATCCGTTCACCGGCTAGCGTGAAAGAAAGAAGAAAATGCGAATGTATTTTTAATGGCCAACCGAGAAATCTCGAGTTCGTAATTGTGGCCACGTTTCAGAGAGAGGCGGATACGAAGGGGTGGTAGGAAAAGAGAAATGGGAGTTGGAAATTGCGGCAAATTAAGAAACGCTTTACGAGCGCGCTATTCGACGGGACTGTTTATTGCGTACGATTATTTTTTCCACGCTCTTTTCTGAACCCCAACTAATAGTACAGACTTCGTAAACCGTAATCAATATAAGTAGTTGCAACAAATCTGATTTTTTCAATTGATTTCGATTCCAAGAAAATTGTTTCGCGATATTAATAGAATCAGCAAACGTCCAAGAAAAATGGCCCCATCGCTTCTAATTGGCCTACCACACTCGTGGTAGTATGCATCACGAAGTTAGCATCAACGCAACAGTTTGCATTAACGTGCAGAGTTTAGATTCTACCCTCATTAGTCTCATTACCCCAAACACGTAGCGCGGCCGTCCGATCAGTGTTGGTCGTATCTAGTACCATCGTTTCTCATTGGACGGGTGTCCGTACGAATTACCAAAGTTGGTAATACAGCATCATTACTCGTTTATATAACACTGTCCAAATGAGACCAAATGTTCTCGTAAAGGAAAAAGTTACTAGAAATCGCCCCAGCAATCATCCCTTAAACGTCGTCCCACGAGGATTGGGATATTCTGAATAAGAATACCAAAGCAGAAATTCGGAATAAATTCTTCAGACAAATGAGTTATTTCTGATGCTGATATAGCTACATTGTATCTATCTAGTGGCCGTTTCAGCTTGCTACCAGTGGAAAGTTTAGTGGTCAACCGTCTACATGGACACGCCACTAAATATATTTACCCTCCAGCAATAACAACATGAAGCTGGTAGCTAGTAGGTCCTTTGGTCAAAGCAAAGGAACACCCAACAGACTCGGTGCGTTGAAATTTAACGTAGCTCTCTTGTTACAACAATGAATAATATAAATTATGATGCGTCGTCTTAATTTATTAACTAACAATGAGACAGTAATATTCTGAATGAAACGACACGCGTTAACGGTTTATGGTCGATCATTTTATTCGCGATATTTTATCAATGGCTGCCGACCATGCCTTTCATATCCTTCGCGAAAAGTGATAAAACGTATCGCGAGGAAATTTTATTTTCTCGTGCGAAATTTCCTACCGTAGCTGAGAAGATATCGTGAAATTTCAAAATGTCATAAAATTTTGTATGTCAAAGAATGTATTAAAGGAATGAAAATGAGGCTTTTCGAATATATGAGGGAGAATATCTGAGAATATGCATGATGTGCAAGAGTGAGGAAAAAGATATAAAACTGTGCTAGGGAAATGCATAAAAGAATTGGCATAGCGTCGTGTTTGCTATCCAGTCGTAATATAAGCTACAGCCAAAAGCGTCTCCCAAGAATTTGTCGGAATTGCAAATTTTCTCAGCTCATGCTATTCACGTGTATATTAATAATTAATAACTTAACCGGACAGAAAAGAAAATGGAATTTAAAAATAGTCGACGCATTAAAGGAGCACTGAACCGAAGAAAACTGGCGTGGGTGCGCGTAAAAGGACCTAAACAGGAGAATATTCTTCGCGACACCTATTCTAGCGGACACTGTGCAGCGACTATGGCCGCGTACGTACAGGCTTATACTACTGCGGCAGCTGTGTCCGTGAATAAAAAAAGCACTGGGGGCAGAGTAGCGTAGTGTTGTGGAAACGGGAGCAGCGTCCGAGCAGAGCCGACGAAATAGGAGCCGCGATAAACGAAATGTGGGTTGGCCCTCTGAGACCTTGGCGAGGGTGGAGGAGGTAGAGCGCGACGCGTCGAGGAAGGGGAGGCTACCTTATCAGAGGCAGCCTGGAGGCTGAAACCTCGTCCGCGTGGACGACGTCGGAACCACGAGGCGACTCCATATATGGAGGAGGCTGCGCCGTGGAGAGGGCGCCACGACGGCCGGGTATAAAGTTCCACGACGCTGACGACGTCGCTTCACACCGCGCCAGGAAAGCTCGACACCCTTGGCTTGCTCCGCTCGTGACGATCACGATGATCCTCTCGTGATTAATTGGCCGTGCGACGCCCATTAACTTTGTCACACACCCACCCAACGTAAAGAATTTAGGGTCTACTCTGGGATTTTAATGCGAAATTCCAAGTATTATGGATGGAATCTATATATATACGTGGTATTGAATTGGAGTGGAGATTGGACCATATTGGTCCACTATTGTGGAGATCATGGTTGTAATGTCAGATCCCATGGGAAGTAGTTAAATACACGTTTAGTTGGTCCTTGGTGATCGAATGCAATATGGACCGTTTACGGGTACAATGGCTAATTCAATCGAATCCTAGATTATTTGAGAAAGATTTTATATTTGGTTTAATCTGAGTCTAAAAAATTTAGCTTGCAATCATCTACATGCAATTGGAGCAGTGCTATGTTCTATGCAATTAAATTATACTCTGGAAAAAAAACGTGAAAACATAACGCGTAATCTGATGAAAATCGATTTTATTCGACGCAACGGGAATTCCATTGTTCAATGGACTTGATTTCATTTAACAGAATTGAACCTATTATAACGCTCCTCTGTACAGCCGCTATTAACGCTAGAATTCATTAACCAACGACGCGTTAATTAATCTCAGATAAAACGAATCGAACAACTGAGTTTCTCGTGACCTTTTTCGCCCCGATTCGATAATAATGAGTTTTAGCAATATCATGAAATTGGTCTGTGACTTTATATAATACTTATAATTGTGCTGATCATTTTAAAAAGCATTTTTATTTCTGTAACAAAATTAAAACTATTAGTAGGTATCTGTGCTTTATTTAAAAAAGAATGTTATTTGTTTAGAACGTGTTTTGTCATTTTCGAAAATGAACACAAGAACATAACTCACTGAGAAGCGTTTTTGGCATCTGCCAGAATTTACGCAATCTTAAAAAAAAAGATTTTTCTGAATGACATCAGGCAGAGAGTGCGGAGGTTGTGTTTTAGAATTCAGATATAGCACAGACTCGGTGGAAGAAAAAAAAATTCTACTTGCTACATTTTAGAAATATTTTTAAATCGGTGTTATATTTAACATTTTAAAAAATAGAATACTTTAGAAGTCAAAAATATTTTAGTTTAAAATATTAATCGAACATTTAATTATATTTTTATTGATAAAATATATTTTATTTATAACTATTATCATTTATTCAGAATATTTATATTTCGAACGACATTTCTGATATATCAACGTTATTTAAAATAAACAAAGATTTAATAATAGTGTAATGTGTTTCATAACACCTATTAGAGATGTTACTATGTGTTTAAAAGACACATAAGTACTAATCTCTCAAATATTTGCATTGGACTCATGTCAAAATTGCAAAATTTGCACACGTATCTTTCTACGAGCGCATTTAGCGAGATAATATTGTTGGCAAATTTTTAATGCTCAATTTCACTTATGATTTATATAGCAAAATAACCAATTAACTCTTACACAATCAAAATGGGTGTAAAAAGACATATTATCAAACTTCTTTTAATGATAATGATGTCGATGGTGATATTCTTGATCACGGTGATGTTCTTCATGGTGGTGATGAGGCCTTATAATATTAGGTACAATAGGCTTTTTGAATGGTCTGTCTTTTCCACCAAATCTAAGTTGACCTGATCCCTTCTTACCACCAAAACCACCACCTATAAGATTACAACATAAATGTTGTTTATCTATGAATGTTGTCTATCTATGAAAGAAAACAAGACAAGTCAAAGAATTTAATTATTTACCAAGCCTCCTTGGTTTCCATCCTTTCAATGTACGGCCACACTCATAATCTACAAAAATTTGATAACCCTTTAACGTGGCATCAATGCAACGTCTAATTACTTTCCTAGCTTCATCTTCGCTTCTCATTTCTACAAATCCATAACCCTGAGATAGCCCAGTTACAACATCAACTATTACTTTTGCTGAGACTACCTCTCCATACCTAGAAAAAAACTAAATTTATTTATGTTTTGAATGTATAATACAATTACTAGAAGGTAAAAAAGATATTAATATCTTACCTCCTTTAAGTCATGTTTTGTAATTTTTGAACCAAATCTAGCAACAAACAGTGTCCTTTCCGGTTTTGATTTTAATCCATGAGGTGGTTCATAGTGTGCCTGCATTGCACGGCTAATAGCTTTGTCATGTGGCTCTGTGTCCGTACCATCTATGCTACCTGCTTTCAACGGATCGTATTCCTTGGCATATGGACTCCAATTCTGTAACGCATCCATCTGAAATACAAACATATTATATATTTAAAAAAATATTAGTATATTAGGATGCCAAAGAGCATGGTTAGATATTCTTAGGAAAATAGAATGTGTGGTTATATGTGTTCTGAAAATGACATAACCTTTAAAATTGTACGAATTTCTTTTTTAACGTTGTCAAACGATATGTAAGGGGGAAATTACAATTTTAGTTTCGAAATGCTTCTAAAATAACATGACATTGCTTTTATTTTCGTCTGAAACTATTGTATACTCACTCTTGGTGAAAATAAATTTTAATAAGTATTGGCAACGATGATTGTCACTCAGTTATGAAACAAAGAGACTGTTATACTATTAGGCGTCGTGTAAAAGAGCATCCATTTATAATCAACAATTGTTAATTAATAACTTTATATCACAAAATAATAGTAGTATATTCACAATACAACAAACGTTTATAATGCTAAGAAAACAACTTTGAATTCTATGCTGTCGCCATCTACATACGTAAGCACGTAAAGTCTTACGGGTAGGAAAAAAATTTAAGAAAGTAATAAGAAACCTTCTATTTTTTAGTTAAAAACAAAATTGGTGACTTATGTTTACTGCATTAGTAACTTCAAAGAAAGCAATTTAATTGTGTATGTTTTATTTTTATAAGATTAAGTCGGTAAATTTAGAATATAGTTTATATATTTTCAAATAACTACCTTGCTTGGTACTTTAGATACCCTCTATTAAGTTCTCTTATATATTATGAATTTAAATAAGAACGTGATATTCTATGCCCACATCAAAAACTTTTAAGCTTTTCTTACCTCTTTCTCTCGTTACTGTATTTATTTTTATTTTAATTACTATCTTCCCAATTTTTGAAATTTTTCTGACGTTATAAAATTATTCTGCGTCTATGCAACGAGAGAAGAGCAACAGCCGTGATTGAGAGCGGAAGACGTCAGACAACAGGTGGAACTACAGCTATTAATATAATACAACATCGTGCAGCTTCTCGTATTGTACACGACACTGTAGAAGACTTTATTTAAAGGCACGACTGGTGTCTTACATGTGCGTATTTACATAATACGAATTCCTATCGCGAGGGAACCTCGTAACTTCACAATGCGCGCGGCTACAAGAATTTCGTGCTCGAACGCGTGTATTTTATCCACGGTGGCGTCAATGTCGACCTTTTCGTATTTATTAATCGTGACAGAGCGTGTCGAATGGCTAAAGACGAATGCATCGTGTTGCCATGCGTACCAAGAATGCGAACAAACTACAAATCTACGATGTGGTGGATATAATCCCTCATTTCGAGTAATTGCTCACTGTATACAAAGATGCAATATCGTTATGAATTTGGCATTTCAAATTATGCAAAATAATGTGATATAATGAAATATAATGCACTTATAATTACTCTACTAAAATTATAGATGAAAATTATAATATATGTACAGCTTAGAAAGAAAAATTAGTAATCTAGTATTATGATGCTGCAATTGTTAACACATCTATACTTAGTGGTAATATTGGAATTAAATTGAAAGAAAAAATTAGAATAAAGAAAATGAAAAATCCCAACAATGAAGATTGCATTATGAAAAATAAACGATATGTAATTTTTAAACAAAAACTAAACACATGTATGTACATAGTAAATTAATAAGCATTATTATACTATACCTTTCACGTACTTCATTCACATGCAAATAAAAAGAAATATCTATAGCTAAACATAACTAACAGATATATAATGTGAAATTAAATACTAACAATGAGAAGTATTCAAAAGTTCTAAACGAAAATATATATTAATATTTTTTTTAAGTTACCAATTGAATTACAGCTAGGCCTTACAATAATCTTTGGTAAATATATGTATCTCTTTCGCGTTAAGTGGAATTATTTTCATTATTCGTCGTATCTGAGTGTCGTTTTTATAATACTGTCATTGTTCACAAAATATACGCATCAAAAAAAAAATATTAATTAACATCTAAATTTTTGCCATCTAGAAAAAAACTCACAAGCCATCTAACGTCAATTCCGCATGCGAATGTTCCGTCATTAAAACCATTTTCTACAAGAAAAAATAATACTTGACGTGCTTACTCTAATGCAACTATGTCGTCCAAAAATCATTGTAACGTTTCTTTACACTTGACAAACATATCAGCTCAAATATTAATTCGCTATTAAAAATCAGACTATTCAAACTTATTCCAACTCTAAGTGGGCACCCATTCGTTTTAACGCCAGTATGGTGTTAACTGCTTTAATCCATCTCTTCTTGATGACATACCGCTTTAATCTACTTTTACAGATCGGGTTCTCCAATGCCACTTCCAGCCAACGATGCTCTAAAAGTTGATCCGCGGATGGTCTTTTCCTGGAGCAAAATAATGGATCCAATTTTCGGTTAGTTTCAAAGTAAATCGATTTCAGGCAGGAACTAGTCCCCATCTTAATGCATTCGTAGAATGTGGAAGTCGAATTTTTAATTTAAATGAAAGTCAAAGGACCAGCATTTTTCACTTAATGGAACTTATTAGTAATTCAACTATTGCATTTTCTTTTTCTTTCATAAAACAATAGATAGCTTTCTGACTTCCACGGTTTTGATAACATCAAGACAACAGTTATTATTGAATCATTTTATATAGACTAAGATCATTTTTTATTTTGCATGCATAAGTAAGTGTCTTTGTTACGACGTGCATTTCATTAATTGAAAATGAAGGTTTAATGATTTTTTGTATTAAACATATAACCATAGTAAAGGGAACTTTCGCTGAAGAATAAATACACGTATTAATTGTCGAAAAATTTTAATAATCATTCCTTTTTCTCAAATCGAATATAATGAATTTGACAACACGAACAATTCACCAGGAACTCACAAATTTACTTGAACTCGACACAAATGAATTCAAATAAACGTCACATTACACATTCGCTACAAACTTTTCAGCATCACTCAAACTGGAAACAGCCTTGCTACTTCTTCGCAAGCACTAAACAAAACCTATCAAAGAACCCATTAACAGCATGCTCTCTATTTCTCGCGTGTGCCCTGAGAACTTCGTAATGGCGAACCATCCTGTTCATTGTCATAAAAAAAAGAATACAACTGGCAAGTCCAACATAGTCCTCAATTCAAACGAGAAACTCTTTCAACGATGTATCGAACTAGACGTGGTCGAATTAACGTTAAAAGCCGTCGAATTTTGTTGTTTCGATTGGAAATATTCAGCCAAAGAATGCATCGACTTTCTGGCGACGGATTCCTCGCCGCACCAATCGACGCTGACCGACTTCCGGCCAACGCCTGTTGATCTCGTG
Source organism: Xylocopa violacea (assembly GCA_963969225.1). NCBI lineage: Eukaryota > Metazoa > Arthropoda > Insecta > Hymenoptera > Apidae > Xylocopa > Xylocopa violacea. The sequence goes on along the minus strand of CAXAJV010000005.1, from coordinate 31,268,684 downwards.
GCGACCTCTTCCCACTCGCCCAACAAATGAAGCAACAAATCCTTCGTGCTGGTAGGTTCGTCAAGATTCAGACTTTTATGCAAATTACGAAGACCAGAAATTCGGGGAACATCTCTACTCGTCTCTCCGAACTGTTTCACTCGTGGTCGTCGCCAGGGTGGTGTTAAATCCATCTCACCTTCCTGCCTGTTAAATATTCTCGCATTCTTATCGCTCCTCGAACTTTCCACCTTTTCCTCGAAAGCTCCCGTCTCGACTGTACTCGTGCTTTCATCTTGGACGGCACCCTCCTCTTTTTTCTTCTTCGTTTTCTTCAACGAAGCGAACATGTTCCCAACATTCGAATCCGCTTGCTTCTCAAAGCTACGACTGCTATGGAAAGTCGTTCCATTGAGCTTCCTGTGCCGCACTATGCTCGACAATTTCTCCGTAATCTCATTGCACTCGGCATTCTCAGAGACCAACCCGTTATTCTTCGAGTGAACACTGTTCTTCTTGCCCCTGTCCTCGAGCTTCTCTGTCCTTTTGCTTTGCTGGCTGCTCTCCGACATGGTGTCCTCGTCTTGTTTCGCGGACGCTCCCATCGCTATGGATCGCAGACGCTCGGACAACTTAATTATCTCCTCGGCCAGGACAATCTGACTGGCGTGATCGCTCTTGATCTTCTCTGTAGCTACGCCCTCGGAAGCTCTCCTCTCGAGACCAAAGCTGGGCACTGTCAGGAACGAGCCGTAGCCCTCTTGAGGGGAGCTGTCCGTCGTTTCCGACACGGTGCTGCAGATGCTGGCGCACGGCGATGGACTGTGACCCTTCAGTGACGCCAACTCCTCGTGATCCCTGGCCGCGTTCTGCTGCGGTAGCGTGAACTGAGGAATATCGATCAGGTACGGGCTGTCAGGGTGCTCCCGCCAACGTTCGACGAACATCCTCAGATTATCCTTGGTCACGTCCAGTTCGTCGACGTTATTCGTCTGCACTCTTGGGATGCAAGTGTTTCGTATCGGCACATCCGGCTTCGACGTCGGTACCTGTTGCTGCTTGACCGTCTTTCTGGCCAGCCAACGATGCTCCATGCACTGCTTGGCCGACATCCGTTTGCTGAAAGATTCGACAGCTCCATGGTGAAGATGACCCAGGTTTTCGTGCATTTTTCTAGATTTTCTTTCGTTCTTTCTCTCTTTCTCTCTCTCTCTTTCACCCTCGTGATATCGTCTGTTCTTTCCCGAGTCGAAGAGACGTAGCTATTTCAGCGATGGGAGCAATATGGTTTGGTGCGGATGGTAAGGTGGGTGCGTGCGGGTCGCGAGCGATGTAAACGTGTCCTTAAGTGAAATTCGAGTAGAGAATCGAAGCTAGACACTCGTCTTATGTGCCACGAGATTGAGAAACGACGCGGTGGGTGTCCGCTTCCTCGTTCGCTTCCGGATGCTTTGTTTTTTTTTTGGAATGGTGGCACAAGTCGAGAAATGAGAGAATTTTTTTTCGTCCTCGAAGTGAAGTTGAGAAATTGACGAACGAGGAGATTTCGATTCGATCTTGCTTACTGTTGAATGTTTAATAGGAAAAGCGGATAATTATATATCCCGTGCGATAGAATTCTCAGTTTACTTCAATCAGAGCTAGAGTTTGTTTAGTGTTTGTTTTAAAATATTACATTTATGTGCGTTTTCACGAGTGAATAGCAACTTGTCGTAAATGAAGAAAGCATGCGTGGGATTAATCAGGCATAAAGGGAGAGAGAGAAAGAGTCGAAATGTAACTGCGACAGAGTTACAACGAAAACGTGAAGGTAACTGCCTAGATAACGAAAAATTCTTTCACTTCTGAAAGATGTTAAACTATGAAGATGCGAATGTAAATTGTTAATTTCTATCTTAGTGTCCGCATTTGTAATAAATGGTTCAATGTACATACGTATACAGAAAATCTACGTACATCTAATCCATGCTGCTCGACTTGACAAGGATTACACATCGCGGTTAGAAACGTTTGCCATGGACTATTCAACTTGACGTAATCCGAACAATTCGAAGCAACGAATTATTTAGAAAACTAAATAAACTTATAGCGAACCGAAGATTGAAATAAGCTAAATCAAAATGTAAATTATTCGAGTACATATAATTGTATTAGATTTTCTTGGCAAATAATGAGTGTGCACAAAAATAACCATGCTCTTCCATTTCATTATCTGGGCCGTTACGTTCATTAATTTTGCGAGCACGTTAGTGTCCATGTTCGAATTCTGTCGATCGTCAGAACGCAAACGATGACGTGATCCGGATATATATTTTAATACCAGACCTTCGCGTCGCCTCTGTACCGCGTAATCTTTTTAAAAAATAACAAGCGATACGTACTCTTTGTCTTTGACTAGCAGACACCGGATGAAGTCCTTCGCGTCTTCAGAAATGTCTGCGAATGCGTCGTGGTCGAAGTCATACTTCGCGATGGTCACGTTCGCCATTGTCTCGATGTCCGTGTCTCCCATAAATGGCGACAAACCGGATAATCTGAAAATTTATGTAAGACTTTGAAATTCTTATCGAAAAGTACTAATTCTTTTCATATAATCTTTCTTTTTTTCGTTAAAATGAATATTTCTTCGTTATTGTATCGGCAAAAGGAAAAATTTCGGTTGAGAAATATGTACAATAATTTTACAATTCACTCGTTCCGTGCTGTTACCGTTTGCTGTCGAGCAAGCAAACCAGATTTATGAACGTTCTTTGTACCGTTAGAAAATAGAGCTTTGGAATGAAAAACACGCTCGTTTAATGCTAGAAATAGTACTTTACTGAAGGATTTAGGGGTTTTCAATAACATAAAAAATAAGTAAAATAATTGAAGATCTCCACAAACACCGAATTCAGTCGAAAATATATTTTTTCATTTTTGAGAAATTGAAACTTTTTAATGTTTGAAAACAAAAATTTGCAAATTTAATATGCGTGTAGAACAAAGAAGCAATATCGAGTAAATCGAAATTGAGGGTCAACTTACAATACGTAACAGATGACGCCTATACTCCACATGTCGGTACCATAACCAATCTGATCGAAATTTACGACTTCCGGTGCAACGAACTCCGGCGTACCAAATAGAACCTGCAGCTTCTTCTTCGGATCATACTCTCTGGCCAGGCCAAAGTCTATGATTTTGATCCTATTACCCTCCTTTGTCAAACACAATATATTCTCAGGCTGCAAACGAAAAAATTTTTCATTTAATTCTCCGCGAAGCCAGAATTGGCGAAAATATTTTAGAGACAGCGGTACTAAAATTGAAAACTTTTAATTCTCATGGTACGAATTCCGTGAAAAGGTACACGCATGGTGTACGAAACTTAGACTATCGATAAATCACCTTCAGATCGAGATGCAGGATGTTCTGTCGGTGAATAAACTCCATACCCTCGCAGATTTGTCTCATGAAAACAGCACAACTGCGCTCGGTCAATACGAAGTCGTCGTCTATCACCCTCTCAAATAGTTCGCCACCTTCGATGCTTGAACACACACACGAAAATAACTCTAGCAGACACGAACAATTCCTTTTGTCGATTGAATGCGTTTATAGCATTGATCGCTTACAGTTCCAAAATAACGTATATCTGTTTCCCTGTGTCAATGGCATCGTAGAGCTGAATAAGTCGCGGATGCTGCAGCCGTCTCATAATCTCGACCTCTCGCTCCACGGCTCGTCTGTCCTCCTTTTTCGCGGTGTTCACCACCTTTGCAGCCAGCATCAGGCCGCTTGCTTTCTCCTTACATCGATAAACGGTGCCAAATTTTCCTCTGCAAATAGGAACGATCTCGTTTCACGGATCTATAGATGTAACATTCGTAGAAATTCTTATTCAGAATTATCTTAATCGATTTGCAGTTCCGGCTCTCGTTTATAGTGATATCTGAGGTAGCATTTACTGAAATTGTGGAAATGCTTGACACAGTCCTATCGATACTCTTGTTTCGTGTGATATTGGAATGACGTATATATTAGTTACGTAAAAATACAACGATACGGATTAAAAATAATGGAAGATCGTATCGTGTTTCCAGCTTTATGATCGAGCAAAATTTTGCCAGTAGTGCGAGCCACTATTTCAGAATACTGATTAGAGACCCTGAGAGGTAGAATAAAGCAAGAGGCAGAAGCACACATGGCATTACTTCGTTACCCTAATAAATGTCAGCGTAATAAATTCTAGTAACTTGAGAACATTTTGGTGGACAAGAGAGCAGAACAAAAACACCTTGTTGCTATTCTTTTGGGTGTTTCAAAAGCGCGAACAAGAATTGCATTCGTAAACCTTGACCTTGCTATATTCCTCATGTTTAATTCTGCATAGGCAGAACTGGGGGTTTTTTTATTTCAATTCATATCGTTGGCAATGCAAGCGTTATGAATAAACCGCATAATGCGACCGCCTCTGCGATTTTAATCGCTTATTTTTTTGTCGTAAATATAAAAGATTCGTACGTAGAAAAATATGACGTCATAATTTATACTTTTTATCTTAAAGAATACGAACGTTAAAGGATATACGACGAGAGTCATATTCAAGCAGAAAGCGGTACAAGCTGTACGTAGTATCTACATTATCTCTAATCATATATTTCCAGCCCGGTTGAGTGGCGAGGTATAATTATACCGATCGTGCAACAACGCGGCAAAGTTTGCTGAAACTTGCTGCGAGGCCGCGATTCTAGAGGTGAAACAATTGCAAAAGCGAGCTTTTACGAAACAACGAAAAGTGAATTTACCCAAATTTAACCAACTAACTAAGTTGCGCATAATGTCGTCCAATTTCGTGTTCTATCCGACAGAATAAATTTCAGCTGCCACATCTCGAATTTACAGCGTCTTGTTGTGCCAAGCAACGTCCGCGAGAATCGAAACACCGTCCAACATCTCTGAAACCCTCTAAACTTTGAAAATTCATCGTTCATATCTTGTTAAGATGATATTGCGGTAAATATAGCGGGAAAAAAATATGTCTGCATACTCTCCCGCGTATGGAAACGGATAAATAAATTTCTCAGATTCTCTGTTGAAAAATACAACTGTGATCTTTAACACGCTCTGAGTTTGGTCTATAAACGTTGTCTTAACTCTCTCGTTTGATACGAAAGAGCAGTCGGCCATCTTCACTGAAATTTCTTCATGCCTGTCATCCTTAGCAAACGGAACTGTAATTGGTGTCTGCGACGAATCAAATGCGTAAACACCAATATAATTCCAAAGTTATAAGGACTGAGAAACGTATCGTAAATTTCAATATATTGTGTGCGACGTATAGTCTTGGTCTTGGATGTTCTTAGGTTCGTTTTAATATGGTTAAAACGTTATAAATTATTATGCTGTAAACAGATTTATAGTTAGCCTTGCACGGAGAATGATAATTTCAATAGAAGTCATGAATTCGTAATGTACGAATACATTTTTCAGTCACTTTGTATTGCAATGAGTCTGGTTCTACTAGCCTCTGAAACGTAAGCGCGTGGCACGGCTGACCAATAGGAGCAAGTAGATGCAGACGCTTCCATCAGACCGCGCGCCATTCGTTTGTATAAGCGAAGCGCATAAAACCAGAATCATTGTCGCATTTGCAACTGTATTATTCTACTATTGTCTGTATTTCATAAATTTCACAACACCATTGTGTAATTATAGTACTACATTAGCAATAAACAATTTATTTCTAGCTTAGAATTACGTACAAGTTACTATTTATTTAAAGCAAAAATAGCGAGACATTACATCTATCGTAAATAAAACCGAACATTATTGGATACACATTGTTTATTTATCCGTAGATATTGTCAAAATCATGGACTACTGCTCTGATGGAAGAGTGTTCTATCAATCCTTTCGAATTTCTAACTATGTGGATATTTATGCACACGGCACAAACGTATTGCGGATGATCAAAGGAATCTTCCTGGATGGGAAAAATATGGCAGTGACAAAAATCGGAAGGACTGCCAAGCTATCATCTCGCTAGAACGCAATGGTGTTGCTGACTCGAAGCCAAGTTAGTGAGTCAGTGAGTTAGTAGAGCATACCATAGACCACAGGGTCGGACACGACGAATTATCAAAACGGATCATCTGTCAGAGAACATCGTAGCACCATGACAAGGCTACGTTTCAAATTAATTCTAATCGAGAAAAATCCATGATGCGTGTATTTGATAAATTATCGTGACAAGGGTATATGTAGACAAAATTCTGTTAGCTCGATAGGGTTGAAATTGACAGAATCGAAGGTAAACTTCGTACTTAAAAAAGATAAGTTTATGAATCGAAGTCGTAAAATATAAATGATGATGAAAAATGAAAGGAATGAAGGGAATGCGACCACGGATACGTGTCGATACTCGATCGAATCCGTCTGTCAAGAGCGTCGGGACGTTGGGCGTCCGGCAGCTCGACGCACGCACGTCAGTCACCACGAAAAACGCATTATTTATAGACATGCGAGGACCTTGATTATACATCGAACCCCGTGGCAACACAGACTCTCCGCATACCGACGTTATCGAGATGTAAAGCCACGCTTGATACATCTTACCCTAAATCTCATATTTGTTTCTTCGAAATTTTTAATAATTGTATCTACCGTCTAACATATATGGATTAAAAAAAATTTTAAACAATCAGAATAAGTCACAGATCAAATTGATGAATTCCACGCTTTGTTAACTGCTCTAATTTAACATCAGAATGTGTGATTTAGTGCCCAACTTTACAGAAATCAAATTTGACAGAGATTATCAGTTTGACTTCTGAGTGGTTCCGTACATCAAAGGATTTTTGCCCGTAAAATGAAGTACTAATATCTGAATGGACGTCGAGAAGGTATTTTTCACGACCAACCGCGATTCGGGTGCTATGATTCACGCGGGATCGTACACTCGATGGAAAACGGCCAATTCGATAGCGATTGGCGGTGATGGAAATGATTTCCGTTAATTGGAACAGATGATTTACGACCGTGAAACCTGTTACTACAGAAATGGTGAATGGTTCGTAATCGTGGGCGTTTCCTTAGAATTTGAAATTTGAAATATGATCATGAATGAAATAGTTTTGTTGCAATATGGTCAACGACTTCAGATCGTGAACGTTTTCGCAGAATTTTGAAATCATCTTTGGGTCAGCGAAACCGTGAATGACTCGAGTTTCCGTGTGTTTCGATGAAATTATAGAGATCAAATTCTCTTCTCAAACCCCAGTTGAATCAATCGCATATTTTTTCATCAGTTAGAAAAGGAATTATTTTCCATTGCAATCTTGATTACCCCATTCAAAACGTTTCACAATATTCCAATCAATTTTACCAACTACGATTCAACTACAAGAACTAAAAAAAATTCAATTACAAATACACATCCGATGCGACCTCGACCAAAAAAATCGTAAACGATCCAACAAACATTATAACGAAGTTAAACGTCGCTCCACAGAATGGTGAGCACCCTTTCGATGACCGTCGATTGAGAACGATCATTCAGAATTGATGGTTCGCTAATAGTTTGTCATTGACATTCAAATCTTACCTTTGGCACCGATCCATTCGTCAATGCCTTTGTTCGCAGCCACCAATGCACGATCGCTATTCGATCAGGATTAAAAATAAAAGTCTACTCTTCGTACTTCAGAATTTTCTCGAAACAATTCCTATTAGTTTATTCCTACGTATCGACCGGTTGTTTATCAACGTTTTACGCAACGCTCGCACACCAGTGTATCGTTGCCGATGCAACGTAATTCGAGAGAACAAACATTTCAACGGTTTGTTACTGCGAGTTTTCTGGCTCGTGGAAGAGGCAGCCTTGCATGTAAAGATCATTCAGTTTCGAGTCTCATTCATAATGGCAGACACGCATAGTAACTGAAAGATTACGATGTATACAAGACAGGAATACTACGTTCGCCGGAAGGAATAAACACGTCAAGGTTTCCAACTTTTTCCTTGCTTCTTCTCGCTTCCTCCTTCGCTCCCTCTCTGTCTCTCTTTCCCTTGATCCACGACGTTGGGAAATTTATCACCCGTATCCTCGATATTCCACCGTTTTAAGAACCTAGTACCATTTTTCTTCATTTCTTCAAAATTCTTTCAACTAAAGTCCAATCTTTTTCACGGAACGGAAACAGTAAGTTTGAATTTAATGAGCCAGTGGGTCCATTAAATTTTCTTCCATCATCAATTCTTATTAACTACGTTGGAAATGAAGAATACTAGCCCGTGGGATATTTGTAGTAGAAATATTCGGATCTCGTAATCAGCGGTCGCAAGGACCAGGAAATAGAAAAATAGCGACGAGTCGGTGTGCGATAAAAAGTCACACGAGCTCAGGAACGTTAGGAATTCTTACAGGTTCTTTTGCTGCGTAAGTTCTGTCTATCGAATTTCATGTTGTTAGTGTGAGAACGAAAAACCACTGATGTAGACACATACCAGAGTCATCCACTAATTTAGTATCGTCCCAAAAGTATTTGCTTGCAAAAGTCAAATGTCAGTAGTGTCTCCTGTAGACAGAAGTTTAGCATAGAAAACGTAATAGAATAGAACGTGGGCTCAAAGAGTGGTTTAATTTCGTATATCCGTGTCAACTATTTAGCCTACAACGTCTCCTCGGGACGGAAATTCCACGTTCCCCAGAATACTCCTCGTCGCCTAGACGCGTGTATCGACTCGTACAATCTACAACACCTATGTGTAAAATCCAGCGCGTACGAATCGCGTCAAATTTGGAAGCAACGCGGCCAGATCTGAAACTCGCCTCGATGTTCACGACGATCATGGCTGAACGTGCATAAATGTCATTCGGGGATCTTGTATCGCGCCAATGTCAGCTTTGGAAAGCTACCGGTGGCGAACGTTGCGCGTTGCTCCCATCACGGGACGTCGGAAAAAGCGACGTACGAAAATCTTTGCCAATCGTAACACAATGTGTCCTATACGTTACGGATCGGCACGGTCGATCGACACGCCCTTGGCACCAGACGCGTTTGTTTGTCAACAATAAAAATACACCATGGCATATACAGATGTACTATGCGATCGAAGGAAATCGATGTGATCACTCACCGTCCGATCTCCGATTGGATGTCGTAATGGTCCTTGAACTCCACGCCCCGACGCACCGTAACATCTCGATAGGGGAAACTCGGTTCGATCTCTGGAAAAACACCGTGAAGTTTTGATATTACCACCTTGTTCAAGTCGTTCGATTTAAATTGCAGATTCGTGGACATTTGTTGCGGTACGATTCGTTAATTCTTACTATTGGAAATCTCTGACCATTCTGGCAAAGTCGCAGAGTTCCATTCAAACGCGATCGTGTATTTTACGCTAAATCTATCGTCTGTCGTCTTTGTGTGTCTTCATTATACTTAATCGACATTAATTCAATTATATATCAAAATAGAACGTGAAAGGTATTCAGGTGGAATTGCATTTTAGTGTAAATCGAAAGTGTTCTTCTAGCGTTTCGTGCTTATCCCAGAAAAGGAATAATATTGGGTACCTCGATAAATATCGACTAACTTTATATAGTCAATCTTTTCCAGGTATTTTTGGACCATCTATCGAAATAAAAAACATAACGCATACATCAACACATTTACATACAGTCCTTCTTTTACCTTAACGAACCAAACTGTTGACACGCTCGATATTTTCTGAGAGGAAAAATAGATTAAAGTAAAATATTGCTTTTTAATCTTCCAGTATTAAAATATTGAGATTAAAAGCTAATGTTAAAAGCAACGAAAGTTCAGGAATAAATGTACGCGCGTATAGTAAAGCCGTGGCAAGTGAATCTCGAGAAAAGCGTTGTCACCCGAATCGGAAGCTGATCGTGCTGAAACTTGACTCGAGTTCCGTTGCAGGCTCCAACAGTTCCGGTGACGGGCGCCTTCTTCCGCGACGGCGATTCGTCAAAGTCATCGCGGGAACGACACGCGTCATTCGAAATGAAAATCGAACGGCTCATTAATCGTCTATTTTTTGATGATCCTCGGTTGCAAGGGAACCTCGCCAACTCACGAATTTTGACATTCAGAATGCGGTGCACATATACCGGATCGTCTCGCGTATAAATTTAGCGATTTTTGTATTCAGCCCGCGGCCTGGCTTTAATATCCGACCTGCCGTCTCAGCCGTGCACGATATTTACAATTTTGCAGCGCAATTAATATTTGAACACGGAACAGAAACCGTCGCGTCTCCTTATATGTAAATCGCGAAGCGTGTATTTCGAACGGAATTTCCTTTACAGCATTTCACAACGTTCGTGAAATTATCATATTTTATCTGACAAATATATACGACAGGTGTGTGCGTTGTTTTGTCAGTTTTTGTTTGTTCGAATATCACGTTTCTTTCACGACGAACGTGCGGTCCTTGGTAAACACGACATTCCTGAACTAAACGCATCGTATCGCGCTCGTGCGACCTCATTTCACCCTTTTGTACGAGACAGCTGGTTGGAAACGTGGAGAGCCCGAAACGATTTCGGGGGTTCATCGAGATCGATCGTACGAAGAAATCAATAAACAACCAGCGACGCTTCTTCACCGTCCCAGATTCCAGAGAGTAGGTGCATTTATTTAAAGAAAAATCACGCTCGAACCACGCTGCATCGTCTTCGTTCTTCTATAGCAAGAATGAAACCACCACTAGCCATAGCCATCGAAAGAGAACTCGATCGAAGTTTGTAAAACCTACACGTTTCATCCTATATTCTGAAATTTTCTGAACTTTATTCTACGCGCACAATCCCACATCCATTCGACAATCCGCATACAATACACATTACGGCTAGCTGCAATACCAACGTGACATTGAGGTACTTTGTTTAAAAAAACACGAGGACCAACAGTCAACCAATACCGGACAATACCGTACTGCAAAAGCTCACACGGAAAACCACCAATAATAGCACCACTGGACTAGAAATCTCCGATCTACAGCGTTCCACCTCTCGACGTCCTCGTCTCCGTTCTTCACGAGCAAACATCTCCACCGCACACGTTCCATCTATTCGATACTCTACATCGCACATTCGTTCCAGAACGTCGGAACCCTTCCAAAAGGAACCAGAGGACTCGCGTCGAGGCGACCCAGTAACAATTACCGGTCAACCTTGCACCCCTATTCCCTACGTTCCGTCTTCCAACTAATCGCCTCTGTTCTTCGTTTCGTCAACATTCCACGGTTCGTTCGCTGGCACGATTCAACGTATCTCGGTGTCCCTTACCGCCCACCGGGTCAGTCTCGTCGACGCGTATCATCCTTCCGACACCCTGGACCACCCTCTCCCCTTATCGGCGCGGAGCAGCAACGTGGGAGCAGGTTGCGTTCTCGACGACTCTGCACTCTCGGTTCCTGTTGCACACGCGGAGGACGATCGCGCGGCCGATCTATCTTTCTCTCTCTCTCTCTCTCTCTCTCACTCTCACTCTCACTCTCTTTCGCTCTACCGGTCCGCCCAGCCGATCCGGTGCACCCTAGAGGCAATTATTGACTAGCGGGTTTTGCGGTCTCGAGCGGCCCCGGAGGCCGGGCGGCGGGTGCCTCTTCTTCTTCTCGGCTCGGACGGATTTAGATTTTCGGCGGACGCCGCGGATTCTGCTGGCGGGTCACGTGGCCAGTGGCGTTCCTTGGCGCCCTCCTGCTCCGCGCGCGTTCGCCACCCGTCCGTCAACCACCTTCGATCGACTTTGCTGGCCGCGATCGACCCGTCCCCTCGGTCCGTCGCGCGGATCCACGATCCTCCGCCAGCGAATCGAGGCGACGCGATCGCTGGCCACACGCTGACGACGAATCGCGCGGGACAGTCGATCAGTCCGTCGGCGAAGAGGGACACGGATTGGAGAACGGTTGAGAACCACGTGGATGCAGGCGCCGCGGCTATTGAGGTTTTAAGGTGAACCAGTTTTAACGCTCGCGTCCATCCCGATGCGACCGCGGTATCTGCTGCTATTATTCGAAAGGGAATCGAAGACGCGAGAGTAGGAAGCAAGTAATTGTTTTGTTCCTTCTTTCATTGAGAGATATCGTTTGGTTACTTCCGTTTGACCGTTGTTTCCGCGGTGATGAAGGTACGCAAGATGGTTACGTCGCATGGAATGTTTTTCTTACGCGAAATTTACTTTTTGGAGATGCGGATAGAAGTTAATGAATAGATTCGATGCTGTCTGATGACCATTCGTACGACTTGTAGTTATTATTCTCGTAATCGTTTTCGAGGATGTAAATTTTGTTTTCGAAGCGAGAGATTCGAAAGGGTGAGTTAGTAAGTTCCACGATGTTGTTCAGATTTTGTTTGTTTTGACTGTAGTCCTGAATGAGGTGCGGGAGTTTACTGAAACAGTCTTTGCGCGAGCCGTTTGATTCATTCACTTGTAGACAGGTTTTTCAAAATTGTTTTTCCCGTCACATTTTTTGGTAAATTTAAACGTTCGAGGAGTTGTTGGGTACTGAATATTCTATTCTCTTTTTATGCGTCGGACACTTTTCCGATTAGAAGACTGAAATTTCTTAAATTTAGTGTAATCATCTTTCTCTCGGTGGAGAGAAAAAGAGGAAGAGATAAAGTGTGCGATGAAAGTATTTTTAAGATTATCCAGTATAAATTCTACTATTCATTATCTTTCTTTTTACAATCCCTGTTTTTTATTAAACATCTTACTTTTTGCGCGTAAAAATGCACTTGAACCATCGATATTGCGAATACTCGGAATCGCGGATCGCGATACGTATGTTTACGCGTAACCGCGAAAAAATAATCTGGAAATATCCAAAACCGGAAGTTTTTGTTTCCCTTGCTCTCGAGAATCAATGATCCCACATTTTTTCCAGACTTACTCAAATATTTTCCCTGCTCCTCCTGTTACAATACCCCTTTCGTCGTGTATCGAATAAAATACGCGAAACAAATTGTTTCCATAAAATTTACATCAAAAACACGAAGCAATGCTGTTTCCAAAATATTTATAATAATTATGATACATTAATACAACATCCTTCGCGCGAATCGCAAAGTAAGGAAACCATGTTCGTCCCAATTATGAAAATTATTATCATCTGAACTTCGATGACCTCGTTTGCGAAGAGAAGACGCATTCCATCCCAGTTAGATTTAGTATTACCGCACGAATCATGACCGTTTATCGTTGGCCCACGGAGCATGAAATGATATTCGAAACGGGAATTTGTTTAGGCGCGAAATCTTCATCCGCACCGGACAACAGCTCCTGCGCACGTAAAAAAACCAGTAACGGCGTTTATTTTTAATTTCAAACCCCCACCTCTCGCTTCCACGCTCGCCGAATTGCTTTTGGCAGCGTTTAGACAATTTGTTTAACCGTCGCATTCCTGCTGCATTCACTCACGTGAATTTTTCGAACGTGACACACCATCTACTGCCTCTGCTCGTAAAATGTATAACAATATTTAATTTTTCGAACGATAACTGAAATGATTCGCAGCAATTATTAAGTATACAGCATGTTAATTTAATAATATTTGGAAACTTAGGGGTAGTATCATATTTGGGAATGAATATATCTAAATTTCATTCCTTTTTAATTTTTTATTGCACATTAATAATTAAGAAATGTACGTATATACTTCGTCTACGTCAATTAAATAATGTATTCATATATTATATTCATATTATATTATATTCATATATGTATTCTTTAGCTTTGAATACTTCCTTTTCCATATGCATCGAAAACTGAACTCACATTCGCACAAGCTCACACGTATTAGTCACTACTACAGACAACCCTCACACCGATTATAGTTATTACCCGTGCTGCCATCTCTCCACAAAGTGCTCAAACTGGTCGCACAGCGTTACCGACAGCGAAGTAAACTAGCGCGACTGGTGGCGCCATCTCTCCACAAAGTGCTGAAACTGGTCGCACAGCGTTACCGACAGCGAAGTAAACTAGCGCGACTGGTGGCGCCATCTCTCCACAAAGTGCTGAAACTGGTCGCACATCGTTACCGACAGTGAGGTAAACTTGTGGCGACTGGTGGCGCCATCTCTGAGGAAAGTGCTGAAGCTTTTTGAAACTTAGTTTCGGCCTTTCCCGCAGAGATGGCGCCACCAGTCGCCACTAGTTTACTTCGCTGTCGGTAACGGTGTGCGACCAGTTTCAGCACTTTGTGGAGAGATGGCGCCACGAGTAATAAAAAATTATATATAGAAAACACTGATGCAAACATAACCTTAAAATTGCACTTTTCAATACTTCAATAGAATGTTATTACAAATTAAATTGTGATCGACACAAAGCAATGGCAGGTAGTATGAGGCAATTAGAAGAACGACAACTTCCTGCCGAAGTTACAAGAATGCAATGGTCTCCGAAAATGGATCTTTTAGCCATTGCAAATATAAAAGGTTAGATGCAATTGTTTGTAACTGTTGAAAGGCCAAAGATGTTTCACTGATTTTCTAATTAAAAGTATCAAAATTTAATTCATCGTAATGATAATTTTGTATGGTCTTGTATAGTCGTATTAATTGAGTTTATTTTTAATCACAGGAGAAATTACGTTGCATAGATTGACATGGCAAAGAGTATGGTTGTTAAGTCCTCCGGAAGAATCTGATACTGTAGTGAATTTAGCCTGGAGACCCGATGGAAAGCTTTTAGCTATTTGTTATGAAACTTCTAAAGTAGTATGTCTCGTAGATATTGAAAATAAAAATATCATACATAAAACAAAGCTTACTTTGTACAATGCAATTACGTGCATGATGTGGTTGCCATTGACGAATATAGAAATTGATTCTTCGTCAAATGGTAACAAAGCAAATATGCTACCGACAGGGGAGTATCTTCCAGCTTTACCTAGTCTAAATAGAAGTTTTGGTCAGGAACCAGAGCGGAAGGAGTTTCTATCTCAAACGTTGAATATACTCTTTGTAAGATTAACATCTAATGCAATAATGTTTGATAATAATAACATTATGATTATATGTACACAATTATGCTTTTTATAGCTCGGTTTAGATAATGGACAAGTTGCAATGTACGTGTTTGGAATGTTCTACTGTGGTACAATTACCATTGGTCATGGTAGAATATTAGAAATCAGTGGTGGATCTGGTAAATCGATGTGGATCACGTGTAAAGATAACAATGGTATCAAAGCAAGTAGATTATGGTGTCCGCTGTTGGAACAGAGCACAGCATTTTTAAAGGTTCTTTGAATAAAGTCCTTTTATTTTTTCACGGTTATTTTACTTAAAAATAATACTTTTTTAATTTTCTACAAGTTTTTCTATTTCAATCTGAGGTAGCACAAGCTCAGGCTAATATCGAGTACCTGATGGATTATCTTTCGCGAACGTTAATGGCGATCTCTGAAGCCTGGGAAACGATACTCTTAGAAATGGATGAAAAGCTTGCACGATACGCGGAGACAAATCCACCTGGAGGAGTTGCAGCAGACTTTCTAGAATTATTAATGATTGGCATACCAACTCAAAACTTAGAAAATTTTTTACTACGCGATTTGACGGAAAAGGGATTAAAAAAGTTGGGTCACAGTATTGAAATGTGTTACAGTAACATACAGGTATAGTAAATAACAAGCTTAATCGTTCTAAATATATATGAAATGAATAATATAAACATGTAATATATTTTGCTGTACTGTTATTTTACAGAAATTAGTATTAAAAAATTTAACCAGTGTTGGAATGGCTTTAGTGTATCAATTAGCTGAAATGAGAGGAATGGTAAGATTGGGCGGCCCATATGAATTATTAGGACTCACTGACGAAAACATTATAACTAACGCTCTTCATGCATCAGAAGCTTTTTTAGCAAAGTCTTCTGAAATTCAACAAGTTATAGATCACAGTATGCGCGATTATAAAGCATTTTTTCGGTACGTTATAAACAAAATTTACAATGATATCACTTTTATTTAAACACTTCCTGTCTTTCTTTTTATTTAAGATGGTTGTATGTCGTAATTCTGAGACTAACAGACGAAAGAATACCATCTGAAGTAAGTCGTGTCAGTCAACAAGAATTAACGTTTATCGCTGAATTTTTACGTGGATTCGATAAAACAGAACCCGGCGTTGGAGGGCGAAAGGGAGTAAATTTAGAAAAATTAGGTCAATATTTACGACGTGAAAATTTACAAACTTGTCTAACTCCCGAAGGCAGTGAGTGGGCAGCTATGCTCGATGAAAATCATTGTCTTCGCGATCATCCGCTTATCGTGAAACAAGATCTTAACTATTCTCTGTTACAATCCCATGCAAAGTTGATTACTGCTGTTCATAATGTTTTTCGAGAAGCATACCAAGGTTTAATTGAACATTTCACTATATCGAGTATCGCATTGGCACCATCCGTAGGATTTAAATCGTCACAAATCGCAACAAGTGATGATGGCTTGTTAGTAGCGACATGCGACATGGATCATAAAATGTTACGATTGTTTAAAGTCGAATGCTCACATGCAGAAGATATTTCTCTCAGTTTTAAGTTGAACACGATAGACATAGATCATAGAACAGGTTTGTTGCTTTATTACGAATACGAACGTGATATTTCGCCTAATTTTATCACTCGATATTTCTGTTATTATTTGCTGATCGTCAGACAATAAATTTTCGTAGACAATATTTTAATATTTAAATTAGCAGATACATTTCAAGTGATAAAGCTTAGAGGCGAAACGCTATATGTAATAATTAAATTTTATAAAGTAACAGAATATTTTCCTCAACAGAGACCCATTCCAAAACTTACATGGACTGTACTGTAGTTGATCTACAATTTTATTCGTGCGAATATCTCAGTTTACTATTACTCAATAAACATACTCATGCATCGTATCTCGTACAGTTGCCATTGAATCATGCACGAATTTTTGAAAATCATGAAAAGAACGTAATTAGTTTAGCAGATCTTTTGGGTAACAGCTGGCCACGATCTTTTCAAGGTATATCTGCTAGACGCATAGCAGTGAGCGGTGCAAGAAAAGTAGCGGCTGTTCTAAGCGAAAGTAATAGAAAAATAAGATTATTAGAAACCGAAGTGGAACCTGAAGACGAAGAAGATGAGGAAGATGATGAAGATGGAGCTAATGATAGTATGTTGGATACTTCTCATGGAATATCCACAAGTTCTCAGTGAATGTACAAAAATTTTTAAACTTATAATACGTACAATTAACATGAATGTAAAAATATTTACAGAAAACATAAGTGTGATAAAAAAGTTGAAATGATTTCACTATTTTATATCTATTAAAATAATGAAACATTTAATTAAAGAATTTAATCAGTATTTATATGTATAAATATATGTACAATAACATGACGCGAATTTTTTTATCTCAAAAATATTAATTAAAGTTATTTTCTTACTTACGATATGATCAGATGTTTTATGCCTTTGTAGTATAATTACGAAACCAACATATGTATGAATAAACGAATATGACTGCGTGTATGTACGTATGCCTTTTGAATGCAATATTTCATAGACCTACTATTTAAAAACTGCTTAAAATATACTACAAGACAATATTATTTTTGCATCTGATTGAACACTCTTGGGAAATCAATATCCAAAGCTGCATTATCAATTCCACTTTCCTCAATTATTGGTGGAGGTACTGCAGGACCGGCACGGACACTTGGCGTGTATTTTGCGGGTGAATTTTCTCTTGATTCTTCCAAATCTATAACAAAAATATTATGTTAATTAAATATAAAAATATAATTTTTTGTCATGTACTTTTATTAAAATCAAGTATTTATGGAGTAATTACCAAAAAACTGGCGACTTCTGTTTCTCTTCCTTATAATAATAAAAAGAACAATAGCTATAGCGACAACAATTACCATCACAGCAGCCATTCCTCGTAATAAATTTGTCTAAAAAAAAAATATATTTGAAATAAATATTGAAAAAGATAGTAATATAATTGATGTGTATATGTTTTCATGACTTTACTCCCCATCTGAAATTAAGGTATACCTCAAAATCGTTTTCCCAGACATCTTCCCAATCTTTCTTGACTATTAATTCAACAACATGAATATTGATAGCAGAGTGATCCGATATACCCTTTGAAATGCACTTATAAAAACCAGATTCAGCTGTCGACACACCCTAACAGAAAACATTGTAATCTCTTAGAACAAAAAAATTAAAACTATATGACATATATGTAATCATTAATTACCCTAATGAAAAGTTTTCCTGTTAACACCTCATAATTGTATTTGCTTTCATCCATTGGATTTCCAGGCCCAATAATACGATTATCATCTTTGAGTTGCCAAAACATAAAACGATGATGGTCATCGCTGCTCAAACATGGAAGCTCAGCTAAATGACCAGCAGGAACTTCTGTTACTGTGACTGTGCCTCCATGAACTTGATTTTTCAATAACGATAATGACAAGTAGAAAATTACAAAACAAATCACGCTTATCTGTAAAATAGAATTGCAGCAATTTAAGAATTATTAATTACAATAAAATAGAATTCATTGTTCCAAGGAAACATTAATGAACATTAATTATAATTATGTATTTTAATATTTATAAATTTAACTTCCAATGTTTAAATTTGATCAAATTCACTGTCAAAGATTTTATAATTGTTTAATGTAACATATTTTAAAAAGTGTGTATAATCACTCTACCTGTTGCATATTATTCATGTCCATTTCACAAATTGATTATAATAAACATACAATCTTATCACTATGAAACTCTTATTACTCACTTCATAAATTCATATCTTTTACACTCACATAAAATAAACATTTAATTATAAAAAGCTTAACTAATTTCTAGTGAAAATCCAGGAATGCTATGCAACTGTACTACAAAACTTGTTCCATCGTCAACTAACTAGCAAAATGCATTGCGCTGTTATCACCTTGTTCTGTTATACAACAATTATATTCTAATTTCACTGACCATTATTAATGCAAGAATTTAAATGGTCCACAATGGGTTTGAAATGTAACAGATGTTTGCTGGGATAATTATTCTATGCACAATGCAAACAGAAGGCATTTGTCAATGAATCATGTTGCATAACTGCAAAAAGATAACTATGTCAATTCTTTGTACTCTTTCACTGTCACTTATTTTATTTCAATAAATATACAAATAAGATTTAGAATTTCACTGTCTGTAAATGACAGCAGTCTTGTAGACTGATGAGAAAAGGTTCAATAATGCAGCTCCTGTAGAGTTACTTATTTATATCTTGTTCTATTTATCCTATTCATCATTGTGCAATAGAATATTTATAGTAATGTAAGACTTGCACCTTGTGACTGCCATGCTGTCTGAAAATGCTCTATATACTTTAACATTTTAACTTTTGAAAAAGCAATGGTATGTAAAATGAAACCTATTATCAAGGCAATATTTAGCCATATAACTATTATGCATTATATAGGACGATCGACATAACGATCGTCACGATTTTTTTAGACTATAAAAAATAACATAATTTTTTAAAAAATAAGATGTTCCACGTGTATTTCTCCTCCATTCATACTAAACACAAAAATATTAACAATATTTATTCAGATGTACAAAAATATTAACAATATTTATTCAGAAATACAAAAATATATTAATAACATACCTTATCACAGAACAAGGTAAATTTTATTTAAACTATAGTTAGAGTGATTAAAACAATGAAAAAATCAAAACCAATTTACTGACTGAAATAAAAGTAATTGTTTTTATTTCCAATGATTACAATAAACAGGAATTTTTGGAAGTAATTGCACATTAATATATTTATCTTACTAAATATTTTTCACTGTTTAATGTAATGCTGTAAATGTTGATAATGTATTAATAAATTAATAGAAAATGAATTACTTAGATCTCCTTCATGTAGTTCTCTTTTATAATATAGAAGAGAAAAAATTATAAACTTTTTTATTTTTCAGAGAGATTCAAGTAAATACTTTCTTAATGCGAAAAGTTGTGCTTAAATGTAGAAAAAAACTATTGTAACTTGCATTAATAAATAAGATCAGTATAACATTTTTAACATGAAAGGATGCAACAGTTTATATAAGAAATTAAAGAAAAGGAGATAGAATAAATATTATAGCATACACTTATGTAAATGTTCTTGAATCGACTGTCATTTGGCCATCATTAATACCGGTAATGTTTTATCAGATGTATAAAAACATCAACTGCTAATGCTAGAAGAAGAATGCAAAATGGTGCCAACACAACTTTTGCTGGCAAAAACCAATGCGGTGCTTCTAATTTCAAGCATATTAAAATTTGTGCGCTTAACTTCAGAAACACAGCTGTCATATACCGTATCTGAAAAGAAAGTATTTTTAATAACCACTTTTCATGGAACTGGATGCATAGAAGAAAAGTACGCATAGTATATAGTAATTTCTTAAATTTATACTTTATTGCTCAACTTACTTCCCGGGGTAATTTAAGAAGATGGGAATTTTTACAATGTGAAATCATATTAAAGACAATATAAGCCAGAAATATGTGATCGTACAGCCACATCGGAATGAAAACTATGAACCAGTTCCATTCTATCCTTTGATCTAGCCTCAAAACAAGCAGAATAAAAAATATCAAAAGATTAAACCACGTAAGTAACGCACGATGCAAAACTTCCATTGAAATATAAAACCGAATACGTCAAAAATCACGAGACAAATCACGAGACGTGATCGCAAAACTATAAGAACATGTTCCCAATTTATCACTCTGTTTACATTAACATTCGATACATAACCTATAATGCCAACTAACCTACTACAAAATATACAAATCTGTCAAGATGTCGCTACTTACTCACGTAAATATGTAAAATATTATGTAAATGTATTTATAAGTATAGAATAATAGGTATATGTATAGGTATACATTCTCTACATCACTATCATTACGAGTATTGTTACGAATTTAAATTAAGTTTTCTATTAACTCCAATTTTCTTTACACATTTCTCGTTTTTATATATATGCATGTAGGTGCATTAAAGATGAATTTGTTTATTTCGGAAAATTAACATATTCCAATATATAAAAACGAAGAGACATTTTTACGTTAAATAATTATGTTCAGTAATATCTTATCAAAGTATTTTTAGAATGCTAATAGCGGATTTTTAAAACGTACATGTACACGACAAACGTATATATTTTAAAGTACAACAAAGTGGACAAATGGTAATTTGTACTTTTCACATCACTACATATACTTAATTTACATGTTACGTGCATAACGGTATTGCTTGCAAAAAAGTTGATTATCTTGTACTCGGTAATGTCCTTGTGTCGTAACTATTTCATCACCCGATAGAAAATATCAGTCTAAAAGTTGTGCGATCATTCAGTCAAGCAACAGATTGTAAGACGTATTCTTGTCGAGTTTTTTCTTGCATTATTTATATTCTTAGAACATTTTTTTTAAATCACATTTAAAAATAAAACGTCACTTTATATTCTCGAATTGAACGAAATAACAGGTGGTTACTTTATGACACATACCTGATATTTGTGGATATAGCAGTGTAAATATAGCAGGTATTATGTCTGATCAAAAGACTGACGCATCAAACGATTTACACGTGCGTATACTTAATAAATTATTAATTTCTTATACGTATTGTGTATATACTGCGCTAAATTACATAAAATAGTATATTGTTTCATCAAATCGCCTAAGGAAAGAGATTATTCTTACTCAAATAAACTTTAACGTTTTATAAGTTGATTGAGACAAATTTATTCATTGGATACGTATTACTTCCTTCCAATGAACGGTTTTATGAATATGCAAGCATAATATGTTTGATTCATTACAAGACCATTTTACGTACGCGGTACAATGTATTCATGAGGGTACACGTTAAATATAACTCGTTAATTTGAACGCCATAAATCAAATTTTCCTTCTATGCAATAACAATGTATATATTATTGTAAATGTGCATGATTCATGTTCAATTGTTCGTATTTCAAATAAAACACCATTATTATTAAAAGAAACTTTTAGCATATAAAATTATTAAAAATTAGCAAATTCTGATTACATTTTACATTCCATTATGAATTTCCATAATCTATTGAATCACATATTCGTGGTACTGATATACAAAGAATTATATCTATCTCACAGAATTCTCTGTGTTATGTCATAGTTGCTAGCAATTATGAAACAACGAACTTTTCGATGTGTTATCCGTGCACATGTAGGCACATTTTAGCTATAAATACATTGAAATAGTAGAACTGTTCCTAGATCGAGGGAAGTAAGATCTATTTTAAAGGATAGCGCCCTGTGCCTGACCCCGTGTAAAAGCCGGCGATTTCTCGAGGCGTGCGCGCAAAAATTTCTCAGAAGCCGGTAACGGATCAAAAGCTTTCCTCTATCTTTTCTCAGTAAAGTGTGCACTTAGTGGACTGGTGCTCGTTCATCTCACGGATTCTTTTTTTTTATTTGCCTCACCTCTATTTCCTCGTGTAGTTACGACCTTAGCCTCGTTCAGAGCATTCTTTCAACTGAGGTCGTTACCCACGTGCGATTTGATTTACGATGCCAAACTTACGATTACTGGTAAGTCTAATCGAATAAAAAAAGAATGCTTCCTACAGGTGATGGCACAATTTTTATATCATTATTTATATCAGTAGATAACATCGAACAAATTAATTCACTGCTTTGATCCTTCATTTATGTTTATGAATAACCTCTTCGGGAAATCAATTAATTTTACAGTTAAATATAGAAGCAGGAATTAGTTTTGTCGAATTTTTCATGCGTTCGATTCAAGCAATATAGCTGCTAAATGAAATGCAATTATGTTTGTAAGATGACATGTATGTTTTCTGTTGCAACTTACAAGTGCGTATGATTTGATATATTTTTGTATATGCAGATGATACGTTCAATTATTTACTTCTTTGTTAGATGATTTTATTCTATGACTTACCCAAGCTTTTTATGGATTTTAATGCTAATATCTCTTCAATCATTTGATTTATTGATTTAAATTAATCTTATGCATTATGAATTTCACAATTAACAGTTAACAGTTTGACAATTTTTATGAAGTTAAAAGAATTTTCCATAATGTATTCTAAATCCTTATATTTTTATCTGCTTCAGGTTGTGCCAATATTGGCTGCTGTAGGAACTATAGCTGTAATAGGATTAGCAGTGAAATTCTATAAATGTTGGAGTAGCGATAAGAAAAAAAAGTCTCCAATTTTATTGGTTGATCCAGTTGTTAAATATAGTTTACCATTGATTCAAAAAGACATAATCAGTCATGATACAAGGAAGTTTAGGTTTGGATTGCCAACACCAGATCATGTACTGGGATTACCGATTGGTCAACATGTTCATTTAACAACAAAAATTGGAGACGAATTTGTTATACGTTCTTACACACCTGTTTCAAGTGACGATGAACGTGGCTACGTAGATCTTGTTATTAAAGTATGTGAGAAACTAAAATATAATTCACAGATATCTTAATATAGTAGATTAATGTAATTTCAAATAAGCAACATGTATCTAGGTATATTTAAAAAATGTACACCCAAAATTCCCTGAAGGAGGTAAATTATCTCAGTACTTGGATAATATGAAGATTGGAGAGACTATTGATTTCAGAGGACCTTCTGGTAGGCTTATTTATAAAGGTCATGGAAAGTTTTCTATAAAAATCTTGAGAAAAGATCCACCTGCTGAATATAGTGTCAAAAAGGTATGTCATAAATTTATTGAAACATATTCATTATTTGCAAACTATATTAAAATTATATTTTCTTTTATGAATTAATATTATGTGTAGATAATGTTGTTTTCTTTATTAATGTAGATTGTAATGTTGGCTGGTGGAACAGGAATAACACCAATGTTGCAATTAATCCGTGCTATAATAAAGGACCCTACAGATGAAACTCAAACTTCTTTACTGTATGCCAACCAAACTGAAAAAGACATATTACTTCGGGGTGAATTAGACGATATTGCAAAGAATCATCCTAAAAAATTAAAACTATGGTATACTTTGGATAGCAGTAGTGAAAACTGGTCGTATAGTACAGGCCATATAAACGCGGATATGATAAAAGATCATATGTTCCCTCCGTCACCTGATACAATGGTACTTATGTGCGGCCCACCTCCAATGATCAACATCGCTTGTAATCCTAACCTCGATAAACTCGGTTACGATTCAAAATTACGGTTTGCATACTAAAGCAACAAATAAATTTTGTTTGTTGCCTCGTAGATTGCATTTGGCTTGTTAATATATACTTCTTCGAAATAAAATTCACAATACTAATTTTGCTACATACACAATTTGTCATTTTCGATGGCAAACCATTTAATGGTTAATATAAACATCTGATGATATTTGGCAGTTATAGAGTTTGACGATACATGTTGATATCAATTCACATTGGGTTGGTGTATTTGTATTTAGTTTTATTGATTCTGGTGCATTGTTTAAAGTTGTGAAGTACCTTGTGTTAGTATCAGGCATGCCAGAATCATCGAGTTACGTATGTACAAGAATATTCGCAACAGCATTTGTTTCAGCTATACGAATCTATGAAAAAAAAAGTTTGTATAATGATTATTTCTTAAAATATCAAAATATATGTATATTAATGGGTATGTTTTCTATTATAGGTCTTTGAGAATAAAGATAAGTGTAATTACATTTTTATTATATAATTCCATGTTTACTGTAAATGTTATTTATAATGATTTTTCATTGAAATTTTTTATTTTGTATAAAATACCAATGTGTTGCCAATGCTTTAGTGAAAAACAATATACAGGTTCAAGATATCAAGCATTTATTGATGTTAAACCTATTGTATTGTTATAAAAAAATGATGATCACAAATTCTTGTGATTGTTTTACAAATCCCTTCCATAGTACCCTTTCGAACAATAATGCAAGATTTGTAACGTAAAATGATATATATTGTAGCATTCGAGAAATAATTAGTACGTTGACATCAATTAATAATTGGCAATTAATATGGTTTATTAACAAAACTTGTGAAGCTAAATCGTTTATAATTTGATCGTAATTCGAATCATGAAAAAAGCAGTGCAAATAAAGCAATGAACGAGCAGTTCTCGTAATTAACAACGTCCACGATCCTTAACGCGCTTTCTGGGTGCTGCTCGCAAGATATCATCCACGCGTAAAATCATTTCTGCCGCTTCCGCTGCGCTAAGTAAAACCTGCCTCTTTACAGCCCACGATTCAGTTATTCCTAATCGTTTCATGCAACCTATTTTTCCTTGTTCCATATCTATTAATGTATTGAAAATAGAATTAATTAGTTGTTTAAAATTCACATTTTTAGTATCGATATTAAATCACTGCATAAGTAGTTATTTTTTCCTCCATAAATAATTGTAAAATTAATAGTGAATAAACTTACCGAGACCCATAGTATTTGCACCAGAATTATGTGCAGCTCTTAACTCACTAACCAATTGAGCTGAATCGTAACCAGCATTATCAGCAATAACAGTGGGTAACTGTTGTAATGCTCGAGCAAAAGATTCCATCGCAACAGCTTCTTTTCCAGGTGTGGAAGCTGCTGCTCTCATTACAGCGCAAGCCATTATCATCTCGCTACATCCTCCACCGTACACGATTCTTGATTCGCGTACAGTAGCTGATAATACGCAAAGAGCATCGTGCAAAGATCTCTCGGCTTCATCAAGAATTTGCTGAGTAGCACCTCTAATGACTACTGTACAAGCTTCTCCTAAAGGAACTCCCGAAAATCTCAGCAAAGTGTCTTCGCCTAACATCACCTAAAGAGATTAACCAACTTTTAGAAAGTGATGCTAAGGACGTGATGCTAATTAATCAGAGATGAGTGTACATTAAAATACACACCTGTTCAATAAGATCGCATTTGCCAAGTTTCACCATTTCTGGATTATCAAAAGTACTGACTATCTCTCCGCCAGTGACAAGAGCAAGTCGTTCAATGCCATCGAAATCGGCATGTTCGATAGCCATAATATTAGCATCGGCAAATAATTGTTCTGGATAATTATAAATTAACTGTCGATTCACAAAAACATTGCAGCCATGTTTTATGATCTTCTCAACTTTGTCCTAGATTAAATACAATTATCACGTGATTTTAGAAATAACTTAACTTAATTGCTTCGAATTGTAATATAACTAATATTATTACCTTCATTTTTTCTTTCTCTGCAGCTTCTAATTCAGCAATTTTTGCCATTGAATCAACTCTAACTCTAGAACCAAACACCTGTAAAGCAATAAAAATATGAACATTGCTAAAAGTTAAAGCCTACATATACATATTACAGATTATATTTCTGTTTTTTTATTTACTTTGATTTTATCTGTATCCATAGGAGTATTAGCTATAAGTATATGCGCATCGGTTATTCTTTGTGGTTGATGTACTCCAGGTTTTTTATCCAGCAAGAATCCTTCATCAAGGAAGGAATCAGCCAAAGTTCCACCACGTTTTTTAATTACTTGAATAGCTGACAAATTCCCAGAGCCTTTAAGTCGCAATACAGCATCCACTGCAAGCTTGCTAAAATGTTCTTTATGTTGAGACAAAATTTTTGAACTCAAGGTTGTGCGAGCTATATTTAACAGATCTTCACGAAAACGTTCAGGATCTGCAGAATTATCAGCTGCAGCATTTTTCAAAGCTTCTCTTGCTACTTTAGTTGCACTTCTCCAACCAGAAATTATAGTTTGTGGATGAATTTTTTGATCAATTAACTTTTCTGCTTCTCTTAGTAATTCAGCAGCTAAAATAAGAAATAATTATATATATATAATTTTTCAAATAATTTCATATTTTATTAAATAATCAAAAACACAAGAGTAATAGTAATTGTACGAACCAAGAACAGTTACAGAAGTAGTGCCATCTCCAACTTCATCGTCTTGCACACGGGACATGTCTACCAAAATTTTTGCAGCTGGATTATCCACGCCAACATTTTTAAGTATGGTTGCTCCATCATTGGTAACTTGAACTTGTCCTGCTGAACGCCCATGAGCTACCAATACCTTGTCCATACCTTTTGGACCTAGTGTAGATTTTACCAAATCACCAATGGCTATTGCTCCTACAAACAAACTCAGCCTGGCAATTTCTGCTTTTTCTTCCTCTGCCTCATTTTTGAGGATCCTGACAGGATTCAGGGAAACCTATTAACGTTTTAACATCAATTTATTGTTTAATCGTGTGAAGTATCACGTAAAATGTTGATAGTACGCAATTACATGAGCACAAAAAGCTGTAAAGCTATAATTCGTTTACATTATAATAGTGTATGTTATGAACTAATTTTTGTAATAAAAAAAGACTAATATTGTATTAATAATAAAAAAGTCTTCTGATTGACACACGTGCGCCATTTGTCACACCTTCGTATACCGAACCGGGCAATGAAGACTAATTCACTATCATTCCAATATCTGTGTAACGATATTGTTGTACTACTACTTTGTAACGAGCACTACGAAGATAAATATAAATAATTACCATTGTGAATCACTGTTAACAGGATAAATTACAATTTATAATCCAGTAACGATTGTTCAACTTCACTGAAAAGGACAATTATAAGAAATTGTCGGTCTGTAGATGGCGCCTCTACTTAAAACGCTAAACGCTCTTTCGTATGTTCCGTTCGAACTTTTCGTTCATTGGTTGCTGAAAAGGACTCGGATTGCTTTGCACCAATTGAAATGCAGTAAACGTTTCGAAGAACAGAAAGTACCACTCATGATATTTTAATGGTAGACACCGAGAACTTTCTGATGTGAAGTAGTAAATAGATGGCGCTCTACGCACGAAGAATCGATTTGATTCCAAATTTAATTCCTTTTATGGTTTGTAAAAAGATATATTTTTTTGTTCTCTCTCTCTTTCCTTCTCTTTCTCTTTAAAGTAAATTAATAAATATTACAACTTCAAATTTTCGAAATCATCGTGTTATAAGAAAGAACAAATAGCAAAAGACGTGTTGGTTTTAACACCGACGAGGTATATGAATAGACCACTCATCTTGGGGGACTTCATGTTTCACGTTCTGATTTACCGATCGTACAAGAAAACCACAGATTTTCTTCTGCCCTCTATACTTCAGAATGGACAGTTTAGAAATAATATTCAATTCAAACATCGAAGCAAATAAAAACAAAAGATGTGGACAGATTATCTCTTTTATTTCTACTATTTAATGTTGCATCTCAAACTCTTCTGTGGGTTATTAAAAACGCAAAAGACAAGATTCCTAATGTATCATGTAGATTAAGAAAGTGCGTGGATTCACGGAAGTTTTGCAAAACAACTGGATTTCTTCAAAGAAAGCGAGCAATAAATTAGTTTTGATCAGGAATATAAGAGATGTAATACTGAGAGAGATTAATGCTTTGGTTGTTCTTAACATGTGAATCGTTTAAAAAAATTTGTAATTCAACAAGGAATTAAGACAAGCAGGGCTAGAAATTCCTGGAGCAATGATCATTAGTTTGCTTCTTCATCAAGAATAAAGAACTTCTTCCAAGTTCTTCTATATCTTTTTCTTTATGACATCTGTAACAGAAAGAGAAATACAACACAACACAACACTAACAATAAGTGTTAGTAAACATAATGTAATAAAGAATACTTTATAATAATTGGTATTTCCTCATATTTTCCCCCGCACACGGATATCAAGTTACGGACTTTAAACTCTACTGAAACGCGCGTTGTATGATGAAAGTTTTCAATATGATCATTGCGATTAATAGTGTACTACAGTGTTATCTGCCTAGTTCAATTAAATTAGTGTGAATGATCGATACATACACGTGACGTACGAGGGAAAAGTTTCTGAGTCTGTGTTCAGAAATTTAAATTTCACTGACCAATCTGAGCGAACGTGTGCTCGTAGCGTGCGCGCGTACCTTTAAATAACGGTCCGCAACCAGCTGTCCCCCATTTCATACGGATCTCCACGTACAATAGGGGTCGTACAGACCCTTTGATGCTTTTGTAGGACGTAGAGCTGCAGACGTTCCCGAGCATATGCGACGTTTCGAAACAATGCTATAGAACACTGGTCGTTACGGAATAAAGACAGTCTGGATTATCGATAACGAACTAACTTACCAACACGACGTTTCATAATTTTTTACCGTTTCTGAACGCATCTTAGTGTCTCCACCATCGTCTTTCCCTCATTAAGAAGACATTCGCGAAGATGCGCGCGCAATAACAGGTTTGCATGCGAAATTAGCCTTGGCATTTCAATAAAGCCTGACATCTTTGCGTTTGGATCGTTGTCTTCACGTTAAGGTATATGTATGTCTACTAAACATAGTATGCTTTTGTACCACTATACGGGTACTACATATATGTATGCAAATTAATGATAGACACGCTTTCTTTCATTTAACGCAGTCGCGTAATCTCATTAATCACCAATCGGCAAGGAAACTCAAAGTTAGACATGTGATCAGGAAAGATATATTTTCGTAATTAATCCAGTAATATAACTGACGGTATTAAATGACTTTTTGTGTAATGCAATGTCATATACGAGAAACTTATTGTTATATGCATTCGAGAGTTGCCTGTGTTTGAAGATTTCCTGTTCGGGAGAATCTATTACTAATAAAAATTCCAACGTGTGAAGTCATCCGCGAAATGGTCACTAAAAAGGAAGCGTGTATGAAAACGAACTATTGCGATGTGTCCATTACTACCCAAGTGATTTAAATCGCGACCACAAACTACTGTCGATCAGCTTAATTTGAATATCGTCTGTGTCGTTTACGAATGCGTACAGTAAAACTAGAAAGATAGTCAATTAATTCAACGTATTTTTCAATATGTTCTTGAAATTATCGCTTACCAATATGTAAACTTAATCTCTTACGCAACCAGTCTGTAAGTGTTACAGAATCGAAATGACTCACGCATATTGTCATGCTGTTGACAAATATATTTTTCTAACAACGGTTAGTATTTTCTTATCATTATTGATCTCATTTTATTTTAAAATGAACAACTTAACTAATGTAGAAACGAAACGAAACGAAAAATAGACATTTTCAGACGGATAATTGTCAACAATGAAACTATTACTATAAAATGATCAATCTTAAGTGATCGAATCGCGAGTGCGTCCAGTGGAATTGAATCGACGATTAAATTTGTGAAAGAACACGGGTTAAGTGAATCATTCACACATACAATCGTACGGGACACTCATCACTGGGAGCATTTCACGCAGATGTCCAGAGCGGCGCGTGCCCCTCGATCCGATGGTGGTGGAAATGCCTCTTCGGCCTGTTTTTACAGGGGGAATTCGACCCCCACGTATACACATACAGAAGAGTGATAGGGAACCGGGAGTCACACCTGGCCCTTAAAAATAGCATTGGCGTGATTTCATGACGTCCTTCTTGGTGCATATATCTATCGCATCCGTACAATTATTATTATTTTTTAAATCATTTAATAATTTTTTTTATATTATTTTTATTATTATATTTTTCTTTATTATTTTTGGAAACTGAAACAAGCTATCACTAACACAGTAATTTCTTAAATTTCAGATCTTGAAAAATAAAGACAATTTTGAGAATTCGAACAATTGTCGCCGATCAAGTGGTTACTAACAGTTGCAGTTAGCAATCAAATAATAAATGTTCGGCACGTATGTGCAGAGTATAATAGTTATTCATTCTGATCAGCGATATCGATTATCTTTGTTCAAATGTATAGGATTGCTCTATATTTGGGCACACGAGTCGAACGGACTTCCTATTCACGCCACTGCATTCCTGACGAGGAGAGAATGCACCTAGTTACGCTTTGGCGGTTACACTTGGGTCACACATGCCCTGGTACACGGGGGTACACGTACTGGATGGAGGTATGCACCCCGTGGACGCGACAAAAGAGAAGGGGAGGAGCTCTATTTTCATATGAGTTGGCTTACGAACACGAGGCGGGAAGGGAGCGCGACTTATGGGAGGAAGTCGGAAGCGGCCCGATCCGAGTCAGTCGTTCGCGAAGCACCAATACGCTTGGATCGATCGATCTTCAAGTGCATCCGATAGATAATCAATTTTGCACATAAATTTCGAATATCGTAACATTTAAAAATCCACAAATATACATATAAAATACGCTAATGTTTAATTGATGGTAAAAAACAATTATTTTAATGAAAGAAATAAGAACTAACTAAAAATTAAACCGAATGACCTAAACAAGATAGTGCCGATTCTTCATATTTCTTAAAAGTGAATATTTTTACGTTTTTGATACATGAAGTAGGAGGTTATTCAACAATACGATTAAGAAGGAATAAAGTAAATTAAACGGAAGTGCGAAAGGAATGCTTTCGGTGTGAATGCGAAGAAGCGATCGGATTCTCCATGGGGGTTGCGACGGACACCATACGGTCCTCTGGGCACGCGACCTGTGGGAGGGTTGTTCCGCTCTGCTGAGTCGTGACACCGCCCCGGTGTGGCATCGCATTGTTCCACTACTCATCCTCGTCGTTACTTTTGCAATTGGACTCCCAAGGAACTCTTTTACAATACGCTAAATTCATCCAATTTTTCTCGCTTCAATAAACTGAACATTGGACATTACGAGAAACGAACTTGTAATCGTTGCGAAAGTTGGTCGAGGAAAGCGAACAGAGAAGATGAGCGCGTTCAAGAGACATCAGAGCAAAGTGTTTTGGAGTCACATGGCGACTCAGGATCTAGAAAGTTTGGATCCTTTCGCCACGAGAAGCGATCGTGGTAAACTTAAACAGAGCATCGGTAATAATTTTGGGATCATCGAGGAGGAAACGGAAGATCGATCGGCCAGTGTTAATGACACCAGCGACACGATCGACTCTGAGAATGTAACAGCGATTCGCATCTGCCCTAACGAAAATGAACATCAGCACTATACAACTACAACGATTCACGAAAAGGATATGATGACTCAGGTGTAAGTGAAATAATTACGATGGGTATTAAATTTGTGACGTTACAAGTTTGCATGGTAGAGTCTTTTCGCTTGTCTATTATCGGCTCTTTTCTTATCGCGTTGACATACAATGCTACTTTCGTACCGGTATTTTAATTACTTAAATTTCACAAGCGTATGATAAGACTTTAAGTATTGCAATTGTTTTAGAGCTGAACTGTGTCACTGAGAGATACTTTTATTTTCGTGAGAATTTTAATAATGTCTTTAATTATAAAGATGTTTAAGCATTGCATTCATGTATCTTGTTGTTTTTTCTTTATCGATTTGAAATTAGTGTTGTAGGTATACTTGATTTTCATACATGATTATTCATAATCATTTTTTTTTTAATATTGCAGAGCTACAATGGAAATAAAGGACGAAGATAAAGAGGACGAGAACAATATTGTTCTAGCGAATAGATCGTATAGTCCGCTGAGCCAAGATCTTCGAAGCCTAGACTCTGGCTTCTCTGATTCCGAGCGGTCGAATTGCTCGGAATTCTACGAGAACGAAACTCCAAGGCGTCGAAGAAGACGGAAGCGGGTCAAAGATCGACAACACGGAACGACGAGGATCGGTACTGTTTGGCTCCAAGATGGAACTCTGCCGAATCCTACGTACACCTCTACACCCAAGAATTCTCGAATTTTACCTCGAAATGCGCTGGTCCTTAATGCAAATGCCGAAAGAAGTGTGTCAAGAACAAAAAGGTAATTTGAATAGAACAAGACTTAAAATAAGAAGTTACATTCTCATAGAGGAAGAATTGCATAATTAAGATCAGATACAGTATGATGGGCTGATCTGATATTTATATAAAAGATTATTCGATTTCTGTGTATTATTCGGGTCAATTTGTAGTTGTGATATTGTATTTGTGTACTAGACATTTTCTTGACTGGTACTGAAATTAAGAAATGTTAGTTTTGATCGTACGTATTTATGGAAAGGCTGAGAACCGACGTAGCATACTATATATAATATACTGTGAATAATTCTACTTAAGAATATGCATACGTTGTACTATTTAAGATGTGACAGCAACTTTTACTTGTTGCTTTGGTGCCCACAACAGCTTCAATGTATTAATATTTATTTAAACAGTGCATAAGACTTAAAAGATATTTTTATGTTCTATAGAAAAGTTTGATAAAACGTATATTAACTATTAAAAATACACACTATCCTTTATCGGTATTTACTCTCACACTTTTTTTCATTTTACTTAAAGGTGCGGCAAATTTTTTAAAATAATTATCTCTCTTATAATAATCATGCGCTTATAGCAGTATATCTTTAATGGTATTAAACAAGTAAACATACCTTCTATAAGTGGGTAAATACTAATGAATAGTGGCGTACACATAGCTTGGTATCATGATAGCACGTTATTTGCATAATAGCATGCTATAAACCTACATGCTGACTACAATCCGTATCGTAAAAAAAAAGAAGAAAACGGGAAAAGATGTATGCTACACAAATGACTGGTTCACTACTGCAATTGCTTTCTCCATTGAATTCATTTCAAAAACAAAACATACATTCCTTTGGTTGATGCCTGATCAATAGTTTAACGAAATTAAGGCGTCTCATACCGATGGGCATTATCTCTGAAACCAGGCCGCGCCTTGTAGCAGACGATAAGGTGCGAAGAATGTATGTTTTAAGAACATGAATCGTCACGATAAATATCCCTTGGGTGAGCCAAGCGATAGGAATGCAACGCGTAAGGCACTTCCCATGTTATTCCTCTGGTTGTTTCGTAAACTCCCATTTACCCCTGCAGAATGGTGGAGCGTCGTGTGCCCGAGTATGCACGTGGAACGGTCACCATTCTCTAGGTGCATTGGAAGTGGCGCAACTCATCGCTGGGAATATTAAATACTCATTATACGAAACGCGTCGCGACGAAAATGACTCGGCTTGCCTTTGATTTATGATGCGAAACTTAATGACTACAATTTGTGCACAATTTGATTGTTGTGGTGGAAAGTTTTATGTGAGATATTTGACATTTTTAAAGAGGTAAAGAGAAATTGTTTTATACATCATGCGAAAAAATTGATATACATATTGGCCAATTAATTAATCCTTTTAACATGAGACAGAATTAACATAGTGAGAGTAGTTCATTTTTACTATATTTAGATCTTAGTACTACTTAGTATTTTTACAAGTATGATATGAAATTTTACATATTTTTTCAAATTTTTGGAAAATGTAAAATACGACACTATTGAATAGGTGCATCTTCAAAGTCAAAAGAATGATTCGTGTGGAGTCATTAAAATGATTAAAAGTGTAAAATATACACAATAATGTTGGTATTATTTAGCAGCATTGTATTTAAGGATCGGAATAGCAGCCTGTATTTGTACGGAGTCGTGATTAATATTCAAGGAAGTTGGCGAAAAAATTGACATGTGCAACGTGTTTTGAAATATTCGAATCGCTATCCCTTATGGGATATGTATGGATCTTGTATGGGATCTGAATAACGTAAATAGATCAGGCTGGAAAATTCCGCGACATATCATCAATTAACATCGATTAATGTACATTCGAGCATCTACAACGCAAATTAAATCTAGTGTCTGGTTTAATCTGGTAATCGGAGCAACCGCAGAGCTTGCATTAATATTCAATAGGTAATATCGTAAAAAATAAAAACCGATTTGCACATTTACTTCGTAACGTTTTGCGTGTATATAAAATCAGCAATTAAAGGATCTCTTTGGTGCCTAATATACATTTCTGCATTTAATGGCATAAACTATTGGGTTTGCCCAACCCAACATGTTACGCGAACACATTACATAAAACAGTCTTTAAAGGACAAAAATAATGAAATGTTATATGTATAGCTCCACATTGTTGAGATGTCTCTTTTTCCTTTTTCTGATTACTCATTTAACTAAATTGACTTCAGTATTGTTAGTAGTATGCAAAAATCACCTCGCAAGCACGGATTACCCAAGCCTGCTATAGAAACCTACACAATAGATCCACCAAGGATACGGGGCACGTCTTTTTTTCGACACCCTATAGATGTACGCGCGCTAGTACGTGATTCAATGCAACGTGACACACGAGGAATACATACGTAAATGAAAAGAGCGACGCTGTTTGAGTCAACCACGGCCCCGCGCGTCGTGTCCCGGTGCGACGACAGCAAACGTACGAAGAATTCCAGCTACCGCGTGGATCGTGTGGTGCAGGTGATGGCTGGCAGCAGCTTAGTCAAAGAAATGGGATTAGTCATCGTCGTCCGTGAGAGAACGATTCTAGTTCCGGAGCTGAACGATTAGTCAGTCTTTTGCGTTTACGATATATCCGCTCCTCTGTCGAACACCGCGATCGTTCTGTGACGGAATTCCGTGCACCTGGCTGTGCGGATTGGACAGTGGTTAGGCCTTAACTATGCCGCGGCGACAGTAGTCGAGACTTCTGTCTCGTTATGGCACGATTAAGGTACCGTAGTTACTCGCCGTTGCCTGGGTCATCAATGATCCACGGTATTTATTGGAAGTTTTCGTTTTTCGAGTTTAGTGGGGATGTTTGATTAATCCTTGGAGCAAATTTGAATGAAGATTGATGACTGAGGTATTGCAGATTTCTGTACAAAGACAACTCAGTTTCATGGTTGAATTTACTATTTTGTGTTGGTGATACACAGTGTTTAGTGGAAACTGAATTTTTGTTAAACGATGGATAATATCCTCCTATTGAATATTTGAATAGTACAATAAAATTTGTTACCTCGTTATGACATAATTGGAGCACTATTCTCGTGTAGGTATAATAGGCCCTATAGGTTTTGTACAGTATTACTAAAATTTGTTGAAAATACTCTCGTGGTTAAATGGAAGTTTATGTAGCAGATAAATTATAATTACAAAAAATTGCGCTTTCACGGTTTCACTGGAAACATTGAATTTCACGTAATGATGAATCTACTATGTTAAAATTCGTTGAAAAGGAAAATAATATACAGCAGGGATGGAATGAGATTCTTTGACAACTTGACAAATAATTAAAAATGTTCATAATTGCTGATATTGCATTATAAATTCCACAAATAAATGACAGAATTTGACCGATATTAACAGACTGAAGACTAAGCGTATATTTCGAAAGTGGGGAAAACGTTGTTGATTGTTATGTAATATCATGACGACGGACGCATGTAGATAGAAATCAGAACGACATTGATTTTTTTTAATGGATCAGTCTCGAGGAATGCAGATCAATGACTTTTTATGATGTAAGTTAATGCTAATCACGAAAAAGGCTAAAACAATTCGTGAGGTGGATCAGTGTTGCATAAATTTCACGGTGTACGATCAACGGATACAATTAATTACAGTTTTATAACTGTTAAGATAAGAAATATATGCATTGTAATGTTTTCTCAAAGCATAAAAGGCTTTAAACGATAGCAATTCGTTTCCAAAGGAACAGGTATATAATAACGTTACCTTGGTAGAACGGTTTATATTTTATAAAGAAATACTTCAAATATATACTAGTCGGAGCAATTAAATATCAGATTTCGGAAATCAATATCAGAGATGAAACAAACATCACGTATTTACCATTTGCTTAGGGCTATGAAGTCATTATCCTAATGGATAGCTTAATGAGCGAATGAAATTGTTTGATTAGGTAGTCATTAAGTTGCCTCGAATAGTGCACGTTTTTTTTAAATGTCGTAACTTGCCTTAATTGCGCATAACACGAATAGGAGTTCGAAAAACTAATGTACTTTATATTATTATATTTCAAAAATTAAAATCTACTAAAATCTTACATAATTGCATAAATAAAGTTTTTACGAAAAAGATTGAAATCAGATAGTCAAAATTGAAAAAAGCCACTAAACTGCATAATTACTCTATATTAATTATTGAAAAAACTCACCGTTTTTACAGAACGGAAGATGATCAAGTAGACGCTACAACAATCCCACCGCCTGTTTCATTGGAAGGCGAGTGTCTTGGTGATTTTTTGTACGCGTCTGAGCCACCGGAGGATGCTACAGTACCAAGAAACGCGAACTCGTCGATAACGGCCAACTTCTCCGAGACAGAGCCACTTTACAGGTCTGCACTACATTCCAGAACTTATAGACAGTCCTCGTCGGTGAGAGCATGGTTGGGTGATCTCGCTACGGAAACCGACAATGAGTGCGGCAACACTTTACAGAGCAAAGCTCTACCGCGACAGAAACAACGTGAGTTTCTAAGCGAGAAGGACGAAATGAACGATCTGAGAACTTTATCGACCTTAGCCACTGCTGCTGCAAACAAACTACTTCTCAGAGCAGAACAGTTCGACCGACATTATAAATATATTTTCGAGTAAGTACATTTTGAAATGTGATATCATATTTCGACACTAATGGATCATGTCTTTTGTAGCAAGGTGTCGCATTTAGAAGGTGGCAGATCAGAGCAAGAGCTACTACGTGCCATAGAGGAAGATGCTTTCTCCGTGCTTTCGGAGTTGAACGCACCGCCTCCGCGTAGAATTCAGCAAAATAGCTTGAAAGGAATCTTAGCACAGTTGGAGAGGATGAAGAATTACGTCGATAGCACTATAGATACTCGATTGGACTTCTATATTGAAGTAAGATTCAATATGCATTATGTAATTCTAAAGTGATTAACAATTAAGATTATAACTTGCTACAGAGAGTCGTCAGAGGATTGGAGGAAGCGCCAAAGGACGATATCACATTAGCGAGAGGATCCTTGGCAGCGTTAACCGCTTTAGGCTTAGCGGGACCACGAGCGGCAAACAGTATTACGAGATGCTCTGGTATTAGGGCACTTCTGACGTCCCTGATCACATCGGTGGATTTCATTGCAGCTTCTTTACGCGCTTTGGCAAGCGTGTGTTGTTCTGTAACGGCGATAAACCAATTCGTTAAAGACGATGGTCCAGAAATACTAACAGATCTACTAGTCACGGAGAACACATCTGAAAAAGAAAAAATGGAGGCTACTGCGTTGCTCGTACAGATCACTGCTCCATGGGTTAATGCATCGGGTCTACCATACTTGGAACCTTTCATAAATGATCTTATACCGCCCTTGAATCATTTAGTTGAAAATACCAATTGTGGTCAAACTTTATTGTTAGTCGCAGCTGCGTTCAATCACCTGTCTAAATCCAGGAAGTGTGTTTCTGTGATACTGGAACACGACACGGTTAAAAAGTTGTTGAGAACTGCGAAAAAGTCAGCTGGAAGAAATGTTTGGTTGATGGAGCAGGTAGCAGCCCTTATCAGCGAGCTGGCACGTATTCCTGAGGCTCGGAAACACCTGGCGGAAGCCCGTGCCTCTATTGCGCTGGTTTCTTTTCTTAGGATGAGACCTCCTGGCCTGGAGAATGCGTATAGACGTTTAGAAATCACTGCCGCTGCAGCACTCACTAGACTCTGCGTAGACCCGGAAATTGCAAGGCAAGTAGTCGCCGTAGGAGGCGCGGATTGTCTTCCATCTTATAAGGCTGAAGATCTCCTGACCGAGGACGAGGAACAAATTGAGGCTGGATTACTAAGATACACAAAATCTTTGAGAAGAGCATGTAAAAGAGCTGCGAAACAAATCGATATTGCGAAGGCTACTGACTACAGTAATTTGAGTTAAAATTAGCGAGGAATATTATGATTGTACATATGTTAAATATATTTAATATGAAAAAGAAATTTTAT
The DNA here is from genome assembly GCA_963969225.1 of Xylocopa violacea. Classification (NCBI taxonomy): domain Eukaryota; kingdom Metazoa; phylum Arthropoda; class Insecta; order Hymenoptera; family Apidae; genus Xylocopa; species Xylocopa violacea. The sequence goes on along the minus strand of CAXAJV010000005.1, from coordinate 31,229,845 downwards.
GTGTAAATTACATGTACTTGTAGAATAAAAAATATTATACATTTAACATATATTTGTAGAACATGTATATAAAAATATATATTGTATTACATAAAAAACAATATTGATTTATAAGTGAAACACAAATACATTTTTTCTTTCTTTCATTGCCCAGATACTTTATAAACTGTGTAGCAAAAATATTGTATTTAATATCTAGTATAGTATAAGCAACGAATATTGTATAAATCTAATTAATACAATGAATTGATAAAGTGACTTTCATCATTTTGAATTATTTAATGATCTTAATTGAGTGTAACATCATTACTTAGGTGAGTCCTATGGAATATGTCTATTTTTGTTTCCAAACAAGATCTCAGTTCAAGATCACAAGCACCTAATACGAATTTTCCACTAGGAGCTTGAAAATAGTCCAAACCCCTGCCAATTTTAATCACCCATCCATTACTAAGTCTGAAATAATGTTAATAATAAAATAGCAGAGTTTTAATAAATATAGTTACATGTATGTAAATAGCATATATTCTTACACTATTTGTCTGTCATGTAAGGAATCAGAAAATTGGAATTCAAAATTAATTAAACGGGATGATAAACTATCTCCCAACTCCTGCAATCTCTTTATTTGATTGTACTTATCATTTGGATCAAGCGTTGTAACTAACAATATTTTGGATAATTCACTACACTTTCTCACAGCCAATTCACATAGCCTTACCAAATTTTGACACTGAAAGTAATTACAGTAATTATGATCAAGTTGTTACAATTTGTCTGATATTGTATATAATTCTACCTGATGAAATGTTCTTATGTAGGGATCATCAATATTAATGTATGTAATTGTAGCATCTAAAAATCTTCCGAGCACAGTGTCATAACCATATCCGACACTATCTTTCTCAATTTTAATTAATTCTCTGTATGTCCCAGCAGCCTTTCCATTTTCAATTAAAGCCTTAATGTTTTCAGCTCTATCTAAGGTCTGTGATATCTTGGTAGTAAAATGTTTCTGCTTATTTGGATCCTTTGTCACTGTATGGATTATAACAATATAAGAATACATTAAAAATGAACAATATTTAATATAATATAACTAAAGAATATATTACTATTTAAAATAAATTGAAAGTTTTTCTTAAATTTTGTATAAAAGATTGAAAGATGTATAATAGTAAAAGCAATTAAATAGTGTTGGTAAAATAAATAATATACCTTTCGTGGCATCAATGAGTATTTGTATACCCTCTTGGTATAATACTAAAGCCATTGTATATTGTTCATTATTATCCATTTCCACCGCCCGCGTCAGAATGGCAGCAGCCGCGTTTTCCATTTTTATGCGTATATTGAAAAATAATCTATGTTAAATGAACACATTTGAATAATATTTCATTTAGCATTCAAATATTTAGAAATGTAGTCGAACACGTGATGCAAAAAATGTATATGAACATGTATATGATATATGAACTTCCAATAGTGACTAATCATTGATACCAATTTTTTAAATCATATTTGTCACACCCTGTTATACTCTTTGCTATTCAATATCAAAATAGAATACTTCTATACAAATCGTATTCGAATATTACTAATAACAATTGAAATATATTTGTATCAGTTGTTACGGATTGAATTGACGAATGAATAAAAAAGAACGAGGTTGAAACTTACATAATATTAAATTCTTAATTTGCCACTAAGGTAAATCCACTTATGTGCTTTATTCCATTATCGTGCACTTGTTATCGATTCTCGAATATATCGAAAATTTCGATAAATAATTGTCATCAACACAACGAAGCAAAAATATAGCGTTCAAACGTAATGTGATTCTAACCTACAAAGTAAATATGTCAAATCACTGTAAATCGTACAAAATATAAGATTCATTAAAATTAATTTTTTCTCACGTATAATACTCTTCAGTAAGAAACATCATTTTCATTTACATCGTAATCACACATAATACAGGTTTATGGTTCTTATTGAAACAGACAATTACTTGGTTAGAAGTTTTTAGCTAAAATGCAGTGACGTATTTTCTGTATTGTGACATGTGAGTTGTATACGTGTGCGTGCGCGGGGCTTTTAATACGAAAATAGTAAGTATATATTATTTGCGTTATTTTATTTTCACGTATGTATAAACGATTTTACTGTTATTTAGAAATAGATGAACATATAAATAAGTAAATTATAATATTTTTAACCTCTTAATGTTTACGTCTGTGACGCACCGTCGAAACAACTGATTTCAGCAAGCTCATGACAGTCACAAGCACAGGAGATACATTTACTAATTTCAATTCATTTAGTTACATTTTAGTTTACTTAACAATGATATGACACCAAATACGATATAAAAATTAATATATTTTATATTGATTATAGTTTTTATCATGAAGTCTATTAAAAATACTGCAACTGGATCTTTATGGGGAGAATTACCAGCAAGGGAAACTCTTAAACAGGAAGTAATAACTCCAGATATCATAGAAAATGTTTGGAGGCAAGTTATGGAGGAATCAAACAGCTCTGATTGTGATTTTCAAATGGATAGACAACTTGACTGTATACAGTAAGGTTATTTCTAATTAAAAAAATAAAGTTTCATTTTAGGATATTAGTAGCATTTTCTGTTTTTACTTATAGATTACCGATGGGAAATCTTCATGTGTTAAATACTATAAATCTTCATCAACAATTAAGGATGATGGTAATAATTTGAAGTAATTATTAAAAATAGAAAATATTTTCTCAGTAATATTTTTATTGTTATGTAGGGTTATATTTATTATCTCTATTAATGTTTAGGAGGAAGGAATGGTATTAGGAAATATGACAACAATTGAAGCACAAGATTCACAAGATGGCAAAGAAATACAAAATTCATTTCAATTTCTAACAACACAAAAAGAAAGGTGTTACAATGTTTAAAGGTAGAATATATTATAAAATTTAATAGAATTTTACTAAATTCTTATGTTTCAGAAATGTATTTAAAGATGGATCTACAATACACCATCTTACCCCAGAAACAGCACGTTGTATACTTAGACATGCAGTCATTATTCTGTTAGCTCATATTGGATTTGAAAAATCCTCAGATATAGCTATAGAAACACTTACGGATATAGCAGATCATTTTCTAAGAAGGATGACACTTTTAATGAAAGTAGCATATGAACAGAAAGATCATGGTTTTCCGGTAAAATAAAATTTTCTAATCATTTATTAGATCAAATATTATATACAGTCATTATAATTCATTGATGAATATATCTTTCTGCCTCTTTTTTTTACAGGATATAGTAGAGAGGGTTTTGTTAGAAACAGGTGTTGGTGGTATAACCGCTCTTCATGATTACTATCAAGAATATATATTGAAATTTGAGAATAATATGAAAACGAAAGTGGAAACAATGATCGAGAAACAGAGGCAATTTGTATTTAATTTTATAGTTTAAAGTATTTGGTTACATCAAAGTGACTGCAATGATTTAAAAGCAAATAAATTTCGTTTCCCATAATGTTTATTCAATTTATAGGATGGTTTTAGATGAAGCAGCCAATAAATTGCAGTTCGAAGAACTCAATGAATTCGGTAATGTTTATCGGGAAGTGCCAACTCTTCAACTATTAGATCCTGAAATGGGCTTTCCGCCTAGTCTCGATGCTGGCTTTCAAATGCTATATAGTCTTGAACAGGACGAGTAAGTTATTTGCATAAATATTGTATAACTTTTAATACATACGTAATATCAATCATTTTAGATTGAACAACTTGGAAGTAGAAGAAGAAGAAGTGAATGTGAGCGATTCTCCGAGTGCTGGACAACGATCCGACACATCAAGTGATAAAAAAAAATAATAACAAATATTTTACATTATACGGTTCTCAATTTTTTCTACTTTTACTTTATGTAAATAAAAATGTATAATTAATTCTTAATATTATTGATATTCCTAAAATTGTATTATTAAAATAAGAAAGTTCAATGAGATGTACGAAACTTTTTTTAAACATGTTATTTAATTTATTCTTTTTATTTAGAAATATTTATATTTTTTAAAATAGAGAATCATCATTTAAACTGTATAATTAGTCAAATTAGACTTCAAATTATAAATGAGCGACCTCTGTATGTAAAATATACCGACCGTCGCCACGCGTCCCAGAATACTTTGCGAGGCCGTTGACAACACGTCAAAAATGGCAGATCCAGCACCTAGTAAAAGTGATATCGAAGAAATTTTTAGAAGATTACGAGCTATATCAACAAATAAGGTTTGCTATTATATTTATTACTTCATTACGAGGCATCAAACATTGAACTGTTCAAGAATGTGCAATATTATATTTGACAACAGTCTAAAAGACAACGTCATATTTTATTTCCAACCTGTAATTTTCCTGGAAACTTTCGTTTCATGACGACACGTATTCTAGAGTAGTTTACGTCAACTTATGGTTTCGAAGTATTAGTAAAATTGTTTAATCCTCACGTGAAAGAAACGTTAAAAATCATTAAAATCAGAACTACGAAACTCGTTTAAATGACGGATTTTAGATTTCCCGTTTTACAGTCATTGAAATCGTAGAACTGTTTCTAAAATATTAAAAAAAATATTGAATCAAAAAGTGCCATTTTTTTCTTTGTGGTAAGAAACAAAAATTGATTCTTTGATACTGGTAATATACACACTAAGTAATAAATTGTGGTAATTTCTACTGTATAATAATAAATGCATATTGTCAAAGTTGGTACTTTTTTAATGTCAATTAAAGTTATGGTTTGGAATTGGATAATTAGTTAGATACTATTACAATATATATTTGTGTTGTTATGATTCTTTCCAGACATGTTTCGATTGCAATGCAAAAAATCCAGCATGGTCCAGTGTAACTTATGGTGTTTTTCTATGTATCGACTGCTCAGCAGTTCATCGAGGACTAGGAGTACACTTGACATTCGTTCGATCCACTCAACTTGATACAAATTGGACTTGGTTGCAGCTGAGGAACATGCAGTTGGGTGGTAATGCAAATGCTGTTAGTGTTTTTATTAATAAAATTGATAGTTATTGAATTATTACTAAAGTTAGTTCATTATCTCAATGTGTTTGTTATGTTTCTTAGAGAAAGTATTTTGCACAACACAATTGCACAACAACCGATGCTCAGCAAAAGTACAATTCACGTGCTGCCATGCAGTACAGAGAAAAACTGGCACAAGCATCTGCCCAAGCAATGCGACGCTATGGTACAAAGGTAAAATTTGCATTTTATATATGTACATTCACCTTACAGAACATACATTTTGGTTAATTAAACATTTTATAACTACAAATATGGTAATTATAGGTTTTTCTTCCTTCTACAAAAAATAAAACAATGGTGAGCTGTAAAACTACTTTCATAAAAAGCATCATCAGATTACTAATATTTGCTTAATACTTTCCTTAAAAAACAGCTTTGTAAAAGTTCATATGTGATTGTTCATAGCATACATTCTATTGTTAATAATTTAAAAAACATGCACAGTTATTTTTTGAGAAAATTATTCATTACTATATATATATATATTTTGTTTCATTTATTATACCTACGAATTACTTTGAGCTATTTTGGTTATGTAACTAACTCACCCAACATGTGTGTCTCACAAATTGCAGTATCATAAAGAGGATTATGTTTAATAGTATTTTCAAAGTGACTAATTTGTCTCATGATTGTGTTTTTTTCTAGTTGCATTTAGATGATGGTCTAGCATCAACAGCTGAAGAACAAGCTGAAATTGACTTCTTTAAAGAACATGAAAATATTGAAACACATCACAATGACTCCTTAGCACATGCTGAAGGAAATTCAGTTCCAGCTAACAATTCTATCGCAAACAATGATAATGAGGAAAAGAGCAATAAAAAAGAAGTTTCCGAAATTACTACTAATTTGCTAGGACCCACTGTTAAATTATCTGATCCTACTTTAAATGTCATACCAGAGCGGAAACCAACCATAGGAGTCAGAAGAGTTCAAAATAAACGCACTGGTGTAAGTATATATAAATAGCTATTTATTTATCCTACATGTATACAATTTACTAATGATACATTGTAACATGTTCACAATTCATTGCAAAAGCGTATTTTGTTTTTTTTTGCTCAGATAAGTGATATGAAAATGTCCTAATGAAACAAGGTGTTATCAATTTTTGTATTTTTTAACAGATGGGGAAAAAAACTGGAGGTTTGGGTGCTCAAAGGGTTCAGACAAATTTTGATGAGTTAGAAAAAAGTGTTGCTGAAGCTGGTAAAGAATCGCAAGAGAAGGATCATCAAGAAAATTCAAAAGAGGAACAAGAAGTGATTTCTAGCCGCCTTGCCTATCGATATGAGAAGAATTTAAGCGAACAAGCTAAAAAGATAGAACAGAGAACGAAACAGTTAGATCCTTCCAAAGCGACACAAGCAGAGCGTCTTGGTATGGGATTTAATACACGAAGGTAATGTTTGTGTATTTTATCTATAAATTCATTTATTAAATTTGTACACGGCATATAGTCGTCCTCTGATTTACGAGAAATATATGTTGATTTGACGTTATTTTTCGTTCACGTAGTTTGATATCATATAAAATTTGCTAGCACAAAAAGATATGTGAGAGAAAAAAGCTTGAAAATGGTGTTTGATCTTGTATATTTGTACAGAAACAATAGTGATGTAAATTTAGAAAATTTTTATTTTCACTCAATTTCAAATTGTCACCCTTATTATTATAAATATTTACGTGAACAATACTGCAATATAAATTAAATAATTTAAATTTTAACAATAATTTTCTTATCACATGTAACAAAATACTGTGTAAATTGAGAGATAAGTGTATATACTGTGTGCATGTGTATACAATGTATACAATTTCATGTATGTACTTGTAGACGCTAAAAATTATGATTTTATTTAATAATGCCTAACAAATGAAAAAAAATATGAATACTATAAAAATGTAATACAAATGTTAAAATCTATATAATTTACAGTGGTGCAAGTCACTCTGCACTTGGTGATATGAAGACAATAACACAAGAAACATCCTCAAAAACTATCACTGCTTCTGAACCAAGGCCGAGAGACAATGATATTGAACGAGATCTTTTTATAAGTTTAGATGAATTTTATGCGGCCTTATCAATTCCATACAGTAGCAATACTAATAATAAATCTCGCAACGAGGAAGTTGTTGTTATAGCAGAGCCAGAACCGCCGAAACGAGTAGCTCCATTGAGCAGACCAAGTAATAGTAAGAGTGACAGTAAAACAACAACAGAAGGAGAAGCACAAAAGAAATTTGGTAGTGCTAAAGCTATTAGCTCAGATCAGTATTTTCAGGATAGCAAAGATGATGATTCTGTGAGTTAATATTATATATATACATATATGTATATATTATTTTCATTTTTTTGCGTGTAATTTAATGTTTTATTCAAAATAAAATTTTTCAATGTCATTTCAATTATAGTGGGAACGCAGAAGTAATCTGCGACGTTTCGAAGGATCGTCTAGTATTTCGTCAGCTGATTATTTTGGCACAGGAAGTTCTAACGCAACGTCTCCCACGTCTTCTTTATCAATGCGTCTTAGCAGTGGAAGTACCGGAGTTGATTTAGATGATGTCAGAGAAAGTGTACGTCAAGGAGTGAATAAGGTTGCAGGCAGATTAAGTTCTTTCGCCAATGCGGCTGTTTCGTCTTTACAAGATCGCTATGGACTTTGAATGAAAACTTATGGCATTTTACCGAGAATTGTTACTAAACTTATATCTGGACACTTCTTGTCCATTGTTCGAAATTGTAAATAAAAACTTGTAATTCAGCTTGCTCGTAATTTGCTTCTCGAAGTTATAAATAAGACACCGTCGGCAATAACGACGTGAATACTGTTGATATAAAATAAAATTTTTTCTTAAAAAGTTTATGTTTATAAAAATTTAGATGCCGAGAGTTCATAAAAGAAGTTAAACAAATTTTATAAAAGTCGACATGGTGAGCACTAGAATAATGAGCATGATTGTTTCATTTTCATATTATGTAAAATTAAATACATAAACAATATAAAAAAAATAATTGGGACATAAAATACTAATAATTTAAATAACTAGGCATTTGTACTAATGGATTCTTTACAGCGTGAAATTAAATGAGAATATGGTTTTCCATGAAGAAAACATACGAGGACGACTGTCATATTATCACAACCAGTGCCCATTAAGGCGTCTGGTGCAAGGCAATGTTTCATAAGTTCTTCGCAAATTTCTTCGGGATCCATTGTGTCTTGTTCTTGCCCCGTTCCAAATTTCGGCTGAACTAAACGTGTTCTTACAAAATTTACTACCTCATTGCTTGTCATTACATCCCAAATACCATCACAAGCCAAAATAACAAATTCCCAATCTTCTGTTATTTGAAACTCTTGAACTTCAGGGAAAGCTATAAATGTAGATGATACATATGACACAAAAGCTGAGAAAGTATTTCTTTGTCAGAACAGACATGCACTGCTTAACAATATGGCTATGTTCTGACAAAACTTAGAATAAATGCGAGTAATATGTTGCGACACGTTATCATTTAAGCAATACGATTGTTGCATATATTATATAGGGGTTACCCCATTAAGCGGCACATGGTTGTACAAGGCATAACAATTTGATTCCCGATTTATGGCTATTACTTTCGAAATACTTCATTTCTGAAAACAGCATTGGATCTCGTTTCCTGAAATACTAAGTTCCTTTATCACATTATGCTTAATATCAGCGATATAAAAAAATTTTCGCTCTTTTAAAACATGTGTATACATGATTATAATTTACAGTTGTTCTGGGAATTAAATTGTCATATCATTGTACATAATAAATTTTTGTATCACTCATAATAATATTACCGGTCACGATTTGTTCTTGAGCTGATTTACGTTCATTCCGTTTGAACATGAAGTCTCCAAGGGCACGAGATAATGCTAATTGACCATTGACTCTGTTAAATTCAACCCAACCACCAGCGGCTTCGATTCTTTCGCGTTCATCTTTCAATGTAGGCTTATGATCACGACTGAGGGGAACGGCAATGCCGTTAATACTGGCTACTGCCCTACTGTCACCTGCATTTGCCTGTGTATATGTGTAAAAATCTTAAAAATGAACAATAGAAATAAATGGAAAGGAAATTGCTTAAAATTGGCTTACGCTATATATAACATTGTCCTTAACAAGAAGAGCTATGACAGTAGTTCCTGCTTGTTCATTTTTAAGTAATACATCATTTTGCATAGCTTTATCTAATTCCAAGAAACCTTGTTGCATGGCTTTGACAATGTTACCAGTTTTATACTCGCTTCTTTTAGTTATGTATTCATGAAGATGTTTTCCAGCATGTTGTGCCATTGCTGCACCTATCAATATTATCTATCACTTCTTTGAGCATAGTAGTAACTACAATTAGACTTATTTACTATAACTTCCTATTTACAGCAGTTACAATAGAACCTGAAATTTTCTTCTGCAGTATATTTCTTTGATTTGTTTTAGAATAGTCAACACTTAAACTTATGCAATGTAATTTTAGGGAAATGTCCCCTAAATTTCCAAGTGAATATCCTTTAAACTATGCTAGTATGCTTGCGGGATGAAGAATTTTATATTTTTATCCTTACCTCCATGACCATCGTACACTGCAAAGAATGCAGTACCAGGATCGTCAGGTAATGAAAGTATATGAACGTGGCAATCTTCCATTTTTATACGCCACCCTTGCATACACGAGCTTCCAACTCGATAGTTTGAATTTCGGCAGCATGCTGACTTCTTAGCTGTCACAGGTTCACTAAGTGTTTGACCCATTATTTTTTTTAAGATCCTGACATCATTTAAAATATGATTATTCGTTAACATTAATGCAAATTATATAACTTGTTTTTAACAATAAAAACTAAACTTTAAACATATATATTAAAAATTAATATGTAATTATGTGAACTGCGTTTAAAACACTTTAATTATTGATTTATTCTAGTAAATTATAATTAATTGTCTACTTTTCAATCGTTTTAGACACTAGATTTTGCTTTTTATTATATTTGGTTTCAAAATATGCAACCATTGTAGATATATTTATTAGTATAACACTGAATTTGCTCTTGTGAACAATTTACTTTTTATGTTATCGTGAACTTTTTAATTTTTATTACTTGTATGCAATTCGGTGGCACAAATATTTTATACAGAACTAAAAATCTAACGTCAAACATCGAAGATGATCTAACCTCCTGCAGAATTTTATACGCATCGCATCTTCCACAAGAATACAGAAATATCCTTTGAAAATAATATTTTTACTTACATATATAGTATAATCTATCATTAGCATTTGATCTATTTACGTGACCATAATTGGCATCCGATCTCACCTTCATATGCTGTCAAACGAACATAGGAATATCTAACCTCCTCATGCACTATTCGTTTCGTCGAATTTTCAACAAGCTATAGAATATCATATAACTTTTATGACACCGTAACCTTTTGTTGCAAGTTTTGGGTACAGCCATGTAGAGGCTCACTGTTAATTATCAATTATGCAGTAAATATTAATAAAAAATGTTTACATTTGTCCGAAACGTATCAACAGCTGATTGCACTGTGATCGACGGCGACCATGTAAAACAAAAAATGACGCGACGAACGATTCAGCTGAACAGCTGATATCGAGCACGTGGTCTGTGCATTCCTACTGTGTACAAAAATGTGTAATATTTATGTTTCGTCATCGAAATAAAATTTCTTGTGTACGTTGAGATTGTGATATGTAAAATGTGATTTATATTTGACAAACATTAGAAATCTTTAGTTATAACAACAAAATTATTAAAAAATACAGGAATATCCAATGAAAACAAAATTCGCGTTCGCAAAAGCACACACGCACTAGACACCACACAATCAACTGTCCCATTGATTAATACACTACTCGTTGCGCCTACGTTTACAGAAATGGCGTCACTAGCCGTCAGTAGTCAATTAAATGATGTATTCATATTTATATGTATTCTTTAGGTTTGAATACCTCCTTTTCCATATCCATCGAAAACTGAACTAACATTCGCAAAAGCTCACACGTATTAGTCACTACTACAGACAACCCTCACACCAATTATAGTTATTACCCGTGCTGCCATCTCTCCACAAAGTGCTCAAACTGGTCGCACAGCGTTACCGACAGCGAAGTAAACTAGCGCGACTGGTGGCGCCATCTCTGCGGGCAAGGCTGAAACTAAGTTTCGAAAAGCTTCAGCACTTTTCTCAGAGATGGCGCCACCAGTCGCCACTAGTTTACTTCGCTGTCGGTAACGGTGTGCGACCAGTTTCAGCACTTTGTGGAGAGATGGCGCCACCAGTCGCCACTAGTTTACTTCGCTGTCGGTAACGATGTGCGACCAGTTTGAGCACTTTGTGGAAAGATGGCGCCACGGGTAATAAAAAACACAATGAAACGGTTCATTGTAGTGGTGACTAATCTGTACTAGCTTACGCGCGCATTGTTGTGTTGTGAGCGGCGCACATGGTGTTCTATCGTATCATGAATTAAGAGAATACAATTTATAATATTTTACTCAAATATATAAATGGAATTAAGGAGATTCTATGGTTTAAAATGGGGCGAAATAATGAAATCATGTATGGAGCTTTATATTACAGAGAAATGTCTTTAAATGTCACGATAGTACACGTGCAATTTGTATCTGAGTATATCTTGGAAGAAGGAATTTAATCCATAATGGGGCATGATAGTAATTCAGAAGCTGATAGTGTTTCAGTTGAATCTGAAAGTGTAACAAAAGAGACCAGCGTTGCCGTTGAAACCATACGAAATGAGAAACGGCACAAGTGTACCTTCGCGGGTTGCAATTTAGCTTTTTCTAGACCGTCAAGATTGCAAAGGCATATTAGATTTCATACTGGAGAGGTAACATTTCTGTGTATTTACTATGGATCATTACTCGATTACTCTGAATCTTGGGTTTTCAGCGATGTTACAAATGCGATTATCCAGGATGCACCAAGGCTTACACAAATACTTCGCATTTGAAACGACATATGAAAACTCACAATGAAAAGAAAACACTATATCAGTGAGCAATGATATTTGTTTTTTTATTATGTTACGTTGTTTTAAACCCTGACAAAATACTAGTTTCCTTATCTTCGCTATTTTTAAGGTGTACAGTATGTTCGTTGTATCTTAGTAATCAACATAATCTGAAGCGTCATTATAATACATTTCATCTTGGCAAATTAACTTGCAAAAAGTGCAACGAAACGTTTACAAAAAGATATCAGCTTAAGATACACATGCTTACGCACGATTCAGTTACACACAAATGTGATCAGTGTAGCAAAAGCTTTACAAACTTTGTGAAATTTAAACGGCATAAAGCAAGTCATGAGCAAGGAGCTAAACAATATCCGTGCACTGTAGCAGGATGTAATGAAGTTTTTGGAAAATGGGTGCTTCTCTGTGCCCATAGAAAAACCCAGCATGTATATGGTAAATATACATAATGTTAATGCAATTTTTTTACATTCAGTTGTAGGTGTGAACAGTTTATAGATGTAAAATGAGTATAAGTTAATTAATCTCCTTAATATTTATGCAAATATTTTATTTGCTCCTTTTAGATCACAAATGCAAGGATTGTGGTAAAATATTTTTTAGTAAACATCATTTAAGAATTCATTCTCAGGTTCATGTAGAAAATAGAACCGTTACACCTTGCCCGTTCGAAAAATGTCCTCGAGTTTATTATTTCAAAGGTAATTTAAATCACCATATACGTACTTATCATCTCGGTGTAAAATATGAGTGCGATATATGTAAAATAAAGATCGGAACGAAACAAAAATTAAGAAATCACATCGAAAAACTACACATGGTGGAAAAGAGGGTAAAACATATTAAAAAGATACAGCGTAAAAAACGGAAAGATGCTGGGATGCCTAAGAGAAGTGTGGTATCCAAGTTGGTTGGAGCTAATTTACCACCACAGGTAGAGAAGATGGTATTGGAAAGAAAAGAAGATATAGAATATTTAGAACAATTTGGTACCGTCTCAAGTGATCCTTGATTTGCGAATGCTTAATTTATATGACGTGAAATTTATAAATAAAATAATTTGCTAACATGACTGCTACTCGTGTGCTAGAAGTTCAGGTAAAATAAAGGATTCGAGACAGAAAGAAATGTTGCCTTTATTCTTTAACACTATTTAAAAAGTTTATTAACTGATATTGATCAAATAACAATGAATCACGAACGATTTTGTCAATGAGAAGACACAACTGCTGGACGTGCGCGACATTGCTTAACCGCGTTCAACAGCTGTTCCATGATGGAAGAAATGCGAAAAGCGTTCCCGTGCTTTTCGTATTTCTCGTCAGAGTATCGAGGAACGCGATCGCGAACCTCTGCACTTAAATTGTCAAGCATCCTATCGTCGACAAACGTTGTCCGACAATTATTTTTTTTTCCTTAACTCTCTGCGAACTAGTCCGTTTTTCTTCTTTTTATCGCGATTCGTTGCAAACAGATTTTAGATCATGAGACATTCTATCGGCAGCGTCAACTTCGAATAGCATCGATTTCTAGAGGGTTTACAAAAATACGATCGATACGCGCGCATTTGCAAAGAGCTAAAAGTGGACAAACTTTTGTCTTACAGGAAAGAATACAAAAAATATTGTTTCATTATTGCGACGATATGTATGACAGAGATATATATTTTGTTTCGTGTATTTTCTTCGTAAATCCGTCGGATCGCAATGCATCGCGAATAGCGAATGAAAATTGTTTTTCGTGTGTATGATATAACTTTGGTTCGAAATTTTATGGGAATCATCGTTGCGATCGATTCAATCGTAAATGAATTAATTGAATGAAATTAATTAATATTTTCCCCATATGCTATTTTCTCTATTTGCCCAGATATTTTTACGATCGTTGAATTCATTTAAATATCTTGCTTTAGCGTGTCGAATTTTTTTTATTTCACAAACCAAACATCGCATATAATTTTCTGCAAATGCATAACGAAAGTGTTACGTGATAATAGACATTTATTCGAATAGAAGCGTCCACGGTATTAATTGTACGATAAATTAACGCAGATCGCCCGATGGAAAATAAAGAAAACACATTGCATTGCGAGAGGATTAAATATTGATGGAATTGGTATCGGATTTATCGAGTGTATCGTAAAATTACGGAAATTTTAATCGGTAATCGGATGAAACGATACTGATGCAATTAAGTACGATCGTGAGTGAAACATTATTACAAAACGGAAAATAATGTTTAATGAATATATCTGTGAATGAAATGGAAATACATCGCTGAATGCATGGTCGAGCCAAGCAACGACAATAATAACGTATTTATTGAATCTGAAATACAAACAATACTGTCATATATTAAACTTATTTTAATTCATCTTTGCTCACACACACACAGAATTGTTATTCATATAGTAGAGGCTTATTAAAATTAGTGCGTTTTTATTAGAAAAATATCTTTTTTTTTTTCCACGCTTCTGTGTCTGGCGATAGTACTTTGAATTAAAACGTGATAGTGTTTTCATTTTTTTTTTTTAAATTCATGCATTGTTTTCAACATTCTGAGCACAAATGAATTAAAACGTCTTACATTAGGAAAAGATAGTACTTGAAATTAGTTTGCTTTTAGGAACAAAGTTGAATAACGTAATTGTAATTTTGCAAGTAGTTATGCTTGAACAATTCATCGTTTTACAATTAAACAATATGTACGTATTATTATCGTACCTTGATTAAATAAATCAACGTTTCCCAATCTATGTATTATATATATATATAATATATATGTGTATATATATTAAATAATTACATCGCAAACATTTCTCACTTGCAGAAGTGTTCTTACTTTAGCGCAACGATTGCTTTGAAATAGTAAACAGATATTATATCCAAAGGCAGTTCACAGTTCGCAATAAAATTTGCTTTACGCTACATCCATTACCATCCAAAACAATTCTAATATATTATTTAATCTCTTTGCACCTTCTCGAAACGAACGCCGGGTACGATATTCTCCTTATAGTAACGATTATTCAAAATTCCGTCAGAATCAGAACACACAGGATCAAACACAATCATATACCGTCGTATTAAGTAAATATCGGTTAAAAGTAGAAACGATTGGGAAACGCTTATACAAAAAGAGAACCTTCCGATCTGCTGTCGTTTGCAAGTTCTATTCCCTGTTCAGCATCGATCATCAGACACCACCATAGTGATTGTCCGTGGAAATAGTGTGATTGGAGACCGTTCGAAATCTGTATACGTGTTACGACGAAAACGACGAATTTCATATCCTTGTGCACCTGTACGTATTGCTGGGACCAAAATATGTTATATGTTACGCTACTTAGGCTACACGCTGACTGACGATCATCGTCTGCGCAACAGTTCAGTTGTCCGAGCCCCTAGCGAAGAGTATTCGCCTGCACGTCTGGTTGCATATAAACTAGGCGCACGCCAAATCGTAGCTTCGCATCCAAAGTTTGATATATAACTTTATAGTAGAACTATCGAAGAATGACGGATAGATTAGAGAGGTATCGAACTGCTGGAAATATCCTCTACTTATATAGGTCTATGGATGATTCGGAAGTGAGAGAAAAGCGTGGAACAAACTTTGGTTTCGAAGCCATACTTTGAACATGTCTTTATATTGTAAACTTTCGGTAGTAACTCGGGCAACTATAACGTTGTACAAATGAAAATAGCAAGTCAGCGTTTAGCCTTACATACATAAGTACGGCAGGAAAAATGCGTGTGGAGTTGTATATGTATAGTGAACGCGAAATATGAGCGAGCATGAGCGTATCACGTATTACGCATGTACTAATGACACGCGAAATGGAGGGGTCACGTTCACGTTATTATGATAAGAGAGAGAGAGAGAGAAAGAGAGAGAGAGAGAGAGATAGAAAGATAGAGAGATAGAGAGATAGAGAGAGATTAACAAATAAATATAATTACACGTACATCGCGCGTTTGAGCGTGCACGTATTAAACCTAATCTCTAACAAATCGATATCGTTTTTATAAAACAATTAAAATGAAACATTTGTACTTTAACAGTATAGAGCAGTCGTTTTGTCGTACTTATTTACCTTAATATCATTATCGTCGTTTATATTATTTTATACATATATATGTAATATTATATTTTTTTTTTTTTGCTTTTAAAGAACAATTCCCGCCTCGCTTGGCACGCCGTCATCCATCGTAATCGTCTCGATACATCGTGTTATACGTAGGCTGTTTCGTAAATCGTGAATCAATCAGAAAAAAAGCGGACATTCCGTACCGGAAATAGGACGACCTCGAGAACTATCGAGCGTGCAATTGAAAGGTTGCGAATCATATTTCTTTTTTCTCCTACGCCATTAGTACCATCGGGGATGCGAAGATTTTAGTCGGTGGAATAATTTTTATTTAAAGATCGTCTTATATCTGGCTTTGGAATCGTCCATTCTTGGCTGTTTTGCGATTTATAAAACATCCGTTACAGGTATAGTATGCAGTCGATATTTCGCCTATATAAAAAAGAAGAGTATGTATAATATATGCGATACAGCGTACGCAACGAGATGCACGCTTGAGCTCTCAACTTATCTATAAATATACAATCATAGAATCAATATCAAACAAAATCATGATTATTGCAGAGTCCTGTTTTACGGGCGGAATATGTGTATATTTATATATATATATATATATATTTACTATATATTTATCTCTGAAATGAAAAGGAATCGCCATTATATTCTTTTCTTTGTTAGCGTTTCCCAATTATTCACGCGCAGACTGCAAGCCAAATTTATAAGTTGACGTACAGTTAAACGTAAATGCTCACGTAAATATGAGTATCAATGATAACGAAGTAATAAAATAATAATAATAATAATAATAATAATAATAATAATAATAATAATAATAATAATAATAATAATGATAATCATATTGAATACGATTAATCTGAATAATATTAATAATAATGGTACACTGATTACGCAACGATTCCCACAGTATTATATACAGATATTATAGCACCATGACCGAAATCTCAAAGTTAAAAAATAGCGTTACACGAGATTAAGAGTGAATGGAACGGGAAGAGTGGAAATGGGACTGGTACCTGAGGGGTGGAAACTGTGAAAGGGGAAAGAAGTGGTGATCTTGCGCTTCGGTCGGAACACGAGACAAGGGAAAGAAGAAAAGGGGATGTGTTACGTCTCAATTTAAACGATATAACATCGTTTAGCGATATTGTTCAGTTTCGTGATCACGCCGGTCAATCGTTTTGCCTATTCCGTCGATTTTCACGAAATGGTGCTTAAGCGAATCAGAGAAAGAGAGTCCAAATTAGAAGAGTAAACTCAGTTTATAGAATTATTTCTGTTATACTTTATAAGATGAATCGAAGCTGTAGATTTTTGATAATTATATACTTTTTGGATAATTATGAGACTCGATGATCGATGATGCTACTATTGCCTCAGGTTAGCGAAAATTGGCAAAGACGATTGGCCGGCGTGATCGAGTAATTATTATTTTACATTAACCTCGTTATTTAAGTATTTGGCCGTTTCAATGAACGTGTTCCAACAACGTTTACGAGATTATCGTAGCACACGACTGCTAGCTTGGCGAATAAATCGTGGGGACTAGAAATTTTGAAAAAAGAACAAAAAAAAAATGCGAATCGCAATTCAAATATCACAGGAGGAAAATGTCGCGACTTTTTCTCTCTTTCTTCGTTTTCGTTTCTAGTTTAATATACAGATGATTAGGACAGCCACTAGATCGATTCGAATTACAGAATTTATGTACACGAGCATAAAAATTCTCATACATACATTTATATATATTTATATATATATATACCTAAGTGACTCGATTTTTTACATTTTATTGAGATTTTCCTCCGTTACGTGTCTCGCGACGAAGAGGACGAGACTAATAATTTAAAAGGTAATCAGCGAAACGATTCGCTGCACCTGCTTCTCTCTTCTATTACGTCATATTCTGGCGCAGATCTGTTTTGGTAGATCGTTAAAAAAACCGAGTGAAACAGTCGTTTGTCATATTCTTTTTTTTTTTCTCTTTTTAAGGGGGGAATCAGAATTGGAAAAAGAGACACTGCGTTACGTTATATCAGGGCACGATTCATACGCGTGTAATGGAACGTGCGATGCAACATGCACGTCGCACAGGTAAATTGCATATTGCATTCTACGTTGCATTACACTAATTTGGTCGCGTCCCAATATCGATGTGAACAGTGGGTCGTTCGTTGAATGTGCGCGTTTGAGCATGTCCAGATAAAAGTAATACAATGTACAATGCAACGCGCAATTTGCCTGTACGAACGTGGAGCGAGCGTACTAGCCCTGCATCCCCGTTTACGTTGCATTGCACGTTGCGTTACGTGTTGCATTACATTGTTGCGCTGCACGTTGCATTACACGGCTGTAAGCCAGTCGTTACGTTCGCGCACGTGCGTGTACACACACGCACACACACACGCACACGCACACGCACACACACAAATATACACGCACACATGCACACACACGAACACACATGTAAGTAGATAGTTGCATCTTTTTCGCTTTAGCAAGTTCAATGATTGCCTACCATTATAGATCTACGCTCGGTTGACATAATGCGTTTAATAACTATTCCTCTTGTATATAGATTTATAATCTTCATATATATATATTTTTTAATATATATAGACTCATATTTATATTATATTAAACGATGATATCCCTTCTTTGTTCAATATATTAATTAAGTATGATATGTTTATTCACAACTTGATGTGAGCGCTTAGAGTTGGAATTTTTTCTTCCTTCTATGTAGTATCATGAAGATAGTCTTTTTTCCACATTTTCTTCCCCTTTTTTTTAGCGACAGCGATATACCGACGTTATATTATAATTAAGTACGACGCTAGATAAAACATTAATTTCTCTAGTAGATAAACTTACATTTCCCCCATTTCTCACACTGAATATACCATATATGTACAGTGGTGGATAAGAAAATGTTAAAAATTGATATTTTCGTATATTTGTTTAACCATAACTTTAACGCTAGACTTTGTTATTACGATTGGTATAACTGTTCTTTTGAAATCCCTTCGTTCTTTGATATGTAGATGTTTACTTCTTTATGTAAAATTGTATTGTGTAACAAGTAAATGATTTTTAACAAAAATTCAATGAAATAGTAAATATATGAACTATTGTTCACCACTTCAAAGATTTTGTAAATTATGCGACGCAAGCACAAGGAAATCAGTCGCATGCTAATTGTAAGAGAAGAATTTAAATATCAAATTCCGTGTAAATACGTCGATAAAAAAGTTCAATATTAAATATATTTTTTGGCTGGATAAGCTTATCGTCCTCTCTTGCTTTTCTTAAATAAAATATATCTCTCCACTTCTATATATATAATTATCTTTTCCGCGTATAAAGTTTTCGCAATACGTTGATCACCGTTACAAAATATAGTTTCTTCGTAATAAATTATAGTGCCTTCTGTAACTGCTAAAGTCTAAAACTTTCCTTTACCCATCACTGTATATATACGTATATATTATATATGTATATTAATTACATATCGATACATATTACATGCTAGTCATTGTCAGAGAATTATTAGTGTTCAAGAGTTCGAAGATTCAAACATGCTCACTTCAGGATTTCGTCAACAATCGGAGAACGATTTTCGGCCGCGAATAGAATAACAAATACAACAGTTAAACGTAACAAGTACATTATCATATATGATACATAACGTTCGACTCCCGCCACTTCCCCCCCTATTCTTTTTTTCTCATTACGCGTACACGAAATATTATCCATTAAGAACCTTTCACCGACGAATTCGATAAGTGTCAACAAAAGAACAGCTTCGTTCGAACACGTTACTCTCCCGTTTCCGTGGGACACCCTGAAGCGATGCAACAATATCTATAAAGATAATTCACTATACTACTTGTCGAGTAATAAAAATAGAGATTGCATAGATTGAGATTCATAGCGGATGCATCTAGAGAGATACGTCCTATAAAGATTTTCCTCTTGAGCTTTTATGTAGCGTGAAACTTTTTTACTTTGTATACCTGTACAAGTGTATAAGTGTGAGTTTTGCACGCACGTGCACCCGTCCACATTGCAACGGCAACGAGTGTGCATTTTTTCCGCCACGTGCTGCGGGACCGCCATATTTTATCTTCTTGCGTTCGCGCGAACGCGCGACCGTCCGCCGACACGCAGCTTTCGCAACGGGGGATGGATTGTTCGTAGTGTTCTTCGGTTGATCGGATGAAAAAAATACGATATTACGCTTTCGATATGTCTACGAGTTCGACGTTGCGTTCTGTACAGGCGTTCGTGACATTACGGGACCACCGTCTCGACGGATTGTCGCGCGTTCCCCGCTCGTCTCTTTTAAATGCTATCGAGATTCCGAAAGGTTCGCTTGAGAATCGTTTACCTGGATAAATCGCAATAATAAACGTGCCTCTAAATTGATCACGATTTTTGTGCTATGTTTTCGAAGCGGCGCGTGTTCGATCACTGCGCCGCTTTTTATTGCAATCAACGATATGCGCGGAATTACACGTAGACACGAAACCTTATTCCTTTTTCATATCGACTGAGTATTTAAATGCTTGGAGTAGCGCGCCATATTGCATATATACGTTAGCGAATGGTACAAATCCCTTTTGTTCCATTTGAAACTTCGTTCGCACCCTCTAGTCACCTTTGTATGATTTAGAACAATTGAAAGAGGGTTCGTTTGTTCGTTTTTTTTCTTTTTTTTTAAATCATTATCTCAAAGAACGAGTATTTTCTTTTAGTTCTAGTAACTTTTTAAAAGTTATCCATTTATATATATATATGTATATATTCTTCGTTCAATACGTCATTACCGATCGATTCAATCGTCGATTACTTGCATTGCGTAATTCTTTCTATCCCCGTTAATCAAATAAACCCCTTCTTCTTCTCGCATGTCCTGTGCCAAGAGCGTTTCAATCAGCAATCTGTACCCTTCGCCCTAAAAACGATCCGTCTTAGTCCAGCCTATACGTCAATGAGGCGAACGGCGAAGGATGGATCCGACGGTGGCGAGATTGAGCCGCCATGCCGCGCTATATAGGTCGCGGGTGATCCTCGCGCCTCCTTTTCAATCGAATCGAGTCGTCGTTCTTGTCATCGTACCCGCTGTTATACTACATCACCGGCAGCCAGCGAAAACAAATCGTTCCCGAGCTGCATTTCTGCGATGAGCGCCGGCAATTAGAAAGACTCGCACCCCTGACAGGGCCGTTCGTTCTCGTCGAATTAACTCGATGCACTCTGAAACATTCTTCCAACACGATTCCCCGATTAGTATCCTCCGTTATCGAGCGGATTACTTTATCGAATTGTAAATGGAAGTGCACCTTAGGCGAGTAATAGTAATTTATGCTACTTTCGATCCATTTACAATTCTTGCGTTCAAGTCGGTCGATAGTCATCGAACGAGGACGGAAAAAGATACGAGAAAAGAAGTAGATCACCTCTTCACTGAAGATCTTCCTCGCACTTGGGAATGTCGAATATCTCGGCAAACAAGGGTGGCAATTTGAGCTTGGTCCAGTTTCTTCTGAACCAGTCGAGGAGATTCGCGTGTCTGGCACCCAGAGCCCTTAACTCTGGTATCCTTTGCGATACACTCGAGACGCTGGAACAGCCACCTGCGGAAGTCGCCTCGCCGGATACCGTGTGATTCCGCAAAGCTTGCACCTTCAGCGCCTCCAAGAGACGATCCTGAAGCCTTTGCACCGCCTTCACGTCGTTCAGGCCTGGCCTCTCGCCCAGGAGTACGGCACCGGAGAAAAGGCCCAACTCGGTGTCCGTCAATTGGTGGGCGTTCAGGGCCGACGTGAATTGCATCAAAGCGGACACAAAGTCTGGCTGTTTTGTTTCACATCGATCGATTAGTGAAAAGGCCGTTCATATTTTACGATACTTTTGTTTCGCGTAATATACGTTGGGAGTTGAAATGTTTTGTTAAATCCGCTTCGAGAGTTTGGAGCGGTGTTTAAGTAAGTAGCTTTCAGTTAGGATGGGTTCGGAGCTGTTTGGATTTCGACGACCGCGTATCGTCGGAATATTTCGAAAAGTGTTATTTAAAAAAAAAAAAAGAAAAAACGATTGAAACCTCGATATGCAAAAGAGTATCGAAAGATTAGATTCTATTCCATTACGATCCGAATTCTAGAGTTCTAAACGATCATGCTTCAATTGCGCGATTTAATTTGCATCGATTTTCCTGGATACTTATACTCTCTCTCACGTCGAGTTGTCGTCGACTGTTTGCGGAAATAGCGAGCGCGTCCTTACCTCGTACATCAATTCCATTTGTTGCCTAGTGATATAAGTACCGTCCTCGAATGTCATCGAGCTGTCAGTGGTCATCTTTGAGATATGGCTTAGCCAGACCTCAAAGAAACCGACCTTAATCAGGATTAGTTGATCGTCCTGCGAAAGATCGCAAAACCCTGGCACCCTTTTGGCAAACTCCACCACCCTTTGCACCGACGGCGTTACTCTGGTGGCGAATTGTTGCCAAAGCCAGATCCTTTGCGACTCAACTGTTTCTGCTGTCGAGGATGCCGCCTCTGGGTCCTCTGGACTGGCGGGCTGCGAAGAAGTACTCGCCTAATCAGCAGGATTATAAGAGAAACAGGCGTTGCTGCCAGTTCCACCACGAGTTTGTCGTGTCACTCTAATATTGTTACCAAATGCGTTATTAGTGGCGGATACGACGCGGACGATCATTCGTAATTCTATTCCGCCGCGTTTAGTTTAATCTGGATCATCGCTTCAACAAGTCCGTTACAATTCCAGCCGCCCCAGTCTCCACGTCACTCGAACCAGCAAAGTTGTAACAGCGCAACGTTCCTTCCCGCAATTTCTCCGCGCGTCGTATCCGCCGCTAAAGTACCCACGCCTCTCCAACTTCGCCGCCGAATTTCCAGCAAACTCACCGGTATTATCATCGGTTTCCGGACGATGCCCCTCGTTGACTCCTCGGTGAAGCCGCAGTGAGCGTGATGCGCCTGAGAAACTTGAAGTATCACGTCGTACACGGCCAACTGTTTCACGTCCGCGTCCGACTGGTCCGCCTCGACCACTGCGGCCGGTGGCACGCAAGGTATGGCGTTCTGCGTCTGGCTGTTGTTATTGTTCTGGCTGCTGGTGTTGTTGTTGTTATTGTTATTGTTGTTGTTATTGTTGTTTGTGTTGTTGTTGTTATTGTTGCCACCAGCGGGGGATGTGAGTTGCTGCACACCGGTGGTGGTGGTCGTTGTCGTGGTGGTTGGCACCGCGTCCTCGGGGCCGCGTTCCCTCGAACGTTTCGGCACCCTGCCGTACCTCACGGCTGCAATCGGAAAAAATCATTTCAATCACCGTTCAAGCTCGTAAAAATTAAACGCGTCGCGTATTTCGTTTGACAATATTTTAATTATAAAAGCGTATTGATTGGTATTTTAAAAATTGCAGTGGACTAATTTATAATTATTTCAGCAGCGTTAATAAGTAATTTACTCGGTGCACGGGTCGATATGCCCTTACTTTGTTATTCCATAAAGCCGCGTATAATTGTTATTCCGTGTTCGTGTAAAAATAATTTTGACGAATGAATGTACGCAAAGAATATCCAACGGGATTATTCTCCCTGTTCCCACGTTTCGCGCGTTTCACCGTGTTCATTTAATATCTTATCCGGAAAATAACAGTGTTTACAAAAGATTAATATTTCACGCGACGCTGGAGAGAATTACCCTGGACAACAGAGGGTGCTGAGCTCTTGGCCAGCTTTGCTCCGCTTACATCCGTTTCTTAAGCGGATCACAAGGGTATGTAGCGAGGGCTTATTACGATTTCACCGACAATACGAACAGGAAGCTCCAACGGCTGCCTATTATACACCAGCGCATATTGCACGATGGAACTTTGGCGTTCAATTATGCACGTGTAACTTCGTTAGAGTTTACTTTAGCCCCTCGCTGCTCGACGTTCGCCAGAAGTATTCGGAAACTGAAAGCGGCCTTAGTTGTCGCCATCGGTCGTACAGAATAGTATCGCGTTTGGCTTGAGCATAAATAAATTCGAAGTGCGAGCACATTTGAAGCGGGAGAACTCGGAGAAGACTTTTCGCTTGATTTAAGTGTCCAAGTCTTTTGAATAATCGGAATAATTAAAATTCACAACCAGGGAGAAAGCAAGACGAAGAAAATATCGTTTGTACATGGAACGTAATCGTAGTGAGTTGACACAAAGTAGATGATTAAGTACTTACAATCCCTGGACATGCCGACAGCTAGGCACTTCTTGAATCTGCAGTACTGGCACCGGTTCCGACTTATTCTGATGACCAGACAGTTGCCGTCCTTCAGACACCTGTACTCTATCTGCTTTTGAATGCTTCTCCTAAAGAAGCCCTGAAATAACCAACAATAGATATTTATTGTCATCGTATGTGTCATTAAGTGTATCCTTATATGTATGCACATTTGTAAACGTTTAAAATTCACTGGTAGCTTTAAATTTGAATCGATCGACACGTTGAACGTAGAAAGTTTTATGCGGGCAATGCAAGTTAAATGCGAGCAATGATTCCGATTAATTAATACAGCCAGTTCGGTGAAAAATGATGGCAGTAGATCGAGCCAGTACCAAATCAGACAGCCGCGCCGACGCTACGTTTGCCGAGTCGGTGGAACCATTGCTCACGTTCGTGGTAACCATATCGGACAACAGTTTCTTTCGCTTCAGATTCTCGAGCGCAACATTTCCCAGTCCGCAATATCTTCATTTATCTGATCGTTGTCAGTTCTTCTGCAAGTTTCAGCAATAATTTACGAGGCTCCTGTCAATATACTATTTATTGTCGGCCGCTTCTTCCTGCTAAAGCGGCTGCTTTCTCCTGTCAACCGATTGCGTAACAGGTGTCCAACGACGGTGATTCCAACGGTCCATCACCGCCACCAACAGGTAATCGTGCCTAAGCGCGCTCGTGAAAGAATCGGCTGGCAAACATTAACGCGGCGGGACGCGGTGGAAAGTTCAAAGCAATCGTGGGATTACATCAAAGGCCTGCTCGAGCGGCGAACAGCCCGATTCGTCGGGCTCTTCTCTGCCTCTCTGTCGCGTCTCCTCCGCCTTCCTAGGGAAAGAGAAATCCCTTTTCATCGCGCGATATTGCCTCCGCAAATCCGACAAACGTTATGTTCGCACCCGTCCGTTGAAAATTGAACGCTCGCGATTTCTCTGTTCCCGCGCGATAGACTGCCGGGTAAATCCTATTCGTTTTGAACGGATGCCAGCGTTGCACCGGGCGAGATAATATAAAAGTGAGAAGAGGGTATTTGGGAGGCGCGTCGAAGCTACAGCTGGAATGCGAAAATATTTTCTTGTTTACTGCTTCGCGATTTCAGTATTCTTTTGCGTTGCGCCGTCGTTTTCTTTCTTTCTTTCTCACTTCCGTTGCTTGGACAGAATTTGCATTAAAACATGCAACAATCATCGATAATAAAGAATGAATATAACTTAATTTATTGTTAGCTAATAATTTGCAAATAATCAATTCGGGAGTAAGGGGTGGAAACATGTTAGAATACGAGCGAGAAAAAGTCCAAGAGGCGTAGCTTTCGGGGGCTGTATCGATCTAGCCTTCAAGAATACCGAATACTCGCGCGATCGCCGATTAATTCTGCCAGGTCTCAGGCTGGATTTAGGGCTCGTAAAAATGTCGTTCGCGGGGAGCAACGATAGGGAAAAAACGGGCTTTCTAAAACGCCGGGATAGTCCCGCGCAGCCATTACCGCTCCGCTTCTACTGCGTGGCGTCCCTCGTTGATTTACGGGAATCGATCCGTTTATCGCCTTTATGTAAAGGCTCGGCAAATAAAGCGTCGGAGCGGCCGCAACACGGAAATATAACGCGAACAACTGTTAATTTATCGACGAACGTCTCGTACTTTCTACTCGAAGGCAACGCATAATTTATCATGTTTTGTGGTGGTTGTGTCGCCGTTTATTTAGTTCAGTTAGAGTTTGGTTAATTATCCGTGCTATCCTCATTGAAACGGAGAACATTAAAAAAAAATATACATATTTTTGAGATAATAAATTTGATCGAAATATATTTTTCTGTTCTTCTTATACGTTCAACGATAATCAATTTTCTCCCTGAACAGCTTTGGCCCCAAATATGGCTGCACAAAAGCCGCTCCCGACGAATGTACCATAACAGCAAGCGGCCATAACGCCGCGAGACATTCATTCTAACCGCGTCCATTATCTATTCCAACGGACTATGCGAGTCCTTATACGACGCTAATCATCGGGCAACAATCGTGACATTTTCGAAAGTTTCCCGCGTGCATGCAGACGAGTTATCGAGCTCGTTTTCGCGGAGAAAGCTCGAGAAACCGGCGGGAGATCCTGCAGATTTCCCAATTTCATGGCTGTGCACGCGTAACAGCATTACGAGGCGCGAGAAGGCTGATATCCTGGCGTCGCGTCGGCTACAGTCGGACCGTGGTTATGGCAGCGAGCAGCGAGCGAATCTCGCGTAATTAAATTTCGAGCCGAGGCTGCGCCGCCTTCCAGAACCAGCCTGCGCTTTTCATTTCCGAGTCGATTACCATCCAGCTGCCTCGGATCGGAATTATCTCGAGTGTCTCCGGCTGACGAATCCCCGAGATAACCACGCGTGCCTTTCGGAGGGAAACATGTGCTTCCCGAAAGTGGGAAATTGAAAAAGGAGATGAACGATAAGAGAAAAAAGGAACATTTGATTATGACAGTCGGGGCGAAAGTGATCGAATACGTGTTAGATACGTATCAATGCGTAGAGTCAAGTTCAAAAGTATCGCGATGTTTAGAATTCCAAGTTTTCTGAATCATGAAGGGTTGAATTGATACTTTCGTAAGTTTTTCAGATGTAAATTGTATTCTCAAACCGAACAATTCTTGGCGAAATGAGGCAGCAAGATATATCGCATTCACCAATTATATTCGCTCCTTGAGAAGGACGAATTTTCCCACCCCTTCGAAAGGAAACGTCGCCGACTATCGATCGCGCGGGAGAATTTTCAAATCGGTGCCAGCGGCTGCTGAATTATTTTCACGCGAGACTCCCTTTCTCCTCGTCTTCCTATCTCTTTGGGTCAATGAAGCGATGCATAATTCAATTTTATTTTCCATCTCTGCCTAACGTCCCGGCGAGAGAATCGGTTTTTTCCCCCCGTTCGAAAAGAAAAACATTATTTCCACGGACGGAACGCGAGGAGAAGCGGAAACGCGATTCGTGAGCTGCCTGCGAAACGTCTCGAGTCTATCAAATGAGAATCGACCGAGACCCGTTTGCAAATGAGACCTTTTCGTTCGTTCTAAAAATACTGACCGGATTAAGCGTTTGTTGTTCAATTCCATTACGTGTAAATACGTATTATCAGATTTAAATAATAAACGTTTAGTATTCGGAAAACGTCAAACTAATTTTTAATGTTACTGATCCTGAGATTCAATGATGGATAACACAACTTTCTTCAAGCATCCATCACAATTAGTCAATTGCGCAAACATTTTCAAACACTTCTACACAGGAACAACGGAATCTGGGTGCGAAAATGTCGAACCACCCCTTCCAAATTTTTGCTAAATCTTCGCGAACTTTCCACATCCCCTCGTGAAACTTTCAAAAGAAACCTGTCCACCGGCTCACCTTCCGAAGCACCGTTTCCAACCAGACTTAATTGTACCCTGTGTGTACACGGGAACATAATACATCGGGCGTAACGCGCACGCACATGTGCCCAGTTCCGGCCGAAATTAACCGAGGGTCGGTCAGGGGTTGCGCGAGCCAGGGTTGACCTCGTTGCCGCGGCCAACGGGACAGCTCGTTTAATAAGCGACGTATTATGATTAATGCGGCCCGCGTACCGAGAAGTTTCGTCATTGGACGCCGCGGCGAACATGCCCCTCGACTCCTGCCTCTTCGCTGGACGGACAAAAGAGGCCAACCGACGGTGCAGAATCGAGATTAATGCGAGATAATTGATAAAAGCCAGTGAAATTGTTGCACCGCTGTGATCACGGACGCTTTCGCGGCAATTTTCGTCGGATCTGGGCTGCTTTCAACCCCTTAAACGCCCCGGGAGCAGACGCGGTCCACTTTAATGCTGAAACTGAAAATTCTAGACATGCAAACGGACAAACTCCGGCCGATTCAGTTTCAGCCGAATAATTCGGACTTACTGTTGATTTTACGGTCGAGTGTCTATTTTAGATGTTTACAAATGCATACAACTCCGAGTTACCCTTGCGTAGTCTTCTAGTTCTAAGTATTTCAAGGAGAAGAATTCAAGATTCAAAGAATCTCTTTAATACAGGTCCTTGTTACATATTGCACGGGACACTGTACATTTTACACAACGGTATGAACAATTATTCAATTCAGCAGAATGCAACACGGAAAAGTCATCAAACGTCTCATTGTTAAGTTAATACCACACCGTGAATGGACGTAGAATAAACACGTTAAAATAATTAAATTAATACGACCACTACAGAGCGCGAAGTTTAACTGATTTTATGTGAGTTTGTACGTATGTCAGGGTTGATATACAACAGCGCAGCTCCGCTTTCAGCGTGCCATTACTCTTATGGAATTGAAAGGGTTAAGCCGTCGTCTCCAAGGATCGAGCGTAATTTTGCACGCCCTCGAGTCCCAGCTATTTAGTTTAGCTATTCGTCTATCCCGTTTCAGTGGAAACGAGAGCTGAACACCAGTGAATAGGCCGAGGTAATTTATTTCGGAGGAATTAATTCGATAAGTTGACGAGAGCGCTCGCGAGGACGGCTGATTGGGATTCGATGAAAATTGCGATGAAGTCGATCGAGGGCTGAACGATCGAAGAATTGATCCGATTGAACTGGTTATTGGACTTTGTCCGTGGTTAACGCACTGATGTATGCACGTACGTTGGTTGTAAGCGTAATTGAGTGGTAATGGAAATGGTTGGCGAGCCATTAACGAAACGCGCTTTTCACAGAACGATCCGCGGTGAAATTGATTCGAAGGATCATTCGATAAATTTGCTCACGGCGGTGCTATTCCCTGGCAGACTTTGAGGAAAATCAAATTTCACAAAAATATCGCATAACCTTTTTATCCTCCGAACCTTTCAATTATTGATTCGTACTATTTCTCGGGCCATTTCATAAATTGCTCTTTAAATGCCATCAATTCGGATTCTGTACGATCGATATCCAATATTCTCATGACTCCTTCCGAAGCAGCTGGTTTTTTTTTACGAGAAATAAGACTTATTTTTCAACCGTTCGTCAAATTATCGATTAATTATCGGTAATTCTTCTGTGCTCAATCGCGAGGTGTCCTAAGCTCGCTACGATCGTTGTTTCAAACCATGCGTCTCATAAGCCACGGAAAGTTGTTTTCTCCATTAAAAACCGATGCGTTCAAAGGGTTATTTCATCCTGGAAAACTTGCCCACGGTTATTAAAGGTGATAAATTTACGTCGTCGGACCTATTATTAACCGTTTTCACTTGAGAGGAGGAAGGCCAGGATACAGGGGTTGTGCGCCGTAGAGTTCATCCGGAACGAAAACGATGAATTCTTCCTTCGACGTTTTTAAACATACGAGAGAAGCGTGCAAAATACGCGACGCGACAATAAAATTTCGAAACTAAACAAGCGTTTCAGGTTGCTGGAAAATAATTGGAAAGAATTGACGTAAAAGTCTTAAGTCTAAGTAACGAAATTTGAGAATGAAAATAGACACCGTGTCGATAAATGAACACGAATTTCGTTTGATCGACGTGTGAAGCTCTCAAGGAAGTTTAAATTGAAACGCGATACGTGCAACTTTGAATTCCACGTACAGACAATCTGTCGTTCATGTGTCGTTTCGTTTTTTTTCGAACAAACGAACCACAGTGAATTATTTACTCGGAATTCGTGGAAGTATTCGCAGGGTGCGTTCTCCAGGCTATTTCAGAATGCAGTCAAGTATTAATGCACACGAATTTAATTAAAACTGAAGATGCTTTTGAGGTCGACGAGTAAATCGAACTGCAATGTTATTTTTGCTTAAGCGCACCTGGTATTTTTGGAATACTGGAAAATAAAGCCGTATATATACATATATTTAACTGTACATGTACTATAACCGGAAATAGTATGCCCTGTGAAATTTTAACGAAGTTTCGTATTATGTTTTTTATCGTACACGTCTAAAATTATTTTCAGCAAAAAATAGAAAACCTGTATCGCTTTTTCAACGGCTTTTCAATCGTTTATTCTTTCCATTTATAGTTGTATACGTTTTTAAAATCTCTCAAATTTCATAACATAACACAACCAAAAACTGCACTTAATTCCCATCAATTTTACCGGAAATATTGTTCTCGATTGCTCTACCCTTTCCTCATCCATTTTTTCCTACAGCTACCATCGAAATGATAAAAAAAACGCAGTTAAAAAATGGAACAAAAAACGAAAAAACCAACAGAGTCAAAAAAAAAAAAAAAAAAAAACAATAGAAACGATAAACTCGAACGGTTCGAGTGCTCTTTAACGACGCCACTCCGTCAGTGCATCGGAATAAAATCAAGCAACGAAATAATGGAAGAGGCTCGTACGCGTGCTCAAGCCGTCTGCTCGTTTCACCGTCGAACGTATCGGTTTATTGGTCTATTAACGACGATATTAATTAATGAAAGCGGTCCTCTCACGAAGGTGCGTTGCACAGATGTCGATGCATCTTCGTCGGCTGATATTCTGATATCGATGGACAGAAGATGACCAAAGGTACCCTAAACGACCGCTGATACCATGTTTCTATATCGTTACCAATCTATAGTTAATTCCTGCAATCGATTCGACGCGTTGTTTATCGGTTTGCATCTCAATCAGTGTCAGTAAACGTTTCTCCTCTAAAGAGTGAAGAAATTTATTTTAGAGAATTTAGTATCTTTAAACCAAGGACCACCTCTTTTAATGAATATATTACCAATCGAAAAGTTGAAATTCGAGTTATTTCAATTCTGTAAAATATTCGTGTACACATTTCAATTCGCAAAACGATTTAAGGGCCGCCATTGGAGGCGCCCAGTTTCATTACACGAATGCCGGGTTCTAGCGATCGGGTATTAAACAGAATCTATTATGTCGAGATTAGTTTTCGAGTATCGCATTTGATACTATTCGGCTATGTGTACAGGGAAACGAACGCGTTCAAATTTTCCACGTTCGAATCACGCGTCACCGTGTTCGGTGCGCTTAAATCGCGGGATAATCGGATCGAGCTTTCCATCGCATTAGGAAACAATAATAATGGTTTTATTCTGATAACGAGCCTGTTAATTTTCAACTGGACGCATTATCGTTACGCACTGGGTATTTACGAGTTGATTCATTAAACATCGGCTTATAATTCTGCAACTCGGTTATCCGAACAATGCAACGCTGAAAGTAAAAATATAATATCCGTTCGGGATGAAAATTTCGAAAGCGATAATTCACAGCTGGAACACAATTATTATTTTATCATCTTTTTGTACGTCCGCTGTGATATTTCAGCCGAGTTCTATAAAAATCGCGATGAATCGAATCGATGAAAGATGCGCGGTTTTACAACTTGCAAGTGGCCCGCGAAAAACGTACAAGCTTTTCACTTGCTTACGAGAGATTTGGAATTTCCATTTCCACTCGATACAATTCCCAACGCAATATAGCTTTGAACGTAGTCATATCGATATCATGAAAATTCATGAAAATTCATGAAAATCCTTACCAAAGAAGTTGGCGAAATCCCCTACGCATATTGCATTCAGCAGCATTCTCAGAGTGATATAAATGAAATTGTAGAAAGCTTCTCTACATATCTATATACGTGCAAACATTTCATGAATATCTACATTTACAATTACATTTTATCGTGGCACAGAAATGGTAGAAACGTGACATTTTTTTGATCAAAGGAGACGCTGAGGTTTCGTCGAAATCTCATTATGATTGTCACTGGAGGATGTTCCCTTGTAAGCATATCGATTAATCCGTCGGGGAATTTCGGTAGGGACGTGTCCGACAGTGGAGCGGCGCGTAATAAATCAGACTTAAAAGGAGCCGGCGTCCGTGGCCAGTGGAAAGGCTTACATTTAATCAGGCAAGATGCGGAGAACCGTTTAACCCCTTCGAAACGCGTTCCACCTTCCGTGGAGTGGGACTTCGAGCTGGCAGCAACACGGCAGTGCACACCAATTCAAAGCGTCCCTGGCTATCTGATTAATTAATTCTCGTTACGCATTTACGGCGATATTATTACGCAGTGTGGCTGCATTGTTGTAATAACAATATACGAATCAACCGTGTAGTTAATTAACTTTGTAATTATGCTTTGTTAAAGGTTGCTAAAAATTGGCGTTTTCTCGACGCGTCCATCGAATTGGAAGTATCGGTCGACGCGAATGAGAAGGGGGGCGAGCACGCTTTTGCGTTAATTGCGCGGCCGTTCTCGCGTGAAACACTTTGTTGGAAACGGTTTCGCATTAAATATTTACGGTGGCCAACTGTCGCGTGTTGCGTGGACTGTGTTTTGATCTGATGATCCGGGGGAGAGTTCTCTGAATCGATGAGTCGAGCGGAACGCCAGTAGTAACGCAGTAGTAACGGTCGTTGTATGGCCAGACACGGTGAATTCTTTTTTTTTATTTGTCCAATCAACATTGTTCGATCGATATTAATTTTATCGTAGGAAAATAGCGAGATTCAATCGTGTAAATGGAAAACAGTAATTACTTTAACGATTCCAGCTCTCCTTTCCGCTGTTGCGGTTGAATGTTGACGCGTATAAATCTGTATTAAACTGTACGAAACGCTAGTTCAAACTCGAAAAGAATAGGGGTGCTATTTTGCATCATCGTTTCGAAAATGCGTTCAGGATAGACCAGCAATTGCTATCTTATCGAAAGAAGGATGTTCTATCGGAGGAATTTCGTACGTGTTCGATGGTACGTGCACATACGCGTACGTATGCTTGGGAACGCGTGCATGTGTCAGTGGGAACGCGAGAATGTACCAATTCACCGTTAACCATGGCCTTAGGGCTTCCGTGTTTCAATCTGAGCGGAGGAGAGCCGGCGGATGTGCATCTCGCGGCAAGATTAAGGCACGTACACATCGCGCGAGCCACGGACAGGATCCCAAGAGTGCACTTTTTCACAGGAAGATGCGCTCCGCCGGGAAATACGAAACGAACCGACGATTTCGCTGAATCGTCCCTTTCTCGCCTCCCCCCGCCCTATCCGGTCAGACGTTATAGCACATTCATCGATGAACGTCCGAAATCGTTGGAAATTGCCGCCGTTGGCGAAAGCTATGCACGTATGTGTGCGTGTACTATCTTTTTTCCGGTCAGTGACGACAAATGGAAGCAGAAACATATCGCGCCCTCTCAGATAAAGGGTCGCGGATAAGAAATTATCAATTTTCATGTTATCATGGAAAATATAATGCACTAGAATGAAAAAATCTTTCGCATGATCTGATTCAGTAAAGTTGCAAATAAAACCTCTCGCTCACGAGGAAACGACGAGAGTAGAACGAAAGGTGACTGACGCGTAATAATGACAAGTTGATGACACGACCACTACCTACCGTTGGCATAATTGCTGGTGCCTTGGTGGTACCTTGTTTCTAGCAAGGGACGTACATGGATACTGATTAAGCGTAATTTATTGGTTTCGTAAGTCGCGTATTTATAGGAGAGGAGATTGAGAAACGACGATGGTGATGAATAGGATGACTGACGATATGCAGGGGGCAACAGTGTTGCTCTGTAGTTAACTTGATTGCCTATACTTCCGGCGGTAAACACAAGACGGGAATTCAATTTTTGAAGACACTTTTGCGCTTAGAACGAAATTATATACCCACTCGCGTTACACAAGAAAGAACCCTCGTCTTTCCACATTCCTCTGTGATTTAGTATCGGAGAGGAACGCGCGGAGCTGACGGTGACCTCCGTGAGCACATAACTATCGGAATGTCGGAAATATTCCGAATACTTCACTTTCCGCAGGCAATACGCGGGTAACGTAATAGCTGTTTATTGAAATAGTAACGTTTACGCTGGAAACGAAAATGATATCGTCACGTCCGCGCAGAAGTTATTAAGGGCGAATTGAAAAGTTTATGGTTTACGTGATCGTTTCCACAGCTTGTCTGGCCGTGATCTTTCTGTACAGCTTGATCAACTTGTACGATCGTCATGGAGTCACGAAACACACACGCTGTATCGAAAAAGCTACGCTCAGCCAGCGTGAACCCTTCATATTTAAGTCATACATTTTTTACTCCATCCTCGTACATCATAAATTATTGTCCGCTGATCAATGTCTCAGTGGAGAAACCATTAAAAAGAGATGGAATGATATGAAAGAAAGAATTATTAAATTAATTCCCCCGTATTATCAATTGAAGCAGGCAATTAGAAGACCACAGGTATAAATATTTTCAGCAAGTGCTAAATTGAACCAAAGCGTTACTTACTCAGGAAGTATAGAAGAACCTTGAAATTATCGAACTACCCCAGCGACACTGACACTGATTATCACTTAAACACGGTCTAGAGCCCTTTACTATTATTAGCCGTTTATCTGATCAATTAAAAAGCCAATGTGTTCGACGAGGGTACCAACTTCTAAATAAAACACAACCGATATACAAACTTTATCACGATCCTCCAAAAAACCACACGTTTAACATCGATATACAAAATTTCACTGTACGAAGAAAACTAATATTTCCAGCGTCCGTGGAACACAGAAACAACATTCAAAAGACCATAGTTCACGCGTAGAAGTTCGTTTCAGCTGCACAAGCAGGGACACACAAGACGTAAATGACGTAATCATAACACGACGACGTAATGACAAGGCGAAGAGCACTTCCTATTGTTGCTTCTGGTCGTATTTCAACGATCGCCTTTATCTTCCATTTCGAGGAGACAAAAGATACGTGTAACCTGGTCGTTAAAAAATAATTTCAACTCGAAGTTCGTCGGTGGGAACGCGTGTTGCAAATTGTACAGCCGCGGACGTAATGAAATATTATCGCCACGCCTTGGACGACGTTAACGACCCATAGAGACCGGTGGGTCCGCGATCATCGATTTCTTTCGCAAATCGTCGACATCGGGGCAATTTATGTCTCCTCGATAGCCGGCGCGGCGACGTTCGCCACGTTAATTGCAGCCAAACGTTAGTGGAGACGTATGACGCAAGTAATTAATAGACAATGCCAATTTATTATTCAAAGAAACCACGACAATACCGCTGCATCATCGACTGGATGCTTGTTTTCACGAAACACAGGGAATTGTTTTTCATCAGTGAACAATACTTATGTCAACAGCGCGTAATTTTTACTCCGTGCAGCAATTTGTCAACGAAACTTCTTTCTGCAAAAACTGTGTAATCTAAAGCGCATTTGCCGTGGATGTTGGAATCGAGGCATCGATTTAAAAAAGGAAATAAACTGTGAAACGATTGTGCTTTTCATCGCGGGAATCTGAACGTTCGCGAAAGAGAACACGAAAACATCGACCGTTTCGAATCGTCGAATCCACGTTTAACGGGAGTGGTTTTTGTCGGGGAAAACAGATCTGGTAAAGTCTAATAAAATACGAGCGATCATAGGCGCCGTATCGTGTCGGCCATAAATTCACTTCCCCGTGTCGATTTATCGCTCCCTTAACTCGTTCGAAAGTCGATCGCGATGAGACGGAGCTGTTCCTCCCTCTCGAAACACGGAGCAGTGGAGAAAATGAGGAGAATGGGACTGATGATTGTAAAAGAGATAAAAAATTCGACGAAAAGAGAAATAGAAAGGAAGTAGAAAAAGCGGAGTCGACAGATGAGGAAGAATCCAACGAGAAAGTAATGAAAAAAACTGCATTACACCCCGGGTTACACGAACTAAAATTTTTCTTCAAAAAACGGACACGATTTTTTGAAATGTAAACTAGATTCACAACTTTTCTCGCTGAATAGCTTTCCTTTGATTCAGCGTGAAAGGACAGTGAAGAAAGGGGAAATTTATAAAACGCAGGAAGCGTGAAAGTAGAGAATAGAAAATTTGTGCGTGTTCATCGCGGCAGAAAAAAATGGGGACCTAAAAATGTATGGGAAAATGAAGAGGCGGCATTCCGTGTGCGGAACAATGAAGGAGAAAAATGAATACTGAAAATAAATATGTAAAAGAATGAAGATGAATGGAAGGAAATAGATAGTGTTAGATGTAGCGTGGCAATGGCGGAGACACGGTAAGAATAGTAATAAGAAGAGGTATGGTGTCGAAATGGTGGGAGCGATCGAAAGTAGTCGATGCCGGTAATGCACAGACGCGATAAGAAGGGAAAATTGTATTTGTAACGGTGGTAACTTTCTCGCGAGAAGAGAGAAATACGACGAAGGGGAACACACGCGAGCTGTATTCCGAGATAAAGAAAAGTTTACGGTGTCTATATAATTATATTTCTCAGAATAGAAAGTTCTGTGAAAAGTGTTATATTTCTCGCGTCGCATCTTCTAGCGCGCGATGCGATCCAACTCCTATAATTTCAGTGCAGGAGAGAGCGCGCTTCGTCCATGCACTATTCAATATTATAGATTTCAATATTGCAAATTTGTCCTAGTTTTTATAGTCAGTCGGGTAAGCAAATACTCTGGTTCCGTTTACTCGATCGATCGATCGAAAAATGTGCCAAGAAAATTGTTCCATTTTCACGTTAGTTGGATTTGAATTAAATTGTGTTTTTAACTGGTGTGTACAGGTACTTCGATAAAGAGGAAAAGATTCTTAATAAAGTAGGATCGTTAATGATAGCATACTCGAAAATGCCATACTCACTTTACAACCCTCGCAGCTAGTTACACCGTAATGATAACCGCTCGCTTTGTCACCGCAAACTCTACAGGCCACGAAACTCTTCGCGGGCGTCGAACTGTTCGAATCAGCGGCCGCGTAGTGTTGTTCTGGAAAACAAAAAGGGTAGCTGCGTTACGAAATGTCATCGTAATCCATAAAAGTAGATAACAATTGCGCTGAGCTTAATTGCTCTTTGTCGTCGAAGCAAGAATTCCGCACGGAAACTGATCATAATTAGAGAAAACAAAAGCACACTTGTGGTAGGAAAGAAAAATCTTAATCTTAATCTTAATCTTAATAGGTATTTCGCAACTTTATAGAAGTTTAAGGGTTTCGTAACGATCTCGATAATTCGTCACGACCCATGAAGTGAGCATTGCTTTATTTATATGTCTTAATTAACGAAGCAGTGCAGGATATTGAATAATAACCGATATAAAACGCAACATGGAGTGTTTATTGCAATAATAACGGAAAACGAGCAACTGTGGCCCCATTAAGAGTGGGGTAGTTCTTCTGTGAAGGAAATAAAGCGATACAATTGTATTTGATCACGCGACGTTTTATTTCCCAGAAAAGTAATTACAAAATTCGCTTAGTTGACTCAATACGACTAAACCACTCGATGCGTAACGTTTATTCCAAACGTGATTTCAGTTTTTAACGATTTTTGAAAACAGAAATTTTCCAATTTCTCTATTTACGACAGAAGCCGTTTTTGCGCGCCACCTAGATCGTAATTCGTGGTAACAGCGTAAAAAAGTTTTATGGATCGTAATGTGTCGTACGACAGCATGAATTAAACATAAGCATTACCCATTATTTAAGATAACTTCCGCATGAGGTCCGTCATTAACATTCCATAACGCAGAGAGCAAGCTATTAAACGGAACGCAGTAAATCTTGTCACATTAACATTATACCTTATCACTGCAATTACTTTCGACCTCTTACTTTCTTATCATCGGCAATTACAAAGCGAAATCATTTTAGTTGGCCCGTACGTTTCACGGTCCCAATTTATTCCGCCACGAAAATATAATATTTGTAATAACGGGCGTAAAAAAAAAAAGAAACAGAAAAGGAAAAAACGAAAAACTTTCTACCTCAATTACATAACGCGTATAACAACCTGTCTTGTTTCATCGTTACATCCTGCAATCACCAGTCCGCCGCGTTCTCCAACGGAGCGTCTCGTTGCTCGTAAACGGACTCCTTCAACGTCGAGTTTCCACGCGATCCTCTCGGATTCAATCACGACGGACGAGATCGCGGTTCATCGGAGCCTGCCTTCTTTCTAACGACCGAAAAAAAAAAAAGAAAAGAAGAACCGTGGATCGCGTGCGTGGACGTAACGGCATCCGACTCCCGATGGAAAACGGTCACGCGTAAGCGGAGTAGACGCGCGGAAAAAAGAGCGAGAAAAAGGGCGACTCTCGGTTCCAGCCAAATACAGGCAAACACTGTAGGAACTGAGACAAATAGAGGAATAGAAGGGAATGTTGAGAAACGGGAGAAAGGAGGGAAGAAAGGGGAGAACGATGGAGAGACAGGAAGAAGGGTGGTGCTCGGCGACGATGATAGAAATTCAATCGTACCGTGCAGATTCTTCGGAGTCGTATCGATAGACGCAATTTATTCGTACCTCAATCTTGTCAAACTAAATAATAAAGTCCTATTCGATAATAAATCTGCTTGAAATGACTTCTAGGTCAGAATAATCTGTGCAGCGTGGATGTGTTCTACACATGTTCTCTTGCGCTTTCACGAGGAACTAGAGACAGTGATCTTTGACACATGGACACGCCTCGATCCATTAGAAAAATGACGAGGAATTAGAAACAGCCAGTTTCTCGAGCCAGTCCTCTTCCAACTTCTCGCCCAATAAACTCGTCAGCCACTGGTCGCGGCTGTGCCCGAGCTCCTTAATCATTTACGTTCCCTTCGTTACGCGCAACAAAATTCTCTCCTAACTTCGCCCGAGGCACACGTTCGTCTACGTCGGCTTCTTTCGCTCGTCCACAGACAGCCCGTTGCATCCATAATGCAACGACGGCCGGGACCGCCATCGAGGAAGGGAAAAGGCAGCTCCTGCTGGCGCGAGGCTCGGCGCAGCGCGGTGGTACGGCGTAACGGAAAGCTCGCGTCACCGTTACAGAACACCATGACCAGGGAAGCAAGCGAGCAACCAACCAAGGAGGAAGACCAGGGGGAGAGAGAGAGAGAGAGAGAGAAGAACGAGGGACGGTAAGAAAAAGGAAGAGGAAAAAGGCGAAACGGGGCCGTCCGCAAAGGGAGAGCACAGGGAACCGTATAGGAGAGTAGTCCGCAACATTATATATACCGTTGGACTCTTGTGAAACCCCTGCCAGAAGACGTCGTTACGTGGCCGCTGGTTGGAAAGGGACGGAGGAACTGATGGAAGAAAGATGGCGGCAAGGTGTACGCGGCGACGACGGGCTGGATAGGCGAGCCGCGGCGTGCAAAAGGGAACAACAAGCCGGAGACCGAGGGAGGAGAGTGTGGTTGATTGCAGTCTGGAAACGGGGCCCGATCCGTGGCAGCTACACGGGCAACGATGAGATTTTATGACGCCCGTAACGCGCGACCGATCGAACGGTACTCCTCGCCGTCTTCAGTGACGAGGGACGATCACGGGTCGGTCTTGGACGCGTCTTTGTCCGCTACCCCGTTACGCCGACTCGCGGAGGGATACCTTTTCCGGATCGAAGCACGCCGGAAACGCACGCCGAGAGACGCGGAGTCGCGCCTGGTTTTTCTGCGTTTCGTTATGGGATTGGTGGGTTCCCATGATGGGCTGGAGTTTTCTGCAATTTTTTCGTACCCTCGTACGCGTTTGCAGGAAATTCGCGGCGAATTAATTATTTGCTTATTTCTTGGATCGTTGCAAGTTACACGTTCCAATGTTAGCTCTGCCACTAATTGTTTCGAGCAGGGAAACGTTCGATTCCCATTCTCGATTCGAATTCGCTCCTACGGCAAATTCGATTAGCCAGCCCCGCTGATAAGGGGTTAATTGATCAGGATCTTAGGCTATGGAGCGACGCGCGAGGTTGGCGCGTTCGCACGGCCGATACATTGTAATTTATCGCGCTCCAGGACGGTCTGTAATTTCCAGGGACGAAGGCGGAAGTACGCGCGGCGCGTCGCGCACGTAATGACGTACACGGCAACCGCTCCACGGTGAGCCGAAGTTTTTCGGTTCTTCATGGGAATTCGTTAAGGCGTACCGTATTAACGACGCCTTAAACGGCCGTGCGCGAATAAATTTTGCCCGCGTTCCGAACTTTTTGCCCGTGCCGCCTCGTTTCCGCCTTGGAACAGCGAGATTCATCGCCGGGAGTGTTCCACGTATGTAAATCACCGACCCTAACTTTCGTCTCGATCGCACGTTTGTACGTGCATACTCCGCGCGCTGTTCTAGTTTCCCAAGTTTTTGCGACTACCCGTTGCCCGTTCCGCGGTAGAAGAATTTAATTGGTACGAACTCGCTTAAGTCGAAACAAATTAAATTAAGATAAAGAAAACATCGTTAACTTTTCGTATACAGTTCTCGTACATTCCTCAAAGTATTAACTTTTCGAAATAAAAAGTAAAACGAAAGGGATGCGGATATCGCTGTTACTACGTACGATTGATGGAAAATTAATATCTCCTATGCTGCGATGCTTCGATCATATTAAAAGTGGGCACGTGAACAACATTTCTCAAGATTTAACAAGCAATCTCTAAGCATGCACCTTTTCCGTAAAGGTACCCCGTGTCTCGCGAATTCCCGTCTCGTCCCGCGGGGTTTTCACTCCGGCAACGGCGCGAGTGAAATATCCCCGTTGTACGCGGCCACGTACAGGACGTCCATCAGTCCAAGGTACTCCCGCGAGGAGAAAGTTCGCCCGTCCGAGCGGAATTTATAAGTAGAAATAGAAATTGTGCCTCTGTTCCGCGGAATATCACCGCGGCCCCGCGCGGTAAGTGAAATGTTAAGCGCCGTATGATTACGAACGGGGAATACATACGGGCGGCTATAAAAGATTTACTGTCGCGATTCCAGCAACGAGCATCGTCGAGGATATCTTCCCAGCTGCACGGTATTGCCGTCGCGTAGAAAGTTGCGGGGAAAACGTGAAGAGCCGCGGATGAAGGCAGTCGCGGACAGACGTATCGATTGCGGCCAATCCACGGGCGAGACGTATCTTTTGTATCGTTCGACTCGCGATGGGAGACGTTGTGTAACGGAAGAAAAGTGTTCGCGCATTTTGTTCGCGATTTCATGGCATTTTGTTTGACGAGAGCGTGGAAAATGGTTGCGCTCTATGTAATCGCGCGCATTAAGGTAAAATGTCGATTACGTGAGACAGTGGGAAGCAAGATGTCCGGGTAATTGCGTGATTATATTTCGAGTTAAGAAAGGTTACTTGATTGTTTCGGATTCGAATACTC
Source organism: Xylocopa violacea (assembly GCA_963969225.1). Classification (NCBI taxonomy): domain Eukaryota; kingdom Metazoa; phylum Arthropoda; class Insecta; order Hymenoptera; family Apidae; genus Xylocopa; species Xylocopa violacea. Next base: position 31,188,185 of record CAXAJV010000005.1, on the reverse strand, counting down.
GATTCGTACACTGACCTTTTTCTTTCGATCATTTTCATTCGTAATTATCGTAATTACTTTGGCACGCTATTATTCCACTTTGGTATGCCTATTTATAGCTAGGTTCTGAAATAGCGAGTGCTTATTTCTAGAAATTTATTTTCGTTCCTTCGTTAGTATTTATTATCCACATCTGTTCACCTTTACTGTTTGAGTAATTGAATGCTCAGTTAAATGGTAATCGGATAATGGAATCTTCGTTTACGTAATAGTTCAATCGTGGAAGCTCTATTGTAGTGGATACTCCGTAATACGTATCCGTTTACCAGGAGCGAAATAACCAACGTCTCAATATTATTCGAACAGACCCCTATTTTTCTTCGATTCGCTACTGATTACTCGACGCGGCTTTTCCACTTTGCACCGGACGATCTACGGTCAAATAATTCGACGATCGAAATAAACAGCCAACCCCGCGCAAATACGGCCGTCTGGTTGCCGGTTAAAACGAATTGTTTGCCTTAGTTCTCACATTGCACGCGAATCCGGCGTCGACGGTGCTCTCAGCGTCAACAGCGGAAAAACAGAAAACACGAGGCTCCGTTAGTTCGTTTCCGTTCGCCTGGCGGCAAAAACTTGGACCGGTGCAACGGGGACGGACGCTTGTCGCGGCTTCTTTCGCGAGTTCATCTTCTCGTATCGGTTGTTCGAAGAAATTTGTCGCTCGTCTCCGCGGTGAATAATCGCGGGGCCATCGGTGGGATCTGCGATCTCGAGGTATCTCCGATTGCAGTGTAACGTTTCGCTTGCAATAACCGAAGATCGCGCGAAGATAGGACCGGAGGATGCAACAAGACAAATTTCTCTGTCAGCTCGTTTTTGCCTGTCGTAAATTGATTACGCGGCCCGCCAGATGCCGTTTCCGTATTCACCAGCTTCGAGTGACGCGATCGAAGAGATCGACGTGTTTCTGACAGACACGCGATCCTTAATGGAAAATACGATGAAATATTTTTGGTTTCCTCGCATTGAGATTTCTGTGAGATAAGAAATATTGCAATTTTTGTTGCTGAACATTGGCAGTCGAATCGTCACTCGCGTACGAGTAAAGGAAAGAAACTGGCAGCGTTCTCAAAGAACGTGTGTCCTAGATATTAATTTTCTAGCTCCGGTTCTTCGCTTGTGTCCCACGATAAAGGAGAAAAAGGAATCATCCGGCTCGAAACGTCTAGCGAGCATACGCGTGTCACGTTCTCCGGCGATTTTCTTCGGCGATCGTTCAAGCGAAATATTATTTTCCACGGCGCATACGCTCGGCAAACAGCGGCCGGAGAAGTTTTCCATCGTCGAGGGCATGATACATAAATTTCGCGAGAGCACTTGCATATATTCAAGAGCGCTTTGAGCGTGTTTGAGCCCTGTTCGAAAGCTCGCTCGGAAGCCACCCACCAAAGTAAGCTCCCTCTGTTCTCGCTCTTTCCTCACCACCGTCCGCGTTCCGTTTCATCCTTGTCACATTCATGATCTCCGGCTTCTATCCTCGAACTAGGTCATCATGGTATAGCCGGAAAGTTTCAGTCATTTCGAACTGTACCGGTTCTTCGTTAGATCCTTGTTTTAATAGCTTGCAATTAGAGATCTCGGTTTCATAAATTTTGAGAGAAATGTATTCGAGAATGTTCAGTTCCTTTTTTCCTTTCTTTAATTTGGTCAATTTTTGTTTGTTCGAAAGTTATTGTAGGCTGTATTAACTTTGAGGATTTTCTTGCAAAGTATATGAAAGGGTTCATTTCATAGGAAGAGTTTACACGCGAAGCGATCAATCGCTTTTGATGAAGAATTCTTTGAATAATTCAACCCCTAGATTCTCTCGAGTTAAAATTCGAGGCTGTAAATATTTCAATCGTTTGATCATTCTTTTATGAAACGTGCGAACAAACTATCCCTTTTGGGTAATAAACTATTCATTTTGAAGAGGACCAGCAGCCAGCGTGGCCCTCGACGAAAAGATTGAACCGAAAGACGTAACTTTAGTCGTTTGAAACCACGTAACAATAGTTTATCGTCGAAATTTTTGTTAATATCAACGCAGCGGTAACTAATATCGAAAGTTTTCGAATTGCCAGTAAAAATCACCTTCAAAAGATTATAATAACGCGCTCCGTAAAACGCGGTCGTAACTTCCGTGATGAATACGGTACACAAAAGTTCCAACAAAAGTTAGTCCTTGAATTTGACCCAGTTTTCAACTTACAACCGTTTTTATGCCCCTGCGCAAAAACTACTCCGAGTGATCATTCCCCGTTGAGCCAGCCGACAACGATGTACGCGTGTTGTAAAATGTCGCGAGTGTTTCGCAATCGAACATAATGTAACAGAGGGGTAAGATTGGACTTTTACGTCCGAGAGAGAGAGAGAGAGGGTTTCGACTTATAGAGAAGGGACGGAAAAAAGGAGAACAAACGTCGGAGAAATTTCCAGGTTGCACGAGAATGACGTAGGAACAATCAGCTGGGTCTCGAGAGGTAAATCGTGGAAAATAGAAACACTCAGGTTGACTGACGGTGGGTGTAGCTGGCGAGAGCAGCAAGAAAGGCAGACAGGATTTCCTGGCTGCTGATCAACGCCTCGTTACATTCTAATTCATTACATAATATATTACGGCGAATTATATACACGTATCCATATGTATACGCAGATAGAGAAACGTAACTTTAATACGTTAAATTCCGATCGGGCTGATATGATTGCACTTTCACAAGCCAGCCTTTAAACTCGTTCGACATTATACAATTACGTATTACGTGTATCGCGCGGGATTACGTGAGCGAAATGCGTGTCTGCGGTGAATTTCGTCGGATTTTCGTTCGAAAATGTCAACGGAACTCGTTAACTTGACCATTTGCATTCATTGCATTACGCTAATAAAACATTATCACCTGTACAAAAATGATCGTTTACTTTCTATGTAAAAACTGTGCGTTTTCCACGTCCGACAGTGATGTCGACCGATTCCCAATTAAGAACTAAATATAATCCCTTCCACGAATAAATTTAACTCGGGGATTCGAGATGGAAAATTAGTAAATGGAAAATTGCAGTGATCGATAAATTTGTAATGCCAACCGTGAACCGATCATAATTCCGCGCTGCCTATTTCTACGCAAATGTCCCGATATCTAATGGCTGAATTTAGATTGCATTTTCACGTACCTACAACACGCGCTACAGAGCATTCGAGAGTATTTCGACAAAGGCACATAATTTCGGGGTAAAACGATGTCCCGTTTAACGTTGGACCGTTTCGAACAACGCGCGCGAGTATTCGTATGCAGAAACAGTCGCCCATAGATTTCTTCAGCTCCCGTAATCTATTGGATTTATGGTTCCCAAATATCAAATTAAATTATCGAAACAATTATGCACTATTATTCTATTAATACCTGTTACACAGTAGTATCTTTTACTTTCTGTCGTACTGTCTGTAGTACTAAAATCTGTAAAAAAATATTTATCGCGATTAACCAAGAATTCTAATATTCCCGAACGAAGAGTCAAGTGTATAGGTGTTTGGACTGGTCTACGACCCGCGCTCTATCGTTAAAAAACGATCATAGCCAGCGACACGGCAATTACCGAGTGAATAATCAAAAACAGCGTATGATGGACTGCGAACGAGGGGTCGACCGTCGAACACGGCCACGCCTCGATCGCGAACGGCGTATAAAACTGGGAAATTATTAATTGAACGGGCTCCAGGCCGTGTATTTCGTCGTTCAACGTTCAGTTTCACGCGCTGGGCTGGCTCGTTTTAATGCATATTCGATGTCGGCCCGGATAGCCGTTCCACGAGGGTTTACACACATCGATTCGTCGCCCTGGCGTGTTCCAACGATTCCCTCGGTTGTTTACCACCGCCGGAAACTGCTGTATTCTTGCAAGCACCAGCTGCTTCCTGACGCGGAAACTCGCTTTCAACAAGTGTACAGACCGTAATTCTTACCGTGTGAACTGAAGTTCCTACTTAGTTCGTCTGAACGGAGGGGGGCTGATTATTCCGTTCAAAGTTTTTACAATGCACTGATACACGTATGGAATAATTAATGTACGACGAATATTGTTTCAAGCTATCGGCGTAATGCACGGCTTGAAACAAATGGAAACATATTGCACGTGAAATGTTTGTATAGGCGAAATTACACGGTTCACTTTGGTTGAATAACGTGGATGATTCGACGAAATTGAAAGGAAAATAAACAGTGTAAATTATCGTTCGATCAAAGTGGTCAGTCGTAATGCACTTCGCCTCCAATGTTGTTGAGTCATTCGCGTTTTATAACTAAAGCGAGCCTCTGTAATTCCGGCTTAATTGAGGCATTATAAGAAGTAATGACTCCGAGAGAGATAAGGTTCGATGTTCGAGAATTGAATTTAGATGATTGAAAACCTCGAGCACGTTTCGTCAAGTTCAAGAGGTTACGAAAGACCAGTTTGACAAGATGATTCCCGGTTCGTAGGCAAATGATGGGTTGTTTAAATGTTCTCGAGGATAAATGGAACCTATATTTAAACATCGCGTACATTGTACGTTATTAAAATTTATTTTCTATGCCGATCATATTGGTTGATTGAAAATTTCATTCAGAAATCAGTTCTGCAAAACAAGTCGATCAATTAGTCATGGTAATAATGAATAATTACAAAGGAACGAGATATTAATAATTGAAATAATGGAGCGGAACATCGGTTCCGCGCACATCGATTAAACGTACATTGACTCCGCCATTGTTAATTACCTATACATGTATTCGAAACCTGTTGTGTTTTGAACACAAAACGATAATAATTTATAGAAGCAATAAATCTTCCCCTATCTATTCCATTTCAGTTTCAGATACGTTACGTTTCATCGTGATCGTACAGCATGAGACGTGTAAGAAGCGCAAGATTAATCGTGTTGAGTTTTTTATGGATCTCTTAAGGTATCAAAAATCTCTCACGAAACGTGCTACAGCAGAAAAGTGGAGGTCTGCTGGTAGACTCTTCATTTCTCCAGTGATTATCTTGACAAGAAAGAAATTTTTAGGAAACTACACATACAATAGTTTCTTCGATTGCAAATATTTTTACTTAAAAAAAATTGTTCTCTCTTCTTCGATTGCTCCGAAGCACTCAAAATCGTTCAAGCTGGCAATTCTCTCGGATCTACAACTCTCTACGATTCAACCACATTCTGACCACCGGAGAAAAGTGGTCGCCAGTGATATCATAACACGTTCGACGCCGTCTTTTAATTATCGCAAAATTCTCGCGGCGCAATTACGCAACGAGAAGTGAAAGTCGCTCGATATTTGAGAGCGCGGGGCGCGGTGCGCGTTGGAGACGAGGTTTCGAGAAGCTCAAACTCCTCTTGCTCCCTTCGCGATATGGCACCACCGGAAGTGAGAGGAGATGAAACTTCGCTGCTGCATTCGGTAGATATCCTTCGTGTATATGTTCAACTGTTAATCGATGTTTCTTGCAACGTACAGTGCATTTTTTTAGGAAGTGTGTATACATGTTATTGGTCAGACACTTGAGTTCAGTACGTTCTCCAACAGAATACAAGACAACGCGTGCAACATTTAATAAAGTTCACGATTGATCGATATCGATCGTTTAACAAATCGTTTTTATATTTTCAAAGGGAAAGTATAGTTCCCTATAACACAAGTATTCCTATTCTCTCTATCAGTTTTATTTCATCCGAATAGCAGCAGAGCAAGTTCACGGGACTTATTCGACGCGTTTCTCGGCACTTAAGGTATTTTATTACTGGCAAACACGAGCACGATACCCGATTGGACGTAGAACAGTAAAAAAACGAACGGCCTCGCGAGCCTGGCGTTCCGGAAAATTTTCCTCACCCCGAAGGGATTTGTTTTTTCTACAGCCCCGCATCTGCTTACGACTTCTGACGCTCCTCGGGAGCCGCAGGGTCGATGCCTTTTCGCGCCGTAGCCAATGGATTGCCATGGCCCTTCCACGTGTTGTGCACGAACGAGCCATCCAATAACCCATCGTTTCGTGCCTTCGTTCTTCCTTGTTCTCCGCCAGTTTTTCTGCCATTTTTCTTGCCGAGAAAGAACATGGTTTTCGAGGATGCACAGGACTTTGCGATTTTTTGTTCCAAGTCAATTATGCTTGACGATTTGCGGTATTGCGGGTAGAGAATAACGATGAGGCATGATTAGAGACTTGAGAACTGTTTCGCGGTCTATAATGTATTCCGTACAGCGAGTTGAGTATCTTATTTTATGGTCGATATTGTATCATTTCGATCGCAAGGTATCATTTGATAGACTTTTTTTTAAACGCAGGCGATCGACAGTGGAAGATATCAAGTGTTACGAATTACTGTACGCATATTTTAAACGAATCGAAACGCAACTCTCGTTCTTTTGCAAAATTTTAGGAAGGAAAAATTCGCTTACGGGAACCATCGAAATTGCATTCGTCGCGCGAAGAGATTCCTGCTTACGCGGATGTTCTATTCTTCGTCATCGCGAGGAACTCCCAGTTCCGCACGTTCCGTTTTTCATTCAGCTATTCCGTCCCCGCTGACTACGCATTTCCGACGAATCCTTGAAACAGCGAGCCCGGGTTATTAAGCAAAGAGTAGCAATCGCTTCACGCTTAACGAAGTCTCGTTAACGATCGCCGCCTCTCTTTTTCTCTTCTTCTCGTTCGCCACTCGAAGAACGCGAAAATGGAATTCCGTTTCGCGACGCGGAACCGGCGCTCGCTCGTTCCCATTGTCGCATCCGCGCTGGCAAAAGTGTATTCTCGCATAAACGTTCCAATTATCGCGTCCACTTTCCTCCGTTCTGTTCCGATGCCGTTACGCGAACGCGAGCTTTCGAGAGGCGCCCCGGAAACGCGCAACGACGCTCTCGTTTTACGTTCGAGAGGAACGCTATCAATTTGGGAACGTATTTCACTTTTTATATTCTTTATATCACGACTCTTTTCGTGGCTTGTTTCTGTATTATGGTTGACGTGCGTGGCGAACTTAAAAGCATACAAGCATTCATTGTCCAAAAATGCACGTCAGAGGTAAAAGCCCTCTTTTTATACAAATAGACACATATAAATCCTGTTTCTTCTATCATACAGTGCTGCCGCGATAATAAAGGTTTAATAATTTAGCGTTAATTGCTTAGAAGGCACTGCTGTGCGTAGCCGAAAACAGGTAGAGGAGAAATTCGTTGTGAAAGTTTGTAATCGCTCATTTCAGTCACATTCTCTACCCAAAAACATGAGAATGTTGGTAAGAATTAATACGAAAGTATACGTATATATATATGAAGCCTGATTTCGTTCTTCGATCGTGCAAATATCAGAAAACTCCAAGTCGGAACTGGGCGAAACTGCAAATAAACTTCTCTACGCAAGCTACTTTGTGCGTCTGTGCATATTCGCGAGTCAGAAAGACAGAGACGCGTTGTCTGTTTGCGTGTTACGCTCGCGGTTGCTTTCATATGGTCTGTTTGTCCCTTTATTTTCATACCTGCGCGCCCCTTTTTCCAGCGTGCCCACCCCTTTCTCGTTTGCCAGCGCAGCCTTGACTTTCCCTTTCCACCATTTTCTTCACCACTTTTCTATTTCAACGCTTTCCTTTGCGATCGTTTCCATTCTTATTTGTCCGCTACTGTTTTACCTCCGTATTGTCCCCATAGATCCACCTTAACTTTTCACCCCTTTATATACATGTATATGTACATATATATTTTCGTTTATGCTAGTACTTTCCGGCATTCTCGCTTTTTGTCGAATCGTTTCCTTCATCCCTTTTTTCCTTTGTGCAATCTTCTTTCATTGACTCGGACGTTTCCTTAAAAACGCTTCCACCCTTCTTTTTTCTCTACTTTGTTTTCTAAACTGTTACCTCTTACTGTTCCCCTCTAATTTTTTCACGTAGCTTTCCTTTTGCGTCAAATCTTTTAAAGTTTCTAACTTTCTAATTCTGTCTACTCCTTTCGCATATTTACAGTGACTTTTTTCGCTGTTTTCATGCCCCAAATTCACTCCAACCCTTTCTCCCGTTGCTTCTTTTATCGATCACCCTCCCTCTTTTTCCTGCCCTCCTTTTAATCCACCATTCGCTCCTATACCACCTTTACTGCCCCCTTTCAGTTTTTCTTTTTCCTACCCATTTCCTTTCTGTTTGCTCTCACAATTTCCACCCTTTCTCTTTCTATTATTCTTTCCCTTTTCCATCCATTTTTCCTCTGCCCTGTAATTCCTTTACATTCTATCAGAGCCTCTCCAACATTACGTAAACTGTGAAAGAGTTAATCACATTTGGTAATAATATTCCATTTACATGCCGTTAAATACAAAGTAGACAACTACACGCGTATAAGTAAGTCGATAAATAAGGCACCGAGAAAGCAATTAATTTCAATTTCAAGAAAGCAATTAATTAATACTACTGATGCTTAATTAAAGTCGTTGAAGCAGTTCCCTTTCCAAGAGTAACGTACTGATTTATGTGATTATCTGCGCGAAAAGCTGTTAGGAAATTTTGTGACGTTCGAATGTTGACATTAAATACGTACAATTTCGCATAATGCTGGAAAGAGAAGGGTAACAGTAAACGCTTCGGATAACAGGTTCGTTTTGGGCACTTTAAATGGGGTTTGCGCGTTCGAGCTGGAATACATTTTTCATCAATCACTATCCGCGTGTTTGGTCTTGAATATTATAGGCCAGAGACATGGAAACGCTTTTACTGAATATCGATAACAACAATACGATATACTGCTTACGGTTATGATATATTTTATAACGCACATATCGATCACAAAATACCGCCAACAATTGAAACTCTTGGAAATATTTTCGAAGAATTTTTTCACTCGGAAAACGTAGTTTTGTAAAAAATACATTCAAATTTCTAAATTAATCTTTTCACTGTTCACACGCCTACATTCGAAACGAAACTTCATCGATATTTCGAATCTCTAAAAAATTGTTCGGTAGAAAAATTCTGTTTAAGCACACAAAGTGGTGAAATACATTGTGGCCAACAGACACGCGTTCCAGTTTCTCTAACTTTTTCACCCTTTCAACTTTTAATTCACGTACGTTCGTATGTACAGCAGCGCACAGTGAACGAACAGGGAAATGAATTTTCATGTCGACGAAAGCGGATGGTCGAATCATAATACGGATTCCACAATCTATCAAAGCAATAATAAATCGACGATAGTATCGGGGCGCATTTCGGCTTTGTTTCGAAGTCAGCCGAGCGGCGAAAGCGCGGCCACGTTTTGAATAAACGCTGCCACGGGATACCGGCGATAATATCGCGTCGGATGTTATCGATTTCTATCGTTATGCGGGCTCGTTTCCTGCGTATTTATCGGGGAATTTCGCGAGCAAGCCTCGCTGCACGAAGCCGTTTCGAGACCATTAACTTCGAGGGGGAGGGAAAAAAGTAACAGCCAAAGGGGTGCTTTCTACTATTTCTTCTTCTTTACTATTCGAGTTATTTGGCTCGTATGGAGAGAGTGACAGAAGCAAAAACTAGTGCAATGGAATAATAATTTCATTTCTTACACCTTCGACTCTAGAAAAGAACTTCCAACCCGCTACAACCCCCAGAGACATCAGAAACTTTGTACGAACTTCATTGGAATATTTCTCTTCTATGTAACTTTATTTAATCCTAAAGAGAAGATTATATCACAGCCAAATAATTATTACTATAATATCCTTCATTAATCCCTGATATCCTCAATTAAAAATGAGCCTCGTCTCGCTTAAGTCTCCTGAGATTACAAAGACTCGGTACAGACTTCGCCGGAGGAAGATTCACGCGAGAAGATTACGCCACATAATCATTACTATAAACTTCTTCTCGCATTCATTTTTCACGTGCTCGACTAAAAACGAGTTCCGTTCCGCTTCCGTCTCCGGAGACTATAAGAGACTTCGCGCGTACCATCATCGTGTATTTCCTCCAGTCGACGGTCCACCGTTTTCCCATTTTATTTTATTCTTATTCGCCATTACGCGAGCTAAAAAACATCCCTCCATCTTGGAGGACTTCAGCGAACTTCGCGTCGAAGGAAAACAGCGTAGAAAGGGTGGAAACGTTCCCTTATCCAGGTCTGTTGAAATCTCATTTCGGAAGTGCATCCCTTTTAGACGAGGAATATTAATAAACGTTTTCATCCGGCGTGAAAACGGCGGGACGAGGAAACAGTGCGTCCTCGTGCATTCAGACGGGACACGCGCGCGAGACACCGACGAGCATCGCCAGCGAGGACGGTAATTAATTAAGAATCGTGGTAATTAATGGGCGCTCGATACAAGTGGCGCCCTCGGCTCGTTCCCCGTATTCCCCGTTACCGAATATCCCCATCGCGGATTAATTATGTCGTGTAATTACATTAAATACTACATCAATTACCTGTAGATACGGCTGGCTAGGAATTTCGAGACCTGGATTTTCCGCTCTTTATTCAGATTATTTAGAGTTCGCTGCGCTTGTATGGCGAGCACCTCGAATAGGGAGATCGTTCTATAGAAAAGCTCCCCTACGGTAATGTAATTGCGACGTAATAATTTGACTGGGGGTTGGTTCACGTATTTGCGGGACATTTAAATGGGCAGAGCACGGAACGTAAGTAATTCGAAAAAATGTACCAACCATTCGAACCATACGAGTGAGAGCGTAATACTTAGGGGATGAAATAAAGTATCGAAGTTCCATTATTTGACGATGCTTATAAAAATACAAATTTGAACGAGTAAATACGTTCATCGGAGATGTCGAAGAAGAAGTGTTGGGACAAATTCAGCTTGACAATTTCTTTTCCAAGATAGAAGTTCGAACGAAACTTCGTTTCGTTTACCCAGGAGCATCCTCTTCTGGGTTGCGCCGCCACTAACATAACGGAAGGGTTAACTATTTCTAAAGTCGAGCATGAGAATTTGCGAGCGCCCGTAGGCGGTCCGAGAAAAAGTCGATACCGAGGCCAGATGCATTAGCGGAGAACGTATCCTGGTTACTGGATACTCGACAATTTTCGAGGATCGTCTTCCTCAGGCGATAAGGGATCGGCGATCGCTATGGAAAAACGTGTTCACGGCGCGAAACGTTATCGTACACGCTAATCTACGCGTACACGAAAGCCATCAGAGGTTGGCCATTGTCGAGGGTCAACGATGCGTCTCGCTACGACGCCAGACGTTCCGGAAACGTGGCAAGGATGAAAGTCGAGGAACAAGATGAGAGAAGGAGAGAGAGAGAGAGAAAGATAGAAGGAGGAGCAGCGAGATTTACGCGCTCGCACCCGTAAAAGACCCAGGAAACGTACTCGTGTGTGACCCAGATCGGTAACGAGACGTTTCGTTGATTAAATAATGGTGGTCCCCATTGCGGATTCGAGGCGGATAAGATGGCCGAAAGGTGAGCTGAATGGAGACGACGATTCTGCTCGAGCCAGAGATCGCTCGATAAACGATCACGACGACTCCCGCGAGTTACTCGAGGGAAAAGCTGCGCGCTTTTGTTTTAAATAACGGCTCGCGGTCGGCGCAGGCTTTCACGGGTCGAGGTTACTGCGGGATCGAGAAAAGGGAGTGGTGGTGGTGATTTCCGGGAGAGAAATGCCGATTGCACTGATCGATGCTTTGTTTTTCATTAGCTAAGGTTAAGACGATTTAAATACGCGTATACGCGCCTAAACAGGAATGAGAGTAACGCGGAATGTTCGGCTACAGGTGTGTCCGTGCAGCGGACAAAGGATAAAAGTGGCTATTTTATTGGAAAATGAGGAGCAATGTTCTGTCACCCGGTTTTTAACCAGCGAAGATGTGATATCTGTTGACATTCGTCAACCGAAATTCATTCTAGGTCGCAGTATAGTGATGAATGTCTCTCACCCCAGCGACTGTACAAATGGACTAGGAATAACCGAAACGGGGTGAGTTCCGTGATGGATTCGCCTCGACCGTGTCAGGAGCAACGAGTGACGGGACCGAACGAATTTTTTCCTGCGGGAATCCGTGTACCCTTTAAGCTCCGGTAAATTTGTATACATTCGTAGCATTTTCACGCGCAATCAATTTTTCTCATCAAGCGCTCTGATAAACAGCAATAATTACAAATCGTACGAATCAATAGATAACCGCGGTTCGATTTCGTAGCCGTGACTCGGCTGAAACTGTTCGATTTCAATAAACAACGACTCCTCGATGGCTTTTTATTCGCTGCCCCGAACGCCAATAACTCGCCAGGCATTGCCTCCAATTACCGCGAAACAATTCCGTCCCTCCTGTTAATTATCATTCGCGCATCAACGCAGCCGCACACGCTCGGCTCCTATTTTGCGTTTGTCGGGCGTTGTTCTTGCAGAATTAATCGTTGAATATTGTATCGTGTCCGTTAACGTTATCGATTCTCCTGACACACATACGACCCGATTTATATTCGGATAACCGTGGAAAGAATTGGGTCGTGGGATCGGAAAATACGCGATGAAAATTGACGCGGTCTCGTTAAGCGGGATCGTGGTTTATCGAGAGGCGGAACGACACTCGACGAACACAGCCTAATTAATTTCACGTCGCACGCCGATGTGGCCCTCGAGGTATAATTGTCACCCAGAGAGTAATATTTTTATTCTGCGTAATTAACGCGAATCTTATGTTCGATCTGTTGCGCACTCTCGCTTGGCCCTTCGAGAATCGTGTCACAACGTAACGAGGCATTTCATGATTTAATTAAGACGGTTCCACGACGGAGCTGCGTACCAAAGAAAAGTTACTATCGTTTTATTTATCGTTCGTTAAATGACGTATTTTTTTTATAGTTACTCATTTTCAAGAAAGAATTGCTTTATGTGTGCGTGTTTTAAAACGTGTACAATGAATATCTTAGCGTTCTTTACGTAATACGAGAATTCTTTGCGCTGGATTTAATTAAGTATTCGTTGCGTTTCACTTTTAATGGAATTTAGTACAACAATGGATTCGATATTAAGGCGCTTGGCCTAGTTTCAGAACTGTAGCCATTATTATTTTCACCTGCTGTCGCTTCGAAATAAGATTTCCCATTCAACTTCCCTTTTGAACCATTAAAACATTAAACATTCATCTGAACTTTAAGTACACTATATTGTTCTACTATGTAAAGAATTTTAGCCAAGTTCTATACCGATACTTCAGCGTTCGTGGAAAGCAAAGTTCTAACGAGCCGCGAATTATTTTAAGTCGAATCGTACACATCCCCTTGCTGCTTAAAATTTACAAAATTTCAAGTCGAACAGATCGAAGTTTCTATCGATTTTTGTACAGACTGTATATACACGCAGCTTCACGATTTTCATCGACGAATGACGTCGCGACGTTGGGGAAATTTAAGAAAATCTGAAGCACCACGTGCAATCTGATACATTGTTAAGAGAGTTGCCTTGGTCGACGCTCTTGTTTCCATTTCGAATGCTGGCTTAGTTTCGATTTCAGGCACTTGTAACCATTTATCGTCGCAAACAGTAGCGAAAGAATTAAATTATGTAACGTAAATATGATTGGACGATTCTGGATTCTTGATTCTGGACGATCGATTCGTGCTTCCCACCGATTCAATCGAATCGAATAAAAACTGTAATTCTCTCACTCTACGAATAAACAAGACAGATTACTAAAAAGCGTGCGCAAGCAATTTTCACCGAAAAGATATTAGAAACCCTCGTCTTCATTAATCGGTAACTAGTTTTTCCCGCCGCTCCTCGCATTATCGCTGAAAACCATTAAAACGTCTCCGCGGAACTTTACCAAAGCCATTATTATCCCGTTCCGCGAAAAGAAGATGGCACAAGCAGATCGAGGCATGAAAATATGCGCAACTTCAATGTATAGTATAATTAGCTGTTAATAGGACGCGGTAAACGTGCCTCTTGCGGTCGACACCGGCCGTCTGGATTATTTTATCCATTTCCGTCGATTGTGGGAAACGATAAGGCCGGTCGGAGTCATTCGCACGTACGCCTATCAAAGTAATCGTAACACATTCGTTACGACGGTAATCATTACTCGGATATTTCGCCAGGCACGCGATGGAAATTCAAATAAAATTCGTTTCACGCTTATGTAAGTCGGAGTGGCTCGTAAATATTCAAATACAGTTATGCGGTATACGGTAAGCGTATACACAGCCGAGAATAAATCTAGGATGACGCGAATATAATGTATATTAAATTTGCCGAGGGTTCGGCTATTGAAATCCGCAGACGCGACTAGCGATGTAACATTTGCAAAATTAATCGCGCAAATTATTTATACAATCTATCGAAATATACGAACGTATCGTTGCTAATCCAATTTCCCAAGGGATCACCCTGTACACGCGTATCGCTCCAAACGTATCGCGGGGTGCGAGAAACGAAAGAACGTGCGTTTAAAGCGAACAAGGTGTGAACGTTTATAATCGCGATCGTTCTCGAATAATTATGAATATTCTCGAATAATCAATATTTGAGGATATTCCAAACTTCGGCACAAGGGTGTGCGCGCATGCACGCGAGTGCCTGAAAAGCAATGAAAGAGTCGAGAATGTTCGATGAAAGAACGTACAAAAGGATGCGTGTGTAGAGCACAGTTTAACTTTACTTTATGAAGAGCAACGACAAGTGTACTTTCTACGATTACAAATAATTCCTACGTTAACTCCTCGATGGCCCCAGTCGCCATCGCGGAGGTGCTGCTTCTCAAGGGCCGCCGTTACGACGCGTTTGTAACACTGCAGAAATTAGCCCACGGTTGGCAGAAGCGGTTGCTCGTACCGCGGGAACGGCGATCAGCGCGATGGTGATCGTCGATCCAGGTAGCCACCGACGAAACGGTCGGCGCCGTGAAACCGCATCGTCGGATCGGCCCGGAATAATGAAATTAGCCGGGCGCAGCGGCGGCGGGGCTGAACACCGACAATAGCGGAAACTCGTTCGAGTTGCCGCGCGCCGCGGTCTCGCTCGGCAGCTCGCCGCGACGGGGAAGTTTGGAACGCGGCCTCGACCCGAGCGCGCCGCGGAGAGCCACTTCACGGCATTTAGCAGCCCTTGTTTACAAGGAAGCGGCGCGCATCGCATATATTTGCTCGGGTCACAGCATTCGTATTCCAGCCGGGCCGTGTGTCCGTCCGTTCGTACTCCGCCATGCAGAAGTGCAGTGTGCGAGTGTGCCTCTAGTGCCGATACGTGCTGGCATTTCCTAGAGCCAAGCGATATTCCACCGGCCGGCGTCGCCGCCCGTCTTCCACGGTCTCCGTGGAACCGTCATCCGTGACGCGGCCTTGTTCGAGCTTCTATTTTCGCGATCGACGCTCGATTCATTGGGTTATGAGGGCTCGTCTCTTTTTTTTTTTTTGAGAACAGGGGAACTCGTTTCGTCGCGCAGGAATTTCGTAGAGATGGATTTGGATTCGTGGATGGAGAGACAGAGAATGTTCGGTTTGTCGAGTTGTGGAGAATTTTTAAGGGTGGAGTCTCTATTGTTGTAGGTTTCTTTTAGTGGTGTCAAAGGACACAGCTTCGTAGGAACACGAGTATGTTTGGAGATCAGATACTGTGGAGGATTTAATAAGTATCGCAAGGGTGAATCTGTTGCGCAGAGAGTTTTGTATTTAAGAAAGAAATGGCCGAGTATGCTCCTTGGAGCAATCCTTTTCGAAATTCGCACGCGCACCAAGAAGGTATTGTTAGAAGTTAAATATTGTACCAGTGAAACGAGATTGTTTCAGCTAAATCTTATGTATCTTGTTAAGACCGATGTGTGTTCAGCTAACAGCGAAAGATTAGCAGCCCTGATTTTCCTGTTCCAAAGATTGAGCATTCTTTTTCACTGCAACATTCGCGTTCCGTTCGTTACCTCACTCGTTACGTGATACGCATTCGTACAATGAAAGCTAAACATAGTTCTCACCCTTAAATCGCTGTATTATGTAAAACGGAGGGCAAATGCTTAACATTGATGAATTTTAATATGAAAATTTGGAATATAATAATGTTCACTTTGAGAATTGTTTCTCGAATGTTGGTAACAATTGAAAAGTGGAACTAAAAATGAAAAATGTGGTCGATGAAGTACAAATAATGCGGTAAGAGTATAGTAGTAGCACAAAGGAAGTCCAATGGGAAAATATACGGTAAATCAATCGAGCAGGAATATCCGTTCGAACGTGATACGTTCGCGTCCCATTATTCATCATTGTACCAATAAATTTTACAACGCCAATGTTACGCGATATTCATTACTCGTCAGCAAACGGCCAGAAACGAGAATAATTCGAGTGACGTGCATTACAGCCAAAATCGATGAACGACCGAAAAAAGTGTCACGATATCAGTTATTTCCATTCCATTACGCTTATGAAAATTTAAAGTAATCAAAATTCGAGCTAATCGATACGTCTTTAATCATGTTACAGTGATTACCACTAATGGACGAAAATCGTGTGAAACTGATCGAACTCGAAATACGTATGCAACTATCGAACCGTCGAATCTGACGGAATGGAATTTCCGCGGTGTTATTTTCAGCTGAAACATCGTCTCTTATTTATGAATTCTCAACCCATTTTCGATCCATTTTCGAAACGCTCCCCATTTTGCCACTCGGCTGCTCGATCGTAAGTATCGCAGAGATGGCGTCACGGAGCGTTAAATCGACCGTCCTTCTCCGCCAAGGAGCAGCGTTGATTAAAGGACGAGGCTAATCTTATTGCACGGGAAGGGACACGCGAGACGCATTCCATAAGCGTGCACAGGCGCGGGACAAATAATTTATGGTCGCGTTTATGCGCTCGCCTCGTTCGCTTTCCCAATGCACTTTCTACGGGCGAGCTCTCGTCGCAACGAGGCCCCCCGAGTTCTCGTTCTCTTTCTCCTCTTCTTCTCACGATACCCACTTTCTCCCTCTCCTCCCACCCTCCCGTGCCACGCTCTGTCTCTCTTTGTCTTCTCCGCTTCTTCTCCAACCCGTCGCCTTTTTTCCCCTTTTCTCTTGTCCCGCGTTTTTCTCTCTTTCTGCACGACGCTGGCGCACGTTACGCAATTCCAAAGATATATGGTCGCTTCAGGAATATCTTCGGGCGGTCTCACGCGCTGTACAATTCACCGGGGTGGCAATTTCAACTTTTCCTCCTGTCTAACGGTTGCGAGCCGTTTCTTTCGACGATCGAATCTACGGTTGATCACCGATGGAAACGGAGGAAGTACGAGCGAGTTTAATTATCGATTTAACTGCTCCTTGATCTCCTTCGAGCGATACCAGCGCGCATACAGTGTCGTAGCAAAACGACACTAAATACAGGTACGTTAAATTTTCATGCGAGTAACGTTTCACGCAGTGTTCGAAAGTAAAATGTGGTACGCGACACGAAAAACGATATACAGCATTTTAAAAAAGCGAACAATGACTCCGGGGCCACGATTTGGCCAGCGTAAACGCGTGGCGCGGCTGTCTGATTGGGAGTGGCTGTATCTACTGCCGCTGCTACTCATTGAACGGCCACTGCCACGCGTTCGCGTTGCCGAGGCGATTAGGGCCAGAATTATTGCTCGTATTTTACCCGCAACGATTCGACTTTCTCCGCGAAGAATATTAAATTCGTATTACGATCATTGTTTTGCTCACTTTATATGCGTCCGGCGAAATTGTCATCAGCGCGGTCCATTATCTATCGCGACCAGTTTTGCATTAATAGACGGTCGCGAACTAACAATCTACTATTGTGCAATTTAATTTACCAGACGCATGATTTATGCAGTGCGCGAAACGGGGATAAACGTCGTGTTCGCTGTTTATAATGTCCGTTTTACTAGTTTATTATCTCGTTTTTCGAGTAGGACGATTTTTCGTTTTTTGTGAAGCGCGAAAAATTGGGTTCCTTTCGCGGAGGGGGGAAGACATGGGCAGTGAACAGGTGTTGTGCAACGAAAACGCGGAAATGCGGTGTCGATAAACCCGCCTAAGCGAGAGAGCCCCAGACGACCGGCGTCGCCAGACTCTCACTTGTCCTCTCCTATCTCCTCTGCCCGTTCCTCTGGCACGTTACAGAAATACACCGGGAAAATTATGTCACTAATGCGACTGGATATATCTCTAGGCGTGGAAACGTCGTCTCGTTGCGTCGCGGCTAGCTGGAAGATCCCGAGGCTCGAAAATCCGCCGAGCTTTTCCTCATTATTCCGCCGAAAGGGGGTTAATTCGTTTGATTTATTCGCCCTCGGGAGAACGATGGAGACGTTGAAATTGGCTGGTACAAAATTAGCACTGCGATTCCGATTATCCTATTTCAACTCGACGCGTTCGATGATCGTCGTAAAATCAGAAATTTCTGGCGAATCTTGTCTTTGTTCGAAGCTATGCTCGTGGAACGTGTTATAGGATGGCGAAGAAATTTTGACGACTACGAGAAATTTAAATTTGGAATTTCAGGATATTTATAAGATTCTCGATGAACTAGTTTTTTTTTTTACCTTACGGTTTTATCGTGGTTAAGAAGAGATATCTCTTTTATAAATTTTAGATCCATCTTCAGATAGGACAGGGTATAAGGAGATAGGGATAATGGAATTGAATGGTGGAAGTGTGTCATCGATGCTCATAAAGAGACGGCGTCGTAACCGTATGGTATTACAGTATGCAAAGTACTTCTATTCTAGATTAAAGTACATCAAAATGAAATATCTTATCGACTCAAAGAGCGATTTCGGACCCGAACAGAATGGGTCCAATGAAACGTGCTGCGTATTGGACAACATATTGGATCGAAAGAAGAGAAAGCAGGAATGTACCGTACTAATGGGTGTTAATTTGAATGTACGTAGACAAGCGCTGAACGATTCCGTTTTTTACGAATACAAAGAGCAAGAGGTGGGTAGGATTTACGTGATCTGGAAATAGAAGTCGAAACCATTCGTCGAAACTTTTCGCCTATTTTCATAGTTTTAACCAGTTTAACCACTCTCCGAGTGATGTATACGTTACATATAATAGCTGGAAAAAAGACGTACAGATATACGAGCAAAGAAAAGTAATTAACCGAGTTACAAGCTGTATCTTTAGATAGATATGTACGAAACCAGCTAAAACTAGCTCTCTCTGAAGCCGTCAGACGCTGGGTTTGCCTGGAACCTCGCTCTCACGACACTGACTGCTCTTAAGAATACTCACCCTCGCACACCTGCGAACCCGCACACGCTCGAAACTACCTCTTATTCACTCTCACGTATTCGCAGGCTCCCAACTTTCCACAGTTACCGTCTGTCATCGCGATTATACCTCACGCCCGGACAACTTTCTTATTCGCGGAGTGTTCGAACCGCGAATAGACTGAGAGGCGATGACGAAAATATAAATTTTTCTCCGCCTAAAATAATTACGAGGCCGCCGTGGTCGCGAGAGGTACATAAAACTGAGTGCACTTTTGGTTTATGGCAGCTTGACATTTTGCATTTCCCTTGAAAGGCTTCCTCGCCTCTTTCTTACTCTCGCTCGTGTCGAAAATTCGTATTTTCTGCGAGTACGGCTAACTGATAAACGAGATAAAAATCGGTCTCTAGTTTCGAATATAATCACGCGCGTAGCTGTATGTTTCTCGTACATTTAAATTTCCTACAAATGCCTAAACATCCGCAGCCTAATTACCATGAACTCCGCGGCTACTTTCTATGCCCCTCGTCTCGGCGAGTGAATAAATTAAGACGTTACACCTTTCACGTCGATCATACACATATTTGCATGTTCAAAGTTGCGCGCTAACCGCAGGTATTAGTTGCATGCCTGTTTCTTCCCGTTACAATACGCAGAAATATTTTTGCATGCATGCCGCGGTCCGCGGAACACATCGAGATTTCATAAGCGTTTCCTCGTTAAGAAACGCCACGGAGAGGAACGAAAAGAACGAGAGGAGAGAAAAAAGAGGAGCGCGTCGTTTCCCACGATATTTCATCCCGAAGCTGGCGTCGATCCATCGGAATGAGAGAAAAAAGGATGAAGAAGAAGAAGAAATAAATTCTAGACGAATTTTTCATCGACTTCCGTAACGACGCGACGTTTCCGCGTGTACACGCATTTTTCAACGCATCGCGAAAGTTCCAGCTCACCTCGAACACGTGGAAGCGTGACTCTCGTGATCGTTCACGGGATCACGCTTCTACATTAATGAGAAATCGATCGATCGTCCGCGAAATACGTTTTATTTCTGCGCCTGTGTGCGCGTGTACGTGTGCGTCGCGAGAACGCTGAGAATGCTTCGAGCACGATCGACGAGCCTCGGTGAAATCGTATAGAAATTCATTTAGCTACAGATGCTATCATATCGCGTCCGTTTATGAGTCGTTACGTTCTCACGATACATTCGCTGTACGCGTTAGAGAAATTTCGGAGAAAAGTTTACGAAACTTTCCTCTTCGTCCATGAGAAAACATGTATTTCCAACAGCATCTCGAAGCTGAAACCACGCGCGATAAAAGAGGCGCGCAAATGAAAGGAAGCGTGCGGGCAAAAATTTCGTACATTAATTACGACATAACAGAAAGCACTTAAACCTACTGCAATCAATTACCGCGCAAGTATCAAGAAAAAGTCCGAGTTGTAAATCACATGCAGTCGACGCGCACGTACGTACGTCTCGCGTTATTCAAAATCACGGTGGTGCGGCGAAAGGGTAGAGCGATTCGTCTAGGGACTTTTACGCGTGGGACAAATTGCGTCGTGACGCGTTGTATGCGCGGGGAATAAATCGCTGTAAACGCGCGCGCGATCCTCGGCCCGCTCGACGCTTCGGTTCCGTGCTATTACGCGTCGAAAGAACAAAGGGAAAAGTCAATGGAAATGTTTTCGTTTCTCCACGATGGTAACGGTGAAACCTCTTCCCCCCAGGGGCGTAATTTACGACTAACACCAGTCGTTACTCGCGCGAGCACACAGACGGTTTACGCGTTTCGTATTCGCGCGAGCGAAATTACGATCGTTACGTTCGGCGAATGGTTGCAAAAGAAATTCATTTACCGCGTCTTGCGAATTCTTCGCGGGCTTCGTTATCCCTTCCGCGCGATTATTGCACGCGTGTGCACAGAGTCGCTGGAATGTTTGGAACCTCTCGCGATGGACGACGTCGAATTAAGGGAAAAGAAATTTGATTGCGAATAAAATTGCCTGTCTTGCAGCTGTTTTTGCGCGATTCAAGAATTTAGTTGTACACACACGAGCTATGCTGCGAACCAGAAAGTATAGTCGATGTCGACTCACCCCTCGATGCGTTCGACGCAAGGAAATGCGAGGAACAACGAACGGTTCCGTGCGACTGTATAAATCGAAAATAAATATTAAAATCGTAATTGTATAGTCGTGTTCTTCGAAAGTAACGATAATGCGGCTGAAAGGTTAGGTTCTATGCCCCGAGGTTCCCCATCCATTTCCAGATGCATTAACGCAGACTGCTGGTCCTTAAAGGAGTGCAAATGCGGTAGGCCATATCCTCTGCTGTCAATGCACGCGGGAAAAATGCGAGTCGTTCGCTTTCAAACTAGGCAATTTCATTTGTTACTACAGAAGGAAGAGCATTTTCGACCTCCCTTGCGCGCACCCCTCTTTTTTCAAGACGGACGAAGAAATAAGGGACAGAAATTGAGATGTCTGCCAGCCTTATCGAGAAGCAACGTTCGAGGTTCCTCGAATCCTATTTGCGTCGACGAGAATGAATGCGACGACGAAGGAGGGAAGTTGATACCGCGACAATACAATGCCAAGGGTGACTGGCTGTGAAACGAAACGCGCCAAGTGGAACCGCAACGGGGACCGGGCAGAAAAAACCGGGGGCCAAATGGCGCTTGGCAGCTGACAACGATCCGTTCCACGCCTCGATCTACGTGGCTGACATGATCGACAGTTGTGCATCCGACAATTTTTCATTTTGCTACCCGGAAGATATTTCCACGAAACGCAGTTCCCACATAGTCGCAAATTTCGCGCCTTATTCCCGCAGGATTAACGAAGAAAAGAAACGCGCGCATACTTGTGCTTATGCATACATGATTAATGCTAATATCGCGTCGAGGTGTTAGAACGTCTCGAAAGCACTCCTGCGCGTAATTCACGCGGCAATCAAGCATCATATAGGAAATTACGCAACTGGTCTCTCCCAGGCGTGTCCCGACAAATTACGCAATAAATGTCTCATAACTAAATTACATAAAAGCGAACGGCACGATGCCGCGGAAAGAAATCTCCCCATTTTTCCGATAACATTTTTCCTAGCCAAACGAAACGAGAATATAAAACCAAAACCGTCGTCCAAATACGCGCACGCGGGTACGTAGATATTGGCTGAAAGTTTAAAATTACTATTCTTTGCGTTTGAAAAGAGGGATTGGAATATCGAAAAATGTATCAAATTGAAAAGAGCTGCTATACGTATATTTTATATTATACGCAACAAGTATGCGTTAATATATTAATCAAGAATGTAGCCCAACGTAGAAATTGGTTACAAACGTTTCGAGGTTACTGTACGCAGCGTTGCACCCTCTGCTTCCTCTCGCTCGAAATATTCGAAAAATGGTCGATAGCACCCATCGAGTTCAAAGCGCGTTCCGTATGTGGGCCACCGTGTTCGAATCGACTATTTTTTCCGGCCATCGGTAAACAAGCGTCCGAACAATCCCGGTTCGTTGCTGCGCGTGTGAATGTCGAAGTGTACCGAGAACGGGCGGGAAAAAAAAGGAGAGAATCGCGGAAAAATGGTAGCGTTTGTTGGTCGAAAAATAAAGGGTGAAACCAGTCGATTCGACCGTTTTAAATCAACCAGCTGAGCGGAGCGCCGCGGATACACCCGACGAGAGTAGGGACCAGGGGCAAGGCGGAAAGGGATGAAGAGGAGACAGCGGAACGCGGACGGTTGGACGAAAGAAGAAGAGACGATGATGGGTGGCGAGAGAGCTAATGAATAAAACGAATTATCCGTCGAGAGCTCGGGGCGTCGTTGAAGGAGCAAATTGCCGCGAATGTGCACGAGAGGTAAGTCGATGACGAATTACGACAATGCTGGTGAAAAGCTTGCTGGGACCGGAGGGGGTGAGAGAAGCTACATTCCGGAGGCAACAAAGCGGAAGCTTGGATGGGCGTAGCCGCCATGTTTTTCCACGTTCAGTACCTCTTGCGGATGACAAACCAATCCGCGTTTCCGTATTGAATTAAACCACCCCTCGAAAAGAACTGGCTGCGAGATTACCACCGGGGAATCCGGCTGGGATTTGCATAAGTATTGTTCCTTGCACGCGCACCCGGAAACGGGAATTAGCGGAACGGTTCGAATCGTCCCCTCGTTCGATCGTTGGTGAATCTGGGGAATTCGAGAGCTGGTATTTCTTCGAAGGCTCCAGTTGAATTGTTTTCGTTGGGAATATCGTTATTGCTTAGTTTCGGGAGGCAGATGGTGCAAGAGTAATTATCAGAGACCGTGTATTTCAGCGCGTCTATAGAAATTCAAGTATCGTTTCGATGGTAGAAAATTCGAAGCATTTAATTCGTAAGATTGAAAAGGAGGATATTACTGGCTGTCATAAACGTCAGACTCTTGGTAATTGTTTGCAAAATTAACGAGCCAGCAAGTTGCTAAAAGCGTGGAACGATTCTCGTTTACTTAAAACTTTTCTCATCAGAATTATACTTTTGCGGAAGAACAAGACAGAAGATGGAAGACGTTCATCCACGTAATACCACTTTTCCCCGGTTATTCGAGTTGCATCGAAAAACAATCTTTTTTCTTGCACTCGAATCTAATAGCAGCTGAAAGCTCTGTAGGAGATTAAAATATATTCTTTATTCCACATCGTAGTTTTTAAAATTGCGAGTATTCGCTTGGTAATTATCACCCCTCGCATTTAAGAATGCAGCTTCATTCGATGATCATTAACTCGATAATATAGTTGTACAGTTTAAAACAAATAACGCGCGTTGCACAAAAACTATGGAAACCGACTTCTAACCATCAAGAATGTTCACTTATAGGCTGCTATTTTAAGAAAATGCGAAGCTCGCGCAGAAGGAAATCGTACGGGACAATTGCCTAGCTAGACGCGTCAGCCAGTTTCTTTTTTTCCGTGCGCGCGCGCGCGCGCTGCCGTTTCTCGCGACCGACGTGAGAAAACGGAGTTCCTCCAACTTCAGGTTCACTGCCACTAGCGTTATTACGCAAGAAGAGTCTACCGTTCGTTCATCCTGTTATGCCTTAATCGCGCTTAATTAATCGCCTAATTGCCGACCTGCCAATTAAACGACCTCTGCCGTTGGCACGAGTTGCTGCTCGCCTGGATCAATTCCCTCCAGCTTATGCATATTCCGGTGTGGTTCGCTCTGAAACCTCTTACTCGCACGCAGAACTCGTTATTTCACCAAACAAACGACTCGCGTTCCATGAAACGATCTCTGTTCCACGTAAAAATGTATCGAAATCCCCTCGAAATTCTATCGGAATTCCCGTCGAAGCGATGCAAGGAGAGCGTCGATGGCCGGGAAACTCCACTTTTGATCGATGTCGAACCGATCGAAGAGGAAAAGCAGAAACGGGGCAAAGAAACGGGGGAAAGAAAAACTCGCTTTGGTTAATGGATACGCACGTCCAGCAATGAGCGGCGATAATTTCAAACTCATTAGACGCGGTACGAGAAAAAGCCGAGGCGCGTCTGGTTCTCGATGCAAATTACACGGTATAACATTTAACGGCGGGAAACAAGAAAACTGAACGAATGACAGTAATTAAACGGCGCGTAGTGTCGCTGTACACCGGCGGACACGCATACGCGGTGCGTCTACGTACGCGATGGGTCGCGTTAGTTTAATCTGAGAGATCCCGGAAACTGGAAACCACCAAGCCAGGCGAATCCCACGTTCGATTCAATGGAGACTTCGCCGCGACCTTAAGCCGTATACGCGGGTACGACGACCCCTGCCGCTAATTATTCTCATTAACGGAAAAGCTGGAATCCGTGGTATTGCCTGGAATGCGAGGATCTCGATGCCGGATAGTACCTTTTACGTACACCGGTGGATGTTAGACACAATTGTAGTAGTTCTTATTGCCTACCGTTACGATAAAGCACCGTGGAATGTTACTCGAACAATTCGTTCGTTCCTCAACGGCCGTTGAAAAGAATTGGTCGAACGTTACGCGTAATTACGAGCCTCTGATTCACTATGAAAAGCAAATTTAATGCTAATTTTAATTCCCCTTTTATCGCGTTTTTTTTACATTTTCACCATTTTTTCCAGTTTATCTTTACCCCCTTATTCTACTCACATACGGTTCACGATATTACGTCTACACGCGTGTTCACGTTTTAAGAGCAGAACACGTCCGTTGCGCGCAACTTTATATAATATTCACATATTTACATACAATGTTGCGTTTCAGACAGCCGCAATTTGAATACCAAATCGCAATCGAAATGGAAACATGCTCAGGCGACAGTTTCTAATACCAACGCGATACATCATTAAGGCTAATTGCTAACTCTATTAAGGTTAAAACTTGTCAGGTTCCCCGATCGTGCTGGTCACTGCGTATATTAATTCGTAAATGCCAGCGTATCATACAGATGCCAGAGCGTAAGAATGTTAACCTGGCAAATGTTCAGCGCGAGGACGCGCTGCAACTTATTTCGACGATCAATCCTGTCGATCGATACGAAAAGGACGAATAAAGCGACCGGGGAGAGCCGATGTTGCAGCATTCCTCGAGGCGCTGTAACATTTCGATTTTCTTCTAAGATCGTCCGCGGTAATCGATCTGCAGCGACGGATTCCAAGCTCGTGTTTCTTGTCGCTCGAGGCGTGTGATATCGTGGCCGGGCAATTAATTAGAGGCTCGCCAAACGAGCGTAAGTTATCGCGAGTGGCTGGCGAACTCGCGCGGAGGAAAGTATAGCTTTCCAGTTTGGTTAAATCTGAAATTCTGGAAAGCGCGGTGTAGATTCGCGCCGCGTAACGAGCCCGCATTAATTAAGTTCCGCTTCCGTTCGCGACCGGAAGTAACGAAGAAAGTTCACCGGCCAGTTATCCGGTGTCCCGAAATTTGTGGCCTGCGCGTACGAATTTTGGTCGAATCGACGCATTCGTACAACTATTACGTTATTGTTCGTTATCCAGTCTCATCGATTTAACCAGTTTATCGTGCAATTGATAATGACGCTTAACACAGGACACGATCGTCTCTTGAATATGAACATTTTATCATCGTTATTCTCGGGCTTGTATTTATATTTGACATTATTGTGGCATTAAAAAGTTTTATAATTGCTCGTAAAAATAGCGCAGATTCCGTCACGCGTGTAAAATGTATATATTTATGGTAAAGATAATGGAAGTTACAATAAACGGAATTGATGCGCGCCACGAGCGCGAGTTAATTACACGTACGAAGTACTCGAGCATTTATCCAGGTTTCCCGTGAATAAAAATCGTTTTTCCCTTCTGCACGTGTACCCACTGTACGACTATTCTCAATTTTAATCCCACCCCCGGGAGAAGCTTGATTACCCGTAATTAAATCGGCCAGCGGATAGGTTCGAATGCGAGCAACCTTCGCGCCAATTAAGCGTTCATCCATCAACATTAAACACCGTGCAACGTCGATGCGTTTCGATTCCTATCGTCGAACAGTCATCGACATTTCGATGTTACCCCCCCCCCCCCCATCGAACCATCGCGCTGATATTGTGCAGGGGGTGCCCGCTCATCCGACTCTCGCGTCATCGCAGCGCGATCACGATTTATACCGGCGGATGTAACGTTGTTTAGCAGAAAAATGTTATTTACGACCGCACGGAGGAAACACGTCGTCGCTGTTTATCATTATTGTGCGTTGAAATGCAATATTTCACCTGGCCACGCATCGACGTGGAGGACGGCCGACCGCGCGTTGCGGAAAATTTTAATCGGTGACACTGGAAATCGAAATGGAAGGAGGATCGTTTAATAATGCGTAGAATTACTATTTTTCACGCGAACACGTACGCGAACATCGATAATTTCGTAATCAACGATTTGGAACAAGGTGAAATAATTATCGGTGGAATTGTCTACGAAGCAGTCGGTGAAGTTAGAGTAAGCTCTTGTCTCTGAATAAAAGTATCGATCGGATCGCGATCGTTCTCGCGAAAATGAATTGACATCGCCGTTACGCAATATCGATTGTGTAATATGAAATAAGAAGTAGTTAAAAATAACTGGTAGGGAAATTGTACACGGACATGTTCGTGCGCGTGTAGTTTGTTCCATAAATAATATGTAATTCGATTACGTAAAAGGTGCGATGAATTATGCTGAATTATGTTAATGCGAGAATTCCTCGATTGTTTTATATCGTTTCAACAAAAGTTCTCTTACCGCATTTCTCATGGTCTCTGTTGCATATTCCATCGCTGTCCTTATTGTGCCTGGGATCAGACTCGATTCATCACATTTGACGTCCACGTTTCATAAAAACTGAACCTCATAAATCCACGGAATATGCATCGATGCATTTTCCCGACTATACCCGAGAGCACACGCTTTCTGCGAATACATTAGTGTCCCTCGCGAATATATTACGTTCACGGTCCAACGCTCGTACACGGCGTGGTATCGCGATAAAAGGAGCGAATTCAATTTTTGTAAAGAAGAAGCAACCTGTTCCGCTGATATTCGTATCGTTGCCGCGTGACACTTCAATCCATTCCAACTTTCAACGGGGGCATCGCCGTGAAAAATTATTCAGCCGAACCCTTATTCAGTATCCCGCGAAAATTTCAGATTATGCATTCCAACGGTGGCGGTCCCCATTAAATTACGATCGCACCTTTCAGCCCTTTGTGCGACTTCAACCGTGAGGGCATTACCATAAAAAAAGAATTTTCCTCTCTTCTATCGGAGAAAAAATACAATAACGCTCTCTGCTTCTCTATGCGACGTCGAAGATATCAAAAATATTGACCCGTATATTACTCACTTTGTGTAACACGATTGCAACATTTACGTAAGTGCCTGGGAACAAGAGTGATGTAAGTCGAGGAAAGTTGTACTGAAAGTTGCATTAAATCGCAATGAAGTTGATTCATGTTGCACTCATTGAGAGACACTTTTACGTTCTAATTACACGCGCGTACAAAAACTGCGAGAAAGGCTCGATTTCTATTCTCCGCGCGCAAACGATTTCAACCCTCGCGACAAAAACGGGGGCCTCCGACAAATTTAATCTATTCCTTCGTAAAATAATCCGCATCGATGCCCATGGAAATCGTGGACGGAGTAGGCAGTAAACGACGTAATATCCATTAAACAGAGAATTAGAGTGTTAGATCCGGCCGCGTCGAGCAGGAGGGTGCGCCCGCTGCATTAAGGGGTTGCAATATCCGTCGAGTCGCATTGGTCGTGCGAAACCAGGGATTATTGGTTTTATCGAGCACCCAGCGCATCGCGGATTTTATTTTCGTTTACTCGATCGCGTGTATCTTCCCGCGAGAACAGCCTTTGATAAAGCTGGGATATCGCGATGAACGCCCGCTAAATATTCATCAGAAACAGACTGCTTCCGGTCCCTCGCGTCCCAATCCTATTCCGCGAGGCGAAAAAATGATTGTTCGAAAGATCGCTGCGCGTGAATACGTTCTATCGGCTGAAGCATTAGAGTTGTCTGTGAATCTCGGCGATGTTTGATAATAGCTCTTCTATATTCAAAGAGGAGATAAAGAATTGTATCCTGTAGGAAAAAGAAGATTGAATTTAACGATCGAGTTTCTCAACCCTCGAAGCGATCTGAAACTTTTTAAAACTGTTTCAACTCTTCTGTAACACCAATTCTCCGTGCTAAACGCACGCACAAATCCTCTTTAAACTTCACAACCGCCACTTACCGAACAGAAAAGGAGGAACGTTTACTTTATTTTTCACTTATTCACGTCCGCGGGTATTAACCCACTTGCATACACAAAATATCGCCAGCGGTGTTGCACGAGCGGGGAGAAGAAAAAAAAAGGGGAAAGAAATTAGAAAAATTTAATTAAACGCTACAGCTCATACACTCTAACTCGAGAAATTCCAGCCGCGGGAGGAAAAGAGAAGCAGACAGTTGCAGGAACCAGCTACTGGCAGTAGTGAAAGCCATTAAGGCGTCCAACCCCTGTGAATCGCAGATTCCACGGGAGCCGGCTCGCGGAACTGTTCCCCGAGAATTTATTCTTAGCAAGCCCCGCCAGACCGCGTTTTCCCGGCGTTCGCTCGGGAATTCCACGACGGACCGGAGGACCGAAAAGCTTCGCCCTGGAAATTTTTATTCGCCCCATCGCGACGACGTTCAACCCTTCCGCGGTCGGTCACGTTCTCCGACGCGCGCTCCCTCCCTTTTCTCCCTCTTCCTCCAGCTCCTCCTGTCTCCCTGCTCTCTGCGTGCGTACGTACATTCGAGACCCCGGTCTCGTACGAAGTCAATTACTGGTTACTCGGTTACTCGCCGATGCGTGCTGCGCCCAAGTGTAGAGACACGAGGGATGCGCGCGGTACGTGTGGCGAGGCGTGTGCACGGACGTACACAGGCGACGGCCGCGTATCGTAATTCGCAATTTGCCCGAGCATTCACCTTCGAATTCCCGTTATTCACGTTCCGTATCGTCGTCCTACACTCGACGCCCGGAGCGGTGCCCTCGGGCGCCGCCGTCCAACAGCCGCGCGCACCACCGGTGAACTTCGCGGGCTCGCGTGACCGCCGCAGTTTTCCTAATTTCGTGCAGCCAGCGTGGCCGATCGGCTACTTTCGAAGGTGTTTAACCCTTCGACTGCCTGCCGTCTGAGCACGTTCTCCCCTCTTTAACCCGTATACCTATTTCGCACTGTGGCAGTCAAGATGGATCGGCGTAGGTTACACGCAGAGAATAATCGATAACAGAAATCCAGCTGAATATTTCGATTCGCTAGTCTCCCAATACGTAAGACACTTTTATGCAAAAATATGGAACAAAATATAAAGAAATTCATTAAAGAGTTATGCTTAGGGTGTCATGCTTTACTACACGCTCCAAATAATATCTCGAGCGATATCTGAAGGGATTAACGGACGATATAAATCCAAGGCCTTCCCGTTCCATTGTCAGAAATAAATAAAACGAAGCAATTCGAAATTTCGAGACTCCGCCGAAGCGGCTACGACGAACAGTCGCAAGCCGCAGCGGCGCGAGTCGTCGACAGAAAAAGTCTGGCCGATAAATCGGCGACGGCTGATCGTTGTCCACGATAAATCATCGCTAAACGACCGGCATTATCGTTGCGGTTGCACGGTTGTCGGGCCTCCCAGGTTCCCCGCTTTTTCCGTGTCGCACGATTGTTGCTGCTCCCGAGCCGGCAATTAATTCTTACCGATGCGGCGCTTTGTAATCACTGCCCGATAGAAGCACCGGTATTTATCGCCGGCGTTTATAATTAAACACCGTCCGCGGGATGATCGGTTGCTTAACGCGAGCCGACCGGGTGCGCGAGATGTATTTATCGCCATCGCGATTCACGACGGCGTCGACGAACTTTTTCCGCGATACGCGACGTCCCGTGGATACGGATTTATGAAGTTTCGCTAGCTGAGCGTGCTCTGATCTTAAAAACTAATTGGTTCGCGGACTTTTAATGCGATCGCGCGGCTGTTGCCGGTGTAATACTTTCACTCTTCGCAAAGGGTGCGCGTGAATAGGTTAAAAGATGAAATTAGTGATGGAAATTGGGAAGTGGATGAAGATTCTCGAATGCAAGATAGATATATCCTCCGTTGTAGTCTTCTCTTCGTGAGATGTGGGAATTTTAAAAAAATTTTTGTATACAAGCAATTTTTTCGAAGCGATTATATGGAGTCGCGCTATTTATACGTTTGTACTACTGAAATTGGCTCCCGATCGATCGTTGGTATTTTTACTGTTTCTAATTAAATATTCATTTTGTATAATGGTTGGTTGTCATCTGATATTCGCTGGAAGAAGATTTCTAGATCTCGCTAATTTTTTGGTAATTATTTTTAACATCTTAATTACGGCCACTGATTATTAAAATATAACTTTCGAAGCGTTTTAATTATTCGAAGTTCGAGCACCCTCTGCTCTTCTGCAGGAAACTTTAAGTAGCATCTAATCTTCTCTTTGATCCAATTATAAGGTTTCTGAATATCATTAAAGCGTCGATTAATTATCACCAACTTTATGCAACTAAGTAGAATTAGTCATACAGAATTCAATTGGTAGAAAGAAGTAACGCATCTGAAATGAATAAAATTCACGTTCGCTCAATTAAACATCTAGATTAAATTACACTCAGTTTTGCTAATACCTTTTCCTTTAATCGCGAGAAGACTTTCGACTTTGCAAAAAGAAGAGAAGATAACTATTACCGCGAAACTTTGCGCTGAAGTCATCGTACGTAATGCTTCGAAATTGTAAAATGCGACTCGAAAAAAGAGACGAGTACAAGGAACACGAAACGGTACGTCGCGAATGGCAAAAAGCTGAGTAAGATCGTATAAATTATCGGTGTACTCTGACCAGAAGAAAATAATCAATTACCACTTTAGTCCGTCGCCAGCTCTCAACGGGCAGGCTTTATGTAATCCGCGGGCATTACACGGCGACGAATAAATTTAAGCGTAATCTAATCTCCTTCTTTACAGATCGCGAGTTGAGATACCGACTTTATACACATCCATTGCTCGATCGATACTTGAGCGTCGTAAAAGTGTTCCCCGGCTGAGTAAAGACGAGAAACAGATAGAAAACCGTAGCATTAAGAGAAGCCGTTAAGCAAATTCACAGAGGAAACCATTTCTCTTTCGGGGCCATTAATCTCGCCAATTTCAAGTGAGCACGCAATCTCGAGCACAATCGCTTATCTATTCGACTGTCAACGATGCGTTGGCGCTTTTATCGCCGTGGAAGGTCCCGCAATTTTTAGGGGCGAAACCACTATCAACCGACAACCCCTTCGCGTGGATATTACTCCAAAATGCAAAGATAAATTCGTATTACGAAACGAGCAATAAGTAATTAGAGAGAAACGTAGAAGTTGAAATTGGCCGAAAAAGAAAATGGAAAAGTATATTTACACGCGTATTCGAATTTCAAGCGTTCGACGTTTCCGCTCGCGCAATCCGGCTCACCGTAACATTTAGCCCCGGATCGGAGGCTTATTAGTTATGCAAAGAACTCGATATTACGCTAAGGTTCAGGCTCTCGCGTTTAACGGCGCCATTGTTCGATTCCCTCCAGATACGCGGCCGCCTTCTTTTCCCTTAGACCCGCGGTGAACCGTGTCCCCTTATCTTTTCCCGTGTTACGTAACGCGCAGAAGGCCGAAAGGAGGGACGAGAGGGACGCTTTGATTCGCGAACGGAGAACCGTTTCAACGTTGGTCGAGGAGGATCGATCGCGATTCCAGCGTAACGAGAGAGGGACTTTCTACTCGCGGTGCTCGTAAAGTTCAGTCGCGTACGTAATTTGCGGTTGCTGCACGCGCCTGCAATCGGATTCGCGGCGAGGCCCGCTAAACGATCTCGCGAGAGAGGACCAACGAGGCTCGTTGCTTCGACCCCCGTGAAAACTGACGGCGGAACGCTTTCTAACGCGATTTCCTTCCACCGTATCGAGCTCGCCGATTGAAAAACCGACGAAACGCGCGCCTTTTTTCCATCCAAATTGGACCGAACGATCATTAACAATCGGGAAAGCTAATTGACATTTAGAATCTAAGGAGCCGATACGCGTCCAACCAGTTCACAAATAATCAATCACCTGATTAATTATACCGTGGCAAAGTTCCACGTAAAATCGTAGGAAAAATCAGCCCACGCGCGTAATCAACCGCTATAATGAATGATAGTCGCCTTGAAGCCATTGCTTTACTTTCGATCTCATCAATTATTCATAAGTAGAGACACACACAGGCGGCACAATTAATCACGGCCCCGTTAAAAAAATTGAACAGCGCCGGGTAGGAAATTTCTGCGACGATTCGGCGTGCAAACACCCGGGAGGGGTATTATTTACGATCCCTCGAGCCTGTCTATATAATTTCTCATTCACACTATTTCCAACCGACGCGCGGGCGATCAAGCCGCGTCGCACCGGTTTCCGACTCTACACACAGTTTAATATCGATTCGACGTCGGATACGCGAACGAAACTTTTCTAAGGCCGCGCGCGCGACTTTACGAAGTAACGAGCCAGTCGTGCGAAGAGACGAAAACTTTTCCTCGATTCGAGCTTTGTATCAAGGTTGCGCGTTTATCAATTTTTACATCAAGGACTCTCTCTCTCTCTCTCTTTCTCTTTTTCTTTTTCTCTCTTTCTCTGAACGTGTTGTCATCGCGTAACACTGTTTCATACGCGGTGGTGATTCCGTGGTTTTGCCAAATGTGAATAAAACTAGAGATTTGCTCCTCATTTGCTCCTCTCCATGCTTTGCACGCAGAAAAATCGATGAGAAACGTCGTTATCCTGTACAGCTGGAACACTTCTCGACCCGATCGTTGCTTCGGCCAAGCATTTAAACACGTAAACACACAGGTTTTCGAAGCGCCACAACCGTGGCTCTATTTTTAGTCGGTGCTTAATCGAACCCGTAAAAGCGGAGGAATTACTTTTCAAGGAACTATAGTTTGCATTGCAAAGCACAACGGGGTACGTGTAGCACGCTCACGCAACGCCGGCAGAAATATCCAAGAATTCATCGTTAGCCGTGAACAGAATTATTATACACGCGGAATCGCATTGTGGGTAAGCGAACGTGGTGAAAAAGGAAGTTCGTGTTGGTCGCCGTCTATTCACGTACGATAGCTTCGTAAAACTTGTCTCGACGGACACGTGTAGACGCGCCATGACATTGAGAATAACTGTGACGATTGTACTTCGTTGGGGATCGATAGGACGAGCTTTTTCTGGGGATTCTTTGCTCTCGAATAAAGATAGCCAACGAAACTTGACAGCGGAAGTGTAAAAAATCAACCAACCAAGCAACGGACGTGTCAGAAATCAACCCTGACCCGTCGATTTATCCAAAGTGCGCGAACGCCAACTGAGCGACGAGCAGCGTCGTGCAATCGAATCCCGCGAAACGCAACTTGTCTACTTTGGAATAACTCAGACTGGTCGTGGGTACCCACACATCGAACCCGATCCCATGTCCGACTCTCGACACCGCAGCCGGAACCAATCGGGAACGACGTCGAAATAGGTTCCAGCATTTTTCGACGTGCACGAAGAAGGATCGCGCGATGGGGCCGCTTGTCCACAACGGCCCATCGCGTCGCGCTGCCCGATGATGAACAACGTCCGAGCAAAGGTCGATCTTTGATCAGCGCTAATGAAATTAGCGGGCATCGCGATACGGTGGACGTGCGAAGGGCGCGGGGGCGAGAGATGGAAAACCACGGCGCTAGAGACAGATCTCGCGGAATAGTTGGCTCGACGCGCGGCCGGATACCTGATATCGGTATTAACCCGGCCATAAAGCATTCCGCGGGCCCCGTCCACAAAGTGATTGCGATTGCGCCACGGGCATTACAACGCGCAGATTTATGAACAGGGGTTGCCTCGAACGTAAGTCAAATCCCCTCGGGACTCGCGTTCAACAGAAAATCGTTTGCGCATACGTTGCCTCGAGCTGAGCGAGCGCTCGCGCGACCACGCGATACCTCCGCGCATGCACGGGGTGTCCGTTTCGTTTCGAACGCGCCTGTTGATTATCACGTTTCGCTAATTAGCCGCCGCGAATCTGTTTATGCATGCAAAATATTCGGTGCAGCGTGTACGTTTGTGCCCGGGGGGTGAAATTGATTTCCATTCGAGAGTGTCGTTTCTTGCTGGGTTCGTGGACAGCTGCGGTTCTTTAAGAGGTATTCTGCGTATGAATAATGCACGTTGCACGATTCAATTGATAATTTTATTCAATTGCAGGACATAAAACGGACATATCGTTCCGTTGAAAGAAAGGAGAAATGAATGATGAAGTAAAACAAAGTCGCGGCGAGGATCGAAGAAGAGAATCGTAAAGGGAAAATAGATGTTCGTAGACAACGGAGACGGTAATGAAGCAATTAAGGGAAGTCTGAAACGACCGTGGTACTAGACGAGTCCGATTCCAATTGCCAGAATCCACCGGGTCTGGAGGCCGTTGGAGACGTTACAAAATGCGTTCCGCAATGCGGGCTCCGCGGAACCTCTGCACAGCTCGTTGCCAGCTGTGCAGAGAGGGTAGTGCCAAAGAGTACCGGACCGAATATTTGACGCCGTAATACGCGCGATAAATAATACCGGATTGTGGAAACGGACGTTGCAATGTTTTCAAAGACTTCGTCTAATAACGAACGCGAGGGGCGTATAATTGGTCGGTTGTTTTCTTACGAAACAGACGCCTCCCGTAGGAAATATGCTCTAATTTGTGCGCCGCATTCCCTCCTCGTATGTACGCACAGGCTACTTTATATCATTATTGAGAACGTGCACCTCGAGATATGTATCTGTTCGTTTGAAATAACAGGAGAATGGAATTATTTGTAATGTAAAGTTTACGTTCATTGTGTTTCCCTCCATTTTCTTGCGAGCGCCACGGAAATGTCCGTACGATCAGCAACCTTACAGGTTTAGACAGCCAGTTTGCTAAGCCGATCGACGCAGCCATTCCGCCCCGCTCGCGTTTCATTTGCAAATATACTTCCGCGTGCACACCGAGTAATAGTCGTTCGGAATTGCCCGATCTTAATAAAACGCACACGTACTTCGCGAGCACTCTGTATAGGGACGCTCACACCGAAGCGAGGGGTACGCGCGCGTATCGATACACCCGAGTGAACACGCGCACGCGAATATCTCCTCGCGATTTTACAGGAACCCATCCTCCCGTGGAATTTATACATCTCGTTATGCCTCGTCCGCGCGTGCCTGTGCGCGTCTTTCGGGACAATTTCGCGCGGAAAAGTTTACGTCCGCGGCACGCTGCTCGTGGAAGTCGGGGAATATTTCATTCGCGAGGATCATTCCGTTTGGTGTTCGTTACCGAAATCGCGAACGCGTCGCTCGTCGATATTTCGAATGTCGTTGATAAAATTCACGGTAAAACTGCGGCAATTCGACGCTAATTAGCATGTTCGGATGACACAAACGAGCGAACGTACCCGGACGTTTATGAACGGTTCTGTACGTTCGATCTCCTCTCGATCCGGTCTGTCCCTCTCCTCAACCCTTCTACTCTTCCTTATCGTCGATTTTTTCTCTTTCACCGCGGTGCATTGATCCCAGAGATCGGAGTCGTGTAATTAACTCGTTATATCTATCCCTTGCAACCCAGCATTACGTAACGCTTCTCTCTCTCCATCTCCTTTAATTTCTCTCCTCCTGCTCTTTCTTCTACTCCTTTTCTTCGATTTCCGTCCCCCACCACGCTCGACGGACCCGTTCTTCCTTTTACGACACGTCCCATCCTCGTCCCACGGTTTCGCGCGTCTTTCTCACGCGTTCGCGTTCCATCGGCACCGGCGACGTTCTTACCGGCGAAGGAACGCCGCGTTCTTGTTTCTCCTGTTGCGTTTTTCCGCTCGCGTTTCACGACAGATTCGTCGGGACGGTCTGAATTGGAGAGCGCCTCGCCTTTGTCTCGATACCCTTTGCACGAGGATCGACGACGACTTTCTTCGCCGGGGCGTCGAATGGGGCGTCGAATGGGGCGTGGACAGGGAGACGCTGATCAAGGTGGACGATTTCCTTTCAGCGACTTTCGGAGACGGAGCTCTCGGCTTGCTACGGGGTGGATGCTCGGATAAGCGGAAACGGGCAGAGCGGAATCGAGGATGGAGCAGTCGAACGTAGGAATTGCTGGCTCTTTCGAGCAAGCATCGCTCGGCTTGGCTTTGAAATTATTAGTCGAAAAAATTGTACACGGCAGGAAGTACATTAATTTTGAAATCCGTTTTGTTCGAATATAATAAATAGGTAGGAAATGTCGGCTCGTATTTGAAAGCAAGCTTCGAATGAAAGATTTTCGCAGGCTAATCGTAAAACATACAGCTATAAACCGTTATCTCTAACCATAAAACTCTCTAATGCACCAAAACATCGACTATTGCCTATAAAGTTGGATATTATATTTGCGATCCAGTCGATGTTTCTTCGCCTTTCCCTTTTTCGAGCTGCCTCGCGCGAGAGGCTCGAGAAAGAACGATGCGATTCCAACAAATTACTCGATCGATTAATGCACCCGCTTTCGTCATCCGTTCGCTTCTGAAAGCTTTCCTCGCCAATTCTTGCTCTCTACCTGAACTTGTAAACAAAAGCCTTCTCAGAAACGTAGAAAAACACCTATCTCTAAATGGACTCCTGGAAGGATGCTCGAGACAGTTGCGTCGATAGCAAACACAGAGCAGTTTCTTCTTTCCCACCAAAGAAAAATACCAGATAATACGTATTGTTAGCATGCAAAAATAAATTTCCGCGTTCGTTTCTACCCTTCGTTCCATGACAAAAAGCCATAAGAAAACCTCGATCGTATCTGTTCCCTTGATTTCCGAAAAACATTTCTACCATCCACCTCTGGCAAGCAAGAAAATCTCCAGGCGAAGTGAAAGATCCTGATCGCATCTCCCGGCGGTAATCTCTGTAAAAAATCGCCAGATGAACCGGCGTCGAGAGAACAGGGTGCATTATTCTCGCGTCCCTTTTGACGAGGACGCGATAAATCCCGGAGCTGCTTCCTCTTTCCTACGGATCCTCTCCTCTCCTTCAGGTGTTTCCTGCTCGCATCCACGGTTTGTCTATATTTCACCTGGCAGGATTTACGTTCGGTCGCAGCGAGCCCGTCGCCTGTGTGTTGTCGTTCGATGACCGGTCCCGCTCGCAGCTGCAGCTGCAGTTTCCTGGATCCCCGGCAGCCGAACGATTGCCTCTTCTCCCTTTTCTCTCTTTCCCACTCTCTTCGAGCGACAGTGTGGGTACGTGCGTATGTGTGTGTGTGTGTGTGTACGTCTAAATACGCGACACAGGTATGCACACGCGCGCACGAACGCGCATATGCGCACACATACGGTGAAACACGTAGAACCAGTCCGTGACGTCACGTGGAGGACCCACCGTGAACACGAGATCGTCCTGATTTCCGGGTTCGACTCCCGGGTGCCGTGAACGTGCGCCACGACGTCGATTTATTAAATGCAGCCCCGCGATAGAAGCTACTCCGCCGGATGGTTACACACTGGCGAGGCTAGCTCGAGTTAGGGGGTTGGGCTAAACGGTGCCCGCGTGTAACCTGTCGCGACGATGACAAAGTCGTTAAGAGGGTACGGTGTACACATTGTACGCTGTGCCCCGGCAACACGCGAGCAACCGCGAGTCCGAGATGAGATTCTGCGAGAGATTCTCCGCTGTTGGGTCGCTAAGCTTGTAGAACGCACCGCGCCATCGATTCGAGATCGTAAGGGATCGATTTCTGAGAACGTTAACGACCAGTCGAGTAACTTTTTGAAGAGATTAAGAGGAGGAGGAGCTCCATGGAGCTACATAAACGCGTGGGAGTTTGGCTTCAGGGAGTTGGAGAACGGGAATTAGACTGGATTTGCGAAAGAGTACTACGAAATCGTAATAATAGTGTACCAACAATCAGATTAATAGCAACGATGGGTGCACGTTTGTACGCGAACGCAATTTTGTCTTCTCTCGAGACGAGCGAAATTACGAAGCACATCGTTTGACCGCTTTCGAGATTAAAACTGTTATTGCTTCCGTCAAGCTTTACACGATAACTGCTTCCAACTTTACGATTAATAAAGCTCACGGATTGTGTACGATTGTATCTTGGTTTCCACTTAAATCGTTTTTGTCCAGGTAGGATCCAACCATCGCCGAAGAACGCTTTACTTCCGGTTAACGTCGTGGGCGAATTGTTGTAAAAGTTATTACAGAAATATGTTTCGTTTAACTGTTTAATGCATAATAAAATACGAATATCTCGAAGCTTTACTACGTAATAATTTTATTGAACGACCGCTGTTAAGAAGGTAGCTGGACCATTCTGATTACTATCGTTTAGGAATCTTACATCTCCAAGAAACGACGATGGGACCAATCCAAGATACGCTGTCTGCCATAATTTTTTATCGTACACATTATACTACGTAATATTTTCATTGAATCACCGTTGCTGAGAGATTAGCTTGTCCATTATGCTGGACGTTATTTAGATATCTTATATCTTCAGAAATTTACGGTGCATCTAACTCGAGAAGCATTGTCTACTATAATTTTTTACTGTCCGCGTTACTCTCCGCTCGTGACACATTTAATACGTCAATCGTTGTAAATTCCGCCAACACCGACGATATTAAATACACGTAATCACATATTGCGTAATAAAAGTAACGTAATAAAATATTCACGCGTAATTCCTGGTATTTTTCATTCAATCTACGCGTTGATTTACAAAGCCGTAAAATTGACCGTCCAGTTTTTCAGCGATTCCACTTCATAAATATATACGACGCGATTATTGTCGTTATGCATACGTGTGTATTGCAGCGCGACCCGGTGCCGTACGATAACGTGGAAAAATAAATTAAGTAGATTTACGTTCGTTTAGCAATCTGAGCCGTGTTAAACAAATGAGCGTTAAAGCAATTGCGATAGAAACCGGCTCGGTAAATGCGATTAAGTTAATCGGGCTAATCTATCGGAAATACAATTACTGTAAATAAATAAGCGGTGAGCAATCAGTCAATGTCCCGAATGAACTGAAAAAAAGGTGAAACCAAACACGAAAAAGTAATCCGCTCGTTAATGAAACGCGAACGCAAATGCAGTACTCTTCTTTGGATTCGCCGAAGACAAATTTCCCGTAAAGGAATGAAACGAACCTGTACATCTCTATCTGTTTGATTAGGTAAGGACTTCTCGCAAAAAAAGTAGCCGCAAAGTTACTTTTTACATGCAGAAGTTGGACACAAGCGCAGACCGAGCAGAAGTGAAATCACAGAAGTCGCATAACATACCCCTAACAGAGTTCAATCGACGCCAGAATCTTGGTATGTCACAGCCAATCAAGTAGAATCCGGCCATTATCCTGAGTTACGTTGATTAATCCTCGTTAACCCGTTTGACACACCGCAGCGTTACGTAAATCGGACAGAACGCGGGCCGATTTCAATTCAGAAAAGAAACTTTCACAGTAGCCGCGCAACAATGGCGTTAAACACGCGCGACATTTCCCCTCTGCATGCAATCTTTCAGCGAACACGATCAACCTTGATAACCTAATAATTTCACGTTAAGTCGGCATAAAGGTTCTTTATCGTTCCTTCCAGTAGAAGCACGCGGATAATTGAAAAGTCGAAAATGAAGAAAGGGGAGAGAACATCAGAAGCGACGATGGGGGTGCGTTTTTTGGAACTGTCAAGTATTTAGTATGCACGAATTTCCTGCAGCCTCGATACGCGTGTCTGCGATAGAAAAAAGCAGACGGAAGCAAACTTTTTATTAAAAATCGTGAAAACTTTTCCACTTGACGAAGTGAAACATTTTCAAGACCTCGCGTGGCTTCAGAAGAATGTGGCGAGCGTTCTTCGTTCAACTTTGAACACGCTAACATCGTTCCAACTTTGAAACAAGTTTCCAAGCTCTGTCTCGCAGATGTATCGTATTCATCGATGTCATGGGGAACTATTTTGGAAACTAAAAAATAGCAGTTTGCGCTGTCGCTTAGAGATACATTTCCACTTATTTATGGCTATTGTTGGGTCTGATAGATGTAATTGCTGCAACGTGGTCGGCTGTAGTTCCTCTAGAAAAACTAACGGAAGGAAGAGCCGTTCGATTAATCAAGTATCCTATTCGGCCTTCCAGAAGATGTTCTCTATGAGAAAGTCGCTTTCCCGACAGTCTCTGATGCTCCAAAAGGGACGAGGAGGAGAGTCGTGCCTGTACTCGAATTGGCCTTTGCCCGCGGTAAGCACAACGTAATGCTCCATACGAGCATCCGGCTAGTGTATCAGATTCGTGCATACGTGTGCATAAGCTGGTCGAAGCTCTCCGTGCACGGATTCTAACCTCTGCCATTTCCCATAGATCCGTGCCAGCCACACCCATCTCTTCGAACGATGGAGCTTAATGTTAAGCCTGTTTTTTCAGTGATACGGATGATCGCGAACGATCTACGAACAAGTTCTTCGCAACGGAGGAATCTTCAGGGTCCGTTCGCGGCTGTTATACACTGCATTTATATATTAATCCAAATTTACAAATCAAATATATTCGCAGTTCTACGAATAATAATTAAAATCCAATATAACGTGTTCTATTTTAATCGCCATCTGGATACTCTGGTGGATCGGTAATGGCGGCAGTAGCGAAAGCGTCACCGTTTCCAATCTTTCTCCGAATCGATACGAACCCTGGCTAATTTTGTGTTATATACCTCGCCTACCATTTATCGGGAGAAAAGGGACGATTCGTAAAAAATTCCATTATCTTTGGAGAGGGGCCCGCTGCGACGAAGGACGAAGACGAAAGGAGGCGAGGTCCTTCCGCGAAGGAGCCGTCGTGCAAGACGCGCTCCGAAATAGCCGTCTAATAATGCAATGCGGAACAAGTTATTCTGGGTAGCCGAGGCCCCCTCACTGGGTTAAGCCGAGTGTTTGCCCGCGTTTCGCTTTGCTTCCTTTTGCCTTAGCAGCATAGATTGGGACAGGCCATGGATCACGAAGTAAGCTCGCAGACGACGCGCAGGGGACACTAATCAAGCGGCGTCGCGCGCACGCGCGCGCCAGCCCGTTTCGTCGGATGTACAGGGTGTAGCGATCGAATGGATTTGCCAAAATTCTAGGAGTTTTCTCAATTTTCGACGGTTCTAACCGTCCTTCGTAGTAACGAGGAAGATTCAACGAGGAAGAAGCGGAGAAAAAGACTCGAGTAAAAATGCTATGCGGCAACGTAACATAGGGGAGACTGATTACCTCTTATCTATTTCGACGTGCACGTTGGAAGCTTCGCTTTTGCCCAGCCGCGCGATATGTTCGCAGATATTATTAGAAGTGGAAATTTACGCGTCATTAAACAGTCAAAATGACTGAAAGCTGCGCAAACAGTTCTAATCGCGAATGATGGTGTTGGACGTTCACGCGAAGCCATCGAGCGAACGCGCATGGAACCGAAACGCAATAATTCCTCGTAAAAGCAAACGATTTCCTACGGTTCGACGGCCGGGAACGCTGAAATATTAAACTCTTTCCGTGGTACTTAAATTGTTAAACGCACGAACAACGATCGCCACGAAGAGATGGTATCTCCTCTCCCTGTAGAAGGAGGAAGGTGGGCGACGGGGGTGAACGCGAGGAGGATTAATTCCGTGTTTTCCCCGCGCTAGGTAGCGGCGCGTTATCGAGAGAGATCGAGCCGGCTGGGCAGAGCTTGGGTTCTCTCGTAGGCGAGAATCGCGTGCGATTCCTGGCACACCGTGTGTATGAATCCGCGGGCTCCACGGAGCCGCGTTCGTGTTCGCGATGGGCCGTGTACGTGTGCGTCTGTGCGTGTTTGTGCGCGCGGGCAAAGATAGAAAGCCTTGCACACCTGCACACCCTTGTTACACAGCGCGCGGGAAAAAGGAGAAAATGGACGGAAAAAGAGGAGACGACAGAGTGAGACGGGACCAGGCGAAGTAAGAGAGCCAGAGAGAGGGATAGAGAGAGAGAGAGAGAGAGAGAGGGAGAGAGAGGAACGGAAAGAGGAAACGAAAGGGAGGCGAATAGTAGCAGAGAAGAAGATTTAAATGGAAAAGGAAGGCGATAGAGAGAGAATGCGTTACGTGAGACCCCTCCTCGACGAGTAAAAGCGGCAAGTGGCTTCTGCATTAGTACAAGATGATACGCTACTGAAATATACCGGCTCCTACCGACAGAATGCTGGAACGAATGGCAGAAATGGGATACCGGGCGTCTCTTAGATGGATACCCTGACGGATTCGCGTTTCCGCGGCCGCTAATGTGGCGGATACATCATACGTTCACGAGGCTCGCTGGGAAGAAGACGAAGAAGAAAATTGTAGCTACGAGCAAAGTAGCTGAAGTACTGAACTCCAGATTTTCGAATTACACGTGTTCCGCGCGTTTTTTGTACATTTCACTCCCCACGAGCGCTTAAGCATCCCCGGTCTAGTAATCCGTCTGAGGAAACCGGGCTGCAATTATGTACGTCGGAAAATCGGCTTGGAAAATCCAATGATCCCCCTATACACCCCTGGACAGCTTAAGGATGGATACAATCACTCTCAGCCCCTCAGTTACGAGCGAAAGAAATCGTGCTACCCTCGCTGGTAGAATGACTGTATCCTACGTTCGACGAAGTAACATCAGCGTTAGGTCAGTCGGGTCCATTGTGAAAAAGGATCGTTTTACGTAGTCGTCTCATCCTCTACAAATGCGTACGTGTTCCGATTCGCGAGACAGTACCGTCGTTGGATAAACACGCCGCTGACGCGACGAGCGAACGATCTCGGGCGAAGAATTCGAAAGGCGCGTAAAATCGGTCCCGAAACTCGTCTGAAAAATCGTCGCATTCGCGCTGTTACGCTCGTACGCGCGCGGCCCGCGTCGTCCAAGCTGGAATGCCAGGCGGTATGACGTTCTCGGAATATTTAGGTGCCTGAACGGGCATCGAACCCTTCTTCGTTCGGTAATCGAACGATCTTACCGGCTCTCCGCTCGCCACCGCATCCCCGGCTGGCTCGTAATATTATTTACGACACTTTTTTCGAATTCACCCGGGCCGGTTCTCGGCGTGGCCGTCGCCGTCCGTCCAATGGATGGACGTCCGTTTCGTTTCCGCGTATTACTTACGCGTCTCGAGGCGCCACGGGCTGAGTTGGTATCAAGTTCGATATCCACCTACCACTTTCGAGTCCTAGTGTCAATTTCAATAGGAAACTTTCATCTCACGGGATTTTATGTACCCATTATTTAGAAGGGATGATTTGTAATTGTATACATTTACAAAGTGTTTCGTTCGCGCTAGCTGGTTTTCAACTCCACAACAAGTATTTCTAAGGGTTTAGGAAGTATTCGTGCTTATTCTATGCGCGTTGGCAGAATACGAGAATGTTTGCCTCCAGCTTTTTCTCCTTCCACGTAGATCGAGGAGGGAAAACATTAGACAATTATTCCTTCCCACCGAAAAGAGACGCGATCCAGTGTCGCGTAGAACAATTTGGCTTTCGACCATCGATACGATTACGTAAGTAGAGAGACAGCGTTACCGTGGCAGCTTTCAGCCAGCCATGCATATACGATAGCCTCGCATAAGCCGTAAGCGGTTGCGCGAACACGGAAGAGTGCTTGCGTCTCCTCTACTCCCTTTTCGTCTAGTCTTTCCCGTCCCACCATCTGTCTTCATCACCCCGTCCCTCTTCCTCGCTCGTACTATCACCAACAACGCCGCTGTCTCCGTTGATTTCCTCGTCCCTAGGCGGGCAAACGATCCAACGATACGTAACGCGCGACCGCTAAAGGGATCCAGGAAAAGATAATGTACATTCAGAAAATCAATCCGGCCGTCTCGGGCTCGTGCTGGGGCGGACTTTTTCACTGTAGACGCCTGCTGGCTAGCAGATTCGATCGACTATATCGCGAGTACCCGTGGATTTCGCTGGATGAATAGGTTTCTCGAAGAAAGAGAAGGTTCGACATAGATTC
The DNA here is from genome assembly GCA_963969225.1 of Xylocopa violacea. Lineage (NCBI taxonomy): Eukaryota > Metazoa > Arthropoda > Insecta > Hymenoptera > Apidae > Xylocopa > Xylocopa violacea. Next base: position 31,143,433 of record CAXAJV010000005.1, on the reverse strand, counting down.
GAACCGTTTGCAAGTACTTCGAGGAGTGTAATCGAACGTTGACCAAGTACATTCGAATCTGAGTACTTTAGTTTGAGATTTTAATAACGAGTGTACATAGAAATATATGAGTGTATATAAACTTGTAATAATTTGTTTTTCGTATGCAAGGCTAAACGCGAAACTGTTGGACGACCGCGGCCACGAAATTTTCTTTTTCCACCCCCTTTATCACCTCGCGACGCACCGTGTAATCGTTGCGCTGAAAACAGCCGCATGCCAACGCGAAAGTTGTGGGTGAGGGTAACGAATCGCGGCTGGTACACGTGCTAATCTGCGAGACTGGACGTTTTGTTGGAACATGTGGTCGTTGATTGAAGAATTTCGCGATCGACGAGTAGAGGAGCGCGATGGTCTTCATCGTATCGTTAACGCGTGTCACGCTGAGATCCGTGAAGCGCAATTGGCTTTTAGCGGTTGTGCAGATCTTCCCACCATACTTTACAGCTCTGTTCTATAAATATATTTTACCATTTTCTAGGAAGTTGAGATTTTTTCGATCGAATAAAGAATGCTCTTTCTAATTAAGTTAAATTTTTGAATCAAATAAAAATATTACAGATTATACTTTTTCCTATTCCAGACTATTTTGAAATGTTGTAGTTTCTATATAATTGTGCGTATCCATAAGTATACTTGCCGAAGTTAGATCTATATGTACGTCGTGTTAATCGAATCCATGCTCGTAAGCCTGCTCTGAAGTGTTATACGCGAACTATTGCAAAACTCGATGGAAATTACGACCGAAGTTTAAAGAAGTTACCACGGAGCGCATGCCGCGTCTCGATGTTGTACCTATTTTGTTTAAAGGTGCTATATACGTACTGACGCGCCGTAACCACCTAACTAGTTCAACAAACTCTGAATAATTAATCCATCCGCGAGTTCTGCGTGTTACTCTCAATGTCAAGCGGAAACAGTTCTTAACACTTCGTAGTTCTGCGTTACGCGTTCAATTTTCGCTTTTGTATCGTATGAACGATGAACACGTAATACTTTTTATTCGCGTTTCACCGAATTCCTTCAACGTCTCAGACACGCTTCGTAAGAGACAATTTGGACTACAAAAATTTGGTACAAAATTTTTTCAAACAGAGAAATGAACAAGTTAAATAGAAAAATCGCCAGCATCGAAAACATCGAACATTGTAACTGGCTCAACGTGAAACTACGAAATCAAATAGGACAGACTCTCCAAGCCGCGAAACCCACGGTAAATCTCCTAAGAGCAAACATCCGCCGAACAGCTTCACTTTTTCGATAAGCCGTCGGTGCTTATTTCGCAAGCGCCTCGTCGAGGCGAATAAAATCGTTCCACCAGTGAGAACAGACGTTATTCGCGAGCAAGTGACTTGTACCAATGATTGTTAACACGATCGCGATCGGTTATCTCTGCTAACCAGACGAACCGGTCCGAAAATTTTTCCCTTCGTTCCGATTACTTTTCCTCTTGCGCACCTTTCTCGCGACCTTTCTTTAAAACCCACTCTTCCAATCAGAGCAGCAAACTCTAATGCTAGCTAATCCTAAATTACGTGCATGTATGTACCATTATTCTGCATACAAAAATTGTGTACACATCGATTGACGCCCCAATTTGGTCTCTCGTTCCATTTGGAGAACCAGAGGAAACGTGCACGATATCCAGCTTCGATTTAATTAATTCTTTGATTCCACGACCATGGGGTGAAGTTTGACGCGAATGAACGAGCCTTGTCGTGCAACGGTGAGCTGGCATTTCTCAACGACTATTATCCACTCGTCTGATTATGAATGTCACAATGGTTGCGAATGTTGTAACGACGCGCGAGAGACTCGCGGCAGACAACTTGCGGTCGCCATAAGTTCGCAAGTCATCGTCGTGGGTCCACTCGTTTGTCTACGCTTTCTCGCATAATTCAGTCCGCGGTAGAACTCCATTCATTCGAACGCGTTCACTGACAATCGATAACTGAGTTGTTCGTCTAGTGGGAGTTTCCTGATGTCTCCCACTACGTTTCGTGTCTCGTTCGACTTAGAGTTCACATTTGTGTTGTGCAGAGTTTGAGCTATTAAACTGGATCGATAAAGATTCGTTCAACTTCTGTATTCACTAATATAGAAAATTAAAGTATATATATGCGTACAATGAATAAAATAGCCACGAATGAACGGCTAAAATGGCTGGAAAAGCAGGCGACAGGACTCGCTCGTGTGTGCATCGAGCCTAAACGGCGAAGAGAGAACAACGTCGAAGGAAAGAGAGGGAACGATCAACGGACGAAGGTTCTTTCGGTTTTATAATAATACATCGGGTGCATTGGCCAGTGACCAACGTCACGACAGGTGCATGATTGACCGTTTTGTACCTCTGTTGGACGTAGGCACCGAGCCGTATTCCACGCGTTTATCGTTTTCTGCTTACGGCCCGTTCGATTATTCCGCGAACAGTCGCCGCGTATTTAAGCGTTCGTCACGGAAAATGATTAATGGCCTGTGGAATGAGTCACGTGTTTCGGGGACGTATCGAAAGTTACGTTGCATAATGCATGCGTTCGCGCCAGTCTTATTGATTGTCGCGGAATTTTCGTCAACGTCATTAGGCAAATTAAAGAAACGCGATCGAAGAGGGGTTGAAACGCAAAGTTAGGCACAGTGGATACTTCAGAGGAGAAAGCAATCGGATGCGAAAAGTGCCAAAGTCATTTCATAGAATAATTCAAGTGACATTTTGTTTTCTATACGTAGCGAAACTGTTTTTGAAATTTAATGAAACTGTCTATGCGATAAGAGAATGCAATACAGAATAGAAAACGAGAAAGGATATTTTTCGTTCGGGTATCTGAATTAATTTGAACGCGATCCCCTTTGGGTACCGATGATAAGTTGAACACTAGCCACTGGCGATTCTCGTAACGGTCATCCCGTTAAACGGAATTTTGCAATCGAGTTTCGTTTATCAGGACCAGGTTCAACAGAGGAATTAATTTAAAGTCGGTTATAAATTTGAAGGCTATTAGGCCCACGCAAACGCTAATGCGTGAAATTAGCAGCAGACCCCTAGGCTGCAGCCGCGCGGTGCGTACCAAGAATACCTGATTCGAGAACTACGTGATTCGCCTGTTTGGCCTTTCGGCCATTGTGTACAACAATTTGAACGAGCACGCCTTCTCCTTTGTATTCCAAACGGCCCATAAAGCCAGCATCGATAACGTCGCGTTTCGAAACGCTTCTATTTATCCCAACTGGAATCGAACCGATCGCTAGTTTGTTCTTCGTCGACGTAATTCCCCTAGTGTACTAGATGCCGGACGAAGAAGCGGAATTCGCGATCGTCGAGCGCTATCCGAAGGTCCCCTCATTCTCCAGGCAGTCCTTTGCAAGGACAATCCTCGTGATAGTTAGGAACTACGAACGACGAAATGGAATTTCTCGAAAACCGGAAATGCATCGATCGCGACTCGAAAGGGAACTTTGATTTCGCGTTCTAACCCTCGGAAAAAGAATCTGTACTCCGTATTACGGACACCATGAGTCTAATGTGTGATACCATGTCCCACAGCGGACATAATAAATCCTACTTGTCGCACCAGCGTTCTGTCCAAGTGTACCATTTTACTATAGCCTTTCGATGCACAAATTCCATATAAATCGTCGAAGAAAATTTGTTGGAGGAACGGCATGCGGTTTCGAGGTACACCTTTCTCAGCCTTCCACGCGATGGGCACGGGTATCGCGAGGGCTAATGCATCAACGTCCGTCAAATGGAAGAAGCGGAAGAGCTGTCCGCCTCGGCTCGTCGTCCTGCGAAACCGGAGGTCCTCGACCGTCAAAGTAGACGAGGCGAGCGCGCGAAAACCGGTGATTCGCACGTCCCTCGAATGAACGAATCGCACGAGTCGCCACGGCTTCTTATTCCACGGTGGTCCTCGCACGGAATCCTGGGTTCAATGCCTCTTTGATGAGCGTTCCCTTCTCCTCCGGCGCAACAACCATCGGCTCCACGGCCATCGTCGCGAACAGTCCACCTTTTACCACTCCCCACCCTCCCAGCACGCGATCCATCTCGATCCATCGATGGATCGACCGATCAAAAGATGTCGATTCGCGTCGAATTCATCGTCCGATCGACCATCGTTCACGAATGGTTGGTCAATCGACGAAGACACGCGAAAAGTCGAGGATGAGTGCAGACACGGACGCACGTGCACACAGATGAATCGTTGCTTCTTCTGCTTCTTCTGCTTCTTCTGCTTCTTCTGCTTCTTCTTCTTCTTCTTCTTCTTCTTCTGCTTCTTCTTCTTCTTCTTCTTCTTCTTCTTCTCCTCCTCCTCCTCCTCCTCCTCCTTCGTTTTCTTCTTCTTCTTTTTCTTCTTCTTCTGCTTCTTCTTCTTCTTCTCTTGCTGGATGGAGAATCTCGCGGATGTTCGTAGGTGAAACTGCGTCGAATAACTTCCCGTTGATAATCATCGTGAGAGAAGGTGGGGCAAATTTATGTGCGCTGGCTCGAACTGGCTCTCTGCGTGCAGGTGGAAAATCAGCGAGCCCCGACGACGATAGCGTGCGCGTTATATAACACCGTGGCTATTTTCAAGTGTCGAAGAAATTTATGCGGAAACTATTTTTGTCGTTCGACGGTGAATGGCGATCGTTGATGATTGGTTTGCGGGTAATTTTTGCCGTTCTCTCGTTATTATTTTCAACAGCCATTGGAATGCGCGGAGCTAAAGCAAAAGGAGAAAGTAAAGAGTTTAAATGGAAGCTCCCGTCCCATTGCTCACTTTTTTCTGAACTTCAGAAGAATTGTTATCACCTCGACACGAAACCATCCGCTATATCTCGTCTAGCATGCTCGAAGCGCGATCCAAAACGAGAATACAGAAAAGAGAAACGATAAATCGTTTAAACTTGCCCGATAAAATATTTAATTTCGATTATAGACGGTGGTTTGCGTTTAAAAGGAATTTGACGCGAGACACAACAGGAAATACCGGAGCATTTAACCGTAGGAGAGGTCAAGAAATTAATATTAATCAGCCATCGGGCGTTAAATGAAAAATAAGTTGGCAGTAAATCTTGTTTAACGGGGACAGCTTAATTCGAACGGACTTTCTCTTTCGTCTGGGATCTTCGTGCACAACTTTGGCCCGTAACATCCTGCAGATAACAATCATGGCGAGAGAAAGAGTGAATTTATGCGGGGGCAGGATTCGAGGTGCGTTCAAGTGGGTGGAAAATCAGGGTCGGTGGGTGTTACGGCCGATAACTCACGTCTGGCTGGCAGGGAACGAGGGAGGAGGGCGACTCTGCCCTTCAATTTTTTCGAGGAACCAAGCGTGAGAATTAGCTGATAAAGGTGACGCGATAGCGCGCGATTTATGGGCAATTTGTACGAACAGAAGTTCCTAATTTTCGTCCAGCGAGCTAGAAGCGTCGGATGGTTGCCACGCGAGAACGATCTAACCGAGCGTCGCGGCGATTCTAGATGAATTACCTCGGGGAGGAATTCAATATTCCTGATTTGCAATTTTGTAGTAATTTTATCGTAAAGCACGCTTGCTACGGCTAATGAGAAATTTCGGTTCTTATCTGTGCAACATTGTTCACGTGGTACACGTTATGGTCCAAACGTGACGGACGCAAGTTATACTTAAGATAAAGTTTAATTATAATTTGTCAGAGGCAGTTATAACTTTGAAATTCATATGCTATGCGGGGCCATTTTCATCCTCCTGTGCTACGCGTTGTTTTATTGCTTTATGCAATTGTTTTAATGCTTTGTGCAATTGTTTGGACCCGTATATAACTTCAGACTCGCGTTGCAGTGCTTTGTCTCATAAGCGTTCGTCGTACTTTCGCAATAACGAGATACATTCGGCGTAAAACAATCGCATTCAGTGTTAACCTATGAGACTGATATGTAATTTCTTCCTTAGTAAAGGTTACTAATGATATTTTAATGCTCTTCGTTAGTTGGAGCATTGGAGCTGCAAATGCCCTCTACTCTGATAATTATAGTTCTTAAAAGAATTGCGAAGCGATAGGTTAAATTACCATTGATTATAACAAAAAATATCAGACGCGGTATATTTATTAATATCTATGATCCAACAGTTTTTATGAGAAGCAATCTCCTATGCGAATTTCAAGTAATTCCAACTGCGATTAATAGATGTGAGATCTATAGGGTTAACAGTGAAGTAACGTATGACGCGTTTCGTAGGAGGGTTCCATTCAGTCCGAACACCCCGCGTTAAACGCGACCATCTCGACGACCCTTCCACCTTTTCGCGTTACTTAAGTACCTCGAGGTCTTTCCGCCACCCCACGTCGCTCTTATTTTCTCGTTTTCACAACCGCATGCTTTTCCCGCGCGAGCTACCACGCCTCGGCACGGATCATTACGTTCCATCGGCTAACTGGTCATCCATCATTGTGACGTGGAGATTTTCAGAGATTAGAGAAGCGCAATTATCAGCGATATTACGTCGTGTCGTCCCTGACGTAAATTGCGCGAAAGAATTCTATTAATTTCGTAGTCGAAAAACGTTTCTAAGTGCTTCAGCCTCCTAACGCAATCTTTTTCTCATCGTCAGAATGGTTTTTCATTCGCAACACGATTAGCAAAACTTAAGTCCAATCGAAGCGGGAAGAAATGAAACAATTCCCCCGAATTTCCAATTAAAACCAAAAGAAAAGTCAACGTATCCCGGTAATGAAACGAATTGCGGAGGCGCGAGAAGTGGCGGTAAAAATGCGACAACCCGTCGACCATTAAGTTGCCCCTAGTGCGAACGCGATCTCGAGGCCACTGGTTACGACGCCCTCGCCGCCGTCGCCCCGCAACCCCTCTGCGTTTACTCGCGTTCCATTTCACGATGGCTCAAAACACCGCCACGAACAGCTGTTTGAAGCTTAAAGGCAAGGTCGCAGCCTTACGTCTGCGTACGCAATGCCGCTCGTTTCAACGCGTCGCTGAACGCGCGTGTGTGAACGCGCGCGAGCGCGATTCCGTACGTGCGCCCGCGTGTCCACCACGGTGTGTTGGGGTGCGCGTTCGTGTACACGCTCGTCTGCGAACACGCGAGTACGTGACATGTCGCGAGTGCAGTGCACTTCTCGACGATACGTGTCGATGGTCACGCGTACCACCACACACGCGCACACACAATCTCCTCCTCTATTATGTAGAAAAGATTCCAAACATGGCTCGACCCGTTCTTTACAACAGTCACATCGTCCACAAATAGCAATAGAATTCGAATCATGTTGTATTTGACGCCACATTTCATGGATGGGCATGCTATAGAAAACGCCTCGATTTTATTTAACAATCCACATATCAACAATACTAACGAGCGCAGCAACGCTATCGATGGATTCATTAATACCACTAGTTTTTACGTCGTGGTGCAAGAGGTCCTACGTCCAGGTATTTAACGACAGGTCGTACCATGTGCGAGCCTCCGACCAGAAAAACCCGCATCGCTTCACGCGTATATACACGCGAACGTTCACCAAGCGATCGACACGCGAGTACGCGTGTGAGTACGTGCCCGTCACTCACACGGGCACGTGCATCGTCGGGTAGCCGAGTGTGTGCGTGTGCACGGACACGTTTCACAGTCAGAGGGAGAGCCACCGTCGTGCCACCGCACATAACTATAGTTATGCAATCCACCAACTCGTATTCATGGTCAAGGCCTGCGTCCTTACCGCTAGATACGTGTACGTGCACACAGGCGAGCGGCCAGCCGAGCGACGGTCGTGTGAGGAGTTCACGTGCGCGCGGAAAAGAGAGGCGAGGCTGCTGGCGAAAGAATGAGAGCCGGACGTTATCGAATTCACACGGGGACGGCGAATAAAGTTGAGCCTGTGTAGACCGGTACGCGAAACCGGATCGTCCGGAAACGCTAATGGAGTGGGCGTCCGAATGGAAAAAAATTCGATTCCGTTTGCTCGTTTCGGGGAAAAGATACGAGCCCCGAGATCGATCGCTCGTGATCTTCGCTTTTGCGCCATCTCACGTTCCAGGCTACTGATAAAAGTATCTACAGGGTGCACGAGAAACAGCCGCGCGATTCGGATCGGTTACGCACGGCGGAGGATCGCTGGACGATAGATTCGCGGAGCATAGCGTTCGTCTGCGAGGCGTGCGTTCAGTAGATTCAGCCAGCCAGCCAGCCGCGCCGCGCGATCAGTCTCGAAACTCCAGAGAGTGACCGAGCAGGCGGACCAACGCGCGTAGCTAAATCTACTTACGAGTGGAGTTCGCTAGACTGGGCAGCCGCGCGGTGCAAGTAGATTTAGCTAGTCTGGCCCGCCTCGCAAGTGGAATTAGCTGGATTGGGTCGCGTTACGCGCAGATTTCGCTACTGATTCTCACCAAAAATTCTCCTACAGCTCCAACGAAACGTGCGAGTTAATATCGTCGCACCCTGTATGACGCTTTAGGTAGCGCTCGGGAATGTAATTTGCATAAACGCGAAGATTACACCAAGTACAAACAAGTTCTCTCCTCGAAATGAAAAAATAAGGATCGTCACGTAACTTGACAAGGTTATGCTGCTTTTTGCAAAGTTCCCTCCGCCGCGAATAAAGAACCGGAATTATTCGCGCAAACGGCATATTTATGTAACATATTTGGAAAATATATAGAGCGGTACGCGGTGCTAATAAAGTTTGCCAAGGGAATACCGTCAGATCGACGATAAGCCGAATAAGAAACAGCGTAGAGCCGGTGATAGGGTGCGACGTGTCAGGTGAGGGAGAAAAGGATGCGGTGAGTAAACGTGGTTTCTTTTACCTTTTCGCTCGGCGGTGTGTTGCTGCGCCCGTGGAAGCGCACGCGCACTGCCGGCAGGAGGTAATGGTAATGCATGGAGGAAAACGGTAATAACGCTGAAAAGCGGGAGAGACGGTTGCAGTGATTTAATATAACTGAGTTACAGGAAGTGAATATTATTAGCATTCGCTCGCGATGGACCTATGCGCGTTCATTTATCTCTCTCGTTTCTCGCGTATCTGGTTGCGCGTGTACCCGTGTGCACCACGACTCGCGTACAGGAGAAATACCTGAGTACTCCAAGTTTACTCGAACGTATAACCCGTGCACCTGCGCGCTGGTGTGCGTCTGGGTAGCACGCGACAGTGTGCGCGGGTACGCGCAAAAAACACGGTGTAGAACAGGCAGGGGTACAGCGGGTCAGCAAGAAAGGAAATAATCACTCTTCGTGTGCGTTTAACGCGTCGACGAACGCGTGCATATATATGCACGCGTGTGATCGTGCTGGACGCGTAATATGTGTGATGTAACGTACACACCGCGGTTGAAATGCACGTGCGATTACGCCGCGCTTATTTGTGCGCCGAACGAGTTTTCGTTGATGCAACGAAATCGCTTCGCGGTAACCACGGCCGTGCCTTTTATCTCGTGAATAACGAGCCCATTGCGGGAAGAATCGCTGCGCTCATGAGGGTATCTAACAGTTTGCATAAACGGACGATTCTGTCCTGTTTAAACATCGCCGTGGGGGGAATTACGATTTTGTTCCGCACGTAGACAGTTCAAACAACGATGTACGTAAGTTTGTAAAAACTATACGAGATTCACGCGCGTAAGTATACGTTTCAGGTAAAGAATTCTCGTTAATCACGAGCATTGCACCCATGCGAAGAGAAATTAGGGTGTACAAGTTCGATCAGATACGTGCGAAACAACCGATCTTAATCAATTTCCCTTAATTTTACCGTTGCATGACCACCGAGTACCATATAGCGCATTGTACCACAGTTCAATGGCGCTGCACTACCAACGCCAGCTCCATTCCACCTCTCTCCTTAAAAGAGTATAAAACAGTATTATTATACCGTCATTACAGCATCGCCATTACCCAAGTCTCGCGCGTTACAAGAAACCGATCCTTAACTACTTTCTCAAAAACCGACGATTAACGTGTCACTTAGTTATCAATCAAAACTAAAAAGAGCAAAAAGGTCCGTTTCAAGTTAACGTTCGGTCATCCATGAAATTATGCAACACTTTTCTTCCGTTGCGCTCATTCAGAGAGCAATTACTTTACAGTTACCTAACGCCACCGATACCGCGGCTGCAAGCCGCGATACGTTAAACGCGAAGAGTCTCGAAGCTGTAGGGCTAACTGTATACCTACGTTCAGAATCGGTGCTAGTAGCTTCAATTTACATACTCGAGGAGCAATATTGTCCGTCGCCGGGAAGATCGAGCGCAGCCTAGCGGTAGAGAAAGCAGCGAATAGCAGATGGACGGCCGGTTTCCGGGCTGGCGAGTCGCGGAGTTCGCCCGTTCGCGACTGGCTCGACGCGCTGCGTAATATCGAACGAACGAATAAAATTCCCTTTTCAATTACGAGCCGCGAAACCCTCCGCCCGGCTATTATTGCAACGCGCGCTATCTCGTTAAAACGTACCCGGAAGGTCAATCGTTTTACAACGGGCAACGAGCGCACGAGCGAGTTCGAGATGCGTTCGCGGGCCTAGGGTCGACGTATGCACTCTGCACGTGGCCGCGTCTCTGACCGTAGCCGCGCGTGCACCAATCTTACTAGAATGCGCCGCGTACGTATTCCGCGCGCGGTCCGTGATTGCATTTTGTTCGTTTCGTTCGCCGCGTGTATATGCGTGCACGGAACGAAGGAAGAAAGAACGAGGAAAAGTGCGAGTGGAAACCCGCGGGTCGGGACGTGTTGCGTTCCGCAGCACACCCGTGCTAAACACGCGCGGGTTCTCGCGTGCGCGCGCGCGCGCTCGATCGCGCTCTCGCGTGTGCACACACTAGCGCGCGCGCGCGCGCGCGCGAGCGCGTTGGTAGCATCACTTCACTGATGATATACCCTACCGAGAGTTCATTGCTCTTGAGGTGCAACGGAGAACGACGAGAATCCATCCGAGAGCGTTGAAGAAGGATAGGTTTACGCGGACGGAGACGCGAACTGGCGCGTTGGCGCGATGGAGAGAGACAAAAACGGAGACGCACAGCACGGAAGACGAAAGGGTACAAACGGGTAAGAGAGAGGGAGAGAGAGAGGGAGAGGGAGAGAGACTGGCCGATGGTGGGAAGAAGACGTGGTTAAGAAGGTCTGAAAAGTCGAAGGAGGAGCGAGAAAGACGGATTGAAGAGTATTTACCGCACGCCTCGACGACTTTTAATAATTCACACGCGATTCCCAACGCGCCGTTCCAAGTCAAGTCGACCACTCTCGATGGCTTCGTTTTCTCTGGTCGCACGCACACGTTGTCCGAAGGAAATGACAAGGCCGGTAGGAAGCGATCGAGCTGAGTGTTCGTTCAACGAATGTCCGCTGGCTAGTATCGTTCTCGTGTTAACGTAACAACACGTTATGCCCCACACGTATGCACTACCGATCAAAAGTGTTACCACATTTGTTCGTTTGTAGTAAGTGGCCGATCAAATTTACTATATCAGTCATGAATTTCCTATTGTAACTCATTGGAGAACGTGTCTGACCATTAGTTCGGTAGGTAGCTCATCGATAACATCGCGACCTACTTTTCATCGCCAAAATCGGTACAATTAAGTGATAACCCAAATAACATTTGGTAACTAGTTGCCGAGAAATAACGATTTTCAGTGTATCCATCAATAACTTCCGTCAATAACTCGCCAATGGTGAACATCGACATTGTTCCCAAACAATTTCACGACAAACCGTTCCTCGCTCTGTACCAGAAATAAGATCGAGATGCATTTCCTGGAAACTAGTTGCAAACAATTCTTAAACTATTTCAGAGCGAAGCGAGCAAGTACCAGGTATAATCATTTCGGTGAAACGTTTCCAAGGTTCCGTCCGACAGCAGCGCCGTTCGTACCTCGGCCGCGAATCCCCGCAAATTCGCTTCTAAGACGCGATTCGAGGCATCGATGGCGAAATCGAGGCGACGATAGCTCGCGATCGAAAAATGGGCGAATATTGGACGCGCGCGGTCGTCCAGCGTACCGACTCGAGCTTGTACCGGACACGTACCGGGTGCAATGTACCTGGATGAGTCACACGGTAACAGCGCACACATTCGCGTACGCACATGCGTCTCCACGCGCGGTTCGCGCTCGTGTGCGCACGCGCGCCCGCGAACGCTCGCCTCTTCTTCCTTCTCGCTTCGATTTGGTCCCCGGCGGGCTTCCTCGTCGCTCCGCCGCGCGCCAGAAAGAAACGAAGAAACGCGGTAAACTCGCGCCGCGATACGCGCCACGAACGGTGGACAGGGAACGCGGGGCAACCAGAGCGAGATGGAAGATAAAAATCCAATCATTTCGACCGGTTTTGCATCGCGCCGACGAGGATAATGGAATACCGCGTCACTTTTTGCCGGTGCACGGAATATTTCCTCGCGTTAATATCCGCGAGCTCTACCTCTCCCTGGCACCTCTCTTCCCGTATCAGCGCCAGATACGTACCTAACCGTGGTGCTCGCCGCGCGAACGGCGCCCCTCGCGCGATTGGCGCCAACGCGTTTAAACGTGATTTCGCGACTTCACGGAAACGTCCAAGTTTCAGGTTAGAGAAAAGCGATGGGAGTGTTTCAAGAATCTACAATGGATACAGAACCTAGGATGAATCATGTACTCATCATTGACACGATCGTTGATAAAACTTTAAAACGAATAATCATTACGAATGATTGCAGTCTCATTGCTAGTAGAAGAGAAATCATCGAAATATTAGTAATCTTAATAAACTACACTGTACAACGTAATTAATCCGTGAGCGAGAACGAACAAAAACCGCAGTTCCGCGTTACGCTAACTCTGCAACAGTGGTAAGTGGCAAAAATTAGTAGCCACAGGGGTTCGAGGCAAGGAAACGATGCGATAACCAATTGAATGCGGATAGAAAGTTAAATTCGTACGAGTGAAACGAATTATTTAATCTCGCGGGGATTATTTTTAGAGGCGGGCGGCAGGTAGTAATTTCAGATTGATTCGATTAAAAGCGAGCGCGGTGGTCGGTTTTTGCTGCTCGTTTCCTGCATGTCCGGCGAAATGCAGTTTTTACGGCACCGCGGTTCACGGTAAAACAATATACGTCGGTGCTCGGATCCTTACGGCGACGATAAATTTAAAACTGGCCCCGCCGCTCCTTTCTTTTCCACTCTTTTTTTTTTTTTTTTTTTTTATTATTTCCCCCTGAGAGAACTGGATTATCAAAACGCAGCGGCGTCCGCGCGCGTGCAAAAAATCCGGAAACGTATCGAAAAGGTGAACGCCATACCAAGACAAGAAACGTGTATCTGGCTGCATGAATATTAATAAAGCACGTTAACTCGACAGACGACTGTGTCGTGCTTATATTACACTCGGAAGTAGCCGGCAATTATTCAGAACCAATGACCACATTGGGAGAATCCGTTCGGTACTAGCTATTTGTGTGAAATAAATCGAATGCTTCGAATGGCCGATGCTGTGCAGCGAAGACTGCGATCGCTCGAATCGCTAAGAAGTGAATGGAAATTTTTTATGTTTTTCTAAAGGGACTCTCTAGAAAAAACTAAACTGCGACGAACGCGAAGTACGCGAAGGTAAATCGTCCCAATTTGTATTGCTACATTAATTATTTCCATACGAAATAATGAAAAACTGGGAAGATGTTCGCCTTGCGTCGACTTTTTGAAATACGTTTCGTCCATCGCCGTCTTTACCACGGGTCAACCTGCACGACTCGACGAAACAGTTAATTGTCAAACGAAACGGTGATAAAAGCGGAAGGAATGAGAAAGAAGGCGGTCAAGAGAGGCACATCGAAAGACTTTTAAAACGGGGTTGCGTAATCCTTTGGATTTAGTTTACTTTCGTCGGTGTCGATGCCACGCACGTAGCGTGACCGTGGCACTGAACCAGCGGCACGAACTTTCTCGTGGCCTTCGTTCCAGGAAGACGATTTACGTGACACGAGGAGGACGCCAATGACTGCGAACGGCCATCGACGGTTCTAGCGACGCGACGCCTCTCCTTTCGTCAAATCGTCGCCAATGCGCGTAGATATCGAATCGATTACCATGCCGGAGCCTAGAAGAGTCCAATTCTAGCGAAACGAATTTTTTTTTAAACACGATGATGCAACAGTTACGTAATGGTATAAAAATAACTTGGATGGCACGTATCGGAAATGGGTGGAACTGGTAGCTCCATCTTTTCTAATGGGTTGATTTTCTCGTTTCCACGCGTGTTAATATACATTTCTCGTACGATGTTAACGATTTTTTTCTTTTGCATATAAAACACGCGAGAGTTTGTGTAAGCAACAGTTTTCTTGTATGGTAGTAACATGGCTGAAGTAGATTAAGTAAGTACCAGATCTGGCAATAGATCAGGGAACAGCAATTTGCTGGCAGTTCTGATAATTAGACACCCACTATATTTTCCTCCTAATAAACAGGGTTCTCACGTTATTTTGTGACTCTTAAGAAATATTTTTTTCTATTGTGTTGCATTACATTGTATACATTATTGTACTCTTGCAATAAAACAAACCAAAGTGGTACAATACTTCAAACTAGATTTTCCCTTCCATATTTTACCTTCGATCAATAAAAGTCGATCGTTCAATCACCAAAGAAACAAATAAAGAAATAGACCTATCAAACGAGCAAACATTCATATCATCGTTCGTTCAGTCTGCTCCACACTCCTTCAAACACGAACCAACTCCTACCTTCCTCACTTTTTGTTTGACTTGCAACGAAATTCAAAATGTCTTCTTTGAACGTGGACCGCTAGTCGGAACCAGCTAATTAAGCGAATTCTCCGCTTCTGGCGAAAGTTCGTGCCTCGAAAGCCCAGCGAACTTTCCAGCGAGCTTTCAGATTTAGGAAAGAAATGGAGGCTGGCCAAGAGAACCCGCTAAGGTCCTCATCCATTTGACAATATATGAACCATATTGGACCAACATCAACACGTTGACATATTCAGTTATGTGCAACGAGACAGTTCTCCATATTCAACACTCTTCTACCATGCTTCGACAGCGACAAGATTTTTGGTACGAATGTTTTCGTGGACCACGCGGCGATCACGTGTCGACCGTGAATTTCGAAACCAATAAAACGACGACTTAGATTCTTCCTATTTTTACGCGAACCACGACATATTACGATCTGAACGAAATCCTAGGCATCAAATACAAAAAGTTATCAGCTGGAGTTAAGTGGGCGACAGGCTTCGCGATCGAAGGCGCGCCAAGGTGAACTGCAGCTGATGCTGTCACGAGAATTCCCTCGGACCCTGACGGATGACAGGTCAGGAAATATTCACCAGTCTTTTCTCGGGGCGGGAAAGTTATCGACAGGCAGTGACGCGACGTGAAAACTTGGAAGAAGAGGAGGAAGAAATTTCTGGCGACGATCCGGGTCGTCGAGCGTCGCGTGTATTAATGCGTCCCCAAAGGGGAGGACGGATAGTCCTGAATAGAATCAGCCGCGGCAGACCTTGACCGGTTCGAGATTGAAATTCAAAGTTGGATTTTCGGTAACCGTCGAATCGGATCGATGCCGCGGACCTTTTAGACGAATGTATAATTTAAACTGGCGACCTCCAGCGTGGTCCTCGACTCCTTTCGATGCCTCTCATGGTTCTCCGGGCGTGGTAAAAAAAAATGGCGATCCGTGGATACTTAAGAAAGCCTGGTACAGCCATTCTATCTTAGACTTCATTAATATGACATTTTTTTACTCTATTATACGAATATATGTATATTGGATTCTAAAATTTGTACTTGAATAGACGATAAAAATGCGGAAGGCGAATTCTAACTATTAACTAGCGGCAGAGATCGTTTTATAATGCGGACTTTGTATCTTCTACGTGAGAAACGCTACAAGTTTTGATTGCCACGTAAGGGCAAAAACATGTAACTCTATTGTTGCTCCAACGTGCCATGTACCGAGTCGTCAGAAACTTTGCGGGGCCGTCTTCGGTTGTTTTATCTGCTGGATGACACGCAAGAACTACGAATCCCCGGCAAACCGTAATGCCCGATACAGACGTAGAAACGTTTCACTTAGAGACAGCTTAGAAACAGTTTTTAAGCACGTTCTTACCGCGTTTCAGAAAAATCCGGGCACTGTGTGAAAGTTTAGAAACAGGTTCGAACGAATTTGATATTTCTTACTTGGAATAGAAGATATGAAAAGTTGCGTGGAACGTTCGTCGTTCGAAGCAACACCTTCGTATCCGAAGGAATCCAATTGAGAATTGTTTCGCATTACCTTTACAATTCACATTCACGTTACCAACTCCTCCTTTTACGAAGAGGAATTTACATACTATCCTGAGTTCAGTTTTACTTGAACCTAACCGAGCAACCGATTTTAAATAATGATGTAATTCAACGATACAGTAAAATAATGTCTATCGTGTAATAAAAGTTACACAATCTATGCCAGAATAAATAGCTCGAGAAGTCAAACGTCTCTATCAACTTTCTCTTCTCCCACTTTCGCCGCGGCGACGTTGATCGATACGATTTTCGCATTTTCCCAACGAGGACGCGGCAAAAGGGCAGCAGATCTGTATTAGACGGGCACCCTAAGAATAAAACGTGTACCACTCGGCCGTGCAACGTTGATTCGCGAATGAAATGTCAGCCCCCCCCCCCCGTTCTCTTCGTAAACACAGCGATACAGGGAGAGAGGAGGAGAAAGAGAAGAGAGACGAAGGGGTTGGGCATCAGGCTGGATTCACAACGGGGATCGTAAAGAAACCAGTTTTCGATTCGATATTTCCATCAGACAATGGGAACGGTCGAAGAAAACTCAATTGAAAGAGAAATCGGCAGGCTGATGGTAGCGCGGCCCCGCAGATTTATATTGTATCCCGATAGGCATTGTGCCCGTCGCGAAACGAATCGCGAATATTGCAAAACGCTCGACGACCTTTCCAATTTGTATCGCAACCTTTACGGAGAGGCCTCGATGAGGGAACGATGGAAGCGACGGATAAACACGGCGAATCAGAATTGTAAAGCAACGAACGATATCATTAGAACAATTGGAAGTTTTCGCTTGGTCCAACGGGGGGGTTGCAGCACCGCCTCGAAGCTCATTGTTTCGGGAGAGCCTTCGACTGGCTCCCCTGATAATAAAATCAATTTTGAAGCGAAATTATTGCTAGCTGCGTTCTTCGCGCGAAACGATAGGCTCAAACGAGATTCAGAAGCACGTTTTATCTCGCTCGCTTTCGTAACACCTACGTTCACGCAGCGCTACCAAGCCACGCGTGAAACCGTACCTAATAATTCGAAATTGTAGCATAAATCTAACAATGATACCTCTGGCCACCGCGAAAGAAGAAATGGCAAGTCGATTCGAACGGAATACCGTAATGACACGGAAAACTGGAGGAGAACTAAAAAAGTAAAAGGGGAAGGGGGGAAAAAAAAAGAAAATGAAACAAACCTTGTTTAATGACGATGCCAGGGGGCACTTGGACAATCGGTAGGGCGGCGTTCGAGGGGTTTACGGGGATGCTGGCAGGCGTTCCTGGCGGTGGCGACGCGCTGGCGCTACCCACTGAACCTGGATCGCTGAACCCCTGGGTGCTGTTCTCCTCCGGGCCGTCGAAGAAGCTCAGATTGAACTCACTACCGGCGTCGAACGACACTTCCGGCGTAAGGGTGTCTGGCGCCGGGGCGCTACCCAGACCCGCGCTCAGCGACTGGTCGATTTTGAAAACGTCCATTGTACGAAGAGGAAATGGTGATGGTGATGTCGGCGATCGCGCACCTCGGTACCAACTGCGGTCACCATTCGCGTAGCCAGCCTCGCTACGTGATTCGATTCGCGTCCGGCTCGGTGTTCATCACTGTTCGACGTCTGGATGTGTGCTAGCTCCGCCGTTTCTATTGCTCCTTTATTTATTTCTTTACTTTTCTCATCGAGCAGCCCCGCTGTTTTGCGCTCCCCTAACGAAACTACGGCGGACACTGCGAGGGATTCGGACGTACGGGCACCAGCTTTCGGATCGTCTGTATCCAGGGTTCGTATCGGCACAAGCTTGCACAGAGTCGCGAATCGCGCGTCACCCTCGCGTTCACCGGATATTCACTGGTTTACCAACGATAGAACGATAGGTTTAAAAGGAAGCAACGCACATCCACTCTTTCTGACAAGTACGAAACGGAACAGAAAACACGCGGCACCTCTCGTCCCACGTCGCAAACTCAACTCAATTCGTCGACTTAGTCCGACTTACGGACACCTTCGAACTTTCCTAGTTTCGTTCCCTACGTACGATCGCGCGCCCTCGAACCCTCCAATCACGTGTCCCTGGAAACTCCGCGTCCAAACGACCCACGGTCACGTTCTGTCCTCTCGCGAACCGATCCACAGGACTCTGAACAGGGCGCGAACGGTACGAAACGAGGACGAAGTTTCCTTAAGGAGATCCCCGCGGATGCCACGGTTTCGAGAAAGCATACCTCTCGAACGGAGGCTCGAGCGGGCTCAGCCGAGGTCACTGGCCGTCGTCACTCCTCGGCAGATTCTCAATGAAGCTGTCCGCAGGCGACTGACGAACAATTTTGGCACGTCTACCGCCTGGTCAGGGCGCGTTTTATCATTTAATCGCTCGCCTTCAAAGCGGCTTTCGAACACATTAGGCGTCGCTCCCGTTCATACGATTCTTGTTATTCTCCAGACACGACGGCCTGGGGGCAATGGTTTTCGGTAGCCTTGGGCAGCCTATTATTCAATCTGATACGATTACGCGGTGACGCTTTACTACGCTCGCCGTGACACGTTTCTATTTACCCGCGATCGTTATCGGGGCCACAACGTCGCGATCGAGAGGAACGAATTCGTTTTCCTCCTTTTCTTTTTTTTGTTCGACGCAACCACGCTCCAAGTGGAGAACTCAACGGAGACACCTTCGTGTGCACGCGTGTGTCTTCCTCGCGTCTGTTCCCAGAGCACCCCGCGTTCGAGACTCTTCTCTTCAACGTCGCGGCTCGATCCAACAACAGGCCACTCTTCTTCGCTCCTTGGACGCGACGAAGCGAACGATCGATGATGATCGCGCGGCTAGTTCGAACTGAGTGAAACGAGAAATTGTGAGAGAAAAAAAATGGAGAAACAGATGAGAAAGAAGGATCAACGAAGACACGTTCGTTCGAGGTGAAAAGCATTAAAGAAACGGAAGCACGAAAGAACTGTTACGAGCTGCGAACTGTTATTAGGTTTCGTTGAAAGATGCTTTTCCCCGAGGTTCGATTTATTCTCTTCTTCTTTCCTTTTTCCTTCCTTTTTTTAACGATCCCTCTCCCCACGTGTCGATCGAAAGCAAAGATCAACGAACCACCGAACTATTTGATCGCGAACGGAATACGAACGTAGAAAAGAAAAATCCGCACTTCACTGGCACCGTGTCATAACTTCCAGCGAGAGGAGACCCTTCTCGTTAGCTGTCTCGCCTGCGGGTTGCGAAAATCCGTGGGATCGCGATCTTCGAAAGGGTTCTACATTGTTTGAGAAGACGCGTGATATCGCCTTCGTGCGAGGGCATGTTCTCATCGGCATCGTTATCTTCCTCTCCGACTTTCCTCGGTACGTACTACGGGTTTCCGCTTGAAAAAGAAACGACACGAGGGTTCAACCCATTATTTTTCTGTTTTTTTCTTTTTTTCTTACTCGAGATCGAGAGATCAGTCGTTGCTTTCCGCTCTCTTTTCGCGGTTTTTTTCTTCCTCCTCGCTGTTTTTCTTGTTTGTATCAGATCTGTTTTCCCTCCTCTTAATTTTGTTTTGTATTTATTCGTTCCTTCGTATCTACTTTGTTGTCTACTTCTTTTTTTCTGTGTCTCTCTTTATTCTCTTCGCTCCACAGTGGAACGTTCTACGGGAAGAACTTTTTCCGTGTAACGCAAGCACGGCCTGTTCCGCCGATTTTCAGTGGATCTGTGGTCCCCTGGCTTTTCACGTGATCCATCGCTGAAAAGACAAATCAAAACGAAACGAAAATCAGAAACTAAAGGCAAAAACCACGGCTTGGAAACGCGGCCGACCGGAAGGAACACTTTTTCGTAACCAATGCGTGTGAGTAGAGAACTCAAAGTTTAGGCATGCATCGTCGACACCATAACGTACGTGTTCGTTTTGTTAGATGATAGAATGTAATGTAAGTAATGAAAAATTAATAATCAGGAATAGGAAATAATACGTAAGAATCTTGTAAAATGTACAAAAAGTATTATGAAAAGATCGTTTCTATATGTACGTAGCGATCGATAGAAAGGATCAATGGCACATTATTGGCATCGATAAACATTCGATTGAGGCTGTTGTATATAACCATTCAGCGTACAATGACATTCGGTAGATACTATACGTATAATATATGACGATAACGTTGGTTTCTGGCTGGAGCAATTTAAATTCCTCGACGATCGAAGGACAAGTTATTCGACCATCGAATTCTCCGTTGACGAGACATCGACCATTTTTCTCTTGCGTTCTACAGTTACAAAATTAAGAACAGACGATACGAAACCGACGGAAGCTACTTGGTCGCAACAAACGTGTTCGGTTAAAAGATGCACACGCGAACCATTCCGCTGTTGGATCGAAAAACAGCGTCGATAACGGCCCCGAAAGCAGGATCGTGCATGCCAGGAGGAAGTCGTCCTCCTCGACGGTTTTTCGGCCGATCCATCAGAGGCGCGGTTCGATCGCCGAATATTAAAGCTGGTTTTATTTTTCCCCGAGAGATATTTTTCCCAAGCGGTAACAGCTAAAAAGAGAGAGAGAGAGAAGGGGAGAGAAGGAGAGAAAGGTGAACGAGAGGAGCAGTGGAATCGATAGAGAGGGAAAGATCGCGAAAGGAAAAAGACAACGAGACCAGAGAGGAACACGAGGAGGAGAGTGAGAAAAAGCGAATGTCATTGCCGTAATCTTCGGACGTTGACTTCCTCCTGGCTCGTCCCTCCTTCCTCTTGGTCGCAAACCCCCTCCAACAGAACTTCACCCTATCCCCCTCCCCTCCCACAACCACCAGAATTCGCTCTCTTTGTCCTCTCCTTCTCACCTGTGCGTTCTTCTCCGCGATTTTCTACCTGCCTCTCGCTTCCTCTTTCTTTCCCCTTCACCTTTCCTCGATCTCTTTCTCTCCCCCCAATTCGCGGTTTACGCGTACACCGTATTCGTGTCTCTCTCCCTTCTTTTTCTTTTTTCGTTCAAACCGAGGCTCGTTACACTCGTTCGCTGGTGAGCCTCAAATATTTTCGCAACGATCCGCGCGCCAACTTTTCTCGGCCACCATCGCGCATTTTAATAAATTACGTCGTCGAAAGTATAGAACGATCGGGAACCGGATGGTGTTGCGAAACGATGTCACGTTAGATCGAAGGGGATTCGTAATAGGAATAACGCGATAATTGCCGAGGAATTTGATCGTTGAAACCAGACTAGAAACGATTGATCCTCAAGGGTGGTTTTCGAATGGAGAAATTTTGCATCGACGTATCTGTGATCAATAACCCATGGTACATGCATAAATCAAATGTGTTCGTTCCCATTTTAGAAATTATTCTCAGTCATTATGTCAGAATGTCTGTCCCGCCTATCTCGCCTAATCAGATTTTCAAACTCTACAGAACTGCGCAAAATTCCCCGAACGAACACCGACCACGTAAACAAGCAGGCTTAGGAAGCCGGGCCGCGTTAATCTAAATCCATCCCCCAAAATCAACGCGTATACCCAGCGTTCGCTGAAACAACACCCCAGCACCACCGGGACGGCAACAGATTTGGCGTTCGTCTATCCCGCGTGCAGCTTAACGCGGTATTACGAGCACTTCGCGGCTCGCGCCTACCTGTTCCCGTATTTCAACAGCCGGCTTTTTCACCGAGCGGCACTTTGCAGAGCGTGGCAAAGGACGAAATCACGGTCTCGAGCGGCGGGCTATGATTCAAAGTCGCGCCGGTGTGCGCAACGATGGGAGGCGTACGCGCCGCGGGATATACATTACCCGCGGTATAATCCGCCGCGAATGATTTATAAATCGAGTGAATCACGATTTGGCACGAAGCAAAAACGGTAATCGGGAATTAGCATTTGCATCAAAGGGTCGGTTGTAAAGATCGCACGGCGGTACGGGGTGCGGGGTGGAAAGGGCGAAAGGGTCGGTAGGACAAGGATGGATGGAAGGAGGAAGGGGCCACGGCATACGAGCGGCGCGCAGCCCTTGTCCGACAAATCGGTCGCGTAAAGGCGAACGCCGGTTCGCAGAGAGAGGAGGCTCGCAGTCCGAATGGCGCGGTTTCGCGGCCTCGCAGACGGTCATTTGTCTCCTGCAACGCCTGACTCGGTTCCGCGTTCCATCTGCGTCGCAAGTCAGTGCGTTCACCTTGCCTCGAGTTATCAAAATCGTATCCGATGCGATAGGCCCCGTGCACGCGCGTATTCTCGGGCCTCGATCGCGCCACGTGCTCGCGTCTCGGAGGAACCGGGCAACCGATCGCTACGCGCAGCCGAGAGACCTTTTTCGATTCTCACTTTCGTTCTTTCCTTCGCGCGCGTTTTCGTTTCGCGTTGTTTATTCCGAGCGATGCGGCTCGCTCGGTAGTCGTTACGAATGCCTGCGCCTATTTATGAGGAATTTATGCAAAAATGTACGAGATAAACACGGTGCGAACGAAATATGCAAAATATCTAACGCGAGATGTAGACGTTTATTCTTCTACTTATTTCATTAATTAATTCTACGCATTTTAGGCTATTCTATACTAAGAATTTGCTGTTCTTTCTTCTACTCTTTTCCCTTTTACCGTTTTCACTGTTTTTCGATGCGATCGTTCGTCCGATCGGTTTGTTCTTGGGGAAATTTTCAATACGCGAGAGGCTCCTTTTCTCGATTTAAATAACCCAACGCCCTCTTGGTTAGCAGTCGAGACCAGCAAAAGGGAATTCGAGCGTGACGTAATCTGGCCAAGGTAGATTTAGGTAGCCGAGTTTCCTGGAGCTTTTTGCTCGATTCGTAACAGTGTTACGCAAGAGTTGTATATCGATGAAAAGTTCGCTCGGAAGGGAAGCGTTTACGTAGAAATCGGAGTAAGAGAAACGAGCCTGGACGATCACGTAAGAACGAACGAAACGCGTTCTTCTTCGTTTACCTTCAATTAACATAATTACTAGCGTAGTTGTCGGAGTTCACACGACACCGAAAATTGTCCTCCTCGCAACGATTAACAGCCACCGATTTCATGCTTTCGAGTTATAACGGGACTAGTTTTAAGACTATCCTCCTTCGTCGATTATCAAACGGAGTAGCACGATTACGCGAAATATTTTCCCCGCTTAACGAGAGAACCGGGACCGGGGATCGCAACGAGGTTCCGCGACTTCCCCGCTAATTATCCGAGCACGGTGCACGCGATTCGATAGGGAAATAAAAGGGAAGAGTCGGCGGGCCGATGGCACTGCTCCGGGTGTTTTTACCTGCACGAGGCCTGCTGGTGGAAACACGGCTGCATCCGGCACACGATTTTTCCTGCGCTCGCACTATCCAGCGCGGTCTCGAACGGCGGAGGGAAGGTTAAACGTCCTCGTCCTTCCAGGATAACAGGACGATGCCACCGCGGACGGGAGAAAAACGACCACGCCAGAAATCGCGGACCGTGACTGGTTCCGCTTAAAGCCTCGTTCACACGTTCGCGCGAGCAGATCGGTCGCGTGTCTTCGCTCGTCGACCAACAGGCGGGCACAGAACTTTCCTTTGTCGCGTATCGAGGACTAATCGAGACACTTGTGCGTGCGATCAATCCAAGAGCAAAGGTTCCCACGAACGGTGGTCGCGGTGAAAATTCGTCACAATCATTGAAATCGCGATTCACAGGCTCGAACGATCGCGTCCACTTGGATCAACTGAGTCCGGCGCACTGAACGTCACTCGACCTCCGTAACGATCTCTTTCACTGGGGGGATCATTGTCCGTGCGCGTGTAACCGCGGAACAACAACAGTAACAAACGGCGTCAACCCACGGGTATAAAGACAACAACGCCGACAGCAATAAGGACGTTGGACGCTGTTGACCAACGCGATTACTTCCAACTTGGCTGACCTGTTGCGTCGCTCGTATCGACGTCGCGGTTATATCGATGACGAGCGAGTGTCTTCCGGTAACCGGCTATGGGCGTAACGACAACATCCTCGGGTACGTGGCGATATGGCGCGAAACGATGAGAATGTTCCAAAGCAAGAGCGAACGAAAAAAAAAAAAAAAAAAAACAAAAGAGGGAAAAAAAACGAAACGAACATAGGCAATACCCGCAAAACGGAACGAAACGAAGCAGGTGTAGGGGGATGATGGTAGAGACGCGGCGATCGAAAAAGGGGATGGAACCGGGGCAAATAGCCGCGAGCTGCCCTGCGTTACGATCACGTGCGTTTGTCACGAGTCGCGGTGGTGTATACGGAGCCGACTCGCTCGCTCTCGCGCGAGTGCCGAGAGCGAGTTCTCTCTGTGTGTTTCTCCGCGCTCTGTCTTCGTCTCCGCGAACCTTGCTCCGTCTCTCTCTTCCTCGCACCCGCGTCTACCCGCTTTCTACTTCTCGCTCGCACCCCGTGACCACCTCGCGCCGCTCCTCTTATTCCCCGTCTCTATCCACCGCCGTCCCGGCGTCGCAGCACCGCGCGAGGGGAGTCTTACCTGTGAGGTAAGTAAAACCGGCGTTCGCGTCGTACGTGTTACGGCATTGCGCGACTCGCCGGATTCGTAGCCCCACGCTCCTCGTAGCCATTACGCGGCGGGGTTCCGCGGTTCCCAGCGAGCGGAGGGGATCGCGAGCGTGCGAGCGAGCGAGCGAGCGAGCGGGCGGGCGAGCGAACGCGCCGCTGCGAAGCACGCGGGAGCGCGGCGGAAGAGGCGAGCGAAAGGGTGAAGGAGGAGGAGGAGGAGGAGGAGGAGGCGGAGGTGCGGAGGTGGTGGTACAAAAGTGAAGGAAGAGGTGGTAACGATGATAATGCAGCAATACAGGGGGTGACGGGCGAGAGGAAGCCCGGGAGGGTTTCGGAGGAGAGGGATAGAAAGAGAGGCGAGCGAAAGAGAAACGGAAAGGGGGTAAGGTGGAAAGAGAGAGAGAGAGAAGGGAGAATTAAGCGACTGGGTCGGAGGTGAGTCCTGGAAATGGTAGGGGTAGAGGGACTACGGTGGTATCGCGATGGTGCGGCGCGTATCAGAAGGGGGGAGAGGAGAAGGCGAAGTTAGAGGTGAGGGTAGCTTGGACCGAGGCACGCTGATGGAAGAGGGGAGCGAACCGTGGACCACGGGTGGGGAGCACGAGTGGACCAACTGGGTTCGCCAGCAACCCGCGGTTTATTGACCGAGAAGTGCCGGGAGAACCGAACGGTCGGCCGTGTTCGACCCGTTGCTAAAACAGAATTTGTACCGGCACTTTATGCGTCTCATCTACGCGACTCGCGCGAAACCGACGGAGACGGAGGAACGTATCGGAGGGGACGAGAAGCGAGACAAGAAGGGAGAGGGAAAGGGAGGACGAGGAAGATTTCGCGATGCAGGAAGAGTCGACGGGCGACCTCGACCAGCGTTGGTGGGAGATCTTCTTGATCGTCCGCGGAGAGGACGGAGAACGCGGTCGGCTTGGGGTTGCAAAAATTTCGCTGACGAACGACGAGAGTGGAAGAAGGGTGGGCGAGGACGAACGGGGAGCGGCGCGAATCAACGTAAGCTGTTGCGCTCTCGCGAATTCTGACGATTCAATTAGGCGGGTACCTGCGGCAACCTGATCGTGAGAGGAACCGCGGCGACGTTTCCTGGTCTCTCGATTCGATTTCAGTTCTGGAATGCCAACACGCTCGCGAGGGATATCGTTCGAATGAGTTTTTGCCGTTCCCTGCGATGGTTAACAGTAGAAATGAAATTTCTGAATAAATCGCGATATTATTTCAACGTAGATACGTTCGGTTCGTATCCACCAGAACCGGTACTTACTGAAAATCAAAACTTTTTCTAACGTTACCGCCCTCCGAGATACCCAAGTAAAATTTCACCTACGACAGAATTACGGGGTTGATCGTTCCGCACACGGTCAATGCACGTAAACGCGCGCGACGTATACTCGTTAGGCGGGCCGATGCGTCGAACGTGATCACGGCTGCGTCGCAATTAAGCGAATTAACTCGATGCTCGTCGAGGACGCGCGTCTTCGGCTCGCTGGTAGAGACGCGTTTCGCGCCGGGATGCAATTTACGTCGACGACGTTCCGCGTCGACACAACAACCGGAATAGATAGAGGCGTGAAATAATAGATCGAAGACAGCAGCGCGCCCTCGACACCGCGAACTCTATTATCATCGGTCAAATCGTGAAGCCACACGGGAAGAGGCGCGTTTACCCGCGATACATGGTTAGAACCTCTTATAATACACGCTGTTATTGTTGCCTGTTGCCCTTTACCTTCTACAGATTGGCCGTGGGGACCGATCGATCGACGATAGACCATTAGATCGATGTTATCGGGGCTGCCTAACATGGAGAGGATCGGACATATCGACGCGAACGATCGAGTTAGACCGCAATCGGTTCGATGACTTATCTCTCTCATTCGCCGGGTAACGCAAACGGCCGTTGCGTTTCCTGATCGAACCGCGGCGAGAGAGCTGGAGTCCGAAAGAAGATGGCCGGCGGTGTGGAACGAACACTGGGAACGTTTACGAGAAAGGGATGAAGTCCCCGTGTAAGTAAGTCTGTCGGCTGCCGGTGACCACACGGTCGCACACTTGTCGGGAAAGGAGATGCGCAACTCGGTGTAATGAACCTGGGAAACCGGTTACATCCGCGCGCGTATATATACAGATCGGTTCGGCCTGTACTTACGTTACATTACGCGGACTGCTGCTGATCGTGCTATCGCGGTGCAACGGATCGAGTACTCGTATCGTTGAGAAGTCGAAATCGTTCGAAATGCTCGATCGGACATGAGAGGAATTCGAACGGGTGGTCGGAGCATCGGTGACACGAAAGATCGTTTCGATTTTCTTTACGAGACGAGTCCACTGTTCGAGAGATACGCTCCATGCTATACGAATTTCGTCTTCGAGTACAGCGAGCAAGTTACATCGCAGCTGTACTTGAATCGCGCGGTACGATTACGTTTCAAGAGCCACGAAACGCACGGCTTAATTGATACGTTACCCAATTCTGCTTTTGGGAAATACTAATCCGTTCCACTTTAGGGATCCATTATCCCGCGAACGCAGAAAAAGCTCGCATCCCAGATGCATTACGCGCTTCGAATTTCAACCATTCCCGTCCGGAAGCAGTGGTGCAACATTTATGCTCCTGGATGCAACTCTTGTGTTTTCGTGGTAATCATTGAAAACACGATAACGCACAACAGCATATCCGGCCCTCTCGCTAAATCTATTTTATTCATATTCAATTACCCGGCCGGGTTGCGTTCGCTCAACGAAAGTAAATTTCCCGCAAATCCCTTGTATGACTAGGGGTGGAATATCTGCGGCGAAACGACCGCAAGAACGCGTAGGAAACTCGTTCAACGCGTTTCAGACGATAAAATCCCAGATAAAAAGATATAAACGAGCGAATAAACACCGATACAGTCCCGATACTTCATCGACGATCGCGTATAAAACACTCTGTCCCTGTTATAAAGCATTCTCGCCCCTGCGCACAGTTCCTCGAATTAATCGCGAACATGAGACCTCGGGTCGAACGTGGTCCCCTTCCTCCGAAATTCTCAACGAGCGAAGCTCGCGATTAAGCGTTCCCACTTAGCTTCGAGTTAACGCGCTTGTAATCGCGAATTATAAATTTCCCTAACAGTCGCGTCTGCTTCCGGGGCCCGCGGGGCGGAATTTCCTTCAATGACCGACGTTTCATTGTTAAACTGAAAAGAGGGGGGATGGGGTGGTGCACCCTCGAGGTGGCGCGGTAAAGGCGGCCTTAAGGGAAGAAAAAATGTCGGGATTCAATTACCGCGGGGCAAAGCGGCGAGAACGGAACTTCCGGTCGCCGGAATCTTCCGGCTCGGCGTAAACCGCTCCCGCATAAAGGGATGGATAAAGAAAGGGGGTGGAGGTGCAGGTAAGCGGGCCGGGAAGAAAGCTCTGGGGAAAGCTACGTGCCGCGAGGGGGTGGAAGGGGTGAGTTTGAATGGCGAACTGGTGCGCAGCAGAGGGGGGACGAGGTTTGGGGGTTTAGCGCGAGAAGTAACAGAGCTAGGATAGTTGAAGGGGTAGGTAAGAGAGAGGGATCGGGTGGTTGAAGAAAACACATAACAGGGTAGGGCGCTTTGCTGCCGCTTTTGAATCGATCCAACGCCGGCTACAGCTGGAGTCTCATCCCACACCGGTTCGGTCAGCGGTTCTCATTCACCCTCCGTTTCCTTCTTAACGCCGCAAGGATTATCGTGAATAGTTTACGCGAGACAATTGTAAAATCAACCTCTTTGAAGAATGCTTAACTTCCTCGCGAAACGCTAGGTTTTTGTCGATTGCCGCCTCAAGTTATTCACTCGAAAGTTTCGAAACGAGGCCTTGCAAACTCCTTTCAGATTTAATACATGTTTCTTCTTGATCTCGCAAGTACCCTCGAGTCCCCTTTGTGCAATGAAATTATAGCAGATTGGACGAGACAAATCTTTTGTAGAACGATTTGGTAACTTTGTGATTTTACAATTGCCTTGTGACAAACGTATAGAGGGACCTGAACTGTGATTGGATACAGATTAACGTCGGCTTTAAAACTGCCGGGTTAGGGGCAAACCGCCCGAGGGTGAGTCGACTCGTGGGCTCGAGCTTCTCCTATTAGCCATGTACGTGTCAAGCACGGATGAACGAGCTTTGAGTACACTTGCTACCCCGGCCCGTTCAAATACGCGGCCGGTTATTAATTCGCCGTTGTCCTATCACGGGCCTCGAGTAGGAATAAGCCGAACGATAAATCAAAATTGCGCTTCGCAATCGGCCAGCATTATTAGCTGACGGTTCTCCAATGGAGAATCGCGTTTCGTCGACTGGTTCGTCGATTGCTCGCGAGTGATTGACTAATTCCCTGTTACCGCGATTTTGGCTCGTTCGATCTCGAGCCTACTCGTTCGTGGTAGGACGATAAAACTGTCAGCGGCCAGAACCAAAGCCAATTTCTGATGTTCGACCCGCGACGAAATGGATGCGCGACATTTGTCCTCGAAGCGTTCGAATTCCATGAAAAATTTGAATACTCTTAACCCTTTATCCGATACCGGACGCTTTCTAGCGCCCCTGTTTTGTTTCCGTTTTTGAAATAGGGTCAGAGGGATGATTGTAATCAGCAATTATCCACTACTAAATTAAGTGTTTCGATTATATAGTACACGAGTATATGGTTCCCTTCATAAATGAAGATTATGGAATATTAGACAGAAATGAAGGGAACTTTCTTCCTTCCCTTAAATGTATCATTAAACAACACTTTAAGCAATCGTTTTCACGTAAAGACGCTTACTTTTCGCAATAAGTTCGCCACAAGTCAGCGTTCGTTTAGCAGAGGTTAACTCGCATGCTCGCGGACAAATAACAGCCGGTTTAAATTGGACCGGGGAGCCGGCGCGATCATTTATAATAAAGACTCACCGTTGTTGTTGCGTAGGATAGAGGCAGGACTCGTTGCCTCGAGAGGGCTGCTGGGTTCTTCTGTACTTGGCTCCCTCTTCACGCTGAAATAGAAACATCTATTATGTATTCAATCGAACAAAGAAGGAGAGAAAAAGAGGGATACAGAGGAGGAGAAGGAGAGTGTATGCAAAGGGTAAAATTGGCCAAAAGTAGTCCAAGATCGGGCATGTAAAGGGGAAAACGATTCCTGGAACCAGGGTCGTTCGGTCCTAACCTCGAATCGTTTTGTTCGCGGATACCTTCCTCTTATCGCGCACGGGGGTGGCTTCTGTTTGCGCGTAGAGGGTAGGATCTTTGACTACGGCCCTGACTCGATTCGAGCAATCAGGGTTGACCCAGTTTTGAGTTCAATTTGCGCGGTGAACGCGCGTTCGCCTTAATCCGGCCCAAATGAAAATGGACCAACTGGGGTAAAAAAAAGAAATCGAAGATTAATGGTCCTACGGAGGTAGGCTAATTGTACTGCACCAAACGACAATTGCTGTGGGGAGAAACCGCGCCAATTCGATGGGTAGGGGTCGTATTAGCGTACCTGCGTTGTCCTCAATTTTCATTACCGACAGAGAAATCTCTTTTTCCGATTCTTAAAACCCATCCGGGTCATCCTGGTTTTATTTGGCCAATAAAAAAGTAAGAAGAGATAAAAATTTCGAAGTTTACCACGCGAAACGTTCCTTTTCATTTCGTACAAAATTTACGGGACCAAGATTATCCGACAACAAACTGGAGCCTCGAAAATAAACCATATTTTACTTCCATCCATTCTCAACAGCCATTATTGCATCTCCGCTGTTTAATTTCACGTAAGAACAACTTCCATCATCCTTCACCGAGAAGGAAAAGCACAGATCCGCGCGCTAAAAGGAGCTGCGCGCTAATAAAATCCACTGTCAACCAGTTGAACGAATTATTTTCTCGCTGACCTAGAAAACTCGACGGCGGACCGTATTAAAGCTTGATACGGTTTCGTGATTCACGGTGGGAACAATGGTACAAGGTAGACGGACGTGATAAGGAGAAATTATACCGAATCCTCGCACGGTCAGCTGTCAAGTCCCATAAGCCATCGACGCAGTCGCTCGCTGGAGTTGACCATTGTATTAGAATCAAATGTTAATAAGGCTTCAAATAACTTCCTTGGATAACATTCCGTTCGAATAAAATTACGAATAAAATCATCATCGCATCGACGCAAGTTAGGCGATGAACGCGTACAGACAAATCGCGGATTGTTCATCCCTAATCTAGGGAGTGAGAAGAAGAGCCCTGGTGACAGATTGCACGGAGATAGCGAAAGAGGGTTGGTTACCATTAAGGGTTCCATACACATAGTCAGATTGGGTCGCAATGCATAAGACAAACGTAATTTCGTTAACAGTAACGATAAGAAATAGATGGAAATTTGTATCGATACGTGTCTTACGAGATCGTTAACCACCATTCGTTCCATACAAACAAATCCTACAATTTTATTCGTTACTCTAAACAATACGCGCCAAATACCGTCCGACAAATCGAAAAGTTGTTCGCGCAAATATTTCCTCCGCGAGCGTCTTTGAGCTCGTTCAAAGAGGATCCGAGCCCATCAATAACCGATAGATCCGAGAGGATGTGGCACGGATCGACACCCCCGGCGTCTGGTAAGGGAAGCCGCTTCCTCTATGAATAGATATCCTATTTCGGAAGCCGAAGTACGTATTATCGAGCGGCAACCAATATCCCGCGATCGCTTTGAGCCCGCGACGATGATGACAGAAACTGTACACCACAGGGTGGCGTACCTGCTTGGTACACCGCTATTTCCGGGTGTCGTCGATAATTATTACCGCCCACCAAGTTCGAGTCAGACGAACTGGGTCGCTCGAAAATATCCGCGAACCTAAAAGGTGGACAATCACGCGCGATCTGAGTTGCAAATGTGACCCGGAACGAGGGGCGGAAGGGGTGTA
This sequence comes from Xylocopa violacea, assembly GCA_963969225.1. NCBI lineage: Eukaryota > Metazoa > Arthropoda > Insecta > Hymenoptera > Apidae > Xylocopa > Xylocopa violacea. The sequence continues at coordinate 31,111,785 of CAXAJV010000005.1, read as the reverse complement.
TTGGTGTAAATTGCTGCCGGAACTTCAGCCACGTTTACAGAGTGATAATAGGGTATTTTAAGTAAAATTGCGGTACCGCGGCTACAGTATCTCGAATATATAGGTTAACTAACCTGAGATTGCTGGACTATTCTCTTATCGTAGGCGTTTGTATCGATCATTCGTAAAAATTGCTATCGAGAAGTTTAATAATTTTGAAATTATAATGTAAGACGTGTAAGATATTTTTGGGAGGATAACGAAGAACGAAGAGTGGTGCTTGCAATATGCGAATATAATAACGCGTCAACGTGTATGACATTTCAAATGAACGTTAATTTCAAAATTTCCATCGTGGCGCTAAAAATAGATCCACGGGGTAATTAGATTTCTAATAACGAGCACAAGAACGAACGAGTTAACGTGGAAAATGGAGCACACCAGCTCCATGTTGGTTAAAGTGTATTGCCGCGTCCCCGCAACGGTAATAGCAATAAAATGAATAATATCGTATGTCGATCTTGGTCAAAGATACACTGGAGCTAAGTAACTGATGCGAGGATCAAAGCGACAGAGAGCATTGTTCGCCAGTAAAATGCAACACCTGTTACAGAACAAGCACGGCTGTTACTTTTAATTTCGCGCCAAAACAACGTCGGTGTATCTGTTCTCTCAAAGTTACTTTGAAACAAGGGAAATAAGCTAAATTAATGGCAGCGGCATAATGGCAGTTAGCCACGCGTATTTTCATTTCCCATTATACGCGCATAATGGAGAATTATCAGGCACGGTTTCGATATAGGAAACAATAATATCGTTCTAAATGGATTTTTAATACCGTCGAATCATTGTCGATGCTGCGGTGATATTGTTCCACGTTTCAGCACATCCAATCGAATCAGACTTTGTTAAGTCGAGTCGAAACAAAAATAGCAAGCGATTCAAATTTTCTCCATGACCCAGTTGCGACTGAAAATCTGATTAAAATCTAAACGGATAAATTGATAATTTCTCGAATGGTTACAATTCGTGGAAAAACCTCATTTAAATTTCAGGGGACCGATTTGTCGTTGGAAATTTACAACCAATCTTCTATTCGTTTCTACCGTGTAAAATATAAGAAGAGCATCGTGAATGAGCGGTCCCGTGAGTAAATCATAAGAGAATAGCGTAATGAACGGTTGCTACACTTCGCCAACGAGAAAGTGAAGAAATAAACAATCTCTCGCGAGGTTCCCCGCCTAGATGCATAGTTAGCGGCGATTGCTCGTGCCGAAAGTATTCGCGTAAAGGGAAAAAGAAGTCGACGAGGTGGTGAACGCGCACGACGCTCGGACGCCGCGGGGAGAACTTTCGTTTCGAAACAAGGATTGTATGATGAGTGGGCAGAGATGGCATCGAAAGATATGGAAATAGAATTTCGTCTAGCGAAAAGAAAAAACGCGGGCTAGGAGAAGCCAGAAGTAGGTTGATAAATCGGAGGAGGCATCGCGGAAAAGAATGCCGCTGCACGAAGAGATCTGCGCTTCTTTGACTCGTTCACTCGCGTACAACCTCGTTCCAAACTATTAGGTCAAAAAAAAAAAGATAAGAAAATTGCAACATGGATAGCGAATTTCTCCAAGTATTTATATTCCTCGTTTTGTACCCCGAAGTTGTTTCCCTTGTAGAAAAACGAACTTTCAGCATAAAATTGGAATGGAAAGTTGCTCGCATTAATAACGACTTCTTTGTATTTGTCTAAAAATAAAGAAATTTTTCAGGAAACAAAGAGGAGTGAAATTAGGTCGGTGGAACGTAAGCTCTAGCAAGGTTACGCGTTACTCCGGAATATTACCACAATTTTTCACCTGTATCTTCCTCGAAGATAAAGCGAGAACACTTTACCAGTCAATTTTCGTCACGCCGTTAACACTCGCTAGGAAAACGCCGCTTAATGACAACCAAGTAATGGACAGACCGTACGTAGCGCGTGAAAAAATAATGAACGCCGTTCATGCGCTCATTGATCCAGACGCAAAGAAATACGTATTAACACATTCCGCCTGGTAAACGTCTCGGCTTCCGTTCTGCCAGCTCGCGTTATAAAACGTCTGACGAAAGGGAACGCGTAATTTTTATTTCAAAACCCGCTTATTCAATCTCTTTTCTCTCTGCCCGTTCACAATGTATTCAATTAAATTCCTTTATTCACGCACTATAAACCGCGGGCGAAGTTTTACGGTTATAAAGACCATCCCGGCGCTTACATTTAAAAATAATGACTAAGCACGCGAAATCGACTTGCTCGCCTCGCGAAATTTCCATTCAGATTTTAAACGGCTGGTTCATTTTCCGCGGGTCCGCTCCACTGTAACTCTCGCCTCCCCGGGACCAGTTATTTTCCATAGACACGGCGACCATTAATTGTGCGAGTGAATGAAGGAATATTAAATTTACAAGAAGAGTAAAACAGCCGGGGACGAGGTATTAGAACTCTCTCAGATGCAGATAATTTGGTGCCCACGAATGAATTATTCGAGTGTAATTATGTGGACCGTTAAATAAAGATTTCTGAATCATTATTATAGAGGAGCGATCAGTCACAAACGTGTACCTTTGCTTATTATGTGTCCCCAAATTTCATAACAAAGCACTAACGGTGGACGTACATTTGTGCTGCGTACGATGAATACAAAGGAACTGCTGGTCGCGTATAAATATTATCGTATTAACATTCGAACACGGACGCCGCACGGTTGTGTACAAGTGGACCATATATCTCTACTCGTAGCAAAACACTAGGAGTGAATATACAATATTGAAGTAAGAAATTAAAATTGTGCACAATATTAAAGTAGGACATTAAAATTATGTATAGTAAAAAGTTAATAAAATAGACGGAGATAAGTAATAAAATAAATGATCGAATTTTTCATTTATGTATAGAGTAAAACTTCTTATTCGAAGTATTGCGAAAACTCTGTTATCTTTGCAAACGTGAATTCGGTTCCTCGGAAGGAAATCAATCAGCAGGTCTTGGTATCGCTACGTTTGACCGTTTGTATTTTTAAACCAGCTGAATAAAAAACAAGGCTGAACACTGGGGGACGAGACGTGATGCTTTTAAAGCCTGCATTATTGAATGATACCTGTACAATTGTATTCAGCTCCAGAAATACGGGAGCAGAGCAAAACGCGACTCTATCGTTTTCCCTTTGGGGGGTCACGTTAGAAGATTATGCACGCATTCGAAAAATTTCGTCCACCTTGTTGGCTTTGCATAATCGTGTAATAAAAAGAAAACAGAAATAACGCACGACTTCAAAAGCAAAGTAAAGTACTGTGTAAAGCATTATCTCCTTGTACATTAAATAATTCCTAATTTTGTTGCGGAATTTGTACGAAAAAGGTTGATCGAAATACGAGATTAATTCAGTCGTTACGAATATTACCGCCATTATGTTAAACCTCTTTCATTTGCTATTGTACTTGTACGTTTTCTCTTCTAAACGTACCGACGTGTGTATGTATCTATACATCTTTCTTTTAATGTAAAATAATGCAACATTATATCCTTCACACGTCAAATGAAACGATATCTCGTATTATACGAGTCATACAAACGCTTTGTATGTTCAATAACAACTGTTGAACAACTTCAGAGTCACAGCTATATTTTTCCTACCCGATTATTTAAATCGTACACAATCTAACCTTAACGACCACGAAATCCTTACCTGATAAAAGTCGAGTCTGCAGCAGGACTGGAGGGTCTTGGTGAGGAACTCGCGGTGGACGCAGTATTGGTCTCCTCCACGTCCATCATCATTCATACCGACAATGATGGATCAATGCGAACGTTGGAAATTAACGGGCAAATACTTAAACGGAGAACAGACGAAATCGGAGCCGGAAGGAATATTATACGGAGGGATGAGTAGTTTTGTCTGGCCCGCCAGTCTCTGAACGTCCGATCCCGCGGGGGCAGAAACCATAAAGTCGGGGAAAGCTTGACAAAAGGGGTTGGGGGTTGGTTTCATGCGCCCGTCCACGAGCGCGGACTTACGGAAAACAACTGACAAACGACGTTACCCCCACTGTGGGCAACCACTGACGGCGCCTGCAAACCTGCGCCGCCGACACCTGCCGCGCAGGAACGTTGCCAACGCGCAGGCGCTACGCTACCGACAATAAGAGAAACATTTCTGATGTTTGTGAAATTGAAGAAATGAAAAACAAAAACGTCGAGATAAATTACTCTGTTCGAAACCTGATTTTTCAATGATAGTTTCATATTCCGATCTTATTATACAATATTTTATGTTGCTCGATTGTTATTATATTTTATGAGCACTTCTAGAAAATATGAAATGGATATCTTTTAAGGCTTATAGATATGTAAAATATCGTGTATGTATAATATATAATATTTATCCATCCATATTTCGACCATAATAATATATTCCTAAGATAAATTCGCTACAGATTTACACATAAAATGAAGATACTGGATGGGCACGAAGTATAGCAATGCTATGTGCTTGTATATGTGGAGGAAGGTAAAAATATATTTTTCATTTGAATACTTTTATTAAATTTTTTTAAACATCGGAAACCGTTTTCTCTTTCGTGGAATGATAATATCGTGCAAATGTTTCTCCCACAAGTAATGGAAATATAAGAGATGCTTCTGCATAAATCTATAATAATATTAACAAAAATTAATTTTGTATATTATTCAAGAAATGTATTTCGAAATAATATAGGAATGTTGTTTACTTTAACTGGTTTCGCATCCATTCGGATTTTACCCCATGAAACGGCTTCATCTGGTCGAGCACCACTATCACTTCCATCAAATTCTGAAGCCGTATTTATAAATACAGCGTAATCGGCACCATTTCTCTATAAAATTGAAATTATTTGAAATCAACTTGTTTTTGAAGATTTTTTCACGTTTTCCTTTATTACCATTAGATTAGCATTGCAAATATGGTGTTTTATGACTCCACCTCCAATAATAATCATACCACTTTTCACTGCCTTCATGGCTATTGTATTTAACCGTCTAAGATCTATAATATAATAAAAAAAGAACAATATTAATATAGTTTAATCAAGTACAATTAGAAGTTTCAGGTTAGAATGGTTTGAAACCTGAGACTATATCAATAACTAAGCCTGGATTTCTGAACGACTGGAAACACATCATATCACCAAGACTACCATCTGTTAAAGCGGGACTGAATACTGGAATTTTATTTTTTGCAGCCCAGTAATAAATCGAATTTTCATCATTAATTTTTTCACCAAGTCTTGTTATAACTTTGGATGGTGTCCAAAGTATACCCTACAATTTTCACCTTTGATTACTTCATTTTCTAAAACCAAAAAACGTTCAATTTTACATTTCTGGATCATACATTTTCTTTTTGTTCAGTTAGCATTTCGTCTAATATCGGCATAACCCAATCTTCAAACAGACAGTAATTATCATTAGGTACTAACAGATTCCCTATTCTATTAATGCCATGTTGCCTAAGATTTTTTCCTTCTAAATGGAAATCTCCTATATATGTCGGTGCTAAACATTTTATTAAATCCTCTTCTACACCACCTGCTGTAGTAACAATACAATCTACCTGGTAATACACAAATGAGTATTTAAATTGCTGATAAGATTGAAAACTGTGGCTTTCAAATATTCAAACCAACCATTTTATGTTGTACGAGAAATCTTATAGTATCTCGAATTCCACACGAAGCCATGTTAGATGTATATCCTAAAAATATTGTACAAGAAGATTTTCTTTTAATGAAATCATCATCCTCGAAGTTATCGATTTGATCGTCATTCAGAGGAATATTTCTGGCCTTTATCATTTGTTGGATTTCATCCACTGCTAATCCAAAATTTCTAGCTTGAAATCCAGCATTTTTATACGTTTGAAATAGGGCATGATAGTCGATTCCTTTATTCCAGTTGTACCCTAAAATACATTTATTATGAAATGCTATTGAATAGTTCTACTATTAATTATCTTAACCCTAAATAAAACTGCTACACAACCTTCCACAATAGGTGTCCCTGGAGGAATAGGAGAACTGTGTACTAATACAGCATTTTTAACAAGTTCCGGGACTGCGTCATGCGAATTTTGTCCACTCTTATTCATTTTTATGCTAAGTTTATTTTATTTTCAAGTTGTATTATTCTCCTTCTTACAAAATGCTTCTTATATGCATAGCGTTTACAGACGCAATCAGAACATAACCTAAAATAAAAAGAAGATATTTGCAATATCATTTTAATTCATAACTTGACTTACAAATAATCTATTAGGATGTTCGCTATTAAATTGTATATTATATAAAACATGTGGAACTTTTTTGGAAAGCAATTTTTTCATGGTTTTAATTGAAAATACTATAAAAATATTATAAGAATGAATAAAGTGTTTTATATGAACCTTTAGATGTTAGGTAGTTACAAAGAATTGCAGTAATCTTAATATACATGTAAATATATTTCTTAAACACGACTTTTGTCACGCGATTAATTAATGGTTAATGAAGAGCTGAAATTTAATGGTCGATTAAAAATTTTCATTTAAAATTATTTAAGGTAGAAAGAATACAAACATTCAATTCTCTGTCATGCTATTGGTTTCAAACGATGGACCAATCGGAATAGTCCTTACCATGAGACGTAGGTAATTTAGTTACAGTAGGATTGGTATAGTGGCGTTGATGTAGAATACGAATTCAAAAGAACAACGGTTAATCGTGTCTCGGCAGGCAAAATTGTTTTTATGCAGAGTTCAGTTAAACGTTATAAGTTTCGGAGAAAGTAAACTCTCGAAGGGGAAGTAAATTCTCGCGTAAAAGTATTGTTTGTTATTTAGATTATTTAAAAGATTAATACAGAAGAATGGCCGATTTGCCTAAATGGGAATCAACTGTTGAAAAAACTGTTGTAAAACTTCGAAGTGCTTTGACGCAAATGAACACAATATGGGAAGAAATAGGAATGTCCGACGAGGCTCGCTCAATATATTGCGATCAAGTGTTCAATTATATAAATGATTTATTGGATGACATGGTTGTGGAAACAGAGTCGAAGAAACAAGCAATAATAAATAATGTTAAGTACTTAATCGAACAAATCATTAATTTAACTAAGGAATTAGGAACGGACATTGTAACTACCGGGTATGAGAATTTACCATTAAAAAATGTTGAACAAGTACTTAGTACCGATTTAGAAAAGTTACAACAAGTCAAGGACCAACGTATGGTACAGTTAAAAGAACTACTTGCAAAGGAAAAGTTGCTGTGTAAAATGTTAGGCACACAGCCAATCAATATAGATGAAAAGCTACCTTCGGAAGAGGAGCTTAACAGCTTTAAGCTTTATCTTGAAAAACAAGAAGATGAAAAAAATCGTTTGGAAGCGATTTTCGAGGAAAATCGTAGAGCAATTATTAGAATGATGGATGATTTAGGTACATCTCCATCATCAAACTTTGAAAATCTAGTATATGAAGGTAGTGAAAATTTTGTCTTTAACAGTAACAATATGACCAAACTGAAGGAACTACGAGATGAATTAGAACATCAAATAAATACAGCAAAGGAACACGTGGATGATATTAAGCAGGACTTAATTACATTGTGGAAGTATCTTGATGAACCTGAACATATTTGTCAATCGTTTCTTAATAGTTATGTCGGATATAGCATGGCAACTATAAATGCATTGAACACAGAATTAGAGAGATGCAAAGTGAAGAGAAAACAAAATATTGTCAAGTATGTATCACAAGCGAGAACTGAACTGACCAAGCTATGGGATTTGTGTAAATTCAGTACAGAGCAAAGGAGACAATTTATACACTTCAACTCTCATACATATACAGAAGACTTATTAACACTACATGAACTTGAAGTAAAACGAATGCAAGAGTTTTATGATACTAATAAAGCTATATTTGAACTCTTGGAGGAAAGAGATAGCTTGTGGTTAAAAATGAAAGAGCTGATGCAACGTGCGAACGACCCAGATCGCTTTTACAATCGTGGTGGTCAACTGTTGATGGAAGAGAAAGAACGTAAAACAATTCAGAAGAAATTGCCAAAGATTGAAGATGAACTAAAGAGTTTAATAGCAGAGTATGAAAATGAACATGGAGAGACATTTACCATAAAAGGAATGCCCATAGAAGAATTATTAAAAGAATCATGGGAGCATTTAAACGAAGAAAAGGAAATAATAAAGAAAGCTAGAAAGGAGGCAAAAGACAAATCAACGAAGAAAACATTATTAAGTGTCTCTAAAAGACTTGGAAGCTCTACAAAGAAAACACCAGGTCTATTAAGTACTCGTCGCCATACACCAGTTAATTCTTCAAAAAGGAAACTGTTATTTACTCCTTCTCCAAATACATCCGCAAAACGTAGAAATATAAGCATTGTAGGTAGTGGATCTAAGATTAAAAGAAGTGGAAAAGTTCTTAAAAAATCTGCGGAAAAAGTAATGCATAAAAGTAAACATGAAAAAGAAAACTCTACATCACAAAGTTCAGCTGCTACAGACACAACTTACAATCAATTTAGGGAACATTTAGCAGATAAACAAGAGCTACGTAGTTCTTTGCTACCAGAACAAGTATTAGCAAATGCAAGTAAATCTAGAATGAAAACACCAATACGAACACCTGTCAAACCATTACGAAAAAATTTGCCATTAGCAACAACACCAACTATAACAACAACTCCAAAATCCTCACAATCACGTTTACATAAATCACCTCGCAGTCCTAGGATACCACAATCGTCGAGGCTTGCCACTGTGTCCACACCCTTGCCCATAATTTTTTAAAGCAGCAAGAAGTCTGTATCGGTTGTTTTATATGGATGCCAACATCATTTTTATACTAACAAACCTTTTACACATTCGAAGTTTATTATTAAATAGATTTTAAGAGTAACATGAATTAAATTATCTTATTTAATTGTAACGTATTGGAGATACAGATAGAGATAGCTCGGTATGAACTGCAATGGAAATTATTGCAACATATACAAATTAGTATATCTAGGAAGTTATACTGTAAATATACTATCATTAATTTTCTAAATGTTATAACATTATTCTAAATATTATATTAGATATTTTGTTAAATTTTAAAATTTATTAACTATTGTCAATAATAATTTAAATCTTTTGTATGATATTTGACACAAAATTATACCTGTTTTTAAGAAAACTGAAATACCGTAAACAAGATTTGCAAACCACTTCCATTGATCTCTATGAAAATACAATACTTGAAGTATAATTGCAACAAACAATTTTCTTAACTTTTTTATCGAGTAACATTATAACTGTAGACAATATCAGAAATAAAAAAATTATATTTAAGAAGTATATATAATTTCCCGAATTCTTAATTTGGAATTATCGATATTGTGAAGTCCATTTGTAAACTACGTTTATAATAAAGTTACTTATATGAACGCATGCGTACTTAATATTAAATGTAGAAAGGCCGATGTTCCATGAAAGATATCTACCTATTTACTTACGTATCTGTGTTTACGTACGTAGTCACTGAAGTCGTCTACGACAAAGGAACGTTCTGAAATACTCTTCGCGTGTAGGTTATATCGGCTTTAACTAATAAATATTAGGATATCTTTGTATACCTAATTTAAGTATATATCATTCATATTTTCAATGGGTGATATAAAATCATTCTTTCATCAATGGTGTGCAAAAAATAGCAAAGACCCACAATTTGATGTGAGACCAACAGGTATTGTAAAATCTTATTCTAAACAGCGTAAACACGTAAGTGTTTATTAATAACAAGGATACATTTGATAATATACGTACGAAGCTGTCTATGTTTCGATGTAATTTTCTGTGTTCGATGAAAATGGAATAAAAATTATGGAAATTTTAATATTAATTTTACTGAATGTCATAGCTGACATGTTATTACTTTCTGTTGTTGGTAAAAGAAAATTCTTTGTATTTTTGAGTGTATAATAAATTTTTAGGACCAAAACATCGGCAACGATTTCTCTGTGAATTACGTGTTCCTGGATTTGATTATGTTGGTGCAGGCAATTCAACTAATAAAAAAGATGCCCAAGGAAATGCGGCTAAAGATTATGTTAATTATTTAGTTCGCACAGGACATGTGAATCAAAATGATGTTCCAAAAGATACAGGAAGCATGTTACAAAATGATGCAGTATTTATTAAACAAGAATTGTCTCCAATGAAATCAGTTTTTCAAGATGGAATGGGCCCTAATGACATAGGCCAAGCGTATAGAGCTTACAATGAACATGGCCAAGGCAATTATACATATATAGATAGAATAGCAGATCAAAAAAAAGTTGAAGATGCTGAGGATGTTGATGTAAATTCTGGAATTCATGGAAATTGGACAATTGAAAATGCTAAATCAAAACTTCATCAATTTATGCAAACTAATAAAATTAATACCGATTACAAGTATACCCCGCTCGGTCCAGATCATACGAGGTATGGGTTGTTTCAATGTAGCTGTTTACTTTTGCACTGGCTCGGACTTGTCACTGCAGTATCATGATGCTACTCGAAATCCCCAATTGTATAAAAGATTTGTTAATACAATGATACAAGACAGATCACTTAAGTGATTTACCATTTGAAATTCCACAAGACCATTTTAGAGTACACCATTTACTTAATGCTGGTACAAGAGAAAAGAAAATTGTTTTCTCTTGCGCACAGATGAGACTTCTGTTTAACCAAAACTTTTATTGAAATGGTTCAATAACAATTTTGGTGAAACTATTTGCATAAATTTATTGCAACGTACTCCAATGTGGTCTTGGATGTGGTCTTTTCAAATGGTAAGTTGAATTTATGTCGTAATTAAATAATAGATATTTATGCAAATTCATATTTTTATAAATGTAACTAAAGAAATTAAGCCTGAATAGAGACTTATTTCCAAATATTAAAATATATACTTCATTTTGATTATGTGCTATACATATTTTTGTATGCTATTACATTTTGTGCTTCTTTACATATTTAAATTTTTCATAAAGTTTAGTTACGATAATTATTTGAATCAATAATCAAATTAAAATATCATATAAAAGATTAATGATATCAATTTCTGTTTAGGAGTTTTATGGCAGAAATGACATTTTATGTAAAACAACTTGGGAGAAGTATGTTTTATATTACTCATATAAATAATAATAAACACAATTTTGTAATAAAATCAAATATAAGGATAATAAATTATAGATATTACTGGTCGTGAAACTGGTTCAAATAAGCAAACTGCATCAAAAAGTTGCGCTTTGTCTCTTGTTCGACAGTTGTATCATCTGGGTGTAATCGAGGCATTTAGCGGAACATTGAAAAAAAACAAAGAAGCAGAACAAATAAAGCCATATCCAGTCAAAATTTCACCAGATTTGGTGACTCAAATACACGATGTTCTGTCAAGTTTGAATATACAGCCTGTCTTGATAAATCAAGTAATTTTTAGAAATTTTCTAATTATTTTTATATATCTGTGTGTGTAAATATACACACATACATACAGATATAAAATATTTTAAAGTGTTGATATTAAATTTAGAACCAGATAAAATGATTTGTAATTTGTCTTTATATAATCTATTTAAAATTTGTACATATATGTATGTATATTGTAGGCAATACCAACAAAGGAAAGTAATGATCAGCCTAATGCTGGCATATCTTTATTAACGAATCAAGTACTGGACGATTTTATTTCATCTGTACCACAACCAGCTGGAGTAGTAAGTTGGTCTCCACCGCAGCAAAATTGGGATCCATGGATTGGTTGTAATATAGATGAGGGACCTTTAGCCTCAATGAGTTTGGAACAAATGTCGGAACATTTACAACTCGAACAAAGAGAAAGATTACAACAAGATGAGAATCTTCAAAAGAGTATTAAGGAAAGATCCACTTTACCAGTTTTTTCAAAGAAAAATGAAATAATGTACGCTATTAATGAGAATCCTGTGATTATCATTCGAGGAAACACAGGTTGCGGTAAAACAACTCAAGTATGTCAATTTATCTTAGACGATTATATTGCATCGGGTCAAGGTGCATTTTGCAATATCGCTATCACACAACCTAGGCGCATATCGGCTGTATCTGTAGCCGATCGAGTTGCCTCGGAAAGATGTGAAAGTTTAGGACAATCTATTGGTTATTCTGTAAGATTTGAGTCTTGTTTGCCAAGACCTTACGGTAGTATAATGTTTTGCACCGTTGGTGTGCTTTTAAGAAAATTGGAAGGTGGTTTAAGGGGCGTGTCACACGTCATCGTTGATGAAATTCACGAACGGGATGTAAATTCTGATTTTATTATGGTTGTGCTACGCGATATGATTCACATGTATCCAGATTTGCGAATTATCCTGATGTCTGCTACAATCGACACAACATTATTCAGTCATTACTTCAATAATTGCCCGGTGATAGAGATACCTGGCAGATCCTATCCTGTGCAGCAATACTTCTTAGAAGATTGTATACAGTTAACAAATTTTGTACCGCCTATGGAAACCAAGAAACGGAAGAATCGAGATTCAGATGATTTACCCACTGAAGGGGAGCCAGAGGAGAATTTAAACAAAGTTATTGATGCAAAATACTCTGCAGTAACAAAGAATGTCATGGCGCAACTTACCGAGAAAGAAATAAGCTTCGAACTTATAGAGGCTCTGTTAAAATACATTAAAGACCAAGGTATTCCAGGTGCAGTGCTAATTTTTCTACCGGGCTGGAATTTGATATTTGCGTTAATGAAGCATTTACAACAACATCCGATTTATGGAGGATCGAGTTATGTGATTATACCGTTGCATTCTCAGTTACCTAGAGAAGATCAGCGTAAAGTTTTCGATCCTGTACCGATAGGAATAACAAAAATCATTTTGGCAACGAACATTGCTGAAACATCGATTACAATCAATGATGTAGTTTATGTAATAGATTCTTGCAAGGCTAAAATGAAGTTGTTTACTTCTCACAATAATATGACGAATTATGCTACCGTTTGGGCTAGTAAAACAAATTTGGAGCAGAGAAAGGGTCGTGCTGGTCGTGTTAGGCCAGGATTTTGTTTCCACTTATGCTCCAAAGCACGTTTTAATAAAATGGATGAACACATGACGCCAGAGATGTTTAGAACACCCTTACACGAATTAGCATTGAGTATTAAATTACTAAGATTAGGTAGTATCGGGAAGTTTTTGTCGAAAGCAATTGAACCACCACCAATAGACGCTGTGATCGAAGCTGAAGTCATTTTACGCGGTACGTCTTTTACTAACTATTACCCATATATTTTTATTTTATTATTTGAGCACCAAACGTCATTAAAGTTACCTTCCTCCGAAGTAAACGACTAAAACAATATTATTTTACTTTAGAGATGAAATGTTTGGATGAAAATGACGAACTTACGCCTCTTGGCAAAATATTGGCCCGATTACCAATAGAGCCACGATTAGGGAAGATGATGATTCTAGGCTGTATATTTCGTGTCGGCGATGCACTCTCTACGATGGCTGCAAACAGTACAACATTTCCAGAAGTATATAATATGGGACCTGATGTGAGACGATTATCTGCACAACAGAAATGGTTCGCTGGTGCAAGGTATAGCGATCATGTAGCAATGTTACATGCTTTCCAAGCATGGGAAGAAATTAGAGCTGGTGGGGAATATGCAGAGCAGGCATTTTGTGAATCGAAAAATTTAAGTATACCTACATTGAGGGTAACGTGGGAGGCTAAGGTAAATTGTAAATGATTGTTATATTTTAAACACTTTTAAAGTATAATAATAAATGATTTAATGAATAGAATCAATTGCAAGGACTTCTGCAAAGTGCTGGATTTCCAGAAGAAACTCTTTGCCCCACATCGCTAAATTATCAAGCAGGTGCAGATGTTCGCCTTGATACCATTACCGCGTTGTTATGTATGGGTCTTTATCCAAATGTCTGCTACCACAAAGAGAAAAGAAAAGTTCTCACGACTGAATCTAAAGCAGCATTGATACACAAAACCTCTGTGAATTGTAGCAATTTTGAACAAAATTTTCCATTTCCATTTTTCGTATTCGGAGAAAAGGTGTGATTATAATCGTTTTTCTATCTAATTATAATATCAATTTCATCTTAAAATACAAATTTCTTTACAGATTCGTACAAGAGCAGTATCTTGTAAGCAAATGACCATGGTATCACCCATTCATTTGTTACTATTTGGTTCTCGAAAGGTCGAATACGTCGATAATGTGGTAAAACTGGATAACTGGATCAATTTGGATATGGATCCAAACCATGCCGCAGCGATAGTAGCTTTACGACCATCGTTAGAAAGTCTCGTCGTAAAAGCAGCGAAAGAACCAGAAACTATACTAGAATTAAGTTCTAATGACGAAAAAGTATTATTCTGTAACGATACTCTCTATAAAATTTCAATAGCTACGATGATTACATTTTCGTTGTTTTGTAGGTATTAAGTGTAATAAGAGCACTGTGCGGAATGAATGCATGCCGTTACGAACTGGATCAAATTACAGGCGGTGGTTTTCACTCGAGAAGACCACCTAGGGGACATTCAGCTGGTTTTCATTCGGATAACAGTAGTCCCGCAAAAATGATGCGTGGTTCTGGTGGTTTTCGCGGAAATCCTCACGGAGGTGGAGGTGGAGGTGGAGGTGGTGCTGGTGGTGGAGCTGGTGGTGGTGGTGGATATTCGAAATATAACAATTCTGGCGGGTATAGAGGTGGTGGTAATAGAGGATACGGGATGAATAATTCTCGTGGACGAGGAGGTGGAAATTGGGGTGGAAGGGGTGGCTTTCGTGGTCGTTATTAATTGTATTTTTAAGTAATCTTTATAATCTTCAACTGGTGAACGTTAGTTTTCTGTTACTCTTAAGTTACATTATGTGAAATGAAACAGGGGTTCATTTCTTTTGTTATTATTTTTTAATTATTTACATCCTTTTTTTTATTATAATTTAATTTTTTAATATACATTTTTTAAATTTAGAATGAATTTATACACCTGTAACTTGTGTGCAATTATTTTAGTAATACTTCACGAGTTGAAAGACAACGTACAGACTAATGAAATTTCACTACAATGTGTAATTGATGTTTTACATTATTACATACTATCTTCTAATTGAAACCAATAGTTTGAACCAAGAAATAAAGATCAATAATCGAAATCATCGCAATTCAAGGCTTTTATTCCAATAATATTTTTAAGTTTTGCCGTATTTGTTACGAGAAGAATGATTCAAGTTATGCAGTTTTGTTAATTTCTCATTGCAAAGAATTCTGAACTTATCTCCTTCATCAAACTGTCGATCCAATATATTCTTTCTGTGACAATATTTGTATGTGCGTTACCTTTTTAAATTGCAATATACAAACAGAATTTTGAGAAGTAACGAACGAATTGGTCGTGTTAAATATGTATTGCAATGTAGCGCGTTGTAAAATGATATCATAATAGTCGTATGATTCACGATTAGAGATATGCCATGGAAATCGCATTTGTATTTAAAATTATTTTAGCATTGCGTACTATCTAGTAGAATTCCATAGAAATGGAATGAAGGCACGAGGCCATCTAACGGGAACGATGGAAACGGAAAAATAAGTTTCTATCTTCTGCGACAGGCTTATTTGCGAACACGTCAGGAGTTAACGAATACGTCTGCATAGAAAAAAAAAAAAATGGCGAAAGTTCGCGTGTAAAGACGATCGTCAACAGAGTTGACAGAAAGTAATGAAATTGGCTAACGTCAAAGGTGACAGCGTGGTGCACGAAAAATGTTCCTTCTAATCCGTACCATCGCGGTGCGTTACGTATGATCGGGGGTATATACGTCTTAACACGAGGAGTGTTCATTCGAGTGAAAAAACAACGAGAGAGAAAGAAAGCAGAACCAGGGGATCACCAGTGGTTGTGAAACGTCATAGATCACAACACGGAACGGGCCACTTTAAGGCAAGACGTTCTACCTCGTTTTCGGGGGTGTCTGCGATACGTAAAAATAAAAGAAATAGTGATTATGCGAACGAACGAATATCACGGGAGTCAACAGTTCCTCGTTGTGCAGTCGCGATGACCTGATTTAATTTTATCGCTGTAAAAGTGTATTTTGATCTTCGATAGTGTATCGTGCAAGGTTATGTGAAGTTATGCGTCTGACATTTGGATGTATTACGAACATTCGTCGAGGACTCTCTAGCCGTATTTGGCAATTAGTGCGACGTAAAGTCCCAATTAATCTCGAGCCGTGTAAAGAATGTGCGATTAACGTTTTTTAACCATGCTTTGTTGCACAAAACTTTTTTAAAAGAACCCTGACTACCGCTTGAAGTAAAGTCTAAGCGTTAAGAGTTGAGTGTAACGATCGTTTCTACATTTCCGTATTAATGTCCTTGTAGGATAGTCGTCTATTCGAGTGCGCAATAATAAAAATTCACTTTGTTCTGTTCTTGTGCAATAACGTCTCTGACATGTCATTCTTGCCTTGTAATATTTGCTCTTCAGCTGGCAAAATGCCTAAAAAGCACTTTGAAAGATAATACTATATATCGACGAGAAAAGAAAAAAAATATGTAGTAGGATGTAGAGAAAATGTTGCTATGACAACAAAATTAAATGATTTAATGATGTTTATTTGAAATTTTTATATTTTAGGAATAAAAAATGAATCAAATAGAAATGGATCAAGAGACGGTGTACGGAACCCATGAGGATAGTCATGTGGTTATGTCAGAGAAAGTGCAATCTCTGGCAGGGAGTATTTATCAGGAGTTTGAAAAGATGATTGCACGTTACGATGAAGATGTGGTCAAGGACCTAATGCCCCTCCTAGTCAATGTTTTAGAATGTCTAGATATATCTTATACAGAAAATCAAGAACGTGAAGTTGAATTAGAATTGTTAAGAGAAGACAACGAACAGCTTGTTACACAATATGAAAGGGAAAAACAATTAAGGAAAACGTCCGATCAAGTATGATTTAAATATAATCTTGTCTGTGAGATACAAGGTATCCCAAATTTATTTCGATAAAATAACCATATGGTATTTTCATTAGAAATTGTTGGAGCTTGAGGATGTAGCGGAGGATGAGAGAAAAGAGCTGTTGTCGAAAATTGATAGTTTGGAATCAATAGTAAGGATGCTGGAATTGAAGACAAAGAATTCACATGATCACGGTACAAAAGCTAATGGCTCTCTCAGATCATCCCTTCACAGCACATTCCTCTACAGTAGAGTAGAAAGTTTTTTTTTGTTTTATGTTTATGTAGTGCCATAAATTCATTTAAATAAATTTTACATGTGTTTGAGACTTTAGAGTATTAGCATGTATACTTCTAAAATTTGTTAGGTCTCGCTTTCATTATTAAAATTTGTTTTATTCTTAAATGCTTTATTTTTATCAAGCTATTCAACGTAGTGGACGATTACTTTTATATTTGTTCATATCTGCAATATGTCCTATTGTTATCTATAATCATTATAATCAAGTTATCGAAGCAGATTTGTGTGGAATATTATTTTTATCTTTGTTTAGTTGTTCGTCTTGAAGAAAAAGAGGCAGAACTGAAGCGCGAGTATACCCGTCTGCATGAGAGATATACAGAACTATTTAAAACTCATGTAGATTATATGGAAAGAACGAAGATGTTGGTTGGAAGTACAGAAAGATTAGAAAATGCGTCTAGTGGTCGGGGTCCATCGCGTTTGCCGTCCCTTGGACTGGCTCATATGTCACGAAGTTCTGGACCGTTGAGTTACGGTTTTCAGAGCTTAGAAGCTAGCATGAACTCGGAAGACGTTCTAGAAGAGAGTCCACCGAACACTGCTGCTAATTTAAGGACAGAAATGTTAGACAGTAGCAGCGAAGCTGCTATTGAGACATCCGATAAGAGTCAATTAACGGATAAACCTGCACAAGCAAACAAAACGACGGCAATTTCTAGACGTACGTTACTGGTCTTTTTTTCTGTCGAAAATTATAACTTCTAATTGCCCCTCGCAGCCTGGTGTCTGGGTCACTCGGAGACCCGCATCGATAGGGCGCTCTAAGGATCTGATTCTTCTGTCGAGGACTTGTCTGTATATAATAACGTGACATAATCGTCACTTTGTGACTAACACAAATCATTCCATCACTATGCGCGTTATCATCCTGAATTTAATGGGTCTCCAGTGTTCCAGTCATAGGAACGCGAGGGTTAATGGATTTCTACTGTAATTGCTCCGTTTTGCTCATAGATGAAAGCCCAGAAACTGAAATACCTCCACCTTTGGTCACGCCAACGTCACCAACAACTGTAGAGAAATTAGTTACTACTCCAAGTGGGAGAAGTAGAACAGAGAGAGAGCAACGTAGTGGTAATACATTATACCAGGAACTCAGTTTTCAGGATGCTGACGCGTTGGGTGAAATGGATGAAGGAGCAGATATTACTGGTAATCGACTAACAAAATTTAACGTGTGACATCGTTTTAGTGGTTTTACAACTAATAACTTGTCCTTAAAATCTTAGGTAGTTGGGTTCATCCCGGAGAGTATGCCTCGTCGGGTATGTTTTATAAAATAACTAAACATTCATATAAATATCGCTGTGTATTTGTTAATCCTTTGAGTTCTTAAATTCACTCCAGTTCACAGAACGAAAGAAAACTCACATTACGATGAACGTGATCATTGACGAGTTAAATAATACAATACTCGTTTTGTGATAATCAAGCATGTTTCATTTTCCTGATATTAGTATCTGGATTATAGAGTCAGATTAAATTAAGTTACACTTTCAAAACTGAATGAATTCACACCGTTTGAGTTGGAACGAGATGTGATATGACTTTTACCCTATTACATTAAAAACTAAACGATTTAGAAGAGACTTAATATATTTTGACTCTCATGTTTAGATACTAATATAATTAATATTTTTGAATATTAATATTGCATGCTCAAACTCTTATTGACTTAGCTTCCTTATGCTTCAAATTATGTAACTGTATAGAAGTTGTGTGTGGAACTCTAAGGGTTAATACAAATTGTAAATATTTATTTCATAAATTAAATTACGAGATACATAATAAAATGAATATTTGGTAATATTATTTGTGCCGCATACTTGAAAATGAAAATTTTCAGAAAGTACAATGACAGAAAGTAGCTAATTTTCGAATTTACTTTTATGTATATTATCAAATAACACAACATCAATGGCTATAATAAGTTATAGAATTAGCCATTTGTCATTGCCCTTTTCATCATAATAGTATTTTGAAGTTGTATTACACTTACGTAAAAGTATGTACTAATATATTTTTTATTTCATTGCTTGCCTCCTTTTTTCTGCTGGCTGTGGTCATATTTTGACAAAATAATCGCATGATATAAATAACTCTCCATGCAGTCAGTGACAACTTCTTTGGTAAGATATTAGTATATTGTTGATAATGAAAGTAAACCAATTATATTTTACTAAATATACTTAACAGAACAATATTTTATTAGGAATGGGTAAAGAGGTTGAGAATCTTATTATGGAAAACAATGAGCTGCTAGCCACAAAGTGGGTATCTTTTTCATATTTTATAACAATCTTATATATGATACTCATTATGATACTTATATTATTATATTATATCTACCTTTCAGAAATGCACTGAACGTCGTCAAAGATGATTTAATTGTTAAAGTCGATGAGCTTACAAGGTAAAATAATATTTTTAGAGTTATATTATAAAATCATACATTATTTTATAATATAAAAAATTATTCTTTAGCGAGCAAGAAATATTACGCGAAGAAGTTCGCGGCTTGCAGCAAGCCAGAGAACGTTTACGACAAAAAGTCGCTACTCTTGAAGAAGAGTTGAAAAAGGTCAAGGAAGAAGCTGAGGCCGCAGCGAAAGCAGCCAAAAGCGATGACGAAGAAGATGTATCGTTAGCACAAAGAAAGAGATTCACGAGAGTTGAGATGGCCAGGGTACTTATGGAGAGGAATCAATACAAGGAACGATTTATGGAACTTCAAGAAGCCGTTAGATGGACAGAAATGATAAGAGCCTCCAAGACTGATCCTTCTAGTATATCAGGGGGAAAAGTATCTGTGTGGAAGTTGTTAGTATAATTTTGTACGATCGTACATTGACCATATACATTGTATTATTAGAAATTTGAAACTGCTGACTCGCACAGTATCATCAGTATGAAATTTCAACGATGTTAGATTATAACGCTCGCTTATATAATAATTGAATTTACATAATAATAATACGCGTAACGCACATCGAATTTCAGAAAACGAAATATTAACTCAAACAATTTATTGTCTTCTTTATTGTTTCATTTGCAGTTTTAGTAGTCTCTTCACAGGACCTGCGGATCGAGGGGGCCTGGTTCGCGGGGTACACACGTTACCTCATATTAGGTACAGTGCACCAACAAATCAAGTTGTCCCAGCACCACCATTGGACACCATGCGTAGACGTACGTTGAAAGGTCGCCATGAGTTTTTCGACCAGGGAGACACCATGTGAGAAATCAATCCAATTCTATACACGCACTTAGATATTATGTCGATTTGACACTAAAAAAGTCTGCCAAATTTTGTCTCTATCCTTTATGTAGAGATTTGTTTCTTTATCACTATACTCTCTTTTAATTATAGTCTCACTGTGATCGTCTCTACAACGAAAACATTTGCAAACAGAGACGTGTACACTCGTTGACACAAACTTTAAACCACAAAGTTTATTTCGCTATTTTTACCAAAGCTATTGCAACTACAGCAAGAGATATTCTCATTATCTCTATAGGACAGAATTTCAATATTCTTGACTTTTTGTGAATCATGACGTCATCTTTCCAGATTAGAGTCCTCTTTGGTCAGTTGGGATCCATAATCTTTTGTCGCGACTTTCTCAATTACTCTTGATCGCTCATAAGAGATGTGAGTCATTTCTAAATAATTTCTTGCTTGAGCGATTTGTAAATGTCATAATGTTTTCTTTAACAAATTGTTATTCCAATTTCCAACTTGCCTGTCATTTTTTAATGAAAACGAAAATCGTGGATGTACATTTTATACGCAGTATTGCGTACGCGCTTATTCATTGGAAAGTACTGAAACAGGATTACGGTTCATTGCATACAAGACAAGATTCTCCTCTCTTTGACAATCTTACTCTTACTAATACGTCTATCTGTTTCTCCTAAACGAAAAAAAAAAAAGAAAAATGTACATGATTGTCTATATTAAAATGGAGAGTTGCTTACATACATACACTTATATACTATAAATAAATTTATTACTCTCACTATACAGTGGGCACATACCTGAGTAACAGTAATGATTAATTTTAACAAAGTAAATTATTTGTTATCTTTACAAAGTCATGCTTGAAAAGCAATAGTTTTGTAAATAAAAAGTTTGTACATTTTTGAAAGAATAATAATATACGATCATTATTTGATCAAACAAATAAATGAAATTTTGACTATGTTATAAACTTGGCTTTTATTTCACTCTTGCTCTGCGCTTTGATTTTTCGTTCGGGTTTCATCCTTGCCTCTCCTTCATGGCGTTGTCAAGAGATACCTGGTATTTCTGGTTTTCTGTGGGGTGCTTATTGGCCAGCAGGTAAATTTGTTCTGCTCCTATGTCTAACATTTCGCTTCTAAACTTGGATATATATACATATATACATATATCAGTATCATTGTCCAAGTAATAACAAACCTGAACATTGTTTATATATATATATATATTATGATGGAAAGAACAGTCGGATTAGAACTTCGTACGAATTGCGCAAGAAAATATCCTGTGATCAAGAGAGTCTTCGTAGGAATGTATGGTTGAACAAACAACAGAATATTCAGTAAATTTACTAACTTTATTAACTAAAGATTCTGTCTTGATCATGCGTTCTTTGAAGATAATTTATTAATTAGTTTACAATTTGGTACATTTTTGCAGATCTTCTGAGAAACTCGTAGCCAGACGTGCGAACGAACGAAGAGAACAATATCGTCAAGTCCGTGCGCATGTTAGAAAAGAGGATGGACGATTGCATGCCTATGGTTGGAGTTTACCTGGGAAACCAAGCGCTCCGGTTAGACAACCTGTTCCTGTGCCAGTCTATTGCAGGCCCTTACAGGAATCGGAGCCTGGCATGAAGGTATGTTTAATTTGTGAAAAAAGAAAGTCATTCCAATTACAAAGTTGGTGTTTCGTACGTTTTTCTGAACTTCTATCTTCCGCTGTTTAGATATGGTGTGGTGCAGGTGTAAATCTAAGTGGTGGTAAAACACGAGATGGTGGTTCCATGGTCGGAGGAAGTGTGTTCTATGCCGCTGAGGCTCAAGAGATGAGCGCGAGCACAAAAACCGAAGCTGAAGACGCTATCGAGCATTTGGATAAGGAGCTTCAGGAAAACGAAAATCAGAGGGTAGAGGCAGAACAGCAGGAGCAACAGTTAAGCTCGTTAGTTTGGATCTGTACGTCGACTCAGAAGATGTCGAAGGTTACTGTGATAGATGCCAACAATCCGGCCGACATTTTGGAAGTTTTTAGCGTTTGTCAAGGACATTTACTTTGCATCGCGAGCGTGCTCGGAGCCAAAGAAAGTGATTACGCTCAAGCTGTGAACGAGGATCTGAGTCAAACGAGCAACGGATTGGACGAGAACGATAGCTTCGAAGTGATTACCAATCCGATTACCGAATTAAATAACCATAAAAATAAGCAAGAAAATCAAGTTTCGTCGGAGAAGAATAAGAATGAATCAGATAGTGCTTCGGAAGAACAGAATAATGAAAATGCCGAGAAGTCGGACGATGCCAATCAGAATACCACTGCTGAGCCACAAAGTTTGGAAAGTGTAGATAGCGAAACGACGAATTTAGGGAAAGTACACTTTGTTAAAGCTAATTTAGAAACACCAAATTCACGGCTAGATGAGAAAGATGATACAACTGAGGAAAAAGAAAACACAGTTGAGGAGGATGCACCTATGGAGAAAATGTCTTCGATACAGCCGACCATGTGGCTTGGAGCTCAAAATGGTCAGGTATTCGTTCATTCAGCCGTTGCTAAGTGGTCGGTCTGCTTGCATTCTGTTAAATTGAAGGACGCAGCGTTGGCTATCGTGTATGTAATTTTTACTACGTACTAAATTTTCTACCCATTTTTGTAGGAGTACCCCACCGTAAAAATTTGTAGATTTGCAAATAATATTAGTAATATTGTCGATTTTTTCGCAGATTACTCAGTTTGAAAAGCAATTAATTCTAATGAAATTGTAGTCACTTTCCTCCCTATTTATTTTTCATTCACGATCGATATTTTATGCAAATATATGTAAATGTTTTCCAGTCATGTACAAGGAAGGGTTCTTGTTGCTCTTGCCGATGGAACTGTTGCATTGTTCCGAAGAGGTGCAGACGGACAATGGGATCTATCTCAATATCATGTGATTACCTTGGGTAGTCCACAACATTCAATTAGATGTATGGCTGCTGTTAGTGGCAGAACTGTATGGTGCGGATATAGAAATAAAATTCACGTAATAGATCCAGTTTCTATGACTGTTGAGGTATATACATTTGCGCTTTATTTATGTTTACAGATATCGATAATTGTACAGTTCAGTGACTTTTTCCTATTTTGATTACTGGAGACTCCACTTTTCTAAGAAATAAAATAAATTTTCAGTGTACCGTAGACGCTCATCCACGTCGAGAATCGCAAGTAAGACAGTTGGCTTGGCTTGGCGAGGGAGTGTGGGTTAGCATTAGATTGGATTCAACTTTGAGACTTTATCATGCTCACACTTATCAGCATCTTCAAGATGTTGACATCGAGCCGTACGTTAGCAAAATGCTTGGAACCGGGAAATTAGGTTTCTCTTTCGTGAGAATCACGGCGTTGCTCATTTCCTCCAACAGGCTGTGGATCGGAACAGGAAACGGAGTGATCATCTCAGTTCCTTTATCTGAAAGTAAGCTATCGGAACTACAATCCAGGCATCAATGCTTACAAATAAAATATGTGTTTAAAACAGGTGCTGGCGGTTCAATGGCAGTGTCTAGAGTTCAAGCAGGAAATGCAAATAAAACCGAGGCGCCAGGAGTCGGTGTCAGAATCTTCGCTTCAGATCGTGGCGTTACACCCGGCAGTTTTATACCTTACTGCAGCATGGCTCATGCTCAACTTAGCTTCCATGGACATAGAGATGCGGTGAAAATGTTCGTTGCAGTGCCTGGTATGTTTATTCCCAATTAATCAATGTCACAAACGATAAAAAAATTAACACAGCATGAAGCTGGTAGCGAGCGTACCAGCGTTCGTATACTGTTCTCCGTAGCTTAATTGGTTTAATTAACATTTTCCTACCTTTTCGTACGTCAATTTTTCTTTATAAGAATCATTTAACGTTCTTAATGTTATAGGACATGGCGGTCAAAGCGCAGTGTCTGATGGTTCTCAACCGGCCATGCTTGTTCTTTCAGGAGGTGAAGGTTATATAGATTTCCGAGTTGGTGAGTAATTACGTCAGTAATAAGGTCGTTCATGTTGTGCTGAGTTTGAAATTAGTTAAAAATAACTAAGTTAAGCGAGATTAAGAGTTGATGTAGGAAAAAGGTTATCAAAATGTTGTTTTATACAATTGTAACAATTGCAGCAGATGAGGCGGAAGACGAGAGTGACGTGGCGACTCATCTGATTGTATGGCAGTTGGTCAGGTATGCCCCCAGAGAAAAGTGAAAATCGGTTGATGGGTCTTTGTCTTTACTTCAATTTACAACAAACATTAGTACGATTGAATGAACAAATTGATTTGTGTTTATTTATCAACGAAAGTTATACTAACTAATGAGAGTATGTTTCGTGCACGGTGTAATGAAATTCTGAACTAACAATCCCGCAAGTAGTTAGATACATCTCTAACAACTGACATTAAAAAACAAATTATTCTGATTTCTCTGTGAAAGATACCGGTATATGAAATTTACATATACGTATCTGTATAATTTTGTTTGATTATATTTGTTGCTTTACATTGGACAACCAAGAACAGTCAGTGTGAAATTGTTCGCTTCTGTATAGCACACAAACTACTTTTACAATAATTTTCATTAATACAAAAAAGGACTGTGTTTCTGCACCTCCGTTTCTCAAACAACTGTACATCGTACAATTGTTCTGCTTCCTTCATTCTCTGGGGGTTGGGCATTTCCAGCTGACATGCGTCATATTGTACAAAAAACAGCTGATAATCGCACTTCTTATCTATTTCTGTCATGAATTGTGGCGGTAGGTGCAATGAGGGTGCGAGCGTGAGGAAATGGTTATAAGGAAACAGCGAGTAAAGGGTAAAATATACAGTTTATAACATTTTCATGAATGAAAAAGATGCACGTTTTATCGTACGAGATACCAAGGGAACTAAAAATTGTGATTCACGCCCTTTTTGTTGCGCCCACCGTTGTTTTAACAGGAAAGTTTACCTACTTTTAGCATTAAAAAAGGACAGTGATACGTTTCATAATAACACATTTATGATAATAGCAATAATACAACTATCAGATAATGTTGCATCAAGCATAAGTACATAAAATATTTTTATAGCGATAATAATAAGATAAAGTTCAAGTTCCAAATAACGATATGCAAATATTTCATTTGCAGTAAGCGGATAATAACAAGTGGCAGAAAGCTATATTGTATTTGTTGCTTCAGTTGTTATACAATTAATTATTCAAAAAAATCGCGTATATCACTGTCTTTTCTAGGTGATGGAGAAGACACTGAGGAGACTATAGAACGGTCCAACAGCGCTGCTGTTGCCAATGCTGAAGAACATGGAGAGCAGAGTCATCTAATCGTGTGGCAAGTGCAATGTCCCTTACCAGTGCCAATGAATGGCTAGCTTAGAAATTTTTGAAAACAGGTTCATCCTGGTGTACGATTTAGCTTGAACTTTCTACGATGCGAAAATCGAGTGCGTTCGAATGGTTCTGGTGTGATAAGCTGTCTAGTGGCGTCGATAAATTAGACTAATCTTCTGGTCAAGTGAATGCTGTATCTATTTAATTATACTTATGTAACGATTCTAGCGAAGTACGCATATGACTCTACGAGTAGTGTATCAGACGATTGAAAAGGGGACATTGTGCGAGTTTTAAGAATATTATGGATCATCCTAAGGATAAATGAATATTTGATTAATCACAGCTTGACTTGCTAACAAACAATGACAAGAAATTAATTTGTTAAATACGGGGATATTTATTGGGAATTTTTTGTTTTTGTTTTTAATTAAAAGAGTAATTAGAATCTCTTAACTCGACGCTTATAATCCTTAGCTTTTAACTTTAAACACGTCCGTTAAGGTATTTTATCGGATTACTAATTCGCTCTTACTCATCGATAACGTAATTTATAACAAAACTAATTTTTCCTCTTAACGATCATGCATGTCTCCTTCGTACGTCGTTGAACGAGGTACGTGACGCATTTCCAAACGTAGAAGCTTTCGAAGCGTTTTTGAGTGTCAGCCTCGATCGAGGAAAGATCGGAGAAGGGAGCATAGTATTACATTTCCGTCAATCAATGTGATAACCGATGAAGATATTTGGCCAATGAGTTTTAAAGCTGCCGTGTAACATTTCGCTACCTAGATCGCAATGAGACCAGGATTACCACTTGTACGGAAGTTAAACTACTTAAACTATCCTTCGTACAACGTTCATTTGCAGGGATGGGAGGTGCAACCGGTCCGGGCAGTATTTAGGCATAATCAATTGTACATTGTTTCAGTTAGAGAATACGATTAAGTAATTTGATTCGCGTAAAAAAAATATATATATATTATACATACAGTGAATATAATATATTTATTATGTTGTCCGCCAGTATCATCGTGTCCGCGCCTACTTTTCTTCAGGCTTTGTATTTAAGGTGGTCTTTGAAGAATTTTTCCAATGAATTTGTGTACATAATAATGCGATATATTTGTATAGTGTTTTGCGTAGTCTTGTATATTTTAATTTCCGTCGATAAACGAAATCAATGCGACTCGGACAGCATACATTCACGGGTGAATAGATACGTCTAACATTGTCACTGTTGAGCTTTTAGCGCATACATTTTTTGTTGGTACAAGTCTTTTAATGTTTTGCGAGCATTGCATTATTTGTAGCTGCTTACGTAAATTCATGTGTTCCAATTAATTTATATATTATTATTATTTGCTAAAACGCTGACGCAATACTTTTCTTGACATATCATTCCTTTCGAATATGTAGCGATAATACTTTGCTGAAAGCACAAAATTTCCATTATTGATGAACTTTTATCGTATGACAGAAAAACCGATGATACTCTTGTTTAATCTTGATTATCGTAGACTAAACTATAATTTACAGATTGGAATTATCCATTCAGGCAAACGATACGTTATGGTCCGCGAACGGTATCATCGATATACCATTAGTT
Source organism: Xylocopa violacea (assembly GCA_963969225.1). Lineage (NCBI taxonomy): Eukaryota > Metazoa > Arthropoda > Insecta > Hymenoptera > Apidae > Xylocopa > Xylocopa violacea. The sequence continues at coordinate 31,084,192 of CAXAJV010000005.1, read as the reverse complement.
TCGCAGAGTTAGATGCAATGGTTACGAAATATTGAAATAATCGAAGGGGTTGTGTTCCAAATACGAAGTCTCGAGTAAATTTTAGTATTAAGCTTATAATTGATCCGTCAGCATATTCCATTGGCTTGCTTCATTAACGAATACCTCGTACCAATTTCGATCGTTACGGTAATCAATTTTGGCAAATTTGTTATACAATAAACTGTACTGTTTCGGCTCTTTAATTTCTCCAAAAGTATATGGTGCACAACTGAAAGCTTGAAAACAGTGATAACTGTGCGATGTCGAGTCGTGAGAGCCTCAAATTCTCTGAATACGTCTAATGTCTCATCGATCGCCGCAACGTTATTTTTCCGTCAGCGTTAACTCCCCCCTATACCACAACCAAAGACGAGGAACGAGTTGATTGTATTCTTTGTACGATTCGTAGCGAGATACGGTTACAAATATTGCGCGTCTTGTATAGACCGAGCACACAGAGTGTAGGAACAACCGTGCGATACGTTTGGTACTTGGAGAGAGAGAGAGAGAGAGGGAGAGAGAGAGGAGTCGTCACGATACATATTCAGGCTTGCGAGAACTTTTGTAAATTCCTATGTTGTAAACGACGAACGGTGAAATTCAGGATGTGTACGATTTATAAGGGCTGCGCATTACTGTGTGTGAGCTCGCTTTCGGTGTCGAGCTCGGAACTGTACCTGGCTCTGATAAAGCTGCAACGGCGTTAATAAAGAAAGTTGCGAAACAACGAGTCTGCACGATTTCTTCTTTTTAGCGTCTTCTCTTAGCACGTTTTGAAACAGCGGTTGCGCAACCGGTCTTTCGCGCAGTTGTTTCGTCCATGATCCGTTGTTCGATGACTTCTTTCGAGTAAACAAATATAGAAACGCGAACAAACATTGCTTTGTTGCAAGTTAGAGTATCAGCCCCTTTAGACTACGTAGAAACGTGTAACTTCAGCTGGATAGAGTCGCTACGTGCAGAGAAGACATCATTTGCAGGGTATTAAATAAACTATTTCGAAACAGCTCGATGAAAGCGAAACTATAGAATCTCTAATATGATTCAAGTACTTTTATTCGGTACTCTTAGATTTTCTTAACACAGAGCTACTTAAAGAATAATTGCTTTCCAAATTGATCCAACAATACCTAAAAGTACGCGCAAAGTTCCGCTGTGCAAAGTCCGACCGTGCAACCACGGTGTACAACGGGTAGCCGTACTTCTGGCGGCGTTACGATTTCCGTTCGAAACATTTTCCCATATCTTTCGTATCTATTTAAATATTTACTTTGAGAGATTAATACATATGGGGCACCTTGTGTACAGTACGTATCCAGCAGTAACGCTGACGAGTCGTTGAACGTGCAACGGCCTCAATATTTTACTCTTTACCTATACATTATATAATTAAATAATTTCAAATTAATGTCCTTCCGTTCCGCATAATTGCACGTGCAATTTCAATATTTCAATCCGTGGTGATAGCAGCCGTTTATTTTCGAAATAAACCGAACGACCGTTCATACGGACCGCAATCGGAGTACGGTTTGCTAACTTCATGCTAACTTTGCGTCGACGTCTCTGTATTCCTCTGGCAGCGGTCTGAAACTTTACGTGTATGAAGTGCAGCAATAAATAGTTTCCGTGAAATTTTGCTAGTCTGGGACGCGAGTAGGTTAGCGAAGCAGTTTCTTTGATGGGATCGATCTCTAATTCGAGCGCGTGTTCATGAATTGAAGGTATTACACGGGAAAAATGAAAAGTAGCCTTTTTCTTTTTAGTACACTGTACGCTTCATAGCGTGTTACGTGATACGATATGGTATCTTCAAGCTGCATTGTCATACGTAACAGCGTTTGTTAAGCGGCACTGTGGAATCACGAGTTCGATGGTTGGAAAACTGGACGTGGTAGTGATAAAAGAAAAGTAATGTACATTTGATGATAGTGTAGAAATGTTATTACGAGTGAGTTTGAAAAATATACCATGCGTGTACTAGGAAAATCGTTTAAGTTCTATTTTTGGCTCCGCTGGTCTGGAAAATGGAAAATAGTACAACAGTTGTATCGTGGTTGCGTCCGTGAGTGTTATGCTTTCGAGAATAAAACGTTTGGAAGGGAAATGAAAACCAGAAATGAACGTTTTACAGTTTCTCGTGGAAGACAAAAATTCTGTTTTTCCCGTCTGAATTGTTTTTTCATTTCTACCAATCGTATCCTACTCTGGCGCTAACAATAAGTTTCGAAAGTTCGCAGAAAGCAGAACTTATCAGTTCAACTTCTGAGTAATTCAATTATTTTGAGCAATGAATCGTTCGTTTCATCATTTTCTTTTACGCATAAAAACCCTTCCGTTTGACCGCTGGCTAACAGTTATCTGTTCTGTGCAAATATCATTTGGCAGGGAGGGGGTATTGCGAAACCAGAAGTTAACTATGTTCCACTTCCCAGGTTTATGTTTGTTTTTTTCTCGGCACTGTACAATAAGCGCTGCATAAAAATCACTTTTGCATATAATCCAAATATTATACGACTTTTAATACAAATTCGAGTAAATTTAGTACATCTTTTCGCATTTTCACGCTTTCGTGTCTAACAATTTACACTCAACTTGTAGTTGTTTCATCATCGAAAAGAATTATGAATATCTCTGTGGTAACAGTTGTAAGAAAGATACACGAAGCGAGGATGGCGACGGCTGACCATGATTGCGATGATTACCGATGATCGCGACCTTATTTTTAGAAGAACGCTCTAAGCCAGTCGCTTAGACAAGGCAAACCTTCGATCAAAAGTGAGAAGAATGCGAGCAAATTTTTTGTTACAAGTATTCAAAGTGTTCGTTTACGTTTCTGAGGAAGAGGAACATAGACGTGAAAAAATGGAAACGCGGTTAACGAGTCTTTTAAAAGATGCATAAAATTTTAATTCGGCCATCGCACGTTTCAGTAATTAGTAAAATTGTTAGAACTGACTGGTTTGCTTTGAAATTCTAATTTCTCTTCTATAAACACTATCGCATCTCCTTTTTCTTCACCTCATGACAACTCTTCGGCAACTTCAATGCACAGGAAGGATAATCATTCAACCGATTTGCATAAGTTTGATTGGTTTGATAAATGTTCCCGCAATAGAAAACGATTATCACGCATATATGTATTCCTTTTTCTACGATAATGACACGAGTGCGATACAAAGTTGAGTATTCTTCATGGACACCGAGTTTTCGGTGCACTAATTCAAGGCTTGATTTCATATTTCCAACGGATCTTCTCTTTGTTTTATTGCAAGTTTCTACGAGAGAAGGAGCTCGTTTGCGTGACTCATCGTTTTGATTTTTATGCAATCATGTTGAGCACGAGATTGAGGGTAATTAGACGATTTCGCGTTCAAAAAGCGAAGTACGACGTAGGCTGTAAAAAGTATACATGTGAGATATATGAATGGTATAATTTCCTCGAGGTATAATATCGTCATTTAATTGTATATGAGCACTTTTATTTCTAGATAGCATTATCACTGCATTTTAAAACATTTCTAACAAATATGTGTGTAATTTAGAAAAAAAATATGTAGAAATTGTATATTATAAGAATTTTCTTGTATAATACTGCTGAATCTACTTAATTTACTATTATTAGTTTGTAGATTGCTGTGCAGGAGGTTTTCAAATAATTTGATTATAAAAAAAAAAAGAATTTCATTTGCTTCTTGTTGCAGCGTTGAGGCCCACTAAGTGACCAAGTATTAGACTAATTATCCAACCATTCCCCGTCATTTACTTCTGCATACTACAAATATCTCTCGTTGTTTGCACATCGATCGCCTCGTTTAAGTAAGCGTAACTTTATCTAGCTACTTTAAACACTGCAATTCTTACAACGTAACATATTTCTGCAATTTCTGCTAGCGAGTATAAAGTTGGAAAACGAATCAGTTCGATAAAGATTACAAGGATTGCTTTGTCGAATTGTTGTAATTAACCAGCGCAATGAGCTGAACATTTCTGTTATACCAGCTGATTATTTGTTAACTAACGACGAAAGATAAGAAAGCTTTTTAGCAACATCGTGTACGATAGAAATCGACGAACTCGAGGAACGTAGAAACTTACGCGTCCAACTCGCCGAATATGAGTTTTCCCTTCTTTTTTTCTCATTAATATTGCAACTGATATTTTCTCCTGTCTTGCGAAATATTGTTTAATTAGTTTTTCATCGAACTTTAAGCAATCCTCCAGTTGCAGCAACGATAAAACTCTCGGCCTCTTCGCTGGGGAGGAAACTTCCAACCATTTATTTCGACGCAGAAATGAAAAATCGAAATCCATCCGGTTCGTTGCCGAGTTTCGTAATCCTGTTCCATAAACTTAAACCCACACTCGCGTGTCCCGTTTTTCGATCGAATTGAAATTGATTTCTCGTATAAAACGTTAGAAGCAAACGTGCATTTCGAAATTCGACGTTCATTTTTGGTTACATTGAAGATTACGATTGAACCTCCATTTTAATGGAGATTCACGCGTCGATAATAGTAAATTCTTAGATCGCGATAGAGGGGGAAAAGGAATGCAAGAGTAGAAATGCTATCAGTGATGTTACGTAAACTTAAAACGTAAACTATAACACGTAATGCATAATAAAGTATAAACGTAAAGTATAATTAACAGGGATTATTATTCCTAAGTATCCACTGATTATCAGCATGTAACACGGCTAATTTGTTACATTTGTGATACCATTGCAGAAAGAAACATGAAACTAGTTCTTCTTCTGATAATTAAAACACGCTATTACGTACAGTTTGCTAGTTTGCGCTATCAGTGTCATTTCACACACACACGTGATTTATTCAACAATCGAAGCGATTAATTTCACTTTCTACGCTCTTAGTGCGTGTTTACGCGTAGTTTAGTGCGTGATTTATGATAACTGCACTAAAACTGAGAACCAAATAATTTAATTAGAAGAAAAAATATTTCCTCGTGATTTACTTTGTTTTCTTTTGCTTGAAAGATTAAATCAATCTAATGCTATGATATATGTGTGTATTTTTCAGGCAACAGAGAGGATTACCAATAAAACTCTTTATCTCTATCATTGACGTTCCGATAGTCGTGTTTTTAAATTCAGGTACTCGAAAGATTCATTGAAATTTGTTAGAATTATTTGTCTCAGTGCTGATGAAACGCTCGTGTACTTCGAAATGTATTCTTCGATATTTAGAAGAAGAAACATGTTAGCCCACGTGTTAGTTAGTACCAGAACTGTTCTTTTTCTTCTTCTTTCACCTAGTAAGTTTCTCCTATACAGATTCCTCACATATTTCGAGCAAACGGTGATTTGGAAACCGTTCTCTCTTCGGAACTTTCGACGCAGCATTGCAGTCTCCAAACCTGTACATTGGATGCGCAGTAGCCGCTTTACTATTCACACGATTCACCGTTTTCCACTCAAATTTATGATTACCCTTAATTCACAATACCCAATTACGTTCTGTTGCAACAAAGGAGAACAAAATTCAACTCTAAAACAACGTCATAAACGGTCCACTCATGTGCGAACTTATCTCTTCTTTTTAGCATAGCGAAACCCACCCCTATCGTAGCCTGCACGTCCATATCAAAAATATTCTCCTCCGAACTTAAGAATCATCGATCAATTTCCTATGTAAGATACAGATTACAGTAAGATAATAGGATACAGACAAAAGTGGACTAAAGTAGACAAAAGTAGACCAACAATGGACAAAAGTAGACCATGACTGAGAAACGTCTCTATTCCGCGTTACGACCGCAGCCATCGGAAGTTGACAATGCCTTTATGTCCCGTCGAGGTGAACCGTTTCTACGAACTCTAAATGCCTTTTTCGACCTTTCCCAGCTCCCTGACGGCGGCGGCTGCGAGCGGGACGAGGGACGAAGGATCGAGTGGGCGATTACGCGCGGCTCGAACCGCAAGGGTCGAAACGAGGCGGTTTCGAGCCGACCCGAAGAATGACGAAGTGCGGCCTCACGCTGGTGGCTCGCGGTGTCTCGTTGCGTCGCGCGTTCGGACACTACGCCGGGACACCGCGTGTTCTCCGCTCACCGACTGCCCGGGATGATAAAAGTGCGCTGTTATTCCTACCGATCAGTTGCCGTTCAGATCGTCCCGTGGAACGGAGCGCATTCCCTCTGACGAACAGCTTGGCCACGCTGGCTTTCCATCGACTATCGCTTAGGAGGTACTGCTGCAAGAGAGAAACGGAGGACGAGAAGATGTACGCGCCCAAGAGAGACCCTGCCTCCGAGCAGTTGACGGAGTACAAGAGGAATTTGAAGGTGAGCGTGTTACGCGAACTTTTCGAGGAGCACCTGTTCGGCGTCGCTGACCCTCTCGGTCGGTAAAACAGAGATAGATCGTCGCGATGTTTACATCGGTGGTTCTCGCGTAGACAGGTTCGTGGACGATTGGAAACGGAGTTAACGCGGGACTCCGCTTCTTTGGTAGCTTTTCGCGTTCGATCTCATGGCGATTCGACGATCTACTTTTGGGCGATCGATGGACTCGTCTTGCGAGCGGCTCGGGTCAGACTTTTGATACGATTCTAACGGCTCGACCAGTCGAGCGAGATACGATTGCACGAGTCGAGTGAATGGTCAGGGACATGTTTGGGCTGGCTCGAGAAAAACCGAGCGTACACTTGGGAAACGATGTTAGAAAAAACATAGCGATAATGATAGTAACGAGGGAAGTTGGGCAACCGGTTCAAGGGTGATCTCTTTTTTCGCAAACGGTTAAAAATTTGTTACGATTACTTCGATTTAAACGTAGCTAACCTTGGTTTAATGACGAATATATTTGAAGTTGATGAATATTGAACGTCCATTTCTTTGATACGACTGGTTCGTTTACAGTGCGACAACAACGAATGCATAATTTACTGCAGTCATCACTATACATCATATTATCGAACTGTTAGAGCAGAAATGTACACATTCGTAGTAAATACGCGTCATTCTAGTAGAAAAACGTTTATATAAATATACATATCAAATTGTCCACAGTACAACAATTTTTCTATGTTATTATTAGATGCTCGGTGTTTACTGTCCATGTAGCAACTATCAGCTATGCATCAAAGTTTAGCGATCGATGATTGCATTTAGTTGAAAAGATTTCGCCTCCGATACTGAACGCTTCCATTTTACGTCGCGCGAAAATAACGAGTAGCAATTTTACAAAGTTCAGTGCCAAGTAGGCGACGATTAATCTCGTCTCGTAGAAACGTTGCACGCAACTCGCGCTGGTCGTTTCCATATCACGGACGTGGAAATTGTTCGATAATTACAAAAACAACTCGATACACCATTTACGCGCTGATTAATTAAATTCAAATTAATTAAACTCCCTGCCATTTGATACTACAAAATCATTACTCTCGTTTCTCTGTACAAATTTGGTATCTATGGAAACGCGAAGCTTGATAGCAATTTCTAAATTCTCGTTCAATATTTTCCACCGTCTGGATTAGAAACGAAAACGAGTTCTTCGTCGTCCCTTAAGTTTCGTCGAAGCGCGCGCCCGCCATGTCTTCCTTGAGACATTTCCGTGGGCAGTTTCAAAGATAAGTTTTTTTTCATCGAATGTTCGCGTTGGACACGGGTCAAAGTGTCGCTGAAATTCTCAGAATGATGCAATCGCCGCATACGATCGAAGCAATTTGTATACTCGCGTATCTAGAACACGGTCGAAGATCCCTTTTCAATAGAGACGACGAGCACGAGTGAATGGAATATTTCTGTACGAACGAGTGGCGATTGAGGAGACCGCAATAATGGCTGTCGCAGGAATCGAACGAAACCGAGTTTCCTCGTGGACTTGGCAATACTTTTGAACGAGATCAAGATCAAACGGAGATTACGATATTACCTAGAAACGCTCGATCGCCTCGAGCGGTAGCCGCGAGCGTGTTTTACGTCGATGGTTCGTTCGACTCACTTTTATCCTTCGTCAAGGGCAGATGAAATTTGTGCGTCGACGATTAGAGGATGTCGCCGTTGCGGTCATTGGTACTCATCCTGGTCCTGTTTTAGATCCTCCGTCATTTCGCGAATGAATCATTTTCATTGTGTCGGTGGTTTGGAAATTTCCCCAATCGACTCATTTTTCAGGAACACCAGGATTAATGGCGGTGACATTGGTAATAGAAATAGCTTGCCCCTTCGAAGCGTGAATTACGAAGTATCGATGTCGTTGGTTGCAAAAATAGGAACCCGTGACTGTACGTAAATGTCATTGTCGGTTAAGAAATATCAGAGTTGCGATGCAAATGAATCACAACAATGTTTTATGTGAAGTCATTGCACGTAGTATCATGTGCGCGCATATCTTTCGCAGAGTTTGAGACCGAGGACGGAGAGGAGAATGGAAGCTTGTTTCGTTCAATGAACCTTCTTTTTTCATTTGAATTAGTGCGAAATGAGCTTCGCACAAATGAAAGTATTTCTTCTGATATAATATTAATTATTACTAGTTTACGTCGTTGATATAATTATTACACACATTATATACATAGTATTAATAACAATAATCATGTTTAATTATGTACAGCGAACAGAATACTTGGATATGCTTGCACATCGGTCGCTGAAGAGTGCAACGATTTTTCGGTATTGCAGCGGAGCTGCAAACTAAGCTAATTATAGCTTAGCCTGATGGGTCAATGATATGGCATTTCCTTCGCGTACTTACTTTTACTCGTGGATATCGCAGAGGCCGGTGTTGTACGCGTCTCTCATTGTATAACGACCAGTCGTCACCAACCATTTTTGCTGCTGCTTGTGAAATTGATAAACGGAGCTCCGATAGCGATGCTGTCCCGTCTCAGAAAGAGCGATCGTTTCGATAATCAGCGTCCATTGAATGGCCACAAAGCGAATTTCGTAACTTTGCTTACCGATATCGTCGCTTCTCCTCGTTCTGGAGGATTCTAGAAAAGTACGGACGCTCTATCAAGCGAACTGGCAGCTACCCACTTTGTGACGCGATTTAAATTTGTTTGATGAAATGTTGCTTATCAATTTCCTCTTTGTTCTTGTCTGATCCATGCACGAAAGATATCGCTGGAATTATTCGGAATACACTGGCTTATATTCGGATTCGTCACAAATCCAGTTGAAATGACGCCATCAGAGAAACGAACGTCAAATGTTACGAATTTTTTTATTTAGAAAATTGAAGATTTAGATTCGTTTGGAAACACTCGAATGGGATATTGAAATCGAAATGGTGAAGGATGAATTATTCACGAATAAAAGTACAAGTTCGCTGTTTTTGCTAAAGGAAATGCATTTGGCTTTTAATGGTACGATGTCACCATAAAAGCAACTCGGAGAAACTGCCAAGTGTAGTTAAAAGAGCGATTAATTGTCAGTATATCGCGTAAACTCAAGTAGAACAATTATCCATTGAATTACGTAGTTACCTCGTAAACACGAAGGGAAACTTCAACTAATTTAATCGATTTAGGGACAATAAAGATCGCGTAATGCCAGTTCTCAAACGATTTTTGGGGCAAAGTAATTCTGGATCGCAGAAGGTTACTTCGTCACGTAACTTGAAATATACATTGAGCCATGACATGCAAGCTTCTAATCGAAATCTAATCAATTTAGAACACAACTACGTAACTAGTGCAATGTTTAACTGTTTTATCAAGCATGGAAGAAATTATTTACCAAGATAATTGCCGTTGATTAACTTCTTCCGGAAGAAGTCAAAATTTTATTGAGAAACTGTATAACATGCTCGCTCGCGGATTAAAGATGCGAGACAATGACTCGTGAAAATAGTTGAACGCTTACATTTGCATGTATACAAATTTTACTTTCGATCCTCCAGCAGTAAAAAAGAGTTTGTCTCATAAATTAATTATATGAGAGCTCTTATCTTATCTTTCTATAACATTTCTCTAACTTAACTATCTCACATTTCTCTTAAACTCTTTCACCCCATATTTCTCTTCTTCTGCCCTTCTATCTCTGACCACTCCTTTAATTCCCCTATCGTTGACTGCAAATTATTTGTGTTTAAAACAGCGAAGAAAGCACAAAGAGTCGTTCGAATCGCAACATTTGTACCAGTAATAATAATCAGACTTTCTGCTTCTGATTTAAAAACAAGCACGAGAAGAATTGCTTTGGACCATTTTACGCAATCTTTCTCTTTATTTTCCCGTCCACGAACGATCATTAAAAAGTACGAATAAACACTGCAGAACTAGCATCTCGAAAGGTGAATACATTAGAGAAATATAATTTACGCTCGTTATTTCGCTATCGTACATTTCTCCAAGGGAACCCAGCGTTCGTTTTACGACCTCGATCTTAACCGCGCCATTTTCTACCCCGCGTGCCTTGGATATTTTTCGTTAAAGAACGTATTCATTCGTTGATTCGACGAGCGATACTGGAACAGTTCCTGTCTTTTCCTTTTCTGTCAGTCATGTCAGTTTTATCGTGGCGAGGCCGAATAATCTCACGCGAAATGATCGACGCGGTGGTTGCAATTCCCCGTGGAATTGTCGTTTAGATATCCGCGAGATTTGATGACGAACGGCGATAGTTGCCTGCAACGAAGCGTGTCATAGTTGCACGGACTAAAAAATGGCACAGTCACGCAATTTCGAAAAATAATAATGATTGCGTGCAGAAATTATTATTGCACAAAGGTGCGTCTTTGTTTTTGTAATTTCGATGCATGTATTCCATATTTTAGCTGCTGTGACGAACGAATTTTGTGTGATTTTATATAAACTCGATTTACAACAAAAAAAAAAAAGGGAATATTTAGCTGACACGAGTATAGTCGACGAAATTGAATTTCAGTTTCGAGCTGGAAAACAAAGAATTTTGAAAAGTTGGCTGGCTTTTTTCTCCTGTACCAATGGTGTGCTTTGTTTCGCAGGGCGAACCCCCGGTATTGCTGACCGGATTTGGGACACCGATCGCTAACAAGAAAGACAGTCTGACGGTGGGTCCGCGTGGTCCCATGTTGCTCCAAGATACAGTCTACTTGGACGAAATGTCCCATTTCACCAGGGAAAGGATTCCAGAGCGTGTGGTGCACGCGAAGGGCGCTGGTACGTGCATTTCTCACGTTCCAATCAAATTTCACGACGTTTACCGTGTTTCTTTCCTGGTAGTTTAAAATATTAGAAATTGAGTTGGCTCCATAAAGCTGCATCGTGACATCCCTTGTTTTCCTCTTAACTTTCGCGTAGTGGTGAACGAAGAAAGAAAGTTTAAAAGAGAATGCATGCAATGCAACACGCTAGCTGTACATAAAGCGGTAACGTAGATATTTTGTGGTAATAACGATAACGAATTTTTGCTAAACGTGTGCAGTGTTAAAAAGTGCCAATTTAAAATTGTTCGCCGTCCCCTGTACGTGCAATTAAAATCTCCAGTTGCTCCGCAGAATTTTATTAAAACGCCTAACAAACACGATGGCCACACGCGTTACCTTTAATTTGAACTTTCGTACCCCTTTGTTCACCCGTTATCGCCATCTCCAATTCGCGAAAGTTTCCTGGATAGCGTGGCGATGTCGTAAAACGAAGGAGAAGGAGGAAGCAGAGAAAAGGCGCTGGCAGGCAAAGAGAAGCAGCGACGGAAGTCGCATATGCACCGCGAAAATATCCATAAAACGTTCCGAATGCAGGAGCGACTTGGATAAGCCGTAACCGACCGCTTAGCCGTGTGCGTTACCCTCTTTTTCTTTTCGCTTGGTCGCAGGTGCTTTCGGTTATTTCGAAGTAACCCACGACATTACGAGATACTCTAAGGCAAAGGTTTTCTCCGCCATCGGGAAACGCACCCCTATCGCCGTGAGGTTCTCCACAGTGGGTGGCGAGTCTGGCTCGGCGGATACTGTGAGGTAATTTCTCGAATCGTACACGCAACTAGCGTAATCAGACACGAACGTGGTGAAAGACACTGCGTCTTATGAAAATGGTAATAATAATCTGGTCTGTACGTACATACACACATACACACACCATACAAATTCTGTTTTTATACAATTTCGATTGGGTAATCTTCAATTTTTTGCTAGAAGTTACGCTACGCTTTCAGGGGTGCGATTAGTGTACGGTAGATTACTCATTCGTAGGCGCTCGACACCTGCAGTTTTTTCATTGTCTTACGAAAAAGAATGAAATTGAATGTAGATTTCCTATGCGAAGTCTACGAGATAATTCCGCTTGTTCATTTAACGTTACGCCATCGAAGCGATTATAATGACTGATTCATAATTTCTTCTGAAAATTGTGTAAATGCGATATTTTCGTTTTAGAAATTTCTCTTAACAGTTTTTGCAAGAAATGTGTACAAAGTCCTCTTCCATCGTTCTTATTTATCTCTTTTAGTTTTAAACGAACAAAAAGGAATATCAAACATCGCGTTCTTTCGCCTATACGAGGATAATAATCGTATAAATAATCGAAGAAAATTCGTTTCGATAACTTTTTGGGATACGGGATTTTATTTCGATGAATATTCATGTCAACGTGCACACAGCATAGCACGGAGGCTACGTACAAATTTTTCCGATCGATAATATAATTTTAATACTTTGCTCGAACCGTTAAAAAATAGGCTTCGTATTTTTATTGCTGTTAAAATATATCGAAGTAAAAGTATGCGCGTGTGATTCTAGGCGAACAAAATAGAGCCGATATAACAATAACGAATTTGAACAACGAGTAGTTCGTTTGAATACGACCTACTTAAACGAAAAATGTGAAAGCCTTGAAAGCACATTATTTGATTATTCATGGACAGAACTACTTTATTTGTAAATCATGATAATATCTGCACGCAAGAATGAAATATTATACTTTTTACATCAGGAGGCATGCAAAGTTCGATCGAACTGCCCTAGAACCGTAGCTGGGTTTAACTTTTTCTATTTAAACGCGAATAAATAAAATGAAAACCACAATTTTGGAACATACTGTGCATTAACACGTACGACGCATATTTTTGCGTAGTTAGTAGAAATGAAACGCGGATATACACAGAATACGGAAAATAGTAATGGGACTATTTGCAACAAGAGTCGTAGGCAACAAAAAAATCCGCTTGCCATCGCGCCAAGTGTAATTTATTCGAAAACAATGTAACTAGACTCGAAAGGAAAGAACTCGTGTTTCACGAGTTAATTGCCGATTGCAACAGTGGCGGAAACGAGGCTTGAAGATCGTTATTTCTTGCATACTAACGAATCAGCGGGCTTAGTCACACGGAAATGCGCGAAAAACCGAGCGGAAACGCGGATATCCTTGCGATTGATCGGTGGACTACTGGCCACCTGGTTTCCTTTTTCGAAATTCCTGCCACAATAACGATTCTCGATGAATCATCTTTCGCGATTTCACACTGTTTCGGTGTCGTTGCCTACAATGCGTTCAAACTCATTAAAACTAATCAAAGTAGACTTTACTAATGTAGAGCGAGTAACGAATACTAATGGATTTATTCGCTTGTTTATTAACTAATGAATAACCATCGATTTCGTTACAATTGCAGGGATCCACGTGGATTCGCGCTTAAATTCTACACGGAGGAAGGTATCTGGGACTTGGTGGGCAACAATACGCCCATCTTCTTCATCAAGGACGCGTTGTTCTTCCCCAGCTTTATTCACACGCAGAAGAGGAACCCTGTTACCCATCTGAAGGTTCGCCGCTGATTGCATTGGACTACGTGCACCGTAGTTACGAACACTTGCATTCCTCGACCGAGTTTTAATTATACGCAATCAGTGAATGACAAGATAATCCATGCAACATTTCAAGAAATCTTTGCGACTGTAATTTACTTAATCGACTAAGAGCAGACGGAGTTGTACGTTTGAGTCTTCGAAATTTTCGGATATCCCTGACGCTTTAACTCGAGTTGGAAAGTGATTAGTCTAGGTTCGTTGGGACCTAAAAGTTTCTCGCAGCATAGGGTTTCCTAAGTACTCGAGATTTTCTGGAGACAAGTTTAGGATAGCCAAGCTGCGAGGAACTCTTTGGGTCCCGGTTTGGCTCTGATGAAAACGCTTGATGGCATGCAGCCCCAAATTTCTGGATGTCTCAACGTATTCTTTGTTAAAAGATGTGAATCATCAGTTGACGAATTTTACCTGCTCCAATTTCCTGACCAAACAAGTCAGGTATCAACATTGTTCGCAATTCGTCATTCACTGATTCATTTTAAACCTGTTGCAAGTTCTCTGATAACCAAATCAGTAGCATACAACGCGAAACAACTTTATTATTCAAGGTTTTTGAATGGGAATTGTGCGCTAAGAATGGTCAACTGTGTCACAGTAATTTATGGACTCTTACCGTGCGTAGTCGCACGCGTATGCAAAGAACTTTCATTGACAAAGAGGAAGCTGAACGAGTGGAGCTAATTTAATGATTACCAGACGAAGCTTGCACCCGGAAGTCTCGAACGCTACAGACACGGGCCACGAAGGCTTATCCTTACGAACTGTGGAAATAACGAAACTCCCACTTCCGCTTCTTTGACGCCTTTGTGTGCCTCGTTTTGGCGTTCGTTTTTCTTATCGAGTGGCGCATAATTCCGTGTTTACGCGGTCGTTAACAGCGCAACTGCGTTACCGTTTTCAGCGTACTCCAACGTCCTCTAATTACCACCCTGCCGCCATTCTGAACGGCGTGTTAATGGAATTGTCTTGCGCAGGATGCTGACATGTTCTGGGACTTCCTTTCTCTGAGGCCGGAGTCGACGCACCAGACTATGATCTTGTTCTCGGATCGAGGCATTCCCGATGGCCATCGCCACATGAACGGCTACGGTTCCCATACGTTCAAACTCGTGAACGCCAACAACGAGATGGTCTACTGTAAATTCCACTATAAGGTGGGATTTTTGTAATTTCGATTTCGATTTTTTAAATTTATATTATAAAGAATGTGTAGCTTGAAGAGAGATGGAAGGGAGATAGCGTAGAGGGATGTTTCTGAAGAGTGAAAGATGGGGGAGGGTGGATGATGGAGTTCGTTTTTGGGAGACTTTAACGATTGTGGTACCATTGTAGAATCTTTAAAGTAGATTACCATTATCGCGAAGATAAAACGCGATAGGTAACAGTGAGTCGCATTAGTTTCTTTGTTGAGTCATTAACCCTAGAATTCGTGGGCTTTGAGCCATCGTGTGGAATTCTGGGTGAAGAAGAGGAAAGGATCTCTTGAATCTATACTTTTTCATAGGCATTCGTTTAGAAGAAATTCTGTTTGTTCGATGGTTCATTATTTCGATGAAATTATTTGACGCAGACCGACCAAGGAATAAAAAATCTGCCCGTGGACAAGGCTGCAGAGTTGAGCGCTTCTGATCCTGATTACGCGCTCAGAGATCTCTACAACGCAATTGCTAATCACGATTACCCAACGTGGACGTTCTACATTCAAGTGATGACTGCAAGTCAAGCAAAGACCTTCAGATGGAATCCCTTCGACGTGACCAAGGTAATCAACGACTATTCCCATTTGTTGTTACGGTAATTTACAAATTGGAACTGTTGCCTCGACTAATTGGATTTCAATTTTACGTGCTCGACGTAAGTAGCGGGATTTGCAAGAAGAAAGATGAACGAAGAAAGATATACTTTTATGTGATATTTTTGAAAAATGCGATTTCACGAATCAGTCTGGATCGATTAATTAAAAATCGTCGAGAGAAAGAATCATTGATCGAGGGTAGAGTTAGAATTTTGAGCAGAATGTACGACACGGTTCCATGATTAAACCTCTAAATCTATGTCCGTTCTAAACTGAACAGGTATGGCCTCAAGGTGAATTCCCGCTCATACCTGTTGGTAAGCTCGTGTTCGACCGAAATCCTGAAAATTACTTCGCTGACGTGGAGCAATTGGCCTTCGATCCGGCTCACTTTGTACCCGGTATTGAACCGAGCCCTGATAAAATGCTACAAGGTCGGCTGTTCGCTTACGGAGACACTCACAGGCATCGTCTTGGCCCGAATTATCTTCAGATACCCGTGAACTGTCCTTACAAGGTGATTCTTTTGCATTTATTCTCTTCTTATTCTCCGCGCTGCGAATTAATGGCTACCGCGTCGATTCGTCTTCGAGTCGAATCTCGAGCAGCGCCTTCGAGGAAAAGGAGGGGTCATTAAATTTCCACTGCGTCGATTTCGAAGTCTTTCGGCTCCAATCTCTGACTCCAGTTTCTCGTCCTGAATTTAGAATTCAGTAATTCGGTTAGCTCAATTACGGAGTACTAACGGCGTTATTAATTGTCAGGCGATTTCCGCGATGAACTATCAACGAGACGGCAAGATGAGTCTGTACAACCAAGATGGCGCGCCCAACTACTTCCCCAACAGTTTCGGTGGGCCCAAAGAGTGCCCAGCCGCTAAATCTCCAAGTTTCCCAGTGAGTGGCGACGTGGATCGTTACGAGCCCGTGAACGAGGACGACTTTGGGCAGCCTGGTATGTTGTGGAGGAACGTGCTCAGCGAAGACGAAAAGGCCAGATTGGTGGACAATATCGTCAACCACATTAGCAAAGCGTCGCCGTTCATTATCGAGAGGGCCGTGAAGAACTTCACGGAAGTGGACGCTGACTTTGGCAAGAGGCTTACGGATGGTCTTCGCAACATGGGCGTGAAGATCAAGCTTTACGGCAAGACAGCCAGCTTGTGAAACGAGTAACACCCTTTGTATTATAATCGCTGGCCCGGATCAGACGCGTGCGCACCCTGGAATTATTATAATTTCACATTAATAAAGCATATTGTGTCACTTTGGTTACTCGTCGGTTTTGGAGATCTATCGGCCGACGTCGCGTCTGGTTCTCCATTTTCTTATTCTTGGTGTAGGTGTTTAACGATAATGGGTATTGTCCTATTCGGACGATTGTGATTTTTCTCACGTTTACTCGACACTCTCGATTCATTTTATGTACGATAATTAGAGTTAATTATTTAAGTTAATTGTGTACGTTAACCGATTTAGGTTTAATTATCTGTGCGGTGTTCCCCCCTTCCGAAATGTTTTGTTTTTTTGCGTTATCACGATGATTGATGATATTAAATAAAAGTATAATTTCTACAAATTCTACGGATCGAATGAATTGCATTCTATCCAAGCATTGATATTCGCTTCTGGAAGTGGACGAAGTGGAGTTGTACAAGGTCGAAGAACGTATTTGAGCTAGAATCTCGTTGAGAATGCTAGCTGATTCCTCTGCACTTCATTTAAATCTCAGAATAATTACCACTGCGCTCACCAGCGATCATCAGATTTATCATTTGTTCAAACTTACCATCAAAGGGATTGCAACCAGAATTCGCGGTTCATTTGTATACCTATCAGCGCCTCCATTGCGGTTCGCCAACCTTGAACTCCTCCAGACTCCTATGTGGTCCCACGATCTGTAACCATTGAAGTTACACCCCGCAGCACTCACTCTCTGTTACTATGTAAGGTCACGAATAGGATGTAATCGCTGCTATAGTCCTTTCTATATTATAATAGCCTATAACTTAGGAACTTTCGTATTTTTATAGTAAATTAATGCTCCTAGAAATGTACCGCAGTAGCACTGTAATTATTTGTAAACTTTATGTAAATCAAGGTCACATCTACACTTCGACTAAGGAAATCCTTACGTAGTTATACTAATGGCGCGTTATCTTTCGCTAACCAACGTTGTTGCACGTGCTTCAAATAAATACGCTATCGGTGATGATTATATTAGTAATGATGATTGATTAATTATCACTTAGTCTACTGTTGCATCTACGAGTACGTACGTTTTCCTTGAACTTTCGTTGGAATAATGACGAGTAGGAAAATACAGGCTGCGGTCGATAGTAGATACGTGCATATACATTTTAACCCCTTGGTTTATCTTCGACGGAAAATCCGTGTTTCTACGTGCACGGTGAATTCCCTGTGATATTTCTATTTCGTTTAATGAAAGGAATGATGTACAACCGCAACGCGCAATCTTTTTCTCGTTGTTGTTAATACTATTGTCTTTACTGAAATCGCACGATTGTCGCGAATATGCTCCTTCAAGTTCGTGTCTGAAAATTTGACACAATAAAGGTCATTAATGTTTTTAATGCATTAAAGACGACGAACATGGTACTGATACAGATGGAATATGTTTGGTAACACGTAGAGAAGTGCTTTTTTAAATCGCGTACTGATCGCTAATTATATGTTATAACAGATGCGCAAATATAGGCTGTCGTTAAAAAAAAAAGAATTAAATAGAATTAATTATATATTATCGTGATGAGCAATTTATGATTCAATGAAATAGTTTGTACGACCTACTTTAACCAGTTCAAGCGTCAAATTTTTGAAATAAAATTTGAGAGAATAATATTATACGATATTATCTAATTTACATTTGGTTTGAATTAAAATAACTGCGTTTTCGTAAAAATCTGTTACAAATAAGGTTTCATAATTCATTGAAGTATTACGTACAATTATTAAGTACAATTTGTTTCTGTATTCGCCTCGATTCGAGCTGCTTCTGTTGATAAAGACTAACCATAAGTAAATATAGATAGTACATAACGATTTGATCTTACATAATTAGCTCTTGCATAATTATGATCGTCAGCTGTTGGTGACATCGTACATCATAAATGTTGAATAAAAGCAAAAGTTTTAAAACCGGCAGATAAGAATTGCTGGTCGTTTCTGGGAAAATCCAAATTGAAAGATAGCGTGGAAATACTTGCTGTTTATTCAGCCGTCCCATTACCTTGCTTAATTAATACCAGAAAAGTTAAGAATGCGTATTTAATTGAAACGTGACAAAATGGACACCCATATTTTCGTTATAATTTTGCTCGCAAAGTAGCGGAGAACATTCTTCTGCAATTAAATTCAGAAGAAATTGTTCGATGGCGAAAGAAATGAAAATTCTTCGCACCCTGAAATAAAATTTATAAACCCTGTTGCTTCCCTTCCCTTTTGCTTTACTGTGAAGTTCTCATTACTGCACTTCTTATTTAAAATTGCATTCATCGATCTCTTCAGATCGTTAAGACGATAATAGTTCGCGTCTATAGTGATTATCTTGTGTTTCAGGAAATAACTACACGATTAATCAGCCACGCCGTTCTTAATTGCGTCGAAATAAAGCATACGTCCTCGTTGAACCAACAGACGCGAAACAAATTGCCATGGAAAATATCTGCGCGTTAAATGTCCATAATGTATGACCGTTTATATTGTTACTGGAAAATATTGCATTCTGATATGTGCGAGAGGGAGAGAATCGCGAATCGTTCTTGCAATTAAGCACAAAGCGCGTAGATTTATCGGCTCCGCATCGATAGAACTGTTCGATGAATCGGGGATTTCTACTTTTCTGAAAGTTCACGCGTATTTTGCACGATCTACGCGAGTGAAAAAATCAGACAGAACGTGATTACCTCTCGCAATAATTAATTCCCTGAGAATTGGCTATTCGAAGGCGATCGTTTTGCAACTTCGACAAATTCAATTACCGTCGAGTAGAAGGGACCTAAAAAGGGTCCTCGGGGTAGTGGAGGCGAAGGTGGGAGGATTCACTTCTGAAAATTGCACGAGGAAGAATCAATTAACGGGTACGTCGAGGCGGAATCTTTTATTTATTCAGATGAATCTTCCGATGAAGTAAGTTATTCTAGCCATCGACAAATTCTCTTTGTCTCGAGCTAATATTTGAGGACGGCCGACGTTCTGAATTTCCTCGGACACTTTATTCGTTCGCGAAAAAACTGGCCACAAATGAGGAGATTCTACTTTCTCCAACGTTGCGCCGTCTGTCGCGTCTACTTGCGAGCGGAAGTTAATATCAATTAATCGATCGTTTTCACCGATCCTCGAATTAATTGGACCAAGAGCGTGTCGCGTCATGAAAGATCCAGCGAAAACCGCGTAGAAAAGAGCGCGATCGCGGACGATTTAACGCGGGGGACGAACGATTTCCATGCAGGCCGAGCCGACGAGGCCCGCGCGCGCGCGCGCGGGGGTTGTTCGCGATTCATCGCGGCCATCCGAATTCCGGCTGAAGAGGCCCGGATGGACGCCGGGCGCGGAACACCGGAGGAAATAATTTTCGACGAACACGAGCGCGGCGGTGCGGGCGAAGATGAAAAGCTGGCCACGAATATGACTGACATCGAGCCATATCCTGGCGATCTGCACGAGCGCCGGTAGAAGTGGCGGAAAAAAGAGGACAGGGATGAAAAAGAGAGCCGAGCCCGGGCTGGACCGATGAAAGAATGGCGGCCAGGGTGGGACGAGGACAGCGTAGGGTTCGCCGCGGAACGGGTAGCGACGTACCAACTGGTTGGAAAGGGACGGAAGAGCCGATGGAAGGTGGTTTAGAGAGCCAGGGAGTCCAATTTTTAATGAAAGCGTGGAAAGAACCATAAGTGCATATAGTGGCCGCATTTGTCCGCTCTTGAAGGGCCCTCCGCGCGGAAGAGTCCTGCAGGACTATCATGGCTGGTGAGCCCGATCCGGTTATACCATCCTGCTATAGGTATACGCCGGACACAGGAGGGGGTAAAAAAGATTCCAATAATTGCTGGTCGAAAAATATCGACAGTAAACTCTCTCGACCCTTTAATTGCACACCGTGGCACAAGGCATATTGGTTTTCCAGTCGTGTCCGTCTTCCTCGTTCCCCTTTCGTCCGTCGACCGCTGTTTCTGTCTATTATGCGGCCACGCTTTTCGCTCGTTCACGGCCTTTCACCTTTTTCGCCAGCCGATCCTTTTCTTTCGGAAGAAGCAGCATCAACGAGGGCTCTCTGTTACCATTCATCGAGGAAACCGTTTGGCGGAGGACTTTTCTTACTTCTTATTCTTTGCGCTGGAAATATTTTTGCGATAAATACGTTAGGAGAGCATTTGCGAGGGAAGGTTTAAGGGGTGTATATCGGACGTCGATGGAGGATTACGTGGATGGCGTGAAAGAAGAGTAAAGGATGCGTTTCAGGGAGATAGTCGAACGAGACAATGAAAAATTTTGTTTTTAAAATGCTGTTGCTTTTTATAGACAGATACATTGTGATATACGTGAAATTCTGAGAAATACTTTTTAATAATGTTGTTCGCGCAATATGTAAC
The DNA here is from genome assembly GCA_963969225.1 of Xylocopa violacea. NCBI lineage: Eukaryota > Metazoa > Arthropoda > Insecta > Hymenoptera > Apidae > Xylocopa > Xylocopa violacea. Next base: position 31,063,018 of record CAXAJV010000005.1, on the reverse strand, counting down.
ACGTAAATTAAAAAAATGGAATTATATAACGAACGTAGAACCATGAACGTCGCTAGAAAGTGTACGGAATAACGCGAACAGTTTCATACGATTCGCCAACTCCAGTACGTGTTGTTTCGCAACTTTATGGAACTTTTTTAACGACACGCATAGAAACGAAATGGAAATTCCGGAAATTATACGTTTCTCAATCATTGAAATTACGAACGCGAATTATGATTGCGAGGCATTAACGACCTCGCGACCGTAAATTTTTAATTTCGGTCTAACGAACTACCTTTGTTTGAATTTTCATTTACATTAATATTAAAGAGCCAAGCAAACAAATGTTATCGGTTTATCCGAGCGTACAGTTTTTCATTATATTCGAATATTCTCACGCCATAAATAAGCGTAATTGTCCAATGCTGACTTCCCCTGCATGACTCATAGCTTTGGACAGCGATACATACATTGAATGTTACCATTTTCCACTTAGAATTTGGTATTTCGTCGAACAATGCGACGTGATTCATGCTGAATTTTTTCTGAATGCGTCTCTCAGCGTTGTTTGCTGACCGAACCGAGTCCAATTTTTGGAAATTCGTTCGATAAGCGCGAAACCGTGGACAACGCAAATCCTCGCGTGGAATTATTAACGTATACGCGTGCGTTATTAAATACGCGGTGGAAAAAACAGAGGTGAGATCCCGGAAATTGCGTGCTGCGGCGAACACCGCACAAATCCCGAACGGAATTTTTGGTTTAATTTATAACGCGCAGGAATGATTTTTTCTTCATTTTTCCTCGTGTTGCGTGCTCGTGGCGCAGTATCAATCTTCGATCGCCAACGAAGAGATGTCTCTACATGCTTATTTCGATCGTTACTTTCACCGTATTCCGTGTGAACTTACGTTCTTTTTATTTAGCATAAACTTTACAAGTTACTAGCTTTTGGTCGATTTAAAGTTTTGCAATCTAAATTATTAACGCTTATTCTAATCAATTACACTTGAAACACTCTACACTCTAAGTTTCGTCTGTCTTCAACTCCCAATATCCGCGTTGTTCGCTAAAAATCGTCCATTTTCCTGCACGATACCAACGATACGACGCAGTCATGCGTTCGAACATGTGACGATTGGATTAAATTCGGTTCTGAACGGGTGATTACAGCGTTCCATTTCGAAAGGGCAATCGCGCGACGCCACGATCGTTTTCGCGGTCGAAAATCACCAAATCACATGTTGTTAACTGGAGGTAATCGCCGATTACACAGCGGCTGCGTGAAATTAACATTACTCGCTGTATCTCGATACGCGGCGCCAGTTTTTCAATAGATTTTTGTATTTTTCTTTCCGTCCGTTTCTTTTCTCTATTCATTTTGCGAACGAAGTCGACTTCGGACCTCGCAAGCTGACAGCCGCCATCCTCGATGCTGCGGGAGATTCGATTTGCTTCGTCGAATCGGCTGTAACCTTCGCTGTCCCCGTGACTTTCGCCTCGACGAGTTGATGGTTAATGGTGCCATGTTCGAGTGGCACTGACGGTGCAACCGTGCTGTTAGAAATGACATATGAAGCGTTGCGGTTGGAATGTTTAATGGGACAACCAGGATCGCCAGCTGAGCTCCCAATTATTGACACGGGGAGCGAATAATGTCGCGCGTGTCGCGTTATTAAAAGTATTGCCATCTGCGCGCGCCATCGTCCTACGAATCGTCGTTGCCACCCCTTTTCGCCAAAACTGATACCTTTCTCTCGAAAATTTCAGAGCGCCTAGCACAGGGACGTCCCACGAACGAGCCCACGTTCGCAACTTTTACCGTCGAAGCACGAACGATCGACGATTACGATCGGGTCAAGCTGGTCGACCGAAATCCCGCGTGTTGTTTCTGCGACTCGCGAATTAGCAATTTACCTCGGCTGAGTACTCCCAGCAAGCCGATCGTCCTTCTCCACGCCACGGGATAAACGCAATTTGCTCGAATGGAGGCTAATGCAAGAGTTAGTAGACAGCCGGTGCTGTGGGTCACGACGTAATCCGATTTCCTGATCGTTAATTCGCGTACCGACCGAGCCTGCCTCTGTGCTCCTGCGCTCGCATTATTTCCAAACCGGTCACTCGTTCCCGGGGACCTGCTCGCCTACACGATGTCTACCACGCTCCTACAGGGCAGCTTCCCCTAATGCCCAGGATAATTCCTCCGCGAATATCCTCCGAGGATCCTTTTAAATTTGAACAAACTTGCAAAAAGGATGAAGCTCGCGAACATCGTACTACGCGTTCTGGAACACTATATAGTAGCTCGAACAACAATTTTCACCCTTAAACAACCGCTCTGATGATCCCAAAGGAAACTAAGATATGATACGTATCTACTTAAAATCAAAGTAATCGTTTCAATATCCTACAAGACACACAAAACGCTCCAACTTCGCTGAAGCAAGCGGCAAACGCGCGAAGTTTGAAGTATCGAAAAAGCAACTCGAAGGAAGTAAAAAACTGAGACACCAAACGGGGTCAGATCGAACAGCTTTAAAGGAGGATCGCGAGCCGCCCGGACGCGTCTCGTTTGCAGACGACCCCTATATTATTCCAACGCGCGAATGATTAGGCAAATGGTAGCCGCGGGGGATCAGTTTCGGTCAACCAGCAGCTGGACGGCCGATAAACGTCGCTTCGAGAGATAATCTTTGTCCTGTTGCTACTTACCAAGCGGGGGTTGCACGGTTGCGTACAGCAGCGGCACGTATTTGGCTTACAACGATTACGAGGGGATCATAGCCGAGCCCGTTCGATCAATCAGCTGTTCGGGTATTACCGTTTCCTGGCACGTACCAGTCGGCGACGCGTTCAACTGGCCGCGTTTCCTGGCATTCCGCAGCTGGATCTTGTCTTTGCCATACTCGCGTCCAACCTCGTGTTTTCGTCCACCAGCCAGATTCATGGAAACCGTACCGCTGGACGCGGCTCCACAGCCGATCGATTCGATCCCTTCTGCGTCTACGATTGCGCTGCGAACGCGAGATTCTAATCGCGTCACGGGCGTAAATTGAATCAGACGCGGGGAATAAATGGTACCGTAAATGGTACTCGATGCGCGACGTTTCGAATTGTACAGAGTCTGGTCTTTGGAATCCTGTATCCTATATAAAAGATGATAGAATCATCTTTTTGGGGGGGGGGGGGAAATGATGCTACGTGTACGAAAAACAGTTTGGATTTAAAAAGTAGACTGTTTTCGAAATGGTATACTGTAGATGTGGCTTTTTAAACGGAGAGTAGGGGATCGTACGTTTACAGAAATGGAGTATACAGATGAGCAAATATATGTTGTTAAATAAAGCAAAATGGAATGGAATTAATTATGTATTATCGCAGAAAGCAATTTGTGGGCGTACAAAATTGGGTGACCCACTTTAACTAGCCAAAGTGGCAAACTTTTTCGTTGGGTATGATATGTGAATACGCGTGAAAGGAAATTTGTAAATGTAGCATGATTTTAGTACAAATAGTTCAAGTTGATACTACGATACTTTTGACTGTACATATGTAAAAAGATTTTATTTTTGTAACGATAATATAAAATTAAGATGTTTATAAACGCTAATTAGATTAATGAATGTACATGTTTTTCGATCGTATTCTATGCTATGTAACGATTTGATTTTACATAATTTAATCTTGCATAATAATAATCGTAAACCGTTAACTAATAACGTAAAGTATTGAGAACGAACGCAGACGGAAGAGTCAGAGCATTGACACTGGCAGTGACAATGGCGCTGGCATCTGGGAAAATCCTAAGTCGAAGATAGCGGGGAAGTACTTTGCGTTTGTTCAGCTGTGTGCGTTGCCTATCAAAGCGTACGTGTCAGAGACTAGAGACGTGTTTATATTTAGAAATCCAATGTTCATCAAGCTGAAATATTTAACGATACGAAGAGAAAAATTAATTACTAGAAAAATAGTTATTATGCATTGAGACGTAATAAAGCTCATACAAACAATAAAATGACAAAATGCAATTGTTACAGCGAAACACCTGTCAATTTACGTTGACAACGAATGCATTTCATTTTGTTTAACTATAAGCCATTTTTATACTATTACATATTTATTATATTACACGACAAGCAGCGTGGTTGTTTGATTCTCCCTTTTTTAATTCGAGTATATTGTATTCAGAAATATTACATCGTTACAAAAATCCACCCTCAAAGGTTCGAACAAGATAATTCTGTAAATCTGTAACTATTTCTAGTGCAAATGAATGAAAAAGTGTGGCCTTCGCGCGCAGATTCCACCAGTCGAGTAGATTAATTAAAAATTAGGTAGTGTTTATGAAAAGGAAGTTCCCCACGCAGATAAGTCGTTCGAGCTGACGATATGTAAATAGTGTTTCATATGTAGATACACATTTGGTTTCTCCACGCTTTATCAGGGACTTACCCGAACGTTACTGAAGAAACACTTGTATATAAACCGGCGTGGCCGCGCTTCATTCATCAGTCACTTCTCAGAGATTTCTCGAGTATCTTCAGACATTCTGACATATCCGCAAAGTTCAATAAAAACCTCAAGATGAAGATCTACTTCCTTGTCGCGCTTCTTTTGGTTGCCTTTGCCGCTGTCATGGCTGCTCCTGTGGGTAAGTGAACAAGTTCTATTTGAACATAAATATTAACCCTTTGTTCTTCATTGTATCCATTCTTGAATTGTTTTTTAATGTAACGAAAGCTTTGCACGGCGATAGTGATTTTAATTATTTATCTATTTATTCAAAGTCAATATTTTTACGCACACAGTTTTTCAAATGATTAAAAATCGCTAATTCATTACAGTGCATGTTTAAACACATTCTATATGCATATAACATTAACAATCTAACTAGTTTCGTACACCTCAAATTGTCCTAGAGCCACAAAGAGGTACCATTAGCCAAAGTACCATTACCAAATACGATTCTTCAATTACGACTTTCCCTTTTTCCAAGCGAGTTAAATCACGGTTGTACATGGCTAACGACGTCGTTTCAATTTCAGAGGAAGAGTACGAGCCCCTCGAAGTGGCTGATACCGAAGAACGTGCCGATAGACACAGAAGAGTAACCTGCGATCTTCTCTCCTTCAAGGGAATCGCGGAGCATAGTGCTTGCGCTGCGAATTGCCTCAGCATGGGCAAAGCTGGTGGCCGCTGCGAGGATGGAATCTGTAACTGCCGCAAGTACGTGATCCCTTAAATTTCAATTCTTCCAATACCTTAAAAATCGGACCGATAAACACAACACGCGAGAGATCTATTTTCTGAGTCGAGACTTCTGGTATTTGGTGAATTATCGTCATTATTTGATCAGCTTCGAGAATCCTTTTCGATCGTTAATGCTGCGTTTGATACTCTTTGCGATCTGGTTTCAATAAATTTGCACACTGTAGAGCTTCGAATATTTTTGTACTAATTAATATCTCTTTTGTTATAGGACCACCTTCAAAGAGCTCTGGGACAAACGTTTCGGCTGAACGCATTCCAAGTTGACAGACGAAAGACCGATGGCGACAGCTGTGGATAATTTTCGCTAAAATAATATTTATAAAATACATTTTCGGTGCCATAGTAGATTAGATTCTTCACTATTGACAATTCTTTGCATTCTAACTATTTAAATAGACGACTATTGAATAATTATGCAAAATGAAGCTGACTTTCTTAATAACCATTTTTCGATACAAATAAAACTACCATTTTCAATATATATATGTATATATATTTCTCAATTAATTTTTCTTCTTTTCCATATTATCGTACAAAGTTACCAATTATCGTGTTAAAATTTATTTGTACATCTTAAAATTCAACTTTCAACTTCATCTTCATTTTCATTGTTTCATCTTCGTCTACTTAAACTGTGATTCGTTGCATTCTGTTTGATAAAAGATTGCAGCCTGCACAAGAAGATCCACATTTGTAACGCTTCATAAAAAAAAAGTATTATTTGCATTTAAATCTTCGTGATATTTCCATTCGCAAATTTCGATAAGTCGAGTTCTTTCTTAGAATCGTTTGAAATTCAAACGACGATTATTAAATCTGCACGTGATAGATTTTGTACCCGCAGCGTTTCAAATTGTTCAGTGAATTATACGTCTTTGTAATCTCCTCGTTTCAGTTAAACCGTTCACGTACTTATCGGACATCGTTGGACGCGAACGAAGCTGCCATTAGAAGAAGTGTCGTCGTTGCGACACGTCGCATTAGAAATCGTCGTTGCATTGTTAGAAATCATTCGCACGACTCGCGGCTGTTTCGCCAGCCAAATCTCAATTAGCAAATCTGTAATATCGTTAACGCAACGTGACAACTGTAACATTAACGCCTGCGAGTCGATTTCGTAAACGTCTTGCAAACTCCGTTCGCCACGCAACAACGTTGGGAATGAGGAAACGCGAGATTCCTAACAACGCGTACGCTGTTAACCATTGCGAGTACTTTCACGAGAAAGGCGGGAAAAATTCGAGGGATTCCTTCGTCTAAAAATATATTACGATCATTGATCGATAAATCGTACGCAAGGAAGTACACAACGTAATACGCGATTGGATCTTTGTTCCAGCGTCGCGTTTCACTCTTAAAAATTTCCCTCCGATTCGAAGCGAAATATTTTATCGGTAAATATTACACGCGACCGAAATATGAATATAAATTTCGAGACAATTTTACCGGCAACGCGCATTTCCGTTTCAATTATTTCGCGTGTCCTATTAACCTGATTCGCGTTACAGCGAACGCATTTCCGCCGAAAGAAAACAAACTGCACGCCATCGATATAATTAATTGAGTATTTTAATCGAAAACCGTTAGCCGACCGTAGCGGAACGGGCATTATTGAGAATCCATTTGAAGTTGTTTAACAATTTATTTATTATACAGAACGAGGTCTTCTTTGCCCAACAAATAACGCTACGAAATTACATCGTTTACCTGTTAACGCCCCCGTTCGCTTTCATCTCCTCCTCAGAATTTTCTCCTTCGTCACCGAAAAGGGGTCGCGAAACTCTTATTACGAAACCACGCGCGATCAGTCGATCGGAAATGAAAAGCTAGAACCTCGTACTTGGAAGACAAACTAAATTGATTCAAAGAGTTGCTAAAAAGTTTACTAAATTCCACGAGAAACCTTGATACCCTTCATCCACTGTGCTCGATCTAAGACGCAAATTTCGAGTATCGCCCCCCCTGTTCCCATCCGAATCTCGATGCGGGGTAAGCAAGAACCGGGTCCCGTCAACAAGAATCGAGCGTGAAAGCGTTCGCTTGTTCCACGGATCGTGGGCGTCTGGGTTTAATTCAGTTAGCTCTGCTACGAGGTACGCGTGAGTCGTAACGAGCAATCGTGCCGCAGAAATGATTTCATTGTTCGTGGAAAGCGATAGTTGGTACGTGCGGACGGCGGGTGGAAAGAGTCGGCGGGGCAGGATTTATCGCTCGGCAGGAGCACTTCATACCAGCCTCATCTTGTATTCTTCGCCCGTAGCGGCCGCGGCGGGAGGGGTTCTCCGGGGGTTGAACGAATAATTCGATTCTATCGGTTTACCGAGTTCACGGAGTACACGGCGTGGATTTACGGTAACGAGATCACGAGATAGAAAGGGCTGGAAGGAAGAAGGGGGGGGAGCACGGAAACGCGACGCTCCAGGAGCGGCAGGACGCGAACCGGATGGAGTTTCGTAGCTGGCCGTGTTACTCCGCCGCCATTCAATATCTTTCGGCCGATAATTATGCCTGTCGCGTGACAGCTGTGATTAAACGGCCGATCGATCCGTTGTAAATCGGCGGGGGCCAGCGGAAAAGTTGTTGCGCCGTTCCGTCCCTTTGAATTAGCGCCGGATTCGATTTACGGGGGGAGTGGCGAGTTTTATGCGTTTACGGGTGGAAATTTATGCACGCGAAAGAGCACGGAACGGCGCACGGTATGAAAAAATGTGTGTGGAATAAAAGGCGACGGGGGAAGGTTTCTGTTGTGGAGGAAAGGCGGGAGGAGAGAACTGGACGATGAGTCTGGATGAGTCTGCTTACGGCTGCGTAGCGGGCTGCATCTACTTGCGAGTAGTAAACCTCGACTTTCGACGGTGCTGGTCGCAATTTCGGAGCGTGGATAAATTTTGCCAGCGGCGAATATTCGTGAGAATGTTTTTTTAAACGAGAGACGCGTTGCTCTTTGAGACAGTTGCGTAGATAGCGTTAAATGTTTAATAAAATGATGAAACGATGGTCACTGTGCGTAGAAGCGCTCGTTACTTAGGAAGAGAGCTCGTACACTCGTGGCTTTGGCACGCGGGAAGCTACGCGTACTACCGTACGAATCGCGAGTCGATGAATTCTCGCGGTTGTGCTCGCAGTACCTGCGATACGGAGTCTCTTTCAATTTTCGCAGACGACGGGTCGAAACATTCCACGGGAAGCGCTCTTAGAGCGTTACAGCCGATTGATCCGGCTGGCTCGCGAGATAAGAAAAAAGGAAAGCTGATTATGAAAGAGTCACCGTGCATGCGGCGCACGAGATAAAAATATTCGAGTCGAAATGTTCATGTTCGACGCGAAACGAGGGCCGAGCGTTTGGTGTCGATGGAAATTTGTAAAATAAAAATTTCACGTCCCGCGAACAGCCTCGTTAAAACTCTAATTAACTCCTTATAGTCTATTCGAATTTGCATTGCGCTGTTTAATTTAAATTCCCAACCTGATTGTAGCCGCTTTCAATGGCCGCGCGAAATTTTTTTTTTCATGCTTTTATTAAAAACAGAATTGCAACTTTAAATTTGTTTACCGCCGCGACTATAACCGACGGAACTTTTAATGAAATTCATCGCTCGCGTAATTATAGGACTGCGTTTATAATTTTCGTAACAAGTTGATCAATTGAAAGCGAATTAGGCGCGCTAGTTAAGCCGCTGTAAAATAAAACCCCCGTTAAATAAACCGTGGAAATTAATAGCCCCCCATCGACTGTTCGCGTCGGTCGATACGATTGCGTACGAGCGCGTAAATTTTCGACGAACCGGTTAGTAACGTTTCCCGAAACTTTTCCAGTGCCTGTTATGGCTTTCGAGCGAATCACGATTGCACGTATCCCCATAATTTGCGTGCAAGCTATTGCATGCATTTTTTCACGAACCCGGGATAGGAAACGCTCGCCCAGCTCCTACCCCCGTAATCTAGTGGATGTTCGGAACTCACGCGATCATGAAACTTGCATTCGAATGGATGCTGCAATTAGCTAAGATCCCAGAGTTACTCGCTATCTCATTGTTCTTTTTCCCTCGATGCTTTTTCACCGCATCGGTTGCTCACGATTCACGGATGATGCGATTGCTCGATCCCACGTACTAGAAACGCTGCTTTCGAATTACTCTACGCCGTACGGTTTACGAGATCAGTTTTATCGAAATTGAAAGAAAAATCGAAGAGTACGACGCCTGAAACGAACAAATTCCATTCGACACTTTCGATTTGTCCTCGATGTACGTCGCATCCTGTACATTTCACGTGATCAGACTAATTCCACGTTTAAATCGTCCCACGTATTCTTATTCCCCGTCGTCCGCACGCTCGTAATCCGTTCGCAGCTCGTTCCAACTTCTGCTCTCTTGCTACTTTCGTTCGTCCTCTCCGGAACGTGTTTCGGTCGATCGATTTCGCCGTGGATACGAAGGGGGAGGGGGCTGTCGGAGCGGACGGGGCAGAAAGAGGGACGCTCGAACCGGGAAGGAGGGAAGAAGGGAAGCGAAAAAAAGGCTGGAACGAGAGGATCGAGGGAAAGCGGCCGGGGGTGCGACGAGGACGCGCGCGATGTAGCGGGACCCCGTCAGGGGGTCGAAAGGAAGAGGAACGACGGGTGGAAATGCGACGCGGGGGAGGCGAGAGGATGGACGGAGAGGAAAAAAGGAACGCCGCCGCGGAAACGAGATCGCGAAATAAAAGGGTTGCGCGAGAGCCGGGCCCGCGGCTCGAACAGAAAGAGAGGATCCGAAAGAGATAGAGGAGAGGAGGGACGCAGACGCGCTGCGCCCGGTTTTCAGCTACCCTTCCGCGAGAGGAAGGACGCGGAAGGTTGCTCTCTCCGCTCTCTTCCTACGCGCGTTCGTCTCTTTTTCCTTTCTTTATCTCTTTCTCTTCGTCTTCACCCTCTTCCTCCATCCCCAGTGCCTTAATATTTTCGACTAATTCTTCTCTTCGATTCGAATTTCGGTTGTTTGGCGTTGAGGTTGTTGAAATAATTCACTACACGGGCTATCCTGAAGAAGCACTTCGAACAGATAAAACTATGTGAAGAATAGTCGTTTATCGAATCGTCTTCTGCATATGAAAATTCCAAATTACTCCGCGTTAGCAGAACTGACCTCAGACCTAGAACGCTCAAACTTAACCTACCCTAACTTAGCCTGTCAACACTCTTACTACCCTCAATTACTATAACCATCTCCACCGTCATCCCTCTACGGACACACCGGAACCACCATCGTTACTTTCCGTTACCATCGTCGACCGGGACCACGCACCACGGAACCAAGCACCCATCAGCAGGCCCCATCAGCATCAGCACCGCCATCTCCGTCAATCTGCCAGCTCCATGGTGGCTCAGAGGCAGCAACGACAGTAACACCAACAGAACCAGGCAGCGGCAGTAGCAGCGTTATTCGTTGAACCCCTCTTGACGACGCCGGTGCGCGCCGCGGCGCTTTGAATGTAACTAATTAGTAACTACGCTCACCGTGACGTAATAAGCAGCAGACGGTTTCTAGCAGCGGGCTCGGCGTACCGTGCGCCGCGCGCCGCTCTCGTTATCGTTTTATTTCGAAATTTTCATCCCCTTGACTCGACCGCCCCTTTGCACCGACAACGAGCCCCCGCTTCTTGCTTTTTTCCAAAGCCACCGCCCTCTCTTTCTCTCCCTTGTCGCGCGCATCTCTCCCTCTTCCAGCCGTTGCTAAACGCGACTTCTCTTGCGCGGAAGCACGCGGAGAGTACGCACGCATCCGACTCGGAGTTCGCGGAGGTGAAACGCTCGCTACCTTGAGGAAATTTACGGAGAACGGACCAAGGCGGCGCAATTTCGAGAGAGCAAAACTTGCCGCGCGCTGTCTACCAGTTGCTGAGGACCCGGTCGACGAGAGACCAGAAGCCAGCTGCCATATTAGAAGCCTAAGGGCAACGGTTCCGTCAGAAGCGTGCACTCCCGGACCTATCGCTCGTGTCAGATGTTTTTCTGACGATCCTTGTTCTGCCATCTGACACGATGTGTGACAATTCTGAAATGGAATGGCTGAGACGCGTAGAAATACAACGTCACACAGGCGTCAGCTGTACCAAAAATAATATATTCGCTCAAAAACTTGTCCGATATCGCACTCCCTCGTCACGAATAGCTGAGCTGGCTGAAATAACCAGATACTACAGCTAGATGAGGACGCTTCTTAAAAGGCGGCTCTTGTTCCGCGAAAGTATTATCCATCGATGCGGTTGATCTTTGTTTCGAACACGGAACCGGTGAATGGGCTGACTTGCTCGCCTGGTTGATATCGAGGGTGGGACTTGTCTTCTTCCCGTTAAATGGTCCGGCGTACACGTATATCCGGCCGAAAAGTGCACTCTCAGCACTTAGCAGCGATAGGGGCGTAATGTTAGTTCGTGTCAGAAATTCGTCGGAGCGATTTAGCGACTTCGCCGCGTTACATTATCGTAATGAACTGTTGCCAATATATGTGTGTTGTCGGCGGTGAACCATGGATGGGAAGTTTCAGGGTGGGTGGGTCTTGTTGGAGAATCGAGAAGCGTCGTAGCAATATGTTGTCTGAATTGGCTGGGTTAATTACTAGGAGCACTTTGTACGAAAAATGAAAGTCGAGTGCAGATCGAGTATGATTAATCAAAATGGCTACGGGACGTTAATGTTTCGATGAATAATTGATAATTAAAAAGATACTGAATTCGAGTATTCAACGAAGGAAAAAATACAGACAAAAAGACACGTGTTTCATTGCGAATGGCCGAAGAAGCGAAAAAAACCGTCGCATTTTTCTAGACGCGGATAGCTAGGCTGGGGGCTGAATCCAAGGAACGAAGTTGGAGCACTAGACGATGAAATCGGGAAGCGGTCGTCTCTCTAATTAAAATCCACCACGATCCGCTTAGTCTGTCTGTCCGTGAATGACTATCTACCTCCGGGGATTAACAGCGATCTCACGACTATTACGCAGTGCCGGCCAAGTCACCGACTGCGCCTCTCTATTACACGACGAAACATTTTTACCCCGCAGCGTTCGATGCGTACGTTCGTCCGCGGAAATTCGCGATTTTTCACAAATTCCACGATTGCGCGTTCCAGAATTAATGGCAGCAAAATTGATTAGTTCACGGTTCCAATTTTGTTAGTTTATGGATCCTTCGCAAAAGCTAGTTTCACTGTATTTTCGCGCGGATTGGCTTTCTTCGTGCTGTAAATAATGTACGCGAAGACAAACAATGTCGTTTAATTTACGAATGGCATGAAATATGGCCGTTTCGAAAGGTAGATAAATATTGAACGTGTTTTTCCAACAACGGAGGTGCGTGTAAAAGTAACGGATACAGATTTGTACAAATTCCAGCGTGCAATTCCTGAACGACTCGAGTGTGCAACTCTGGCAAAGTGGTTGGTTTTGAGTTTATGTAATACATGGAAAATTGAGGGATCGAATGTTGAAATATTTAGTAATATGATACAATTTTTCCGCAACGAATATATTTTTGCAATTGTGCGAATAAAAGTTGCAAATTATTTACTAAACGCGTGCAACAACAAATTACCTGCACGCTCGAGGCATCTTAATTTAAACTTTGACAAAGAATCCTCATAAACTCTCGCGGATTTAACCCAAGAGCGTACGCTCCCTCCAAAGTGTTCCAACTACGGCCCAGGAGTCATCCTCAACCGATTTCTCATCGCTTTCGTTGCAATCGGGAAAAGTCGAGCGACGCAACGAACGCCTTAGAAACGCAAAAAATGCGCGACTCTAGAAATTACGAGTTTAATACTCGAGCTACTTAAGCGAACACTTAAACGCATTTTTGCCAGCCAGCAAGTTTATCTCGTTTCCGCGTGGCGATGCCGCGCTATGATTTTAAATTCACCGCGCAACACGTTAAACCACAAACTCCGTTTCCTTATACCATACTTAAGTCCTTATTTAGTTTATTAGCAACTTACCAACTCCGTACCCTGCTTAAGGCCGCAGCGGCGCCTATGCATAGTATATCCACGGTGCTCGTGTTCGCAGCCGCATAAAGTTGTTACTTTACGCGCGCAACCGGAAACCAGCAGCTACTTTCGTTGAACCGGGAGTACTTCTTGTTACCACACGCCCTTTGGCCTCGTCGAGTCCAATTTCATCGATTCCAACGAAATTAATACGCTCGCAACTTTTAATTTCGATGAAAGACTCAGAAACTAATCGCTCGCACTTAAAAGCGCTCGTAGATGCTCTGAGAAACGCGCGAAACAATTTTTTCAGGGGCAGTTTCGAGCGCAACGTTGTCCGCTGTTTCGATATTTTCGACGATTCCGGTGAATTCGCGAGCAAAGTCGCGCCTGTCGCGATCAATCGGCGCTAACTAAGCAGGGCAGCGTCATCGAAACGATTTCGTCGGACAATTCCCACGCAAAACCGGTGTATCGGCGAAGGGAGAGCGCACCGCTCGGCTCGATACATCCCCTCAGCAGAAATTTCGCAGACCAGTGAAATTTTACGTCACTGGGATGCGGACGTCGTCCCGGTTGTCCCAGGCTCATCCAGCCCGAGCGCATTCGTCTCTTCCAGAGCGGCCGTAAACGGCTTCTGGCAACGCGTGTACGCTTCCGGCTGATTGTGGCTGCGCGATCGCCTTTTACGATCGTCTCGACGCGTCCGCGAGATCCCGTCAGGCTGGTAATGGGTACCATAACCGTTGAGGAAACGTCCTCGTGGGACCGCGAACCAGCTTTCCCAGACGGAACCAGGCGACGATGCTTGGTAATAATTGCTGGTCTCTTCCGGGGCTCGAGTCTCTGTTGAGGTCGATTCGAAATTCGCGACTAGCTTCCGATCACGCGTGGGATACATTATCAGAGTGTGTGTTATAATTGCAAATTAATAAGGAAACTGTGGATTGACTCTAAGTGAAACGTAATGGTGGATAATGTGAGAAACTGTTTCCCCGTGTTCTTTGCTGTTCTTCTTCAAACGCCACGAAAGCAAACGGGGAAGAGGAAGATCATCGAGGCAAAGCGGATTCTAATCTCGCGAGATTCAGCGTCGTGTCGGATCGTAAACTTGGAGTTCACGCGGCCTGCCCCGGGGCCCAGCGATCCCGCAAGACAGACGGACAAGTTCTCGCGGAAGTTGGAGCCGCGGATGTTCCGCCGCCTAATTATTAGATCGTTTATGCCCGCGAACTTTTTACAGAACCCAGAGAGCGGGCCGCGCGCACCTCGACGGATTAGACTTCACCGATTTCGACTTAATTACGATTTAACGGGCAGGACGGTAGAAAACTTTCTCGCTTGCTACGTATTATTCGCTAATGAGCCAACGAGGTCCTCGAGGAGTCGTGGCGATCCAACAGCGAATCCTTCGTGGGCACGGCCTCGCCATGGTCGAGACCTCTCGAACGTCTCGTGTCAGAATTATTATGACGTCGAGGATCGTAAAAGTCCGCCGATGGTTTACGGCTGGTAACCTCGTTCGCGTCGAGTGTACTTTAGAGTCATCATTTTATGACTGTGTCATCAGGTGTTAGAGACACAGTTAATTTATGAAGAACGGGAAAAGTGCTGTTCGAATTTATCGCTAATTAAAATCTGACTCGAACTAATCTCAAAACCATAAGAAATCGACGAAGCAAGATTGTGACTCTGAATATAATTCGAATCCGACTGACGTAGTAAAGCTGCGAAATGGTCGAATGAAAAATGTCTGCCGTGCAGGGGGGCCATAATTCTAAGATTAATAGAACAAAGTGAATGGCCCGTGCAGAATGGAAAATCTGGTTTAATGGATACCACGCGTGGTCCCGGCCATGTCATACGTCGGTGCATTAATATTTGATCGAACGTATTACGGATAATCCAACCGGTTTTTCGCGAGTCACAACATACTACGCTGCTCTCCGTGATCTATTAATCTTTTCCAGGAAATGACCTCGAGGAAGTCGTCAGTCAAATTTTCGATTCTGCCCCGGGGCTTTTCAACTTTCCCTGGCGTATTTAAAATCCTTCCTCGAATTCCAAGACTATCCATCATCGAGATCTATAAAAAAGGGGTGAAAAAAGAAGAGGAAGTTCGCCTCCTTTATGGAAGTAACACTAGAGCGCTATTAAAACTGTAGTTGAAGGATTACCAAGCAAATGTCTGATATCTAAATATGAAATTCATTTTGCGTGAAATAAATAACTTCCATAAAATATAAAAATGTACTTACTAGATGATATTGTTCTGTGCATAACGTTACTCCAATAAAATTGCTTTCTCGTTGGAACGGACGAAGATGGCGGGCGAACATTTAATGGAGGAGTTCGAGTGAGAATTTAAAATTTTTTGAAAGGAAAAAAGAAGTTGGCGTCAGAGGCCAATTCTCATGCGGACGAGCGAAACAGTGTTTGCACGCGGCTGGACGAGCGGTGCACTTTTCGCTAACGACGCAGAGGCAATAATGTATCAACAGGGGCGCGCGGGAAAATTCATTTTCGCGGGAATATCGTGAAAGACTGCCCGCGGCGAGCGCGCGATGATAAAGGGCCAATAATGGCGCCGATACGACGCGGATTAACGCGCTTTCGTTGCTGTATTTTTGCGGACAAAGCTCGAAGGTAATAACGACGCCAGGACGGTGGGATTCCCCAGGTCCTGTCTGTTGCATTCATTAAAATTTCAACGGAGAGCACCGCGATCGATTTATCCGAGCCGATTTCCCCATCAATTCTAGACGCGTCGCCACATTTCTACAAACGCGCGCGAATTAATTTAATATATAATATTTACCGATCCGCGATACCGAATATTCTCCGATGAAATTGAATCGATGCGATTAAAAACAGAGCGAGTCACTCTTTATTTAAATCCTCAAGAGTATGGAGAAATCATATTTCTTTTAAGTAAACGAAAATGATATGCATTCTGTTAATTTTTATGAAATACAGCGAGTCCTCTCGACCTTATGAAACTATCGTCAAGCTGCGAGGAATTTAATCTACGTACTCGGATCTGAAATTTAACTATTTAATTAAGGTAAGTTAGGCTAATACGCTAACCATCGAAGCGACGCGATACGCGAAACAGTGACGGGGAAAATTAGCGAGGATTTAAGGAGGATCGCGGACGTCTCGAGAAAGAAGCACGTCTTCCCTAAGTATACCCCGAGGAGGGAATATTCTTCAACGCGGTAGGGAACTTATGAGTTTCGTGGAAAAGTGCTCGGCGAACGGGTAACTACATTACCGTTTCTCGCCGGAAGTTGACTTTGCCCAACAATTGGACCGAATGCTCGAAACGCTTAAGAGACCCCGACATACTTTCCTAACTTCTCGCAATTAGTTCGCCCGGGTCGAGGAATAGCTAACGGCGCACGCTGCTGCGAAATCAATCCTGTCGTTGCCCCCCATCTTTCCATCAAGCGCCCAACTAGTTCCAATTTCACCAGCGGAATTCTTAACAACCGCGTTTATATTCTTCCAGAGAGTCGCGACAAGTCGTAGAAATGACAACAAATAGAGAAGGTTTCTCATGCTTAACCGAGGTACAGTATTCTTTACTCGGATCTGTCGGGGATAAAATTGCTTCAATAAATTACTCGTTCCTTTTATTCCACTAAATGGTAAATATAATTAATAACAGCTGCAAACTCGCGACTGCCTCCAACAAAAAACAGTAGAATGTCGCTTCTGTGGCCCAAACCAACGATAAAATTCGAAAACAACGAAGCCGCGTGCTAGGTTTTTATTTGCATACAAGTTTCGTCGCGTAAAAGCCATTGCATTCTTCGATTCTCACTTTTATACCACCTATACCACTTTTCCTCATTTCGCCTGGCCGCAGCCACGCCATAGGACGATCCAACGAGACCGCAACCCCAACGACAGAGTTCGAAAGAGACTGTATTTGCATACCTCGACGGTGGCGCGGAAGATGCAACTGCGCGATAGCCACTGTCTGCCAATTACACAAA
This sequence comes from Xylocopa violacea, assembly GCA_963969225.1. NCBI lineage: Eukaryota > Metazoa > Arthropoda > Insecta > Hymenoptera > Apidae > Xylocopa > Xylocopa violacea. The sequence goes on along the minus strand of CAXAJV010000005.1, from coordinate 31,045,801 downwards.
CCGGCCGCAGTGGTAACTATATACAAACCAGCATTTACCATCCTTCTTGCTCCAGGCGATACGATGGGAACTAATTATAATCCCAAAAGTTGCACGGTTACGTGGCCGGCTTTTCGAACGGCGCTCGAACTCGCCAGCAACTTTTCCGTTTCGCCTGGAGTCCGCGCCCCGACCGCCCTAACGGTGGACGATTTTTACCCCGCAATAATTAGAGAGCCGGGAAACGTTCGCTGGGCGAGCGTTTTATGAGCGGTATCGATGCCGCGGCCAGGCCAATTCCCGTCTTCGTTCGAGACTGAAGATTTATTAAGGAAAGTTTCGAGGTTCCGGTTTGATGGCGGACCGTTCGACGGAGGAAGAGGGAGAGGGACGCTCTGGTATCGAGTAAACGGCCTAATGGTCCGGCTGAATCGATGGCGATACTGTCCGCTCGGTATTAGGGTAAAGAGATTCAGACGAGGAAGAGAGATAAGCGTAGAGGGCTTGGTAACTTCGAGATCGCAACGAGATGGAAATCGAGAGTAAAATTGTATGGAAGACGAGAAAATCGTATACGAAAGGCTTCTAACGATTTTTCTATATTAGTAAAAGAAGAAGCGGGAACGTGGGATTTGAGCAAAGGGACCGGCGAGTGCAGAGATAAAAGCAGATTGCAGGAGACACGGGCGAGGATCGCGCACGGAAGGATGAACGCAGGTAGAGTGGTAAAAGTCGTGGTGCCTTCTTTGGGTTCGCTCCCATTAGGAGTAGAAGTAACGCGTCCCTTTATGCGTTAACGAGACCCTCCTTCGAGTCTCTGAGCTGACGCACGCGCGGGAAAGCCAGCCAAGACGAAGAGGAGAGGATTGGACGGAGCAGGAGGGATCGCGAAAGGGGTGGCCGAGGGAAAGGTGGAAAAAACGCGGGTCGAATAAAAAAAGAACGGAGATAGAACACGGCGGAGGAAGAGCAGAGAAAAGGAAATAGCTCTGCAGAGGCTGAAGCTCTACGTATTCGCGTTTCGCGAGGAACACGCATATTTCCCTCGCGCTGGCTCCAATACAGGCTCGCTCCGTAGCTGCACCCTTGTACATTTTTATTAGAGCTCGCTCGAGCCCTCGACCATCGCTATATCCGATCCGAGCGTGTAAGCGCGTGTCTACACGCGCGTACACAGCGGGTATGCGAGTCTACGTCGGTCGTGGCAATGGAATTCGAAGGAGATTGATTCTATATAACAAAATGAACCGAAAGTGCGAAGTAACTGTTTTGAATACGAAGATTGGCTCTCGAGTAAATCGACGGGAAGAGTTCGAGTATACGAGAAACATTTTATTTCTCGAAAACACTTCGATACTGGAATATCCAGCTTCGTATCGCGAGAGATCGCCATCGGGAAGATGAGCGCATAACCGACAAAAAATTTACCCAAAAATAAGCGAACGCGTCTCGTCTGTTTTCTAATAAGTGTAAGTGAAAAGTAATCTTTTCCCATTCTGAATTCCTCGTTCAACTTTTCACGGAGCATCGCTCTTTCCACCGGGTCGTACCTACGGTTGGGCGAACATTCCGTACACGCGTATCAGCCTGGCGGAACGTGTCCCTGTGATCCGCGAGCGCGCCGAGGGTGGACGGCAGGGGTGGTGGTTCCGCGAGCACGTCGACGGTGGATATTGTTCGTCCTGCGACAATGTCGCCTTGATTAGGGAGTCGTCTCCTCTGCCGGTTTCGCGTGCCTGCACGCTGATTCCTTTCTCTTAACCGCGGTCCTCCACCCCCGCTCTATCGCCGCCCCTGTTCAACCCTCTTTTTCTCTGTGATTCAAACGCCCCGCTGGCCGCCGCCGCCGCCGCCGCCGCGCACCGCGAATCTCTCAGAGATGAAGCGGCGAGCCGAGATGAAACGACGTCCACCGGCTTAATGAGTACGCACCCTGTCTCGCGTTTTATTATAATATTTTATTCCGCTGGCAATCACGCCCGATATTGTCGTGCGCGTGGAATGTGGAGCAAGATGCGAGCGGGGGTGGTTGAGGATGGTACGCGCGCACAGTACCCGGTCGCGCGCTGGCTCATTTTATTAATTAATACACTAATTAATTAGGTCTACGTATATTAAACTCGCTGTTATTTAATTACATGCTCAGTTATACCCGCGTGGCTGCAAAATATTTGGACAACATTGTGCTCGCTTTAGCGAGTAACGTACGAAGACCTAATTAGGGTGTGTGTGTGCATCAAATCTTCTATTACTCGGCAAACATTTTTTTCGTGGTCGCTACCCTCGCATTTCAATCGCTGAAAAATGATGAACAATGAATTCAAATAGAATACGAGAATGGTACGTTCCTCCCCGGTTTTACAATGCGGCAACAGCGATAGGGGGAGAGGAATTTTTTCTTTGAATAGCCATTTCTTGCGTTTCACGACTCAGGAGCCAAGGATACAAAAAAAAATGGTAACTCTTTCGTATTTTCTCGCGGAATATTTAACGCAAACCAGCGGCGGGTTCCGCAAAAAACTTGAATATTCTAAAAACTTCTCCTGTTAGGAAGGAAAGCGGAGACTCGGGCGGTTGGATGAGGAGGAACGATACCTCGCGGCGCGGGAGGACACAAAGGTGCTCGTGGCAGTAAGAAATTCGCTCTTCGATGGTAAATTAGATTTTAAGTAGCTAAACTTTCGAACGAAATTCCCGTCTACGTCGACTTCCACCTCCCCGCCGTTTCTTTGCGCCCGGGATATGAAATTGTCTCTCGAGTTTCAACGGGCAATTAAGCCCGAGTTGCTGCCTCGACGCGATTACAAGCTGATAACGTTAATTAGGGCTTTCCCTTTGTATATGCCCCCGGAACGTTGCAACCAATTCTAGGCCACGGAAACGGTATCGCAACTTTTGCACAAGAACCAGTAGCGATACAGAATGGTATAAAAATAGGAGAAAACGATTTCATTCGGTGCTTTTCCTTTCTGCGCGCCCTCGAATGTCGCAATCAGTTATAGAAGACGGAAATGGTATTGCAACTTGTCCATTTCTATGCTCGGGGACAAGAATGGAACGAAAAAAGGGAAAAAATGGCGCAAAGGTAAGAAAGGAAAATTGTATCGAGAAATTTCAAGAGGGAATTATAAAAATAGCACGCTCGTACGTCGCCTGGGGGTGGAGGGGATAGACGCGACACAATCACATACGAAAATTTAATTTCAGTCTTTCCTACCAGCCTTCGTTCCATGGTATATGCCATTTAAATTTGCGGAATCTACCGTTTCAGAGCTGACTTTACGCGTATTAATTTTTAATACCGTTATCGCCGTTTGCTTCTCCGTAGAATGGACTCGCGGCCGTTATACGTTGCTCGGTTTTATAATTTACGTGCAGCTAATTCCGCGAAAATTGCGGTGCTCGAAGAATGGTACAGTAGGCGAATAAATATTAGAACGTTTCAGGAAATATTGCGCGGTCGCGATTTACTTTGATTCCAATTATTTTTAAGCCGTCGAAAAATCGTATTAATCTAGGGGTCGACGCGTCGTTCAAAAAGCTCTTCCGCATCGAAGCTCCTAATTGCTAATTTTCCGCAGCGGTTCATTCTGGACGCTTCGCGGCTTTTCGAAATTTGACGAAGTCGCGAATTCGATAAATTGTCGCGCGACGAATTGAATTCTTTCGTATAACGAGAGGTGAAAAGAAACGCGGTCTTGTCTTTTCCGTGATACGATCGACAGATCTCCGAGAAGAAATAGTGAAAACAATGCATTCGCCTTTTACGTACGCTGGAATTGGATTGGTGTATCGCGAACCGACAGAGACGTGTCGCGTTTCGAAAATTCTATCCGCCGAGGGAAACGGAATTCGCGGACCGGCTATTTTTCAGCGAACGCCTTACAAAAGGCGCGATTATTTCCCTCGCCTCTCGACGCGGCTGCTTGAAAACCGTTCAAAAGCCTGGGTGCGCCTTTGCCCGACGTTACGTGACGTTTCCTTGTTCGGGAGAATTGAATAACTTTGCTTTCTTCGCGCCTCCGAACCGGTCGATCGATTAGTCTTTCGAGCAAGACTGGATTCATAACAATAGACGCGAGTTCATTGAAAATTAAATTATAATCGAATCGTTCCTGGAAAATATTACGAGTTGGTTTGCTTTCTTTGATCTTCACCGCTTCACTGATGAAGAACCTTGGAGAGAAGGTACTCGCATAGTGTAGGAAATAAATTTGGAAATCCACCCTTCCAAAAAATTCGAAACTCTCCAATAACGTCACTGGTTAAGTTACGAAATGAATGGGATGCAAAATATTACGAGTTGACTTGCTTCCTTTGATGTTTACCATTTTATTAATGTACAACCTTAGAGAAAAGGTACTTGAGCAGTGCAGCTAAATAAATTTGGAAATCCACCCTTCCGAAAAATTCGAAACTCTCGAATAACGTCACTGGTTAAGTTACGAAATGAATGGGATGGAAATTTTCGTGGAAAAACAACGTCTATCGATCAATATCTGTCTCAGATTTTCCGAGCGGGCGGAATTCGCTATCAAATATTTATCAGAGGAGAAAAACGCATCCCAGACTGGATTTATTAATGCCACGTCGTTTCATCGACGGCATCGGTTATCGCGATGGCCAGGAAAATCCTTGATACTCGCTAAGTCGCGCGATAACACTAGACCCGATTGCGCCACGCGACTCTTCAAAAACTAATGCAACGACAATGAAAACCGGTCGAACGATTCACAGGCGAGTTTCAGCCGGCATTACGACGGGCAAAAAACTGGATTTCGAAACTGAACGAAAAATACCGGTCCAATTACGCTGCCTTTTCATTTCCGACAAATTGGGACGAAAAATGTCGGTCGATTGAAAATCGTCTACGATAGTGGAACAAACGCAGGGCAAACAATCGAGAACGTCCATGCTTCTGTACGCTTGGACAAATGGAAAGTATACATATATGTGTGCGTGTATAAAAATGTGAATTCGAGTGAAAATTGTTTACAGTGTATTTTATACTCCGTTTAGGAAACACGTAACAAGGTAGCCGCGCACTTAATGCAGAGTGGTAACGGTATTTGCATGCACACTGAGAGTTCAAGAAGTTAGGCGTGTTTGGTCAAGTTGGGTACAAAATGTTCACTTAACATGGGACCATAAATCAGTTCTGTCGGCACGAAAATCGATTCACGAGTTGGTAACGTAGATAAGACTAAACTGTTCCAGCTAGATAGTAGTAACAAAAATAAAAGACTTAAGTAACATGGCTTCCTAACCGATTTGACGCGTAGATACACAGTTGATTAATTCTTCACACCATCAAGAACCTATCAAAATTAGATTACACTCGAGTTCACAAATTCGTAGCTAACAAATTAAATCGAAAGTACTCATTGCACGAACAAATTCAATTTATCTAATTAAACCCATCAACGTTTATCCCTAATGCAACACCAATGGCGCCAATGTTTCATAATTATTCGCACGCAAATAAAAAACAGCCAAAATCCACAATACATGTTACACGATATACATCATTCATCAAATCCTAGAACCACCAACCATAACTAACCAACCATAACTAACGCCAGCGAGTCAACCATGACTAATCACCACCAAAATCACCCTCTAATGGAAGATTCCTGGGAACAACCAGCAGGAGACTCCTCGATCGCAGGAGCAGCCGGAGCAGAAGAAGACGGGGCCGCAAACCGGAAGCGGGGTTCCCTCCATTTCCCCGAGTGGCGCGACTCCGCGATTCGCAACGACAGCCGAAGCACGGGGTTTCGGAAACGAGGATATTGCCGCCTCGCGCCAGACCCGTCGTTCTCATAACTTACAGGCGTCCGTTCCGCTCGAAACTACTGTCGATAGTGGCGTTCCTCGGTTTTACGGCGCGGACCAGCCGATCGATGCGCGAAATTGACCGTGACGAGGTTCGCCAGAGTCCAGCGCGTACGTACACCGGGCCTAGCATGATCGAGGGCTTCCTGTTCGGACGCGCGGTACACGGGACCACCGTTTAGGGTGCGCAGGGTGCAAAGTTTAGGTTAACAGTCGGTTCGTGTCGGGCGATCGTTCCTCGGTGGCTCCTTGGAGGTCCGATAAATTGTTTTTCGAACGCGTGGGTGGAACGGAGAATCGCTCGATGCTTTATGAACGTAGTTTTCCATCATTCGTTGTGTAAAATTGTAGGCTTGCACACGAATCGAATTAACATCGTCTTTGAGAGTAATAAAAGAATTGAAGTGTTTCGTTGATTTTTGGCTCGATTCGATTCGACTTCAGATATCTCGAAAGTCAGGTTTATGGTGTTTTTATTATCTCCTTCGTGCTCTCACAATTTTTGGACTCAATTCAGCGGGGCATTGAATTTAATCGAGCTAAACGGAAGTATTATTTGGCGTCCGAATTGCCCTTGAGGATAATCGAGCAATTAATGAAGCGGAACGTTAAATCTCGTAACAGGCGTGATAAATTAATCAGTTTTAATTATTCATCCACTCATTGACTTCTCTCGCCGGAGGAGCGTAAATAGAGGAAACACGACCGATTACAGGCGCCATTACAAATTTAATTCGCGCAGCTGTTACGCTGCCTGATCCCACCGCGAGTGCAACGCTCGTCGTTCTTCTGATTTCTATCGAACGCAGTTGGTACAGGATTTGCCGGCGCAGATGGAAGCTATTTAGAATTTACTGTGTTTCCCTAATTATTATCGCACGGAGGTTCACGCCAAGGTACGATTTTATTTGGCAAGCGTAATTGCACGTTTGTTTTTCGGCCAATTTCAACAGCTGCTGGGAATAGAAGTACAAATATATTTTATGTGACACCCTAATTTGAGGCTCTAATACGCCCTTTCATGGAGGGCGAGAGACGAGTAACCGCAGGATCAGCAGGATCCAGCGCGATGGTTCTCAACCACAATCGTCCAGTTCAACAAAGTCTGAACTTTAAAACATACCTCGAATAAAATAAATAAAATTACTTCCAATTAAAATAAAAAAGTATTTATTTTCCTACAAATTGTGGTATCAAAAATTATATTTTGTCAATCAATCTCAAACTGTTAGATCAAGCGAACGTTTCTTGCGGAAAAAAACATCGAGTATACGAAAGAAAAATAAATGCCATGTTTATTTGTCGAAGACTAACGTTCGATTTAAAATTCGAATAAAAACTGGGAAATACAAAATTTAAAGTTTGAGAACCAATATTCAAGTCGTAGAAAGAAGGAGAGATAGTATTCGTATGATGGATACGGAGTCGTGGTTAAGAAGACCGGCTGATGAAAAATAGAGCTCTCCCATTGGAGACGTGGAAGACAATCTCGTTATGTCGAGTGATCGATCAAGGTGATAAGGCTTCTCGATTTGCCGCGGATGCTCTTTGAACTTACAATTCGTAGTCAAAGCCGTAGACGCGGCACCCGGAAAATGTCTACGATTCGTAAAACACCCAGAAATCATTACTTAGGAAGTCTAACAATCTTTCTACGATTTATTCTCGATGCAGTAATTTCTTCCTTTACACAAAGAAAACATATATAAATATGTACAAATGCGAGCAATCATTCTAGCTCTATTAGACCCGCCATCACAAACGCGTTGCGTGGCTGTCCAATGAAAAATGACGACGGTAGATAGAGCCATTACCAACTGGGCAGACATGTTTGTGCTCGTTGGACGAGGAGGATCAGAGTCATCGCTAGTGTTTGTACAAACTCGAGCAACGATTCTGGCACTACTGCTATGGCTATCCAATTACTAGTGGCCTCTATCCCATGAAATAATTTCTCATTGGTCGGACACCGGTTACGTGTTTGTCGTTATCGAGGCAGTAGTGCCAGTATCACTGCCTCGTTTGTACTACTTGCCACGTGGTCTCGTTAGAGCTGCGCGTGAATGAAGATATAACAGCTGCCTCATAAAATTTCGCACGAATCTCTCCGGTGTTTTTTGAATTTCCGCGAAAATCCCAGCGAAAAGTTTTCTACTCGTGCAAACATTCGAAAAATCTTTGCCCCGAGACGCGCCGCGTCGCACGGGAACCCATTTTCTCTGAAGTTCGTTAACGGGGCGAGCGCAGCTGCCCCAAACACGCAAATTGCGAATCTGCTCGAAAGTGGTCGCGACTTCGAGAAAGAAAACGAGAGGAAATAGATCCAGCGGGACGCGTAGAGGCGCCTGGAGGCCATCGAGTCGTCGAAATCGGCAGAACTCCGGGTGAAAAGGAAGCGGGAAGGGACGAGGGTGGCGAAGGGGGCTGGGAAACGAGCGAGAGGAGTCAAAGGGGGAAAAGAAATTAGAAAATACAGGACCACGGTTCACACGGGACTTATCTTTGAGGGTTGCGTTTCGAGTGTCTAGCTTTCACACTCAGAAAAGCACTGCCCTCTCCTGGTTCCCTTTCTGGTGGGCGCGAGGCGGATGGCGGCGCACCAGCTCGGATATTCGCGGTGAATGAAAAATTACAAGGGTAGGAAGCGCGACGTCGCCAGGACATGGAATAATGACGGAAGGGAAGAAGAACCGACTGGAGGGTTTCCACCTACAGGAAACCCGCCCTCCCTTCGCCGTCGTCGTCGTCGTCGTTCGATTCGGCTAAATGAGAGTGGAACGCCTCGGAATTGCTCTGACAATCTGATCGAGGGTCTCAATGGGAGCGGCGATTAGCGGCGGATTTAAACGGCTTTATTAAATGTGTATAAAATTCATCGATGGAATTGTATTAAGGAACCCCTCGGGGGAGATCCGATAAATTTTGTTGCCAGCTGAAGGCATCCTGATTTATGTAATTCCTGGCGGTTACAGGGGGATGAATCTGGCTGGTGAATGCCTGGTCGTTCGAGTAATTGGTCGAAGACGCGATTAAACAGGAAAATAATTTGTCGACGTTCACCGCACTCGATTCCTTTCCTACTTTTAACTATTAAAAAATGATAAAGTTATAAACGTTACGAGAAAATAGATCGCGGCAGTTTAAATGTAAAACGCGTGTAGGAAGTAATAAAAGTAAAAAAGGAAGGAAAAGGTGGTCGCATGTTTCGAAAGGTCACGAAGCTTTTAAAACTTCCGGGTCAACACTTGTTCCTCACTTTCTCATGTTTTACTACAGCACTCTGTTCTCAAGGTCCACGCGCGATTCTTCGTGCCTTTTACGCCACTCTTTCCGTGCGCGTACACGCAAGTGAAAAGGTACCGAACATTCGACTCCGTTATTTCCTCCTGAATTTAAAGTCCTCCGAAGAAAACGCACGACTGTTTTACATCTCTTGAACCTGGCGAACGGTCGCATTAAATATCAACCAGGCGTCCCAAATTCGCAACCCTCGCCCCCATCCTCGAAGTTTACACGAAGAAACCGCGACGGGAATCCCGCTCAAACGTATCCACGGAGATCGCAAAGTTTGGCCTCCGTTCGAGGACGACGTTGCACGTGGAAAGTTACCGATCGATCGAAATCAATGTAACAGTTGTTCCTTCCAGGCTTCCCAGGTTTCGTCGGAGTTCTCCTATCGAATTTCTATCCAGCCGCGGTATCCGCACCCCCAGGCTCTCCTCGCTGCGTGTAAATTGAATAGACACACCTTTAAATGGACGACGGCGATCGGTGGAAGGACAAACCTGAAACGGGAGATGTCGGCGTGGACGAGGGGATGGGGCGAGGCGTTGATCGAAAAAGACTGCTCGAAAGGCAGAGCCTGGCGGAGGGACGGCGGAGGGTGAAAGGACGGAGAAGTCGCAATTAGCTTTATTAGGGAGCAGATCGAGGAGACGGGACACGGGCAGAGAAACCCCTACGGCTAAAGCGGATCGTTTTCTCGAACCAGCGACCATCGCTGCGGAGGTACGGGAAGACAACATTTGCCTGGTTTCGGTGCACGTGACGGAGCCTGCTCGCGTTGGCCTTGGAGAGTTGGTTCGATCGCAATGCGATCTCGAGAGTTTCGGTGGAACGATTCGTGGGCGGTTGGGGATGTTCTGGGAAGAAGCGAATACCGTAGGGGTAGAATTGTATCCTATAAAAGAACGCGGATGTGGAACAAGATTATTTACTTAATAAAAGCAATAGCTTCGTTCTTTTTTGTTATTACTTCGCATAAATTTCTCCGCGCGGATATTTTACCGTGCAAACACGTGGTCCAAGGTGTGGGTTTTCTTCGCGCAGGAAAATGATTTCCTCCATTTGTCCACTTACTCCTGAACACTTGCTTACCGTGGCGGAGTTAAGCCATATGGATGATCCTACATACAGGTCAGGTAGTCGAACGTGAGCAGCGAACGATACAAGGGTTGATCGTACGAAATCTGTCTCGTTATCGATTAAGAGGGGAATTACTTGGCTCGAAATTGTTCCTTTTCTTTGCTCTATAACTTAATACGTGTGTAAACTCCTTCAAATCGTGAAACTTGGCGTCGTTTCGCAGAGATTAGTACTTGTTTCCGTGGAGTGCATTAGAATTACAGCGGCTCGATTTTTCCGGCAAATATTGCCTCTGCGCGTGATCTATTTGTATTTCCTGTTGTCAATATATTTCTAATCAGTTCGTAAATCAGTTTGATACTTTAATCGTTAAGTAAATCAGTCGCGCTAGTAAAAAGACTGTACTTTCAATCCAGGAACGGGGGGATTTTTAAACATCGATCAACGGCCGTGCTTTAGCTTTCAAATGAATAAACGAATATAAATTCACCCGTGCTCCGGGAAGATCGACCGATCAGCTGGATTACAAATCGATCTAGTGAATAATTATTGCCACGTTCCACTGGTTGATATTCGCCATTAATCAGTTGTGTAAAATTATGGCGCTTGACGTGAAAAAGGGAGAGTGCCTTCTCGATTTACGTACCTCGCAGCTGTTACATTATTAACGAGCAATATTTTATTTGAAAATATTGCGACGAGCGTACCGTATCTCGAAATTGTTATTTATAGAATATCAGGCGATGAAATATCGGATTTACACGTTACGAAATTTGTCAGAGGTTTTTAAAAAACGCAATTAAAAGAGTGGCTGAACGCGATTACAAGAATTAATGGTAAATAATTCGAATTTCTACAGAACGTCGTGTAATAATTTTCCAACGTTAATCCATTTGTATTCGTTATTTTGCAATGATGCGCAACATTTCCGTATTCACATAAGAAGCGGAACATAAATATAATAGTATTGTAATGCACTGCTATATCCTACGGCGCAGCATTGATATTTCAACCGGACAACCTCCATAACTCAGAACTTTCACCCTTACCTTTAATTTCAGAAATACGACTACCACCATGAAAACTATCACTCGCAACCTCATTGTTTCCGTCTGCCGTCTCTGTCTTGCTCAATTCGATTTGGTAACAATCTCACGTCGCCTCCATCGCCGCGATCAACTGGCTGCTACCATCGAACCAAATTGCTTCCTCCTTTATCTATCCGAAAAGAAATCAGCGGCTGGCTTCTCAGCTCATTAGCCAGTGGTTTTCAGAAGCTTCTCGCAGAACCGATTACGCGATGCCCTCAGGGTCGGTCAGTCGATCCGGTCATCGCGAGTAGACGTTGCACCAGCGCGTGGCATAATTGCTCTGGACGTTCCTTGAACGTCACGCGAGCTAATTGCCATCCAGAAGTCGTCCCACCTCCAGGACGTTTCCATGAACCATAAAGGCTGTCGAGCGTATTAATCTCTTCTTAACAGACGATAGCTTACGTACTTTTATTGCCACTTAATCATTTCCAAAATGGTACTTTTACTTCGTTTTAAAATCAATAATTGATTACTGCTCAACCCTAGTCCTACGTTATCTTGAAACAGTTTAAGAGAATCAGATATACGCTTGGCTGTAGCAATTTTCAAGAGTTTTCCGAATTACTCATCCACCTAGTATTATCGTAAAGGGGATAGTGAACGGAACGCTGTGCTCGTCGAAGCTTCGTCGCGCCTGTTCTCAAAGTTATGGACGCAAAATGGCATCGATACAGCCACGAGTTCTGGTTCCAGACGCGCTAATAGAAACGCGCTGCGTCCAACGAGAACTGATGCCACTAGGCGGTACCATTTCCCATTGGACGACCGCGCCACGCGTCGCGTTACCCCGTCTGGAACCAGAACTTCCAATTACACCCTCGCCGCTGTAAACGGAGTCGTCGTATGACGCGGTGAAATTTTATATAATAGTTATTTAAAGGGGCTTAAGGAAATTCCAATTATCATGTTGCCCAGCAGAAGAGCCGGTGTTATTGGTTATAGGCCATTGGCTCGGAAGATCGGTTCTAATGTAATCATGCTGCTACTCTACGTCTTCATTCATGGTTCGTCGGACGCGCGTTTCGATCATTACCGTGCGCTGGTGTTGCGCGATTTCGTCATCGTTGAACAGCACATCTGGAAAAAGGCGATTTCAGAGTGGATAGGGGACGGCCAGCCGCGCAGAAAATCGTTAATTGCGCGTAGAAAGTGGCAAATCGAATTAATTATCCGTGCCCCGGAGAATGGTCTTCCTCTCGGCACTTCCACCTCCGCTTTTCATCGGTTCTTCTTTCCCTCTGTTTTTGTGATGCAAATGCTACATATACGTATATATACAGATATATACGGTGGTTGCGAAATTTTGCCAGGCCACTCACGAGGCCCCATCATCAATCACCTTTCTCTCGCTAGCCGCGTTCGGAAGTTCACGAGAGAGAGAGAGAGAGAGGGAAAAAAGGCGAGACGCGTCGCGCCTCGTCATCTCGCGAACAAACGAGGAACAGTCGGACGGTACCCTTTTCTTCTTTTCGCTTTTCGTGGAATCGGTCGACAGCTCCGTGGCTCGAGTTGAAGAATCGTTGTTTGAAACGAGTTCCTTCAATGGAACACGAATGCTCGTGGATTCCGCTCTAAATTCGCGAAACGTTTCGTTACGTACGTAATGTTCGCCAACCCCTGGGAGAAATTTCGAGAGGCGGTTCCGCGGGACGAAATAAAATGAAAATCAGAGGGGCAAATGAGGTGCGTTTAAATGTCAGCGTCAAGTATTACCGATTGCAAGTATCGCTAAGGGTGAGAGCGTATCAATTTTCATTCCTCAACTTTTTCGAGACTAACTGGAATAAAGTCCATCAAGGTCTCATTAAACTTTTTCTGCTAATTCAGATACCCGTTTGGAGAAAGGTAGTTCGATAAATATGGATTCCAAGCCAGTCGACCGATTGCTTTAATCGATTCGATCGTCCGGTTCATTAACAAGTTTATCGGCCTGGAAACAAATCTTTCGAATTTCTCCGCGACTATTTAAATACTTTTTTATCGCATGCATAATGTACGATTCAGGTGCTACCGAATCTCGCGCATCGCTCCAACGCGAATTGAGTTATTAATTTACGCCAAATTGTGCGCACTTCCGCGAAAGTTTCGCCCGAAAGTTTTTACGATCGAGGAGATTTAAATCTGCAATCTCCCAGATTGATATTCGCGCTAGACACGTCTCCCCGTGATTTAGCGGTGCTTTCCGTTTTTTGAATATCCCATTATACAGCGAGAGGAAAGGAATGTTTATAGGTACAATAAAAATTAATGCTGCACGTTCGAGGAAAATGATCTCGGATGGACAAGGGACGCGGACCGCGCATTAATGACGCGAAAGAAATCTCTGAACACGCACCATGGACAGGGGCTGATCGCGAAACGCTTGGTATCGAGGTATGCAACGGTCGATTGTCGTAAATCGCTTTATAACGCGGCAACGATTTATCACGAAGATGGATGGATAACGTTGCTTCTTTTTCCGACGCATTCTACACCCCCGTGTTTCTTCTCTCCCCGTTTCTCTACGACCGATGAAACTCTTTCGTTCAGGGTCCGGTTTAATCGTGCGAGAATTCGACTAAATGAGCCGCGAACAGCTCCGCGAAAATTGCCAAACTATAATTTTAGTGAATTTAACGTGAAAACGTACGCGTCGATGTGCAGAAGGATCTTCTGACAATTTCTCTGTCAGAAATTGGGAATTAAAAGCGTGACGTACGTAGATAATGATGCATTGGAGTCTCGTAGACTACGCGCTGATTCATATTCATATGCTTCAGAAGGATAACAAGCATTCTGTTCTACTCGTATGGAAAGATATCCTTGATATTTCAGTTCGATCGAGCGTATTAATTATCTCCGTCTAAGCTAACTCGCTGGTAATTACTATCGCGCTTGCCAAGGGATACCGTCCATAAGCGCGATCGATCGCTATTGATCGTACGAGTCGGTGATTATTAAAACACTCGTCGACCAGCCGACAAAGAAACGTCGTTGTTATTATTATGGTTACGCGACCGGATAATTCGTTCGTGTGGGAAACGCTGGACGTTATCCTTTCTTTCTCGCCTCTGGTGGTGCTCACCCAGCTCCTTGCGACATCCTTGCGACACATCCTGCTTTTTCTATTGGCCAACAGCGAAGCGTGTTCCCGTTGGCGAAAGGCGAAAGGTCGACACACACCGGTGCCTTGTTTAAGTTGTGTCCGAGGGCCACTTGTCGGGTAGGTGTCTGAAACGGAGGAAAAACTCGGTCGGTTTTTAATTTAAATACAGTACGTATCGCGGAGTAGATGTGTGCGACAATAACGACGTTGTCAACTGGTTATCAGCTTGTCGCAAACTGGACAGCAGTTGAAGAATGAGAGACACAAGAACCGCATACGCGATGGTTTCAGAAAAAAGTGGCGTAGCGAGTATGCGGAAGATCCGAGATGAGGAGAAAGTTTAAGGTCGATGCCAAAACGGTCACTGAACAAGTATCGGACAAGCGTCAAGCGCAAAGTGAATTACATATTTAATCTCTGTTGAATTTTATTTTCCGAATTAATCAAACTATTCCACTCTGGAAGAGTAACATTTCACCTCGCTCTGCGCGACGCCTAAAAACGTATCGCTACGCCTTATACTCGTTAAGATAACGCTTTCATCCCCGCAGGCTCTAAATCGAACCAGACTCTTCCGTCCAATCTCTCGACGCTTCGAAAACGGGGAACAGAAAAAAACCCGGAAATAGAACGCACCACGAATGCTTCGAACCGACCAATTACCCGAAGTCACCCGAAAGAAATCGCGATTCGACGTCGCGACGCGCCACCGCGGAACAGGCTCGTTCCGCTAAAAAGGGGGGACGACGGGCGGCTGCCATGCAATGATCGTAACTCACCGCGGGGCCATCGATCAATCACCGGGAAACTACCGAGTGCCTATCAAAGCTGACCGTTCGGGGGCTGACTAGGTCCAATCGAGCAGTGGCATCGAGTATCAGCGGCCGTTACCGAATATCATTCCCGACATGAATTATTTCGCGACGGCGGCCCGCTTCCGCTGGCGGCCATTTTACGCGCACGAATTTCGCGAGCGCGCGCGGATCCAAACGGAAATCGGAGAACTCAACTCAACTCAAACGCGAGAACTCAGTTTCGTTCAGAGGTGTTCGGCTGTCCGCTTCGACAGGGTGACTTTGACTTGGGTGGCGAGACGGGGGAGGAAGATTATGTCGGGGCTTGCGAATGTTCTGGGTCGATTAGGTCCTCCAGCGTTCGGCAAAGAGCGTTGGTTAAACGTTTTTGTAGGATTTCAGGATAATTGCGGATGCTAATTGATTTCTACTGTCGGATTTAGTCTTTGCGTGTAAGGAGAATCGTGGCAAAGTTGTAGGTATGTGTGGGATTGTGTGGGTTGTAGTTTCGCTCCTTTGGATAGGTTTTTAATGTTCGTCTTATGTTTCGTCACATAATTTTGGCAGATAATTGATAGAGAGAAATTTAAATAGAGAATTTTGCGATGCATACTTACTTATGCAGATTGAATCTCAGTGAGGAGTTAGAGAATTATTCGCAAGGGGTTAATTACCAGCTTTATGGATACACTTTCAAACTAATTATTGACACGCGAAAGCTAGATCAATTTTAAGGTACGTAATCACGTACGTAATGGAAACTATTCTGTTTGGAGCAAAGGTAAATAAAAAGTTACAGCATTTGGTATGCATTAATGTTTTGCCACGCGCATGTGAGGACTTTGACGATAGTGATGGCAAACACTTACGAATCCCAATGCATTTGCAAACAAACAAAACCGATTACAAACTCCTACTCTTCGCGTTGCATCACGACACCGCATATTTTCCCTCCATCCGGGATAGTCGTGTCCAGGAAATTGCAATTTGTCGACGACAGTACTTTCGCGGATAATTCTTTAACTCGTGAATTCCACGATGCTGAAGGAAATTTTTTAAATGCACGCCGGATAAACTAAAAATCCGATAAAAACACCCTTGAGCAGATACTACCCCTGTTTTTCTCGCTCCATTGCCATCTTCTTCCCACGCATGATTTCCTATTCCATATTTAAATTCATCATTGATTAAATATACGTAAGGCCCATTTAATTACTCGTTAATAACGAGTTGTAATGTATTCAAGTACCACTGAAAATATTGCTTAATTTTGTTCACTTTGTTTTCGAATATTGATTAGACTGTGCATCGAGATAAAGTAGATATCGATGCATTGTTGGAAAACTCCAACCATTTTGGTATCGATGCTACATTTTTCATTCGTTTGCGTTTACAATATTTACATCGATCCGATAAATTACGGTTTCCAAATGTGCAATGTTTCCCTGATGCCGTGATATTTTGGCGGAATACAATAAATGGTAAGACAAATAGAATCGCGATATTCACCACCAGGCGTGCATCCATTTGAACATTTTGGAAAAACACGATACAGGGTGGAAAACTTCAAAACACGACCATAAATGTTATAGAATAACTTAAATTATAACATTTCATGGCTGTTTGCAAATGAAGAAAGTTTGAGTAATGAAATTCATCCAGCGATCCTCCTGAGCGCATCCTGTGAAAGTTGGCGCGAAACATCCGCAGACATCTCCGCTCGGAATTTCCCGACTACAGTCAGCTGGTGCATCGTTTCGAATGCGTTGATTTCGTCGCTGGATCGACGTGTTTCCGGTCGAACGAGCATATTTTTATAGGCGCACGTGTAACAAGGCGTGCCAGCACTCATCGAAGAGGAGCTGCACACTGCACGGTCCTCTGCGCTTATACGATTCCGCATCGTAAACAATTCACGTAAAACGCCAATTTACCATTCATTCGACGTTGGTGTAAAACATATCGCTGAATTACGTCCGCTCGTACGTCGCGTCGCTCGATATTTGCTTGGCTGCATGGAAATGCGATTGTTTCAATCGCGACTCGTTCGCGCTTCGCCTCGAATCCCATTTTTTCCACGACGCGGAGGAAGAAGGAATTCGAACGCGAATGGAGATTCGAGAATTCAGGAAATGTTTAAACGAATGCTTGGATTCGTACCTCTCGCATATTAGACTTATTAAGTCTGGATAGGTCGTTCGAAGCGTAATGGCGACCGTAAGAATTCATCCGTCCGATTGTTCGCGCGAATAAACGTCCACTGAGACCGCAGCCCGAAGCAGCGCGTCTGACGCGCCTCACTTTCTAATTTCCACGGTAATCAACCGCGTGCGGCTATTCAATTACATCGTAATCTCGATGCAAAACGCACAACTGGATTCGTTTTGCATTTTTCCTCGACTGACGCAATACCCGATCACCCTTCACCGCTCGATGTTCTCTCACGATTATTGTGTCGCAATCTTTATTATACGATTTTTTAATTTTACGCTGTTGGGCAAATGGAGTTACTTGCTCCTTGGACGAAGTTCATATCGACTATAACGTAGTCCATAACAGACAAAGAGATAAACAATTTTTGCAGCTGTATTTTTTAAACTCTATATGCCACTATTAAATACATTTATTGACTAAAAAATACAAAAGAAAAAGAAGAACAATACGTTTCGTTTCTGCGATTGCTGGGGACCAACTTCTCTGCTGCGAAAAATAATCGAACGCCACTCAACCTCGTGACACAGTCACAGATACATTAATCTACCAAACCCTTACAATATCGACAAACGATCACACGCGTGTGACAAACTTCATCCCCTACAATCCGATACAATACCTCGCCACGCAGCGTGTCCGCCATTAGTTCGCAACGGTACCATTGGATCGTCGGAACAACTTCTCTCGACTATTTCCTTTTTCTCTTAAACGTGTTTCAGCGGAAGAGTCGCCAAGACTATGGCATCCACGATAAACGATCGAAGTCTCGCGGCTAGACAGATTCTGGCACGCGGTGTCGTTGGCATCGACTAGCCTTGACACGCTGCACTCGAGGTTGCAGAAGACTCGAGAGAAGGAAACTGGGGACCAAACGACCAAGGGACGACGCATGTGGTTCTTGAAATGGGGTTGAACAAAGCTTGTTAAGCATCGAATATACACATACACTAAAAAGAAAATTATATCAAATATATTTACCAAGAGCTCTCACTTTATTCACTAAAAGTAATTTCAAAAATGTAATATTTTGAACTTCTTAGCACGCAATTTTTTATTATCAACTATTTTCTATGCTGGATCAATAGAAAAAGGAAAGAATTAATGGGAAGCGACGTTCTAAGCAACTTCAACTAGCGTTCCTGTTAAACCAACACGGCTGTTTTCCATTTCTTTTTTTTTACATCGACCCGCGTGTCGACGCGATTTACCGCCCGCCGTTTCCACGCTGGGTCCATTAACATGAACAAACAACGGGGCAAGTGATTTGGTTACAAGGTGATTTTGTCTCCGTCATCGACGGTTTGGCCGCGCGATGATTTTGCCTTCGTCATCCCCCGTCCGCGGGACCATTCGTAGTAAACAAATCGATGAATCGATTGACTCGACTCGATTCAACGCTGGCAAACTCCGCACGACGGTTGTTTAATTATGAATGCAAATTTGGCATTCGCACTCGGCCGCCTGTCTTCCGATTGCATTCATTTCGCGTCGAATGAACCGACGAGGCGAGACAGCCGCTTTTTCCGCAGCGCGTTACGCGCGAGATTGCCGCGGAAAATATTGCGAGCCTCGATATTTACTTTTTTCACAGCGCGCGGGGTGTGAAAAAATATTTTACATGATTCGACGGATAGTTGATTTACATGAGAAATGTCGCGCGAGTACCACGTGGCTCGCGGTATTCCGTCTCTGTTATTGAAATTTATCGTCCCCGTAATGGAATCGTATATTTCATTGCGAAATTTATCGAACTAGGCGTTTGATGTGTGCTTTGAAAATTTTTAACGAATCGAAAAATCCGCGAGTTGGTGCATCACATCAAAAAGGTGAGATGAAATAATTATTTTTTTACCATGGCGTTTTGCGACACGAAAAACACGTCCAATAAAATATTTTGTTTACCTTCTAATGTCAGTGATGTTTGAAACAGTTCGCGCAGTTCGTCAGGCTTGCAAAGTACGATACTACCCATGTCCGCGCGTTAAATGTAAAAATTGACTCATCACTCTTAAATTTAACCAATTATTCAACTTTCGAGTGGGGTGTATTCCCCCCAGAGAGCAAGGCAAGAAAGGTATTCGGAAGTATTCAGAAAGGAAGTGCAGCGTACATAAAAAGCAATTTTTCAAATGGCCTCCAGTCCAGCTATTCCACGAGGGATCTCTAATGACGAGCGACTCGAGAGTGCAGGAGGAACAGCGTCTACAAATCAACCCTTAAAATCCGCAAACAATCCAAGGCGGTTGGAAAGAAATCCATTGGAACGCCAGCGAAACTTTGCGGGCCGCGTCGGGGTGCCTCGCAATTATTCGTGGACCGCGGCAATCCATTACTCGATCGCCCATCGGACCCGTGGCCATCAATAAGGAGCTAATTGCGAGGCGGAAGCGGACAAGTCGGACCATGAAACAATCCTAAATTCACCGCTGCCGATCGGCACGGACAATCGATACGGCGATTGTCCAGGCAACGGCACGGGGCAAGAAACGAATCCACGATCGAAGAGCGGATCGACCTGCACCAACCCCGTGAATCCTGCCTCGCTCCACGTTGCGGAGCCGCCTTTTGAGGCTGCATAGGGATCTATCATAATCGGCTCTCCCTTGTCTCGCGACGAGTGACCGTCGGATCGGATCGACGATCAAACAGGAGCCTCGTTTTGTTTTTATGTCCGCCGCGATGGAAACCACGGTTAGACTGTTGTGAACTTTGGGATTAGTGTACAGGAATTGTATGGCTGAAGAGGAATGGAAGGAAGATAGCGTTTCGTGCATGATCTTCTGGATTTTTGGGAAAATGTGAAAGAGTAGCTACCGAGCAAGTCAATTAGATTTGCGAAACGATATAATTCGTTGAAAATGATCGATACGAGATGCAACGGTAAAGAGCGAGAGCGAAAGAGTGTCCCACAAATGGCGCCATGGCGCAGACGAGCAATACAACGCGACGGTAGCAGTGTAAAGATGGGCATCGCGTTTGCAACACACACCGAAGTGGAGCAGCGTTCTGTCATCTGTTCTTTGAATAGTGGATGCATAAAACCTATTGACATTCATCGTAGAATGAAATTGCAGTACGGTGATGCGTGTCTGTCACTCCGGCAAGTGTACGGCTGGGCTAGGAAATTGCGAAACAGCGTTAGTTCTGTGACGGACTATCCTCGACCGGGTCAAGCACATCGAGTAACGCAACCGGGAGATTATTCTTTTTTCTATCGGAGTTCAAACACTCTACGAGCGCTGAAGGACTCGTATATAGGAAAACAGATCATCCACGGCACGTTCGACAAGTTTCGGGGGAATTTTCGAGGGAATCACGTTTGGAGGCTGCGTTTTCGACAGGAGCTCCATAAGAATTTCTCCCGTGCAACCGACGAAACGAAAGTAAAGATAAAAATGAAAGTCCTCGCGCGTTTGACTCTCGCGGCTGAAACGGCGACCACGCGGCGCGCATTTTTCCTTCCACTTCTCGCTGTCGGTCGTAACAGTCGCGACGAGCGACTTCCACGGCCGAGGCATTTCCGCGCAGGAGAGTTCGTTCCAGAAAGCGTGCTCGCCGCGAAACAGGAACGAGAATTACGACAAAAGAGCTCCATCAACACGCGTCCCGAATCGGGACCACGCGCGCGTTGCAGCCTACTTTTGATCCGGCCGTTAAACGCCACTCTCGCGGGCCTCTCGCGAGCGCGAACTGTGTCAACCTGTGGCAATTAGCGTCTCCTTGGGCGCAGAGAGGCGAGCCCCTCGAAGAAAGTAGCCAAATTTCGAGGATCGTTGCCCGCGAACAAAGCCCACTGGCTGCGACCGGTGCCCGCCATTAGAGGTACGCGCCAGGAGCTGTTACGAGGCCAGTACACTTTTCCTGCAACGACCGCGCCTCCGTCCGTAGACACCAGCTTCTGCGGAACAGTGAAACCGGGCTGAAACCACTCTCGAGATCCATACGTCGAAAGCGACGATTTGGAAATCGCGAAACCCGTTTCAGACCACTGCAGCCTGCGCTCCCTGTGAATGACTGAGGACTTTGCTCGTAAAACGCAGCCGAGGCGGGCTGAAACAGCATCCAACTACGGTTTTACTGCCGCGGGATTTGTTATGGTAATCCACGGGTCTCGAGATGCATCCGTAACGATCGATAATGACGATTTATAGAATGTTTCGAGGTGTCGCGCGTAACACCCGTGGTTCAGAGCTTCCATTATATTCTTACTCGCTTTAGCAGGTACCAGTTCCATCGTCGATTTACTCAAGACATAGCAAAGCGAGGGGGTCACCACGCTCATTAACGCGCTTAGTACCAACCAATAGAAGCGTAAACAATTCGATGATATTTCCAATTAGAATAACGAGGTTGCATTAGAATTTTCAATTACAAAATGCCATCCGCGCGCCGTATCCTCGGCAACGTAACCGTTTACATTCACCTTGCAACATTGCAGCAAACATTTCAGTTTCGCCTCCCAAGTAGACGGATCGTCCGACGAGAAACGCGGCAGAAACGCCGCAGAAACGAACGGGTTAACCAACCCTCCGCCGTTCGACAACCACCGCTCCACTTTCGGCAGCTGCAACGCTCGCTCTCGTACGCCTTCTCTCGCGTTGCGCAACACAGGTCGAAACGTAACGAGACGCGCGTAACAGGACTTTCTCCCGCGGTATCGGCGATCGTTTCGGCTGCAGGCGCCTCTCCGCGATCGCGACGAGGAGCCTGCGACCGAGTCAAGGTGGCGGGCGCCGCGCGACGATCGACGCCGCGATCGACGCCGCGTCTTCGAGGCTGGTACCGCTGGTACCGCTTCGTCGAGGTGGCAAGCAGGTGCGCGCATCCTGCGCCTCGATAATCGCGGTTCTGGTGGCGGGCAGGTGCGCTCAGGGTGAGCGTTTCATCCTGAAACTGCCATTGCCAGTGCGACACCCTGGCCCACCGATTAGCGGTAATGCGCCGGCCTACTTTCACGGATTAGTCGCTTAGCGCGAGAACCGCCACCTCGAAATTGCGTGGACTGCGTGAATTGCGAGCGCCATTAACCGGTCATTGAGGACTCGCTGCTGTGGGCTTGGTCTGCGTTTGAAAACGCGTTTTTTATTGGGTTTTTCACGTTTGTTTAACGTTGCGTGCATCCGGTGGAGTTATTAGCGACCATCGCGTCGATTGCAGGTCAGTGGCGTTCTCCAAAGTTGGTATTGTAAATGTATTTAGTCTTTTTACGTGTATTCTGTTCTTTGAGGAATAAATGTTAAAGTTGCTCGTAATTTGAAGTCACTATCTACCAATTTTCTGCTTTTAATTATTAAAAGACTGGCATCTTCTATTTTTGCGAGATAATTTAGCAAATGAATTGAGATTGGCACTGAGGAACGAAATTAAAGCGCGCTTCGCAGCGACAGATTCGAAATGCAGGTTCGAATAAAAAAGACTTTTGTTTCAATACTGTTTGATGTTAACCGTGGTTCTATTAGTTCGGTTAAAAACAATATTGGTTTTTCAGAAAACTTTCCATCATCCAACGCCAATAAAACTTTTTCTAGGAAAACGGTCGGCCAGTCGCATTTTACGTTCCGGAGTTTATTCGTATTCATCGAACCGCGTAGCGCGAGTTTAATCAATCCTACGCTTAAAAGGGGTAGTCGAATCGAAAACTTCAAAATTAAGATAATATGCATAAAAAGCGCGCGAAGGAAGACGAATACGAAGCAGATCTGCGCCAGAAAAATGGGAAACGCGTAAACCACCAGCTTTCGCTGCAACTCATCGAATAAACATCGAACGCAATAAAGTTTCGGCAAAGGAAATCGTGCAAAAGTGAATCGAAAAAAAATGTGTACACCCATCCCGTTCGAATTTCCAAATGACACGGTGGAAAATGAAAAATGGACGGCGACGATATTTTTGCCCCGGCGATGTCCGCGCGCGATACAAATCGTGCAATCGTGACAAGCTTTTTGACGTAAAAAGTAACCGGGCAGAGTGGCTGGTAACACGATTGGAAAGTCTAGATCTGTGTAACGCGACGCCAGTTCGGACCCGCAGCGTTTCGTCCAGGTTGAACCTTTCGAAAAAAAATTGCGTCAAGGATCGGAGCATCGTTCGAACGACAAGATCGATGGATCGATAAACCAGTTAATTTCACGGTCGCGTGCAACAGAGGAACCTGATTTATCGATGACCTTACACGTCGATCCATCGTCGATCGCTCGCTAAACGTTAGACAAGCCAATTGCTCCGTTTCATAATTGATCGCGACTTTCCATCGATTATGTATCGCGGCGAGTTTTTATCGCGCGATTTCGCGATACCGTGTGATATAATCTCGGAACGTTTGCTATAATCGATCGTAATCGAGGTTACGCAAGTGCAATTCTCTCGAGCGGCTTAGATAGGAAGCTTCCTGGTCAAAAGCGGTTCAGTGAAAGTGCTTCGGCGCAGTTCTTCTGGCGAATGATTTTCAAATCATCAATTTTCCCGCGTCTCGATCAATTACGACACGCGCTCGAAATACCAACCGCGTTACACTGCAATTTGCTATTCCTCGATTTAAAAAATGCACAATTCCGTATTGTATTTTATAGTACACTCTCGTCAAACAAGGCGAATTATTTGCCGAGCAACGATCCGATCGCAAATTGCAGTTCCTCGTCGTAAATGGTCATCGACGATCCGGCGTATCGATATTGGAACTAATCGCAGTATCGATGAAACGTTAAAACACTCGAGCAAAAGGATTTACGTGCCAATGAAACAACAATTTGCGCGAGGCTTATGAACGCATCGCGCCCCTTCGAGGCAACCGAATAATCGTCTCATAAACTCGAATCCATTCAATATCCTGCATAGATAGCGAGATGGTACTCGTTTGGGAGCTGTTAATGTCGTTTTACGATTCTCTATCTGCGGAGTATCGTTTTTACGATTCGTTTAAACGTTCGAAACGTATCATAAAGCCTTCGGACCGACGCAGAATCTCTTTTTAAACGGCCCTTCGAATACTAATATTTAGATATCAACGAAGAGATCGAAATTCTTGCCTCGTCGATTAAGAAACATGGATCCCATAATTTGAGGTAATTAAAAAGCAGGTGAAAACAACGTAACGAGAGGTAGCGAAACAGAAGTATGCAATTCTTTCTAGTCTGTTTAATCTGCGAGGGATTGCGATGGCTATCAAAGATCGCGGAGATCGTAAACATGTAAAAAAGATGCGTGCGAGACAAGTCACGCATATTTAAGCAAATCTTTTCGAGAATAAGGGAACTTGTGACACGGCCATTAATTAACTAAAACAAAAAGGAGAGGTCAAAGATGATCTCCGTTGCACGCCACGTCGGGTCAAGGGATTCTCACGTGACGGAATTAGCCGCGAGATTGTATCTGAACGAGCCATTTTGCAAGAAGCGCAGTGCAAAGCGAGATGTTGTAACGAATTTAAAATATTCTTATCCTTGAAACGTGTCTATTGACATGTTTCCCTGAATGACGTGCATTCAGCTGTGAATAGCCAAAGGCTTTTGCAAAATTAGCGACATTACAAGTCTTTATTTTCTTAGAGCATTACTTAACTTTCCTCGAGTACTCATTTTTCGACGTGTTGGAAATTTATGTCGTTCGACACAAATCTTTCGTTTCGTTAGATAAGGTAGTGAATGAAAATTGTGCACGATTGGATAATCCATCGTACGACACGCACGATGTGTTTACAAATTTCAAATTCGAGTTTACGTGGCTTTATTTCTGTGCAAACAACCGACAGCGACTGCGATCTGTAATAAAAGTTTCACGGTTTTTATTCATGAGCGATCTAAACAATTTTAGGATCTGAATTTGTAATCAGCTGCAATTAGATTCTTTGTTGATAACATTTACGTGTACATTTAGACTGTTCTAAAATGCATCATACGTGAAAGACGAGAAGTAAAAAATTTGAATGCACGAATAACAAAATAAGGATATGAAAATGATAATGCGCTTGGTATGAAAAAGCGCAGCCTTTATTTACGTGTGCAGAAACGCGAAGGAAATGAGAAACATTGCAGCGAATATAAAGTAAAACATTACGTCGCAACAAAATGGAGCGTCCCTATCGGTGGAAGATCGGAGAACTGGTTGACCTAAACGCAGACTGAAAGTGCGCGAATGGTTGCACAAATTTAAGCAAAACTTTCTGAGAATTGGGATACTCGCAACGCGTTGCCAAACAATCGTAATCCAAAACGAGTGGCGGAAGACGATCTTTCTTCCTTTTACTGGTACGACGAATTAAAAAAAAGTTCGCACGTTGGGATTGATTGCATCTAGCCTGATTTACAATACGAGTATTGTACGAAATGCGATGCTTTATCGAACTAAATCTTATTTTTGGTACTCCAAAACCTGAAACAACTGATCCAATCTTTGACGAAGAAAAATATCTTATATAACATTTAGAAAAAAAAGAAATACTTCAAATCCACGAATCTTCGAATTCACGTTAAGCAATCGAAAAGCTTGAATTGAAAGGAAATAACTTCGCAACCATTCTGTACAGAACTGAATGAATTGTAATATTCTTCAGTAGTAGAGACGATTCATTCACGTATACCACTAATTTTAAGGACTTCCGTGGAAATCACCTTCCCATTTTCTTCCCTCGATCCGTGAGATCGAAACAATGACGAAGTTACACGAGGAGAGATGGTCCCACATGGTCCCAGCTGGAAGGCATCCGTAAAACAGGTTGCGCACGGTGCCTGGACCGGGCAATTAGTGGTTTAACATACAATGGATTCGCGCGCAATTGACGCGTGCTCGAATCAGCGGCCGTTCGCATCGCGGCCCACGGTAATTAGAAGTTAAAGAGGATGGAACGCGGCTCTCGTCCATCGTTTTTACGGAGCCACCCTCTTCCTCCAATTTGTATCGCGCTCGCAATAATTCGCGCTAATTTACAACGAGACTGA
This sequence comes from Xylocopa violacea, assembly GCA_963969225.1. Taxonomy (NCBI): domain Eukaryota; kingdom Metazoa; phylum Arthropoda; class Insecta; order Hymenoptera; family Apidae; genus Xylocopa; species Xylocopa violacea. The sequence goes on along the minus strand of CAXAJV010000005.1, from coordinate 31,019,502 downwards.
CTCCACTTCTCGAGGAAGCAACCACGAATTCTTGTTGCGAATCATTTTAATTTTAAAACCTGGGGGGGACGTTTTACACGCATAATGGTCCTCTTGCGTGACGTTGATTTCTCGCAGTCGAAAATTGGAAAGAAAAATGAAGCGCGAAAAGATTAATCGGCCAGGTTAATTGGTGCAACACGCGTTCGCGAACGACGGCTGGCTTCGATCGATAGCCGAGCTGGTCGGGGGTAGAAAATATTTTCGCGGGTGCACGGACGCGGGCGGACAAAAGTGTCTCGACGCGATGGGCGACGTGAAAAGGGTATGTCGCGAAGTCGGTGGAAATATTGAAGAGGATGCGATTGAATGCGCTTTGTGTCGTCTACTTTCGCGGGGGGATTTATTTGTTTTGTTTCTTGCGACGAGGGAAGCGGGAGGATGTGATTCTTTTAAATGCTCCTTTGTTCCGCCGTACAGGGGTTGATGGCAATTATGTTTCCAGGGGGAGCCATTTCTGATGCGAGACGCGAAGGAGTTCGGGAGTAGATTATTAGTTTTTTAAGTGGCAGCTATTTGGAACGTTTTAATCAAGGAGGGAGGAATATTTAATTTATCGATCGAGCAATTCGATGGATCAGTTACTTAATTCCTTGCGTGACTAATCAAGCTTCAAATATTGTCTGCCAACAGGATGTTTGCTTCTGAATTCAAAATCAGTATCATGACGATAATAATTGTTAAATGAGGATTTTACTTAATATTCTATTTTATTATTTTACCATATTCCCACGATGTTCCGCCAGCTCTGCAGTTAATTTCGTCTGACGTTAATATCGTAAGCGAATCTTTCGAAGGCGAGCGAGCGCAAATGACAGGCACAACATCAATTCTTTACGGGCTATAAATAAAGCGGAAATTCTTTACGAGCGTGAAAGATACTTGACGGTATCAACCGGACAACGAAGAAGGTCGCAGAGCGTCGCGGAAATTTCGCGCGCGATGAGTAAGCTTCTTCGCGCCAAGGACGAATCCTTTCGAATTGTTTCAAAGAGAAGCGTCTGCGAAAAAAAAGCAAGATAATCTGTCGTAGCGCTTCTTTGTGGTAATTTTCATGGACGCGACGAGGCGGTAGCCTTGGGTGCTGCCCACCAATTTCAGCGCCCAGTTCGTAACTCGTAGCTAGAAGATGCACGATGAGTCATGAGTGATTATGCGAGATTTTGAGAGAATGAAACAAAAGATACGAAATGTTCTTCGTTTTTTACTGAACACTGAAAGCTTTTAGATGGATCGTAAGTAGCATTCTTTGGAAAAGTATGAATGTTGTAGATGGTGTTAAAGAAAGGGGTGTAGTGCGAGGGTGTATAATACAATCAGTGAAGTAGCAGTAGACATAATGAGGAAAATATCGTCAACAATTCTAAAGATAATTCTATCCACTTAAGATTCTATAAAAACCTGATTCGTTAATTATAATTAAGGATTTATTTCAACACCCTTCAGTCGTAAAGTATACTGTGTAATAAAGAAAAGCTGTTTAAAAATTAATTAACGAGTTAACCATACTTAAGTATAACGTGTTTCGAAGGGAATACACGCACTATCTCGTAATGTCAACATAAAATTAGTCTACGCGATGAGACGCAGTAACTAGAGCATCAATTAGACTAAACCGTGCGAGCGTATTGGGTGCCGTGGTAGACTCGCGAGAGGAAGTACATTTGCTCCTAAAAGGTTAATGAGCGAGATGTTTAGTGTAGTTTAAAGGTGTATAACGATGGACTCGACGAAAGTTCGGAATTCTTTCCGACTGTTCAAGTTCTCAAACTCCTCGCATAAACTTGGATCTCACCAAGTGCAAGCAGCTCGACGCAATTGGTTCTCGACGCTTTCTGCAACGCGTACACTCGCGGAGTACGAACGAGAAGTAAATCGAATTGCTGTTGATCGAGTAATGACAGAGTACCTCTCTCACTCTCTATAAATTACTAATTTTTGTCTTAATATCATAAAGATAAATCGACATGGAATCGACGTCGATAAAAAAAAAAGATTCTCGAGTTCGCAATTAATTGTAGATTCCTCTATCATTAATGGCATTATAAAAATTAATGCTCATTGAATTGATACGCATCGAAAAACAACACGCGCGCTTTCCAAGAGCCTTCAACATCCACGCGTAGATGAAGCATCGTAAAAATGGCCGCCAACGCGCGCCAGAGATCCACGTCGATCCAATGGCGTTGCTTATCGACTCCAAAATCCCCGGGGCTCCGCGTTCCTGCGCTTCCCCGGTGCCTCGAAAAGTGCGCAACGTAAATTCGTACTCGTAAATACCAGCGAAATAGCGACGTCTTGTTATCCGCCGATAAAAATCTCGGATTCTCACGGCTGCCGACATTACACGGACGTACGCGCTCAGCATCGACACGTCGAGTCGGCGTAAAAAGCGCGCGATAAATCGAATACCCCGCGTTCCCGGCCGAGCGAGCGTTCCGTCTGGTTACACCGTTGAAGAATACCGTTCATTTTTCCGGCGTCGATCGCGCGGATGTTTTGCATTTTTCCAGGGCGCACGGTGAACGGGGCTGCGAGCGGGGCGGCGCGCTGGGCGCGAAATAAACGCGGAATAGGTGGCTGGCAAAGTGCTCGGGGATCCGTGAAAAATATTCAGAAGCGGGAAGGCAAATCGATTTCGAGAAATATACACAAATCTATTCCAATACCGAGGACGACGTCTCGTTGGGCACGGCGAGGAATTGCCTCGAGCCCCAGGAACGCGTAAAACCGGGGAAAGGAACGCGGGCGAGAGCTCGCGAGCGAAGAGGAGAACGCGGAGAAAGGAAACGCGGATGAGAAACGACGTCCCGTAGCCCGAGCGAGATCGATCGTGGCCGCGCGATAAGTTTCGCTGCGAGAAATCAAATTTTCGAGGGAAGTTCGCGGCCGCGCGCGCGCGCGCCCTCCATCCACGCTTCGAGTCGGAGGATCGATTTCGTGAGCGTAAAAAGTAAGAGCGCGTAAACGCGGCTAGGGCGGGTGGAAAGGTGGGACGTCTGCTCGAGTGGGTGATGAAACTGACTAAAACTGCGTCCCGAGGAATCGAATGGATCCATCTCGGTGGATCGAGGGAGTTACTGGAGGACGCGAGTGGGACTCGGAGGTTCGTAAAGGGAGGCACGTAGGTTGCGGAGAGAAATCTCCGCGAAGTTGGCTCGGAGGACAGGTTGGGTATTTTGAGAGCGCTTTTGGGGGAAATAAAGAGGGCTAGTTAGCGAAATTGAATTTCTTCAGCGGAGGAATTCGAGTTCGTGATTTAAGGGGCGAAGTGTTCGATCGAACTACTTTACCTATTATACTTGAACGTTCTTCATCGATCGAATCGAATCCACTATTCTTTATGTATCTAAAACGTAATTAAACAATTGCGGAAGTAACGCTAGCCATTTTTCGTTAATTCCATCGAGGGGATGGGATCGAATTAAATTTCCTATATACGAAGAAAGATTTTTTTTCAGATAACGTGGACACGTGAAAATATTTTTGAAGTTGGATCCGTAGATCTTGAACGTTGTTAGAGAAACAGGATCCGGAGTCCGTTTCAAAGAATAGGGTGGGTATTTTGTGACGTGCACAGAGCACGGTATCCGATTCTGTTGGAAAAATGAGATACCTGGTATCCGTTTTTCCTTGCGTGTTTCATCCAAAATTACCTAACATAAATAACAAAAGAACACGATCTACAACACTGGACGGCTCGTACATCGACGGGTGTAGCTACCTAATTGGAGAGTAGCATTATTTATTGGCAAACAAGGGAGGATCAACGAATAGACCGACGGTTTGCGATAATTTACCGAAATAATGGATTTACGAAACTTCTTATCACTCGCCTGGACAAATTACTGTATCGAATAATAACATCGGTAAATATGTTACGAGCATTGAATAACGGGGTTCCAATTATACGCCGTTCGTACCCTGAATGGTTCTATTAACAGACGTCTTAATCTCAATTAACCTACATCCCTCCATTAATCGACGTAATCTGACATAGTTCAGAAACAGTCGGCGCGAGTCTTGGCAAAGCCCTGTATACGCCCTAAATCCACCCTCGATAACGTTCGAATGCACGATTTCCCTGTCCAACGGTGTCCTCGAAGTAACTCCGAAACAGCTTCGCTAAGCCGCACTACCTTTGAACAGATCCAACGAAATCCCGGGCATTCCGCTACACTCGTCGCAAAACACCTAAAGATTACACGGTAGAAAGGAGCGGTTTAGACCCGCACTGTTTTTCGAAATACGATGACGATCGCAAAGTTATTTCGCAAATTTAACGAAGATACGTCGATTATTAAATTATATCGCATATAATTTCTTTCTACCAACATTTTCGATATTTGAACGAGCGAAACAAATATTTCTTTATCCAAGAGCGATAAAAAATGTCAAATTTCCGACGAAACGTCGGACATTCTTTGATAACATCCTCCGAATAACTGAAATCTGTTTTACAAAGCCTTCACGGTTATCGAACACACTTTACAAGTCTCTGAACCAACCAGAACCCAACGATTTTCAACTCCAACTACCCTTTCTACCACCCGTTCACCCATAAATCTACATTACTCTAGAATCAATCGCAACCCCCTAACGAATCCTCCCGCCGTTTCTCTCGTTTATATCATCCACTAACGAGCAGTAGCGGACCAAAGACCAATGATCAAAAGCGACCAGTAAAAAGAGGAAGTGAAATCGAACAGAGAAAGAAGAAACACCGAAAAGTGTATAGGAACAATAGAATTTATTCGATGGAATCTAGAGTTCGGACCAAAGGGGTGTATTCTATTCAAAATCAGATTATTTGAATTCCAATGACTTCGTCTGGAATAACTCGATTAGAAATTGAGATCTCAAAGTCTCAGAGTTAAGACTTGAAGAAGGAGGAGAGCAGAGGGAGAGAATATCGTAAAAAGGATAATTTACAATTATTTAACAGAGCGCACCAGAACCGTCCACGATGAAATTACCATCGACAACGCAGACGGGACCAAAAGCATCGAATTACCCGAAAGGCATCGCGTTAACCTCGACGAGGACCGATCAGCGCCGAGGGAAAGATGGCCAAGGAATGGTACGTGCCGCGCGTTCCTCGGATTCCCCAGCAAAAGCATGAAATTCATAATGGAGAAGGCGCGGCGGGAAAAAAACGTCCGAATTCCCACGCGACAGAATTCTCGCGTGATTCCTCCGAGCGGAATTCCAGCGTGTCGGCCTCGCGCGACCGGAATTGCGACATCCGCGATTGGCACCCGTCCACCTGCGTTCACCCTTCGATCCGCCGCCGTTCGGCAGCCCTTTTCGAACCGGCTTCGCGGCCATTGTCCCTGCACCTTCCGTGGAATGCGCTGGCGGACAATCGCTTCGTTTGCCCATCGGTTCTGCACGCGAATCGCTCTGTCCGCGCACGTGTCCCTCGCGCTGCTCGAGGATCCAGGATCCACGACTAATCGCTCTGGATTAGCGAGTCGTGTGGCGAACGTGCTCGTTATCTGTGGCTCGTGTTCGCAAAAGTTGCAAAAAGCGGTGAAATTCGTAAGCACGATCTAAAAAGTGTGGTTTTTGAATTTTTCCTTTGGTATTATTTTAGTACGTTTCGAGCGTAGATCGCGAAAACGACTGCACGAAAAATGGAATATCGGTTAATCCTTTTTGTCGCGTGTTTCCGGCTTGACACGTTATTGGAAATTTTTCGATATTTTCCTGAACGATTTCGGGGCCGCTGAAAAACAATCAGTAACTAAAACATGTAACACTATTAATATTCAGTCTGGTAAAAGCGGAGAACGTTGATAGTAAAATTTGATTTTTTGATTTCGCGAAATCTCGAAGCGCAGGAACTCGTTGAAACCAGATGGTAGAGAAGTATATATTGTAATTAATTGTAAATGGACCTCGAATCAAACGTCGCATATTTTAATTAGTGCAGAGTAATTAGACCTGAAGGGGTATTTATTTCAATCTCACGAAATGGAAATTTCGTATATTACGCCCTAGTTGATGGGCAAGTATTTTAGTAATGGAAAGCTTTCTCATTCGTAACAGTTAATATCCTTCGCATTTATAACGCTCGTTGGGTTAATGAAAATGGAAAAAATTGCCAACGTTGTCAAAATACAACGACCAATATTTTTTCCTACCAATTTACCATTTACACGCAGACGGAAAAAGGGGTAATCGCATCCAACGAAACAACGAAACTGTCTGAACCGTGGGAAACGTGGTAGCCATCGCAGAAAGTGATTTAGTTGCCGGTAACGAATCTTCGGGGAGGTAAAAATCAACGTCTACGGTCCAGACACGAGCGTGAACGAGGCACGAAGCATAGGCAGAGAAGGTGGAGGTGGTGGAAAATCAATTCCTGGAGAGTCTGGACCGCAGCTTGCTCGATAATTCGTGCGAACACCCTCGACGCTTACACCTCGTTTGACACAAGAGAATCCACCTTAGGTGTCGATCGTCAAAGTCGTCGACGTGATAGGCTCTTAAACCACCCCAACAGCCATCGACACGAATAGATTCTGATGTTAATAGCGCGATGAGATTTCATCAAGAATTTCACGATAGCCTCGCGGACAATACCAACTACGTGTCTGACCCTGTACGGAATATTTTACCTCAAAATAAAATCTACTTAGGTGCACGATCAGTGAATCGCGCGTGCGCAGCTATATTTTTTTTTAGTTTGAAAAATAGAAGGCAATTGTCGATGTACAGAAAACCATTGCGCGAATCGATTCTATGACGTTGAAAATTGGAGCAAGGGAGCAATAATACTGCAACGTTTCTCATTAGTTCTACAGTGTATAAATTTCCCTCTGAAATTGAAGCGATACAAATTACAATTTTTAAGTCTTCGCGCGCAAATAAATTTCTCCACTTTCCCTCGAAATTTTATTTCTACTATTTCGGAATACGTAGCAATTTCCATCGTAAAATGTATCGAATCGAAGCAATTTTTTATTTCACTGCTGACGCGGTTGAAAAACAGAAGGGTCCGTTTCCTTGCGATTTTAAGAACGCAATCGCTCAAAGTAATTCGCGTATCGTTTATTCGTAAACGAACGTATCTCCCGATTTCCTAACGTGTCCCACGTTTCGTAAAAGGAATTGGAAGAAAACACAAAGCCAAGTCCACCAACGTACGAGTAAATATTAAAGTAAAAACAAAAAAAAAATATGACTGAAAATGCGTTCGCAGAGAATAAACCACGTTCGCGAAACATTTTCCTCGCATCTCGCCGACTTCAAAGTACCCACCAGCACATGAATAATCCGGCACCGTATATTTCCTTATTTAAAGTGGAGCTCGAATAAAACTCAAGATAGCTAAAACTCTCGTTCGACTGTTATAACCGTCGGTTTCCAAACTTTTTCTCTCATTGTAACCCGGCAGACGGTGAAGAAGAAAAAAAAAAAGAAATACGCGGCTCCTAAATTTCCGCCTCGAGCCATTCCAGCGGCTTTCAAAGTCAAGCTGCTCGATGGAAAAAAAAAAAGAAAAAAGAAAAAACTTTGAATGTGAACCGGTCGCGGTATCTCGAAACGTCGCGTTATCCAGCAATGAAAGCGGACCCCGCGCTGACAGCAGAGTAATACCGCTTTCAAACTATACAGGAAGCTGTACTCTGTCACACGGAAGCCGCTGGCCAACTATCCCTAACTTCATTAAAAGTTTCCCCGAATTTACCGAATGGCCTGTCGAACGTTTAACGTCGCCGCTTCGAATCAATTCTTTAAGCGTACGCGTCGACGGGGGTGGTTTCGATTAAAATGCCCATGAACAGGATGCGTTCGTGGATCGTCCGTTCGAATCGATTGTTACGCGGAATAATTTAAAAACTACGGTTCACAGTTTTCATGAACATTTTGCGATAGATAAATTTCACATTTTTCTGTTTCTGTTAATACAAACGATATGTTTAAAGACGAGTAAACCCCCAAACTACCTTAGCACCAAAGTGAGCACGAAACTCTCACACTCGATCACAGGAGCGTCACTTTGTACTTGGTCGAAGCTTGACCAGCAGAAAATTAGTCGAAGCGTTTCAGAGCAGCGTTCCCTGGACACGTTTCATTTAAAAGACGAACCGCTCTTGAAGCCCAGACAGAGGACGAGATGAAACAGAGGAGGAGGACGGGGGTGGGTGCGCCGAGGGGGTTCGTGGCTACTCGAATTCTGAAGCAAAGACGTTTACGACGAACGAGTTAAGTTGCGGATAAGGGTGGCTTTAAGTTCCTCCCGCAAGAACGGTTCTAAAGTGCTCCTCGCCAACGGACCGAGATCGATTCTTGATAGACGTGCGCAGTGATTCACGGTCGTGACGCGGTCTCGAGAGCGACGAGAAGCCGACGAGGGACGAGCACGTTATCACTTTAATCGTCATTGTCGCTAATGAAATTCATTAAAATTCCTCCCGCAGCCGGGCTGCGACCGCAACTGTCTGTTATCAACGGCTATCAAGAATCGATAGAGGAGGGTTTCCGTGAGACTTGGGCGCGTTTCGCTCCTGGCCTATGGGTGCTGGAACGCTTCGACCTCTTTGGCGATGCTTGCGAATATTGAGCATAATATAGCTCTCCAAATCGAAGAACGCGCACCACGATTAATGTAATGGCGTAAAATAATTTGAATTTGCAGTCAGCTAGATGAATCGTTATCTTGATTCACGAATCATATTAAAGCTTAAAAACTTGCTGGGGTGGCAGTGGTAATACATTCTGGAGTTCTAGTTCGATTTAATAGCCGAAGATTAGAGTTTAATCGATTTAATTTATTGTTGAAGTTGAGAAATTTTGATATCGCGGTCTCGGCTACCGAAGCGGGCGACAAAATGGCGGGGAGAGACCGTGGTGCGTGAAAGACGAACTGTGTGGCCGCGTTTCGCAACGCACGAGACACAGTTGCGCGGAAGGATTTCGCGGAACAATAAAGCGCGAGCTCTCGTTTCTCTGGTACTTTTAATTAATCAACGCCGGTAACGATGCGCCGCGAAAAAAAAAAAAACAAGAAGGGCTCATGGAAATAGTCGATAGGGGCGCACGTGTGCGTTGAACCGCGTTACACACCTAATTAGTCACCGAGATGCTAATTGGATCCGCCATTACACGCTACCTATTTCTTTGCTGCTCTTGGAGAATGTTGGCTGATAAAAAATTAGTAACTTTCGAACGATGACTCCTAGGATTTCCGGGATTTCGGAAGTTCGACAACCCGGCGACTTAAAAATTCGCAGTCATAAATTTCCGGCAGTCGTGGAGCGTCCGACAAATTATTTTGCTCGAGCAGAAGAATTCATAGCGGCCCAGCAATTAGTCACCGATTTCTAGAACCGAGCGAATCTCATCACGACCCCTCATTCCTTATTCCACGGAGAATAATACCGAATATTAAATCGATATCAGTGGAAACGATATTCCGCGACGACAACGACGTGAATGCTTCGTCTCGCTTTTTTTTTCTATCCGCGCTAGTATTTTCACCCCCTGCGCGAGCAGCCTCGCAAATCGCGCCGCCGCCATCGCCACCACCGCCACCACCACCACCAGCATCGACTGTAACGCACAGAGTCCTCGTGGCTGTCGCCATAAATCGAGAGGCAATTTGTCCGGGCTGGTCACGCTCTTCCGTCCCTCGTGTCTCGTAATCGTTCGTGGCCAGCTTTCATTTATGCCTCGCACCGTTCGCTCGGCCTCTTTGAATTTCGTACGATCCGTACGATTCCCAGGGTCGAAAACCGAGGGAGCTGACTGTTCCAGCACCGCGAGTCCGGCCATCTGGCCTCCTTCGTGGACGGTTACTATTGAAACTTTCCGACGACGCACTCCAGGAACCCTTCAGGACTTCAATTGCCGCGTTCAGAGCATGCCAACTTTCCTATTATTATTTTATTGCCGTTGTTATCGCTGTCGAGGACGCGTGGCAACCCCTGACCTGCTACTGCGAGGGGTACTCGCTGTTTTTCAGACTGTTCTTGCTACTTGTTCTTTGATCTGCGCTCAAGGACACCGAAGATTCGAGTTATTCTGTATTTTAAGTCTCTGCGATCAGGTTGAATCACTTCGAGTCGACGTTTTTCAGGTGGATTCTGGAGAATCTTTCTCCTCTTCAATTCATTAATGAAAATTCAGCGAGAAACGACGAAGCTCGCGAGACGTAGGACGAGAACATAAATCTGTATTATTTCAAGGGAAGATCTCTTATCGCGCCAAGCTTTCCGTAGAGCTAGCAAAAATAATCTCGGTGCTATTATTTTTTTGCGAGACGCCCACGGCGTTCAGCGTGGTGTCTACAAAGTAGACGGCGGATCGACAAGAAGGAGAACTTTTTACTCGGATTAAAGAGAGGTTTTATCCCTCTGAAAAGGTTGGCTCGCGGATCCACTTTTGCCAGGATTTTTTCCCCGTCTTTGTACGGCCGGTGTCCGCCCCTTTATGAAATTTTTCAGCGAATTCTTCAATTTCTCGCGCACACGGGAAACGCACGCATTTGAAATGGTCGCCTCTCGTCCGTCAGACGACGTTGCTTTCTAAACAAAATTATCCTTCATATTTAATCACTACAATAGCGTTGCTGGTTCATACGCGCTCATTAAAAAACTCTTCTCTCTTGTTATTACTATAAAAATTTCCCAAGTAGTATAACTTAGATTATTATAGGTACCACTGTTCAGTCACGTCACATACGTTATTTGAATAATTTCATTTGCAATTTTACATATTTTCCCTTTGATGGAACGCGGACCCAAGTTTTATGATACTCAATTTATTCTGAATTCCCAACTCCTATCAACTTACTTCACCGTGCAAACTACAGCTTTCGAACAAGAAACATCGACATCATCATTTCGATGGCTACGTAGATTATTTAAAAAGCAAATCACTCTTATTTTCCATCCATTCAGCAATTTGATCGCAACGTGTACATTCGAAGAACACCTGCGGGCTGCACAAGTAGATTTACCTCGTCTATAATCAGACATCATTATTCCACGCTTTGCAGCGTCCTACGCCAATAGATTCATTCGTTTATAGTTATTTTCCGTTTCACACAGTTACACAGCTAAAAAATTATAGTCCATTCAATGGCACGACGAGGAGATTGTTCAATCGAACCCTTATATTACGTAATTGATAGTCGTCGATCGCCATATGCGATTTCATATCCGATTGCAAGCATATTTTGGAAGACAATACTAAAATTACTGTAACGGTGGAAGTAACTATCCGTATCTGTATACCCACTGAAAGCTATCTACAATTACTTTCTCCAGTCCCAGCAATATTTCCTGATCGATCCGCGCGCGAGATCAACAAGTTCGGCGAATTTCCCATCGCGAACGGCTTTTACAATAATTTCGAGCGACTCTCGATTTCAATCCTCCGGTCGCGAACGATAATACACGAACTCCGTGAGATTTAAATCGACGGATCGCAGTTTTCGTTATCGTTTGCAATTCCCGTCGCCCGCCCCCCGCCAGGTCAGTTTTATTCGAATTTCGACCCACTTTCCTGACTCACGACCGCTCTAATGACTCTCCATCGAGTCGAAAGTACTCCTCTAAACGATCATTCAGCCGTTCGCGCACCACCGCGGTACATTTCGTATCCAAAGCGATATGAAAGCACAGGTGAGAGACGAAAGGCGAGGCCCTCGAGTGCCAGGCTGGCCGCAAGCCTCTTGTTCGCCAACTACGACACGGACCGCGTATTTCTACGCTCGCCGAGGGGCCGACGTCGATTACTCATCTACCGCCGTTTGTATCTGCGCCGTGCACGCTTTTACGGCCAGCATTTGCATACTTTGTCCGCCGATGTGTCCCTGTCTCGGCTGGTTTTAAACCTCTTTCCGGCATTCGTCCGCCCGGGCAGGAAAAGGCCGTCATGGGTATTCATCGTCGCGATTCCTGGCCACCTCGCGCGGCCCTCTATCGTCTTGGCCACTTGTTCCTCTTAATAGAACGACGCTCTTTCGCGTGTGAATAATTAACGACGCCGAATTTTTTCATCCAGAAGAATCCAGCGATCTCGCGCCTACCGCTTTCTGCACGCGCGCGCGAGGAATGTCGAGTTCGACCGTGGACTGAATCCTTGGGACGAACACGATGCGCGGTTATGATCGAATGCGATCGAATGTGATCGAATCTGATCGGTGGAGCGTGGATGTTTATGCAAATACGGATTTTTATAAGGAACGAGTTGCGGTACGAGACCTTGATGGGAACTCGTTTCGTTGCAAGGTTTTCAAAACGCGATCCTCGCTGGCTGCTTCCAGCGGATGTCGAATCGAAGGAAATGGCTGTTTCAGATGTATCGGGGTGTTAGGAATTCGATGAGCATGGTTTAAAGAACGCGTAAGCACCTCGTTAAGCGATGTAAAAATAAGAGGAGAGGTAACGATGAGCAAGAGAATAGTGCGACGGAAAATCGATACTTCAGTTACTCTGGACTAGCCAACTTCTCGTTATAAATTACCGAGTGCGCGCCAACGGTTACTTTCCAAAGTAGTATTATTATTCATCACCGCGTGCGCTCACTTTCTATTTCAAAGTCTAAATTCTGGTGAATTGCAAATAAATCATTTAACGGGGATTAACGGGGTTCAGCGAGGATCAGGTATGATGGTAAACTCACCCCTGGTATGTTTATTGAACGTATTAACCTCCACACCGTACGATGTCCGTGACTTTTTATAGAAAACTGTAAAATCGCGAAGAATCCGATTTATGCAGATTTATCGAAAAGAAAGTTTCAAAATGTTCATCCGCCTTTAAATTAACGTTTCACGTGTAGAAAAGAAGAAAGTCGTTATCATAAAATAATCGTTTTTTGAAAGTGGGGACTTTCAGAATGTCCGCGGGGTCATGCGAAGCTTTTCCCACGAGAAACATAAACTCGCATCCGGTGTTTCTCAAAATTTCAGAGCGACGAAATCGCTCTGAAAAGAGGCGCATCGACGGCACGCAACAGCGAGCGTTTTGCAAAACGTTTCGCAGCACCGTTTCGCCGACGAAACTTCCTCGTTTCGCGATGGGATGATTCGAATTTAATTAGACTTTCGTTTAATTGTTACCCGTTGGTGATGGCTGCGGCCCGATACGCTTCCTTGCTCGATTGTCTTGCTAGCGATCTCGTTTTCTCGAGTCACTCCGCGATCCTAGAGTTCGCCTCGTTATTACAACTGTTTCGTCGAGCGAGTTACATGGCTAGTTCTACGATAAATCGAATAGAATTCCTGGCTGAACGGAAATTTATGCTTCTGACAAGTCTAGCAGGCCACCCACTTAAGATGGACGATGCGTTCGTAATTGTTCGGCATTAGCATACTTTTTAGCAACGTTCGAGGGGACGAAAACTTATTTCTTTGAAATTTATTTATTTATTCATCTGCGGTTACATTGTCCGATAAATTCCTCGTAGGAATATGCAAATTCCGTCGCAACGGCTAGACCGGATAATCGGGATTCTTGCTGCAAGATTCGTAAATCTTCCCGACCACGCTTCTCCTTATTAAAAACTTGACTTTCAAGCATTTCTGCGCAAACTTGATCTTCGATCGTAGTTATTTTTACACTCTCAGACCTGGCCTGCAGCTCCACCGCTCATTTAGACGGTTAATTAATAAATCGAACTTGAACTTGGAACGCTCGACTGTTAATTTTCCATAAATTAACAGGTTTCCTGTGGATTAACACGATACACAAATATACCACTCGGATAAGGACATTTCAGGACACCTTTACTTCTGTACGCCAGAATAGTGGTGGAAATTTCCAGTTCTCGCACCATAATCGCCTTATTATTCTCGTCTCCTCGATTTCTTCACAATTACGATCGCATTTCCACTTAATCGTCCAGCGGCAGACGAACGCGAGCAACGCCATCGCGATCCTCGCTGAAGACGATCGCCGATAATCGGGCAGCAACAGGGCGACATTAAGAAACGCGGTGCGCATAATGGCGGCGAAGCACGCAGTTAATAGCCAACGGGGTATCCGCGGAAGAGAAGAAATGAAAACGTACGCGGAGGCATCGGCCGAGAAACAATGCCGCTCATTACCGTCCATATCGAACCACTCGAGTCCTCGTAACGAGACGCGAGTACCTGGTGGCGTTCGTGATTCCCACCGTGATAACCTAATAATCATCGCGGGAGGACGAGCCGTTGGACGGATCCGCTTCTCCACGATGCGATCCCTATCGATTATTAATTACGCAATTATTAATCAACATTTCCGTAAATCTTCTCCCTTTTTGCGCGTGATACTTTGATCGTTTTTGGTAATTGTTAAGTCTGAAGGAGGGAAATTGGAGACAGTTTCATACAATACGTGTGATTAGTGCGTGGTGATAGTAATTACTGCAAGATTATATTTTAAGTTTGTAGTTGTCGACTTCGAGTAGTCGATGACTAAAATCTAGCGAGGATACTAGAGAGCATCTTCTTTCACCCTTTCTGTTCACCCTCTCTTTCTCACGGTAATGAGAGACACAAAATTCAGAGCCGTACCCACGGACATCTTTAAAAGATAAGACCCTCGACATTAATTTGCTACGAGAACAGCATCGTAATTAGGATTCCTTCGCTCCACTTTTTGCCTGCAATATCGATAAAATTATTGAATATTAGGAACCAATATATATTATAAAGATTTCAATGTACGTTAAGTATTTTATAGGCAATCGACCAAGAGAATTGATACCACTAATTGAAAACTATAATCTTCAGGAATATATAATACTAACATTCTCCGATAGTAGAAACTAGCTGAAGAGAATAATTATGCAAAAGCTGCACGAACTAATATCGTTTAATAACCGAATACATCAATCGTTTCTGAGACAACAATTTTATCAGATGACTATTAATCATTCAGAACCAACAGATTGCTAATCGTCTAACGTAATAACGACTATAATGCATACTTTACGAGGTATATAACGTTACACAATTCCCAACGCGTGTATTACACTGAAGAAGAATCCAACGTTCTCAGAAAGGATCTCACGGTTCTTCCAACCCCGAAGTAAAAATGTTCACACTCTTAACAGTAATAATACTACGTCGAGCCAGCTCATCGTGTTTTCACACACACGTAATCTTCACTGCTATAAACAGTTACTCTATCGTTTAATAGCCGCGTGATTTCCACTCGTTACAGTCCGTCTGATATCTTAACCACTCGCAATTAGTCACATCACGTGTCAAGGCTCCTATTCAACTACCAAGTGTCACTCTTTACTCTCCACACCCATCGCGTGCATACTTTAAACCGTGTCTTCGTAAAGCTCGCTTAAACGCACGCTTCGCGCGATGATTAGCGTTCAACCGTCGACAACTTTGCTATTATTCGCAGATAACAACACTTATTTCGCGGATCGCAGTTTATACAGTTTAAGGGTTCCATTGTACGTTTTCTAGATTTTTTTCACCGCCATAATCAACCGGATTTTGCAACAAAGCACTTCCGACAGTTTCGTTGGTGCAATTCCTCGATCGTAACCGAGAGGCAAGAAGAATCGTGACCCGGAAATTTACAGCCCCGTTTAAAGGGACGATTTATACGTCGAAAATTCACGGGTGCATTAATCATTCTAATCAGAGAAACGGACGTGCGAAATCTGACGATGGCTACCAGCGTACGAGGCGGGACTTGGACCGCGAATAATGCGCCGTTAATGTGAAATTAATTGTTATCCACGGCCAGCAGAGATTTAAATGGATGTTTTCATCAATTTTAAACCGAACAATGCGGGCCACGCGCGTCACTCGTACAAACCGGACGGCCAATAATTAGACGGCAATTATGAGTCAATTATAAATGATTACATTTGCTGTTCAATTGAAATAACAAAGCGCGACTCGAATGGTAATTTTCGCGACAATTATTGGAACCACCAAATTTGTAATCTTTCAAGTCGAGTTTAGAATTATTGTTGCTGATGGGGTGAGATTTTTTAAAAGCGAGGAACCATTCGCAATGGACTGTACAGCTGTGCCTTGTGTGAGACTTAAAGTGTTATACTACTTAGCTAGAAAAGCAAGAAATGTCCTATCGAAACATGTCAAATAATCAACCCCTTCTCTGCTTATAGAAGTGGATGAACACCAAAAACTTACCCTATTTTTGCGTCAAAGTGATACGATCCAGATTTGCACTGGATCCTACTACTACTAAATCCTTAAAAGTTTCAATTTTACAGAACAAGGGGTAGTCTTAGAACTTTGTACAACTCCCTTAAGTTAATACACCTCGAAGAAGAAGAAAAACGTCGAGGTAATCAGGGCGCGACCAGACCATCGTAACGCAACGCACGATGCAATATTCGATCGCGTGGACGCGAATCGTGTTCGACAAATGGCCCGACACGCGGTTGCGTTGTATTGCACGTTGCGTTACGCGTTGCATTACATACTGGACGTTTAAGCCGAGCGCACACTGGCAATTTTTACCAGTCCATGAAACCAGAAGAAGAAACGAAAACGTTAAGGATGCGTACGAGACCGAGCGATAAGTGAGGATACGTGTCTCGATGAGTAGAGTTCACCAACGCCTGTCTCTTAGTACCGTATATTTGCCATACTTTTACCTTTCCTCAGGTGAACACGAACCCTAACAAGCGCCATATTCCCCGCGACCAGAGAGCGACACACGTTTTACATTAAACTGAATAAACGAAACGCGTCTCTTTTGCTCCGTCTGTGTTTCTCTAAGAGAGGAAATGGTACATTTCGATGCGTACACGCAACATCGAGCAAGAGAAAGGGTCGAGACAGGAGTTCGATATACCTTCGTACCGTCTAGACAAAGCCACCCCGATCCAGACTGGTATACAGTGGGTATACTTTATCCGCTGCGGCAATTCTTGACCGCCCCGCGAGTATTTCTTTCCTCCCAGACCTCAAACCGACGCTCCTTCGATACCCATTAACCTTAACGACCGCAAGAACATCGGATTTCCTGTATTTTCAGAACATCGTCTGCTATTTTGCCCCCTTTGACCACCCCCCAGCGACGGGAGCCCAGTCGTTACGTACGACCCGAGCGTCCCTCCGATCGATCGATCCGCGCGATCGATAAATCAATCGAGCAACGCGACACTGCTATCCGGTAACTCTCCCTTTCTTACTCTCGCCACGGAGAAGTCCTCCTCTTCGCCGTCCACGTTTCCGCGTCCACCCTCCCGCCCTTTAAACCAACCGCTCGCCCCTCGTATTAGAGCACGACTAAACTATTAATTAAACTAAAGAATTGTTCGCCTTCTGTGTAGTTTTTTCCCTCCTGGCGCGAACGAGCGACTCGTTCTACCCGGTTGGTAAAAACTCAATTTACTCGGGTGTCGCGCGCTTTAGATTTAACGCTTCCCTCCGAGGCGTTTGCCGGTGCCCGAGCGCCCTTCTTGGGAGGGAAAATGACGCGTATTCGCGTGGCTTTTTGATAAAACGCGCTCGTTACGAGGACTTTTAGTGTCGAGGAAAAATGAATTTATGGGATAACGTTTGGGCGCGCGTCGAGGTTGGTCGTACGGCGCTGAGAATGTTTCTTGTGTCCGTATGCCTTGTTTGCTTTCGTTTAATTAAACGAGATGACAGATTCGAGTTTGCATTTTCAGCTAATCAGATGCCTCGATTGAGTTTCGCATTGAACCACGTACCGACGTTCATGAAAATACATGAATTCGTAAAAAAATACGTACATACATTCAGTAAGAACTTTCTCTCCATGAACAGACATTTTAATGCTACGTGAAATTATTTTTCCGTACATAAATTATGCTTAACAATTTTTCCCTCGCCTCCGACCGCATCTAAAGCAACTTTTTAACCGGCACTTTCAGAACCACCGGTTACTTCATCTTATCAACCGAACCTTACATAATTACGCGAAGAAAGGGACCAAAATTGCTCGCGATCGAACGTTCACTTTCGACGCGCTTAATTGCAAAACCTCCGTTCGATTTCCACTCTCGCCCCCTGGTATCCCAGCTCTGGAACGCGTCGTCGTACGCAGAAACGTCAGCCCCTCGATTAAAAAACAACCGCCGACGTGTCACGGGTGAAAAGGAAAATATTGTCCCTCCGTTCGCCAGTCACCCCCACGGTTCCTTCTTGTTGCTCGCGCCTGTCTCGAGAAGAAGAGGAAGCACGAAACCGTGCACTTTACAAATAGCTATGCACACACCTTGAGCCACCGGGAAGGACTCCCGGTCGAGGGTGAGGACGGAAGGGCGGAAGAGGAAGATGGCGGCGACGGGGAAGAAGAGAGCGGGTGGAGAAAAAAGAGGATCGATCGACGCTCACCGCCTATAAACTCCGCGATACGCGGACTTTTCAACAGGGAAAATCTCTCGACGGCAGCAGGTCCGACCAGTTTTCACCTTCTTGACCGTGAGTCACGTAATATTACGTCACGTGCCGAGGGAAGCGTCTCTCGCGTCGCGGAGAGATCCCCGTGCTCTTTCGACGTCGCGAATGCCCGCGTATTTCGTAACCCACTCACGATATAGGTGCATACCCGCGCTGGTTTACGTATTCCGATGATATTTCGCAGTTTTTATATACATCCTGGCGCGATTAGCCGATAGATTGGATTTCGCAAACGGCTACGGCGCGATGATCGGTCGAAGCGGCGCGTGTTTGTACTTTAAACGACGCCGATTTGCTAATTGCTCGGGCACGTTAGGGACGTGGCTCGATTCGAACGGTGCACGCGAGATGAATTCGCGAGCAGCGAAAAAAATAGTGAACGCGTCAAAAAACGATCACGCGGTCTTCTTTTCGGTTCTTGCTTGAAGCCGACGAGAAACAGTTCGGGAACCCTGCCTCGCGAAAATCTGATACTCTCTATAGGATCTCGAAAATTACGAAACGACCATCGCAACCGCTTTTGAAAGGATTCAACCCACCGGGGATTAAATTACAACGAAATAAAACTGGGATCCCGTGCGTGCGAAAGTGTCAGAAGTTGTTATCTGCACTCCGCGAGCGTCAAGTATGCTACATGTCCGTTGCAGCACCGATCCGTTACAAAATCATAATAAATCTGCAGCACAAAATAACGCGAACAAATTAATCCACGTACTTATATATGTATATGTACAACAGATTGACATCGGTGGATTCAAATTTCCCGGCGAAACGACCGTTCTTATCCAGTCACGACTCGTTAGCTTTCGTTACACGCCACTTTTACTTTCCGCTGGAAGCTGGACGGAGAGCAGTGCCCGAGATATTACAGAAACGGTTCGCGATGAGTTGGCGTATCCGATCTCGAGTGACGAAACGAGCGTTTGGACGAATTCGATTGCAGGAGTTCGCGAGGGGCCATTGTTGCCGTAAGTTCGCTTTGAGCGTCGAACGAGCCGCCCTCGGGCCAGTTTTCCGCGCCCAGGCCGCGCTATACTTGCTCCCCTTGCACCTTGGCTGCACGCTCGCAGCCAGTGGAACTTTCACCATCTCGCGTAACGCCGCGGAGATTGCGAATGCTCGAGAGGATGCAATTTGAATCGGGCTCGTTTACCTACGAAATTCCATCGTTACGGATTAACGTTTCAAAGGGAATAATAATAAAGGATAATCGATGCCTGGTTCTTGCGGGAATTAAACGGACGATCGCGAGGATTTCGCCGGCAGGAAGCTGCGAGCAAATAGAGCCGCGCGTTTTGCGCCAATCGCTCCGTTCCCAACTTCATCGTCTCGCATATGTTGATCTCATCGCGGGTACAAATTATACGAGTATTATCGGACATGATTTTTGGAAATTAATAGCATTTCAGTGATAAAATTAGAGTCGCGACGACTTCTTTTCTCTTTCGATCAAGATCCGACAGAAGGAAATTGTGTAACGCGTGGTAAATCTGTTACACATCGCGAGGAATAAGAAACGACGGAGGAATTCTGTTCGAGCGAGAATGGTTTACGGATTTCTTGAACCTGGATTACGGACAAGCTGAATAGAGAGACTTTTCCATGACACACCGATGAGATTGTGGATTTTAACGCCTAGTATCGGTGAATAACTCGTTTCAATATTCACAGTCGAATTGTCGATGAATGGATGAAAGTTGATCGATAGTTTATAATACTGTTATTCTCCGATCACTTCGGAATTCGTAATGACTTTTTGAAGGAAGAAATATGTAACTTTCACAAGCTAGTGGTACACAAAACTAGGTAGATTAAAACAGAATAGCGAGACACGATGGAAACCAGTAATGGATCGTTCGCAAAAAATGTAATAAAATTATCGACAATAAAAATACCAAAAATATAACATCACAATTCGTTCAATCCTTGACGTCATCCCTGATCCAAGAGCTACCGCGCAGAACGTGAAACATTCCGAAATCGAATGATCCTCGCATAAATTAATCCGCTCTTCCTTTAAAAGATAACACGTCTTCGACAAACAGAGAGGAGCAGCGAAAAAAAAAGGAAGGAATTCGCGGACAAAACAAGCAAGACCCCGGCCATTAATTCCGGAATCGATCCTCGAACCGGTCTCTCTGCCAAGTGTATCTCCCCTGTACATCTTTGTCCGCGGCGTAACAGTGCAACTTTCACCGGTGAACTGCAGCCACGATCGGGTCCGATAGGTCGTCACCGTTGAATCTACGCGGCCCCAACGCGAGCGTCATTCAGAACCGCGCGCGAGAACTGGTCGAGCGCCTCCGCGACTCGTCCGACCAGGGCCAGAGAAGAGTCATCCTTTGCCTCTGGCTGATTCGGTGAAGAGAACAAAGAGAACTGCGGAAAGATCACGGTCCACGAACTTGGTAGCGTTCGACGCGTCTCGTCTGACGGAGGTCATCGCTGACGCGCTGATACGAACACAGACCTATTTCTTTCAGGAACACGTGGAACGAAGTTTGTTTGTTTACCGACATTTATATTCGACCGTCCCGCAAAGGTTTACGAGTACAAAAACGTTTCCTCCATTGCATTAGACGAATAACATGATGGAACGCATGATTTTTCGAGGAACAATAAAGTACTCGGTGAAATGGTCGATTCGTATTCAACGAGCAGGACCGTGAATCGTAGAGAAAAAGGAAATACAGGCGGGCCACACGAACGGATTACAAACAGAAGGGTATCTGACAGCGTACTAACCGCGTTATCAACATGTCCAGCCATGTATCTTCGCTAACGTAACGTCTCGAGCGGCTCAGACGCATAAGAAACAGCCGGCTGGTCCAGCCTGGTCCCGGTGAAAGGCCAGGAAGGCTCGGTTCTCGACTCGGGAGACGCTGTTACCTTTTATTCCGTCCGCGAAAGCGAACAGCTTCGCGCGAGATGATCGTTTCGCGGCGCGAGACGCACGCATTAGCGGAAACGGACGGCCATGCGAGCGCGCCTCCGGACCGATCCATTATCATCGATCTCCATTGTTTTCCGGGGGATGCGATTAAGCGAGCACTCGTCGTCGCGACGAGTCGCGCCTCGACGAGTCTCGAGGCGAGCGCGAGTCGAATCGCCGCGTTTTATCATCGATACCCCGCCATTGCGCCGATGAAACGGTTACCATCGTCGCGAAACGCCAATTGATTGCGGAAATCGGTGGTAATGGATGTTTTCCGATGGGAGAGAGGCTCCCTGTTCCTCGCGGGAACTTCATTGATGACGAAGACGGCGACTAGTCTTGAACAATTTAATTTGACGAAATAGGTGGACCATTTGTTAGGTTTTTTAATCAGATGATCGAGAGGATTGAGTTATTTGTCGGCCATTATATGAATCAAAGAAATTCTAACAGTTGTATATGCGCACTGATTGCACGAATGGCATCGTTAAAGCGATATCATTTGATATATTCGTACTTTTATACTGTACAATGGAGAACTCGGAGTTGAATAAAAGTAGGGATTTGCATGATCACGATGATAGAGCAAATCTGGCTGATTAAGCGACCGATTTAAACCCCATAACAATAACGCCGCTGGCTGTTGCGTTTCGCTGGTCTGGTAAAAGTGCACGTTGCGTAATGGGTTAAAATGTGGATGAGTTTGGGATGGAGTACGAGAAAATTATGAGCACACGGGCGGTCGGATGTTATTGGCTGGGATTCAAGGACGGAGAGCTTGTAATTGGTAAAATCGAAAGTTTGACAGGTTTCTTCTTCTCGTTGCTTCATGGATCTTATTAAATTAGTGTATCGTATTTGCGGTTCAGTTTACTCGCAAAACAATTGCCTCGAAGAGTTTTTTCAATGAATTCAGCACGTAAAATGGCTGAATTTTAACACCGCCTTTGAATACTTCATTTTGAGAAGAAAGACGATTTGAAGTATAGTTCACGATATATGCAAACTCTTACGTCTGGACTTAAAACGCTGTAAAATTGTTATTCAAAAGAGCCTTGACGTATAATACTCGGTAAGAATATTCCACGCGAATTCTCGAAACTTAACTAGACGAATACGCTCGAACGATTCGAGTTCCAGCGTAGACCATTATTTGCAAAGATTTTTGGAAGTCGCTTAATTAAATTTATAGATCGAATCAGCAGTTGCGGAACTTCGATAAACGGAAAGAAAAGGAAAGAAGGATGTTTATCCTCGAAAATCAAATTGCGTTTCTCTGCGCGATCCCACGCAAAAGGGAACGAAGATAAAGATCCAGAACGAAAATGACAAAACGCGCGATGAGACCGCCATCCGTTTCCCCTGCGGAACTTGGTCCCCTAATTCCCAGCCAGGCGTCCCTTTTCCGCGGGATTGCATCGGATTCTCTCACCGCGAGATACCCCGAAGATTCCAGGTTCGCGGTTTTTCTTCCCAGAACGGCGCTCGCGGACTGCGTTGCGCCGCGAAAAGCCACCGTCGACCTCGTTCGCCGAGCGAGAAGTATCCCTGTCGGGCATCTCTCCCGGGTAAACATTCTATAAGCATCGGAGATTATCTTGCTAATGAATCATCGCGTTTCCTCCGGCAACGAGGTCGGCGAATTTCCTCACGATCCTCGATTTTGACGACACGCGCGCGCACACAGGCACCTCGCACGCGAAGCGTATGCACGCACACGCGTACACGGGTGCACTCTTCTCCCATACATCGAAGCACGCGTACGTAGGAACCATGAAACAGCGAGCAGAAAGGATTGCACGACCCTGTAACCCAGACGCCACGGCGCGGCCTCTTCAAAAGAGATTCACGATCGCCCGTTCAGATTAACCGGCACGCGGGTCGTTACATCGTTACACGGAGAGGAGGGACCCCGAAGAGGGGGTCCCTGGTCGTGGTGCACGGTAGACAGGTAGGGGATTTTCGTCCCGATGGTGGTGGCACGAAAGTTGGGTGTTCCGAACAGCAGAAGACGAACTGGCGGTCAAGAGGGAAGCGACGCGAGGGCGGGGATCCCGCGAAGAAAGGCTAGTGCTATAAAAGAGGCACCGGTCCCGACGATGGGCATCAAACACCTCAACATGAAGGTACGTGGTAAGAGGCGAGCGTGAGCGCCTCGGTTCAGACACCGTGTTTCGCTTTCTTCCTCCCGATTCTGAACGGCACCATCCTCTGACGCGTGATCTTTTCGTGTTACAGGTGTTCGCGATTACGATCCTCTTGGCGCTCGTGGCCACCGCCTACGGTGAGTAACACCAGCTGAACTCCAGTGAATCGTGCAACTCGCGTCGCTCGTGTGCGCGCCGGGAATTTATTCGAGCTAAGAAACGGACCAGTGGACTGTATGTATCGTAGATAGTAAACGGTGAATCCAATTCGGTGCGGACGATTGATGGCGCGGCGGCAAAAACACGCCACCCGTTCGGAACGAACTTCTTACCCCCGGGGGAGACGTTAATCGAGTGGCGGGCAAAAAGCGCGGGCACGGTCTCACGACTTTCACGACCGATTCACCGCGATCGTTAATCGACTCGCTCGGCTCTAATTGCCTCTATATTAGAGTAACCAGAAGACCGCAATATAATACAGGGGGGTGAACCCGCAAAAGACACCACTTTACAATTGTACATCTACTCTAGGAAACGTTTCTCGAGCAAAAATCGTTTGCCACGAACAGTGCTATTTTCATGTGGATCTACTAATCACTTTCTTTCCAGTTGGAGACACTTTGAGCAATTCTTACCTCGCTCTGAGATATCAATTCCTACTGACCCATCGGAATTATTATTAAAGGGGTGGATAACTTTCGTTGGATCAAATTTTGTCCTGTTTCTACGATTATTAGCTTTCACTGACTTCACCCTGTACATTTACGACAGCGTATCATCCGCGGGAACAAACGCGAAACAAACGCGAAACAAACGCGAAACAAACGCGAAACAAACGCGAAACAAACGGTCGACGCGGTGGTTTGCCCTAACAGGCGGAGATATTGAAACGAAACGCTTTTGTTTCGCCTTGCAGCCGGTTACATAAGCAGCGGGTGGTCAGGCGGCGGTGGTGGCTGGTCCGGTGGCGGTGGTGGCTGGTCCGGTGGCGGCGGTGGCTGGAAGTATGGCGGCGGCGGCGGCGGCGGCTACGGCGGTGGCGGCGGCTATGGCGGTGGAGGCGGTGGCGGCGGAAAAATCATCAAAGTGATCACCGTCAGCGGCGGAGGAGGCGGATGGCCGAGTGGCGGCGGCGGCGGCGGTGGATGGAAGGGTGGATGGAGCGGCGGTGGCGGCGGATGGAGCGGCGGCGGTGGCGGTGGTGAGTGGCGAATTTCACGTTTCGAGTCTTCTTTATCCGCGACTCGATTCCTCGCTTTGTTTTCGCTTCCCGTCCCTCCCGTTCGCCGTGGTTTTAATTTACGAGCGGAAATGCATCGCGGATCGCGTTCGTCTCCGACTTAACGTCCACTTCCGGGTTCGACCGAGTCCAGAAGCGAAATTTCCGCGAAATATTCGTGGCGACGCGAATAGCTTTTTAATCGCGATTGACGACGGAACGTCGGGAATTAGTTGCCCGTAACGGACGAATACGATGCCCTCTTACCGAAATAAATGGACGCGGAGCGTCTAAATTTAATACAGCTTAAATGCCAGTTAAGCTGTTTACGCGGCAGCTTCGAACCGATAAAGAGACTCCCGTTTCGCCCCTAACCGCGAGTTCCCACAGAGGGTAGTGAAAATGGAATCGATTCGTTCGAAAACATTCGTTTCGTTCGCTCTTTAAGAACCAGCGACTTCCACTGCGCGTTTACTCGTGTCCAAATATCAATAAACGAGAGTACGAGCTCGATCTTCGGCTAGGATCGGAGGTAGCGATCGCGATTAATTAACGGAAGGAGCCTCGGGTTCTGCGAAATAACGCGGAAACAAGTATCGGGGCCGAGTAATTGGGACGAAAC
The DNA here is from genome assembly GCA_963969225.1 of Xylocopa violacea. NCBI lineage: Eukaryota > Metazoa > Arthropoda > Insecta > Hymenoptera > Apidae > Xylocopa > Xylocopa violacea. The sequence goes on along the minus strand of CAXAJV010000005.1, from coordinate 30,994,167 downwards.
GGTATAACGAACAATCCCACGTGGCTGTTGCTTCCGTGCTTTTGATTAAAGGGCGCTCGCGTTACAAAATAATGGAAAAACAACGAACCGGGGGCGGATCGCGGGAGACAAAGAGGCATCGTAAATAAAAGCGTGACGCGGGGCCATCGTCCGATGAAGAGTTCGCCGTTTCTCTCAACCCCTCCCCCCAACTCCCCCAACCAACTGTGATTAACGCACGAAAAATTGTTCTCAGGCTGGTGGTAAAGGACCTGCCGGGACCCGCGTATAATTAGAAGGAAATTTTGCTCACCGATCACACCACCCAGTGCACATCTTGGCTGTAATCACCAACTGTCGGTTCACGAAGAAACCCGGATCCCTCTCGTACATTCGCCTTCAGTTTGCTTCCCTCTTCTTCCGCTTGCTCCTCGTTTCTTCGCCCGCGCGTAACAAGATCACGCTGTACACCGGCGGAAGAATATGATGTCGAAGAAGAATCGTCGACGGAATCGTCGTGCGAAACGGAGCACGTTCCCAACGCGTGTCCCAGGGAATAAATACAAAGAGAGAGAGAGAGAGAGAGGAGAAGAGGGGAAAGAATAACAACGGATCCATGGCCAGCAGCGACCACGAGCACGCCTCTGAGGATCCTATTCTTCGTGGCAATCTACGCGTCGAGAACGGTCCTCTGTTACACACGCTGGTCGAGATTGCCAATCCACTTCCGGCGACTCCTCGATCCCTCGCCCTCCACCGTCTTGGATACAAAAATCCCTACTCGATCGCGTGTTTTCTTTCGATCCGGAATTCACCACCGCCCCAGTTCTATGGAACTCTGCGAAGCACCTCCACGGCGAGAGGGTACGGGCCATTCTTCGACTAAAGTATTTAGCGAATAACATTGTAGATATTGTAAATTCGATCGCACGTATGTATTTTGTACGTAAAATTCGGTTTCACGTATCCGCGTTGATCGAAAACGAGGCAGGTGGAACAACTGTTCTATCGCGCGGCACAATTTTGTACCTTTTCTGTAACCGATTTCCACGTGGGACTAGTTATAATCAATAATTCATTGACACACGAGATTATGTCTACTTGTACGTTCTTACCTATTCCTTCCGCTCCGAGGCAACCTCCGACAGAGAGTTTGCTCTTGATAACCAATGAAAATACACGGCTAACTAGATTTACACCACAAATATTCTACGTTTACTTTTCAATTCCTTACGAACAACTCTTGGCTGTTTCATCACGCGTACTTTTATCTCTCTCTCTACATCTATTCGTCGAATTACAGTAACGAACTGCAAAAATGTCTCTCTTAAACACGCGTTACGCGGGAGCGCACGCGAATTCCCGATTCGCTGGACCCCCTTTCGATTTATGAATGCACGGTCATCTTGCGCGGCGGGTAAAATTAAAATCGGACAAAATGGTGGCAAAACGGGCGTGGCATCGCCGCGATATTGCCAAACCAATGGATTTACTATCGCCACTGGCCGTGGCAATAACATTCCCGGTTACGATATTGCAACGGCGTAAATATCGTGGACACTGGCATGGTTAAAATGATCGACTCGGGAAAGTATGCGTGGGCGAGGCGCGTGCGTGTGCGCTAGGGGTTCCGGCTGGACGCAGTGTCGCCATTGTCCACGGTTTTCGCGGCCTCGCGACATCGCTTTGAATTATGATACGCGAAACGGCAGCTGGGCTTCACAGCCGCGATTTTTATTAATATTTACGGACGGAATTAAATCAACGATGTTTGCCAGCGACGAGATATATTTTTAGTTTCGCGTTTCATTTCCTTTGTTGCGCTTTTTGCCCCGCCGGCGTCTGTTCCGAATTTATCATTTTTCGGGGCGGATTTCGCCGGATGAATTTTTGAAGGGAGCTCGCGCCAGCTTCGTGGCTGCACGAGGGCGTAGAAAGCCGCGTAAGGGATTCGACTAAGACGCTAATAGTTTATGAAATACGTTGCGCTTTAGGGGAGGCAGCCGAAAGGCGCGTGCTCGTCCCGATATCGCATTAATTAATTTACGTAATCAAGTTACGCGGCAATTAAGGCACTTACGTGGCCGCTCGCCCTGAGAATTCCCGATGCGCGGGGAGGAAATCACGTTCCGAGCGGAAAACTACAACTTATTATGTAAAACGTGTCATAATTTATAAACAACTTCAACGAGATAACACCTTTTGACGTGGAATACAGCAAGAGAGAGAGAGAGAGAGGAACAGATAGCTAGCGAATGCGAAAGAAACAAAACTGGAGTTAAAAAAGGGTGCACGAGAAATTTATAGGTCGCGCATATCACGGCAAGAATTTATATTTCTCCTCTATTTTCCCACACGTTTCTATTTTTATTCAATTGCCCGTATTTTTCGTGTCTCCGTTTCGCTGTGTTGTTCAAGGCGACCTATCCCATTATCAATGGCCAGTTATTGAATTAAACGACGGCCAGTTACCCATTGAAAACTAATTACGATCGATGAAACGAGGCTGAGACCCAGCCCAAGGTCCGGGAGCACGGGTTCCCGTGTTCGCGTTCGTTCGCCGTCGTTGTTTTTAATACAGCCAATTTACGGAACTCGCCGGTGCCCTCGAAGAAAGCCCTGGAAAAGCATCCGACGCTAATTGGGCCCTCCAGATATCTGCTTTGAATAATTACCAAGCGTCCGTCTTCGAATTATTCGCGCGAGCGCCCCGCCTCTTGCGTTTCAACCCCCGCGGACCGTCCATCGAACGCTTTCTTTCTCATCTGCCCGACCGGATGGTATTTTATTCTTCTTCCCGGCTCGCTCTGAATGGGAACGGTAGCTCGCCTTTTCTCCCCATTCAACCCGCGGATATACTAGTTAGCATTCTTTTACCGTTCTCCCCTGTATCGCGCTTATCGGTGCATTAAAGCGGGATTTTTTGATTGATTACAGCGACGACGATACACTGCGAATGTAATGCACGATTTTCGATGAATCAATCGCAAGATTAAATTAACTTTCCCAACAGCCGCGTACGTCTTCGAGAGTGTTGCTACTTCAGTTGCTACTTGTTCGATCGCAATGAATTAGTCGAATTTAATAGTCCAGTTTGATTATACTTTGCATACTTGGGGATATATTTTCCGTATAATATGTGGTTTATGAACGATCAGACTCAATGGATGGAGGAGATTAATGGCCGTTGTAGCATTAGCCGAAGCGCGGACGTGGGTGGATGCGAGCTAAGGAGACCATTAATTGCTATCCATTTTGGGACCACTGTCGAAGACAGTCTCTGAGGATACGTACGTGGATAGAGGGACGATTTCACGATGCTTGTCTCGGTTGTATTAATTCCATAGGGAAAAGTATTGTTATATTATATTATAGAAAATTAGTAAATGGAATCTAAAGATCAAACATGTCGTAAAAGCTCTTCAGCAGAGCAACGTGTCATTCTCCAAGTGTTATCACTTTATTTATATAAATTGTAATCAGTTATTTGTAAAAGCATTGAATTTGTAGAGGATACAGGATTCAGTGGAACACAACAGGAAGAAGTATCGAGGCGTTCCATTCTACATCCTAATTGGCTTTAGAAAGCACATCGATTTCTTTCCGATCGCGAGTATCTTTCAATATATTGAATCGATAAGCGAACGAATCGCTCGAGAAAGCCTTCCCGTTGAAAGGGGCAACTTTTTTACGGGAACGGGAAGCTTCTCTTTCATCTTGTTCCCCGTTTATGGCATTTCAACCGAACCGCGATAAAGGCAACGATTCGAAACTCCATTAGATTCCCACGAAGGAATGCGCACGACTGCTTCCGGTGCAACAGCAACTTCAAGCCAAAAATCCAAACGCCTCACGAGCAAAACGTTAGCAAAGTGAAACGATCTCATCGCCTTCGTTTCGTACTTGGTATTTATCGAACAAATCGTACGACGACGAAAACCAATAAGCGTAAAAAGAAGACGCTTTTCCATTTAACAAAATTACACAACTGTAGATTGCACGCGAACGATTGCATTTGCGAAAAGGATTTTGTCGTAGAAAGGTAGTCCTCCTTGAACTATGTAAATGTTTCACATAACATTCTATTCTCCTATTCTAATTGAAACCGATGGAAAGATAAATACGACTTACATCATTTCTGTCGCCATTTTAAATTTCTTCCAAACCCATGAAGATTCATTCGTTCGTTAACGATATGTGTAATTAAAATTTAAATAATAACAGACAGCGTCGCGTGCATCGGTGGTGCAAGAGTACTAATACTTCGAGAAATTCCCCAACAAGCAATAACGCAATTTAATTGAAATCCCAATTCGCAACATCCTCTGCAGCGCAGCGGCAAACAGCAAGAAACTAGCCAGGCGGTGGCTGCGGGAGACCGAAGTTTCGTCTCGTTCAGACGAAAGACGAGGAACGTGACGACGCTCCCGCTACTCCGTTTCGATTAATGGCATATTCGACGCGCGTTCAGCCGCGCGCGACCAATTAGATTTCGAGTTGAAGGCTCTTCAACGTAGACGAACGGGCAGCATCAATTGTCGCATAAATTTATTGGACGCTGATGGCCTCGCTCGCAGCCGTGCAATCGACTGACACCAATTTATGAGACCGCCGCCGCCGCCGCCGTGCAGCGTATGAATGGTAAAACCGGAAACGGTATCGTCCCCAGCCAGTGTAACGCTCTAGCGCCTCCACTTACCCATATTTTCATATTCAAAACGCGGACGCCCATCGGAATCGGACGCGAGATTTCAGTTTCGATTCGCCCGATCGATCAGCCCCGATTTTTTGCTCGTCGCGTTGCGGCACGCGACGAAGTGCATCGCAGCAGGAAGCGAGGAGATTCTTTTTACGAAAGCGGGTCGAAAGTGTAAAATGATGTTCCTTCGGTTTGGAAAACTTTTATCGTATCATCTCTCTGAGTTATCATAGATCTATTCTATTCAATTACATCCAACCTCATCGATTCGCATTCGAATTTCCGAATCCTTCCCAATCACCGATCTCAGTCGCGATAACATCCTCCAACGTCGCCGTCACGTCTTCGTCGCGAAGTCCGTAGCAGGGCGGCGCAGAAATTGCGCCTTGTACCGGCAACGATATTGCCGACAATTCTATTCCGGTTAATGGCCATCGATGACGAGGAGCAATTAAATTAGCGCGGATTACGAAATGCGCGGCAGTGTGTGCGAAATAGGGATGGCCGTGTGGGCGGCGCGGGTCGCGGAGGGCGAGGGTATAAATTTGGGGTAGGCCTGGTAGTGGTAACACGTTTCAAACACATCTGTGCCACACGGCCAGGCTCTGCGCCCCCAACCCCTCGCACCCCTTCGTCGGCCCGTTCCAATACCGCGCCGTTTCTGTTTCGCCATCGAAAACGATACGCGTCTCTCGCTTCACCTATTTCTCGTCCCCCTCCGTCGTATTTTCCTCTCTTTCCACCCCCTCCGCGTCCCATTTCCCTACGCTGCTACCCTCGCAGCCACCACCTGCTCTATCCGCCGTCACGGTTCCATCCGCTTGAATGTATGCAGTGTTTCCCTCCCTGTTACGCGGCCGTGTTTCACCCCTGCCACGCGAGGACACGCTCGTAGTGCCAAAGCCGAATCGACCTGACGCTCGCCGTAGCCGATTACAAATCTGACCAATTAGGCGCATACTGCGCCCGCTGAAATTGCCGCCCGTTACGAAGGCGGCTAGTCCTACGATGGCCGATCTCTTCGAGAGGATCCACGTCGGACCCTTTTAGGGGTGGCATTTTTCAACCGAGAGTCTTTCACCGTAAAATTCAACCAGTTATCCGTGCTGGCATTTTGTACCAATCGATATTCAATTCTAACGGAAAATGACGAATGCGAAGTAAATTGTACAAGTATTTCAAAGTAAAGATTACGCGAGGATATTGGTGGATTTTTATTCAATGGAGCAGCAGGACGGCAGTGCATCGAAACGTCTGACCAGAAAGGAAGCCGCGGTAGCGAAGTAAGATATTATGAAACAAAACTAATTCAAAGAACGGGAACATTTATTACATCACAAAGCAGCGAATGGCTATTATTCCGCGCGAAATGCAGTCCTGCCTTTACAACGGCTGAACACCATAAAGGTTATTGTTGAACCAGAAAGCAGTCGAATGAATAAGACACATCGCAGAGACGTGTTGTTACATCAGGACCGTATAACGGCGCGGCTTTGGTAACCAGTCTGCAACGGTTAAGGGGTTTAGAAAGCCTTGTTCAAACCGAGATGAACGAGCCCGGCGACTATTCAAGAATCCCATCTCGTTTTCCCGTCGACGATAAACTAATTTCCAGGATACCCTGGCCCTTTGTTCCTCTGTCTACATCTAATTTTCACCTCAGCAGGGACCTTCATTAAGATTTAACCAGCCATTTTGCAATTAAAACGTTTCAAACGGAGGAAGTGCTAATACCTTCCACGCGGTTGCATTATTAATTATAGAATTTGGGTGACGAAGGAATTGCAGTTGATTTTTATGAAAGTAGAGAGCGATGAAAACGATTAACAACGTATTAGTGTAGTTTCTCTTCAAGTTTTACTACAAACGGTGTTTTAAACAGTTAATACATCGCCAACAATCTCCCACCATATTGGACACCGCACGAGCTGTTAAAAGTGACAAGGGGAATAAAAACGAACGCAAACTTTTATCGACGCATTACGCTGTAACGGTAGCATTCACAAACACTAAACGTCCAACAACGCACGCGTTTCCGTCGCATAAAAATTTTATTCCACGTCTATGCCGTTACATCACAGTGCAATTCTTATCGCAATGCACTGCAGCGGCGCTGTATCTGCGAACGAAAATAAAATAAAATAAAATAGAATTTGCACAAAAAAAAAAAAGAGGGAAAAAGGAAATAGTCGGTACGAAACGAACGCGTGCGTTTCACCGAAAAAAGTAAGACCCCCACGGTCGTTTTACCTCGATTCAATCGACACGACCACCCGCCCCGTCCTCCGCGTCCGCCGCCCCCACGTTTTTCAATGTGTTTTTTTTTTTTTCTTTTTTAATTCTGCTCGAATTACCCGTCGCGGTATTTTCTACGCAACGGAGGGGGGAGGGACGAAGAGGCGCGCGGAAAACGCAGCGAAAGAGAAAGAATTAGAGCGAAAGAGGGACAGTCGGGGGTGGACGAGAAGGGGGTGGGAAAATTCGGATGCACGCGCGCCACTGGCCGGCGATAATTTATTATTCGCTGTTGGGCCACCGGCCTGGATCCATACAGGGTGGTCTCCGGGATACGTTGCACGCTGGTGTGGCCGTTTCGAAAACGGAAAAGAGACCGTGAACGAAACAGCGAAAGAGAGCCGGAACGAGTCGAAAGCGGAAGGGGTGTCGGGTAGGTAGTACGCTGGGATCAGCGAGAGTTGATACGAGAATCTACCACCTCTTCGAATTATTACAACAAGAAACTTTTAATTTTAATAAAACTCTGTGTATATACAGTGTCCAGATTCGTTCGCGAGTTTCGTGACTCCTTTTCGAAATACCACTAGCAAACTTTTACAGAATTACAAATAATCCTTTCACAAATGATTCACCTCCAGTTACATACCGCGGAAACTTCCTCTGCGCTCCTTTTGAAGGATTAAACAACTAACCAAATGAATAACGAACCGACTAACTGAATAAATAATCAGCTCCCCACCAGTCGCGCATCGAATCGAACTCTGGGTGGCCTGACTCTAGGTGGCTCGGGTGCGGTGGGTGCTGGCCGCGGTAGGCCGGGGCGCGGGTGGCACGGAAGAGGTTAAAAAAGAGGAACAGAGACAAAAGGACGGGGGAAAAATGCCAAAAAAGAGAAACGAGAACGCGCGAGTCGGTGTTTTATTGCCGGCGGATTTGTCGTATTGACCGAGCGTCGGGGCGGGAGGCGAACGGGGTTGAAAGGCGGAACAGGGGCGTGCGGAAGATCCAACAGGAACGGCAAAAGTGACACTCGGGTACCAGCGGTCGATAAAATCGGCTGATTCCGTGTGCAGGAATGATTTCGGATAGGCCGAACACGGCCGATCGGCGAACAATTTCGAACCGCTTAGTCGCTTCGCGGGTCATCCCTGATCGATACCTGGAACTTCGTTATCCGGCGAAATGTTTTCCTCGCGGCTGGCTTCGATCGTAGCCGCGCGCCATCGTTGAAACGCGGAGATCGTTTTCTTGAGAACGATTAATGAAACGAAGATGCGGGGTTTCTCGAAACTCGAGGAACCGACGAGGTTCCATCGTCTCCCAGTGGAAACAGCCGATTTTTGTGAAGGCGAGGAGATACGCGGAGATTCGTCGTGCTCCAATGGAGTTACTTGTATGCATAAATCGAGCATTGCAAAAAGAATTACATACGATTTTTTAAAAAATTCACTTTGTACTATATTCCGTTTCTTGGAGGTTCGTGTGTGCTTGGTTCATAAAATTTTCTTTACTGTAAGTGGAGTGCATGCCCGTTACGAAAAGGAATTACCTATGATCTTGTAACAGATTCACTTTGTACCGGTATTCCGTCTCTTGGAAAGTCAACTCGTCAATTTCGTATGAAAATGACTCGCGTATTTAATTGGCATGGTTTTTTATTTAGCTCGGAGCGTGTGCGGCTCTGTTCGTTGCAGAAAGAAATTATCTCGAAACAGGAACGAACGAAGCGATGACGCAGATTAAATTCTGATTTTAAATTTCGAAATTGTTCTCTCGCTGGTGCTATTTTTTTCCGCGGTAATATTGAAAAACCTGTAAATGATCTGCGTTTGTGTAGCCCGGATTATATAGGGTAACAAGGCAGGGAATCGCCGAGAGGCGTGGCTTGTATTTCCGGTATCCGATGTTTACCATCTGGTGGAGGGTGGCGAGGTGTAATTGGCATTCGTGTTGCTCGATTAAAAGTGTTTCATGGGTGCAGACTGTGTTATCGTCTGCTAATTTGTAGTAAATCTTCAACAGGTACGATATGAACAACCGGAGAGGCAGAAAATCCATTATTTTTGCGACTTAAATAAAGAACCGATGTTAATCAATTCCCTATGTTTCCAGTTGAACCAAAACAGACTAAAAATCGCCCAAAACCGGTGACTGGAAAGAATGCGCGCCTAATATTCGAAACAATGCGCGTTGTTCGACAAACGCGACCACCCTCGTCAGATCCAGGGGGGTTGAAGTCGTCATTTGCGCGGGACAAAAGCGGCCAAAGGTCGGCGCGTTGAACGGCGTATGAAAATTGACGAGGCATAACTAACCGGCAGGGTGTCGTAGTCGACGCGGTGTGCACGCCGGATGTCCCTTAGAATTCCGGTGGCGCAGACGATCGCGAGGCGTGGGCGTTATAAAAATTACACGCATCTCCATCTGCGAGCGATACCATCAATCCACAAGTCTCAGGAATAAAAGGAACACGGAATGAGTCCCGCTGTGAATCGTCCGTTGATTCACGACTGCATCCCCCGTTTTTCTGCCCGACTGCTCTCTCTCTTTCTCTCTCGCTCTACCACCCTCTGTCTCTTTCACCCCCGCGTCGCGCTCCTTCCTGCCGTTCTCTCTTTCCCACCCCCTTTGCGCCTCTCGTTCCAGCTTCCTAGACTTGCACTTCTTTCGGGACTCGGAGAAAGAGAGATTGAAATTGCGGATTAGAATCCACCCCCGGCGAGAGATGCTCTGCCAGGGACGAATTAAAGAACCGTTCGCCCCCGCGCAGATAAAAAGTGTCTTTAATTATCCACGATTCGCGCTATTATTTTGACGAATCGCGTTCTCGTTTTTCTTGTTTATATTATAAACGTTTGTGATTCCTGCGATGATTTAAATTCAGGTGCCATTTCGAACGAAATGGAGAATTAATCGGAAAATTCGTTGAGAGAGGGAAATTTTAAAATAACTCTAAACGCAATTAAATGTTGATACGTCTGAAGAAATTTGCGTATAACGCGACTGAATGCGACCTTGATTACTCGTTATACGTTATTCGTTATACCACGCAGAAAGAATTCTCGCCCCAGCCCTGGAATCGCGCGTTACTCTGATGACACGACACGAGCGTCACTATCTTCCGAAAAGGGGAAGTGGAAACAGAATATTCGTCGATATGCAGACGGTTCTTCAGACAGTAATGGAGCTCCAACTCATTAAAATCTCGTGATGAAATGGTATCGCTGGAAATACATTTCAGATAGCGGAGGAACGCGTGCTACCCGCCAGACAACACTTCTTGAATATTCCAAAGCGATTTCTTTCTAGACAAATCGTTACTCCGACCGAACGCATTTGTCATTAAGAATAACCTTTCGCTCGCTCGTACTTAAAAACAGAAATTCGCTCACGAAAATCGAATCGCATTAATGAAACGTTCAAACGTTTCGTATCTAACAGTTTGAAACAAATTTTCCGATTAAAGGGTAGCCCAGAAATGCACGATTTTTTTGACGAAACAATAAACAGGTAACAAACGAAAATTGCCAGATATAAACGATATTAGATCGTATTAATTGCTCCAGGCGCTGTTCGAACCTTTATGATTACATTACGTCGAAGCACACGGTTGTTCCATTGTGTCCGAATACCACCCCGAATAATAGGGTGCGATTAATTTTAAACGAAGACCTAATACGCGGTACGCGACGATTGCGTCGGTGCGCGCGATCAAAGCGAGCCTGTTCATCGATTAAATCGGCCCTGATGCGTGAAAGCCAATTTGGTAATGAACGGCTTTCCAGGACTGAATCTTGAATCGACGGTTGGCGGACGCTCGCCTCCTAACCGGAAGCACGATCATGCTGCGTATAAACGAATAAAGAGGGCGACTTGCGAAAACTCGAACGATACGGCTGAGTAATTGCCCAGCTGGCAGGGGATATAATTAAAAATAATTACCGTTCCAACGTCCCCCTGCAGGGACAATCAATTAAATAGGTCGCGCTTACGCGATACACCTAACCGCGCCCCCATCTTTCCATCGTGTCCGCCAGCGACGCTTTATCCCCGCTACCGATCGTTATACCTTCGCCTTGGTAATCAGCGAGCTGTCAACCGTAAAAGAAATGCGTCCATCCAAGTCTGAGCCTGATCGCCGTTGATTGTTTTATGGGATTTAGCGCGAGCGCGGACAGGAAGATTGAAATTCTTTGTCCGCCAGGATTGCGCGGGGGTGAACGCGAGCGATCGCGAGCACAGAGTCCACGTGCACGCGGGATTAATATGGAACGTGCGTCACGCGATAAATCAAAAGTTTCGCGATAACGGAAACGTAGAACTCCGTGTTCGCGTGGCTGATAGGGACACGCGTGTACGCGTTCGATCTGATATCGCCGCACAGTCGTAGAATTATGCAACCTGTTATTGTCTGATAAAGATATCATCGCGGACGCGCGGACCGCAGCGTCCACGTCTGTAACATCGTGCTAACTAATGATTCGTGATAATTCGTGAGCCGCGAATGTGCCGCGAGCACGCGTCCGTAACATCGAACCGTGAACGTACGTCATGCACTTGGAGGTCGTAACGCCTTTTTCCGTTCGACGTGAGGTCCGTATAATAAGGGCGATACTCGCGATGGCTCTCGTGGTAGCTCGAACTCATCAATCTGCGCCGAAGCTGAGCACTTCGGTGTCGTATTTCGTATGTTCACCGGGATTCGTATCGGATTCTGTAAGTCTGATATCGTCAGTGTTAAATTGCAGACACGCACCAAGTCCCGCCGGTTGGGAGTTATCTACGTCTATTCTCGCGGGCTTATGAGAGTAGGATTCGCGTTTAATGGGTGTGCAGTGACCTTTTTAGAAACTGGATCCGTTTAATTCGAATATTCCGAGCGTGATACATCGACCTACTAAACTTGCTAGGGGAAGGAACGTTATTGTTGGCGGTGAGAATTAATTATATTTCGTTCGAGCAAAGTGTTTCTACGCAAACGTTATATTTAATTTCGCTGTTAAATAAAAACGTATATCCATCTCTCTATCGTTCGCATTCTATAAATACGATATGCTCGTAATGAAAAATTTTCCAATGATTTCCCACGTTTCTCGATGTATCACCGGCGCTATTTGTAGAGCCGTAGAGGAACGGTAAATGATCGACTCACGAATCTAGCAAGTACTTCTAAGGATGACCGAAACGTGTCAAAGTGGATAGTGGAATGGCATTCGTGTCGCATGCCGGGGAATGCCAGGCGAGGAGAAGGACAGAGAGCGGAAGAACGGCTAAGGGCAGGGAGGGAAGAGATCGAGAAGAAGGCGGCGGAGGAAGCGATGAGGGGGAAAACTCTTAACTCGGTACCAAGTTCGACTTGAAAGGCTAGAGTTTCCGTCCTTCAGCGGCCATCGCTCTTTAAACGAGAGGCAAGAAAGATCCCCGTTCAACCACCCGTTTCTCGCGTACGTACAACCGCTCTCGTATATACCAGAAGGAAAACGCGAGCCACGCTGCTCCATATACACGCCACCCGGAGTACGTGACGTTTTATGACCTAACGCGGCCACTGTGTTAACACTGATTCGATTTTCCATTGCGCAACACACATTGTAATCGCGGGACCCTACACGTTAGCTGCGCCGCTGATGAATATTAAGTAGTAGCTTCCGCAGATTTTAGTCAGACAGTAGAAACGGTACGAAGAACGCGTAGGGTATCTAAAATTCTCCATTCCTTTGCTTTTCATCCTGTCGTATTGTTTTTATTCGCATATTTATTGAATTCTTCTTAATGCAATTATTGGGGTAATCTTGCGTTCATTGACTTGCACTATGATACCAGCAGTTCTAAGACCTCGTTCCTCCAGAGTAATTACCCAATCAAGCAGTCAATGTCCGTCACAAGCGGAGCGTGGCCAGGACCGAACGAGACTGTTCATATTCATCCCCCAAAGACCGCCACGTTTCACCGGTATCAAGTTCAACGACCGTGCCACCCACGGTGTAAACAAATTCCCGTCCGCCAGCAGTGGCGCGCGGCAAAGTTCGTCCGCCGGCATAAATTGGAACCAATTTCAGCATTGAATGGCACGTCGCAACTTCCAACGGGCCGCGCGACCGTTTAAAACGTCTCGCCTGTACACACAACGCTCGAGAGGCCGCATTATTCGATCCTCGATGGCGAGGACAGAATCGCGACCCGTCGACTTTCACCGCGGAAAGTATTCGCTTAGCAGTTTCGCATTTTCGCCGAGAGAACGAGTCGACGCGAGATTACTCGGCGACGGGATATAGCGTTCCTCAATGGCGCTGGCGAGCCTTTCTCGTCCCTCCATCCGACTTCCCGGGGCTTCGTCCTTTCCTCGCCCGTTTAAGGCACTCGTCTCTTCGACGATTCAAATTTTAATTCAATTACGACGACGAGGACTACGCGGACGAGGACGACGAGTCCTTAGCACCGTCCTATCTCCTTTCCCCAACCTATTTTTTCTTCGAGCGACGTCTGCCACCCGGCCCCGCCATTTTTCCCACCACGCCAATCCCCGCGAAATCTGAATTTAATTATGACCCTTCACGTAGCAGGCTCTACCGCCGCGCCCCTCGCATCCCGATTCGTGGCCTATCTCACTCTCCCATCTGCCGTCTCCGGACCAGTTAAGACGCGGCTTTCTTCGCGTCTCTCTCCCTCCGCGTCTTTCACAACCCCTTTACCGAGAGACCCCATCCATGAGCTGGATGATCGTAGACGAGGGTGGAACGGCCTTAAATTTTAAAGGGCGTTTAACCCTCACCCTCCCCTCAGCTATTACTTTTCGATTCTTCCTTTCTTCTTCGCCCGGCGAATCTTGGTGCCCGATTCGACGGCGAACGCTCGATAAAAGAGTTTCCCGGGATGCGACCTTGTTTAGCGCGATCTATCAGGACAGCTTTTCAAAGAAAAATTGTCAATTTCTCCTTAAAATAGTTGCACTTCTCTCCGATACTTGAACGTTGATAGAATATTTCGTCCGGCAAAATTTACTTCCGCCCCCGTCCGTTTATGATCCGCTGCCTCGCTCGTTTGCATAGGAAATCCTGCATTCCACGGATGCGTCAAACGGAACGCAAACAAGAACGCGATGCAAAGATATACAACAATAAGTGGACGATAACACGGAAGACGTTTGTTCACAAAGACGCTCCCGTCTGGCCCTCCAATTGCCGTGGATCCTTCCAATTTGAATCGCTCGCTACGTACCCGTCGACGATCCCAACACGCACGCGACCGTGCCGCGCGTAATATCGATTGACATCGTTGAATAAAATATTCTTGTACAGGAATAATGGCGGGGCGAATTATGAAAAGACGTAATAACGTATTCAGGGCTGGCCGTCTCTACTCTCTATCTTCATTAATTCCCATTTCTATTGCCCTCCCGCGCTATCTTATTCCTGTCTCGATTATCCTTTAGAAAACATTCGCATCGACGAGCCTTTCTTCCGTTCGATTCATTCTCCAACGGGCGGCCTCACCCGCTTCCCCCCCATTCCCGTCGCTTCTTTCCCTACGTTTACTCGACCCTTCGATATTCTCATTATTTCGACATCGATTCCGTTCGAGATCCCGCGGATACTAACGGCAATTAAGCTAATGCCAATTAAACAAGCCAACAGCCGTTAATTAATGGTTTATATTCCCGCTTGGTCAGGACGCCTCGGTTCCGCCTCTTTTTTATAACATCGCGGCGATGATTGGCGTCGCGCGCGGAATACGTGCCGCGTTCGTTAGTTTCGCCGCCATCTACCGCCGATGCATAATGCCACGTCGAGGATGAACGAAACTATGTTGCCCCGAATAAGTTGATAAATTAATTGGTAAATTTCATCGAATCGCGCGCTCGAAATTAATTGGCGCATTTTCGTTCGCTCAATAACAAAGAATGTACCTTTGAAGCTATCGAAACGCTATTTAAAAAGCCGCAATATCTTCTCGTTCTTCCCAGCACGAGGTAATGGCGCGTTCTACTCGCGCGCCATATTTTACTTAAATAATCGTTTCTCTCGGAAGACCCGCGTTTCAACGCGGTGCAACGCGCGAGACAGCGGGGGTTGATAACGGGGCACGATCAATCCAGCGACAGGCTACGAAAATCTGCGGAAGTTGAGGTCCACTCGGGCAGCCCCACTCCGGCATTTGACACAGCGGGTGCAGTCGTATTCTAATTAAACGGTACAACGTCCCGATCCCAGGATGGAATCCCAAGATCGGCATCGATTACCCAGCCAATTTGCGACCAGCGGCTCGCCCTCGTCCTCCCACCGCCCTCGATCTACCCCCTCGCTCCCTCTCGAGGCAGCCACCTTCAGCCATTGGCGGTTCTTGGCTCTTCGAATCCGTTTCGACGAGTTTCCTCGAGGAAATCCCATGAATGCTCGGTAGACGCGTCAAAGGGCGCGGGGGAAGTTAATTCTGAAACGAAACAGCATGCACCGTTTGCATCGGCGTATCGCCTTTGACGGCCAGATATAGACTTACTTAGGGAGGACGGTGTTTCGCGCTGAGCTGCGTCGGGCTGCGTCGTTCGTGGAAATTTCAGCCGTCGGTGCCCGCTAAGTCGTTGCCTTAATAGTTCATTTGTCGTCGCGCGACGCTCGGATGGAAGCTGTTGCGAGCGCGTACAGGGCGTTGCAGGGTGCGCGAACGTTACGTCGAAGCGGAGGAGCCAGGACGTAAAAACGAGGGAGAACGATTGGTATCGATTCATGGGGTGCGAGATGACACGTACGAGTGGATGGGAGCGCGTCTCAGGTCGTACCTGGTTCCGTGAGTGACCTATAAATGTCATAAGGACAAACGCCTGGAGATCGAGGCGATGGCTTCGTTCGATTGCGCTGGAGACGTGCATTTCGACTGGAAAGTACTACCTTCACTTTATTTACGCAATGATTAACAACGCTAATTACGCGGCACGTAGATGAGCGCGAACGAAGTGGCACGATAATCCTGACATATGAAAACCTGGCTACGGACATTTGCATTCGATCCGCGGTTGCTCGGTTCGACCGATTTCCGTGACACGACGCGGGGAGAGTCGCGAACGAAAAAGTTCGCGTATTATGGAGCACCCTATAAGCGCGCCGGGGAAGCCAGCGAATAAAAGGAGACGAGGGGTGGACGATGAGAAACGGGGAGGCCCGGAGCCACTGTTTATGTCAATTTCGTACCTACGATGCATCACAAAGGAAATAAAAGGGAACAATTGCACCGTCGCTAAGTGCAATTTGCGCCTAGATATTATAAAAAGGGAAGGAAGGGCTCGGCGGGGGGAGACGGAAAAAAGGAAAAAGGAGAGGAGACGAGGGGTAACGCGCGAGGGGGTGGAGCGGCGAAAGCGAGAGGACAGACAGAAAGAGGACTAATGGGGAGGGACAAAATGGTCGGAAGAATGCGGAGGAAAGAGGTAACTAGTACAAAACAAACGACGTACCGTTCTCCAGTGCCTGCATTGATATATTACACGGGTACACGTGCAACCCCCGTCGTGGGCGCGCGAGCGCCCTGGGCGCCCGGTTAGCGACCGCTTTCGCCCCGTGCTTTTAGAATTCGATTATCGGACTGCCGGTAAATCAGCCATGGAAATAAACTGAAATTACGAGCCGCGGTTTTTCTGCACGCGGAGGGAGTGTACACAATTTTAAGGAGAAGCGGCTTTTATATTAAAGAGATAAATCCGGCGTAACGAACGTATTACTTCGTGGAGCTTAGTCGGACGGTAAACGTGGAACGGGAATCGGGTGTTCAAGAGTAATCGCTTGTTTGCGAACGTTATACATCGCATCTGATTCTTTTCGTTTATTCGCCAGTGGCTCCTTTAATCTCTTTTCGCGCGCGGATATCGCGTGTGCTCGGCAAATAGTCGCTAATTGTACTTTTCGGTCGAAATTATTTAAGTAACACGCGCCGCGCGTTGCTCGAGGTGACACGAACGATGAAATCGGGACGGTTATTGGCTTTGCTCGAGCGGTGTTTCCAGAGATTGATAAGAAGTATGCTCTTCGAGCAGATCAGAGATACCTCGATGGTAACATTTTAAGAAAACGCAAGGATATTGTCTGTGTAATGTTTCTTACAAAATGATTAAAACTAGTCGAAATTGTAAGAGCGACGTGCCCAGTGGAGATACGAAAGCGTCTCAAGAGCCAACTAAATTGATTCACCGGGACAATCAGTTTTGAAAGAGTATAGCAACTTGTAATGGGAGTTTCTTCCTGAGAAAGATGCTCATTATTTACTTAACTAGGTCAACGCCATGAAGCACGAGTACCTACAGTTTTATTACGAAAAGATAACTAGGAGATGCAGAAACGCTTCCACGGAAGTTATTCTGGGAAAATAATGGGAATTATGAAAGTTACGAGTTTTTTCATCGAATCGATTCGTCGAGGACCGTCTCAATTAGCGAGTCTATATTTTTAAACAATTTTAACAATTTATATCTTCCTTTGGACCTCCCTCTTTCTCTCTTTTTCATTTAAGAAATAGACAGATCTCTCGGAATGTTGGTTCTCTTGTCGAGTAATAAACTTGGTAATTAACCCTTCAATTATATTATATTTATGGAACTTTCTTATATCGTGAGAATACTTTCTGCTAAACCTTTCTGTGCTTCGTTAAATATGACTCTGAAATAGCCCTTGAATAGTTCTCGCTAAAGCATCGTCGTCGTCTTTAAATTTGTTCATCGACTGTAAGAACGCAATTTAGAAATTGCATATATACGAAAGTAGGAAGCGTACATTTCTGCAGGTTGTCCGATTATGATCTACTTAATCTACTTGTACCATTATACAGTGGAAACATTGGTACACAAGTGATGTATAAACTAATTAATTATATTATGAAAATGACAAGCAGTTTATGGCTATAAACGCAGTCAAATTACTATACGATCCATTACCATGCCACGACAAAACGAAATGCTGGTTACAGCGGATAAAACGCTAGTAACAACAAGAATATAAACTACAGAGAACGTTCCTCGAAAGCAGCGAAAGCCCTTCCTCGTACAAAACTTGCAAGCCCAACATCTCCGCTCTGTCCTACATAACCAGGCCACGCGTACACTCGCACGCCACCGGAAACCGCCAGCAGCCAAGTAACCGGAGCCAACGTTTTCAAGGCTCGAGAACGCAACCGATATTTCAACCGCACCACATTCCGTTAAGGTCAAAACACGCGCGCGTCTCCGCCCAAGCAACGAAGAAACGACCACCGCGTATCCAGCAGCGCGACGGTGCCCATCCGCGAAAAGCACCCTTCCGCCGCCTCTGATTCGCTTCTCACGGGAGAACGTGACCCAGGGACGAATTTAAATTCGTCGTTCCAGGTCGACCCTTCGCGACCTGCAGCGTAGCCACTCTTATCGGCCGGAGGTTGGAGGAGAGCGAAAGGATGGGCCGTGGCGCGAGAGAGACGCGGTCAGAGGCGCGGTGTACGTGGAAGACAGAGAAAAGGAGCGTCAAGACAACAGCCTTAATAGCCGGTACAATGGGCGGATCTTCGAGTCTTTTACGTCGCACTTGACGAAACAATAGTCGAACGAGTAGAGCGCGGGCGATAGACCGGCGCTGCTGGAGGGTGTCGAGGGTGTCGAGGATGCCGAAGAGGGGCTGCTACCACCGGTAGACGACTCGGAATCCGTAGCCCCGGGTCGGGTTTTAACGACGTGCTCGGACACAGTCGTCGCATCCCTCTGCCACCGATGCACTCTCCCCCTCCATCTGCCTCTCTCTCTCTCTCCCTCTCCCTCTATTTCACTTTCACGATCCTCCTCCCTCTCTCCCGATCTCGTACTACTTGGCCTACCTCCATCCATCTCTGGCGCTCGCGACTTTGCCTCGTTTCGTTTTCGTGCACCCCCCGCGACGCATCAAACTCCGAAACATCCCTGCCGTCCCCGAACACATACTCACAGCGCCTTCCTTTTCTTTCCATACGCCCTCCTTTCTCTCCCTCTCTCTCTCTCTCTCTCTCTCTTTCCCTCACTCTTCGATCCTGTTGCTCCTTTTCTCTCCGTGGAATGCTCCAACTCTCCGCTCCCATTCTCTTTAGTCGCAAGGTAATTCCTTCCCTCTCCGTCTTACCTCCGCATCTTCCATCCCTCGCGACCGCCTCTGTTCTTTCTCATCGTCCACCCTACCTCCCCCCCCCCGCAGTACACCACTTTCTCCCTTCGTTTTACCCTTTCCCACCCTGTCCAACGTCTCCGTCGTTCCTTTCATACGGCTCAAGCTTGCCTGCGAGCACCACCGTCGCTTAACATCAAAACTTTCGTGTCCCTCGTTGCCAAACTACCCCCTCGGCTCCCGCCAGCCAATGAACACATCCTTCCGCCACGTTGTACACTGGGTGTCCAGCTTTATTACCGGCGATACGTTCGCCCTCGAAAACAAACTGTCTCGTTCGTTTCCACTTCAGCCACCCTCGGTTTGTGGTGGTCGTTCCGAAGGAGGGAGGAAACAGTTAGCGGTTGGTGTCATCTCTGGTCTGGGTGATCGAAGTAATCGGAATTTCGTCGCCCTTTTACCATTTTCTTACCTCGACGGACGACTTTCAAATTATTGAAGAGTGTTAGTTAACAATCGAATATCTATCGACGCAGGGAAATGCATTACAACTTGCATCGCAACTGTCCAGGGTGCATTAGTAGACTTTTATGTATCTTGATGCAGCTACAATATAATTGCCTGATGTTCTATATCAACCTTTTGTTTGGAATAGAAAATTACTTCAGTGAGCAGATTAAGTAGACTGCTCGTTTCTCTACAAAGGAGTACAAGAAACCCTCGACACAGCGAATCAGAATTCCGATCACCCGATTTAACTCCGCGAACAGATCATTGCCTCGGTTGGAAATTTCTCGGGACACGGTTGCGTATGCATAAACAACGAAGCCGCGGAACTTTCGAAAAAACTGTATGAATATAATATGACCGGGAATCCAGCGTTGCGTGCCGCGAAGAAGCTGCAGCCATCCAGCTTCTTGCAACTTTCAGCCGGGCTGCAGGAAGCGTTAGGGGACGCGGCGCGAACCGTAGCCAGAGCCGAGTGTATTTTAATAAAGTCGTTAAAACTCCGACGTCGGAATCTCTGGCAAATAACTGTGTAAAAATTGAAGAATTGAAGCGGCACGCTATTTTTCCGACCAACCGTCCCCTTCCTTATCGTTTCCACCCTCTTTTCTCCCACCCGGTTCTCCACCTTTTCTTTTTCTCTTCGCTTTCAACAAAGAGACAACGCTGCGAGGAGAAGCGAAAGAAAAACGGGTCGACGAGACTTGTTTAAGTAAGAATAAAAAATGTAGAGGAACCGGAGGAAAAGAGACAGACGCCGACACAAGGAGGATCTCCGAGGAATGAATTATACATCCGAGGCTATCCCTCTTGCGCTTGGCAGTCTGCGTGCACCAACCTGCAACGTAAGTTCCAAAGTTCCTCAAAGATGCAACGATTGCAAAACGTCCTACCACCCTCCCACCCCCCTTTTTCCCTCCTTTTTTCTTCTTCGTACGCGCTGATACTCGCGTCCCGCCCATCCCTCGCGTCCGCCCTCGACTGTGGCGGCTCGTACAGGAAACCTCGAGACGGTACATCCGGCGACGCGGAAGACGCTCGCGCGCAATATGCGCGACGTAAAGCGCGATAAATTTTCGGCGAACCGCCACAAAGGATCAGCGTAACGAGTGTACGCGCGGGATTCTCAAAGCGTCACGAAGACTAGATTACACGGGGAAATTCGGTTTCGCGTGGGATATTAAATTTCGAAATAAATTTGTCTATAGGTGCGCGTCGCGGTTACCACCGACCGAACGTTAGTCGCGCGGGTAATGGAATTCATTTTTCCGCGCGTTGGATGTTAATGTACGAACGCTGCGGAGAATTAATTAAATTCGTTCTCGAGGAACGTTCGTTTCATTCAGATGCTATCAATACTTTATTGTCATCTGCCATTTCTTTTGGGTCGATGAAATATAAAAGTACCATACCGTTCCTCTCGACGGAACTAAAGCAGAAGATACTAAACATTATTTATCTTAAATCGTAACATTTTTTTAAAAATCCCTTCGTAAAATACCAAAATATTTCCTCCTGTAACAACCGGAACGTAAAACGATAAAAAAGAATGCTGCATCAAATTGTGCGGAATTTTGTTATCGACCCGCAGCGCAGAATTGGGAAAAATATTTCGTTCAACTATTCAGAGGATTCCGCGGGAAGCGGAACGGGAACGGGAGATCCAAAACTGATCGCGAGTGATTTATAATTCGACGCAGCTAATGCACGCACGCTGGTGGGGTAGAAATTCGAGTCGCTGCGCGCACCGCGAACTTCAACGCCGATGTGTATCGCATTAAAAAGTTTTTCCGCGAGCTCGATGCGTGGAATCGTTATGCATCGTCCGGCTTCTGGTTCATTCTTCGCGGACGCGGCGTCTACATATTTCAACCGACGGTCACAATGAACGACCGTGGTGCTCGCGGATCGCGTTTGTGGCTCGGAAAGGATTACATCGCGGCCACGATGCTGAAACTTTAATCTCTATCGTATGTGAAATCATGAATTATTCGGCCGCCAGTTTAAATTATGCGAGGCGCTCGTAGCAACGGAAACATACTTGCGATTTATTAATATTCTACAACAGAGGGTGACGTTAATAATTTAAGTTTGATACCCGATTTCGCGTGTTTCACAAGGAATTGTGCGAAGTACGTCGAACCGGTGTAAACGATTTACGATGCAATTTTCGTGCTTGGTATTACCGCGATAATGTAAGGTAAACTTCGAGATTATTTTAATTGTTATCGAAAATATGTTCATCGCCTACGCGAATACTCGATCTCGGTATTTCGGTATTTTTAGTCGATTCGATGCGTTAGACTTCGTGGAATATTTAAATTTTTTCAGAGAACGTTGCAAAGTTTCAAAAGAATTCAGATTCTCGAGACACCGAGGTCTCCTCGCAATTGATGCTCGAAACTAATCGATGGAACGGATATTCGCGATGGCGACCTAATGTCCCGTGCGGAATTAATAGCTCGCGTATTTTAATAAAAACGCTTGCCAACAAAAACGTGGATAATTATTTAAACCGAATGGGCGAAGAATTTTTGAATTAACGCGGAATTGAACAAATTAAACGCGGAACAGCGTCGAATGGGCTGCAAACTTTCCGCCGCGTCGTTTAAATTAATAACGCGTCGCGTAAAGCGGGGGCGACAATTCCCGAGCGAAAACACGGCCGCGGCCGTTCGCGCGGTGTACACAAAATATCGTACGACGGCCCAGTCTTCGAACGCGACGCCGCGCGAACGCAACAATCGCCAAGCATAATACTCCCGGCCTTTTATTCCGTCTAAGCACCCACGCCCACGTCTGCACCCCTTCGTCGATCGGTCTCCAGTGCCGCGCGAGAGAGCTCGCGCTACAAAGCCCGACAAAAATCACGCTAGGGTTGTAACAATATGAGAAACGGGGGAAGAAAGGGGTGGGAACGGAAACAGAAGCGACACGCGGATCGGATCAACGAGCCATGCGACAGTTTTTTTTTTTTTCTCTACCTTTCGTCGAAATAACGCGCTGGGAAAAATATGAACCGGAATTATAGCAAAGCGGTCGTCGCCTGCCACCCTTCGCGTTATTTAATCCTGCTTACGGTCTTTGGGTCATTTTTAATTCGAACACGTTCTGCTTTCCTTCGAAAACATTCTCGTTTCGAGGTAAATACGTGTATACAGAATGTTTTTCTGTTATTTTTTTCTATTATGTTTGGAAGCTTCTTGTAAAAAACGCGTTCAATTGATACGAGAAGATTGATGACATAGGCGATCTAATTACTACGCGTTCTTTTTTCTCCACAATATTGCGCGTACCCCAGACAGAAGCCCTTTAACGCGAACCACCGAGCCATTCCGCGTCCTGACCAGAGACCAGAAGGGAGATCCCTCGAACCGTAGCAGAGATCCTTCCTCGGCTCGAGCATCTCGAACAAGACCAACGTACATTAGGTACCTCGGAAAGAGCCCTCTTAACAATAACTAAGACAATACCAAAAAAAGAAAGGAAAAAAAACATACAAATGAAAGGGGAAGAATAAAAACGAAAAGAAACCAGAGAAGAGGCGAGAGAGGGAGAGAGAGAGAGAGAGAGAGAGAGGCATAAAAGGATACGAGGAAGGGAAAACGGACAAAAGTGTAACGCATCGCGAGCACATCTCCGAATGGTAGAGATGCGTGCAACGGCCGCGCACCGTGCGTCCTCCCTTTCATTCTTTATGGCACCTGCAGCTACCCTTTCCAACCCCTACGACACGGGCAGCCAGCGGGAACGAGACGGCGGTCGGATGGAGACGGTGGGAGCGGGATCGAGGCAGGCTACGTGGAGAGGGTTGAACGCATGCGCGGGAGGACTCGCGGGGGTTCCCCGGCACGATCAGTCGTGGCCGGCGGTGCCGGAGGCCAAAGACTTTCGCGAGGGTGGACGCGCCGCGTTTTCTGCCGGACCTCTTTTGCTCTATCTGCGACCGATCTGTTCCCCGCCTCACCTCTACGCCGTCGATCCGCGCCGCGACTCCTCTGGCCACGCACGTATGACCCCGCGTCGCCGCCGCGTGCACTTTCGCGGTCGGCTGCACCACCGTCGACTTCGCCGCCACGACGACGCACCGCGATCGGCTCGCGCGCGACAACAACCCCTGGTCCCAGCCGCGGATCGCTGATCGCGCCGTGATCGTCGCGTGCAACGACCGTTTACGTCGCGTCGACGAGCGAACGGTTAGTGGACTTCGACACAGTCGATCGACGCGGGCGTCGTGTGACGGGGCCGACGACCAAGACGCTCGCCTCCGCCGGGTGCAAGGTTGATCGACGCGTCCAAGGACACTCCGGATCGAACCATGCTGGCTCGCTGCCTAATCTTCGTGGGTAAGTCTTGTGCGACCCGCGATTCTTTGCGCCGCGTGTGCCGTGTCGACGACTTTTCCGCCGCGACGGGAAGTGAAGGATCGTTCGCGTGGACCGGGGACGAGGTCAGCGAAAAAGGCGCGATGCTGCGATCGTTTCGGGTCGAGGGTTGGTTTCTTCGAGGGTCTTGCGTGTTGATTGATAAGGTTTGATGGTCCGTTTCGATGCGTGTGTATATCGACGTGACGGATTAAAGAGGTACATCTGACGGAAGTTTAAAGATTCTCGCGTAATCCGAGGACGTGGTTGACGAAAAAAGGCGCGATGGAACTTCGCCACGGAATTAATCCGATGCTCGTCAGACGCAACAGATTTCGTAAGTCATTAAAACGAGGACGTAATTTTCGTTCGTTCCATTTCCTC
The DNA here is from genome assembly GCA_963969225.1 of Xylocopa violacea. Classification (NCBI taxonomy): domain Eukaryota; kingdom Metazoa; phylum Arthropoda; class Insecta; order Hymenoptera; family Apidae; genus Xylocopa; species Xylocopa violacea. The sequence continues at coordinate 30,969,910 of CAXAJV010000005.1, read as the reverse complement.
GTTACTTGTTTTTAACGTGAATGCACCAACGTGACGAACGAAAGAACGGTTACCCGACGATTATCTCCGACAGAAGTTTAATGGTTCTCGCGTGGCCCGTGGATAACTTCCACAGAGGACTCGCGATAAAACTCTCGTTCAAAGCTAAAGGTTTCCGCGAAACTTCGATTTAAAGTTTATCATTCCATTGTAGAGGACGATCGACGGTTGATCGGAACGTTTAAGGTACACGGTTCGTCTCCGCTGCTCGTCCCACTTTTATTTCTCAATTTTTAACGCGGACGCACCGCCGTCGCGGATGAAAGAGCTGAGCCGATCTCGCGGCTATCTCTGACAGAATTCCTCGGCGCGTAAAATTACCGCGAGAAAAGGAAAGAAAGAAGGTCGGAGGCTTCAGCGGCAGTTCCGGGTGCTACAGTGCTATTTCGGGAAAACGAGCACCTTCCACGTCGTGGAAACAATTACGAGTTCGCCCTCATCGCCGCCCAGTGCACACGTACGCGTTCAACCCACCCCCTACTACCCTCCCCACCCTACCACGGTATATTCCGAAAAGTTCTCGCACGGAGCCTGGTCTACCATTCGGAAGAAGATAACGTCGAGCACGTGACACACGTGTAAATCTAATTTACGCGAAACACCGCCGAGGAATCTGTGCCCACCCCCTCATCGAACGGACGCGTGAAAGGACCAACTTTCGTGCATGAATGCACCGCCTCGGACACCGGCGAGTGAGTCATGCGTGAAAACGTTTCGTACGAGTACGATACACTTGTCCCTGTTCCGGGACGTGCCCCTTTCATGCCTCCCGTCCGTACGTGACTTCTGAAAACAAACTGTGCGCCGAATAATTTCCGCGCCAGCCGAGTGCCGTGATCTTTTCAATTCTCAATCGACGATGGGGAGAACGGGGATCGAGGTTCCATTCGATTTCAGAATTTAGGGGAATTATTAACGGTAATGTCGTTTATCGGATTTACTTATCCTTTAATTGGCGAGGAATCGATCTATTCTTCTTTATGAAGCAAAAGGGCTAACGCATAGATATACACGAATATTATTTAAACCTTCGTCGACGTAAAATAGATCTTCGCTGAACAAGTAGTTCGTCGATGCGATCGCTGATCGACTATAAAGCCGAACGTTCAGTGTCCCTGAAATTTTCTTGAAGGACAATGGTATTCATCGAAGGAGGAACCAGTCTGTCCGAGTACTTACATCGCAGACCCGTGAAAGGAGCAATAATTGCTGGACGGTACAGCGGTCACGAACAAGGCTCCATTTAAGTTCGATTCGAAAATCCCGGCACAATTGCAAGGCGGTTAACGAAGTGCGTCTCCTTCCGTTCCTCCTTCTGGAGGTTATAAAAATTCTCGATCGACGCTGGTGCCCGTGCTCGTGCGTTCGAGGAATATCTCTCGGAAATTTGCCCGGTGAAAAAGTCTCGTTAGAGGGAAAACCTCCCCTCCGGTTCCCAGCAAAAAAGGTAGACTGTAATTTTATTCCGGAGAGCGCGCGCGCGCGCGCGCGCGCGTACACCGCCGCCGACGCCGCTCTGAAGTGTACCATTTTCATTCCAAAATTTGCGTTGGTGAAAGACGCGGAAAGAGAGCGAGCGTTTGGCGAGCGTTGCACACAGACACGCGTGCTTGAACCAAGAATTAACTGCGATTCATATCCCGTGAAACGAAAGGCAAAAGAGGAGATGCACGGGATGGAAGGGTAGATGGTCGAATTCGGTAGAGGCAACGCGAAAACGGTCCGCGAGTGAAAAGGTTAAGCCGTTCTTCCATAATTTCCACTTAACCGTTCTATATTTTTTAGCGGATGAGCGGGCAAATTGAGGGAGGGTGGAAAAGGGGCGAGATCGAAGAGAAACGATAGCCGTGGCTGAGTACGAATGATTCGCTTTAGAAGAAAATTTGAATGGCGAACTAAAATTGTGAGAGTCTCGTGAATTGTCTGTCCGTCGCGTTTAAAAAGCTGCGATGGTACCAGAACACTCAGTGGTTCGATAGAGATTTGTTTCATCCCCTAAACATTACAACGTGTGTTTAACGCTTTGTTCGTTTCGCATTTTCCATATTCCCTTAGCAATACCTATGGATGACTCACGCAAGGTATTCACGAAGAAGAGAGAAATGAAAATCGAAGGTCCAAGAAGGACGCGATAGCCACGGCTAAACCTGGCTGTAGCTTCACAAAGAGCTACATCGTCTTATTTGCGTTGGGAAGAACAATACGTTTGTCTGGACGAGGACGAGGCGACATCGCTCAGACAATGAAGAACGTCGATAATGATCGCGACGCATCTTAAGACCTCTCTCGTTAACGTTCTCCAGGTTCTTTCGCTTCTTCCAGGAAGCTCCCTCTGTACTTCCCTGAAGGAGCACCCACCCGCCCGCCGTTTCGCACTAATTGCGGACAATTCCAGACTTTAAATCTCTCGAATCTCGAAAGCCTTTAATCTCGACGGCCAGGCCTTAACGACGTCGCCGTGTTTCGTAGAGCGACAGTTTGAAATTTAAGCGCTCGAGGGGGCGGAACAGACACCCTTAATAAGGTTCCTCGACCGTCTCATCCTTCAACCGCCTCGGCTACCCTCTGTCTCTTTCCCGTCCATCTCCGTTGGGATGGGCTGTTTCCAGCCCCGGCCCACCCCCATTTCTTCGTCGTTCACCTGACCTCGGCTGGTTGTGTGCCAGGGAGTCGCGCAGGCGGCGGCGTTAATGGAATATTTTAATGGCTAAGCAAACCCTTGATCAACCTTTGTTCGCTAAGAGCGCATTGTGCGAAATTAGGGATAAGTAGATAAGGTGCACGCGCGATGCCTTGCCGCTGCAGCGCGAGACGAGGGTGTCCTGGGGAGACGCGGCTACGGTCAGGGTGATACAGTACCACTGACAGCTGAGCGTGTTACGCATTCCCTCTGGTGACTTGCGATGCATGCACGCTATCGCTCATAAATAACCCGAGCAGTTCGAAAGTCGATGTGGATGTTGGTTCAATTATTTAGACTCGAGATATGGCTTCGTCGCGACTAATTTAAAATGGAAACACTGCCGGGTATTTTGGCGAAGATAGCGCGGAAGTAAGTTGTCGGAGGCTTAATAAGTCAGAACGAGTGGCTTGGATAGATCAGAGAATTATAATAACACGGTAGAGAGAAGGCATTTGCTGCCAGAGGACACTCGTTATGTATTTTCTGCTGACTGTAATTATCCTGCGCTTTTAGACTCTTATCGGAAATTCAACTTAATGACCATTTTGTTTGAGACTAACAAGTATCCAATAACTTATGGACAGAAGTGTCTCCACTTGCTTTTAAAAATAAAAATTGTTAAGAGTAGAAAATCTGTGCGCCGTAGCGAAATCCTCTATTAATTATTATAAAAGTAGGATGGCCAACGTACTCGAGCATTCACTTTGCTTCAAAGTTCTGAAGTAAGCCGCTGCTCCTCGCAGTCCTCTTACCAGAAGGCACTCTCGTCTCTCCCGCTACTCTAGCAAAAATGTTCCTATTCTTTAAGACAAAGCAACGTCAAGAATTTGTCGTCACTAATCCCTCTCCGTAACTTTTTTCAAAGCTTCAATCTTATATGAGACTTCCGGTCGTTAATCATTGTTGGGCAGCTGGATCGTGCAATAGTTAAGATAAATCGTGGCTTCGAGTCGCTCGAATCCCAGTGTTGAACGGTTCAAACCACTTGCGAAAATGGCGGCTGTTGTTCATTCTTCTTGAAATATCGCCTCAAATTGCTTTCAAGTTTCAAGTGATGCAGAGGTTCTTTAAGCTTCCTCCGTCCCTTGAAGCACATCTTGAAGCCAAATAACGTGATTGATGATCGAGAACTTAACCATCCACCCTCTACACTTCATTACTCAGTTGTCGTTTCTCTCCCTTCATTTTCAGTGATATTTTTGAATATTTTTCGACACTGTCCCAAGTAATATTTTTAACGGGTCTCTTCTTCATTTAGAACCTGTTTGCTTCTGAAAAAGGTGAACGTCACGGTGCTACAACTAAGTGCTGTTACCACCTATAAGAAATATAGCATCAGATATCTCGCTTAAACGTAGAGGAAAGAAACGCGAGGAAGGGGTTGAAATACAGCGCGGACAGATAAGAAAAAAGCGATACAAATTTTTTGCATGACGCACAGGAACGGGAAGATGCGACCATGTAGAAGGAGCATCAGCGGTACGAAAAGGAAGACACGGACGAATCAAAGGATACACACAGAGAAGCGAATGGGTTGTTAATATTTTATACGCGATGCGATAAAAACGGAAAATCCATCTCTTCCGCGTATTTACCATAGCTTATGCTGTGTACAGCCATTCGAAGAATGCATGATCGAATTTATCGTACGTCAGCGAAAGAAGTAACGAGAGTATGAATTTCTATTAATCATCATCGCTAAAGGAATTTAATGTCAACGTTAATTTGAAAATTAACCGCAAACCTCGAATCGCTCGTAGGACGCATTAGAGATCGGTGTACAAACGGGAGGATCGAAAGAGATTGCGCGAGACTACGGAGGAGCGAGTTCACCCCGGGAAACAGGAAAATTGCAAGCCGCGAGTCGGACTGACGCGCGAATCGATGCGAAACTAAATTTGAAATGTTCATCGGCAACACTCGTGGAAAGTTACTTCTCGAATGCGCCGAGAAGTTACCCGTCCGAAACGAAACTCCGCAACTCCCGCCCGCCCCTGCTGTCAGCGGCCGTCAGGCGAGCGGAGGTCGCAAAAATCCGCGTTCCCAAATATCCTACATAATTATACACGCGGAATCGCGTAATTAAAGTTTCGTGGCGCTTCTCCGTCTCTCTCGCCCCACCCCCAATCTGTATCGTTCGACCACGTTTATTTTTCCAACGGCGTTAATCTCGCCGTGAAAAAAAAAAAAAAAAAAAAAGAAAAGAACGATAGAACGAGAAGTATCGATCGCGCTTTATCGCGAGACGTCAAGCGGGAAGGTCGTTGAAAAACAAAGCGACCGAATCCGGTGGAACGCAAATAGCTTAATACTCTGTCTGCGGTGAATAAAAAGCGGGGAAACGGCACAGGACGCGCGGTGGCTCGGCGAGTGCTGTCAGTCACTGTGAAAATTATCGCTCAAGTATCCCCGCGGTTTGTACACGGATCCCTAGACAGTCTGAAGGGCTGCTCGGAGAGACGGGGGCGAGACACGCGGAGAAGATACACCCGTTTCACTTTACCGCCCCAACTCCGCTTCGCCCTCTCTTTCGCGGTTCTCTTCGGCTCCCATGTCCTCCGATTACGCGGATAATACGCGAGACAACGTGACAGGGCCTACGCTCGCGCGTCCCGATGGGCCAAACCCTAACTCATTCGTTATGAATATAAACTCCGGCAAACTGATTCGTACCAGCGCGGTTTACACTCGAAACTACCACTTACGGCAACGAGCACCCTCGTCATCGGCCGGAAAGGACATCTCGCGTGGCGAGCGTGTTCTGAACTTTCACGCTTATCGCGCCCCCGTTTACGACCATTCGCGGCGTTCAATTTTTCGTTTGCGCTCGTTTCTCACGGGTGGATTTCTGAAATATACGTTCTCGATTTTTCCGTTGACTTTCATTTGATCTGTTTGATGGAGGGATTCGCATTGTTTGTTAACAAATTTTCTCTGGAGGTTGATTTAAATTCGGTAAAAGGGATGGAAAGGGGGAGAAGCAATTATTAAGTTGGAATGGTGTGAATGTATTATAAAAGATCAAAGATCCTCGTACAAAGTGGGCATTAAAAGCGCTACCGCGCCCTCGTACGTGACGCCCCATTGTAGCGCCGCCATTTATATTTCTTTCCTTGTTATCCTAGAATCCGTGCAATCATTGCATTCCTTTGTCGAATAGCGAAAGATTGGCAGAGGGCTGGTGGCGTGCTTTCAGTTAGACGTACGTGAATCGAATTACAGGCAGCGTTTCTGGCCGAATTCAATCCGATGTATTCGTGTTTAGTAAAAGCGCGCTCAATTTGCTTCCGGTTATATTATCGTCTCGAACTCTCTACCAATTCGTGCTTAATATTATTTCAGGCTTTTAGACGTACGTTTCGCTACTTTAGAAAAAGTTCCCAATACTCGTTTTATCTTGGCAATTCAATTTCGGTAAGTGTAGAATTTAATTAAACGCGATCGAATTCTCATCGAATCCTCGATGAAAACAATCTCGTTTGATTCCCGAATGACGTACAAATGGGACAGTTTGTGACGTTACCAAATGTTTTGCGAAATGCTGTAATTTAAATAGAAGTTTTCGAAACATTAATCATTAACTTATCTCCGCGCAAGATAAGATGGCGTCTCAGCATGGAACAGAAGAAAGTTGGGAACTTAGCTCGTTAAATGTGTATTAAGAAGAAAACGCTTTGCAAATATTCTTTGCAACCTTTTTACAAAACTTTTTCCCACCAAATAGACGCATTTTTACTCAACAGAGTCAGCTTCACATTTTCTTCGAATTATCTTCCACGTTTGTTTTCACTTTACCTCCGTTCCCGCTTTCTTTCGCTGCTCAGAAGTGTACACTCCGCTATCTCACTCGTGGCAGCCACTTCGCGTTCGCGTCTTTGTCGTATTCGATTAAAGATATTTCATAAGTACGTTTCAATTATAGAATACAACGCGATAACCTGCAGGCAAATTCCTATCTCTCCTATTCACCTTACGTCCATCGTTCACTTAAATGGTTACAGTCAATCTCAGAAGTCCAGACACTTCTCGACTTTATATATTTAACAAGAGATCTGAGATTTTCATATTTTATGGACATTGATTCATTTCTCGATCAAATTACAAATGACGTAACGTTGACGGAATATTTTCTAAGATTTAAATATTTATATTTAACGATGTTCACAAAATGTTCAAAAGGGGTTGGTCTGTTTCCTCGATATTAAAACTTTCTCAGCGTTGCATGGAAATTCTTGCGACTGACTGTACTCCTTGAATTTCCTTCTTTCTTCTCGATACCGCCACTAGCAAGGAACTTTTATGTTCACAATTACGACTCGTAATATCTTCCCCTCTGACCCCCCGGCGACTTCACCCCCCAGCGACCACATTTCGCCTCTAATTTTATTCGCTTCGCTCCATTCGTTCCCTGCAATCTCGAAGAGCTCGTTTCAATTTACCTCGCGGCGTTGAAAAAATAAAGGACGGATATGCATAACTGTTTGTCTATCAGCCTGAGTAAAATAGAAGAAAAACACGACCAGGGCAAATGAGATTTTCAAACGGGCCGCGACGTACGAAGCTCATCCGCGACAGATGTTTCTGTTCTTATTCCCTCGGTTACCGTTTCGTCCATCCTTTGTTTTCGTTGCCTGCGTCTCGCGCGGAGCTGAAAAATTTCCAATATTCTTCATATTACTCGCGTTCATGCAGAAATTCACTTTTACCCCGTTCGATAAAGCATTTCGCGGAAGTCGAAGCAGCAACCAGGAATTGATCAGTTTCGCGTAGGTGTGTCGCGATTAAAACAGCATTGAATCATTTCTCGACATCGATGTAGGTGCATCTTGACGACGTTGTTCAATGGTAATGCGGAAAGCAATGTGATTCGAAAGCCATGCGAACGCAACGCGTTCCTGACCCGAATTGCGCGTATAATTGCTATTGAAAGCAACCATGCACTCAGAGCGCAGTTTTGGAGTGCTTATCGTGAAGAGGATTATACTAACGGTGAATTGTTAAATGCGCGAGCAAGACTGTTCTAATTTAAGCTGTGGAATAAAGCAGGCCTCGATGCTTCAAAATGCACCGAATCTATGACCGTAATAATAACTCAAAAAGCAGTAATACCATAAAGCGTGTATCCAACACAAATAATTACAATTACGAAACCGCTTTCAAGTTTCTTTCGCCACGTATCAGAGAGATTGGAAAATCCTCGAACGACCTCCGTCGCTGATAATTAATTAATATCGGCAGACAGGCCCAGAAATCTCTTCCAAAGCAGCTTAACATAAATCACCCGACACCTCGCTGAATCTGATACCAGCAACAGCCGCGTAAACCGCGCGAAACGAACGACGCAATTTAAAACAACCCCCGCGCGCGGCCGCCACCCCGCGCAATTTATAGTTACGCGGCGTCGATCGATGGACGCGGACATTTTAACAGTCCGGGAGCGTTCCACGAGGACCACAATAGCGCCCTTTAAACTCGTCGAACGTCGGACGTCGGAGAGGGATAGGGCGAAGTCGCGGGCCAAGAAACCGGGTGGAGATTGCCGATGGAAAGTCGACGGGAAGCGATTTAGATGCATCGGGATTGAGACTAAGGCCGGCGGCTTCTGTCGTCCGTGGTCCGTGGGAAATTTACTGCTCGTTCACCACCTTATTTTTCCTTGGCGAACGAAGTTACGCGCCCTCAGAGATTTACAATTGAAATTACTTCGGCTGTCTGCCTCCGGATTATCATTATACTCGAAAGTCCGCGGACGAATGTGCGCTCTGAGGTCAGGTCAACTCCACGTCACCGTGAAGTTTCTCCTTCTCTTCCAAAGAATGCGTAGAATCTGATTTTTACTGTCCTTTGTGAGCTCTCTTCTTTCTGCTTGGGTTTGTTGCAAATGCGTTGCACAGAGTAAGGATGAATATTGTGGATATTGGATTTGGGTGCAAGGGTTGCTTTGAGTTTCGAGTGCAAGCTTTAGAACTGTTTTTACAGTTTTACGACATTTTTGTAGTTATTCGAAGAAACGATCGTACAGATCGAAGGATATCTAAACATACTACGTGCGTCTTCGATCGAAAAGTTTCCGAGTCTGTTAGCTCGTGGCAGACAGCAAAAAACAATGGCGAAGAGTCGCGAGGCAAGAACCTCGAAGCGGTTCGCCGGAACTGTTCCGACCGATCGAGCGATCCTCCTTTTCGATAAAACTTTCGATGCTGTGCCTCGATCTCGTTCGCATAGTAGTTACAACGCGGTTATTCCGCGCGAGAATTGCCCGGGAAATTTCGAACGAAAAAGATTGCGACGACCTGGGAAGCAATTTTCGAGCGGGCAAGTTTCAGCGATTCTGGTTCTTCCGGTGTCTTCTCCGTGGACTTCCGTTCGATCGTTACCGCGTGTATCGTCATATCGAGGACAAAAACTGTTTGAAAACTCGCCAGTCTCGAATAATGCTCTTCCACGAATTTATATTTTCGAAACGCGGCCACTGTTTAAGGACGCCATTACCATCTGCTCCCGGGTGGCAACGAAGATAGAGAGGGAACAGCGTTCGGAGGGTCCCTCAGGTCCGAGCATTGTGCTGGTAAATTAAGTCGTCGCCAGGGTTAAAGGCGTCACAGTTTTACGCGCGATAAAACGACGAACGGAGGGCCAATTTCCTGATCGACCATGGGTGAAACGTCGAAGCTTAGCTGCCGCCCTCGCGTTGCCACGCCGCCTTGGAACGTGCTCCTTTCCGCCCACGGCTCGCCCCTTCCGATCGACCCTCTTTAAACTCTCAACCGTAACACGCACGCCAGTTGGTTCGTCGAGTGGTCGGTCCGACCGTTTATTTTCATTCGCCGGGATTGCTTTTCATCGGAGCTCGGTGAACACGACAAAACCTCTTCTCCTCTATGGAAGAGGGAATACAGGGTGTCCCATAACTAGCAATACGACTGGCAAGAGGGTAGTCCTACGTGAAAAATCGAATCGTACACGTGGAATGACATTTTCTCGGTCGATGCTTCTTTCTCGAAAAAGTTGGTTTAGAAATTCATCGTCTATACATATCTATAGGTATGAATATTGATATTTTTATTCTATTTTTCGATGGCTTGGAAATATATTCTTCCCCGTACCAATCCACACATTCGATTCGCAACTTTCTCCAAAACGCAAAGCCTCGAATAAAACGAAAATCATACTTCACGCGTATCGCCTATTTTTCCGCACAGAATCCAGAGGCGCCGTCATTTCCGCGACACCCCGTACGTAGAGGCATTCGTTCGGTGGCGTACGTACGCGCACACGCTTTTCACGGGCTCTCGTCTTCGAATGGAGCTCCTTGGCAACATTCTCGACGACTTGTATCGCCGGGTGTGTAATAGCCGCGCCCTTGGCCGCGGCAACGAGTCGCGCAGCTAATTTGCACGGTAATGAGCTCATTATCCCGGCCACTTCGTTCGGCCGGGGATATTAAGAGATAATTTAGATGGCGCCCCCCGTAACGATATCAACGGGGTCAACCTTTGAGAACCGGGACCGCGCGTTCGATTACCCGAACCCCGCTGGGGAGGAGGAAATTGCACGAGAGACGACTTTGACGCGTCTCCGCGCCTCCTTTCCGGTCCCGTTTATGTCGAGAACCGAGCAGATTCGTTTCACGCTGAACGTCAGCGAAATTGTTTGCTTAAACGCGGGAATCCGTACGTTCTCCGAGCGGCTGAAATTATTCGATTCCCGTCCGAAAGAAATCCCAAATCGTCGGTACCGATAAAAAAAGAAAAATGGTAGAGCGCGCTGGAAACAATACCGCGGCGGGAAGAATGCGGCAGACAGAACGATGGGAACAAAGACGCGAAAGGGAAAGTAAAAGCGTGAAAATGAAAACAGTGAATGGCAAAACCGATCGATCCGCGCGCAAACTATTTCCACGGTGAAATCGCCATTGGTTGTTAAATCGGTGACACGTATCAGCGGCAAAAGTGTCCCGAGTGCGCGGCCAATTGGCGACTGTAGGCCGCGCAAATTGCTTCGCGCCTTCCGGCGTTACATCTCTTCCGGTCGCGTGTAACACCGAAAGCGGGGACGCCGATTAAATTTTCAGGTATCCCTCTCGAACTTTCGAGAACGATCATTAAAGCATCGTCCACCCTCCGACGATACGCGTGCACAACGAGCCGTCTAATTTGTATAATAACATCTGTAAGTTGTTTTACAGGAAATAAGAGATTGATAACAGAATTTTTTGATATCGAAGCTGTAAGTACGGCTGTGTCAGAGATCAGAAGATCAAGTTTCTTGTTTTTAAGTGAAATAGCGTATTCGTTTGAAGAGGATTTTTAATCGACATATTTTACTTCGTTTACGGTGAATTTTGTACAGAAATAACACAGAGTTGAAAAATTAACATCCTACAGCACCGAAGCTAAAGCTTCGCGTTACATGAGAAAAATATTTGGTACGTATGTACACAAAATATTTCATTAAAATCAGGAACAATACCTATTAATATTTTCAAATTAAAACAATCAATAGATACATAGAAATAAATGAAGGGAAATATTTCGCCAATTGATGAATTTACGAATAACCCAATAACCGATAGTACATCGCCGTCTATAAAGCGACGCGCGCGTAAAATAAAATGAAAACATTTCGTTGAAAAATGTTTCTATTCAATTCGAGACTAATTGACAATATATTTTTACAATAAAGTACAACGCACGGAAAAAAGGAAGCAAGCCGTAATATTTCGTTAACCATTACACAGAACAATTCTACGCCTCCGTTCCGTTTTTGTTCCAATTTCTCGTTCCTTCAAACAGTATCAGTATTAATATTTCATGCAGCGCTTCAAAAAATACCACGCGTTAACCACGCGATAAAAGTTCAAACTAATCAAGCAGCAGGTATTATTTCGAACTTTCCACAACGGCACTGTGCACTCAAAGATTGCCAAACGAACTCGTCGACGAAATGCTCGACCGCGTTTGACTCTGGACGTAAACGCGCGCGTGTTGTTCGCGCGACAGGGGATGCCAGTAGTATTACGTGGCGTTAGTCAGCCCACGCGTCGGACGTGCGCGGGCGTTGCGTTCCCGGCTGCTGAATTATTCCACGATAAACGTGTTTGCGTACGTTTAGTCGCGCAGCGGGTATCGCGGGGGCTACTTTAATAGCCCCGACAAATAAACGTATCCGATATCTAGCCGATTCGATCGAGCAGCTGCCACGACAACCCCGTATCGACGGATAAGCGACACGTCGAACAGCTCGTTGCGACCCTCGCTGCGCTTTCTCTTCCGCGTTTCCTCCTGCGATGTTCTCCGCCTTCGCGTGGCTCGTTTTTATCGCCGATTTAACGTCGATGAAATTTTCAACCGGGGCGAACGCTTCGATCACCACGGACGTTCGAATGCGGGGTTTATACCGGTTAAAAAATTCAAACGTGCACTCGAAATGCCCGGCGTCGCGCGCGATAAACATTCGCGGTCTTTTTCGTCGTTTCGTCTGTCATTAGTGGGGCGTTCGCGGTTCCCCGCGGTGTCGCGTGTGTTTTATAGAGTCTTCGGAAATCGTGGGTGCGATGTTTGAAGGTTTTAGAAGATAAAATAAAGCAGAAAGCGAGAATGATTTTATTAATTTTCACTCTAAATATCGATAGCGTTTTAAATCCCTTGATTTACAATTTTGGAGAATTTTCTGAATTGGTAGAGATTCGACTCTGCGAAGAGGCTAGATTCGAATTTTCTTTCTAAAGAGGAGATCATTTTTTGACAACTTGTTACAAAAAGAAAATAGTTCTAACTCGATATTTTCCGACTCCGTTCCCTCGGATCTCCCAGGGTTTATATCGCACCGATCTTATCTCACTGCACAAAGGCCTCATCTGTATCTCTCCGGCATTATCACATCATTGCGACAACTTTATTACCTCGCGCCTTAACTTGCTCGACGTCACTGCAAAGCCCCGAAATAAGACGAACGCAGCAACAATCTAACGCGACGAACTACAAAAGGGCGAGTTTCAAAGTTTCCCACCGAACGTGACGAGAAGTTGATCAGGTAAAATCCCATTGTGGGAAGAATATTCGGCTGCGCGGCGTCGAACCACGCTTGGTAGCGTGAAAATTTAATAAACACTGCGTGCATCCAAAAACATGGGTGTCTGTGCTCAGAGACGATGCAAACTTCCAACAAGAGGGCCGAGCTGAATAGATTAAGACGAACATGTATAGATTTCTAAAGCAGTAAACGAGTGTGCGCCTCGATGCTTGACCAGTCGCATGACAAAATCGGATTTTCGTTGAACGTTAAGCGGAAGCCTCCAACAAACTTCCATATTGGTCCCTTTGTAGATATATTAATGCCACAAAGTGTAGGATCCAATCAGAGTTGCATGCAATATTCTGCTGAGTGACTCCACGTGACGGAAGGAAAGGATTCTTCGAGTTAATTTATACCACGTCCTTCATTTGTATCGCTATTTCGATATTTCTTACCAAGATCTGACGCCTGTCAAAATTCAGCTGCGTCATCATTCCGCGTATCAAGAATCCTGACAGACCTATTCAGTGGCCTTGGCGGTTCGTCAAGATGAGGAAGATTTGAGATCCGTCGAAATCGAGGACCACCGCCATCCATCTCTCGCAGAGCTATACGATCCAGCACCCAGCGCGAATCGAAATTCTCCTTCTCGAGTGGCAGTACAGGTCATTCGCTTCAAACAGAGATCGTCATCTAAGAGTCTAATGTCTCCGATATTTCCCTCATCTCGGTACTCGGATGGAAAACTGAGAGACGCGCGGCTCGAAACCCGGACAAGTCTATCGACGAGACGTTAATCGAGCACAGAACGGAAATCGACGTTAAAACTGATCGATCCTCATTTCTGGGGAATTGATTAGTTCAATTTTCCACCGAGGAAATTGAAGTTCGCGGCGCGTCTTAATCCAGTTTAGAGAAACGCGAGGATACTTGGACGAGCGTACGGGCACGGGAATGGGACGGGATAAAGGCATTCGACGGCTTCACGAGTTATATCGCGCGATTGCTATCGCGCTCTCCCTCTCTACCGGCTTGTCTCCCTGGTTATTGCACGGCCATCGAGTTACAACGATCATCGAATTATCGATGAGCGTCAGTGCACGGGACGATGTACTTTAAATCCACTTCCCCGTCGCTCGTAGCGCGAACGAAGATCGAAATTCACCTCGCGCAACGTCGCTTGGTTTTCTGACACGTTTGGAAAAGACGGGGCTGGGCAAGAACAGGGGGAAAGAAGGAGAGGGTTGAAAATTTGTCCGTGCATTAGTCTAAGGTAACGCGATTACCATAAAGTTAATGGATTCGCGGAAAAGTACGGGTCACGAGAAGGACACCTATTTTTCGCGTCATTTCGCTGGACGTTCTGTATTAAAAGAAAAAAAAAGAGAGAGAAAAGGGAGTGGAAGGTAAAGGCAGGGATGAAAACACGGTTATGTTCGAACGAATAATTTCGTCGCGGAGTTTGCGCCTGTTCGGTAGTAAAACAAACGACCACTCCGTCGGCCCATTTCCGGCAGTAATTCACTAAAGGCTATTGCCCAGGGCCCCGCGAATTATTTCTGCATACATCAACCGTTTTCTCTGCAGTTACGAGTGCAGCGGGTGCACCCGTTGCACGCGAGCACGTATCATCTGGACGATGATTCCTCGACGGTGACGGTGGATCGCGAGGGAAATTCGTGGCGCCCGTCACGTGCGTTCGTTGCAACATGTTCGCCAATAAGATACGAAACGGAACATACGAATATATAACATTTAGTGGGATTCTTGAACGATATAGTAACATCCCTCAGGGCATTTATTACAATTACGCAAGTGTCCGCGTACTTCTGAACAGCAGTGCATATAGACAGCCACCGCGTACGCTTTCCCCTATTGATAATGCACTCTCGAAACCATACCCGTATGGATACGCGATTCAACGTAGCCGTCGTTCGAAATCGTCCCTCCGCCGTCGAAAGGCGGCTCGGATACCAAGACCTCCCATTTCCGCGGAACGAGCTGGCTCGTAAAACGTCGAGCTCGTTCCGTCAAGGTATAATAACCCGATCCCTCCCGATTATACAAACTATCCGACTCCAATCAAAACACGAAACGTGCCCGTCCGTTTAACCGCCGTCGCGATTCGTCTCGAGCCGATTCGAACCGGCGCTATTCCCGCGCTTTTCTTCCGCCCGTCGCCATTCAACCCCTCCGCGTCGACGTTTCCTTATCAGCTACGTGACGTTCTGGAAATTCCGCACGCATCAGAGATTACGCCATGGATCAGAGCTCTCGGCTGGGAGCCAGCCGGGGAATCCATCGACAGCCGTGCACGTACACGTACGAGGCGTGCGCTCGCGCGCCCCGCTACACTTTTCCAGCCACCCACCCTTATCACGCTCGACCGGTGACCGGCGCGCCGTTACGTACCCGATGTACAGCGATCTCGATAAAGCAACTACCCAGCATCCGACAACCTCGACGTCCTCTCACGGTCTTCAAGAAGCTCCTGAACGAGCGTAACGGGAGTTAGAGAGGGCGAAGCAGAGGGAGGGAGCGAGGGAGAAGGAGAGCAGCCTGGCACGACTCGCTCGATATCCATTAACCCCCTACCACTGGACCGTCCCGAGTCTCTGTAGGGTTTAGGGGAGGCTATTCCCTCCTCGTTCATCGAAAAGACACGAGTTTATGCCCCGCTGAGAGGCCGAAGGCTCTTCGTTCGTTAACCTGCTGGAAACTGGAACTTTGGAAACGAGCCTAGGGACTCTCTCTCTCTTTTTTTTTAAACCCTGTCTGCGCTGTGGTACGTGGTTCGGCAGCGCTCTTTGTCGGGGGACAGTCTCTGACGGGGGATGCGGATGCCGTCGAACGAAACTGCGAATGGTGCGGTTCTATAATCCGTGTACGAATATCGCGTTCAGGTATTCACTTGATAACTTAGTATTTCGCACGCCTCAAGTGCGCGACGATTACACGAACCGCGCTCTTTCCACCCTCGCGACCCTTCCAAAAGTTAAGACGACGCGCAAAGGTACACAGATGGAAAGATTTCGCCGTAATCTCCATGAAAACGGCACGCAACAGCCTCGAACGCGAGACGCAAAGAGCCACGCACCCCCGTCGCGTCTCCACCCTGCGTCAAGCTTCTTCTCCTCGAGCTTTTTGCGCGTCTTGCTTTTGCTCCTTACACGGCCGCCCACAGTACTCCGCGACCATTTAATATTCATACGATGCCACGCTCCTCCGTGGCACTGCGTGTTCTCTCTCTCCTCGCGTCCACTTAGAAAAAAAAAAAAAAAAAAAAAGAAGAAGAAAGGAAAGACGAGAAAAAAGGAGAAGGTAAACTACGGCCGCGTTCCCTCCTGTTTCCCTTGACGAAATAAGAAAGTGCATTTCAGACTCGTCGCCACTCATCTCGAAAGCTTGATGGCTACTCCCGCGTCGGCTAATTACGCGCATTTAGCTCTGCACCGCGCTTAATGTAATTTCGCGATAAAGCGGGCGAATACCGCGGGGAGCCGTTTTGCGTCTACCGCGCGATCCTCCTTTGATGAATACGCGCATTATCGCGGCGGCAAAGAGCGGATAGACGATCGATATCTTGCGGAAGACTCAAAGCCGTGGGACATAATTGTGAATTGCTGCTTTGATGTTACCATCGTATTATTACCGTCGAGTTATCCGTTTCTTTCGCGTCGGGGCTGGTTTAGGAGTTACGAACGCGAGTGCAATCCTCGGTTCTCTCGGCTTTGCGATTTGATTTCGCGAAAACCAGAAACGTGTAACACGATGTTGTCTGAAAGTCTTGGGTTACTAATTAAATGTTTTGTTATTTTAGAAGCGTATTTATGAAACAGTCTTGCAGAAACCACGGACTATTTAATTACAGTGACGGACTGAATTATTATAAATCTTGGTTAATTGTTTATGTAGTGCTTGAATTATTTCCCTCGTTTCCAACAATTAGCCGTATATTCGTCAAGTGTTGTTACAAATATATGTAAATGCGCGATATAAATATTTTAAAGCTAAAATAATTCGTTGCAATGTTTGTAATGTCTGACGAATACAGCGGACGACCTAAAACGTATAAAGCATTCTCACGTTTTTCGATATTTCTACGTCGCGTACAATATTGGGGTCGCGACAAAATTATGCATCCAAAAGAAGCAGGTCAGCCAGGCATAGAAGAAAAGTTCCCGAAAAATGTATCAGCAATTCGGCAAAGTTGCACCGCGAACGAGAACGTATCGATTATTCTCCGGCGTCGATTAAAGCTTCGACTTTTCTACTTGCCCCGCGCTTCTCCCGCGCATGGACGTAAACGTCATTTAAACCCATCGATTCGAATATTAAATCCCCACTTCTTTCACCTATATCGCAGAGAGTGGAAAAGTCGATAAAAAAAAAAAGAAAGTTGAACGACTTTTTTTTTACAAGTCTCGCTACCTCTGTTTCTTTTTTTATCTGCTTCCTGCTTCCTGGATATATGGATATGTGGAACGAGCACGAATGAGTGTACAGGACGAGACAAAATTAGAGGACTCGATCGATTTTCTGCACGAGATTCGCGTATCGAGATCGATTAAATTGAAAACTTTAATATCGCAATTGTTATAAATTCCGAAATATTGGTTCACAAATTTTTGGACGGAAGTACATGCACGAAATGGGATACGAGCGGCCATCGAATCGTTTCGACATTTTGACGAGCGTTACTAACGGTGAATTAGAAAGTTCGTTCCATATTTTGGTGTTTCGGCAAAATAACGTCCCCAATTTTCGGGTAACGCGTCTGCCAGCAAGCACGGTCGCACAATGCCGCTTGCTAACAAAATCCATTACAAACGGTGCTCGTACGCACGAAACGCTCTCGACGCGATTTTAAAAAACTGCTCCCCGCTGCAAAACGAAGTTCACCTCGGAAAACAGTTTATTCGAACAATTTCAACTTACTTTCGAGTCGAGCAGAAAATTGCACCGCGATTTCTACACGCGCCCAATGTGCGCGCGGTGCAGCGAAACTACTCGAACAATATGGCTGAATTTCGACGATACCTACAATGCGAATTATTGAAAACACTTACTCCTATAATGTGCCTCCATACATTGTATCGTCGATGGAAAATAATATTTAATTGGAATATTTCTCAACAATGGAAAAACGTTTCGAATTTACAACAGTTTCCATAAAAAGCGGCATAGATATTAAATATAAAACAAAAAGCATTGAAATACACTTCGCCACCGAATATCTGAACACAATTTATTGCTCGATTTCGGTGAAATAAAAATTACAAATTCAATAATCGTATTCAACGCACGAATAGACAGTTCCGAAACAATGTGGTCGTATTTCAACGCAAACCATCCCCATGACAATGTACACCAAAAATTCGTATCCCACCAACATTAAACCTCTGACAACCATTAACGAAAGAAGCCACGCACTAGCGCAGCTTCGCCATTTCTCGATTCCTACCTTCCGAAAATCCGCGGAACTCGCGACAGGTTAAGATCCGCGTACCAATTTCGAACTTCCCTCGATACCTCCAGTACACACGACTGTTAGACGTGTGCACAGTTTACGTGGCAACTGCACGATGCACGTTGCACCCGTGACCGGGGTGGTAGCCGCGTGGCACATTCAATGTGCCAACGAGGAGGAGAAGGAGCGCGCGCGGTGCGCTGCGGTGAATGCGCTCACCCTCGCCCTCCCGCTCGTTCCGTGGCACTGCATGGAGATGCAGAGACGTGGATGCATCCTGTAGGAGAGTATAACGAGCTCGAACCCGACTCTCGGGTCGATGGCTCACGGTTTCGCCTTGCCCTCTCGAACGATCCACCCCTTTCCTGTCATCCAACCAGCACCCCCTCCCCGTCCGCCCTTCCTGACCCTCTTTCACTCTTTCCCTGTCCGTCTTTCCCGCTCTGTCTCGCCGCCAGTCTCACTCCGTCGCTCCCTCATTACCTCTCTTTCCAGTCGTTCCGGTCTGCCCACCCTCGCGCTTCCCCTCTTGTCCCGTCTATTCACAGCCGGCAGTGGCGTAACTTTAAATTCAGGACCAGCTAGTCACGACGGTGACACGGGGGCCTGCACCCTCCGCCTGTCGACCGGCGGTTACCTGGAAAGAAAACGTTTTGACGGCTGCCACTTGGATGGACACGGAGTTTCCTCGCAGGGGCGACACCGCTGCGATCGCCCCGCGATCTTACGTTCGAGGCTCAGTTTTTTAAGGAAAATCACCTCGAAGATCCTTTGAATAGGATCTGCACTGATATTAAATAAAAAGACACACGGACTAATCCGCAGCGGATCGAAGGTTGAACGAAAGGGACGCGAAAGAGGAGGGTGGCGACACGTATCGCGGTACCATTTCCTGGACCGTAAAACGTTCTGCGCCGCGGCAGCTATCGCGTAACTTCTGACGTGCCGTTACAGAAACGACGCCGAAGGAACCGGAAGAAGGTGTCGTCTCGTCACCTTGCTCGAGCAAATACGACGCAAATTCGATACGAGAGGCGCCTCGCCTCGGTCGACCTGACGCGCTCGTCGAGATACGCCACGGCTACACCTGGGAATAGTCGAGCTTTCTCTTTTCACGCCTCCTCCGCCTCCGACCTCGCCGCTTTCCGTCTTTCTCCCTCCCACCTCCGGTGTCTGTTGCCCCTTTTTCACCTCCCATCTTCCCCTATCCATCCACCTGCCTTTCACGATAACGCGTCGGCCAAAGTAACACGTCGGTTTGACTGATGTCGCCTGGCGACGTAAACGCCCCCGGGTACTAGATGCCTTCCGGTACGACGCCGCAGCCGTTCTCCAGCCGTTTGTTGTTCCGGAAAGACACACGAGCTGCGGCGCCAAAGATCAGCCGATACCCACGGTTATCGCTGCCAACACTTTGCTCCCCGGAATTTATTCGCGGATATTCGTTTCGTCTGGGGTTTCGCTCGAACGTGCACGGGGAAACGGAAGTAGTTTTTTCGGAAACGCGGAGGAACGTTTGAAATGTCTGAATTCAAACTGCGCCGCTGATATTTCAGCGATATCAACGTATTTCAAGTCACACCTCTGCCGTGCTTTGGAAGCTCTAGGTCACATTTACATATTTGGGGTAGAAAGTACTTCGAGCTTTTTTATTTATTTTTCTATTTCTCAAGTACCATCGTGTATCAAGTGTCTCAGTATTTTTAAAAAATGTTGTGTTCGACGAAAATAAGTGGAATTACGAGTTATTACGCGAGGTACTCGCCTCGAGACTGGTTGACAAAGTGCAAGAATGAAGCTGTTAGCCTATAATAGATCTTGAAATAAACAAAAATGGAGAAATCATCAAGTGATGTAAGCGAGTACGTGTTTCGACAGTTGCACAATGCAATTCGCTTTGTCAGGGGCCAGCTTTCATAACTGCGGTCAGCTGCTTTCCACTCTTTATAAAGAACATTATTTTCTCCCTATTTCTGGCAATTCGACGCGAACAGGTTCTCGTTCCCTTTCACACGTTCAACGAGCCCGTACGCGATGTCCGCTTACATAAATGTGCGCAGACCAGGAAACTTCATTTATGATATAATCACCCAGCGAGAATGCGCCTGCTTAACTTCGCCGATCGTTTTATTAAAAACCACGGCCGGGAAAGCGCTCGAATGTAAAACACTAAACTAGAAAGTATCCAAATCTACTTTCACCCTCACCTTTAACATTCGCGCGATAATAGGCGAACTTGGGACCCATTTCACTTTCAAATTGCTGAACCTATAACAGAGATACGTATTGCGATCGTAGTGACTCCCATTTATCGGCGAATATAATACAATATTGTACGAGTCAAGTAAATCCATGCTAATTTAGAATCGCGTTTAATCCATTTACCGAGAAACATAGAACGGTATTGTTGGAATTTCAATAGAATAATCCCTATCGTAGAGGCCAGAGTATCTCGATGTTAAAACGATCGAAACGTAAACTTCATCGAAAATCTATAATCGTCAATTGACTTTATGAACATAATGATAAAAAATAAGCAAGAAGAGATCGCACTCGAAATTGACAAGTATCCAATGACTCGTGGAGACAAAAAGAAATTCGCACATACACAACCACACAGAGATAGCCCTCGACATTTCACGAAATGACGCTGAATAAATTTCTCGAGGAATATAAACTTCTCCGGGCGTTTCACCCTCCGGTGAAGCGACGGGGTTTCAGCGGAGATTCGCGTTTTACGCACCGGCGGCGGTGATCTGGGAACGTTTACGCGCAAAGCGTTCGGAACTTTTTATCGAAACCCCGCGCTGCCGATTTCAGAGATATTCCTTGCGTAGATAAGAGCGTGCTTCTTCGGTCGTCGACTCGTCGGTGAAATATTATTTCCGCGCGCGCCTGAGCCACCCCTCGTCCTTCCGTGAAGCATCGCGCGCGTTACGCGCGCCGCAAAGGACCGTCGCTCCTCGTCCTATCCGCTCTCTCTTTCCGTTTTTTCCTTTTTTTTTTCGCGAGCCCAAGAGCGAGGGTGGATCAAAAGGACGCGCGGCTCCTCGTCGAGACGCTCACGTGGGAATACACAATGCGAGAGCGTTACGGTAAACGCACTGTCGAAACCGTGGCGAATCTGTGTACGCTTTGGGCGAAAGATCGTCTCGTTGCCCTCCTCGAAGATTCGTCCAACGATCGATCCCGCCTCTCTTCTTTTTAAAGAATTTTTTTAACACCGTCGCGTAATTAGTCGACTCGAAATTTGGGGTCACGTGTAATTGGACATGAATATATGTATACACGCGGATTTGCATAGTTTCTTGAATGTGATCGTATTCAGGAAACGAGATAACGCGATATATATATTGAATGAATTTAAATATTTTAGTATAAATTACCTTTTAGAATGTATTCCGTTATCCATATTTGTGGTAAAGTACGCCGCACAAAATTGTTGAGGTCAAATTTATTCGTTGCGCAATTACGATATGGTTGAAGAATTCGAAAATCATTGAATCTAGAAGCTTCCAGCGTCGATTCTGAAGTGAGTCGTTTTAAGTGGAAAACAAGAGGGATGGACGGAAACAAGTAATTCGATAGAGGATACGTTTTTAATGAGGATTTCGCGAGGGTGGCTGTTCTTAGCTTCGAGATTCTCGGAAGCTGGATCGAGAAATGTCAGCGAGATGCTTCATAAATCCCGTGGATTTTCCGTGAGATCCGGTAAAGATTACTGTCCTTTGATCCTGGCAGGATATACGGCTAACGGGGCCGTCTGATGCGCGCTCTTTTAAGAGCCGTAGACCTCCTTCGAGATTGGATTTCAATTCCGGTTTTACGGACGACAATTAATACGGCTTTCGCGTAAAATATTGGATGAAAGTATTTTATCTCCGTCCACGGACCGGGGAATGGAATCCGTTTCAGAGAAACGGAATTCGAACGAGATAACGACGCCATTTTTAAAATATCGACGTACTTTTTTGATGTAACGAGAAAAATATACCGCTCGAAATACATATTGAAACTTTATCTCGTTTCGAAAAACGTGTAACAGAAAGTTTTCGACCGAGCGCTACTAGAATAAAGATCTATGTAATCAGTGTTCATTACGTGTTGAATAAAAACTCGCTAAAATCCAATATTAATATAATATTAATTCAGTCTGTCGAAAACATTCGAACACTAATTCCATAGAAAATATGGTATTAATATTTTAGATTTCAAAAGTCCACTTGCGTTCGTACAAACCTCTTCCAAGCTTCATCCCTTCCGAGAAACATTTCTCTTACGCTTGACGACCTCTAAGATTCGAACAAAAATCGTTGCATCTCATTAACGTCCACTTGGTTAATTATATTCGCAAAGAAACGAACCTGCACGAACATCCACACGCGAACGTGCAACGTAAACCAAACGAATCGAAAAGAAAATCAAAGGAAGAAACAATAGACTGGAAAGCTTCTCTGGCTCGAAAGCAAAGATTTGTCCGCGTAACGTATTTCATCGCGGCAAGTGAATTCGATAAAGGAATTAATAGATCGATTATCCCGCCGGCTACGGAACTGTGCCACGGTGTTTGCCGTCTGAAAGGAGAGGGCGAAAGATTCCTATCTATCCGCGTTGGTCCATTCGACGACGGATTCGCCTCCGTTGGGGTATTTGCTCCCTTAATCTTTTTATCCGCCACCCCGTGTTCATGGTCTGCGGGACAGCTGGAAAGGAAAGAGACTCCGAGGAGGGCTGCGGTGCCCAACCCCGGCCAAGGAGCAATATCGTTCTCTTTCAGGCGTCTGCTCATCTCCGGGGGACATCGGTTCCTCTGTTGCCTCCTCTGCTGCATCTCCCTTCGACGCTCTCTCGCACAACCCTCGCCCTTCCCCGTTTATTTTTCTCTTTCGAACGAGAGAGCATCCTCGGACTGCAAATTAACCCGGATCACGCGGAAGCACTGGTATGTCCACGCGAGCCGAGCGACATCATCCCCCAGCTTTGCTCCACGGTTCTCCAACACTGTTGGAGACGCTTCCGCAAGTACCACTGACGCATTTCCTTCGTTCGATCCGGTGGAGCGAGGTCAGTGTCGGTGGCGAGAAGCAGCGTTCGTGATTTTTTAACTACTGCGTGGTTAAGTTTGTTATAAGGGTTGATGTTGTTTGATGAACTGCTGGAAAGGGTGCGTTTTTGGCGGAAAGAAAGGATTTATAGGTAACGATGCTCTTTGTTTTATTGCACTTCTGAGTCGATGACGCGTAGAGGAAAAACGATAAACACTGGAGGCTGTGATAAATCAAACTTTTCTAATACCGAGTGTATCGTAGAGAAAAGATGTCGAAATGTCATCAATATCTACTGTCGAATATAAAATACGAACAGGTTGACATCAAAATTCATTCTGCGTATCAATTATAAAAACTCGAATAATATAATAACCAAGTAACCCGACGCGCACAGACTCGAATGGAAATTAATTGAATTCAAGCGTCACTTCGGCATCTGAACGACGGATATCACTTAAAGCGTAAACTGTACTTACCATTCAATTATATTCTCTCTCTTTCTCAATCACAGAACGACACTTTCCTTGTCAGCGTGAACGAACGCACTGAGCATCGAGAGAACGAATACATGAACGCGACCGTGCACGTAAACAGACCTTGGAAAGAGTTTATAAGAGTCTGGTAAATAAAAGCGTGGCACGTCAGGCCTGGTTCTCGGAAGCGTAGCAACAGTTTGCACCGCGTAACGCGGTTTGTTTTGCTGGCCAAGTTTCTTACGACAGTCGCTCGGTGGCCCTCGAAGGCTCGATCGGAGGCAGTCGCATCTTTCTTGGCCCGGGGTCAATACGACGCGGTGAACCTTGCCAGGGGACATTGATCCCGATTCTCGACTGGCCAGTGAAAGTGCAGAGAGCGAGTGCATCGCGAATTAAGGACAAGCGCCTCTTCTTACCGCGGACGTCGAAGAAACGCGCACTCCGGGAACGAAGGTGAACGCGAGGACTTTTACTACGACTGCGAGGAGGAAGATCGCCGGTTCGTTAGAGACTGTTTCAGTGCTGGAGAACGCTCGAGCCCTCGAAGAACCGTTGGAACTGCGCAGGATACAGGTAACAATTGGAGCTTCTAATTCGAAGTCGAGAAGAAAATCGAGTTGCATTTATCATCGGGGATGATTCTTCGCGAGCGTTGGTTCGAGGAAATTGATGATTCCACTTTCACGCTTCGCTTTCACTGTATGCAATCGAATCGACGAGTCGAACCTTCGCGTCGACCATTTGCGTCGTTTTTAAGTAACTGAAAAGGAAGAACAAAACATTTCTCGTCAGACTGATGTCCCTCGATGTATATGAATTCTTATAAAATAGCAACGAATGCAGCAGTGCAGAACGAGCGGTCCTCCGATTTCGAAACGCTGAGACGAATAAAATATTGTTTGTACCATAAAAAACGATGGTTCTCGTAGGTGGAAAAGACGTTCCCCGAGTTTTTCGAACGGCGACACTTGCAGCGCGCAAGCCGCGCGTATAAAGTCGCGCGGCAAAGAGCAACGCGGCGCTACACAGGACACTGTAAAGTATTACGACCCTTTGTGGACGAAATGTATGTTTTCCGGTGTTGTTACTTTCATCCGTGACGAGAAACGCAAAGCGATTGTTGGTTTACGCGGTGCAATAAAGTTTTCCATCGCAGGACGAGCCCGCGGCGCTACCTTTTGTGGGGAACTTTGCGCTCGTGATAAATGAATTTGCCGTGTAAAGTGCCGCCGCCCTAATGCGTTAATTAAAAAACTTTCGTTCACCCTTGGTGCCGTGCTGCCAATGGTATCATTATCTTAAAATTGCCAACGCAAACATCCACAAAAATACGATTTGTTGCGACAATTGTCTTCTCGTTGCAGCCATTTTCTTACGATACGATCATTCCACCCTTATTAGTTGAAATCGATCGAAAATTTAATTATTTTCCTTTACGTTGCAAATGTTAGATAAAACGATTAAATCAAAGAAGACGACCTTGTGTTAGACTTTCGTTCGAGATTTATATCGACGAAACAATGCCAGGATAGACGAGGAATTGGTTACACGAATGGTCTTGAATGGTCCATTGCCATCCATTCAATTATCCCGGTTCATTGTACTCGGCTCGATCGATTTCGAATTATGCTAATAAATTCCGCGGTAAGATTTAACGCTGCCAAGAACCAATTAAAAGTTTTCTAATTCCTACCAATTGTAATTATAGCAGCACGTTTACGACCGTCGCTGATTTCACGTCGAAACTGTAAATTCACTCGCGGGATTATTGATTCGACAGTCAGGAAAGTTTCTGAATGATCTGCCCTGGAAACGTCCCCGTTTCGCTTGGAATTAGCTCACGCAGACCTGAAATAGTTAATTACGATATCTATACTTGGAACGTCTACGCCATTCGTTAAATTAACTAGTTAGTTCGGGCAATCTTGTTTGGCTCGATCGATAGTTTAATTGATTTAGTTTAGCGAGGAAATCGCATCGTAGATAAAAACTCTTGAACATTCATTTCGAAAATAATAGTAAACTTCAAACAGATGTTTCTCAATCTTTCACGAAACCACGTATGGAGTTAATTATCAACTACGACTTCAAACTTAAAAAGGGGTAGATAATAATATGTCCTCGTCAAAAAAATAAAACATAGCCATAACCATTTTGAAATCTAATTAACCAACATGTTAAAAATCTCAAATCCATTCTCACCTCATTCGTTGATGCTTCGTAAATGAAAAAAAAGCATCTCCTCGCCAACCCTTGCTTTTTATCCATAGTACCAATTATCTCCGAACCCAAACAAACTTTCCACCCCATCTCTCGTCTCAACTTTACCCCGATCGGCTCACCCAAGATCGGCAACGGTACGATCGCGCCTATAACCACCCCTCGCCAATCAAACTTTCCGTTTAGCTCACGTTCGCCATTGAACGCAACAAAGGCGGGCCCGACAATTGTCAGACGAATCCCACCCACCCCGATCAGTCGTTTCGCCCGCTACCAAAAGCTGATTCAATAGTCCGTCCCGGCGAAGATACTTAAAACAGTTCCCATCTGACTGGTCTCATCGTGGCCATTGTGTCGGGGCGTCTACGACGCGTCAACAACCACGGCTTTCGTTCGATTGTTCGCGCCCGCGTTAATGAACCCCGTTACAGAGTCCACCCGCTTATCCAATCGCCCTGGTAATTGAAAAATTCCAGCGCATTCCCACGGTCTGCTAAGCTTTTATCTATTACTTCGTACTCCACAATCTTTTTTTAATCGTCCAACCTCTACTCTGAATTTCTCAATTTCCCTCGAAGCGTAGAAGACATTTTATGCAGTCTCTGCGCTCAAGAGTAACCGACGTGTCTCATCGTTAAACGAGAAACATATCAATGTAATAATTAGAGGACACACCACTTGTGACTAACTGAAATTCTCGAAAGATTAAAAACGACGCGTATCAGTTGCTCCCATCGGAGTCGCAAGATAACATTTCAACCCCCGCCGCAACGAGACGCAGCATCCAACGACGAGGCGCATAGACGCATCTGATAATCGACGCGCTGCGAAGTAGGGAAGTAGCCTAGTCAGCCAGAGACGCGGCCAATTGTGCGTCACGCGGTAGACACACGGGGGTGCGTCCACGGAAGAGGGGTTGTCGCGGTGCCTTAACGCCGCCAATTCGCGCGGCTCCGCTACGCGCGAACGCCCGTCCCGCTCTCTCCCTCTGTCTCCGTGGCGTCATTTCCGGCTGACACCGGTATTGTGCAGACTACATTGTCCCCGCGTGTATTCAATGAGACGGCCCGCGGCAACTAACCGTCAGGCGGGGGGCCAGGGGACAGCCGGAGAAACTGCGAGCACCGCAGATGCCGCTCCGCTGCCTCCGCTAGTAAGCGAACGAGCTTCCTTGGAACAATGAATTGTTCTGGAAGATGTCATTGTCCGATCGCTCGCGGGCCCTGTCGCGTTTCGCACGGTAAACTCTCCGCTACTCTCCTCTGGCCTTAACCCACCCGCAGAGCCCGCCAACCCCTTCTTCGACCGCCCTTCCGAGTCTCTGTCTTGGCGTAATGGAATACTAATACTTTTCGTGCGACGAATCTTCCCCGTCCATCGATCGACAGCGAGGTACCGGATGAGGAGAGGGAACAAAGACAACCTCGTAGTACCAATTCGCGAATAATTTCAGGAATTCGTATCCGACGCGTCTCCGTAGGACGCGCGGCATGCTCGCGCTTTCTACGCGAGGCGTGTGACTGTTCCCGCTGTGGGAGTGCCAGATGAACGACGAGGTAAATTCATTCGATGCGACGAAAGGAACACGGGGGAGGAAAATCGCTGTACGAAATATTTTCACCGTTATTAAAATATTATTTTTTAATAATATCGCGTAATAAAATTCCGTCTAGCTTTAAGAAAATTTCTGAAAGGGAACAGCAAACGAATTTTTTTAATTATACGTTCATCAGTAGCCTGAAATGTTCAATATTACCGCGATATTACATTTTTCTAGACCTCCAAAGGAGTTTCCTTTTCATCGAAGGGGTTGTTTCATGCGCCTACGAAAAAAACATCCCTTATTAACCGATTTTTCTCTGTACGATCAAAATCTACTCGATCATCGCGTTCCCAGCGATACCAGTGCAGGGTGGAATTAATATTCAGTTCCGCGGCTCGAAAAATAACTCGCTAGCGCTCAAAGCGTTCGCTGGGGTAACTTTTATTTCCGGTCCCACAATTATGCTTTGCTCTCTAGCCTCGATGTTCGCGGCTCTTATCGCGGCAAAAGATTGAATGCGCGGCCGGCTCGCCGGGATGATTTCATTGCCAGTACGCCCGATACGGTCTGTTACACGGAATGAATAGTCTCGATTATATCAATGGCTGGCGTAAAATTCGAACCGCCCGCGATAGCGGCGAGTTCTTTTTTTATTCGCTTCCGCCAGCGAGGAGGCGGGGTGGTTTCGAAGCCGAGGGTGGCGGCCACGGCATTAATACGCGCATAACGAACCGTGGCTCGTTTATATTTTAACGCGGAAAAGTATATCTCGATCCCGGATGCCGGAAGCACGTGGGCGAGCGCCCGCGCGAGACTCATCGCGTTGTCATCGGTCGTCCCTTTGTCTACGCGTCGAGCACCACGGTGAAATTTCTAGCTAAATTTCCGCCCGACTCTCCGCAGTAATACTGAAAGCTCTCCGAACGTTTTCGACGTCCCCAGTATCGAATAATAACGGATACCGTCGGCCATTCCTATCTGTGACGAGTCGTTCCGCGGAAATCGGTAAGACGACACGCGAAAAGAAGAAAATGCAGTGTTAAAAATCGTTTCTCACATTTGAAATGTTGCGAAAAAGAATTAATCCACTGACGCCTGTTCGGAATTCTCGCAGAAACGAAAATCGATAACGATGCGTGGTACACAAAATCCGGAAGGAGAACAGACGAGAAAAACCGGGGAAGCGTTCAGTTCGCTAAATCAACAATTTCTAAAGCGAAAACTACACGCCGTCGAGGGATCGCAGCCAGTCAAACAGGCTCGAAGCTTACGGGCCTCACAATTGGAGGCTCCCTTACAACGGGCGCCCTCATAAGCAAGAGACACGTCTTTAATACGGTCTGATACCGGGCTCGAAGGGTCGGGGTAGCGGCGGAGATTGGAATGGAGGCGGAAGCGCACCAGGCGGAGGGCAATATTCCGTTTTCGTCGACGGGGCTCGTCCGCGAATTAGCGCTACGTTACCACCGGCAAGTGCTCGACTCGATGGGAAGTAATATTGTCCGAGCGCGCCGGCACCGGGTCCTGTTTCAACCACTTTGGCTCCTTTAAACAGCGGGCGCCGCGCCAGAACCGCCTACCCACGGACCGGACGGACACCGGCACCGGAACCACCACCCCGTTCGAGGCTCCGTATTCGCGTCACGGCTCACGGTTAAATCCGAGGATAGGTCGAACCGGGTGGATATGAATTCGCGTACACGATATCGCGTGCGTCGAACAGGACGCGCGCGCCTCGTGCTTGATGAATTTTTACGATTCGAGGCGACGCTCTACCCGTATTTTACGCGCGATTCTTTTCCACGGCGAAACACGGCTTTGCCTGCTTTCGAAGGTACGTGGCGTTCGGTAGATCAGGATGAAACGGCTGGGGAAAGTGGTTCTTTTATTTTTTTTTTTTTTGCGACAGTGGATGGTTTGTTGAGTTTCCTTTTATTGGGGAATTAAATGGATTTGAATGGAGTGCATCGAGATAAAAAGTGTTCGATAGACTCTGGTGTTATTTGTATGAATGTGATTCGTGCGTATCCTGTAATATATTTCATAATTATCTCGTTCATTTCGAAATGTGACGGCGATATATCAAACTGTAGCCTCGAAAAGTCCCGAGTTCTCCGAGATACGAAACAAGGAATCCAAGTTCAGTTCGAGAAGAAACGACGGAAGCGTAGGACAGAGAACGCGACAAGACGCTCGTTTAACATTCCTCCACCGCGATCGCATCATTTCAGTTGTTCCAGAACTACCACCGACAACCCTGGCCCGAGCAATAACTCAGCTGCCCCAGTAGCTTCGTCTCGGTCGGTAAAAACTGACACGATACAAATTGTACCTGCATGGCCTACATAAATCATCTCTATCTTCCCCTCCGCGTTGTAGCGTGCAACCCTTTTTTTGGTCCTACCCTGCGCGTCTAAGAACGAACGTGTGAATTCTCGACGAGACCCACGGTCCAATTATAAATGGAGATTGTTGCATGATACGCGCATACCATTTTCACCGTTTTTACCAACTTTTTTTCCCTCCTTCCCTCACTCTCTCTCTCTCTCTCTCCACCTTTCGTACGCTATATAATATGGTCGTATAGAAACCTGGTTTCAAGAAATTACGTGACTGGAGGTGCTTTGTGGTACGAGCGAGTAATGCGATCCCACGATATCCCATGGAGTCTGAGCAACCATTAACGTAAATCCGGAACGGAAAACCGGAGAAAGGACGACGAGACAAAACAGGGAGACGGAAGGGAATCGATATCGCCCTAATGTACTTGCTTTTTCTACCGGCGCCTACTTGCCTCCCACCAGGGTTTTTCCCTGTATGTACACAACAATTCGTCTCTATTTTTCGCCGTTTCCTGCCGCCTCTGCATTTTTCTCGATTATTATCGCACCCCTACTCGCCCTCTCTCGCGCGCGCACCCCCGCGCCTGCACTCCGTCGTCTAGAGTTCTTTCAAACCCGTTTCGCGTCGACGTCGTTCGAATAAAATCTGATAAAAAGTTGGACATCGCGGGAAACGAATTGCAATATAGCAGTCGCGATATATTACGTGGGAATTGCTTCGTTCGTCGCTGCGCTTTTAACTCGAGAACGCTGACGTTCATTTTTTTTTGTGCATTGACCCGCAGCGCACTATAACCCCTGCAATAAAATTATTTCATTCATTTTACTACATTTATTAAAATTATTATTGTGCATTTATAAAAACTGATTAAATTTAAAATTGCATAGACTGATCGTTTAAAGAATTATTAACGTTCCATGCAGAATTAACGACGAAGTCTTCGTCCTCGAAATGCCTTCGTTCTAAACACAAATGACTGCTCATGGCCCCATTTCGTTAGGCTTTCGCAGATACAAATTTAATGATGTTTCCCACATAGCGCGCGATTTGTGCAGTAGGTCGTATAATTGGTTAATTAAGTGGTACGAATGGACATCACGCGAATCAAAGCCTGCGCAAATAACTCGTATCCATATTATCGCTGAGAATCATACACCTAGCGAACAGCAAACTCTTAGTTGTACTACGGTCAACAAATTAACACGATAGGTAACGGTTACCGCAAACAAATCGATACGTGTGTTCGATCGGTGCAAACATATCGCCATCAATATAATTCGAAGCAATATGTACTCACCTTCGAGGAGATACGAAACCGTCGTACAAGCATACCGATGACAGTCGATACTAAATTGGAATTACATTAGAAATTCAGTCAGTTCTTAAATTTAACGTGCGAATAATTGTACCATGTGAAAATATCCAAGTTTCTAAAGCATACGGATATATATATAGTACAGTATTATTATTACATATTATTGGAAAATTTAGTTTGAAATGTTTATGAATACTCTAAAATGTGTTAAAACGTTCTACGCGATCAGCTTGTAACGTAAATATTATAAATATACACAGTGTGAATTTTAGAAACGAGCGATATTCCAGCTTGTTTTTTGTAGCAGTGAAAGTATTTTTTAAACGAATGATATAAAAAGTAAAGATTTGACGAGCTTAACGCCAAAATGGTGGAAATTGGTGGTACCACAAGTGGTACAGAATTACATATTCCATATCGATTCGTAACGCACACATTTCCGAACTCTCTTTTATTTGCGCCTTTCACAGTTCGTATTTATATCCCATTTACAAGCATTCAAAAGCACCGCGACTTATCAACGCTGCATTAATTAATAATCTCCAACAACGCTGGCTGGGAAAAATAAACGCTGTAAAAATTGCGTATCACGAATCAATTTCGTATGCATATTAATACTGACGCGGTATCTTTTATGCATCAAGTATTTCGATAAACAACGCTCTTTTCCATTGCTCGATACGTAATTCTACTATATCGATACTATTTTTTAATATCCGTCTGTCTTCGACGTTTCCTTTTTTTTCCGACTTGATCCGATTGAACGCAAAATTTAATTAACAAAATATAGTTATACAGAAACTGAATTTTACATCAGAGACAGGTGGTTATTAAAAAAATACGAGATCCCGGATAATTGAGAGCTCGAACAATCGCGATCCAGTTAATCGAGGTTTTATTGTAATTTACTGAATACCCTGGACCGTTGATAAAAGTTTCAACATTTCGCGGGTCGAAAATAAGTCTCCTCTGGTTCTCCGCGGCTATTCTACCCGTTACCCGTCGAAAGAGCAACTAAAAGCGATGAAAAATTGACTCCACTCGTTGAGCCGTGGCAGAGTTGCCGGAACTTCCGGCGACTTTCCTCTTCTTCGTTAAAAAAAAGGAAGAAGAGTGGGGGGGAAAAAATAAAACTCGACCCGGGACGAGAGCGAGATCGAGGAGCCGTGGAAAAGGAAGGCAAAAAGCCACGACGGGGTAGACTTAGGGTGTTCCAGTTCGACAGGCAGAAGAGGGAACTTTTGGCTCGTTAATAGTTAGAAGAGTCGTTAGAAATCTCGAAGCCATCGGATCTTCCTTTTATCCGCGCTTTGTGTTTCTGTTAACATTTCGTGAAAACGGATCATTTGTTCGACCGGGAAAGGAATCGGATAAAATAATCGAATGATACAATTAAGATAAGGGAAGCGGTTTGATGGAAGCATCGATGATAAATTATTTAGACAGAAATGATATCGAAAATCGTTAACTAACTTTCAAACAATTTTTCGCTGACATGGAGCCAATTTATATCCATACAAGCTTGATCAAAGGATGGTCCCGGGGTGAACGATATCGATACTTAAATGGGTCACCTTTTTAGCCGGT
Organism: Xylocopa violacea; assembly: GCA_963969225.1. Classification (NCBI taxonomy): domain Eukaryota; kingdom Metazoa; phylum Arthropoda; class Insecta; order Hymenoptera; family Apidae; genus Xylocopa; species Xylocopa violacea. The sequence continues at coordinate 30,937,169 of CAXAJV010000005.1, read as the reverse complement.
TCGAACACTCGAAATTTACGAATTTCCCAACTTCCCCAATTTTTCATCGACGTCTTCTTTACTCCGTCGCGATTATTTCCAGCAGCAACAGCGTCGACGATTAGCTGGAAAAATTAGGCTCACTTGTTCCACCGTTTTAACGTTACCGCTATCATCGTCATTTCTCGAGGGCAAATGATGTATCATTAACCCCGCGGAACCTCCGCACGCTCCAATTAACAAAGCGTATATCGAACGTATCGAAGCGAACAGGGTAGTGGTATCCGGTGGGCGCCATTCGTTCCAAAGGGGAGAGAACCAAAACCGTGAAAACTAGGCGCACTCGTGGCCACCTAATTTCGCCGGACCATCGACTATCGCGATCCACTGCGAGCCGTATAATTTCATCGGGATCGAAAACCGATAACGTTCGAGCGAACGTCTGCGAGGCTGAAAACATCCGCGGCGATTAATTATCCGCGCGGCCGCGCTCCCACCCAGGCCGCTGTCGTTGCTGGAACGCACGCGCGTCACCTAACAATGGACGGGCAACATTTTGTTTTCTTCCGATTCCGTTTATTGCGGCCTGGTGAAAGGCGGCGGTTTTATTAAACCTCGTCCGGACGGTACACGCTCAACTATCCCTCTGATACCGCGCCGACGCCGCGCATACCTCACCCTTTGAGATGAACACCATCCTCGAGGCAAACCACCGGTAGAAGTCCAAGCAGGCAGGACTAAAAGAGGTCGACAACCCCGCCTTCGATAATTACCGTGGGTGGCGTGGGCGAAGCCTCTTTCTCTCTTTTCCTTTCCCTCTTTCACCCCTTTCCCACCGACCGCCCCTATCCTTCTCTCTGCTTCGCGTCACCTATTCCCTCTTCCTTCCCTCGTTTTCATTGCTCCCTCAACCTCTCTCTCTCTCTCTTGCTCTTCTTCAACCCCCTCTCATCGGTGGTTCTCTCTTTCACCTTAACGCCGAAGCTTTTGCGCCCCGTTTGCGACGAATCGATGGTGCGGCCCGATCGGCCGATAAAAATATACCGCTGATACGCGCATACGTACGTGTAGGCGTATTATTTTGAAAACAGCCCGCTCGCTTAACCCCTGACTTCGTGTGGAAACGGTGAACGGTCCCGATAATGGTAACGCCGGTGAATGGACGTTCCTTTGGACCGAAGAGCTGCGCGAAGGAAAAGCTGCGAGGAGGAGGAGAGGGGGAGGGAAAGGGGGAGCGAAAGGGAGACGGATCATTGTCGAGGAAGTAGCCGCGGACAAGAAGGGGTTGCCGGTGGTTGCAATACCGGTGGGCGAAGGGAGCGTACGTACGACGTTCTTTGATGTCGAAGACTCGACGTTTGCCAACGTCACAGGAATCCCAACGTGGACGTGGTTTTGTATTCAGCCGGTGAAATATGTCGTGAACCGTGGAAAAAGGAACGAGAACTGGCTAGGGGGAGGGGGAGGGGAGGGGTTTAGGTCGGAGGGATGAATTGTTATGGTTGTCGAAGGGAAACGGGGGTAGGACGACGCGTAAAAATATCCGCTCGAACGAGCCTGCGAAATAGTTGCCAGTCTCCGATAAAAATCGACGGCTCCGTTAACCAGCGCGGATTTAACCGTACCTAGAATTATTTCTCGCGATAAGACGCCCAGCGACGCCGGTTTCGATCGACTTAAACGCCGCCGAGCGGCTGATTTATTTTAGGTCCTCCTGGAATCGTCTGGCGGCCCCGAAAATAGAGGGTGGTTTTGAAGAATTACATCTTCGAATCGCGGTCGTTTTTGATTATTGAAACATCGAATCGAAAGTGATACGACGGATCGTTCGCTGGCAAATAGCGGAATATTGATTTAAACAACAATTCCTCGCCGTATTAATTCGTCGCTATCTGATTCACCGCGCACTTTGAAACGCAGGCATTCAACCCTCCGGTTTGTATTATGCATCCCGTATTACTCCAAGGGCTCCATACACACACACACACACACTCCCGTTTCGAATGTTATATCTAGGCGAAACGTTAAGTGTAATTACTCGCGGGGGCATTTACCTGGGTACATTTACTGTCTTAATGCTCTGTAAATAGGGCGCATCCATGGATGTAAACGCTCATTTGTTCAATTTACGTCGTCTCCTGTAAAGTTATGAAATTCATTTCACGCTCTTACCGAGCGCTTTGAGAACGACGAAGCCGGCAGGGCTGTGAACGCGCTAATTGCGATTTGCCAAAGGCTGTTTGAAACGATTTACCGTTCCAATTATTGTACAGAGTCGGGTTGCTCGATTTCGCGGGCACCAGTTGTCTCTGTGAACGAATAAATCGTGCCAATTTCATTCGCGCGTTATTATCGACGACAGAGTGAAAGTAGTCGATTTTATACTGGCCGAAAGAGGGTATTTTGGCTACAAGTTCGTAATTGGTGGAGGCACGAAACGTTCCCGGCTTTCAGGGAAAATAAGAACGGATGTTCCAACACCCCTTCGATCATCCCTACAATCAATGCTTCAAATTCTGAAACGTTTAGCGGAAATAAATGTTTAAATATTCCATGAATAATCGAGAAGCAATAATCACGCGTATATGCTGCAATTATCTACGTTTAACGTGGTCCAGTGTATGAATATCGCAAAGCATCCACCATGGAGTTTCAATTTCGGAAACAAAGAGTTCCTATAATCATTAAATTCTTGGCATCAAACATTAATTCACGGGAGAGCGCGCGCAACTATTATAATTGCATCCCTCTGGGAAACAAGCGACCAAAAGCGTGCTCGTGTGATTCAACTCGGTGCGTTATCCGACGCGATGAATTAAAGGATGATCGTTGCAACCCCTTAAAAACGATAGACATCGACGCGCAACCCTTTCAGCATTTTCGAAGGTCTACGCTGTTTCACGGTTCGCGCACTGGAGGCATGAAATGTAAAAGCAGCTACGTGCTTACTTTAGGGTAACCAAGCGGGGCACGGTTTTAAGTTTCGCAGCCTCGTATTCTGGGGTATAACGAGCCGAACAGCGAGAGGCGCGTGCAAGTTGATAGGTGCACGTTGACCTACATCGCGATAATTCGAAGTGGCTCGAAAGTACTTTTCCACCGGGAAGAATGGAAGACGAGTAACAGTCGACGACTAACACGCGCCAAAAACTATAATTCCCAAACAGTTCTTAACAAGTTACTCGCGCGTCCCATTCAAACTCGGTTCTACAGCGTCGCCCTGTTCATCGACGTCAAGAACAAACAGCTATCTTTCGTGCTACCCTTTCTTTGAACGCTACCGGGTAACAGTTAATAATTTAGCCTCTGTATTTCACTTTCGCGCTCAAACAGCCAGATCGTTAATTAAATTAATTGCATGAAACGCTTTTAGAAGATATCATTCCCGAACAGTTTACGAGACTTCAACCCAGTCGGCTCTGGCCACACCATCCGTCGCAAAGGGTTAAAATTGAAACAAGGCGGATGACAGATCCAAAAAAAAATAAAGGCTCCCAAAGCCTTCCGGACCGGGGAAGTGTTAACGCCCGGCCCACTCGGCACGATTTTCCGCCCAGTGTGCCGCGTTAATTCGCTCGCTCGTACAGAAAATGAGAAAATACGTTAGCGGGGCAATTAGAGCACGAGGACATTGCATCCAGCGTCGGGAGGAGCGCGGCGAGGAGGGGACAGAAAAGATAAAGAGGGGAAAAAGAGAGTCGCGGGGAAAAAGGAAGGAAGAGAAGAGGGTTGAAAACGTGAAATTCCACCCCCGCGGCTTGGTCAGTCTCCTGTAAGCCAGCTACAGCCGCGCGCAGAGATCAAAGGTCGCAGGAATCCGGCGGCGGAACTGGGTCAACGGTGAAATCAAATATCATCGTATGATATACTAACGGTGGAACGGGCGCGGCCGTTCGCGCCACAAAGACAATCCCTTTCGCCTCTGGTGGCCGTTGATTTAATTAAGAATGCCGGATTTAATTAATTTCGATACCGTTCGGGCGTGCAGCGGGGCGATCGCGCGCGCCCGAATATCTTGCCTGGGCTATTTACAGCCGCGGCTATTTCGACCGGCGAAAAGTAATTAGCAGTAAATTTTCGTCTGCGCGTACGCGATCCGGACGCGATCCGGACGCGATCCGGACGCGATCCGGACGCGATCCGGACGCGCGCGCCTCCTACGTGTTATATTATTTCGAACGGAGGAGCAGGGAACGACGAACCCACGTGCCGCGACTGAATAACTATGCGAGCCATCGCGCGTCCAGAGGCGCGCGGAAAAACAAATGTTCCTGACAGGAGATATATGATCCGGGGTGGGTTCATCGAACCGGCCGACCCACCCTAAGAGAGCAATTTCAAGAACGCGTAGAACGGACGCCAGCGGCGTACACGTTTACATAACGTGACGCGTTTAATTGTTAATCAATACTAGCCGGTCAGTGCCGGTAGTGGTATTGAATATTGCTGTTGCGTCGCGCTTCAATTAGTTTCGCGGGGCGCATGCATCGTAACGCGGGACGTGGTTCACGCCTTCACGGTGCTGGCGGCGGATGCAACGCGACCAGACGTCTCGCAGGGAAAAAGAATCGCCGTTCGCTTTAACGCGAGACTTAATTTAACTTTACGACTGCCGCGGACGTTTTTCATTTCCTCCTCGACGTTCGAACGGTCTCCCATTTGTGGATATAACAAGTTTTATTTTCACGGACCCGTGTCCGGTTCCGCCCTGACGCCGCCTACGTACGAAATGGCCACTGTAATTTGTACCTTGTGCACGACGTCGATGCTCCGCGCGGATCACATCAGATGGGATGATACAGCTGGACAGGTTGCTCCGCATGGAAAAATAAATCGAGAAACGCGGAACGAAATTTCTCCCTTGGAAACGGTGGAATTAAATTTTCGGTTCCCGGTCATCGCCGAGAGAAATTCCCAGGGCTGATTCTACGGACCACGACGGAACGGAAGTCGAAACGAAAAAAGAGCTGAAAAAAGTTGCGTTTGAAGCTTCGCTCGTGAAGAAAACGCGTTTAAAAATTCGTCAAGCGTTTGTAACAGGCTCTTTGAACCAGGCTCTCGACCTTCGTCTAATTCGGTGCTCCACAATAGGAGCATCCCTCGAACTTTCTCTCGGAGATGGACCGCGCAACAAACTGCAGAGACGAGGGGACACAGTCAACCCTCGGAGCCGCTAACACAATAATTCCCAGCAGCCCGCAGATCGACCCGGTAAGAAACACACCGCGCGCTCGAGATTCGTTCGCGAGAATAAATCTCGCACTTTATCGATTGTTCCTGGCGGCGTGCAACGGTGGGCGGTGGGCGTGGTGATAAAAAAAAAAAAAAAAAAAAAAACAGAAAAAAAAGAAATGAATCGAGCGCAACGGAATTCTTCCCCGAGAACGCTAGATATTTTTCCGTGTGCACCCGTTTCTACGTACGCGCACGTACACGGGCGCACGTTCTCCGGTTGTGTACGGGGTTGAATGCGGTCCCGCGCCCGCGTACACGTTCCACCTGCGGGCTTTTAAATTCTGCGCGATTCGAATTCATTTCGAGCGCGGCCGGTCCGTTATCTATGCGTGCTGGGCTTGCGGTTCTCGGTCCTGGCGTGGTAATAACTCCAGGGTAAAAGGGGTTGGGACAGGTCGCGGCGGCGCGAGTGAGACAGGGCGAGGCGCGACGGAAAAAGAGGGACGCGGCGATGGAAAAAGCGTGGAGGGTGGCGGGCGGGGTGAGATCGGCGGTGAGAGGGTGGCGCGCACCACCCTCCTGGGGCAGCTTGGGCTAGGTACAAAGGTACAAAGCCCCAGTAATATATTTTGGATTACCTTGGCTGGTCTATCCCCTCGTTCTCGTTCGTTCCTCGTTAGAAGTATTCAAGCGTGCCTCTAACGAGACTACGAGTACAAACAAACAGCCCCGTCGGATAAAAGAGTCGGGAGAAAAGAGGACGAGGCGCGTCTTAGGAGACACGTTGTTTGCTCGCGCCCTGATTGCTCGATTAGTATTTGAGACCCGCCTCAAAGAGATGCAATTTCTGCTCCCAGCAATAAATGTCACCCGTGACGCGACTGCCGTTTTCAGTACCACGAGATATCGCATCTGTTTAACGGAATTTGTTGCCTTTTGCTTGTAGTTGAGGAGGACGTTTAATTAGATCGCGGTATTATCATCCGTCGACCTGTAATTTTGTAACATCATTTTCGATCGACGCGTAACAAATTTGCATAGCGAAGTTTAAACGAACTTTCGATTGGCGATCGAACGTTTCGTCGCCCCGTTTAAGAGTTTGAACGTGCGGCGTTACACGACGGAGAAAGTAAAAGTTTAGTTGCAAGAACACAGCGAAGTCAACAGGTGCAAACACAAGCGGCTCAGTTAGCGAGAGCTTCCAGTTCGAAAGACAAACATCTCGAGCGTGTATAGGCTACGGGCGACAATAATATTTTGTTATCGGAGGTAACGCCGAAACGGTTGGCATTCTTGAATCGACAGTCGGAATCGAAGGAGGTCGGTCGTGCGGAAATAAAGCGACAGCGCTCGAATTGCTCCTCGAGAAGTTAATATGGATAGTTGTTCGTGACGCTGTCCGTGTAACACGGCAAGATATGTGGCTTTATTTGTGCTTTCCAATTTCAAGTTAATACATGCTGCTCCGTGTCCTTGTAGTTCTGTTTCCACGGACCTTACGAAGTGTCAAACAACTGGTGCGCGATGTGTAACTTACTTCTCGCGTAGTTAAGCTATATAATTTAATCGCGATTCAACATTCTACACGACTGCAGCGACGCTAGTTCGCGAATGTTTTTCCGCGGCACTCGAATTTTATTTCGCCCAGTGAAATCCCACGAATATCGCAAACGCAGCGAAATAAATTACTCCGACAGATCTGCACGATCGCTGCGAGTATCGTCGTTAAAGGTAATTCCACGAAAATATAACAAAATCCGCGCTATCGTTGTTTTTCCAGCTATCTCTGCGTAACTACCGTTTCGTATTCCGTGGAAACGTTGCTGCATCAGTTCAATACTGCAAAACGCTTCCCTCGCGGACCCTGAACCGCGACCCTTTTTTTTTCTGTCCGAATTAACAGCGTGCCTGCACTGAACGTCGATGCTTGCACGCATTCGACCGTTTCGCTAGTGATTCTCCCCCGTCGGTAACACAGGCCACGTACGTACCCGCTTTCAGCGTTTTTTCCATTCTTTTGTTTGTTCGCCTTCTTTTTTTCTCTCCAATAGCTCCATACTTAAAGGGTCTCTTGTCCGATTGTACATTCGTTCTCGATGTTGTTGCGAAGTTTCGTTTATCGCATAATTTCGAGAAGCTTTTCGTTGTTCGCGCGTTCAGCGGCCTGATCCACGTAGGACAATAACCTTGTAGCAGATGAAACGCATTATAATGTATACCGGGAATTATGCACGCCCTTTGTATTATTTCGTATGTACTTCCGCCTAGTCTCGTTCTTTTCGACCGCGTCTGGCTATGAACATCCCGCGCTCCTTGGAACGCAGGCTAAGTGTACATTTATTTCGCTTAATATTTTATGCCAACGAGAAAGCGCACTTTCAAAGGAGCTTCTTTTCTCGCTGAAAGCCGAGTAGAGACGCTTGTAAATACGATGTTTAGCAACGCTGCTCGACTCGAAATTTTCCATCTTTCGCCATTGAAATTTACTGTTTCATAAAATTCGAACGTCGACTAATCGTTCAATTTCCGACGTAACAGCTCGAGGTTCCTTCCTGATCCGTTGTAAAGTCGCAAGCGATTCGTCATTTTTCCGCGGAGCCGAAGCTCTACCGTATTTCTATCAGCTACAAATGCTCGAGTCAAACATAGCAGACATCCACGATATACGAATCCAAGAATTATCTTTCGGGGAATACAAATATTTGAGCACATCCAACATCCTTTTCCCCACATGCCCGAGTTTTCTTCCAATTTCCTTCGAAATGGATCTAAACGTATCCCACGATCAAATATAAAGGATGTTCCCCGTTTTACTCTCTATACTCCGCCACTTACTTATATACAAACGTACGCCTATGTGTGCGCGTTTACTCTCTCAGATACAAATACCACGTGTATAACTCTCAGACTTTCGCGCGCTCCTTAAGGGTAAGCTTGTTAAAGATGTCTCCTCCCTCTTTTCCGAGAGAATCTCGCGAGAATAACAAACGGAATACGCGCGTGTGTCGTTCGCAACAATTTCGAGATCGGACGTCTAATCGAAGGTGGAAAGCAAATCGAAAACACGTTACCCACGAAATTCAAAGAATGAATTAAAAAACATTGTTACGTTAAAAACATACGCCTGCCTATGACAACCACGTTACAATAACAAATTATAAAAAGTCGCTGCGCAGCTGCGAGCACAGCGTACAATTCAGAACGAACGTAGTGTACGTCGTAACGGAGACAAAGGGTCTCATCCAGCCGTTATGATCAGCGACGCACGGAAAGAGAGGGGTAGGAGCAAAAAAAAAAAAAAGAGAAAGAAAAGTTCGGTCTTGCTACGGTTTTAAACGCGCTTCGAACGTTCCTGTCGTGCGCGCACAGAAGCCAAGGCCTTGTATTTCCGGTCGTTCTGCCGCCTCATTATTCCCGGGGCCATCTTTGTTCTTGCCTCCCGAGCAGCAAGAAGTCGCCCGCTGCTTCGCTTTTCGTACCGCCGCCCGCTAATATTTTCATCAAGCTCGATCCCCCGCACCCTCGCCTGAACCCCACCCCAGCCCGTCGCGGCTCCGACCTCTCCCCGGCGGCGTAAAATATTCTTCGTCGTGGTCGTTGGCTCGTCCAGCCGGAACGAGAGAGAATCGCCGAAAAATTTATTCCCCGCGAAAGTCTTCCTTTTCCCTATCCATTCGAGCGACGGCTGGCTCGATGGAGGGGGGGTGTATAGATGCAGCGGGGGTGGTTGATACGGGCCCGAGCCAGCCTCGGACGGGGTTCGAGGGACGGCTGGAGAGGGACGACGGAGAGGCCACCGTGGATTGTGGTAGGATAGATAGGGTTGCGCGGGGCGGAGTGGCATCCTCGTCGAAAATTTCCAGACGAAAAGTTTCCGCGGCGATTGTACGGTGCAGACTCTGCCGGTCCGCCGCGGAAGAAAGGCGGAGGAGAAAGATGAGGCACGAGATGAAAGGACGAGGACGGTCGCGGACGAGGGGATGGCGTGGCGAGGTCTGAGGCTGGGGGCTGGGGGTTGGTTAGAAGGAGGAACTGCGCGGAGACAGGCGAGGGAGGACGGCGAAGGAGGCACGCGAGAGGGTAGAAGGTTGTTGGTGCTCGCTAGTCAAAGAGGCGAGCACATAAAGCGAGCAACGTCTACGTAGCCGTGGCGGAGGCAGCGAGGGAATTGCCTCCGTCCGGAGGCCGGTGGGGCCTCGAGATTACCGCTAAATTTTTCGTCGTTTGTCAGCCCGCGCCATTGCCGGCTGGTAATTCCGAGCATCCTATGAAAGTAACTGGCCTTTATACGCCGATACTTAAACGTGCAGGCGCCTCGACAGGTATTAGCCCTTCCCTCGAACGGACATTCAGAGGTCGACGAAGAAAAGAGGAAGATGAGAACGATGTCTCGTCGCGAGGGTGGCCACTGGCCGCTGTCCGCTCGTTTACATTCACGCGTCCCGCCTCGATTTTCGCCCCCACGAGTTTCGTATCTGCCTTTTGACCGGATTACGCGGACTGCGTTCTGAGAGGCAACGCGATCATGTTTATCGCTCTCGCGACGGTCGCGCGACTGCCACCGTGCTGGGATTTGAATCTCGCGCCGCCTTTTGGCGAATTTAAGTGTCTAACTTTTTATCGCATTTATATCACACGTAAATGTGGGTTTTTACAATATCTCTAACGAAATATCTCATGGTATTTCTTCAAGGATTTTATCCGACATCTTTTCAATTCTATGTCCGCCGTTCGATTCGTCCGGATATCGATTCGACGAAAACAAACCGTGGCCCCGTGCAAATGGCAGGGACGCGCGGTAAACGTGGTCGACGGTAACCCGGGGCTCCACCTGTGTCTCGCATTTTATTACCAGTCGAAATCGTACGGTACACACGATTTGCCGTTCGCGAACTCGCGAACCACGGTCTCGTGCCGTATACGTAACGTATGCACAAGCGCGTCCTTAGAATACGGGGCCAAGCCCCGTTGAATTATTCATGACCGACGCGTACGTACACAGTCGGATACGAATTGGCATTTTTTTTCCATTTTTCCCCATTTTTTTCCTTTTTCCCTTTTTTCTTTCTTTCTTTTTTTTTTTTTTTGTTCCGCCTGGTCTCTCTTTTTTCCCTCGCCAAGAACCGTCCCTCTATCCGCCGCTCGTAAATTGGGATTTCAAATTGAAATCCGTAGTTAACTACGTTCCGCGTTACGCGCGGATCAAGCGAGGTGAATAGATTATTTAGCAAGACGAACGGCGGATTGTGCTCGTGTTTTCAAAGGTCGAGCACGCGGCCAAGAATTTCCGGACGAATCGCGAACAAATTCACGGGAACGTACAGTGGATTTAATTCCCGATGTTTTCCGAAATTATGTAAATCTGCCCCGAGCCGCTTTTTAACCCCGCGACGACTCATCGTTATCGTTGTTATCGTTTCACGTTCATTTGCACTAATCAAGCTTCCGAACCGGATATAGGATTTCGCGCGATAACTGCATTATACATTAAGCGAGGTTAAAGCAACGTGAACGCATGATTGGGCGAAATGAATGTATACGTGTTCAGCTGGAAGACACTGACTGGATTTTTGGTCGAAACAATCGTGGCATTTGCAGGTTACAATGTTGCGTAAACTGGTATAAACGAGATGCAACGCAACATCGTTACGTTTTCCAAATAGGATCATTAACACGTTCGCTGACGTACTGATTCCACTCTGATTACGAGGGATCAATAATACGTACTTTTGACACGTGATCGTGAACACGTTGGAATTAGTACGTCGCGTCTACCTGACGCACGTATCGTTTACCATTTTTCCTCCAGCTGGAGCGTGTGTTACCATACATTCTGTAATACAGCCATTCTGTTTATTTCGTACAGTTCGTGGACGCATTTCTGAAAATATACGACACACTGCTCGGAAAACAACGCAGACTGTGGTGAATGCTTTGCGGTGTCCACCGTGGTAACGTGTTCATAATGTCCACAAAACTTGAATATATTGTTGGCAACAATATGTTCCGAGAACACACGAGGAAAAATATTATTTTTATAATGTCTCTAAATGTCGGAAAATCGCAAAAAACTCTAAAGTGGAGCCGTTGCGAGTAGAATAGCAAATTGCGTCCGCGTTTCAAAACGTTCTGAACGTACACAAGAACTCCGAAGCGGGACGCGAACGGAAGGTCTCGAAGATGCAGGCGGAAATGAAATTTTCGTTACTCCTCGACACGATCCGCGAAACTATCGTCTTTCCTGGAACGGATAGGATCGCGATGGGGGTAGATAAAATTGCGGAGCACGACGGATCGGGCTTTGGCTCGTGCATTTTAGATCATATTCATCGACGGGGCCATCGAAGGCGCACGCGGTGGCCCCGATCGCTCGAAAAATGTTAAAACTCGACGAGCGCGCGGTCCGCCATTTCCGGTTGACTCGCACCCCACGAGCGGCACTCGCATCTCTATGAAATCCAATTCTTAGTCGAAGCTGAGTTGCGAACTCGGATCGCTTGTGCGCCACGAAGAAAGACCGAAGAAGGTCGCGGAGGACTGAGACGAGCGAAAGAAAACGGAGCAACGGGAACAACAGAGTGGAGACAAGCGAAATCGCCGGAAGTTGCGGAAGTCACTTGGACGCGAGTTCGTCCCCGACCAGGCTACGGACCTCGAACTGTTTCTCTGACCTCTCATCTTCCTTTCTTCTTGTCTTCCTCCGCTCTTTCCACGGTGCGGTACACGCAAACTGAAACGAGTTACATCACTTCTCTCGTCGCAATTACGGCGGAAACAAAGTTTCAATCGGAAGCGAGTGTAATTAGTTATCATTTAAGCAGTCTATCCGTTTAATGGATATTTGCTGGTACGCGTGGTACTTGAAGTTTCTTCGGAAACAACCAGAGTGTCCAGGTACTGTTTGCGAGGTACCGCATCGCGCGATCAACTTTCCCCAGCCGCGGAAGACACATAACTTAGCGGTAGTTCAGGAGCCGGCGCTTGGAATTTAGATTGCGTCGTTAGGGAGACAGGGAAGCCCGCGTCGCGGATTCTGACTTTGATTGGGAAGCGAACGAACGATTTACATATTGTTTTCCTCCGGCGTCGTTGCCCCATTATCGTTACGCGGATGAAGTTGGAGCTTTCACCGTTCCGTATCCCGCGGCTCGCAATTCAACCCCGCCATCCCGGTGCTCGCAGTCTCTCCCTCGTCCTCTGTGTTTTTACCATCCACCGTCCCAGTCGCCGTCCCACCCTCGAACCTCCCCATCTGTCCCAGTCGGATCCGTTTCCCCTGTTACCCTCTGCAGAGTTCACACACACACACACACACACACTCTCTCTCCCTCTCCCTCTCTTCCTCTCTCTCTCTCTCTTTCTCTCTCTCTCTCTCTCTCTCTCTCTCTCTCTCTCTCTTTCTCTGTGTGTACCCGTGGCCGTACGAGAGATTCCGCGCTGCCGCCGCGGCTTCAGCGAGACTTTTAACAGAGAATGGAATTCACGATGGAACGTGAATGAATCGCAACTCGACTATACGTACACCCTATTTCCCGGCTATTCGCGATCGTTCGCCGAAATTCCTGGTTGTTTTCAGCGAGACGAAATTCCTACGCGGCGGACGGGCGGCAGCGCCGTTATTCGGTTCATGGCTCGCCTGGGAACCACAAATCCGAATTTATCCCCGCGTTCCCTTTTTTTACTCTTTCCTCCGACTTCTTTTTTTTTTCCCCTCTCATTCTCCTCCAACCCCCTTTCAGCTCTCGGTTTACTCCGACGCGCAATGCGCGAACGGTTGTCCTCTGAACGAGCAGAGGCGATTAATGGATTCGATTATCATTTGTTGCGCGAGTTCGAGTGCCGGGTACGCGTGTGTGTGAAAGCGAGTGAAAGGGAATCGTCTTGATTTTGGGACAATGACAGGGTCTACTGATTGGAATGGTATTGTTCGTTTGTTGACTCGGAGTTTGTTGAGCGGGGCTTGAATAATGCAGCGACTGTTTCCGGTTGTTTAAGTTATGCTTCGTTCGATGAGTCCGCTTCGACCGCGGTATTGGTACTTAACAAGCGCTGCGAGATCGAACGAGGGGAACGTTTGGAACAGCAGGTAACGGAGGAAACGATGAGAAGAATGAAACGTTCGTTAAGTATACGCGTGGATAATGATTAGTGTTCAAACTCGCGTTCCTAGCTAGGAAGTTTCATCGTAAACTTCCCTTCCAAACTTAGCGACACTCGGAAGGGTAGTTCCGTGCTAATTGTAAGTAGGTCGTTTGGAAGAGATTCTTGTGTCACGCCGAGGGGAATAATCAGTTTTATACCCCGTACAAAGATGTTCAACTTTCAAATGATAATCTTAACGCATTGTATTCCTATTTGCGCAACTTCTCGATGAGAGTTTGCACCTGGTAAACACGATTAACGTGAGAGATAACACGCGATCCAGGAAACTTTAACGAAAGACAGCGCAAATTACAATCGTAGCCACGTCGATCTTAGCTATTAATTAATTTAAACATTATAGATCTGTCGTACCTACAGTTTCCTAAATTCAATACTCTAGCTGGCAAACTCAAACATCGATCGTCTGTCGATGCAAATTACAATCGCAGCTACTTCAATCGTAGCTATTAATTTGAACACTCTTTCAATTTCACGTATGGATTTGTTATACATTAGAGTTTCCTGAATTCAATATTCTAGCTCGCAAACTCAAACACCAATCGTCGGCAGACTCCCCTCGAGTTCTCGAAGATTTGGCCTCGTTCCTCCACTTTGGAAGCGTGGCACGAAATGCTATGCATAATAGCAAGTAATGGGTGTCGCGTGTACACCGGTTCACGAACGAAGCAGATGAACGACGGCGATAAGGCTCGCAGCCGGGTAAATTCGCGGTGTTCGTTGCTCCAGGGGGTGGCGCAGTTACCGTGACTCTGCCCCTTATTACCACCGGGTCGACGCCGTTAAACCGCGACTATCGCAGTCGGCCATCTACACGAGGAGTAACCTTTATACGTGTTTATACGCCTCGTGACACCAAAAGGCGCCGCCGATTTTACCGCGGCAGATAACCGTTGCATTCAGCGCGGTGAAACCATCGAAGCTAATCCGGCCTCGCGGTCGATCCCGTTGATAAGGAGTTTCTGGCTGCTCGCGCGATAATCCCCGATATAATTAATCTCTCGCGCGGCCCCGAATAAGGGGGCGGCGGGTCCAGCACGGGGTGGATTTAATGAACGCGGCAAAAAATGGCCGGAAATGGGTTTCAGAAGGGTTATCTGGTGTAATTAATCTCCCGGGCACTTTGAGCATGAGAGGGGCAGTTTGCGGAGGGTGGATTTAATAAAAATGGGCCGCAGATAATAGCAATTAGGGTCGTGTGCATGATAGTGGTTGAACGCGCGTGTCAGGATTCCAGTGTTTGTTATTTACGCGGAACTCGTCGGTGAAAGTATTTCAATTCGCGAAAGACCAAACTCGCACGCGCGCTATTGATTGAAGCATCAACCACGGAACGCCTCAGGGAGCCCAAAAATCACGGTCCAACCGCAAATGCACGCTCGCCACGCGGATATCCATAATCGCGCGTAAAACGCCTCCGTTACACGGCCATCAATTTGCGACCCCGTCTTTTCGCCATCTTTATCCCCCGCAGCGGTGGCTGGCAGGGCATCTCCTTGCCGCACACGTGTTTGCATTCAATTACACGCGCACCCGGTTAAGCACGTTCCCGTAACGTGATAACTAGCAACCCGTTCGGTATCAGACAGCGATCTCGAGTCTATCAAAAGAGCAACACGGTTAACGACCCTCCCCTGGCACGTAACATCGCGTGTTCAATAGCGGCGAGGGGATTCGGGGTGGTGTGTATCGCGTCGCTCGCAATCGAGACAACGACGCGTCTCGGCGTGGCGCACCTGCGAGCCATTACGCCGCTGAATTATGGACGCGCGTGCCCGGTTAAGAACGGTTCACGCGTTCCCGATTGGCTCGCGAATTCGCAATCTTCCGTGACAGAGGATGGGGTGGAACCAGCACGGACCCAAAGCGGAGATGCGGAAGCACGTTAGGTGCGGCTGGCGTCTCGAGATAAGCGCCTATACAGGTGCCACGGGGTATTCTGGGGGAAGGGACGGAGAGTGGCAGCTAGTCGCGATGGCGGAGAGGATCCTCGCCGGCTGGATGACCGCTTCTCCGGGCTGTTCAATTTCTCAGAAGAAGAAATCTCGCTCGCGACGTTCAGCATTCGTGGGCAACTCGTGGGATGCACCTCGAAACGCGTGGATAAATGATTTCTCGATGGAAAGCCGGAGATTGGACGGGGAATACGCGCATCGAAAAGGTCTCTTGGAATAGTGGCATCTAGCGTGGGAATCGTAACAGAAATTTCACCAAACTCGATATCCTAAGTTATTGAAAATTCAGGCACAACATAAGCAAAAAGGGTGCAACTAGTTTAAAGAAAGTTTCTCTCGGACACAGAGCCACGAACGCAATTTCTTCATCTGCTTCCAACTCGCAAGACCACAATTTTAATTTCATCGCAAGGGTAGCAACAATAACCACGAGTGTGGAATTAAACAAGCGTCCTCGCGCTTTTAAACAGCAGTGTAGATACGAGGATACCTTTCGCAAATAAAACAGCCGAGGGACGTTTCCAGAGGTTATGATGTATGCCACGTGGCCGAGGAAATTGTATGGAAAATTAAAATGGCGCCAGCAGTTCACACAGACGCGCAGGTAGAGCGCGACCTGCACCCCGACGATAGTGGAAGTCCTGTACAATATGAGGTACAGTGAAAGAGACTTAGTGTCGTCGTAATGCGGAACAAAGAGGTTGTCTGGAATTTTTCTGAGACTGCCCGATTGCATTGTGTGCATTACGGCTCACACAGCGGGCGGGGGTGGCCGTTGGGGGTTGAACCGGGTAACCGAAGTGCGGCTGCTGCGGCGAGATAAGACTTCCCGCAGGTAAACCGGCCACAGGGAGAAAACGGAGCAGGACAGGGCTGTATACACCGGCTTTTCTATATGTTCCACGGTATATCAAGTTATGACCCGCGTTCCTGAATTACGTCATCGAGCCGTCGCGCGGAAAAATAAATTGATAACATCGGACGGAACTTTATGGGCGCCGTAAAATGTGAAACTCGTCTCTGTTGCGGCACCGGCGGAATTGGGTTCGTTAACGGGGCTGGAATGCTGAATAAAGAGAACGAACGATAACACGCCTTTTATACCTGTACATCGCCAGCTGAAACTCTTGCAGGATCCTTTTGCTTTTGCATCCCGAGGATAACATCGAAATTTATCAGTTTTTTGTGCGTTCCTCTAAATTTCGTCGCTGAGAACATAAGCGAGGATAGGATGTGAAAGGGGAGCAAGATGAATTTACGTCTCGTTGGATTTGTTTCGGCGTGCTAATTGATCGAGCTCGATCATAGAACGATCGAGGTTCTTGCTGAGAAAAAATTAACACCGCGATGAAGAATTGCAAAATCCGGTTTGAAATGACTTCGCGTAAGTTTATTGGACAAACAACGCTTGTTTTACTCTTTATTTCGAGCACTGCCCGTTTGCGTAGGTCGTGTTTTGAAAAAAACATCCCCCATATAGGCGCGGATATCGTAAAAACACGCGTTACAGGAGAAGTAACGACCGCTCTAATTCTCTCTCGCACGCACAGCCGCAGCATCGGCACGCGATATTATTTATCTTCCGGCGAACAAATATATACGGTGGAAATTCGCTGGCTGATACAAAAATTTCGTACCCGCCACGGTAACAGATAGCAAATTGGGGAGTGGAATACGAGCGCAAAGCGTTCGTAAATATTATTCGACGAGATTCGATTTAATTCAACGGTAAGTTAGGAAAAATTAACGAACGCGTTTCGCGGCCTGGCGGTGATATCGAAACGTTTTCATTTCGGGGCTAAAAATATTCGAACCGTTTATATTTTGAGGTTTAATACACGTACATTATTTGGAATTGTTTCGAACGATCGTTTGCAAAAAGGGGAAAGCATTGAAATTTGCTCGATAACATAAAAAAAATATTCCAATATTAAATCTCCATTAGCATTTGCAGCGATACTTTTCGTGCAAATTCGTATCCGCAGATACTCGAAACCTTGTTAAAAGTCGCGAGCGTTCGAGTAGTCTCCGAATCCGTTGTGTATCGATTTCTCTCGTGCTTTCGTTGGCTCTCGCGTTCCCTTTCGAAAAACATGAAATATTAAAATTCCGTCGAGACGCGAGCCCCGTTTTTCCACTTTCAGATCGGCAACAAGGCAAATTGCCGACAACGAAATAGAAAATAACGACGCTGCCAAGCTTAGGACGTGGACGTCTGCGTTATTTCCGAGGATGGAGAGGCGGCGACTGGAAATACTAGAAAGAGGTGAACGAAAGAGGACGCGGAGAAGTAGTAGACGATCCCTCCTGGGAAATCATCGGTGTCCTTACCCATCCTTGCCTCCTTCATGGTCCACCTTACTGCGTCTCCCGCCTCTACGGTTTCACCCCTTTCCTCCCGCGAAGGGAAACGTTCCCATAATAACCCGCGACAAGCATCTTCTCCTTGAATCCGTCGGAAGCGATAAAAGTCGAAACGATGAAGGTAAACCCGTTAGCTCGTCCCTCGAAATCGTATAATTCCATCCTATCCAGTGCTGAGGCGCGAGAACTGGATGCATAAGGGTTGCAAGATTTGTTGGACAAGAGTTGGAACGATAATAGAGTTTTCGTCTGTTGCGTTGCATTCAGAACAATACGAATGTGTCTTGCAACCGGAAAGATGCTCGATTTGTACTTCCGAGTGAAAAAGTTATACATTTTTCAACAATTTCACGAAATGGAACTCGAAGAGAAAATTGGCGAAAAGGTCACGAGAAGTGGCGCTTCAAATGTAAAAGCAGCCGGGGGAATAAAGTGATTCGAATATTTTCAAAGTTCACGTCGGAACTTAATTCAGATTGAACTCGTATCGAAACGGTCCGGAGCAATTTCGAAAATCGAATAAAGCGTCGATATTGCGCCATCGTCGAGCAGATTCTTCGTGTTACACGCGGTGACGTTGAAAATCCGAAAACCCTGGCTGATCGACGTTTCCACGAAGCATTATCTATAATTATACACGGCGACAGATGCATTTATCGATCAACGTCGAGGTTATTGACCGCGCTTGAAACGTCGAACATCCATTGCGAGGATGGGTCTGGATGCGTCTTCAATTATTCCGCGACGTAGACACAGGTTGACGTCAAAAAATAGACGCGACAATCGCGCTAATTAACGCGGAAAGTTGTTCGTTGAATTAGTTCGCTAAACGCAGGGACGAGCGATGCGCGGCTGACTACATTCGTTTTGTACTACTGACTTGGTTCGACCAGTGGAAATGTTTACGTTTAGCGCGACATGTTTCAATCTGTGATACAATTTCTTTAAAAAATCGTGATATTTTTATATCGACTTTGGAGCTACAATGCGAACGTCCAATTACGTATATAAAAATATATATTTAAACGTCCATGATTCGCTTATCGTTGATTTACAGTGTATCGTTATCTATTTCTCACGAGCACGAGCATTGCCTCGGGTAATTGAACATTGTTAACAAGACGTAAGCCGATATTCGTTGCATCGAGGAAGGACCAAATGTATCTTTGACCACCGGCAACCGAACTGTAATCGATAACTGCGTGTAATTATTATACCGCGTTATTAAAATCGTACACAATGGCGGACCGCGCTGCATAAACCTGTTATCGAACGTAACCAGAAATTTCATTCGTATCGACCGATTCCCCTTGACCATTCTCTGGATGTGTACCAAACTGCCAACGTCCGCTCGAAATTCCGTATCCCTCGATAAAATGTCCGACGAAATTGCGTTGGTCGTTTCCGATGCGAAACCTTAATTATTCCGTTTTCCAATGCGATTCACCGATCGTCTGATCGATGAGTCGAAACAAACTTGCGACTTCGTCCTTTCCTTTATTCTTTCGCCTTTGAATATTAAACATTTTGCTGCAATTTTTAAATTTACAAAGTAGTCGCTTCTTTAGGAATTACGTGTGAGTAGAACGTGTTAAATGTAACACCCTGTTGAACGATTGAACTTAAGTTCGCGTTTAAACATTCTCGTCGGTAGATGTAACAAGAAACGTCGCATATACGCGACACGATGTTTTACACGTTGTCACTTCGCGGCGATATCAGCATCCTACATAGCAATCAATCAGCAGGGAGTACCCACGCTCGAAACAAGGATCGCCGCTTTCACCTGACTCACGTGTTACGATAATCGATCGGCTCGCGCCGTCCCGATCTCCCCGCCGTCGCGAGATACGTTCGAATCAACGCGTTCACCGATATATTACCTCTTGAACATACATATGTGCCACATACATCGCGCCCAGCCGCGTACGCACTCGATTCAAGAAGGCCGACACGAGGGGTTGGCGGGGCGAGCCAACCACCGAACCGGCCGCCAGGGAGGGGTTGATACGCGGGACAGAGAGAGGAGAAGACAGAGGACGAAGGGCGAGCGAGAGAGGCATCGAAATTGGGTCGTGGACTGGTCAGTTCTGCAACACGCGTGTCGCAACCGGCCAGTATTCGGCTGGAATTCGCCCCATTTACCGTGCGCTGCAATCTCTCTATCCGTTCACCCTCGCCCCTTTCGCTCCTCCTGGCCCGGTACTCCACCAGCCAGCCAACCCCTGACCAGGCTTACGCTCCCTCCTCGTGTCATTCCATTTATCGGTCTGTCCCGCTCTGACCTTTCCACCCCCGCGTCCTCCGTCCGTCCCTCCTCGCGCGTCGCATTCTCTTTCATTTCGCCTTCGCGTCCACCGCCCACCTTCAACCACCCCGTCCGCCCGTGCGCCCTCTCTCTTTCCCGTTTTTCCCGTCCGTCTTTGTCCAGACGATCGTCCGGTTATCCGCGTCGATCGTCCAGCCGGCGTCCCCGCCCGTCCGGTTCCTCTTTGTCGGGCACAGTGGACACTACAGGGGCGACAAAAGGCAATCGGGGCCAATGGGCTAGTGGCGCGTACGCCGGCCGTTTGATTGACGTCGAAGGGGGTGCCACACCGCATTGATTGCGTTCATTGTTCCAGGCTCGCCTATATCCTCGCACCCGCGGGGCAACGGACGCTTCCGCCCCGCGAACCGCCGCGCGCTCCCGTTCGATCTTCCTCGAGACAAAGAAAATGAAACCGTTACGTTCCGCTCGGCGATCGTCGAAATCCTTTTACCCGGCCACCGGTCGATCGCTTCAGCCGAGTCTCGCGCTTGGTGGATCGTAAAAGGAAGCACGGTACGGCTCTCCTCGCTGCCGGTACCGCGGTCAAAGAGCCGGTTGCTCCTTTTAGGGAGATTCGGTACCGTTCGTAGCTGGTTGTTTTTTTCTGGCGATTGGAGCCGGTGAAATGCGATTGGAATTGGACACGGACGTCTCGGGGATGTTGGTTTAATTCGATTCGAGTCGTGAAACCTGCGGGGGTTGACTGTTCTCGGTCGATGTAATTGCAAGCGTGCTTACGAGAGGAAATCAGGATTTGCCTGTTTTTTTTTTCAAATATTCTGATTTATACGAGGAAAATTTGTACTTCACGAGTATAAGTTTAACGAGAATCAGCTCGCGCGTTCAGAGTTCGTATCTTCAAAGCCGCGACAACTCTAATCGACCGTTCAAATCGATAGCGATTCGCCGTTTAAAGGAAACGCGGCGAGCGTCCCTTGACCGCGACAAATTGCACCGGAAGTTACCGTCCCCTAACAAGAGCATCAAGATCTCCACGGGAACTTTCCCGTTCCCGGCAAGATTCTTTTATAGGAAGTATAAACTGCAAGGGCAGAAACGGCGTTCTATGAAGGAACACATATACCGTGAGTGCTGAGAAATTGCTACCACGAGGCGAGACCTCCGTCTGACGGGGAGAAAGAACGGCATGGAGCGGGGACAAGACGGTGGGAGAGGGAAAGTAAGTCGGCAGGTGAACAGAGCACGATAAAACTAACGTAGCCGGAAGAAAAGCACGGCTTTTTGTCCCGAAAACTCTGCAACCGGGCTTTCAGAGCGTTTTAAAATGACGAAAAGGTTACGCTACGGAGCACTCGTGGTACGCTGCGAAATCTGCGCGTACTAGACGAGAGGAAGGAAGTCTGAAAGGGAAGGGAAAAAGTAACTGAAAGAGTGTGTATGCTCTGGCGAGAGCGGAGAGACATAGTAAAGTAGAGAGAGAGAGAGAGAGAGAGAGAGGAAGGGTGAAGAGAACGTGAGAGGAAGGAAGAAGGGTGGGTAGAGAAGGTTGGTTTCGTCTTAACAGCGGAGATATACCGTGGTAGGAGGGCGCGGTCGGGGTTGGAAGTTTTTCTCATATTTCTAACAATCATCCCCCTCCCTGCCCCGTCGTCTCTTCTCCTCCTTCGCCGTTTCTATTCTTATTCTCTGTTCGGGAAATTGAAACGACTAACACCTCGGGAGAGCCGGCACGACGACACCAGACGAAGGTGCGTTCACCTCGGCGCGAAAGAAAGGTGCGCCGCGAGCTTCCGCGTTCTGCCCGCCCTCCGACTCGGTTGCCTCCTGCTGGGAAGAAAATGCGCAGCGAAGGATAAATCGCGGAACACCGGCCGCCGGTGCTTGACCCGCATCACCTTTTCTCCCCGTTAATTACAATTTTCGCGGGGGCCCCGCGGGACACAATGCTCCGTTAACGCTTCGCGTTATTAACAATACCAGGGGGGGCGAATCTTTGTCCGAGATTTCGGTACGTTCCAGCGCGTTTCAATGCGACCAGAACGCTCCTTTGTATATAATGACTCGCGAAACGACATCTCGCAATTTCATATTTCGACGACGAACGGACGAACGGTGACACGGCTGTATCTCCCCTTTTTATTTTTGTTCTTTCCGCTCCTCGCGGATTAAGTCCGGTATTGTTACCCTCCATTTATGAGAATTTCGCTTTTGCTCGGACGGCAGCCCCCGGGGCGGATTAATAATACTGGATGAAAGAGTGTTATTACTCGCAGGTATTCTCGCGCTGCGCACTCCGCCAGATGTATAAATTAATTTTCGTGGGCAACGTTAGATCGGCGGTTGATGAGGATCATCAAAGGTAGCGTACGTGGACGGGGTTGAAAAAGTCGCGGGCGCGGACGTTCGTGAAAGCGCGTTCTGAAATTAATAGCGCGACGGATAGTTAGTTTATTGTTCCATCTGCGAAACGAAGTGTCTGGAGTGCCGTGGAACGAGTGGCGCGTTGTGTCGAAAATGTGGAAATTAATTCGCAATGTGCACCCGTTTTAATAATCCCCGCTTATCGGTAACGTTAATTTTCGAGGCAAACATTATTCTGCAACCTACGCGAATTTACGATCGCTAAAGATCGGTATGGAGATCGGTTGTTTTATATTCGTGGAGATCCGCAAGCGCTGCACGTTTAACTCAATTACACTTAACTGGCTTGTAACGTTACACGAGTACGCGTGTAACGGGTGATTCCGACGGTGTTCCATTAATCTAATTACAGAATTTCGTAAAACGTGAAACCGAAGTAGGTAATAAATTAACGAGCCGCAAAACGCAGCGCCATGAATCTCACCCCCCACCCTCGCCCGCCCTTCGAAATCTTTTTAAGAACACGCGAGATTAGACCCAGCCGTTCGTAAACTTCCCTTTTATCGGTTCACGGTGTAATCTCGAGCGTTACGAAGTCGCTCGCGAGAAATATCGCCGAGGAATCGGGCCAATTCACCTACCCCTTATCCGATGAACTCGACGACGCTCCCGTCCCGGGTGGATTCGCGAAAACTTTCGGCTCCACCGCGGATAGTTTCATATCGAGGCACCGGAAGCCGTAAGATTAGTCGGCCGGCACTCTTCGTAACGGGCCGCGGAACGTTCCCACGTACCCACCCCTCGCAGGTCGTAACGAAACTTCTCCAACTTGTTGCCCCGCGCCGCGAAAACTTTCCTCCAAGCGGCTGTGCGCGCTTGTAAAATTGCCCCGCATCCCTGCACGGTCATAGTTTTTCAGAAACCGACCGGTTCCGCCGCGTCTAAACAACTTTCACAACTTGTTGCCCGCGGAGTCCGTCCGTGGCATTGCCTCCTGAAATCGGTCGCTCGTGTTCGACTTCCGTTCTCCTTATTCTTTAACTACTTGTGCGTACTTTATGAAATGCGTGACAAATTGTGAAAAACAAACCAATCTTTTTTTTCCTAACTCTGTTTCTTCCGACATCGACTTCTGAATTACGAAAATTCCTTCGACGCTCCGAAATCGCCAAAGGTTAGTTGCTCGAGAGAGTTTAACGATTAAGATATCGATCGTCCTAAGATCCAGCTCCTGTGCATTTGCGGTGATCCCAGCTTGGGACGAATCGATAAGATCCAGACACTTTGATACGCATCGAGAGCAGAGAATCTCGGGCATGAGAATCGGAATGGTAGATTGGATTGATCGGTCTGGCTGAAAGTTACAACGGAGTGACGCGACGCGATTGCCTCCGGGGAAGCCATCCAACCGGAAGGCGAAGAAGCTGTATCGACCTCGAACAAGCGCTGGGCTCTTACGGTACACCGGCCGGAAACACAACGACATCGCATAACGGAGAGCGGAGGTCTCCTTAAACTTTAAATCCGGAACCCTCCCTGGGGAGGTAAAGGGTAAGGAAGACAGAGGGCTGGCTGGAGACCCACCCAACGGGTTGAGGTGAATATTTCAGGTGGCTCGAGTGTCTTCTGAAATACGCCGATGAATCCGTTGGCTGCTGCGCGCGACAGGACGCCTGGAATTTATCGGGAGTCAGCTTAGGCTACTTTGGAGCCGCGAGAACCCGAGTCATCCGCTAAGTCGTGCTCGTCTCGCGCGAACTGCTTTCTTAAAATTCGACTGCCAGACCCGCGTCGGGGATAGATAATCGAACGTGACCGTTTTCTACTCCAAAGGATTTAGATTTCAGTTTTGACGCGTTATTAATCGCCCGCGCTGAAATTGATTCCACGATGCGCGTGACTAAACGCTAAACTCCACGGTAATTCGGAGCGATCCATAAACAACGTCGGCTAACGTGGCAAGCGCTTCGCGCCTACGATACACGCGGCGTATCGCATCAAAACGCAACTTTTTTTCTATGAAACGCGTTTAGACAGCGAGCCGTGCATTCAACTTGTCGCTTCGAACAACAGGGACCAGCAGTTAAAACCGCGCGCCGTATCGAATCCGACGGCTACTTTCTAAGTCAACAATCGCAACGGGGCCGACGCTGTTTACCCTCGAAACCACCGAGCCAATAAGGAGACGGCCGTGGGACGGAGTGCAAATTTACAACGATGCCGCTTAATATTTAAAATCCACTCGGGCGAGAACGAAATTATCTTAAACTGCCAAACGGGGTGGGCGGAGAAAAATGGAGAACGGAACGGGGATAAACGAATCGCGGCGGGTCGAAAGATGAAAGCAGACGGGGGAAGCTTGGCAGCCTCCTGGAAAGGTTACGACTCGCGAAGGGGTACGTCTCAGCGGGCCGGATCAAATAATTGCTGGCTTGATCGGTACTGCAAACACGAGAACCTTTCGCGGGAAGAAAAAGGGGAAACGGGCGGAGAGGTTAGGGGAACAACTCGCGGGGAACCCCCCGTCGCGAGCCAGCGGATCGCAGACTCTTATCCGTTCTGGATTTCAGTTCGTTCGCTCGCTCGCTCTCGATTTTTCGCGTTTTCTTTTTTCATCCACCCCCCTCGTCCTGCTCCTCCTTTTTCGTGCCCCGATCCTTTCTCGCCGGGAAGGACGGCGCAGTCTGCAAATTCAATCTTACCAGCGACCTCTACCCACCTACACAGTTTGTTCCGCCTATTGATTCCGAGTTCGTAGTCTGGCTTACCTTCCCTGGCGGACCTTGCCTGTGGCGGGCTTCATGGCAACTGACTCCGGCGACCGAGCGTGCCCGAAATCGCCCCACAAAAGCCCTGATTCTGGAAGCAACCCAATTTTTCACGGGAGGAAACTTGTTCTGAATATAATCCTCTCTTTTTATCAATTTTTCCGACGGTCCGCCGCGGCGCCGGCCGCCGACCCGTCGTTTCCAACTACCGCGGGACCCCGGCCATGATTTACGACGTACAATTAATCTCCTCGTCCGGTGCCAATGATGCGGGGCTTTTAATCATTTGTCGCTGATCATTGCGACGGACATACATTACCGGTTACAACGTTGGAAATATTTATCGTTCGAGTCTGGGGTCCACGGGGGCGTGGACGATTTTTATAGCTATCGATTAAACGAAGCGTGATAACGATAGCGATTATGGTTATTCGAAGCACCGCGAGGCGTTTGCAAATGGTGCTTAGATATTATATTTAAATAATTTGCGATTAGATTGCACTGTAATACGCGACTTGCGGTTTTTAATAAAATAGCGATACCTAATGCATAAAGCCGCAGTGTGTAGCGCACGATAGCGTAGACGGTGGTTTTTGCAATTTTTTGGCCGCCCCGATATGAATTTTTATGCAAAATGATGGGCGCCGGAAGCATTCGTGCGTTACGTTTAATATCGGACTGGTTCTGTGAGGGTTTTATGTAAAATCGTTGGGCCGAGATTAAAATTTGTATGGAAAATGGAGAGGGGCTTTGAAACGCCCGTTCTCGTTATATACACCGAACAATCTACTTTTACACTTATTACGTTGCTTTTTCATAAAGAACCAGTTCGGATGTTTCTATCCGCGCGTGAATTAATGGGACGGAAATTTCCGAAACTGAAATTCCGTTTTACGTCCATTTCCCGCATCAATTTGTTAAATGCTTAAAACACTGCGCGGTATCGACGAACGTGAATTACAAAAACGTGTTCGAAGCTCTCGATCGAACGACGACTATCGATTTCCTAGATTCGGACAAAAATCGAAGACCCTACTTTTCCACTCGCGAGCAAGCACGGAGCCGCTCTTCGGATAAATAAGATTAGCGATTACACGTGCGACGCTAATTCCTCGGTAAACTGCGCCGATACGATCGTAGATCAAACGCTCGCACCCCCAACGTTTAACATTTCAGCCGTTTGCGAGCTGTTTGACGATCCTGGCACGGTCCACGGATCCGGTATTAACGGCGAACAATGCCGACGTAAACTCGGACACGAGGCAAAGGGGTTGTTGTCAGCGTTCCCGTGTCTTCGAGCCGGGCATCGTCTGAGATGCGAGCAGCCTTTTAGCATTTCGCTAAAGAGGAGGACGCGGTCGCCATTGGGGCGCGAGGAGCCGCGAGATCAAAGACCGATTCGGAAATTCACGGTGACGAGCACGCGCGGCCAGTGCAAAACGCCGTCGCTATGGACGGGCATAAACGGTAATCCGCGTGCAATGTGATTAATAATAATTTGCCGGTCGGCATAAGCGGAACCGATTAGTCGGCTTAGCCAAGCGTTATGGTAATTGGGAGCTATTACCCGGCGAGTGCTCCCTCTCGCTTCGTCCATCCCCGTTCTAACCTGTGTCTATCCATTTTCTGTCCCCCTTCGTCTCTGTCATGACTTTTGGCGTTACCTCGCGTTACGTATTTTTCATTTCTTTCCTTATTTAGTACCATTTATCTCTCCATAACTCTCCCTTTCTCCGTGTACATCTATATTTCTTGTGCATTCTCTACCTTTCTAACCGCGTACATTTTCAAAACAACGCTTTGGATTATTGTGGTATTTCAAGTATTCCTCTAAAAATGGAATGCAACAAATCTAAGCTGTATCGATCCTGGATACAGTTTCTCCAATGTTGCTACATTATTCACAAAAATATGTATATATATAACCAGCACCATAAATACTCGCACCCCCAATGGCGATGAAACAAAATTTGTTTCTATTAAGTGACGCGTCACAGGTTTCCCGATAAATCTTCCATCGGAAACGCGTACTCGTATAAAGTTTCCTCGGATTAAATTTTATCGCTACCCCTCCACTTAACCCCCCATATTGTCCCATTTTCTTTTTTTCGCAGCGTCTCTTTCTCACGCTCGTTCGTTTCAAATCGCTACTTCCATCCCTCGTTTGCTTCACGAGCAATGGTAAAGCGGACAACGTCGCTTCTTCCACCAGCTCCGTCGTCTAGCCTGGCTAATTGTTCCATTTCGCTGTTTGGCTTCCCGCTTCTTTAGCAGAGATTCGCTCGGGTAGTCGTTTCCGGTGCGCAATCCGCGCGGTTCGACAACGTTGTCGGGAATTCCTGTCATCCATCCAGCTCACGTTCGATTTTCCGCGTCGCCCAACAAATGCCTGGGACGACGCTCCGCGAAGACGGATCATCTGGTTCGATCGGATCCCTCGGGACCGTGAGCGTTTTTAGATTTCCTCGAGAGGAATCTGACGAACGCCGGAGACGGAACAGGCTCGCCTCGATACGGATCGAATACGAGAATAATGGAGAGGGTGGTAAGAAGGGATATAAAAATTAAAGTACTATTCCGTTCGATTGTGGCGGAAAAAGTTTTCGCTGATGTCGAACATTTTTAATACGATTCTGTGAAGGATCGTTTATGTTGCCTTTACGTTTCGTCTTAATGGTTTATGCGACTTTGAAATTAATTCATTATTGAGATATTAAAGCTTCTATTAATTTCTCAAATTACTTTGTGCTGGATAGAAAAAAGGGAGGAATCGGTATTACGCGTATAAAAATAAATGAATATTAGCGCGCAAATTCACTTGCGAGAGAAGCGCAAAAAGAAAGGAAGCTAACAAGAATTCGCATTAAGGGCAGCTGTAAGTACGTAGCTTCAGCTCGTCGGATAACTTCCTCCGCGCTCCGTAAAGCCAGATAGCAAAAAGGTTCGCGTTCTTTGCTGCCAGTTTACCAAGTGCTTTTAGTCCATTCGTAGCTCCTTGCAACTAACCCGATACGAAGGAAAAAACGAGGAGCGGCCTGTTTTCCCCGATTTAAAGCGCGTCTTCCAACAACCGACGCGGCTGTTTCACGGCTATTTCTCCCCAATTAAGCGCAAACGTTCCCCGTAATTCGAGCATTAATTCCCATTTTAATTCCATCCCGGCGTGTGATAAAATTTCGCGCGGCAAATTAACAAATAACTCTCTAATTACCATGCTAGAACGGAGAAACGGCGAATCCCGTCCAATATTGACGCGGGATATTAAACGTTCAATTCGACTGTGAAAAAACGTCCGCTGACAAAAATAAGTTTTAAAACAATCGAAATGCAACGATCCCCTTCTGTGAAAAATGTATCCTACAACTTCAACCTCTACCGTTGCTTATTAAAAACAAAAAAAAAAAAAACAGTCTTTCCTACAACCTCTTTCCTCCGACTTAAAGTTTCATAAAAATCTTCGTCGACAACAACGATCTTCGACCATAAAAAAAGTTGAACGTAGAAACAAAATCGAGAACAATATTTCACTGAACTATATTTTTCCCTCTCTCTCTCTCGAAAAAGAAAACAAGGAGGAAGAAAAACGATTCCGCTCGACCTTTCGTTCGCCATAATCGAGACGTCCGAATTAATCGCTCGGCCACGGGTCGCGTGCTCGCGTAAAATGTTTCGAGCGGCCGGGGTAAGGCGCCATGCGTGTAATTCAACGCGAATCTCCCGGCCAACGAAATACTTGGCTGGAATTAGTAATTAAGTGCTCGAGACAATTCCGGAAGCGAGTCACCGTGACGGTCTGTAATTGCCGGACACTACGGGGATTTCAATTCGGCCGGCGCGCCGCGGCACCCGTGGATTTGCATACTTTGTGTTTTGTATGCGACGTGCATACTACCATGCAACGGGTATTACGAAATTCGGTCGCCGCGCGAATGTACCGCACACCCCCAGCTCGCCCGCCCCCATTTCCATCCCCCTCCGTTCGCCCACGAATGTCGTTATAAACGAGTTACGTCCGTTCCCTTGGACGTCGTTATGAGTTCCACGTTTCACCGAACCGCTCTTCACTTATGGACGATGCCAGAGAGATATGCAATATCGTTCCGCCTGCTGCTTCCGGTTCGTCCGTAAGCAGCCAGCGAGCGCTGCTACCCCCGCAGACGACGCTCCTTTTTAATGGCTCAACGTGCTCCCCCCGTGCTTCGAAAATTGCCCTCGCCTTTATTAGACGAATTAATTTTGCATTATCGTTTCCCTTTTGCTGCATTTTTTTTCCCCCCTCTATTTTCTATATATTTCCCATGGCGTTCTTCGTCTCTCGTTCTCTCTATCTCGCTGTCTCTCTTACAGGGTACGATAGAAATTTTGTTGAAATTTTTCGCGTACGTGTGTATACGTGTGTGCGAGAGGACGCGGCTGGCTCGTAGTCGCGGGAAATTGAATTTAAGATAAATGAATTTTTAATTAACACGTGACCACGGGCTGGAGCGATCGATACGGAAATTTTAGAACGTACGGCTCGCGTGGCCGCGCGATGGAGTCGCGATCTTCGTTAAAATCGAACGGGCGAAACTCCGAGTTGAGGTTCCTTTTGATCATCGCTATGATCGAATCTTCGGGTATATCTACGCCGTTGATCAAAAATCAAGGGAAATCGAGCCTTTGAAAGACGCGCGGCCGTGCTTTCGCGTTGATTTTCACGGGGCGCGCTTCAAATGCGACGTAATTTACGTCTTTGTGGCCGTGCCTTTTTATTTAGAATAACGATATGCATACCGTCGGTGTGTTGATCTTTTAGCCGAGTTGTTTGTAGGTTTTCGGGAATGAGAAAATATTTGCTCAGCCTTTGATCTGTTTGAAATGTAAAGTACACGAAGCTCTGCGTTTTAACGAATTCCACGCGAAGTGTGTCACAGTGAATGCACGAAACAACTTTTACAACTGCATTCGGTGATTACCATCTCTCTGACTGTCAGTTCCTTGTTCGTTCCAATCGCCAATTAACACGACAGAAACGTCTCATATTATTAGCGACTTCTATATTTCTTCGAGCTGAAAAAGGCGAGCCAATCTGACGAGAAACAAACGCATCGACGAACTCTCGTTAATTGAAAAATCTGCCTGTTTTCTCACGCTTAAAGGCACGTCCTTCAACTTTCGACCGTTCCATACGTTACGGAGAGACACACGGATATCCTCTATCTGGCCCAACCCCCTCCACCGCCCTTAAATTGAACTCCACTCGTAGTATCTTTTGCAAGCGTACGAATACCGTCGACAATTAAACTGCACTCTCAACTCGGGAGTGGCCTGGTCGGAGTTATTAGCCTGAAGTGGCTTCTAACGATGCAAGAGGGGCGAGCACTCGCTGACTCGTGTTTTCGCACCCCCGATCAAAGCATTATGCCGAAGTACCGAGCGTCTGATACACTTCGAGCAGGATAACTTGTCCGTTACGATCACGATTACCGAACCGTGTTTAATCAATTCCGAAAGTCGACGAACTATCGAAGGTCCACGGTCAACCCCTTCGTTCCGTCGAAGGACCGACCAGAACCGCCATCCCCTGGCGACAGCTGACCTGACCTCTGCAACGGTGTACTTTTCCGTTCGACTGTTCTCCGATTCCCTTTTAATGACACAAAGCTTTCACGGAAAATTCCGGAATTAATCTAGATCGATCTGGAGTACAGCGGAATCCGTTTTCGAAAATAGCCGCGGTAGATTAAACGGAAACACGTCGAATTCTAGATTGGCTAGAATGGTATCAAAAATCCGCCTTTGGAGAGGTACCAAAAAATTCCATCGCCAATCCACGCCGCATCCGATATCAATCAATTCATCGCGGCCGCGGACGTTCCGCGTCGTATTGAATTACATCGTACTACGCAGTCAGAAAAATGATCGACCGTTAAGTATTAGTTAATTAATTAATTAAACCGCCGTCGAGCGTCGTAATCAATCATCCCGATGCGGCCGACCAGTCGTCCACTGTCGATCGCTAATTAACACCGGATAAACCGTAACCGAGTATCGAAATCAAAATTCGTAATCACTTTAAAATCAGCACCCAGTCGAGGGAACGTAATAAACCAATACGAGCGAGCCGGTGGCGTTTTATTAGCGACGGCTGGGCAGATGGAAATATGCAAAAATCGGGGGGTAACAGAATTTACGTCGCAATTAAACTGTCGCGCGTCAGACTGCCAGGGGGGGTGGCGGAGGCGTCGCGGACGGGGTGACGCGTTCCTCCGGCGGATGAATTTACACATGAAGTTTCCGCGTTTTGTTCGCAGGTGCAGCCGCGGCCGTGACGTCAGCGGGCGGCCACGGGTTCGACGCGCATTTGCGCGGGCCAAGCTTCGTGATGGAGCCGCCGTCGAGGGTGGAATTTTCGAATTCGAGCGGCGCCTGGCTGGACTGCACGGCGACTGGCAGCCCGCCGCCGAACATCGATTGGTCGACCGCGGACGGACATCCGGTGAACGACGTAACGGGCGTGCGGAGGGTGCTCAGGAACGGCACGTTGGTCCTCTTGCCGTTTCCGGCGGCCGCGTTCCGGCAGGACGTGCACAGCGCTGCGTACAGATGCGTGGCGAGCAATTCCGTCGGCCGCGTCCTCAGCCGCGACGTCCAGGTCAGGGCAGGTAAGAAAATTGACGCTGATCGACCTGTCGGTTTCTGGGATTCTGATGGACCTTGGAGCGAACGGGGGAAGATGGATGTTCGAATGTGCTGGTAGAGTTTTGGATGCTTTTAGATAGAGCTTAAGTTTAAATTGTTAATGATTATTTTATCATTTCAACTGTGCTTGGTCGTTTTATGTAAAATGTAGGTTTTTAAATTCTCTCGTTTTCTACGACGACAGAAATCTGCGTACACCCTGCAGGACGTCGCGTTCGTCGTCGAACATCGACAGGTAAATCAAGGCGAGGCGTGGGCGCGATTTACGCCGAGCGGGAGAAGACGAGGGAAACGAGCGTTGATTGCGCCCGCCACGTTCGGAATAATAGGAGAAGCAATTAAAAAATCATTAGGGGATGCGTTCGTGGTATTCCTCGAAGGAGGGAAGAGGCGAAATCCGAGAGAGTCCTGGCGAAGGATGTTTTAAACACGGCCGGATGCAGATGAGACACGGCCAGGCTTTCTCCTCGCGAAGCTTGGTGTAATTACCTCTTTAAAAAAAGACAGAGGAGGGGGGAGAGGAAGGAAACAAAAAAAAAAAAAGAAAATGGAGAAGAGAAAAAAAAATGCAATCTGAATGCAAATCCGTGGCAGCTGCGAGGTCGACCCGACGCTTTCAGGATTGCCAACTACTCCCTCGCGGCTATAAAGTTCTGGCCCGGACGTGTGGCCGTTAATTAAAACTTTACTTCCTGCTTTCGGTTTAACGAAAGAAATTTCTATCCAGGACCGGCGTGACCGGTCCGAACCGGAAGTTTTCGTGGCCCGTTGCTGCCTGATTCCGCGTCGCGAGGCGAAGAAAATCCGGGAGCAGCGGGAACATCACTGTTCAAACTCTGTTTCATCCTACCTCGTCGAAACGTTGTTCACGTCCGTCGTTTTCGAAGTAAAAAGGAAAACCATTTTTCTTATGCTGCGAAGAATATGGTACGCCAACATTTAGCAGAGGACAGAAGTGGTTTGTGCTGACTGATGCTTTAACAAACTCGTTACGAGTTATATCGTTTCGTTCTTTCCTTTTTGTTTAAATAATGTAGTATTGAAAAAGTTAGTATATGTAGCTATTGTAGGATAAGAAATCAATTATGCAGTAGAATTCATCTTTATCTGAACTCAATTTATTGGAACGAGATTCAAGCGAACACTTGGCTACGTGAATTCATGTCTGACTGGCACGACTTGATCTACTGTCGCGCCTCACGCAAAGCTAAAGCCTCTACAATGAAGAATTATGGTTGGCGCAAGGAATCAGGGATGTCACTGCTTCGAACATGTCGATAATTACCAAAAAACCACCCCCAGCTTCCAAACGAATTAATACATCATTCAACTATTTAATTATCCAGCATCCGTTAATAAAACGTTCCACCAATTATCTATTTTCATACGATACAATCACAATACACAGAAAATGTACAAATTTCCCCCATCGGTCAAACAATTTAATCTCCATCGCGTACCAATCACACCAGTCAGATTTCCCTGTGAAACCGGCATCCTTCGAGTGCGCGTCGAGATTCCAATTTCGAATCGGCGTTCGACGGCCGTCCCGTTTAAGTGTTTTCATTCCGAGAAGAATTTCCATCGGCACGTCGAGCTCGAGCTGGTCGCGCGTGGCTCGATCAACGCGTTATTAGTTTTCACGGCGGACACGGAAAACATTCGAGGCTGCCTCGATCCGGGTCGGGGCGAGGAAGGGGGCAGCCGCGTGGGAATTCGAATACCCTGAAAAATTGACCGAATATCGTTACCCGGTAACGTGACAGGTCGTTGAACGCGGAAACACGTAGGAATACCGAACGAAACAGAGGCGATGCGTCGCAGTGGTACAGGCAGTGGTGTAGGTCTGTAATGGTATGGCTGCGGCAGTAGTACAAGTCCGTAATCGGACCGACAGTCGGCGATAAGTGGAATCTTTGGTGTAATACAAAAGAATTCGTAACTTTTTCGAGGAACACTTGTTCTTTTCCTACTGTGGATGCCACGCGACATTAAATGCACCGATTTACGCGTAGTTCTTTTACCGAAAATTGCAAATATGAAGATTTGTAAGAGGTCGCCGCGGATATTCGGCGCAGACCGATAAAAAGGAGTCTGGCTCGCGGCGGAGACCTAGCAGACCGACTTTTGTCGGACGGTTAAAGCACGGAGACGAGCGGAAGAAGAAATGCGGCTGCGTTACACGGGGGAACAGTACCACGGAGAGTCTTCGCCGGCGTCGCGACGTCGGCGTGTCAGGGCTGGTTGCAGTGTCGCTGGCAGCTGGCCTTGGAATTTCCACGTAAATAAAATCTTCAGGAGGGTATAGTGCCTCTCGAGCGGCTGGGCGACGGTGGAAACAAAAAAGGAGAGGAGAAAAACGACCGGCAGACGTCGAGGACGAGGCGTTCGTTACGCTCGCGTCGACTCACGCCTCGCCGCTTCCCCGACGCCGACGTCGAGATTCACCCGGTTGTCGACGACGAGTAACGACGTGACACCCTGTACACACTCTCCGCGTACATGCAAAAGCCGCGCGTATACGTGCGGATGCTCATCCGCGTGCGTTCGCGTGTGTGCGAATGCTTGCGTGGAATCGCGAGCACGTGCGGTCGCTCGCGTTGAAACGCGTGTACGTGCGTGCGCGTACGAGTAAACGCTTGCGGACGCGCGGGTGCTCGCGTTGAGATGTGTGTATTTATGAAGCCTCGCGCGAGGACACGAGGATAATCGCGTTGATGTGCGTGCACATGCGTGGACGCTCGCGTGGAAACGCTCGTATGTGAGTGTACTCGGGTAAAAACACCTACTTGAATACATCCGCGCGTGGATGCTCACTTTGAAACGCGAGCACGTTTGAAATCTTGCGTGGAAACTCGCACGCGTGTAGACGCTCGCGCAAAAATCACGCGTGCACGCGCAGCGTGGACACTCGGCAACGCGATACGCGCTCGAATCGCGTATAACGCGTTTTAATTACCGCCAACCGAAACTGTCGTTCCGCGAGACCGTTCGAATCACTGCGTCTCGTGACAGTAGGTCGAAAGTTCGGATTAATATAACTTCGCCAGTCGTCTGCACGGGGCTGGCGGTTCGTTCCAGTTTCATCGCGAATACTTCACGGTTTGCGAAATGGTGGAAAAATGTTGTTGACGTTTATGCGACGATAGGATGGATCTGTGATATAAAGTACTCACTTTGGTAATCTGAATTTTAATGACTGGCAATTATTTGGGAGTAAGAAGGAAGATAGATTTAAACTTAAGGATGGACATGACTCTTGTTCCTGTCACAGTCGAAAAGACGCACAATAATAATTGTACGCATTCTTGTTCACAGTGGTAGCCCAGGCATACAAAGTCGACGTGGAAGTGATCGGTGGCGCATCGAGGGGTTGCACGGCAGTGTTGCGATGCGTCGTTCCCAGCTTCGTGAAAGATTTGGTGCGCGTAGTGTCCTGGTTGCAGGAGCCCTCGTTTTATATTTATCCCTCTCTACAAGGAGGTAAGATACTCTCTTTTCTTCTCGTCTTACCGATACATGGTGCATCCGCGCGTACAAACAACGAAATCCCCCAACCCTCGGCGTGCTCACGCCCAAAGCTCGCGTAAAAGCTACCGCGGCAGAAAAAATATGCCCTGGCTAATGGCGGCGGTGGTGGCTCGGCTCGCGGTGCGACCCCCTCGCTTGGAACGCTATTATTCTACGTGAAAAGCGACGCGCTATCATATAATCGATAATTTCGCCTATCTACCGAAATGTAATATTCCGGTCGGTCGTGCGGTACTGGATGGCAATAAAAGCCCAAGGGACATTCCAGGGGCGCGGATGCAGCAGCGCGGCCGATAGGTGCGCGGAGCACGAAGAATTATACGGCAACGTTGGGTGGCGTTTGGGTGGTCGACGGAATATAGGTAATAGGAAGCGGGCGAGGAAACGGCGGAGGGTAGTAGTCGGTCCAGGGATGATTTTCACGTAGGTGGAGGGGTGGCGCGAGGTATTATGCCCGTGCGACGGCATTGCTTACTGGGACTAAAATTTAATATCCGGCCACGGGGACGTACAGTCGACCTGTACAGTGAAATTTAATATCCACAATAATCTTGCGGCACCTTTCCGCGGCGCTCGCGTAGGTCGCGGTGAGAGATAGTCGAGGACATCGACCCCCGTAACGGTCGAGCGGCTCGCTCATTAATAGTCGTAGAAATTAATTGGATTTAAGAACGTCGGATGGTCTTGTCTCCTCCCGCGTCCCTACCGTTCCCGTCCTCCTGTTACCGCCACGACGTCGGATTGAAAAAGATGATACTCGGTAATTAAAACGTAATATCACGCTGGTCCCCGCGTTATTAATTAGTAAGCTTAATTAGTAATCCCTTTAATTGGACGCGACGCGGCGTTGTTAATACCGTTTGAGGATGATCTCGCGATCTTTACGCGATCCACGCTCCTCTGCTAGCCGGTAATTATTTCCCTTCCTTCTCGTTCTCCTCCGTCCCCTCGCTTCTTCGTCCGCCATCGTTCGATTCTCGTCTCTCGCTCGTGCTCGCTTCACTTTTTATCTTTCGGTTGCTCCGACAAATTTTATAATCGTGCCAGGCCAGAACGCGAACATATTCATTGTCGATAACGGGTGGTGGAAAAAATACATGGCTGGCTGGTATCCAAGGGCGTGCATTGTCGCACGGTTTTCGAGCGAGCGACTCGCATGGGGGTGGACCAGCGTTACTTTTATGCGACCGTGCAAAAAGACGGCCGTAAAAACACGCGCGTCGCTCTCGACACGAAGATATTGGCGTTGTTATCGCGCGATACATAAAGTTCGCAGGGTGTCGCTTTGTTTTTAACGGGAGCAACCCCCACGGCGTCCGCCCGCCTGGCTTTTCCGGTGCGAACTTCGCTGTTTCCTTTACGGTTATTCTTCTCGTTAGAACTTTTTTTCCGCGATCCTATTAGCGTTCGCGGATTGTACGCACTATTCGAATCGAGTTCCCTTTGAGCTTAGCAAATTTGTATCTGGAATACGAACGATGTTTCTACGTTGCAAGAGAAACTGATTAAAAATCTTACATATCAAATTTCGTTTTGTCCCTTCGGAGACGTATAACGCCACGAGTTCGTCTAGAAAAAAATTTACTTAAAAAGCTCGAACGCTGGCGATGGCGATTCTATTTTGCGAAAATGGGACGTGAGAAAAAGGGAGGAACGGTGTGCAGGAGCACGAGCTGGGGTGTCAGTTACGTAAGCAGACTTAAAACGGAACCGATCCTACACCCCCGGGAATATCTGCTCGTCAAACTTCGTGGCACTCTCTTTAGTATTCACGATCCGTGGGTTTGAGCATCCTAATCTGGCCGATCTCCCGCGATCCTCGTCACGTTTCGACTATTATCTGTTAGTGAACTTGTCAACATAGCTATTTAGCAAACCCCGCGTACCCGACGTGCAGGCGTTCGCCATTGGAACGAAGCGTCTATTTCAAGGAGTCGCGGGTTGCCATACAGCGGAGACCTTATGGGAATTACAGCTGATGGAAGACACTCCGGTGGCGGAAGGCACCGCCACAGATCAAGCGACTGTCAAGGATACTGTCTTCATTGGCCCTGATTTATGCCGCTACAGCTATTAAACCCTCTAAGCGTCGACTATCGCGAGCGGATTCGTCTCTTTCAATGGACAACACTGGGATAGAAATAAATGACGCGTTTGGTGGGAATTGGAATTGATCGTCCATTATTATTTTCACCATTTCCTGCTGCAAACACGTACGCATCCATGTTCGAACGAAGAAACTCGTGCTGGACAGAGATGTAACAAATATGGCACTGCAACTGGCGGTATCGTTCCTATCGAAACGTGTTCAGCTTACCGGATGTCCGCGAGGAATTAAATTTCGCCGACTTCTTTTATCTGCACCGTTTCCGTCTGCCTTCACCAGACGGAAATCCTGTTTTCTGATCGGAATAGTAATACTTTCGACAGGTAGACGGAAACAGTACCGAGTATAGAGCGTAACAGGTGACAGTCGCACTTCGAAAACGAATCGAATAATAAAAAGTAATGGAAAAGCAGAGTGAAATAATTGAACTCGTTTTTGAGAAAGTTCAACAATCTTATATACATCTAAGTAAATAAGTTTCCAGAAAAATCTGTTGCATTACACTCGTGTCGCACACTATTGACTTGTACCCCCAAAAATCAGTTGGTGAACTACTTTGCGTCAATTTCTCTCAGCGGGAAGAAATAACGCATTCTAATTTCCTCTCATGACTGCGGTTTATCCTGTATGACTAACATTCCACGCGTATGCGTTACATACATCTGCGTGCATATCTGTCAGGATCATCCTGCAATTAATTCGACGTACGCACGCACATATTTCATCCCACGTTCGCTTCGATACACGTAGTCACGCGCGCAAATGTCATTGCGCGACCTCAATATCGCGAGTTCTTTATAGCGCAACGATTTTTCCGAACGAGATTGGCGAACGTTCGCTCGAAATTGCCGCGAGGAACGAGCCAAAAGTTTTAATTGCTTCGCGTTAAAAGTCTTCGCGCGATGATACAGTTTTAAGGACACGCTCTCGAAGGGGTGCAAAAGTAAAACGCGCGCGGGCGCGCGCCAGCGCGGTGGTAAAACTGCATCGATACAATGCTGTTCTCCGTTTCATTGTTCCCAGCGCATGTCCATACATGCTATTACTTTTTTCCAATTTTTACCCTTTGTTCTCCCCCGTATAATTCTGCGTTCGAATTGAAAATTTCGCGACGAATAGGGCGCGTTCAACGTTCGTTGGTCAAATAAAAATACTCGCTCCGTGGATGCCTTCCGGCTCCGTAGTTCGAGAATTGTGTCCGTTGATTTCCGTGCATTTTCAGAAACGGGATAAAAATGTCGACGAATTTTTGTTCTAAATTTCTCGAACACGCGCGGTCTTCTGATGCCTTTTCCTTCATCATCTTCCTGGTACTGGTAGAACATTTTCATCCACCTTTCTTCCTTTTTACGCATACATTTATACGTTCCTCGACATCTCA
The DNA here is from genome assembly GCA_963969225.1 of Xylocopa violacea. Taxonomy (NCBI): domain Eukaryota; kingdom Metazoa; phylum Arthropoda; class Insecta; order Hymenoptera; family Apidae; genus Xylocopa; species Xylocopa violacea. The sequence continues at coordinate 30,898,435 of CAXAJV010000005.1, read as the reverse complement.
CCCCTCGTTCTCCAATTCCAAGGCGAAGCCTCGTATCTCCTGCAATCTTACATAATAATACGTGGCCTTTGTTCCCAGTCCGTGGCGCTATATTTCTGTAACCGTAACATATCCATCTTACTAATAGCACCTTGGTCGGACTGCACGTAATTCGAGGCAGTCACCGACGGTTCCTCCCCTGGTACGCTCGCGTACACATGTACGCGCTTGTATATACAACTGGCACATAACCCCGTGGTACATACGCAGCCCATCTACCTTGAATGGATCCGTGCGGGCAGGCGTAGGTAGCGGCATCGAGTGTAATACCGAAACTACATAACCCATCCAAGCCGGCTGACTTGGCCCGACAATCGCTATTTAGGAGGGCCGCTTATCTCAGCCGGTCTTAGCTGCGCTAATGTCTCATGGCCGAATGTGTTCTCGCACGTAGACGCAATAACATGCGCCGCGAGATAGGGATGGTCGCTGTCAAGGAGAGGGACGCGGATGGGAGATGGAAGCTGGAGGACGCGAGGGGGTGAAAAGGAAGCTTGCGCGCGTAACATCGGGGTTGAAAAATTTCAGTCGACCGAAAGAAGGATCGAAGGAGAGAAACGAAACGGAGACCGCGAGGGGGGTAAGAATTATGGAGACGCTGACAAAGGGTGGCGAAGTAAGGAAGGCTGAGACGAAGAATCGAAGCGAATCAGAGCATAACGAGTTAACAAAAGTCGAAAGGAGGGTAAAAACAATAGGGGAAGGTTACAAATCGCACAAAAGGACACTGCAATAGAAACCGAATACAAAAAAAGGGGAAATACTGAAATAAACACTAGAGTGAACGGGGATAGAGGGAGGCTGAATTAAAACTCTTCGCCAGAAGTAAAAACGGGAAGAAAAACAGAAGAAACGTTAAAAACAGAGAACCAACAGAGGCAACGAGCAACACGGAGGCACCGTAAAAGTAACTACGCACCAGGAGAGCGGAACTGAAAAAACGAACGTTAGATACCGGGAAGAAAACAGAAGGGAACAATGCGTGCACGAAAAAGGGCAACAAGGACGGAAGGAAGGGTAACGGACAATGGGCAATGAAATAAAGAACGGAACCAGCGGTAAGACGACCACTCCGGCACTGGTACAATCGTGTATTCACAAACTACCCTAAAGATCCCGTACGATGGGCCGCGAGGGGGTTTCGCGGAACGACTGCGAATGTTTAGGATAACTACCGTCATTAACGTTGCTGCGGCTTATCTAAGGAACGAGCCGGGGCTTAAGCCAGGGCAAGAACGGTGGAGATTGTATCTACGCCAGTCATCCGGAACAGGCCGGCAGAAATCCCGGAATTAGCATAATTATCGTAACGGTAAAACCGTTCGCTTATCCGCCAGCGAAAATATCGCGGATGGCGGCCGATAGCTCGCGCATCGGCGCCGCGAAGTTATTAAAGATAATTCCGAATCTGCATGCCGGTTTATCGGAAAACATCCCGGCCAATTATTGCGGCGCGGATATGAATAATACAGAGCTTAGGAAGACGCAGGCGTCGTACTGGGTGTTCGATAAACGGGGCGATAGCTGCGATTCGAAATGGAACGAAAATTGAGAGTAACGAGGTTAAACGTTCGAAACGTTGGTTTGAGGAAAAAACGAGATCTAAAATTCATAAGACATTAGTGTACGACGAAGTCAGTTTGCACGGGAGCACAAGTAGCCGTTCTCGAAGAGAGAGCTTAACTTTTACATACTCGAAGTCTAAAGTGCTGACTTTGTTTCATAGGAAATATTCAAGTCTATCGACTAGAATTTTAGCAAAACTGAGCAGAACTGTTTCCTTCGAAAACGAAGGCACACGAAATTACTAATAACAGTAAAAAAAACAACACGGATTTCTGTTTCAGATGGAAAGTTCCACCTGCTGCCAACCGGCGAGCTTCTGGTCCACAGTCTAGAGTTCAGTGATCAGATACACGGTTACAGATGTCGAACGATGCACCGACTCACCAGGCAGGTGGTCGTCAGTACCGTGGCCAACGTCAGGATAGCAGGTAGCAATTTCCACCGTGACGGGCTTGTCGATTTTTTCCGTCCCCAAAAAAATCCCCCGCTCCCCCATTTCAATTTCCCGCCGCATTAATCCGCTCGCGGTTGGATCATTTTCCCGCAGATCACAGAGGGGTGATGCCGCCAGTGATCCTTGAAAACTCTGGCGTGGTTCACGTCGCTCAAGATGAATCAACGTCGTTAGTCTGCGTGGCCCAGGCCTGTCCAACCCCCGAATACCGGTGAGTTTCTATCAGAGAAGACTGATCGAGGCGGTTTAATCGAAACCAGCGAATGGAAACGGGCGCGAATCGACCGAGATGTCTTAACTTTTATTCACGGCTGATTAACCAGCCCCGTGGGGGTACAAATTGGACCGATTATAATACGCGCAAATAATCGCGGGTATAATTACGGGTAATCGAAAACCGATAGCTTGTCCGTTGGTAAATTTACCGTTATTATTATTGCGAACGATGTAAACGAATTGGACGATGTAATTACGAGGCAGAGGGTAGCAGTCAGTCGGTTCGAAGCAACGGAAACGCGAAATCCGCGCGCGAATCGAGCGGTCACCGAGAAAACCGAGCGTCCCTGGAAACGTACTACTTTCTGGGTAATACCAGCGCGCGTTACGATGCAACATGTGGAAATTTATCGTTCGTCGGAGCGCCTTAAGTGCGTTCAGTTGCTCGACGCAAAGCCCAGCAATCTTCTAATGGATGCACCCTTAACTCCGTGTCGAATCGCGACGGATCGAGATTTTTAATTTACCGTTTATTGCTGAAATGGCTCCTGCAAGGAAGCAAGTAATCGAAATGAAGGGAATCCGAATGCACAACGCACGCTAATCCCTTTTGACGTACAAATGCGTCGTCCATGTTCAACGTATTAAAATATAATCCATCTGCAATAATAATTACAATAATATAGCGGCATTAAATTCAACGAATATTACAAAACAATACCGTATAAAACAAAGTAGTTATATATAATTTATTGGAAAATAAATTACGATTTCTAAAAAAAATTGTTCTCCTCCGAAAAATAAAAACAGTATGGCAATAGAAATCGCTGGAAACGTCGCGACGTTAAGCTTCGTCCACTTCCATAACGAGCGAACGCGCGCAGCTCGCAATGGACGAAACTCGCCCCGTCTCGAGACTCGCCCGCACCGCGTGGAGGTCGACAAAAAATGGGACGCGGAGAGCGCAAAGAGACGTGTCCTCTAATCCGTCGCGTCTGCCACAGAGAAAATTGCGACTTGCATCTCTCAGCGACGGCGCGGTTGGGACGAGGAACGAGGAGGAACGAGGAGGAACGAGCAGGAACGAGGAGGAACGAGGAGGAACGAAAAGGCAGGGACGCGAAACGAGAGGCGATGGAGGAGGATCGTGGGACAGGGATATTCGAGGTGGAAGCTAAGTAAAGGAATAAGGACTGGGCGCGACTTTGATCGAGGAAAAGTGGGAGCACTCGAACGTGAAACCCCGCGAACGGAGCACAATCGGAAGCTCTCCATGTCGCTCACCGGGTCTTCGAGGAGGTCTTCCGTTCTACAGGCTTTTTCCTTTCTCTACCTCGGAATTTCCGGGTCCCCATTCCCTGGCTGGATCACGGGCAAATGCATGCACGGGACAAGAAACGTCGGAAGGGATGAACATTTATCGGCGATAGTATCGCTGGCCAATGCGGCGCGCCCCCGTGCCAAGCTGTTTTGCGTGCCGCTTACTTGGACGGACCAGCGATACTAATCCGCGCGGATGAAACAGAGGACACTGGTCTCTTCTTACTGCGAGATTTGGGTTCCGCCCCTGGATTTATGAGTAAAATACGCGTTGGAGGATATCACGTTTTTTTTAATTTTAGCGCGATTAAGGTATTAATTAAAAGAGAAACGAAATAACGGCTACGAAATAAGTCGCTTCTTCAAAACGGTGTCACATTTTTCATTTCCGGATGGATTAGAATAGCAGTTAAAAGAGAAACGAAGCAAATATTATTCAGTTGAATTCGTGCAGTGAAATTAACAAATACTTGAAACAAATATTTTCGTGCAAGTTGGTATTAAAATAACCATTGTACATAACGTTCATTTCTATCGCTACGATATCCCGTAGGAGTTAACGAAATAGATCTACTTATTTACCAAATCTATTTCAAACATCCATTTTCCCCGGCTCCGCAAATTAATGCTAGCCAATCCACCTGAATCTATCTAATGAACTGTGTACATTACACGATCGCTCCCGTATGTTTCATGATCCCGAAACGTGACGTAACTTCGGCTAATCGATTAAACCCGGGAACTTAGCCCAATTCGCTAGCGATCGCGCAGCGTGTGCAAATCAAAGTCTCGGCGCATATTTGATGACGAAGCCGATAGCGTTCCCCGAGCAAAACGGCGAGGAGAGAGATTCGTCGCTCGAATAAATATCGGATAAAGTGGCTCCGTCGAAGCTATCCTAACACCCTCAAAGGAAGCGAAGAACCGATCCGCCGTACGAGTTTTCGCTGCTAACTTCTTACCTACCGACCGCTCTAACTCGCCTCGGACTATCGGCTAAAATTGCCCCGGGGACTCGGCTCCGTTACCGTGTCGGGTCGTCCAGGAGCGAGCAAGGACGCGAGAAACGACATTCCGGAATGAACTCGGCCGGGGCGAGGGCGGGAAAGAAGGAACAAGCGCGAGAAGAGGATCAGCCGGAGAAAGTGCGAGGAAGCTGGCGAGGGAAAAGGGAAGGGAACGTCGCGAGAGATCCCCTGGAGTGGCGCGAGGCAACGTGGCCCGATCGAAAACTGTCAAGAAGTTAGAGAGGAGCGAGAGAAAGCGGGGAATCTCCCGGATAAATGCTCGCGGTGGATGCGACGCGATGTCGTTTCTAGGTCGGCCGGGAACCGGCGAAATTGAACCGCCCTTCGCCTCTCGCCGCCCCCGTCGCCGTCGACGGCCCGCTTTTGCTTTCTCCGTGAAAAATTGTTCCCGCTCGGACACGGGGGACCGGCAGTCGAGAAAGGCGGAGGCATTAAATCGCGATCATGCAAACCGCGTTAGCGTCGAGAGCATCGGGCCGCGCGACGTTCGAAAATTTTCCGCGCGGCGGAAGACCTACGGCGGAATGGAATGTTGCCAGGTCCTATTTTCTCCGGGCCTGCACAAAGGATCTTTGCGTTGCCAGCGGAATTTTGTAGCGAAATGTTCCGTCGAAGCCCCGCGAATTGTGCCTCCGCTGGCCGACGCGTTTCGAGCGGATCGAGTTAATGTAATTGGATGGTGTGTACATCAATCCGGCTGTAAAGGGGGCGTTGTGACGTTGAATTAATTGCGATCGTGAGAGTATTCGATTGAAATATCTTCGTTGTCCTGTAGCAATTTTAAAATGGTACCGCGCGATGCTTTTGGGTAGATTTAATAAAGAGCGGGCGTGAAACAGAGGAGTAGGGTACAAGTCGATTAAGCAAAGAAATAATTCAGATACAAGGTCGAGAAGGAGTTTAACGAGCCGTGGCCATAAGCGAGAAGTGTTTTCGAGCTTTATAGCCCGTTAATCTAGCTTTATATGGTCTTTAAATCATTGCCAAAATATTCCTGGAATACCGATACACGTTTAGCGTTGCGTTTATAGTTCGATCGACTGTCGTTTTCAGATGGTACGCGCAAACCGGTTCAGAGCCAATGCTGGTGCTCTCTGGGCCAAGAACCAGACTGCTGGGGTCCGTCCTGGCCCTCGAAGCTGTGACACTGGAAGACAGCGGCATTTATCGCTGCTCAGCGTCCAACCCTGGCGGCGAAGCCAGCGCTGAAGTTCGGTAATTAAGAAGTTATAATCGTCGAAAGCGAAAGATCGATTAGAAATTCATTTCGACGAGCGTTTCGTCCCACGCTGCTTGATAATTCCGCGTTTGGAGACTCTGGTGCTCTCTGGCAAACAGAGGCGGAAAGTACAGAGGGAATTGTTCCTCAGGCTGATCGTGACCGCCCCATTACACGTGGAAGTGACGCCACCGTTGCTCAGCGTCCATTTGGGGGGCAACGCGGAATTTAGATGCGAGGTCAGCACGCATCCACAGGCTGGACCACACTTTGTTACCTGGTACAAGGATGGCCGCCAGCTGCCGGGCACAGGCAGGCAATCGGAATTATTGAAGCTGAACGGCATTAGCAGGGAAGATCGTGGAATGTATCAGTGTATTGTCAGACGGTCCGAAGGCGACACTGCACAAGCCTCAGCGGAGCTGCAATTGGGCGGTACGTAGCAAATATTCGTTTGCCTGTGTCTATGGAAGGAACAAGAACATTTTCCCATTTTTCAACTTTTAGTGTACTCGAATCGATTCGATAATTCATTCCATGAAGCAATAATAGTAAATTTTGCTATTTACTTTAGAACGATGAACTGTTTCCCAAATCTAGGCTAACATCTCTTTCAGTTGAAGTATTCTTTTCGTAATTATTTCACGAATTATACTCCTCGAACGTGCCGCAGGATTGTCGCGCCGCGTTTGGGAAATATCGGACAATGTTTGACGAAAAGTTATGCCGAAGTTGGTTGATTAGCGGTACGAGTTATCGTATGTGGAAACACGCGAACGTGAGTGCCGTGTACGCGTATCCCCGATATTTGATTCGATTCGACCCGATCTCAATTACCAAATTCCACATACTCGGCTTCATTTCGATTTGAAATGGTACAAAGGAAAATTACATGGAAAGTTGCCGCGCAGTTTCGATCGGAATTGCAGATGAGGGGCTTTCAATAGGTCTATGCATACGTATAAATTCACTTTTCCCGGCGCTATCCCACCTTCGACGGCGTGGAAAGCAAATTAGGTCATTCTCGAAGATACATTTTCTGGAGCTCGAAACTTTATCGCTTCCGCGTGAATGCGGGTGATACAATTAACGTGGGAACGGTTCTCGCTTTCCGTCCGTTTACCATACATTACAAAATATACTTTCGTGGAAATGATTTAATATAAGTTCAGTTTTAAGTAATTCATTCAACAAGTAATACATTTACAAATTGTTTGCCGAAGTCATCGATAAGGTAATCGATGTTTCAATATTATCAGCGATCTTCAGCTGGCACGTAATCGATCTAATTGCTACTGCGTTGGGTATCTTTCTATAAACTTTAATTGTTAACTCCAAATGAGATTCTGGCTCTCGGATAATTCCTTGATTCAAACGTACTGAATGTTCTAGACTCCATTAAGCAGTAACTGCTTCCTCCTTACGAATTCAGTAACCAGTGTATTTAATTACTTCCTTATCTAATTGTCGCAACTTTAGAACATCTTTCCCAGAGAAGATGCCGGAGCGTTTCCGTCATTTTCAAGTAACACGGAGACGCCACGTTACACTAGATGTGTACATAGACCTCGATACAAAATTCAAAGAACCACGTACACTCTGTCCCTCTATCAGCGACAAGAGCTTCGCTCATCGATCGCCAAAAATCGAGCTGCGTAGCCCGCGAAATACTTTCCGCGGATCGAGGCTAGTAATGATTCGATCTGACCCCTTCGACACCGATTACGCGTCAAAAGTGACTCGATGCAGCTCACCAAAACTAGCTTCACCCGTACGGTAGCCAACGTAATCGATCGCATTACGGAGAACTCGATTATCGATGGAAAGAGCGCGTCGACCACGTGGCCCGTTACTTCGAGCGAGTTAGGCCTCCACTTTGAAGTGGAGGAGGCTTCTTTTACGCCGCTTTAGCTCCTCTCATCCCTCTACGTCGCCTCCTTCAGCATCCACGCCGCTACCATCACACTATCAACCCCCTTCTGCACTATCCCTTTTGCCCTTGTTACTCTTTGGTAACCACCACGAGGCATCTCTCTCTCTCTCTCACGCGCTCCCTCTCTCTCTCTCTCTCTCCCTCCCTCGACCGTTTGCCCTACATCTGGACCATCCACCTATGGATGAAGAGTAGCGCGTGAAAGAGGGACGTCCCGTTGGCGAGGGACGCGGGTGGAAACCAGCGAGAGGAGGGCCTTTGAAACAACAATGAAGTTAGCGTCTCTCGCTCGTCAGCGTCGGTAATGCACGGAATTTACGTCAAAGGGAATTCGAGCCACCGGGTACCGTGGTAAGGACGGTACCATGGTCCACGGACAGAGCTGCACAGAGGCAGATAGAGCAAGGGAAGGAGGAACGGAGAAGGTGAGACAGGGGATGAGGGTGGAAGAGATTTCTCTATTCTTCGCAATTTTGCGATTAGGAAAAAGGCGGCAGCAAAAGCGGGACAACGGGGAGAAGAGTTGTCTCGTTGACGAGCGCGAACCAAATAGGGACGAATTGCGTTTCGATCGTCGTCGGCTGGTAATCTATTTCCACTGTCTTTTGCCTCGCTGTCTTTCGGTTTCCTCTGCTTTGTACGGGGTTTCCAGGGGAAAAAATTTGCGCGCATTAAAAACGCGAACGCTGGATATTACGGTCCCGTGGGAATTATGAGCTACGGCGCATTATGAAATTTCGCTCTCCTCGCGGATACCACCGCAACCAGCGTGTCTCATATTTTTCGACCGGGTATGCGAATGAAGATTCACAGCTTCGTGATTACGCTTCGACGATCTAGAATTTTTTCCCCTTTTTTTTTATGAAGTTTGCTCGTTTGTTACTCGTTCCGACGCGTTGCTGCAGAGAGAGATTCGTATTCCAGGACCTTATATTCTCCTAGGTTTTCCAAGGGAAATGATTATTTTAAATTGCCACGATTCAACTTCAATTTACATTCAATTTGTCCGAACCTATGTACAGAAACATGCGCAGAGCTTAATTGCAAGACTTCTCTCGGCACTCGTCCGTTTCTAAAACTCACTTATACCGAAGACCGTAGAATCGGAGTCTGACTCGTCCTTGGAAACTTCTCGTCTCCTCGTCTTCTTCCTTTCGCCTCGACATTCGCAACTTGTCCACTTCCTTCGCGATCCCCCCAAGGCAGACGGGCGAATAAATGCCAGCTAGGAATTCCGTTTTATTGAAACCGGTGGTCGAGCTCTCGCGGTCCCGCGACTACGTATTGACGATCGCTCGGAGGCATCGAGACGAGGTTCATCAATTTCCTCACGGATCCGCGAGCACTATCTCCGCCCTGTGTCTGTGTATTCACCCTAGACGAAAAGTGTTCCATCCACCCCGCCCGCTCTCCGGCTCTCGCAGCCCCTCCTTCTCTATCCGCCTCTAGACGACGGAACTGTCCTTTGTAACGGGACGCTCGAGCATTTTTAATGACGACGAAATCGACACTTTTAATTATGAAAAGTCCCTCGTCCTGCGAGCGTCTCGTTCCTCCGCGACGTCCAAGAGCCCCAGCTTCGATCTTGGACCTTCCAGTTCTCCTTTGCCGTCTCCGCCATACCTTCCACCCCTTTCTTTCTTCCCGGGACCGCCGTTTCCACCCTCTCCGAACCACTCCCGCGCGCCCACTCGCCACCCAGTCGTCGTGTCGTCGAGATAGAAACATCGAGAGAGAAAAAATATCCCGGCCGTGCTTCCATCGCAGCGAGCCCATTGTCTTTCGTTTTCTATCGCGATGCGCGGGAGGCAGCCAGCCAGCCAACCAGGCAGGCGTGGCGGCTTTCAGAATCAAGAATCCGCCGTGGTCTTTCACGCTCCTGCCTCTTGTTCTTTCTTCTCCACCCCGAAGCAAACGGGGATTCCTACTTTCTTTTTCCCTCCCTCTGCTCAGCCTCCGTCGCGGCGTATCGTTCTTAACGAGATGGATTCGATTCGCGTCGCGGTCATTGTACGAATCGAATAGCCCCAGCGCGCTCCGATCGAGCCGACTCGCGACCTTCTTCCTTCCCTCCCGTCGCTTCTTGCCTCTGCTCGCGCGATCGAAACATCGCCGCGACAACCGAACGGCAACGATAAAAAAAAAGAGAGCGAGAGAGAGAACACAATTCATCCACCGTTACTGATATTTCCTGCGATATTTCTCCGGCACGTTTCATAACCGTGTGCTTCAAATGCTTCTTTGAAGTCGTACGAGAACGCGCGTACAAAGTGTCGCGAGGGTGGTCGAAGGGTGGGGACGGCGGTCGGAAATAAAGGATACCCACCGCAGGAAATATGCGAGCGGGTTGAAACCGTCTGTTTTCTGGTGTGTCGTAGACGCGCCACCGATGCTGCTCTACTCGTTCATCGAGCAAACGTTGCAACCAGGACCGGCTGTATCCTTGAAGTGCTCCGCCGCTGGGAACCCGACACCGCAGGTCTCCTGGGCCTTGGATGGCTTTCCGCTGCCGTCCAACGGAAGGTAGGCTTCAGTTAATTGCTCTGATAACTAGACACCGATGGGTTGTAAAGGAAATTAGGTGCAAGCGCGTTTTAATCGTTCCCCGTATCGACTTGACGGTACAACCCGAAGGGGTGGGTTCGATTAATTAGACCTGGGAAATTATGGGATTATATTTCGAAGTCTGGAGACTACAGAAAATTGTAACGATTGTAATTGTGGAAATTTATAATCGAAGGGGTCTAAGTATGGAGTCCTAATTGAGGAGTCTAAGTATGAATAATTAAATTAATTATATTTTTCCAATCGTTCGAACTTCGACGACAAAGCGTTTGAGCAATGCTTAATTTTCATTTAAGTTGATGCATCGTCGCGAAAACTGTAAATATAAACCCAGCATCCCCCGAACCTTGCGACAAGAACGTCGTCACCCACTTTCCGCAAACGGAAGTTCAACGACACCTCCTCGGTCCCGCGAGCAATGAAACAAACAAGGGGATAAAATATGCCACCCCGTTTTCGATCGATGCATAAAAAGCGCGCGGTCGTTACTCGAGGAACGATTGTTTTAACGCGTGCCAGCCGCCTCGTAATTAGAATACGATCCTCAGCCTCTGTGGGCGTCGATGGTCGAGTGGCCGCATCTGCCGCGGCGTGGCCAATTTCAATTTCAAGTGCAATATCCCGGCAAGAAGCCGGGATATTTATCGCGACGGCACGCGAGAACGGCGTCGAAGAATGGAAAAGGCGAAAGCGTGGGCGGAGGGCGGACACGAGAGGATATGACACGGATGGTGGCTCTCGTGCGGTTTAACGACTGATCGACATAAAGGACGCCCCGCGATTCCTCGCCAGTGCCGTTTTATCGGCCAGCACGCCTCGTGCTCGACCAGTTTCCTTCCTCCTTTTCAAACGAGGAACCAGCTGTCCGCTCGCAGAGCTACAAATGGAACGTCTCCCCCCGAAAACTGTTCCCCGCCGAGCTCTCTCGGACGCGGAATTAGCAACCTCATTGAAATCGGCCAGCTCCTGCACCGGGTACGTGCGTTCCGACGCGGTAATTAAAAAGCGGTGCTCCGCGGCATATCGGAGCCGGAAAGTTACGGTGCCACCAGCGAGCGAAGTTAATCGTTAATTGAAAAAAAACTTTGTTCATTAACTTGAAGGATTTTCCTGATATTGCGTGGAGGGCTTCGCTTGTGAAATATGGTTTCAATTTGAAACGTTCCCGGAGGGGATGCCCGCGCGTCCTCTTTCTCCGAGCAACAGTAATTAATAATATAAATGAAGGAAAAATTAATGAGTGGTATTGGGTATTTTTTAAATTAACTCCATACGGTTCTCTTGGCGTATAGATTTCACAACAGAAATGGAAGGGTATTTTAATTTCTTTTTTAATACGTTGCATTTATTTATAGAATAGTTGTTATCGTTTAGAACGCGATTGTTCGTTAAAAAAAGATTTCTGATTGATGTTCGAAGGTTCGTCATTGGTCAATATGTGACAGTCCACGGCGACGTTATATCGCACGTCAATATCAGCCACGTGATGGTGGAAGATGGAGGAGAATATTCTTGCACGGCTGAAAATCGAGCTGGAAAAGTCACTCATGCAGCTCGCCTTAACGTTTACGGTAAATTTCACGTCTAAATTCTGTAACGGAAGTTCGTGAATAATGTTTAACAAGTGGGTATCCCGTTGGAGTTTATCCAACTTGTACATTTGACGTTTGAGCGTGATTTATAAACTTGCCCGTACCTTTTGCCGCTCTCAGTCAGTTCAAAGTGAAGTAAAATTCACTTATCTAAATAAATTTATTACCGCGGAATGCTAAAACAGTGCGTTTTCCACGTCAATATTAATCAATCTCAATGGAGACAGAAAAGTAAGTAGTATTACCTCGCATATGTCAGCCGCTACAGCTGTACATCAAATTGAATATTAATTTTATGAAAAATAAAACAGTTTCGCGACAGCTGCATTCTATTCTGTATAAAATTTGCATGTCCAAGCAAAAAATTCATGCTTTTTCATAAAAGTTTGTCCTCAGAGAGACAACTTTATTACAACCGCGTGCAAGTAGTAATATCGTGTCCATAGTCGGACCAAAGCGAACAAACGATATCGTTCCTGTTTTTCCAGTAGCTTTGTAACCACAAAGTGCATTTTATTATGCACTAATTGTTGTTCGTTGCTCGTTATTTCAGGTCTTCCGTATATTCGACTGTTCCCGAAGATAACTGCCGTAGCTGGAGAGACTCTTCGCCTAAAGTGTCCGGTGGCCGGCTACCCCATCGAGGAGATCAAGTGGGAACGAGCGAATCGCGAACTACCGGACGACCTACGACAGAAAGTGCTGCCAGACGGCACCCTGGTCATCACGAGCGTGCAGAAGAAGACCGACGCTGGTGCATACACGTGTTCAGCGAGGAACAAGCAAGGGCACAGCGCGAGAAGATCAGGGGACGTCGCAGTGATTGGTAAGGCGTTACGTTCGATTAGCTACTCTACGATTGTTGCAGGTGTTTCGAAGCCGACCGGAAGATTTGCCAAGGCTTAACCATTATCTCGTGGGCAAAGACGAAGAGAAAATATAGATATCAAGATAACTCGAAAGAGTCGTTGCTACCTGCTACCGAAACGCAATAGCATCTCTGAGAAAAGTAAAGAGGGTCGGGATGGGGGGAAAAAAGAAAAAAGAATTTCTAGGTGCAGATGCCCAGGGCCCCCCAGACGCGACGCGTTTATCTTCGTCTATGCTTCTCGAGCTCACCAGCTGTCGTTGTTGTTATTATTCCAGTTCCTCCCAAAATTAGCCCATTCACGGCAGATCGTGATCTCCATCTCGGCGAACGAACTACGTTGACTTGCTCGGTGACGAGGGGCGATCTGCCTCTCTCGATCTCCTGGCTCAAGGACGGACGATCCATGGGGCCGTCGGAGCGAGTCAGTGTCACCAATATGGACCAGTACAATAGCATACTGATGATTGAAAGTTTATCTCCAGATCACAACGGCAACTACTCGTGCGTGGCCCGTAATCTGGCCGCAGAGGTATCACACACGCAGCGGCTTGTGGTTCATGGTAATCCTCCTCTAGGCCCCCTTCACTTTTGCCCGACGACCGCCTGACCGCCCGAAATATCCGTAAGAGTGGCGATACGTATGAGTGCGTACACACGGTTGCCCACACTCGCGAATGAACCGCGTGAGGATCCACAACTGCTGTTCCAATTGCTCCTCCTCACACGATGCGTATATCAACCGTCTATCTCACACGTTTCCTCGTTCTCGCTTCCTCTCTCGGTTCTTTGATGTGTTAGCGCTGTCTCGCCACGCTGTAAATAGCTTTAAACGTGAAACGACACGACGAAGGTGTGTGATCCCGCAGCCGGTTCGGTTCTTACGCGTTCATTCCGGGACGGAGTCTCATTTTTTTTCATCTAATATACAAAAGCCACCACATGTCATCCAGGAACGTAGAGACCTGGTGACGCGTACTCGATGACAGCTCACGCTTAGCGTGGCTCATCCTCCTGCACGAGACCTGCCACACTGTTCATCTCCCACGTTTCTCCCTTCGTCCCCGTCTCGACTCTTCGAAAAGTCTCCCGCTTGGCCGGTCCCGCGAACAAACGCGAATAAACGCGAATAAATCAAGAACGACGATTACCCGCGGCGCTTCCGAATTCGAAGCAACGAAACATGAATTTTCGAAGGGTCGGCGAATGCTAGCTCTTGCGTTGGGAACGACCGTATGGCCGGTGTGAGTGTGCGATGCCAAGTTAAGTGTACAAGGTGTTTTAGGGCGGCAGGGGCAGGTCCGCGGCGGGGCCACCCTCTCTCTCCTCTACATTGCTACGTTACTATACTGCCTCTATTGTACATATTCTACGTATATATATATACATATTATATTCTATATATATATCTATACATATACATGGACGTACTACTGTCTATATATATAATATATATAAAAACCATATACCGCTACTATATTAAAAGAAAGTAACCGTATATATATATTAATACATATATATATAATGAACACATTGTACCTGGTACAAGAAAAAAAAAGAATTAAGAAAGGTTCTTGCGTTTTTTTGGTGCCATCTTTTTCTCGCTCTCACGTATGGTTCTCTCTTCTCTCTTGACCTTTTCCAGTACCCCCTATTATTGAGCCATTTACGTTCCAAGAGGGACTATCCGAGGGGATGCGGACGCGGACGGTGTGCGGGGTCGCGGCGGGTGACCCACCTTTGACTATATCCTGGCTAAAAGACGGCCAAACTCCCTTTCCCTTGCCGCCAAATCTCGCATCCGTCGCAAACGTCTCCCAGCTGGATCCTTACTCGAGCCTCCTCAGTATAACGAACCTCGCGGCCGAGCACTCCGGCGACTATACCTGCGTCGCCGCGAACCCCGCCGCCGAGGTCAGGTACACGGCCAAGCTACAGGTAAAAGGTAACTAGATGATCGGCGACCCTTTTCCATCATCATCCCCCGACCCTTGATGAGACCCGCCACCCGATTCGACCTTCATCGATCTCGACGGAGACACTGGCAATTTTTCCTTTATTTTTTCTTCTTTTTTTTTTTCACATTCTTTGCTGCTGGTTCAACGACACCTGGTTCGAAGCGAGAAGATTCCACTAGTTTATCACCCGTTGAAAGTTCTGTTGTACTTTCGAAAACTTTTGTAATCGCCATTTGTGTTTCCAGTAGAGTGGATTTGACTCTCGTCGTTCCCTTTTTTTTTTTTTTTTTTTAGTGTTATAGATCGATTTAGTCTGTTTTTGTCACACTGTTTCATTGGTAATTAAGCACCACGCTTTTAGAGTAATTTGAGGAGTTGTGTTTACGTTGTCATAGAGTTTAGCACGGCGTCGTTTAGAATACGTGTTCGTCGTTTGTTCTTTGGTAGTCGTTTGAAAATGAGAATAGATACTTGAGAATTTCTGTCGATCAATTATATATTATATCGATTGCGGATTCGAAATTCAAGGAACGTAACTCAAAAGATTGATTCGCTGAAAGATACGTGTTTGTGACAAAAATATCGTCGAGATCGAGACCAACCCTAACGATCCCTGTCCAACTCTACGTCCCGATAGATCCGTCGTTTCCGTCTCCTTCTCAATTGCCACGATCAACATCCGTAACCATCACGTCATATCATAACGCTTTAAGAATTCGACTCCTGCGTCACCATCGTAAATCGTCGTAGTGTTCTCGCACGGATCAATGGCCATCAGCCAATGAAACAAATGCAAATAGACTCGAGGCGATTCAACAGAAAGACAAGATTGCGCGTTTCCTTCTAATTCGGACGATCGATATTATTCGTAGCGAGATCACGCGCGTGTCATCATCGAAAACCTCTCAGTCATCGAGTCTACGTCCCGTTCCCGTCTGAATCCAGAGAACTCCCCGTCCCTAAGACACAGTGTGTATTACATTTACGTTGCTTTGGCTCTCTGGGAATGCGTCGGTATCTCGTGGACCCCCCGAGGTTTGCTTGACTTGACCGAATAATAAAGGTAACAGTTTGCACCTTTCCTTATTTTTACTCGTTTTTTTTCAAACGGAAGCAACCAACCAACCGAGCAAAAACTAAAACAGAATAATAATGGCAATGATAATGACGATGTGTACGAACAGAAATGAAACTATCTTCTGGCCTGCGTGCGTGCGTGTATGTGAGCATCATACACTTTTTTATCTGCATGCCCTCTTTTACTACGAAGTAGCTGTGATTTTTTATGTCTGCATATCTTTATACATATACATATATATATATATAAATATATACCTTACGTGTCTGTGTATATATATCATTATTATTACTACTCTTATATCTCTATATAAATATACTTTTAAGTGTTCTTTGATCACCCGAGTACGAGCACGTGCCCACTCTGCTCACGACCAAAAAATTCTTCACAGAACCTATGCGCTGGCTCTCCTTTGGGCTCGTTGGAAGGCAACCTTTTTTCATTACACTTCTGCATGCTTTTTCTCACTGTCTTTTCTCTCGTTCACTATCTCTCTGTCTCTATCTCTGTCACGCTGTTTTATTATCTTTCCTTCGCGGCGCGCGAAATGCGTGGGGCACGAGTGGAACGAACCTTCGATACGGTCGCGGTTCTACGGGAACGACGCGAATCGGGAAAACTCGCGAATGAGATGACAAATAGAATTCCTCTTCTATCAGTCTATATATCGAATCTCGGGGATACGTCGGAAGGAAGCGTGAAAGTCGCGAGCGCGGAGCGGACACGCGCCCCATGGTTTCCGGCCGCGAGTCTCCGGTAAATGTAGGCTAGTAGTACGTATTTACGATTAATTAAATTCGTATTCATCGAACTAGTCGTTAGAAGCGGGTACTTGATATACATCTATATATACATATATATATTATTATTCGCCTATATATCCACGATATTATATATTATCTTTCGGTCTTCCGCCGACATGCTCTCATCCAAACTACCCCACACGTCCCGCCCAATTGCGCCTTTTCTTCTTCCGAGAGTTCTACTTGTCTCACGCCACCGTTGAACGAGTATCTATATATCTCTATATATATATATATATTTAATGACACGTTATTGAAACTACACTTGTACTTCTCATCCACACTTGATCTACATATACCACACATATATATATATCTATATATATATTATATTGTCGCACGCGTTAATGCGTGGCCGGTATTTGCCGTCTTGTAAAACGTTGGAACTCCCACTCACAGTATCTCGCTTGTGCAGCGTTTTTTTCACCACCGTAAGAAGTAGAACCCGCCAAACAGTACATACCCAGATAAGACAGATATTACCTCTCAAACTCTCGACACGTCGATGCGCGGCGTACATCGATGGATCGTAACGTCGTGCTCACTCACGTTTCCGGTGTTTGTCAGCAATTTAGACGATGCACCCCATTTAGTGGCGTGTTACTTCAGTTTTACAGCCGTAGCTAGATATACAGAGTCTCGAGCTAGACGCTTCGTTCTGCACTGTGTATACCACTTGTTTTAATTTCTTTCTCTTGTTTCTTGGTTTCTCGTTTTCTTTCTCAATTTACTTTACCTCTTCAGTTCGTTTTTCGTCTGTCTCTCCTTTTCTGGGCTACGTATGTACGTTTATGGTTGTAACGATCGAACCGCTTGATACATCACTATTGACGATCCTACCGTAGAAGCAGAGAACAGTCCGTCTGGTTTTACTTTTAGTTCTCTTCCAAACGATCCAGAGAAATCGGTCGAACTTGGCTTGAACGTCGAGGACGTCACGCATCGACTCGCAACCCCCTTTATTACTTCCGTCACTGTACCTCACCCACGAACCCTCATTCACTTTGTCTTAATGTCTCTGTCACTTTTTCATTACGTAAATTTTACCATTCTCTGCCATTCGTTAAAGATACTTTGACATTTTACCAGAATCTCAACAGCTCGCGTTCGCAAACTTTTCCGCGCGCAGTTAGCATTTCGTTCTCGATTCACACGAAACGGTAATCGAAAGATGAAAACTAGAGGAAGAAAAAGAAACGAAAAGGAACGATAGTTACTCGTCGACGACAGGCGCCGTCGTTCTGTATTTTTCTCTTCGTACTTTCGCTATTGTACAGTTTATCTCTACTCTATCTCTCTCTCTCTCTCTCACTCTCTCGTTTGTACATACGTATCTCGACACTCCGTTCCGCGACGACGAAGCGCCACACCGTCGACGAGCTCGTCCTTCTTTGACCGCGCTTTTCACGACTCTCTCACGACGTACCTGTCTCTAAATCGCTAACGACCAGTAAAAAAAGAAAAAGAAAAAAATTACGTGAACGGGAGGAACGCGGCGGGGCCGGTTTAAAGCTCTCCGCTCTGGTTTTCAGTACCGCCGCGGTGGATCGTCGAGCCTATGGACGTCAGCGTCGAGAGGAACAAGCACGTCGCTTTGCACTGCCAAGCGCAAGGCGTGCCCACTCCGACCATCGTTTGGAAAAAGGCCACGGGTAAGAATTTTATCGTATCCCCTGCTACCCCCCACACCCTTGACCTTCTTCGCGAGTTCTCGAGCGAGCTTCTTTTCCAACCAAAATGTAATATCCCCGTCTCAGACGAAAATTAAAGACAGTAGATCTTTGCAACGCACGGCACAGAATTCGTCTATATTTTATTGAAAATCAAACAGTCGAGCATTTTCTTGATCTCCGCTTGTTTGACGATTCAACGTGCTCTGTTGTCCCGACAAAACAGGAAGCAAATCCGGTGAGTACGAGGAGTTGAGGGAACGAGCGTACACGAAAATCCTCAGTAATGGTACGCTGTTGCTGCAACACGTGAAAGAAGACAGAGAAGGATTTTACCTCTGTCAAGCGAGCAACGGTATTGGAAGCGGTATAGGCAAGGTGGTTCAGCTGAAAGTAAATTGTGAGTACCCCTCTCGTAAAACGTAAAGAGAAGAAACAATCACTTGCTGCCTATAAAATTTTTATTCCAACAGAATGTAGGCATCGAAAGTTGCTGAATTTTTAGAGTAATGAGAGTTTTTCGTTTAATCGTTTCAACAGCATCCCCATATTTCGCGGCACCCTCCAGACTGGTCACAGTGAAGAAGGGTGACACGGCCACGTTGCATTGCGAGGTGCACGGCGACACACCGGTCACCGTCACTTGGCTGAAAGGCGGGAAAATTGAGTTAAATCCCTCGACGAACTACCGGTAAAGCTGTGAGAGTAGCTCGAACACTATCGAACGGGTCTCTGATACTGGCTAGGAACTTGTTTCGTTAAAGTATCAAATTAAAAAACGCTGTTTCAAAGTTTGATCAACCCTCTACTTGTAGCGATGAACATTTCTATATCATAGAAAAATAATTTAAATTCGGGAAAGACCGCTTATATTTAAATCGCGGACGTTCGTGCGAATTCGTGTACTGAGAAATTTTGTGTATGCATTCTGTTGCTCACAAAGGGTTACCGTGAAACGAGAGGTGACACCGGACGGTGTGATAGCGCAGCTGCAAATCTCTTCAGCCGAGGCGTCTGACAGCGGCGCCTACTTTTGTCAAGCGAGCAATCTCTACGGTCGCGATCAGCAATTGGTGCAACTCCTCGTACAAGGTGCGACGCCTCTGCCGCTTAAACAGAATGCAATCGACCGTTAAAAAATGAAACGTTTTATTCGTATGCAGAGCCACCGCAGCCGCCAAATTCATTGGAAACTGCCATGGTCGCCAGTCGAAGCATTAACGTGAAATGGCAGCACAAATCGCAAGACACCAGCGAAGTGACCAAATACATCCTCCAGTACAAAGAAGGCGATGGTGAACATTCTTTTATCGTTGAATGATTCAAATCTCCGTTCTCGATTATTTTTCACAGATTTTTGTCCACCATCGATTCGAAATAAGTAGAAATTGGTATGCATTGAAACAGCTGGCATGTGGCAACAACAAGAATTCACCGGACCACCTCTACCATACGCGGCGCTGATAGACGAATTGAAACCAGCAACCAGATACACTATACGCGTGATAGCCGAAGGGCCAGCGGGTAGATCGGTGCCCTCGGCGGAACTGATCGTCAGAACGGAGCCACAAAGACCGGCTGGACCACCGATCAATCTTGTAGCCAGAGCTCTGTCCTCGTCTGAAATTTTAATCACATGGTCGCCGCCATTACCTGAACTCCGTCACGGTGACATTCAGGGGTTCAACGTTGGATACAGAGAGACGAGGTAGGGGCTTCAAACCGGGGCAATCAGTCCTGCATAATCGACTTCCCTTTCCGATCAAATTGATTGGACTCGAAAGAATGTTTCTATTTGGTTTGCTGTTTTACTGGAGTAAATTTGTGGTTGTGCAATGATGTGTAACGGACTTTTAACGTGGTTAACTTTAAATTTATTCGAATTTATTCAATAGAAGTTTTAATAAAGAAAGTACAGGGTGAACTGACCCCTGTGATCCCCCAAGAATCTAGCGTCCCGTACATATTACAATATAATTATACAAATAGTTTGGAACGCGGCGAGGCGTTCAAGTTCTGAACTCCATTACGTTGGGAATCTTCTTTCAGCTCGGCGAATCCCTCGTACAACTTCAGCTCCGTGTCCGGGGACGGGGAGGAAGGGGGTGCAGAACTTCGACTAACAGGCCTTCGTCCCTACACAAAGTACACTTTGGTGGTTCAAGCGTATAATCAAGTTGGATCTGGACCACTTTCCGAACCATCGGTCACGCAGACTCTAGAGGACGGTAAGAGGCGTCCCTTAAAACGCGAAGTGTTTGGAATTACGTACGCTCCCGTGAACTAAATATCGCAAGTCGTTTGATCTGCAACAATTCGCTTCGTCCAGTGCCAAGCGCGCCACCCGAGGACGTAAGATGCGCTGCGCTGACCTCGCAATCCCTTCAAGTGTCCTGGCAGCCGCCACCCAACACGCACAGCAACGGTATTATCCAAGGATACAAATTACACTACGAACCCATCTTGGCGGACATGTGGCGCAGCGTCGACGAAATGGAAGTCAGTATGATCTACTTCTTCTCGCGTGCATACTCGAAGAAAACGAAGAAGGGATGGAGAATGTTTTCGTTTGTGTACCGTGTTTCAGGTTCGCAAGACGAACACTTTAACGACTGTTCTAACAGGACTGCGAAAGTACACGAATTATACCATTCAAGTACTAGCTTTTACGAGAGTCGGTGATGGGGTACCGACAACGGTAACCTACTGTCAAACGGAAGAAGATGGTAAGTCTAAAGCAGTAGCAAAATTTGTAAAAATAATTGGGAGTAACAACTGTAATTAATTCCTCCACAGTGCCAGGTAGTCCAGCGGACATAAAAGTGGTGGTCAGCTCGCCACAGGCGCTCTTCATCTCTTGGCTTCCTCCTTTAGAACCAAACGGAATTATCACAAAGTACAATCTGTACACGAGGTAAAAACAGTGGCTTAAAAATTTTCAATTAAATTTCCACGACACAGTTGTAACGATATACATCCTATAGGGTAGTAGATGGCCGAGAGGAACTGAATCACGGTAAAAAAACACTGCCAGCAACGAATACCTACTTCGAGGCGACTGATTTACAACAGCACGTAGAATATCAATTTTGGGTGACGGGCAGCACTCGCGTGGGCGAAGGGCAAAGTTCCAGAGTAGCTGCACAGGTGCCAACGAATCGGGTACCAGCGAGAATCACGTCTTTCGGGGGCCACGTGGTGCGGCCATGGAGAGGATCCGCAACCCTTGCCTGCAACGCTGTTGGAGACCCTACCAGAGACTGGTTCAAAGGGCAAACCGAACAAATCCGCACCGATCCGACGAGGAACGTGCAGATCTTGCCTTCTGGCGAACTCGTGTTGTCGAATTTGCAATCGCAAGATGGCGGAAACTACACTTGCCAAGTGGAGAACGCTCAAGGAAGCGACAAGCTGCATTACACTTTAACCGTGCAAGGTTGGTTGAATTTTGTAATAACTTCATTCTTTAAAGATTAATTCACCCTTTATTTGCATAGTACCACCAAGCGCACCCGTTCTTTATGTAACGAGCTCTACGTCGAGCAGCATTTTGCTGCACTGGAAACCTGGGCACACCGGTGGAGCTCCTCTCACAGGATACACGTTACATTATCGCACCACGCATGGTAACTTAGACGAGCTACAATTGTCTCGTCATGCCACGAGTCACGAGTTAAAGGTATAACAAAGTCAATCCCAAGAATTGCCATACGTTCTCTTCAAAGTTGAACGTTTCTAGAATATTTAGCTCAAAATCTGCTATTAATGTTCCTCCAGGGCCTCTTATGTGGCAACACGTATCAACTGTACCTGACGTCCCACAACAAAATCGGAAGCAGTCCAGCGTCACCGGTTCTCTCGGTTCGAACTCAGGGACAGGCACCAGGGATACCTCCAGCGGCAGCTTTCCTCAGCCCAAACTCGACCACGCTGGTCCTTCGACTCCACGTGTGGCCGGACAACGGCTGTCCAATCCTCTACTTCGTGATTCAGTACAGACCCATCAACGAGTTCCACTGGACGCTGGTTTCGAACAGCGTGAAAATGCAGCGGCGGTTCGTCGTGACGAATTTGCAGCCGAGTTCGGTGTACCAGCTGAAAGTGGAGGCGCACAACGTGGCTGGTAGCAACCACGCGGAGTTCACGTTCGTGACGTTGACGAAAGAAGGCGGTAAGCTTGACGGTGCAACCATTCTTCGTTCAAACATCGTTTCTCTAGAACTAAATTTATCGTGGATAACGCATGAACGCTGTACGATCGCTAGTAACATTCAGCATAGAGTCGACGAGTCGGTCGATCTGGCGACGTTATTCAAGTTGACAAAAATTATATCCAAAAGCACTGTGTTCCTGAAACCTTGCAGAACCGCCACCTCCAGAACTGTCGAAACGTGGGATCGCCTCAGCTGTTCCGTTCTACGCGGACGTGAAAGTGATGCTGCCATTGATCGTGGCCACCGTTGCCTTAGTCGTCGCCGTAGTCATCGTAGCTCTTCGCTGGCGAAGCAGTAAGTCGTCGATATTTATCCGAACGCCGTTTAAACGTCGGCAATTCCAAAAATTATATTGTCGCAGCTCGCAATTTCGATCGAACAAATCTGATTTAGAGAGTGATATGCATCTCGTTTATATTTATCGCGCGACAGGATACCTCGGAGACAGAATGCAACGACCCATGAAAGAGACTCAGGAAAACCAACAGAACGCGGAGACGCAAAGAGAGCGTTACTACGCGACGATTCACAAGGTGGCTTTACAACAAGCGGCGAATACGGGTGGAGGGCCCGACAAGATTCCAGGTGAACCTTTGTTACGATACGGACGACAGCCAGGTTTGGTACTATAATTGTTGTTCAGGTAAAAAGCAAAAGTCGCACGCGTAGCGCTGTTCAGCCGGGAGCGGACAGACCCAAATAGCGATCGATCGCAGTTCACGAGCAGAGGTGGATCTTATTTTACATCTCCCCGTTCCATCACCGTAGACCATCGTGTTTTGTTTATTTCCAACCATTATGCGACCAACGCGGAATGTATCACTCGTGCTCCATCGCACATTCTCGGATACTTCGTCATGCATCGCTTCAACCCCCATTGATCATCCCCCTCTACAACATTTTAGAACAAGTAACCCCATCTGAATGAATCAGTCTCCGTGAGAGAAACTACGTTAGAAAACGTTCAAAAGTCTCCCAAGCTTGTAGTATCATACGTGTACAGTGTACTATCGCATAATCCTCTTTGGGAAAATATAATGAAAATGTTAAATTCGTTTCGTCGACTCGCTGAGAGAGAACAGAAAGCGCGAGAACGATCTGGTCAAAAGCGCGCAGCTTTGTATTTTCGTGATATTCTCCCCAAGACGCGAGAGTGTCGACAAAGTAAGAAACGTGAATGCGGAATCGCGAGCTCCGCGATAGAGGCGAAAAAAATAGGTCGCCAGCTAAAGAATTAATACCGACGCGATTTGAAAGGTAGGCAATGCCTCTGGTGGGTTACAGAGACAGCGGAGGACATCTCGCCGTACGCTACGTTCCAGCTTTCGGAGGGTGGCGGGGGAAGCCTGGCAGGGTTGGGAGGGTTGGGAGGACTGGGAGGCGCGGCGGAAGCTTCGGCTGCCGGCCTCCACCCGAACAACACTCTTCTGCACAGTTTCATGTACCACGAGCACGCCATGACCGAAGGGTGCGCAAGCCCTCCACCTGCCGCGACGGTAAGAAGCTCGATTTACGTACGCGCGACCGGAGAATTGATTCGTGGCTGCGTCCGCAGAGCATGAAGAGCGTTTCGTCGAGGAGACGGCAGCAGAGAAAGCAACAAACTCCGGGCGACGTCGAGAGCGACGAGAGCGAGTCTGACCCGGATCAATTGACGAGCTCTCGCACGGAGTCTTCCAACCAGCTGGACGCTGGCAAACTCAAACACAGTACGTTCGATTGCTTCCGTTTACCCCATTTTCACCCCCTCTGACGTATTCGTAACCGGGTGTGCTTCTGTTAGTTCGGGCCGTTTCCGACTTCATTTACCACGGTACGTCGAGCACTTCTTCAGATATCTCGCCCATGTCAGAGCAGAAGTCACTTCCTCGAAGAGGACGATCTAGGTAACTAGCAGACATGTATTCCATTAACAAATACCATAAACATTTTATCGTACCATACTCGTGTTCAGAAGATCATTCGCTGTTCATAAAACACTGTACGATCACGATCCAACGAATTCATCGCTCGATTCAAGAAACACGTTCTCCCTTTCCCTAAAAATTCAAGAACTGCCGAGCAGAACGAGCTTGAACGAGTCGAGTATTTCGACATTCTGATCGCGTTTCTTTGCGTTATTCGTGCAGTCCGCTGAGACGAAACAGAGGGCTGTATCCGACCCCTTAAGCAACATTCACGTCGATCACATGTTCATCCGTAGTAAGTTGATTTGTTTGGCTGTCCCGTAAGATGGCATGTTCCCAGCAGGAGCTCCCTACGCACGCTATTGCCGCCGATCTCGGTCGCGGAGACCACGTTCGTAGGAGGCAACCAGGGGAACGTGGTGCCTGGTAATGGCGACCGTTCCGATCGGCCCGAGCTCAGCGAGGCCGAGTGCGACATCGACTCCCTGAAGAAGCTGAAACTCGGCCTGAGGAGCTCCCTCTGGTCAAGGCCGAGCACCCAAAACAACCCCTCATCCGACTACTCCATCGCCGTTTAATTCGTTCCATTTTCTTCCATCCCCCCTGTGTGCCTCCCCCCTCCCCGTACCCAGATCTCTCCCCTGTTGTGCGCGATCAGCCAAAGCAACCCCCGTTCTTCCCCGTCCCCGACCCCACGGTCCAAACAGTTAGGTAAATAAAGATCCCCCTATCCCGGTGTCCCGTCGAGATGTTCGACGCGAAGTTAGATTTAAAGAAACGAAACGAAAAGGAAAAAAAAAGCAAAAAAACGACAAGGTAAAATGGAAAAATAAGTATAATATTTGAAAGATAGAACGTGGTGGCGCGTGGGTATGTATATACGCGCGTCCGTTTCCCTTTTTCTCTCTGTCGATCATAGATGAAAATTAAATTACGAAATTCGTTGCTGGGAATCGGCAGATGAATCGCTCGTAGATAACGAGGAGAAGCAAGGAGAGACGCGAGGAGCTGAATAATCGTTCGAGAACGCGTCGTTATCGGGAGAAGATTCGATCGCTTTCTTCGTCGTCTGAGAACGATCTCTCGTGGAAAGGAACGGGAACGCCGTTCCTCTGATGTTCGCTCTTTCTCTTCTTTATCTATGACGCAACGAGATATCAGATCCGTGCGTGCGTGTACGCGACGAGTGAATGGTCACGATGGTTGAATGAGTTTAATCGCGTGTAGGAGTGCGTGCCAAAACGACAATTTGCTCAGACCGCTGCGACTCGTTTGCCGGCGGGCGACCCATTCGAGACCAAAGACTTAATCGTACGAACAGAGCACGGGGAAGTCCTTGGAGAGCGCCAGCCGAATCGTGGTGAACGACGCCCGATCTTGCATTCGTGGAAATCTCGCGTTCTCTAGCGAAACGAACGTTTCGATCCCTCCACGAGCGTTGGACGATTGGCTTCGAGCGTTCCCATTAACCAGAATAAGCTACGGGCTACGGATTACTACGTGAGTAAGAGCACAGTAGTTGACGAGGTACAGCGACCGCGTGAAGCTCACGCAAATGCACTGGGATACCATTGAAGATGAAAGATTGTTAAACGCGTGCTTTGCTATTTATTGCAATTGAATTTGGAAGATCGTTGGTTTTGGTTTCCTCCATGTTTGACATACTCTTCGCACTCTTCAAGTTAGACAGGGTTTTTATAGATTGCATAATCGTTTAACTCGTTAAGGATCAACGTTCTGTCAACGTAGCAGCTCGTTTGCAATTGTTTTTCATTTAATTTGCACTGTTGTTCGTTAGTTTTGGTATCTAGGGGGTTGTAAATAGGAGTTACGAAGGAATTACGTTATTCCTGCGACCAGGAAAACGAATTCGCTATATCTCGTCAGCTTTCCCATACCTCGCGCGTTAATGGTCGTCGAAACAGAAGAATTGAACACGAATGGAAAAACCTTTACCCGAAATGCCATTAAAAATGATCGTTGCGTAACCTATCGCTGCGTTCCAAGCGTGTGTCCCTCGTAAATGCAGACCGGGAACATTTATTTTAGTCACGTTGGCCTACACCGTTCGTTCATCGATTCTAGACAAGTCCGCCGTTATTTTTTGCGACCACGTTCCGCATTCGTTTTCGATCGGCTACCCTGGCGTCATAGATTCGATCGTTACGACACTCTGTTGCAGAAAAAACGTCTATTCTTGAGCAGCGCTTCATTTTGCGCGTGACTGACAGACAGAATAGCTTACGCATACCTTTTAAGTACGATCCGACCTGCAAAATATTCTTCCTAAACTGAGTCTACGTCCCAGTATCCCCTTGCGATTTTTCTAAATTCCCCAACCACGAATAACTCGCCGCGAACCGCGTTCGCGATCAATCCTCTGCGTCCAACAGCCTCCGGCTCTTGATCGACAACGAATCCCCCAGCCGAACGCTCTAGACTCTCGTCCAACGCTCGCGAGGCCGAAAGAAGCGATTCTTTCAATTCGTAAGACTGATTTTCTTACTCTCCGTTCGATTGCGTGAATCACGAGCTTTCGCCCGTTATAATTTGAACGAATCGGCCGCACGCGTCGTTCCCCGCTCTCGATCCGTGCTCGCCTGTGTCCAGTTGCGTGCGCGTGGTTGTTCAATCGAATAGCGGGACGCGAGACAATTAGAAACGGGAAAAAGAGAAAGAAGAGAACGCGTGGACGCGCCGGTCACGGCGCGTTTCGCGCGCGTAATCGCGGCGGAAACGCTGTTTCCCCCGTGGAACGTTTTAAAGACGACAACGAGACGCGTCCGGCCCGCCCTGGCGGCCACCCAGCGGCGGGCTCCCGTCGAACCGTCGGGCTCTGTTGCATTGTAAAGTTTATACGTACGTCTAAACACCGTTGATTACTTTAAGTCCGTTATTAAATCCTAAGACTTCTACGTAAGGCATTGAAATTCCTCTGCGCGCGAACGGTCGCGCGCGCCTCCTCTCCCGCTCTGTACATTTTTCTCGCCGTGCCGACGTGAACGCTAGTCCGACCCGGATCGTTCGTCGATTTACATCCCTCTTCGAATGTCGCGCACTTCCGCCCACGAGGCCCCCGCGGATCCTCCACGAAATCGTGATCCAGAACCCAGGCGGTCGTTTCTTCCGATCGAACGCCGGTTAAGAGGGTGCTCGCTGGAAGTCTACGGAACGATCAGCAATTTTTAGACATCTCTTCAATTCCTCGTAGGAGATCCACGCGATTGTTTAATTGATTGTTTCGCGCGTTGATTTATTAGCAGTTTCGTGTCGTCAACCGAAGAGACAAGGAACATTAATCGATCGTGAATTAAAATTCGATTAGACTGCGATTATTTTCGAGGGTTGCGAACACCCCCTTGAACGACAGAAACGCGCGCGTACGTTGATCCCCCGTGTTATATCGACGATCTTGGGAACCTGTCCCTGCGCAGGTCACGACTGAACAGTTTCCTCCGCTAGATAATAATTTCGAGGCTTTCCGTAATCGTTAGACGATCCACATATCGATCTTACTCAAGTTGAAATCAAAAGGGACGAACGAGGAGCATCGCGGAACGAATCCCTCGGACTGATTCGAGATTAGAGATAAACGTCGGCCAGAGAGCGTTTGTTACGCTCGTCGATCGTGTTCCAATGTTCCCGACAAACACTTCCACTGCCATTTCCGCAGAACTGCCATTTCCGCAGAGCAGCTCGAAGGTGCCAAACGGACGGGCCGACTTCCTACACCCCCCGGTACAATAATTTTAACGAGCCTGCGACTTTTACCGACACCAAGAGACAGCAAGACAGCGTTTTTCGAGGTACTTTAAAAGTTTTATGCGTTTTTTCGCGACGCGCGTTTTACGATTCTCACCCTGAGTTCGATGAGCGTGCGCGACACTGCGAAGACGAGGGCATAGGTATACGTATATATAAATTTATATAAATATATATATGTACTTAAAAGCGCGTGTAAGCGCATGCATTACGATTTAACATAACATGGGTGTATATATTGAGGAAGCACGTCAATCAAACTCGTAGAGTTCGATTAATTTGTTAGATCCACTTCGGGAAGCGGGTATCGTTTATCGTGACGATAAATAATAACGTTTTTGTACATTTTTTCTTATGTCACCGACCGACTGACGTCCGCTCAACGAGGACTTGGATACGTTTAATCGATTCATCAGCGTGGTTACTTTCGATACTCGATTGTTTTCGCTTTCTGGGGGTTTCTGGTTCCATGCTCTTTCCGTTTCCTCGTACTTTGCCAAAATCGTATCCTTCGAAATTCCAGAGAATGTACATTTCAATTTATTTGTGTACATATAGGTGTTTCTCGAGATCGGATACATAGCCGTCGTCGCGTTGAGTTGTCTCCCGATGCTGGACGAATCTGTAATTAAGTGTAACAAGTGTACCGTTAATTTGTTCGACAACGATGAACCAGAAATTTCTAGAATGCTCTTCGTTGTTCGTTGGGCCGTACAGACGAGCACCACGATACTGCGTTTCAATTAAAGCGGTGACGTCACTTGAAACACCTGAAAATACACTGAAAAGCATCGCGTTTAGCCGCGGGTACGCGTTCTCGATCATATCGAAGGTATTGGCGATGGAAAGTCCACTAGCTCGAACTAACAAGTGTAATGTTTTACGTCCTTCTGAAAAATCCAAGCTAGTCGTACAATTATATGATAAGCACTATATTCTCAGTAAGCAAGGTATAAAATAAAAATGGCGTAGGTGGAACAGTTTTAGTGGATGACGTCGGA
Source organism: Xylocopa violacea (assembly GCA_963969225.1). NCBI lineage: Eukaryota > Metazoa > Arthropoda > Insecta > Hymenoptera > Apidae > Xylocopa > Xylocopa violacea. The sequence continues at coordinate 30,869,242 of CAXAJV010000005.1, read as the reverse complement.
AACGAGATAAATGTCGTAACAGCTAAAAATCTAGAAACTTACGAATGGTGGACTTCGTATCGCGAATTAGTTGGATCCTCCATGCATCGATACTTGTTTCGGGTGAATTCGTTAATGGACTGAGCATTTTTACGCATTCGTTTGGAAATTTACAGCGGTTGCGAACGGTGCTGGCACGTCGTTCAATTTATTTTAACGTTTATGTACTCGTTGATTGGACTCTGGATCCTCGTATTAAATTTCCTCCTGTTTAAAAATATTTTCGCGTAGATCTGCAAGAATTTCGTTCCGCGAACATAAAATCTAATCAAACAACGTTTTAAAAAATATAATTGCACACCAATACCTTTTGCAGCAGCTGTAAATGTACACAGAATAACAGAACGTACACGATATGCAGAAATGTGCGAAACATTCGGATTAGATTTGATCTAATTTCTTCGATTTTGTTCAGAATAATATAAATTTGCATAAACATCCGCGATCTATCAATTAAATTTCCTTCGATCTCGTTCTCTGACATGCAGCTGTACTTATTTCGAATCGTTTTGAAAGTTACGTCACCGGTTTGACCGCGTTTACTAATGAACGAAGGCGTGGGGAGTGAGCAAATCAAACGAACAATTATTACTGTAACTATACTATTAGCATCGTTGTAAAGAACAAAAAAATAAAATAAAATAAAATAATAATAAAGAACTGAAAGGAGAAGGTAAAAGGAAAAGGTAAAGAGGGGTGAATATGAGGGTGTGTCAACGATCTCGTCGTGAGAAATCGCGATTTTTCGCTCCGTTTCGAACGATCGCGAGACAAACAAAGCGACGTGGCCATCACGCCGTGACTGAAATTGCATTCGAGTCGATGGTGTGGCGTTTCGAAGCATTGTGTCGATCGCAGAGTCGATCAAATAAATTGATATCCTGTAAAGTACTGTACGAAAAATTGCTTCGTTGATTAATTGCCTCGTCCTCCGTGAACGTTAATCGAACGCTTTCGATTGATCGGTATCAGCAGGTAAGTTCGAGAGTGGTTTTTAATAGAAAAAGTACAACAAACGCACACTGATGTGGCGAACAGCAGAGTTCGATATTACAAAAGTAATATATCTCGACTAATATCCGGTGAGCTCAGCGAACGTGGAGTCCATGTCGTCGCAAATGTATTTGTATTTCTCTTTCTCCCTGAACAGGAAGTCTAGAAACGAGAAACGTAATTAGAAGCGAAGAAGAAATGCTGTGGGATGAAAACTTTAACGCGTACCTTCCCTCGCATCCAACTCTTTCGAGAATACTTTGACCATTTTCTCGGCGATTATGGCCCTCTTCTCAGCAGCCTTCAGTTTCACCTTCAAATCTTTCAGCTGCGCTTTAAATTCCTCCACCCTTTGATTCGCCTGTAAAAAAATAGATACATGAATCAACGATGCTTTGAATAGAAAGGATCGATATACCTTTTCCTCCGAAACTTCCAAAGATTTCAGGATGTTGCCAACGATGAACAGTTCATCCTCTCGTTCCATTATTTTTCTGCGAATCGTTAAATGAAATTAGTTAAAGTATCAACGAATTTTTATCATCGAAACGCAAAATTTGTACCTTTCTTCTTTTTAATATTAATAGTTGTATAGTGATCGAGTTTCTATCGTGCAAGAAACAGAAACTACCACGAAATAATGGTAAAGTAAGTTACGATTCATCGTACATACGCCTCGCTCGATTTTACTCTTTCCTCGGCCGCCTCTAATTCGTCCTCGACGAAAGCCAATTTCCTCGATATCTCGTCCGATTTTGTATCAGCGTCCTCGGCGATCAGCCTCGCCTCTTTCAGCTGCGCCATCAGCTGGTCCATCCTTTCCTCGTCCTGCTTGCTCCTGTTCTCCAGAACCTTGCAGATACTGGAAGCAACGATTCGTTATCCCATACTCGCGAAACGTAACTGTTTCGTTACTTCAGTTCGCACGAAACAAACCGTTTCGCGTCCTCCGCGGTTTCCATCGCCTGCGCCAATTTCGCCTGCGCAGTCAGACGACGCTCCTCGGACTTTTCCAAGTTCTGCAGACACTGCTGCATCTTTCTGTTCAGAACCGCCAACTCCGATTGCGTCTGTTCTCGTCGAGCAAAATGGAACCGAGCATGAGATTACTTCGACAATTTAACGAGACGATACAACCGTCTGCGTCGATTTATTCTTACAAATTACCAACCACGATATAAACTCTCTCCTTTTGCTCGAGGTCTCTGTTCGACTTCTCCAGCTGAGCCTTGCTCAGTTCCAGGTCGCGTTCCATCTGCACCAGCTTCTTCGCCAGCTCCCGAACCTCGTCCCTCAGCTTCTCCTCGCGTCTGTTCGCCTCCTTCGCCTGTTGATCGCACATATCGGCTCTGTCCATCGCCAGATCCTTCTCGATCTTCAGCGTTTGCAGCCGTTTCTTAATCGCGTTCATGGCACCAGCCGTAAATACGCGCAGCTAAGCGAACAAATTCGTCTAATAAATCTCGCGAGCCTGTTGCGTGTGCTCATACGAATTCACATTTCTTTCAATCAAAAATAGACACCCCCGCAGAGATTTCTTTGATACCCCAAATATGAGTTAAATAAATTCGGAAATTTTGCATCTTATGCGTATCTTGTACTATATTTTGTAACTATAATACGTATTCAAATATCTAAAAACTGTAACGAGGTTCGCACTAAAAAATTTAACCAGAAAAGCAGCGTTCAACGCATATGAGAATCAATATTAAAAAAAAAGGAAATCCGTACTTCGCAGACACGTTGTTGCTACCTCGATAGTACACTTCCAATGATATTATTCGATTCAAAGCACTTGAACACTCCTCTGCGTTAAAAACGTGTTTCACTCTGTCCGTGGAGGAAGAAGCAACGATCCGAACGATTAATGTATCGAAGAGAAAATTCCAACGGATCCGATAATCCCTGCGGTCTTTCAAAAAGCAAAGCTCGCGGGTTACTGCACTCGGTGACCGGCGAGGACAATGCTTTATAGACTCAAAGAAATGCAAAAGAACCTAACAGTCCGTTTCTTTAGTTAGACGCAAACGAATTCCTCGACTTCTCTAGACGTTTAGACTCTTCCGATCGCTCAATTTATATAAACCTTTCGAATTCGAATACCAGCAGGTATACGAGTTTTAAAAAAGCTTGTCGCATAAATTTGTGGGAAAAGTTATATCGAACGAATAAAAATAATTACGATAAGCTGGATAACATTTTCCTCTAGCGAATTCATTTTTTAAAGAATTCAAGAAACGAAGAAAACGAGGAGAATAAAAAATAGCAAACTTTATCGAGCAATATAAGTGATCTATTATTTTTTATACGTTGATTACGAAAATAAATGAATTGTGAGAATTTATTTTTAGCGACGCAACTTATACGCGCGATTAGAGACGATATTTTCATCTACTTTACTTTCTCGTGTATATAGATATCAAGGGGAGAATTTAGAATGATAATGCCCTACGAAATGGTTCGTTTATTTTTAAATACCATTTATTGAAAATACAGATTCTGTTGGCATACAATGATAAAAAGGGGGACGCAGTATCGTGCTTGCTTATGTTTTCAGCGGCTCCTCCTGAGCGTCTCTGAAAGAAAAATAGGCGATCTCGTCAGTTCAATCGGAATTAGAGAGACTAATGCTTTCTGAAGCAACTACGGCCCCGTAGTCTCGGCGAGATTGTTAAGCTCGAAGCGAAGCGGTTACGTTAACGAAAGCCAGCAGCTTTCCAGCCGCCATGTTAGTCGCGCGAATTATCTTTCAAGCCCCGTCGAAACACTCTTTTTTTTTTTTCTTGCACGGTAGACTATAACGAATTACAAATCAGCGTAGCTAAGCGCAGCCGACTGATGTCCATGGTTAAATGTAGCGAATAAGCGAAAGAAGCTCAGAATGGCAAAATAAAAGAAACTCCGTCCGTTTCTGCGGCTTTAGTATCCCGTCATTTCCGCGAACGTGGCGTCCATGTCGTCGCAGACAGCCTTGTACTTCTCCTTTTCTTCTCTGAGTTCGTCTGAAACGTGACGGATCGTTGAGAAAACTTGGTCCTCTGAGAATTAGGTCCTCGCTGAATTTATTTAGGAGCTTACCTTCCTTCCTGTCGACTTCCTTCAACAAGTTCTTCACCGTTCTCTCAGCAAGAATGGCGCGCTTCTCCGCCGCTCGCAACTTCTTCTTCAGCTCCTTCAGCTGTAATTTGAATTCTTCTACTCGTTGATTAGCCTAGACGAACAGTTTTCATGTTGAGACGTAACGGTAACAATGCATATTCGATTTTAATATGTAGATACGTTAAAAATAATAGCGAAAGAGAGCAGACTCTCTTGCGTGAATGGTATTCGTTTCGCGAAAGATGGTTGACTACCTTTTCCTCCGATACTTCTAATGATTTCACGATATTTTGCACGATGAACAGCTCGTCCTCTCGTTCTATGATTTTCCTGTGAAAGATAGATTCAGACTTGTAAAGAGGATGTTACAGTGACCATACGATAGAAGAACGTAACGAAATTATACAAACGCCTCGCTGGTTTTCACCCTCTCTTCAGCCCCCTCCAATTCCTCTTCAACGAATGCAAGCTTCTTCGATATCTCGTCAGACTTAGCGTCCGCGTCCTCCGCGATTAATCTGGCGTCCTTCAGCTCATGCATCAGCTTCTCCATGCGCTCTTCGTCCAGCCGACTTCTGTCCTCCAACACTTTGCACATTCTGCGATCCAAAGAGAAAACTGGTTATTATTATTCTAATCTTGAACAATACGTTCAAACGTTATCGCAAGTTTTCGCTGTTAAAATGGAGTTTACGATCTATCAGGTTTGGCGAGAGACGCAAGATTAGTCTCATCCAAATCGATCTGCGGGAAGATTATAGAGGAAGAGGAAGCTTCGACGCAATAATAATTTTTGTAACGAACACTACGATATTAACCTCTGCGCGTCATCGGCAAGTTCCGTCGCGCGTGCAAGCTTCGTTTGAGCGGTTAGACGCAGTTCTTCCTTTTTCGTCAGGGTTGCCTCGATCTCCTGCACTCTCTTCGTCAACATGGTTCGATCTTGCTCTGCCTATTGACATCGTGACACTGTTTATCACACGCGCGACCCCCGGTTTCTTTTCATTAACTCGGTACCACGCTTTTACGCACCCTGGACCAGGACTTCTCGCACTGTTCCAAGTCGGCGGTGGACTGCTCCAAGCTGGCCTTCGCCACCTCGTAATCTCGCTCGAGCTGGGCCAGCTTCTTCTGCAGGTCCCTCACGTCGTCGTTCAGCTTGTCAGCCCGCATGTTCTCCTGCCTCGCTTTCGTCTCGTTCGCCTCCACTTTCTCGTTCGCGGCGTCCATCTCCTGCTTCAGGGCTGCAATCTTCTTCTTAATCGCCTCCATGATGACCGCCTATGCCTTTCTCCCTTTTTCTCAGATCTCCTTTCGTCGGCTGGGCGAACCTGGTGCATTCGTCAGAAATTATCGTCAACTGTTGACGTAACTGCAAGCGCACGATGCTCTTAACACTCCATACAAATTTTTTCCATTCATTCGCGTAGGAAGAATTTGTTTGAAACAAAAGTAGCGCAGTGCCGATACTTTTTGTACACGCTATATATTACGTACAAATATCAGACATTTCGCGTGCTATTCTCTAAGGCAAATATAAGCAACAAGGGTGGAACTTCTTCGAAACTAAAGGTACTGCTGCCCCTCGCGTTAGTCAGACTACGATGGCGCCATATCTACCGCAACCAAATCGACACCACGGAAAATATATCCAGAATACGTGATTAAAAAAACACTCTCGAATCCGTTTCACAAAAGACAACGCGGAGGCGACTCTAAATGCGGCTCGACCCGGTGTTCGAACGCGAAACAGGTTTACTTACTTTAACCAGTTTCGTACGACGAGCATCCAGTATCGAAAACAAACGGGGGAGCTCTCGCGCGGCTCGCGGGGCGTTCGTTAGACGCCGTTACAAGGGACATTCAATAACGCAACAGCACGGAGGAAAAGGCAATCGTTGGAGCTGGGAAAGGGGGACAACACTCACTATAATCGTTGCGATGATCCGCGATGAGAATGCACAACCGGATGCCTTCGAAAGCTAAGCTAAAATAAAACGAAACCGGCGTCGCGCGGGCCTCCTCGAACTTCTCGATCCAATCCAATTCTATAATTGCTTGGTCGCCTTGTTGGCTGTCGTCCCGATTTTATCCCGGCTCTTTACTGGCTGATTGCTACGAGCTCCACTGACTACCAACGAAACGCGATCTCCGCCTCCCTTAATGCTATTCTCGGCACAAAAGAATTCCGTTCCTGTTTTCTGTCGGCCACGTAACAAACCCGCCACGGTAAAGACCATACCGGGGGAGTACTCTCTCGTTTTCAGATTAGCTGGAAAATTTCTTATTTCGCGCCCCGTCGTCCTGGTTACGTTTAACGGATTTGAATTTTCCCGCTTCCGCGGACGACCCAAGTCGACCCATCGAATCGATACCGATTACGAAACTGTACGCGCTGGAAACGCGGGAATCCTATTATTCTTAATCGTTTCGATAATTACAAACGAAACGAGTCCACTTTCCTTTGGAATAGGGAAGAATTAATCGATGGTATAAAGGATATGTTCTTTTCGTCAGTGTAAGATTGGTGGACGTGTCATTCGAAAGACCGAAAATAGAGGCGACGAAGTTCCATTTTGCGCTGATTTCTTGTTAATGGTGTCTTCTAATGTTGTCTCTAAAAATAAAGGGCATTAAGTATCAATCGTTTATAATTAAACTTGTAAAATATAACACAAGAAATTTTTGTCCATATTTTGTTGTACTTCTTTTTAAACTGTTCGTCCTCTTGTTCTTCTTCGCAAGTAGGGACTGAAGAAACATGGAACGCGTTTATGTTCTAAAAAATAACACAGGGCATCGTTTTTCGCAGCAACCTTTCATTTGTGATTAGTAAATGTATTATAACTTTGAGTGCTCGACTTGGTCGATGATTCATTGAAGAGAAATTACCGAAGTAACAACTTCCCAATGAATTAAGATTCATTTATGAAGCAATATGTGGTTTTATTGACATATTTTTCTAGTACAAAAGGAATAGTTACACGTTTCGTTCAGCTAATATATTTCTTATCGTTTGTCGTTACAAATAAATGTGCAGCGTATAGGTTCTCGTTTAGAATTCGTATCCATTTCTACTATTACCGACCGATCATTTTTACAAGTATCGATAAGAAACTTAAGTACATTCTACCATGTAAGTCGATAAACGGTGAACAAAATGTAACGCAACTTTCCGACACTTTGCAATAATTCATTTTTTTCTTTTTAATCTACTCTACAATGTATCGTAGAAATTTACAGAGCTATTCTATATTACAATAACTTTTCTTTTATTACTTTAGAGAGATTCAAAACTTTAAAACGCTATTATACGATACTTGCGTATCAATTTTGATTACAATTTTATGAATACGATTTTTTAACGATAGATTCATCGAGTTATCATTTTTCTTTTATAGAGAGAGAGAGCATAAAATTCCTTTTATTTTCAAGCAAATTCTCAGATTAAATTTAGAAAAAAGAATTCCATTTAATACCGAAGTTATAAAAATTGTAAATACTATTGATCACAAACGAAATCAAGTTCTCGATATTTCTATCTGTACAAAGTGAATAATTATCTGCTACAATTCTCTCTATGTCATTTCATAACAAATCGATCATCTTCTCCCTTAGATGTCTGAGATTTTGTTCAAAATAGAATACAATGTAATCCACGTGAAATGATAAAGATTAGTAATCGTATTTCATTTTGAACAAAATCCTAAGTAACGATAGGAAGAAATAATAAATTTAACGTAGAGAAAAATCTGTTTGTCATATGTATCAGTTTTCTAATCTGCAAAATGCCTTTGTTGCGCACAATCTCGTATCGCCAAATGTAGCCTTAAATTAAGGTAACCAGATTTATGACCAAATCCGTGAGAGGATGCTACAGCCACGGTTGTATTCTTCGAATCTGGTTCTACGCAAATTCGACTTGCTTTCATTCCTCGGAGGCAAGGCCTGAGACTTGCGTTCGAGACAATTCGGAACGGAATAACTGAATGCGAGACTGATAGGCGCCCTGTATTGATTTTGAATGAATCCGTGACGGACATTATACATTTGGAATTGCCTCGAACAATGCGATACATCTGGTCACCTTACTTAAATGTAATTATTCAACTATTTCTATGTTGTACTAAGCGAAAGCTACAAAAACACAAATACTAAAGCGTATCGGAGAAAGTTCGAACGTATTCTTAAACGTTAATCGTAAAGCTGTTTCCATTTTTTCTAAACAAACGTCGATATGCTTTGTGTATAAATAATTAACAATACTGAGCAATTTAAACCTTTCAGAAGCAAACGTTTTGTTCGATACGAAAACAATTCGTTACGGAACGCACAACACTTAGAAAATTTTATACTTCAATACGTCGACGTGTAAATGCAACGTGAACACAGTGCGTGAAGAAATGCAAACCCGAGGACAGCATCTTCAAAGGATATTTCGATACAAAAAAATTCGACAGTTCGTGTCTGATACAATCATATAACATTACAGTAAAAAATTTCATCGTACAATAAACATATACGAATAGAACACAGAGATAACAGAAGTATCTTAGATACAATTCGCAAGAGAAAATGAGAGAACACTCTTTAGAAACCATTTCTAATTAAAAACATTACTTTTACTGTGTTCGTGTATTCCCATTTTGAATTCGGCTATTCTTACACATTTGAGATTTGTATCAAACATTGTGCCATATAAAGTAAGAATAGAAATCATATATCCTATTTAACACGCTATATGTAAATATATCATCCACTGTATACAGCTAATACATAATAGATATGTTCAAAGAATAGATTTCCTGTGAATAACAAATTTTACTTGTTTATAATGATATATTGCATCCATACGTATCGCGTATGAACAGTGCACCTTGTAATACCTTCGTGCATACAAAAACATGGATAATCTTATGTCAAAATTCATTGTCACTATTTGAAATTGTTTTGAACAGTAATCCTTCGCGTCTTAAGCTTGGATTCGCAAGTAGGAAAGTCTTTCGTTTCCACGAGCAGCAAAAACAGAAGGATCAATTTAGACATTTTTTAGAGAAACGTTTGAACGCTTTTAATATAGATATAGATGAGCAAGTCTCGTTTATGGCACATAATAAACATTTTAGGAATGTTGATTTAGTAAAAAATGTCCATGTAAGAATGGAGCTTCCGTAAATATACCAAAAGCAAAGAATTGTGCGAACTGTTTCATTCTCGTTTGTTCATTTTTTTTTTTTCGCATAAATAGTTTCTAAATATCATAGAAAGCAGCGTATATTGACACTGAGTTTTGGCAAGATATAATATATAATATGCATATCAAGAAAAGCTTTCAAAACAATATTAGTATCAAATACGATAATATCGTGTAATATAATAGTGTGTAAATGCGTTTTATGGATCACGCGTGTGTGCATATACAATATTTAGAATTATTTTCTCTAATACAAATTCACTTAAGAGAAAAACTTGATAAAGGATATTGTTAATCATACAATATAATATCACAATACAAACGCTTATAAGTACCTTCCAATTAGAAAGAAACTCTAAATATTACAAATTAAGAAACTTTGTCTATATAGATCTTTTAGTAAGTAAATATTTGCAAACCTAACAGAAACGGAATCATAAATATCTTTTACGCTAACAAGTAAGTATATTTAAATTATAATATTTGTTTAAAGTCATGAGAGCTCGTAAGAAAAGACACAGAAATTTAAGTAAATTATGCAACCTTTTAACTCTACATATATACACATACATATACATTATGTGTGTATATGTATATACAAAAGATGAATCCATTAAAAGAATTTTGTGCCACTTAAAGTGCGTTCTAGTTTTGATATAAAAGTACACATCAGTGCGTGTGCAAACATACCTCTAAAGAAGTACACAGACAATGCACTATATATAATGTACGTACTTATCTTAAAGGGCAATGCACAATTTATGTTGGGCGGAAGCGGTGACGTAATAAGTTCATCAAACCCATAATGTGGGAAAATAGTTCCCCTCAGAAATCCGTACTTTAGAAAGTGTTAACGCACCATTGATAAGCGCAACATTGTCATCTAGAAAGATTGGATCCTGTTTCAGAATCGCTTGCAGTTGACAACACATACGTCGGTGTGTAAGAGAGCAACAGATGTACAGCATCTTCTCGATCGAGAGCTCGTAATTGTTGTATCAATGATCCCACGGTGCAATCAGCACCTGCTGTGTTAAGTAATCTATCGAATAATAAAAATTGTTAGGTTAGGTTAGGGTAGGTTATTAGGTCCTCCTATTAACTCGACGACTGATACATAATTACGATAAATAGCGACTCACCGTAACGTTGGACTGTCTACTGTGCTGTCTAACTGAGCAACTCGATCCCCCAAACCGAGCCTTACGGCAAGTAAACACCAATCTCTTCCGTGACGATCAGGAGGATCGAGCATCTGTGCCAATCTTCTTTGAACAGCAGGTTTAATGTGCTTTATTGGTTGCTTTGTTCCAGGAAGACAGTTCTCTACTAAAGGTAGTCCGCAACCTACTATTTCCCATACAGTTTCCTCTCGACCATTTAAAGGATTTTTCAGCGTTGCTTCTTCAAGACCCTTATCGATTAAAGCCGATATAACCGGTGCTGGTTCCCAAGCATATATAACCTATGCAATATTATGAAAAATATATTGAATACGTCCTAATTTTATTGCGGTTGCACTAATTTATCTATGATTAGATGACTAACTTCGTCGTATTCTCGAAGTTGACTAGGACTTAGCCAATATCTTTCGAGTAACATGCCAGGAGCAACTAATTCAATTGTTGTCTCGATAGCGTCAAGAATAATGCTGAAAAGAGCAAAGCATTGAGCGCTAGTACCTCGCGGTCCGCGCACTCTTATTTCCATACAACTCTGTTCCTCATCTTCGAACGTAATAATACTTTCGCAAGGGCCAATACATAACTTCGACCCTCTCCACCATTGATACAGATCCGAATTTGATGGATCCCATGTTTGAGTGATTTTTCTCAGTTGTGCCTAAATGAAGACACATCGTTTTCAACAAAGTTTATACCAACAACAATTTTCTGTTACTACATACTTGCAAATGTGGAAATATAGCAATCAAATGATACAACGGTGCTTCCGATGGAGAAAGGCGAAGGCCTGTATGAGGCAAAACATTGGAACACGATTTCCATGGTTCCCATAATCCAGGTAAACGCTCGACAAGATTTAAACACGGAATTTCATACTCCACTTCATCATCATCTACCTCGCACTGAAACGCAAATGATCAACAATTTTTGGCATTCCATTAAACTAATTAAAGGGTAAATATTTAAGTACGTATACGTACCGGGACACACAAGTTTACAGCCTGTAAAGCTTGTAAAGCTTGCCCCGCAGGGCAAGGGCAACGAGCCTGAAAGTCTTCTAAAGCATAAACCCCTGTAGTACGGCCACCAAGACGTCCACGTTGTTCGAGACTCAATTGCCAATTGATTACATCCTGCCAGAACCATTCCGGACTTAAAACTATTAAATTTCCAGGAAGAAGCATACATTCCCCTAAATTCTAAAAATTGATCGATTAATGGAACGAAAATAAAAAAGACAGATCCGGGAAATTAAAAAATGACATATAATCATAAAAATAGAAACCTGTAATTGTAATCCAAGATGTCTGCAATGCTCTAGCGATACTAGCGGATTAATCTTTCTCACTTCCTTCAAAAATTCTTCCTGCGTGAGCATAACTGGTGGTACTTCTAACGATTGCGCATACGATCTCCAAGACTCGGCAAGACCAGTCCATACTAGTGCGCTCTATAATAAAATTATTATATCCTTAACAATAAAATACAAGGGGAAAAGTGTCTTAAATAATATTACACTGATGCAGAAAATATATACAAGAGTAGTATTCTTAATTGCATTGGACAGTAGTGCACGTATGTATTAATGGGACAAAGCATTAGAAAGAGAGAAAGAGAAAGAGAGAGAGAAAGAGAGAGAGAAAGAGCAATTATTGAATAAATTTACAGCTTCATTATACGCATCACTTTTATCAAAGGAATTGAGAAATAGTTCGACCTGTTTATCAAGATTCGCCAAGGGCACGTACGAGGCCGCAGCCCGCGGCGTGTCACGTCGGAGAATACTTTCTGCAACTTCCGGTCCTTCCTACATCATGCATTGCATGCAGTAAGGCTGATGTTAATAAACGTTAATGACCAAATAATCAGCAACTAAAATATATGTAGTTAGTAAATTGATCATGTGGTAAGAGTGACAGCAGATGTAAAAAAATTTACTTATAATCTTCATTACTTTCTTTTTTTTTAAGGATTGTGCTGGATTGAATGTTGCAAATAATTAATCTGAATCGAAAATGATGAATAATACAAAGTATTTTAATCGGTGAGCTTGGTTACTTAATTATGTGTAATTACATAATTGTAATTACATATCAAATCAACCATGCATCATGAAATGATCATGGGTGTACAGAATCATAACTTCAACGAAAAAAACAATTGCATTATACTTAGGAATGGAATGCTTCATTGAACATAGTGTTAACATTGCGGGATTCAAAATCAAATAAATACGTGAATCGTATAAAAATGTAATTGGCATTATGCAAATGAAATGACCCGATTCTGATCAGAATCGTTTTGAAAATGTTAATGCACACATTTATTTTTGCATGCTGTACAAACACTGGCGATATCCCTGTAAAAAAATGTGGAAGTATAATTATGTACACGAATATATTAAGCTGAACCTAATCCTTTTGATATTTTATATATATATATATATTAGGCATATATCTTTAATTGTGCAGAATGTTTTGTGGAAATTGTAGTGCGACCGGAAATTCTATATTTTCAACTTACTTCCGCAGATGGAATTACCATTTTTCAGATTGCACTACAATTTCCAACATAGCCTGTATATATCATTTGACTTTTTTTTTTTGCTAAACGAGTCGCTCGTGCAACCAAGCATGAAATGATTGCAGATTTTCAGGTTCTTGTGTTGACTTGAGACTCCTGGATGTAAACCATTATTACTAAAATGTGCCTACGTCTCGTTATTACTGGTAATGTCTTTTTTATTCTGACGACAATCTGTTAATATAACACATTTAAATACGATTTACATCCTACGTTCTCAATTTAAATCAAGTGTACAATGATACTGATTTTCTTCATTTGACGCTACATGTGACAACATGCAATAGTTTAAATTATTTTGGTGTGTTTTAATAATTTAAATTTGAGAATATCAAAATTTTAATCTATTCAAATCAATTGAATGTGGTTAGTTACAAACATTAATTACGAGTTATTATCGAAACTCGGTTAAAACTGAGAGACTCGCAATATCTTTTTAATTTATAACGATAGTATGATCGTTGATATAAAAAATTTGTTTTGTAGTATGTATAAAAAAAAACTAACTTTTGTAAATCGTATAATCACTTCACCTCTAAAAATTCCATCCTCGCACTATTCAAGTAAGATCTTAGAAGTTTCAGACCAGGACTAGAAGGATTAGTTGCGTCCACTGCGACCATTTGGGGCTCATCTCCCAAAATTGGTGTAAATTCTTTCAAAAAAGGTAAAAGCGGAGCAAGTAGGCTACCGCTATTTGTATTTGGAACAAGAGGCTCTGGAGCATAGGTACCGACCAAGATTACTTTGACATCATTGTATTTGCCCCCAAAACCTGTTGTACGAAAATAAATATGAAAAATCTGTAATTTATTAATAACTTAATATATTATTGGATTATTCCATAAGTAAAATTCCATAAATAAATGCTCGTATAACTTGTGGAATAATCTGAGATACATGTTTCAAACAGTTAATAGTTTAATTTACCAAAATTAGTTGACGCGATACGATCTGAAATAAATCGTAGCCAAAATTTTACTTGTTGAAGTTGTACGGTAAGCGGTTCTCTGAGACTAACTGTAATAAGGTGTACGGCAGGCTGTTGAAAAGTGAGCACGTAGTGATAAGACGCTAAAAATTCTTCACGACCGCATAATTCCCAAAACACACATTCTCCACCTAATTATTAATTAATTTTATAAACTCAAATATGTCTTCGTATCATCGTCATAAAAATCACAAAAAATTGCGCTGCTCACCAACATTACCACGACTCCATTCAACTCCTTGTGTACCTTCATATTCACTGTCGCTGTATTCAAAACTAAGTGAGCCATGCTTGCTAGTTACATCTAATTCGATACTTGGTTCCCTCTAAACATAAAGGATTATATTTAGTAACAATTATTTATGTTACCAACAGACTGCAGACCGTAAACAGCCGCCAACTATTAGTGTTTAAAATGAACGTGCAAAACATTTTATTATAATACCTTCGTGGTATAATTTTGACTCCTTGATCTTCTAAAAAAGCCAAAACTAAAAATGCCTGATTTTAAAGAATTTATCAAGGATGACTTTCCTGATGCACAATGTCCTAAGAGTCTTACGTGTAGACGATCTATTGGTCTATGTGTTGGTTGTAACTGTTTAATATAGTTTTCACGTTGAATTGGCTACAATTTGAAATATTATTAGAATAAAGAAAAGGAAATTGTCATCGCGCAAAACAATTCTCATTTGATAGCATACATTACGAAGCTTATCCAGCAACGACGCGATATCAGGATGACCATATTTGATTGCTGTCACATCTGCCCTAATTCCACGATTCGTTTTGTCAACGTCACAACCAGCAAGGCACAAATGTCTAACAAGATTTATAAACCCGTGCCTAGCAGCCACGTGTAGTGGTGTTAAGCCTTTCTGATTCGGAGTATCCAGATCTATTCCGTTTTCTATTAAAAAAGTTACCATTCCTTCATCCCCTGCTTCACAGGCTATATGTAAAAGCGTATCCTCTTTCTGCTTGAAGAAATATAACAATTTATATCATACTTATACTATCATATAGAATATTAAATATGTATTAGAAAAAGTCTTACAGAATCTTTCACATTCAGTGGTGCTCCTTGCAACAATAACTGAGACACCGCCTCGACGCAGCCTCGTTTAACGGCACTAATCATAGCTCCACCAAGACCTTGAGAAGCTTCTGATTCCTAGAGAATAACAAAAACTATGTATTCAACATTTAGTTTAAACATACATATTACGTTTCATCCCATCAATTATAACATAATTATGAAGTCGTATATTTCTATATATACATGCTGAGAACGAAATTTGTCCTTACAAATAAATCACCAATATAAATAACGTTTCTCTATATTACGTAGTCCAATATAAAAATTTGTAAATATTATATTTTCTAATAATAGTAAAGGTACATATATATATTCAATAAAAAAAAAGAATTTGTTACATTTAACTTAATAATGTATATTCTGTAAAAAATAATGTGTAGGTATGATGTATAATTTGTAACTGTACAGATGATACTAATATCAGTCACGCGATGTACATAAATAAACGTTATTTCATAAGAAATCGAAAAAAATGGTATGAACGATTTGAAAATAAAAGTTATAGTCAGCTCTGGCAATTACAAAGGAAATTATAATATTGCATTCAGGAACAGACCGTGAGGATCCAAGGATGTTTAAGGCACGATTCTGCAGTTCCTCTTTCTCTGAAAGTCAAAGTATTTTGTTATTACTTCACATTCCATTATTAGTCTTTCCCACACGCCATAAAACTAACAACATAACGTAACATTAAAATAAGAAAAAAATTTATCACACTTACTTTGGATCCTTGATCAACAAGGACCTTATGAAATCTTTGGCAATTTCAGATACTGTACTGAAATATTCATTGTCAAACTGATATTGACAAGCAGCAACATTTGCATATGTTTCCTGCTTGTCTTCACCTAGAAACGGCGATGCACCACTTAAGAGAATGTACGTTAGAACGCCTACTGCCCACAAATCAGTTCCCAAACAGAGAGGTTCATAATTTACTATTTCAGGAGCAACAAACTCAGGTGTACCAAATAATGCCCTGTGCTCGGATCCAGGTACTAACCGATGTGAAAGACCTAGATCTGTATTTAAAAAAGTACAAATTATACAAAACTTTTATTAACTTTACTTTCTGTCTTAAATTATGTTAATAATGTATTCACATAATATGTAAACTTTGATATATAGCGGATTATTAATATTTATAAATTACCTATTAATTTTATACTTGGCATTGGTGGTGGACTTGATAGAAGAATATTTTCTGGTTTGATATCTAAATGAGCAACTTGATGAGAATGTAAATGACTGAGCGCCATTAAAACTTGACGAACCTGTAAAAACCATTATTCACATTAGACATCACTTTAACTATTTTATGATTAAACTGTTTATATTAAAAAGAAGATTACAAACCACATGCGCAGCTTCTAGTTCACTGGACGGTACCCAATGAAAAAGTTCTCCCCCCAAGATTAATTCTAAAAGTAAAACAACTGTTGTGCCTGTGTCAACAACTTTGTGCAATGAAACAATATTTGGATGTCTTAATCGTGCTAGTAAACCTGCTTCTCGAGCTAGAACAAAGACTTGATCATTACTGTCCTGAAAAAGAAAAATTGCATTACTAACTAAACATGCAGAATCTATTTACCGATATCTGCTGCTGCTACACCTCTGGCAACACGTCTTTTTCTCATAATTTTGGCAGCGTACAACTCTCCAGTCTTTATTTCCATACATTTTCGCACTATCGCAAATTGTCCTCTACAATTCACAAGTATATACATGTAGTTAAAATTTCATACATTTATTAAAATCAGAAAAAAAGCATTAAATGATGACTTACTTGCCAATTGCTTCCAATAGCTTATAATTTTTTTCAATCGGTTCATGATGAACCTCCATTAAAGTGTCCCACTCTGGGCCTAATTAAAAAATGAAAATTTTCACATATTAAAACACAATTGTACTTTTACACGTATCATTTTACCAATGTGTATAAACAGATCTATTCATTCTCTGAGTGAAATGGAAACATATAGTTGATGTTAAAAAATAAAATTATTAATTGAATAGAAAACAATATTCATAAACATAATGTTGTTTAAAGAATGCTCGTACATAATATAGAAAACAAATGTTTACAAAAGTAATGGATCTTTTATCTCTACATGAACAACTTATCTAACATAGAGATACTATTTACAAATATTTACATTACTGGAAAGAGAGAGAACACAACAAAAGGTATGTATGTTCTTTAATGTTTGAAAATAAATGCGTGATACTACTAGAATAAATGATTAATTGATTAACAATCGTCGGTCAAAATTAACAGAACATAGACACCTGTCAATCCTGTAGTAAACAGATATGAAAATCACTTCCGTGCACACGTAGCCACGTGGATGTATTCTCATTAAGATCAGAATAATCGTGTATTAAAAACGTCGCTGATACGTTTTGCATCCCTTTGATCGCGTATCAAATCGCAAAGAGATATTAAACATCTGCCAGCCTTGACAGAAACATCGACACAAATATTATGGTACAAGGATTGAAAAAAAAAACAATTAAAAGGAAGTCGGTTTTTACCACCGTTCGTAGTTCCCAATTGGCGAGACGTGCCTGGCATCATCTCACATTCATGCTCATCGTTCAATCTATCCGAACAGTTTTAAGTTTCGCAAAGAGCCGTTACGAAAATTGTGTCCCATTCGTCGGCCTTCACTCATGCCGGCCACCCTACACACACAATCGATATACCTGTGTCGCGTGAAACGCCACCTTCCTCAAAATGCATCGCGACCTCATAAAACGAGATTTCTCAATTATCTAAGCTACTTCTGCATTACTACTTTACTATTGTCTTTGGAAATTATTTCAATATATACTTCTTCATTATTCAATATTCCATGCACATAAAACGCATTTTTCTTCATAATATTTGACCGTTTAGAAAATAAGATGAAGGTCAACAAAATGAGATATTCATATGCCTTATGTGTGTCGGCTACGAAAAATAAAACATGTATAGATAAACGGAACACTTATAGTTTTGTTTAAAAGTAATATCAAGATGCTTAAATATGCGAGAAATTTATAAACAATTGGTTCTGACAGTTTTGCAAATAAAAATTATTAATGATCCGTTGCAAAATATGATTTATCATATTTTCTCCTTCCATTCTTCATTACAAATTTTGTACAAAAACTCTACATACATCAATTCATACACCATATTAGTATAACTGTAAAGTTTTGATAGATTGAAAGTTTACAAGCTTTAATATTCTAAACGAAATATCATATATTTACCATAATGAGATTTGATCTAATACAGGTAGTAGGCATATTGAAGTTCAAAAAATATTTATGCAACATTCTATTATCGTTTCATAGTATATTAAACATGCAGTAAAATAGTCTACAAAACATTACTGATACATGCATACATATTGCATGTTGATTTGACTCTTGCTTCATATTTTTACAATAAACAAATTATTAAAGCAGTAGTCAGCAGTAACCAGCAGGTTGATTATTAATTATAGGAATAGAGCATCATTAGCTTGTTACAAATAGGAAAACGAACTGCTGAAAATAGTACATAGATAAATATCGTATCTGCATTCATTTTTAATAGCTTATCAAAGTGTTTTTATTATTATGAAAATGCATACAGAGAAATAATGCTTTCCGTGAACATGAATCGAGCTTCAATAAAATTATCATGGACATAAATTATTAAATGTTAACACAAGTAAAAAGCGTTCTGAGCTCAATATAAATTCGAAACTCGAATCTTCAAGTTTCTAATCCTTTGCAGACTCTTCTGTAACTTGTGCAGGTTGTGCATTCTCATTATCTGATTTCTTCTTCTTGCTTCCTGATACAATGTCGTCGATTCTTAGCAGCAGAATAGCAGTTTCAATAGCTGTTTTATATGTCTGTAATTTTACGGACAATGGCTCCCAGATACCACGATCGTTCATATCTACCAATTGCCCAGTCTCTCCATCAATGCCCCATGTCATTCCCTCAGTGGCATGTTTTGCGCGCAATGCAGTTAAGGTTCTGATGGTATTTGCTCCACAATTTTGTGCAAGAGTTCTTGGGATTATTTCAAGGGCTTGCGCTACAGCTTTATAAGGCCACTGTTCTACACCCGCGAGCCTTGCTGCTTTCTCTGTTAGGAGTCTCGAGACTGCCATTTCCACAGCTCCTCCACCTTTAGCAATACAAGTACGAATACAATATTAACAAAATATAGTAATATCACTCATCATTATCACATACAATTACATTTAAAATAAACATATATATATAGTCTTTCCTAACTGGAATAACATCTCATGAAGGATCAAAGAAAATTATTTTCAAATGTTTACATATGTTCAACTATAAAGTTTAATAATAAATCATTGTTCACCTGGTACCAATTTGGGTTCAATAAGAAGATTTCTTGCAACATGTAGAGCATCCTGCAAGTTTCTTTCAGTTTCATTTAATACATCTTTACTAGCACCTCTTAAAATTATGGTACATGCTTTAGGATCTTTACACTCTGTAATAAAACAAAAGTATTCATCTCCAAGCTTTTTAATTTCAAAAAGACCAGCTCTGGTTCCGACGTCTTCCTCCCGCAATTCTTCCGTGCGATTTACAACAGTAGCACCACAAGCTCGTGCAATTCTATTAATATCACTTTTTCTCAATCTACGAATTGCAGAAATTCCAGCTTTGAGAAGATAGTGTTGTGCCAAATCTGATACCCCCTTCTCAGTAATCACTACATCAGGTTTTACAGATATAATTTCTTCACACATTTTCTTAACAAATTCTTCTTCCAATTCTAAAATCCTGGTAAAATCTGTATCTTTCATTATTTCTATATTAGTTTGAGACTCTCCCTTTTTATATTCCAATGAACAATCCAATAAAACTATTCTAGGATCCTTAATGTATCTTTTCATTTTTGGATGTGTAACGTCCTTGTTGATCATCACACCCTTAAGAACAGTACTGTCTTCAATAGTACCACCAGGAATTTTCTCCACCTTTGCATAACGTTTTATATCTATTTCTCTTCTGCCATTTTCTTCGAGCATAACAGTGTATACTGCATCTAAAGCAATCTGACACGCTAATTCAGACCAACGTCCGATAAATTTGGTTCCCACGCAGGAATTTATAACCTGCATCAATTTGGCTTTATCATTGCAATCAAGATCCACACTGACTTGTTCACTAAGAATAGCCACCATATCTTCCAAAGCTTGACGGAATGCTCTTATTATGACCGTAGGGTGCATATTCTGTTCAAGGAAAGGTTCAGCAGTAGCTAAAATTTCTCCTGCTAATACAATAACGGATGTGGTGCCATCTCCAACTTCTTCATCCTGTGTTCTAGCTATTTCTATCATAGACTTGCCAGCAGGATGTTGCACAGTTATTTCACGTAATATAGCGTTTCCATCGTTGGTCATAACTATACCTCCCATAGGGTCCATTAACATTTTTAACATTGCCTGTGGTCCCAGACATGTTCTAATAACATCCGCAATAGCCTTTGTAAAAAAATAAAATAAGTAAGATTAATTTTGTTAGAATTAAATATATGTCTGAATGGTCGTAAATCGGAAAGGATTAATATTGTTTAAATACGATAAATATCGATTGTAAATAGTGGGCAAATCAAAATTAAAGTCAGTTACAATAATGGTCAGTTATTTTCGGAAAAAAGTGCACGTGGGCGTATAGCCATTTGACGAAGGCCTTAAAAGGTAAATACGTAAATTACGCATCGTACGGACGTACCTTTCCAGCTTGGATATTTTCTCTCTGAACTTTCCGACCGGAATCCCGTTTCGTGTTTTGACCTGCAATAATTAAAGCACACGACATCGTGAAAAGGATTTTGTCAATCGAGTATTAAAACAAACGAAAATCGAAGCCACTCATTGTTTTCACATACTTAATACCACGATCGGAGCAGACCCTGGTCCAAACATTTTTCTTCAACTTCTGTACTGGCTGTAAGATACTAGCAAAAACTGACACTTAAGTACACGCCTGACTTTTCCAGAAGAGAACGAAAGATGAGGCCTCGTTATAATTGATTAAGAATAAGAGTGACGATTGGAGAATAATCCTAGCGTGAAAAACACTCTAGCACAGTGTACGCGCGTTGCCAATAAAAATACGAAATGTCCCTATTATTTTATTCCCTTTGTATTTATTGTTTTGAAAATTCTAGAATACGTACCAGCGTAAATATAATGCCTATTACAAAGAAAGAAAAACATTCCTTCAAAATAATGTTTTCTCTTCGTAAAATACCAAATAAACATTGTAGTAGAGAAGCACTGAGAGTGCATACGCTCGAGATTTCATTATCCCAGGTTTCGTTATCCCTCTGCATCAATCATTTCCAACAAAAGTAGGGACCTGCCACATTTGATTTAATCCTAGCATATACAAGAACCTATTTAGTAGAAATCTACCTTATTTGCTTTCATTACCAGCGTAATGATGCCAGAATAATTTTCGCGCATGCCTTTTATAGATTGCTTGGCAGTTCACATAGAAACACCCTCGCTGTACATTTGTGTTAGTGCACCGAATGTAAGCAACATAGCGTGTACTCTATGTACATACCGATGCATACGTGTTACAATGTACTTAACTTGAACACAATAAACGCGGCAGAATGACGAGAAATGCAAAGTAGAGAAATGTGTTAAGTTTATCATTTCATAAAATATAATCATGGAAGATATTAATGATAAGTTTTTCTACGTCTACAGTTCTTCGCTAGACACACGGATACAAATTAAAATGTAAGATTTAATTGTAAGTGTGCTGAAATACAATAAGTGTCACTATCAGCTGGTATCAGGTTACCATAATAAAAGTTCCACCAGTTTATCTTTCCAACAAAAACAGTTAGATCACTGGCAGCAGCTATTAAAAATAAAATAATCCGATTATAATGTCTAATACGAATATGGAACAGACAATTAAATATTTAACTGTAGATTACACTCTTCTATTTGTTCTTTTAATTAAAATGACACGATTATGTAAATCGATGGTACTAAAATGTATCTTCCATCTTCTAGAGGAACTCTGGAAGGCAAAAGACAACGACCAGAATATGATAAGTTACTCATTGACCCCATGTTGAAATACTCCGGTTTATGCGGAGTCAATGGAGGATGTGGGGATCTAGCAGCTTCTTTACAGGTGTGGGCTGGTGGAAGACCACTTGCTTTACCTGTTCACACAGCCTATAAACACTTCACATCACGTTGGAAGTATGTATCTCTGGTGTTACTGAAGTACTATGACTGAACTTTGCTTGTCTTTTCAGTTGGAATCAATGGGTAACTCTTCCTATTTCTTATTCGGATCTACCACGGGATGCTCAGTTATGTATAAGTTTATATGATTGTGCTGGACCTGGTAGACAATTACCAGTTGGTGGTACAACGATATCTCTATTTGGAAAGCATGGAGTGTTTCGTCAAGGCATGTTAGACCTCATAGTATGGCCAGGAGTACAAGCAGATGGAAGTGCACCAACTAATACACCAGGAAAGACCAGAGATCTTGGCAAAGAACAAATGCAGAGATTAGCAAAACTTGTGAAGAAACACAGGAATGGTCAAATGAATAAAGTTGACTGGTTAGATAGATTAACATTCAGGGAGATTGAATTGATTAATGAAAGGGAGAAAAGAGCATCTGAATATATGTATTTAATGATCGAGTTTCCAGAAGTTACTATGGATGGAATACCGGTACGAAGAACTTTACAGTTAGTGAAGTTATCACTTTTGTTACTATCAATCACTGCATTCATATGTGTTTCTTTTCTAGTATTCCATAGTGTATTATGAGAAAGATGGAGATGAAGTTGTTCAACATAGATCACAACCAGATGTTGTAACTCTACCTGATTATGAAATTTTACAAGTATGTTTACAAATTTTGTATTTCTATGTAGACACATAACACAAACGATAATTAGTTCAATACATACGATCTAATCGAAAACTCGCTTCTTTCTTGTAGTACAATAATATATCCTTTGTTTTTAGGAAAATCTTGTAGAAGCAAAACATCACAAATTAGCTCGAAGTTTACGCAGCGGTGGTCATACCCGGGAATTAAAACCTACTTCAAGTGTTCGTGATGCTTTAAATGTAATACTAAGTTATCCGCCGACAACAGCTCTTTCTACAGAAGAACAAGATCTTATTTGGAAGTACAGATTTTATTTATCGAGCCAAAAGAAAGCTTTAACGAAATTTGTTAAATGTGTCAATTGGAAAGTTGCTGGAGAAGAACGGCAGGCGTTAGAGATGTTAGCGCTATGGGCACCGCCTGATCCCGAGGATGCATTAGAGTTACTTGGTCCTGCATTTACGCATCCAGCTGTTAGGAGATATGCTATTGCCAGACTTAATCAAGCACCCGATGACGATTTAATGTTGTACCTATTACAATTAGTACAAGCGTTAAAATACGAAGACTTCGAAGGTATCAAAAGGGCGTATCAAACGTTAATGAAAGAAAAGGAATTGGAGAAAATTGAAAAATTAGACAGAGATGTACAAATCAACGACTCTTTGACTACAGCTGTAACAACTGTAAGTAATTTCATAATGCAAGATGCTGAATTTCTAATTTATTACAAGCAGTACAAATGATTTACAGTCCAGTGAATCCGAGAATGGACAGTTTTACGCGAGTCAAAATTCTCTTATGGATTTGGCATCTTTCCTTATTACTCGCGCATGCCAAAATACCATGTTGGCCAATTATTTTTACTGGTATCTATCGATCGAATGTGAAGATCAAAGCGATCCATCTATAAGTGCGAAACAGGACACACGTGTTAAGGAAATGTATAACACAGTAATGTCAATGTTTTCCACGATGCTGGCACAGGGTAATGCTGTTTGGCAAAAGAGAAGAGCATTTCTTTTGCGTCAAAAAATGTTTATCGACCAATTAGTAGCATTGGTGAAAGTAGTTGCACGAGAAAGTGGAAATCGTAAAAAGAAGACTGATCGGCTGAGGGTACTATTGGCCGATCCAGACCCAGCGTTCAAAATTAATTTTTCCAATTTCGAACCAATACCTTTCCCCTTGGATCCAGAAATTTGTATCAAAGGAATTATACCTGAAAAGTACGAACATCGCTTTTTTTACATGATAAAATAGATTTATGTCAATTATTACAAGTTACTTTTTCAGGGCCAGTCTTTTCAAATCGGCTCTTATGCCATCTAAATTAACGTTCTTAACAACGGATAACAGTGAATATATTGCTATCTTTAAACACGGTGATGACCTCAGACAAGATCAGTTAATTTTACAAACGATTGCACTTATGGATAAGTTATTAAGAAGAGAAAATTTAGATTTAAAACTTACCCCTTACAGGTAACAATTTTTTAAAAGGATCGACAAATAAATTGCATTATCTAAAAGAAATTTATTTTAGAGTACTCGCGACAAGTACTAGACATGGTTTCTTACAATTTATCGAGTCTACAACAGTCGCGGAAGTTCTAGCTAGCGAAGGTTCCATATTAAGTTTTTTTCGCAAACATCATCCTTCTGAAAATGGGCCTTATGGTGTTGTACCTGAAGTTATGGATACTTATGTTCGAAGTTGTGGTAGGAAACATACTTTGTGAAATATCGTATATACGTACATTAATTTGATTTATACAAAACTCAACATTTCAGCTGGTTACTGCATTATCACGTATGTGCTTGGCGTTGGTGATCGACATTTAGATAATTTGCTCTTGACTACATCAGGTAATTGTCCCTATTATTTTTAACAGCATATAATTATTTAAATTATAAAATCAATAAATTGATTTATTCTAACAATAAATATAAAAGGAACATTTAATAATTAGGTATCTGTATTTCAGGTAAACTGTTTCATATAGACTTCGGCTATATTTTAGGCAGAGATCCGAAGCCTTTGCCACCGCCAATGAAATTAAGCAAAGAAATGGTCGAAGCAATGGGAGGTGTAGGCTCGGAACACTATCATGAATTTCGTAAACAATGTTACACCGCGTTTTTGCATTTGCGCAGACATGCAAATTTAATACTAAACTTATTCTCGTTAATGGTCGATGCCAGCGTACCAGACATAGCATTAGAGCCAGATAAAGCTGTTAAAAAAGTACAAGACAAATTAAGATTGGATTTGAGCGACGAAGAAGCAGTGCATTATGTGCACAATCTTTTAGACTTATCAGTAACAGCCGTAATGGCAGTATTAGTGGAACAACTGCACAAGTTTGCACAATACTGGCGGAAATAAAACCAAATCAATCAAGATAATGATTGTAAAGACTGTGTTCCTTTATAACTATTACAAATATTTCCAATCTATTGTATATAAATGACCAATACCCCTCCATCTATAAATGTAATATAATTTATTGTATTTTGGGATTATTTTAGGTAATAAATCTTTGATAATAATAGCAAATAATTATACCTTTTATGTACATTTGTAAATTGCATACAAAAGTTAATAACATGGCATGCGATCACAATGAAAAAAATTTGTGTCTACACAATATTACGTATGCAAACTATATGCGTAAACGATATTTTTCAACAAAAAGGCTTTAAAAAGTACAGTTTAAAACATAACAAAAATATTGGTTCCCGGATTCGTCCGAAAATAGATTAAAAGAACCTTATTTTTTGTAAGCAAAAATTTATTATAACGGGATAATTCGAATAAAACAACAAAAATCACATTCATTGCATATATAATTTGTTACGTAAATATTCATGTATTTATTTAATCTTTTAGTTACAATCGTGTATGTGGTGCACACTGTAGAAATAAAAAGATTAAATTGTTAGTGATGAAAATATCAAATTATTATACAAGAACGCAAGTAATGCTATTTTAATCAGTATCACTTTGATGCCACTTAAATTTGATTACTTCAACGAAGCAATATATTTCAACTTACGATTGTATCAGAAAGTTTCGATAGAAAATGTAACTATATTTTCTCTATATATTTCACAGTATTGTATACTATTTATATATATAGGTACAGAAATTTTTATAATATAATTCCGTTGAATGAAAGATGTATGTACACGTGTATTTATGTAGGTGTATATACATAATATATGCACCTATATCATATATATATGTATGTATATCAATTGAATTCAAACAGTAATTAAAGGATATTAACATTTCAGTCCATCTTTGAAAATTTATCCGGATTAACTTCTTTTCCTTCAACTGCGACATATGGTAGTTAATAACTCTCCCTTCCCCTAACAATAACATAATATATACACGCGTGATCGCGATTGAAAACGCCACGAGAAATAAAAACAAATTTATTTTTAATAACATGTGTTTATATAAAGAATATAATCGTTTTTTGTTCATTAGAATATGTTGGTAAATCTGTCTTGTTTGAGATTTATATAGCTTTTCGTTAAAAAAAAAATTATTTTACTCTAAATTACGTTAGAAAAATTATTAAAATGCATATCTCTATTAATGCATTATTACATGTACGCGTATGTACAAATTTGTTTTCGAGATTGTTTGACATTTAGAGTAATTTGAATATTTTACATAAATAAACTTATCTTGTTTACAATAAAACATTTACTCTTAATTAGATGAATATTTATTTTAAAATTACTCCCCTGTTAAGTATTAATTCATTTCAAACACGACAGATCCCCTACTGAATTCCTATGTTCTTTACATTTACATCAGCACACAGATTACACGTTATCATAACTGAAATAATGGGCTTCTTTATTTCTCATTAAATGTAAGCTATCACCTACAAGTAAAACGATGTACGTGTAACAAACTCAATACTTGATTCATCCAAATATCTACAACTGTCATTAATACATAGATTTCTCTCTGTAGGTAGTACATGAGCGATGGAAAATTATAGTGAGAAGCTTAAATGACAAAATGAAGTCTTTAGTCTATACGATTGCCCAAAAAAATTCTCTTTACGAGAATTTTACAAATATTCAGAGACGTACGTTATTAGTACATTACTGAAGATACATTGTGCATTTACCTTTATACAATTATTCAAGCTTATATTTTTTCCGATATTAGATGAAGTCTCCTGTTGCGACTCGTAGTTATGGAGTAGTAGTAAAGTTTTCTGACATTTATTTCACACTGACCATCTTCAATAAGAACCTTTAAATAATGTACAAACGTTCTACAATTATTTTATACTTAATCATATAACGTTATTGTAAAATGAATGATAAATAGTACACATGTATTTTTATTGCAACTGTTTTCATATATTGAAATTTTATTAAATATAATTAATATCTTTTACTACTACTCCAATGATTCCTTGGGAAATTTTACAGTACATATATCTTATGTGCTTTATTATTAAAAAAATGTATACCCCATCTGTAATATGACAAAAAGCATTAATGTATCCAGTCTAAAAAAAGGAAAAATTACGAATCATAATCTAATTCAATATATTGAACTGCTTATATTATTTTTCAATATATTAAACAAGATGAATATATAAAATCATAATGTCTTTGTAACGAAACCATAATTTTTCTTTATATAATTACACTGCTTATATACCAAATTTTATATATACGGATTATATCCGTAGTAGATACGTATATATATATATACACAAACATTGCAAAGAATGTACGTGTGTATATGTATACACCCATGCATTTGAACATATATTTATTTATATATTTATATATATATTTATATAGATATAAATTATAGTAAGAATTTACTTTTTAATCTTACAATTAATCACTTGTTATCTTAATATTATATTTACAATTGAAAATAGATTTCTGTTTATCTATCGATGGCTGTAATGTCCATTAATCGACGAAAACAAGGACTTTTCTTCTTATAGCGCAATGGTATTTTCCATCATAATATATTACCTCTCTGTAGGCCTGGTGGCTGATACAGAACTTTCTACAAGATCGTGCCTCTCTATCGGTGAATTCTCTAACGTGTAATCAATGGGATACCTTTCTGTGTACGTTGGCGTAGCTTCTCCCTGTTGCGTTAATTTCAATTCATCAGACTGTTCTTGATAGAAACTTTGCGACGCCTCGATATTCTGTGAGGAGGATCGCTCTGATTTCTCTATGTCGTCTGCAGAGTAATAACTTTGACTCGCTTCGCTTTCAGGTCTGTGATCATAGTAACTGGGAGAGACATTGTGACTGGAGTAACTTGGCGTGGCTTCTTCCGGATTAAAATAACTTTGACTCGCTTCCTGCGGGTTACCATCGTAATAACCAGGAGTGACCTCTTCCTGCGGATCATCGCCCAATCTTGAATTCGTTTCTTGTCCTACGGATTCGTAATAACTCGCCGTCACCTCTTGGTGGTGGGTATAATAATTAGACGGTTCGTTCCTATGATCCGTGCTTTCTGTAACAAAATTCTGAGATGGCGTTTCTTCTAGGCCTGGCATCGAAATTGGCACTTCGTATGAAGTTGATACATTTTGCTCTTCGTAACTAGAGGTCGGCACGGAGTCAACGTGAGTCGAACTGATGTCCGGATTCAAATTGTACGAAGACGTAGGTATTTCAGGTACTCCATTGTCATGGATACTTGTATGTTCTGCGCTGGATGAGGCGATATTCAACTCGGCGCAGGGTGGTATCTCGCAAGACGATGTACTTATCGCGCTTTCCTGATCCGGATCCCTTTCTTGGTTCTCGGGAGTTTCTGGAACGTAAGACGAACTTGCAGTTTCGTCCTCGTTAAGTCCGGAATTATTTGTAGAAACCGACGACGTACCAATACCATCGGTACCAATGTCGTTAGACTGCGATGGCATGTTTCCCTCTTGGCTAATTTCAGCGTCCGTTTCTAAAGTCTCTGGAATATTTTCTGCCTTACCAACCTCGTAACTCTGCGTTGGGAACGTCTGGTCGTCGATCGGTTCGTCGATGGCTGATTTTTCTTGACTTTGCAATAACTCGTTGAAAGATTGAGTAGGCGCATTTGTACTCGCTTCTGCCGAAATTTCGTACGATTGAGAAGCCTCGTTCAGTTTTGAATGTTCGAACGATTGGGACGGTGGTTCCGTCGTAATAGCTTCCTCGTCCGTTTCCATCGGCTCGTACGTTATCGACTGCGAGGGTTCTCTTGAATTTTCAGACTTCGTGGCAGACTGACTAGGTAAATCGGTGGAATCGGTGGTCACCGCTATTCCAAACTGTTCATACGATTGCGACGGAGTTTCGTGGCCAGCTTCCGCGTTTGTCTCTTCGAAATGTAATTCTAAGTTCCTTTGAACCAGATCTGATTCTCCTTGAGACGACGGTTCGTCCGCTTGAGAATCCTCCGACTCTTTCATCGCGCTCGCAGGATAAACTTTCGATTTAATAGTCTCGTCTATATGCACGTTCTGTTCGTCTAAACGATTCAATGACTCTGCAGGTAAAATTTGTGCTCTCTCTTGAGCAACCTCCACTTCGTTGGATGTTGCTGCTTGTTCTTCGGATACAGGAGAATGAACTTTACTATCGGACTGCTCCTCGAAACTTAACTCTTTGAGCTTCCTTATATTTTTCGATTCTTGCAGAGGACTGTTTGTGTCTATCTCGTTCGAATCCGAAACTTCAAAGCTCGCGTGCTCCTTCGGCGATATTTTCGCGGTGGACTCGGATGTAACCAAAGAATTCTCATCCATTATCGACATTGTACTGGTCATTGCATCGTCTGGCTGCTCCACCATTTGCGTATGTACTATATTATCATTATTGCCAACTTCATCACTTTGACTACCTGATGCTACGTTCGAACTACCGTCTTCTTTAGTAACTGTTTGTTCCAAAGTCATCTCTTTCGATTTAACGGGGACTTCTTGCGAGGAGTATGCTTCTTGCAATGACGTTTTTGTATCCTGTTCCTCGTTTAAGATCGATGACTCGTTCGTTGACACGATAGGTTCTTGTTGAGGTGGTGCAGAAGTATCGTGAGACACCGTAACGTCTTGCGATGATTTTACACTTTCCGTGGAGATGGTGGATTTCGAAACAAGCATCTCGGACGTGGGCACATCTACGAAAGTCGGTTCGGTTGTCATCGATTCTATAGTCGATGTGAATTGTACGTTCTCAGCGTAGGTATCGTCTATTATGGGCATCGAAGGGGTAGTCTGCACTTGTGAACTTTGCAAAACTAAATTATTCGGAATCGAGACTGAGTACGAAACGTTAGGTATCGAAATGGTACTGCTTTGCACGCTCGATGCTTCAACGGTGATATTCTCTTCTAAATTCGGCAGCACCAAGTACTGGGTGCTCGCAGGTATTTCCGTTCGTGCGATTTCCGCTGTAGTTGGACTTTCCATTATCTCCCCGATATCTGGCATTGAATTGCCAGGGATCTGAATTTGAGCCTCCCCAGCTGAAATGTATGAAATATTCGGATTTGTAATTGTTATTGGTAATTCGAGAGAAGTAGGAATAGTTGTCACGGCGGACGTCGGAGTCGTTTCCGATTGAATTGGCAGATTGCTGGGCACTTCCAAAGGTGTCATTATAGGTTGATTTAAGGTCAACGAAGTTTCAAGTACAGAGGGGGATGATATTGGTTCTGTAGGTGGTATGATAGTCGACTGCAGGATGGTCTGATTGATTAAACTTGTTTGAGTCAGTCCAGAGGTCATCACGTTTCCTGTAGGATTGTCCGTTAAACTGATCTCTTGCTGAAAATCTGTATTGGCTAGCGCAGCGGCTAGAATGTCCTGATTCGATGTCTGTATCACTTCCGAAGTAGGAAAACTTTCTGATATAATTGTTTGCGTAGGCTCGGTGGCACTGGTCTGTATACTAGGCAATACGCCATTGTCGAATTGCAGGACGATATTGTCCAATGTGCCTGCTTCTCCTAACGAGCTAGGATCTATGTACAGAGTTCTTGTGCCGTCTGCATTTTGTGTAGTACCTTCCAATGACATAAGAGTGTTATTGTCGAGTGGTTGTATTTGTCCTTGTTCGTCGATAGTCACCAAAACATAGGTTTGCGTTCCGTCGCTGCTTTCTGTTGGCAAAGCCATTATCTGTGGCTGTGT
Source organism: Xylocopa violacea (assembly GCA_963969225.1). NCBI lineage: Eukaryota > Metazoa > Arthropoda > Insecta > Hymenoptera > Apidae > Xylocopa > Xylocopa violacea. Next base: position 30,837,957 of record CAXAJV010000005.1, on the reverse strand, counting down.
TGTTATTTTTGGTTCCTCTATCTTCTCTGTTTCACTGCTGTTATCGACATTAAACTTTTCCATTTTAGGCTGCTCCTTTTGAATAGATTCAACGAGTACATTCTCTACTTTTGATTTCCTTTCCGGCTCGATTGGTTCTAACGGTGGGAGGGACAAAGACGTGGACAGATTAGTATTCACGTTAGTTGTAGTTGCAATGTTAGCGATATTCAATAAATTCTTTTGTTGCTGCGCGACAGTCTTACTTATCACATGACCCTTCGAAGCAATCTTTGTAGTTGCAGTACTGCTAGCTATTTGCTTTTGCTGGATCGAGGCCTTAGAGACGTTTGGCACAGTGGTCAAAGGTACCGAAACGGTTTGTTTTGATTGAACATTTTGCGCAGTTGTAATCGTCGGTTCTTGTACTTTTTGAACAACTATCTTTTGTTGCGCTTTTGACTGTCGTCCACCACGAGGTATAATGACTTTTTGTACGGATGTAGACACACCTTTTCCTTTTTGTTGAATTTGCGAACTTACACCTGCTGCCTGTTGAGTACTGCCTTGAGACTGGATATTGTGAACAGCGGAACCTTGCACGACTGTCTGTTTAATTATTTTCTTTCCCTGCTGTGAAGTCTTTTGCGTAGGAACGGTGTTCTGTAACACCATTGTGCTACCGCCACTTTTGATTTGTCCAGATCTTCCCTGCGAGGTACCGGACATTGAACCTTTTTGCGATTTTTGTAATACAGGAAGCTGCACTTTTTGCTGTACAGACTGATACTGTACCTTGTTACCTTTCGATGGACTCTTTGCTGCGATAGCTTTTACCTGTTGTCCTGTTATCGGCGTCAAAACTGTTGCTTTCGGACTCACGATACCTTGTGTGCTTAAAATCGTTTTGCTTCCAATAGTCTGGGATATAGGAGTCAAAATAGCTTTCGAGGTGCCTAGATTCTGCGAGGATAATATAGTCGCACCCTTTGTAACTAACGTTTTCGATCCAATAATAGCTTTTCCGCTTAAAGTAGAAGCAGTTATCGGCGTGTAAATTCCACCTTTTGTCAAAATTCCTTGAGACAATGTCCCCAATAATGCAGTCTTTCCAATCGTTCCTGAAATAGGAGTAAGAACTCCTTTTGAAGCGATTATACCTTGCGTATTAATAATCTTATGCCCTGAGGAAAGCTTAGACGTTGTCGCGGAAACACCGTCCCCTTTTGGAGCAATGATCGTTTTTGAATTTATGATACCCTGAGGGCTAATGGGGCAAAACACTTGGCCCTTGCTCGTCATAATTCTTTGAACTTTACCGCTTAATTGTTTTGTGATATTTAAGGGTAGCATTTTGGTCTGACCCGACTGCGCTGAAGTCAATATAACTACTTTACCACCTTGTTGAACTACTTGTGCATTCCCAGCACCTTTACCAGTCGGTATGGCAATCTTTTGTTGCGTACCAGTCTTCCCCTGTACGCTATAACGTACCTGCTGGCCTCCAGAAGTCTGCACGACCACATATTTTCCTGACGAACCTTTCTGTGTTAAGAGTGGCGGCACTTTGCTGGTCGCTGGCGTATTTTGAAATTTTATACCTTTCACACCACCCGTGAGCGGCGGTACCAGCGTTTTTATACTGGTGATCGTTGGTTTAGCTTTAGTTTTATTCTTCAAAATCGCTGGAGTACCACTTTTCTTCTTCGAAGGCGATACTTCGCTGGTGCTTTCGGTCAACTTGAATTGTGCTTGAGCAGGCGAAACTATCTGCGTGGTCGGCGTGAAAGATAACGTTGCTGGAATCGTACTAGATGCGGGTATAATAGACGATATGACGACAGGCATTTGTTCGATACTTTCCGGAGTCAAAACATCATCGCTCAAGACGAACGGCATAGAATTTATGTCTAATTCCATGTCCACTAAACTTTGCGAGCTCTGTTGAATATACTTCTCGGTTGTGGTTGTTGTAGTGGGGGTTTTCGATGTTTTTACATTTAATTGTTCATTTTGTGCCTCTATCATCGCGGCCGTCTCTGCTTCCTCGGCTTTTAACACCTGTAATTTTTTAGTCAACGATAAATGCGGAGATGTCACCTTTGAACCAGTTTTCATCTTAGTATTAGAAGATAAAGATTCGATTTTCATTATTTTCGCCTTTGGAGGGCCTTTTTGATCAGGCTTTTTCGGGCTCTCTATCTCTAACTTGTGCTTCACTCCTTTCTGCGGTATCTTGTCCAGTAACTTGGACTTTAAAATTTGCATTGGCTCTGTTAATGTTACGTTTTCAATTATTCTTGGCATTTCGCGTTTTTTCACCGATGCGGTAGTGTCAGATGATGGTGACGGTGTAGAAGCTGACATTCTCGAAGATTCATCTATCTTCTGCATGTCTAAATTAATAGATTTAGAACTATCTTCGGTAGAAGACGACAGACCTAATGATTTCGACACAATGTTAAATTCATTCGACGGTGTAAGTTGATCAACATTTTGAAATACGGTATCGTCTACCTTTGTCTCAATTCCAAGATTTTGGTCAACTACAACCTCTATACCTTCAAAGTTACTCATAACCGTAATCTGAGAACTATTGTCCTGAGAAAGGTTGGGAAAGTTTTCTGGAATATTCGAATCGTCACTTGTCGTCTTCTGAACTGTCTCAGAAGAGATATTTGTATCTTCTTCTCCTTCTGTTGGCTTTTTCTTCAGTAATTTTTTGCCCTTTTTTCCTTTTCCAATTGCTTCAGAATCATCCACGGTACCCTTCTTTTTATCCATATGTAAAGTTTTTAAGAAAGCTTCTTGGAATGTATTCGTTGATTTCTCTTCAGGAAATAACTCTTTCTTTAATTTAGCAACAGTTTCTGGTGTGAATTTTCCTTTATACCTCGTTTGTATGGACGTTCTTTTTTGAGTTTGTTGTTCACTCGATGTACTCGTTGGATCTTTTGATGCTTGCTCTAAATTATCCAATTTAACTTCTTCTTTCTCTTCTTTCTCCGCTACTTCCGTTTCCATTTGACGAACGTTTTGTTTTGCAGGAACAGCTGCCTCATCTTTCTGGGTTTTATTTTCTTCCTTTGCTTGATCTTCATCTTTCAAGATTTCTTTATTCTTGGCGTCTGTTTCAAGCTTTTCTGTAACATCTTCTTGTTTGAATGAACTAATTAACTCCGCATTGGTTTCAATTACTTCGGTATTTAAATTTCCCAACTTTTCTTGCCCACTATCTGGCTCAGAAGCTGCAGCAATTTTTGTAGTATGGACATCAGTATCAAAAAAATCAAGCTGCGATAACTCGAACTTTTTTATTTGAGATTTTTTAGGAGGCAACATATCAACAGTCTTCGAAGTGTCTGATTGTTGAGAAGACGTTTCTTTCTCTAATGAAATTTCCATTTCATGAGTATTCGAAGGTTCTGTATTCAGATCTTTCACCTTTTCTTGTTGCAAATTATTTGGTGTTAATATATTATCACTATTATTATCTTTTATTTTCTCGCTTTCTACTATACTCTCTGTTTTAGCGATGCTACCTTCTGCTGCTGAAGATTTTGTGTCTTCAATGTCAAATGTATTAGATTCCTTTGTTAAAACTTTCTTCTCCGTTGATGCTTGTAATGATTTAGGAATTTCAGTAGAAGCTTGATTGTCAGTGTGTTTCGTGTCCATTTCTATCGACATTTGGCTCTTGGATGCAACCTCAATCGAATCATCCTTTGATTCGGCATTCGAAGAATTTACATTATTTTCCGTTACCTCCATTACGTTACAGGAGATTTCTATTTCTTTCTCTTCTTTAAGATCAACATTCTCATTTATTTTCTTATCAACTTCCACAAACTTTTTACTTCGTTTTGATTTACTTCTTATTTTTCCAGAACCTTTTTCTTCACTTTCTGATTGACTTTCATCAGTCTTATATATTTTTTGATCTATATCTTGTACATATATATCGGATTCTAAATATCTTTTGTTTGGTTTTCGTTTTCTGCCACTGTACGAGCGTTCGCTATCAGATTCCGAAGCTCTACGTTCCATCTCGAATCTTTCAAAAACTTTCGGGCTGTTCTTAATATCCCTTATTCTCGGACTTTCGCTTCCGCTAGCACTACTACTAATACTACTACGAAGAGATTCTGATTTTTTTGGCCTGCCTCTACGCTTACGAACTTGCGGAGTAACGTTTAACTTGCTGTTGTTCAACAAGACGTTCGTAGAATTTGAATTAGGCACTTGATCCTGATCCAGCATATCTGCATCTGAATTTTCACTCTGTTCTGGAAGCGTTTCTGCGGATTCAGATACAGTCTCATCTTCTAGTACGTATCGTTCTAGTATAAATCGTTCAGTTGAAATTTCTTCAACATCCTTTAAAGAATCTCCAGTTTCCTTTAAAGAATCACGTTCCACATTTTCTTCTTTTTCAACGTCAGCTGTGTCTTTAGATTTAGCTTGTTTATCATCAACAGTGTTAATTTGTACGTTTAAATCTTTATCTTTCGTTATTAATTCTTTACTATCACTCAGCATTGTGTTTGCAGTAGCAGTATCTTGTGCCTCAACTTTTTTCGAGCCACTCTCAGCATTTTCCTTTTTAGCTTCGACTTTTTCAACTTCGAATATTTCAACTATTTCTACTTCTGTTTCACAGGTATTAGTACCAGTTTTCTTCAATGTACTGTCTTTTGATACTTTATCAGATTTAGTTTTTTCCTCTGTTTCTTCAATTTTATTATCTTTTTTCATATCATCGTTTGTAACTTTATCGCTCTTTTCATTTTTTTCTAAATCCTGCTCGTTCAAAGACGGTTGTGCATCCAATTTTTCACACTCTTTCGGACTAGTTTTATTATCCTCGTCTTCCTTTTTATCACTTTCAGCCTCTTTCTCTTGTTCCATTTTGCTCAAAGCTTGACTCAATTCAAATTCTTTTATTATCTCCTTTTTCTGATTAAACGCGCGTGCTTTTTTCCTTACAGGAGGTATAGACGGTTCCTCTTCGTGAAAATCGAAACAAGACAATAATGATTTTTTGTCATCCTTATCCGATGTATTAATTTTATTTTCACTATCAATACTATAAGTATCTTTTTCCGTCTGCGACTTGCTAGTAGATTCATTACTTTCAACATCAGACATTCTACCATCTTTTTCTGATTCTGATTGTTTATCGAAAAGAGTTTGTTTAAAACTTTTCGAAGTACTATCAGACAGGGAATCATCAGTTATGTTAACTGTAGTTAACTTTTCAGTTTCTTTGAGTAATTTTTCAGTTTCTGCAATAATTTCGTTGGTATCCGTTAACGTACTATTCTTATCGACAGATTCTTCTGATTTTTCAAAATCAAATTGACTTTTCGTCGGTGAACTGTTCGCAGATGTTAAATCAGTGGATTTGCTTTGATTTAAATTAATATCTTCATCTGATTCGTCTTCCCAATCTGCTAATATAGTATCACGAATTTTAGGATCCGATGTCTTTTTCTTCTTAGCAGCTTTCTCACTTTGTTTAGTCTGTTTCCTTTTACCAGATTCACTGTTACTTTTAGTTTTACTTGATTGACTCTTTTCTTTCTTAACATATTTCCTTTTTGGAGTATCCAGAGAATCATCGGAATATCTGCTTTTAAACTGAGAATAAGTTTTCACTTTTGTTTTTGATACCGGTGAACTTCCAGATCTGTGACTTTTTATATGGCAAATAATAACATTAATTCGAGATGAAGTGAAATTACACAGATGACAAGGATATTGTGGAGAGCCAGTGCTATTTGGCGTAGATGGTAAACTACTAGGTTGTTGACGAATTCGAACTTCATGATCGCTTTCTCGTAAAAATCGTGGGTGCGTAATTTTTCGCATAACTTCGATACCATCACTTTTTCTGTGACTTTCATCCCGTTCCCGTTTCTTCTTAGGAATTTTTTTGTCCCCAAACAAAGCTGATATGTTTGGTTTTTCCTCTGGACAAAATTTATCGTGATTTAATATATCAGGATCACCTCCAGTTAATTTCTCAGCCATTTCAACGTCTCCAGGAAATTTATCCATATATCTTGAGCCATCTTTGCTTTTACTTCTATACTTATCTGCAAAACCATTATTATAAAATATACGATAATCATGTTTATTATTTTAACTTCTTAATGCCTGCTATAACATATACGTGTACTCAACATCGACTTTTATCTTATAGTCTTGAATAGCCATTGATTATTGTATTAAATTCATTTTGTAAGTTTATAGAACTGGAAAATTTCCTAATTTATAGAATAATGAAAAGGATTTGATTCTTCATATAAAAGATGAAAATTCAGAGAACATTTGTTTCATATTTAATTTCAGACAAATTTATATGACAGGTATTAAAAATTTATAAACCAGGCCTTAAAAAGTTGAATTATATATTCATAAAGGTAACCATACCTAATCCTTTTTTGATAAACTCATCTTTCAGAGTACAGTTATATTTGTAAATCTGTTGATAGTTCTTGACAAATTCACTGCAAAAAATAAGCAACATATATATTAGAAATATAGACAATTTATTTCTAGAATTAATATCTACTGGCTATAAGAATATTATTAAATATAAGTAGATACATAAATAGATAAGTGATGTATAATGTAGTACGTTAAATTTCTTACTATGTATCTTCTTGAAAGAACTTCACAGCAGCTATCAAGGGTTTTTTTTGAAATTCATGTTGAATATCTTCAGGCAAGTTATGAAACCCGGTAACTTGTCCTGGCCACCAACAAGCACCGAGTTTTACCCAAACGACGTCTCCATCCAGGTAATTAATTTCTGTTTGCTCGCACATCTTGGAGTGATATCTGACTTTATTCTATCACAAAGTCAGCATTGAAATTTAAGATAAATATCCTGTGTACCTTCTTTTTTTTTTATAGCTGAAGCACCTTGTACAATTAGTTGCGCTTGTGTATACAATATGAAAAGGATTATCCTAATGATCAAAATATAGTCTTAATACGCAACAATGATAAACGGTTTTGTTTCATTCAAAAAGAAACATGATTAATATATATAAATATATAGATGCAAAACCATAGATAACAAATGCGGTATGCAATTGCCAAATGAACGAACAGAGTCCCCCTAAAGTTCTGCGGTCACTTTATTCCTACGTTTCTTTCATCTTATAACTCACCGAAGCACTTTCAATTTCTTCATGTACAATATTATAAACCAGTGTAAACACGAAAGATAATGCAGTCACTACTAGATCCTCCAAAGGGAACATTTACCGACCCTTAATTAATATGTCCTCCTTAATTAATCTATGAATTGCACCATAAACATTCGCCCAAAAATCTTATGCACATGTATCCCGTCGAGAAGTATATACGAAAAAAAAAAAAAAAGAAAGAAAGAAAAAATAATAGTACGCTAGTAAATTGTCGTTGTTTTCATGTTGCCGTTATCTTGAACAGAAGCAGCAGCCGTCGGTTGCGCGTGAAATACGTGAATATCTCTTTTTTTTTTCCCCCTTTCTTCCGAAACAGCCAAATCAACTTGCGAGCACTGGTTTGATGTTTCAAAACACCAGAAATTGTTCACCCATATGCGCGGGCGTACGCGAAAATGGAATCGGTGGTGTATTCGCGGGAAACCAGGAACGAGCGTCGGCTCCCCTCGTCGTGCACCGCTTCGTTAATCCTGATCTCGATGCCGACGTTGTCCACGGGAGCCACGTCGGGCATCTTAGCCCGCGAATTCCGTGATTGGATATATACCGCACACAGATGCACACCGTGAACTTTACGGTTCTCACCCGAGGGTCTTGTTTGTTAGAGCGACGCCGCCAATAGTCCTACACCTCCGAAATTGGCGAGCGTCCCGAGGAAACGAACAAGTTTCCCTTTTCACCTCACCTCTTATCACTCAAGTCACTTGTACACTGGAAAGGCTTTACCGAATACCTTTGATAACCGACCACGCGACGTTGCTGCGCGCACATACAACCGCGAAAAGTGCAAGCCAACCCCGAACGCAATCGACACATTCAACGCTCTACGTCGCTCCTACGACGTACGTACATGTTCGGTTTCCCGACGTGCAACGGGGCTCTGTACGGTGGATGGATGGATGTGTAGATAGATACTTCCTTCTCTCTCGTTGATCGAGATTCTCGATCCCGCAGTGTTACCAACTATTGCGTTGCCGCTGCTTGTCGGGCTGCGAATTTTATTTTGTCAATTCTACCATATTATCGTTGATAATTGATGCTCGGAGTGAAATACTGTTCGTCCGGTAACGATGGACAAATCCTGTCGATCTAGAAAATTTTCTACTGCGCACAGAAGAGGAAAAGGAGGACTGCGTGAATTCGGAAGTTATAAGAATTTAAATGTTACGCACACATACAATATTTCTCGCGGTTTATCATTTTAAAATGTTTTATTATAGAAAGCGTATGCATCTGTAACGATTTGCGTGTACTTATTTCGATCTTTAATATGCACACAATTGTCGTACATATTCGCAGCAATGTAATATTGTAAACGAAAATTGTATTTGCTCTGCGAAAATTTAATGTAACGCAGTACAAGTTATTAAATATGAAATAATATGAAATCTATCGGTACCTTCCTTACGTCTATCGTAACACATTATATATCGCATATCAGATTTAGAAGATTAAATTTACTGTAAAATAAGTGCATACACGTACTACAATCGAAATTACAAAACGAGATATTTTAAACGATTTTTTCTTTATATTTGTTTTATAAGTTATGTTACGATACAAGACAATAACGATGCAAGTCGAGTTACAATCAAATCAAATCGTATTACATAATATTAGAGTTCGATGTATTTCAATTTTGCATAATAAGTTTGCATGATTTGCAAGTTCACGTGAACACAGGTAACATAGGAAAATAAAAGTGCAGCACATAGTAGTATAAAAGTACAATAAATAATATTGTACAATTAATGTTCCAAAACAAAAATCTTAAATCCTGTATGAATAAATCTCAACATCTGACTTACCGATTATATTACATTACAGATTATAGAATTAAATTGTAAATTGTAAATTGGCGATTTCAATGAAATTTTACAATTACCACTTGATTGCATTATAGCTATATAATAGAATTTATAATACACGTAAAGCAATTTGAAATTAATACTCTGAGACATTAATAAGACTCTCTTATTTTTGCTTCAATAGTTGGCCGTACTGTGTCGCCGGGCGGGTAAGTGCAATTTCGACAATATTTTCCACCAGAGGCGCTGGTGTTTCACAATAACGTTTACTATTCGTTTCCGGTTTATATGTCGTAGCTTAACGACGTTCTTCATTTTTCGTTATACTTCCGTTTGTGTGCGATAAATATATACACGTAAGTGTTTTACATTAGGTTATGACGTTCTCCGCACGACACACGGTTTAATAATGGAAGACTCGGCGAAGATTACAAGTTTTGTGGCTAGAACAATACCGGAAGTTCTGTAGCTTTGTTATCAATACGTGTGTTCACAGTTCACAGAAATGGCGACCGCCGTACCGTCGAGGTTCGCAGTTCTCAGCATTGATGATGATGATTGTAAGCCGAAGAAAACCCGGAAGAATGTTACTGCTGGTAAGACGAATCAAAAAACGAAAAATGACAAACCGAAACAACAGCAACAGCCGAAAAAGGATGACAAGAAAAAACAAAATAAGGTGCGACGTGTGTAATCTTTGTTGTCTTTTTTTTTTTGTTTTTGATTAGCCGGTGAACGTGACGATTTTTACAGCTAACCTGGCGGGAACTTTGTGTTTCGAATTGAACTCGAACATTAATCTTGATTATGACTTTCAACTATTTTACAACGAATACGTTTTAAAATATAAAAAGGCGACATAATTATTTAATTTTTCTACTGGTTTAGAACAGAAAACAGCTATCATGTTAATAAATAGTGTGACGTTATCTTTTAGGACTATTTGTTTATTAAAAACTTTTTCTCCTTACAGGGAAAAAAGAAAAAGAGTAGTAACAGTAATAATAACAATGAAAATCAACAATGGGAACAATGGAAACAAAAAGATATAATGGTAATGTATAAAATTGTAATATATCATGTTTATATTTGCCACTAGCTTTATAGGATTTTATGTTAGAAATTGAATGAAATAAATTTAGTATCTGGATGTTTATGTAATGACTCGATGAATTGTGTTTGATGAGGACAACAGGCTTGAGTAATATGCGTGAAAATTTTTGTTCAATTTCACAAATAAATTGTTAAAGCAAAGATTTTGTTTCAGTAGTGACATATTTATAATTGTTGTGTGTTATCACGTCCAATTGTGATTTCCTTAAGGCTGTCGAGGAAACATTTGAGCAAGAATTACATCAAGCCATCTTGTTGTCAAAGCTGGCTTATGAAGAGCTAGTAAGCACAGCTAAGTCAGACAAAGAGCAAGAGGTAAATAAGAAATCAGGAAAAAAATCGAAAAAAGCTACTATGTCATTGGAGGAATTCAACAGTATGGGATCAAATACTACTGCTGCTAGTACTATCGTTACAACCACCACTACAACTACTGCTACTACTACTACTACTACTACTCCTATCACTCAAGATACAGTATTACCTTCTGAATGTAGTGAAATGAAATCAAAAGGTAATACAGTTTTATATCTTAAGCTACCTGCAATACATAGAATAGAGGGTACACAGAATATGAGATAACTACATAACATGCTTTTTAATATCTGTCAAGTTCGACTTTTAACTTGTCTCATATTTGTACCTTCCATACGAGAAAAGATAACAAATCTAATTAATTATTATTTTGTAGAACTAGATCCAGAATTTTTTGAACGGATTGAAAAAGAAACAAAAGAAGAAATTGCAAAAGGAAAAGAAAAAGATGTACTATGGGCAAGACTACACCGAATTGACGATGACATCACATCTGCTCAATTAAGGGTAGAAGTGGAAAAACGTGACAAAATTATTGATGAGCTAAGGAGTCAAGTAGACAGTTTAAAAGGAGAATTAACGCAAGTTAAAGAAAGAAATAAAAAACTGTATCAAATATTATCACATGGAGAAAGTAAGTTGCCAATGATCTTCTATTGATAATAATTTTGTTACCATTTCAAACACAAGATTGATTATGTATTATTTATTTCTTTTATTTTTAGTGAAGGACAAAGCATCGGTCTTAGCTGAAGTAGCAAAGTTGCAAGAAATACGAGATGAATTGACATCAGAAGTAGCATCTCTACATGCACAACTAGAACAAGAAAGGTCCAAATCACGTACTACTAGTACGGATGTTAAACCTTCTAAACAAACTGTAAGCTTTTTTTCAGCATCATATTAAGAGTAACAATAATTGGGTACATATTTGTGTAGTAACAAAAAATTAATTTATTTTTTAGAATAAAAAAAGGCCCTCTAGTGAAAATGCCTAAACTACAGACTATTTTTGTTGAGTATAAATACTAAACCATTGTGATCTGCAAAGCTTAATTTACTGGTAAATGGCTAATCAGTTAACAGTCTCAAGACTGACGCGTAATCGTTAAAACTTAAGATCTCATGAGAAATGTGTCACACATTTCACTTTTAAACACATAAAGTGATTTTTTAAGTGAATATTTTTTAGGCGCATAGAAGTTGATTTAATGGAAACAGTGGGAAAAAACGTTTGCAAACGTTACCACGTTCGTATTTTCTCAAACTGTACATTTTAATCTAAAATTTAGGTATCATTTTTTTTTGCAAGATGCTAGAATATTTTTCTTTATTCGGATTCTCTAGCACCGTGATAGTTTGAGTTCGAGTTTGTAATGCAAATTTAAACGAGAATCTTGCAAAACTACTTCCAATATATTGAAACAATGAAAATGTAAAATAGTATCGTCATCTTCCAAATCCTGTGTGGACGTTTTTACGTCAGTGAGTGCATATTATCTGAAATATTTTGTAATAAATATATTCTACAGTATTTTCTCTTGTTGATGTTCATAATTTCCTTAATTTTTTTTAATGCCAGTCGCTGGAAGTAAGATAATTTTAGAAATGTATTGTCCACTTGAAAAGTATGTATTTAATTCGATGCAGATAAGTGCAGACATGAAACATTGAAAAAAAAGGTGAAACTTTTTCTTCTATGAGACTGAAATAGAATTATGTACACGAAAGAAAATTTCAGGCCCTAAATGTAAGCCATTTATATATAAACTGTCATGAATGTATCAGAATAAATAACGAAATAAATATATTTTTTTCACAAAATCATGAATGAATTTCGAAATTTATTCAATATATATAATGTACTTGTCCACACACACACGTGTTTGCATCAAAGATATACGTGTTACGAGACGCGCGAAACTCGTAAGTCGCTTCTTACGAGAAGAACGTAGTTCCAGCATTCTAAGTTAAAAGGATACGATCTTTTTGTTATGACAAATGTTTTTATAAAAGAAATAAATATGTAAATTGTAGACCCACACAATTTTTTTTTAGCTAATCCAAACAAGCACAAGGGATTTATATGGGAGCAACATATACATATAGATTGATACGAGTAGTAGGAGGAAAAATACAACGTTCTTTAAAATTAACTTACACTTCGACACATTTTCCCGTGTCTCTTTACGGGCTGCGATTACCATCAATTTTACGTATCAATTCTGTTTTCTTTCGACCATTTCCATCGGTGACATAGCCATTCGCACGATGCTAAGCTTCATCCGGATTATACGTACTAGTGCATTTTTATGGAAATTTTTTGTTCACTTTTTCTGCCTCGAGTTATTCCATGCGAAATTTTTTTCGACTCCGCTTCCCGGACTGGCTTCAACATTCGGTTCAATATGTTATATCTCACGTTCCAATTCTTTTTTTTCGGCTTTGCTCTATTCATTTCCGAGTTCTCATAAAGAAAAAAAAAAAAGGAGAGAGGTGGGCAAAAAATGAGAGAGGATTTGCATGTACCATGATAAATTTAAATACGCATTATACTTTTGATTAAAAAGAGCCATCGGCTTAACCGTAAGCGGATAAACGAACGAGCCTTTTCTTTTTTCCAATTTGCGAAACATAAACGGAAATTAAATATTAATCGAGTGTCAAAGTGGCACGATTGAAAGCGTTAAGGAACAGTTGTAAACGGGATAATCAACGAGAAGCATAAAAGTGTGCTCTTTACTTAACAAGAACAGGGATATTAGATAACACGATTGAAATGAAAATAATATTTATCAACACGCGTGTTTCTCGTTCTTTCTCTCTAATTTTAATTTATAGCAGTCACGAACTGATCGCTCGAAGGGTAGGTAGCAAATTAATTTATGTTAATTAGCGTGTAAAAGTTACATCTATCGTGAAATTAAGTTCTCTAAGGTCGACTGTAATATTTAGAAGCGGGCATAACCGTCGGTTCGTTTAATTTTTAGAGGAAACAGACTCGGTAGAACGACCCAAGCGTCTATTCAGCTTTTGACTGGAATCTTGACCAATAAAAGGGGCATTAACGCTAAGTGGACGCCTCGCCTACTCGGTCATAGTCCTGTTTGCCACAAGAGCAGAGGGTGGAAAGTACAAGGGGTACGGTTAGCGAGAGATACAACAGGAACTTAGGTAAAAGTCACATCTTTCTTATTAACTTGCGCAAAACGATACAACTATTTTTTACTCAGATTTATCTGTATTACGTAGAAAATAAAAATTACCTATACATACTGCGTGTATGTACTAAAATAAGAAGAGAAGACTCTAATTTCTCTCGACAGAAAATTCAGAAAATTTGAAACGAATCGAGAGGGTAGATTTTCGATGGACAGCAAGTGTTGGACGCAAAATTCAATTTTCTTCATCCGGAAGACACAATTGGAGAAGAAGGACAGCAAATAATTAATCAGCTCGAGACACGTATCTGTTTCACGGATATTTCAATCAGTCTAATTTTCCGTGGCATTGATACCAGGGAAAAGTTTGTTCTCCGGCGAGTAAAAGTTGATGGTTTCGAAGCCGTCGCTGGTGAGAGAGAGGGGACGCGCGCAGGAAAAGGACACAGCGTGGAAAAGAGAGAGTACGGCAGAGGGTGGATTTTAGGACGTGGGATGGTAAAGGGGGTGACAGTGGGGATTCATTATCTGACAGTCTATTGTCATTCCTGCGGGCTGAGATTTTGCTCGGGCCAAGAGCACCGTCTCTGGTGTACGTCTGTGCACGTATTGTAGGTGCGCCCGTGTAGTGATACGCGATATCTGCCATCAGAAACGCGTTTGAAAAGTCAGACATTTCTTTTCGGTTCTTTTTCGCCTCGTGCCATTAGATATTTCCCGGTCAAAGATCCTCTGTCGGACCAATAATGCTCGTAATCCGCGCGCTATTAATGTAAGCGCATTACAGCGAATGTCGTCGCGTGTATTTCGTAAATGGAAATACGAACAGAATCGATATTTTCTGCAAATATCGTTAACATAATTTGGTACAACGATAGGCAACGACGATATTTTGTCTCGTTTACGATTTCTGTAGACATTGAAACAGAACGTTTCGCATGTTTAAGACACGAGGTGAACCTGAATTCTGTAAAACGTTTCAATGCAGAACAAGACGAGAATTCTTGCCTCGTAAAAGAAAAACGTGTCGTTTCAAAATATCGAACGTGCAATTAAATGTTTAAGGCTAACGATATTCCATTGAAACGGGAATTATACGCGTCGCAGCTCCGCCTGGTCGGATGGCATATCGTACAGGGTATATTGTGATCGTAAGTACACAGAACGAATCTGTCACGGTGCGAGGGCAAAAGAAATTTCGCATTCAAACGGGGAGACAGCGGCCTACATTCTTTGTTTTATATAAACAAAAGTAAATACGCGGCGCGGGAAAAAGACGAACGGAAAATTAATCCAAACATTAGGCAGGAAAATTAAGAGGGGTCCGTCGCGGAACAACGGTTGGCACTCGTTATTACGATCTTATTCATCGCGTGTATCCACGGTGTCATTAACGCTCCCACGGATGTACTGTCGTCCGCGATATGAAGTGTCGTCGCCTATGTCGGTCCGCGAGAGAAAATTAAGACTAACGAGGAAAGCGTTTCTGTATCGTGAAACGAGGAGGCCCTCCTTCCTTCCAGGCGAAAAAGAAGTTTCGCGGAGACGATCTCGTCTTTCCAACGGGGGATAATGAGATCCCCGAGACGCCAGCTCGATCGCGCCCTATCATTTTTCACTACTGATCCGAGAAAGTGTCTTACTCTCAACTCTTACCTACACCGCGATCCTACGTTTACCATCCTGTATCTACCCCTTTTATCTGATATCGATGTGTACATCGAGTTAACGATGTCTTGCATTTATCTACCGTTCGTCTGTTTGTCAATGCTTAGTTCGATACGTACGGAACGATAGAGCGACCCAACTCGACTGCGCTACACCATTAGGTTCAAATAAAACTCGAACCGTTTGAAATATTTCAGGCCTCTCTATCTTCGCTTTATCTAATGGTATTTACGTAAGATATAAAAAAAAAAACGAGTTCACGAATATCAATATTATTGCCGGCAATAATAAAAATCAATATTTACATTGTACACAAAGATGTTGATCGCGCGCATTAGTAAAACGCACCTCGCATCGCGCACCTCCGTTAAATGCGAGAGGGGGTGTCCCCAAGCGAGCTTTGACTCGAACTTCAACCCGAGTAACCCTTGCGAAACACCTTGCCAACCGAAAATCAAAGTGCAGAGCATCTCCCCATCGATTCCAGCGAATGAAAAATCGCGCACACCGAATCGTACCCTCCTCGACGCCCGCGAGATCAACTTTCCCCACCGCGTCCCCCCGGAAGAAGGGGCACGCGAAGGGAGACGAAGGGGTGAACTCCGCGGGCGTGGAATATTTTTACATGCGGCTTAACGCGAAAGCATGTCACTCATACGTGAAACGATTAAAGTTTTAGAAGTATCGATTCCGTTGGCGTTACCGTTGACAGACAGAGGGATCGTCAAAGAGCATAATAATTACTGCGCCCGCAGAGAAGAGGCTCAACCCTTTGTTCTATAGTCACTTTGCGAAAGGGGCTGCGCCGGGAGCGCGGGGACGGTTTGTGGGGGCGGGCGCGGGGCTAAAGGGGCACGGGGCGGTGGTTGAAGAGCATCCGTTTCAGTCGCGCCATTATGTAATTGATCTGGGCTTTCCGTACGCGATGATCGTGTAATGCGTTCCACGTACTCGACGCCCGCGATTTCGCATGCATCTTCTCTTTTTTTTTCTTTTTTCCCCTCTCTCTCTCTCTCTCTCTCTCTCTCTTCTCTTCCTCGCTTTCTCTGTCCCCCGCTGTCTCTCGAGCTTGCTCCATTGCTATCCGAAAGCCCCCGGAGGCAGAGGAACAGTGCACCGCGCGCGTAGATTAAAAGGAACGCACCGGCAAAGGTGAGAGTCGATGGACGGTCAAAGTCGATACTCGTTTTCGTATCAATGCGCCGTTTCGACTGGATCGCGCACCCCCGAACCGTCGATGATTCTCCCGAAGGAAGATTTTTTCGATCCCAACCCAGCGCGTGCTCGCTCCGCTTCGAGCCGAGATCGCGATGACTTCGAAAGCGACGAGCAGTATCGATATTAAAAATACTGTTCGATTTCTTGAAAAAGTTGGAACGCTGTTATCGCGCTGTTAGATTGATCCGTGGAATGGATCGCAATAGATGTACGGATTATACTGCAGTTTTACGCTCGATATGTTCTTCTTGCATTACATGGATATTAGATAATACATACGCGTATTAAACGCATTATAGTGATAATAATAGAACGCTGGAATTGCGTTGCTAGAGACACAATAAGCTCGCGTTGGTATAATTTATACAATTATAATCGAACCGATAAAGAACTCTTCAAGCGCAGGCATATACGAAATTGAAAATCGTGAAAAATGTTCGAGGTTGTAAGATCATCGTGTTCCATAGAGTATCGCAGTGAAGTAAAATCAGCGCTGTAAAAGCCCTACTAGTACATTTCATTAAAGCGCGCTTCCGATATCGGCAATCTCTCGATTACAGAATCAATACAGTAATCCGATTCCGCGTAACAAAAATGATCGGCCTCGTATTTACCCTGACAAACGCGCGGCCACGACTCGCGATTCATTATAATTAACGAAAACCGCGACAGGTCGATACGATGATGGACACAATTAGAAAATGGCCTAGCACGGGGTGGGCGGCCATGTATATCGAATACGGTATGATTATCTACTCTGTCCATTGTTCATTTTCATTTGTGCATACGTGCACTCGATCGCGCCCGATTTCGAGCCTCGCAAAGACAATCAGTCTAGGACTGTACCGCTAGTGTTCGCGTTTAACTCTCCCACTTTTTTCACCCTTTCTCCGTAAGTCTTTCCCTCCCTTCCATCCCTTTCCTGTTATTTTTTCCTCTTTTTACCCTGGCTCTTAGTCATTTCCATTCATTCGTCGGTCTGTCTCTTCCCTTCGCTTGTTCCGTCTCTTTCGTCTGCGGTTCATCGGCACACAGACGTCGCGAGGACGTATACACGCACCCATACGGACGCACCACTGGTAGATATTTAATTAAAGTTGTTTGCGCGACCAAGTTCGGAAACTTTGGGGATAAGTTACCAGCAGGAATCGACGAAGGGGCCATTTAATTGTCCTCGCGTTTAATGCGTCGCACAGCCCGGGAGTTATGCTCTTCATTGTGTCACCGGAAGTCACCGGATCGGGGGATGACTCGCGAGCGCATCATCCATCCGGTTCCGCGGGAAAAAAGCGGCCGCGAGAAAATGTCTCGTCCTTAACCCATTTGCAACGGTTCTTTTTGTCGCGTGAAACACGCGAAACGTTAACTTGTATTGTGCGTTGTAGCTAATGTACGCACGCACCCGTTATTTAAATTACCTAAATGTACAATATTGAATTTTGCACAAAATTCAGCAAATATGTAAAATATGTACACAGCAGAAAATGTTGCACATTATGATAGTTGGATGCATGTAATGGAAAGAGGATGATGCCTCTGCGACGCAAATTAATCGATGCTACGCGCGAATTAATTACACGTTGGCAGCCGAGGAAATTTCACCGCTTCGAATTAACGTAGATGCTTTGAAACGAGTCTGCGATTACGTAGATTACAGGCGTCCTCGATGGGGATAGAATTCGTTTCTTTCAAGTTGCTCCATTTCACGCGCTAATAGGTTCGCGGTGTTTCGCGCACTCGTGTTACGCGACGCCGCGTTTACAGAGACGCGAATCACTTAAAAACCGAGCTCCGCCGTCAGAGGATTTTATTTTCTCCCTTTTTCTTTTTTCCTCTTTTTCCTTTCTCTTTTTTTTTTTTATTTCACCGCGGAGCGACACGATTATACCAAACGACTAAAGCTTGATATCAAACGCATTATAGATTCAGATGTATCCAGGTAAGCTCGAGCGAGGGCTAGGAAAAAGGGGCAAAAAAAAAATTTCCGCGATCCAGTTGGAGTGTCTCTTTGGAACATCAGCGGGTAAAAATCGTTCTTCCTGATTTGCGCGCGAAGAAATCCGATGACGCGTTCCAGTGAAATAAAACGCCGATCACCGATCCGGTGACGGTGTGGACGGAGCCTTAACGCGAGGAACGAGAGGCCAAGTGATCGCATAAACGTATTCGTGTCAAAAGCAGCTCCGGTCGAGACCCGAGTTATCCTCTGACCCCACTCTGTCATCTCGAACTTACTTCGCTTCCTCTTCGTCGCCACCGAACCACGTTATTTTCGGTCACGGTTTTCCATTTTCCTCCCCGATTTTCTCCCGGGTAAATGCTGGTTCGATTGCTTCGTATGCGCATTCTGAAACAAATAATATATATATGTAAGCGAGAGGCGACCATTTCTTATGGAAGGAAAAAATTGATACTTGAGAGATCTTCTTTTTAAATACATTCGGGAACCATTGGTACAATTTTTAATAAACTCGATGAAATGAGATAAATCTATTTTTGAAGAATTTAAAAACTTTATAGAAAGCGATATGCAGTTTAAATATTTTGTATTTTGTTAAATACAATAATCGATGATTGCGTTCGTCTTTTTGCAAGCAGGTTTTACGATCACGGAAGCTCGAAAGATTAATCCTCGAATGCTTTTTCCCCAGCTTAACCCGACGTCATAACGTTTGCTCCCCGTCAAAGGTAAAAAATTTGTGTTTCTCCGTCTGAAATAGAGAACCGTTCGATAAAACCGTCGCGGCGGTTGCCACATGGCATTCTTTAGTATCGAATGCTCGCGTAATAATACGTTGTCGCGTCTACTTCTACGAACGAGGCGTGCGCGGGCGTTCTATTTCCGCGGAAATTCTCCGGCTCTGGGTGCATCGGTGCACTTTAAAGCCCGCGGTTGCATATTTCCTCGCGCGCACCTCGCACTTGAGCCTTGTCACAATAAAACATCGGTCGCGCTTCCGCGACGTTGCTCGCTCGATGTCGCGAAACAAAAATGTTTCAGCCGCCGCGGAACGCCGAGCAATTAAGGGTACTGAGCCGTCTGTCGATGGAAACATTCAAACGCGAGCCTTAACTTGCTTAGACGCTTTGGCGTTGCCGTTTCCCAGCCAGTCGGGAAAATTGAGAGGCTACTCCATTTTGCGCGTGGCCGATGAATCGAAAAAAATATTAATAACTAGAAAATGAAATGTTAATAAGTGGCTACGAACTCGTGTATTCGAATACTTTGGTCCTCTTTTATACGTATGTTACTGCAAAACTCGTGACCGCCAGAGTGAGTTATGAGTTACCAATGTTCTGGTACACCACCCAGAACGTACTTACTTGTAGCATGTGCTTCTCAACGCGTGGTTGCTTGTGCAAGCACAGAAAACTCACCAGACAAGGAGAGGATGAAAGGGATAAGGTTTAGCATGAAATTTGCAGAAAACGCGACATTTTTCGCGTGCGACGCGTAAACGAATCCATTCTTGAAATAGAACGCAAACATTGTTGACGTGAAATAGGAATTAATAGAGAGGACTTGAAATACTGAAAAGACAAATACAGATGCCGCGTGTAGCCTGTTCTGCACGCAAACAACCGTGTTGACAATAAGCCTCCGATAAGCGAAGCATTTGCGTGCATGCATACATACGTTCAATCATTGATGATTGGTAGAAGAGCAAACGAATGTAATAACGATTTTACGCAATAATCAGTTTGACAGAACGTGCTCGTCTCTGACATACGTATAATAAAAAACTGCGCTTGTCGAAAGCCTGTATATTATTCGATGCGAAAGTTTATGACGCGTGTATCGGTCTGGGATGTCTGATCAGTTAGTGGATGAGCTACGCGTATTCGCGGTTCAGTGGAAGTGTTTCGCAATGATCAGGCGCTACTACTTATTATGCTCGACGACAATTCTTCGCGACTCGAGATATTTACTGCATCATTTTTTGACTCGTTGACAATTTAACTCATCTAATTCTATAGTGGACAATTTACTATCGGATATCCGCATAATTTGCATGTATAATTTATAAAATAAAAATTAATATTGAAAAGGAGAGGATCGCAAACGTTTGGTCTAATCGATTTGCTAATCACATAATTCGATGTATCGAATAAAAAGCTACTCCCGTGTACGATAATCTACTCAGAATTAAACTTCCTTCGGCCAGATATCGATAGCTTCCTAATTAGTTCACGCGAAACCTATGTCGCCGTTCTTAATAACCCGTTAAACGAAATACCAACTCGCGTCGGAAGCAAATCTGAAATTGCTCAACGCTCCCTTTCATCCGGACCTGTCTTCTTCTCTCTTTACCGTTCGCCTCGTTCTTACGACCCTACAACATTCACCCAAGTCTGATCCAATAGTACGCGTACGACAGTAGAGATGATTATCCCCAAAACGTTATGTACGTCGGACGTGTGTGCAGCTAGCCTCGATACACTTGGCATACAAACACAGACGTGCGCGCACACGCAGGCTTATGTACACACGCACAACATACAACGGTGCGTTACTCGCGGGCAAGGCAAAGCGGAGTAGAGCAGAAGAGCGGAGCGGAGAAGAGCAGAGGAGATCCGTAGGTGGATGTGCATCCGGCAACCTGCTGACAACAAGGCCCCAATACAGGCGAAAGCCAGCCGGCGGTAGAAATTTACGCGCGCGTATCGACGCTCATATACGTACGCTCATCCATGTAACATATGTACGCATGGGTCGCGTTAAGTGTAGCGTAGCTCTGTGATTCTCACCCGGTACCCAGCTCAGTTCTCTCCAACCCTCTCGCTCATCCTCGCGGGCGCACACACCGCTCCCTCGAGTCTCCCTCTCGCTCTAGGCCGCCGCCTCCACCCACTCGCCGTGATCCCTTTCCTCCGCGAGCAACCCCCGTACCCTCCCCCTGCCCGCAGCCCGTCACCGCTGTCACCAGGCTGGCAGTCGCATCGTATCGCAAACAAAAGACGAGCGAGCGCGCGCCACTCATCGCTCGCGCTCGATGCGACAGCGAGTGACGTCCCTCCGCTTCCTCCTCTGCGCCTCACCCTCCCGTACACCCCTCTGCACACCCTTTCGACAGCGGTTCCCCTCGTACCACCCTTCCGTATCGTCGTCGCTTTCCTCGGACCAGTGTATATACGTCGTTCTTCTCTTTTCCACCTTCGCCCTTACGCCCCCTTTCTCCGTGCTCTCTATCCGCGTCTCTATCTTTTTCCCGCTTTCTCATTTCTCCGGCAGGCTGACTCGTCCCGGCCCTTTCTCACTTCGCTCGTCCCTCTCGCTCCCTCTTCCTCTATCTATCCATCTACTCTTTGCACCCTTCTCCACCTCCGGCAGAGAGACCTACCCTCCTGCCCCATCTCTCTGCCTTCCACCCGGTTTCTGTTGTCACCCCTCCTCCTTCTCCACTTCCACCGCCACCTCTTACTCCCTCTACCCTCGACCGAAGCCATCTCTTCTCTGACTCTCGCTGCTCCACGATTTCTGCCGGCCTCTTCACTCCCACCGACGGCCACCCTCTGTGTGTACTCTCTTCATCTTTCCGCCTCTCTCTCCCCCGTCCGCCCCTTGCTCTGTCCCGCGTCCTCCCTTCGGTCCCAACCGTTCTATCCTTCGCGCGTTGCGCCTCTCCGCCTCGACCACCCCCAGCGCTCTTTTCCTCGATAACTCCCTTCCTTCGCCCGCGCCCCCTCGCCGTCCAACGGAAACCTAAACCGCCACCGCGTAGTGGTACACCGACACAGATATAGAGTCAGCCGTGCCAGGCAGAGCTATCTGTTGTTATCACCAGTTATTTGCATCCCTTCTCGTAGTCGGTGGGGTGGCTGCCGCTGCCTGCTGCGAGCAGGAGGATACGTTCGCGTACTACCAGGGGGGTTGAAGGGGGAGGGGGGGCGCGGCGGAGAAGGAGGGAGCGGGTTAGCCAGAGTAGGAAGGAGGATCGCAGAGGGGCCACAGGGAGACGGACACACAGGGGGTTGACGTTGGGGGTGGGGTCTTGAAATTCTCGGGAGCTTTACTTCCCGGGAATATTACACGCCCCGCCGTGAGCTCCCGCCGATTCGAGTGATTCCTCATCTCTCGCCCTTTTCCTAACCGTTCCGTTCTTTCGCGAAAGCAGATGCGCAACAACGCGGCGGTATTTATGCCCTTCTCCCGTTAGATGAATTTCGATTTGATGGAACGTCGGCCGTGTTTCGGATTTAACCGGCCGCCACCCCCGTTGTTCCGAGCCGCGATGCTCTTCTTACCCTCCCCGCCCCAGGCCTTTTTGCCTCCTTTTTCTCCCGTTCCCTTCCGTTCCTCCTCTGTCTTGCTGCCGGTGGCACGATCCGGGTTCGTGGTCGCGTTTTGCGACAGTCTTCAATTCGCAGCACGGAGTCCATGCGCTGGTGGGGGTGGATGAAAGGAACGTTTCGGTTGATCTTTGAAGTTGTTCGAGAAAATTGGAGGATTAATTAGGGTGAGCGTTCCCGTACGTGTCGGTTGGTCGAAGAAAGTCCTTTGAGTAGTTCGCTCGGGTCTTTGAGAATGGTAATTGCTATACAATTCAACGATACCGTGTTATTTGTATTGAATCAATACAAGCGAAAGGGAAAGTCAATAAAATATCAACAGCGATCAAATAACTGAATACCGTATCATAATATTTTAATGCTTTACGCGTGTTGCCTGTACGGTTCGAAAATTTGGACATTACAGAATTCTTGGTCGCTGAAAATTCAACAGAAGACATATATTTCGGGTGGAATAGTTTAAAGCGAGAAATTCACGGCTCGGATATCGATTGACATCGATGTGTCGGTGATAATCGAGGGACCCCCATAGCCGATCCTAACAAACGGATTAATTCGCGGGCCACGTTCGTTATAAGATTACCAGTGCGTAAGTACCCCGGTGAAGCACCCTTAGACCCCTCTGTCAGAAGGGGCGCGTTAACGTCGAGGCGGTTCCCCTCCTCCAAAGACAACATCATAGCCGCTCCGCTGACTCCGGCCACGATTTTCGTCTGTCGCGGTGGAAAGGCTGCGCGGGTTTTCAATGTTTCCGCATTGTCGCCATGGGAAGCGGACGAACGTCTCAACGACTGTCGAATGTCTCGTTTGCGGAGATACGTTCCAGTCTCGTTGACGGAAGAGAAGGGAGCGCGACGCTTGGGAAACGAGTGAAACAACCGAGGGATAGAAAGAAAGGGAACACAGCGTAAAAGAACACAAAGGAGGGAAAGGAAGCCCGGAAAGGGGAAAAGGAAGAGCGAAGAAGGCGGTAGGACGGGGAAAATAGACAGAGGACGCGTGGGTGTGCGCCTGTACGCGCGTGTAAGGGAGAAAGAGCGAGAAGTAACGATGAAGAACACCGACGAATCACCGGTGTTTAAAATTCCCGTGAGGCTTCGCGGTTTCGCGCTTCGGGAGAAGAGGTGGGAAAGGGAGAAGAATGGGGTTGGTGGGGGTCGAGGTTGAAGGGGTTTGCTGGAAAGGCGATAGAAGGACCAGGAGGAAGCGAGGAGAAGGGGTTGAGCGTTCGGAGTCGACAGATTGCCGAGGGGACAAATAAGAGTGTATCCAGTCGCCAAACGCGACGAGGCGAATTTCGGGTAAATTGTTTCCCCCGAACCCGCCCTCCCGCTACCTCTTTTCACCCTGCCTCTTCGGATTCTCTCGCCATCGCCCAGAGGAGATTCACGGGTGTCGTCGTGGAAGCGACGATTTAAATTTGGGGTACTTGCCCGCGAGGCGAAGCACCCTTCTGGACTCTGGGCTGGCCTTCACCTCTCTCTCTCTCTCTCACTCTCTTTCCTCTCTCTCTGTTTTTCTCTTTCACCCACCCCAAATTGGAGATCATCGATTTGAAATCGTTATACTTTAATCCCGCTACCGACTCTTTTCAAATCTCATTCGACCAAGCGTTGTTGAGCATTAATGGCATCGAGTTTTAAGGGATGCGTTATTTACGGTTTGTTGAAGAGCAAGTTTAACATGATTCGCTGATTACGGATTGACATCATCGGGGATAAGCGAAATTTGTTTCGAAGAGAATTTTTGTATTAAATTCAAATAGGTTCGTAATGAAAAAAAATAATTAACAAAATTAGAGGTAACCGTAAGAATGATTCTCCGTAAAACAGCAAAGAGTCATCGCCTTCAGGGAATACCAGGCATCCATTTAGAATCGCTATTCTTCGACCCAACAGATTGTACGGTATGAAATTCATGTATATAGGTTGACCTTATTCTTCGTCGATCGCAAAGAGCGCATCTATTACATAAAAAAGAATATCCAGCGAGTGTACCGGCTTTTAAAAATCCGTATTCATATGATTGACGTCAACGTTCGCCTTGAAAACAGTGAAATTAAAAGTTGCGAAACGTTCAACCTATTCATGTAGAAATCATGCAAATACTTATTTATCGTATATTTTAGTATTCTTCTCTTTTGGTATTATTTGTACACTCATATATTTTAGTATTCAACAATTGACGCTCTGTTCTAGTAAAAAAAAGAAAATAGATGTCACGAGCGTAATGCGGAAAATTAAGGGAACTTAATCCTTCCCTTGCGGTACATCGAAACACAACCGGAAGCAAGTCTGGCTTAGGGCGGTGCGAGGAGTGGTACGAGTGCTTTCGCACATTACCCCTCGCAACAGGCCAATTAGCACCGTTTCAGGGTCTGATGTGAACGGTCATCTAACTTCTACATATAGTAGAACCTGTTACCAAAGACAATTGTACGCCAGACGAAAAATTTTATTGCGCAATAAAGATTTTAATTGACATCGAATTGTCAATTGACTTTTTCAGAACTATTTCCTTCTTTACATTTGCGCCTAACAAATTTTATTTTCGATCAAAATATCCTTTATCTACGACTTTATCTACGATCGAACTAAAATTCGAACTTGATTGAGCTAAAGCCAAAATTAAGCGAGCCTGGATAGATCTTTGATTCGTTGAAAGCAACATCGTACACCGTGTGTCCCCGTTCACGGCTTAACAAAACTCGCTCGTTGTGTTCGAGGTAGCGAGAGATCCCTCCAAATCCTGTAACTTGCGAATCGAATCCATTGCCATTTATCTGCTCACGGAATTTGGACTGTCGAAGAAAATTTATTCGTTTCTGACTGACGTACACCCTCGGGCAACAAATTAGCATGTTTTCTTTTTTCTATACTTCTCACCTCTATGTGATGACGTATCCAAACATTAATTAAAATATTCCTGTACGATGGTTACAATTTTTACGTTATTTTTCGTAAAATCGTGTTTATATTTTGCTTGAAGCACCGTGACGTTAAATGGGTCGGTAAAAATCACGATGGAACAGTTTAGTCCGAAATCGAAAGGGGTGACCGCATTATTTATACCGGCGCGTTCCACCGCGTCAGCGGTAATTCCGCCAGGAGCATCCGGCAGCCCCGTCCTAAGATAAACTCGCAAAGATACGCACGTTTCAATTCCAACGCGCATTAAAGATCGATATTCCAGTCGTAGGCGAGCCAAGATTCTTCTCCGTCAGTGTAAACATATCCTCGATACGTCCGCGGAACGCGGCCGAAAGAGACGCGAAGAGACAGGGGGCACGGCAAACGAGGGGGTGGAAAAGGAGCCCGGCACGGTACACGAGAAAGATTCTCTTTTGCCTATATCTGTTTTCCACTTTTTTCATCCCCGTAGCAGGCTACGCTTGTACTCCTCTCCGTACCGTATCCCCGTCTCCCTCCCTCACCCGGGGTTCTTTTTTAGTGCCGCCCTCTTGCTCTCCTTCTCGTTCTTTTTCCATCTCCGCTATCCGGCTTTGTCCTTGTCCGTCCTCCGCGCGCGGCCGCCCCGTCCTTTTCTTTCCATCCTCGCCTCAAAATGTGGCATTCAACAGGGCTTCTACGGTGCTTGCGGTGGTGCGGAATCCGCGCCGGTTTGCCGCGACGCGGGGTGCATCGGGGAAATGATGCGCAGATTGGCCGGATCATCTCAAAAACCACCACCCTCTGCCTCCACAGCCCTCCTCCTACTACCGTTCGCGTCCCCTCTGATTTCCCTTTCTCGCTCCCGCCTTCGCCCCGGTCCCTGTCACGCTTGCTCGCCCTCTCATCCCCTTCGTCGCGAATCCCTCGTCGCCTCTTTGTCATTCCCGTGCTCGCACTCTCGTCGTCGGCGGTCGCCAGGGATGGAATACAACCCCCACTTTCAGCACCGCCGCCGAACAACCACCCTGCCACCGCTGCCTGCCACGGTGCCCGACGACGAGTGACTGAGTCCTCCGATTATTATCTCATTTGCTGGCACGGGCAGCACGCGACCGACGCTGTCGCCTGCCAGAATCCGTAGATCGCTGCCTCTGGATCACGGACGAGGAGAACCGGACCCTGGGACCAACCGAGCGTGCAACCTGTCGCCGCGTGTACAGGTGAGTCGAACAATCTTCAGCTCCGATTTTCTTTCCCTTACGGTGTTCAACGAACGATCGTTTCGTATATTTTTTTTTTCCACTTTTGTTTTTTTCTTTTCGTTCGTTCGCTTTTGTTGCCTCGGTATTTTTTGCCTCTTTGTCTTCGTGGATTAGTTGCGCGCGTGGAGCAAGTGCGTTGAAACTTTGTGGGAAGGCTTTGAAGTTTATATTACATGAAGCATGAACGTTGGTGTTTTAAGGAACAGTGTGGTTCAGTTTATATAGTTTGTTGTTCGAATAATAGAGGTGATTGCTGGTTTGAAAGTTTGGTTCACAGTTTGGATTTAAGGTTGTCGGTTGATGGAGAAAAGTACGCGCGGCCAAATTTAATTTATGATTTACGATTAAACTTAACTTCATCGATGGCAAAATAAATGGAAAGAATAGTAGTGGATGTAAAAGATTAATGGAAAATTAGTACGTAGCACGACCATGCAACGATTATCGCGTGTCCAGGGATAATTTGACCTGCAATTCTAAATTGGTCCCCGCAGCCTGGTTTAAACCGCGCGTTTCTTTTGCGTAATTGATTACGTGTTCATCATATATTTGTTCGCATCTTCTTTTGCTCTCTTGCAATAACTCTTGCAATGCCTTTCACTGTACACATAGACATATGAATTTATGTGATTGTATTTTTCCAAATTCAGCTGAAATCTTGTAGATCGATGAATTACTCCACGATTCATCTCAGAATTTATTTTCTAAATTCAACAACCGAAATTCCAACCTTAATCCTATAATTATTAATGCGATTAATGTAAATATTTACTTCTACTAAATTTCACCGTACGACATAACAGTTGCAACATACGTAACGTTGTAGAAACAATAAATTTTCCTCCGTTAAAATTTACCAAGCAATTTAACACGAATGCCGTTATCTTCTTGAACGAACAATTTTTCACCTGAAGAATCTCAACCGTCGTCTCATCGAACCAATTAATCCTCCCCCTTTTCCCATAATCTGCCGCTGTTATCGATTGCACCGTAATTTGTACACCCTCGAAAGCATTCAAATCCCCTGGCCGTTCCTTTAAACCACGATACGCCATCGCGTCTAATCTGAATCGCTAACGAAAGAGCTCTCATCAGCTGGCCAGCTTCGTCTGTTTCGTCGTCTTTCGTTGCGTACACGTGCTTCCTTTTTTTCGTTCACGGGCGCGCAGAGACCGAGAGGATCGTTCGAATTACGCAGAGAGTTCAACCGTAAAAAGACCGAGTCCTGCTGCGACTGGCATTTTTTTTTTTTTTCTCCCTATGTAAAGCGGGATCGTTCCGCGTCGGGAGTCTGGTCGCAATAAAAATGTTTATGCGGACAGTAAAGGGATCGCCCGTTACTTGGAGGGAGGACGAGAGCGTTGAAGGCGAGGGCGTAAAGGCGGGTGGGTTGGAATACCTGTCGAGGTCAGAAATTAATTCGCTCCTTGCCTCGGGACAATCGAAGAAGTGTTTCCAGTCAGTGTTGTTCTTTGGTGTTTAAGTGCACGTGATCGTATCGATATTTATCGCTGAATTAACACGGAACTTTCATGATGGTGGACAACAGGAAGCAAGGGGTGTAAGCGTACAGATTAACGCTTATATAAAATATAAAACAGAGGAAGCTGAAGAAGTTTAAAAATAAAATAGAAGAGGCTCTGAAACTACGTGAGAGAGAAAACGAATAAAATATATGGGACATACGATAGAACTCTACCGAAGGGGTTGCGCTGGGCGAAGGTAGGGGGTAAAGCGGAAAGTACACAACGGTCAAAGTACACAAGGAGGAAAGAAAACGAGAAATTAAGATGTGCAGGGGTAGGGGGTGAAAGGGGAATCGTTCGAAGGAAAGGGTGGCGGGGGGTGGGAATGAATTAGGAAAAGGGACCAACGTACGTCGGCGAACGGCTCGAATTGGAAAGAGGGAAAGAGAAAGAGGGGTTGAGGGTAGGGCGAAACGAGAGGAGCAGCAATGCAAATATTCACGGCGACAGAGATTGAAACAATCCGCCAATTAGAATCGTCGACGTGAACGGGATTATGCAGATTCGCGGTGGGTGCGCGGACAGGACCAGGAACGGACTGGCAGCTGCCGTACCGCTCGCTTAATTCAATCCACCGAGTTGTCTTATGAATCGTAAACCTGCTTTCCCCCGCCGCGTGAAACTGAAACTACGTCGCGAGGAGACGGTGGAGAACGCCACCGTCGACTGGCTGCGACGCCTGCGACCATTCGCAACGAAACCTCTAAAATTCGCAGCGTTGGTTGGGTTGGGCTGATAATTATTGGGTTTGATAAGTATTTCATGGAGGAATCCCTCGAGATAAATTCTTCTTACATTTTTTGGGGGGTTGATTGTTGTACCGTCTTGAATATTCTCGGATGATGTCTCTGAAACAGAAACAAATTTTTGGACTTGACATAAGACTGTTTTCCCTGATGAAGACTATGTCAATAATTAAATTTCTTCGCGATTCTTATTTCAGTACCGGGTTTTAAAATTTCTTGCAGAGATTGATTATTCGCACTCATACATATATTTGCACTTTATACTAATAGTAAAACTATCTGCTCAAAGAGGGGATAACTTTTAGGCATCTTATCCTAATTACACGTTTAGGTATTTCGACTGTAACATACGCAAACTTTAAGGGAAAACAGAGTGTCATCTTTTAAGGAAGCCCCATGCCAGATGGAAGTCGAAGGTTGGCTACAAGAGGGGAAGATCGAGGAAAGCGAGAAATGTATATTGCAATTTTTAAAGGACACTTAAATAGAATATTACGGGGGTTGCCGGTGAAAATGTGTTACCATTGACTTTTAGGGGAGAGAACTCAGCGGGGGAATAAATTGTTTCGTCCCAGAGAATCTCAAGTAAATACTCGCCGGGACTTTTTCGCGTCGCTTCTTTATATCGCGTCGGTAATAGAATAAAGGACCGACCACGCAATGGAAATTCTCACTTTTTGCATAATTGACGTATCCTTGGGAGCGTACCGGCACGTTGAATTATTTTACCTCGGGGTAATGCGATTTAAATACGAGGGACTGGGAGAAGACGCTGTAACGTTTCCATAAAGTATAGGGCGGATGTAAATTCCCCTGCAGCTTCTTCGCTTTTCTTTCCGCAAGAATTTTTACAACGTCACGGGAAGATAAAAAGACGCGGAAGAGAGGAAAAAAGTATAAACAAACGAGAAATAATTGAATAAGATCCCAGAAATTGCATTGTGCTAGACTTGGACGTCGCTTCGAGCAACGATCTCAATTTTCTTCCTTTTGAAGCAATGTCAAAATCTTCCACCCTAAACTGTATACTTTAGTGGATCCAATATCCAACGTTATACGCAATTATACAGCGGAAGACCAAAAGCGGGGTAGGAAAGAGAAGCGAAAGAATAAACAAAGGAAAAGAGAATTGGTTAAAATAACAGCAACGATCTCGCGATTAATGTTCTAGAAATTAAGGATCCCCTTCGCGGCCAGTTGTAATTTAAGCTTGGTTAAAACAACGCGGCGGCTGAATTTCGTGAAGCGGCAGAGCTTTAAAATTTCCTGTTTGAGAAGAAGCCCGCGATGTAAGCAATGGAAACGCGTCGCTATTGTCTTCCACCGGAGCCATCGCGGGGGAAAAAAATCGTTTCGCGTCCCCGGGGATTCTTCAGAAAAAGTTCCACCTATCTGTGCGCCTTTCGCGATGTTCTCGCGTCGTTTTTTCGTCGCGGTCATCGTCAACCTTTTACCTTCCGAATGCTTTGTTAAATACAATACCGTAATGCAATATTTCAAAATACGTAGAATTTTGTTTTTGTCAATGCGTTTATGTTTTTTACCAGGATAATCTTCGTCGAAATAAATGCCGGTTCTATTTTTTTGTATAAGTAACGTATAGTTCAAACATATTAATAATAAAAGATAAAACACATTATAACGCTATATTTTCCTTTTATTATTTAAACCGCACAAAGAATTCTTGATGAAACCTCTCGCGTTGGTCGTTCTGAAAGGGGCGCGAAATTGATTTCCATTCTTTTCATTTTCTTCACCCCTTGTATCGCGCTACGAGCAAATAATATTCGTCGAAACGCACGGAAAGCGGTCTAATTTTCACCGCGCGCCATTCGAAGCCTCCTACGAGAAGGAGTCAAAAGATTTCCACCGTTCAATGTTCAACAACGATAGAGGCTAGGCGGGAATTATGGGCGCGCCACGGCGGGAGCGCCGACGACGAGAGCCCGTATTTATCACGAAGAGTAAAACTGACAGCAGTCCATTTCCTGTTCGTCCTGCCTGTCTGGCTGAACATAATATCTCCTGACGAAACAACGTGGACGCCGTTTGTTTGGGAAACAATGGACCGAAACAATACCCAATCCCTCCACGGCGCGCGGACACGGATACAGACCACCATTCTGATTTCCACGCCCCGTTACACTCTTCACTCTTTCTATCGACGGAAGAATCTCGGCCAGAACTCGGAAGATCTCGTGGTATCGCGTGAATTACACCAAAAATGTTTCCCTCTGATGCCTCGTCGCGCGTATTAACCCCTTAACTACTTGCATAGGCCATAAGTTCCTGCACAACAACGAGAACTATCTGCGATCGGTAGCACGTCCCTTATCGTCCTGAAATTAAGATACTGAAATATTTCCCACTTACATTAGCAGATGAATGGATCATTGCTCTTTTATCGTCGGTAAAATTGCTGACGCGAGCATGAACTCTTTGTAATATCTCTGTCTAGCCACCCTCTAGCGAGGGGGTTGACGGACGTACGTACATCTCGTCCACGTTTGTCAAGAACGAACCTTGCGAAGAGATGGTATCCGTCAGAATATTAGCAAGTCGAAAATATCAGACGAGAGACGATAGAATCTGTCTGTCCTGGAATCTGCCTTCCTCTAAAGAACCATCCGCTAGTACATTGCTTTCGCGAATGTAAGTGCGTGGCGGAGAAGAAATCCGCGTTTTTCTGCGTTGCTGATATTGTACTGGATGTACAAGATGATTCCGGATTGAAAATTTATTGAACGAAGACTTGATCAAATATAGTGCTCGTGACTATTGTTAGACAGTTGAATTATGGTAGCAGGACGTTTACGTGTAATGAAGAAAATTCAGATAGTCGGAGGAGCTTACGTGAAATATCGTTTGAAACTCATTTAAAATGCGTATCGACCGGTTGCTACCAACAAAAAATTGTTATGTTAAACTTGGAATGGAAAATTCTTCCAGATACGAAAATCTGGCTTAATAAATTAATATTTATTTCGTTCGTTACAACATAACTTATCGAGAGCATTTCACTGAGAAGAAAGATATCCGAAAATACATTGACGATTACCTCAAAACCGATATCGTGTTTTTGTAATAGTCTCAATCTAGCAGTTATCTAAAAGATGACTCTGAACGAAAGAGGACCGTAAGCAACAATATTCAGAAAGTTGTTCACAGGTTTCATAATAAATTTATCGTCAAATGTTAGTTAGAAAACGTCTCGTTCCCTTGCTACCAAGCAAAAATATGAAATTACGAAAATCTAGGATAATTGAACTGAATGCAATTCGAACTGATCGAGGAAGTTGTAACTATATTAATCACGAGGATCCGTCGGATCTCTGGAACACTCCCCTACTAATTACTAATTGTTCCGGCCGCGATTGTTCATACGAGCGTGGCACGAAGTTTAATTGAAATACCTACGATCGTAGATTCTCATTAACGATTTCTCGAGGATTCCTCGCGAAGACGCCCGCGAGGCACCGAACGTGCACTTGACAGAAATTAGTAATCCTTAATGGATGATGCGTCGCAAGCCTCGTATTACTCATCCCTTACCAAGTCATAGGCGTTGCCTGCCTGTTCTCAGACTTAACAGCGGCGGATATTCAATTAATTTCAGAAGACAATAGTAGCTCGCCTACGCTTCGACGATTTGTACATATCTACAGCCGTCTTTGGTACGTTCGATTATTACCGAGAACCTCGCAGACATTGCTTGGAAGTTAACGCCAGATGAATGAAATTAATCTACCAATATTGTTCAAAACATAAGAAAATAATTAATTTCAATGTAAACTTTCGAATTGCTTGTTTCGGGAACCTTGCTGCGCTCTTTCAATCATTTCCAATCCAATCACCATTTTCTTCTTTTAAATAAGTTAATTCGAACCTACGACGCTTTTTTTCTAACGCTTTACGATTTCTTCAGTGATTCTTCAGCGATACTTTTACGGAAACCGGCGACATGACGACGACCACAGGTGATCCGTCGACTCTCAAGAGTCCAGCCTCGCTTTCCGGCGGCGATTTGGTATCCCGTCTACTAGCAGCCACTCCCCCATATTTATACAACGTGCCCCTCACGCCGCACAGCTTCTTCTTCAGCGAGATGCTGCGTTCGTTCGTGCAAGCAAAAACAGAAGTGTCATCCGCGAGCAACACCACGAACGCGCCAAGGCGTCGCAAGAGGTCTTGGCGGGACGCGCGGGATCGTCCCCTGGAATTGACCACGAAGGAAAGACAGCACCATCACCACCACCATCATCACTCGCAGCAGCAACAGCAGCAGCAGCAGCAGCAACAACAGGACAAATACTTCCATGCCCAACAGCAATCGCAGCAACCGGAAACACGATTGGAGAACAGGAGCAAGCAGAGCGACAGCTACGAATCTGAGAGCAAAGTGGGCAACTTCGAGCAGAAACCGAGCTTTGGGGCAGATATTCTGAAGCCAGTGGACGAGAACAAGTCAGACTTCAGCAAGCAGAGCAAAAGTTTCTTCGACGAGCGACCGCGCCACTTCGAACAGGCCCAGCCACCGGAAAACCTGTTCTCCAGTGAACTGCAAAAGGTCAAGCCGGAGGAGACACACTCGAGCGACCGCAAGAATTGCAATTATAACGACAGAAACCTATACGACGATCGTACGAAGAGTTCGTTAGGCAGCCAGGAGCTGCCACCCCTGTTGTCGGACCAGAAGAAACTCGACTTCTCGAGGAACTTCCTGCCCGGTCTTCCCGGAAGGGGCTGCGACATGCTTCCGGGTGTAAAAGGATTTGGCTTGCCCGGAAACGTGAACAACCCCGAGTTCATCCCCAGCCCGCTCTGGTACCCGCCTTATCCGATGCCGCAGTCCTACCCGGGCATCGATCCGTTGCACTTTTTCATCGATCTCCGCGTGTCCGGGCACATCTGGGACCGGAAGCTGAGCGAGAGGCAGCTGCCGTTCAAAGGCAAGCACTGCTCGGCGTTCAGCGTGCCGCAATCGAAAGAGTACAACAGTAATAGACCATTGAATTTGACGAGAGACGAGGCTAGCACGTCGAAGAGCAGCGAGGAGAATCTACGTGGCACGAATTATATTCTGAGACACCTGACCAGGACGTACAGGGAGATTGGCCAAGCGCGGAAGGCGTCCAGAGGCGAAACCTCCACTTCCGTGGACAGCGAAGACAGCACCAAGGACGTCGATAATAGTGAGTGTTAATGCTCGAAGTCGTTCATGCATGATCCATATTTTTTTGTGGTCGACTTTTATTGCGACGAGGGGCCAGCTGCAGCTGGGGTTATTAGCAGCAATTTGAACTATTTTAAAGTTGAGATCATTCTGAAAAATGATCATTATTTTAAGGGTGAAATCATTTCGATAAATTTCCCCTTTATTTTCGTAATCCTAAAGAGAGATATTTGAGGTTTCAATATTCGTTGATCAATCCTTTACACAGTGGTTACAAAAAGCACATTTACTTATACATACGCACATTTTCCAATGAGGCACCCTTTCATCGGGCTCGACATTTCATTTTCACAGCGTGCACCATATTTCTATAATTACATATGTATATGATATCGCGCGTGTTTCTATAATTAAATCATACGAAATTTAACACATTCGGACTTCGTTAGTCAGCCTATGCGTGATAAAATAAATGCTTTTTGTAACCGCTGCGAGCGCAATACTATTTCATTAAAATGCGTGTCATTAATTATCGAATAGTTTCGTTGCAAAACGCAGGCGAAAGGTCTCCGAAGCCGGAAGACGTCGCAGGGACGTCCACGAGCCAGGGGGAAGAGAGGAAGGACCTTCGGGCGTTGATAGGGCTGGAGCTGGTGGTGGATTACGTGAAAGAGCCGAAGGGTGATCCATCGAACGAGCAAAGTTCGCAAGTAACCGAATAACTCGTGAAAATCGAACGATTCTCTTTCGTTCTTGCCCGTATAAATAGATGTAGCCTCGACTCTTACGATCTCGGCTGGTTTTCAATCGACTACGTCGTTCATATAGAAGCATAAAGAGAACAAACAAATTTCTCCATTTCTTCGGATTGTTAAAGCAATCAAATTCAACATATTGTCAACGGTTCGATTAAATTTACAATAATATTCGATTATAGAAAATTCAATTTCGCGCTACTCTCGAATAGATATGAATTCAACAAATTTATTGTAAATTGAAATAATACTTTCAAAGTTATCGTTATCCCGCTCTCCGTGACCAAAATGTTTTACGCATCAATTTCTCGTTTTTAATAATTAATTGTAATTTTAACGTTATATACATAATTATATTCATATAATTCTCAGCTTTCCAAGAGAGATTAATATATTCTATTCGTGCTTCGTGTAGTTTAACTACCTTTCATCAAATTTTAATTGGAACGCTTACACTAGAGATACCAGTGTCCATTTAGAGACACCTAGTCAACGATAACTCGTTCCGTTGACAATATGTTACCATTCCTTGTGATCATATACGGTGTCAAGGAATGATAATAGCCAAGGAAAACTGAATAATTTGCTATTTTCAGAGGTACTCTACTCTTTCAGTCTCCTGTCCGTCTCGTTCGAACTTTCCTTTCGATTTTCGTTCAGTGTGAATACTTAGTGAACTAAAATTTTGCACACTTAGAGACGATACGTGGAAAGAAAGAAACTAAGGAGCCACGGGTCTCCATCGGTGCTATCTGCTGTGTAAACGGCAAACATGACTGTGCTGCTCTAATCTGACAAACCAGACGACACTCAGCTATCGATTCATGCTCGATACACAACCGACTGGCGTGGGACTTACGACATTTTGATATCGCTATTTAGCTACGCACTCTCCAGACACACTGACAATGACTTTCTCGTTCGGCAATCTGTACCACACTGTGTCCGTCGTTCTTTAAAGACTTTTCCTATCTTTACATTCGAGACCCGACACGGAAAGGGTCATTTTCTAGCGAGGAGACGGAGGACCTCGCGATTAGAGATCCTCCCTGGGCCGGATACGCCCCGCTCCGAATTCGACTGTATGTGATATGCGTTGTACATATTATAGTAGCGTTCTATTGTATCTATATGTATTAATAGAAATTCATTCGACCTGTATATTGAACGTAATAAAAGTAATGCGATTCAATCAATCGTGGACGAGTTCCTATTCTTTTCTCGATGCGTCCTATTTCCGCGCGAAAAATCAATATCAAACAGAATTTTCCAACACCGTTTTAAAAGATGTTCAACGACGCGCACACAGTTTCTAAATGCTGGACCCACTAATACCGCCTTATTGTGCAAGGGACCTCAGACACTTGACCAGATGAAAAAACCACCGGAATACTCGATAATTACGAAACCTCGGCGGATCGAAGCAGAATATTACGTAATTCTCAACGAGGTTCAAAACAACCATTATCCACGAAACTAGAGTCGAAATAATTAATTACGATCACGACAATTGCGAAACGGTAAATCAGGAAGATTAAAATGCCATTCGTTTTCAACGACTAAACTCGCAAGATACGAGTAGACACGATAAAGGCGAGAACGGTTAAACAAATTTCTCTCCCCAGACGCCCTGCTTAGAATCATAAGTCGCATCTAGCGTGCGAGTTCAAAGATGTACGTTCGCCTGTACGAAACGAAGGGTCCGAGGCTCAATCTTTCAGAGCGAAACAGAAAGGCAGGAGAGGGTGGCGAAGTCTGCGAGTGCACGCTGCTCCTTCACCTTTCTGAATGCGCCGGCACTCGTTATAATCGGGAGTACCCTCGAGAGGAACGCACAGAGGACAGAATCGTCACATTCAGCCGGATATGGTCACACACACTCGTCATCCATCGGTCTCTCGACGTTATTTGACTAATAAACTTCTATCCGGGGACTCCTTCGTCGATTCGTGATACTGTTTCCCGACTTCGTCTCTGTCCCTATCTCTCGCCGTGTCTGGGCGTCGTCGAACACGACTCTCTTTGACGCGGCCGTTGACAGAGCACAATTAGGGGAAGCCGAGTCCCCGATATGTATGCGCGGAATGACAAGAGATACGCGGCTTTTAGGGACGAGGGCAAATCTGACGGGAGATATCGATCTGTCGAGTCATTTGCAAAGGCTCGTTGGAAAAGTTCGGTCCGCGTGTTTACACGCGATTAGACGAGTGAAGATGCGCGTTTCAGTGTGAACTGCCGCAGAAGACGTACCTATTATACTGCTGCTTCTCCCAGGAGACTGTTTACGATAGTTTCTTGCAGGTTTTTTACGGATTTCTGGCCTGAAACTCATAGCGTTTGACTTATTTTATTACACGCGACTTGTTTTCCGTGTAAAACCGGATACAATTTTTAAGTTCACGAAACATGACACAATCTTAACAAGCGATAAGAGACTAACGATTTATTATACCTCCGGTACCTCGTTGTCTCGCTATCTTCAATCATATTTGTAGCAAATCGTTCAAGCATTGTCGTGATTGGCGATAACGCGTAGCTCCAAGATCACTTCACCCTTATTGTTCCCATTGATTTTCACCGTTTTGCGGTTCAACTCCGGGACCACAATGACATCATCCGATCCGACTCTCTTAACAGGTGCTTCGACTAATTTGTAGCGCGTGATCGGTTGCTCCTCTTTGTTCACTTCGACGAACGGCTTTTCCGGCGCGACCACCGCATACACCTAATTCGGACGTTAATACGACACGTACAGTATGAATATCGGAAAATTTGGACGAATTTTTCAGATAATTGATCGTGAAAAATGAATTCTGTAACGCGTATTATCGACGTATTTTCATTTTCGACAATAGCGCGGAAAATGATACCAAGATAATCTTCGTTTCAGAATTTTACGTTTCTACACGCGTAAAAGGAAATAAAAGCTTATCGAGATGACATTTCGAAGCAACGAATCATACTTGCCTTCTTAACAGGGTGTATCTTATTATCAAGTTCGTTCGAGTCGCCTGCGGAGAAGCTCAGGTCCAGATCTCTCGAAGATTGCTCGTTCGGAACGGGGAAAGTCAAGTCAGCGTATCGATTCTCGTCCAGACTTGGTAAATAGTAAACTCGTCCATTGACGGCGACTATCGAGATGGCGAGGATAATCGCAGAAATTCGTCCGTTCTTCATCGTTTCGCGTGCGCAGGGAGAATTACGAGCTGGTGAACCGCGTGTCCGACGTCGCCCCATCGGCGACGAAAAATAATGAAACAGGACTTTCCTCGCGACAGCTGCCAGATCCATTAATCCGTTGTAAGGCGATTACAGACAGGTTCCATGGAATGATTAATTAAGAACGCAACCTGTTAACGAATGAAGACTCGAATAACAGTTTCGCGTCGGTCCAGCCGTAAATGGAAGATTGTTTCGTATGGACGGAATGGTGAATAACAGTCTCTTCTGGCCGGGAAGTTGAAAAACAGGGCTGGATGTCGCTTCGTTATTTTGCAACAATGCCTGGAAATTGAATATGAATTGAGTTCAAAATATATTTATATTCATCGTGCGTTTGTTTCGCTACCCATTGAACACTTTTTATTGACAGTTATAAATCTATTTACCGTATAAAATCAATAATGTCGAAGCTTGCAGAGCTTCGCCTGAGGTTCGCGGAGATAAATCTTCCGGCAGGATCGTTCTAGATAAATTATTCTAAAATATACCCGTGTACACCGGAAATTATTTAATTCCCAAACATTCGTGACTATCTAAGGCCCCTCGATTTCTCCAAATTTCCTTCCCTAACAATACGAGTCCCCGCAATTTCCATAACGGTACACAGATTATCGTTAACTTGCGTAAAACTCTCCGCTCCGACAACGAATAAAAATTATCGCTTCGGATAACAACGGATAAGACCCGCTCGAACATCTCGCGTCTAACACTTGCGCGTGACATTAACATACCAAGAAAGTGAAACGAAACGATGATAAGAAAGAGGGGGAGGAAGAAGAATATTAAGCGGGGAATTTCTAGATGCTCCGTCAGCAGCTTTTACGTTCCGGTTTGACGGTTCCCTGAAACGATCGGTCCCGGCGATTATGAACACCGAGGTGGAAAATAAATCGCGGAACTTTAAGCTGTGAGAGCGTCGCGCGCATTCACGGAGTAGATACCAATAGATCCCCGATTTATTGTTCGCGTTCGAACTGGCGTTCGTATTAAAGGCAGAAAACACGGTTTCCACTCGTAAAGGGGTGAAAGCGGCACGGTGTGCCGAACGGGGCGTAGAGGGACGGGGAGGGGCGGTGTGACGGAAAGGGGTGAGCTAGTATGTGTGCGCGTGCATTATTGGAACGCGACGAGAGATTAAAAACGACTTTTTCCAAAGGATCGGATCCATTGACTGGGGTGCATTGCGGCGAGTCCTGAATAATGCATGAAATTTGTTCCCCGGAATCGAATCGCTTCTCGTCACCGCCCGGCACCGGAACAAGAGAGCGGGCATAAATCTAAATAATTTCAACCCTCGAGTTTTTATTATTCCTATGACTATGTCCGCGAGCGGGTGAGCGCGCGCGTCCACGCCTTCCGCCGCTCTGAATATGCATGCATCGCTTTCCGTGCTCTTCGCACTCGAGTGTTCCACCTTTTGTGTAACCAGCCCAGCCGCCGCAACCGATGGATGCACCTCGCGCCTGCCCGTGGCCAGCTTAGATCGTCAACACGCTCGTTAATCTCGCTTCTCGCTTTTGGAATGTTACGTCGTTAAGCGGCTGCCTTTCAGCGGATGAGATTTGGTGAAGAGAGCTAATTGAAAAGAAGAATTATCGAATTATTACAGATACTTTTATGGTACGAATAAAACGATAACTTCCTTTGATATCGTCGCAAATCGTCGCAGAATACATCGATCCGAGTAGTTGGCTTGTTTTCCTACAGTAAATTCTGAAAAAGATAAAAAAAGCGCGATGCGCATCAATTATAAAGAATCATAATTGAACAGAGATTCTGATATCAAAAATGTACAAGAAGTCGGTCATTACTCACTTGGGGAATCTCGATAAATCACAGAAAGTATTAACGAGCAGCAAAGATGACACCGGATCTTCCCCCATCCTTTTCTTCTACCCCGCTCGTGAAATATAGCCGACAACTTTTCTCATACTTGAGAGTTTTCCTCGGAAGCATATTGTAGACGCTGTGGAAGAAAGGGTAAAGGAAAGGGGAAGTTACAAAGTAGTGTGGGTAGGAGCGCTATAACATAACACCGCAAGGGGTAAAACTGTGCGGAGTTGATATCGCAAGGATCACTTTTTCACAACTCTTATCGTCGAGTACAGTGATCGATAATTACATTTAATCATTATTAATAAAGAAAAATAAATTGATTAAAATTTTTTAATGCTTTTAACGATGCACACAAATGAATTTTGGATTAAATAACCAACAATATGCAGAAGTTTTTTATATTTTATTTATGTGTAATACTGCGCAAAGATGCTTCATTGAAACTCTTCTTCGAGGCACGAATCTTTAACAACTTCACTTAATAATATTATACAATGTTCCTACATTAATTTACATACCTAATTTTTTACAGATTCTATTAGAATCCTTCTTGTATAATAAAGAAGTATGACAAACATACATATTTACGTACATCCAATACACACGATTTTAGACTGCGTGTATTTTGTTACAATAAAATCGTATTAAATGCTATTACACATTAACAAATCCACGAAGTTGAGTAACATTAAGTTTTATACAATAAACTAGTTCAAGTACTCGAAAGAAAATCGTCTAAATGTGGGTGAATGGATGAACAAGATAATTCTTTATCTACACTGAAAATCTTGGCAATTTGTTCGATCAAATTGCAAATATTACCCTGAGGAAGGTTTGTATGTTGCAAATAATTTTAAACGTAATAGTTACAGAGATGTTCAAAAATCAGCATTTTTTACCTCACGTGTATTGTTTCTACGAGTATTTGGCAGTTTATACTCAATAAACTTTATACCATCTATTTCGCTACAGCTGAAACTTTCTTGCAAATTTCATTAGTATATTCGCTACATTTCGCGGTTCCACCAAGATCTCCCGTTAAATATTTGCTTTCTTTAATAGTTTCGTAAGCAGCACTCTCGATTATTCTCGCGTGATTGTTTAATCCCATATGCTTAAGCATCATTACAGCTGAAAGCAATAACGCTGTAGGATTCGCCTTATCTTGACCCGCTATGTCTGGAGCAGTTCCGTGCACCTAATTTTAGATGAAATTATTGCTAAATTGCTATCGGCGCTATCGCGTTTGAAAAAAAAAAAGAAACAAAAAAACAGTAGACATTTTAATACGTACAGACTCGAACAGCGCACCGTTCAAACCAATATTTCCACTTGGCGTAAGGCCAAGTCCTCCCACGAGTCCAGCGCACATGTCAGATAAAATGTCGCCGTACAAGTTAGGCATTACAAGTACGTCGTATTGACTAGGATCCTGAACCATGTTCAAACATACTGTATCCAAATATTTTTCTTCAAATTTAATTGATGGGTATTTTTGTGCAGCCTCCCTACAGCATCTTAAGAATAAACCATCTGACATTCTCATTATATTCGCTTTGTGTACTGCAGTAACCTATTGAATGAATTAATTTTGTTTAACTTAATTCTTTTAGTTTATTCTCATGTGAATGAACCTAAACTGCTCTGCATAAATCTATTTTTAAACAGGTAAATTAAATACCTTTTTCCTATTATTATCCTGAGCATATTGGAAAGCAAATTCTGCTACACGACTGGAGGCTTCCTCTGTAATTAATTTAATTGATTGTACAACTCCTTCTACAATTTCGTGCTCTATACCAGAGTATTCTCCTTCTGTGTTTTCTCTAATAGTGACGACATCAACATTGTCGTACAATGTTTTATAACCTTCTAAGGAACGGCATGGTCGAACATTAGCATATAAATTAAATTCTCTGAAAAAGAGAATAATTGTTTCCAATAACCAAAAAATATCATTTTTTGTCAAGAGATAACAACCAGTAAGATTACACACATTCAGTGAAAATGCAGTATATTAAAAAAATAAAAAGACGAATTCAAATAATTACATATTTACAGTGACATCACAATTATGTAATTGAAACAATTAAATGCTACACAGGTTATGACCAAAACAACAGCTTGAAGTACTTGAAGCAAACTCATTTAATTACTCTTAATTGCACAAAGACTAAACCGCACTTACTTTCTTAGTGCAAGATTTAAGGATCTATGTCCTTTTCCTATTGGTGTCATCAATGGCCCTTTTAAACCAATTTTATTTCTGTTAACTGAATCGATAGCAGCTTGTGGAATGCCAAATTTTCCATCTGGACCTTTCACTGGTGTAACATCCACTGATTCCCATTCTATAGGTACCTGATATTTAGGACGATATTACACGTGTAAATATAATACCAAGGAAATTACAATATTCTGATTTAATCTTATCTGAGAGTAAATGCGTTCACTTTTGTTAAAATAGTCATGTTAAAGAACAAGATATAGATATGCATACAACAACATACAGATAACTACTAACAGTTGGGCAATAGTGTTATGCAATACATCATATATGAGTGTTATAAAATTCCTTCATTCATGCTAGAAAAATATGCATTATTGTGTGATAATGTTGAAACTACTTTGTACATCGTCGTTATACATGTATAAATGAAAACAAATTAACATTCTGATGCATTTAGTTGAAGTTCGATACAGCATACGTTACATATTTTTAAAAATATACAAATTAAAAGGACATACCTTTGCTACAATAAGAGCAGACTGAATTAGCCTACAATTGGATCAACCTGTATAAGAGTAAGATTAAAATAAACTCCTTAAGGTTAGTAGTAGGACACTAAGGGTCACCTTGTAAGGTTTAAAGCATAAAATAATTCATAAACGAAAATAAATACTCGGAATGTGATAAACTATCGTGGGAAATGTAATAGAAGTGTCAAAGTGGGTACAACACATTATCAATAAGTTTCCATTCAACTAATAGAGCGTGCATATTACATAAAAATCTCGTGCATGAGAAAAATCGGTAAATTATATAGTCGTCTATACTTTATACTTTACCTTGGCAGCCTCGAAAATTTTTTGAACGGCGACGGAAATTTCAGGCCCGATACCATCCCCGGGAATAAGTGTGCA
This sequence comes from Xylocopa violacea, assembly GCA_963969225.1. Taxonomy (NCBI): domain Eukaryota; kingdom Metazoa; phylum Arthropoda; class Insecta; order Hymenoptera; family Apidae; genus Xylocopa; species Xylocopa violacea. Next base: position 30,794,629 of record CAXAJV010000005.1, on the reverse strand, counting down.
TTTGTGAACTTTACTACTGTAAAAACGGACACAGCCGATTTTCGGAACCTGTTAAATCGAATATCCACATAATCAATAACTATCAATGAAAATGTGTGGAAAGTGCAATGGTCCGTAAAAAAGTACTGCATAAACGTGGTATTGAAAACTTAATATGGTATTGAGAAACGAAAAAAAAACGCTGCAAATGACATAAGACTAAGACATATATTGCCAAGACATTACATTTCAACAGAAGGATATATAATCAATGAAATAGAATTCTAACCTTTTTGTCTGGGGAAAAGTAGGGTTACACGTAGGACACTGGATGTTTCGGGGATTTCTTGATTGACACTTGTTACTTACTGCATTTCGTATCCACTGCGCTGCCATTCTCTTTATGAATTTTACAATAAAAACACGAACTTCCACCACCTAAAATAAGTTGCGCACGTCAGAAGCAACACCAAAAGTGAGAGATGGACGAGATGCGTCGATGATTGGTTCCTGCGAGACGATGTCTTCTGCTATTCGGAAACGGAATGTAGCGGACGACGTATAGAACGTAACGAGTGGCTCCACATTTATCGACATTTTGATTTACGCGATAACAATTAAGAACGAATTGCAAAATCTTATCTATTGACATCGTTATTTAAACGTTTTACTATTGCCCTTCGCGATGATAAATTAACAATATAAAAACGTTGGGGAATGAAAATAATTTTTTTAACGTTTGAAAAAGCTCCAAACGTATCGTATATTGTTACGAGGGGCTTGATTGGTCACAAATTGAGTTATAATTTTTCTGAACCCAATAGTTCGAGTTCAAAAATTTCAAATCAGGTTATACGTTTAATTCTTTAACAACTTCAGTGCATGCAGCATTTTTTTTTTAACGCGAACGATGTATTATTCACCGTTCTGACGCAAAAAACGCAGTGCTGTTGTAACAATTATTTAAACATTAACAAGCAAACGGTTTTCAAATCTTCCTTTGTGTTTTCAATCGGAAACCTACTTTTGAATACAGTAGTTTCCGGTATGCTTTAGCACTTCCTCGGACGGCCATTTTATAAGACGCTTCGCGATCGCGTATGTTTCCATGTTCGGTGTCTTTTACTCTTTTTATCTGCGAACTTTAATATAATTTCTTTAAGAGTAATTTAGTTTATTCAGTGAAAGCATCCTCGGCAATGATCAAACAAGAGGAGTAAGTATAAAAGTAGTATATTTGTAATAATTGATCGTAAATTTTTTGTCGGCGTGTAGAATCACGTACAGTTAACATTAAACCGACGCTAACTCGTTTCCAATATATCCGAAGTGTGCGAAGTTTTTGAAAGAGTGTTTTTCAATTGCACAGCTTTAGTTTAATATTTGTACTGGCTGTAAATCGAAAAACATGTAGCATAGTCGTTCGAAGCTCTGCTCAAGCACAATAAAACGTGTTTCCCCTGGCGCACGTTATTTCTACGTAATCTTGTTAAACACTAGGAGTCAAGTACAGAATAATGACGAGAGGGATCGAAGTAGAGAACGCGATCGTAACAGAAGATCGGAACGACAGAATCGAATAAATTCTACAAGTCGCGATCGCAGTAGGGAACGAAACGAGCGCGGTGGTCGAAAAGCCTCCGACCGCCGAATCTATGTATCAAACATTCCCTACGATTTTCGTTGGCAAGACCTTAAGGATTTGTTTAGAACTGAAGTTGGAAAGGTTGCCCATGTAGAACTGTTTACTGACGAGAATGACAAACCAAGAGGTTGTGGCATTGTCGAATTTGAAGATTCGGATTCTGTAAAAATTGCTGTAGAAAAAATGCATCGGTATGATATAAAGGGAAGAAAGCTGGTCGTCAAAGAGGTAGTTAGTATATTGTTGTTTTTTCATCTTCCCTACAATTTGGATCATTATAGTCGAGGACACTGGTGTAAGCCACATAAGGCTGTACGTTTGTCTATTGTATGTTTGTGTTAAACACTCAAAGAAAACAGTGCATTAAAGAATGTTCTGCTGTATAAAAGGAGTGACCCTATATAGTGTACACTAGTGTCTTTTACTATGGCATACCTTGTCGTTTGAATACAAATTATAATATTCTCTTATTTTAGGACTTTGATGTTGAACGCGATAAATATGGTCGGTTGGCAACAGCCCGTAACAATGAAAGAGTTCGCGATGATAGATTTAGAGATCCACCAAGACCACAAGGCGGAGGGCGTCAGAATATGAATGCTCCTGCTGGTGGTGGTGGTGGTGGTGGCGGTGGAGGTGGCGGTGGCGGCGGTGGTGGTGGTGGAGATAGTAAATTTGGAAATACCTATGGTCTAAGTACTCAGTTTTTAGAATCTTTAGGTATCAATGGACCTTTAGTTACTAGAGTATTTGTGGCAAATGTAAGTGCACCTTATAGCTGTGGATCTATTATTAATCTATTTGCAACAGTACTATTCTTATGTACATTCAAGTCCAATCTGTAGATAGTAGACAAGCAGTGGAATGTAAGAAGAATGAATGCAAATCTATATGTTGTATGTTGCAAATGGGTTAAAGTTGTGTATCAAATAATGATAAATAGCTCAAGTAAATATATTATGTATTTAGCTTGACTACAAAGTGGATGAAAAAAAATTACTAGAGGTATTTAAGTTGGCTGGTAAAGTACTACACGTTGAGTTAGGAAAAGATAAAGATGGAAAATCTCGAGGATTCGGAGTTGTAGAATATGACCATCCAGTAGAATCCGTACAAGCTATATCAATGCTTCACAATCAGCAGCTTTTTGATAGACGCATGACCGTTCGACTTGACAGAGCAAATGAACCAGACATGCCACCAAAACTACCAGAAGGTATATCTATATTTTATTGTTATAGATATTATTTCTATGTACAGGAATGAAAAGAAACTATTGATTTTATAAAATAGGTTTGAAAGGAATTGGAATGGGTCTTGGAGCTGGTGGTAATAGATTAATGGATGTAGCTAGAAACATTCCTAATGTACAAGCGAATAATCCACCTGTCGTGAATCCTATTTCCGCTCCTGTATTGGCAGCTGGAGCTTTTGGAGCTGGTTTAAACAATGTTGTGCCAGCACAGTTAGGTAAGTCTTGTTATAACCATAATATACAGAGTGTCGTATTGGAGAGTACACTGGAGAAAAAACATTTGCTGTACGTGCTTGCAGCATCTGCGTTAACAAATACAAATGCAGCAGCTCTTCAAGCAAGTCTTGCTGGAGGTTTGACCACCAGTTCTTTGCTGAATTCGTCGTTAACAAACGAACTGGCATCTAACTTAAATAGTTTCGGCGGTGGAGTCGGAGGTTTGTCTAATTTACAAGCCTCTTTAGCTGGTGGACAAGGCAACAATTCGTTTGCGCCGCGAGGCTTATCTAAAATGGACAATGATGTAGGCTTCGGTGGAAACAATGCTTTTGGTGGTTCTAACTTCGGTGGCGGCAGAGATTTTGATGGTGGATTCAACAGAGGTGACAACGATCGTGTTCCTGGTGGTGGTGGTGGTTTTACTGGTAATCAAGGTCAAGGAGGTGGTGGCAACAGACAAAACACTAATGGTTCGCGACCGATGTCGGACACTATTCTTATAGGAAATGTACGTACTTTTCTCCCTTGAGAAAATTAAACTCGGTATAAGCCGGGGTGTAATAATCTTCACATGTACAACGGTTACAATAATTGTGACAGCTCCCACCAAACACAACATGGCAAATGTTACGAGATAAATTCCAAGACGTCGGAGAGGTAAAGTTCGCTGAAATGCGGGGCACCGACATGGGTATGGTCCGATTTGCATCCGAATGGGATGCTGAACGCGCTGTGTGTATCCTTTTCAAAAATATACTAATTGTTTTAATTAACTTTTTGCAAAACGTTCCACTTCTGGTGAATTATAGTTCAGAGTTTTACAAGAATCAGATTTTCGAACAAAGAACGTCCAACAAAAGTATAAACTTTCATTTCCATATAATGTTCTGAAATTTTGTTCGTTTAAATTTTTGGACACCCTGTACGTACAAAAGTAGATTGTCCAAATATTTGATGTTCGAAAGATTCTCCTTAATATATTTATACAGCTATGATGAATCGGACACGTATCGACGGCAGAACGATCGATGTTCGCTTTTACTAAAAACTGGAAAATGCACTAAAGGTAACATTAATTGAGAACCTCTGCAGAGTTTTGACGCTTAACCATAACTTATTGATGCAGCGAGAGGAGACTGGGTGTTCGTATGTCGTCTGCAGGATTGTTCCACTCCTGATGACAATACTTGAAATTCATCCTAGTTGTGTGGCAGAACTTAGGACAGTGGGTGAGAAGTATCTGTCGTTGGAAGATCAACAGTCGTGTTTTATGCCTACTTCAACGTTGAAAAACACTCATTGGCTGCCGATGTGATCACGCCCTTCCTTGCTACAACAGTTTTTTTCATTCGAACTTCTTTTTACCCAGATTATCGTTCCTTTTTACAGTGGAAGTCTACTAATTGTTCCCTGCTGAATCATCTTTTTTCGAGTGATCGAGACACATAGTTTAGTTGTTAGATTTAGGTTCATAACGTTCTACCTGTAATCCGTAGGTTTTTTCAGTACGTAGGTTTACGATATTTACAGTAATTATCAAAACGTAGCTTGTAAGTTTATTTCATAGATTTCACGACGAGAGATCAATCAAATTTTTTCCCCACATTCCGGTTGAACACACATGACGCTGCTTCGGTCGTTCGCGGAGTTGTCTATCGATCAGGGATCAGATCAATCTTTCGAGTATAAATAACTAAAACGCGAGACGTAGCTGTTACACGGATTTTACGAGCTAAAGTTTATCCATGTATGATAGATACTTTCATGCACAATCCTACGCAAGAGAATCATGGACGTGTGTTGATTTGTCTGTGGTATCGGTCGCACTTCTATTCTTGTATCTCTAATACATAGCAAAGATACATCATGGCTCAACACAGGGGGACTGTATTGTTTTGTTCATTGTAGTCCTGCGATTTGATCTTTTACTCGTCGCGTCACATCGTTCTTAGTAACTTGGAGAATCGTGTGTAGTAGAGCATACCAAAATTTTTTAGTTGTCATTAGGAAGGTCCCTTCCAGAGTTCACTCGTTTTTTCGAGACTTCAGCGAACGAACACATTGGATGACTTTATACTCTAAATTTTGGCAGAATTTTGTCTTACGTATTGTGCATCAGTAATATGTTTACCAAAAAATACAGAAAACATTTGTCTTAAATAAAAAAAAAAAAAAAAAAAACGGAGAAAAAAAGCTACACCATTTTTAATATCTTTGAAGCGTTTAAGGGAGTATATAGAGGTGTCTCGGCTGATTTTATAATTATATTTTTTGGTAAACATATTTCCTCTCACCATGTAGATCTCGAGGAACATTCTGCGCATTGTATAACACTCTTGTATAACCAAGACATCATGACAGTGATTGAATAAAATCCAAATCCGTTTTGACTACAAAAAAAAAAAAAAAAAATACGCTGGTCGTTGTGTTTTATTTCTGTGTGGTTGTGATTCTTTATTCTTTAAGCAGGTTTAAAAGCTGTGGACATGCAATTGGCATAGAGGATATCGTTTCTGCTACTACATTTTTATGTGTGCAATACATTTTTACATGTGGAACGAGTTTATTTTCAAATGCATTGCGCACTTTAAAAATGAACTTTTGCTTAAAAATATTTATAATTGTATCTCTAAATGTTAAGAACTCCCTGCATATTTTTGTGATCCGTGGAGCTTCACGATGTGTGGAAAGGTATATTTACAGTTCGCAGGTGAGATATTTTTCAGGTGATCGTGGTTTTCTTATTCCTCTATGACGAATACGTTTCAAGAAGGAATAATTTGCTTGAAATTTGTTATCAAAACATTTGTTACCTCGTCAAGTGGCCATTTGGAACGCATCGTTAAAATGATCAAGTTACATCTGGTATTCTTCTTCCGAAACGTTGTTTAACAATTTTTAGGTTTTGAGGAAAGTTAAAATTGTGGATGGTAATGTAGCATTTTCATCTCTAATATCGTGGTTGATTAGCTTATTTTATTGCAGCACCGAGAGTGTGTGTGTATCTTCCATCCGTTTATCGATAATTGCATCTAGTCTAAATGATCGCAAAAACTCTATATTCTAAAACTGAATTTATGTAACGTGTAAGAAGCAAACATTTCTATGATCTATCATGTACGATTTGTATGGTAAGTGGTGGTAAACATTTTTACGCTCTTGGTCTTTGCCGCAATCGCCGATTAAGTATTTGATGCGTGTTCAAAAATCATTATGCGTATGGATATTTTTTAAAAATAACCATCGTCGATCTCCGTTGTGTGGTTGCCAAATTTGTTTTTTAACAATTCAAGGATATGGTCTTTTTTTCTTACAACATCACTGATGCCAGATAGGGTCTTACTTTATAAACGCATGAGATCGTGTGTGTGTGCAATGGTTTGTTCAACTATTTCCGTCATAAGTGATTGATCAGTTGTATTTTTGTTCGTTCCTCAAGACATATTTTGGAAGAAGGATGTTATGTGCTTCGAGATAACGTGGGAGAATAGGTGTGAACGGCATCATCTCCTCTTTGATATCGTTTAAACTTTCAATGTGTTGTAACTGCTCGAATGCAGAGTCTAACAATAGGATTTTCAGTATGCAGGACCAAACTGAACATTGGGTTGTCCGGATTGTTCGTGGCAAAATTTGAAAACAATCCAAAAGAAGCATATTTCTTTAGTATTACATAGTATTTTGCCAAATAATATGTGGTAACACTTATATGCAACATTTCCGTAACTTTTCTTTTTCGAGGAGTAAACGGGAATTAATGATATGAGTATCGATCAAAATGATTGCAATATCCTGTGAAGTTTTTCAATCATTTTTGTCAACTCGTCGTCGATATAACTTGTTGATAATCGATAGTTCTTATTTATATTTAATTGAAAAAGCGACATAGATGAATGCATTAAATGTTTTATTATTCGACAGAAGATTATAAAAGATAATTTTTTTCTTTCTTATCGGTATAACGAACATTCCAAATAATCTGTTTCCGTGTAGAATCTTTCATATCTTTAATACATTAATCATTTCTAAATTGCGGCTATCATCTTACAGGAAATTTGGGGTAAGTTACGAAATTTGTAATCAGATTTTTATGAATGTGTTGTTCTTCCAGGGAAGCTATCTCATCCGACCAAAAAGGTAATTCGAGTGGTAAGTTTTATAGGATGGAGATCCATTGCTATAACAGAAATAAACGAACACCATCGTTATATTATTAATCACGCCTGTATTTCCACAGTCTTCACGTTATTAAACAGTTAAATTTAAGTGACCTTTGAATGTGAGATACTTCTTTTTTAGAGAATCTATAGTGTCTGTGTAAAATGGTAAAAGTGTGTGTGAATTTAATTAAGCTACGTCAAGATTATGCAACGAAATTATAAGACTAAATGTACCATTGTGAAGTCGTGCCTTTAGTGTCAAGTGCAGTTATTTATCTATTCTTGAAAAAATCACTTTACTAGAACTACCTCGCGTATATATGATTCAGAAGTGTGTATATATAATTCTCTATCATATTCATAATCTGTATGTATGTTTATCACATTTTAAATAAAAGTAAGCTTAAGGATTATAGAGTAGTATAACATGTACGTAACTCCAGATTTATCAGTTAATGAATTACTTTAAAAGTGATAAGCTCGATGAATATATTATTCTATCCGTGTCTAATAAAAACAAACCACACGTGCTCATACTTGAAGATGTAGTATTGAAGAACTTCAGTCTTTTTTTTTTTTTTTTTAATTTTTAATACAAAAGCATATAATTTATTTTTAAGTTATTCCATTATACTTTGCTATAACAAAAAGTGTATTATAGAAACTTACTCCTGTTTATTTTTATTTTTTTATATAACGTGAGAGTAAAATAGTTTCTTCTACGAATACATAAATTTTAATATATTTCTCAAGTTAAAACTAAATGTTATCAACGCAATCCGTATATTATGGCTTTGTAATGGGATTTATATATAAGGGAGAGGCTATCAGCCAAGTATATAATATTAAAATCACATTGATTGATGTTCATAAGCTGCAATCGTATACTTTAGTCGATGCCAGTGAAGCATTTAACCGGAATTGAGAATGCATTGTAGTAATATTAAAATTTGAAACTGAATATATCAATTGAATTACTATACAATTTTTACTAGCATCAAACAAATATCTGAGCCATCAAAATAATCTCGTACGACAGTTCAGCCAGAAGCTCAAACCTAACAGGAACGCCAATGATAACGTACTTTACGTTTTATCGCGTTGCAATGTATATAGAATGAATAATAATAATTCACTCGTGACAGTCGGTCTTTCATGCTACCTGATTGGGAAACATGTTTTAATATTAATTTTGCATTCTCACAAAAGATATAGAACTCCATCATTGACTTTTTCTTTATTATTTAGGTAATGGAAACGAAAAATATCTCTGGCATTTTAAACGATAGCATATCGTTTCCATCGTGTCAGGCGTCTAAACAGCATTAGTGCAATTCGACAAAGGCTCGAAGATGTTTCGGGACGAGTGCAATATCGTATGTTTTTCTGACCACTCTGGCAGCCAGGCATTGAAGCGTCATGTATCTCATGGGATACACTGTATCGGAATATTCGAACATTTCGTGTACAATGCCCAATTTATTGGCAGCATCGATATGAGCACCAGCATCGAGAAGTATAGGGATAAGAGGTTTAGACAACGGGAAGTTCTTGTCTGCGAGGTGTAATACGGTGTTTCCGTCGTCGTCCCTTGCCGTGACATCAGCGCCAACTCTTATGAGAGCTTTGATTAAATGCGGCGAAGGCAACCCGTATGGTAGCGATTTTGGTCCAAGCACACCTCTTTCGCTAATAGCCAATTGCAAAACATCTCGACCCTGCGCATGAATATGAAAACAAATTGAACTTGTTGGAAAACTTATTATTTGTAATTTGGTTTAATATAATTCAGCAAATTTCTCGTGGCAATTATGGAAAACACGGATCTCATAGGTGTAGATAAGAAGGTACCGTGTTATGTCACAAAGCATTATCGTTAAAGCATATACTCTCTTGTCAACTTACATTATTGTCTTTGGCGTTTATTCGAACCAACTCGTAAAGCGCTTGGTTTAACCCAGTATACTCTGGAGTACCTTCTTCGGGCATTTCGTACGTCAATAAACTTGCCAGGTGTAAAATAGTCACGAGAATTCTATTTAAACCACGAAATTGTACTCTATCTGACATTTGTTTTCCTCGTTTCAGTTCCAACACCTGAAATAACACGCTTCGTATAATATACAATTATCTACCAGTAAAGTGTTTGTGTAACTTCTAGTTCAAACTTACAGCCTTCTTAAACACTCGGAGAATTTCTAACTTCTGAACCAACGACACTTTCTGTCCTATAGCTATTTGCCTGGTTATCATACAGCAAAAGAGTTCGGTAAAACTAAGAAGTGAATTTTGAGTCATCGGATCGAGCGGTTCCAGCATGCTCTGTTGCATATCCAACGCGTAATTCCAAAGCTCTATGCAACGACTGAACATCCCGCCATCCGCATATATTGCACCTCTGTAGCGAATATAGTAACTAGTGTCGGGATGGGCTGGTCCCAATATTCGTTCCCTAATCACCAGTGCTTGCATTCGCATCTCATCCGGATCATTCAATAATCCATCCAGTGCATCAGGGTCGGTAATTTCCTGTGCAAAGTTGTAAGCTGCTACAGCGGGCGATGGCGGTGGTTTTGGTATCACTATATCGCCTCGATATCTGAAATTCATTATTGGACAAAATTGTTTGCGCGTAACTTAATATAGCTTGACAGGATTTTCGAACGGGTGGTTTTCCAATTATTTCCAACCGTCTGTCCATTCGTAGAATTTTTACAAACCTCTCCTCCATCGCTTGTTTCCAACATTGGAGCGCCCCCATCATATCCCTCTTCTTATCCACGTACGTGGCTCCGAGTAATTCCAGCGCGTCAATGCGTTCCTTTCGACTCACTAAATTCGGTATACTAATAAAGTATTCGACGATGTGCTTATGTCCTGCAAGATTAAGACGTCTCTGTGATAATTCCTTGCATCGCCAGAGTGTTTCCCCGTTTAATCAATCAAACACTCGGTTAAGCATTTAATTGTAATCGCCTTAAGGGAACCTTCAGGAGTTGCGCGTAGAATATTCTACTTTAACCTGTTACTGCCGCCGTAAGGAGTGGTGACATTCCATAGCAGTCCACGTCCATTCTCGCGCCATGCTCGATGAGCAGCTTCACGACTTCTAGGGACCCGCTTTCGGCGCAGTCATGAAGCGCCGTGTTGCCCTTTATGGATTTTCGATTCACGTCCGCTTTCAGGGCAAGTAGGAACTTGGCGATTTTGACGTGACCCTTGAAACAGGCGATCATCAAACTGGTGTGACCGTGACGGTTGGCCATCTCGATGTCTGCAAGGGAAAAACAGTTTTGTCAGACGTTTCTGGCTCTCGCACAGTCGAGGCTTTCAGATAAATTAAACTATAGTAGCTCGCACGGTAACGAGACAAATAAAAGTTTGTTTACTCTTGATTAATTATTAGTAATGGCTAGAGACGAATCCTACCTGCACCGTGAGCCACCAAAAATCTGACGATGTCGAAATGCCCGTCGAAGCAAGCTGCACGCAGGGGCGTTGAAAATGTTTTAGTGGTCGAATCCACCGAGGCACCATTTTTCACCAGCAACTTGACCAAAGCCAAGTGACCAGCAGCTGCCGCGCACCATAATGGTGGCGCGCTTTCGACCACCTCGCCATCGAACATCACTGTTAGACGAATGAACGTAATGTTATAAATAAGTTTGTACCATTTTTTTTTACCACACAACTAACAAGCAAACTCACATTATTCTCCGACCATCATATAGTAATTACATGGATTCAAAGAACAAATATAAATTATGTAACATTTTCTATTTCAAGGTCCTCGTACGTACAAATTTATGGTCACCGAAATTCGTTAAATTAGAAATTCAAATTCAGATGCGAAACTAACGACGAAGAATGATTTTTACCTTGTATTTCGAGTGTTTCGCTCATGTATAAACATTCAATATTGATTCCGCACGATACATTACAATGTTGTACTAATGGAACTCTCAAATATTTGAAACTGATGGACGTTTAAAGGTGTGTTTGATGGAATCTCCAACTTCGTCACGATCGTCGCAAATTGAACGATGTTGACTCACGTGAAGAACTTCAACGAAAGGTTTTGTACTAGCATTATACGCCTGCGTACTATGTACACAACGCGAAGCACTTAAAACAGGCCATTTGAATATTTCGACTACTACTGGTGAAAGGAAAAACTGCATCAGAGTGAACCTACTTATGTCTACAGTTTTTTTTTCTGTAGGGGGACGCACAGAGGACCATTGGAGGTCAACTTCGTATTTTTAAATAGACTGATACGTTTTTTGTGTATACATACATCACACATTTAGTGCGCGCAGCATTTTAAGACGCGTGCAATGTACATCTGTAGTTGAACGTTGCTCAAAATACACAGAGCAAGAGATCAAAATTGAACGATACAATAACATCTATTTTTTAAATTCAGTTCCTCGGAGCGTTTTGCGTAAAAAAGTACTGGGTTATGTTTTACCTAGGCCAGTTTGATTGACATTCGCCCCACATTTTTCGATGAGGTACTCGGCCACGTCGTAGTGCCCATTTCGACAGGCCATAACTAACGGCGTCGTACCATCGCTAGTTGTGCCCACTAGTTCCACTACCTCATCTTTTTCTTGATGCTCAAGCAACTCCTGTAACAAACACGGAACATATCTCGTTTCAATTATTCCCTTTCCTCGGAAGAAAAGTAATTTGAGTGCAGTCTTATTAACAACTTAAACAGTAGATAAATAAATTACAATTTGGGCTAAAGATCTTCAATATTTCCAGTGACATCCGAAGAGTGAATTTATGATCAATCTGCCTTGTATCGCTACGCGTGTAATGGATAAATTAGAATCTCGTATTAACGTAACGTTAGTTCTTAATGTTGTCTCGTAATTAATCTAGAACCGGGAATTACCGCGTGGTACCATTTTAGAGATATATAGTTTACAATTCGACGAATTAACTTACGTTTGATAGTATGGACCCCGTGTTGAACCGTTGAAAATGAATCCCTAAACGAAGAAACGCGCGCTTACCAAAGGGACCGACAAAACGACACTCGCGCCGCTCGAACAATTTGCTAACTGGACGGGAATTTTGGGCTGATTACTGCACTCGGACGAATTGTCGCGGAACACGCTTGTTACCAGCGAACACTTCCTTCGACGAATAATAAATATGTAAAACGCGTCAGCTCGTCTCTTTATGTAGTCGCACAGCACACGACGGGATTTGCCTCTTCCCAAAACTTCGGCTGTACTCTTTTACGTGCTTACACACGCTTTTGTCCGCCTCGTTCTGACCTGCGCCCCCTCCTATTCACTCGTCCCCTTGCCGTCTTTCCGTTCAATTTTTCGTTTCAGGTCAATTTCCGTTTCATGCCAGTTCCTTCTGTCTATACTCTCAGGCTTCTTCTACCGAAGAAACGACTCGTTTTGAATTTAGACTTCGAACCATTAGAAATACCAATTTCGAGCAACAATCTCATTAAGATTATTTGTGCATGATTCGTTATTTTACTTTTAAAATGTTTACCGAGAATGTGTGATCGGATATTTGAGAGCGCACGCTGGAGTGCAGGTGGACAATTCTTGAATTGAAAGTTGTGCGCGCACGTGCGTTAGGACAGCGTGGTGCGAACAAGTACTGTCGCGAAACAAATGTAAATTATATACCGATGCAGCGACTGCTTTTCTTGTTTTTTACTTCCCTCGCTTAACAAGCGTTATTAATATTTCGCGGATGATCGATGGCTTTTATTAAAACGGATACTCCATCATAATTCAAACCAACATTCTGACGTATAAAACGCGCTTCGCCCATTTAACGCGGGAGGTAGGAAAGGGGAAAAGGTAAACACTGGTCAGGAGTGGTCAAACGAGTATTGTTCGCCAAGACAAACTTCCATATAGCGTACACGAATGTCAAGTACTGTCTGCTCGAAGCACGTGGTGGTTTGTACGGTTTTGACGAGAACAAGTTTACGGAGAGGTATCTCGCGGAGCAACAGGATTCTTACGTCACGTCTCCGTGTAAATTCACCAGAGAGCTGTAAGTTACACGGCGGAGAGACGGATCGTTAGATCCGTTCTTCGTATCCTCAGAGGTTCCACGCGAGTGATTGCGCACGCGAACGATTACGATCAGTCCAGCAACTCCGTGTAGCCGTATTAAACAATTTCGATCGCGATGCATGGACGAAAGGCGCCGGTAAAAACGTTCGCGGTAAACACCGATCGATTTGAAGAGAAGCGAAACCAGTGCTCACGCGCAACAATATGCTCTGGCGACTGGTCGATGCTCGAACCCCTAACTGGCGTTTGGCTCCTGGAGAAATCATCGTTCACCACCACCGTGGACGTGCAGGTCCCGTTAAACGAATAATCGGTGACATTAGGCCCACGACTACGAATGGTGAATGGACAAAACGTCGTTGCGTTCCGAAACGAGGTGGGGAAAAGAGAACAGGAGCTAACACGAGACTAGGCTCACGTTTCGAACTTCTTCGATCGACCGTTTATCACTTCGCCCCTCCCCTCTTTGTCTCTGTTTCATCTCTTACTTTTTCATCGGGCTCCCCCATACCTTTCTACGCGCTCGTCCTTCTATGGTAACTTTTCCCCTTTTAGAACTTGGCGCGGGCACGCATGCGCGCACGGCTTATGTATATACAACGGAATTCCGTTATTCGTCTGACCGATATTCTTTTTCGTGGGCCCGCCCGCTGGCTTTTTGGGCCTGCCCCGGCAAGAAATGTAGGTAACGGGAACGAAAGATGTTGAAACGGCTTGTTGTTTCTTGTAAAAAAGCTTGGAGAAATTAAACTTAGTTTAACGGTGAACAATATAATCGGCCTTACCAAGATCCGTAGAAATCGTTTAAAGGATATTTAATGGCCTGCAAGACTGTAAATCTAGTCTAACCGTGTCAGTCTTTACCTGCGACGTTACGAGCCATTTATACAGAAGCTATAATATTTTTTAATTACCGTAATACTGGAGTCACTGTCTAGAAATGAGAAGGATGTACAACGTCATTGCGATTCATTTTTCTTCACGACAGAGTAACCTGGCCTGATTTGCAAATCATGTGTGGAGCTGTGTAATTATACTCCCATTAAAAATATTAGTTTGTGGAACACACAATTTATGTCAAAGTGATTTGCAAACTGGAGCTACAAAACCATTACGGTACGGGAACCGACGCTTTGTTAGTAGCGCGGTCTTATTGTTAGACTTGTTTCCACGAACGTTGACCCAAAGACGGTGTTTTCTCGAACACTGATTTACGAGCGCAGCGTCATTATTTCAGAAGTTTTTGCTCCGTTCGTCTGCCTCTCCCTCTCTTCCGTGGTAGATAGAATAAAGGTAGCAATAAGAGTAGATTTTAAAAATTCAAAATAACGGTTCCCATTGAAATTGCAACCGGAATTTCAGGATTGTAAATTAAATAACAAAAAAAAAGTATTTCTCCCTCTCCCCTTCTGTCTCGCAAAATTTATTCCCGGCCACGTTCCTTTCTTTCGGTATAAAATACGAGTAGGTAATGTGTAACGTATGCATACATCCATCACGGAACTCATCAGGTATTCGCTTCCTACTAAGATTGCAATCTCGATTGTTTAAGGCTCTACGAATAGTACTACATTTATTCTTTCTCTTCGCTAATCTGTCCTTGAACACATTTCGCATTTGCATACGAAATTAAGTGCCTGTATATTTGTTTAACTGCTACTTCGAACACTGTGAAAAATTCTATCGATCTATAAGATCTCGTTAGTTTATCGATCTATTGCCCACTGTTTTATCACGTACGGTAGTATTTCTGAATTCTAAGAAGAAGAAAGGAAGAAAGTCATGTCGAGCGTAATTCCTACCGTTCTCGACTGAGCGAAATTATGTCGGTATTACAGAATAATTGTAAATTACGTTGATAATATCTGCGATTCATGTAATACCGACCAAGGCTGACGCAGAACAACGACTTAGAACGTAATCAACATGCGCACGGATATTACTATCATCGCTATTACATTTCGTAATACCTAATGTTTCTGTTTCTAATCGGGTTCTAATAGTGATATCGAGCAATTATAAACGATAGATGAAATTATCAGAATCTGTTTGTAAACATACGTGTAATACCCTTATAATCTGTTGACCTCGATCAGAACTAAATATAAGTAATAAACTTACTTTACAATTGAAGTGAAGTGAAAGATTAGCTCGCTATCAGAGAATTTCGACATTCTTAGTAGATTAGATTAATCAATGATTCTCTATTATTGTATAATAGCTGTACAGAAATAACTTCTCACTAGTCGTAAGACGATCGAAAGGTTACAACAATTAAAATATTTTAGGTAAATTGAGATTTTCGCGTGAACAAAAGATTTGCAACCGTTCTAAGTTAATCAGTTGAATCTCATCTGAGAACAATCGCTTGCGAGACTTTATTTTTGTCTCGGTACGGCGTAAAATACATTCCGCTTCCAGCGATCTCCTCAGGAATAATAAAATGTTCTAAAAATTCATGGAATATGGTTCCCGACATGCAAGTAAAATCGATTGAAGCCGGAGAAGTCAACCCATGCATAATCATGTCACTTTCTGACCATTGTATCAGCAAATCAATTTATTCACGACTGTTAATTTATAATGACTAATTTCTCAAATTTGTAAGAATTTTAATACTCTCCCTATCGATCGCTTCTGCGGTACTACCGTAATAAATTCCTTTTTCCTTTTCTTTTCACGACTAAAGAACATACTCCTCGTGAATTAATAACTGGTGGCAATTCAATCAAAGGATATATTCTTTACTCACAAGAACCATTCTCTTTTTTTCAATGAATGAATATAGTATGCGAATGTTAACATTTATTTGCGATTCAGGATCGTAGTCCACGTGAACCACCTTGGCTATATTAATACACAAGCGCCTCGCAAATATGAGTAATTGCCGGAGTATCGCCATTTTTTAAGAGCGTCGACCTCGAAACAGCTGCCCCGATCTATTAGCATAATAATTAACGAACGATCTCGCAGCGTAGCACGAAATTGCGAATAACGTATTTCGTTCTTCCTGGACGGGGGACGCGCCATAAATAAACATGTACCGCGGTGTATGCGCGACCTATTCAGAGACGGCGAAAAATAAATTCGTGGAAACGGGGGAAGCCAAAGTGCGCCGCGCGTTGCTTGAATGCGAATTGGCCTTAAAACGTGGATGAGAAATTCTATCCCAAGACTGTATTCAACGTTAACGATTGTACCGGGTGAACTCCTAAATGAGACTTGGATTTCTCAAGAATACGTATCATAACTAGAAACGAGGAAATCAGTTCCTCCACTTCACATTACAGCGAAGTAATCAATCCCAAGTTTCGTTCATCTCGTACCTTATCTATTTTTAACATATGTTCTGTTACGTTTATTTTCGGTGCACGCTGAACCTCGTTTTCAGACTACATGATACTTTCGCCATTTAACAGATAAAATGCAAAAAACCAATTTCTGACATCACTACTGTATGCTAAATAATGATATTTGTATTAGTCCTGACATTCTTTTTATACGCAATACATGTGTACCTATGTACTTTCCTTTTCAATACTCTTCTATCATTCTCCACGCGAAAGTAAATTATAAGTACAAACACTTGAAGATACCTATTTTGCTTCATAACAGCCGGGAAAAGTGGCCAACCAATGCCGAGGAACGCATGTGTGAGTACGGAGAAATTTGAAAGCACGTCTCTTAGATGCAAGTAATCCACTATATACACAATTCTTTATAAACGGTGAAAATTTTCGCCAATCGATAAGAAAATTTCCTATTGTTGCACTTAAAATATTTTTACTAGCATCCACGATGAAAACTCATAAACCGACATTCAGGTCAAGAAAACAAAGCGATCTTCATGGACCACAGTTTTTCTTTTCTTTGTTGGAATGGACACGTGCGAATAAACACCTTCAGTAGTATAAATAGCATTATAGTATAAGTAGTATAATGTTGCACGCTCGAGAATCAATTATATTTTTTCTCGTTCACGCTCGACCGATCGGTAACTTCTTACTGATACGTTTAATGACTTCGAGTCGTGTGAACATTCTCAACGAAGTGAAAAAGTTTATTTCAGGAATGTACGTGTGTACATTTGAACGAATTATTAATTATAATTGGCATAATAGAATGCGAAACTCACCCGCGAGAAACGATTTTCGTTATTCATCTCGTACTCCATTTTCTCGTTCTCCTTTCCTGTAGACGGAGTTAATATGTTTCCTTGCAATTAACCGTCCAATGTCCTTAAGATACACAATGACATAATAGTCACGTAATCCACGATTTATAATTTGATTTTTTGCAAGGCAAGTTACATCAAAGAATGTTACGTTATAGGATCATAGATCTTCCTCGATGCTTCACATAGATTCTCAGTTGCTTTAAAAAAATCCAACCATTTTTCATTGCGCGTTGCAATTGAAACTAAAAATTGTTCTTTTAAAATCGTTCTAATGATACGAGTTTGGTGCAGCAGCAAACACACTTGCGTAATAGTTCAATTCGTAGCGATATCGACGTTTAGGGACCATAGCATTAGCACTTTCTCATCGTCCGAATTTAAATGAGATTGCATTTTCACTGCACGAAATTCAACACGTGGTCTGCCTAACTCGATAACAAAACGTTCGTGGTTGGAACATATGTCTCGTGGGGGAAATGCGGAACTACGTGAGACGCCCGATCGGTAATTGACAGACCGACCAACAGACGAATCAAACACGTTGGATAGTTACTTAGAAAGGATCGACCGGACAAAAAATTCATGATTGTCTTATAAAGACAAAATCTACTAAACTTGTCTCTATGCTCGACTCACCGCCACTGTTCGATGAGGCTTCCTCACGGTGCGCACCGATGAGGTTTTAGCGAGACGACGTGAAAGAGTAGGAGAAAAACAGGCATGCAACAGTGGAGAAAGAGAGGGACCTTCTTTACCAAGTGCAGGATCGGGAAGAGATAGCGTGCCTGGAGACAGGGATATGTATGTATAAAAAGACACGAGAAAGTGACCCCTGCGTATCGATATTTATGCAACAACCTCGCTGATCGCACGAGCTCGACTATACGGCGGAACACTTCGTACGCTTTCTAGTTGTTCTTCCTGATCAACTCTTAACGGTTATTACACAACAGGAGAATACTCGATGCGTATACACGCGAATTTTGAGAAACCCGGCATCGGACCGTTCTGCCGTATCGGACTTAAGACACTACCGATGTGAGTTTCATAGTTCGCTTAATAGTCTTTCAAACTACATGATGTACCGCTATATGCTTCGTTGACCCTTGCAATGTTTTTTACATAACAATGAGAGAACAATTTCTTGTTTTTCTCGTAAAATCTATGAATTGCAAGTGACTTCATAACGTTCGACCTTTCGAGCAACGCAACGTCAGAAATTGGCAATACATATTTAGTGCCACGTCGGCATTGTCAATAAAACGCAGTATGAAACGCGCAAATAGTTATGTATCGTCAACAGACACTTTACATTGTAAATGTATGCAACCATCGAACAGTCGCTAATAATTAGCTCGCCTGATTCTGTTTGTGTAAATAATATAAAATAAAAACGAAAAAGGAAAAAATAGCAAACGAATAAAAAACCATTTATCATATACCGCAATTAATGTTATTAATAGGCAACAAAAATTAAAAAAAAACGCGATAAAAGCTATTCTGACGACTTCACGTGGCTTCAATGGTTCCAATTAATAGATACTTAAAGAGAAAAAAATTAACATTTAACATAAGAATAACGAAAAAAAACTAAAAAGGAAGCTATAAAAACTGCATATGCGCATACTATTAGCCCCGATAATGTTAAAGGAAAGTTCCATAGGTATAGTTCCATGACTAGTAAGGCTCGATCCGTAATACCGATCTAACAAATGCAGTTTTCAAGATTTAGCTTTGCAATTACAATTAGCGTGTTCGAAAATTCCTGTAAGTACTACATCTTCGAAATATCGAATAGTTTATAGAGATCCACTTAGTTGTATCGTGACATTTGTCGGCCTTCTAAAGGTTAACGCTTCGACTATAATAGACACGGTTCACGTCACATATCATTCAGGCAAAAGAGGAGGCACACTCGAGCATCGTACGTCATGGTGAGTCATACTGGAGTACATGAAAAACGCATAATTACACGATCGGTTACGAATTACTATGTATCACTGATTGTACGACACGTTGAAGTGCAACAGGTATCACATGTGCGCTTGTATTACGTGTAAGTTCCCGTGGAAGCGAACCATCGATGCGGAAACCGTCGTACGCAGAGGAGGTTACATAAAACGATACGTACTCGCTGACATAATAACGGAAACGAGCTGCTCGTATAAACGAATAAATATCGAATAATCTTGGGACGCTTTTGGAGGGTTCGATCAACCCTGGAACGACACCATCGTACTTCTACCGTGAGGTCAAGAAATGAAATTTTTATATTTTCGACATCTCATCTATTCTTGACATTTTTACAACTAGCGATAGTTTTTTGTTCTATTTCCTTTTTTTATTATAGAATTGTCGAAAACTATCGAGGAAGTGAAAAAAGAAACGATTCGCAAATATGTAATATATTACGTGAAATTGCTTTTACTTTCCAAGTGTAATTATTACGTGGACCTCTGAAGAAAGTGCGACGTGTAAAATTACCAATTGTTTTATGTAATATAGTATGCCGAATGAAATATTAGTTCCTGCTAAAAGTAACTTCTACTCATGATTAATAAATGAGATGACTGTTTGCGCAGATTTTTTCATTAAAATTCGTTGGTATGGGATTTACGTCACTAGTGTATTGGTTATTATAGTATTTTGCGCAAGTATATTATCTGTACTTTGCATTAAGTACGTGTTAAAAAAAATCTGTTATCGGAATCAATCGTAAAACTGTACACCTGAATTATTACTCTTTCTCAGAAACCAATAACGCTGATGGTTTATTAAATCGATAAATCACTGATTGCAGTGTACAATTTGCAATAATGTATCAACATGTGCGCGCTTACTAGTTTGCATTTTTCCCTGCAACACATACTCCATTCTAATCGTTTTGCGCGCCATCGAATCATCTTATGGAAATCGTGGTGGTGTGTGAAACGTAAACGATTTCGCAAGGAAACCGTTAGAATATATTAATTATGAAATTTCCATTGATACGGTCTCGTGTTCGTAGCATTAAACATGCGTCGGAAATCCGTTACCAACGAATAACAAAGAAATCTAAAAATAAACTTTATGCAAAGCGCGGTGATTACTAAAAAACAAAATGATCAACAATGTTTTCCAATGCGTGCTAAATAATGTTTTATTGAACAGATATCGTTGCTACTCGAATCTTTATTGACTTTACAGAACCCCAAGATAACGCTTCAATTTTATCGATAATACTCGCGTCTTCGACGAAGATATAATTAATCGCTGATTGGATGAGAGATAGCACTGTTTGTTTCCGAAGATGGAGTTTAATAATTACATTGTATTGCTATAATGTTGATAGAAGAAGGGAAAGGTTATCAGAAACAAGAAAATATTTAAATTAATTAAAATTTTTATAGCCGAGCGGATACAACTTCCAGGTAGGAAAGAATTAAGCGCGAATAAATATTGCCTAATTTACCAACAAATTTCCAATGCTGATTAGCTCGATTCTCGTGTCAACCAATTAATATGTAATGAATACTTTTGCATACTCAGGCTTATTAAAAATATATACATATATTCCACTGATCACACTCGTGAGTACGTTACTTAAAGATTACTATTTCGTGAGTATCACGAATATTACTTGCTGCTTGAAACGTGGCACTGATGAATTTTAATTCACAATATACAAGATAGTTCCATTTTTACTCTATTTTCTGTCCGAAAGGACACTAAAACTGCATATGTTTAACCTTATTTATCCACTTACGCAACTAATGATTTCAAGCATTAGTATCTTACTAACATTAGCATACAATTATCATAAATTGTCTGAAATTATCTAAAAATATCTGTACAATTGACCGAACGCTAATGCAAGTATATACCACCTATCGCTGGCTGCCATTTTACGTTTGTGCGTTAAGTAGTTGCACAAAGCGAGAAAACGTGAGCACCGTCGAACACATTCCGCCGCGATGATCCGACAATATTTTAGAAATTAGCAGACTGCAAGCTGCGCTCCCAACTATCCACTAATTTTCACATCTCGAATTCATAAATTACTCTCCTCGCTGTCTCGCTCTTCCATCGGATGGTTGGCAAGTCCTGTTCGATATTCCCGCCTGTTCAGCGGGGAAACCCCAAATAATTTAGTAGCATTTTAAAGAACTGTTCATACGTGTTCGCAGCTACTCGTAAATTGCGGCCAAGACTTTCCTTGGAAACGCGTACCTCTTGTTTAACTTTCTCGGGACACCGGTTTATTCTATCGAGAGATAAATGAAAACGAAATGCTGGAACGAAAAAAGAAACGGAATGCCGAGAGGCGAGAAGAGTAAACGTCGAAGAAATTACGCATTAGAATATTCAATTTGAAAGTTCCCGCGAAAAACCCGATTTCAGAAGTTTGCTAGAAACGAGAGAAATGTTTTAACGAAAGGATTTCGTCGTGAAAAAATTGTTTCATAATTTGTTACCCGAAGTCTGCGAGCAGCGTTACGAAATTTGGTTCGTTGAAGTCGGTTTCCAAAAATTGTTGCGGCTTACCGAGAACATAGGAAGCCAATAATAACCCGCTTAGTCAGCTGCTCTGACTTGGCCAGATGAGATAAAAAGAGGACAACGAAAAGTCGATCGTACCTCAACTGTACGGTGAAACATTCGCGTCTCGCCGGGGTTGACTAAATAAAGATTTAAACCTTCGACTGTATTGAGAAACGATGTAGAACTGGTTCCAACAGCCTCGAATGCAACAAAATACAAATATAGCCTGCGTTATTAATTTCACAAATCGACTCGCGTACAATCCGACAAATTTATTCGTCGATCGGCTGCTATCGCGTACTGGACGGACATTTATAACTATTAATCTGAAAGAATTAACGTGAAACGAGGAAGGTCGAATTTCAGAAGCCAGAAATTGGCGTTCGAAGTTAAATGATCACATTAAAATGCCATTAATGTCAGAACGTGTCTAACGCAGTTTCGAAAATTCCGGTTAGGTGTTGAGTCAAATAATGCTGGCAATAAACGACGATTTACGACAGTCGTCATAAATCATTGCATCAGCGTTATGAATAATATGGATTAATGGAGACAATATTGCACAATTCAATTTCTGCAAAAACAGTCGAGTCGGCTCTCAACCAATGATACGTGAGATATGATACATAAACAATCGATTTCTGGATTGTATATGAATCAAATACGCAATTACCTTCTACGATTGTATGTGTTACTTTAAGATTCTGAAAGATCATTAGCAAAATACCAACGCGTTTACCAAGATTATCATGAAAATTGAGATTACACATCATGGCACAAACCCATATGGCTTTTTTAATAAATGTAGAAATATTTTTATACATATAACGCAATTAAATTTTCATGAATAATCGTTATGAAGGAACGAATACCTTAAATAAGAATTGAAAGAACTCTTAAACGACGAGGAGGAACTTTCCCAAAATTCGTGTGGTACAAATGAGGAATACAATGAAACGGGGAAAGAACTGCAATTAAACAACTAAGAGAAGAAGTGTGAAAAATCAACAGTGCAAGGGTACACTTTCCAGACACGTTTTATCGTCGATTCAACGATAACGAGATATCCTTGAGAAGAACGATGCAGCAAGAATCGCGACAGCGTATCGAGCAAGAAAATGAATTTTTGCATCGTATAACTCGAAAGTTATTTCAGTAATTGGGACGTTTAGGTGACACATGCGTGCAGAATCCTAACCCAGATTTTACTCCGTCCTGATCACTGTTCAAGTGATTCGTGTCCGATGAAATGTCTTTCGAAAGCGGTAATCAAGCACCGGGAGCACGCAGAAAACAAAACCTTGCAACGGGAGTTCGTTGTATAACTGCGTTTCTCCACCGCGATCTTAACCTATTTCGCGGCGAAACTGTTTCCAATACGAATTTTAACGAGCTGTTTTTGTCACGTGCACTTCCTCGTGAAAAAAGAATGAAAAAAATACGAACGAACCGAATAGTTCGTCCTAATTGAAATACATGATACAAAATACGTAAGCGTTAAAAAACAAGAAAAGAACAATGATACTATCGTGGCCATGAATGCTCGCTTGAGGCGCGTAGCCAGGGTTAATATGATTTCTTCATTAGCTATATATATAATAACTCTAACGCTTTAAACTTGACACAGAGGTATTCGTATTTAATGAATGGCTTTCAAATTTGACATGTAATGTTAAAATAACAATATTTCCTAATCGGTTAATTAAACGAACAAGCTTCTTACGTGCATAAGAATGCACCATGGAAGAAACCTGTTTCGAGAATAAAGAAAAAGAAAAATTCTCTCTCTGTCCACTAAGGGAATGCAAGAAGTCAACTTCTAATTAGTCATGCTCGATTAAATTGTGTGGTAAAATCAGCGTTACAAATAAGTGTAGTCGTCTACATGCTCATGAATATTTACAAATTTGTAGCATTAATAAATACTGTGCTAATGATAGCAAACCTTGGTGTCAAATATCTCATGTGAGAATAAATTAGTTTGCAATAAAGCATATGCAGACGCGTTAAGTATACGTATTCTGTAGTACAGAGTGAGCTGATAATCGTGTGGTACGAAAGGAGAGATTGCACTCTGAAAGCACAGTTTGTGCTCGATCATTCTAACCGCGACAACACGACATCGAAATAATAATAGTACGATTGAACCTTACTTACTTGCACGGAGGTTACTTATTTGCTTAGCTGAATATTTTTAGCGACAGCAGCGAGGCAAAATGGCCGGCCGCCATTTTTTCGCGTGCGATCTCTGCATCGGACACTTCTCTATATCCGATTCGCGGTAAAACGAGCCAGATTCTACGTTTCTCGTTCTACGCGATCGTGATTGCGGTTAGAACGGGTGCAGAATGTCGGAGTTGCGATCGGTCAAGGGGTCTTCGTGAAATCGAGACCCTGAGCGGCGAGTAAATTGGTGTCAGCCTTGAATCATAAGAATTGAAGTTATATAATTTCACCGCGTATCATACGCGGGAAACCAGTGTAAAACACGCCAATTCGATAACTCGGATGTCGTTGCATAATATCGAACGAGTAAAAACTTAAATACAGTCAGCCCAATAAAAATACCCGTACGTAGACTTCACTGTCTACAGAGAACGAAATGTAGTCTGTCTAACTTGAAACTTGATACAGATAACATTGATTGCTGGCAGTGTCAAGACTGGTCTATAAAGAGACTTCAATGTTTCATACAAAATTTGTTCGAAATCTGTAGATTCGCACACTCGATCTCGATAAAATTCTTGGTAGAAAGTGAACGTACGAATATTTATGAGAGCGACTGTACACGAGCTGTGCGTATCAATTTTTTTCATCGTAATGTAAAAAACAAATGGAACTGACGTAACAAAACTGGTTAATTGTAAAATAAAGAACTTGTTTTCGATTTTCCACTGGAAACAAGATTGTTTCTGGGACGCACGAACTCGCGATCTCACGACGATTAACGCCATTAATGATTTTACACGTGAATTTCCCAGAAATGTTAAAAACTAAACAAAACACATCCATCGTTAAGGATCAGCTGAAAACATCGCGAGCTCTTAGTCAGAATTTTCAACACCGGTTATTCCCCATAGGAAGAGAATCGTTGGAATTACCGCGTCGCCAATCTCTTCATCAGAATCGGTAACACACCGATGTAATCGAGATTCTAATAAAATACAAATAACCGGCTGGCTTCCTCGTTCCATTATGAAGTTTTTAATGCTCTTTCAGGCAAATGAGACAACTCTATCGAGAGGCATCGTTATGTTCCATATATTCCGCATTCTAACGAAAGAAAAAATGGACGGCTTGCTGGAGCAGAGGGACGAACAAAGGGAAACGAAGCGTTTGAAGTTTCCAAACGAATCGGAATAAATCACTGATAAAGAACAGGGAAGCTCGGACAATGTGATCTCGTGGAAACGCCATAGACGTGTGTTAATTAAGATGAATCAGTGAAATAACTTACGTGTTTACACTTATTTCCTTTCTGCACACTCTGTTGCTGCTTTTATTACCTCTATTATTTCTGATCGCGTGAGATGTTCGTTTCGGCACATTCGTGATTCAAGCTACGTAGAAATTGTTATCGTGATAAAACGATGCAGTTTAAGCTGATACGGTTCTATCTAGCAACTAATTCCTTTGTGGGATTTCAACGATACGCGCATCAAGTTCACCATAAAGCTACAAGATTCTATCGCAGGAAAACTATCTAAGAAATCTGTTGAAAATCGATAAGCCTGTCTTTAAACGAACAGATACCTAATATGTTTAAGATATCTTTCGAAACAATACGAAACGTTGAATTCCCAGGGCACGTTGAACAACGTTTAATTACTCGCTTGCAAAGAAACCCACCCGGGGTTTTTCTGTTGGGAAATAGGTACTTTAGAGTCTTCCGGTGTAAAGAGATAATGGTCCGTACAAGAAGATTAGGCATACAATAGAATATATGTAACGCTTACAATAACTTTGCATTCATTACAGACGCTTATTAAACGCGTAATGCTTAGATACTATAATCGATCGAATAATGGCGCCTTCAAAGTAAAAATTGTTAAAGACTAAGCAAGGGTTTTGCAAAATTGTTTTTAACTATTTACGCTTGACTTTCGTAATAAGAAATGATCCTTTTTCCTGACTGTACCTGCTATAACTTAACGGACACCCTATATTGCTCTGTAGGTCACAACAATGTCTCTAATCGTTTTCTTGAAACCTTTTAATGGATTACCAGCAATCTTCCAACTTCGATCGATAGCTTGCTTACACGAATCCTCTAAGAGTACTACAGAAGCGAAATGGGTTAACCTATGTCGGGTATAACGGTAATACGAATTAATATCTGTTGAAAGTATAGACGCGCGGTGAAAATATGGTACCATCTGTCCCTGCTCTTTTGCGTTACAGTGAACTCATTATGCAGAAGCTAATGACCGCCTTTCTCCTTGTAAATCTTACTAGTCCGATGTATAATAGTTCTCGGTTTACGTGTAATTTACTCAAGTCTAACTTATCACTCCTTATATTTAACATGTTATTACCATAAATGAAATAACATTTTTTAAATACAGTAAACCACGATACAGTCAGTCAATTTTGCAATCGTTTCTTCGCTACATAGTCGAGCTACTTTTTACTATGCAGATTAGTCGTGAATATACAACGTTAAGTGTATACCCGAAGGTATTTAAAAATCGTCGAATACACGACTTTTTAACATTTCCATTTTCGGTTAAGCATAATATCCCAGTGAATGATTGATTTCAGAGGATCCCCTTGAAACCTCAATAATAATCGATAACTTATTGGCAAATATGTACTTGAGTGGACAGTGTTTGAATTAATGTTTCCTTTAGTTAAAAATACGCGACGCAGAGTATTTATGTAATTTTAATGCATTTAGTCAGACCTTTCGCAATCTCCTTTTTCCGCTCACTTTCGTACAAGTTATTTTCTGTTAAGGACGTGCCTCGCGAAAGATGGAGGTGTGTGGCTCCGGAAACAGGAAACGTACATTAAAGAATGGATGCAAATATTTATGTGCATTACTGATGTGAGAATATAGACGTACAAAAGATTGTAATTATCGACTAACGTACCTTACCATCGATACCCCCACGCTATTGTCTATTGGCTATTGTCGAGACGTGATAATGCAGCGCTTAAAACAATTGAAATTATATTCTTGATTTCTAAATGTATTAGAGGGGGATACACGACCACTAGAAAGAAATTGATTTTAACGTCTAACAATAGACTGACATTCGAACCATCTACATAATATGTGTATCGAGAGCAAACACCATTGTGCAGCGTCGTATTGATCACAGGCTTGAAACCAGATAGAATGAGTTTCTGATTAGACAGACAGGAATAATGCACGCGTCGCGTTAACGCACGGACCGTATAATGTGGCCACGAGGAGCTAAATAACGTGCGCATTAACTTCGCTAAATTACCGCGAATAGCATTTAAATTTTCGAGTCCGATTAATATACAGACATTGACCTCTATCGAGAAATTTCCATTCTGATTCGAAACGTGTAATTGCGGCTCTCCGCAAGGTATTATGTCACGCACAGCGCGAATCGATCCTGCAATTTGAATATTGTAACGATTGAGTCATTTCTCCTCGAATCGGGTCTTTCGAGTTAATTAACGTATCAGTTTGATTTACATTCGCAGCTTTAACGTTATCAGCGATTACTCATACCGATGAAATGTTCGCGCGGATAAGACGAATTTGAATTTTAAAGCGAACGTAAACGTAAAAAAGGACAAAGAGAATCGAATTAAACGTATTTGAGACCCGTGCAACGCGCTTCGGAAAACAATGCGGCGATTGTGGTCGTCGACGGAGAACTTCGTCAAAAGCGCAAGCACGGCGTATGATACGCTCTATAAATAAATCCTACTTGTACATAACACAATGATTTTTATGTCATAATCGAACAAGTTTCCCTAGCTATCACGCAAATGGAGCGTAACAAATATCTCTGTTAAAGATACTTTTTCCGTTCGTGACTTTTAATAATGTCAGCCCACGTTAAATCTTGACTGTAATCCCTTGCAACGTCGAGTAACGCCACCCCTACTACTTTACTCGACTATATTCAACGCGCCATTGCGGGACCAGATATATATAGATGCACGTACCTACAAAAAGCGCATATGTATGGAACTTAACCAAACGGGCTTTCCGTTAGCGTCCGTGGATGTCTCAACAACTAAACATAGCAGCGACCAAACATGCTTTTCCCTTTTCATAATAAGTGTAGAGAAGTGTAGGAGGTAGATCCAATTTTTTTTCACCGTTCTTTTCGTTATCCTCGACCTGCGTTATCCGTGTGGCGTGTCTCGAGCACTGGCCACCAAGTAAGATGAGAACGCCACGAATTGATAGAAGGCCAACAACGTTCGAAGTTTCATAATGTGCATGCAACGACGTGAATATGTGTGTGCGCGCGCACGAGCGAGATGTCATTAAAACAGCACGCTGCTATTTCGAATAAGCGTGCGGGGCCGTGTAAAAACGAGAAGAAAAAGAAGAAGGAAGGATACGCTTGGCTAGGTGGTTTATTTTAGAAGCGAGAAAGTATCCGACGAAAATTCTCTTCGCCATTTAAATGCAGCGATCCATTTGGTCATCGTTGGTTAGTCAACATCGAAGATTATTAGTCCTTTTAATGCAAATAAAATAATTACATTAGATATCTATATATAATGATATATAAGTTCTTAAGGAAATGCACTAATAAAATAAACATAAAACCATTTATGCGTATATAACGGTAACCAAACTTTTAATAACTACATGAACCTATTTTTGCGTTATATTTGGCAAGAAATGTTTTTATGTACGTATTTTTTAACAAAAATAAATCGTACAATTCCCTCAAAAAGTATCAATATTTGATTACAGTAGTGTAATTAAATATTTTATATATTGACCGGTAAAATGCTTTCTGTATCAATTATCGTAACACATACTCGTGTAAATATCTACAGCATAGGTCAAGTCTATTTATAGAATAAGATAGTTTTACAAAATCTAGAGAAACATTTTCACTGGATGTCACAAAGGGAAATACGTATAAGATGTATCTGTGGTGCATCGCCGAAGTAAGATTTAAACCAAAAATACGATCAAAGCTTACCATCAGACGTCTCAGTCTTCCTTCCCTCGCGACGTAGTGTATCGTGCAAATAGTTAACTTCTTAGCATCCATCTTCACATGTATAAAACGATTCCTTGAATACGACAACACTGTCTTTCGTGTCGCAGGTTTTCCTGGCTCACGGCTAACGTACCTTTGTCCAAAAGCACAGAGAACACGTTGAACAGTCTTCTTCGTCTCTCACTCGCGATCTCTTCTCCCGAAACTCCGTGCAACGGCTTATCTCATCTCGTGAATAATAAACGGGCAAAATAGTACCCGAAAGATCAACGATTACCGGTAATGTTTCTTATTTCACGAGAGCAGTTTTACAGTTAGATACGCGCTCGCGCATACAACACAAGCACCGGATCAATTCCTCTCTTCGAGCGCTTTGTTTCGGTCGTTTTGCGAACGCAAGTCCCGTCGGATTATCAGATGGCGATACCTGTACTTCCGCCTCGACAGTTCGTCAACAACTGAGCTCGATCAGCCAACTACGTTGGATCAATTGTGTTAGTGCCAGCTGTCCGCTATTTCTATCTCTCTCCTTCCGTCTCTTCTTCTTTCCCCCTCCTCTCTCTCTCTCTCTTCTGCATTGACATTGAAATATGTTGAATATTGGTTACACAAAATTTATCTGGCGTACTTCAAAACGTGCCACGCATCACATTTCACTCGATAAGCGATTAGAAGGGTTTATTATTATTATGAATTATTTCACGAACGATAGAAATTTTCTTATCTTTGTCACTCTTCTGTACCGCTACACAGATTGGTTCAAGTGCTAAATTCATCTGTTATAACGCATCGAGTTCAATAGCTTGCTAACAGGGGGCAGCACGGATCAAGCTGGGAGAAATGTTGATAAATCAGATTTGCTCACAAGTACAAGCACGCACACATAGTGAATACATGCTGCGTGGTGAAAGTCGGAAAAAAGTTTAATTTACAAATTTCTAAAAATATAAATCGTTCTCCAGGTTTTGTTTTATATTTTCTTAACGTAGCTGAGTACAATGAAGTCACTTCTTCTAGTGAAGGAGCTTTAAAATATTCGTAAACAATATCGACTTGCGAAGATAGAAATTGAAGACGAATAATACCATTTTTTTTATATCTTGACTCCATAATAAGCATTTATGTAAGTATTATTCTTTCTTTCATTTATCCTATACAGTTTTTCATTCATAAAACTCATGTTATTTATATTTCGTAGACTCGTACATTATTTTCATCGGTTGAATACATTTCTTAGTATAATTTGACAACCGAAATTGTTACGTGTCAGAGCGCAGCTTACAAAAACTGGTGGAATAAAAAACGTAGAAAAGGAGTAAAACGGGAGAGAGCCAAGGGAGTCGTTAAGTCGGCACTTCACCCTCGATTTTAACGCCTCGAAGTGACGCACTCCTTCTGCATCAAGTGCGTTTTAGTTCGTCCTACATTTTCGCCGATATCACGAGCATTACTTTATTCCAAACCCACCACTTTCGACAGGCTTACGTCAGTGGCCACTGAGCGCACCTCGGTTATTTACAAGAGAATACTATTAACGAAACGCTGACACTCATGCTTGAACAATTACACAAAATAGAAAAATCATACATATTAGTCATACGTCCTTAGAAGTTAAAGATATGTAAGTAACGAAATAATCTAAATTTACGTCTTCGAGTTTTAAATTTACGGTAATGCCTGCTTTCTTGTAACCTTGCACTGTTCGAAGGCCACTGCACATAGGGTGAATCCGAAATTAAGAAGTTAATAAATTTCTCTCTTGCAACGAGTGCATAAAATAACTGTGAAATGAAGTCTCAAATGGAATGCATAAAGTTTAACACAAAAATGCATGGTTCAATTGTTCTGTTACCAAAGATTCCTTAATATTGCAAGTAGTACTGCATATAGGGAGATTAACGCTGCAGCTATTGCAATTCATGCGATTACCACTATAATTCACAGGATCGCAAAAGCCAAGCCAAACGTAGCTACCAAACGTTCCTCAATTATCGAAATGGAGAGGAGCTAAACGAGGAGGCAGTAGCGTTCCGTCTTGTTGCTTTCTTTTTCTTTTCCAGTTCGCGCATCTCCTGTTTATACAACGAAAGGATAGGTCGGTGTAAAAATGAGTACAGAAAAAGACGCGTGGGTGGTAGATGGGTCAAAGGCAGAATGAGATGGCTGATAGATGGAAAAAGTATTGTGAACGTGTACTTCTGTATGAGTGTGTGTGTGCACGCGCTCGCTCAGGTTTGCCAACGCGTATATATGAAAGAGAAACAGCTGGAAAAAAGGTGCACACAATACAACCGGTGCTGTCACACCGAGCTCCGCCAAGGAATGAAAAACAGAGTCACCAAGCCTTCGTGAAACTGGCGCTTTCGGTGACAACAACAGTTGCAGGAGTAAGGAATGAGTCTTATAACTGTAGCCTTGCTGCTGCGCGTTAGAATAACTTGTTTGAAAATTGTGAAAAATCATTCGGTTCAGTTCTATAAATTTGACGATTCGACATTTTTTCGAATTCAACAGCTGGTAGGTTAAAAAGTTCAGAAATTCTTCTTACCTTTCATCGCGTAACGACGTAGGATACAGGTGGAAAGCTACGGTATTACATTTATTCTTAAACTTTATTATCTCGCAACTTAACAGAATCCTACTCCATGATTTCCTTTGAAGAGTGACTTTACTGGGTTCTTCGTAACAGCTTGCCAAGGTAAAAACGAAAAATTGAAAGGAACGCGGAGACGAAGCAAAGAACTGCAAAGTTATTTGAGAAGCATAACTTTGTTACTCTGATAAAAAGGCAGCTCCTTGAATTATATATTCTAATTATATACGTACGTTCCGCGTATACATCGAGTTATTTTGTCGGTCTCAACACATATATAATTGGTGCTTGCAGGGAACTGAAAAACTACATTATAAAGAGTTCAAACTGGCCCGTAAGATATACGGTTTAGGTTAAATCGAGAAAGGGGAAATGTCACGTGAAAAGTTCAGTTTTCATCTCCGTCGTTACGGAACAAGTAGAAACGTCGTTAAAGACGTGGTTAAACGAATTGATGGTACAAAGTAATTGAAGAAAGCTGTAACGTTTGTACGCCGATAATGCATGTAAACAAGAGACGACAAAGGGATCCCCTTCTGCTACCTAATTACCATACGAATATTGAGCGAACAGTCGTGAGTTACTGTGAAAATACGATATCGCGAAACGTTTCGAACACTCAAGATAAGACCGTCCTATCCCATTAACCAATTCCTTTTTTATCTCTGACGAGAGACGTAGCTCAGGAGCGAATCGTTCCCCGTTGGAAGAGTGATTATCCGGTCGGTTCGCGTGTTTTACAGGTTTTCAGGGGTTTCGTGTTCATCGAGGTGGGTGCAAGTTAGATATATAGATCTTTTTACGACGCCAGTAGTAGATTCCATCGTGGTGTACTTGGAGAACGGTAGGTAGTACAGTTTAGATACGCAACGAGCGAGAACGACTCGTGGGGGATGATGCTCTACCAGCGGAATACGGAGTTTTATATTTAAAACATTCTAGAAACACGCTGCTATTGTTCTACCCCCGCAACAACGTAATATCGTCTTACCTTGCTGCTCTCTTTGATACATCGTTGCGTGCGCTACCGCGGCTCTACTGTATCGCAGCACAAAAGACGTATCGATTTTCTTGACAACAACTTTCAACCGTAATACACCGTATTTGCTCCAATTACCAGCGAAATTACGAAGGCCTCCGACATCCGTCGTTGCTTCGTTATTGGTCACGCGATAAGAAACGTGTATAATTTCGCGTCCGTACGCGGAGACGTTTATACACTCCGTTGTTTTCCCTGTCACGTGATTTACGAGAAAATTATGTAGATGACCGGCGAACGATAGCTCGGGCCGAGGAGGAAAAAAGCAACCTTTCGCGTTACTGCTTTGAATAAACGATTAATCATCGGTCGCAATTATAACAAGGCTGAGAGGAAACAGAGGGGGATGGATCGCATGGTTTTCGCAAATCCGTTCGCCGCTGAATCGTTGAAACGTCGTTAAATCGTAACCGGACAACTTATTATTTTAAGATACGTACGTTTCTTTTCGTAATTGTACAAATATCAGGTAAAGATTATCACTCTCTCTCTCCCTATTTCTCACTGCGCTACGCGCTTCTTGCGTATACCGACAAATAGCATTTCGTTTCTGTGTACAAGTCGTTTCTTTGCAACCTCATTGCACGTTGCGTCCATCCGTGTGGGTGACCACTGGGGCTACGTAAATATGGTTATACGACGTTGTACGTTGATAATGAACGCGCGCGTGTTCGTGCAAAAGTGTAGTGGGTTGCGGCTTGTGGTAAGGGCTCGGAAGAGGGATCGAGAACCGAAGCACAATGCGCGAAGGGTGGAAACGAGAGAGGGTGAGAGGGTGAGAGAACGGGGGTGGCGGAGGGAAAGACACTGAATACGTACATTTGTGTTTACTGTGTGCTCAACACGCGTAACATACTCGTGCATATGTACCTCTACGACGACACTGACAGTCGAATAAGAATAAGTAAATGAGCGTGCGTACATCGCGTTGTTTTCGTATGGGTCTTGTTCAGGGGGAAATGGAGAGATTTGCGCGACATGGTACATTTTGTCATTTTTGGACCAATGAGAACAGAATGAGCGTTGCGCTTTTACGTCGCGAAGTATCTACATTCTTATTTGCGCTCACTACGAATGATTTTTGCGATTTTCAGTTTCGATTAAATTAAACGGAATGAAAAAAATACCGTAGGTAATTCGAATGAGAGTATTTAAATATCGTTTCCGGAACATTTAAAGGAGCTGTCGAAATAAAAATCGCTCGTCGATTTTAATTGAATAAGTTTGAATCTTGAAATTATGGCGAGCAAAATCAGATTAAAGAAAATCGAAGTAACAACGAAGTTTTCTCCCCATAATCCGCCCTTTCAAATCGCTTTGTCGGAGTTGCCTTAAAAAATGCCTGTCTGCCGTAGCAATGTGGACTAGAATGAAATCCTTTAGTACAACGGAGGGTGCGCCTTGTACTTCACGAACTAGTTTTATGATATCCCACCGACACCTACCATGCTAATCCGCCCACAAAGTTTTCTTCGGGCTGTTTACTCGCCTCTTATGTAGTGTACACCACCACGTCATACATACCGTTTGCCGTTTTATAACCGCTATCGCGAATACAACATAATTTTCTTCTCTGGAAGTGTACGCGAATCGATACGATAAAACGCAGCGTATTCGAAACGGTGAAGTAACAGCAATTTCAATCCGCATTTAATCACGCGATATTTCATTTATCAGCTATATATTACCGAGGCTAAATGTTTTACGCTTATTGCATTCTTGAAATTGATGTGTCAATAAGCAGAATAACGCTGGTATAAAGCGCGCGCTAAATGCATTTCCATATTGTCATTGATGTGTTATCATTATGACTGTGCCGCCTATAAAAAATGTGCTACCATTTGCTGAAACAGGCAAATTCTTGCTAGTATACGCGTTACGTCTGCGAACTGTTTTCTGTTTCGCAACGACGAAAGAGGAATATGGGTATTGGAATTTCAGAAAGCCGAGTCCCAGGTAGACAGCCTGATTTAGAACATCCCCAGTTGGCGGGCGTTTAACCGAATCGAGGATTCATCTCCTCGCGCCGTCAAAGCGCAGCAGACACGATGTATGAGCAGTGTGTAATATGATGAACACGCATACACGCTCCCAGCCACACGCTTGGAATATCACCAACACCATCGTCCCGCTTGCACCCACCTAAAGGTCTCTCCTTACATTGCCGGTTGACTCGTGTTGTCCGGCTCTAGCACTTTGACTCACTCTCTGTCTTTGTCCCGTGCGCGTTGCCGAACACTTCATGCACACGCGACACACAGGCAACGTTCGGCACTTGGTTCCGGTACTCCTCCTTCTACGCCTCGTTGCTGTTCAAGAGCGAGAAGGACACGCGCAGAGAGGCAGGCAGTCTCTGTTGTTCCACGAGGGCTGGTGAAACGCAGAGGGGCGACCATCGCGGTGTACGCGGTTAAAAGCGAGACGGGGCGAGAACGAGAGGGTTGAGGAAGATGGATAGAGATGAGGCGCTACAGAGATGTATGTACGGCAGAGGACGGGTGCGAGGGAAACAACGATAGCGATGATGCGGTGCACCTGTAAGACAGAGGCCGAAAATTCGGAGATGGGACGAATAAGCGAGACAAACGACGGGAAGAGGTGGAAGATCAAGGAACACTATGGCGCGAGAGAGATCGCGCGATATGTCGCATCTACTGTGTGGGCGCGAAGAGGATGGTAACTGGGAGGATACTATAGCGGCGAGCGCGAGCGAGACAACTGAAAGCAGGGGTGTCGATAAAGATTTTTTTAAAGTGAGAAATTATATCCGAAACGGCGCTGTGACAAAGGGAACGAACGTAACAAACGACAAGGTTCGTTGTACGAAGTAGATTTTGAAAGATGTAACGACACACTTACGTATGTACACGGTACGTGTAGTTTTTATCGGTCACGTTACGATGTGTTAAGACGTTTAAATCCATAGTTCTTTACAACGTAATAGAGAGGTGATATGAAATTAAATTCGTTCGTTTTCTACGTAAAATACGAATCGAGATGTTGTTTTCGTTCCTTTACGAGTACGGGAAAGAACTCGTGACAAAACTTCGTTAAAAAGTTGAGGCGAAGTGTAAGACGTTGGCGGCGTAGCGTTAGTAAGTTCAATAGCTATTAAAATTTCCGATAGGAAACTGCATTGGGTGCGATCTTTCACGGACCGTTTCAGTCCAGAACTCGCTCGCTCGATCGATATCGTCGGATCTTTGAACGAGGAGAAAACTTGTAATTTCATAATCATTATGAAATTAGCCATTATTGGTTTCTCCGATATAAGGAAACAACGAATCGCCCCTGTCGGTCGACGCCCTTGACTCGACGAACTGAGAAACGAGTCGAAGAAGGATGGAACGTGAAAAGAAAAGAGACGCTCTGTTCCGCTCTCTGTGTACATTCGTGTCCCCTTAGTGGTGTGTCTGTGTCGTTGCCGGCGGTGGATTGTGTTAGTAGCCGCTCATTGGTGTTCGCCGCGGCGGCAAGCGGCGTTCACACGTTCCCGTCATCCACTTCGGTACCCGGCTCGCAGTCGAGCGTCGTTCGTTGTACGGTGCGGTTGTGACGTTCGCGTTTCGTCCCGTCGGTTTATAACGTTCGATATACATATATATGTGTGACGCTGTGCACGCGTTTTCTTTTTTTCTTTAGACTGCACACATATATATCTATATACACGAAGTGTTTGTGATAGTGCGTAGAGAGGATCGGTGAGTGTTCCATTTTTTTTTTTCGTACAGTGCCAAGGTGGATTAAAGACGTATCTCCTGAGAAAACAAAACGCGAAAGAACGAACCACGTTCGCAGAAGGTATGTACTGACAGCTTTTTCTATTAACCATTTTCGGTTTGTGTATCACCGACGAGAGAAATTATTGTTTGCCGCGTCGTTTAACGCGTTCGTGATAGGCATTCGTGTAAACACAACCACCTCGTCGTCGTTTTTATTTTCGTGGAATATCAATCGCTCTAAACCGCATCAATAACAAAGTATTTCGTTAACGGCGTACAGTACGATTTTCTGAGAAATGTGTAGATAACGCGATGCGTATAAAAATATGTGACCAGTTGTATAACCTGAAGAGTGACGTCTTGTGTATTATTCGTCAACGAAACGTGTTCTTATCGCTTTCGAAAACCACGCCATTAATTACCTAGATCGTTTATACACGTTGTCACATGGTCAAAGTACCATGTCGTATGCGCGAACTTACCGACAACACCGTATCGTGTAACATTAACCTTGATAATTGCTTTCAGTCGGTTTGTACTGTTCGTTGCCAGTTCAAATAGGCGGTAATAATAGAAACACCAGTAGATTTCGATAGTTTTACGTGATATACCGGAAATTATTCGTTCGAATGTGACGTAATTACAGGTACGTGCCGTGCGGTTAAATTCGACTTTAATCGGCCCGATGTCTTAAACGATAAGGCAATGTTTGGCACGGCAGAAGGTCGTGGCACGCGTTAAACTGGCGATTATTATGCCAGTTTGAAAGAAGTCGGTGACGAGTTTCGATCTTCCTCAGTTTAAGAAGCGGTGCTACTGGCAGCACCTTCGATGCGACATAGCTGCGAGGTAAATTACTGGAAAGAGACACGGCAGTAGCGGGAATGGGATTGCAGTACAAGCCGAGGGTAATCGCGAATCCAACGTACATGGCTCATTAAATCATCCAGACAATCGACACGTTTTACTCGCTACTTTCTTCGCCGGTCGGCTTCTTAGAACTCTTACGATGCATTTTTCTTCCCTTCCTTCGCCTCGGCGTTTCCTTGTAACTTCTTTGAAAGCCAATAAACGTACTGTAACGGTTAACTAAAAATGCAGAAAGAACGAAATAAACGTGGAAACTATACGATTTATTTATCACCATATCGGCGATGTTAACACGCCACATATTTGAATGTTTAAATATTCAAACAGTAATAATTTAGGTCAATCGGTCGGCCTTCAATATAAATCAACGATAGTTTTGACGTTAATAGTTTTACAACCACCCGTTGATATTAGAGCGGGCCAGCTTATAAACTAGTATCGCTTATCGCGTATATCATGGTTTTTTGCTCGAATGTTAATTAACCGAATGAAATGACAAGCGTTTATCGATGACACGCGTCCACATGTATATATACATACGTGTATCGATATCGACAAAGTCGTAAGCGACACTATCGGTTTCCATCGAAACCATAATTTCGTTAATGCACGGTTTAGTATGGGAAATCCTTTCGGTCGCGGGGCGCAGCGCGCGCGTCACTACTTGACCATGTCGCGATATCGATCGAGGGTAAAAGAAATCACGGCGATTGCGTGATTAAGGATCTTAACGGCGATTAAACGAGATTCGTGATAACTTCCTTCGTGACTTGTTCGTACTATGTTGCGCGTCCGGTATAGTACTTACGTTCTCCGTTCCTTCAGCCGGACGTATAGAGGTGTCTTTGAACAGCTGCCGCGTTGCGCCTGTTTATTTTCCTTTTCACGAATTTCATCTGAGCACACAGTTCAACCATTTTGTCCCGGCGTCGCGCGTGTATTTTCAGGTTATGTTCGACGAACGATAGGATCGTCGAAGATGTTCGAAGAATCGATCGTCTTTTTCTACGGATCTCTTTTTTTATTTCTTTGCTAAACGAGTGCGCCGCGAGTATCGCGATAAATGAACCCCGAATGATAGGTTATGGAGTTTCGATTTGTGTGTTGCTACACGGGCGATAGAAAAAAAGCGATAAAGGTGTCGCGTGTTAAACCGCTGAAAGTTTTCATCGCTCCGCGGTGCTCGTTTATTGCAAATTGATGGAAATGGCTGTTCAAATTTGGCTGCGAGTTTTTCACGTACGCCCGTTCCATTACATATACCGCCTGTGAAATATATTATCCGTGGAGAATGGTCTGTTAACGGAGTTACATGACTCCATTTTCATGTTACACGAAACATCATCCGGCGTTACAAAGAGCCCATAATGACACGTATACGGGCGTGAAATCGCCCTGGTGACGACGCGGAAAATGATAACAATAACGAAATCCTTTGTTATGTTGAAAAATTTTAATGCGCTATGTTCTATTCTAATCGTTAGTTATATATTGTTCGGACATTTTTAATTTCGGCATACCTAAAACGTACGGTTGTCGTAAATAATGTTAAGCGTCGACTCAAGCGGAATAAGCAGTCGCCATTGGCCTGAAGTTCGAAGCGAGTCCCCTGAGAATTCGATTCTTTATATTTGGCAGTTTCTCAGTTAATTGTTTAGTAGACGTAAAAATTTACAGGTGTCAGGATCTTTTTATTTCGTGAAAATTACTCGAAAATGACTGAAATTATCCTAATACGTCATCACTACCGTACGTGTATGCTCGTATTGACATTTTCATTTGCACACGATGTACCTTTTAGGGAGGTTATCTTCGCTAATTGATTGCTAACGAGGAATCACATGACATCTTGTTTTGACGTGTCATCTTCGTGCGTTGTCAACTATTTGTGGAATTTTAAACGATTACTAATAACATTAGAATTTTAACAGATATGTTGAATATACGATTTTTACGACGCGTTATTTATTCGACGTCCGCTATTGCGAATGGCTGATTTAACGCGAGAATGAAACGCGATAGAGCCTCGGACAGAAATGCGACGGAAACGCGTGGAAGAAAATATTGTTTACCGAAAAATAGTAGTTTCTCAAAAAATACGAGACGCAGTTTCCGTACGTGACGTTCCATTCGTACAATAGCTTTGCGTTCGGTTTTCACGAGGGGGCGGTAAGCGCACTTTCTTTCTCCGTTCCCCTTTTTTCCCGCCTTTCTTTTCGTTCTTTGCCGTTCTCCGCTAGAAACACGCCTCAGTGATTAGAATAAATGCTCTCGGAACGGTGACGGGGTATGGTTTACACGGCTCGTAAATCGAACGATAAATTGATCGGTCGGATTCATAAAGCCACGTGCACAGCCACGATACTGGCGTATAAATAATTTCGAAATCCATATGCGATGCGCTGACGGATATTTTTTGCGCTCCATAAAAACCGAAAATGGGAGATGGCTCTTTTTTTTTAGCAAAAAATAAGCTTACAGTTATTTCGATGTATAGTAGTAACAGACCGTGCGAACTGCCATGTAAACCACCTACGTCAGAGGGCATACAGTGGCAATCAGAGGTACTTTTAGAAAGCAGTTTTAAATGCTGTAAAGAAAATGAATTTTTATTCACAATTAAAAATGCTTAAATGACAGCGATTATACATCGAACTCACTGGCATAGCAACACAACAGTTGCTGGATGCATTACTCCTAACAAGAAGACTTGTACAGAATATTGTATGTATTTTTTGGTTTGTTTTTACGCCGTACACCCTCCGACCGTGCATGCTGATCGCAGTATAAATTGTATAAATGAAATTTCGTTGTTAGAGTCGATCGAGTGCTTCGAGGGTTATTCGTTGCGCACTCTATATTTTTATTTCTGGTGATGTTCAGTTGATTTTATTCCCTGATGAATAATCGCGTACTGCGTGTGACAGTGATCGATACAAATTAAGTTAACGCCGTTCGGGATCCTTCGCTGATTATCGGAAATTTCTCCCGTTTTGATGAATGTAAACGTACAGAACCCGACACTTTACGGTCTTCTATCTGTTACCGCCGGATTATTCGCCAGTTTCAGTATATCGCCCGATTCTGCGGGGTTACGGCGCATTTAGTGTATGCGTAGCTTTGTTCGCTGTTAATAGAACCGCGCAACTACGTAACTTTTACGACAGTAATCCACGGAATGCTTAACCCTTGATTACTCATATCGAGTTATAGCGAGTCACTTATTATTGTACCTTGTAAACGGGTACAATCAGGTATTGTAATTTTATAGCGGGGCAGGAAAATAACGGCCAGTAATTACAGGCTTTCTTCCTTGTTAAAATTCGTTACTTTTACGACTCTCTAAAAATTACAGTTTATTACAACACTTTTGTAAATAATACTGAATTTATTCACGTATAGAGATAAAATTTTAATTCATACGTGTATAATGCCATTTGTAAATAGTATCGAATTTATTCATGTGTACAGATAAAATTTTAATTGAATTTCAAAATATTTACCTTATAGGAAATATTTTCTATACGCAGTTCGACAAATTTTATAAAATTAATGAATTTTATCCAAGGACCAGTGGTGGTCGTAATAAATTAAAGACAGAGCAGTAGGATGGTATACGAGGGCTTTAGGCGAAGGTACGCATTTTATTCGCTTCGACGATCGCCATCTTTAATTACTGAACGTTTTAAGACTCAACTATCCGAAAAATCGTGGAAGACCACGCGAAGATACGGTTGTAAATGACGGAACAACCGTCTCGAGAACAAGGGTTTAATTCGGAGAAAAGCTTAGCCACGCGTATTCTTGCCTACTAGTTTACGAAACACCTTGGTTCCGTTCAAAGTAACGAATCGTGTCGTGTTATAATTACAGCCGGCGAACATCTCGATGGTGAACACCGAGGGAATACCGTTTGGCGCTACTCCAAGATCCTGAGAATGCTGCCGCAGAGATCGAGCCGGGGAATGGATCATGAAGTGACCGTGTACAAAGGACATTGCGGACGCGTGTGATTCTTGCGAAGTATTTAGCGACAATTAAGATGTACCCCGCGCCGGCGAGACACCCAGCCGCTCCCGTAAGTAGCCAAGAAATTGGACGAGCTAATCTACTTTTTCGTTCCGCTGTTTTCAGGCTGTACTCTCTTTTCTTTTTGGTACGTAATGAACGTACCAAGGTTCGCTGCATAATTATATCAATAATTGAAGGGTTGCGGATTGTAATGTTCCAAGCATGGATTAGAAAGTAGAGTATTCGATGGAAAAATGAGAAATGATACGTGTTGCGCGTATACATGTACTGTACTTTCATTTCGGACATTGGACTTTCTATCGTCTAACTTAATTATACAAATTAATATACCGAGTGTGTAAATATATGGGTTGATCGGTTATTTCTTTCTCGGAAATTTAATATTGCTCTTCCGTACGCGTGCGTTATTTTCTTGAAGGCTCGCTCGTTGGATCGGCCAAGTTTCTCGTATTCAAGTCGCTTAAAACGAAACCACTTCACCAAGTTGCTTTCTCA
Organism: Xylocopa violacea; assembly: GCA_963969225.1. Classification (NCBI taxonomy): domain Eukaryota; kingdom Metazoa; phylum Arthropoda; class Insecta; order Hymenoptera; family Apidae; genus Xylocopa; species Xylocopa violacea. Next base: position 30,752,688 of record CAXAJV010000005.1, on the reverse strand, counting down.
ACTTGACGTATCCTTTCAAGCTTCTTTACTTGCGTTTTCATTAGTCAAGTTACTCGATGCGTGCGGATGCAAACTCGGAGTAAAGTTGATCGAATCGAATCGACGAGCCGAGTTCGTGCAACTTGGCTAATCTGAACGGAGCTTTATTGCCGTCTTCAACTTTCACGAAACACCGAGCGAAGTATACACGGTTGTCGTGGTGAGAATTACGACGGGCAATGGCGTTGCTCTCCCCACAAACTCGAGATACCCGCGAACTTAGCCAATTTTTATCGCGTCCGGCGCAGTTCCGTCGACGGAGTCGCTAATTTTCGTAATTTTCTTCCCGCGGGGAAATTTTTTCATGACGTATGGTTCACGGTAGCGGCCAGCACTCCAGCTGGAGCGAAATGTTTGCACGAACGCGTTGTTGACTCGAGTATTAAAAGAAGTATCGTTGCCCCGTGGAAAGGATATTAGCGGATCTAAGTAAACGTTCATTATGAGCTACTTTGGAGCTCTGAATCTCTCGATGTAGAGTTTTATACGTTTCATTATCGAGGTTATTACGGTTCGTATTAATTGCGGAACGTTTTCACGGATGATGGGTTTCATAAAAAACGGGGGAATCTATTATGCGGTATATCGCGAACCGCACTGGTAAAGTTGTGAAACTGAAATTTTAACGTATTCGAGACAAGTACGCGCGTTCAGCTGTTCTATATAAGTCCATACATTTTTATTGTAATTAACGTGCCATTCGCGGCACAGTGGTTACACTGTGAAACCAATGGACTTCCCTGAATTCTTTTTACGCGATCAAATTGATCGTTTCAGGATACCGAATTTATCATTTTACATCATTTCTTTGATAGCTTCCGAGGTGTTAACCTAAAAATTTCTTAACTTGCTTCCGCAAAGGGTGAAACAAGCATTCAGTTGCACGTGCATAATACGAGTACGGTGCAAAAAGTATGCAGGTGAAAATGAGTACTGTACGAGGAGTTAAGTGTGTTCTTTTTCGCTTCCCCGATGGAAATTAGGATCTTGCGGATTCGTTACGTTACGAGAGAAAGGACGATACGGAGCAGAAATTTAATTCCTTTTTATAATATTGATATCACGGGGAACCGCGTCGGTGTGGAGCGCCTTAACCGCTTCCACCGGCGGAGAATAAAAGGCGTTCGTGTTCGCGAGCTTTCAACTTTTCTTTTCAAAGTAGTTACTCCGTCGGTTGTGCTCCAACACCATCGCGAGCGCCGGCCCATATTATCTCTCGCCCCTTTCACGAGCCCACTTATGGGGTGCGTTCAATTTTAATTCACCGCTTTGTTCATTGTTTGAACGCTTCAGAAATGAACTATTAAGCGTCCGCTGAATCCTCGACGAGGAGAAAAATTCACCAAAGTCAATTTCATATTTTTATCATTATTATACGAATAAATCCTTCTGCGCTACGTCGCTGTGTAATAGTTTCGTTATTGGTCGTCGTCGTTGGTCGATAATCGCCTTTACCAACTACGTTTTAGTTACTCGCAACCGCGTGTATCGTCACGCGTGTGATCTCGAACCGTGAAACAGTTCGCGCGGGGATGTTTTTAAACGTCCCCTCTAAAAAGGTTAGCACCGCCGCCGCCGCCGCCACGCGAGATATCACTCGAATACAGTCGCGTATGTAAATATCCTCCTTTCGCGTGGATTTCCACATTTTTCTCGACCCACGGTTAAGCCTTTCCAACAGGCCAACCCCTGGCAAGCGACAGCGGCGGCGGCGGCGGCGGCGGTGGCGGTCGTTCTCCACGGTCTCCACCGCTTCGCGACCCCTTCCTACCATCTTTCTCGCGCACACAACCCACCCCCGGTCGCAAAGAATAAACCAAATGGCGGTTACGAAGTTTACGGAAGAAAGGATCGGCACGGAGTAATATAATTGCTGGGTCATAGTAGAGAAAAGCATTCTCCTTTATATACGGTTTAGCCGGCCGCCTTTGCATTTTCATTTTCTTACTGCAAATAATTCCACTATTCAAAGAATGCTTTTGGCCCAGCCCGCACTCTCTTTTTCCAACGCCGTTATAATTTCACGCGTCACATAAGCTCAAAGTCCTTTGTGCGAAACGAGACCACCGGAGAATTCGCTGACACAGGAGGCCTCTAGAAATTGTAGAGATTATTTATAGAGAGAGAATGAAAGGGGGAGAGAGAGAGAAAGAGGGAGAGAAGGAGTGAGTGAGAGTGAGAGATGGAGGAGGGTGAAAAGGAAGAGGAGACAAGTCAACGTACAACAATTGCCGTTCGTAGAAGCGGCTACGATGGTGCTGGTGTCGCTGATACGTGGGTACACTCGCCGGGCTGTGTTTGCTTATTGGCGCTAATGTGGCGCCGTTCAGAGGGGGCACAAAGTGGTTCAATAATTTCCTCATGAGGATTCTTAAAGCGTAAAATCGCTCTTGCAATAATACGCGGTTTATTCTATTCATAGACGTCGAATGTGTACGCGTCGTTGCAGAACGTTGAAACCGATTGGATGCTAAGGGAGGGAATGAATTCCCGTCACGTGTACAGTGTTCGTTTCGTACCGAATGTTTTGGTAGCTTTTGCGCGACAACGTTTTCATTGTCGTTTTCCTTCACCATTTTGCGTTGTAGATGAACGGTTACTTTCTGCGGTTTGCTGAATTCGTCATTTTTCATCTGATCCTTTTTTTTTTTTTTTATTTATATATATATAAAACTCGTTTGTTGGGTGAAAACTGACGTTCAAGGGACCACCGCTAGCTAGTTTTACGCTTAAGAGACAAACTCATCGCGAACGGAGTAGCGAGGAAATCAATTTCGAATTTACCATCGCGAATGATAGATGGTCTGGAGTCACAATAGAAGGCGAACGCTATACCGAGCGCTAAGAACTGACCCATTCTCTACGCTTGGCAATCAAACAAATGACGGGATGGCCACGAGCGTTGTGCTCGTAACTCTGTAACACGAGCCCTTACGAACAAGAGAAAGATATAATAAAAGCAGTTGCTCGGGTATGCTCGATGGACCGTGACTGTTTGCTCGTTACTTTGTCAAACCGCAAATGGTACAAGATTGAACGGATTCGCGCAGAAGTTATCGAGGGTACTCTCTGACATTTTCAAAATGTCAATTAGTAATTTGTGTTTGCCATCAAATATTTTCGTTCCAAGGAAAAGTTATGTATTCTGCGCATGGTTACCAGTACCAAGCGAATTATCGCTGTTATTGTGTGCAAATAAATTTTGAAATCTAATTGTGCATATCTTGGCGAGTAAGCTCGAGTTTACTGGCACAGTCCGCGACTCTGCTACTGTCAAACGGATGGTGATAATAGGTACGATAACTGGCACGGTAATCATTGTTACCCTTGATTGCCTAATGCGTTCTATAGACTATAGAGGAAGCAAAGAACTTGATCGGTTTATTCTGCACGAACGTGCTGAAACAGCTTGTTACGCACCTTATTTTTTCGAAATTATACAACAATTCAATTAACTGTACCGAGTTTTTCTTTCTGTTAGCTGATATAAATTTATTTTTCGTGTACAGTAAACATTCGAATTTTCCGTTTTCCTGCATTTTATTTTTCCTTGGACAATATCAAAGCTGTACGATAAATTTCATCGAATTTTTATGGGCACGTACACACAGCTTCGTCCCACGTTTCAATGTTGACACTAATGATCGAATTGTATTTTGCGATCGCGTATAATGCGCTCTTACGATACAGTTTAATTGCATTGCGATCGAGACTTATTCCGTCCACGTGAAACGAACGTTTGATCAATTAACGATATGTACATATTTGCTACGCACAAACGAAGGAAAAAAAAAATCAGGAAGCAAAAAGAAATGTCACGGGTAACGAAAAGTCTTGCAACCTCTTTGCAAATGCACCGCGCTGACTTGTACCGTGCATTATAGTAAAAGGACAAAGGGACACTGCTTTGTTTCCTCTTCTCTTTCTTCTTTTTTAGTCTTTTCCTACCACTTCACCGTTTCTCCCCATTTCACTCACCCCCATCGCGCTCTCTTTCCCTCTTCCAGGTTCCCTTATTCGCCCGTATTCCGTCTGCATACACAATCTTTTGCATCGTTTATGCTGTTTGTACGTGAGCCTCCACGGTTCTACGATGTCTTCTCTTATTAAACTATTTAACGTTATAATCTCATCGAGCCTACGAAGCGCGAAGAAAACAACACCCATGGAATCCCATAAACGCACCTTTTAATTCGTAACTCGTACCTCGTTCCAGCCAGTTTCACCCTCGGGAGGGTAATTAGACGTTTGATAAATTTTTCCTCGAAATTGAAACCGCCTCTGCTGCCCTCGACCGAAGAGCGGTAAGATGCAGTTGGAGAATCGTGTCAGTCGACGATATATCGGATAGCGGAGCGAAATTGAAACATAAAAATGATTCTCCGCCGTGAGTTTTTTCAACGCGTGGCCGACAGCGAGGGTAGGAGTGTAGAGGGTTGTGGGGGCGGGGGTTGGGATATACGCCGATGACAATCGCTGATCAAATTGCACGACGACTAATTGTTCGTCGAGTCGTCCCATCCGAATTGAAACGAGGAGCGAAAATTGAAATGCTCGCCGGAGGGTCACTTGATTCTGAAATAGAAAAAGTCATACTAGACGGCCGATTGGTAACAATGGATGCCAATGACGAATTTATACTTTCGAGATGCGACGCGGAACAGGCAGATGCAGTTTCCACTCGGCTCGAATCCTGTTTCGCCTATGTTTACCGCTGCTGCGCTTCAAATTACAGGATCTAATTAGTACGGTTGCAGTTTCCCGTTTATTTTCATGCACTCCATTATTCTGACGCACAAAGACACTTTTAAGCACGCGAACGTTTTTCTTGTCGTTCTATTCCACGGGAGAGACTGGAACGTATTAGGTCATCTCATGAAGCGATCGAGAAAGGTATTTGCATTATGCAAATTCTCGATGCTCCTGTTGACACTTTTGGTCACTCTTAAAGCAGCGTTTAATTACAACCTGTTCATACCGTCAATACGGACTTCGATTAACATACATTCGTGTTGTGCCAAGGTTTTAACATAATTATGAACGAAAAAAAAAAAGAAAAAAAAGAATACCGTTAATGGATTTCGGAATACTTTTTTCCTACATTGTACAAAATATCCGCTTGAACGTTTTGCCATCTTTTTGGTGCATTGTAGCAAAAAATATGTATTATCGCTCGCTTATAATACGGCGATTTTACGAAAAATTAAATATCAGTTAATCTTTCATTATTTCATATGCCCTAGTTTGAAATGATATCGGAAAGTCTTCAATATTTACCTTGAATATAATTAATTTATAACATACACGTGATTCGCGTACTATATTGACAAAATTATATGAAATAAAATACCGTATTTATATCCTGTTAATTACGTACATTTATGGACAATATTTCAACCGACAAAATAAATTCTAAATCAAGAAGGAACAGAAATTGAATTCGCGAGGCTCGAACGTTCGCCAGCTCGTACGGACGAGATCGAAACGATTGCAATTCCTTGATGGATACTCGTCCAGTCGGATGGGACGCGTTTCCATCGATAATGATTAATTAGAGGCGCGCGAGTGTTCGGTTGGAACGTTGTTCCCCGTCGTAAAACCATTTTCGACGCGTTGAAAATGTTTCAAGATCGTTCGCGTCGGTTACCATCGACGCGTCCTCGTTCGCCACGGCCAGAGTAAATGGAAACGTTCCAAAGTTTTTATGCGACCGCTCCGGCAACTTCCTGTCGCACGCGGGTCGCCCGGCCACCGAAATTCTTTCGACTTGACGGCGCTAGAAACTCCGGTAATTCGGTTTTTATATACGCGCGCGGGGTCACGTATCGATCCCGATGTATGCATTTTTCAGCGGATTCGTTATATTCAGCGCGGCGCGCCGTAGATATTTTCCACACGGCACACACATGTGTACATGTTATCAAACAAATTTTTCGGTATTTCCGGCTCGTTGCATCCGGCAATTTAGTATTTTCGTATACGCCCGCCTACCAGCGGCCCCCCTCCCTCCGGGTACTCGTGTATTTACACGGTTCGCATCTTTATTTAATACGTAAATAGCGGAATATTAAATAGAATCAAACGTGTGTGTATATTTTCCGGTCTGTTTGACGACGAGAAACATTATTTTTTCCCGGCCCGGGGATCGTATTGTTTTTTCAAGCTCGAATATTTGAACCGCTCTGGATACGTGATGTATAATGTTAATAACGGTTTAACAGGCGATCGATCGCGATTCGCGCAATAATTTTTGCGCGCGCGTTATTTACGATAATGTCGTTATCGACAGGGAGGGACAGATAGGTATCGGCATCGTTCGTTGCCTTTCGCGAATCGCGTCGGAGAGCTGATTAACATTATTGAAATTAAAAAGGTTTACAGGGGAACCGGCGTCGTTGCGAGATCGTCCCTGCAAATTCGCGCGCGCATCTCTTTTCACGCGGCAAACAATGCCGTTGCGTGCACGCGCGCGCAATCGTCCGCACGAAAATACGAATAAAAACGATCTGCGATGGCCGATGAAAAGCGCTTGGAGTGATTAATCGCGGGGATTAATTAATCGCGGAGGGAGCAAGAAACCGCGTGGTTTCGCTGATTAATCCGTCGCTGCCCGTTGGATACGGTGCGCGACGACGTTCCGCGAAAATCGTAATCAGACGAATGCTCTTTTTCATCGATCAATGATGGACTACGATACTCTCGCCTCCTATTATTCCACCGTCTGACGACTAGGCGTTCATTTTTTCGATGCTCGAACGAAACTAGATTTTTTAGCTGCAAAACTAATTACGCGAGACAGAATCAGTCCGCTCGGAAGGGAAAAGTTGAATATGTTCGTAGAAACAACTGGTGCACGTTCTCTCAGTATGTACGCGCGCGCGTATGCGTGTGCAGAAGTGGAAGGAAAGAAAGCCGTTTTCGGCTTGCAGCCCCCGTAATTGGTGGGTTTTAGCGACATAATTCTTGGCCCCGAGGCATATCACAGGCCTATGGGCTTTAAGCCTTCGTCGACGGGTCCATTGGGGTGGTTGCCCACCTCTTCTCATATACACGTCGTCCTCTTTCTCGTTGTGTACACGGGGGTGCGGCTCGGGCTTTACCCGACTGTTGGGATCCGTTAGGCTCCGGAGTTTGAGGGTAAGAACGGTATGACAAGCATTTGATGAGGGGACCAACGCCACCCACTGAAATCCCAACGAGTGGTTCTCATTTTCGTTACCCTTCGACCAATGCTCCATTATGGAATCGTTTTACCTTGCCCTTTCCCCCGCGTGTTCGAGTGGAAAGAATTTTCGCTACAGTTACGACAATAGCATCGTCGTCGTTGCAATTCGAAAATACGTTGGCGAAAATAAATTTCTTGTTAAAATCTGAACGAGTGATTCTCGTTCCGATTGCACGCCAACAGACGCGGTACGTCGGAATACGGAGAATCGGAGGCCGTAGTTAGAACAACTTGGTCGTTATCGGTTAAATATTCTCGATAGAGAAATATTCTTGGTACGAGGCGAGGAACGGTTCGGTATAAAGCGGAGCACGGCTGCGGTCTGAAAATGTTGCGCGGCGACGGGTCAGCGGGATTTTCTGCCCCCAGCCCATTTATACGCTATTGTGTAGTCGGTGTGCGTTTTTCCTTGGTGACGGACGTGTGGTCGAAGAATGTAACGTGGCCGGGGAAGATTGATCACCACTGCCAACTGTGTCGAGAACGTCGCAACACTCTTGCCACACCGGGGAGTCAGCGAGTGTCCTCGCCAGTGATTCTCACCAGGCCAGCCGTGCCCGCAGTTCACCGCGGGACAGAACCGCTTCAAGGAGGTTGAGGATCCATGGGTGGTTCTTGTCCAACATTTACATTTACATGTCGAACGAGGTTCGACCCTCGGCTATCCTCGTTAAAGCACAGAAGGGCAGGAGAGAAGGAAATGGTCAGAAATACACGCACACATATGCGCGCATATTCATATGTACGCCCCGTCGAATGGCCGTCAGTGTCATCCGCATGATTGTCGTGCGGCGAATGATGCGTATCGATCAAAGGACCGTCCCCTTGGAGTCGCTCTTTTCTTAGAAGTTACCGGTACAACGCGTCGTTCGTTTCGTTCATTATTTTTTCATCGTTCCCATCGATTATTGGATTACTACGTACGGATGCTCGTCCCGCTCGATACGGTGGAAGTTAATTGCCCGCTTTTAACGTTCGAGGGATTTCGGGGATGAGATTTTATTTGTATCGTGAGTTTGGGAAATAAACAGCTGACACATCCTTCTCCCGTATGGTTGGAGCGATTACTGTCTGGAAATAGAGGCGTGTAAAGTAGACGAACAGATCGATAGAAGTGTATACACGTTTGCTGTGGGTCCGTGTAAAGGTGCTCTCGCAGTCTAGCCCGGAGCGGGATGCGCGAGGGGTAAGATTGAAATAGGGAAAAAAAAGGATGCCGTCGTTCTCTCGTAGACGATAAACGTTTCATTTCTCGCGTGACGAAGGCGTTTTAGTTCGATTTCGCCCACGTGGCTGATCGAAGCTGCTCGCGATACAATAAGGGTTTTGGCAGAACCGCTAGATAGCTATTTGAAGAATCCTTCGATCTCGCTGATGATACAGTACGTTCGAGCGGGCATTTTGCTGTATCCTTCCAAACCGGAGGATAAGTCTATCAAAATTCTTCGCGGGTCTTTCTCGCGACAAAATTCACGATCTGTACAGCCCGGTGGTCGATGGCATTTCTGTTTCACCCCCCTCTCCTCCCTTAATTTCTTCTGATTTCCGACTCGTAATTTCCCCCCAACGATATCGATCAACAATCAATATCGCCCATTAATTCCAACCGCCCAAACTTGAGCCACGAAACTTAGGCCGAGCAATTCCCCGCGAACAAAGGCCACCCCCGTTCGGCCGTATTTTTGCGCCCGTTCGCTGTATCGACGAGTACGTTTCCACAGACGATAAATCTTGTTTTAGTCGCGCGTAGGTTAAGGGGAACTAGCAACACCCAAGGGGTGAGACTATAGCATTGTGCTCGGGCAACGATGCTACTCGCGCACACACGGAGACGGGGACGTACGCGTGTACGTTCCGTGCACGTGCTTGTGCAGAACCGCACACAACCCTATTAAGAACAACACTGTATGTGCCCCTGTCGTCGGATCACGTCGCGCTGGGTCTGCGGGAAGCGAGGTTATATTCCGTCGGTCCTCTCTACTCCGGCGCATTGTGCGCACTGCCATGAAACGTCTAACCTATAATAATCATACCGATATACAAGACGAGCTCCGTAATGCTCGTCTCTCGTACACGACGCACACGGCCGATTCGCCCCGTGTACATGTGCGACCCGAGCGGTAACGCGGCCGTCAATCCGCCATTGCGACATGGACGTGAGGTTACGCGCGTGAACGCGAGGCGAGGTTGCTATACTCGTCTCCTGGCCTCTCTCTTTCTCTCTCTTACTTGCCTCTCTCTGCTACCCGGCATGCACCACGCTCTCTCGCAAGAAATGGTAGCAAAAGCCGGCTTAACGTTCGATTGCTTGCATATTTCGAACGGATTCTGAGGTCGGCTGGAATGGTTCCAGTAATATAGTTCGTTAATGGAGGAGGAAGAAGGATTGCCGTCTGCGGAGAGGTTCGAACTTATTGTCGGGGCCACTGATCGATTCGATCCTTCACTTGGTTGGGTTACTAATGGATTTTTATTTCTTCCTGTTTTAGTATTTTAGATTCGTTGTATTTGTTCTCGTTCCCGGGGTATGGTGCTCATCGTGCTCATCTTTTCATGGTTTCTTCGACTCTCCTCTCGACGGTAACTTAACATCGTTATTACACAAGCAGGGTACATCGTATGTAGTTTAGCTACTTTTGAATATTAGAAGAAGTTCTCTCTGAAAACTAGCAATGGAGATACCGGAAAGATCGAATTATTTTCCGTAAGGACGTAGATCGTGTTTAGAAGTTTTTAATAGTTTTAACTACGAGAACTCGATGCTTGTGGGAGCTTCAAGGATCTCGGTAACTTCCACCAACTTTTTATCCTTTCAAGCACGGTAATGCAATGAATGAACTACACTAATGCCTACGCATATGGCATTACTGTGGTCGACGATAAAGTACTTTTTGGAGTTTCTGTTATCGCTTAATACTCGAATGTCCATACCATTGGAATTAACAATGGCTATTATTATAAATTAACAATGGATAACTTGAATATATTTTTACTTCCGTTTGGTGCTCGCGTGTATTTACAATTCCTTACTACTTGAATGCAATTTGTAAATTGCTCGAGTTGTTCGGTGTATCTACAGTGGGGTTACAGTTACAAGGCTCGTTTAATCGATAACTTTGCCAATAAGGAGACGTCAGTCAATCCCGTTAATGGACCACACGCAGCGTGCCGAAAACTATTGATACACACACTGCATGTGACAGTGCTTAACTATAGGCGCGCAAGTCTTGGCTGCATATGAACGTACGTATGTACGATTGCGTAACTTGAAATAAAATAATAAAACAGATGAAATAATTCAGTAGGCGGACGCCAAGAAAATGACGCGGAATACGTAGCCTCTTTTATCGGTTACTCGGATCGGTATCGCAACGGAAGTTCACGTATTCTGACTGCGCACCTCTGAACGGCAGGAATTTCACCACGTGCTCCTCCTCCTCCCTCTCTCGCCTTCACCTTGGTCTTCTTCAACGAGCAGAGTCTCCCTCCAACTCGCGCACCCTCTAAATTCAGTCTAGGTTCCCCTTACAAAGCGTGCCGGTATTTGTTAGCACATTTTATGTCCCGACATTGATTGAGCATGTCTTCCTTCAAGTCACCTTTCTGACGGACATTCCAACGCGCTTTCCGTTTTATTCTGGTAAAATTGCTTCTTTTTCGCACCGAGACGTTGCATATTTCAAATTTCCATCGTTCTGAGAATATTTTCATTTGTTTCGTAGCAGAAATTGAATATCGCGTGCGAGTAAACAAAATTTTTGTACAAGTCTAGCTAGGTTCTTTGTTAACAGCGTGTGTTTCGAAAACTTTGTAGGAGGAGTGTTTGTTCGGCTCAAACAAGTCGCTTAGAAAATATCATCGATTATTCATACTTCCTCTGACATTCCTTAGATGTTACATAGAAGCGAGTATAAGTTTAACAATCTACATTTTCGTTTAATGAAGTGAGTCTTTAAACGTCGACGATATTATAAGGGAATAAAGAAAAAAAAAAAAATGTTCTTCGAGATGAAAGAGTTCCCTGTCCGGTTGTTGCTTCTTACTCCTTTTGCAAGAGCGAGCACAGCCGCGCAGTATCATTTTACGATCCTCGTATGTTATCTTCTCGACAGCATAATTACATCGTCTCATTCATACGAGTGCAATTGTAAAAATGAATCACGCCTGGCTCTCGCGACTTCTCGCGATCTTACCTCACGCAAAGCTTTGCATCTCTAATGCCGACAAACGCCGTTCTCCTTCCATCCCGTCGGAGTCCCTCACAATTAACGTGACAAAGTGTCATATCGCGGACGAAAAGAAAAAGGAGATATCCTCGTTCGCTTTTCGATCGTCGTCTTAACCTGTGTCACGTTTCCCGGATAACCGACTACTTGGATACTCGTCCCTTTCATTTATCATTTCACTGACATGCCCGCGGAGAAGTTGGCGTTTCGATAGAACTTCAGATTCGAGCACAGAAATTGTATCAGAGTATCTGTCAGTACTTCGAAACAAGAAAAATCACTGTTAATAAGCAGCCAACATGATTGCAGTTCGCAGTATTCGACGTAGGTGAAGTTGATCGCACTATATCGTTGAAAGAGTTGGTCGAAGAAGAATGAGATATCCTCTTGATCGCTTAAATGAACGATGTCTTGGTACGCTTAAACGGAGTTTCACATTGGGCAATTATCATGGGCCACTGATGGCTCGCGACGCGCAGTTCACGTTAATGACACTGGCGTCTAATTCAAAGACGCGCACGCGCACCCCAAGCTTGTTATTCGCACGCTACACCCTGTCATCGGTGTGGAGGTGCACGTATAGAAAAGTTGCACTTATTCGCCAGTGTTCACTGCATATCGATGCATCGATGTTTATTCAAGTGCAGCCGCATCGGCTTCGTACGTCTGCCTTTCAAAAGCCTCGAAACACGATTTGAATAATTCCCAATAGCGTTGCCTCATCCAATTAGACTCCTTCCCGCGGTACGAAATAAAGGAACAAAATTAGGATCGAGCTCGCGCGAATAAGATAAATAAACAACAATAACGGTGATAATAATAGAATGGAAGGAAAGAAACAGATGTCGTTTCTTTCGCACGAATTTGCATTGTCACGCTAAGAACCGCGACTTATTACATCTCGCAGGTTCATCGTGAAACGTTGCCAGCACGCGTGCAAATAATCGCCATCGTTTCCCGATGCCTCGCAAATATTTAACCAACTGGACGCGAAGAGTTGTGTTAACAAAATTCTTCGTATATTAAAACTTTCGTTCGAGCGTCTATTACGAAACGAAGTGAGCGCCCTGCCACTTTTGAAACCACCCATGTGTAGGTGTGGGATCCGTATTGTAAGAGTCTGGTGGTTGGAAAGGTATTGTTGAAAGTATCCAACACCAGTGGAGGTATCGATTCCTCGAATTCACCACGCACATCCGAACCCATCGTTTTCTTGAAACTTGTGGACGCGCCCTTAAGGGGCTTCTCGCTTACGTCATCCGGTCTTTGGTCTATCCTCGGCCCTCCGAAGACCTATTACCTTATTTACGATTCGCACGGCCATTATCTCCTGGCAACAAAGTGAACCAGCCGGTTTTTCGATACGATCCTCTGCTCGCAACACGCTCGCGCGCACACACACGCAAGCACACGCACGCACACGTACGCGCGGGTACACTTAGACACAGAGGCTCGCACTCACGCGTGCTCCTTCATTGATTTCGCTGGTGTGAAAGGGGAATCGGGCAGACAATGAATACAAAGGCCGGTGGTACATAGAGACGGGGCAAAAGCGTGCTCTTGTCGAGGCGCCCCGTAGAACGGAAGACTTTTGTCTTCGCTCGTTAATAACAGTTTTGACATAGCGGGGAAAAGCACGGATGATTGGACGGCTTATGGGGAGGCAAAGAAAATTATTGAAAAATTGATTTTTACCATTCGAATCCGGTTCCCTTTTGATCACGGCTGGAAGCATCGATGCGTGGCTCATCTTGCACGCGCGCGCGCGCGCGCGCGCGTCCGTACGTACAACACAGCCGTACGCGAAGCGTGCTTGAGCGACGGTGAATATGTGCGATTGGTTAAGCTCAAAGAGCGAAATCCGATGGCCGCGTCAAAGAACGGTCGAAAAAAAATAGAGAAGTAAGGGAAAGTAATTAAAAAAAATCAAGAAACGAGAGGGACGGAAATTGATGTCCAACCGTGTGATGTACTGGTCGATATCGAATATTGCGTTAACGCGCAAAATTTGAGAGATAGAGAGACAGAGGGAGAAAGAGAGAGATCGTTGACGTTAATTAGTGTCCAAAAATTCAATAGAGACTATTCGATCTAAGAGGAAAAATGATTGCCTCCTTTCGTTAGGCCCCTTTTAGGGTAATTTTTAGTTTTCGCTCCGAAATGAGCGAAGAACTTATAGAATCACATTGTCCTTACTTTCGTTAGTTCTTCAAATATTTTTGTAGGTATTTATTCTCTTTTTATACATAATTTTTTAAATCCCTTTCATCTCATTTTCCCTCCGCGATATTATAATAATAGTATGAAATATTATTTGGAAGACGAATAAAATCCAAATGAAACGAACGGTTTAAACGGCACGCAGAAATAACTGGTGGCAAACGACCTGGTCGACTTCTGGCTTCTAAATTTGGAATTTACCGTTTAAGATTCTATTGCAGTATTTATAAATTCGCGTTTGCGTCACGCGAGTAATAGGACGATAAAATGTCGCGACACCTTATCCCAAAAATCCAGATACTTTGTCGGTGTCGTACGAAAAAATGTAGCTGTCGATGCTTGACTTCGTTTAATAACCCATAACTCGTTCATTTTGTACGAAACTGACTGTAACGGCTAGTTGATATCGCGAATTAAATTTACTTCGATATCGACATATATTAAACTGTTCCATTTGACAATTTTTTTTTCTAAGTAGCTAAAACGACCCTTTCACGGTTATTTTATAACGGTATATTTTTGTACCCAGTCGTGACGTTTTATACAATCATTTATTAAATATTTGTTCAGAAATTTATCACTTTTTATTACCATGGCTACGCGCGCTCTAATACGATCGATCATTCGAATATCAAGTATCGAGAGAACGGAAACGCTGCGAGGGAAACAGGGGGAAAAAAAAAAGATTCGATGTCGACGCGCGGAATTATCGTCGACGGCGGGCACACGTTGGTCAGATCGCGCGAGAATTTTCATGAAAACGAATTGTCGTTGGCCGTATCATATAACGGATATGTATACTGCGGGGGGTTAACCATCGGAACAACAACCTGTTCGATGACTGTTCCGTTTGATGATTGCAACAAGTGAGGCCCACCGGCGCGTCCTCTTCCTCGACCTGTTCCCAAACCATTTTACCACCGACAGCCACTCCCCGTTTCGAATTCAACAAGTGGCCAAATCATTCTACGCGAGACTACGGTGCCGTCGAAAAACTGGAATTTCCCAGCCGGCGGACAGTCATTGACCATTTAACGCCGCGCCCGGAATATTTCTCTTTATCGAGAGATTTTGTCATTCGGTTCGAAATTCCCCTCGCTCTTTCACTCTTTCCGCTCGTTCGACCCGCGCCGCGCAATATCGACGCTCAATGACGCCCCGCGTAACCGTATCGGATTAATGATCGGATTGGAAAATGGAATTCCGTTCTTTCTAGGCGCGGGGCGATTCTTTGCGCGGCGATAAACGAAGGTTCGCGTCGAATTTCAATGGAACAGTCTATCAGTGATCATTAAAAATTGTTGCACGACTTCTACTGATTTACATCGAAGCATAGTTTCCGCTTACTGTTCGAGTTCGCGCGGTTCGAACACGTTTCTGGCGATCCGATCGAACTCCCCGTCGATTAGAAATTAATTTCACGCGATTCACAGAGGTCTACGTATATCTTGGGTGCTCAAAAAGTGGAACGCTGCTAGACGAGGACGCAGTAGAAGCAACGTTGTTTATTCGCAAACGAAGTCCATTCAAAAACGACTCGCGCAGTCAGGATTAGTTTCTCTTAATATTCCCGCTGGCGCGTTTCGAGTGTACTTACGAAATTCGATTGACATCGCCGCACAGGGAGCACGTACAAACGTTATATGCCCTTACACGTCTGTATCTACTTACGTGCACGTGTGTGTGTGTGTGTGTGTGTGTGTGCGTGTGCGCGCGCGCGCGTGTGTAACGTAATCATTACTGTCATCGGAAAGCCCGATCCTTTTCTCCGTAATTTCAACCGGTAGAGCGGCGTCGGTATACGCGGGCTGAAGAACCCGTAGACACAGACCTCGTGCTACCTGGTGGAATGGGTCTCATTAAGGACGCCTTCATGGCCCTTCATCCTTGGCTCTTCAGGCCTCGGCTTCTCCCTCTTCAGCCCACGGAGACGCTCGTCTTTTATACCTGGATGCCCTCTGCTCGCGTTTCTCCGCCTCCGTTCTCCGTGTGTTTGCGCGAGCGCGCCCGCGCGCGCCTTATGCGGTCGAAGGCCATTTGATGGTGGTTGCTTGTCATCTTCGACTTTAACCTCGTTACGATTTCACCGGCGTCTCGCGAACGGACGAACGAACGAACCAACGCGCGCACCGCGCTGGTTCGCGACTGGTTTCCCTTTAAATTCGGATTCGTTCAGATTTATTCCGGATTTATTCCGCGGTTTCACCGACCCAAGGTCCGGCGCAGCGCCGACCTCTTCCTCCTCCTCCTCCTCCTCCTCCTACCTTTTCCGCCGTGTACACGATTTCCGGCGTAACGAGATCTCTCTCCGTTGCTTTTGCACCCTTTAACAACTTCCTTTCTCTCTCGCTTCCTCTCTCTCTCCCTCTTTTTTCCCTTCACTTCTGTGGATCCCGCAAATAGAGTTCCATCGTTGCGGCAACACTGTTATCGTATCTGTCTGCACGAATTGTACGAGTCGATAGAAATCTTGCTTGTTAACTCGCCCGGTCTTCTTGCCGCGGGGACGTGCACGCGTTTTTCCGTGCCTGAAACCGGATGTATAATGTTGCTTCTGAAGTGCATTTGGGTGAACGCGCTTTGAGGATTTCTAATGATTAAGGTTGAATTTCCGTGACGAGGTGCGCTTTAAATAACCTAACAACCGCGTTCACGTTTGTTAGAAGTTCGTCAAGCCGCCAAGTATCAAAATTTTCGAAGCGTCCGAATTGTAGCGTTTCTAATAGAGGAAGCAGAAGGCAGATAAACATCGTAATAATTTAAATTATACGAATGCGCGCGACAATGCACGCGCAGATGGACGCATTCTGAAACACGCCGAACAAGTCCGTACAACCATATCGCCTCACCATTCTGTCCGATCTATTTTTCATTTTTTGTCGCGGCTGCTTTGTCGTGTATGCTAATCGAATTCCCTCCTCTTATATATATTTTTTGTTCGTTCCAGGGTGGCGGAGGAAGCGGCGGGGCTGCGGGAGGGCTGAAATTCACGGTGGCTGACACTTGCGAGAGGATCAAAGAGGAATTCAATTTCATCCAGCAACAGAACCACTCGTGAGTCTTTCTCTTTTCTTTGACTCCCTTCGCCTGCTCCGTCTCTCTCCCGCTTTGTCTCGCCTTTCTCTCTCGCTCTTTGTTTTTCTTTCTCCGCCCTCTCCTGCCAGTTCCTCGTCTATTCATCCCTTCCGTCTCGCGTTCGCGTTTCTCGAAGATCC
This sequence comes from Xylocopa violacea, assembly GCA_963969225.1. NCBI lineage: Eukaryota > Metazoa > Arthropoda > Insecta > Hymenoptera > Apidae > Xylocopa > Xylocopa violacea. Next base: position 30,735,763 of record CAXAJV010000005.1, on the reverse strand, counting down.
GCGATTATTGACGCCGTCGGTGCTCGCCGCTGCCTTGTTGTCTGTCTTCTCCCGGTTTTCCTCGCTTTTCCGCCATACCCCCCGTTCCGAGGTTGTCGCAGAACCCGCCCTGTTGACGCTGTTGCGCGTCTGATCACTCCGAGGTCTCTTACCCGTGAGAGGGAAGCTGGAATTGTTTGCTCGCGACGGCCTCTTCGATCCTAATAACGCGTCGAACGTGTCTTCCGCTCGCGACGCAACCGTTTGCAGCGGATACGCGAATAACGAGACGATTCCGGGCGAGAATCCATAGCAAGGGGTACGAATCGAGCCCACTCGAGGCCACCGTCTTTTCTCCCACTTTCTTTTTTCACCGCTGCAAGTCCTCCCCGCGTTTGGAAGAAACTCCTGTCGAATATAATTGTCGTCGGTTTCCATCGAAATTCGAGCAATTTATGAGACGAATCCGACCGGTAGAAGCAGGAAATTTTATCTCTTATGAAAAAGGGGAAAGCGTATCGGGGATAGAATTTTCTGCGGAATTACGCCGCGATGCAACGAAACACTCGTCTCTTCAACCTTCAAATTCATCCCTCGAAATTTCATGAAAATCCCCGGAGAACCGGTTGCGAGGTATGTATTTGAACGGCGAGCCCAAACACGCAAAGTGCACGGCCTTGGGCGGTCGAAATTCGCGGCCTGTACTTTATATCAGACCGCTCGAATTCGTTCGAAGCGGTCTCGGATCGGCGATATTTCGGAAACTGTGGACAGTACCGTTTCTATTCGCGACAAAGAACAAGCGACGCCGCCCGGACGTCGCCGATTTATGGTAATTGATTATCGGAACCGGACACGGTAATTAATCGACGCTCCGGCAAGTAGTATCCAGATGCTGGCGATGCCATGACGGCTCTAACGTTATTGGAACAACGCTCACTTTCGAACGCCCGCCGTGTAATGGGGCCGTGTGTACAGATGTCTGCGTTTACGTATCATTAATTATCTTGTACTCGCGGTACCGTTTAAATTGCGGATACGCGGTGGACGGGGTTAAATTTGCGTGAAATTTTCGTTGTCGACGCCGGCGAGGGTTGTTTCGACGAAATTCGCGACTACTTTCGACGCGGATCGGAATCTTTCGCGGTTAATAAAGTTACGGGATCGCGTGGAAATCGCGAATACTTTAACCAACCCCGTTCTCCGTCATAGATCGCAACCAACGGCTCTCCACTAAACAAAATGTCCCCGTAAGTTCCCATACTTTGCTGGCGAATGCATTTTCTGCATCCCCCGGTGTCGTCTCGCCTACCGTAACCGCTAACGCCGTCCATAATCTCGTTTCTTTTAGTTCCTCCGGCTTTTTCGCCGCGGAACTCGATCTTACTTCCCAGAGACACACCGCGCTGCTCTTCCTCCCTCGAATTCAAGATGCTGTAAATCCCAAAAGGAAAGGCGCGGCGGTCTTGCCCTATGCGCTTCCGCGTGTTTACACGTACACACGCGCGTACACATGCAGCTGCACGTGACGCATATGCGCAGACAGGAACAGGTCGGCACACGCGACACACAAAGACCCCAGACGAGCGCGTACCATTTCCGCTTTAACGCACGTCTGACTTCGCCCCCGTTCTCAATCGCTTTTCACTTTTCAGACTGAAGATCGAATGCGAGAAACTGGCCAGCGAGAAGACCGAGATGCAGAGGCATTACGTTATGGTAAGGCACTTTGTAAGTTCGTCTTCACATCTTTTTATCTTCGTCGAATATGCACGCTTATTCGCCGCAGTTGAAAAGATCGCCGGGTTCGTAAACACCGGAGGGGGTTGGGAAGGCTCGATTGAATTGGTCCCGGGTCTCGCTCTCTTATCGACCACGCGTATTCGCGTACTTTCCAGGGATGGAATCGCTCGTATTTTTCTATATCGCGGTTGTATCGAGAAAGCTACTACTAATCGCGAGTGGAAAAATGTCCGTTTCTATTTTAAAACGAATCAGCACGTGGAAATTCTATTCGTGCTCCGCAGTCGTTGGAAGATTTCATATAAAAATTGCAACAGTTTTTAGAGACGTCTTCTAAATAAGGAGGGTAGGTGCTGATAACACCGTTCAAAGCTGCAAATTTGGGACCAGCTAAAATTCATCAAAACTTGACTCGTTGCATTACCAACGCTTTGAGGGGCTCCAGCAGTAATCGGTTGCTCTATCCGGAGAATCCTTCTCCCTTCGCCCGGTGCACGCGCGTCTATTGTTGAAATCGCCGACAGGCAGCGTAATCGTAGCCACGGAATCGGGTTTTATAAGCAACGAGGTTACAGGGCCATTATTGAACTCGGTAATCTTTGTCGCAACCGACCCACCCCTCGCCACGGGGACGGAGAAAAACGATCGATATTGTTCTCGCTTCATATTGCCGGCTCTTCGATTCAGTTCCCATCAGCGCGAAGGCAATTAGCTCAACCAACCGTACTAATCGTATCGTCATCGGTAAGGAGCTTAACTTGGACTTACCTATATTAAAGTGCGGCATTAACGCGAACCAAAGTATTTGCCACGGTAGCTCATTTCGTTTCTCGCGTCTTTATCAAATATTTATTATCGAACGAGCCAGGGGCTCGTCCCTCCGCCGCGACCACGGACCGATTCGAATCGCTTCGAAGAACAATCTTCCCCTCTGCTCGTGGGAATTTCCAAATTTTCACTCGCTCTTTGTTAAACGAAAGGATACTTGCTGGAATAATGGAACGTCGTGGATAATTGTATAAGCTGATTATTTCAGAGGAGATCGTTTACTGATTTTAACATCGTTTTATGTTTTAACCCTTAAATATGTAGGGAGACCGAAAGACTTCGCTGCAGAGGCGTCGCAGAGAAAATGAAGGGCTTCGCTACAGATGTCCTACATTAACTTATTCGCGTTTTACATCCTGCTGTGTTCGATTATTTATTTTGTAACCTCATCTACTGGCGACGACGAGAAAGTGATCAATTCCTAAGGGTTTGCGTCGTTAGTGGTAGAAAGATTGATATTTGAGTCACGTATCGAGCAGATCTGGTTTATCATTCAGGTCCTCGGCCCTGGAGAATCCCCAGCGATCAAATGACACGTTTCGAAAAGATTCCCTCTTCCGATTTCACGGTTTAATTCGATCGCGAATTAACCGGAATCAAAACGAGCAAAAAGCGTGAAAACCGGTGTATTTTTTTTTTTATCGCTGGTCAACGAATTCGCTGCTTCTCGCGCAGCCCTGGGCACTTCCGCGTTATTTCTCGTTGAACGATTTTTCGCGGGTGTTGCGGGGCGAGTAAGTTCTGCGGATTTTCGTCGAACCGAATCGAGCCGCGCAAAAGTTAAACGAGAAAATAGCTTTTTTTTTTTGTTCCTTACTCCTTGCGTCGACACAGCGCTCGTTTATTTTTCCCTCGCAAATGCCGGCGAAAGAATTCTTCGGATTTGATTAAAAAGTTGTTTCGATTCGAATCGACGTGTCCCCCCCTCGCCGGACAATCGTGGAATCAGCGCTTTTGTAAAATCGCTTACTTTTTTCGATTTTCAAAAACGAGTCGCAAATTGAAAATGTTCCGTTACTTTAAATTTGATATTTTTCTAGAAACACGAGTCGCGCGCACGTTCGATCGGAATTCCCCCGATTCGATCGAGGGTGAATCGCGATTATCCTTCGCGCGAATCAAAATGTAAACGTTTTTTCGATAAAAAGGCGGAGAAAAATCGGCGAAAAGTCCGGAGAGAGGAAGCGGGGTTCGAGTGCATCGCGCATCTCGGTGACTTTTGTTCCAAAGTAATTTATCGTGGACACCGCGCAGGGGCTGTTCTACTTTATTCGAGCTTCGCAATTACGTTTACAACGACGCAGATAGTCGGTCATAGTTTCGCGTATTTACGCTGGAGGTTAAGAAGGCATTTCCTTGGAAAGGCAATTTTCGCGTGTTTTGATAGCCCCCGGGATGCGCCGAGGGAAGGAGAGGGGTTTTCACTGGCGCGGCCCAGCGGGCGAAAGAAAAAGGAATCAGGTCGCCTGCTTTATTCGCGTGTATAAATTCACCGATATTTGAGAACGTGCTCTTACTGGCTGGCCGTTATGCAGTTCTGTAAACTGTTCTCCCTGGCTGTATGCGAAAACGTACGTAGGTACGTTCTCCCTGGGCCGGAGGGTCAACAACCCTGCTGCGATCCTTGGTCCTGGATTTATTTTTTGCCCCCCCCCCCCTTGCCCATTTACTTTTCAGAAAAAGAGAGAGAGAGAAGAAACCACCGATCGAGAGAAGCTTGCTATTATTTTAAACGCATGCGGGAGGCATCATCGTCCGCAGCTGTTATCTGGATTGTTCGGCGAGATCCGTTTCTTCTGCCGTGTTTAATACCATTTTAATGCGTCGCAATAACGCAGTCGTATCACCGCGAAGAAGAAACGAACGTGAAATAAAGTAAAAGAGGAGCGAGGAGGGGAAAAAGACAAGGGAAAAGTGAGAGAAAAATCGGAATAAAAAAGGTAACACCGCGGGGGTTTGCGGAACGCTATGATCGATCCGCGAAAGCACAGAGCAGTTAGGCGACACGACTTCCATCGCAATCCCTCATCCCTGGGCTCCGCGAGATCGTACGTGGGTGTTAACTGTACGTTTGATCGTAATTGTCGCGAACTGTACCATCTCTGTAAACTGCTACACCGATGTGACACCGTGCAAGCAACCAAGCAGCAAGCTGGGCCGAGTGGTTGGGGCTTTGGGAGGGTGGGTGGTCGGGGGGTGGTGGTGCCTGCCAGTGGGAGTGGATAAGGGGGGTGGGTGTAAAGGGAGGCGGGCGGGGGGGGGGGAGGTTGGAGGTGACAGAGGGGTTGCGATGGGGGTTGGGAGTTGAGCCGGTAATCGATATCTCCAAAGTAAACGAAGAGAGGGAGCGAGAGAGCGCGGGTAGACGGAGGAAGAGGGATGGATCGACGCAGGGGGTGGTGTAAAGGGAGAAATGTGGAGAGACACGACGGAGAGGGATAGAGACGGGGTGCAACAGTGGAAGGGCGGAGTGAAGGACGACGAAGGGAACAGGGGAAGGGAAAGAGAAGGGTGGAATTAGAGACAGAGAGAGAAATTGATGTCGAGGGTTTGTCAACTACCGACAAGTATTATATACGTATAGTCTGACGGGGACGGGAGTGTTGGTGCAACGTATGTACAGGCTGCGAACGTGTCTCTGATATTCTAATTCCACCCCTGTGTATTTCAACCAGCCACCTTTCCGCCCCTCCCACGATTCATCCTCCGCGATTTTCATTAGGGTAACGCGCCGCGTAAATCCGTGCGCCGCTTCAACTTTTTTCCTCTCCCTTCATCCCGTGGCCTCCCTGTCTCTTTTACGACCCGTGCCTCCTTCCTTCTACCGCGACGCCCTTTTCCTCGCGCTCCCGTTCCTTTTGTGAACTTGAGCGCACGGATCATCGCCTCGCGACACGTCCTTATCCGATACCACCCCCCCGTTCGAAACCCGCTACTTGTTACCTTTCGCGGGTTCTTCGTTAAACGTCGTCACCACGCGCGCGGATAATCGTCATCCTATCCGATGTTCGAAATATTTCATCGATTGCACGCGAACGCACGACGCGCACCCGCGCGTTTGTTCTTGGATAACTTTTAAATTGCAACGTTCCCATGTTTTCATTTTACATCGCAGGCGCGCAAGGAAATTGTACGAATGGAAAATTGTGTACCGCCCCTGTCCAGTTTAATCGAGTCGCTCACAGGCCAAAACGACCGACTCCGCGTTCTGAATTTTTTAAATTTTCCTGCCAGAGCGCGCCGTCAAATTCGCTATGATGTTTCACGTTGCAACGATTTTCCTCTGCGTTCTATTAAGTATCCATGAAAACGGAAGAACGGCTCGGCGGAATTGTCTTTTCGACGGGAATAGTTTTCCAATGGTTTTCTTTTTGGCGACCGGGAAGCAATTCTGTGTATCCAGCTAAAAGTATCGCGCCGATTGGGGGGGGGGGGGGTTCGATCTATTTTTATCGCGTAATAACCTTTCCGCCGTGTTATTCCGTTTTTATCGCGAAATGATAGAGTACGGGTTAAATTAATTCCCTGAAAAGTATCTGGCGGCGAGGTTGTACCCGCTCGGATTTATTCCCTCGTTCCTCTCCACTTTATTTGACACTTTAGAAGAAGTTGTTAAATCGATAAGGCATTAATTTGACTTTTATTGTAAAAGCAGAGCCGAGACGCGCGACGAAAGACGCGACAAACATCCTCACGGAAAACATCGCGGTACCGCCGCGGCACGTTTTTCACCTTTTGAAAAACGCAGACCTCCCGATTACCCGCGTTTTCTCCTTCATCTCTCACCTTCTCTCTTCCTCTTTCTCTCGTTCACCTGTTATCCGCTACTTTTCCCGCTCTCACCCCTCGCCTCTCTTTATCTCTATTTCGTTTTTCCGCGGCGTAACAAATTAAACATAACCCACATCCTCCGGGCACGTTTCTTGATTACTTCTTGTTTTTCCCGTTTGCGTTCGCCGTCTGCTTCTTTTTACAGATTTTATTTCCGCCTTTGAAGTTTCCACCGTGCAATTTAGCGTTTTCCTTTTTTCCCCATCCAACCACCCCCCCGCCCCTCCTCTTTTTTGTTTTGCTTTTCCGCCCACACTCCTTTTTCACCGACGTTTACGAAGTTTCATAACGGTGCGCGCCAACGTCCGCGAGGTTAACTGTTTTCACGAATTTACCGTTTCCACCCTTCACCCCCCGGCGATAGTCACCCCGGTGTGTCGGTCTACTCCTTTTTCTTTCCTCCTCTTTGCGTTCCGTCGTCCTCCTCTAATTTCCCACCCTCCCTGCGCTCGTCCGCCTTCGCCTCTTTGTTCACGGCAACCCCGTGTCTCTTTTACTATTCAATTTTCTTAACGCTGTCAGCGTCGTAACCGTTCTAACCCCACCCCCACCCCCCTCGACTTTGCGACTTCTGCTTTTACCGTCGCCTATCGATTTCACTTACGTCGACGCGCACCCCTTTCCGCCGCTTTACGATCCCATCGTCCCTGAACAGGTGGGCAAGAATTAACCACGGGGGCAAATAAATTTTTATCAACGAACCCGTTGCCGCTCTCGGTCCTTCCTTTTTGTTCCGCATAGTTCCGCGCGAGATTGTTTCGGGTTTTACACCGATCGGGAAAATTACAGTCCCTTGGTCCACAGAGAGTGGCACCGGAAGGACCCAAAATTACGAGACTCTCGAGCGTTTATAGGCGAGAACGTGCACGCGACTTCACTTCGATCCAGCAACATTGACAGTCGAGGAAACAGCGCGGATCGTCGTCTGATCGTAGCGTTCTGATCGAAATGCGTCGAAAACGAATCCTATATTTCCACCTTGCCGCTTTTTCATCCCCCGTTTCGCAGCGACGAAAGTCGAACGACCGTTCTGTACGTCTGAAAGTTCCTCTCGCGCCTCTGTCACCCACTCGCGCACCCTTTGTCGCCTCATAAAGCCGACCGCTCTCACCCTCGGCGAGTGTTCCCGCGATTCTTGTCGCCGCGATCGAGTTCGGCTGATTAATTATCCATTAATTGTGCCCGCTACCGGCGCGAGATGCACGAGGCCCAAGTGGAAACATCGGGAAAGGATGGAAAGGTGAAAACAAAGGCGCGGAAAGAGCGGCTAGGTGGAGGCGAGGCGTACGCTCTACGGTTACTCCTATAAGCAGGGTGCAAGAGGGACGCGGAATGTGGGGTAGAGAGACGCGAGGAGATACAAGCAGAGGGAGACTGGGAAAGAGAGTAGGCGGCTCAATCACCCTAGCAAAGGCTCGCTACTAAAAGATCCATATCGAATAACCGTAGGGTGACGAGGGGGGGGGAGGGGCAGGGGGAGGGTGGCGAGAGTGGGTGGGGTGAAATTATCGGTACAACCCCTATTATTGGGTTCCGAACCACGTGAAAATAGAAAAGGAAAGGCTGCCCAGATGAGATCGATACGAACCCCGTCCCATCGCTTCTGCCACTGAGAGTTTCTCTTCATCCGATTATCGACTTGGCCCCGGCGAACTCTTTTCTTCGTGTTTCGGACTTTCGAACGAACCGGTATGTATATATATATATATACACATATACATATATATGTATATATATGTGTGTGTGTGTATATATATATGTACGTACGTCCCGCGATGCGGCCAAGAAGTATTTTATTACGTCGCGAATCGAATTAATTCTCGTCCGGGATATGTCGATAACGCGCAATTTAGGATGGGCTTCTCTTATCGATAGTTTCGCGGAGGCAGGCTTCAACGATACCGTTTCACCGTCCCTTGGATCGAACGATCGATCTATCCATCTATCCCCTGTCATATTATGTGTACGTCTGCGCGCGAGGGGTATGCACGATCCGATGCGAAATTAAAAATAAATTCGATTCCGCTCGATTAAGTCGGTCGAGAAGCGATTTGTTAATTTCTATTTGAACGTTCCATTACGAACGGACGGATGGAATAAGTTATATTTGATCCGGCATCGTACTTTTTCTGCGAGATACCTTTCGTTCCCCTCCCGCGGACGTGCCTCGCGTAATACGGACGGCGATTTAATTGATTGCGTTCGTTTAAAATTCATTCCTCTTCCGGCGGATAATCATTCGTTAATAACCGATCGTTTTCGTTTAAACGCTACGTCGATCGAGGGACGGAGAGACGTTTCAGTGGAAGTTAGACGCGTTTCTATTAATTACTTTTCCCCCGGGTTTCGTTTCTGAAACAGTTTCACGGATTAAAGAAAGTGCTCGGTTGGTTCTAGCGTGGAGTTAAAATACAATATCGTGTGTGCGGAACGTGGAGCGTGAGAGGGTAAACTAGAGTGTGCCGGTATGTATGTAATCGTAACCGTTCGCATATTGTTGATCTACTTAAGTAATGGACGTCGAGAGACCGGTCGAGCATCGAGCTCACCGACCAAGTTGATATTGCAATAAGCAACGTTGGAAAAGGTGCTTACGCCTGGCGTTATATTACAGCGATCCTTCGAACAACGCGAATCCTTTTTTTTTTTTTTACAAACCTTCGCATTTATTTCGAGACGGACATTCCACTATTAATTTGCAACGTATCATTACGCGGACTCGCGTCATTAATTAAACTCAGTCACGCCCATTTAAATTGCAAAAAATGTAACGCGATTCGTCGCGTCGCGCCGGCAGGGAAACACGTGCACGAAGGCACGTTGGCGGTCGTTTGCCCTCTCGTTGCCGCCGCCATCGTCGTCGTGGTCTTTCATCGTGATTATCGACTGCATTATTAAGTCGGTATATTTCCGTGGCCGATGCTATCGATCCCCCTCGAAGTAGTATCTGTCGGTCGAACGTGTGCGCTTTCTCTTCGACGCGGTCGAAGCCAACCCCGTTACTCTCCTCGCCCCTTCTTCCTCGACCGCCTCCTCCTCCACCCCCGAAGCCATTCGTCCCGGAACGGAGCGGCTAAACGCGGACACGCAGCGCTAAGCGACAGCCACTAACCGATTTACGATCGCGCAAGCGCGCTCACCAATCGTATGATACGATGCACTTTAGCGGAACACTGCCCGGGTCGAAAACCCTCCGTCCAACCTCGCACGTGACTCTTCCTTTCTCCCCGTGCTTACCAGCTTATGAGCCTCTCTCTCTCTCTCTCTCTCCCTCTCTTTCGCTCTTTCATGGCTGCGAGGGATTACCACTCGCGACTTACGCGTCTTACCGCACCGCCACCCTCGTACGGGGCTGCTTGCCAATTTTTATTTCGCTCGCGAGAGCGTAAATTCTATCGCAGGGTGCGTACAGTGGGGTTTCGGTTCCTTCGTTTGGTGGTAAGTTCGTGGAAAATACGATCATCGGTCATGACTTAGCGTGACTTATCGTGTTAACTTGTATAAGAACTGTTTTGTAGGCACCATGCAAGTGTAAGTAAGATTGAGAATTAAAGGTATCCGAGGTTCGAGCATTGGGCGTTTTTGAAGTACGTTCGCCAGCCATTGGTGCACGTCGTCTTTGACTTTGACTAGTTCACAAAGCCCTGGATTAGTGCATTGTACTATCTCTGTGCCATCTGATGCAAGTCCCTCGACTATTCAGGTTCCCGTGGTCGCGAATATTATAGCGTAATCCCTTTGATGTGATTATTGTCGGTTATTATCTCTATTGCGAAAAGTTTACGATTGTTTAGATTTCTGTCGGATCGGTCTGGCGACGTCTCGTCGATTAAATGCTTAAATATTTTTCAGAAACGACGAAACGTGTTCGGAAACATTCTAAAATAAGATTTACCCAAAAAAATTCGACTCGAATGAAGCGACTCCAAAAAACCGCTCGAGTAAATACTCGAACGCAATCTTTTATAAGCCGCGTCGTCGTAAATTAATTATACAGCAGGTATAAATAGACGAATTTGCATATCCGTGTGGCTCGCCCGTTTCTGTCAGTCCTCGTTCCACGTGCCTCTTGCTCGAACATTTTTACGAGCACGCTATAACGCGCCACGGAATCATCGCGTCTGTGCGGTAATGCGTCCCAGAACGGGTGGCTGGTACCCAAGTGACTTCAGCTACTAACCAATTTACGATCAGACGGCCGTAGCCCACGAATTGTATGTTGTTAACCCAATTGGAGCCGTTCGACTTCTCGCCAGTTTATTCTTCTCGCGAAAACACCGTCTCGCTTTTTCTTTTCCTCTCTCTCTCTCTCTCTCTCTCTTTCTCTCCCCCCATCGCGATAACAAAATTAATAGATTTCTCCGCGCGACCCCGCAACGGAGTTTCGCGAAAACGTATTCCCCGGTTTTCCTCGGTTTCTACATCCGAGTCGACGATTCACCCGCGAGTTTCTCGATCTCGAAGGCGAAACGAAGGCATTCACCAGCGCGCCGCGACAGTGAAATCGAGTTTCCCGTAAACACCGACGATAAACCCTTAACTGGATCGATTGTGACGCGGCGTAGGAACACAGGGAAATTTATTCGGTCGTTGGCGTCGTCGATAATCAATTTTAACTCCGAACCGGTAGGGTGAAATGCTTGTTACATAACTAGCCGGCTGAGGTTAATTTGGCTACGATCACAAAGCGCGATGGAATACACGCGATTTATCTGGTTAAACAGCCGGCTGCAGCTTCTCGTGGATTTAGTTGTTATAAAAGCGGTGATTGCGAAATCGGCTGCAGCAAATCTTCCGTGTATGATAAATTGATTTTATTATTCGTGTTTACGGGTCGCGTTATTAACGTGATTTTAGAGAATTTAGCGTTATTAATTGGTAATACGGTTAAATCTAGAAAAGAGAAAGAGAAAAAGCCATCGGAATGCAGCTACAATTTTTAAAGACTGTGGATCGAAAGCAATCTCTTCTTTCGTTTGTCGAACACATTTCCGTATAAAAATTGGTTAGAAAGCGAGAAATTGTTTAATTTGACGCTCGTTAATGCGTTTTGCTTTACTTAAGTAACGCGTACATCTTGAGTCTAGATTGGTTCGAACTCCGAGCCCAACTATAGAACAACATCCAAGTTTCTTGCGCACGTGGGACAAGAATGGTCAGTGAATTAGTTCCAGGGAGAACATACTAATGATCCTTTTTATTCTGTACGCCAGCCCCGGAACAGCGGAGAAAGGAGTGAAAGGGAACCGCTAAGGGAAACAGCGGTAGCGCGGTTCTCGTCTCGCCAAGATTTACAAGAAGCCTGTTGTATTTATTAAAAGTTTCGTAGCAATCGGGTTCCGTGCTTCTCGCGAAAGCTCTAGAACGTCTGAAACGATATTGTAAAGAAACGGAAGTTAAGTATCGGTAATGAAAGAAACGACAGGGGGTTGGGGGTGGGTCGGCTGGAATTCGAGCCTCGCGAACGTTCTGCTTTCCGAACCCGGGAGTCTTAGAAGAATTTATTGTAAATTCCCGTGTAACGCGATCAGTTCAATTGTTGAATCGAGTTACCGTAACTTGCCTCTTCAACTGCAGTTTCGTTGTTATAATAATATCAAAGTGTACGTGTACAACGCCTTGGTAACGACATGCTTACGAGCTGCTGCTAAACTATCTGCCGTAGATGTCAAAGTCCTATACAGTTGAACGTAGCTTCGCATCGCGACGCGCAAAGTGTAATTAAAAGTAACCGGCAGTAACACTTTTCTGTTCCTCTGTTGCAGTACTACGAAATGTCCTACGGCCTGAACGTCGAGATGCACAAGCAGGTAAGCGAGAATTCCGTTGAAACAATTTCTTCCCGCGTCTTATCATTCATATTCATGCGACCGAGGAGGGTCTTTATCTCCGTTGAAAGGTAGCCGAAAACGTGTATATATATATATATATACACACCGACGCAGAAGTTGTAGGCACCTTTTACCATCCCCCTTTTCAGCGAAGTTTCGCCGGGGCCGGGTGAGACGTTAAGCCTGTAGCCGCTTAAAGAATGTCGGCCTGATTTCTATCAGGCGCCACCGGCTCGCGACGGGGGCGAAGTTTAAGGATCAAAAGATTTCTCGTTAATTAAGTTGAGAATATGTCGGTCGATCCGGGAACGGTGTCTGCGAACGGGTGTCCGTCCCGCGGCGACGGGGCCGCAAAAACTGGCGGAACGAGTTACCCGGAGACGCATCTGGCCCGGGAAATCGTGTAATTTTGGCTAATTAGGGGAAACACCGTGCCGCATCCCCCTTTTCTGTCAGCAATTTTCTTAAAAGCGACCGCGCGACCCCTCGTGTTGCACGCGAACCGGCTGGCCACCCTCTCGTTTCCCTCCAACCTCCGGTTCCTCCTCCTCGTTCTGCGAAACAAGAGGTCGCCTGGGGAAGGAGCGCGTCCTAAACTCCCCAAACAACCCTCCCTGACACCGACGAGCTGATATTCATTAGCATTAGCGGCCGATCATTTCTCACCCTTGTACCCAGGGGCGTTGCTTAATGGGGTGCAAGCCCGGGGGGGAGCGGGCCAGAGGTAGGGACACGTACACCGCCGTCGTGGAATAGGCCGGTCCACCATTAAATCGGCGCGAAATTGCGTCCGGTGGTTCAAGTGGCAAACTAGTTAGCTTAGGATGCTTTATGGCGGCGTTGTTATTGCCGTGTACGATTTGCGCCCCCGAATTGATACGTCGCCCTTAAAACGTGTACCGTTTAATTGACTCGTTAGCGGTGCCCGTTGCCATCTTTGACGATCGTTCAACAATCGATTGTTTAACGACACCGCCACTGACGCTTCGAGTACGCCTGTTTCGCGTGCGACCGAAGTTGAAACATTCCGCCGCCGCTATTTTCGCGAACAGCTTTTTATACGCGGCTCTTTTTTGCACGATGTTATTCTTGATTTCCGTATTGTTTTCGCTCCTGCGGTTTGTCGAATGCGTTATTTTATAGAGGACCGTGAAAGATCTTTCGCGAAGAGTACATTTTAATTTTGTAGTAAATTGCTCGTAGATCGCTGTTTGATATCTCCGCGATTAAGCGACGTTTGTTTAGCGGCGATCACGTACGCACACGCGAAAGGGATAGATTATGTAGTTTACGGACGTTAACGCGATAAAAATCGTGCGATCGAGGACGGTAACGTACTCGAGGAAGCTCCCGTCCGTTTCAACGCCCGGAAACAATATACTGTTTTGTGTCGAGGGAAATGAGAATAAGTGGTTACTCGATACCCCCTATAATTGCTAATGGACACGTAGGAGGGTAATAAAAGTAAGAGTAGAAAACGGAAAATCGCTGGTCGCCTGGAGAACAAATCCCCTTCGGGCGTATCGGTGACGACAAATTGCAGCGGCCGCTTCTGTAACACGGACAAGACTTTGGCCTTCTAACGCTAATTAGGGGAGAAATGAAAAGTTATTGGCCCTTCGCGATCGATTAATTAGCCGTGATTATGTTGCGTCTGTATTTGTACGATTTATGGCCACTTTTTTTTTTCAATCTTTTCCTTTAAACTTCGTTTACTTGTCATCTTCTTGTATATTTCTGAAGAATTTTTTATGACAATTAATTTGTTCACAATGACAAAAGTTATCGAGTTCCGTGTTACAAAAATGATTCGCAAAAAATTTGAACACACACTCGTTATGTTCCTCTAATTATAAGTTACCATAGAACAAGACCTCGTCGAACGAAGTACACGCAAAAACGAAGTATTATTTATCAGGAGAGGTGCAGCGGAGAACGCGAGATCCTCCAATCGGTAAGCAACGTGTTAATTATCCAGATATCCAATCGATGAATACTTTATCTACCCTATCCGTACCCTCGTCGGTTCTCCTTAATTCCTCGAATACCTGTACCTTCCGCCACGCGAATTGAGACGCATTCGAAAAAATTGATTACGTTGCCACTTCTCTGTACGGAGAGATCTCAAGTTCGCCGTCTCTGCGGTCTGTTTCTTCGTTTTAATATAAAAGGAAGTTACACGGGTGGGATGGGGTGTGGGTGTGGGGATCATGAATGAGAAGGGGAGGGAGAGAGAGAGAGAGAGAATAAATCACCCTCCGTTCGGTTGTCTCCGGCACTTAGCCGGCTTTCGAATCGCGGTCTTCAGTCCTCGCTCCTTTTCAATTTGAGCACCGAATGAAAACAATCTTCCCCTACGAGGTTAGACCTCTCCTTGCCTCCCCCTCCTACCACCTTTCTTTCAACCTCGTTCGCCTCTGACAACCTTCCCCTTTCGTTTTTACCCTTTTTAGTCGGCACCGTTGGCGAGTCTTTCTGATTTCATCCTTTTCGTACCCTCTCACTCTCTTTCCCATTAGTCCTCCGTCGCTGCCTCCGCTCTTTCCATCCTGTCCTCTCCACCCTCTGTCGTATCCACACCCCCCCCCCCCTACGACCCTCTCATCCCTCTCATCCCACGTCTCTTATCGCCGCACCAAGTCGACATTTGCCTCCCACCCCCTTAGCCGTTCGAGCCCGCAGCCCACCACTTTACCACTCGCTACTCGACTAACTCGAATTTGTTGGCAATGTCCCAGTTCTTATACCAGTCTTTCTCTCCTTTCGCCGTCTACCCTGGCTCGCTCTTCAAATAATTGTACGACGCGGCCTATACACGCTACGAATGCGGCTCGAATGCGGTCATACCTACAGGAGGCTCGCTTGGATACCTGGCTATCCTTTTATTTGGGATCGTTGGGGTGGAACGATGATTCGTTTGCGACCGATCGAGTGTGTTGGACGATTTTTTGGTTTTACGCGCGGGGATAGGAAACATTTTTCGAACGCCGGTTGTTCGATGCGAGAGAAACTTATTGCACGTGTTTGGTTCCTATTGTAATGAGGTTTGTCTTGTTTTTTTTTTTTTTTTAATGCAAAATTTTGACGAAAAGTAATCCTTTCAGCGACAGCGTTTCGGTTAGCGTTTTATTACACGCTGTATTTCGATATTATCCGACGTGATATGATGTAATTTGATGTTGGACAAGGAGTTTGAGTAATGCGTTCATTTCGGTGATTTATGAGTTGCTGAAAATGTGCCAGCATTATTGCACGCTGGTGTGCGTAAACGTACGTAAGGTTTTAGAGATACGTATCGATGACAATTGGGATACGAAATTCATTCTTTTCAACGAGAAGGACAATTTTAATCAAGACTTTTGGCATTTCGAATATATCCCGATTGCTACGATGCTCGCTACGCGGAAAAAGAAACAAACGATGCGACTAGCGACCAGTCCAACAACGCAGATTCAGATTGCCTGGTATTTAATAAATCTTACAACAGTTTAGTTTATCTGGCCGGCGTTCAAAAGCAGTTATTTTCGCACGAAGCATCACATATTTAACGCAGACGATATAGCGATAACGCTTCTACGTAACTATTTGTGCGCAGTTGGGAAATGCAGTTTTTTGTCAACTACATTCAACTTCGCAAACGAAATTTTAATATTCTGAATTGCAAAATTTTATTCCGAGTGTACTGAAAATGTTACGAATTCGCATTTGCCGTCCTCCATTTGCAATTCAACGATTACATATTTGCAGCAATACGCTCGAACAATATGTTAAAATATACAAACTAGCCAAAGTAAGATACACGCCATATCATTTTTGACCGCGGAATACGAAATCCTGCCCCGAAGATATGTATTCGCAGAAACGTTCGTCGCCTGCGTAGCTCTGTAATTGATCGAAACGAAGTGAAATATTACGGAATGTCAAGTTCAGCTCGACCCAGAATCGCGAAGGGTTAAAACGTTCCGCCCAGTTAAAACCGCAACGACGATGTCATCGAAACAGCCGTTCTTACCACTGATTAATCGTTCTCCCTCTGTTGATTTCGCCGATCGTTGTGATTTCCAAGGGTGCTTCGACGACAAGCGCCACGATGCCCCGGCGCTATCGCGATTTCCATGGGAAATGAGATTTTCTGAATGAGCACGGCGATAAAACAAAAAGGGGGATGAAAAGAGGCGGATTGTAAAAAGTGCAGCCAACTGTGAAAAAGGAAAATATGAAAGGAAGCACGAGCTAGGATAAACTGGCTCGCGTTAAGGGGTGTGGGTCGAGATTTAGAGGGGGCGGTTGGGGCGAGGAGGGGTGCGGTGGGGTGTGTGCGTGGGCGGGTTGAAAAAGAATGCACGAGCGACGAGACTGGCCCGCAACGCTCTTGCGTCGTTCATCCAGCGAGCTCGCAGGATGGTTCGCACGGCGCGCCTATCCGATAACGCTTATCGCTTAATTGAAAGGCTCGTCCTGGAGACCGGCCGCGTGCTCGTTGTGTCCTCAATTAAGCCGCGATCGCAATATGCCGCGCGAATCCGTCACGCCCGCGGACTTTCTATCGCTACGCGAAACATCGCGCGGCCGTAATTTAGTTTTTGACGTTAGCTGCCGGGGCATCGCCGATGGAAAGTCTTCGGGACAATTGCGGTTGCCGGCGACGCGGAGGAAATCGATCGATCAAAGTCGTTAGAGTTCATAACGCGCGCCGCGCGTGAATTCGATTCCTTTCGAGAGTTTTCGCGGATTCGATCCCCGAGACGGAGAGAAATCCTTTCACCGTTCGGATCAGTGGCCGATGCTAAATAAGCGAAATCATTCGATTTCGACCCGTTACCAAACGCCCAAACGTTCTCGAGAGACGTTTACCGTGCCTTCGGTTTAAATAGGGCTACCAATCTTGCGCGCTCCCCTAGTCAAAAAACGAAGGATCGCCCCTTGGAGAAGAATATTCGTATCGCCGACGGCGTTCGTCGATACAAGAGTAACTACCATTTCCCATCGCGGGTGCGCCCGGCGCCCGATAAAAAATGTGCAGGCTGACCAATTGCATATAACTCACCCTGCCTTTCCAGTTCTTCCTGCCTCCATGTATATATACGTCTATCTATCCACGCGCGTTCTCCCCTTTTCTCTTTCTCTCCCTCTCTCTCTCTCTCTCTCTCTCTCTCTCTCTTTCCACTTGCTCCCTACTCCGTTCTCTCTCCCTTTCGGTAGTCGGGGGTCGCTTTTCCAGCACTCACCCGTCCACACACACAGACACATCGTCCCGTGATGCGCGCACGTACGCACACGAAAACCACCCCTCGTGTGCACCACGCACACACGCATCGGCACGTTTCACTCGCACGCTAAAACGTACACCCTTACACGCCACCACGTATACACTCACGCGTTCCAGGGGTCGTGTATTCGAGTTCTTTTATTTGGCCCTGCGGGGGTAGCAGAGGGTTGAGTTGAGCGAGCGAAACGAGGGTGCGGTGGGCTGGGGGCGATGACATCGATTTTTTACCCGTTGCTAATCTCAATGTTACCTCCTACTACTCTACCCTACTCTTCCTCTTCCTCCTGCCGTTCTGGCCACCTCCATCTACCCCTTTTCCACCCCCTCCCACCGCGTCCCTCTTTCTCTCTCTCGTTCCTTCTCTCCTCTGTATCCCCTCGTCGCGGACCCTCTTCGTTCTTCCCCGCCTCTACCTTCTATCTCTACCACCCCACCGCCCCCTCCCTCTCCGACCACCCTCGGACCATCCGTTCTGCGGGAAAATGTGCATGTGCATCGGGCACATTCGAGAAGGAATAACCATTTTTTCGTACCGGACAACACTTGCGCCGCGTCGCCCGGCCGCGGCAAATTCTCCTCGTCTACCCCGTTCGCCGTCGTCCTCTGCCCTCCGTCTCCCTCGTTTCTCTTTCCCGTACCCTCTGTTGTTCGCCTCCCTCCGCCTCCCGCCGCGCTTTTTTCCTTTTTCGCGGACGATTTTTTATTTTCCCCCGTTTTTAGTTTTCTATTTTTCATCGCGCACCCTTCTTCTCGCGCCACCTCCCGACTCGGACCACGCCGAAATCGAACTGACGTGGACGCGCCAGTTTTCCATCTTTCTGTCCCCCGTGGGAATAATGACATTTTTTTTCGGCTCAAAGCTTTAGACGACCCGCGACCTACGCTCCCGTCTCCGTGCGGAAAAACCGCGAACATCGTCGTTCGTTCTGTTCGCGACGCGAACGAAAGAAATTCAGCTTGTTTTCGCTCGCGATCGCATTCCTTCGTTTGCTTCTCGAACGAGCAACGTTTTTAAACAAACCATGTAAATTGTTTTCGTGCGAGATCGTGCTGTTGCACGCAACTTCGCCCAACAGTTCGGTTACCTGAGCAGATGTAACGACAGGAAATTGTTCGAAACGCTCGCGCATTTCCTTTCGATTAGGACATCGATTTTTCCGTTCCCGTCCAATCGAAACGCTAAAGCGCGGAGCACAGATCGTGACCGAGGAGCGCGATATAAAAGACGGCTAATGTATCGCGTATGAAGCACCGGCTCTGCAAATAGAGTATTAATTTGTGCTTGGGTAATGTTGTTAGTAAGCTTCGATGCAATTAGGCCGTTATATTGCCGCTTTGCAATGGATACTCCGATTGTGTGTCGATCTCCGTAATGTTGATTACTGTACATGTTTGATCGAACTCGTTGAATTATTGAAACTAATCTGTCGAAATCACGTAATAGACGCAGAGGCCAGATGTTGTTGTTTATCAGCCGCGACTCGCCGCGTGCACGGGTACGTCAGCTGATTTCCAGCTTGATATCCTTCGGGTTCTCCACTTTAGATTTTCGTTAATCGGTATACGATAATGTATCGAAAATGTTACCAGTGAAATTTTCACGCTCGCAAGCGATACGAACAATATCAACCAGACGAAGGTATAAATTCGAGGCATTTAACGATAATTTAAAAAACAAAAAAAAAGAACCATCTACAAGACACACCTGCAGCCTCGATTTAACAACGTGCTTCACGCGAGGCTCCGCGGGAACGCATTCGAACGCGACGAGCACCCCGTAAATCCGTATTTCATTAAAACCGCGGCTCGCGTCGCGAGGCGTATTAAAAAACTCGGAGGACACTTTGAAACGCGGACGCGCGGACGGCCGAAAATCAGCGGAATTACGCCGGGCAAATTCGACGGGCTCGCGTTCAATATTTCAGCAACGGATGATTATCGAACGTTTCAATGTCGGGACCAGTTTTATGATGTGCCCGTCGATCCGCTCGGCCCTGCCTGCCACCTTTCTTTCCTCTCGCCGCGATTGCGGGCCGCGCGTCACGTGCCGCGTCCGCGTAATCGCGAATCGATTTGATCGACGCGCATTAATGAGCGACTCTCCGCCCGCCTTGGGAAGAGCGTCGCGACGGGACCGCGGCAGCAGGGTTCACGTGCACGTCGAACGACCGTCACGTGCCGATCGCTCAGCCGACCAGCGATACGTTAACCCCGAATTTCATGACGTTTCCACGGTGTTTTCGTGACTCGTCGGCACGCGCGACCGGTTGTTCGATTTTTCAATTAATTCCTCGAGTTATCGGGGGACGCGCGCATTCAAATTCCCGTATCGCGATATTAAACTCTTTTTTCGTCCATCCCCGGCGGTTTTTTTGTTTTTTTCTTTTATTTTTTTTTTTTTTTTTTTTTTTTTTCGCAGACCATTGAAAACGACACCGTCGCGCGCCAGTGACTGCTAATAGACTGCGACGGTGTTTGGACATTGTCGCGTTTCGCGTCAACCGGTCGACGCCCGGATGTTATAATTTAACCGATTCAACGGGTTATCAGGAATCGATGGTACGCGTTGCGGCTCGTTTCCAGAGTCATCCCTTAAGTGGACTCGCGATAAGCAGGAAAAAATAGTCGCGCTTATCTGGGTTATTGAAAATCGGTAGCGCGACTGTTTCGGTTCGTTTACCGAGTCATCGCGCGAGTGATACCGTATTTTGCATGTTCGTCGTACGATACACGCTTGTGGTACGTTAAACCGATAAGTGGATCTGTCAATCATGAAAGTGACGAACGATCGTAATTTGCATAGAGTTACCTTAAGCAATAAGATTTTTTCACGGACTACGTTAATCTTTGGCACCTCGACGAAGTTTAGCAAAATGAAGCAAAAGGAAAATGGTGCCGTAATCGAAATTTAATCGAAGCTTAGCAATATCGATTCACCCCGTCGCGTCACACTTTGGGAACCGTCCAACGAATCTCCAGAGCGTGTCTCGCGATAGAGAAAAATGCACGTCCACCGATCTATCGGTTAATACCTCGACTGATGTTGCGTTTCTCTTTAATTTCTTGCAGACCGAGATCGCGAAGAGGTTGAACGCGATAATCGTCCAGCTGCTACCGTTCCTGGCACAAGAGGTGAGTCTTTGACTTTCTGTTTGGCACGCGTGCCGTACAATCTCACGATCGAGAGTGACAACGACGCGATAATGATAGCATGGCTTGCAGCATCAGCAGCAGGTGGCCAACGCGGTGGAGAGAGCGAAGCAAGTCACGATGTCCGAGCTGAACGCTATTATTGGGGTGAGCGTCTTCTTCACGATCGATTCCATCAACTTCTTACACTTTTGGCAACCGGTCGGACATTGATCTTGGCACGTCGAGCCGCGCCGCGATTTGGGCTGCTCGCCGTTCCAATTTCATTCTCCGATTCGAACGATCATGCCCGACTAATTATCGCTCCGTGATTTTGCAGCAACAGCAACAACAGGGTATACAGCAGCTACTGGTAAGTTCCGTTCTCTCTTCGAATCGAACAAGTCAATCGTTGGAACGTACGTGCGATGTGTCAACCCTTTGTTTTATGGTTTCTTTTTGTGTCGGCATGCGTGGCGTTAGCTGTGTTCTGTAATGGGTAATCAATGGTCAGTGTGATCTGTTTTTCGCCCGTGCGGGGAAGTTTCGAAGTGTTAATGAAGGGATGAGAAAAGACAGGGGAGGGGTTGAATGGGAATTTCGGTGTTGCTCGGAGTCTAAATCGGTGCTTCTTAATTTATACTATGGCAATTTGGAATTAGGTTAACCCGTTTGAAGAGGGTCGCGGCTACTTGGGCAAGCGTGAATGCACAATCATTAAAACATTTATTTCGCGCCGATCCGTGTTTCTTGTCCCGTAATTGGGTCGCCGCTTTATGCATATTAATTCGATGCTAAGACATTGGCAAGCTATTTTGGAGGCTTCGTTAACTATTTTTTAAGCTCCCCTCAAGTCTAATTTTACGACCGTATCGTTGGATGACTTGAAAATGTATAGTTCGCTTCGTCGGAATCGAACGAGACATCGATATCTGCCAAGATGTCCATTCCGATGTGTTTCCGTTTGCAGTTAAATGCAAATGCACGCTTCAGCGTGAGTGCCTCGTCTAATCTAGACGAGGATAGTTTCAATGGTCCGATGCAGGTGTACAAATGTTATTAGACCTGATTTACACCTGGAAGGCTTAAGTACTTTGAGAGATCAATTCATAGACGATCGATCGAGAAAGGAACTTTATAAATAATTTAATCTTTCTATTTAGAAATCAAGTAGAGTAGAAACAAAGATATATCAACGATAAAAATACATGTAACGGAAAATACAAAAAAATCGTGCACTCGAAATTGCTACTCTCATCTTATTACAGTAATACACAGTGTATTACACACTTAGTTGCCGCAATCGCTTACCAACCCTCGAAACTTAAAGTCGAGCTTCTACACGAAAGCTAACCGCTAGACTCCATAAACATATCCGTTATCACGACTCAACCTCGTGGCTGAATCTCAGCCTGGCAACAGGTATAAAAATTTAATCCTTTCGCTGGCACGAATGCGACCCATACAGAACTAGGAGATTCGAATGTCACGTAGAAGTAAAGTCGTGTAATATTTATTTCTAAATAAAACCAAATGCATTAAGCACGATAAGAGTTAACGAGTCAGCGCTAGAAAATACTCCGTCACCTTAGACACGATTAGATACGTACAACTATTCGCTTATGCATACCAGATATGCACATTTCTCCAATCTGCAAGCGAGATAAGTAATTGCAAGTCGAGTTTTATATTAGCATCGGACACAGAACGATTTGCATCGACCAATTTCAAACTCGTGTACGACATTTTATATATACATTTCCAATTTCCAGAAAACTTCACATTATTGCTACACACAGAATCGTTACACATGCGTCAACATTCTACGATACAATCCCACAAAAGAAACTAATTCTTCTCATCTTTGAGAAAAAACGAGAAAAGAGATAAACGCGTGGAGAGCAGAAGGAAAAGGCATAATTGTCATCTGCAATTTTCAAAATACTTCACATTATCGCAACAATGCGTGACACACAAAATTGCTACGCACGCGTCAACATCCTACGATACGGTAATAAAAAGCTGACCTTATCGCGTTTGAGAAAAAAAAAAAAAAGAAAAGAGAGAAAGGAGAGACAAACGCGTGGGGAGCAGAAGGAAAAGCGTAAGCGTGCGTCCATTGTCGTCTGTTCCAGCAACAGATTCACGCGCAGCAGCTGCCACACGGTGCGGTCGTCGGCGGTCTTCCGCCAGCGGGGCTGTTGGGGTTCGCGGGTGCCGCCGCGGCGGCCGCAGCCGCGGGGGTGCCGCCTCACCTGGCGCCGCCGCCGCATCCGGCGGCCGCCGCCGCGGTCCAGGCACAGGCGCAGGCGCTCCTAAAGCCGTCCGACCTGCAGCAACACCGGGTGGCCGCGGAGACGCCCGAGGACCGTAAACCGATCGCGCTCACCGACGAGAGGCTCAGACGATCGGTGTCGCCGCCGGAGAAATTCCGTAGCCGCACCCCCGACCTCGAGAGCGACCCGAAGAGGCGGAAGGAGGAGAAGCTCGGACACGTGAGTGTTTTTAATCCTATTTCCCGCTTCTCCGGCACACGCGCGCTCTATGTACCTATACAGGGACCCGCGTCGCCCGCCCAGTGCCCACTTTTGTTTTTAAGCGACCGCGCGGGAACGAGCGATCCACCTGTTACGCGCCATTTAAGAATCCGCGCGCCCCGCAAGGATCCTCCCGCGCGCCTCGTCGCGGCCTGTCGCTCCCCCTTCGCGCTGCTCGACGAGGGAACGTGATTAGCGACTGTTTCGCTATCCACTGGATCCAGGGGGATGAGTCGAGGTTAGGATTCTTCTGGTTTTGGTTTTCTTTTTTTTTTTTTCTTTTTTTTTCGTTCACGCAGCATGGGAGTTTGATTCTGTTTTTAGTCGTGGCGATACGGATTTTGTGGGTTTGGTTTGGGGAACGGTTTCCCTTGTTGCGAGGAATATTTTTTCACGCTCGAGTTTTTTCGTTTTTGGTGCATTCGGGAGTGTGTGGGTTTTGAAGGGTTCGTTGCTGTTGGATTAAAGCGTGTAATTTTGTGGAAGGTTTGATTTTTGGGGCAATTATCGCGGGGTGGTATTCCGTGAAACGGGAATTTTCGAAAACAGGAGTCACGGGAAAGACGCGCGTAAATTCTGTTCCCCGAGCAACGAATCGAACGGAACCGCGATATGGTCCGCAAAGAAGTCATCTTTCTACAATTTTTATAGTCGTATTTCGTGGAAACGCCAAGTATTTCGCGAGTATACATCAAACACGACGATGCACCCGTGGCTTTACCTCCACGATTCCGAGTCGGGGCAAATAAAATTCGAGTCCCGATATTACGGGGCCGCATGTAACTTAGCTACCCAGTATTCCATCCAGCGACGATAAAACTCTGAAAACGTCGAATGACTCGTAGCTTCCGTAACCGAAGAACAACCGTTCCGGCGGAAAGAAAATTCTTCTTGCGAGTTTCCATCGTCGACAGCGAGCTAAACATAAATTACGATGTCCCCTTATTTGCAAACGCGATCATCTTCCCCCTCCTTGGTATATCAGTCGCGAATCAGTCGAACGAAATAAAGGAATTCAGAAGCCATTGTTAACCCTTTGACATTTAAAAGAAGAAAAGAAATTTGAGCCTGTATAAGTAGGTACACGCGAACAGATCTTAAAGCGTACAGGAATTCGCTGCAACCGAAATGTACGTCCGCGTGGGTGCAGGAGATAGGGTGCAAGGACAATGGGGAAAAACGAAAAGGGTGGCTAAAAAATTGGATTACTTCAGCCCGTGAGAAAATGAGAAAGCGGGGCAAACGGCCGCGTGTAGCATTCGTCGAGGCTGCAACAAGCAGTCGGGAGTCGCGGGAGTTTCCTCCTGGCCGTGGTTCCGTGAAATATCCATGAAAACAGGCTCCTTTGTCAGGATCGCGACGACAAAGTGCGCGCGCTCTGCCCCAGCGAGGGGGCGGCGACGCGAGGAGGCGCGTAATTAAAAACCGTGAAAACAGGCGAACTGCAGGCTGTCGCTTGTTCGCTCTCTCGCGTTCTCTCACTAAATTGGATTATTTTTCTCAGCTTGGCTCCTCCGTGCCACCCACCTTCGGGCTGGCGGCGGTGCGAGAGAAGGAAGAGACGTAGCAGGGGTGGAAACCGGCGCTTCCAGGCGGGTTTCCCCCGACCTCGCGCTGCTTCCCAACGATTAACCCTTTCCCTCTTCACTGAAATAATCGTGGCGGGATGCGGTAGGAAAATACCCGAATTTTTTACCACTTATCGATTTTAATTTACCCGTGATTTAATTTAGCTGCATCCGCAGCCAAAACGGGGGAGGCACGGTCTACGTTTGTTCCCGCGTTAATTGTCGAAATATTCCAATAATTATTAATATTTTCTTCATTATTCGTCGATTAATATTCTCTCCGTCCGCTCGTGTATTTAGCCCCCCAAAAAGTTGCGATCAATTTTGAAAAATCAACCGAGACCTCGTTATCCGCTCCGTCATCCAAATCGATGCATCCCTTTTCTTTAAAATCCCTCTCGAAACTCTGTTTAACCCAGTTTCTCTTTAAATATCTGCAAAACGTCTTCCTTAACATCGATCCCATTTCCTCGATAATCCGCGCGCAATCTAGCTGGCGGGCACGGTGCGTCGGCGGCGTTCCACCCTTGGGCGCTAGCAGTCTTCCAGTTGCTGGAAAACGTTTATACTCTCTCATTATTCATGTGTTTCTCGCCGCCACTTAGCCGGGAATCGCGTGCCAGGCCCGATAAAAATTAAACGTATAGCGCGTTTTATCTGCATTGTAAGGCAGCAACACGAGAATTCGCAACGCCGCCGCCCACGCCGACTTGTTGGTTTTAGCGAAACGAACGGAACGCCGCGATCTTAACTGCGACGGTAATTGCGATGTAAAAACAATAACGATCCCAGCTGTTTGTTAAACAGTTCACCGCGGCCAGCGGCGAATTCCTCTTTTCTCCACGGTCTCGTTCTTTCCGCAATTAGACGATAATCACCCCGCGCCGTTTCGAATCTTTTTCACGCTGATCGTTAATGAGGCGAAGATCAAATATTTACGGGCATCGCCACGTGTCCACGTATTTTTGTACACGCGCGATTGGAGGGATCCGCGTTCTATCCGCGGACTATTTCTGCGGAATGCGTTTCACAAGTGAAATTCAAAAGGAGCAAGGTCCGATGGTTTTCCGAGTCAATACTAAGGCATGAATGAAAATGGTGATGGAGAAGTCGTTCGGCTGTGAAGCGAGTATTTCTTGAAAACAAAACCGTCTATGCAACAAAAAAAAAAAAAAATTGCAGTCTGTAATTTTTGCCCTTATTCTTGCGCAAGAATTACTCCGTTCCCCGGTTGCACTACTAGGCACTACTAGGCAGTGCACGTACCTATCATCAGTGACATTTTGCTCGAAACAATTCTCCGCGACGTTATTTTATGTGCGCAAGTTTGAATGCGCGATACCAATCAAAGAAGTATTTAAATTTAAAAAAACAATGTAATTACACTTGTCGCGATTTATAAAATACACGCAGAAACGATGTTAACGCGATAACGATAATAATAACAGCAGAGCGATAATCGGGAAGGGGATGTTGAAATTTAAACCCCTTCAACGTAGCAAACGTAGCGGCGTGTTTTCCTATTTTTAGCGCATTGCGGTAGAAATTGAAAACCAGTACTACCCGTTTCTTTTTTTTATTCTTAAGCTCCCACCCGTTTTGGTAACCTTTTACGTGCTTCTGAAAATCTCTTTTGTATCTACAATCGTTTATAAATTCCCTCCACGCAACACGGTTGGACACGGATACAGCACGCAAGGGAAATGCCATAAATTTTTAGCCCATACAATAACCACCCCCTTTCTTCCTTTTTATCGTTAACAATTCACGCACGAGTGGTTAATGCAACAAGCAACGAACGAAAAAAAAATAGACGGAAATCGAACGAAAATCAAATTCTTTCGCATCTCCTCGCCACGATGGTGTTTCGTATAAATTTCGTAAAGTAACTCGCTGGCGGAACCAGGCGGCCTTCTTGCACGGTTAACAGTAGGACGTTGAAATTGCTTCCGAGCTGGACAACCGGATACGCGTACCTGTCGCGAGCAATTGTCGCGCTGAACCTCCCCGACCAGGAACCCTAAGTCACGCTCGTGCGATTTCACCCTCCCTTTCTTCCGTCTTCCACCCTACTTACCCTCTTTATACCCTCGCCCCTGCCTCCTGCATCTCGGGCGTCTTCCTCTATCTGGAGGGAGCTAACGACGCGTCGTTTACACGGGCAATCCCTCGAACCCCAAGGGTGGCTGGAAGTTTGTTTGAATTTCTGGCAGTGACCGGACTTCGTCATCAACTCCGTTTAACGGCGCGCGCGCGGGGCGGGTTGTACATAATTTGTACAAGTGGGGTGGTTTTAGGGACACCGAAAATAAGTCGAAGCGATGGAGCAAGTTTATTTTTATCGGAGGAAGCCTCGTTTTCGAGACGAGTGACTGAAGAACAGAAAATTGTTTGAGCATGCGTGGACTCGAGTGGTACTTCGAGGGTCGTCGCAATCGTTCATAAATATTCAGACGGTCTGATGGATTTTTAGTAAACGTATACGAACGCAACAGATTTAAGTAGCATCGTACGGTTATTTGCTGCAAAAAAATCGTTGTCATTTAATTTCATTTGCGAGTTGGGTACCACGCGTGTTTCGAAATCGCTGAAAGTGAGCTGTTCGAAATAGGAACCTCGCAGAAGGGTCGCATTGGAAATCCTGTTGTGTCCGTGAAGTGTGTAAGTTTTATGGACTCGTTCCTCGCACCGTGTTTGCCGTAATATGGACTGAGGTGGCAAATGTAATTTGTTCCTGGAGTTCGCGTGCTCCGACCAATCTATACCTTTAACTCTTCCAAAAAGCTGGGTACGTGTTTCGTAGAGAATCGAAGTGAAACGTACGTTGCGATACTGTTTCCGAATATTCCGCATGTTAAAATTCCGAGGTTTTTATTTCAGCTAAGTTATCTAACAATGTAATTTGTTTATCGATTTTATCTCCAGTCGTAGATACGTCGAACGAAATCGAAAATCAATGATGGAACAAAGACTTATTCCTCTCCGTGCGAAGCGTGCAAAGATCAAACACGTTTGAAAGGGAAAATCATGCGTCGATTTACGAAGCAAAAGTGTTCACTCGAACGAGACGCGTTCGTGGATGATGTTAATAAAATTGTTGTCGGGTGTGGTAAAGTTGCGCGGTTGGTTGCATGCGCGCAAGGGTTCCAACCACCGTCACAACCCCTAGGTATAGGCATACGGTGTACAAGTGGAATTCTGAGCAGGAAACTGGGTACGTTAATTTTGAACATTAAAGCTCGCGGCATGTGACGCGGCATGAATGCAAGAGATATGTGAATTACACTCCATTGTCTTGAGGACACCGCTCAAATCACTGCGTTCGTGCGCGCGCGAACAATGCTCTCAAACTCGGTGCCGCTAAACAGGATAACTTTAGTCGTTGGAACTTTTCTTTCCAGCAATAAAAGGCGAACCTCTCGCGTCCGCCAATGCAAGAAGTTAGTTTGTAATTCACAGTAAGGCGTGTTCGTTACTTATTAATCGTCATCGCGCATTATTCGTACGCGTACCATTTATTACGCGCGTAAATCCGGTTACAAAAGTCGTGCGTACGTCTGCGTCGTTTCAAATATTCGGGAGAGATGGGAACGACTCGACGGAATCGATTTCACGGCTCTTTTACCGAAACCAATGACCGACCCCCGCTCCATTCCGTGAACTTAAACCATCGTGTCTTCGCGTTGAGTCACTCGAACCTATTAATCGAAACAGTTCCTCGAAATTAGCTAACAATGGAGTCCCGCAATCGATACGGCCACTCGTTCGTCCTGGCCTTTAGCGCGGCGAGTGTTCCGCAAGATTTCAGATTTAACGAGCGCGCACAGACACGAAGAGAGAGAGAAAGGGAGAGAGTTGGGGCGCGCGCGATTCGAGCATATATTTGAACAGAAACACACACACATATAAAGAGAGAGAGAGAGAGAGAGAGAGGACCGAAACACGCCCACACGCGAGGGCGCGAGACAGCACGTCACGGATGGTCGCATGCAATTCACAACAGTCTACGAGCAAAAGCTTAAGTGTGTGCCCCTCGTGGAGAACGTTCAGCCACTGGTTTCGTGTATTAAGCCTGGTTTCCACGCGAAAAGATTATTGGAATTTACTCCGAGGTATCGCGTAACCCTTTAACCTGTTTAAAGACGTTAGTACATATACGTACGATAAGACGAACCAATGGCATTACCGATTCATCCATCGACACCGAGTTGTTGAATTCATTGTACAGTTATTGCGCAACTGTCCTCCTGCTTGTTACTTCGTTCCTCGACCAAAGATTAATATTACAAGTCGCGTGATGCCGCACGACCTGTCACGCTTCCATACGCGGCAGAATTGGCGCCAGTCGACTAACCGTCGCACGTGGAAACCCGGCTTTAGCGTCAGAGACACGTACGGGGATGAAGAGAGAGAAGGGTATAACCGGAAATGAGTTCTCGCGTGTCCACGCTTGGCTCTTGGAACTACTATTCAGTCCCTCTTTCGTTCTCGGTTCTCCGCTTCGAAACCCTTCCCTCCCCTTTCTCTCTCTCTCTCTCTTTCTGGCTCCCCCCTCCATCCCCCGCCCCTGAGAGGATTAGTCGTAGTTCTCCGCCGCCTCTGCCTTCACCCTTTACACCCACCACCCTTCTTCGACTCGCAGGAAAGCATTAATCAAAGGAGCAGCGGCGCGCCCTGTTACCGGCACGACGAAAGATGGAAATACCGCGCGCACACGCTCGAGATATCACTGAACCCGGGGTTAGGTCGGGTTCACCCTGCGAGCGCGCGCGCGCGCGCGAGCGGGCGGGCGGGCGCCCACGTCCAACCACTGTAACCACCTTTGCGACACCGTGTCTTTCACGCGGCCCTCAACCACCGCGAGAATAAAATTCCCGATCCGTTTTACAGTTTGACGCGTTCGTAATAATGCTAGCGTGCGCGCATGCCTCCCCGTCGAGGGACCGGAGGCGGGAAAAAGAGGAGTACCCGGTCTCGCGAGACTGCAATTTTTTATACGGAAAGGGGAATCTCTGGAATGTTGGTGAACACCAAGAATTCAACTGCCTTTTGTTTCGTCCTGTTTTATTTTTTTTTTATTTTGCGGTCGGGACGCGTATGGAAGTGCGACGTCGTTGGACGTTAGAAGAGAAAGAAGCACGGTAGCCCGTTTAATCCTGGAACGTGCGAGAAGAAGAGAAGCGATTTAACTTTTTCCGCGACTTCTTTTCCCTGCTCTCCGTCCCGCGTTTGAAACGCGTGCAGGGCTGCAATCTCGTCCGAGACGAAGCGACTCCTGTTCGCGGATGTAACGTCGAAAATGATGATCGAATTTTACGACAAGAGCTTCATTGCCGATGCTCGATATTTGATTGCGAATGACGTGTAATTGGAGCGCAAAGTGCGCACCCACCAGGCAACGAACGGTGCGCGTTGAACGAATCGGCGGGGGTAGTTTCGTGACTTTCGGTTGTGTGCGCGAGTGACCACCTGGTGATTTCATTGACGAGCGCGGTGCCCTCGCTCAAAATGCCTGTGGTTGAAAATGGGGATGGCCGAGTTAAGGTCGGTGGTCTGATACACGACCGTCATTAACCTGCCGGTTTATTGGGCCTCCATATCAAAGGGGGGATTTTTATCGCGTGTTCTCGACGATCAATGCGCTGTTCAACGCGATTAGACAAAGAAATCGGACACGGTTCTCTTTTATCGCGCAGGATCGCCAAGGAAACGTCACGCGTGCGTTTTATGTATCGCGATGCAGCGCACACAGTCAGACATTTTCATCGACGAAAGGTCGAACGGAATTGAAATCGCATTAATCCAACGCCGGCCGTCGCCGGAAAGCAACGTCCGTATTAGCGATTTGCTTAACGAACATCGCGTCCAGAGTTTGTCAGGAAGCCGATTCACGATCCGCGAAACGTTAACGAGCACCTATCGTTGGCGAAACGAAAACAAAAAAAAAAAAAAAAGAAGAAAAATGCTGGGGAAAAAAAACGCGAACTAAGGACGAGCAAAATACTTTGTCCCAGGTATACTGCGGAAGGGAAAGAGAAAGAGTTCCCCATAGACATCTACATGCAGATGCGTAGATTCGTCTGATGGGAATCCAGCCGGTATACGGGAGGACGGTGGAGTGCGTGCTGGTGGTAGTAAGAGTAGGTGGAGGTAGAAAGAGAAGGCCGAGTGGGAGGATGAGGGTGGTTGAATTTTTCATCTGACCACGTCGAACCAATTAAAGCGGACCGCGGTGCCCACCTCCACCCCCAACCTCTTCCACTTTTTTCGTCCTCTCTTTATTTCCGCCCCGCGTGCTGGCCTTTATCCATTCCATCTCGCTCGCTTCCCCCTTTTCCATCTCTGTTTTTTTCCACCTCTCTGTACCCCTCCCGGTTCCCCCGCGGGTCGATCCTCTCTTCTTCCCATTCGTTTCGCCTCTCCTCCGCCGTTCCCTCCTTCTCTCTTCAACGACTCCTCATCCTCAACATCCGCGTACCGCGCGCCGCTCTCTCTCTCTCTCTCTCTCTGCCCCCCTTTCTCTCTGTTCCATCCAACAGCGAAGGCCGTCTTCGTCCGCTTCAGCCGCTCGTTCACTCTAGCGACTCGTTGGATTTTTTCGCGTCACGAGGCGGTGTAATTTATTTGGTCGAGCTCTAGGTACCCGCGGAGGTGGCCGAGAGAGGAGCCTGGACGCGGGCAGGGCTGCCCACGGTGGCGAGGGAGACGCGGCGGACGCGGAGGAATAGCTGGAGGTGGCAGAGGTGAGGCGGCAACGGAGGTGGAGGTGACGCGGCCAGAACGAGAGACCAAGGGATGGGCAGCGAGCGAGAACGCTTCTGCCGGGGTGGGAGGTGGTTTCAGTTTATTTTGTGGGTCCTACCTACCCGCTCGTCACTGTCCAACCCCCGGTTGGTCGGCCGACCAGCCGCCGGTGCTCTTCCTTTCTCTCGCTCTCTCGCCAGTCGCTACGGGAACCTCCTTCCTTCCTTCCTCCGAGTGTCCCACCGTGTTTCTCGTTTTTCCGCCTTGCTCCATCTCGCGAGTCGCGTCGCGCGTCCCTCTTGGCTCTTCCTGGCCACTTCTCTGCCTCCGCCTCTATCGCTTTCCGTCCGTTGTATCCTCCTTTCTCCGGGTTACCCTTGCCGTTTCTTCCGCGCCACTCTTGCCCTCGCTCTTTGACGCTCACCCTTCGCCGGTTTGCTCCTCGTAGCGCGTTTTCAACTCCACTCCGGCCGGATAACCAAGCGGTATAGGTGTATATGCACGCGTACGCGCGCGCGCGCGCGCCACGCGTGTATCTTGTCCACCGGGTACGGTAACAGCCGAGCTGATGAAATATTAAAGAACCAGGGACTTCCTGATGGATCCACTGTCTCGCGTTCCTTTTTGTTTTTTATTTTTTGGTTTTTTTCTTTCTTTCCGTTCCTTTTTTTTTTTTTCTTTTCGATTACTTCGCAACGGGACAATTTTTTTCATTGACCGCCGCTCTTGCGCGGTTCCGATGCTCCGCCCTGTTCACCTGTCCCACCTGTCAACTCGACCAGGAGGCTGCGCCTCTTTTTCCGCGAGAAATTGAAAAGGCGCCAGGGCTCCAACCCCGTGCGCGCTGCAGGCACCACTGCCACGCTCGTTCGCCCTTTGACGAGTCCCATGGGACTCCAAGTTCCTCGATATACGTCACAATATCATTATCACGAGAAACTTGCAAGTTTTTTCATCTTCTCTGCTCTGTGGTCTGCCTCTGGAAAAGCCAGAGTACGAAGATCGCTCGAAGGATAATGCTAAAAAAGTGGTTACAGAAAATAACGTTTGAAACCATTTTTACGTCGACTAGTTTTTTGTCAACTTCAGACACGAAATGAGAGTTAAAAACGGAGGTAATTATATCGGGCCGACGATAACCCAGAAACGTACCGCAGCAAGAGCCGATCCGCTGGCTCGAAAACAACGACGCGTGCTCTCAATTGATTTTTACCGGCGGCTTTAATAGCAGCTTGAAAGCCGCGACGCGATAAGATCATAATTTTCTCGTAACGTCCGTCATAGACGTCGTAAGCCTGGCTATTCTAAACGGCGTCCATCGATTCGCCGCCTCGTATTACCTGCAATCGATTAAATAACGATAATTGAACGAAACCCGAGTATTAGACGGAGCATCGGCTACTCGATTCTTGCCCAATTATTTTCTACGCTTTCACGCTCGTCCCGCGCGGCTCGGATGGCGTTCGTTCATCCTAGTCGCAATGAAAATTACTCTTCTAAGGAGGCCAGCATCCATCATCCTCCAGCGCCAGGTTCTTCGAAAACATCGAAAGCCGAGACATTATCGTTAATCTTGTAATAACGATAACCGTGCGAGGTGTTGAACGTCGACTTTAATGAAACTCGTGGCTGAAGGGAAAATTGAAATACACGCGGCGAGTCGATCGAAACGGAACCACTTTTCGCAGAGCGCTCGTATCTTTTCGTTAATCCATCCGAGCCACAATAAGAAGCACCGTTCGGAGCATTTTGTCGATGGTATTCAATTATACGTAAGGCACACACTGCGGTGCGATAAATATTTCCGTGTACCAGCGACTATACGTTAACAAACGGCAACCCTTAGCCTGTTTAACCCAGGAGCATAATACAGCAGCGGTCTATAACTCGTATCCGTGGCTTCGAACGAAGCGAGTCATCGTCGGGTCGCATAGCGCCACTTCGGTTCTCGTCTCGACGCGGAATAACAACGGTAACCCGTCTCCGTTAATATTTGAGGCGGAAGAAAATTCACGTGCACGGCAACCTCGGGTCGCGGGTACCGCTGCGAACAAACAAGTTTCTCATTTCCATGCTCTAGCAGGGCTCGAGGAGGCGGCAGGGAGGAAGGGTGGGCGGCGGATCAATTGAATAGGTTAGCCGCGATGCCCGCGCAAAATACGATTCGTGTCACGATTGATATCGGTCACACTGGCGCGCGGCTGCGACTTCGGATCGATAACACGTTGATAATTAATTTAAAGAAAGCTCCCGTGCACGCGAGCCGACAGCCTGGCCGCGCTTCCTTAACCTTTTCCCGCGCCGTCGCCCTCCGCCGCGGCGCCCACCGACATCGTTCATTTTCCCACCTTCGTCCCACCCCGCCGTTCCATTATGCATTCATCCTCTATCCACTTTATTATTTTTTCATTCGAAAAGGCTGGAACAGTCGATATCTCGGGGCAGGGCTCTTGTTACAAAACGGTCTTGTCGAGCTCTCGCAATTGTGCCGAGAGGCGTCGGAGACGTGTCTTTCTTGCCCCAGCGGGCTACTTCCTTCGTGTGCCGTTCCGCCAGCCAATCCCTTTCTTTTCTTCTCGCCTCGTCTCTTCATTCCGAATCTTCTTCCACCGCGCGTCTCCCTCGCGCCCTTCTCCCCTTTTTCCTCCGCGCTTTTTTTTTTTTTTCTTTCTATTTGCCCCATCGTTTCCACGTCTCCTCGCCTCCTCGCCCCTCTTCCACCTCTGCACGCCCACCCACCGACGAATATAAAGATCTCGAGAAGATCTGTCGGGTTTGTAACGGGTGTCTCGACGCCGCTCTTGTTTTCAATCTTCGCCTGTCAGACTGTATATACGTGTATAGTGGCCGAGGAAGAGGCGGTGTAGCCGGGCACGGGCTG
This sequence comes from Xylocopa violacea, assembly GCA_963969225.1. Lineage (NCBI taxonomy): Eukaryota > Metazoa > Arthropoda > Insecta > Hymenoptera > Apidae > Xylocopa > Xylocopa violacea. Next base: position 30,701,423 of record CAXAJV010000005.1, on the reverse strand, counting down.
CATGATTGATTCCTTTGGCGAAGATACGTTGCAAGTGTGGAATAAAATATTTTGGTACCGGGCTTGCGTCTCCTGGAAATTGAATTTAACCCCTTTTGTGCCCGCGTCTAGGCGCGGGCATCGTACGATTCTTTTTGCGATAGATTTTAAATTCATTTTGTCGCAGACACGGCGAAAAATATTACAATATTACGATGCGAACGCGAAATGGTTCTTTTCATTTTTTTACTTTTTAGAAACCATCTACTGCTCGTTCTCGCTGAAGCTGCAACTATTATTTCTTCGAGCCGTAACTTGTACAACTTTGGAGAAGTTCGTCGAACGGATTTCATGATCGTTAATTAAAAGCGACCAGGGTAATCGGTTATGATCTCTGGCGGCACAATTGGACGGGTGTTGGCGGCGCCTCGCCGTTTCGCCCCCGTTCGTCGACGATATTCCATTGATCCATTGTATCGGGCAATCCATTAGTGCGTGCGTATTTTCCCGTTGCACCAGTTGAACGTCGCTCCGCGAATGATCGCGGCTAATTTGCCGCAGCGTACATTCTAGATTGCGTTTAAGGTCCATTAATTAGATACGGAGGATCGAGAGGTTTCGCAAAAATACCCTTCGCTTCTTCTAATATTTCGTTTTTTCTCACAGCGAATCGATTCGAATAGTTTCGTTACGACTGGTATTTTTTAGATCCAACCTTAATCGAACGTAACGAAGTTCAATGTCTTAGGTTGCGAAAAAATATCGAATAACGCGAGCAGTTTCCTGTACGGTAGAATTGGCGAGTATACGAGAAATAAACCGATCGTGGAAAAAGGTTGGCGGCTAAATAATCGCCCGGTGAATCTACCTTCGGCTCGTTCGGTTGCGTTGCGCGAGGAAGCGCGAGTAACGCGGCGGCTAATTAAACGCTCGGACAGCTCGCGCTGAATTCGAGCGCGGACGTAATGGGTCATAATATTTGGGTCACGAACGAATCTTCGAACGGTCGGCGATCGCACGCGAAGCCGCATCATCGTCCGTGCGTGCACGCGAGAAACAAACCATATATAGAGGCAGCACTCGGCTCCCCCGGTTTCCCAGAAACGAGACCTCGAGGACTCGTCCGCGGGATGGACGCGGGGATCCGCGAAAAAAAAGGGGGGACAGGGGAAAAAAAGAAAAAGGATCGCAACAAGGATCAGCTCGTTCGACAAGGACGAGTCCTAATTAAAAGGCAAGAGAAGAAAAAAGAAGGCGGAGGGTAACTCGGCGATCTGCGATTCGAAGCCGGGGCCACTGCTCGTCGTCCGCGTCGAAGCGAAGTAATTAATTAATGAATTAATTAATTAATCGGCATCACAGTACCATCAGAAGTACCAATCAACGTTCCCGCCGCGCCATGCTTCTGCGGCCAGGGTGTACACGCCGTGATCTCTCTCTCTCTCTCCCCATCCCTCTCCCCTCTCTTTCTCTTTCTCTCCTCCGCACCCTGGTACGTGGTACGCGCACGTACACGTTCTGTCACGGCACACGGACGACAGCTCGGAGAGAGCTCGTTCGAAAGTCACTATCGGAGATACCTTTCGAAAAAACTCCACCGTTCGCCCCTCGCTCCATCCTCAGCCTCTGTCCCCCGCCAACGACCACCACCACCCCCCCTCCCCCCTCCTCGTAGCATCTCCTATCAACGCCGAAGCCCATCTAGCTGGCCTCCCTGTGCCTCCCGGTGGAAGCGCGAGCGTTCGTTCGAAAAAAACGACGACCAAACGGGAGAGGCGGATGGCGGGAAAAGAGAGAAGGGCGGCGGGTGGAGGGTGAAGGAGGAAGAGAGAGCGAAAGAGAGAGTGCTGCGGCGGTCGGGTTGGATGGGTGGCGGCACAGAGGCGAAGAAAAAAAGAAGAATACCCTCCCCTTCCTCTGCTGCCCCCGGTGTTCTGTCGAAGTCACGGGACAAAGAGGACCCGAGAGGAAGATGGAGGGGCGGCGAAAGATAGAGAGGGATAGGGGTGGTGGATGCCCCCGACGCTTTTGGAAACCGTGCGCGCCGTGGCGCGCGCTGCGTCGCCGGTCACCCCCCGAAAAGCACGATGGAAAAGGGCAAACACGCTGCTGGCCCACAGAGGAGCCGCGCACAGGTGTAAAACTAGCTCTGCTCTACGCGCCCGCTTATGCTCGCAGGGTTGCTGGGACCATCTTTACCCGGCGTTGCATAGTCCCTGCAACAAGCGTCACGGGAACAATTCGAAATTGTACAAATTTTACGATGAGATTCCGCTGGATCCTTTCAACAGATTTTTGGGACATCTCGTTCGAACGAAACCTCCGGACTTTATTTCTGCGAGTCGCGATAGAGGACCAGCAGCTCGTGCGATTGCGCGATAAAATTTCTCGTGAGAGAAACTCGCCGATTCTTTCCGCTGTCTACGATTTTTCGCGCCCAGGTGACGATCGACAGTAGTTTACGCAAAGAGGAGTCTGGCAGCGGTTCGGTCGAGCCAGCATCCGCGAAAATTTCGCACCGATAAAGCGTTCCACTGTACGCGATACATTTGTTGCGAACAAAGTTTAAAACTGCACGCCGTTGACGTTGCGCGGGAATTTTTAGTCGCAAAGTTGGCCGCGACATGCATCGCGTGGGTTACGAACGAAACTTGGAATTGTACGGTGTTGACACTGTAGAGTAAGTCGGTGGGAGGGTAGATACGTACGCAAGCCTGGAATTCGTACGGTACTTATGTCGATTCATTTACCTGGATCATTTCTATACGAGAACTGGGAACGAAACCCAGAACGCAACGCCACGGAGAATGCATCAAAGAGATCACGTCCCGGACTTTCCGGAGCCCTAAGTCGGGGCTAGTTTTTCAACTTGGCGAACTCTGGAACAATGTTCGGAACGCGTGTGCACTTAGATCGCGACGCGCACGCGAGCGCCGCAGGGTATCCCCCGACATATCTGCAGGCTTACGGTTCGAAAGCCCACGCATCCCACACCAGCACCCGGGGAATACGTACCGACGTATCCTCTCGGTAGATCCGCGAATCCCGTAGATGCTCGCGTCGGTTGTGTAACGCTCGCACGCGTACGCGCGCGAGCCCCACCGTGGCACGCAGACGGAGAAACGGGGCGGCGTAGGTGAGCGCGCGTACACGTACGGAACAGTTCGGATAGCTAAAGCGGAAATTCGAGGTGTGTACGTGGTCGCAAGTGTATCTGCCGCGGGGCCTTGGGGGCAGAGAGCCTGGAAGCGCGGGGGTGAGTGGCCTGTGGGACGGGTGACGGGGAATCGGTGGGAAGAGGGGCTGCTGGCGCCCTGGCAGGGCGGTATGATGACAAAACATTCGCTCTGAGCTTCCGTAGAGGGTCGCGGTACAACGATGGTGGCGAGAGAGGAGGATAGAAAGAGAGAAAGAGAGAGAGAGAGAGAGAGAGAGAGAGAGAGAGAGAAAGGGTGTGGGAGGACGTGGTGGAGAAAGAGGTGGAGGAGGGTTAGATGGGAAGCTGGGCGTGCGGTGCGAGAGGCGAAGGAGGCGGACGCGGAGGATGAGGATGCAGGAGGCGAAGAGAAGGGAGGCAGGTTAGGTTCGAGGTTGCTCTCGGGGGCTGGGTAGCCATGGGGGTGTGGGTCGAGTGAGCGGCTGGTGTGGGGAAACGTGAGCGCCAGCCGGAAAGAGACTTCCCCACCTCCCCTTTCGCTGTAAGCGAGGTGAGGTTGCCGCGTGTTCGTGTGAAACGTATATTCGCCTGTGTGTGCACGCCTATACGGGGTGTTCCGTTTTAATGTGTGAACGCCGCCGCCGCCGCGTCTTCTGCGGGGATAATGGGCGTAGGAGGTGGTGAGCGCGCGGGCACGATGGTGTGAGGACGCTTCCGAAAGAGACCTCATTGGCTTCGAGGGGATGACCGGTCACGCGTATAGACCGCTTTTTAAGTAGCGTAGCCTCCCCCCGTCGCGAAGACGTCTCCGGGGTTTGCCTATTCGCCTGCCGCGCCACGCATTTTTATGGCGGTTCAAAGCACCTTATCGCGAAGGGAAACACGTTAGTGTTCGGGTTTTATGGTTCTGTAGATCGTGCAATTATTTCGGGATAAGTGTTTCTGTTGTACGGGGAACGTTTTCGCCCGAGTTCCAAGTAATAAAATCGGTTCTTTGTCAACCGTCTACGTCGAAGCGCTGTTTCGTATGACGTACTTCAACGTTTCCCCAAATTAAGCAACAATAGCAACATTCGAGTTGTTACACGAACTTTCGAAGAAGTCGTTCGCTTTGAGCAGCTGCGAAACGGAATACGAAAAGGAACACCAAACGGGCTATAGACGAGCATGACAACTTAACGGTGTCCTACTTGCGCACCCTCGTTTCTTAAACGACACCTAAGCAATTAAGCGATCCTGGCGATTTCCGCGGCGGCTGTTCTCCGAAACGGCACACCCTGTACGCGCGCACACAGACAGAGGTGTGCTCTCGCGGAGATCAACGTCGCTGTGCACCGGGTAAACTGTGTACGTCCTACACCCGCGAGAGGGTGTACGACGGTGAAAGCGTTGGAGAAAGCGAGAAAGGGATCGCTAGAGAAAGGGAGAGAGGCAGGAAAGCGCGGCTGCGAACAAGAGAGAGGCAGAGAGGAAGAGAGACGGAGTGGCGTGTAGGAGAAGAGCGAAGAGAGGAGGAGAGGACGGCGGCGAGGCGAGGAAGGTTTATATCCATCATTTTGTATTTCTCGCAGACATAAAAATCTATACCATCGTACAGACCGCCCACCCGCCCTCCGCGCCACCTCCTCGTCCCTTCAACCGACCAACGTTTCGCCACCCACCCGCATCCTCTAAACCTACCCTAGTACCCCGCGCACACCCCCTCCCCCTCCGCTCTCTACCTCGCCAACCCCCCGCGACCACCAACCGCCCTCGTCCTCTGGTGCCGGAGCCAAAGCCTGGCTGCACCAAGCCGCCACCTCGCTCTTCTATTCCACGGTGGTGGTAGGTGGGGTGCAAATATCGTATTTATTGTATGACGGGTCCGCGTATCCCAAGCTAACGCCTCCTGTCAGCTCACCCTACCGAACCACCCTCCCCCCTCTCTTACTGCATTTCGCTCTTTGGCACACTGTCTCTTCTTCTTCTCCCTCTCTCTCCCTCTCTCTCTTTCTGCTATCCTCGATTTTCCTATCCCTTTTCTCACGACCGAATACTGTCTTTTTCTCACCGTTGTCGCTGCTTCTTCTTTTTCGCACCGCACGTTTTTAGCCAACCTTACGTCCCTCTCCGTCTGTGAGCCGCGACCATCCGTACCCGGGTCCGTTTCGCGCTCCCTTTTGGGCTGAACGTCTCGTTCTCCGGCTGCCTGGTTTCCTCGCGAGCGCGCGCGCCCTACCACTTGTACGCGCCGCGGGTACACACGGCGCAGCCAACCTGTCTCGCACCTTTCGAGAATGCTTCTTTTCGCCCTTTATGACGCGCGTCTCGCGCGGATACTCGGGCCGACGCGCGAGCAAAGGGCTGTTTAAGGGCGGCGAACGGGGCGACTACGGGTGGATGGGCAGGATCGTCTCTGCTAGGCGGCGCTTTGTGACGGAAACCGTTTGAAAACGGGGATCAAGTTGTCGTCGACGACGTCGCCGTGATCGTCGCGCTCCTTGTCCCACCCTGCCTTCCCTCGTCCATCCCTCGCGACCCTCCGTTGCCGTTCCAGGGGGACGGATAATTGTGAATAACGTTCGTCCTCCCCTTCACTGTGACTAAAGCTAACCCGATCGCGGCTTTTAATCAAAGGTTTCGCGATATTTCGATTACCGATTTCCCCGTGAACTCCTTGAGGCCGGTAACTCGAAAAGGAGGCTGCCAGTATCGCGTGCACGTGTCTCAGAAACGGGCATAAATGAAATTGAATCGCGCCGCTGTACGTTAAATCTAGTCGGAGATATTTGTAGATAGAGTAATCTACAGGAATGCACCGGATACGTACAGAGACGTATATTTAATTAGTAATAATTGGACGCTCGAACGGCTCCAAAATTCGTCCCCGGAGCAATCGACTTTGGCGGAGAGGAGGAGGCTGCGCGCGGAAACCCTTGACGCTTGCACAAGCGATATGGGCCATTTGAATAAGCGATCCTCCTAATTGCCCGGAGCAGTGTAAAAGGAAAAAAAGGGAGGGAGCGGCCGCGAAGAGAAAGAACCGGCTATTTATTTCGTACGGTTAATCGCTGGAATTCGTGGCACTTTAATGCGTGCTCTAATTGAGCGTGGGCGGCACGCGCTCAGGCGCCAAAGTGAAACGTCCGCGAGCTTTCGAAACAAATGGAATTCCCCGCGGCAAGTATGGTCGAAGGAGTTTATAAATTTTCGCTCGCCGCACGGTGCACGATGCAACGTATCTCTCACGTGAAAATTACCAAGTAAACAGAATACTGTTCGCGACTACTCGCGTTTAATTTCTTCTCAATTTTATGCGCTCTACGCGATTAACACGCGGCGTTTGATTCTACGGGAAGCGTTTACACCGCGGTTCGAGATTCTTTCGACGAGTGACGTTAATATAGAAAATTGAAACGTCGCAAGATCTTGAAAAATAAAAATTAGCCGCTCGATAGCGTTACGTACTTTCTCAGTCAACCGCGAGGAAACAGTCGTTAGGATCACCGGACTCCTCGACGAAGCGTCGCGAAGTTACCCCTCGAGGGAGCAAGATCGCACCAAGACCCATCGCTCGTTCCGCTCGCAAATCGCGCCCACCGTTCGCCGCGAGAAAGTCCGACATCCGGTTACGAGAAGCAGCTAGCGTCGAACAATTCCTGGGCAAGTTATGCCGTTCGCCGCGTCTCCAAGACGCGATTGATGCTCGCGCGACGCAGATCTGGGACATGGGTCGCGCGGGGTGCTCGCATTCCGTCGCGGAAGCTCGGATAGAAATGACAGGGCGCGACGTAAAAGTTAAATTGCAAAGACACTTCCTCCCGAAACCTTTTCCCGGGCGTAGCAGTCTCGAGTTTTTCCAGCCCCTCGCGTCGCCGTCGTCGTCGTCGTCGTCGTCGTCGTCCAACCCCTTTTACGCGCGTAAAACATGGAGACGCGGAGGAACCGACTGGAACCGTCCCAATGCAGCGAATAATAATTCTTGGCCCAATCGGGCCAAAGTAAGCCCGTGGTCACGCATGCGGTGAAATGATGGACGGTGCGATGGGCGCTGCGGCCACAGCCGTGCGGACTTTGGTTTTATCGTCCGTAACGCGGCGCAAAGTCTGTTACGTCGGTGGATAGTAGATATTCGTGCGAACGAGATGGATGGGATAGTAGTTCCGGTTTTAGGCAATACCTCGTTCGAGACGTAAGGGAGAAACGACGCGAGACGAGGAGGAGCTGTTTAGCGCTGGCATCGTACAATTTTTATAACCAACTTCTCGCGGCGACGAAATTTCGTACCACGGAGAGATCGAATTGAACGTCGACACGAAACTCTAAAATTAACCGTAATAATAAAAAAAAAAAAAAATTAATTTCCATTAAGCGCGGCGTATCAATTAAAATTGCACGAGTCGACAGTGGATTTCTCGATCGTCGTGGAGGCGTCACGGTTAACAAATTACATCGGAGGCAACAGGAGAAATCCCGCGCAACGAAAGGAGGGCAGCGGCGGATAGAGAGATAGAAGTAAGAGGGGCGGGTCGGCGGGGCTCGAGGGGCGGGTAGGAAGCGGAGGATACGAGTGAAAGAGAAGGTGGCGAAGTAAAAGGGTCGAGGCCGCAATGAGCCGAGCTTCCACGCTTCCCCTAATTACATTTTCATACGAACCGTTTTCCCCTTTATTTTCTCCTGCTGTCCTACGACCATTTTTCCCGGAGCCAACTCAACTTCCCGGGTTCCCGTTTCCCGTCAACGTCTGCCTCCTTTCTTCTGTTTCACCTGTCTCTGTCCCCACCCGCCGCGCCTCCGCCATCGCCGCACCGCCGCGTCGACCTACCCCTTTCCTCCAGCCCTCCTCTCTGCTTTTCTCGTCCACTGGAAAAACGCTTTAATACGTTTTTGCCGGTCGTCGTCGTGTTGCTCGCCGGAAAGGAATATGAAATGGGCGAGAGAGAAAGAAACAGAAACAAAGGGGGTGGGGGAACGAGAAAAAAAGAAGAAAAGGAAGGGAGAAAGAGAGAAGGGAACGGAACGGAGCAGAAAGAGAGAACGTCCGGTTTCTCGTAGCGGGTCGAAAAGTACCAGGTGAATTTTTAGTTTCCACCGAGCTCGCGATTAAAGTCCATCGAGACTGCCGCCAGAGAAGATCTCGGATTCGAAATTTCTCTCTCTCTCTCTCTCTCTCTCTCTCTCTCTCTCTTTTTCCGTCGTCCTCCGTTCTTTTTCCGCTTCGTCTTTTTTGTTGTTCGCTTCTCTCGTCGACGACTGCATCCGGCACTGTTGTTTGATAAAATTTCTTTGTAGCAAAGCTGCGCGCTCTCTTGTATCCCGGATCGCATTGCGTTTGCTGCTCGGTGTGTATCCTGCGAGAAATTGTTTCGAATTTTTTTGTGCGGCAAATACAGCCGGGCCGAGTAAACGCTTGATAATTCGAAAGAGGCGTGGATGGTTTTACACGGGGCTCGATTGATCGTTCACACGCGGAAGGAGCCTTCCCTCGGTCGCCGCTGAAGAGCAGCAGGCATTTTGATGAATTTTTGCGCGACTTCGAACACACTTTTCGACGAACTTATTTTATTCGCGTGAAAAGAATTTAAATAGTTGGATAGTTCGACCGAAAGGAACGGAATGATATCGTTCGAGGACATTATAAACGCGACGCAGCGTTCGAGCTGCTTTAGTTTAGCGATACGTATATAATTATTACTTCAGAGCCAATGGTCACCAGCGTGCGCGCGAGTATCGCTCTATATCGTATGTTAATTTCCGTCCACCTGTTTCTTTTCGTTTAATCCCCATGAATATAAATTGAATGGAACCGAGGTCCACCCGGAAACTGAATTATTTTAGCCTGACTTAAAAAAATTCGTACCCCGAAAAGATTTTAATACCTTCTAAAAATGCGGCGGAAGTACGTTTAAACAGCGGCCCCGGAGAAGAATACGAAAATTTTCATTTTTCATTCAACACCTCTAATTCCGGCGATATTTCACGCGTGTTCCGACTTAAAAATTCTACATTTTTCGAAACTAATTAATCCGCTGTGAACTCGAAGGTCGACTCTTTTTTGCGCCGCGACCTACTATCCCGAAGTCTTTTTTATTATACGGAACGAAGGAGTTAATGAAAATTTTTTTCTCCCTCTTCAATATTTCATCTACGTTTCGATGTTTCGCCAAGACAAAAATCCCGATCGTGACACAAACGTCGATAAATAAACGCGACGGAAGAATATTATTTTCATAGTTTTCCTATTTCCGTGATCAATGCATATAACCCTTTTTTTATGTCGCCTCTTAAATTGCACGCCAATTGACGACAAATATAAAATACGAACACAAGCAGCTGACCACGGATACAAGAATCCCGAGGGTGGGAAAGTTTCCTTGTATATTATCGTTCCATTTCTGAACGATACACGGTCGCTGGGAATCATTTTTACACGACTACCTCAGCAATTCCTTTCCAGATATGTGCCACATTTTTCCCCCGTGAAAATCCATTTTCCAGAGTACGATACGCGAAGAAGACGCGGCTCGAGCATCGCATTACCCTCCCCCGTCTCCTTTCTATACCCTCTATCCGCTTCTGGATAGTTAAATTCCATCGTTTCACGAACTATCGATCGCGGTCTCCATTACAACGCTCGAAAGTCGCATCGGCTGCTGAACAGTTCGTCAGATTTTTTCCATCCTTCCTTCGAATCGTTCCTTTCGGATACAAATTTTGGCGCGCAACGAGCGCAAAAGGAAACGAGGTTAAGACCATAAAAATCCCTGGTTGTTTCAGTGAAAAATACGGATAATCGTTGCATCTTCTACCGCAATTTAATATCCGTTTAGTCAACGGTTAATAAAACGACGCTTTCGCGTTCGAAACTTTCGTCGCTGTCTGCACCCACCGCGTTCTCACCCCTTCGAAACCAGTCAGAGGGTGGATCTGTCCCGGATAACAATTTTAATACCTTTCCAGTCGCGTTCCCGTCGCGAGACGCGAAAGCAGTTGTCTCGTAAAAATTGCAGGAGACCCGCGACATTAACCCACCCCTACCCTTATCCACCCCGGATCGTCTGAGACCTCCTCTAGCGCGAAAGTATAAAAAGCGCAGTGTCACTTATCGATCTGTGTCGCCTTTTCAATGTTTCCCTTTTAATTTCGCTCGAGGAACGAGCCCGTTGCCGCGGTATTATTAAGTATCGGGTAAAGTGGTTCCGGGGTGGGATTAATCTTGCAGGAGGGGGCGCTTCTCTTGACCATCTTGAGGGTGGCTGCGATGATTATACGACGGACAGGATCGATCGACGCCTCGATTGAGGCGGGAGAGATGAATAAGCCCGGTCTGTGAATCATTGAACGATTACGTGCCGCTAATGGAACAAGTTTACCGCGTGTTGCGTCTAACGTGTTGCACGTCTGGTTGGTTAGCGTAATTTTTCTTGCGAATATCGCGGAGAATTTTGTGATTCGTGAAAGAGAGAGAACAGAGATCGTCGAGCAAAATATTTTGTATAATTCTTAGACACTGTACGAAGAATTTTTAGCAATAGGTATTTTTAAGGTTCTAAATTGTTTAAAAAATATTCACGTGCATTAGATTCTCGACGAATGAATAGATTCGTTGAACAAGGGGGAAGAAAAGGGTTTTTATGCACGTGAAACGTTGATAATCTATGACGAACTTCCTCGTCGCTTACAAAGGGTAACTTAAACGCGGCGCTGTAAGGCGAATGGTACACTTTATATAGCAGACCGTGAGGAATATGTTATAGCGTGAGCATCGTGAATATATCATCAAATTTAATTGACTCGAGTAGAAGCGCGGCAGTCGCTTCCAAGTAGCTCGGGAGAAATTTCCAGCGACGTATGCAAACAGAATATTATACATGATAAAGAAGTCATTTACTCGAAGGAAGTCAAAGATCATGCGATACAAAGTTCCAGCCCTCTGTGTTACGCTAATGACCAGCTGTGAATCGGGAAGTTTAGGTCTCTCGCTGTTATTACAATTAACGATCTCTCCTCGTCCTTCGAACAGACGAAGGCGAACTCGCGATCCTTGAACATCCTCGAGCAGACCTTGGACAGCCGGAAACTCGCGCTCGCGGCGTCGAAAAATGGATTTGTACCTGCAATTCGTCTGCGATTGTTTCAGACGAAACAACAACGGTTCCCTCTGTTCAAATTTACTTTCCGAAATATTCTATCCACACGAGAGCGGCAGTTTGAAAGATCGCAAATAGCGCGATGAGCGTGTTGATCTTTCAGTTGGATGGCCGATCGATCGATCAACGCGCGCGCGGCGCTATTTCAGACACAGGCCGACCCTCTAACTTGGGGGAAGTTAACGGGGGTAAATGTAGAGATAGGAGGAGAAAGAATGGCCGACCGGGTTCAGGGAAACTTTTCGTCGCTTGTTTTGCTCGTCCGCGTTTCCTTAAAGAATCGCGGCCGCGGGGAGTCGAGGGACACGGGGTGAAGAGTCCATCCGGGATCCGCTCGAGCAGAGGAGCTCGTCTACAAATTTTAAAGAACCGGCGCTCACGATCCTCGAGCCACCGACGTTTTCCCCCCCGTTACCAGCGCCCCGTGTTTCAAACCACCACGAAACCGTCTTTCGATGAAAATATCGCGGATCAACCAGACGATTTTCGTTTCGCGATTCAACGATTTTTTTCAGCCTCCGCTCTCCGACGATGAAAAAGTTCAACGCGAAGCTATTATCCGTTGAACTGGGACACCTAATACGATTGCGAGGAGCGTTCCGTCTATTTTTTTTTTTTTTTTTTTTTTGCCGAGCGAAAAATTTAACAACGTTGCGACCGCGCGACAGAAAATTCTGTCGCCCGCAAAAATGACGAAAACGTTACACGCAACTACCGCTAACAAGTTCGATACTTAATCGGCGAACCAAATTCGACGAACAACAACGTCGCGCCAGAAGTTCGCCAGGATAATTCTATTCCCTCGGACGAGCGGTCACATCGGTTCGCCGGTCATGCTCGACCGCTTAACTTCCCTTAAAGTCACCGGCCAACTAACGGCGGCGGAAACGAGAGAGGAGACTGACAAAGAGACAGAGGGTATAAGAACGGGGAACGAGTGGAGCCGAAGAATGGTCGGGTGGAAGACCTTCGATTCTTCTTTTGCGCTCGTGCGTTTGTTTACAGTGGATCCGAAACGGGGGACGGGGATGGGAAAAAGAGAGGAGTTTCGCCGCGGGAAGGAGGGAGTGGTTAAGGCGAGGGCGAGAGGCAGGGAAAAATACGTCGGAACATTGTATACGTAAGGGAGGTAAAGGTGGTGAGCGTGGTGGTTGAACGGGGGTGAAAGGGAGGGGCTGGGTGAAAGAGACAGTGAAGCAGGAGGGAGGGAGCGGGGTGTGGAAGGGCAGCGCGGAAAAGGGAGATTGGGGAGGAAGGAGGGAAAAAAAAGGATTCGAGGATTCTCGAGACGAAGAGTCGAGTGGTTGGGTGGTCGAATAATAGAGCTGCCCTTAATACCGTCATCCCCGCTATGCTAGGTTAAACGAGGGAAGAAGCAGGCGGAGAAAGCGGCTCAGGTTAGACCGAGGACTCCTCTCTGTCTCGTGGAAGAGAACACGGCGAGCCGGGAGGAAGGACGTGTAAGGGGCGAAGGATGAAAGGAGAGCCGAAGCGAAGCGACGCGGAGGAGGAGGAGGGACGCGGAGGGTCGCGGAGGAAGCGAGAGAGGGTGAGAGAAAGAGGAGAACCGTCGCTCGCGGTTCGTGCCACAAGGGGCGGATTGGGGAAGGAGAACAGAATAGAAGGGATGATAACATTTGTATCATATTTAACGCTAGAACGAACAGGTTAAGGGGTGGAAGACACCCCCCGCCCCTTACTCCTTCGGCTGCTTCTTCTTCTGCTTTCCGCCTTTCTTCGTCTACTCCTTCCCGCGGCTCCCCTTCCGCCCCCTCGATCCTACCCTTTATCCTCGACCTCCTGGTCCTCCTTCCTCGACTTCATTCTTCTCCGTTCTACTCAAACCACCATCCTCGCCATCCTTGAGCGCCCTCCTACGGTCGAGTAATACCACTGAAATCAATACCACCACACCGGGCTTCTATTTACACACGCTCGTCGTCCGTACACAAATTTATTGCGTGCCCGTACCAGCGCCAGCACCGCGGCCCCTCTCGAACCGGAAACGAAGGTGTCTCTCGCGGCGGTGTCACCGGATCCGAGCCCGGAACGCATCGAGGCATCGAGCCTGACTGATTCGCGCCGAGCCGTACTTTACTTTCTCTCTTAAAAAGTAGAGAGAACAGGACGGCAACTGGAGGAATGGATGCTGTTCAAAATCGTCTGGACGATAACTTTGGGTTTAACCGTGTCCCCGGGATTCGAAACGTACGGCGCTAGGTTCGAGTTGAATTGTGGTCGTAAGTTGCGGGATGGAGTCTTATGGAGGTTCGGTTATATAGTGCCCTAAATTCAGCGTTTAATTCTTCCTTGGTTGGAACAAAAAGAAGTGGAGACACTTGAAGTTTTCTTATTTTTCCAGTAAAATGAAACTGCGTATCGTGGAGTAACGTATTCATTACTCTTTTCACTGCAAACAATTTTAGTTTACGGAAATTACTGAACGCGTCGAACATCGCGCGTTTCCAACGCGTCGATGCCCATGTAACAGTAGACCGACACGATCATTAAATCGCGTTCATTTTTCATTGACCGCAAGTTGGCATCACTTTACCAGCGATCGCAACTCGCGCGACCGCGAGTCCTACTAATTTCCTTCCGGCTGCGATCAACTCCGACTCGAGTCTCGCTAATGCGCCTATAGCTGCAACAGCCGGGATTCGTTCGAAACCGCAAATTTTCCCGCCAGTAAGTCGCGTGTCGATTAACCCGTAACCGCGACGTCGAACGATCCCCGAGTACAATTTGTACAAGTTGCACGATTGTAATCGATGAGCTCCGGTTTCGCGTGAAACCAGAAGGCTGTCTCGCGAAAAATTCTAATCTCGAGTGCAAAAAAAAAAAAAAAAAATATGGTTTACGCGCCAGCAGCGGAGATTCTGCTTGCGCGGAAAGAAGCCACCCTGGATCGTCCAGCGACTAACGATTTTATTTTTCTGCCACCCCGCGCTCGCTCGCTCGAATCCTTTCCACGCAGGAGCGGAGGGACGCGCACAGGTGGTTCTCCGCGTCTGCGAACGGGTGCATGTGCAACGCGCATAGAGTGTATACACGGTCTAGGAAACGCATAATGGATGGATGGGCGTTGTACACGATATTACGTCATTAGGAAGGCAATACTATCGTATGCGCCGCTTTGAGCCGGTTGCGCCGCGGCTCGTAAGGCGCGCTGGGTCATTACAAAGAACGTGCCGCGCGCTACCGGTAGCGCCGCGATAATTAGGATATAAACCACGAAACGTTCCTGAATTATTAATCGTCCCTCGACACCTAATCCGTCTTCTTTTGGCGCATCCTCTTGACCCGCTCGACTCCCACCCGGGGAAATAACGTTTTAAAGCGTTCCGTGGCTTTCCGCGCGAAAATGAATGGTTAACGAGATCGGTGGCGCCCCTCGATCATATCTACGATCCGATTAGTCCTGTTCGAGTAGAATATTCGTTGCTTTAATCGGAATTATAGTGCCGAAACGGTACGATTATTTTGAGAAACGCGGAGTGCCAAGTTAATGATAAATGAAATTGTTAAGGGAAAAAGTTCGAACTCTGCCACGAGAAGTTTTGGATTCTCCGGAAAACCGCCCCGCTCGTGCATGCTTGTGTGGGTGCTCGGTTCGCAAGAAGTTCACGGGAAAACTAAATGCCTCTCGATGCATAATTCCTCTTCTTTTCAGCGTTTATTTATAGTTCGGTTAAGCACGCGCTTATTGGCCAGGGAATGTTAATGCGATGATAAATATATCGCAAAAAAGTTCAACACCCAACCCGCGGCCTGTCCGCAGCATTTTTAAACTTTAAATCATCGTTTCCGCCGCGCTTCCAACGCGCGCCAAGTTCTCCTCCGTTACCACCCGAATTTAAATAGTTACGCAACCCTTAAAAACAACCGCGAGCTTTTTACGGAGCGAAAAACTTTCCCGATGTTTCACCTTGAAATTTGTTGGATGGACGTTACGCTCGGATTTTTAATGACCAAACGTAGAGGCAAAATGGAGCGCGTTTCTTTCTCTTTCACACGAGCAACGCTTACGTCTACAGCTTTTGACTAGATAGTATTGCATTTGCAACTTTCGACAAGAAAATGTCGCGAATATCGCGCAAGAAATTGGCTCGCTTCATTAACGGTAATCTTCGTGGATATCGTAACTATTTAAAACACTTCAGCTCGAGTTACATATGTATCGCTCGTTAAAACTTGCAAACGCGAACGCGCATGTACACTTCGACTTCTTGGGGGGTGTAAATTATGCGAGCTCTACTTTTCGCATTATAACAAATGGAAAGAGGCAAACATGCGCAATTTGCGTCACGTTCGATCTAATCTAGAACTATCGCCATTCCCTCGGTTAATATCTGTCGATCTAACGTGTCCATCAGGAGCATTAAAACGGCAAAGTGCTGAAACGGAAGCGGTCGAACAACGAACACGCGAGTACGCGTGACGCATCGTTCGTGATCTCTCGTACGAGGTAACTAAACAGACTCAAACGTGTATCGAGCATGGGAAATAACATAAATAAAGCAACGATTATTCTCGATAAACGATAATCTTAAATAACGTTTCCTGCTACGATTTCAGGTTGCTCTATTTCTCCAAAAGTTCTGCTAATTTCGGAATAAACGAGCTACAAATATCCAAATAAGTTTACACAATTACAGATAACAAGATTCCTGAAGAAATTAGAACGCGATCGGGTCTAAAATAAGGGTCGACTTGGCGCGGTATATCTCAAAGTATCGATAGACACGTGAGAGATCGCGGTGAGTGGAAATGCATGGCGAAAAAGCAGAGGTTGCGTTGCGCCTCGCGTAGCGCAGAAGCAACCCCCGTGCGCGGCCTGTTTCGAGCTCGTTACGTGCCGACGGGGGTGGTCGAGGCTCTGGAACGAGCTGCTTGTAGAAACTGAGCGATAACTGGTAAATAAACGATGAAAGATACGCGAATTACAAATTGCACTTTCCTAACCGCGCACGTTATTTACCAACCCCCTCCACTAGGTCTGTTGTTTATCGCCTTACGTGGAGCACCCTTCACTCGTGGGTATTCGCGAACACCGTGCCACACATGAGCGACGTTACGCGCGTTTCATATATAAAGATGCTAATTTAGCGTGTGGATTTGCGATTTATTTTGTGGGCTGTTTCAGTTCCATTCGAGGGTGGTTTAAGCGTCACCCTTAAAGCTCGCAATACGCTTGTTTTATGATGTTAGGGACGACGGTAGTAAGTTCCATTTTGTATTGTGGAGCATCATAAAAGACACGGTTTATCGTTTCGATGTTCGTTCGTCGTATCGCGAATAAGCGAAACAGTTCGAGAGGGAGCGGAGTACCTCGAGCACTTCGTTCACCCCAAAACATTTTGGACTCCTTAAGGATTTCGGGTATCCAACTGCGGACGACCTAAATACCGTAGGCACTCTTGGTTCCCCCGCGTACTTTGGTCACACCGAGTTCTTCAAGCACTTTAGATGCCTCGGGTATCGCGTGCATACTCGAACGGGGGATGAGATTCCGCTATGCGATAGTATTCGCGACAATGGTCGCATCGCGTCGGTGTACAGGGCGATATTAAACCCCTTCCCCTGTCATTTTTCTTATGACACATTCATTACAGTTAAATATTTACTTGCCGCGTTTCTCGCGTCTATGCTAGCTTTCAATTTGATTATTTGCTGATTAAATAAACGCGCGTATCTCGCTCGCGCGGCACTTTGCATTTCGCACAACAGCTACAACTTCGTGCAACGTGAAATGTTCAGAAAATTTTGACGCGTCCCAAATCACGAACAACCCCTGCGTTATCCTCCTCCGTTTTTTTTCCCCTCTCTTTTTTCCACCCATTTCGATAGCATCTTTGCTCACCGGTAAAACGTTCTCGCGTGCTTCATCCTGCGGTGGTTGCATTTGTTGCACGTCGGTTCTCGCGCTCGCGCGGCCGGGGGTTGGTTATCGGCGTGGTTTTAAACTGGCGCGCAACGAGGCCGGATGCAAACAACGATCTGTTCGCTGGAAACTCGGAAATAACTGGCAAACAAATGATAAAAGATACATGAGCCACAAATTGTGCTTTCGTTGCGGTGCATTATCCACGGCTTTCGGTAATATATTAGCCCGAGACCTCTGCCTTTCTGTTTGCCCGCGTTTCTATACACGCCAGCGGTCTCTCCCTCCCTCCCACGGCCACCTCGTTCTCCTATCCCTCTGACTGGCTGTTTGCGTACGACAGTCTCTTTTCCGGAGTGGATGGAAGATGTACGAGGTAATGGAGTAAACAGTGACACGCGCTATTTCTGATTCCTCGCGAAGGGTCTTGCGTAACGTGTTGTCCGATTGTGTTTTAGGTGCCGTGTAGATTGCGCGTGCACAATGGTCGGGGATATTGAAAAGCTTTTTTAATAACGGACATATACGGGCAATCTCGCGTAAATAGCTCGTGCCCTCGCTGTCCACATGGTATATAAAATTCTTGAAATTGATGCATAAAGATTACCATAGAAGACATTTAACGCATTGAAAAAGAACGCGAGTGGTCTACGTTATGTAGTATAGCTTAAAATTGTGTTTAAATAGCATCGTTTAAATTGGCTTAGTAAAACTTGCCAGGGGGTTGTGTGTACCTATATTATTTGCGATAAATAGGATTATCGCGCAGCGAACACTTGAATTGCAGTCCGCGTTAAGAGCGTACCAGCTTAAACGATACGGAAATAGCAAAGCCTGCGATGCACGCGCTCATAAGTATACCCCGTACGCATTAACGCGATTAATTGCACCGTAGCGGGTAAAGAAAAAAAAAAAAAAAAAGGGAAGGACGCGTAATCAAAGAAAAGCATCGCGTCGAGCGGAGTAGGTGTACATCAAGGGAAAGCAATCATAGTTACGACGAGCGACAAGGATCGACCGCGATGGCGACACTCGCAGAAACGTCGGGGACCGCGACGAGCGTGGCGAGATCCAGAATTGACAAACGATCGGGCGAATTTTCCACGCTCCACGTACGGCCACCAGGCGCGCGCGTAGAATCTTGATTGCGAAAATACCCTGGAACCGTCGTGCGGCTAGCCGAAGCGCATTTACATCCCCCTTTCGCCACCTCCGCCAACATGCGGCCTGGCTTACACGCTCGCGAGCGCGTGCTCTTCATCCGGATCCGCGCACTCGTCGAACGGTTGGCCATTAAGTTGCTGGTGCAATCAGAACGTCGAGAGGGAGAGAGAGAGAGAGAGAGAGAGAGAGAGAGAGAGAGAAGGTACTAGCAGGGAGTGTCAAGATTAATAATATGTCTCCGAAGATGCATCTGCTAGTCGAACGCATCGGAAATGTAGGTCGAGTCCCTCGCTTTCTCGCTCTTTCCCTTCTCAGTCCTCCGCGTCTGATCCTCAACCGGAAATGCGACGCGTCTCATCGAAACTCAGCCGATTTCTCGTATCGCTGCGTTTTTCCAGCGCCGCGTGTGTCCAAAGCGTAGAGCGCGTTATCCATTTTCCACTTAGCGGTTCAATTGTAACGCGACACTTGTGCGGTGAAAGCCAATTAGGTCAACGAGGAGAAGCGAAGGAAAGTACCCTAACCGAGAGTACGTGTACGCTATATATCGGCAATCGACAGTTGGGTTGCTCAAAAGCCAAACTGATCAGCTCTCCATAAAACTTTAGTGTTTGCTTGCTCCAAAGTTAAGAACCAATCACATCACGGTCTAGTGTTGGACTTGAGAAATTTTGTAGAGACGCGAGGACCAACGTAGCCGTATCGTGTATATCGTCTTCCTCGAAAGTAAAAGTTCGCGCGGGACACTCTGTACATGTACATAGATATCGTGTATATTATCACGCCATTGCCTCTTGATTCGTTGCTGGATCTCGCTCGTCTTCTCACGGACACGTAATTTTTCTCCTTTCAGGACAGCGACGGGGAGAAGAGCGACCAGGACTTGGTGGTGGATGTCGCGAACGAGGTCAGTTCATTCTTCCACAACAGGCCGAATCCGATATTTTTAGCGGAGAATTCATTAGGAGAAAGCTATCAGAGCGTACGTACGGGCTGCCGATGAAAATCAAGGACCTTCCTTCGGGGTTGATCGCGGTGACGGGGGTGCACGCGTTTAAGTACTTGCTTCTTCCCTGCAGACGTTCGGATTTCGTTGATTAGAACGATGGTGGTTCAAGTGGTTTTTTTAACGTCGAGATACTTTATCCCGTAGATACCAATTGTGATCGATTTTTTACATAATGTTCTATGTTTTGTTCCGTCCTTCTTTGTTCGTACTATACTTGTATATCCGTGTTGTTCAGTTGTCTAACAATTATCCAAGCACAGATTCTCGGGAAACAATTGTAGAACGGAATTCTCTGGATAGAACCCTGAAAGTTCGTCGTTGATTTTTTTTTTTAAGACCCCGTATGAAGCTGAGAGTGAACGTCTCTGAAATTGCTCGATATTACACGAGATCGCGCGAGTGTACGTCAAGAGAGAAGTAGACGAGTTTAGGGAGTTTGTTCACGGAAGGTTTCTTTTTCTGTCCCATAAAAGGAGGCGTCATCGCCGCACGCGAACGGCGAGCACTCAGATCCACGCGAGAACGGCACCCTGGAGAAGCTGGGCGCTCCAGGACACGTGGGGCCGATATCCGGCGCTGGGCCGACGTCCGTAAAAGATAGGCCACCTTCGCGGAGCGGAAGCTCCTCCGCTCGTAGCACACCGTCTCTGAAAAGTAAAGATGTAAGATCTCGCGGATAGCAAGCTTATTCGATGACTAATCGGTCCGGTTCACATTTTCTTTCCGGTCTCACCTCCGCTTGCGTTCCATGTCCCTCGTGCTTTATTAAACAGATCAGAAAGCGGCTCGCCTCGTATTAATATGCATGCCAAGGTGCCCGAGGGTGAACGCTTAATTGACCCTGTAATTTTCCATAGATCAGGAGTAGGAAGACTTTAAAAGTCACTGTTTAATCGAATCTCCTCTTCCTTCTTCTGCGAGATCGAACCTCTCGATCGAAGATCTTAGAAAACAGCTTAGAGAACAGCAGGCACATTTAAGCTCACCCTCTTCGTCGCATCGTGCGTACGTACATCCATGCATAGCACGTAGAGTAGCTGTACAGAACTCGTGTCGCGAAGTAACGGCAAGTGAATCTGCGCGGACGCTGGCGAGGAAGCACGGCCCTCGCTCGATCAGCCGTGTGCCTCACCGTATAAATCGCTGAACCGGAAGCGGCCAAGGATCGATATGCCTCGTTGCTTTTGTGCGAAAGTTCATGCGTGAAATTTACCTGAAAAAAAAGAAAAAGAAAACGAAAAAAAGAATTCCGTTTTTTTTCTTCCTTCGAATTGCGCCCGATAATAAACCGGTGTTGCCCCGTTGGAACGAACCTCTCCAGATCGACAAGCCGGGTACACCTGTGGCGGCGGCGAGGGGGTCGCGCAGCTGTACGCCAACTATGGGCGGAATCCCTGGTCCCTTGGCATCGCGGGTCTATCATCCGCCATCGTCGCAGCAAACGCCACCGCAGGGCTATCAGGGTTTGCCGTCCCGCGGCAATGAGCCGCCGCAATCGCCTTCGCCGTACAGCAACTTACCATACGCCAGGACCTCGATGGTACTTCACGTTCTAGCTGCTCGTTTTTTTTTTTTTTTTTTTTTTTTTTCTTTATACCTCTTTCTTTCTCTCTTTCTCTCTGTCTCTCTCTCTCTCTTTTTCTCTCTCCTTCGTCATTCTCTCATTGTTCCTAGGCAGATCTGCGTGACAGATACCGAGGGCGTTGTAAGTCGTGGAAAGGGTCGCGCACCCTACGTGCGATATCTGGCCATTTTGAAAGTATCTCCCTTTTTCGTTGTTGCATAAATCAGGATATATCGTTGGGATTTGACGTATTGGTGGTTTTCGTGTTGCGGGCAACGTCCGAAATTGTACGGCGTTAGTATCCGTGACGTGGCGTGCACTGTGCAGAGCTGGGAATGATACTCTGAGAAATGGCATCGGCGAGATAGCGGCGAGGTAGAAAGAGTGTTCGCGTGACTCTGAATGCTATGCACCCACCTCGACAAAGACGCTCCGCGGTATCATTGTAAATTCTCGATACAGGCGACGAAAATGACCCGCGGTGTATGCGCCGAGTTGTTCCCATTGTCGCGACCGAGGCTATCTCCTCTTTTATTCCCACCCCCATTTTTCCGCTATTTATCGTCCGCCTCGCAGACGTTCAGGCTGAAATTAATCAAGCGCGAAGATCAGATTCCCGGATTCCGTAATGGCGCAAGCCTCGAATTTGCTCGCGTGTGTCGCGGATATATCGCGGATGTTACTCGTCGACGAAACACACTTGTGTGCACCCTTGTCTTTGGGATTGTTTCGAAGAACACGTCAGCTTCCCAGTTCTGCACAGTACCACGTACAAATTGTAATTAATCCGAGCCCAATACTAAAATTGTGTACCAAGTTCAAAATTTGCTCCCTCTGACGTACTTTGTATGTGTGTTCGTTGGTAGACGATTTCGAACAGCATCATTGTGTATCCCTCCAAAGGCTTAAATGGACGTAAAACAATGAACATCCAGCTACACTCTCGATCGAAAGTTCGAACAGACACTGACGCATCTTGTTCTCTTTTTGCAGCTCGGTTTCGACGGTCACGTGAGGATACCATCGAGTAACGGGCTAAGCAACATTCCGGGTGGTAAACCGTACGTAACACTTGCAATTAAACCGACTCTTCCAATGATCATTAAGGGAATTAACGCGAAAAGGTCGCGGGCTCGTATTTCTCGCCGGATAGTGTACCGTAGATCTTATTCGTAGCCGCGCGTTAAACGACTACGGATTCGAAAGGTGTTAGTCCTTCGGATACCTTTTGAAATACATTTTACCATCCATCCATCGCTGGTGGTGGTGCCGTAATGCATTATCGTAGCTAAATGGCCGCCTTTTGTCACAGACAGGGCTTTTAAGTAATCGAAGGCGTTCCATTACGTAAGGACAGAGGCATTAATGTTTTGCATTCCACCGCAGAGCGTACTCGTTCCATATGAACGGCGAGGGTCAGCTGCTGCCGGTGCCGTTCCCCACGGACGCTCTGATAGGGCCGGGAATTCCACGTCACGCGCGTCAGATTAATACCTTGACTCACGGCGAGGTTGTGTGCGCCGTTACGATCTCGAACCCGACCAAGTACGTCTACACGGGCGGCAAAGGGTGCGTTAAAGTCTGGGACATCGGCCACGGAGGCGGTGGCAGTATCAAGCACGTATCGCAGCTGGACTGCCTGCAACGCGACAATTATATTAGGTTTGTTGCATGAACGTCCGACTATGCGCAACCGGGCGCACCAGGGAAATCCTCTAACGAGCACATCTGTTCTCGTTCTCCAAAAATCGAACCGCGTCCCTTGTGTTCTGCCTGTAAAACTTAATTCAGGCTTTCGCGCCTGATCGACGAAAGGAAATACGCGACGTAGTAGTCACTGTCTTTTCGCGGCGCAGGTCGGTAAAACTACTGCCAGACTGCAGAACCCTGATAGTCGGCGGCGAGGCGAGTCAGCTGATCATCTGGGACCTGGCCAGCCCGACGCCGCGGATCAAGGCGGAACTGACGTCCTCGGCACCTGCCTGTTACGCCCTGGCCATCTCGCCCGACTCGAAGGTCTGCTTCAGCTGTTGCAGCGACGGTAACATCGCCGTGTGGGACCTGCAGAACGAGACGTTGGTTCGACAGTTCCAAGGCCACACGGACGGCGCCTCCTGCATCGACATCTCGGCGGACGGTTCGAAGCTGTGGACCGGGGGTCTGGACAACACGGTCCGCTCGTGGGACCTGAGGGAGGGCAGACAGCTGAAGCAGCACGACTTCACCTCGCAGATATTCTCGCTCGGCTATTGCCCGACCGGCGAGTGGCTCGCGGTGGGCATGGAGAACTCGAACGTCGAGGTCCTTCACGCTTCCAAGTCTGACAAGTACCAGCTCCACCTACACGAGTCCTGTGTCCTGTCGCTGCGCTTCGCGTCCTGCGGCAAGTGGTTCGTCTCCACCGGCAAGGACAATCTGTTGAACGCATGGCGCACGCCGTACGGTGCTTCGATATTCCAGGTGTGTACGCTGCTCCTTTAGGTATCGATAACTGAAAACCAAATTGTCACGTTTCTACGCTTTGTTTCACGAGCTGAGGCTGTTTGCTAGAAATGAAGAGAGTCGTGAATGAACCTGTGCAAGATGGCTACGTGGATAATGCAACATGTGTTATAGTACGTTGCTGAGACGTTCGTCTCAAGCACCTTTAAGACGTCTTGAGGGGGTATATTTTAGACATCGTTAGAATGTCTATCGTATTCGGACCCTGGGACGTCTTAAAGATGTTCTCAGACGTCGTTACCATTGTGTACCTCGTATGTATTTAGGATGCTTTGAACGCTAGGAACAGGCATCTTTTAAACATCATAGGACATTTCAGGATAAGTCAGGAATTCAGACATCGTCGGAAGAAGTCTCGAATATCCTTGAAACATTTGTAACAAGAATCTCTCATCTATCAACACTTTAGCTTCTTCCCGTAGAAGCTGATTTATTTTCTGCGCG
The DNA here is from genome assembly GCA_963969225.1 of Xylocopa violacea. Lineage (NCBI taxonomy): Eukaryota > Metazoa > Arthropoda > Insecta > Hymenoptera > Apidae > Xylocopa > Xylocopa violacea. Next base: position 30,677,591 of record CAXAJV010000005.1, on the reverse strand, counting down.
CATCGTCAGGCTGTTCCGCGTCACACCGAGCGGAACGGAGCGCAGAATAAAAATAAAAAAACAAAGCAGATCTCGAGACGACCACATGGGAATCCATATCAATTCTTTTTGCAGTCGAAGGAGTCCTCGTCGGTGCTGAGCTGCGACATCTCCGCCGACGACAAGTACATCGTGACCGGATCCGGTGACAAAAAGGCCACTGTATACGAAGTGATTTACTAGACGCGTACGCGGGTAAAGACGTTTCACGTTTACCTCCCTTTCGGTCGAAACCCGAACTCTTTAACACGCTCTCTCCCCCGTTCGCGCGGGAGATCCTACAAGTGAGACTTTTTAGCAGCCTTAGGAACCTAGACTGTTACTATACTGTGTATATATAATACATAACGAGTCTGTATTAACGGTAGAAACCGCGTTCGAGGAGAAAAGAAAGGGAAAAGGAGCAGGAGAGTGAACCGCAGTCGAACGAACGGGAAGAACGAGAAAAGGAAAGGAAGCGGGGAAAACGAAGAAAAAAAAAAAAAAAGAAAGAAAGAAAGAAACAAAATTAAGTAACGCTAACGACGACGATGACAGTTGAAAAATTAATGTGTGCGCTGAGAGAAAAAGCTGTATATGTATATTTAGGAGTTGCGTGTGCGTGGCCCGACTGTACCTTACGACCGTGTGATTTAAAACGTAGATGAAACACTTTCTTTGTCGCGTGTATATGTACAACGAGAACGTGTCAAATGGGACGTTACCAAGCGATTTTGCATGCGCGCGTTAAGTGACCGGGAGAGCCTTGCAGATGGTGATGCTAGATACGGTTTCGTACAAGTACCTAATTATAGAATCAACAGAACCGAGACATAATACGACAGATAGCGCGGGGAGAACGTACGCCTCGCAAGCCTCTGTCGGAACAGAGAAATAATACTTACACCCTCGCCTACGGTAATTTCCTTCGGAAACTTTTACAATTTTGTGCGAACGCGACAGAAACTCGATCGGTATACTGCTGCTCCGCGCTCTTTGGGAACCCATTCGAGATCGTAATGCTGCCTATAGCACCTTCGAGCATGCATTTCAGCTGTAGGCCAGCCATGGACTATAGTTTTCTGTCGGTTACCGTGTAATGTTTTACGCTGATAGCGATATGTTGACATCAACAACAGCAACAACAACAACAACAACAACAACAACAACAACAACAACAACAACAACAACAACAACAAAAAGAGAAGCAAACGAAAGATAATAATGTACATCGAATTATTTCTCTCGCGTAAGTTGTTCGTTTCGTTGGAACGCTACTAATCGCGAATGGAGTCGGTCGTTCGTGTGTTCGCGCATCGATTGTCGAAAACAGGGGCTGAAAAATTCACGAAGTCATTCGAAAGGTATTAAATAACGATGAGCCCGCTGTTTCAACTCGAGGAAAGAAAGTAGACGCGAAACTTACACCGTGGAAGCAGTGTTGTGTATTGTCGACATGTCGATCGGTCATGACCATTAATTAATTTTGAATATATCCATGAAAAATGGTTCACTTTTCCATTCGAGAGAATTTGCGTACACGTAATTGTTGTTCTTTTCAGCGAATAATTGCAGTCCTGGGTAAGTAATTGCAGGATTCGTTATAACTTGCCTAAAGTCAACGAATGTATGCGTATATGTATTAAGATCGAATGATTTGTTACAAGCATGAGAGACATGTTCAGATCGTACGTTTCCACTCTATAAGAATTGTTGACTAATTTGACCACGTGCTGTCTAAATTAGACAATCATTTGTTACAAAGCAGAAATTTAAATTTAAATTAAGTTATTGGATTACACGTACTTTAATAGTTTTTTATTTCTATTCGCAAAAGACAATTTAGAGAAATATGGAAATAATTATATCCTCGATGGAAATTTGAAACTGTGCGCATCCACGTTGCGCAGCACGTGACCAAACGCGTTCGTAAGTGCGTGGAAACACAATGTCGTGACACATTCCTCGTGCTCTCACAAGTCGTTCGACCGTGCGATATACAAATTACTTTACTGTCGGTTCCTGCGTTTCGAAATATGCAAACCTCGAAGTCCACTCTTCATTGTACACACTTGGTATACCTACGTTTAATGGTGAGTAATTGTATCGACCGTATAATTAGCGATATCAAACTGCACAATGCTGCTCGAGCGTATTGGCACAACATCGAATGATACATTATCGACGTCTTTTCTAGTATTCCATTCTTGATACTTTTATTTGAATACTCGTACGTTTCGTTCAAATTTATTCAGTAACGCCAACGTAGTTACGAACGAGAATAAAGTTGCATTAGCCTTCTGCTAACGAATACAGCGTCTATTGGGCTCGTTTCTGTTATCGACAAGCACACTGTTATTGCGCGTACCATTTCGACCTTCCGCGTGATCGTGCGTGTGTCCACGTGTGTGAATGATGAACGGAATCCCTGTACAAAATCCTTGTGCATCCTCGTCGGCAATTGTGATCGATTACACGAGCCTGATTGTGTCGTACGACAGCTCGACGTTTAAATACGCATAGAACGTAAAGTACAATCATATGCACAAAACGAGACGAAACCTATTTCTCTACTTCGAATAGATATCGATGCTGTAGACGAAGCTCGAGCTGAATCGGTAAATTTTTAGAGATGACCATCCGTAGAGGGCAACAAGTGTCGCTTCGACCGGTATGGTCGATCTTGGGAAAATTAGCACGCGAAAAGCACACGCGCAATCGAAACATTTAAATCATTCCTATAAAAATCGTCACGTGAAAGAGGATTACGTTTTAGCCGACGACAATTATTATCGCTCTTCAATGAAATCTGAGCTGAACATAGCCTTGAAGAAATTGGAACAACGTCCCGCTTCATTTTTTATGCAAACGATTTAACTGGATTGATAGCGCGTCGATAAAGTCCCATGACTAAATGTTTAATTAGCGATAAAAGAAGTAACGAAGTACAGGTAAAAGGTATGTCGATCTTATATGCGAGCACGGCCATTAACGCAATTCGATATGCGCGAATGCCGCTTGTAAAACATGGCTGAGAAAAAAAATTGTTCAATATCAAGTTTCACCTATTTTTGTTAAAATTTATCGATTAAGTAAGTGTTATTAAAACCATTGGCAGCAAAACATACATGTACACGATGAATTACCTGAAACAAAGTTAAAGTCGGTTTAATAAAGTACATTGTGTTTCGACTATGTGGCGAGCCGTTAGGTTGATATTAAAAAATCGCGTTTCTTCGTCGAGGGGCATGTACGTGTGCACGTGTGTACGTAAACGATAGTGTGTAACTGTGCCATCTTACCTGCAATATACCGCAATATACCGCAATATAAGCGACGAACGATGATTTTGTAACCGCGGTACACGCAAACACACGTACATACGCAACATGTGAAAGGGAAATGTTCGAATGAGAGGATGTACACACAACCCCATATGGACGTATACATGTATAGCGGAAAGTACGTGTCAAGTAAAAGTGACGCATCTTTAAAGTGTTTTTTGGAAGAATAAAGGTCTATTCCATTTTTCTCCTCTCTAGCTGTAGTAATATACGAGAATCGAATACAAATACTATACTTTTATTTATTGTCTCGCGACAAGACAGTTTCTCTTTATCCTCTGAGTGTGATAAACAAACAAACAAACAAAAAAAATTGAAAAATGAAATAAATTCTTTTTCGTCACGAAAGCCCACGCTGTGAATAATTCTGTAGCTCTTTGGTGTATTCGGTGAAGTAAAATTACGTTACACCACCGCCACGTATTACGGTGCCAAATTGGATAAAGTAATGCGTGATTAGTAAATAGCAAATAATAGAAGAAATTATGGGTGTTTCCATTAAATGCTGTTTGCGGTGCTATTGCATTTTAACTGTACTAATTCAGTATTAGCCTTAATAAGTTGGCACGAGCAGTTATAATTTAGTAGTTGCGTGCGGAGTATGGTAACGTAAATAGTGTTTTACTATTGGTCGTGCAATTTTAATCGGACATGCATTTAATGCACGATTTGTGGACATTAGTGTACCATAACAGGATTTCATTCTACAATACATCCCATTATTTTTCTTTAATTTGTCACTATTTCGGTAAAAAATTGTACATATATTACAAACAAGTTTTAAACTTTTTTAACATCGATTTGTTTCTTGTACAATTTGCGCGCAATTACGATTTGTTTTGTGGTCATTTCACATTCTTCGCGTTACGTATACACATATCTAAAGAAAAGAAAAAAATGAGGAAGAAAATATTTTACAGTATTTTCGACAACCTTGCGAATTAATTGTTCATTCCGTTGCAAAAAGAAAAAGAAAAAAGAGTAAAGGGGAGAATCAAGAGAAAGAGGAAGCAAACGATAGGAATCACAGGTTTACTTCCGGTAATCTTTCGATGTATTTACATTTACGTGTAATCTGTGTGTACAAGATCGTTAAAAACATTAAATGTTTATGCTCGCGTTATGATAATATATTCATGTATTTACATGTGTATCCGTGTGTACAAGATCGTTAAAAACATTAAATGTTTACAGGTCTATTTTTCGTATTGCCCCGCGCATCGTTAATTTCGCGTTTTTTTTTTTTTTTTTAATCATCTGTGTTCTCTATGTTTGTCTCTCTCTCTCTCTCTCTCTCTCTCTCTCTCTCACTCTCTTTCTCTCCCTTTCTTGCGTACACTTTCACTCATTCGCTTTTTTCGTGCACATGTACGATCTCTCCTTTCTCTCTCTCTCTTTCTCTCTCTTTTACACAATGAATCATCGTCGATTTTAAATATTTTCTCACATAACGCCGCAGTTTATGTACAAGTAGAAAAAACTTAATAACAATATATCGACTATCACACCTTATACGCCATTACGAATGGCTGGTACGTACATTATGCGCGTGTGTAACTGAAAGGGCATTCGCATTAGCTGCGATGCCCGATTTTGCAATACTTTGTTCATTTTTCTTTCTATACGACACGATTGCTTGTGGATTGTTTTCTTTCGATAAAATCAGGTTCGTATCAGAATTACAAACACTGTTCATGAAAAAAAATTTCATTGTAAGGTTCTCGAGATAATAATTCTTTGCACGCGCGCACACTTGTATAAGTCGAACACACACACACAGACACAGACATTCATACATGCACAAACACAAGTTCCGTTCTCTCTCTCCCCTCCCGTCTCTCATTCTGGTATGTACAAACTAGAAAATACGCAACACAGCTACTTATGTGTGTACAAGTAACCGATTTTACAGGAAATGTACAGATGTGAACGATGATAATTCTCGCTTAGGTTCTTTTAAGACTTAAGTGTACACGACGCCTGGTTCTATACTCGTTGGAAGGTGTCTCTAATCGATGATTAAATCAAACGCATTTACGGAATAATGCGATCAGAACTAATAAAGAATGAGTAAATTTAGTGTACAAAAATACTAGAGAAAAACTCTGTAGTCTTTTGAAACGGTAAACTAACATCTAAACAAATTGCATACATGCGTAGGATCTTCTACGATTAGGAATACTATTCTTGTGAATCTAAATACATCGTAAATATTACGATTAGAGAAAAAAATTAATGGTATACTGTTTCCATGTTCTTCTCTTTTTACCAACGTTAAGTAAATTCAAGTCCACACGAGCACAATCTAAAAAGATTTACTATTTTGAGAAGAAAAAGTTTTAGAAAAATACAGACAACCTTCCATCGTGCAAAATGTAAAAATTTCTTGCGTCTTGAGAATGATTATGCTCACTAAGCGCAGACGTAAAATACATTTGGTCGTAAAACTGTACGCTTCGTGCCGGATACGAGGCATTATTGATAAATCCTTGTTCTCCCGCAGAAGGTCCTTAATCCTAATAAAAAGCTATCAACGATTCGTACAAATTGCGTTCACAGTTTATGGCAACAAAAGTAACCATTTTCTTCTTTTTCCTTTGTTAACTATTTTGTGAAACGCTCGAGTCTTATCAATAATTATCGCATAATGGAAAAAAAAGGGAAATTAATTTGGACAATAGGGTCAAATATACTAGTCGCAAAATTAATAAACAAATTATTGGTAAAACTAAGCACAATCGTGCCTGCATTCTTTGATGTCAACCACTAAATTTAACGTGGCTAACGCATTTTCTTCATTTCTCTCGCATCCCCTTAGAGATAAAGTGATCACGAAAAATGATATTTCGTGTCGCTTTATCACCCGCAATGTTGCCAGATTCAATTTTCAACTCTTAAATTCTTGCCTTTGTATATATTTAAGAGTACATATCAAAATAATTTAATTTATGACTAGTTTTGCCTCTCGGTAACTTTATCTGACAGACGAATGATAAAATTCATTCTTGTACCCTCGAAAACAGAAATCAGATTAATCGATCTGCCACGACGAAGTTGATCTGTCATACGTATTTACCTAGAAAAGCTGTAACCAGTATTTATAAATTTTCTTCTCGTTAAATATCACATACATTCTAGATATACTTTTTCGTTAGAATGCATTCCGTTCGATATAATTAATGAAATTAATCGGAAACAGAGAATCTGGCAACGTTGTTTTTTAATGTACAGTGTTTGCGAAATATATGTGTGCAAGATCATTTGTTGATCATTATTGTTTCGCATTCACTCTCGACGTATATACTATATTTACAAGTCGCGCTAAATAGATCTATTACGTATACTATATTATCTTACTATTCTTAAGGCTAATTTAGCTTGCTGCACACACATGACGTGGTCCATGTGACATCTGAAGACACTGGGTGGTCAGTCGCTGTCGGAGGCCACTAGATTAATTTTTTTTCTCTTTTTCGCTTGCTTTACATTTACTATTTCCTCTTCCTGTGTTACAAACAGAAAATTAAGTTTCATTAGTAAAGAATATTGCGAAACTTTTACAATATTTTCAATATTGACGTTTTTATAGGTAGCTACAGATTACGTTCTTCCGAAAGAGTTATCCCAACATGTACTGTAACCCACGCGAATTACTGTAAAGATTAACCCTTCACACTCGAAATGCCAGTTGCAGTAGCATGAATATTTATAAATATTATAAATCAATAAATTGATGTACATATTAACGACAGAAGATAGTGACAGCTATGTGATATGGACCAGTGGAAGCACAGAATTCTTTTATACGTTAAGTTATTATTCTATTTACCTCGCTACTGGATGTATAGTCGAGATGATACCGAGGAAGCGGCCTTTTGGAACTAGACCTTTCCCTCGTGTTAGCACCAGTTTTTCTGTGACCCCCTTTACCACCAGCACCTCCACCACCTCCAGCCGATGCTGCTGCATGTTTTCGCGCCGAGCTTGTTGGCGGAGGCGGAGGAGGCTCATTTTCTTCGTTCACTTCCGCGAGGGCGAATAGATCCCCGTAACTTTTCCTCAAAGAATCACTGCTGGCCGCTTGCGCTTGTTGCAGAGCTCTTTGCATTCCCTCGGAATGATAAAGCTGCAGTTCAGCGGACGATGCGCAATGTTGTCGTAGCTGATCCAAATGGCCGAGAACTTGTTCACCAGTAGGCGGGCCAGATTGTTGATTGTGCTTAGTGGCAGACCGTTTCCGTTTGTTTGGACTCGTAGCGGGATAACGAGTGCTCAAAAGGTTCGCAAGTAACTCGCCCAATTTCTCCTCGTAATCGCGACACCAATAACGTAACGCGGCTACAACGAACATGTCTCCATCCACATTCTGTCGTGCTAGCAATTGTCGCAGAAGTTCTAACGTTGGCCTGTTGAACATTAGTAATCGATTTAAAAAAATTCCAGAAAATTTGTGCAACAAACTCATTGTTTAATGTGTGATTTACTTACTTCTCTTGTTTAAGCATAAACAGTATCGATGTCAGTGCTTCCGCGTGATCACGAAATTGCAATTTTGGTAAAACAGGCAGTACATAATCGATCGGGAAATCGTGGGCAAAAATAAGTTGCCAAAAACAGTACTGTTCAAAGGTTTCCCAATTTAAACTGGCCGTCAACAATGACGTGAACGACTCCTTTTTTAGCATTTTTAAGTGTCCTTGCATTATTTGACAAACCAATTCTTGTAATTGGCATGCGTCAACGGTGGACACTACCAAATGCAATAACTGAACGTTGCCGAGTGTCACATTTTGAAATTCCATGTATACGTCAGGCACAAGATAACATAGCATAAATATGTTGTCTTCGTGGCAGAGCTGTAAACGAAAGTTACATACTCGGTGTAGATACATGAAACATAAGCGTGGAAACTGCGCGTGTGTCGTTCAATCTGGAAGACTTACCTTCAAATCAGACACCAAACACGCATCTAACTTTTTTTCTCGATGCGCACAAAAATCTTTGTACACCGACGCTTTAACATCATTCATCACATTACTGCAACAATAAGGTATAATAGTATATTAAGTAACATATTCGCATGGTTTTCATCATACAATTACGAACCTTGGTTCGCCTTCCCGTTTCTCCTCTTCTCTACCCCAAACTTTCAAGAAATAAAGTAACAGGTAACCTATCCTTGGTTGAACATTCTGTATCTCTGCAAGTACCCGTGCTAAAAGTTTCCGCCTATTGTCCTCTTCTTTACACAACTGAAACTGATTTCGAAACATAACAAACAACGGTGTGCTTATACTATCAGTCAAGGCTTCTTCATTCAAATTATCTGTCGGAAATATTTGGGATGTTATTTGCGAGGATAAGATAGTTGATATGCAAGAAGCCAATGCTGGTATAGTTTCCGCGTCTATTTCATCTTCTACAACCATTTGTACTATCCTTTCCATCGTTTGACACCTCACTTCATTGTCTGTTTCACTGTGCAAACTTTCTACAGCTGTCCTTAACTCTTCCGGTTCTAAAATTAAATTTAACTGAGACGTGATATCTTCTTTCTTCACCACACAATTTGCGTTTTTCTGTTCGTTTTTTAACTTCACGTTTGCTAATGGAACATCCTCTTCGTCTTCTTCTTCGACCTTAGTCACTATCCTGTAACATTACGCGTGTACCTTAATAATATAATTACATTCTTGGACTATCAATTAAAATTACAGGACTATATGTATCGAAGCAATACTTACCTTAATGGCATTTCTTCTTCTTCGTCGCTAAAAGCCGGTTCTTGATCTTGATTCACGTGATTATTTTCAACTGGTGCGTTTGCTGTGTTTTCCAGTATAGCTCCTGGTGTAAGATCCTTATTAAGTTCTTCCATTTTACCTGAATATACAGGAACCTTATTTCCTGCTTAAAAAGATCATGCGAAAACCAAAGTTAGTAAGCAATGAATGATGTGCTGTAAGCTTTTAAAGAAAAGTGAATGATAAAATTTGTTAAAAGATGATATTGAAAGCATGAGTTTTGTACAAAACCATAATACATAATCCCAAAATTAACACATAGTAAGCATCCCTCTATTATTATTTGTTTTTTGTATTTACATTTGACTGCATAGTACCATGCTGTTTTTTAAAGCACGCGAAGGTTCGCAAGCATTGCAATTAATATTTGAAATTAGCGCGTGATTGAACAAAATATTTCGTGGATAATAATTTTTATTAACTCCACATTTTTTCATTTAAGCCGTATGGTGTAAAGCAATGAAAGAACCAATTCCATATTGGTTTCGCCCGACCCTGAACAAAGCTCGAGCTTCTTGGGTTGCGCGAATACGGTTTCGTCAATACGTATCCCGCTGTGTACCAAATTTTATGACCACACAAAATGTAAATGTATACGTGAAATGATATAAGGCATCAACTCCGAAATGCAATGAGTGTATCTAAGCTTCTATACAAGGAAAATCTTGTAATTCCTATTTTTCACTTAATCAATTTATTCAACAAACTACTATATAATACCAGCGTATTATTTACAAAAGATAATAATGAATTATAGTTCCTATAAAATATAAATATCTTTTCTTCTAATCATTTTTTACGAAGATTTCCTTTGTACATTCACGATATATGCACCAATAAGCTATATTCAGTGCTCCGATTTTTAATCACCTATAATAAACTAAACATGCTTAATTGTATAATAATGTTACCAGGATCCGCATTAGGTGGTAAACAGAATTCTTTGAACGTTTCTCTTATTTTGCTCCTCAGTTCGCGATCTAACTTGGGACTGTCGAACAATGGATAAAGACTTGGCAAAACCCGCTTTTCCAAGATTTGTCGTAACGACGAAAAGATTCCGTTTCTCACTTTTTCCGTTAAAGGTGGATAGAAATTTGGTATTATCTGTAAACAAAAATCACATTATCAAGTGATTTTGATAGTTAATCTAGAATTACACAGTGAGGTGCCTAAAATTCGTGCATCTGCTTACCCTGCATAAAAAGTCTAATAATGTGGCAGTGACTGGTGGATGGGATCTCATAGAATTGTGCATGACAAGAATCGCAGGTTCAATGTTCATAATATTATCTTTTTCGGGCTCGAAAAATAACCAATCGTAAAATAAAGCCAATTTAGCGTTGCTAGCGGCCACGGTTGATGTGCAAGTTGTGAATAACCATCCTATTACTGCCCATCGCGGTATAATATCTGAACACAACAATTCGTTCGTCGGATGAATAACACCAACGATAAACCTTATAAGATCACATCTCAACGATTGCGATTCCGGTGTAGCCAGGTACTGCCTTTGGAACCAGTCTTGGTATCGTTTATGATTACCGAAACGCACTTGACTGGTTAAAAATACTAATTTTCTTTCCATGTCTGGTGTTAGCCTAGATTGTAGAAACCTTCTAGAAGTCCTGGTTTGTAAAAGTTGGAGGACACCATTAAAATTTGGACAAAGAGATTTTGGATTGAGAAGTATATCTTTCCAAAGTGCTTCAAATTCGGGTATTCGCGCGACATTCTGTAATAACCGCACCAAATCCCTGTAAACATAAAACATTAGCGTTTTTTAAAACTTTTTACTTAATGTTTACTATAAATTAAACTATTTAACACTCGCGCAGCCGCATTGTATGCCAAAACTCAAATCTACATTGCACCAAATACTTTTTTTGGCAACAGTCTTCTTGTGCTTAGCTGTTGATTTGTTATTATAATACTATATTTTCATTCACAACACAATTTTTCATTGAATGAAAATATAGAATTAGAAAATATGCCAAAATACAAATTCTTTAATATTCTACATTATCGACCGCGAAACTGTTAATAAAGAAGGAAACCTCTGAAACATTTACCTTCCAATAACCAAGCAATCAACCATACGTTCTCTTATTAAGGACACAGTGAAGGTAACTTCTTTTTGACGTAAACCAGATAAATGAGGCGCATTATGGTCTTCTATTAGTCGCAAATAGGTATAAACAATAGATGCTACTAAAAAAGGGAATTTATCCAGCCAAGATCGATTCTCTTGAAAAATGTCTAAAAGTGCATCTACTAAGAATAAGTTCCTTGGCGAAATATCTCCACCAGCTGCATGCCTTAACAAACTTAAACAAAGGTTATCCACACTAGCTACACTGGTCCTTATCATTTCCCTCAATAACCATAACAACTGACTTTTGGTCACATCGTTCAGTCGCAGATATCTTTCGAGTACTAATTGATTAAGGTGTCCTAACACAATCGCAAGACCGTCTCGTGTAATTAACGTCAAGTCTCTGTAACTTTTCGCAGCACTTTGTGGATCTGTCAGAATTACCACTAACAATCCCAACGAAACCTCTTCGTGCGTCTTGTCTTTGCACACAGCATTGTTTAACGTATCGTGGGCTTCCTTTTCTGACAGTCCTGCAGTCAGGTTTTGAAGCACTGTATGACATCTTTCAAATTTCTGAAAAAACATGAAAACAGACATTACAACATTTTGTAACAATAAAACACGCCCCGAAAATAAAAACTAAACAAAATATAAAATATATAAGACTACAGTCTACATTTAAAGTCCTGTGCTTTGCAGTAACAGGTTGTGTAATGGAAAACATTTTAGTGTCATTACTCAAATAATTTAAGTTCCAGCATTAAGTTAAGAAATTCGATAACATCTTCGACCATTGCGTCGTTTTCGTCAAACACAATCGAAGACTATCCATTAGCAGCGGACAGAAATGAATTTTATAATTATGCAAATGATTCGAATATTGCCGCTAAGACGCGTGGTTCGACGTGTGGCGCCGCGCGGTCAGCGACGTGCGCGACCGTCGCAACAATGGCGGAACCCCTAGTACCCGATACGTATCCAGTGACTATTTCAAATATTTATGTTACCTCTTCCAGGTCGTCCTTATTCTCTATGCAACTCGTGCTAAGTAGCCGGGACGCGGGAGTTTTCGTCTGTTCCATAGCTGCTGACTGGCCCGCGGCCGTCCCGTGAACGTTATTCCAGGCCCTGTCGAGCCCTCAGCCCTCAGCCCTGTGCCCCTGGCCGCTTGTGCTCGCCTCCGTGCATCGTGATCGTCTCACTGCCTGTTCGTTCTCTATCTCTCTCTCCTTTCCCCACTCTTCGTCTCTCGCGCGGTCTCTTCACTCTGTTTATTCCTTACCACGGACCTCCCCGACTCCCTGAACTGTTCCGATGCGATTGCGCATTGATACATGCGCCTCGTCGCTTCTCGGCCTCGGTTCGTGACGTGATCGCTCCCCACCGTTATTACCAATCACCGTATCAACCAATCGGTACCCACCAACCCGTACACACTGATGGACATTGGTGGGGATACCGTAGAAAAGTAGTGCGGCTTGCAGGAACGTATTCATTAAGGGCGCGTACCGAGAGGACGGTCACCTCGAAGTGTCTCTGAACCTTTCAACGAGTGTACCCGCTGTGACAAACTTCGTGCAAAAGGGCTCACTCTTCCCGCGTTTAAACGGTTCTTTTCAGGTATCACACGATCGTATATCGATTATTTTTTTTCCCGAGGACACTGTAAAATTACACGTACGTATGTACTTGTAGGAGTCTTTTAGAAATACTTCGTTACGCAAAATGTGCGAATGTTTATTGCTATCTAAATAGTTAGAAATGTGTCATATATATACACAAACCGCTGTTCGCCCTAATAGTATTGCAATCGTTCAAAGTATATTAATAAATCGTTAGTTTGTCGAGTATACAATTAAACTATTCCGGCAAACTGTTGCACATAGTTGAAAGTCTTAATTTAAAAGTAAAATTAAAAAAAAAAGTTACATGCACTTTCTTACAGACGATCGGTGCAATCTTGGAATGCAACGAACCAGTTGAATAGAATATAACGTGTTATTAAAATAAAACCAGTAATAAAAATGTCATTGTGACTTATGAGAAGTGAGAATGGTACCACGAGGTCATCAGCATCTTAACTTTAAGTTACGTTGAACTTTACAGAAATAACTCTATCATTGATGTAGCGATGCAAATGGTAGGATTCTGAAAATTATACTTTACAAATAATCATGAGTAATCATTTTTAAAAATTCATACATTCGAGGAAATAAACGCGAACAACTTCTCGTGAAGAATTACTCTAAAAATTATGAAAATTGTGAGCACCGGGGTGCATAAATCTACCACATCGTTTGCTATATAAATACGAACCTGGAATCCTAAATTGCGCATGCGCGTCTCCCGTACGCACGAAGAGACCAGCCGACTAATCGTATTGGGTGCCCCGGCCACGCTTCCCGCTTTTCGTTTCCTCGTGTTACTTGGTGAACATCTTTGCGTTCTTTCCTGAATTTCTGTTATTTTGTGGTTGAAGTCTTCACACGAACACTTTGGGACTTGCGCATTTGTTGTAATCGTATATATCAAACGTTCCATCAGGTATAGAGAATTGCCGCACATCGATACACTTGTGTAACGTCAACCTAACCCCCAATAAGTGCGGGAGCCACGGACCTGGCATTCCATTACGATGTATAAGGCTTTCCTTCAGGTACCCGTGGTGCTAAAACCCCGTTTTCCTTTCTCTTTCTTGTTCTAATACTCACTGCATAATCATTTTCGTTTCCTATCACATTACTTTACGTTACTTGGTTATACCTCGACTCGAGGTCATCTCTAGGTGATCAAGTTTCTCCGTATAGATGTTGAAACTCCGTGGGTTCAATTTTATATGTATTAATAAATGAAACAGAAAATGCCCGTGTTGTTTGATTTTTATCACAATAATTAATCAAGTTGCGGAACAACATATGCCAATTCGTTGCGTGAAGTTCTAGCAACAGCTAATTTACGAATACAGTTACTATCAACGTATTAACTTTTTAATACAATTATACGTGATAAATTTTAATACTGAACAAATACTTCTGTCCAAGTCATATTCATGTATATTTCGAATACATTACTTTAATGCTACCTACTTTTGTATCGTTGCTGCTAGGTTGTAATATAATGCAACTAAACGAAAAGAAATGATCAACAATCCGAAAGCATTGCATATCGTAAGCTCTGAAATATCTTAGGTTCAAAAAATGCAATATTTTTAATATCGAAACAGTGGACGATGCATACCCTTTGGAGGTTTTGAGCGAAATGACCAGCTTGAACGTTCTATGATGCTTACCTACTTGTAAACGTCAATGAACGCATGCGTATAAAAGAGTACCGTGAATAGTCTCTCATCAGGATCGTATAAAATGGTGACAGAAAAGAGAGGATTGCATGTATCCAAAAATGTAGTAAAATAATTTATTTCACTTTCACTATGTAAAATAAGAATCCGATAACCAGAAACTGCTTGTTGCAAATAAGGAAATGGTTTCAAACAGGGTTAGAAATAAAGAAAGCAATTAGACCATTTAACAAATAGAAGAATATAATTATATTTTACATTTATTGATTTTTTAATGTACCATTGAAAAGAAAAACTGATTTCCTTGATGTTTACTGTTTTTCAAAAATATTTTTCCGAGAGAATCTACAGATTATCCAGTCAAGAAAACTTTGATCTGCTTAATTAACTTCCTTGCGCTGATCTATCGCGCCGTTAGATTATTTCTTGTAATCACGTATAAACACGTGTAAACTCATACATTAGAGAAAAGATGACGTGTACTATATAATAGTTTGGGACGTGACGTTCATGCTAGATAATGGAAATATTTTATGCGTTCATTTTTATTGGGTAATTAATTGGAAATCATAAATAACAATGTCGTAAACAATTTGAAAAACTGTATGCTTAGCAAGTAACAGCTTGTACATTTGAATTTACGCTTAACAAGCTCTCAGTGATCCGCGGATAACTGACTTTCGAGCACCTGGCGCTTAGCCAATGCGGTTGAGAAAAAACGTGTTATCGCTAACATCTTTCATTAAGACGAATACATTTTAGTATTCCCTTAAATTGCGTATAAAACTATTCCAGAATATTATAATTTAACACCTTAGGAGTTGGAATGTAAACGTAATTTTTTTACACTGTTGTTAAATATTTATATATGTATACGTGTATATATTTATTATATGATATAAAAACTTCATCTTTTTTTTAGTATTTTTTTGTTTTTTACAATGGAACAGATATAAATTCTGTCAACAATTTCACGAGTTTGATTTACACGAAAATGCGTGTAAAATGTATACATCTGAATAAGCAATAATATTGCATCAACAATTTTAGTCACTGTGTAAAATACTGTTAACAATTAGTTGGAGAGATTCGGTCATGCATTTGCCAGGATATTGATTCAATAGAATAATTTACATCGGTATTGATATGATAATTCGTCGCATAACGGGTTATAAATGGAAGGAAATATGTATGTATGTATGTCGATATAATATATAATATATATATATATATGTATATCGATATCTATCGAACGGAATACAATATATCGCAGTTAAATAAAAAAATATTGATTGCTTTGCATGAAAAACGTAACGGGGAAATAAATTTGTGTACATTGCAATTATTTTAATTATACGTTTTCACGTATGACACGAGTGACACTGCATAAATAATTTAGAATTACTAATTGCGAAATGATAAATGGGATAGTGATTAATTTTCAAAGGGTTATAGTGTAATATAATTGTCGCGTAATGGCAGCCTAATTTGCGGAAAATGTCGATAAATTAAAACATTTTAATTGATGGTTTAAGGAGCTTTAGAGAGTAATGGAATTTATTCAAGTAAATCTTATGGAATCATTAAATGAAGTACAGCTGTTTCCACATGCCACTATTAAATATTCAAACTCTCCTACCTGTATGTGTATTGTTTTATTATGCTTTCATAAAGGTGTATTTAAATTTACTAAGAAATATTGATGTAGTGATGTATTTGTATTGAGAAATTTTGTACAACTCTAATAGTGTATTCAGACTTCTAAATTTATTCAAGCCAGTAAAGATAAATATAGTAGTATGAAAAGTGTATACTTGGAAAATGGAAAATCCTTGATTATACCTCAACTCATGCACATTCATACTTGCAGTAGCAGCATGGTATGTAATCTATATAAAGTTTAAATGTCAGATGTTTTATTGAATATATGTATGTGTATATTTAGTCATTAAGAAATTTTTGACATTTGATAAGGAATTTAATAGTTTTGTAACTTGATTATGTTTGATTAAAATTTCTTTATGGTTATTGCATTGAATAAGTATTGCAAAGAGTTGAATTGTAACTCTGTGTGGAGGGGGGCAGATAAAAACAATATTCCAATTTTACTATGTGATTACATAAAAATATAAATGCAATAAATAATTTTTTGCCAATTGTTTTTTAAATTGAAATCTTTCATATCTATAAATATTAATATTATTTATATAACAAACGAAGTTCTTCTTAGAATTTGGAATTTAGAAATATTTGTACTACATAACTTACCAATAATTATATTATCATTGCAGCCTTATATTCTACGATATATCTTAAATGGATAAAAATATTATTGTATTTGTAATAGATGGACTCAATTTTTAAGTAGCAGATATTTGATATAAAAATTTCTAAACATAAAATACCAAAAAATGGAATTATTCTGGCACATGTTTTCAATATTTTAACACTATTTAATAGTAACTCATTAATTGTAAAATGTAAATACACTATCAATATAATTTTTTGCCAATGAGATCATTCTGATCATAAACATTCAGTGCTGTCTTTGAATGCTACAAAAACTGCATGAATTAAAAATTTTAAACAGTACATAAAAACGCATGTACGTCTTTAGTATCAAAACACACTACGATTTCCCTTTCTTGAATCTTTGCCGTGCTTGCGCTTTACTGTACTTCGGATGCTTTTCTTTTTCATTGTTCACTTCAGCTTCAATATCATCGGACTCTTCTTTGTTATCACCAAAAAGGTCGAACGGAGGTTCCAAAAGTGATTTTCTTTGACACTTTACAAAATAACGGAACCCCTTTGCAATGCCGAAACCTACCATTGCTATGGACATTGTTAAGAAGGCCATCAGAAGTGGATGCTGCGCCCAATGGAAAACAATGAAATAACTATTGTGAACACTTGTGATTACTTTGAAATTAACTTCTGCGAATATTAAGGTATTACATGTACCGTTAATGTAGGTTTATTTGTAAAAACATAATCAGCGATTACAACTATCACCCCAAGAATGATACCGACACCAGCACCGAGCCAGGGTATTTGTTGATCGGCTATAAAATAATTCAGTATACTAAAATATTGTATAAAACAGTTTTACTTATGATTATCTTAATATTATGAATGAATTCAATACCTCTTTTATCTTTAATTAATAGCCTGCAAACTCGATTCATTGCCTTTAAAATTGTTGGCTCATTTGGTTGAAGAGATAAAGCTTTGTTATAAGACTGAAGCGCTTCGCTAAATCTAAATGTTTGCGACTCTACTTCAGCTTTTCTAAAATAACCCTACAAAAAATTTATATGATATATTTATATTCAATTGAACACAGAGATTGCGAAGCACTTTCTCTGCAAATGTATCGTTATGACACGTATGTACCTTGATCCAGTCAGGTTTCAATTGAATTGTCATTAGTGCATCTTTCATTGCAAAATGGTATTGTTGTAACTTTAAAAAGGCGAACGACCGATTACTGTATAAGGAATAATTCTGTGGGTCTAGATTGATGGCGTGAGAGTAATGAAACATAGCCTCTACGTACTTTTGTTCTCTTACACACACGTTTCCGCGTTCCTTGAGGCTTTGCACCTTCAATCAAATTGCGATAATGCAATAAGCGAAACATTGCACCGTTAACTACAATGTCTTTTACACCATGACATTAACGATATTTATTAATGGAAACACATGTCCTATATCAATTTATGCCGTAAATTCTCATGATCTTTCCATTATTAAACAATAAACGCGTAATATTGGAACAGAGTAAACAATACAGTAATTACTAAAATGTAGACACGCGAAACTTACAAATGCTTACCTCTGCTTCCCGTGTATTCGACATGTTTTATGACGACTTTAATTATCGTTTACTTAAAATAAGTTTCACAAACTATTATATAACGTACGCGTTATCATTGTATATATCGAGTAGCTCCTAAATAACTGTTTATCTATGAAAAACTAATCAACAATAAGAAGCAGCTGAAACACCTGCCATGTCTCTCTCTCTGGTAAGTACATGCGCAGCGAACATTGACACGTGATACTGCACTGCGCATAGACCTCCACCCGTTCTCAGCTCTCTCATAACTAAACCTACTTTTGTGTTACGTACCGATTTCATTGAAACTTAGTACACTTGTAGAGTGGCTGAAAATGTTACATATGTGCTTTTTTTTACAGGTAATGGCCAACTTTTAAGAGGTGAAATCGAACCCCTAAGTTGGGGGTATTAAAGCGACGCTATAGTGTTTCACATGAAAGCAGTACACCACTCGATATAAAATCAATTGCAAAATATCTTTTATCGTCACTCTTTCCCGCACTTAAGTATAAACAGTTGGAGGCCCGCACGAATGGAAAGGTCTCCTTTGCAGTTTATTTCCAGGACTCCATTTCTTAACATGCTGACATGCTGAAGTAATCCAACACGCAGTCGTCACTGCATTATTTTTCCGTCAAAACTAAAGAAGAATTACGAAAAATAGTTTACCCTTTACAATAAGTATACTATATATTAAGTATATCAATAAATTTTAGTTGTATAAGATGTATTGTACATTGGTTTATACAAATAGTTTATAAAAATTAGCTAATAAGTCTTAGCTTGTAAGTTTTAGTTGTACAACACTTATCGTACACGAATTTATAACGGTATAACTAAAAATTAGCTCGTAAGAACACTTTTATTGTTTGCAAATTGTTAAAAGATTACAATAAATGGCTCAATTATTGTTAACTAATTGTGTGATCATTCAAAGACCTGTACAACACTCCCAGAATGACCAATTCCAATCCTTGAACGAGAAGAAACTCGTAAAAAGTAGCCCCGAACCCAATTAAATTAGAGCTTCGCTTCTTGGCGCCCCGATTCCAGGAAAATGACGTCACTTCTCAGAAATGCCAAAATTCTTGGAATTTCGAGGGTTCTTGGAAATGACGTCATTTTCCAAGAAGTGGCACGTTGGGATACCTCCTCGCATATCATGTTCTCCTAATACAAAGTCCGAAAAATCGGGTGTCACGCTTGAGTGAGCCCCAGAAACTGGGATTTCCTGGAAAATGACGTCACTACCAAGAATCGCCGAAATTCCAGGAATTCTCGATGACGTCATTTCCAAGAAGTGGCACTTGGGATACCTCCTCGCATATCATGTTCTCCTAATACAAAGTCTCGAAAATCGGTCTTCACGCTTGAGTGAGCACCAGAAACTGGGATTTCCTGGAAAATGACGTCATTTCCAAGAATCGCCGAAATTCCAGGAATTCTCGATGACGTCATTTCCAAGAAATGGCACTTTAGGATACCTCCTCGCATATCATGTTCTCCTGTTACAAAATCCTATTTTTCAAGCGATACCCTGATTTTCGGACTTTGTATTAGGAGAACATGATATGTGAGGAGGTATCCCAAATGCCACTTCTTGGAAAATGACGTCACTTCCCGGAATCCTCGAAATTCTAGGAATTCTGGCATTTCTTGGAAGTGACGTCATTTTCCAGGAAATCTCAGTTTCTGGGGCTCACTCAAGCGTGACGCCCGATTTTTCGGACTTTGTATTAGGAGAACATGATATGCGAGGAGGTATCCCAACGTGCCACTTCTTGGAAATGACGTCATCGAGAATTCCTGGAATTTCGGCGATTCTTGGTAGTGACGTCATTTTCCAGGAAATCCCAGTTTCTGGTGCTCACTCAAGCGTGACGCCCGATTTTTGAGACTTTGTATTAGGAGAACATGATATGCGAGGAGGTATCCCAACGTGCCACTTCTTGGAAAATGACGTCATTTCCCAGAACCCTCGAAATTCCAAGAATTTTGGCATTTCCGAGAAGTGACGTCATTTTCCTGGAATCGGGGCGCCAAGAAGCGAAGCTCTAATTTAATTGGGTTCGGGGCTACTTTTTACGAGTTTCTTCTCGTTCAAGGATTGGAATTGGTCATTCTGGGAGTGTTGTACAGGTCTTTGAATGATCACGCAATTAGTTAACAATAATTGAGCCATTTATTGTAATCTTTTAACAATTTGCAAACAATAAAAGTGTTCTTACGAGCTAATTTTTAGTTATACCGTTATAAATTCGTGTACGATAAGTGTTATACAACTAAAACTTACAAGCTAAGACTTATTAGCTAATTTTTATAAACTATTTGTATAAACCAATGTACAATACATCTTATACAACTAAAATTTATTGATATACTTAATATATAGTATACTTATTGTAAGGGGTAAACTATTTTTCGTAATTCTTCTTTAGTTTTGACGGAAAAATAATGCAGTGACGACTGTGTGTTGGATTACTTCAGCATGTCAGCATGTTAAGAAATGGAATCCTGGAAATAAACTGCAAAGGAGTCCTATCCATTCGAGCGGGCCTCCAATTGTTTGTACCCAAGGATCTGGAAGAGAGACGCGTGCAGGGATGACTCCAGATTTTCTGTCGTGTGTCCTCACTGTTCGTACAGACGTCCTTCTAAGCTTAACTTTTTATTTCAAAAGAGTACCATCGGGGTTTCATTTCATTATATTGTATAATAATATTCAAGGACTAAAGATTCAATGGATGTCAGATTCTGAAGCTTTTCTTCTAGCCTCTTTGCTTGTTGCCTTCTTCGCCCTTATCTGTCGCGCTTCCTCTTCGTTACTGCCTTCGTTGCAAGTTACGTCCACGATTCTGCTCTCTTTGTTTCATTTTCTCTCTTGTTTCTCCCCGTTTCATCCTCCGCTCTGTTTTTGCTAGAAGCTACTAATTAATTGCTTCGTTTAATTCTATATTATTATCCGTGCTTTTTTCCTCCTCCTCACGCGTTGGTGATTCCATTTTTTCCCGTCCTCGTCGATTTTAAGAGTGTCGTTAGCATGATTTTCTTCTTGTAAATTCGTATAAATTCAGTTTCCATTTCGACTCAAGACACATTGTAAATGCACAGATGTAGTTTAATTTGGCTTTCGTTTCATTAAAATTGGTTAACATATATAACAGACAATCAATTTGGAATTGATTTTATGTCAATTGGTGCACTACTTCCATCTGAAACATCATAACAATTCCTTAATCTCTACAAGTGTACTAAGTTTCAATAAAATTGGTGAGCAACACAAAGGTAGGTTTACTTGTCATTACCGTGTTGAAAGAGAGTTCAAGCAAGACAAGAACAGACGTCGATTGTTCTCTTTCTGATACTTGACTTTCTTCTATTGGATATTATCGTTGAGGAGACGTTCGTAATTCGTATAAAAAATGGGACAACGATCTTCATCAAATGAGTTCAATTTTTCTTTTTTTTTTACAGGTCACGAGAAGACGGTTCAATAGGCTGATAACAGTCGAAAAACAGGTTACTACGTTTGGATTAAATGGGTCTTGCGATTATTAAATTAGATTAATTAAATATACTGGTACATCAAAGTATTTAGAATGTGTGATGCAAGATCAAGATAAATTGAAACAAAGTTATAAGCTTGCTTATCTATATTATAACATCTCATGATTAATCAACGATAAAGCTTGTGTATACAAGTGAAATTCGTCAGAGACTTCAAGTGACGCAACAGATCTGTAATAGAACAAGAACAAGAATAAAGGAAAATTGGGAAAAAAGTGTGAGATTTTGTTTTGTCATCATTTTAATGTTTGAAATTCTCCATTTCATACAAATTAAGTGGGGGCATTATAATACAAACTTAAAATATATACATCGATATTTCGTGAAACTTCTCAAATAGCTATGCAACTCATCCATTAATCCATAATCTATAGATCTCTTTCCATTATTATTGATTTATACTTTTTTTTATGCTTTTTTTTTTGCTTCGAAATTGGCTCGAAAACCTACTTCGTGTATACTGTGCAACAAAACTGGCAAGTCGTTCGAATAAATATTTCTTTTTTTTTTTCTTTTTCTTAATTAGCCGCCAGAATTGATTGCGGCCGATCTGTTGTGTTTTTTTCGTAAAAAGCGTCCATAGTGAATGGAGAATCGGATACGAGCTCGTTTTGGTCAGTTCGACGAACGGGACCAGAGGTTCCTCGACGTTAATGACGGAGTACCCTCTGTCCTGGTTATCGACGAAACGACAGGCACTAATAGCGAGTGTCGAAGTTACTTTTATCCGGATCGATCATTTCCATCGATCGCTCGAGAGCAACGATCTTCGTCGTAGAACCGTCATTCGAATATAGGCTTTTTCCCTTCGAAACCTGCTCCTTCGTTTTCTACTTCATCATCGCGATACCTTCTATAATGGATGTAGTGGCCATTTTTCGAGTACAATACGAAAAAAAGAATCGACATAGCGGACAGATTAAGAATCCTTACGATTATTGGAGGACAAATGGCAAACATTTGCATTCTCGCCAAGTAACTGTACTTATTATTGCCCAAGTGGGACGGAAGTCACGGATGATTTGGCACTCCTGTTTCGTCTTCTAACACCTATTCACCTGCGCGTCCCTTTTTCTTCCGCTTTTTCCCTGCGTGCCTAGCTTTCATTCAATTCATTCTCTTAGCGAGCGCATCGAATAGCAAAATGAACACACACAGTCGACAGAAGATATCATCGAACATTAAACATAATTCTTCTTCTACGAATGGCTGGACTTCGCTGCCTGTTCTCACCGATTCTTAACAGAAGAAACGAATCACGATTTGGAAGGAACGCTATGCGAGTTCGTCGAAAACAATGAAGCACGATCGATCGAGGTGAGAACGGGATAATTGATTCGTGCACGCAGAAGACTGTAAATCGGAACAAGAAAGAACAGCCAGGGAAATGGTGGATCCGCACCGGGACGAAAATTCGTTTTTTTCTTTTATACACGCAGTTTATATCACGCGCGCGATTCGATCGTCGAGTCGATCCGATTCTCCATTTCGCACACGGGTCGCGGGGACGTTCACCGTGTACACGCTTTTCGTGTTTTCGTTTTTTTGTCCTTTTTATTCGTTTCGTTTCTTTATGCACAACCCACATCAGTATTGTTACTCGTTACTGTAAATTGTAAGTGTAAATTGATTTTTTTTGTCCACGCTTAAAATACATTTTATACATACTTCCGCCTACGTTCTCGCATATAGTCGTCGCCATAATCGTCGTCGTAATCAATAAATCGTCAAGCAGTAGTCGTCATCAAAAAAAAAGGAAAAAAAAAAAAAGAAAAACAATATATCGTAATATGTATATCGTAGGTCGCTCTCGTCGTAAAGTCTATCGACTATACTCGCTCTCTTTCTCTTCGGTCGTCAAAGAGAACATTCATCATCGTCATGCTCACGCGTTCTTATCGTCATCATTTCACATTTCTTTTTTTTTTCGCATTTTGTGTGGCATCTTTATGGTTTCTCTCTTTCGTTTCTTCGCTCGATACTTTCACACGTGCGTATGTATTTAGCACGCAGCGTCCTTACGTTTTTTTTTTTTTACTTTTTCTTCTCTCGAATAAAACAGAAGCACACGGGGAAACGGCCGGAAGTACGCGTGAAACAGAATCGTAACAGGAAGCGGAGGAAGTTGTTTCGCGCGAGAGCGTCAAGGTTCTGCGTGTGCCACTACTCGTCGATAACAACGAAGTGGAGTCCAATCGTAGAAAAGGGATCTCTCTTTCGCTCGCTTTATGCATTTACGCGCATGGTCTGCGCTTTTTTCCACCTTTGCACCGTTCCTACTATTCTACTATCTGTATGCTTCATGGACGACTTGCGATCATCGTACCAGGCACGTTTCAATTCTTCGATACGCGAGAGATCACTTTTCTCCGTCTGTAATTTCGACGTCGCGTGGCCATCTTCACGGGGAATGTCCATGGACTCGCCTGTGCTGAATACACTTCTCCTCTGATACTAATTACACGTTTAATTTAGCATACGTTTCGTATACACGCAAATATCTCGATAGTAGCTGAAAACGGTCTTCAAGATTGAACAAATTTTTTAAAGAGAGAAGAGCGCGATTGAATCGAAAAGATCGCAGCAGGATCGAAATGGTCTGAATGAAATGGAACTTGTTTTTGCGTCCGACAACTGGCGGAAGAGAACTTATTGGTCGAAGACAATTAGGCTGTTGTATGTTGTGGAGGCCATTAGGAAACGAAAACCTTACACTGTTGAAATTAGGACAATTGAAGTAGCGAGTGAATCTTGTCGAGCGACAAATTCGCTTTAGTAAAATGAGCCCGTAATGACTTCGAGCGGCGTATCGCGGACAACTATGGCCATTAAAAGGAACACTGTGTTCTTGATATAATCTATATACGCTCGCATAACGCAACAGGCACACGAACGTTATCTGAATGTTTATACTATTCGATTAAAACACCTGTTTGCACTATTCGAACGATATGATTGCGCGCACAACGACTGCTCAATTTACTTGTTTGCTTTGCGCTTACGCAAACAATTGGTCAGACGATCGGGGCAACTGATACCCCTGTTTAATTCTTCGGACGTACGCGGACGTGCGTTCATCGAGATTCTCGAATTGTTCAACTTTATTACCAGTCAAATGAATTTCTCTATGAAATGGATTTCAGCTACTAACGATACCAATTGAATTGGTCAATCAAAACCGATAATTCTTTTATTTCGCGCACTCAGACGTTCGGACGAAAAACTGTTCCCCGCTTATCGAACACGCGATCTCTCTAAACACAGGCTAATTGCGCTCAAAATTAAACATCGATTTCGAACCGCAACATTGCACGTCCCAGACTAAATTCGAGGATAACGCAATCGAAAGGTTAACATACGTAATAACAGTAATAATAATGATATTAATAGCAATAATAATAATAATAATAATAATAATAATAATTATCGTAATAGCGATAATGGTAGTAATCGTAATAATCAATGGAAGGAGAAACCATGGGAGAAAGAAACAAAAAGCAAAGTGGAATATGTAACTAACGGAGAAAGAAAGGAAGGAAAAGAATGAAAGTATCGATTGAACAGTCGCCACTAGAGGGATCGCGCCACAACAGCTTTCTCACAAGTTCTCGTCTAACCTGATAACTTCCCGACCTGGCTTAGCTATCCTTAGGTAGCTTCATTGTTGTGTCTGCGAGTAGGTCCAGGTCGAGACGCTTTTTCTTCCTTCGTTTTCCTTTCCTTTCTCCCTCTCTCACCTCTACTTCTCTATCGTACTCCATTTCTACGGCCACAAACCAATGACCCGACGTGATCGAGAGGACAAGCAACCGCTACATGCGTGAACCTAGGCCAGCAGCAACAACGTCTCGAACGGAGCATCACGGACGGATTGGGTACAGCCGCGAACTCGTAACCCCTCTCCAAGGGTGGCGAGGCGTCTACGACGTCGAACCCATCCGATTGCAGCATCACGTCGGAGTCACTGGTTCGTAGGTAACGACGTGGGCGTAAACAATGGTTTTCAAGCTGAAACTTAGCCGGACTTTATCGCGTTACTCGAGAGTTCTTTCGGGTACCGCGAAACGACGCCGTACTCGAATCGTTTCGGTGGTGCAACGAACTCTAGCCGAGTTTACTTTCGAAAGTATTTTTTCTCCACCCACGTTATCACCCACATATCCGTTCCTTTCCCCCGTGTATTTCGCGGTCGCTTCGAAAGCGAAGAGAGACAGACGTATCTCTTCTTCCTCCGTCTCGTTTATAAATCGATTCGAATCGTTCGCCTCCATTATCGATAATGTTCCACGCGGTCTCGCTCGTCTCTCCATTCTCGCTAACAATATTTAAATTCCTCTCTCTCTCTCTCTCTCTCTCTATCCACATTTTTGCCTTTGTATATATATAATTTTTTTTTGTTTTAATTAGTGAATATAATATTTATATATATATATATATTTTTATATATATATGCATAGGTAATAATTGCAAATACAACTATGTAATGAATATACGAGCCTTTGTCAGGGGGAGCAATGCAGTCGTCGTCAATAAAAAGAGTCACGGGTTACATTATACACTTATACACAAGACGATCCTCCCGCGGGATCGTCCAACCGTTCTGTATTCGTGTTCTATACGTTTTGCGCGTGTGTGTGTCTATGGTTCTCGTACCTCCGTAATCGCTCGTTTGTCGGATCTCTGCGAGCGCGAATCGAAGGAAAGGGGAAAAAAGACGGGGGGAAAAGGGAAAACAATGCGTTTCGTTTCTTCCTTCGCATCGTCGTTCCGTTCCCGCTGTTTCATTTGTCTTTTTTTCTTTAACGCAACAGAAACGAATCGCTTGTTTCGGATCGTCAGAAGACATCGTTGGCCTCGATCGGTAAGGACGATCCCCACGTTCTCGCTCGCACTCGTTTTTAAGTCACTGCAATCTATAAATCGATTCTGTCGCTCGAGTACGCAAAGCGATACATATTTGATAAGCACTTATAGAGAACGCAACGTTTCCCGCATAGTACGCAATTTTCCTCGTGTATCTCGATGGGTGCGCAGTTAAGGGACCGGCATCGTAATCGTCCTATAGGCAGAAGGCAATCACCGTCGTTTCCTTATCGTTGGAAACGATGAAATCGAGTTCGATACGTAGACTGTGGCGAGTACGAGATCAGTCCCTGATTCCTCGTTATTACTTTTTTTACATTTCTTTTTTTTTTCGTTTTTGCTGCTACTTTTTTGTTCGTTAAGAGCTAACCTTTAGTTTGATATGAGCGATAGAAATCGTTTCTCTTTGTTCTTCTTCGTCCTGATTCTCTTCACCCTTTACCGGAACAATGCACGCGATCTTGTGTCATTACACGTTCTCCGTAACTCCCTTTTCCTCGCGTTACGAAGCTTCGTCTTTCGTTTACGGTTAATTCGACTTCGTTTCTCGCTCGAGCACGTTGCGATCGTAAACGGCACGGAAAAAACCTACAGGATAAGATAAGTTCCTCCGTGGGATCGGGAAAACGAAACGAAAACGATTGTCGAACGAGTGAATCAAATGTCAATTTGTTCTACGATTTTCGTGACCGATACGTTGGTTACCACCAGTGCGTAATTCGTTCGATCTCGTTCGTTTCGGTCAATTTGGAAGCTTCGCAAAGTGCTCGAGGAAAGTTCGAAGTCACTCGATATCCACGTGTATCCTCTATTACTGTACAAATGATGTCACATGCTTAGATCATCGAGATTAATGAATATTGCACGCAAAAAAAAAAGAAAAAAGGAAATCGCTATTCGTTTGCAACTCAACCTCTTGAATATTCGAACGTGCCCCTTCTGCCTACTCGACGCGCACGTATCAACTCTCGAATTCTACGGCCGGTTGTGCAACAATGTGTTCTCTACGTTGCACGCTCCCAAGAATCGATTTACACGTGCCAAGAGGTCAGTTCGTCCCGCGATGCATCATCATAATTAACTGAACGTTGGATATCAACGATTCAACTCGAATCGTGGCAAGGTTCGCTATTAATTTCGACGCAAGACGGGAGAGAACGATGCCTCGCGTCTCCTATTCTCCTAACCGATCTAATCAAAATATTCATTAATCAATTAATGCCTCTATTACGATTGTGAAATACGCGCGCGATCGTTGCGCGAACGTTCCTCTACCGTGCGGTGTCGTTCGATTCGAAGGCAACGTCGAACGAATAACCTTCGTTTCGTGTTATCGTGTCGGAGAAACTAACGATCCTGATTCATCGTTCGAAATGAGACAACAAACATGGACACCAACGAAAAGGGAACGCGGCGATGGATCGGACAGCGCGGCGCTGTTCCCACGGAAACTCGTCGCGTCGAATCGCCGTCGAACGAAATCTGCACACAACCTACGTTATTACAAAGGTTCTAGCATCACAGTCAGAAAATATAGTACTACTACGCGATGAACGGACACGGTGCACCCGCTCGCCTGGTAACTCGCACGTCGATAATGATCTACGATGTTAGAGAGGAAGGAAAACGATAATAACCATACTTTACGTGATTTACCGTCCTTAAAAATCGCAACATTTCGAGGCACTCGCTGGAAATATCTCGAGAGAGAAAGAGGGGCAAACGTAGAGGAGGATCTCTCCGTCACGGGCGACATCGCTCGCTGAAAGCGTTCGCCATGTAAGGACTCAAAATCGAATTTCGTCGAGGGACTCGAATTACCGGTAGAATCGCGACGAGCTACGTTCCCGATGCGTCACGCGTCACGGGAGGGAAAAGAACACGAAACCAGAAATCTCTTTCTGCTGGCAATCGTGGCACACGGTACAATAACGTGGAGCGCGTTATGAGCTAGTCACGCGATCTACCGCACCGATTAATTAACCGCTTAATGCATACTTCGTACGGATCGACACGGACCGACGTACGTGTCGCGCATACCGGATTCCGCGACTTAATCGATTAAACTATGAAAAACAGATGGAAATGAGGCTTGTCCATTTCGAAAGCGTAATCTCGTCTAACTGGTTGTTTCCGGAAACTGTAGATGGAATCAGAAAGTCTGCTGTATGAATCTGGTTCAGTTGCCAGATCGTAGTATGTTTCCCCGCGCGAGATAACGTGTCATTAAAAACCGGTACGCCCAGATTGCAACTTTTCGCGCGATAACTACTTTGTTACTGGTAATTAAAATTAAATCGGTAAACAAGTTGAGTCACATTAGCGATGTTGAAAAATGAAGCTTACGTAATATGGAAACTAAAAAGCGTAAAAGGTTGATAGAAGATATACAGTGGAATAATATGCATTAACCGGGTTTCTGCAGTCTTAATGCAGTCGAGTATTTCCTAGCTCATTCCGCGAACGATATTCGCCATTCGAAAAAGATCTCTTTTTCTAGTTCAACGACTCTAATCGATGGTCTGTTTTTCGTTCCGATGCCACTTCTGATGATCGTTTTTAGCACCGCACAACTCTGAAGTAACGCCAGCGTGAGTCATTACGAGGACGAACTACATTTTAGGACCTAACGATTACGCGGATCTATCGCTAACTATAGTTTGACACGATGCTACGATCTGTACGTCATTGACGAAAAAAGTCGATGATTTATTCGTGCGTATTCCCAGGAATCCCGATAGATCGCGCGCATGGAGCCAACAAATATGCGAACAGCTTATCTTCGAACAGTATTGTTAAAAGTAAACGAGCACGCTTTTGGTTGAAGCGTTGCGTATTATAGAATTACACTCGAATTTGAATAGCTAAATTTTCAATGGACGTACACGAAATTTGCCCGTTGAATGGAATATAGGACGGGCGAGCCGACCGAGCGATTTCGCGGAACGTTTCGAATACGGGCTACGATTAACGAATCGCCAGATGGAACG
The DNA here is from genome assembly GCA_963969225.1 of Xylocopa violacea. Classification (NCBI taxonomy): domain Eukaryota; kingdom Metazoa; phylum Arthropoda; class Insecta; order Hymenoptera; family Apidae; genus Xylocopa; species Xylocopa violacea. The sequence continues at coordinate 30,647,765 of CAXAJV010000005.1, read as the reverse complement.
TTGCGTGTTTCGCAAATATCCATCGGAGGTGAATTCTTTTCGAAAAGGATGATCTCGCGTTTTATGCTCGCGAGGTGACGTTGGCGTTTTACGGGTCGTTTTGATTTCCTGTTTAAATCGTTCTCCTCGCTTGGCCACGCTTCGACTACGATGGAACACTGCGCTCATAAGACGTTACGTAACGAGAAACTTTTCTGACGCTTTGGGACGGCCGAAAGAGGCAGTGAAGATGCGAAATGGAAGAAAAAAACCGGACCAACCCATTGGACAACCTTCTGAAACTGTACATTGACGGAAATTTGGTCGGAGACATTGGAGAGGAACACATCGACGTATACGATGAACAAACAGTGTCGCATAAAAATTTGCTCGCGTTACAGTGTCTCATTTTCGAACGCCGTTAATCGGCGTTCTCGTTACATTCGTCCAGTAACGTCGATAGCCAGGACCGAACGAAGAAACGCGAAGTTTGTCTTTAACGAATTGAAAATTCCTGAACGAACGTACACAGGCAGCGCGGGAAGTTTCTCAATTTCGCTCGAGAAACACTGTAACGAGGATTTTCTGCCAACAGGAACACCGACAAGTTTGAAGCCCTTCGCGAGAAGAATGATCGAAGTAGAAGAAACCTCGTTTACGAAGACCGCGAGGCGCTCGAAGGATGCTCGAACAGCCGACACACTGATCGATCACAGCGACCGTTGGACGATTGCGGCATTAACGATTTGACATTCAGAAAGAGAAAGAGAGTCCGTGAGAAGTACGGAAAGATCGACAATACACCAATAATGCTTACCTACACATACACAGAGGGACACAATTTTTAATACCTACACGCGGCACATCGTCTCACTTTTTTTTTCTCTCCTCTTACACACAACTTCCTCGCTGTAAGACACGATAGTTCTCTTTTTTTAAAAATTTTTCTAAGTTTACGCCGTTCCGTTAATGATGCGTTTTCTCCGCAAACAAGGAGGAAATAGGGGGGTGGGGGGCGTTGGGCGGGGAGGGTTACATTCTTCGCATTCGACGCTTCTTTTAAGACTCGTTACTATGCACGTCTAACGAGTGTCTTCCATTTTTTTTTTTTTTTAAGCATCGACGCGAAGGATAGTCTTTACAATTTTTCCTCCCTTGTCAGCGTCCGCACGTATCGATATCGTTCACGTAAGAAATAATGCACGTAAAGTTACGCTAAATATATTGTATATATATATATATATTTTATATTATATGTATATATGTATAGTCATTTACTCTCGCTTCGCTAGAATTGGCACTTGTATTTTCTGCTTCTCCTTCTTTTCTATCTTTCACCCTTAAGCTTCGAACGAACCAAGAATGAGAGAGAGAGACAAAAAGTTCGGAGCAGACGTATTGGAATCGATAGAGTTTGCGCGGCGATCGACAATTTTGATTCGAGGGGAACCTTGTCTCTTGTTCGCTACCTCTGTTTCACGTTAAATTATCACTCGACGACGCTACGTACTGTACAGAGTGTTCTCGCGATCGTGATATACGATTGGAAGGCAGGCTTGATTCCTCGTGTAGAAACGTTGATTCGATTTTAAACGGGGAATCACCTTCTTTGTCACGCTGTAAACACGGATTTCGAGAACAGCCTCTGGTATTCCAGCGGATTGGCGATAAGCGTGAATCACTTTTCACGATATCCCATCGGTTCAACGATCTGAACGCGACATAAGCCCGATTATCGTGTCGTTCCGTGAGGTTGTACCAAGAGAAATCAACTGAAAAGGGGAACGGAAAAATATACGCGGCGCTCTTTTGCGCGTGAAATTCATAGAAATAGGAACGAAAGCGGGCACGGTGGCGAAAACGATCGTTCGATAACGGCGAATAGAGAGTTGGTAACGTAAAAGAATGGAAGGAAAAGAAGGCACTATATACTCGCTGGAGGACGAATGAAATGCAATACGTCGCGCGACGACGGCTAGAACGTCGATAAAATTAAAGAGAAATGGAGGGAGAATACATTTATTTGGACAGAACGTCGAAGATATCCGAACGGAAAACATAAAACGAAGGAAACGAGGAAGTGAAAGCGCGGGGCCATTTCGAAAACGCGAATTCATCGCGCGATCTTCGACTCGCTAGGACACTCGATACCAAAGCCGGGTGCTTGTAAATCGCCCGTGAAAAACGTTTCGATCGAATTCGATATCGGATGTCTCGATGAACCGAATTCGACACGACGGAACGTAAGAAGAGCGAACTTAGGAGGGGTTTAAGAACGAAATCTTTCGAACTGGTTCGCTTCGTTCTCGAAGCTTTCGCAGCGAAAACGAGAAACGGAGTCACTGGCGATCGGAACTAATCGTTACGAATTATCAAATGCATTGTTAAGAGCACTTACATTCGCGAAGACGTTACTTTCTGTACAAACACCATTTATTCAGACAGTTTCCCGTCCAGTTGGAACGTTTACGCGAGCCTCGAAGAGTCGAGGGCCTGAGAATCGTAGTGGTACGCGTTAGACGCGCTTAAATACACTTTCAAATACTTCTGTTACGTTTTAGACGAAATTAAACGTTACTTTATCTCTTTCTGCTTTGCTCGATTATCTCGAAATGGCGTGAAATGATGAACTTTTTTCTTAAGTACACCGCTGCGATTCTCAGCCGTTCGATCGTTCGCAGGGCAAGCCTGTAAACACGGTTCCATTCTCGTCCGACACTCTCGGTTCTTCGTGAACTTTTGTTTCGCGCGTCTCGAGTTGAGTATTCGATTCCATTGAACAATAATATCGAATCTCGCGTTCGAAATGCGGCGCAAATTAGAAGCGCGTTTATTGCATCGTTTACTTAAGTTGCACTTGAATTCTACGTATCTCCTACCACGCTCTGAGTGTCTTTTTAGTTCAGTCTCTTTGGCACTGCCTGGATCCGCGCTTCGATCGATTGCGGTAATCGAGAAACGGATTGCTCGCGCGTATTATCGTTGCCTACGTCTCTTGACGATCGACGGACATTTTACACTCTTCGCTCGCGCTGATTTGTACACGCGTTCGTTCTTCGAGTAGATTCGAAGAGATGAAAGCAACGCAGCGTTCCGTGTACGCGTTAATCGAAATTATCGAAAGAGATGCTCAACGATCGTGCGACGCGTCTGAAATTCTGTTTAAACTAAAAATTACAGGCACGTACTCCATTTTACTGAACCATCGTGCACCAAGCTGGGATATATGTATGGCACAGTATGACAGTGTTGAAAGAAACGCCTGTTAGCTCATTTCCATTTTATTCCCGTGATTTCTCTTTTTTCTCCGCCGCGCTTATACGAATACCTGTTGAATCTCATAATCTCATTATTTGCATCTCCGCGTGCATCGCCGCGGTACCAAGCCGCAACAAGGCGGTCGAACGAAATGAAATGAGAGAGTGAAAGGAAACGCATGAATAAATATTTCACAATTTTTATTACATTTTTTTTCGTTTTCACTGTAAATGCAAGGGGAAAAGAGTGAGCAAAAAAAAAAAATAAGATTGCCTATCAGTTATATACGTATATATCTACAAAAGAAACGGAACGTAATTCGTCCGAGAATTTGAATAACGACGAAATATATTAACCGGTTCCTGTACCTTTTTTAGTTACAACCCATATGTATATGTTTCGATATTAGAGCGTTCTCGCAATCATTTTTTTTTTTCTTCGCGGACACACACACGATAAATTTTTATAATCGTATATATGTATATATATATTTATTTATTTATTTATTTATTTATTTATTCATATAGATATAGAGTTTTCTTTATATATAAAAATAGGTTAGATTACTTTATTCTGAACAAGTTTCAATCATGTGTGCTTTGCATTCTTTAAATTCGTTGCAATCAGTAGAAAACACTTGTCAACACTGTGCCATGCATTCTCCGGCAGCGCTCGGTTATCCCTTTTTTCTTTTTCCCGACGAGGCCGTTCGAACGTTTAAAAAGCTATCGTTATTCTCTGTCCTTCTTTTTTTTTTCTAAACTTTCATTTCGAAATAACTACGAACAAGATCTTTCGGTGACGTGCTTTAATTACCGATCCTTCGAGTCAACATAAATATATATAGTACATAAAAAGAGCAAACACATTGCACAGAGAGTTTTACGATTAGCGAACAGTGAAATCTGCGAAATCGAAGCTTACTTTCTCCCATTTATCGAAAACCGTTTAATACAAGAAACAACAAGTTAAATCGTTCACTATGTTAACATAAACAAGTACAATCAAATCTCGATATTCGTTGCATGCAAGTTCGAATACATTTGACGTTCTAAGATATTCTAATGGACTAAGTCGTAAGTATGTCTTTTTAAAGTAAAACGACCGAGCCAAGCTGTCGTGGCGTCGTTGTCATTGTACGTGGAACGCGGGTCATTTAAGACGACAACATTCATTGCCAGCAAAGAAATTCATCATAAATAATAAGAGGGATTCGGATTAAAAAAAAAAAAGAGAATCAAAAGCGCAGGTAACGATGCACGATAAAATTTCAGCAAAAATACAACATAAGACTTCCTTTTATCATTCGACGCAACTTAAATCATCCTCTCTCACTACCAATCGACAAATTCCTCGACGAACAAATCGTAATAACCGGACGTTTTGATATTCGATCGATCTTAGCGTACTAATTATGTTCAAGTTACAATTGAAAATACATAATGCGTTTAAACGGAACATAGATAGAATTAAAAGAACAATTAATTTTTTGATTACTTTTAATGTGTACATGCACAAAATAGAGGAGAAGGTATCCGTTAAAACGACGTTAAAATAAAAATTCCGGCGTGAGTCGTGCCTCGAATACAATTGACCAATGGTGGGAGGAAGAAATTCGAACGCGTGTACGCATCGCGAGAGTGTAAAACACCGCGTGTATCGTTGAAATGTTTTTTTTATATAGAATTTGGCAGCGCTGACGCTTTTCTCGCACGAACGACGATATATAGGCGATACACGGAAACAATGCGAACCAAGTCCCCTTTCTTTCCTCGTCATCGTCTCTCGTCTCTTTCAATTCCTATCACAAAACACTCGCAACTAGCCGCAAATGCTTAATTGAATGTGAAACAAAAAACGGCGCGAAGAAGACGGACACTCGTCTCGTATACGAATTCAAAAGGCAACCACGCGTCGATTTAATCAAAGAGAGAGAGAGAAAAAAAAAGAAAGAAAACAAATGAAACAAGAAGATTCGATTATATAAATTGGAAAGAACAATAGCAATAAAAGACGCGTTTAATATTATTATTAAAATTCATCCTAGGCACAATTGGAAGTTTCGATCCTGACTTACTAGAACGCATAAACATAAATACACGGTGGCGGCCATCCAACCGGAAGTGGCTCTGTCCAGGCGTCATCGACCCTCGCTGGACGACCGTCGTCACGCGTCTGCGTTTAGTAAGCCAGAGTCAACGTGACCAATATCACTTATGCTGTTAAATATAAAAACGATCTCATACTAATTATATAGCAAACAGATAAAAAGGACACATTGGAAACATTAACGTCATAAACTTTCGTTACACATTCAATGGAAAAACATCGCCTCGGTACACCTAACATCCTTTCTTTTCCTCCTTCGTTCCGTAACCCTAGGTCTTCTAACGAAGAATTTCACGTTGTACCTATCTACCTAACTATCCGAACAATAATTATAATAGCAATAGCATCGATAATTATATTAATAGTATTTACTCGTTATAATTAGAATAATAATAATTAATAATAATAATAATAATAATTACACGAAGAAGGTATTTCACTTGGTACGCGCAATAAATTGCCGCACACTGTACACGTTGTATACTATATTTATCGCCGACGACGATTAATAATTACTATATGAAACGTGTGTTCGATCAAACATTTCGATTTTACCATTTTTCTCTTCTTCTTTCGTTCACCGTTCTTCTCCTTCATCTTTTTTTTTTTGTTCTTTTTCTTTTTGCGTTTTCATTTTGCCTCGCGTGAAATGCTTTTATCGTATCGATAATCGGCGCCTGAGCATTCTCCCTTTCAGTGACTATATAAGTGTTTCGAAATCGTATAAAACGGATCTATTCTAGCGTACGATATACACAACCGGACACCACCTATGAGCGATCGCGTGATTCGAAAGGGACAAGGGCCGTTTTGGTTTCTGTTTTGTTTTTTTTTCTTTTTTTTTTCTTTTTTGTTTCTTTTTCTCACTTTCAAACTTCAGTCCTGCTTTGCTCTCGTCGATTTTTCTAAAACGCAGATATACATAGTTTAGCTGCACGCGATCGATTGATTCGCTCGGTTATATCACTTATGGCAGGTAATTTTAGAAAGAGTGCTTAACGTATCCCCATCTTTCCTTTCTTCGTTAATCATTTCATTTTCGCTTAGTTTTTTCTTGTTGCTCCGTTGTTTAACCCTTTCAGCGGTGCGATCGTTCAAGTACGGCTGGATCCATGCGTGTCGAATCGAATTAAATTTCACGTACACCACGAATATATTATATTACTTACGATATTTAAATCATAAAATTTGTCTATCCAATCAAATATATAAAATGTAGTAACAAGCTACTTATCCTACTATTAAAGAAAAAAAAAAAAAAAAAAAAAATTAATTCATCCAAGATGCACATTTCTCAGGAAACTGATCACCACTGAAAGAGTTAATCTTTGTAAAATCGATTCCTAGGTTGTGCCATTTCAGTAGCTTTTAATTCCTTTCATCGACAAGTCGAGGTACGACGACCGAGTCCGCGCGACACAAGGAGCGGGTCGTACGGTGAAGAAAATAAAAAAAGAACGAAGAAGTAACAAAGAATCGTTCTAGGAGTTCGCGAAGCGTAAATGGTCTCTCTCTCTTGGCGGAAAAGAAAAACGGCTCTTTCGGCGTAACGAGATTAAACGGACGAAACTAAAGGTAAGAAGAAACGGAAGAGAAGAAAAAAAGAGAATAAGAAGAAAGGAAAAGAAAAGATAAATGGAGGGCAGCACGCGGATCTTAGATACGATTCACGGCAGCTCCTGTGGACAGTCTATGCTAGTAGAGTCTTTCTCTTTTTTCCTTCCGGCGGAAAAAAGGGATATAGTCTCCTCCGGACGTGGCACGTATGATAAGCCCCTACTACCTTTTGGACCCTCTTCTCGCATTCGCATTGTGGTATCATCATTTTTTTTCTTTTTGTTTCTTTTTAATCTAACGTACTCTTAAACTGGACGACACACTTGGACGTGCGCACGGTAAGTAACTAATTATATATATTTATATATAGAGTTAATTACTGCTTTCTCAATTGCCTTCCTTCACCTCGCCTTTTCCTATTACTCGCCCGCCTGTCTCGCGCCGGAAGACAGAGCTCCATAATGAAAAGCTTCTCTGCGTACTTTCAGCTCGCGCGCGTTTATACCTGGCTCTCCGCGAATGCCCTATTTCTCTCTCTCTCGTCGTTCTCTCTTCCCTCGGATGGACTCTCCTGTTTCTTCGTTCCCCCTTTTCTTCCCGTCTCCTTTCTTCTCTTCCCCCTCGAAAACGTACCGATTGTCGTTAAAAAACAAAAAGCCCCTTCATCGGTGTGGTCACCTGTATTGGTCGAAGCGGAGCCACGAGCTACGATCCACGGACGATTATGGCTCGTGGATCACGGCCAAGGCGGCGTAAAGTCGAAGAGATCATCACAGTCGCGCGCGCGCAATGTCACAGTTACAGGAAGAGAAATCTTCGACCCCCGCTGATTCGCCCTTAACAACAGCGTTGAAGGTTCTTCTCCTCTGTGATGTGTGAATTATTATTATAAATTCTCTCGCTAACCCCGGCTCAGAGAGTAGATGCTTGACTTCTTTTAGTTTCGGCGATAGAACCCAGGAACCATGTGGACCGTTTATAGATCAGCCTTGGAACATGCCGAGAAAATGCAAATTCTGCGACAACGGAGACAGTAGTAGCGTACCGACAACCGAGAAAAGGTAAGGGATAAGAGGCGGCCTTTTCAGTTTGTGTCAGTAGTGCAAACTGTCCATCTCCTTGATTTCGTTGCTACCATCGGCGTTGTTGCTGTTCGTCGTCATCATGCTGCCGGTACAGTTCTGCGTGTCGTATTCCAACACCAGCCGCTTGATATGGCTAAGCTTCTCGTGCAGATAGTGGAAACGACGTTTCGTCTCTTTATGTACAGGATCCCGTTTAGTTTCGTTATACTCGTGTAGAATTTGCCGCCTTATTTCCTGTAACGCGCAAAACAGAAGCGAATTGAATCGTCGATTCACGGGAACAACTCCACCACACGGCGAATCGAGACGCCATTACGTTACGCGATACCGTATCATTGTCCGTCGCATATTATTTACGCAAGCATACAGTACCTCGTATTCGTCCCAGTTCCCAGAGGTCTCTTCCTGCTTCAAGCGGTCCTGAAGTTGCGTGAACCGTTTAGATACCTTCGCAACTTGAGCGTGCAACCTTCGATACTCCTCGTAATCCGCGTTGAATTCCGCCTTGTAACGTTTTCTCTGTTCCGCGCTGCTTATTGTCGTGTAATACCTGCAACGAGTTTAAACGTAAGCACCTGATAAATATCGCAGTAACGTCCAAGCTTAGTTCACAATTTCTCTCCTACTTCGTCCCTATCGGATCGCTAAAAAAAATTTGAACTCCTGCGACACGGCTGGAGACACTTACGTGAGGTAGTCCGGGTACTCCGACGATTTAGGGCTCTCCGGCAGCTCGAGGTTGCAGGTCGTCGTGGTGACGGTGTTGTCCTCGTTGGCCGAGTAGTCGGTGACGGGCAGATCGTTGTACGAGTTACCAGCCGTCCCGTTGTTCCTCTTTCTCGATTCGCGATCCCTGTCGCCGGCTCTACTACCCCTGTCGTTCCTGTCGCTCCTGTCTCTCCTGTCGGCCAGTACTCCGTTCGAACTACCACTGTAACTACTAGCACTACCACCGTCACTCGCGGCACTGGGCATCGAACGCGCCATGTAATCCACGGACGAGCCGGCGTTCCCGTCGGCACCGAGGGTCGTCGCCTTACCGGCATGGTGATGGCGGCCGCCGGTCACAGAATTACTATGGGCTACACTGTTATGAGAATTATGGCCGGTGGCCGCGTTGCTGGTGGCTTGGTTCCCGGATGCGCCGGTGCCCGCGACGATCCCGTCACGGTGGCCAGCGTGGCCTGCATCCTCACTGTCACTGGTCGGCGTCAGGCACGGTTTCCCATTACCGTAGCTGCCGCCCCGTAGCACATCACTGTTCGCTGTTCTTTCGGGCCGATAATCGCCACGGCGATCGCGCTGATGCTGCCTCTGGTCCCAGCCGTCAACCGCACCACCGCCGTTACCACCACTGCCACCGTTACCACTACTACCACCGGCCCCACCGGAAACGACACTAACACTATTACTATTACCACCACTGACAGCCGTCCTTCCGTTATCCCCGGTGTTCGACGAGCCGGTGTTCGGCTCCGGTTTCTTATAATGGGATATCCGCGGTCTCTTCGTCGGGAGCCCGTCGTTACCCTGGTAATAACCCGGCCGCTTGTTGTTCAGCAGCGAGGGCGGCGGCGCCGTGATCGCCGGCGGTGATCCTGGGTGAGTGGAGTTTGGCGATTGTCCGCTACCTGTGAACGTGAATCGCGGTCCGAATGTAGACACGCGCGTGAAAGACAATATCGCGGAGTCGAGGGTGGACCTCTTCTCCATTGCGAGCTATTTTCGACGCTGCGCGGGAAAAGGTGCAAGCGTTACTTGAACACGATCGAAACCAGTTTTGATTGTTTGCCAACGCTCCTGCTACTGTTACCGCTGTTAAACCTTCGACAATGGCAGTAACAGTTTCAACGAATCACTGGCATCTGGTTTCCAAGTAACGCATGCACGTGTTTGTAATCGGATTTTGAAATTGCTCTGCGGCAATGATTGGCTAACGAGGCGCAAATTTAAGGCCACGAGAACGATCCGTACCGCTGGATCCACCGTCGCTGGAACCCGGAGGAGTAAGATTCTGAGGCTTCCTTCGCTTCAGCATCGCCTTCTCCTGTTCGGTGTAATAAGGCCAGTCTTCTTGCACGTCGTTCCAGACATACCTATGCAGATGGTACGTGTTGTCCCTCATAAAAGCAACCTGTTTCAAAATCGTCGTCATGACGGTGCGTTCCCGGTCCTTTATACCCTCTGAAAGTGGAATATGGGATAAATAAGTTGATCGTATTCTGTTACCTTGGTACTCTTACCTCTATTTATGCGATCGTACAGCTCAGGCTTTTTGTATGGCCTCAAAGCGAGGAGATGGATGAGCCTCTCCCTGTGGACAAAGTTCAACATTTATTGGAATCCTTGGGTGATTAATCGGTAATAATATTATTGCATCCACACTTTCTTTCTCGAATGGATTTTAAACGATCATCCGCGTACGTTTCCCTTTCGCAACGATCTATGATCTCTCGAGTACTTTGCATTAATCTGCGATTCATGGCTCATAGAATTTTATACCCTCCCAGGGTTTAAATACACAATTACTTGTAAAAATCGTACTTTCTCCTCTATAAATCTTAGGATTAATAATCAATAAAACGGAACTCGATAAAGCGGAATCGCGATGTAGCAGATACATCAGGTTACGCCACTCGTTCGTCCTCAAATTAAATTACTTGCGTTCGACAGCCTTCGTTTCGTTACTTTTACCACGGAAGCCGTAACAAAGATTCTTTCGAAACGCTCGTGGGATTTTTTAAAACTACAATTCTCAACGATTCGCGTACCGTTACCAGTTTTGCATACATTAATTCAGCGGACACCATCAAGTACACACGAAATATGCTTAATCTCTGAAGCACGTATCTCGCTTGAGACTTCAGTTACAAGTAAAAAATCCTCCTTCTGGTATTTTTTACAAAAATCTGGCTAGCACCTCTCCCAACAAAGTTGATTAAATTTAATTCTACCGGTTCGGTCATTTTGTAATTTCCAAAAAGTTCCACTCGTGTCTTCAAGGACTCATCTTCGTGACACGTAAAAGAAGAGGGGAAAAAAGGAGCTCTCGAGCGCTATTGTTGATCGTCAAAGGGAATCTCACGCGACGATGTGTCGTATTAACGTCAGCGTGAACCTACTTCAACGGCCTGCGCATGATGTCGGAGACCTTCTTCTCCGGTTGATTCCGTGCCGCAGGTGGATTACTCGCAACCGGCTTGTAAGAGGAAGACAGTCTCGGCTGACTGCCGGAAGTTGGAATGCTCGCCGACTCCCGATGCCTCGAATTCGATGGCGACGCTATGACCCTTCCGGTCGCCTTCAGCTTCACCGTGCGCCCTATGTCGGGCCCGTTCGCCTTGATCACCCTGGTGCTGCGATAAAACGAAACCAATCAATTTTCTCTGTTTGATGAGTGTGGAATCAGAATTTCAGAGTAAGATTCTACGAACAGCTCAAAGTTAAAAAGTTATTCGTACAGGAATTGAACTACTGTTTTCAAATTTGCAAAATACTGGTCTACCTGTGAGCGAGCGTTTTACTGTTAATGTTTAATGTATTTTGCGATGTTTGAAAGTATTGAAAATGGAGCACTGAAAGGAAGCACGGAAAATGGTTTCTTTGCATATGAATGAATTACCATGCCCGAAATAACGGGGGTTAGCCTACCGATACACTATTTTTACGTTACTTTCCTACAATTTGCATGATTTAAAGACCGCTGAGGTAGCAGGTTGAGAAAATGATTGATAGGCCCCTGGAACGTGAATGAACTAGTTCTCTGCGTTAAATATTCATAGTAGAAAGTGATATATGCGAGACTATGCGGGTATAACAGTTTATGGTTGTTGAGCGAAAGAGAACGAGAATAATAACTTTTCAACGCCCACATTTTTCCACCGTATATTTTCCTCGCGTAAAATATAAACGATTTCCACCGCGCACTTTCCTTATCGTTACCAAATACAAGCGTGCTCGCTCTTACGTTAACCAACAACAACTGCAATCGTCTTGCAAGCGCAAAATACCGTAAACCCTTCGTACTGGAGAGTCGCAGAAAACAATTAGACCCGTGTAATTTAGTTTTCGTCGAGCCGATCGAAGCATCGAGCATTGTCGCGAAACATGACGTCGAATCGAGCAAGTCCAGCAAGTTTGCGGCGAGTGGCACTTGCTACGTGAAACATCGGACTACAAGGGTTCCGGCCGACAGAGATACGCCACCGTTCGACCACCCCCTGGCGTTAGTTATCGGGGTTCCGTTTGACGCCAATTCCCAGCCAATATCGCGGTCTGATCCATCTGGTTTCCGCGGGATGATCGATCAATCGATAGCCCTTTTGACGCAAACCACCCCTAAAGCCCATTATCACGTCCCGCCGTAACACGCCGTGACCATTACGCAACCGACGCGACGCTGCCATGTCCCGATGATGCACACGTCGCCGTTCGACGGCTTACAGTTGACGTCTCGCGGTGGCAATGCACCCCGCGAGACGTCATCGAGGCCGCCTTTTTTTCTGCCCCCCGTCCGCGTTTGCTACATGGAAATCCGCTCCATCACCGCCATCGTTGCGTAATCCGCTCGCGTGTATCGTGCCACGCGATAACGCATCCAATCCGCGACGCAGAAACGGCGGAGACCAACGGTTCCGGAACGGAGCCGCACTTGTGAGGCTCTCCTAGGCCTTGACCGTCACGCTGTTAAACAAATTAGTCGACCTATCGATGCAACGACCTACGTCTAGCTGCTCGTAGCTGCAACGATTTTTTGCTATTTTTTTCACCGATCGAACGACGGTTGTTACGTCTCGAGCGCGTATGCTTCCTAAACGGATCGAAACATCGTTCTCCACGATCCATAAAATTTCCGACGATCTTCCAACGATCGATCAAACGCGAAACATTCACGTGTTGGCCTCTTTAGACGCAAACGCAGCTCAGGCGATACCCGAGAAACAGATGCAGCGTTCAATTATCCGGAAGGATCGCGTGGACCGCGATGTCTCGATAAATGGCGGTTCTATAAATAGCGAAACCAGCCCCGTCTTGTGCAGCGAAGGTGAAAAGCGTACGAATATGACACGGAAGCCGCTCGAAATAGAACGGTCGGGCTCGTATTAAAAGGGGTGGGGCCGTTAACGAGGGCGTCGAAGAAAAATCGGCCTCCGCCAAGGATCGATGAGGTCGAGCCGTACTTACACCGTCGCGTCTGGTCATTTTTGTTTTTCAGACCAGTTGCGGTAGTAGTGGTAGTAGTAATAACCGTACCATTTGTTCTTGTTATTCTCCTCAGCGACGGAGATCCGATGCCTGGTCGTCTCGTACACGTCGTCGTTCGCCTGTATCCGCATCTTGCACGGCAATGCGCCAAGGCTCTCCAGGTGCCTGCACAGGAAAAACGGGGCATGGTCAAGTCTTGGAACGGATCATCGACGTCCCTTACTTTTTTCACCCCAATTCGACTGTCTTAACTCTTTCCGTACTGCTGGAACAGCATGTATAGCGATGGACAACGTGGAATCAGGTTTGCGTGCTATGAATCAATACCTGATGCTACTGAAGTTACCATTTCGATATATTTATCAATTTTGCAAAATAATTAAACGAACAAGGAATTCGTGTGTGATCAGTAGCTTGTATTTTTTTATTGTCGCAGAGCTCGGGAAGAGTTAAGAATTTTGTATGTGCTTCGGGAACGCGGTATGCATTCGAGTGCTCGATATCAATGTTGTCGTTTTCGCAGTCGATGACTCTTACTTTTGGAAGTCTTCCATTTTGATCGTGAAACGTCGTTTGCGAACGCGGAATTAATCATACGTTACAACCATACGTCTTAATCTTTGTATCTCTATCGAATCGGAATAAAAAGATGTTATCTTCACATCCTATCGTTAATAAGCGTATCTCGAGGAAAATTAACTTCGATTTCAAGCGCTCGAGCCACTCTAAATTTAAACCAATTTCGCTATCTTGGAATCGGACGGATATTTCAGCTGTACGGCTACCTGACCATTATACGGGAAAGCAGCGATGTATTTAGAAATGATAATTTGGTCCCAGTGATCACGCGTATGCAATAGATCCATTTACTTTAACGATACAGCTGTAATAATTACATCCTCCGCCGTTCCGATATAACCCTTCATTTAAGGTATGCTACTATTCTGGGACGGTTTACTATTATTGCGTCCCACTCTTTCGCCACGACCGATCATTATAGTTAGCCCCGGTCGTTTTATATTCTAGCCGTCGACTACAGCTGTTCGATCTTTTCTCAGCGCGTTCAATGCTTCCGATACGTTCGACTATAATCTAGCAAATGCACAGGCCTGTACTCGTGTGTTCGCAATTATCAAACGGATAGCTCGAGCCTTTTAAACCGTATCGTCCGTTTCTTTTCCCGACGCAATGATTTTCTATCGCAATTTGATAGATTTATCTACTGTTAATCAATGATTTCCTATTGCAACTCGATATTTCCAAACGACTCGGATATCGCCTGATCGAACAATTCCGAATTCGTAGGTAGCAAAAAGGCATTGGCCGAGCTGTCCGTCGCGCAGTCGATAACGTCGAACACGCGGTTGCCCGAAGCAGGGGGAGCCGAAGGACGCGGTGTAACGAGTAACTCACTTAGGGCCGGTTTGTTGGATGCATTCGAAACCACCCTGAGGACCCTCGATGTCTTGATTGCCGGAGAGGCTGAACGTGAAGCCTGCCGATCCATGGCTGGATTGCGTGGATGGAAAGGAGAGTTGCTGGAATCAGAACGCCGCCCGGTTATTCGTGTGCCTTCATCCCGCTAATAAGGTCGCATTAAATTACGAAACAGCTTATGGTGTGGTAGCCGGCGTGTACGTGCCACGTACCAGCCATGTACCTGGTCTCGTGTACGTATACCTATACCGGCTCGGGTACATAAGGCTGTACGAGGCAACCATATGTATCCCCTTCAGCTGTCTATCTATCTGTTTATCTGTCTGCCTGAGCCTTTAAGTAGGATTCGCGTAAGTAGAATCTAATGTTCCACGAGCGGAGCGTTTTATACGTTGCTCCTGTCGTCGTTACTCGCGTTACGACTCTTCGATCTGATGTCGTGCGGTACCGATTCTTTTACGCTGCCAGATTTTCTTTCTGTCCGATGAGAGAGTCGCGGAGGAAGAGTATTCCTTCATTCCGTGATTATTCAACGTTCAAAGTGCGTTTCGCACGATATGAACGAATGAAAATCGAGTATAATTCGAGACGCAATCACGTTCGAGCTACAACTCGTTCGATCAACGACGCGTTTGATCTGAAACGCGGTACACAAATTGGGTATCGAGATTGTACATTGTAACAGGCTCTCTCGTTGCCTCGGATAGACGGAACAACGGTGATTAGAGGCACCGTGTCAAATTACAGCTTAACCCCCGAACGATTCAGCGCTCCAGCGAGCGCTGTTTGGCCGGCTTTTAACGCGGTTACGCGCGACCATAATTTCATCGGACAACAAAGGCGCGCACTGTTCGCGGTTATCGGCGCGCTGGATAATTCCAAGCTCGTTCAACCTTGCTAGGAGCATCGACAAGGTATAGGATAGACCGTGCGACCGATATATTGCTGCTTCTACGGAATTCAGGGGCCCCAGAGCCTCTGCACCGTTTTAACCCTTTGCACTCGGCTCCTTCCCGGACGTTGGCAATAGAAGCTATTGCTAAAACAGCAATATTAGAAAAGTTATCTAGAAAACTTGAGGGAAACATGTATTCCTGAAAAAGCTACGGTGGAATAAGCTTAACCTCCGCAATCACTGCTGATGTCCCCTCAGAGGAGACATCCGAGTGCAAAGGGTTAACGTTTAATTGTTAACGGTTTAACGGGTTAACCCACTCTGTGGGTCTACGCAAGTAGAAGACGCGAGAAATTAAACGCATCAAAAACTAATTTTCGTACATCATATAATTATAACTGAATTAGATGTAACATTCCATGGCAGCGAGTAAACTTGCTAATAAGCTCAAGGAAGTAGCAGATAAAGTCTGTACGGTATAAAGAGCAGCAGGAAACCTGTACTAATGGTCCGTCCGCATACCTTGCCGATATGCTAGACGCATTTATTCGCTGCTGGCGAAATTGGAACGGCACGAGACGTAAATGAAGCGGCCGTGGTGTTTCGAGGATCAACCGTCTAACGCGTGTAATCTAGCCTCGTTCGCCATCGTGCGCAGACATCAATTACGATCGTCGCACGTAACTACGCGACGGCCCCGTCCGCCGATGAATAATCGACGGTCGGTATCTCAGATCGTTATCCGTGAGTCTGAGAAGAATGGCGCCGTGGCGGCGAATGGTGCGTCGTATTTGAAGTCGCGTACGCTGTTTAATTGTAATAAATATATGGACAGACTTGCGATATAAATTATAAATCACAGCATCAAGTACTGTGCACTTTATCATTTATGCAAGACGTATAATTTCTAATACTTTTGAATTGAAGTATATAAAGAAGAGATGCGTCACGGACGTGAAGACACGAGCCAACAATCTCGCGCACGATAATTAAATTTGCCCATCTTTTATTGACACGAGATCGACGGTAGGCGCCGCGAAGCGAAGAGAATTGGGGACAATTCCGATAACCTCGACCTTAGTCTCTCCATGAAATTGCCACTGGGTGGACGGTCATTGAAAAATACAGTTTCAACCGCGAATATCTTGTACTCGTAAATAATATCTTTAATATGCCGGCAGACAACGAACAGCGTCAGTAATCAATGATAATTGCGCTCGTAGGATTAGAGTGTTTACATTTTCAGGTACGCGATCATCGAGATCGTAAATCTAATTAGAGGTCGTTGTGTAACGAAAGCTTTAATGGATAGAACGCCAGCAAATATTTATTCCCGCAATAAATGCAAGCAGTACTGTTTTATTGATGTTTGGTAAATTATAATTTTGTAACCACGCAAATAGACGCGCCCTTTCTACATTCCGCTGGTAGATATCCTCTTTGAAGACAAAAATCAGCAAACGCTGGCGATATTTTTGGCCCCAAATTATTTTCAGAGGTGGTTTCGTCAAGTGGTAGCAGCTTTTTGGGAGCGCGACTTAATTGCGGCCTGGTACGTTCGTTTACGACCGTTCACCTCAGAATTAAGACTTCGTTCTCTCATGAAAAATTCCATGCATCCGTTAGTAACCGGTGTCTCGACCAAAGATTTCCCATGTGTCACGAGGCCGCCGTGCGTGGTTCATCAATTAACAATTACCCGCACAGGGTCAATCGAGCGCCGCATGGCGTCGCCTCGGGGCGATCCTTGGCCTTCCGAATAAAATGCCACGACGCGCAGTACGTCGAAACGAAATATCATTTGTTGACAAGCACTGTGGGCTTAATTCGTTGCGCAAATAATATGATCTTACGTAACCGTGTCTATGTTTCGATCCGTTCCGGAACAGTGTTACCGTATCGCTTCCTCGCCGACACGAGACTGATCGGTTCGAACCAACTCAAGCGAAGGATATCGCAGCCGAGGAAAGGAACGCGAGAAATTTCCAGGAATTTCAATTCAAATGTTGACATTTGTTCGCCGAATCGGAGATAAAGGCGCGTCCCAAGCTGACGCTTTCGAACATGGCGGTCCTTTTAATTGGCGCGAAAGCATCGGACCCACCGCGTCGTATCCAGTTATAGAGGTCAACTGTTGGAGCGGATACGTACGCGGCGTAGATCTCCAGTGAAATCTCATTTCGAGCACCGGAGGATGCGACGGGTATTACCGTATCCGGTGTGTGTCGGATGTGGAAATGGCAAATGGCCTGGGACGAAGCCCGCGCACGCCCCGACCGCGGAAACTTTTCGATACCCGCGGTAATAGAAGTCTCCTCCGGGACGGGGGCGAGCCGTATCGAATGCGAGAAGTCCCTGCGAACGTCTTGGCTGTTCCCCGCCGGAAGAATTATTTGCCCGCGATGGCGGCGGTAGACAGGGGACACATTTATCTGGATATTCGGATTAACGACGCGCGCCTGGTCGAAAATCGGTTCCTCCTCGGCGAACACGACGGGAAAACGTGATACTCGAACAGGATTTATTAGAGTTTAAGGAAGGATCGTGCGAACAGTTGATAACGATAACAAATGTCTCGTTGGTTGTTCCAATACGAAATAGAAAAGAACAGTTGACAGAAAGACTATCGAAACGTCTCATTATTTTATGTACGACTGAATCTATGGAGACGATTCGATTCCCTGAGATGCGGTTATCCCATTTTTACGGCCACCGTTTTTTCCAAGCGACGCGTTCACGGACACGAACGACCAGCAAGAAACCACGCTGCCATGCTTTCGAGAATTAACGCCTGCACTGGTAACGCACACAGAAAAATCGGCGCAGCTTTTTCTCCGATTGAATTTCATCGAAAGCCAGTCGAGCACGACCGGCTATTTCGCAATGCCCGCTCCCCACTACGCCTACCCCGGGCCCCTTCTACCCCCTGGTTATTCCTTTCTCTTCCTCGATTCCTACGAAATCCTTTCTTTTTCCCTCGCTCCGTGAAACGCCTCTTGACATTTCGGAATCGGTCAGTGGACCGATTATTTTTCGGGCGACGCGTCGTAGCCTGGCAATTAAATCGATTGCACGGCTCCCAGCGATCGTTGTGCCTCGTGGGCGCGCGATCGACTCCGCCGCGATCTACGCGGGAAATTTGAAGACGAGCAATGGTCGTTCCAAGGGGGACTGACGCTCTGTTCTTCGTTTTATTCAATTTTTACAAATCATTTCACAGCTACTGACTTTTAGAGGACTAAACAGGAGATTGAGGGTTGTTGTTGGGGTTGTGCACGCGCGTTGCGCAGGTGGGCGCGAGAATTCGACTCGAGAATCGAATCGAGCGGACGAGCGGTGCGCTTGCGAAACGTTTATCGTTACGACGATGCAAGCGTGTCTGAGCGATATTACTTGCTTTCGTTAATGCAACCACGCCGCGTTGCTTTCCACGGGATACTTATTTTTCTTCTGCTCTTTTTGCCCTCCGTTTTTGCTTTTTGCCGGTTTCTTTCGCCGCTACGGCCAACAGAAACCGGTCCCCGGCGCGATGACGGGTGACGAAACGACGAACGAGCGTTTATCAAGTATTACGGAATTACGACAGAGTTATATTTTCGGCTTTCGCGGTTCAACGGTGGCCGCTCGTCGATTTTGAAAGTCGCGGAAGATGTGGGTGCTCGCGATAAACTCGAGCAACGCGCAACAGGCGACAGAAATTCGAAAACCTAATCGCGGAGACAGGAAGAGCGGATCCGACGATAAACAGACGGTTGCGCGAAACTGTCGTTCGACGGATGAAAGAAAAAGGGGTAAACGGTGACAAGAGACAAGCGATCGCAATCTTCGAGGAGGAAGGGAACTTCTCTCACGGACGTTCACGTATCGAGGACACGATGGGATCCCCCTTCTCTTCTCGCCTGTTAAACGAAAGGTTGAACCGCGCGAGAATGCGATATGAAAGTTTCGTGAAGGGAGCAAAGCGCCGTTCGGTTAAATTTCACTGCGCGAAGGACGCGTCCGTCATCGTCTCTTTACGCGTCGCGGGATATTTTTTTGCCACGACCGCCGTTGTATTCTCGCATCGTTGTTTTTCACACGAAACACGCGAAAGAACCGCGCACACTTTCGCCTTATCCGCTCCTACCCCGCTTTTTTTCAATTTCCAATCTCGAGGTCGCCTTTTTAACTTCCAATCTTGCGACGACACCTCGCAATGGCGAAACCTTTCTCGAATTCGAGACTAATTCAAAATTAATCGTTGGAGCCAATGGTGCAACGAATATCGAACGTGATTCGCGCGTCGGAGGATTAATTACCGAATAAATGGCGGGCAGCGTCGAAATGTTTCTCGAGCGCGGAGGGTCGAACCCAATTTCACCTCGAAACGACGCGGTCTATGCAAATGCCCGAAATCGTAGTCCTAAACAGCCCTGGCTAAAGTCGTGGCACGATTCCTTGGAATTTGGAATCGAAATGACCCGCATTACATGTATCGAGGTCTAGGTCGGAAGCCAGACGTGCGAGCGGAGCTGGAGTACACGAAATGAACGAATCGCGATGTCGCGGAACTTCGAAGTTCGCGCTAGCATGAAAATAACGCGAATTTTATCCAGCGATAAGTAACTTCGAAGCAATGAAATTCCAGGATTCTCAAGCAACTCTATACTTCGTTATCGTCACCATAAATCGTTTATGGGGCGATGAAAACTGTGAAAATTTATGTTCACGCTTTACGCTCGCGCACGGCTGTAAATAATTCGGCCGTGACAGAAAATAAATATATATTTTCGTGGTAAAGTTTCACGAAAGAGCAATAAACTGTGCAATATATCGATATCGGTGACGTTACTCAAATATTGAATCGCGTTCGTATTCTGGAATCGATCATGTGAAAGGAAACCGGATGCAAATTAAGCAGCAAAGTTCAATCACGCCTTGCGATTAATGAAATACAGGGGAGTTGGTTGTGTGTGCGCGCACGTACTCCTGTCACAGAAATATTAAATTTCATATGGAAAAGGCGCGCATTCCCATGGCGCGTTCAAAGGAGTGGATCCATTTTCCTTTGCATAAATCCCTTTGCGACGCGCGAGCGACGGTTGCATTCGATGCAGCTGACAAAGAGCCGCCTCGAGTGGTCTACGCTATCGGAATCTCGATAAAAACGTGATAATCGCGGCGGCGGTTCTCCACGCTGTGAAAGGAAAACCCAAGAACTGCCGTCTGGATAACTGTAATCTCTCGGAAAACAGAGAGGACGCATTTCTCTTTGCCTTTCGAGTAACGCTTCGGATTGTTTATTGAAGTCGCGCTGCAATCTCAGATTAGAACGAGTACGTGTAAACGGACCGATCGAGTCGTTAATTTGTACAGCGAGTAAAAATCGAAAATCTAGATTTTCTTATCGATAGCTCTCCACCCTGCGTGAATAAATAAATAAACAGAAATCAGCTTCTAATCCCGAGAAATTCTACTTTTCACGAAACACACAGCGAGTCGTTTGAATCGATCCGATTCGAAGAAAAACTACTTATATAGAATACAGTTGCGAAAAGAATTATTCTTGACACGATAACGTCGACAAGCGATTTCAATTTCAAATGAACAGTATAAAAAGGCACGCGTAACATTTATTAGTTGTTATCTGTCTTGTAAAGTTACAAACCTGCTGCTACGGTTGATAACCCTTATCTTTGTTTATTGGTTATTGTACTATTATATTCTATCGTTAGACCACCCATTGTATCGTCACGGGTAATCTATCGATAACAATTATTGCTTCCTATTTTACTTGTCGGCGCGATAAATCGTAATCGTGCTTTTTATATTCCATATTTCAACCGAGCGAACAAAAATTTTACGCACTGCACAGCCTCGAGACGTA
This sequence comes from Xylocopa violacea, assembly GCA_963969225.1. Taxonomy (NCBI): domain Eukaryota; kingdom Metazoa; phylum Arthropoda; class Insecta; order Hymenoptera; family Apidae; genus Xylocopa; species Xylocopa violacea. The sequence continues at coordinate 30,626,374 of CAXAJV010000005.1, read as the reverse complement.
ATTAATAGTCGCATAAAATGTTTACTTTATCCGACATAACATTAAAACGATTTGTTAATCAACTCCGAGGGAGACTGGTTTCGTTCGACATAACATTTATATAATTCCATAATTTAACGCACCGCGTCGTCGGGTGGACACAGTGGCGAGTCTTAAAATCGATAAACGACGCCTGGAACTGGACACGGATGCAATGGATCTCATTAACGCAGCGGTCGAACCAGTGCACGTTACAGGTATCGTAATGTACGCCCCAAGGCACGTGAACAGAACGTGCAACTTCGCCAGACAACGGCTCGCGCTACGTAAATTGCAGTCTTATTAGTTGCATTACCACGTTTTGTTCCGAACCTATACACGCGTCCGTGCAGAATTACGTTTGCGCTGTTGGACGACAAGCTTCCCGAGCCGTGGACGCGGACAGATGGCGGCGAATTAACGCGTCGCGCTTCCGTCGCGAAACTCGTCTCGCCCTTGGAAACGTACACACACCGACTTAATTCCGTCACGCTCTATTGGTAAACGAAAATTCTTGCTCGTCTACGATTGGAAAGCATTAAGAATCGAATACTTTGACGGCTCTTTACCGCTGAATCTTTATAATTGTACGATAAAAAAGTTTGCGCGCGAGTTTACTCGCCAACGCGATTAAACTTCACGAGAGAAAAAGCACAGGATGTTGATAAAATTGTAAAATCGAATGCTAGCCGAAGCTTCGAGATACGAAAAGGTTCCTCGACGTTGTAAACGCGATTGAATGTAAATATGTGGCCCTCGAAACGTGCATAGACAATAACCACAGATAGCCCTGATGACCATAAACGTGTTACAGAACGACCCAACTGAAACAGGGCTGGTTCCCAGTCGAAGCTAGTTAACTTTCAATTAGACCGAACCCCCGACACGATCGACGCGGAATGGTCACCGGAAATACCCGGATAATCATCGCGCGGACCAATGGATCCCCCCAATCGAATCGAGGAGCAATTTTAACGACGTCGATTACGGTCGCACGCGATCAACGTTCGATCGCCAGCTCAGCCACCCATCCGCGGTGCCAGCTTCGAATTATTTCGGTGCTTAAGGCCGCGACCAGTCGAGGGACACCCCAACCCCTTGATTACTGCACACGCGTGGCGTTCCCTCGCGCAACGAGAGCACGCGATTTTACGAGATCCACGACTCTCTTCTCGCGATCAATCTTGGGAATCATCCGGCTGATATCGACGCGAATCGACGAGAATCGACGCTGAAAGGGTTATCATGGGTGTTCTCCATCTCTCCCTCTCGCACGAAGCTATTTCACGCGTAGAAAATTCGCAGAATTTCCGGGAGAACGTTCGATCGGCATCTCGAGCATCGTTATCGATTATTCCGCTCCGCTCCTGGCCATCTTCGAACGCGTTGCACGACTTCCGCGGTCGATTTTGTTGTAACCGTAATCGAATCGCTGCTGATTTTCTATACGCACATCATACGAGGGGGAAATTTGGAATATTTCAGAATTTTCCATTGGCATTCCGATACCCCCGTATCGTTTCCGGTTATTTCGGTTTGGTACGAGGTTTGTGGGGTCGCAGGGGTTCGGTGGAAGCGGTTTCTGCGGTTGATTTCCCATGATTGTAATCAACCAGTTATTTTGCGAGGAATTTGTTAGTTTCCGATGACCAGAGCGTCCGCGGAGGAATGTGAAACAGTTTTAACATCGAGATGCCGGGAATTCGTGCTACGCGTATGGAGAGCGTGGACGGAATAACAGAATTCATAATTTTCTGCGGAGGGAACGCTGGTGCATCATCAATGCAAAGGGATAACCGCGTGAACTGTTTCGATCGAAATAATTGTACGAAGGCCACGGAAACGCGAGTACGCTAACGAAGTACAGCATTTTTTGCTGGACGCGTGCCAACCATGAAGAGCCAGCATCGCGTAAAACGAAACAATCGAAGATAATGGTACGCGAGAGGCGCGAAAAACTTTCGAAACTTTCGAAACTGGCGTTTTCAACGGGTTACACTGGAATTAGAAGATCAAAAGCTGAGAACGGCAGGCGGATCCGAGGTGTTTAATGGCGTTCCGTACGGTGATCGCTGTTTCGCGTGCGGAGGCCGAATCGGTGCAGTGATCTACGGTGGAACGAAAACTCGTAGGTGGCCGCTCGTCATCCGTTCATTTATAGAGAGGCGTCGATCGACGGGAATGCATATTGCTAAGGTTGCATCACATCTGCGCACGTGTAATACAGAAATGCCGCGGAACCCGGCGATTTCTCCCCCGCGAACGGCGTTTCAGCTAAGAATCTCGTTTTAAAATAGACGACACGACGGTTCGCGGATAATTCAATTATTCTTGTAAAATAGTAGAGACGAAGTAATTACCGCGATCAAATGAGTTCTACGGATCGAAACGACGTCGTTTCGTTAACGATCATAAATAGTTTCATATCGCTCAGTGTTCCGTTCAAAAGCTTGCAGCTTCTAATTACGACACATCCTTTTTTCCAAGAATATTCGACGCACTCGAGAAAGTGCAAAACGCGCGTAAAAGAATCGGTTTGATTTCACTTCCCAAGCAAGGGGGACAAAATTTCGAGCTTCTTCCACCCTCTGGAGCACCCCTTAAAGTGTCTCCCGCCCACGAGGCTCAACGACACTTCGCCATCGAGCGAATAAATGACGACGACCCGGCCATCGAAGACGCAGCCATGCGTTCGCGAGCCTTTTCAGAAACTTCTTTGACCTTTCCTTCGCTGGCGCCCGCCCACGCGAAACATGAAAGGGAACATCAATCGGAGCTGCCTTTTGTTCTTAAACTCGCGCCACGCTTTGTTGCTGCGTCTCGTTAGGCCTTGATGACACCGCGTGTTAATGACTTTACGGAAGGACGACAGAGGAGTCGTACATAAAACGAGAGATTCTACGGAGCGTGTTACTGTCGTTCAAAGTTGCGTTTAACGCGACACGTGTTCCATTCAAACGATTCGTGCCACTTTACAACAATTTTTTTTCTCGAATTGTGAACACAAAAGTTTCAATTGAAAATTTCGCTGGTCGCTGCACCTCGTCTTCCGGTTGCAAGGTGCTTCCATGAATTCGAGGAGGATCGAAATAAACTTTTCACCGTATTCGAGGTATCGTTGGCATCTGAAAGTAACCACCAACAAGATCGTTGTGCGTATTTTTATACGCGGGACATGCACGGTCCGCTTTTAACGCGACGGCCATTTCTCTGCAACGGGAAATTGGATTTCCGCTCTGGCAGCGTAGACGCCAGTCGTTTTCGAAGATTCCTCCGCGACAATGTGAAACGTAAAGTAGCCGGACGACAGCGATTCGAGGAGAAAGGGGGATCGTTAAAAGCGTTGATAAGTAGCACTCAGAATTCCGAGGGAACTTTAAGAAGCTATCGAGAGCGCCGGTACTTTGTGTTCCGGCGTCGAGAAAATCGCGGCTTAATTGCGCTAAACTTTAAACCTCGTTGCGAACTTCCTCAGCGTTTCAAGGAGCGAAAGTTCAAGCGGCGCGCCAGCGCGCTAAACTCGAGCCCCTCTTCTCGTTAGCCGTGCAATCGTGTACGAGCGCGAAATTATGGAATCATAAATATGACGCAATCCACGGCTCTGCAAACACGCGCGCGTCTCTCCGTCGATCGATCGAGCAGAAGCAACGGGGCGAGAGGAGAAGAGAAAAACACGAAAACTTGTTACCAGCGGGAGAAGAAAAATAAAGTTTCCTTGGACGTTCAGTCCACGTCTGACCCGAATAACGCAATTTGGAGACACGTCCGACAGAGTGGGGCTCGCAACGGACGCATTGTATCTTCGATCGAGCGACGATGAGAGTGGCTTTCACTGTTCTATCGACGTCAGGTGCGTGTAAGCGTGAATAACAATCGTGGAAGACGAGAGGAGATGCGAAAATCGAGGGGTTAAAACGCGGCTAGGTTAAGGAACTTCACCACCCCCTGCAAAGTCGATTCATCTTCGCGGCTCTGGTAACACGCGTAAAAGGATACGCGATAAATTTTGTTCATTGCATTATGGGGGTAAATCAAAATTTATAATACATTGTCGTGTTACACTGCAAAGGGGTTAAATTGGTTTCGGACGAAAGGGATTCCCCGAAGGGGTGAAGAAATATCCACCTTGCTTTATTCACCTGCGTGTAGGCTGACGCAGACGAATTTATGGCACGACAGAAAGGCCAGTTCTCATTTCGCGCGAGCTGATCGCGAGACAAAGCCACGCGAGCAAGAATTACGAGCCGGTCTGACTTCATATTTCATCGGTCTTTCGTTATTCAATTACGTCACGTGCTACCCATGGGGCCTTTGGCTGGGTTTCCTGTGGCTACTGCGATGGATCGAGACGTTCTTGCACCTCTGGATAGATAGTCGCCATCGATGGCGTCGTTTTGTGGCGCACAGTGGATTGGATGGTGCGCGTTCATCTCGGTTACTGGGAGAGGAACCGAATGGAGGGATGTCCCTTCTGAAGCGACATCGCAAGTCCAGCGTATCACTCGAATGTTCCCTCCGAGAGGACATCGAGAATTGATTAAGCTTCATCTAACGTCCGAGAAGACGCTGAGTGCAAAGGATTAGAAACGCGAGCAGGAATTGGCTGGTGAAGATATATTTCAAGCAGGGCACTTGGAATTCTGGACTGATCGTGAAATTACTCCAAGTCGCGACGTCCATGTGCTGCGTAATCGACAATTTTCTCTTTTTCTACCTAATTTCCTTTTCTGCAGTCGAAACCGCGTGCGTTTGAGAGCTTTCGAGGCTGCACGAGAACGACGAGAATACTAACCGACATCTTGGTCGATCTTAAAAACGCGATCTTCAAAAATACCAATTGCACTTCAACTTCGAGAGGAACAGAATTCAGAGATACCAATTTAAATAATAAAGTCCCAATTGAAAAGAACTTCGAATTGCACTTGTATCTTTTACGTATCTTCTCTAACAAGCGGAAAGGTGCAAAAAGTCCGCGACGAGACGATTGGTTCGAGAGCATCGCGTTCTAATAGACGACGTACGAGGGAAAAAAGGCGACAAACGTAATCTTGGCGATCCAAACGTCCCTGGCTGAGGATGAAACGGCATTCGGCACAAGGTCGACCGCGTATAGGTGGTACGCGTTCGCCTTATTTTTTCGCTCGCGCGGTTCGCGCGCGCTTTTACTTGTTCGCGATGACTTCACCGGCGCGCGTTTTCGCGCCTCCTTTCTACGATTCCCCGTTCGAAATCCCCGGCTTCTACGAAACGCGCGTCACGTCGTTAATTAACGTTAAGCCACGTTTTCACTGGCGTGACGTGTTTGGCAATCGCGGCGGCCAGTTTGGCATAAACTCGATCCGAGCGATTGCGATCGAGCTCTTTAATTAATGCAAACTCGACGCCGGCTCGTTGCATCGCTGCGATTCTTAATTCGAATTATTGATCGAAATAACGTTACGCGCCTGCGAATCGGGGACTCGTGGCAACGAGTTCTCGAGGCACAATTTATCGACGATACCGTCGAACGAGATTGCGCAAGTTTCGCACGAAACTTCTTTTAATTGCTCGTGAAACGCAACCGCGCGATGAATAGTGACGGCGGGTGTCATTAAATGTTTAGCAACGTCATCGTTAATGTCACTTTTTACCGTGGAAACGTACGCTCGCGGTGCGTGTTGGCGCATGCGCATCACGCGGCAGAAAATAAATCGCGCCAAGTGAAAGTAACGCCGCGCGAGCTACGAAACGTCGCGTTGTCGTGACACGTTGGCCCATTAACCCGCCTTTCGTGTCTCTATCAGGAACGACGTTTATTAAGATCGCCTCGCCACCTGTTTGCTCGACCATCGGTTCACGGAGACGGTGATCGACTAGCGTCGCGCGCGATAAAAACCGATCCTCCTCCGGTGCTGCGATGGTATCTCGTCTCTCGCGTTCGTATGTAACGCAAGATGGCCCGCAGTATCGCAGTGGCGCGCAAAAAATCGGAACCAGTTTACAGGCGAAAAGGTTAGCTCGTAACAAGGCGCGCAACGGAAAGCAGAATGAACGGATTACCCAAGCGGTGAATCTTCTCGACGACGCGTCGCGGTAATTCTCTTCAGCGTGCAAAACGATCGCGTTCACCGCGACGACGTTACCCGCGTACGCGGGCGTAATCGCGGCCGATTACGGGGACGCGTGAAAAATGATACGAACCGCGCATGCGCCGGAGAGAGCCGTGGCCGCGCGGCACTCTTGAAAGTCCACGAATTAAATCGCATTAAGTGAAAGCGAGCGTTGCGACACACGCCGCGCGACATATAAAATTCGTCGCCGAGGCTAGGATTTAAGGAAGTCCCCGGCGAACAGCGTCTGCTTTCTCGGCTAATTTATAAATATCACGTCTGGCTCTCGAACGAATTGCATCGCGATCTTTTTCTCCTTTTTTCTCCTCTCCCCGCTCGTTCCTTTTTTTCCTTCCTTTCGTTCGAACGCATGTTAATGGCGCGGCTGGCCGCCGTCGCCGGCCGCACGCTGCGTCGAAATCGAAACGAGTTCCGCTTCTTTTTTACTCGTCGCCGTCTCCCGATCGATTCATGAAAACGCGCTCGCCCCTTGTTTCCTCCGCCTCGAATGGAACGCGCGATTACTCGAGGATGAATCTTTCTGCGCGTCCGGCCGTTCGAGCGATGTGGCGACGCAAAGGACGACCCCTCGGGTGTGCACGATTCCCAGACGCTTGAACCAATCGTGCTTCGTCTGTCGCTCGGAAATTGGCCTAGAAATGGCGAGCAAGGTTGCGCGAGGCGGCAATATTCGGTCGCTGGCACCGTTCTGACCATTAATGTCGCCGACTTACGAAGCCCCTTCTGGCCGGTTTACACGAGCGTCAGCTTGTCAGTACAACTTGATCACGGGAACGACAACTTGCCGCGGATGATCCGACCGTTACGATCGCGTTAGAACGTAAAAGCTCGTTTCTATGGGTGCACCTCTCCACGTAACCCGTTGAATAACTTTTAACCGCGGCGACTTTTCGGGAAACAGTTGTGCACCGCGCGGCGAACGTGACGCAACCAGCCGGAGGATCCGCTTACGTAACCTCGATCGATTAATCGAAACGTATCGCCCGCGAGACCTGTCCCAGCTACGAGTTACGCGATTTTGAATGCCCGCGAACCGTCGATCCGATCGATTATGCAACAAGGAAGCGCGAAAAAAGGGGAAGAAGAGCGACAGAAGAATGGAGATAGGAAACAAGCGCGTACAGCTTGATCGGGATGAGGCGTACCCGTGGCTGCCTGGCAGGATCGATCGTTTACTTCAGATTACTCGTCGATAGTTTTACGGCTGTTCGAATTGGTTGCGCAAGCTCTTTTGTAAGAGATATGATATTTTTATTAATGGCTGGTACGCTTGCTTCCTTGTGCCATTGTATGGCGTCATTAAGGGTTACTTCGTTGGTCGACAACGTTTATTTCGTTGATTTATTCACCGCTATCATTGATTACTATATACATAATCAATCAACGTGGTCTTTGTTACAAAATGTTTATGTAAGTGTGTCTTTAATCGAACGAATCGAAATGTAATTGCACGTAGAAAAGGCAGGAACGTTAATTAAAAACAGCAAATTGTTAAAGTAACGAAAGTTTCACCTTTTTCCACAACTTATCGGGTTACTTATCAACGAAAATCTACAACCACTTATGTTTCCAACACTATTATTTTACACACCGTTGACTGCGAATTACCGCCACATTTATACCGATGATCCATACTTTCGCTATTAAAACAACTCGCAATTATCGACCTGCGTTTATCTTCGGAATAACAAATTTTTCTTTCTCCAATCGTTCAAATCCACAAATTAAAGATATTGTTTTCTAACTACTTGTCACTAATACAAAACGAACACCAAAATCATTTACAATATTCAGTCCCAATTGAGCAAACAACCTTGTTTACATACAATTATCTATTTCAAATACCACGTTCGTTAAAAAAAAGAAAAAAAAAAGGCGAAAAAACCATCCGAGCAAACATTTTCTCCGTTCGGTTCCACCTGTCTTACGCCACGCGCTCGCTAATTACGTTAGAGCCAGCGATGCCCGACCGCGGTTTCGCGAAAAGCGTCTCGCGTTATCCGCTCCGTTTTTCCCCTTTTTCTTTTACCATCTCCTCTCCTCGCGCGAAACGTCGATCGAGATTCCTCGTCGCGCATCGACGACCGCTCCTCTGAGCTCTCGCGGACGAGGATCGCGAATTGGTAGCGAATTGGAGGCGAATTGGAAGCGAATTGGAAGCCGCGAGGGAGGCCAGTTCCGCGTGTCGCAACACTCCGCGGATTACGAAACGAATCCACGGCGCGGAGGAACGTCGAAATTCCGCGAGCGCGGCTTAATAAACCGATAACGTCGCCGATGAACACCGTCGCGTAGTTTCTAATTGCTCGCGCGCTGGTATCTGGTGCTACCATTGCGTAATCAGCCGGCTCGCGACCTGTTGCGAAATCGCGAACGTTAAAAAGTTCGCGAAACCAGCTGGAACCGCTTTGTGTTTCTAATTTCTCCGCGGCGTTACGGCTCGATTTAAGGGAAACGTGGATAGCGAGGTACCCCTGTAATTGAATACGAAGTGCGAATGCATAAATCCCCGCGAAAGTAATGGACGGCATCGTAGCGAGGGTCCATAAAGTTTGCAGCGAGAGTCTAGAGAGTCCTAATGAATGAACCGTACTCGCAGCCGCTTTATGAACTGTCATTAAAGCGAGCTTTATATCGAACTTCTTCGTGAACTGCGATCTAACCGGTTAAGCGGGAAATATGGCGTCGTTTCTACGGACGCGAAGAACAACGGGCGAGTGTCGCGCGTGGTTTTTCGACGGATTCAGACAGAGTGAATTAGTATTCCTCGGCTGGAAAGGACCTAGACCCAGTATCGGCCGTGGAATTGCCTAATACACCGTGGTGTGCCGAGTAATGGACGGAATTGGGTTAGAAAGTAGTCGGTGGCGTCCGAGAGAGCGCGATGAAAACACCGTCGTCGAAAGGGAATCGAGCGGATCGGAAAATGGTGGCGATAAATGGGACGAAGAACGGTACGATTACGTGGAAAACGAACGGTCGCGTGGAACCGTTCCCCTGTGGCGAACGGTGCCATTTTCCTTCCGTTTCTCCTTTCGATACCTTCCGATGGAACGGCCATGACGGTTGCGTAATTCGATTCGTCGAATCGAATAGAAACGCGAAACAATGCGTTACGATGATTGTTAATTGGGTTCCAGTGTGTGCGAGGAATTTTTCATTTCGTCAATAACACTGTACTCGTTACGTAATTGGCAAAAAAGTTTTTTTAACAAACTCGAAGAACGGTGCATTTCGAATGCACTTTAGCGGAGCTTCTTCCGCGTAACGTTAAGCAATGTTAAACGACGCAGGAACGCCTCTTTTCGGTTCATATCGCGAGCCATCGATGATGCGTCGAAAGAGGATTAGCGTGTATTCATTGTTTCGAAAGTTTGCCAACGTACTTAAGTTAATGCCTGACGAAATTTACTCGAAAGGATTTACATCTCTGATAGCCGCCTTAATGGAGCGTTATACCGGGCTAATGCCAGGCTAGCCTACTTATGACTCCTCTCTTCCCCCTTTTGAGTGAAAGGAAAAAAGCCGGACAATGGACCGTTGCGAACAGGAAATTAATTAAAAGACACCGTTGCGAAGATCGCAATCGCTTTCGCGAAATGCGAGGATTGTAATCGAGACCGAAACAGCCGCGACGAACTTTTACCCTCTGCTGTTGTTGCGAGGTTGAACGAGGATGGCGTGTACGTAAGAGCGAAGAACCAGCTTTTATATATGTTAATGGTATTCGCAGATAATGATACAGATTCCGTGTACGCGAATCTATTTTCGTCGAAACCTGTTCTCTCGCGGAGCTCCTTGGAGCGTTCGCACGATTTGTCAAAGCTTTCGCGCGGCCTAAGAGAAAAAAGGGAGCCGGCCATTTTGGAGAAATTCGAGTTCAACCAGCTCGTTACGGTAACAACTTAACGCATCATCAGCTGATGGACAGCATTTTTCTCTCGACACTAACGCCGCAACGAGTCAAACACTTTGGACGCCTTTTCAGATCGGTCCGCAGACACTCCATATGAGGGAGCGAGCCGAAAATGGAGCGAATCGCAGCGAGTGTCCGCGCGTGACAACTGGAGCGTACGCGTTGCTCTGGATAATCGCGCGAGACGCGGTGGCCGCGATGGTTCGTCCATCGCATGCGGAATGAGGTCCATTTGGGTACGCGGCACAATTTAGACGAGCCGCCGTCGCGGACAGGGACGCGTCTGACACGCACGCACTCCGACACGTGATCCGTGCTGCACGCAGCCGTGTGCTCGATACGCAACTTCGTTCAGAATTATTCGAACGGCAGACATTTTCTTTTTCACTTCGATTCTGCTACGAATCGACGAGTCGATCTCCGTTTTGCATAAAATCGCACTCAACCCTTTCGCTAGGATGCCTGCGAAGCTTAAAGGTCTCCTCGACGCGGAGTCCAGGCAGTTTCCGTAATTCGAGGTCACGAAAGTAATCAGAAGTCGCTCGAATTACGCTCGAAGCGTGGAATTGCTCGATGCTCGACGCGATGAAAGGATACGCTCATTTTTACGATTGCTCGCGCAATGATGAGGCAATAAACAGATAAATCTGGGGCGGAACACGCGGCTGCGGGGTAGGACAAGTGGAATCACGCGAAAGGGAAATATTACGAGCAAGGGGAAAGAATAGAGGAGCCATCAAACTTCTTTTATTACTTCTTCGCGAGCAACTTCTTCAACCACTGTATCCTACTGGAACAGCCAGCACACTCGAGGATTTACTGCTGCGCCTCGGTTCACGCGCGTGTTGGACCGCGATGGTCTACTCCAAACAAACCGTTTACCAGCCCATTTATCGAAGGGATCAAGATCCCTTCTCGTGTTTTCGTATACTTTTATGTGCAATAACGATACTCTGTTGGAGCATCATCAGTGCAATATATCTAGGGCCAAGGCTGAACACGCACTGACCTATACGAAGACATTATTTTGATTTCCTGACTTTTAATGTCGTCTGACATCTCTGGGTAATATGGTCTTAAGGTGCGCAAGAAATTGGGACCAAAGACTAGCCAATTCTATCAGCGAACAAGAAGTTAGCGAACGGGCGAAATGAACAGACAAAAACGAAGCGAACAAAAACGAATGGCGGAAGGTAGAAAACGGATGCTAAGAAAAAATCTACTTTACGTGTTTCGCGCTGGCAAGGTCGTCTGCAATGGAAAAGCAAACGGATAAAAGAATAAACTGTTCGACGGAACGAATTGTTTTATGAATGACGCGCTTTTCGAAAAACATCATTACCATCGCTGATTCATTGTGTTCGTTCTTTTTTTAGCGCGATTACTGGCACAGTTCTATTGAGTAACTGTTTGCAGGATCAGATAAGAAGTAAAGCTCGATCGAAGGAGGAAAGATTAGCCCGCGAGATTGATTTATTAGACCCAGCGTGTCATTTAATTGCATCGCATGGGAGTGATAAGGAATCGCGAGAAGAGGATTACTGCCGCGACATGAATTTAACCAAGATTTAAGTAGCCATGATTCTGTATTATCTCTGCGCGATAACATACCGAGCTTCCAGCATTGTACTTTATAGCTCGAGCAGCGCAACAGTAATTAATGTTATTTAAATTTATGTGACCCATTGTAATCGTTTCTTCGTGCCTTTCAAGGACTTGCATGGCTCGCAGGTTACTTTCGCACTGAAAAATTTTTACTTTAGATTTCGTATGCGTTTTAGTCCCTCATTTTCCACTCACTATCCACAGATTTCCTTTGGTAGTTTAGCGAATGCAAAATTTAAGAATTCTAACAGATGCGATATGAAATAAACCAACTTGTTTCTAATCTATTCGAATCACCCGCGCGTTGCACAGCGATGGAAGCGTCCCAGCGCGTCCTTGAGCGTCCCGATCTCCGAATCGGGCCGTAGCCTCTGCAAGGAATGGCGCGTGCTTTCCCTGACTCGTAGCGCGATCGGTACGGCCCACTTTCAGCCAGCTCCCGATACGACGAAAACCAAAATTCTCGGCCACGTAACAGATACGTAACGAGGAAGGAATCCACGCGAAAGGAGGACGCAGGGGTTGAAACGGAGCGGCAGGGCGGCGACGGAAGTCGGGGCGCGCGAAATCTCGCGGGCTCAACCATAATCCGCGCTCTTTCTCCCATTGTCCCTCCACCCTGGCTCTCTCCTCTCCTCTCGTTTCGTGATTCGCGTGGCACGTGTGATTCACCTCGTCGCGCGTGCAGAAACAGAGGAACGGATGACTATAAATAATGCGTTTTCTGAGTCATCGCGACCGATGCGCGATCAGCCACCGCTCAATGGCCTCTAAAATCGCCGACCACGGCCTTTCCGCGCGCGCTTTTTCGCCCATCGCGCGCGCGTCGACCGATTCCCAACTCCGGAGACGAAAATCGTCACCCGTGCGAGAACGTGGAATTTTGCCGCATACGTGTACGCGCGATAAAGGCCTCGCGATAGCAGCGGTGATGGTAACGCAGCGTTTTAGTAGCGCATCCACGTGCTATCGATACAAATCGGCGCAGGTACATGGATACTTGTGAGCACTAGCGTATGACGGTAGAATGTCTTCTGCCGTTCCGTGCGATTGCGCCATGGAATCTGACCGAGATAAGGATACCACGGACTGAATTTCCCTTTCGGGACGATCCGATTCTCCGATCGCGTCTACAAGTTTTTGCCGATTTTCCTTCGCCGCTCGTGGATCATTTTGCTGGCTTTCTGTGCGTCTGAAGGACGCCGCTTCTGACGGGAGAAATAGAACGCGAACGGAATTGTTTCGCGCGTGCAATTTGCGGAATATACGGTATAGCGCGAGAGCTATACCAACCGATGCGACACCAACCACCGCGTCTGGATTTGGCACGAAACAAATATTTGATGATGCACTTGATCCAACGGAAGCAAGGGAGCAAGTTCACGGAGCCAACAAACATGAAAGAAGGAATGAATTATTTATGAGATTCCACGTCCTTGAGACACTTTAACTTTTCGCTGCACAGCTACGAATCAATTATGTCTCCATAAGAATTCCACCCCGGATCGCGTTCCTCCGCGTCCAGATTCTGGTGCACGGCTGTTACGCTGATATCAGAAGAGTCGAAACCGACGATTAACAACCGCTGCAGACATTTCTTCGCGACTACGGGTCAGGTCAGACGTTCACGACGATCTTAATACCTATTCCTTCCAGCACGCCGGGTTGCGACACCAGCCGCAATTAATCCGACGGAGAAGTATCGGGGTTGCGTCATCTGGCGAGCGGTTTCAGCTCGAGAACAAGTCATTTTGCATGGTCGCCTAATTCGGCCTCGAGCGAGCGCGATTTCATTTACGGTGCTGGCCGATGCGCCGATTAGTGTGTCAGTAGGTTGCCGATTCCGACTGCTAGCCGTCCGAATTTGGCGCCGCTTCGAGGTCGGGGCCCAGCGTGCTCGCGCCACGGCACTGCCGCGCTGCACGCGCTCATTTTCGAACGCGATACCCGTCGACAATCGTACAGACGATCTAGTGGTTCCGAAAACAGTTAACGCTCGATACTTCAAGATTTCTATTATGCAAAGACCTTTGATCTTCCTCCTGATGGCACAGGTTTTGTGCGCGTCAAATTTAAATAATACAATGCGTAGCACAGACATTCTGTACTATTTGGTCTGAGAAGCTTCCAGAGGAGAACGATCGATCCACGCGTGAGACGAAGCGGATGAAAAAGTTCGTGCAACGCCAGTGGAGAACCACTGATGTAACAGCATGGAAAGTGGGGTCATGATATGATTTGCGTCGAGAGCGCGACGGCTCTATGCATATTAATAGTAATATGATCGTTGCGAATGAAATAGTTGGTACACTTTAGACACTCAAGTTAGATCTCGCCATACCTGTTTTCTGTCTGGTGCTTGAAATTTAAACGGTACGTTCCAGTGACTCTCATTTTTATCGCGCCTCGCGACAAACACGGGGGACCACGGCCATATTTGGTGCCAAGAGGAATTATCAAGCGGACGATAAGGGGATCGCGTCAAAATATTTTTAAAGGAGCGAGATACGTAATCGATGATCGCGAAAGGGGAAAAGCGAACATTAATCAGCTGTTTGTACGGGGGAATCCCGGAAACTTTGAGCGCAGTTACGAATTTGAAGAAAAAAAAGAGTGAAACGGTCTGCAGCTTCTGCGTAATTGCGTGATTTTTCGCGACACATTTTCCTGTATTTTCTTACCGTTTTGTCGCGATGTTATCAGTGGTACACGATAACCTCAATCAGTTTATTTAAACTGGAAATAATTGCTACATATGACCGCAAAAACTGTGTCGATAACGACTCGAGCGCAAATCTTATTCCGAGCGGACGGTTTTGTTCAGTTTGTGCCTCGTCGAATAGCGAGGCATAAATATCAATTCTAATTCGAGATGAATAATTAAATACGATAGCACGTATGTCGGCCAATGAGTGTTTTAATTATTTCAATTTTTAGTTCTCCTTTTCACGCGATCATTGTTTAGAAGGTTGCTCGAAGGAGAATGCGAGCATATCGATACTTGCAATTGTCTCTGAAAGTAATAGCCGATGCTAAGGTTCGTTAATTAAAGTACCAATCGATAAACATCGTTGACAAGTAACTATTAATCAGATACGATTATCGTACGATAGCGCTTTAATGCAAATAGCTTGTCAACGACGATATCTATTTAACTAATTCGATGATAACTGAAAAATCAGTAAGTACACTGTTGATTAAAAGCTAATAGCTACGTGCGATGTATAATTTTGTACAATATCGTGAATTACGATACTAAAGTTTGTACGCAATGGAGTATTTTTACAGTAACAAGGAAACCCTTCGCCTCTCTCGTTTTTAAATAAAATCGAACCTAACAGGACTATGACGCAAGCAAAGATACCGGGGGAAATTTATTGCCGACCTTTATCGGGAACGTCGATTTAGAAGTTGTTTTCCTTGTTTCGCTCTTCGTTTACGTAAATGCAAATGTCCGTTTCAACAATGTTAATCATTTTCTCCAACAAGTTCGCGTGTACCGGAATTAATACTGCCATTCGTAACGCGTTTTGCAGTAATAATGATGCAGCGGTAATGGCCAACGATTGGCACCTAATGAATAATACATGATAATAGTTATTGAATAACAGCCATCGACCAATTCTCATAGGTAATGGTGAAATATCGCCGCTAATTACCATCCCGATATCGATCCCGCTCGAGCGCCGAGCGTTGCGATTCGATGGCATTTCGCGAACCCGTTTCCCTCCTCCTTCTCTGTTTTATCGCGCGGTAAATCGCGCGGAACCCGTCGAATACGTGAAACGAAAATAATGGGATAATCCGGGCCATGGATAAATTATTGGGAGCAATATGTTTTCGAGCCGCGCACGCACTGTATAAATTCAGCGAACGAAGGGGGAGGATGTATACACGCAATTGGCGAAACAGAATGGAAGCCGTGGTGGAAAAAAGTATGACGCGCCCCCTCGAGTAGCGGTAACAAGGAGGAAGAGGCTGGGAACGCGACTACGTGGGAAATAGTAAGGAAAAAAAAAGGATCGCCGATGACCCGACGAGGGGTTAAAAGGATTCAACGCGTCGGTCCGCCGTGGTTCTTTGCAATTCAATTCGCGTCGGTCCCAGCGCGCGCCTTTTATATTTCGTCGTCGACCACATGACTGTGACGTAAGCGACGGGCTCTTCTTTCTTCTTCCCCGAGGAGCACGAAAAAAGGGGGCCACGCTCGCCGATGGAACTCGCAGAGCTTTATTACGTGAAAATTTAAGCGAGCAGGCTTATCTCCGATCGAACGCAACGCAAACACCTGCCACAGATATCGCGAACGTTCGATCGGTAGATTCCGGTTATAATAACTCGTATGTATCCCTCGACCTACGCGAGGAGTATTTTAAAAGACTGTATCATATGTTAATGCACTCGGAGAATTACTTTAATATCGCAGGAACCATTCCGGAGCAGAGTTAATCAATTCCGCTTTCCGTCAACTTCTCGAGAGTTTAATATCAAAGTGTGCCGTTACATAATCTAGCCAAACGATTAACTCTTTTTAATATTTGCAACGCTGAAAGTACTTCTGACGTTTGAAAGGAATACGATTATAAAGTACGCATTGTTTCCCCTATCGACTGTGCTACTACTTTTGAATATGAACGCATCGCCTGCACGGGGGATGAATAATATACTAAATTGTTTTCCAAAAACAATCATTATCTTCCCGTGTTTCCAACCGCAACGGGTCATTCCATTTATCACGCTGTACTCATGAATTTACCAACGCATGGTAACGTGCACGCGGTCAATGCTCCTGTACCGAAATCTTCCGTTTGCCAAAGCGGCGAGGCCTCTGAGGAGTCGCGTTGTCGAGCTGAATGTGCAGCTCGCGATCGCGTTGACGTCATTCGGAGACGATAATGAAAAACACGCACGATAAAAAAAAGAAAAGAAGGAAGAAAGACAAAGAAAAATATTCTCGCGCACCTGCTGCGTTCGTCCTAGAGACCGAACGACAACCGTGTGCACTAGGCACGCTTTGTCCGAATGCACAGATGTCGCGTTCAATTACGTCTACGGCGGTGCAGGATAGGTTATACGCGTGTACCATGCGGCATCCAATTATTCCTATCTCGCAGCTATCGATCTATTTGGTTATGTGCACGTCGTACTCGTGCCACGTGATTCGTACATTACTGATGGAGAATGGCGGTAAGCTCCGCATAATTCGAGTGAGCGTGCACGAGCAGATAATGGTGTGTTACGCGACAATGCAAGAAACCGCATTCGAACCGTTTTTATCGCGTCTTGGCCAAATATACTTGTTTTTGCGAGTAGCGATAATGCGGTGCCTTTCTTGCACCCGTGCCTCGAGACGTGGTCTGTCTCGCTTTTGGTCTTCGATAACAACCGGCTAAGACCGGGTCTTAGTCGTCTCTTTGGTCGTTTCCTGTTGCTGTTTACTCGAACTTGGTTCTAATTCGAAGCGTGAATTTTACTCGTAACAATGATATTGAGATTTTTGTATCCGCGCGTCCGATCGAGACTTCGCGTCGGACGATTTTTCATCGCATTTTATGTAACAGTTAAAGGAAGCCGGCCACAGACCGTGTATTTATAGACGGGGAACTGAAAAGACGCTAACCACAGTGATCTTTTCCCATTCAACTTCTTTCACGGGAAGAACCGGGAGCCAGGGAAATAGTTTCCACAAAGTCTACTTTAATATTCGCGGAACGTGTAATATTAGCGGAAAATTGCGGAAATAGCGAGAGAAAGATAACTAACTTACGATCATTTATCACGACGGTGGGACAAAGATGGGGAATCGGTTGCGACAAAAACAAGATACCGCGTTCGAACTTGAGGAATCATGGCCAAATTTAGAACTCAAGGTTACGAGACGCTGTACATTAAATCGAGTATATGCAAATCACGATATCCGTCTAAATTCGACGTCAAAAGATATTAATTACGATTACCGATCTCGAACGGAGCGTCGGTCAGATCTTGCAGCCTCGAAACAATGGCGAACAGCAACCCTAACCTCCGTCCGCTGTAATCCGCTGGCCGTTAATTTCCGCCGTGTTATTGGAAAAGTAATTAAACTTCGAATTAGATTCGATTCGTTTTCCTCTCGCCTCGTTACATGCCAAAACACGAGTAAAAATAGAAAACAAACAGCCGAATGATACATATGATCCGGAGTGTTCGATGAAAACGATCGCCTCGAGTCTCGAGCGTTCATTATCGCCGTCTCGTTCTATCCAATCGGCGGAGCCAGCCAGCGTGATCGAGAGAGTGAACAGAGAAACGGAGCGAGAGAGACGGAGAGACGAAGAGAGAAGGAGTTAACCGCACGTTCAATGGCTTTTGAAGTAGACGCGGACGTGTTGGTGTCAATCTGTGCAGGCGAGGCGAGCGTATGTTGGTACGTCCTTCGTATGCCCGTGCCTGTCGCTGTTTGCCAAGCCGAGCGTAATGTTGACGAGGAAGAAGGGGAACGAAGGGGGAAGAACGAGGCAGACAGTGGGCAGGGAAAAGGATAGGACGCAAGTTTTACGTACTCGCGTTCCACTTGGTTATACACAAAAGACCATTTTCTGTCGCTTAACGCGGAACGGCATTAAAGTTATTTAATAAGAACTGCACGCTTTTCCCCCGTGAATTCCGTCGCGGAACAGCTTTGTCGTATTAACGGACAGACAGTTTCACGCGCTCCGCCATCTGGAATGAACGATATTTAACTTAGTTTCAAACGGACGCACCTCGAAAGCCGTGTGTCGGCCGAAGAAACGGGATAAAATTACGTTCGAGGCGCGTTACGCGAAATCCATTTACGCGAATTTCCGCTAAACAGTGGAAGAAACGGACGGTTTTTAAAAACGCTACGGCTCGCACGTTTATCTTGTCTCTTTTACTGCGACCGTTTACGTCACGAACTATATAATTGATCGCTCGGTCGGCAGCAACGCCGCAATATCTCGAATAAACAACATTAATTTTGTTTTTAACGTTCTCGCTGCAGCGTGTTCGAGCCGAAAACCAGATTTCGCGCGATTTACGTTCGTAAATAACGTTCGCGCCTATGAAAATTTACTTGAAAAAGCTGCGACCCAAAAACTGATTGTAAATCGGTGAACTGCGAACAGATGGCGTTGAACGCTTCGGCGCTCGGACATATTTTTGCTTTTCAATTCCACCGTGAATACCCACGGCAACGGAATTGCGTGAATGAATTCGAATTGTACGATCGAAACGGCTGGTCGAGATAATGTTCCGAGTGATCTCACAGATTCCGAGGCACTCCGATCCGGTGCCAAATTCCTTAAGCAAACTTCCAAACGCACTTAACTCCCTGACAACGCGCATCGATCATCCTCCGTCGCGCGTACGACCGCGCGATAAAGTGAATTAAACGCTGATCGCGGATAATAATTATTTGCTCGGTTACACGGATACCTGTCTGCGGTTAAGAAAGTCTAGAAAAGACAATACCCGGGAGGCAGGTGCCCGTCCGTCCGCGTATGTCGACCCTGAACACCTCGTGCAAAAGGAGCAGTCGATGTATCATGGTGAACGCATACGAATCCGTGTTTACGCGTGCCTGTGTACAGAGCGTACGCGTTTACGGAGGGAGACGGGGCGAGAGAGAAAGAGAGAAAACGAGACGGAGGTGGACGGACAGAGGTACGGTGCCAAGGTAAAGAAAGTGAATTTCCGTTTTCTCAGCGTTCCCTAGAAGGCCTCGGCGAGCCGGAAGTAATTACGATCGGATTTCTCGTGGCTCCCCGCTTTTGCCAGGCGAACCAGAGAGAGAACTGGTGGCCAAGCCGCGGACCGTATACTGGTTACCATCTATCATGGCTAACGACTGTCGGGAAGTCGTTTCTCGATATACCTCTCCTTGGTATCTCCGTCTCATCTGTCTATCCCGGAGCGACCTTTCCTTTCTACTGGTAAAATCGAAACACGGCCACGAGAAAGGCAGACCACGGACGACGTCGATAGCATGGCTGCGGTCAGAGAGGCCAGCGCCGATTAGTATTCTCCGAGACGCGTGTTTCTCGTCGGGACGATACTCTCTGGCAACGCTCTCGACGGCGAGAGCGTCGCGATGGAGGCTCCACGTTTTAATTAACACGGCCACGTTTCGATCCTCGAGACGTTGATGCCTGTCCCGTTTGAGGACGTTCGATCGGTCGAAAGTGAACGCGAGCGACGGAAACGCCGCCATCGCGCGAAAGCCAGATGGCGCTGTGCGAAGGACGCTCTTTTTCAAGACGGGAGAATAACGAGACGAGAGGACGAGAGATCGAAGATAGAAGGGGGGTAGTACAAAGCGAGAAAACGGCGGGTACGTTTCCTGAACGCCCAAAAGAATCGACCCACTGACTCGTTACTCACGAGAAGCCGTAAATAGCGTACACACACGGGCTCGGTCGAGAGAGTTTCTCTTCGATTTCGTTGCACCGGTGCATTGGCGCGAGGCCGCCGCGACTCACGAGCAACTCATGCGCGGCAAATTATTACGTTTGTGCATTCGCGTGTGCACACGGCTGGATACAACGACAATATCGAGAGACCCTGTCCTCTCCTATCGCCTTCCCCCGTCCCCACTATCACCGCCGGTCTACCGTTCTTATTATTATCCACGGCGCAACACCAACGTCCACGATTGCGCAACGTCTTTTATTAGCAGACTCACAGCCAGGGCGGTCGCGAAATCGTCCAATCGTTTCTTCGTTTGAGCATTCCTCCGTGGTTTGCTCCGCAGAAACGCGGATACAATGCGTCCGTTATAAATTTAACCGCTTCTCGAGACCGACGGCGATGTCTAGGTCGCTATTAACTGTGTTGCCTCCCGCGTCCGGCTTCGGGAAGTCTTTTCTAAGTGTATTAGAGAAGTCCGCCCCGCGCACACGTTATCGAGTTTCTAATACACACGTCTCGCGCTTCGGTTTTGATACATAGAATGCGCTTCTAATACAGCGGCGGTCGGTTCGAGATAATAGTTTCGAGTTCCTTTATGAGCACGCGAGGAACGGTTCACGGGACGGAAGCGGACCTTTATGAACGCCGCGATCCGATGTCGCGCGATCGTTAGTTACTGTAACACGTAGCAATTGCGAGCTAATGCCGGAAATCCCCCATGAGTCAGTGGGTCAGTATATTT
The DNA here is from genome assembly GCA_963969225.1 of Xylocopa violacea. Taxonomy (NCBI): domain Eukaryota; kingdom Metazoa; phylum Arthropoda; class Insecta; order Hymenoptera; family Apidae; genus Xylocopa; species Xylocopa violacea. The sequence continues at coordinate 30,605,574 of CAXAJV010000005.1, read as the reverse complement.
TCCGTTCGGCTCTGGTGTCTCTGGTTGGAGGACGCGCGGGAATATTTTTTTCTCCCTCGCCGGGGTTCACCTTGAACGGCGGACAAAAAGAAGTTGAAATCCTCGAGAGGCAGTGCTCGGAGAGGTCCTTGGAACCGATGCACAGACTCCGATACACACGCGTCGCGTCTCTCTCTCTCTCTCTCCCTCTCTCTCTCTATTTCTGTGTGGGACGCGCGCGTGTTCTCCTCCTCCAGACGCGATAAACGTATGCGCATAAAACGAGATCCCGATCGTGGCAGATCTTTCCGCTTCGAAAGTATGCGGCCGCTCCGATACACAGTTTCTAATTGCCGTTCGTTCTCATCGGCAGTGCGCGTCGTCAACCGCCTATATGGTCGACACTTGATATAATTACGAGACCTCCGAACCCGTATTATGGCAGCCACGAATGTCCGTGTGCCCGCCCGTTTGTCACGCGCAACGCGTCCGTGCGCGTGTGCACGCTCGCGCGCGTCTATATTCACGTCCGCTATATATTCCGAATTATCTTTCAATGATCTATACGAGCCACGCTGGAGGCATGCGCATCCGCGTGGCACATGTGTGCCTGGGACTTCTCCATTCTTGCGAGAGGGCAACGTTCCGCGCATGCGCGCCGCCCGTTTCTCTATGACGATCAAGCGGCCTGTAAACAGGCTACGTCATTCCTCCGCCGGTCATCGGAATCGATGACCTACCGCAAACAATTCGCACGCGAGCGCCTTTCCTCGAGATTCGTTATCTGGTCCCACGTGTGCGGTCCTCCTCCTCCCCGTTCTCGCTTTTCTCTTTTCTCTCGACGGTATCGGAGGCATTTCCTCGATACGATCCGGTTTACTCTCTCTTTCTCTTTCTCTTTCTCTCTCTCTCTCTCTCTCTCTCTCTCCGTCTCTATTTCGAGGCGAACGAATTATCCGCTACGGGCGAGCCTCGCCGGGTTTCTGTCGAAGGTACGAGCCACAGAGAGCATACCTCGGAGCCAGTTCGCGAGTGGCTGATTCCACCAGCCGTTGGTCGTCTTTATATACCCACGAGGCGGCGTCACGTGATACTCCACTACCCTGAGATTCTTGGAGCGCGCCGAACGGCGTGCAACGGTGCACACGCATACGTACACACGTAGCGCGACACCACCAAGGATCATCGACGTAGCCTAACGGCGCTGGTAACAACGCCCGGCTAAGCGCATCGGGAGCAGCAGCCACGAGGTTGGCGCGCGCGTGCGCCCATGGCGGAAGGAGGAACCGTGGCGGAAAACGCGTTACTCGGCCGCGACGCGCGACGCTTTTTTGCGCGCGTCTTGCCAAATCGGTTTCAATCGTTGCGGAAGCACCGGGAAAGTGACGAACGAACGTCCCATCGGATCAATTTACGTGGCACAACGAACGAGAGGAGCGTTCGTGCCGTGCGAATTCTGGTTTACAGAATTAACGCGACGCTGAACTTGATTTTACAACCAGCGCTGGTATTTGTGCTCTCGATTGTCGGATCTCTCGTCGCGGAGAGCGATACCATGTTTAGCGTCGAAATCCGAAGCCGACGCACGGAATTTACGGTCTGGCCATTCAGAACGACCGTTCGTTGGCCAATTTGCAACGCGCTACTCAATACGGTATAATTAAACGCGCTATTGTCGCGTCCGCTACGAGTCAATATTTACACAAGATCCAGGCATTGACGTAAATTGATAAACTTCTGTTCGATGTTTCTAATAAGCATTTATACGCCACCGCGATAATGAATTATGCAAACAGCAGGCACGTTTAATGGCGGTAATTGTATTTTTTTCTTCCTTCGAGAAACGGATGTAGAGAGTTTCCGAGTTTTACGTATCACATTCGAAGAGGTAATAAACTCAGAAAATTATTAGTCTCGCCTGCTCGTAAGGGAAAGCAGGGTAATGATGCCTGATGGGTGATCTCGTCTAATTTCGTTACGGAAAACGGGCGCGAATCGAATGGTAACATTGGAATTCTCGCACCCAACGACCGTCTCTTGCCGCGATAAAAGGAATCAAGGCAAATCGAGAAGAACTCGACGATAACACTCTCTCTCTCGTTCTGAAAAGTTTTCCTCGTTGCTGTGTATCGAGTGGCGGCTCGCAAATTGGAGCACGTCGCCGCGAAGCAACTTAGTCGAGCGTCGCGGATGAGACCATCGCGCTGCCTATTTCCGAAACGAAGCGATCGTTTCGAAAGGATTACGAGAAACGGTAAATGAACGACGAAAAAGGGGTAAAGCAGGAAGATGATGAGAGGAAGAAGTAGGTTCGGGTTACGCTGTAAACGACCTTAAAGGCGGGTCGAGGAGGCGCAGACCGTTGCGATAGTAACCTACATAGCGCCGGCAGGCACACTGGACTGCTTAGGCTTGTTTACGAGACGATAGCACCCGAAGACGACGAGTCGAGTTACGGTTATGAATCCACCGAGCTCTGATTCTCACATCCATGCGTGACTGATATGTTGCGTCTGTCTCCGTTTAGTTGACATACCTATCGCCGATAGTAATTGATATTCCGCACAGCGTGTTACGCCTACATGCAAATTACGGTAACGCTCTCCCCTGCTTGGACGATATAGGATCGCGTCTTTTGAACGCTTGATCTAAACTATCGTCCCGGACGGTCCTTCGCATTCTGAACTAGCGATGGTAGTTGTACAATGTAAGTTGCAGCGAGCATACATGCGTACATTTGAAATAAATCACGACTAATAACCGATATTGCACGTATCTGTTTGCATATCGTATAAGAATTCTCATTACACAGGTAGATTATCCGCAGGATGATTCATGGCTCGACTACAGACGCTTGGGTGCTGTTTCATTATGCAAAGTTCATTTTAACATCGAATAATATTTTTCCACAACAGATTTGTAAACAGAAATACGATTCTACATGGTAGCGTCTCGTTTTAAGATATCGAGGGACGAATAACAGCCGGAGACAAATTCCATGGCGAGCAAATAACACGAGGCGCAGACGAAGAATGCAAATGTCCCGTAAAGCCAGTCCCACGATTAAGTGGCGTACGCGTTCGAAAGCGGAACGAAAATTTCAACGCGTCAGCGCGAGTTAGCGCAAGGCGCATTTACAAATGATTATGCAATGGCTTCTCTTTGCATAGATTCGCGGGCGCGCGTGTGTAGGACACACGGTTGCCTTCTCGTTTAATCCGGTATCACGTATCCGTGTTTCGATATCGCGCACGTCGTGTATTTCAGCGAAAGAAACAGGCGTCGTGTTCGGTACGCGTTGAAATGCGACCACACCGTTCTTGCTCTTATCTCCCACCGTATTACCGCGAAGGAGAAACCGGAAATTCTAAACGCGCCAAGACTTCCTCCTTTTTTCCGTCCTTCTTTTCTCCCGTCGAAAAACCAGATCCATTACGTTTTCAATGCCGCGAATGGATTCCACGCGGAGCGAGGTTAGGAGCAGCCGAGTGTTCGAGACAACTAGCGCCACATGTCGCGCTCTAGAACTTCCTCGCGCTTTATATTTTATTCAATGACTGCGTTCTTTGCTAAGAACGCTAATTCTGCGCTAATTCTGCAGCTACCATTTATCCGAGGGAATATTCGCGGCCTATAAATAAATCTTGCACCAAACGTTTATGTACTTTCTGGACGAGCGCAATTAGCGATACGTCCGAGTAAAGTTCGCGTTCGAATTGTAAACAGAGTGAAACAGGGAAACGATTTTCATTCTAGAGCGCGATTAAGTAGAGCTTGAGAATTCCAGCTTACGTTGTTTACTTTTATGCTGTAGTTGGAGATTATTGTCGCGAATCAGCCCGATAGATGTTATTCGGGAAATACACGGCAAATATTTAATAGGTAGCAGCCTGCATTATCGACGAAAGAGAATCCCAGGTAAGGAGGACCTTCGATAAATAGAAACTTGTACCTCGTGCACGGTCACGCGATTTGGTTGGATTATTGTTTTCCACAGTGGCAGCTGTTTCTTTCGGTATTGTGTAAGACAGAAAAGCAGCTAAATGTGTCGTTTTTAAAAGGATTGCAGTATACGTACAAAATAGACGATGCCTTAGCACTGCGACCTAGATGCGAAACAGTCAAATCGCCGTTTCACGCGGTACCGGAAAGAGCCTGATTCATGGCATTCCCTGTGCACCGTCTATCATTTTCCTTCGTTATCGTGTTTTCTCACAATCATTTCCCTCTCTTTTCCTCTCTTCTGTTATCGCGATGGCAGTTTAATCCCGGTCAGCCGATTAACACCACGATTTATCTCTCCAACGAGTCGAGTTCAAAAACGAAACCGCTTAAAGATCGCCTGTTACATAATAAAACTATCTATTTCCCACCGTTTCGACAATGACAAACATCGTGAACAACAACGAACTAAATCCATGGATTAAAATTCTCCGCGTTAAACGAGAAAGAATTCCTCCATTTCCCTAATTTGACGACGCGACTCGAAAATGTCCGCAACCAGTTTTCAGGAGACGGACGTACAAGGATAATCCCGGGAAATCGTCCTGCTCCACCTCCACTGTAATTAGATTACGATTCCCGGCGTAAAAATAAACTTTAATCATCCCGTTCGAGGGTAAGTGCAATATTTAGCACGACACGGGCAGGCATTAAAAGCACGCGTGGGCGTACGGTCGGTCGTGCCAAGAGAGAAGGGATGCTGTGCGTGTAATCCGACAACGGGGCGCCGTGTGACGTCACCGCCCGTCAATATTACACCCTCATCACCGACGCCTCTCCCTTCTCGCTACCGAAAACAGCCTAACCCTTCACCCTGCGGCGGCGTTCGCTCGTTCCCTCGCGAGAATCGAGGTTTCTGTGCTCTCAAAACTTCCAGAAAAAGATTAACAGCGTTCCGTGCGTTCGTAAATCTACCTCGCGCAAGAATCGAGGGGGCAAGAAACTCTGCTTAACGATTTTCCCGCGATATGTGCACAATTATCTCTACGCGTCGTATCGATAGCAAGCGGTGGAAGATAAAAAAAAAAAAATTCACGTCACCGTGGGCAACAATTTTCAACTTTCTCCGCTTTTTCGGAGGGACGCAATTTAACCGTCCATGCCGACGCTTAATTGACCGCGTTCTCTCGCCGCGACAAGCATCGAATCCGCCCCGGATCCCGCGCGTTTTTTCGCTCCTGAAGCCGGCACGTAACCAGACTGCATTGCGAAATCGATCGTACCGAGTGCGCCGCGATAATTGACCGGAGGCGCGAAAAGGGCGTCTCGTTTCGCCCGCGAATGTTAATTGCGCCGACCCGGCTCGTTAATAAAGAAAAACGTCGAGCGTGTTACGTAAAGCCGCGGGCCCCGCACTTCTCGAGCGAACCTTCTCTCCCTTTTCGAGAGAAAGACGAGTTACGATTGGAAAGTGCGGGTACGTATTAGGCGGTCTCGTTGCTTTCAGTTAGCCACCGTGCCATGGAAGCGTATCCACTAAAAATCATTGACACTGGCCACGACTCTATTCGTCGCACGCGTGATTTACGATCAAAGTTGGGTAAAATAATGAACACGCGTACAAACGAATGCGTGGGCGTGAAGATCGAAAGTAACGAAACAGGGGAACACTCTCGAGAGACTCGATACGAGGATCGAACGAACGGTGCCCTCAGAACCGTCGTGCTCGAACCAACGAGGAGCAATGGCACCTCCTCGAAGGGGATGAACTCGAAAACGTCGCGGATGGAAGAACTTCCGCGTGGCGATTAATTAAGCGAGCCGTGCGCGACAAAGGAAGCTGCTTTGGCCCGGCTGTCAAACAATTTGCCGGTAATTTCGCGACGATGCCAGGAGGGCGGGGTGAGAAAAAGCGCGACGAGGGGCCGGGAGGGTGCGCGGTGGCCGCTGTGACAGCGTCACGAAAACCGAGAGAAAGAGAGACACCCCTTTATCGACGCGTTGCGACCGTTGCCGTTTATTTCGGTCGGCCACTGCTATTTCTAGCCGGCACCAGATCGAATATGCTTTTTCGTTCTGCTGCGCCGACACGCGGACGACGTTGGAGGGAGAACGCACCACCGCGAGCCTCCCTACCTCCGTTTCGCTGTCTCACCACCTCTCGTCCCACCGACGCATTCTTTCTTATTCGTGATACCCGACGATGACCATAAAGCGAGCAGGCACTCTCCGGTGGCGTTGCGAAACTGCACTTTTAGCGAGTCTGAGGTAAGTGTACAGGGTGATTCACCTAACTCGATCGGCTAAAATTACTCGTAAACCGTAGGTTGCGCGAGAACGTGCGCGGAGCGAAAGTTGTATGATTTCAAGACAAAAATACTTCTCTTATCTATATTTACTTTGCAGACGAAGCTTTGGGAAGATAACGCTGATGCCTTTTTTTCCCCTTTCAATGGAAGAGATTGCAGGTAAATCGGACTGTCGCTCGCAGATTCGACGACGCGTTTACCAGGAAAGGAACGATATCTTAATTGTCGTCGTCTTTCTTCTGGCGAACCGATCCCCTTCCCGGCTTGGCGCACAAAAATACAGGCAAAGAGAAAAGGTAGAGGAGATCAGCTGTGTCGAGCAACGTATAAATAATTCTCGGCCCACTTCCACGCGGTGCTAACGCAAAGGCTGGGCGACCACGGCGTCTACGTCGGCGTCGTGTACGCGCCGAGACGCTCCCGTGGAACGCGTCTCGCGTGCCAGCCGTGCGTTCTATCGATCGAGGAACATTGAAAATCGTTTTACAACCGCTTTTTTTACGACAAAGATCGCGTCGAAGGGGTTGAAACTGTGCTCGCAGATTAGGTTGTGAACCTGATTCAAACACTACCCTGCAAGCTATTCATTAAAGATGGATGAAAATGGACGAATATTGCGTTTTCTTTCCCAACAATTAAAAATCCCCAAAAATCACCAAGCCACGATGCGCAAATCAAATACAATATCGTACAGTTTCATCATCTTTACTGTAACGCAAACCACGGTATGAAGTCGTGTGGAATATCGCGTGACACGCAGAGTCGCGTATGAGATACACCTGATACAGCGTGCTTACTGCAAAAATTATATGATTAGCGTGTATGATTAATCGCACAGTGGGTATTTGTGGGTTAATGCTCTGTCAAAGCGCGACTCAGCCGTTTCGACGCTCCGCGCTACCCCCGTTTGCCTCTTTTTCCTACCCCTCTGCCTCTCCTCGGACTAATGGACACACCGGAGTAATTGCGATGGCGCGGGATGGAAACGAGCGGAAGAACGGACGGCAAAAGTGCAAACAACTGGCGGTATTTCATTTACGGAGACAGTCGGTCCTCGTCGCGATCGGGAGGCGGCTCGCGGTGAAATAATAATCGCGCGTTAATTACGCGCGTGCAATGGGGCTCCCGTGTGAAAGGACTCCTGGATCCGATGATTCATTCTTTTATCCTCGATTTTACGCCGCGATTTAATTCGCGTTCGACGGCGGGAAGGTCGGTGAATGACCAGTCCGTTTGCTTCGAAAACGCTGATGCAGCGTGTAATTGCCGGCTTTCGAGTATCATTTATCACTGCACTCGTCACTTTCGGTCTCAGAGATTAGATCGTCTGGTTTTTAGCAAATAAATGGACTCTGGATGGGTTTATTTTGCGGACTACTTTTTAAATAGAATTTTAAAAACTGGAAGCTTCTGAATGTAAAGAAATGTGTCGAGAGACGAGACGAAGAGGATCGTCTTTCTAGATTAATTCTCTCTCTCGAGATGTGTTTTTCTTTTTCATTTAAAACGAAGTATTTCATTACGGAATTTTCGCTAATTACGATCGATCACGACAGTTCGACGGGGGAATTTCCCGAGATTCTAATTTATGCAGTCATCCCAAGGCTTCGGTTCATGGTACTCCAATTGCCGTCGCATTGCAGCTTAGCGCAATAAATTCGAAGTGCTCGAGGAATTTTCGAGCTTCCTCGACAGTCCTTGAGAACGCCGTCACGAGGCACGGCTCGTTGCAAAAGCGAACGCGGTAATTATCTTTTTAACGCGATACCGTTGCGACACTTTATCGCGGAACGAAAAATGTTTACATCTCGCCGCGGGGACATTTCCAAATCCATGTTTATTTTGAAGGTGAGCAACACAATTCGAAAAGTTGGCCACCCATCGGCGGACATATATGCGCGCTCGTATCGTGTTACGCGAAACGAAGATGAGTCAATTTTCTTTAGTTATGAAATTATACGATGCACATTAAACGTCTGGAATGTATTTCGTGTGAATCGTGGCGATAAAAATAACACGCTTAGCGACGAACGATAGTTGGTCAGCTCTGTGAGCTATGCAAAAGGTTATCGCTCGATAACCAAAAACCGAGCAAAAAACTATTTGCTTTAGCCCAATCTTGCACGAAAAATTGAAAGTCTCGGTAGAAAAAATCGACAGCTGCACTTTTTCGCAAAACAACAAGCGATACCAGTTCAAAAGCGTATCAACATTTTTGTCGAGAAACACACTGCTGAATCTGCATCGCGAACGATCCACTTTCTCTTCGTTGATACCATAAGATTCCGAACAGTGGAAACAGGCTATTTATGCATCGACCGCTTCGACTTGACTACTCGATTTCTCGAGTAGCATCGACGCCACGTAGGAGGGAAGCGGTGCGATCCGCAGGGGTTGCAAACGGTCCGCCTCGGGCAAGAAAAGTGAACCGAAAAGCGATTCCACGGAAGTCAGTCAGCGAGGTGGGAAGCGACGTGCGCGCCGCTGGTAACGAAGCCAAAGGAAATTCGTATATGGGGAACAACGGTATGGCGAGCTCCATTGAGTGTATAAAGCCAGCAAGGTAACGGTTTCCGGGCAAGGATGTGGCACAGCCTACATACCTTCGCCGCGGTGTAGGAGAAGGAGGGTATAAGGTAGGAAGAGAGGAAGAAGCGAAACACGAACGAGCAGGAGAAGAAGAAAAAGACGGGAAGTGCCAGCAGCCAGCCACCAGCAGCGTGGTAAGCAAGATACACTGCGGCGCGAAGGAAAGAAAGGAATAGAGTGACAGAAAAAAAAAAGACGGTCGACTAGTGGCTACCAGCCGAGAGAGGGACGCTCCCTTCTGTCTCTGTGTCTTTCGTCGATCGGACGACTGTTTAGTTTCCATGAAACCTACAATTACGTGCGACTCTCGAACCGTCATCGACGGCTACAGGGGATTTTCGTCTTCGTTCCCGTCGCGTAACCGAGAGGTTGGATAACCCGGCTGTTTCGCGAGCTCGAATCGTTCCGCTGCTCGATCGATAACTAGCTCTTGCTGGACACTTCCCTGAGTATTCCATATTCCTGGAGCAAACGCGCGAAATAAGTCATTGGGACGTCGAGTTTGTTCCACACTTGTTATTGAACACTTCGTACGTGATTTTTGAACATTCTCGCTGTTATCGTATACATTTTGCGTATTGGTATAAAAACTTAAACACGAAACATGTGTCTGCAGAAACCTGTCTACCGTGTTAGGTAGAAATTCCCACCATAAACCAGAAGTTAACGATAAAATGAAATTCGAATTAAATATGTTAACGTAATTATATTCCATGTTTCAGTGGGAGAAAAAAATGTTTTTTTTCGCGTCTGTCGTTTGGTTTCCAGCAAAAAACGACGTGGGAGAGAGCGAGAGAGAGAACGATCAGCAGGCGACCGAGTCCTTTCTTATGCGCGCAAAGTTCTGCAGTGAAAGGAAGTATAACGCGGCTGTGGTACATAGTTACTTAATCTCCGTTTGACAGAAACGAGGTCATTTTTATCGAGGCCCTCGTGGAGAGGGCCCGCCGCCGTTGTGGCGCGTTCCCGTAAAACGATTCTGATCGCTGTGAACGCGTAACGACGCGCTCGCACATACACGAAACAAGCATGCAACGCACGCGCGCGCGCACGTCCATCGTCGCTCTCTTTCCATTTTGCGAACGAAACTGCGACAGCAGCGTCGCATTATGTCGTCGACTTCATTTTCCTCGACGCGGCGTTACGCGCAATTACGCGCGGAATTGCGTCCCTTTCGCGAGAGCGACTCGTCTCCGCGAGTCGAATTTCAAACCGCGCGCCATTCGTCGCCCCTGTCACCTCTTTCGAGCGTTCAACCTCGCAGCTCGCCGTTGCGAAGTCTCACCGTTCGATTACGGTTTTTTCGCCTTACAAATAAAGCGTATACTTGCTCGATGACTTCATAGAATTTCGTGTACGCGCATAAAAATCCACAGTCTAATTATAAACGTTCCGAAGAGGTTTGCCCCCACGCGGTTGAACGTCGAATCCTAGTCGGTAACGAAGCAGCGGCAAAAAGAATCGACCGATCCGGGTAAAACTCGATTGCGATAGATCCGCTCTTTTTCTCTCCGCTTTTTTTTTTCTCTCGCGGCCGCCATTAAATTTGTTCGTTGTTAGAGGTGAGGGCCGACGAGTGCAATACACAAGAACACTTTCGCCGACGTGCTTGCTTTTCCCTCCTGCCGATCTAAAAGTGCGTGGATCTCTCTCTCCCTTGCCCCCCCTCCACCCACCCACCGCTCAACGGCAAATCGCAGCTCTTTAACCGAATACAAGTATATCCCTTCCCCTTGAATCTCTTCCACCTCTCCTTTTAGCTGTCTCTCCGTTTCTCTGCTCGAACCATCCGTCCCTCTCTCTTCAACCGTCCGGTTCGCCGTTCGATCCGTCCTTGTCGTTCGTCTCGTTACCTCTCCTTCGGCCGTCGCTTCTCAAGAATCCGGATCTAGTCTCAAGGTTTACATAAAGGAGCTTGGACGAAGCCCCCGTCTTTTCCCAGCCGCGCTATGATTAGCTTCGTTCTCTACCGAAGAATTTCTATTATATTTCGTTTGAAGACCCGCTAACGATCCTCCGGGGTTTCCCCGTGCGCAAGTGCGCGCTTACCTAGCGGGAAGTCTGCGGCAGAGCCGTGGAACATGGCGCCTCGGGGTCGCGCCGCTTTGACAGGGATTACGGGCGACGTATCGGGCGTCAATTTTTTCGGAGAAAGTTGCGATCGTTTAATTTACGAAGAGCGTAAATCTCTGTAACGTTCTCGATCGACTTCTAAGCGACTAGCAAAGAAAACGATCGAATTGCGAAAGAGTAGAGAAAGTCGAAAAAAACTTGTGGTACTGCTCGGTACGAACGCGACCTACACGCACCGACGTCCCGATCTCCTCCTAGGCTTTGCGACGGGCGTTTCACGGTGGGCTATGTACGAAAGTATTAACGCGAAGCGAGTCATTAGTTGAACGAAGGAAAACGAGCTGCTCGCTGGCCTATCATTGCGACACAATAGCCAGCCAGTCGATATACATTTACGTACGTACGTGGAGGGAGAGATTACTTTCTCCACGGTGTAATCGCGATCTACACAGCCAGTGTAAGCGACCGGTATGCGCTTTGAAAGCGGTTCGATTTTAATTGATCGATTGTGAGCCACAGGAGCGTCACTGTCAAGAATTTTTCTTTCTCTCCCCGACGTGCACCCTTCGGTACGTAACCCACCGACATTACCGACCGAGTTAGAGAGTGCACTCGTCGAAGGAACGTTTCGAAATCTCGTTTATTCAGCCTAGTAGCACCTCATCTTCTCCTTCGGTTAGAATCATGCCTCTGTCGGGATATTCTTTTCTCTTTTGAACTTTCGCTAACGTACACGAGCTTCTGGTTTGCCTTTAGTAAGAAGGAAATTACGTACAGAGTCTAAAACGTTTCACAACATTTACTCACGATTAGACATTTTATCGGAGATATAACTCTTGACATACTTGTTGTTTTTTTTCTTCTTCTTTTATATCTAACAATAATTCAAGGTCCGATTTACCTACGGATATCAATGTCAAGATCTAAAAATTCTAATCTAAACTTAGTAAGAACGATTCCAAGCATGTCGAGCGGCACCGTTATTTCCCAATCAAATTTCTTATCGATCACCAAGATTGAATATTTTACTACTTTTTACGTGCCGCCGGAGGAATACGAAATTAACAGCATTTTAATGCACGATAAATTCCGATACCGTGCAGAGATAGGTTACTTTTTTAATCTATACCGCATTATATTAATCGCCAGAAGAAAACGACGACGATACGTTACAACACTTGTAACGCAACGCATAGTAGCCAGAAATATAAAAGAAGCGGTAAAAAAAAAAAAAAAAAAGAGAAAGTAAATCCGTGTGAACGCCACGAGCTAAACCTTTGTCACCTTTTGAATATTTTCGAGCATTATGCGACGGTGGACTGTGCGCGCACATTTAATCGCGGTCGTTTATCGACTTTTTCAGCTGGGTGTTTTATCGCGCGGGTTGACCATGTAGCTTGACCTTTTTCAAAATTAAAAAACGGAGGAATCGTTCGAGGCGGTCGACAGATAAGATTCAATAATTCCAGTTTATAAATAAAACCGATAATTGTTTCAACGTACAACAGAGAAACATGATACAACAAACAACCAAATCGATTGTGCACCATGTTGCAAAATTTCGAACAATAATTACATCGATTTTATATAGATTCATTCACAACTTGCTATTTACGTATTTCGAGTCTTTCAGAAGCCGCAAGAAGCTTCTTCGCAATCTTTTTTCCCCCTTTAAGTAGATTCGATAACCGTTTAACGTTCGATGCACAGTGGAAATCACATTCGATCCGCATGTTCGAAGGAGGCACATCGAAATAATTTGTACATTCGAACCGACGTTGACGTAACCGAAATCACGATCATTTATCACCGGGTCGAACTTCGTTTCGCTGTTTTAGCTTCGATTGCAAAACTTCATCAACGTCGAGGCTCCCCTCACGGCTAAACGTCGCGTTTTCAGAACGAGCTGTCTTCGAGGGACCCGCAATTCCCATGGAGCATCCTTCTTCTAAGAGAAGAAAGTCGTGGGATCTGTTCGTGGCCGCTTGACAACCGCGTTCACGATCGTTCCAACGTGTCGACGGCCACGTCGAAGTTGCGCGATTAAGGTGTGCAACCCTCATCCCAGCCATTTTTTGGTCACCGCGCATGTTCCAGTCGTTTATCTCTCGCCTTCGCGAAACGTTACAGATTCGAGACAATGAAATATTACGACAACCTTCACTGGTGTCGTGATTAGTTGATTTTACATGTGCAACATATGCGCGTCGCGAGAAGAGAGATTTTGGAGAAATGGCGGAACAGTTGCGACTCGGAAGCGGTTTTCACTGTACGATGGCCTTAATTAAGTTCGATTCTCAGGGAACGGTGCGCGTAACGAGCAGTCGAAGACCTAAAGGCACATTTCGGACGAATAAAAACGGATAACGTTAGATCGGTGGGTTAAAGGCGTGTTTCGAACACACGAAAAGTTTGTTTACCGTTCATTTTCGAGAGGGCAATAAATCTGTTATAGGTTTATCCTCCGCATAAAAATTCCAAAGACAAATGTCCAAGAAATGGAAACATCGGACGCTGAATCGTGGAAACGCGAAACGATCGAGATTCTGAAAAAATGCGACGAAAAGCGCACGATGCGTATCGAGTCAGACGCGCGAGACCGTGTTGCGAATGGACGTGATCGCGAAAAATGACGGTGAAAAGGCCCGTCGCGATCACGGCAGGAAACGCGTGCTCCTCTAGTCACTTGCAAATATTTGCATGAAAGTCAAATGAGCCGCGCCGCGGCTGCCAGCGATTTTCCTTCGGGGAAGAAAACGCTTCGAGGCGCGGGTATATTTCGTTTCGAGCAGAAATCGCGGAGTCGTTCACAGATTTCGCACGAATCGAGTCGCGCGATTTTTCTCGCGCCCCGTCGAAACGATCGAGGAAATTCGATATTCGCCGCGAATTGACGCGGTTTTCGCACAGAACGCGATACATCTGCGGTATCGAAAGGTGTCGTTGATATCGGAGAAACGAATCGGTTCGCGACTTTCTGCGCGCGCTGACTCTGGGTTACGTGAATTCTCGGATATACGACTTACAGTGAGCGAACTAAGAACCAGCATTTGACACAGCGTCGTTTTATTTACGACAAAGACACGAACGCGCGAACTCGGTTCGTCGACGAGGAAGTACGACGACTGTCTCGTCGATTCTGATATAAATTCCGTATTAATTCCAATCGATTGTGCTCGTTCGAAACACCGATGGCTGGATATCTCCGCAACCCAGTGCTCGATTTTCTTCAACGTCGGTTACCCTCGACGGAACTTTGCGGGAGCTTCAGCGATCACACGATCGACTGCGCGGGGACGTTAATCGATCCTCGACGAGGCGTAAAAAAAAAACGTTGCGTCGTTAACGAGAGGAAGCGAGCGATCTCGAAATAAGAACGCGCCACGGCCAACCGATACGTCGATGGTCCCGCGTCGAATCGCCGTGACGTGGAGGCGATTTCCGCGGAAAAGCGCGTCCTTTGGAGGTGCACGCTGGTTTAACCCACTGACACACTATTCGCTTGCGCGTCATATCGTTAATCGGTGATTCACACGGGCTACGATCGCGTAGGCTTTAAATTTTGCTACCTACCGCACGCGAATCCGCTCGCTTAAATTGTTTAGAGAATCGGATCGAGAAGATAGCTCCTCTCCTAAAGTCTTGCGAACGTGGAACGTAATTTTGAAATTACGAGCTTTTTTATACTTTTATCACGAATTCAGAGAGAGAAAGAGAGAAAGAGAGAAAGAAAGAGCGTGTGTGAAATGGCGGAGAAAACAGTGAAGAAAGCTACGCCAATTCTCGACAGACGAGATTCCTCGCCATCTTCCTCGATTTACACGCGACGCTAATTTCTCGCGATATCCGAACGACGCACCGCGGAATAAAACGAAGTCAGAAACGGCTGTGAAATGCCATCGACGTTCGTTCGCACGCGACGTTCATTCGTAAAAGGCAAATGGGACGAGGAACGATCGTCCGCGTCGACAAATTCTAGACCACGCGGTCAGATAACGCGGCGGTGTAGTTTCCTCTTGGTATTAATCCGGTGGGTCGTCGCACGGGGACTTTCCCGCTGTTCCGGCTCGCGGGACACGCAAACGCCACCGATAAGATAATGGGGGAGGCCCAAGGAACAAAGAGTGCGAGGGCCTCGACGTCCGCGTTCTCCAACCCGCGAGGACTCGCCCTCTTGGACTTGCACTTTCACATTTCCCGCGCGCTTAGCCACCAACTCGTCCACAGTGAACACGAAGAACGAAAAACACGAAGGACGAAGCGTTCGAGCAAGTTCGTTCAATCGAATCGACGGGTGACTGAAATCTATAAAGCTGGAGAGGCGAAAATTCGGGTGGAGAGAACAACATTCGTGCGCAAAAGTAGGACGCAAACGTTGAGGCAAGAACGTGGAAAGAGTTACGTGGCTGGAATAACGGGAGTGAGAACAGCGTAATAATTGTCAAACGATGAGAAGCGCGACACGATAATGAGAACGTCGCGCACAATGTCTTTTGAAGCGTGTTCGGTCTTTGTGTAGGCGTAAATGTAACCCCGCGATGCGTTCAGGGAATGCACAGGTGTAATCCTATGCAGATGTCGTAACACCGCTCGTACAACCGGTCGCGGGCTTCGATTTCTCGCGTCTTTCCCCATTTTTCACCGATTTTACGATCTTCTGTCGGACAAAAGCCATCGCAGAGCGAGATACTCGCATTTTGGCGTAAAAAAAAAAAGGAAGAAACATTTTTCAACGAATGCTTCCCTACGCTCACGTCGATGTTTTAAGTTCGATCGACGCGCTCGCGATTAATTGACATCGCTGAGACATACGTTGCGAAATACGCTCGTTGTTTAATCAGGCTGAATTATACCTTGCGAACGGGCGGTGGTTGAAAAACGTGGAATTTTTATGGAAATCAACCGTCGAACGTGTCCAGATATCAGCCGCGGACGTGTGGAAATGTTAACAAGATCGAAAACAGCCGCGAGAAAGGGGAACGGGGACGGGATCTGCCTTCGATCCGACGTGCAATCGCGCGAATAACTTTTATCATCGGGCCAATTCATGCGAAACTTAAACAAGCCTGCTCCGCGGCCGATATCCGGCACACACTTGTGAATATAAGTGAACGATCGCGCGTTCCAGACGGATCTCTCTCGATATGCCGGCAGAATCTTTAATATCTACGTTTCTCCAGCGAAACAGAACTCGCGCACGCTGTTCACCTACTTGAGAATTTTGAACAAACTCGAAACTCGTCGTTTGTTCATCTCCGTTGCAGAAGAATTGTGTTTCCCCTCGCTGTCTTTCGAATACTAGAGCAATCTCCTAGAAAATTTATAATATCTACGCTACTGGCTATAAATAAATTCCACGATGGTGGCACGACGATGTAATCGTGGCGTAAGAAAGTAAACTGGTAAACAAAGAAGATTAGATGAACAAACTATACTCAGAAATTGGTAACGAGATTTTCGTTTCGATCGACAAAATATTAATTAAAGTAGAATCAAGTTCGCGCGATACTTTTGCTCGCCCACGACGAAGCATCCTGTATTACACGTTGCGGAGCCGTTGCGGGCACAGTTGAACCATTTCTTCCGGAACGGTGGCTTACTTTCTTTTAAATAGGACGAGGAAAAAACGAAAGAGAAAACGAAGAAGAAAAGTAAAGTTTCTCGCCTTCTCTCGAAGAATTTCGAGACGGGGTACCAAAACGTTCGCCGCGTGCCTTTCCACGATTGTGAAATCGCGATACGACCGGATACAGCGACGATAACGTCGAGCCGCGTTCTCCACGCGGTTCCGACGAGGCCCGTTAATGAAACGGTGCATCAGCGGACTCGAGTTAATTAAAGGATTTTAATTGCGCCAGATAATCGAGCGCGAGCACCGAAAATGTCGCGTCGACCGCGATATTTCGAAGCACGCGGGACCAATTTAGCAACCAACGTATCGCAAGATTTGTGCCAATTGAAAAATTCAATTCGACCGTCATTAGCGGAGGTTTCTGGTAATCGAGTGCGAGTTGATTAATTAACGTATCAAGTGAATTACATTATATGTACAACGAGCCTTTTGTACGGCGCTTTGGAATGAATTTATGAAATAAAATTCTACTCCACATGGTGCAGCCTTTCGTACATCTTTGGCGCACGCTTTGAAAGAAATATATTTGCCCGCGAACAGGTGGAAAGTTATCGGAGAAGCTAATTTTGCTGTATCACAGTGGAAGCACGGAGAATAATATTTTTTTACCGACTGGTCGTAATAATCAGCAGACACATTATTTAGACAAGTTATGCAAACTTCGTGTCACCTGTTTCTACTGAAACTGCCGATCGCGACCTTGTTTCCTCGTACAGGTAAAAAAAGTTCGTCTATCCAGCTTCTTCGTTAGCGACTCGTCCCTGGATTGAAAATGTTGCTTCTTTCTCGAGTCAATCCTCTCGAGTCGACTTCCGCGCAAAGCAGTCGCCCAATCGCAGCTTCGAAAAGGTGAAACTGCAACACTTCCGATTCGCCGGAAATGGTGCCGTTCGTTCGCAACAACGATACACTCCGAATCGTAATTTCGCGCGAATGACTTTCAAGAAAATATGAGAAGAGAAATGACTCCAATAATGCGCTATCCGCGCGACACAAAAACCCAACGTACGTGGAATCCATTACTTAGAGGAGAATAAAAGGAGCGAAAGAAAAGGGCATGCACACCGGAGAAAGCGTGCATTTCCATAAAGCCATTAATCCACGTGTAACATAATTTCCGAACGACAAGCATGACGCTGGTTCTCGACTGGATCTGCATAATCCACGAAAGAGCCGTGTGTCTCTCGATAATTTCAAACAGCTCGATTATTCATCGAGCGATTTAGCAAAAAGAAGATTTAATCATTCGATTCTCGTTATAACTCCATTTTGGAAATTGGAGCATCGTTAGCCGCTATGACGCAAATAAACCTGAATATTCCATGCATTCCAATCGATCGCGGAACGTTTTCCACTTCGCTTGGAAAAATTGCTCCTTTCACTTGTCCACGCGCGTTTATATCAACGTTCGCATTTATTTTCCGTGCTAAGCTCTAATAAAATACAGGAGACGCTGGCTGTCATTAAATCGTTAACGTTCTCCTATGCAACGAGCCTCGAATCGAGAACTGTTGTGAATAAAATCCGCCTCAGGTCGCGAGGAATATCAAAATTCTTAGAAGCAACAACATTTTCGAACAGCTTGCCGTTATAATCCTCGTTGTTAATAACCAAGCGTGTACTGATAAGATAAATCGGTATTTACATATCTGTGGAAAGATGGCGGAGCGTGACGCGTTCGATTCTCGTTCAAAATATGTTTTTCCAGGTAGGAGATCAGATCTCGACGAGAGCTTAGGAAAAATTCAGAAAAAGTCCCGCCAGTTCGAGGGAGTCCTCGCGTGGCGCGCAGCCATTTTGGTACCGCGACGACGCGCGCAACGAAAATCGTGGCTGCAGCGGGAAATAAGAAGGAATTCGGGGACGAGAACGAGGCAAGCGGTTCCTTCCCATCGTCCGGTCCCACGAATCGTTCCGTTCCAACGTTTTCCACGCTGACAAAGCTCGGCGGCGGCGAAAAACCAGGCTAATCCGATGCACGGGGACCAACGTCGAGCACCTGGGACCGTGACGAGTGGTGTACGTGCGAAGAAGCCACGAGTGAAAGTCATCCGCCGCCGATGAATTCGGAATTTCAGTAACTATGCGGGGTTTCAGCGCGCGCGGGGAACAGGTTCGAAAGCTGCGCTCCGAGGGGAGATGCAAAAACGAAAGATCGTTCCAAGCGAGAGGGGGAGAGGGGGGAAGAAGAGAACGAGATGGAAAACGGAACGGAAAAAAGGAAACAGAGAGGCGCGTAGAGAGGGAAAGAAATATGGTGGACAGAGAAAGCACGCGTGTAAAGCGAGAGAGAGAGAGAAAGAGAGAGGAGGATCGAAGAAAAGGAAAGGCTATCGGTGAGAGGGAGGACAACGGTGTGTAAAGAAGGATGTACCTCGCGGCTGTATGTAGGATACACTGTGGTACGCACGCGTGCGAACGATCGTTTCTACCGGTTGCGCTCGCACGATCGCTCGCGGAATTTCCGGCCTAAATCGTTCTCGCGGCGCGCTCGTACGACCTTGCCGAGATTTCACTGGAGGACTCTAAAAGCGAGACAGCAGACATGGAGAGTTGTCTCTTCGTCGTGGCTGTTACGTGCACCGCGTTACATTCACACACGGAAAGCTAATCCTAACTTTGCCCGATCTTGCGGAATACTTTCATCCGTCTCGTCGACGAGATCAATCGCGACTTTCTTTTCGATCTGAGTATTTAAAAGTTTCTTATCGTTTAACGAAACAATTTTTTCTCCACGAAATCCTTCTCATAATCAGCCATCGCGTAAGGACGTTGCACGAATTGCGACTCAACCCCTTCGCGCAATTATTAGCGAGGCCAATGACACGTGCATCGGTTGAAAAAAAATTCCCTCGCACCGTTATTACTTTCGACAAGCTTCTATACCGATCACGGAGGATCGGCTGAGCATGGCGAGGCGAACTGGCGACCAATAATTCTTCTCACGAACCCCCGCGTCGGAATGACCCGTTGCTCGGTTTCTATCACTCGAGATACAGAATTAGAAAGGAAGCTATTCCGATGACGATCGCATACGATTTGATTGGCACGCCAGCTTTTCGATAACTGTATTCACGGCGCTCGAATACCGATCGATCGGGAGTTCCAACGATCGGGAGGATGGAATTCGTCGAGGGATTCGAGGTGAAGATCGCGGCGAGACTTTCCCGCCGGAATAAACCGGGATTACACGTTTTGCGACAGCGAGTTCGTCGAGCAACGTCCGCTTCCGACTTCGTAGCTACGTAGACACGTACTTACGTCTCTTTTATTCGTTTCCCAGCTCTGAATCTCGACTCGTTTATCGATTACACGCGTACTGTTGGAAATCCAGATTCGCCTACCACTGTTAACTTTCTTTTTTTATTTAAAATAGAAATTAAGTTCCGATCGAACGCTTGATCGCAGAACGCGCTACCCAAGGACTTTCGACACCTCGAAGATGAGAATTTTATTAAAAGGAGGACAATTTTCTGGCACTCTGATCAACGTTAAATAGAATCGAAATAAAACTGTTAAAACCGAGGGGGAATTTAATCTTCTAAGCGGGTAACTGGCATCGTACGGCGCCAGTTGGCGTAAAGCTTGGTCGCGACAAAATGGTCGCCCGCCGCAGATTTGTCTGCGTCTATATAATCAATTTACGAGCACTCGTGCTAAAAATTGCTCCATTTCCTAGCCCAGGGGAGCGAGCAATGCGTCACGTTGAAAAATCCCACGCGTGGATGCAGGTGTCATTCGTATTCCTTCTTCATAATCGCGCCTCCAGGTGTACCGCCCACGCGCGCGGACGGTAGAACGTTAAGAGCTCAGAAGCGGTAGGCAAACAAAGTATTCGAGTTTTGTTTAACATTTTTCTAGTTACGCGTTTGCTTTGCGCCTTCTCCGTTCTTCTCGATTCATACTTTCTCTACGCAGCTCGATATCGAATGAAATTCTGGCATCCCTTCGGAGGGAAATTTGGTAAAATATCGCAGACATTCTTTTGTACTTCACTATTCTAATATACGAGCGAAGAGAACTGTACAAATTTACTTTCTCGAGAAGACTACTACAACTAACACACGTATTTACTAACATCAACTCCGTCTCCTAGTCACACATGAAACATCCACGCGAAACATCTACGCGCGCACACGCCTAACCTTTTGCAACAAAACCGAGTACATATTCCCACAACAGCTTGGTAACATTTACGAAACGATTGCATGCACGTACAGGTGTCACAACTGTACATCGCAACGATTATCGCGAAAGAGATCGACACCGTGTACGAGCGAAAAGAATAACGGAGATAAAAAGAGAATCCGAGGAACGTTCATTACATAGAGTACCGCGAAGCACACACCTTCATCAGACGTTCCAATCCACCGCGTCGTGGCGCGAGACACTTCCGCGTCGGAAAAGAACGCCGCAGAGTCGCGACCAGCGTCTACGAGGCGACGAACTCCACGGGAGAGAGTCTGGCGTCGCGTCGCGATCGATTAGGCGAACTCGATCCACGGATAAGACGTCCCAGTGGACCATGCGCTCGACGGAACCGCTTTGTTTCCTCTTTCTCGCGGCAATTAAACGGATGACACGCGTCATCGGCTTCGATCTGGTATCCGCGCGACCCTCGACGAGGACAGCCACCGCGGGGCTGCCCTCGATTAATTATACTCGACTCCCGTCGATGCAGTCGCTCCACGCTGGACGCGTTTGTCATTCGCGATATTCGTCCGGCGGTTACGATCGTGGAAGAATCACTCGAGGCGCGAGAGAGAAAACGGATGCTCGCAGAGACGAGGGAGCTTGGTCGCGTTGATTAAAATGCATTGGATTCGCGAGGGCGACACGCGGGGGGGTGCGAACTGGTCTGGCGAGAGCGAGGATTTTAATAATGGTTCTGATTTTAGGATGGGTTGTTTAATGAATGCGTGGCGTCTGCTTGTACGCGGAGTAACGATGCCGCGAGAAACGTTGTCCTCCCTCTCCGTGAGTTCCTATAAAAATCGCTTCTGTAATGTGTTTCACGCTGTAGAAACTCGCGTTGTACAGGAGTCCGTCGCAAAAATCACGGTAAAACATCGCAAATAATAGGAAAATCGTTTGCCAGAATGACTGGTCGAAGTGGCGAAGCAGCCATCAGAAGGATAACAACGTACTAACGAGCCTGTATTTTCATGCGAAGCAGCGTAGTGTGGCTCCATAGAAATGGAGATCGATTCCCAAGCGTCTTAGCCAAACACATGCCAGTCATTCTACCGTAGACATCGAAACTGGAGACTTTTTGCGAACGGATCCAGCTTCTCTTCGCGCACCAGTGGATCGGTATGGAAAGAAATCGCGGCTGGTCCCATCGGTTGGAGGCAGAATTTCTTTCGAGCCAGCCGCCTCGGCTCGGTTAATAGATACCGCTACTTTCGCGCGGACATTTGATGATTCTAACGGCACCACGGGCTAATGATTATCCGAAAATCTGTTTAACGGTATCGGCTGACGCAAACCACCTTCTTCAAATCTCTTCCACGGTGGCGCGGCGAGCGATCGAAGCACGCCCGTCTCGTCAAACTTCGCTTAAGAGTTTCAGTTCGATTTGACCTTATTCGCAACACGAGATATCGGTTATCTGTCGCAAATTCGTCGCTCCTCGCTTTGGGTGCCGGCGAGAGTGCGAATTTGGACTTTGGAATTATGGCGAAAAATTATTACTTATCGCTAAATATCATTCGGTGTAATATCCATCGCGTTTCAAGTATTTTCGCTATTTTCATCGCGAAAAATCGTGCTACGAAACGTTCATCGCAGAAAGTCGCCCGCTGGCGATAGTCGTCGCGAGAAATTATTGGACGCGACTGTCATTACGACAAATCGTTTGCTGTGTAACGACAATCATCGTGACAAATTGTTCGATGCAATTTGCGATTGCAACACATCTTCCGAGGGAGTTATATCCTTCGTGAAAACCTTTCGATACACTTCTCATCACGAAAATTCGTTCGCGAACGATAGTCATCTTGGAAAATCAACTGTGGCCGTTTTCCTTGGAAACTGCCTTCGAAATTTGACGATGGTCGTCGTGGAGAATGATTCGTGATTATTTTCGTCGCGAAAAATGGTCGAGCGCGATGGCGAACGCGGCTGAAGGAGATCGAACCGCGTCCAATCGCATCGTTCTCCAGGAAGGGAGGAAAAGCAGCGCGGGAAAGATGACCGATGGTAAATCGCTGGCTACGAGGCGCGTGTTTGAAATATTCATGCGTTCGTTCAGAAAGGGTTCTCGATATACGCGCTGGTGCCGTTTCGAGAGAGAAACAGGGGCGCGCGTTGGTTACCAAAGGGGTGGCTAGAAGAGGAGAAGGGGATCGTCGAAGGGAAAAAGGAAAGGAACCCTTTGGTCAGGCCGGAGACCAAGACGGGGAGGCAGCGGAGAAAAAAGTCCTTCGCATCGGAAAGTATATAGAAAATGGACAAAGGGCCGCGGAGAGAAAGAACGGAAGAGGCAGGGATTAAAATAAAAGGGGGAGCGCTGAGGAGGCCTTTGGTCAGGAGAGGCAAACAGGAAAAACCGTGGAAAGATGGAATAAAGGGAGACGGGGACAGATGGCTGGCGCTACGCGTGGTAACGAGTAGGAAAAACTTTAAAGAGAGAAGAGTGTTCGGGGTGGAAGTGAATCTGGCAACCTGAGTACAGAGTATGCTACGATATGCGATGAATCGAACGCGTAAGCTTAGCTAACTTGTACGGGTTTCGGGGCTACAATACTTCCCAATAGTTCATCTCATAATTCCTTTGAATTGCAATGCGTCGATAAAGTATCTGACGGATTTACTCTACGTTACAGTGCAGATAAGAGTGACGAAGAGTACGCAGCTGTTAGAACGAGTCGGAAGACTTGCAACTAAACAATCAGAGCTTGTCGTCGCTTGAAGTAATTCTATAAACACGGACGACAGACCAAAAAACAGTTCAAAGGTTCGAAACCAGAATGGAAACCATCGTTGAAGCGACGCGGGCGCATTACGCACCCCATGCTCACAGATGGAATGCGAGTGCACCGCGGAACCATCAGCCAGCCGAGCCGGCGTCCAGAAAAAGGGGAGAGATGCCACAGCCGTGGACGCAGAAGAGAGAAAACGAGTCTGCATATTTCATGCAAAATCGTCCTCACGTTCGGTTGGTAGCCTCGCGTGCTGCACGTGCTCTACTCGCCGATAGCTACCGTCGGCGTCGTACCGTGGAAAGCACTCGTGTGCGCCTCCGCTGAACCGCCATGGCAGCGTCGAAGAGGAAGAAGAGGAGCCAGGAGGAGTGGGCCCGTTGTAGCGCGGTAAGTAAGAGAGCCGTTGCATCGCAGAGAGGATAGAGAAGACCTTTACGAGCCTCTCAAGCCTTTCCTTCCTTCTTTCCAGCTGCGTGGGTGGAGTTCGCCGCTACCTGACTTCCTGCGCGCCGCGGAGGCAACGAGGGGCCCTCAGAATCGAGCGGAAAAATCGTTTCGAGAGCACGGGTGCTCGGACGTGGCTGGATACGGGGATCCTTTGCGCGGCTAATTCCGGCGATCTTATTACGATTAAACAACGATGGAACGATTAGTATTGCCGAGCACGCGAGCGACGTGGCCACGGTTGCGTGGATACAGGTGCGGTGCGATCGATGTGAGAAGATTGGCTCTGTGCACACGGGAACGATGATTCTAGCCCTACTTGCTTGACCAACACAAACGCCTGGCACGGTCGTCCAATCGGGTTACTCATCGAACGACCACACCAGGTGTTTGCGTTAACGGGGCGATGGATTCAGAATCACTGCTTGCTCTGCTTTGCGCACACGAGCGACTGGAACGTTAGCTGGAATAACGATGGAACGTTAGTGCTGTACAAACGATGTTACCGGTAATGATTCGAGCAACAATTTTTTGGTCAGAATGGACACGAGTTTAAAGAGCTTCCATACCAGCTGATGCAAAGTCTGAACGCTGGCGTTACAATGGATACGCGCGTAACAATTTACGATGGGCAACCGCGTTCACGGACGAAATTAATTCGCGTGTTCCCTGAATTCTTTCGCCGGCAATTAGCCCCGCGTCGAACCCTATCGACTCGAACGGTTAATATTCATGGGCGGTGTCGCGTCTCGCATACGTAACCGATCGCATGGAAACAGTTCCCGAGGAACAACACGCGCGGACCGTTACGCAGTCGCTGGTTACTTATTCTTCGAAAACGGAAGCGTTCTGCCGGGCAGATCGGCCGAGCGATGCCCGCGTTCGTGTTAATCCGCAGTCGCAATTTCCACGGATAAGTCCGCGTAACACGCCTCGATTAACCGAAGCCAGTTTTACTCGCGAGCGAAGTCAGAAGTCGCTTGAAATGTAACCGAACGCCGAACATTTGTCATTCGCACGATGGGCGATCGCGCGTGTACGTCCGCTGTTATTTATGCCGCAGAAACGCGTCATAAACCGACGAGGGTAGAGATAAATAAGCGAGTTCGTCGCTCGCGAAGTCGACTCGATCGTTTCGTTCGATTCCAGCCGAATTGGCTCGAGGATCGTCCAGCGGAGAGACTGCAGATCCGTACGATCGAGAACGAAATCGAACGACGCTGAAAGCAACCGGACAACACCGTTCGTGGAGCATCGCGACGATATCAGTCGTTCGAGCGGCCGCTAATTTCGATGTGTACATCGCACACGTACGCGGTCGAATCCAGTTTTACAGGTTTCGGATCGCCCGATGGAACCGTTCCCTCGTCACGACCGCTCACGGACTCGCGTACACAACGGCCCAGTACCTAAAGATAGGACTCGCGTTCCAAATTGCAACGAGATTCGCGTCCAATGCATGACTTACAAGGACGACGCGTCGGCCGCGAGCGCGCAGCTTTCCCGGGAATCGCGCGAGACCACCGACGCGACCTAAAAACCGAGCGCCGGATGGAGAAGCCGATCGAACAAGTGGACCAGTTCGACGAGAGTTTGATGGTGTTGTTGTTGGTCGCGAAACCGTCGGATTTTCTGCCACGCGTCTCTCAACGCGTGCTCTCGATTTTCCATCATCGAATGCTCGTCGAACCAGACCGATCAACGTTGCGCGAACCTTGCCTCGGATCTTCGCTGAGTCCTCCTCTAAGTGGATGTCAAAGGATCCGAAGTCAGTCCTAATAATATCCACTGATTCTGACCGAACGATAATTACTATTGTCTACATAGTAATCCTCAGAATCCAACAATGGTTCAGACGTCATATCAGATACCAAATGACGCGAATTAAGAGACACAAAGGAGTGGACGCGAACGAATCGTTCTTCGGAAAACGGCGTAAACCCGTATCGATCCGCGGAGCCTCGGAACAATGCACCTTCGCGCGTCTTTATCAGATACGAGCTTCCAATGAATCGTCGTGACGCACGAATAATTCGCAACGCCGACGACGGCGACGATAACCTCTTTCAGACGCTTGAGAATCGGTCGACGAACGAAACGAGACGGAGAAGAAGCGGACACGCGAGGTGGAAACGCTGGGAACGGATTTCGAACGGAGGAACCCGTTCAGCCTTCCGCGCAAATGGCAAGGGCGTTACTTTCGCGATCGCGCGTCCGTCCGCGCGGCCATTTTCCCGGCAACCTTTCCGTTCGCCATTATTTCCGAGCGGTGCCGCCGCAACGCACGGTTTCGAAGCTGGGGACACGTTCCGCGCGCGAGCAAGCGGCAAGAGGGAGCGTGGCCTGGTAAAGGTCTTCGAAACCAGTTCTCCCAGACATCTCGCGGTTCGCCAGGCTCAATTTTATTCGCCTGTCGGCCAATTGAGACGACGCGCGTCCTTTTTCCAACCGCGCGACCTGGCCAGTTAATTTAACGTAATAATAAAAGCCGTCCAGACGATCGAGGAGCCGCGGCGCGAGGAGCCGCGACGCGTTGCGCGAGGCTCGCGAGAGGGCCCCGTAAAGATGGCGAGCAACCAGGGAAAAGGACCGCCACGGGATTCGATTGCTTGGTTCGCATCGTCCAGGATTCCTTGAACTCGCCAAGGGAATATTTACGTAACAGTGTGCCTCGCGAGGGAGAATCGATGGCGCGACGTTTCGACACTTGCGCCGCGGTTATTTTGGTATTTCTGAAATTTGGGAATCCGCGTGCGTTCGCGGCCTTCCGAACGGACTGTAAAATATGTAAATTTCCGTAGCCAGGAATTCGTATTTATGCAGAGGATTGCAAAATGTTGCGATAAAATTGCCTCACCTCGAAAAGCATTGGTTTCGTGAGAATAGTAAGTCACCGTGGGATTGCCAATTTATGGTCCGATAGGTTGCGGGAAGGCAATCGAAGTTCTACGCGACGAGCTTGTCGCTGAACAATTGAAACGCGTGTTGAACGCAGGAACGAGTGGTGAACGAAATTATCCTGCAAATTATTCTCTGGTAGATAATAAACGACTTCGTGTTTTTCGCAGTTACGAGTTTGCATAATTATGCTGTAATATATTGCCAAGTATCGACGACGCGGTGTTTAATTTGCAAAATTTTCTTGACTTTCGAAGAGGCGAAGAAGGACGGGGTCTCGAAATGGAAATGACCGTATTATTCCCCTTCTCGTCTGAACCCACGCGTAACTCCGTTTCGGCAGAAACTCCTCGCCTTCCTAATTAATGCACACTACAGCGTATTCGAGGATGCTCGAGGCCGGTTGCAAAACAGGTATCAAAGTTTGCTCCGTTTGCGTCGGTGGGGAACCTGTTCCTTTTCGACTCTAAATCAAAGGCGAAAGCAACAATTCGGGGCGAGCGGAGAAAGCGAATCGCTTCTATACTTATCGCAGCCCCAACGACTTTATTTACGACAATAGAGGAGACACGATACCGGTTATCTATCGTGGACGTGTCTCGATATAGATACGCGATATTACTTTGCATGAACGTATTAACGATCGTGTAGGGAAATAGCGTACACGATAAGAAAAAGGACGTTAAATTATGACTTCCTGTTCGTAAACGGTGCTTTTTTCACCTTTTTTTCTAATTTATTTGCAATTAATACGAAAGTAGGTTGAACAGTTCTGACTTAATACTCGCGAGTATTTTCGACTAGTTGTCGTTTTTCTAGCATGGTATGTCGTTATGTTACGCGTAACGATGCTTCGAGTTTCGTGACTCCGTGTCAGCCATCTAAGTAGATCAAGCCGCACAAGATCATGGTCAGACTGCGATGCCTCGCGCCGCAAACTTTTAGTTACTTTACTTTCGTTACGTCGTACATTTCGTTTGCTACATATGAATTTGTTTGTTCATTCACATTACGATCTGTGCGGGCTATCAATGGTAAATTAAGCCGTCTTTTAGAAAGTAGTTCCAACTGGGACAGGTTTCCACGATACGTTCCCTGCAACTATTTAATCACCTTTGCAACAGAACACGCAAAGGGCACAATGAAACGGATAATTTAGAGCCGTGAAATATCGATTCGGATACCCAGCACGTTTCACTCTCTGCTGCTAACCTAAACGCCGATCCAGGCACCTCTGGCCTCGTCGTGAAAGCGATTTTTCGTCTCGCGATCGAACGCGCTAAAAACTGTACCTCGTTACGCCTGAATTGTACCAATTAAGACGCTTCCGTTCGACGTTGGCTCTCAAGTAGCACGACGTGCTATTTCTCATGCGATAGCAGAATTCGAGGGACGCGCGGAATGTTGCACGCGGAGCGTATCTACGACAGTTTCCAGGAATCTCGGGAACATTAGCTCCGTCTGGACAATTCAATTTTGCCTTCAATTTTCGCGGTCACGTCACTCCTCGTCTCAGGAAACTCCCAGTCGTTTGCATAACGACGAATCGAGGATTCCGTCGATGGCGGACGGGAATCGTTACGCGCGTTCAACCTGTTACGAGCACGCTTCGACGAAGCTCGAGGAGTCGTACAAATTGATAGCGCAAACAGGATTAATGGCAGAGGAGAGAAGAGACTCGAGGGCTCGTGAGGTTCATCTAGGGTTTAAAGTCCGGACGATGGCGATCGAATGTTTGATCGGCTCGCCAAGAGGTGGCCGTCGAAAAGGCCGGAGCGTCGTTCGCCAGGCCAGTTAACGCACGAAACCGTCAATTATTTGAAGGTGACCCACTTTTTATTGTGGTACTTAGATTCGACTGCTAGAATAGTAAGTGGGTCACGCGTAAAAGTAACTGTTACGGCAGCGATGTGTGTTTCGAGCCGGTGGCTGTGCCGTGGAATACCGCCTTAAGGCTTAGGCGAGAAAAATGCGCGCGCGCGCGCGTCGAAGGGGAAACGATCGCTGGGAGAAAAGGACAATAAAACGCGGCGAGTGTGGCTTCCGGTTGTCGTTGGAAACAGGAGGTGATTCTCGCCTCGTGTTTTACCTTTTAATCGGCAACGGATCGTGAGGCCCGAACGAAGGGTTCTCGTGTACAGGGTGTATGTGTTGGTGCGACCAAATACCTTGTTCGAATTAGTCGAATCGTGCATTCAACCCAGTCGAGAGGGATCGCGCACCGCGTGCGATGCATTTCCGAGCCAAAAAGACGGATTGCACGCCGCGTGTGCAACGATTGTGAATTGAAATCAAGAGTCGGTACGGAATAAAGACATCTTAGAAGCGTGTAGAAAATTTTACAGATTTCAGCTTCTGAGGTTGGTCTGCAAAAAAATGAGCCGTCTCGAATGGGTTAAGTACTGCTACTTCTCTTGGAACTTGCGAAAGAAGCTTCAAATCAGTTTAACGTTAACTAAAAATGTCTTCGAGCAACAGCAGCGATAGATTTGATCGATGAAAGACAGACCACCCCTGCGGTGCTCTCGAGAGGAAACAAAAAACTCGACGATGACGTATGTGCCGACGTGTGTCGAATGGAGCCGATAACGCGGCGTTCTTGGACGTATCTTGGAAATACAGATTCGTGGCGGACGGCAAGAAACCGAGTGAAAGGCAACAATGCGAAGGCAAGCGTGCGCCTGGTCTACGTATGCTAACCGCACACGTAGGTACACGACGGGGTACACGTCGCTGTCGCTGAAATACGTTACTTTACACGGGAGCGCAGCCCGCGAGCACGTGAAATTATACCTCTCGCGAAGGGACGTCGAAGTGGAAGCGAAGAACGTCGCGTATCGGGACGAGGATACGTTCCGACGAAGCGACGAGATGATTGCGAAAAGGGAGGGGACTAGCTTCAGATGGAGAAGAAGCGGGCATACTTAACGAACGAGGAGAAGAAACTTGTACGTGTGGGGCCACGCGATCGTACGAAGGGTCATTGTTACACGTGAAATCGGTAGTCACGCGTGCGCGCGAGCGAACGCGCAGAGGTGCACGCGAGCAGTGGAAACGGACAGCGCAGATCAGCCGAGACGCGGGTCGGTTCTCCCTGGATACGTCAGCCGCGACAAGGACGTCCACTAAATGAGCGAATTATACTGGAATAATTGCCACGCTTCTGGCGGAACCTGTGACGAAAAGGAGAGGAAGGAAGAAGGGGGGACAAGGAAAAGAAAATGTTGAGCCGCGATGCGAACAGAGATTTGCGCGTTCACGGTGTTCTTTTTGCCCCTGTTTCCTTGCGTTTGACGCGGTAAAGATAACGTGACGACGAGGATACTCTCTGTGCAATCACTAACTGACCGTGGACAGTGAAATTTGGTCCTGCGTATCATTATCCTCGCGCTGCGAACGATTATTTCTTTTTCTTATTATACCTTGTCAGCGTGCCTTGCTTTCTTACGTGTAGCAACAAATTGTACGCGCATGCTCGCGTGAAAGTTTGCGCGGCAAGTCGTTTACATCGTGTAAGACAGATAAAATTTCGCTTTTAGGTTTTCCCCCGACCGTGCGATCTATGCGGTACTTTCTACACTCCCGAATTCCGACGCGCGTAAACCGAGCAGACGCTTGCGCAACTTTCGAGTCTGTACGTCTACCTCTCCCGATGATTTTAATGTGACCAATGCGCTGTTGAATAAATGAATTTTATTTCACGCTCCACTGACGTTCCGATATGTTTCCCCGAGTTAGATAGCACGTTGACGTCAATCACTTTTTTTCCCTATACAAATACCTGTTCCTCTTTTTGCTCGACGAATATTGTAACGTTTACTTCCGTGGAATCATAAATTCATGTGCGCGTAATCAAACTTAAACAGGGAACAGAAAATCCTGTGGAGAGAAATTTCAAATGTAGCGAGGATCCTTTCAGGTACATTTTCCTTGCAGACTGATATCTGTACACGTTTCGAAAGCAAGGCAAAAATCACAAAAATCTAATTTCCATTGATCAAACACATATACGACGAGTCACCCTTCGTCTCACTATTCCTATGATGAACAAATTCCAAATTAATTAACGAAAACCTTATTAACAGGACGCAGAGTCACCAAAGGATCGAGGAAAAAGCCACGATGAATCCATTCGCGCAAGAAACCGATAATCGTCCAGCATCCTTTGCGAGAGTCAGCGCGGAGGAACGTGTCTCGCGCCGCGAAAGGTTAATCGACGCCCGATAAGACCTCAAAAAGAAAAGGAAAAAAAACAGCCACGGACAAAACAAAGCGAGGAGAAACACCTGCGTGCACGCGATCCATAATGACGTTAGAACGAGCTGACGAATACACGCGGATAGCGTGTACTTGGCCTCTATCGCGGACGCAGCGCCGCGTCTCCGCAACGGCCGCGTTAACGAGCACCACCGACGTTGTAACGACCTATAAATAAGCAAAAATCGCGGGCTCGAAATAAAAGTATCAGGGTGTCACGGTCGACGGATCATTCCGACGCGTGTTTCGGTCGCTCGTGTCATCGACGACGCTGTTACGGGCGTCGAGCAGAGAAATCTCGCAGAAAACGAGGCGTTCGAAGAGGAACGGGGGAGGGACAGGGGTGAGGAGTGTCGGAGGGATGGCAGAGGTGGAGGAAAGAAAGGAACGACGGGATTTCCGAAGACGGGGACCGTCGCTGGAAATAACCGCGCGATAAACCACCGCGCGGAAAGCGGGTGGACGCGGGTGAAAAAGCGCGGCGGCGAGGAGGAATCAAGCGAATTGGACAGGGTTGACGACGCGCGGACGGGAGGAACGGAAGGAGAACAGAGAGGACGCGCCACTCGGGTGTCGTTTATGGCGGATCGAGAAAATATAGAAGCCGTTAATCCGCGAGGGCTCCCGTTGGCCCACTCGCGACAACGGATTAAGCTCAACGAGTGTGTATACACGGAGTAACGATGGGTGCTCGAATCTCGGTTCCAAAATGACTCCCGGTCTTTTAATAGTACGGGGATCGAAATCGTTTCTGGGACACCATTTGATACTTGACCTCTTCGCGACGTGGCGCGAACGAGCCTTGAACTCACAAGCCGTAAATATGATATTTTAAATATCCTGATGCTTCGTGTGCGGCAATGAATTTGTATGTTAAAAGTAAATGTATCTTTTAATTCTTCCTACTGTGTTCGTCGTTCCTCTATTACACCATGGAAGGGTCAACACTCTTGAACGTCATGGAAACCTTGATAGGTATTTTAACAGAGTTTCCTCCTAAAACTGGTCTCTCAGTCGATGGCCTTTGCGCAACGTTCGTTCTTGGTCGTCGATACTTGTCCGCTGTTCGTCACGTGCACGACTCCACGTGTATTTACACGTCTCTAACAACGCATCGGGACTTCGAAACCTATCGAGAGTCGCAGAACTTATCGAAACTTTCGAGATTTTCCAAAGTTTCCAGTTCCATCTCGCCAGACGTACGAACTCGAAGCGATTGGAAGCGTTTCACAGCTCATCGCATTGCTCGCACATCGAAAAAGGAGGGAACGAAGAAGAGGGAGCTTTAGCGGAAATCTGTTCCGGCACACGGGAAATGGCAGCTTCCTGCCGCGGTGGCAGGAGCTTCGAAAGAAGCCGCGCGACTGGAAATCTCTTCGACCGTGTAATAACGCTCGATATCCTGCGAGTTTGTTGATTGTTAAATCGCAACCATGGGCAGCGCGTTTGGGACCGAGCGATAACCGCGTAAACTCGTTTCGACGAGCAATAAGACGCTTTGGGCATTACGTTAGGCGGCTCCGTTCGTTTTAATGGCAAGCTCGAGCAGTTTCGCGTTCTCCGGTATCAAGTGGTGCGCTAATAGTAATAGCGAGCGCTATCTTAATGGAATATTATAATGCGCTAGGAAATTAATAGAATGTTGCTACCGTTCCACGTAAGCATGCTTGAGTATGGAGTAACGAAAGTAAGAAAACATTGCTTCGATCGCTAGAACACGCAATTACTCCAAGCTTATCGTTATTTAAACATAAAATGGAATAATACACGGCAATCTCAACCCTTTACTCCTCGCACGGCTCCCTTACGTTGTAACACCCTCTGCACTCTCTCAACTCTCATATCCGACTCTGCACTTCTTCATTCGCTCTCGATACTAATATCATTCATACACTCTCAACCCCCAATCACAGATATTCGCACAGACACACACACTTTCATCTCGCACAAAGATCCGGAAACACTCTGCTCTCGTTCCTCGAAACCATTCGCTCTTCTAAGATTCAAACTATGACCTAAGTCCCAAACACTCGATATTCATTTTACGCATATCATTCACTCATCGCTCACTCGGTCCAAACATCCCCTCGCACCTGATACTCTCATTCGTACGTGCCTGTCACCCAAACATCTCGCGCACCCCACAGTTATTCCATGGAGAACTGAGAGGAGCAAACGCGTATCGTCGAAAAAGTCATCTCTCTGGAACGAGCGACGTCGCTGCTGCTTTCTGCGCGACGTCTCAACGAGGATTTCGCGATCGAGCGAATTGAAATGGCGCGGGGCGTCCGAAGGAAATCATTTTCCAGACGGCGCGCGCGTCTGGTTGGCAACCGCGACGCGGAAAGGTCAACGTGGCCGCGCATCGGTCTTCGAGGATCCCCCGGCGTGGAAGCCAGTCAAAGGTCAGCACAAAGCAACCGGAGTAAATGCGGCTAAACAGAATCGGTTATGTGAATGAAGCCTTAACAAAGCAAGGCTGCCGAATGCTTTCATTCCTCGCGTCCAGAGCGATACGGCACTCTACTCTTCCACCGCAACAAGTGATTATTACTCTCCCTCTGCGCTTCTGGGGACGTACATTTGCTCCGTGCTTCGATCGTTTTCTTTTTCTTCAGTCTCGTATCAACGCTCGCAAGTGAAAGCAACGAGGGACGATTCAGATTGCGTCGTTGTTAAATGTTCCACGATATCGATTAATATTTTTAGGAAAGGTTGTACACGTGCGAGAGGAGGCGAACGGGTCGGTCACCTTTCTTTCCTTTCACGGGAAGGACCGATTTCGAATCGGAGATTAACAGCGATGCGGCTTCGACGATGTCGATGGACGATGACAAGGCCGAATTTTTCGGCTTTGCATAACTAATCAACGCCAGTAGCTGCGTATCCATTAGATTCGCGTTACGTGCGTCAGTGAAACGCACTCGAATATGGTCAATAGTTTGCTTTATTTAGTATAACTGCTTCGCCCAACTCCGTTACAGGTATCTGTGGGAACCACGCGAGGATCGGACGGTGAATTACGAGCCAACGTGGCAGCGGAAACGAACGCGGGATAATCACGTGGAGTATGCGCGATTATCTGTACCAAAGAATCAATATCCTGTAAGAGCAAGGTCGCCGAGCCGATGAATCGATTTCCAGTATTACGATACAGCTATATAGATAGCGTTGCGAGATAAGTGGTATTGCAAATGCGGTGGAAAGCTTGTTTTCTGCAAGAGAAACGTTCGATCGCGCGCTTCCTGCGAACCAGGAATTCTATTCTCGATTGCATTCGAAGTATCTCGAATTATCGAGGAAATTTTCAAGTGGAAGCTCAACCTCGCCCATCGAAAGACGCGTGGCGAAGATTCGAAGAGGGCAGAGCGTCGCGATCCGCTTAAAAATCATCGCGTATCGCAGAATCCCGGAACTGAGCGTAGCGCAGAATCGGTGCAACCTCGAAGCACGATCTCCTTTGGCCTTCGAAAAATCGTGAGCGCGGGAACCGCCAAGGACCCGAGCAACCAGCTACCGTGTTCCGCGGCAATTCGAGGGGCGATCGAACCGAGCGACGAACGCGCGAGCGAATCAACGAACGCCACGGGAGAAAATGGTGCACAACCTTGCTCGAACGACCTCGATCGCCTTCACCGTAGTAGAAACCTTCGTCGTCGTGGCTGGCCACATCCACGGACACGCGCGGTGCGTATCAGCCGCCGATTCAACGATCGCGACGCGAGAAGATCGCGGAGCATCCCTTACTTTGGCAACGACGGTCATAAATTATACGTGGTACCATTTTTCGATGGCTGAGTGCGATGGGATTGAATCCATGCAGATCTAATCGCGATGTAATAATTATTATGACGTCTTTGGTACACTTTTTGCAACCCAAGCTCGATTACGATTTCGTCAATCGATTACTAGAGTCAACAGTAAAGTCGAGAAGCAATATGGCTGACGTACGTACTTTCGTCAGCCACTGAACGCGTCCACTCTTCGATATCCACTTATTCATCCTCCCATTTATCTGCATCTACCTAAGTACACAGCTGATCCTCGCTAAACTTTACCATTACCGCACGCCTAATCTCGCGTATCGATCCGCCTTGCACCGCGCAGCGCTTCTTCGCCCACCGCCTTAATGGCCCGTAATTTCCAGTTACACCCGCCGCAAATTTCCCGAGTTTTCGTAACGCGCGGCGGACGCATCCTCGCGATCGAACCGCGAGGAACGCGAGACGGAAAACTTCCGAGAAGAGCTTAACGGTTGCTAAACGATGGTTCGCGGAAAACGCGCGGAAACGACGCGAGCGGTCGTTCATGTGTAGCTCAGCTGGACTAAGCCGCTCGAGGCCGATTTTTTATTCCCAGTTTGCACGGACGCGACTCTTTTTTGCGTGTCGTTGCTTCTCGGAAGTATTGCGATGGGTGCTACAATGATATCGCGAATTTCATATATGTGAAAGGATAGAAATTGTGTCGAGGCAGCAGTCTCATCTGGCGTCAATCTGTGATAATTAGTAGAATTTTTGTGCACCTCCAAGAAGATCGTTGAAAGATTTCCTTAGGTTAAACGAATCGGTAAACGACCCTATTTACATGAGCTCGTCGTCTGATCGATGTCCCCAACAAGTTTTTCCTTCCCAAGACACTTGCGAGTTCATCTTGCATAAGTAATTACAGTAAAAATATTGGTTCTAGATATTTTTAGAACTCATGATTGCTCAGACAGACAGATATTTGAATAAACCGGACTGATACTGGTTTTTTGGTCTGATTTAGAGTAAAATCTCGTACTCATGAATAACTGGGATTGCGCAAGAGACGTAATCTGTGGCAATAGAAAAAATGTACATCACTTATGTCGCAATTGCATGGTGACATTGACTGTTAGATACGCGTTCCTTAAATCGTTCGAGTCGTACGATTAAGCAACTGCAACGGGAGTAAAAACTATTTAGCAGCAGATATCCCTTATTAGTTTGTCCTCGCGAACTACTCTGCTGATAAAATTGCTTCTATATTTAACTTATCTAACGGGGAAAGTGTACAAATGGACTACTTTGTCTGGTAAACGTGTTACGAAATTTAATTAAATCAGCCTTATCCACGAAATCGCGTATCAGTCCGATTTTCAACACCGAACACGATAAGCTAAGATAACGCCTTCAAATGCATTTCGCGAAACGTATTCAATGTTGCTCGATGCCTTCCAGTTTTTCGCACAATATCGATATTAGTCAGAATCGAAGGCGGAGCAATCGAAATCTACGCGCAATCGTATCGATGCACGCAGATAAAAAATGATTTCCACTTACCCCTTTGTTTCCTAGGAATCGTATAGTAGGGTTCTGGTTGGTTTTGTTCTGCGAACAGAAAAGAGATAAATTAATTTAACCGTAATCTAGAGCGGCACGCACTTGACGTGCGAATGAAATTATCGTAATTAAATGTATTTCGACGTACAACCGCGAAACAATGCACGCACGGCGAAAATTCCTAACGACGGACGAACGAAGCTACGAGATCCGCGTCAAACGCGAGTCGTGCGTCAGCCCGTGTTCATTCTTACGCGTGCTCTCATTAGCAGGGAAGTGTCCGCTAACGATACATCGCACCGTGTTAAAGAGAAGAGATCGACGTGCGAGGTATGACGACGCGTATTTGCATAACACGCGGCAGCGGTCTCGTCAGTCGGCAGCCAGCTGGCAAAATTCAGGTCTCATTTCGTCCCGGGTAAAAGGAGACGTCCGCGCATTCGTCGCGTGTGCACAAGCGTCATCCAGCCGTCAGAGAGATACCGCACCCGACCGATGCTGTTCCGCAAAAACTTCGTAACCACCTTGCGAAAAACGTTTCGTTACCTCACCAAGAGATATCCGCGGAACGAGCACCGCCGTTCTCGCTCCGCCGAGTTCCACCGTCTCGAGTATCGACACGTGCATACACTCCGCCGATAAGGCACGTGATAAACGCCAATTCGCTCCGAGCGACTGATTATGCCGCATAACGTACGATTCGAGTTTCACGAGATGCTTGCTCGTGACGCGATAACGAAAGAAACCTAGCGAAAGTCACGTCGTGGGCGGACTTTACAGACAGCGCCCAGGAAAGGTCAATCGGGTCGAGCCTCGTTCGAATTAAAAACGCTGCTTCGCCTCGACGCTTGCGCGAAGACGGAAATCTCGTTTCGAGGAACGAATTGTAGCGGACTCGGTTGGCTTTGCCGTCGAGTCGAAAACGCGGAAACGCGCCTACGTGGTTTACGACTCGATCGAAAAATCGTTCGATCGCGTTGCTCCGACGCGGCTTTCTACGGTGCGTTTCTGCGGTTCGTAAAATCGAACCGCGGTACGATCTCGCAACGTAATATATTTGCTGCGTTACATTAGCGGCAGCGCGCGTGCACGACGATTTTGCGTGCAACGCGCACGCGCCTGCGCGCTCGTTTGAAAAGGGAAAGTTGTTGGTAAGCGCTCCGTGCGCGTTTGATCGCCGTGCACGACGAAGACGATCGTACGGCCGAGGAGCGTCTACGATCAGCGATATCTTTGACGATTGGCCGGCACTTACAGCGCTAATAATAGCGTGAAAAGAAGCACATCGCTGATTAACGCTATCGCGATAAACGAGCGCTGATAGAATCAACGCTTCTATGAAAATAATGATTTCTTCTTTGGTTTTATTATTTTTTTTTTTTTTTGGAGATTTTCATTTTCTTCTGTCGCTCACGTTTTACGTTGGAGATCTCGATTTCGTCGCGAGCGGAGCTGTGGCATTCTCGATCAGCGAGTTCTACGAATTTAATATCTATCGACGCGTTGTTGTTGGATCTTGCGAGCAGACACGCTCGAAAACACATGCGCATGCATTAACGCTCGCGTTGGGTCGCGTTTGAGTCGTTGTCGCGATTTAACGAGATTTAAATGCGAACTCCGAGGCGACGGACCACGTGTCATGGACGACAAAGCGAGCAGAGAGGTAGAGCGCGCGGAGTCGAGTATAATGAAATAAATTAATGATGCAAAAGACGACCTGCTGCAGAATACGGAATACATGTTGTTAATTCTTGAATATAAAATATCCAATGCTTTGTGTTGAATTAGATATCTTAAGTTCGAGTTTTATCAGCTTATCGTAAGAATGGAAGCGATCGAGGTAAATTCAAAAGCAAAACATTGTTATTAGATAACGTTTAAGATTATTCCTGTAATTGTCGATCGCTCGCACCAATATGAAAGATAACGTCCATTAAGTATTCGAACTTTCACGTTGCAAGTATGTACATACCTTTGCACACTATCAACAATTATGAATTCCACTCGTTAGAGGCTGAACGTTAATTTTAATTTTAATCACAGGATGCATTGTTGCGTAAAAAGAAAGATCCTATTGTTCAGCAGAGCTGATGTTAACGCGTCGCGATTCTGCAACATGCTTTCACTGATGCCTGGATAATCAAGGTTTTTCGTAAATCGATGATTACGTTTTACGTGACTCCACGCTCGAACGGAAACCAGGATTACCAACGAGATTTATACATCTCGTTCACTACTTATAACGCTTGTATTCCATTATCTACATCAATATTCAACTCGTAATGAATAATAAATTCCGATCTACTTTTTATCAGACTTATTTTATTATTCATATCGATATTCAATCCCATCCCATTCTGTTATTGAATTAATTATAGCAATAATCGCGAGGCATGCCCAAGCACGCGTCCACGAGAGACCGTACACGTGCGAACTGGTTTTATCGATTATCATTTGCGCTTCAGCTGACAGAAACAAAAAAGGATTCGAGCCTGCCTATTCGTTACGTTTAGGAGACCGCGGTAGGACGATGTGGTGATTCACCGAGTCGCGACTCTCCGAGAGGTTCCCTTTTCACGCCTCCGTAGCTCTGATGAAACTGCTGTTGCGACAAGTAATGTCGTTGGCAGGTGTGTAACGAGGTTATTGAAATTCGTTTCAATGCGACAGCATTAACCGATGGAACAACGAGGAAGAGCGAAGGCCGTCGCTGCTCTAAAATTTCTACTTCCCCAGAGGGACTTGTTTCCTACCAACTTCGTTATCGACCTCCAATTTCTTCCGCGTATTAATTTCAGTTAAGCAATTACTCCGATACTTTTCCACGAGCTCGTGGAATGAATATTTCAACACCGCACGAGGCTATTAAACGACCAATTGCCATTTGGGGCCAAATAAACCGGAACAATAATTCATGACGATTAAATTCGCTCGAATTATCGAACACCCCTTCCTTATGAATATATAACACGGTTCGATCAATGGACGTTGTTAATTAACTATAAACAGCACGCAACCCTTTACTCCCAACCCGTCTGTCTCTCGAGACTGTCCCTTTTCGCCCGCAGGGCAAAACAACGGCTCCGTTAAGTAAAATTACGTTCTCGCCAGACGGACCCGCGATTCGCTTCGTTGCCTACGTTTCCTGACCAGAGGGGTAGACGCGACGACGGGGTTGGTTCGGCGAGTTCACTGTTCGCAGACGAAATTCACTTTACTCGGTCCCGCATAAAGAGATGCAACAACACTGGCCATTCTGTACCCGTGATGAAAGAAGGAAGCGCCGCGCCGCGTGTCGCATTAAACATCCTCAAAGAGGCTCTCCGCCGACACCACCCCTTTTCCGTCCGTGGGCCTCGTTGTCGGACTGGTCGATAACACCTCGCCCCGTCTCCGTTTCCCACCCTTCGCCCGTTTCTTTTCCAGCCGTCTCGCGTCTCGACGATCACCTTTTCGACCACGAACCACCCTCTTTTGCCCGTCGAAATTGAATCTCCGCCAGCGAGCTACGGTATTGGCAATAAATTACCGACCTCTTCGGGGCGTCCGGCAACTTACCGACCGAGCAATCACAACCCCCATTGGAGATCGCGTTGCAGAACGCGAGCGGCCTAATTGGTCTCGATTCGCCACCCCGGATGGATTACTCGAGATCCCGCGGTCGATACCGTGGCCCCGTGGCGAGCGAATCACGTCGTTAAGGAAATGGAGGAAGCAACGGGTCGGAAAGAAAATCCGAACGAGCGCCTCGTTTCCGCGAGGAAGGGAGGTTCCTGCACCTGTTGAGTCTCGTATTTAGAGGCCCGGATTTGGGACACCGGACGATTGACGAATTATTTCTCGTCGAAGGGGGGCGTACGAGGAGGCGCGCGTGCATAATTTATCGATGGATCGGCGTCGATCGAGCGGACGACACTCCAGGTGGTTCGCCCGACAGGGCGGATGTAATGCGGGGAGGTTAAACGGCGGACGGTTTTTCCGATATTTGATATTTATGGACGTGGCCTGGCGCGAAATCTCCGTTCCATTATTCTGCTTTATCGCTCTATAAAGGAATGTGGATGGTTTTTTTATTAAATACGCGCCATATAACAATTGGAGCGTTCGTGTAATCGCGGCAAGTTGTCCGCGAAGATCGAACCGATGGACGCGTCTCGTCGAAACATCCGCGAACGCTCGTCTGTGTTATGAGAATTACTTACATCGAATTATGCACCCCTCGAAGCAAACAGCGAGCTGTGCTCCGTTCGAGACGTATTTACGAGCAAAGGCCGATCGAAACGAGACACCCCGTATACCCAACAGCAACAGATGCACTCTATCGACTCGCGGAACAAATAACTTCCCGCACCGAATTTACCCAGCCTCCCCCATCGCGTGCTCCCGGAGATGGATTTAGGAAACTCCCCCAAGAAACCACCGAAACCAGTCGATTCGGCGAACTGACGAGGAACAACCGGCGGGACCTCGTGACGGAAAGTATCGCGCAGGGGAAAGCTCCGCGTGATGCATGAGGCGGGTCCGTTTGGCGAACGTCGAAATCGCAAAAGAAATCTGGCTCGACGCGTCATTCGGCGCGTTCGATTGCATAAGCTCGCGAACGGTTATGTTCATGCATTTTGCATCGCATCCCGGTCGCTCGCAACGCACAGTCCGTCGCGTCCACGAAATTCTAATCGTTCTCGCAGACTGAAAACCCGCCGATGCGAGCGTACGCGCGCGTGCACCTCCATAGAGAACAACGACGCACTTTTGCAATTACCTCACGACGCGGAAACCAGTCCAGCGCACGGAGGGACCATGGCTTGGGGGGGAAAAAGAAAAGCAGCGGGCGAGCTCGCCTCGTTAACTCTGTTTGCGTCGCGGGCTCGTAACGGATTTGCCCGTTCCCAGTCCGCGTCTAATTCTCGGAAAAAGGAACGCGGAATTTATAATGTCACCGCCGCGGCTGTGCCCACCGTAGGCTGGTCAACAAATCGCCACGATAATTGAGTAATTAAACGTGCAACGGCTACGTGCGCCGGTTGGATAAAGAGTCGGTCGTGGCGTGACCGTCACTCGTCGGAGGATGGAATACCTCGTTGATGGGAGCGAGATGGGGGACGCGGAGGTCGCGATGGGTGAACCGACGCGAACCGAGTTTTCACTGTTTAACCCTGACAGTCCTCTCGATCTCGACGTGATCTTATCGCGTTGAAGATGCTCGCCAATTTGGAGGAAGAACACGAGACATCGAAAGACAAAGCGAGGCAGGTTGTAAAGGATTCGTACGAATCGACTCGGGGGAGCCTGTACCAGATCAGGGAGAATAATCCATTTAATCCTATGTTTATTTCAAAGGAGACGCCGTGAAACGCAGGCGGTCGTAAATATCGGAGCGATCTTCATCGAAAAAACATGTACGCGATACATCAAACGGAGCGGAATATTTATCGGTTCCGTTCCTCGTGGAACAAGGAAAAATGTGTACCTCCGATTCTAGGTTACCCTGCCCCCATAACTTCTGCGTGAACCCTATTGTACGCAAATCGGAGCCCGCGCGTGCCAAAGACGCGTCATCCATCAACTTTCCCACGGGCATCCCCCTCTAATGGGGGCATCGATCTTCCATCGAGGCGTCTCGCCCCGCCGGTTTCGACCTGTCCGCTCGAGTCAAAAGCGGCGGCGGCGGCGGCGGCGGCGCCGTCGAGAAAACAAAGGATTTCCGCGAGCGTCGAGGCTCGACTCGACTCGACGCGATCGCGACCGGCGTGGAAAAAGCGGTTCGCCAAAAATCGCCGTTCGGCTCAATTAATCGGCCGCAGGCTCAGCACGGTTGCCGGCTCGCAACAGGTAGGCAACGTCACGTCAGCCAGCGGCGAGAAATTCGGCAACGCCGCCAACTGGTTCACTTTCTCTCGGCCGGCGAACTCGCAGACCGTTCTGGCTCCCTTCTTATGACGCGCGTGTTCCACGCCGCGCGTACGCAGCAGACACGTAAACGCGAGCCGTAGAGGCGTGCGTCCGGCGAGCGGCTCGATGTGTGGACGACGAGCGGATCTCGTACGTGTACGCGCGCACACCAGCCGCGTCCTGAAACGCCTTTACAGATTCTAGATCGTGACAGGCCGATCCATAGAGATCCGGGTACGAGAAACACTCGGGATCACGGCGAGATTGGCCACCGAAAATAGCGATCGAACACGCTTCGAGGCGGGGTCGTTGAACTTTTAGGGAAGCGGCTCGTGAACTTTGTTTGTTAACGTCGCTGCGCCGACGCAACCGGACGAAACGTTTTTGGTAGCTGTTGGAGCGTGCAACGGAAATCGGACAGGCCCGGACGACTCTTAGAGGCCAACGGAACGTCGTCGCCATTGTAAAACGACGATTACACGATTGTCGAGTCGCACGCGGAGCTTGGCGATCCGCGACGAATCGCGAATCGCGCGATCCTCCGCGTCGATATAAACCATCCCCGGCGACGGAGGTATCCATCGAACGCGCGACCCATTTCCATCCGCGAGGGAGCAGCGCGACGTTCCAGCGGACAGGTGTCGTGCACGGGACCGTTTGCACTGAAAACGGATGCTTCGTAAACAAACGCGTAAATCTCCGAGCTACGACAGCGTCGCGTAGCGTAGCTCGCGTCCAATACCGTTCGTCAAACAGGGAGTCGCCGATCATTCGCGAGCAAATGTTTACCCTGTTCGATAAGGGAGACCGGTCGATCTCTCCGCTGGCAATCGGACTGTGCTTCGAGCTGCTCCCACCGTTCCTCCGCGTCGCCGTTTGCCACGTGGACAGTAGCTCCGATAACGCAGATACGGTTAATTGCCATGCTTTTAAGTAGATTAGACGACACAGCGCGATACCGACCGCTCGCTTTCGTCCGCGAGAATTTCCGAGCGTCGTCGCTCGAGGTTCCAGTCGACGATAGCGGAGGTCATTAATACGCCGTCTATCGGCCGGGAGATGAGACCGCGTATATTCCAGACAGGGCGATAATTATTATCTGTGACGCAATGGCGTTTTCGACCAAGCCATTGTTATCGCGCTTTTCTTCATCGAACGATCTGGAACGAGACGGGGGAGGGAAAGGGTGGGACACGGGGATGGGGGCCGTACGAACGGCCGCCATTTACTTTTCCAAAGAAATCGACGCCTCCAGTTTGAAAATGCGCGAGAGACCAACGCGAGATTTCGAGAAACGAGGAACATGCAAAGCATGCGTCGAGGAAACTACTTTTACTCATGCATGTGCATCCCCGTTCGAGCTGCTGGGGGAATTCTAATTCGCATCGCGTCGACGTATCCGAGTAAACGCGTTTATTTTCAATCGTTCTCCAGCATTTCTTTCCACCTACGGGGAATTTAATCGTACCTCGGATCGATCGTATACGCGATGCTCATTGGAAGCCACGGGTAGAATGTAGAGTAGAGTCGAAGGATCCGGGACGGCAGCGGTGCCGTAATCAGAGCGATTAGGTGTGGCCGCGATAAGCGGAGTGTTCTGCGGTCGTTGCTTCAGCGTGGGATACATTGTTTCTAGAGTCTAGAGCCTGGACAATGCTGCATCGTCACTTTCGAACGCGCCTTGCGACGACGCGCGAGATGGAAGATCGATAGAAAAAGGAGCCGGGAAACGGGTGAATTGGAATAAAATGGCAGACGATGCACGAGGATTTAGATTAATTGTCAAAGTAATTGCATCTCGAGCGAGAGAAGCGATGGCTCCGCGAGATGCTGGCTTTCAGGTAGCAGCGACACTTTGTTATCGCGCGTTAATAGAACGTCGTAAACGCGTGGGAAACGACGTAAACCACTTTGCAACTAAATATAATTTGAGAGGCGCCATATAATGGCCGACGAACGCGATGCGTTCCCATAAACTCTCGCGTCCACAATGAACCGTGAAGTAACCTTAAAATTGAATTAACGACCACGCGTGTAACTAAATGTCAAACAGCCCCGCTCGGTTTTCCGGGGGAAAAAAGGGTCG
Organism: Xylocopa violacea; assembly: GCA_963969225.1. Taxonomy (NCBI): domain Eukaryota; kingdom Metazoa; phylum Arthropoda; class Insecta; order Hymenoptera; family Apidae; genus Xylocopa; species Xylocopa violacea. Next base: position 30,561,241 of record CAXAJV010000005.1, on the reverse strand, counting down.
CCCGAGCACGCGGTCCGATCAATCGGCTCCGATCGATTTCCAGGTCAAACGAAATGCACGAGCGAAAGGATTGTCCCTCCTCTTGGCTCTTGGGCGCATTGCGACCATCAGTATGCAACGAGGAATATTTAATTCGTTCCGCGAGGAATACGAAATGCTATTAGCAGATACCGCCATTAAAATCGAATTACGTCCAGAAGATAATTCCGCCGCGTTCGATTCGCTCCAGCGTGTCTTCAAAATATAAAATACAACAACGGAACGCGTTACTTCGTGAAGCTACTGGCTGATTTTATTTTCCACGTTACCAAGGTGAATCGTCTGCCTTTCCCGACTTTATCGCCACGAAGAACGCGGAAGAAACGGGAGGGAGGGGAAGGAAAACTGAAGCATCGAAGCTGAAAGGTTGAAGCACGGTCTACCTTAACGAACCTCATTGTTCTCGACCTTCGGTGAAATCCGCAATGTTGCTCCCACATCGGACCGCGCCTTGCTACTTGACCATTGATTCGAAACTCTATGTATTTGGCCGTTGAAAAGCGAGGTATACGGGTTTCCCTCGGATGCCCTCGAGAAAATGGCAATTTAACATCCGGTCTCCTCCGCTCGTGCGGTACGTACTGCGTGTACTACGCGTACCTACCGCGTGTACACAGAGGGCTGCGGTGTCGCAAAGGCCCTGAGAGCTTAATACGCGCAAAAATAGCACCGAGCCTTGTAAATCTTTCGCGTTACCATGCTCGAGTCGGTCCGCCTCGGTTGCCTTATGAAACTGTTAATACGTACGCGAATGGACAGCGTCTACTTGGCAAGTTTCCATGCGAGTACCCGACAAAGGATGTCCAGAGGACGCGGCAAAAAATGCCCCGTTCGCGCTTTTCAACGGATTTTCTGACCACTCCGCGAATCTTCGATAGCTCCGCGACGCTTGGCACGCGCGCAGCGTATTTTCGAAAGACAGATTTGCGACTGTCACGAACGGACACGCGCGACGCGTTCGCCTATGCGCGACCGCTGTCGCGCCCGTGCGATATTCGCTTTAGATGCGGCTTGCGGATACGGCTCTGACGAAATTGTCCAGTTGCAATCGATTAAAATACAATGCGGCGTGCAGTTGTATCCTTTCTCAATTTTCTAATCAATTCACGAGTCGCAATTGACATTTCCACAGCGCTGATACGCCGCCTCGAATTCGTTTGTCCCGTTCGCCAGCCGGTACGGAGTTGACACGATGTTTCACCTTTAAACGCGAGACCGTGTTCGTTCGCGATCGCATTCGTTCAAACGGAAAGCGCCCGGAGATTTATTTGACCGTGATCCCATTCGGTTTATCGTTTGACGCACGTTTGCAAATAAATTAACCGAAACATCGTCGCCCATTTGCATACGCCAGTTCGCGCGGCGTCGAGCCCTTCTCGACGAGTTGAACGGGCGTTGGTAACCTCGCGAATACGAAGATATTGTAACCGATCTCATACGAGCAATCAGATATCGAGGATCGCTACGAAAAACGATTACGAAGGAGTGCAGACACGAAAACTTTGCGAGTCGAATGACTGCTTTGCAAATTCATCGAGTTACGTGCACAAACGATGAGAGGCCATTGCTGCCAGGACACGTGACGAAACTCCTACTCGCAATACAATTGCGATAATTTTCGAAAACGATGCTTCCAACTCAATTCCCTCGTCCCTTTTCGCGACTGTCCTCTCGTACTCGCCATCGAGTAGAATCATCCCCTAAATTTTCTGTAGACCAGAGGTTGTCGTACACCCTCTATAATCGATCCGAGCCATAACGGAGGTGGCAGACGAGGGACGTATCCTTTTTCCATGGTTAACTCGAGAGAGCGTCCCTCTCGTTCGAGCGAGAAGAAACCAGCCAAGACCGGACAACGGGGATCCATTATTCTTGCGTTATACCTCCTCGAGGGTAGTCGGAGGGGCAAATAGGTAGAGGAGGGTGTCTCGTTTTTCCGAGTCGAGGATTTCGAATCACTCGGGTGTCCTCGCCCCGACTCCGTTAAACCATAAGCTGGATGAAGGGCCTCCTATCAACACACCGACGCGAGCTTCCACACGATGGTAGCTGGTCGCGTTTACAAAGGCTGGTCTGCGCGCGTGTGCGTCTGTACGCGCGCCTGTTTTACGTGGCGGGAGCACCACCTGCCTTATACGGGTGTATTATTCCGCCTTGGCCCCGACAATTCACGCGGGATGGCACTCGGTGAACCTCTTTACAGACGTCATGTGCAGAGGCCGCTCTCCTAGGGACGACGTCCTACCTCGGCTGTATAGGAATCGAATCCTTTGAGGGGAGAACCGTGGCGCCTCGTCGCAGGGAGCGTTCGATCCTGGATTGCAGATTAGCTTGTTCTTCGAACGCCGTAATGGTCGATCCCAAAACCCATTTAGATTTATTCTCCTCTGTCGTTTACAAACTGTGCTAAAAGATTCCTGTTCGTTGCTCCAATTTTGTTTAATCTTTCGCGCCAAATAAGAGAGCGCAGAGACGATTTGCAATCTCTTGTTGTATCGCCGCGTAAAGGTTAGCAGTGTACTCGTAAAGAAACGGTTCTGCGTACCCGTTTCATAATTTGCATCGGCGGAACAAAAATCCACCGATTTCCAAAGGGATCCACGCGCGCCAGGAAATTGAAATCAGCGAAAAGGTTGCGGACCAGCGGGAAATTAATCACGGCTGGACACGTTCACCGCAGGAATATCCATCGTACGCAAACAAGCTAATGCAGCGACGCATTTGCATACGGTTCGCCTGAATGACGAATGAATTCCGAAGGCGGTTACACGGACTTGCTAAGCGGCTAATTAACACGTCGACTTCACAGTGGTATTCTCCGCGATCTCGCCCAAGGTCCCAGACGCGCGTCCATCGCCGCGGTTGCCGTGTTTAGAAGCGTAATGAGATTTTCGCTATTCGGTGTGGGTCGAAGACAGTCTGGGTCATTTTTCGCCTACGACTCATCGATGATTCACCCGGGGCAATCGCAATCGCGCATCCGTGCCCGCTGTCCCACGCGATTAATCGCTGCACTCGCTCAGGAATTTCCTCGCGTGTCTCTCAAATCGTGCTAGAGTTGCAGATCCTCTTGCAGATAAGTAGTCGCGGATCCAGTTTTCCGCATTTTCAACTGGCTCTTGAATAAAGAATCACCTCGCTCTCGGTTGTATCGTGATTGCAGAAACAATCCTAAGATTCGTTTCGTCTCTCAAATATTTTCTGACATACATTTTGTTTGAACATTTTCTACGTCTCTGTACGCGTACGTTGCACGCGTATGCACTCACACACGCGCAAGCATCCGCCAATCTAATTACACGTTACAGATTTCGTTGTAATTGCTTCTCAGCTTCTCCGCTCAAGTTACTCGTTGCGTACCAAGCCAATAAATAACCGACGATAGTAATAACTACCCGTTTCAGCTCGATCCGACTGCACGCCATTAAATAATACGTGCAATACCCGCGATAATACGTGTAATCGGCAGGATGTTTAAATACGAGGCCCTGCGCGGTAAGGAGCAACAAGTAGATAAGGAAAATCGTCAACGGCGGAAAACACGACTCCATTGGAAACGCGTTCGTTCGTGAGAGACGCAGAAGGAGGGGCTCGGACGATAAGACATCGTGTTAATTCGCCAGATAAACTGTAATATTCATTGGCCAGATAAACGTAATCGACGGCCAACCAGTAAATAAACACGACCAAAGTGGATACGTATTCCGCGGCGACGACTGCAGCGATTCGAAAAATTGCCATTCGATCTGGACGGAGGAAATTCCGATTCTACGAATGCATTTTTATGCACTGCATTGAGATTCAAATACAAATGGATAACTCGAAGAGACTGGATCGGTTAGCGCCCAACCAGTTTCTCGAAGAAAAAATTCTTAAACACTTTGGGAAGCAATATTTATCTTCTCGATGAATGTATTGGCCAATAAAATCGATGAAAAGATTATTATTAATTGTCGATGCGAAAGTACCGATTCGGGGTTGGCATTTCTAGTTCGAATCTACACGGAACGAGTGGCAGTTGCGTTCGAGAAGGGTTGCGGATGGAACGCACGAAAAAGTTGAACCGCTCCGCCCATCTTCGATCCCCGTTCCACGCTCGTAATCTGCTCGAATACGGGAGTATAATATAATAATAACGTTATTAACGACGTTGGAACGCGGCCCGGTAGCGTTCGACCGGCATTTTTACGGCAAGTATTTTAATTCGCGCGTTCCATCGTGAAATGTTTTGGGCTCCGTTGGAATGTTTACAGCGCGGGATACGATAATCGTCGACCCTTTTTATGCCCGTCCGCGGAGAAAGCGGCGTTTCGAGAGCAGATGCGTTGTTGGTAGTCGATGGAAAATTATGTAACGGCAGGCGTTATCTCCGCGATTCTTGGAAAACAGAGTCTCTTTCGTTTGAATGAGATTGTTCGAGTTCGTAGAGCGATTGCGCGCTGTTTACGAGGAACACATTTATCGATTAATCTGTATCTTGGAACAAGAGTGAGCAATGTCAAAGAACGGTTGAAGCGAGTCGTGAAAAATCTTTCGCCAAACGAGGGATTCTTTCCGCGAACGAGTTGCGTTCAACAAACGGCGGATTTAAATACCTTGAACGAGAAGTGAGTTCGCTCATTATCTCGTGAGATTTAACGGGCTAGTATTAACACATATTAAGTACGCGATAAAACCGCTGTTGCGCTAAATGAATATTACACTTTTATTCTCCCGGTGTTTCGCTCGCTTTTGCTGAATTATTCAAAAACACGAGCTCGCGGCTGTCGGAAACAACGCGTTTAAATATACCGGCGATATCGCGTCGTTTTATTGCTCGGTGAATCGCGGGGAGCGATGGTCTACACGGACTTCATAAACCGCGATATTCGAGGTATCAGGGATCGACCCTCCAACTGCGAGTGACAAAAAATTCGGGGAAGGCGACGAGGGTTGCAGGACGCGCCATTTAGGGCGGCGATAAAACGGACGCGACGATGAACGAAAGAGAAAAGGCGGGAGAAAAGAGTGGAACCGTTGTCGGGACGAAGGAGGCTCGCGATGGTTTAAAAATCGGCGAGGTGGCGCTAGAACGGCGCACGATTCCACGAGCCATCCTCCGCCATTCTTTCGCTGGCTCGCGAGCCACAGATGTCCACTCGAACGGAGAGGAATTTCATTAGACGCAATCGTTAACGCGGCAACATTACGAAACAGGACATAACGGGACGCCTCACGTGAAATAACCATCGCGATATCGGGCATTTCGCGCGGGGAATACAGTTATTTCGCCGGTGTTGCACAACGGATCGCGAGCGCCGACGTTCCCACCGAATCCGCCGAACGCGAGCGATATTTCGTGCGCCCGTGAAACCTCTCCGGCATTAAGTGGTCGCCGGTTTTAAATAATTCGCTGGGAACCCGTGCGAGCGGAACTAGTTTCGAGCCGTGCCCGTATCGGTAATGCCTTTTATTCCTTATGCGAACCAGGCGTACGACAGCAACCCTCTCCCTTAATTTCTGCTCAACTTTCCAGACGCTCGCCTGTTTCTCCCTTTCTCTCGACCGATTGTGTCTCCTGCTTCGATATAATAACGCACGCTCGTGTATGCGCAATGTGCGATTACAGGTGGTTCGAAACGGAGGGGCGAATCTGTGGGACAAAGCGCGACGAAAATCGAGAATAACAGAATTCGTTCTCGGGATGAACGACGTTGGAAATTGCTCGCGGACGCGTCGCGATGTCGCACGAGCCGCCATTAGCGCGCGCGTACCTCGCGAATTTTCTAAGCCAATCTCCTCGACGATGAGGCTTCCGACAAATGTTTCCAATCCAGAGTAATTCTACTCGTGTTGGTGGTTCTGAAGGCGAATACTTCGTGTCTTATTATCACGTAGATACGCCTATCAACCTTTTGTGTGCGAGCAGAACAGAAATGGAGAACCGCATGGCGTGGCGTACGATTAGACGCGGCCAACTGGAACGGCACTTTCGTCGCTGTGCTCGGGTTGAACCATCGCGGCGGATGCGCGGGTTGGAAGATTTTGTCGCGTTCAATAGCCCGTCGAGGACTTGTCTGCGCGGCCTCGTTCGACGGGGAACATTCTTTTCTGCTCGCGACCAAATTCTCCCGCGAGTTGGTTCAACTCTTAATTGGACGCAGTTTCAACGCCCGGGGGCTTTGATTGGCAAAGTAATTTGGGGAGCGAAGCGAGCCTCAACGAGAACGAGATTAAATGGCGAATTGTATCGATCGAAAAGTGAAACGTTAAGAACAGACAGCGCGAACTTTTCGACGCACACGGTCGAACGAAAGGACGCGAACAGAGATTTTGTAAAATTTGATCGTGTTCTCGTTTCTCTGTTCGCGATTTTCTTTTGAAACAGAGGAATCGCGCGATCGAACAAGCGTCGAAAATTCGAATCGTTTCCCGGTTAATTCGATTTGAAGTCGAGTGGATGGATTTGCGTAACTGTTCGTCGGTTGAGTCAGGTCCGCGGAGAGACAGCGTCGATTACGGCGGAGGTTCGATTAAACCGCGAAAGTTGAAACGGCTGTCGGTTCGGTTACCCCTGTTTCTCCGGGCAATTTCTTCTGTAACAACTCGGCCATCTTTATTGCGCGAACCACCGCACGATATTGTTCAGCGTATATCCTTACACACTCTTTGTCGTTCTTATAGACTTTCCTTTCCTCGCTGGTGAAAAAACGGAGTTACCTCGAGACGAACGTGCCCATTGTACTCATCGAAAAGTACTCGTTCCAGACAATTTCTTCGCGATTGTACAGAAGAATAAAAACATGAAATTCAGAAACAAATAAGCTCGAACGTAAACGGGGTACAAGTAGTACAAAGTAAGCGTTCTAAGAATACATCAATCCCTCTTCAAACAGTTTCTGCAGCGCGGAGAAGTAGCTAAACAGCGCGTACAATAGTTGAAAGTTCGTCACGTGTATAAAGCATTAGGCGATACGGCGAGGAGGATTAGGAGATTTCCAAACATTCGTGACAATTTTACAAAGAATGACCCATCCCTGCGTCATAGCCGCGAAACAATCGAGCCCTCTGGCCCATGACGCAGTACCGAGAAGGGTCTAATTTATGACACCCTCTGCTCCCTTTCGTTTCCCTTTGTTATCCGGTCCCGTAATGACGAAAGCCAAACGACCGTCCCGAACACGCTGGTCCGCCGTGTTTCCTCGCATACATTCCTATCGATAAAATAATACGGTAAAACGCAAAACCAATTCAAAGGAATTGGCCTTATTGCCTTCGAGCCGCTATTATTAGCCGCCATTCTTTCGTGCGGAGAACACGTCCCACGAAGAAATCGTCGTAATGTCTGGTCTCGCAGAAGTAATCAAGGTCGCGAGGTCTCTGGAACGTTGTCACACGATTCTCCCAAGCCAAAGCGTTACAAACGAACGCTTTACGGAACCAATCCTTGCCCTATTTCTCAATTTCTCCCAACAAAGAACCATAGCGTGGCTTCTGTTCGACGTTCGAAAATAAAATATTAACCCACGAAAACGGAAGCAGAAGTTTCTCGAACGACGCATCGCGATGTTCGAAATTCTCTTCAAGCACGCGTAAGGGGTGAACACCGTTCGAAACGAGGGTCGCAGTGACGGGGATAAAGGTGCGGAGACGACAGCAGCGAGCCTAGGAGCGCATTATCGATTCGTGGAAGGAGGCTCGCGCCGGTTGCTGCGGTTTCCACGCGACGACGACGACGACGACGACCGCCGACGTCGGCGGCGACGACGACAACGTAGACGTCGACGTCGACGCCAGACCAGCCCATTGACAGACACGGGACAGCCAGTCGGGCTTGTCAGTCGATGATTCGAGCACTTTGACGGTCCCCCGTGACCGGAAGTGTGCTCCTAGTTGCCGGAGAACCGACACTGTTTGGAGACCAACCGCGGGTTTATTTGTTTAACCGGCGATATTTGTCGGGGATGTGGGAAGCTGGCTGGCTGGTTCGATGGGCGGGCGAGGTTAAACCTTCCGGTTCGATTGATCGCGTTCCAGCCTGGTGAATCGTTTCTGTCGAGATTTTTATTGAACCACCTCTGCTGATACTCCGGAGACACGATTCATTAACGAGAATTAGAAGCTATCCCGAACGAGGCGGCAAAGAATCGCGTTTGTATACAACTCCAATTAACGCTAGCTCGTTAAACGTTAATTAAACACGGGACAAGCTCGAATAGAGCGAGACGATACTGTCCCATTAAAAAAAGCTTAAATTCGCATCAACATCCACGAAGAATCGTTTCCAACACCGCGCTTCAACATTTTTCTAATTTGTTTCGAGGAGTTTCGATTCAATATCGCGATAAAATTCCTCTTGCAAGATCGTCATTGTAACGGAAAATTCAATCTTACTTTCCCTTCGAAGTGAAACGATTAAATCGACTCGAAATGTGACCAATTGGCGGGGGTGGCGGAGGATCGCAGGATGAAAAGCTGAGTCGGTTACGAGGCGCGTAGGCGGGAGAGACCAGAAATGTCACCTCGCAACGGACACCTTGTAATTCGTCATGCCGCGGCGTTTCACAATCCCGGCATCGTACTTAACATTTTAACGATTTACCTGGCCGTGTGCTCGCGGCGCACGTACTCGCGATCGGTATCGCGGGCCCCGGAGACCGGGTTCGAGAGAGCAGAGTGAAAGGAACGCTGCTGAATTAGATATGGAAGACCGACACGAAGGGTAGGATAAACCACTTCGCTCGTTTCGCCAACTTATTCGTTTCCCATCGATCCGCCCCGAATTTCGTCTCGACTCGCTCGGACCAATTTCTGCGAGCTACCTCGATCCAATTTTCAAATTCCCATTTGGCGCGAGGCAAGCTGCGCGAATTAGCTTTCGAGAGGAGCAGACGAAAAGAATGCACAAAGCCCCGCCTAGGTTCATCCGCATTTTGCTCTAATCGATCACGGTACCGCCTCTAGACCACGATTATACGCAGACGCCATGTTACACAATACGAGAGCTATAGAGTGTCGATCGTCTCTCTGTATATCTCTTTTATCCAGGTCCCTCGAACGTTATTACGTATTTTTCAACGAGCAGAAATCGAGCGATTCTATCTCCTCCCTCTTAATCGCTTCCTGAATTCTAGGCGGACGATCTTTTCCTTCTTCGATGGGATTTATTAAACGTTCCATCGTTCTAAATATCCCATCCGCTTTCTTTTTAATCATTCCTATCGCCTACGTCTGCTCCTCGCTATCTTTTTCATTTTACACTGGCTGCAACGAGTCGCGCATATCTCAGGCGAGAAATTACGACCGCGAATCGCGATTTCGTAACGAACGCGGATTCCAGGGGGTCCGAAAACATCAAATGACACGTTATCTCGCGCGATCCGCGATGGTGCCGCGGGAATGTTCGCATTAATGTGACAACGAAGACGGAAACTCGTGGAATTCCGGAAATTCCAACGGACACAGACTCCTGGCACCCTGATTTCTCGACGGCGGTATTCGAGGAAGTTCTCGTCGAATTCCCGTTTCGCAGCTTTCCGCGATGATGGAACGTCTGCGCTACGTCGAATAAATTAGATGCCTTTTGCCGCCATTACGTCGTCGACTCCGTACGCGCGAGGTACACCGAAAGGGCCAGGTCTTGGGAGTTCTCGATCGAGCTGAATGAACACTGGAATGGACTTCCTCCGCGGATAATGATAGGTATACGACGCGATATATATTTATCTAAATTTCATTCCATTTCCTTAATCGCCATACTATAATACCTTATTAAAATGCATACTGTTACATTGATACCACGCAGCGTACTCCTAACAATGATTGCTTCCTACTTTTCAGTTCCCAGCGAGATACTGCGATCACCCATAATGCTTTCTTGCGGACGAAAAAGGAATAATTACCTAACCCAATCAATACACCGACTCGAGACGTAGTTACGTCCACTCCATCGCGAATCCTCCGAATTTCAAAGGGAAACACGTCGACAAAAGTCCTGGAACAGCCTCATACACGAACGCGAGAGGATGAACAACGAGTGCGATCGTACAACAATAGTCGATCCTCCGCTAGTTTTTTACGAATCGTAGCAGGCAACACGGCTCGATATACGAATGACGACCCCCGATCTCCGACCCAAGACGGGATTTCTTCGTGAAATGGCAGGGGGCAACGCGATCGGGCACGATCGTTATTCGCATGGGCCACGAGGCTCGCTGAAAGTGCATCGATGATAGGCATTTGTTCGAACGGGCCAGAGGCTGGCTGGTCGTTACCCGGGGCTTCCGTTACCCCGCGCAAAAACCAATTGAATCTTACGCCGCGTTTCCCCGTTTACGACCGACTTATAATCCCAGCCATAAATCCTCACGGAATTCCCGTGTAACGCGCGCGAGTAACAGACCCTCGCGACGACCGCGTTGTCTCCGTTCGAACAGAAACGCGGTACGTAGGAGAGAGTGAAAAAAAGATACGTTTATTACTGGCTAGTGGTGTCGAGGACGACGCGATTCCCGCCACGAGGATCTATTATCGTACCGCGCAATTAATCCGCTCGTTGCCTCCGGTTCGCTTCGAGATGACGCGTTTACTGGTATTACGCGGTGAAGTTGAAATGGACTCGCGGGGACAGGCAGTTATTCCGTAACTAGTTTGTTAGACGCTCGCCTTTCTCGAATATTTCTTTATAAATACGCTCGCGTTACCTGCGCGCGTATTTTCGCGCGAACGTCGCGCCTCTGCATTACTGGAGGGATCGATCGACGAGAAACGAAGCGAGCAGATGGGGCGACTTCCTATCGGGTAGTACAATACGAGGCGCCAGAATCCAAGCGGTTGTCTGTACACGGTAATAAATGTTGCGTAAGATATTCTGTGCATGACATTTCTAGTTGATAGCGTGGCTACGATCCTGCATTATTTCCCTCTCTTTTGTATATTTCAATATCATTATTGTTTCCAATCTCGTTACGTGCTTCGATTGCATCTAACCGGATTTCAGGCAAAGAATATATATTATATATAATACCCTACGCCTGCAGGTCCGCGCTTTCTGTTTTTGAAATAACAGGGTCAGTCTAGCACTCCGAGCCTCCGAGATAAAAGATCGAGGATAGAATAAAATGTGCATACCGTTAGGCAGGCTTAAATAGATAACTGATTTTCGCGAGTATAAATCAGAGCGCAGCGAGAGTTACCCCAAGAGTCGTAAAAATGGTGAGAACGATAAAGGGAGCGCAAAAATGGTCAAATTTATATTTCGAGGAGGCCACTCTACATAATTATGGGAGGGACAAATTTCCTGTTCCATCCGTTACGAGTTCCCGGAGTTCCGAAAACGGGGATTAAAGTGAAGAACGCGCGCCGCTCGGATCGCAAACTTTCGAGCATAATTTCCCACGAAAGCGACCCCGCGAGACTTTCGAGAGATCCTTCCGGCAGACTCGGAGGTGAGGCAATTTTCGAGCCCCGAACGAGTTTCCTCGAATTATCGCGGCGTCGATCGGCACGGCGTCGGAACACACAGCCGAGGAGCACAGGAACTTTCATCGATGTCGAAGATGAGAGAGAGAGAGAAAAAGGGAAAGAACGAAAAGAAAAAAAAATTGAAAGGGAAAAAAAGGAATGCTAAGTGAACGGTCAGCGACTGTGCATTAAAGCGAACGACATAAACGGTGACTTTCCACCGGTGATCCGGCCTCGAGGAGTAAATCATTTCAAAGAAATTTCTTCGAGCAAGCTCGACCTGTTTCCATCGAAAGCCGGAAGCGCGGTTCGATCTCTCGCTAGGGGCTGCGTGTTCCGCGTCCCGACCACGAGGAAACAATCGTCGCGCGAGAGAAGAAATTCCGGCCTTTTATCGAAAGAAACGTATCCCGTGGCATCCAACCAAGATTGCATAACGTCGTGGTAATTAAAAGTCGCCGCGACTATCCGCGGCTTCTCTTTCTTCCTCTAATCGTTCAATTTCACTGTCGACGCACGCCATTACACCTTTGCGAAATGGCGCGCGCGCGCTTTTCAAACAATTTCCTGGCCGAGCAGCATTTCTGCGCGCGTTGTTGAATAAATTGTGGATTCTCCGCGCTGTGTACGATAAAATGTGGCTTAGAAATACTTTCTGAATCTATTTCTGTGTACCATTTCGTTGTAAAGAGTGTGCAAAAAGTACTAACGAACGCTAACTTTCGACGATGGTATTTTTTGGTCGTGCGATCTGAAATTTTGTTCGCTGCCGAATAAAAGTAAGTAAAAAGGAACTGTTTTCTGATCGTTGATCGCGGACGTTCTCCCTTTCGTTTCGACAAGGCGGGAGAGTATACGTTTCATAAATGTAGGTCGCTGCGGTTGATTCCGGTAATTAAAAGTAGTCCCGGTAATTCGATAATCCGGATACGGGGAATCAGCACGCGGATCCGCGCGACGGTCACGCTTCCTAAGCGAATTACCAAAGGCGATGCAAAGTCGATGCTAATCCCCAGGGTTTGCGTACAAAATTTTACGACCGCGGCCTGGGTCGTCTCAAGGGTTGGAGACGCGGTTAACGATATGCCCGTCCCTTCGTTAACTTCCTCAAAAATTACCTTCCGCACGGATTTTCTAATAACCGTAAACATGTTCGCGCAGCCACCCTCGGCTGAGGAAATGGAGTCGCATAAAGGGAGTTTTACATTCGATAGAAAAGGAGCGCATACGAAATGGCGACGAAAAATAAAAAACAATGTATTCGCTGCGTGAACAGGTACTCGATGTACGATGTCAGGTCTAATCTTTCTATCTCTGACACGAAGTAATTATGAAGTTTATCGAAACGATATCGCGAACTATCATTCTATGGAATGGTCGAACTATATCTCCGAGTTACTTCTCTTATTAAAACTTTTAAGTGGAAGCATTACGCGCGGTAAAACGCTGATATTCCAATAATTGATCGAATCAATAATATCGAAAGTTTCCTCTTTTTAAGCTCGAGATGTTCTCAAGGGTAAATGCCATAGGAGGAATGTACAGAGGATGTCGAGATATCGATTTCAATCTAATAAAACGGCACGTGTATCGATTCAATCACGAATTAAAAGATATTATATTAATCCGTTCATCGAGTCGTAACATTTTTTTATCCCATACTTGTACTTGAAAGTTATAGTTCGCCTTGGTTACGCGGACCACTTTAGCTACGCCATTAACTGTTACAGGGACAACTGTTATAGTCTCAATTCCGCTTCTGGATTCGTCTTTGGATTCGTTCGAAGAACCATAAAACGTATTCCTGCTACACACCTACTTCCACCCACTTGCTTAACCAAGTAGATCCATGGGTACGAAAGTGTCTGACCATACCCACGTTTTTCAGTGAAACGATCCTTTAGTCACGCCGTTTGTTTCGTTTCTTCGATGCCGAGTTCTTGTAATTAAACGAGATTCTATCTAATTACTTGGAAAACATCGTATATAAAAGAAGGCTTTTCCAGGGAAACGAACCATTATCAAACGACGGAGAAAAAAGGGAAAATATTCAAGAGCACTGTACACGGAGCTATACACATTCATGTACGCGTTAAGGTTACTAATCTCCTAAAACCATTCTGAACGCCGACGATCTTATCCGACGTATTAAAATTCTCCAAGAGAATGCATAAACACACGAGACCAACGGGACCGCAGCTACCATTTTCCAACGAACGACCTTGTAATCCCTCGGATTATTAAAAACTGCCGGCACTCACGCAACGACGATAATATCGACGCGACGTTATTTCAGTAATTTCCATAGTCCAGCAATCGCGGACCACCAACGTTCGACCGATTTAAATCTTGGAAACGCCGTGAAAATAATTAAACGCAAGAAAAACGGCGACCAGATAAGTACTAGATTTATGAAAATGGGGTTTTATTTTGCGCTCTTTGGCTTCCTCTGACGAACGATTTGAAACTCGCAATGTTTCTTCGCGAGGCGCAGTATCTATTTATTAATTTCTGGAGCTATTCGTAAAACGCGCGGCGGGGTTGTCTGACTGGTAGTGGCTCGATCTACTGTCGATCATCACTGATCGCGTGCGCCATGTTAACGCTTTGCACTCGGCTCCTTTCCGAGCGTTGGTAATAGAAATTATTGCTAAAATGTTATTGCTAACGTCTCCCAGCTGTAGAAAATTTCCATTTAATAATGAGTTTAACCTCCGTGATCGCTAATCAATGCTAATGTCCCCTCAGATGCAACATCCGAGTGCAAAGGGTTAATATTCAGTGGGACTGATCGAAGTATCATCACTATCGAACACAAAATTAATGTGGTTATACTTTTGCGCAAGTTTTCCTTTTAATTTCCTATTCTTCTGTAAGATGTGGTCCGTTCACAATTGGAATAACTGGTAGAATTATTTGAGAACGCGAACGGTTGCGTTCCTGGCGAGAAAACGCGTAACGCGAATCGGAACGAGACAGAGGGGAAATTGAGACCAGCCGGAAAATTAACCGCCGAATTATCCCCTTTTTTCTTTTTAAACAGCTCCATCCTCGTTCGGTGAATTCGTTGATTACCCGACGCGACACGTAACTCTACGCTGGATGGTGTTGCATGAAAATGGCCGGATAATTACGTCCCATCGGGAAACCAGCGGTCACGCGGACACGATAAACACGCGTGAACCAGCCGGAGAGAGGTCGTACAGTGTAACGAGCATGGCTTCAGTCGATAATCATACCTCGATTAATAACAGTGTGCCTACTCTAACGCGCGATAATTAGCTGCCTTAATTATCACCGTAAGCCGGTTTACCGGTCCCCCGTGTCTTGGGCGGTCACCCACGGTAACTTAAGCATTTAATTAGTTTTTCAAACATCGCGTTTTCGCATGAAATTTCCACTTTTAAAACGGATTATTCGTGTGCCGCTTGCGAACAGCCTGTTGTTGTCTTTGGTTTACGGTCTATGAATAGTACTGCGGTAGCATGTGCAGTTTACGATGCGAGAAAATACTTGATTGCGGTTGTTCATTAGGAACGATGACTCGACGCGATGAACATCTATCATTGACGACACAGGCTAACGCTTTGCTTGGACGAGGCATTGGAGGACAGGTTTTCGTCCATCGGTTGGCCTATTCGAAGCGTTTCACGGATCCTCGCGCTTCCGTGTATGCTTTCTAAACGCGAGGTGCGAGTATCAACAAGTTTTGCGTCGCTCATACTTGATCTTGAAACTCATACGCGTACTAAATCTGATAATATCGAGGAATCGTTGCATAATTAGCAGCAAGGTTGGCGAACAATATCGAAGCGGAGATAAAACACGCGGCAAAGTTATCCAAGTAAACAGGACATGAAAAAAATGCATTTACAATACGAGGATTTCAACGAATCAAAGCTGATGCATCGCGAATCGATTATGAGATACGTATCTATCGTTCTGTTGCTCTCAACAAAAATGATGACTTACATGGTTGGATAACAAATTATCTTCGAGAACGATCAGGTCAGCTGAAAATCGATACGATTTTATTTTCGTAAAAACAGGTACGCGGTTAGAAAGTTTAACCATCCAAAATTCTATCCCGCAACGAGACTTTTGAACCATACGATTGCAAACGTTTATCTTCAACTCGGACCCCGCAGTACGGTAAAAATCATAAACGCGAATACGTCGAACGATCTGCACGCAACGAAGATCGTAACAGCGTCCGTTTCGCAATTTTCCTTTCTTCAAATGTCCCTCTCCATTCTCGGGAAGCAAATCGGCATCGAGTTGCTGCGCAAGCGTAACGGCCTTGAGACGAACTCTCACAGCACCCCGACGTCCTTAGAGAGAAAGGACGTCCCGAAGGCCTTCCCCTCGGAGAAAGCATTCTGCTCGCCAAATAACTGCACGACGCTCGCATCGACGCGGCCCGCGAGCCGCGATATTAATGACAATTTCCCTTCACCCACCTTCTTTTCCTCTTCTCTCCACCTTTTTCAACGCGTTCCCAATCGCGAGACACCGGTCGCGACGCGCGCAACACTCTCGCGTGGATCGCGCTTTCGATCGGGCTCGGTCCTCGCCACTTCCTACAGCCGATCGTTCGCCGCTTTGTGTCGCTCTACCTCGAGCGAAAGTATCGGAACCCGGAACAACCGCGGCAACTGGTAACCGTGTTACCATTCCATTGAACGTTACTCGCTCGATCCAACGTATCGCGTTGTCCTCGCTTAACGTCCACCTTAATCACTCTCGCGCCGTGTCACAACGATTCATTAAGAGTTAGTTATGCGCGAGACAACGAGGCACGTGGATTTCGTTATCTGAAATGTACGCGAACACTTGTCGTTTGGAAAAATTTCTTTCAGCAACGTCATCCGTTCCTCGATCGCGTTCGAGTCGCGTTCAACGAAGCGTACTTTTAATCGGTATCGATCCCGCTCGTTATCGTTCCGCCCGCGAATCTTCCGCGGATCGCGACGGAGTTTTCCTTAACCGTTCCTGGAAGCTCCGGTGTATCGATTTCCATCGCATTGAAATTCGCAGCCGCCCCAAGGACCGTGCAATCTTCCGTTTTCCCCCGGTGCAGCTGCAAGTACGCTTCCTCGATGAAGTTCCAATCGCGTTACGGTCCCATCGAACCGCGCCAGATGGGATGAAAAACAAGCGGGACGCGCTCCGATAATGGAACTGACCGGAATTGGCGAGCATCGCCTTTTTCGAATTTCGCTACGCGAGGAAACGCGAGGGTGGAAATTGTGAAACGGAAGCTGAATAATTTACCCGTCCGTTTTCAATTTACAGCGAATGCTAAGCTTGCGACGCATAGTTTGAGGGCAACGCGGGCGAAACCGAACTTGTCGGTTTTTTGAGTAATAATAATGAAAAAAGTCGGTAATTTCGAAGTTGTTAAGAACGGAGGGAAACGCGGGGGCACGTGTAAGGTCAGCGAGTTTAGGTTTTACGTGTGGTGGAACGTGCTCGAACCCAGCTAACCGTGCACAATGATTATTGGCCTGGAATCGAGTCGATCCGATGAGCGAACGGGAACAACAGAAGGCGGAAAATGAAAAACGAGGCGGGTCCAAGTGGATCGGAAGTAACGATTCAGCTGGAAAATGAGTTGCGAACGAAAGACGCCGCTGCGAGCCACGTAGGTTTAAATGGGTTATTCGTTGGAGCTGCATACTCCCTTCGGAAGTTTCCCATTTAGCTCTTGCGGCACTTTTACTTCCCTTTTTCTTCTCCAACGAAGCGTCCAATTTTTATATAAAATACTCGTTTTTCATTCAGAAGGAAACGCAAGAAAGAACCCACGCCAGATTAAATTGTTCACGCTTGGCAATGTCTAATATTTTCGGACTAACAAAGAGTATCTCGACTCTTAAGTAGTATAACCCAATAATTTCAGCAGAACAGGTCAGTTATTAGGTGTACAGCAACGCAATTCAACGATTCACCTCGAAAACACCGCGACAATTCTAAGAACGCGATTCCTCGCATCCGGAAGAGCGCAACCTGTCCCCGGTTTGTCCCGTCCGGGGTAGTTTCCCCGGGTCGAGGTTTCGCCCGCAAAGACAAGACGTCGAAGGAGGGAGGAACGACGCACTCCGATCTGGAAATGTCGCGGACAAAGGGGAGTGCCGCGCGCGCTTATCTGAGCGAATGAAAACATCCTTTTGAGAACGGGAATCCGACCCGTGGCGGGCGCAGCGGAGAATAAAGAAGTCGCGGACGTTTTTCAGGACGGGCACGAGAGCTTTGCAACTGCATTCCACGCGGCGGCACTCGCTGGCTCTTTTTACCGGGCTTTTACGCGGCGACTACACGGAATTTACAGTCACAAAGACTGCAGGGGCCGATACAATGGAACAGCGCCTCGGCGTGCGTAAATAGTGTACGCGAACCCCGTCCAGGCATTCCACGGATTATTTCGCGTGTACTCGTTTGCATATCCCGTCAAATTTATTGGCGTGCACGTTTCCCGATACCTACTACGCCTGGCTCTTGGTACGCGATTGCGTTTCACGAATCGATGCGAGGTCGTCGCGAGATTGATAAAGGGACTCGAAAACTTTTACTCTTGTCGTATTGGTATCGATGGGTTTTGGGGGTTTAAAGGCTGGTAACGATGAATGGGTCACTGGGAAAGGAGGAATGACTGGACGAGGAAACAGAGGAAACGCATTGGACCGCGAACGGTTCGATAGAAATTGATGCCATCCTACTTTTCACGCGCGACTCCCTCGCGAAATAAAGAATCGTTCGGTTGAAAGGGTTTTGCGGAGGAAAGTATTCAACTATGATTGTTATAATCGAATAACATTATCTAGTTATACTATTTGAAATTCAAAATACCTGTTGTAACTCCGAAAATGTGTGCTTACGATATGGATAGAGTGCTAAGGAAAGCCGTAGAAAATTGAATCGAATGCTCCGAAACAACTAATTGGTAGATCGATGGAACAATCGATTACGTGGTTCATTGAGAGTAGCCCTCGTGCGTATCGATCCGAGTAAATTTAGGGGTGCAGAGGAAATAGCTCGAACCGAACGGTTCGATGAAACGCGAATCATCGCACGAATTTCACTTTCACGGCAACGAAACCTCTCTGGCACCCAATGAAATCCCTGGTCATCGCTGGTGATAGCGTTCCATCGACAATCGATTCTCTAAACGCGTCGGACTCTTGTAATTATAATGGCGCGTAACACCATAGGTGTACTGTAAAAATTGATCGAGTCTGAGAGACATAATTTCAAGGTGTGATGTCAAATGTTAACATTACAATGATACTTAAAATAATTAAGTAAGCCATTCTTGATGTTTGAAAATTATTTGCTTACTGTATACATGCGTATGATGGTAACGAAATGTTGGATGTGGTTCGCAGCGTAAATAACGTGAAATTAGGCCATTTTAAGCCTCAATAGATTTCAGTAACGCGCCCACGGTATGCTAATTCTGTGTGCACGTCAAATTTGCGGACGAATAATAATTCATGAAGATAAATGACGATTCAAGTTATACCATTCGACGTATTATTCTATCACGTCTATACCAAACGTCCAAACATCTAGAAACCCACGCTTCGCCCTTATCTTTTACCTACTATTCTCTTTTATCTATGCGAATACCTCTATATTCTATACGCACACTATATATATAGTATCGGTAGACGGCACATTTTCATAGGAATTCGAAAACCTGTATCCCCTTATCTCCGTTCCCCGACCACATCATTTTACGCGAGCAAACATTGCTATCGCTCGATTTTCACCTACATAAACGCACGGAGACAGGCATTAGCGGCACGAAACCTCTTTCCAAATTCACCTCTTCCTCTTTCGATACGCGAGGGTGAATGGAAAAGTTGTCGCTCACGCGCGCGTTTCTACGACTCGTACGAAACTATCAACGCCATAGCTGTCCAACCCCGAAGAGTTTCCTTCGAGTTCGCTCGTTGCAAATCTTTTATGATCCATCGCAAGCGAAGAATTCTTTCTACCGCGGAATATGCATCGCGTTTCCTTACCCTTTTTCATAAGCAACCAGCAACAGCAGTCGCTCGCGAATTTAGACAGCAAACTGTACGATTCACGCACGCGTGCATAATTCTGGTTCGGAGGCAGGTTTACCAAATTCGTTCCAGGAAACCAAACGAAAGGAACGGTCGGAGGACTGCGTGGAACCGAATGAAATGGAGGTCGAACGAAGGGAAAGGAGGCCTCAACGGCCCCCCATAAAAGAGAACGGCCCTTATTTCTACGTGAATCTCGTCTGATGCACGTGAAACGAGCAGGTGGAGGCAAGCGGTTCGTTTTCAAAGTATCGTTTTAGGCGATTCGAGCTGGACGAACCCGACGAGCGAGTTCGCTTTCTGTCGTAGTCCGCTTCGACTTACAAGCTCGTTTCAATATTTCATTGGAGCGTCTTTGGAGACTTATCCAGGTTGTACATCTTTACTTAAGAAGTAACGTACGATACTAGTTATCCATTTGGTCTATCTTTTATCTGCCTATTAATATGATAACATAATCATTGGATTGGAAGACACGCGGCTTTTCAATGTCAATTAAAACAATCGAACTACCCTTAATATTTAAATGTTCGTCTGGTGGCTTCTGATAGAATTGCGAATCTTCGGTTCATTGGAATTGTTTTGTCTCTTAATGAATTCTAGTAAATCTAATAGAATTCCAATGAGAAATATCTTTCGTAGAATATCAGCAGCTACGTTATCGCGTCCTTATCTATTTCTCCTAATAGCGGACGGTATTCTTCGTATCGTCGAGCAGCGATCATCGCCGATCTCAAGTGCGTTGCAAATTTGAAACGCACGAGGCGTGACTTAATATCGTTCGATTTACATGCGTTGGTTTTGCTTAATTACGTAACGGACACGCGCAACGGCGATTCTTATTCGCGTGTAATTCCATTTCGATTGCACATAAATTTGCACGCCGTCCCGTGAACTCTCCACTGTGTGTCTATCCCGCTCTCTTCGTCTGGTACGTGTTACATTTCGCGTTTTCTTGTCGAACGATCATTCACGGGGAGCAACGATTTACGATTACGCCTCGCTCTTGGATACACGATCGTGAACTTAACAACCGTGCCGGTGATCAAAGTCGATTTTCGCGGACGAAAGGGCGAAGCAGCCTCCAGAAGCATCTTCCATCTCATCCGTGACATTGAGCCAGACGATGGAGAACGGTGCTCGCGTAAAAACGATTCCCTACGATTCCTGCATCCATCCAAGCGTTGCTTTCGAAGAGGAGGAGTCTGTTGAATCGAAGAGGAGCCTTGGCATACGGTTTGTCAACAAGTCGCGCATTACTCATGGGATGAACCCCAGTAGTATCTCTTCGAATGCAAAAGAAAAGAAGCTAAATGATTGAAAGTCTCGTTTTGGTCCCAAGCCGTTTTCAAGGCTCCCGAGACCGTTGACATTATTTCTCGAAATGTGCGCTCCCACCGAGATACATCTCGACCGTTCACTTTCACCTCGCGCGATTTAGCGCATGCCGCGCGCTAAATTCTAGATAACGGCCGCGAGCACGCCGATTCCGCTCGCGGAGGAACGCGCCGCGCGATCGCGCGTGCTCTCCTTCGCCGTCACGCAGCCAATAACACCGTCTCGCGGTCGTAATTGCATTTCCGGTACGCGCACCAACGAACCGCCGCGTCGTTAAACTTCGCGCTCCGCATGCGCGCGACTCTCCCGCGAATCGTATTACCTAATCGGCTGCTCTAAGCGCGACTACCGTAATAGAATTAACGAAAAACTCGTACCAGCTGGAAAGAATTTTCACGTTTCCGATGAAACGCATAATATATACGCTGCGCGCGTGTCTGACGTTAAAGGAAAATTTCAGTGACTCACAAGTTTCTAAGTAACCCAAAGTTATATAAAGAAATCTAATTTCCTACAATACGCTGTTGTCCTTCATCGTCTTCGGTAAAGATCACGTGCAAGTTATAATTTCTAATGTGTTGCATTGTTCGATCCAAGTGAAATAAATATTTTTAATAGTATGTGCGAACCGTCTTTGTATTTTAATACCATCTGTATATAAAGCAGGGTGTTCGGTTCATTTCGATGAAACGCGCGAATGCACGTTTTGCTGGCTTTTAAGGATTCGAAATCGATCGCTACGTAATCGAGCGAGTCGTCGCCGATTTATGTGCAAAATTTTTGTTACGTACGCTAATAATAATGTACACGCATACTGCTCTTTTGTTATTATAATAATTTACGGTTGTAACTTTACGTTGCGAACAAATTGCACTTGCGAAACGATAATTGTAATCACCGGTTTGGTTTAATAGTTATATATCTTAACTGGACGAACTGAAGTTTGAAAACGCACGTAAAAATAGAGTGGCGCTGAATGGAAATGGAATATCTGAGGATTAACGTTAATTTACCCAACCAATCATCAAATGGAAATGCTAAAAAAGTGCATTTTTAGCGTGACACGCTAAAAATGCATTAACACGTTTCGCGCCACGTGGGCAATTAGTAGTCCACAATGGTACAGCTAAAGCGAAGTGACAGCGACCACAAATATTTTGTAACGCGTAAAGTAGAACACAGGCGACGATTATGCTTCGAAAATTGTATCGCTACGAGGTCTCGTATTTGGAAAAAATTCAATAAGGGCATGACTTGCGTTTTTGGAGAGCACGAGGAACGTCGAGCGGTGGTAGAAAGAAGGCACGCGGAGCAAGAAACAAGGAAGCAGCGAATAGGGGTCGTAATAATAAGGAAACGAATCAGCACGACAAGGGGGAAGGGTCGAGATGAAGTACGTAGCTCGAAATGCGATCGACAAATTAAAGATGTCGCCACGAAGTGTTCTACACGGCTGTTTCCTCTGGTAGACTCAGCACCGCCTAAGCTGGCTCTATTACACGTATGGCCACTTGAAATCCACCGTGCAGAAGAATCATGTTTTCCGGAACGGAGAAACTTAATTCAAACACAGCGTCGAGAAAGGCCGATTTCTATTTCAAGTGAGCAACGCTTCAAAGCATTCCGAGAAACGCGAACGAAAAACGTGAAAACCTCCGCCGTGGCGAACCCGGAATCATAATAATCGGTCTGGCGACGAAAATAGCGGATCGTCTGAAAATTTCCATCGAGAAGAAAAAAGAAAAAGAAAAAAGAAAAAGGGAGAAAGAAAGGAACGTATCCGCGCCTCCGTCGTTGCGAAATACCTAGGGACCAGGCGTTTGCTCGTGTTCCGCGAAGAAATCGTCTGCAATCGTCGAAACCGGCGCTTTCTAAATGTTCCGCTCGTTAAAAATACGCGAGCGTTGCTTCTCGCTTGGAACCGTATCATTCGGCTCCGATACGAACGCGAGAAATCGACTTTTTTTTTTTTTTCTTCTTACATGTGTGGCGATTAAAGTAATATGCGTGATTGTTCGCTGAAATGATTGGTATTCAGTGCTTGGGAGTTCGGACATGCCGTGCGTGTGGAGTTATTTTATGTACCGGGTGCTCGGTAAATTGTAGCACCATCGGCGATAATGTAATTTCCAAGGGTCGAGCGGAGGATAAACGCTGATTTAATAAAGTTTTTCGTTTGCTCGCGATGGCCGCTTAATCGGATTCTGTATTTCATTTCCGTGGCAGAAAAAAGTACCGTTGAATGGCAAGAAATATAATACACTCGGGCTTAATTGATCGATATACTGGTTCTTGTAGCCTGAAAACTTTCCGCGATCTTAAATATAAAAATACGTCTAATTGATCACGGTGTTAAAGTGCATCTTGCACGCGATCGAGGCGTTACGTTAATTTGTGCCACGTAATAATGTTATTTAACGTTGATATTCCATTGGAGATGCGATTCGTTTCTAGAAAGAGGTAGACGCGTTCCTCTGTTCGTTTGCACCCGGTATAAACCCGCAAGTGTTTCGACCCTTCGCCCCGGTAGGATTAATTTTCCTGAAACGTCCGCCGCTACGAGACGCCTAATTATATCGAACAGCCCGCTAGTTTCGCCGCATCGGTAGGCGAAGTAGCATGGAAACCGCATCTCGCCGGTGAACACGCGGGGCAACCGGTTAACGTGCTCGCGACCAGGGGCCATTTCACGACGCCTTGATTCGAATCACGCTCGGGAGGCAATACTTATTCTCGGTTTGTAAAATTTCCAGCCGTCTGCGAGGCCTGTTCCCCCGGATCGTTATTCAAGTTTTCGAGGAACAGCTGTGCCACTCAAAGGGGGCCCCACGCCTCTTTTCTTACGGGGTTATGCGGCACGTATACCCGCCGCCGTAGAGGCCCCGGGCTGGCCGCTGGGAGAGTCTCCGAGCCCCGGTGTACCGCCTGTGAATCCCGCGTCGCTTTTTAAAGAACCCCGCGCCAGCGCACGTTCCCGTTTAACCCGTGCGCCTCCCTTCCATTTCCTTCTCGATCGCGGAGAAGCTCGAGCAGACCGAAACCCCGCGAGACAATGGCGAGAAAGTGGCATTTTTGCAACGTTTATTTGCACGCGCGTGTAAAGTTTGTTCCATTACCGTGTACACAGACCATCGATCGTACTCTGGTTATTCAAAATTAACACTTCTTTCCGCGACGCATGCATAATCAATTCAATCTGTTCGTATCCGCTTAAACATCCGCTTTAGTAAACATCTTAACGTCCGCGGCGGAGATCGAATCGTTGTTCGATCGTAGGAGAAAAAACGTTCTTCGCTGATAAAATAATTCCGATCCCTTTTGCGCGGGCACTGAAAGGCACGACGCTCTTATTCGTTCGGCTGGTTTCAGCGCAGACGTTCGCGGCGGAGTGTTGAAATTCAAGGTCAGCACCGTCGTGAACGCACAAGCCTCTAGTCGGAATTATTTGATTAGATGGCCGCGAAGATGCGTTCAGCGGCGTATCATCGACCATAGATGGGCGACACTGGCCCGCAGTATTACGCAACCGTGCTCGAGTCACGGAGAGATTCGAGCCAGCTCGCGCACGTACACGCGCCGCGTTTACCGACCACGCTACGTGCACCGCTCCGGGTTTCGCGCACACCTTTCGCCATTGAGTCGAACGGCTCTCGGCTCTGGTTCCACGGCCAGACCGACCAATTTCAGAGGCCGTTGCGTTTTCCGCGAGCCAGAACGCCCGTGGCTTTTGTTCGTAGATCGAGTTTCGCGCGTCCAGCCTCGTTTCACGGGGATCTCGGAGGCGTGAACGCGATGCTATTACGTCTCGATTCGTTTCCTTGATGAGTTATAAATAGCAGAACACGGAGGAAATCGGTATTTCATATAGATAATTCTACGGGTTCCGAGCGTCCTGTTTTCATTGCTTCGACCGACGCGGCGTATTCCAATCGGAGCAATTCAGAGCATTTGACACAGTGATTATAGTAATAAATGAGATTTTAAATACACCTTTTAGCGGCAACTTGTACAAGCCCTCTGACAGCCTTCGGTTTATACGAGTGTAAAATTAAATGGAATCACGATTTCGTTGAACCGTATTACACGACCATAATTCGTTTCATCGCTGTGACTCAACTGTACCAAGAACGCGAAATTAACCCTTCCCTTAAAGACCGGAGACACTGAATAAACTAAATCACGTCCGACGCAAAAAGTTTCTCGCCATCTTTGTTCCAGCAACTAATTTGCCCGACATACCACAGGTATCGATGCTGTTAATTAACGAGAGGTCCACGATTGTGGCGAATCGAGCGGATCACTCGAAGGCTGCCGAGCTGCGCGATACGGAACAGGCAAATTACAACGTCGAACGTCTCGCTGAAGTAAATATTTATCTACGCGAAAGGACACGTTGCGCGCAAAAGTTTCTGGCGGCCGGCTCCAAGCGTAATGTAACCCCGCTTCCTGATGTGGAACGAATAAACGCTTTGCCGCATTCTGATCGCAATTTCGCGGATTCTTTCTGCTGGCCGCTGTTTATCGGTCTTCTGGCTGTTTGCGCTTACCAAGCAAAATCTCGCCTCGATCGCGGTGGGTGAATTACGCGTTCCCCATTTTTCCTCCTCGACTAATTATACTTTAATGGGTTTTTTATTACACACCACTCGTTTATAAACGAGCAAGAAAATAAATTACAAGCGCATTTTATTCTATTTTTTCGTGACAATAATCAATGAATAATATTATGAAGAATGTTGGTCCATTAAATATTATCGAAGTTGTAAACGTGCATTTATATCTTTCATTTGGATGGAACGAAAGTATTTCGATTGCAACATTTTCTTTCTAAACAGGCGAAGATTCCGATCACGGAGTATGTTAATAAACTTGCAATGCAAAGAAATTATATAATCCACCTTCTAGGAAGTATCGAATGGAATGTGATTCACGAGCGTCCATCCAAGTTTTGAAAGATCAGAAAACATCAACAATAATCCACGTAAGGATAACAAACGGAGAAAACGAATTGCGTTCAAGCCTGACACCTCGAAAAATTCGTCGCCAAGCCCAAACGGATCAGACAAAATGGCAAATTTGCTTTCGAAAATACATCGATCGAGTCCATTTCAGCCTGAATGTCCAAGCCTAACGCGAAAAAAAAAAAACCTAAAAGCAATTGACGATCCATGCAAAACTCGTGCAGACGTGACATCACGTCCTCGTTTTTTCTGTACACGTGTGCACGCGTGTTAAAGAGACACGTGCGTGTTTCGAAGCGTTGCATGCACCGCAACCGGCTTCAACATCGATGTATTTTGACGAAAGGCATACGCCCCTTCGACGACTTTACTTTCGAATCTCGTCCAAGAGGTTAGGATATATCAGGTGGTGCAAAAATCGTCGAATCTGCTGCGATTTTTCTCGCAGTCGTAGCAACAAAAACATGCGCATGCTTCTTCTCTTCCCTTTGTTCGTTGCTCCTTTGCGTTAAACAAATTCTACGAAAGGCAAACAACGCGGTCGAGATATTACGGTGAAGCGAGAAACAGATGGTAGGTCAAACATAACCTCTACGAAAGCACGACGTATCCGACTGGTAGCTAAGCGGAGATATTCCAAAATATCTGTTACGATAACGTCGAAACGATAAAGAGAAACTAAAGAAAGTCAGACTACAGAAATCACACTGCACAATACCAAAGGCAGTGACTGGCAGAGATGATTCATCCATTTTCATGTTCCGCGAATGCGAAAAACTAACGCTGCCGTTTAAAGAATTCTAGCACGAATCGGGGTTTAGATTCCGCTTTGCACGGAACGAAATTTACTCGCAACCCGTAAGCGAATTTATCAAGCGAACTGCCTTGTCAGTTCTTGTATTACGTAATGTCGTTGTCAAACCATACGGATATACCGTATTGATGTGGACGAGCGAATTAACTCGGGGAAAAGGGCACTCGTAATCGTTTTAAATTGAATCGCATTCGATTTTACTTCCAACTGTTCACTAGCTGCAAGAGGGGAAAAAACGTGGAGCAGTAAGCAGCTGCTAACGAGCCAACGTGGCCTCGTACGCTTCGTTCTAGTATCTTTTTCTGCTGTTTTCACCGATGCCGTAACACTTATGGGTACGAATAATAACGTTCATAGGAATTTCCGCGAGCGAGCAGGATAATTCGTCGGTCATTTCGTGGTAACGAAATTCCATACGAAATATGGCGAGCAAGTGACGATCGGGTGTCTTTCCTTGGCACGACATTACGACACATGTACGCACACATGACTGCCTTCGTGACGACGTGCAGAGTCGCGTACGTATACACGCACACGTCCGCGTCTTTACGCTCGCATACACGTATACGCGGGGTACAAGCTCGCAATTCTAGCCTATACGTAAGGAGAAGAGATCGCGAGGAGTGTGGCACGGAAATGAGAGTACGATTTACTTACCCGATTTCTGAGGAAGTCCTCGATGGCACGTTGCGCCGAGTCGGTGAGTTTCACGAAGATCAGAGACTTGTTTTCGTGAAAATTACTGTGCGACGACAAACCATACTGGACACCTGCCACCAGCGCCGCCATTTCTCTGTCTCTCAACAGTGGGTTTCTCTCTCGCACACGTCTCTCCCCCTCGTAAAAGCGCACACAGCTGACGTCCTTGTTGGTTAAACGAAGCACTTTTTTTTTTTTTACCTTTTACTTGTTACTCCGCGATACGAAACGGCGCATACTACGCGGTGAGAAAATACTTGCCGCGACGATACTTTCACTCGCAACAAATCGAGTAAAGAATGAGAGGAAGAGAAAGAAAGGGAGGAAAAAAAGGTAGAGAGACACACAGGAGGAAATATATATATAGAGAGAGAAAGACATACAACCCCCCCCCAAAATAATAGAGGATTCTCTCGCACGTAGCTCTGGCACACACGCGTTTTCTCTCGTTTCTCGACGCGTTATCTTTTTTCACGCTCTCCACCCCTTTGCCACTTCGTTTTACGCGGTCCGTTTTCTTCGTCACGCTTCGAAAGTGGTAGCACCCGCGCGTAAACCACCCTCTCGCACGTTCCTGGTCCTCGTTTTCTCTCAACCGTCACATATTAGCGCACCGATACGTCTCATTTCAGATTTTCTTGCGATTGGATACGACCGAGGAGAGAGCAGCGCCCGTCGTTTCGCCGTAAGGAACTACACAACTACACTTTCGAACGACCACCTGGTAGGTGGGGCTTACGGGAGAACCGTCAACCAATCCCGATTTGTACACAGATAGCGTGCGACTGTCGACCGTACCGTCCTCATGCGGTCGCAGCCAACGATCGACTGACATTGGTCGTGTCTATAGTCCGGTCCTTTGTGTACCGCTACAGCCATCTGACGTCAGATTCTGTAATCATGTAAATACAAACTGTATGGAAACGAAATAAGTATATATTTTGTTACTTTTCGATGCATTTAAGTGTCTAATATTTTACGTCTATACATTGTATATATTTTTAAGGAAATATATTATGATTTAAGATTTAATTTTCATTTTTTCCCCTGATCATAGGTTAATTCTATAACACATATTTTTTATTATACTTCCATGTTTGCTTCGATTTGATAAATTAATCTTTCGTAACGACAAATTGTCTACTGCTTATAATTATTCGTAAAAACGTCTTGTTCCAAGAAAGTATATATTAAATTATAGCATACGTATTTTATGCCTTAAAATGTTACGCCATGTATTTTTGGTTTGTGAAATTTTGTAAACTGCATTTTATTAAATATGTATGTGTAGTATTGTATTTCCTGAAAATATGTAAAAATAAATGATATAAGCTCGAATAATGATTCCACCAATCAGAAACATGATGTGCAAAAATTATGTAATCCGATTGTGTGGCAACACTGACAATCCGTACCATAAGTCGTATGGGTTACGTAGTATCGAAAAGTTTGTTATAAAATCCCAAAATGTGGGATAAAGTGACACCATCGAACGTGCTGTTTCTATGTGGAATTGGTTGGTTCATATTTGACGCTCTACATTCTAAGCGTACTCGAATGGTGTACTTCTCACGGTTGGAAAACCGCAGCTATCTATCTACTATTTATGCTCACGAAATAGAAATAGTTATGTATAATATTTCCTGTTATCATTGTAACATATATTAATGTTTTATTTACAAAATAATCATGTCAAAATAAAATCAATGTCGCAACGCTTGAAATGACAAATTTATGTTCTATTTTTTTCTAGTTATTTTTATTAATCTTTGAGGTTAGGACAAATGCACTTAAACTTTAATAATGTATAATATTATTTGCAGGCGAAGTTGGGACGTCTATATGAAATGGAAGAACATTTGACTAAAAGTATGTATGGCGATAAATCATAATGTTCAAACTATGTAGAATATTTTATTATTGCTAAGAATCTGAGCTATAGTGATTATAATGATACTAAACAAATAAAGCGGAAAGAAAAACCCGTTTTTATTTACTCTTAATATTCTATTGTGTAATGTATTTTTATCAACATACATGTACTCACAGCACAGCGCAATGAAAAGAAAAGTTTTCTTCGATGTACAGTAAACAATACATTTTTTTAATCTTATTTATTTTGTATAGTAATTGTGTAAATGTATCGTAACGTGTTGGCTAATAGACCTTGAATCGTTTGTATATGAGTAAGAGAGCGAAAAAAACTTTTCGAGTTGAAGACATTGGTAAATTGTAAAGAAAGTAGCTTTTAACCGGTAAAGAACTTGTTTTTAAACAATCTGCCCTCATTATTTATAGACTTTTATAATTTATTTAAAGACAATAATGAGGAACTAAGTGATATCAGAGTTATTTATTTTCGCAATATATACATTTTCCATCATAGCATTTCCAAATTTACACATTAAAATGATGTGGTAGAGCGAAGTATATATTAATAAATCTTCAAAATTTCATTATAAGTTCAATCGCGATCATAGTTTGTCAATGTTCGTTGTTGAACGTCAAAGTCTTGCACGAGAATGTATCAAGTTCCTGTTATTGAATTTATCGTAGGTAGTCGAATTGTATTTTAATAATTTTGTATATTTGTTACTATTTCTTATTTACAAGTAGGATTTAATTCAAATTGCAATAAAATACTACACACTTGTTTTACGCAATTTTTAGGCATGATACGCGTGTAATGCGAGAGGTGAATAAAATTTTTTTGGAGTGTCGGATAGGTTTCCTTCATACTCACCTCCTTGTTAGTGGGTCTGGTACTCCGTAACCTACTTTTAGCCACCTTCGTAAAAAAGAACAAAAAGGATAGAGTTGTGGTAATTACTACGTCCGATTGTAATTTGGAAAAGGTTCATTTTAAAGGCCGGTATGTCTTTTTTCGTTTCATGAAATGGACGAAGAGCAGAATTTATTTGATTTTTTGTCGCTAAATTGCCGTTAGATTCAGACAGAATCGATTACAGGCTCTGTTACACTAATGCGAGCATAACCGAATGTAACAGATCCTGCAACTAATCTGTAGCCTAGAACAGACTTGGTTAACCGTGTGCATCTGTGCGTGTATTCGAACACTGATATAGAAAATCCAGGCATCGATCGAAATAAAGGTATACGACGAACTCGGATATTATTAATCAAAACACGACTACTCCAGATTATCGATGGTCTGTATTCGGCAAATTTCGTACAGCAATGTCACATCTTAAATTTTATCTAATAATCCATG
This sequence comes from Xylocopa violacea, assembly GCA_963969225.1. Lineage (NCBI taxonomy): Eukaryota > Metazoa > Arthropoda > Insecta > Hymenoptera > Apidae > Xylocopa > Xylocopa violacea. The sequence goes on along the minus strand of CAXAJV010000005.1, from coordinate 30,530,644 downwards.
ATAATGATGATAGTTGAATTTTACCTCTCACGTAAAATTTGCAACGATATGGAATGTGGCACAATGATTCAACGACGATAAAACTCTGGTCAACTTTCCTCGTTTGCCTTTTATTCACGCACAATATCACCTTATTTATACTCCATTTAGCTATTTCAGTTGGTCGATTAAACACCACTGTAACAATCTTTTTCGTAACTCACATTTCGTTCGCATGTTCATGAATAGCATCGTTAATTAATTCATCCCCTTCGCTGGCTTACACTACATACATATATCACGTCACGCGCATTTCCTAATTTATCGATCGAAACTTGTTAACGTTTGCACACGTCGCCAAACAAAATTACCTCTTTCGTAAAGCATCTTAGGGATCGCTAATTGAAAACAAACAATCACTTACGACGAATTCTCTTACAAATAATTTTATCTCTCGTAATATCACCAATTGAACATAATGCGCGCCAGTTTGTGATTGTACTGGCAAAAAAAGATTCGTAAACTTCGATAAATGTCCGAAGTTTGACAAAAGTGACTGCGTATCGTGTTATCTTGCTAGATTGAAGATGGGAACTGTCGTAAATCGTATTTTTCTTTCCTAATGCACTTTTTTCTCTGGAGTTGCGTGAAGTATATCGATTGAACACGATGAAATCGCTGTAATTCCAGTTTATTCAGTAGTATACGTACGCGAGTATAATTTCGTGAAAATGACGATAACAATTATCACGCTCTAAATTATCGAACGATGGGTCAAATTTAAAAGAAAACGAACAAAACGCGCGGATGAATCGATCGATGAAATAAAGAATTCGAAAAAATACCTGGCAATGCTGGCGTCGCGTGCGTCGATCGATTAAGAGAGATACCATTCCTCAAGGGCAGAATCGTAAAATCGTGTATACGCGTTCAAAGCTACTGTGGTGATAAAGACTTCAATCATACAAACGATTCAGAGAATAAACTCTTCGTGCAAGTGAACGAACGAAAGATAAACGTTTATTAATAAAGATCTGAGGTTTGGTATTATAGGTATTATTCCTTTTTTTTTGTGTTGAATGTGCGTGTTTGACTCTGATACAATTGCTTTTAGGTTCACCTATATATAGGAGGCTGCGCAACGGTGTGTCGTAATAATACTCTTCTTTCTCTTCGTTCGCTTGGTATCGCGTTAAAAATTTTGATAACAACCATGGTACACTTTTTTTTTTTTTGCGAGGACGATGGAAATGTATTCTTTGCTCGTTGAGATATAATTACTTAATAATCACGCAGTCATCCGCATGTACGCACAAAATTACGCGTTCCGTATATTATTATTATTATTTTTTTTGTTGCAAATGCGTTTTTTGTCACATGATTACAAATTTATCCCTTAATATGCTTTACTTACGAAACACAAACATTCTGCCATTTTTTGTTCTTTAATATATTTGTTAAGTACAATTATATACGCGCGTCGTACGATTTCTCAAGCATAGTATTGTCAACAATTGTGTATATATTTGTTTTTTCTCATCATTTTTTTTTCCCGTTTGTTTGTTAAATGGTTTCGTCTGCTACACTGTTCTCACGATACAGCAATCTGGAGTCTGGTATTCAAATGATCTTTCTTTGGTTCTGCGTCCGTGATTGGCTACTGAACGCAAAAGTTCGCGGCGACGTATCGCGCTCACGTCGAACAAGAACTACGAACACTTGACCCTGTTCCGCTATTTTACACGCCCCTTTCCTTTTTCTCTCTCTTCGAATTAGGTGTTCTTCGAGAAGAATAATGGATCGAGACGTTCAATCACAGAAAGAAGTATTTACGAGTTTCGCGTTTCTCTCACGACTGTACAAATTTATCGTTTAAACGTTCGTAATATAGTGGAATGATTTATGGATATGCTTTCTCATCGTGTAAATACAATAATACATTTTATTCCCGTCTTTCCTTTTTTTCGCGGCACTTTGCTCATTTTAACCCTTTAGGGACCGTTTCCTTTCGCGTTTTCGCTTCTTCTTTTCGTTCGCGTCCTACTCCCCCCCCCTCCTTTTCTATTTCCTTTAAATTCAAAGTTATTCAAAAAGTAATGAAATTCATAGACTCTCTCTCTCTCTCTTTCTAAAAGCTAGCCCTATTATTAAACACTCATCGCTAAACACTCATGGCATGCATCACGTTACGTTATAATAATCTAGTAACAATATGCATGTAAATGTAGTAACATTAGAATGGTGTCAATTTTACACAAATAACGTATTAGGATCGTAAATCGATATCGATATCTTAAGTAGAATCGAAGATAAAGCACTTGAAAACCGAATTCTACGCGTTGAGTCCCGGCAGGGTTAAACTCTTACTCTTGTTCCGATCAATTCGAATCACCGCGCATGGATGTTCGTACGTACACCATTATGTTTGAAAGCAAAGAGCAAAGGAAAAAAAAAAGAAGAGAAATGTTCGATAACCGCGATATTTCTGTTTTCTCGTGATCGCGAATCGCATAGAAACCAGCGTGACTCGCGTGTACCGTTCGCGCGGGTTCACGAAATTCGATCTAATGTCTCATCATCGAACGGCACAGTTGGAACCTAACCGAACTCTTTCCTCATCGTCTCGAATCCCCTCGTTGCTCGTCGAAATCCTCTACGCGATGTAAGTACTGCGATTCATTGCCCGACGGATACTTTTGCGTTCTCTGTTTCATTTCGTGTCGATATCATCGTATTCCTGCTGTTCTCGTTACCCTCTACCGATCGGCCATTGCGACAGTGCGTCGCGGCGATTGCCATGGTATCTTTCGTTTTATTACACACCGACGAGACTCTTCGGACGTTTAACGAGTATAGAGAATAGAAATCGGAATGTCCTTTAAAAGAGAAAAATACTGTTGCTATTGGGATCGGTGTAATTACGTACGTTAATGTGTGCGTGTTGTGTGTGTGTGTGTGTCTGTATGCGCGCGGTACCTACTCACGTATCGCGTACACGCAATAGGTGTGTATGTACTTGTTTTTCGTATGTTTTGTGTGTTCGTACAGATCGTTCCAATGTTTACAGCGTCGTAGAACGCAAACGCAAGTACGCTGCTGCGATCGTCGTTCGATGGCATTCGATGGTCGATTCTAGCTAGACAAAGCCACGTCTCGACGCGGTCTGTACGCGCGTGCAAGTAATACAACCGCCTCGTCAGGGATGCAAATTACGCAGCGCGGTCGTTTCTTCTTTAATCTGTAACGCGTGTACGATAACGTAAATGTGTTCGTGTAGGTGTACGCGGAACACTGGTACGTGCAGGTGTGTATGTATGTACGTGCATGTACAAATGTTTGTGTACTTTAAGGGGTAATTATCACAGAATACACGAGATATTTTGTTTGTTTTTTCATTAAACTTACGAGATATTAATCGAAGCGGAGAGTAGGAGGAAAAATTGCCGGTCAATCCCGTCCACGAAGCGTAATCGGCCAAGAACGAACCGGAAACGCTTTCCACCGGCGAAAGAGATTGAGACAGAGAGAGGCTGTTCCCGTTTCGTCGACGGGCTTGGCCTAGTTCGCCGAATTCGCCAGCCCTTTTCCTTCGTTAATTATTATGTACTTAGGCAGCGGAGAAAATAGACACTTTTACAAATGAAGATGTTGGCGAGATCGCGGACCCGTGTTTCTCCGTTTTCGGCTCTGGCTTTCACTCGTCACCGGTTCCCTTGTCGCGTTCGTTCCTCTTTACTTCCTGTCCGTGTGTGTGTCGCTGGCTCGACTTGTCGTTTTCGTCTGTATTTAACGCGTCTATGCCTCTAAGCTTGAAATCGTTTTTCGCCACGTTCGCGTTCCCCTTTATCTACTCGAGACGCGGCGCGAACGTCGCGAAAACGACGCGAGGAGCGCGTCGTCGGTAGGTACCGACGACGATCGGAATCGGCGCACAGATCCGGGGCACGTTCGAATCCTACGCAACATTCTAACCGCGTCGACCGGATTAACGCGCTAGCACGTATCGATCGTGAAACGAAACAAATGGAAATCGCCACCGCAACTCTATTCTGTTCTACGATCTTTCGTAATGAGATTCGGGGGCCGCGTCGATCTCCGAACGATCGACCAGCTAGCTACGTCTGTTTCTTTCTTTTTATCATTGTTCAGCGCGAAACGCACGACTCTCGACGGTAAGTTACGTGGTAAGAGGTAATTTTGGAAAGTACGCGCTCGTGTAACGTGTTGATAAACGAAATTCTCTATGCGAAAGTATCCGCGGCTGACTCGTCTGTCGCGTGGTGGACGCATGCATCCGGATATGGTTTAAGCGCCTGGTGTAAATACTGTAGTCGCAAAGATAGCCGAATGTTCATATTTCTCGGTTGGCTCTCTCTCCCCGGACGAATATCCCGCGCTCGCAGCTACATCAGCGTTTAGACACTATACACAATACGTAAGTATATCTAGACGTACTACGTAGTAGAAACTTTTTTTTTATCTTTTTCTTATCTGGATATAATCATGTAATCTCTGGAATTGTATAATCTGGTTGAATGAAATTCATTTTAGTTTCAAAGTCGCGTGCATCTCTTTCCGTGTTATCGTTAGTCTCCGTTTTCCCGTCTTCTCGCTTCGTCTGTTTCCTCGCCAGCTATCCTCTCGCCTCGGTCCTTTCCTTATCCTCAGTTCTGTTTTTCGTTTTTGGAGTTTCCTCGGGAGATCCGATCGAAGTTTCGCGCGAAAAAACTGCGACGCGTATACTCGAACAAGTGTCTCCGGAAGTTTTCGAACGACGTCAGTTGCGAAACGAAGTTGGTTCCCGTTTCCTTACTTTTTTAACTGTGTTTTCGTCTCTTCTCTCTGTAGCAGATTGAGGGACCGTTTAACGCGTCCGCCCTCGATATTCGCGATTGTTCGCTTTCTCTGCGGGGGAAGTCTTGCATCAGAGAGTCGCGGACCCCTGTCTAATGTTCGTGATCCAACGAACCGTTCCTACGAAAGGACCAACGGGTCGATCTATATACAAGAGTAGTATCGATGAGATATTTTAAGCGAATAGACAGAGAAGTATTAATGTCCGTATATTTTTTTTTTTTCGTTTTTTTTTTCTTCGAAGCTTGCGTTCTCCCCACCTCGTCGTTTACATATTTGGTTTTTTTTTCGTTTTTTCTTTTGGCTCGCGTCACACAAAAAGCAATGATCGTTCGGGAAAGTGTCGAAGTTACATGATTATTTAAGTTTACCATACAGCTACCACGATACAAAGTTTTATCTCGAAAAAGTTAGGCTGTCGATTCGTAGGAGCAGTGGTCTTCCGGCGATCGACGGATCGAAGATCTCTGTGACTCTCTGCTCGCGATATTGTACGTTGTATTTGACGAAAATCGAGGGCGGACGAAGGTATCCGAATTTGTTCGCCCCGACGATCCTCTAATTCTTTTCTCTCCCTTCGTCTTCTTCGTTGGAACGGAGCGTACGACTTCTCGTGACACGAAGCGTAGACCCCGGGATGGGGCTGATCCACGGTAGGGTGCTCGAAAACTTCGAGCGGACCTCGTAATCGTTCGCCACCAACAGTCAGACTCTTACGATCTCTTGTTAAATTCTTACGATAAGAACGTACTTTACATTACAATGCCTATTTATTACTAACGGCGCGCCCCGAGTGACGTCGTGGCGCGCCTATTGGTCGTACGCAATGCTACATTAAACTGTTATTTAGAAAAAACTTTTTTTTTTTTTTTCGTCAACAATGTGTTTCACATATCTACAAGTAAACTCGTCTTCCCGAACAAACGGCCTAAAACGTCGTCTCGCACGAGGGTCTATGCGTATTTATTATGTAGTTATCTCATGCTTCTCCTTGCAGCGCGATTCGCCTGTTACAGTTTTGAAAAACAAACGAAAAAGTATGAACAAAATCACGACCGTGATCCGCGCTTTTCGTGTTCGCGTTTCACGGGCCCCGATTCGATCGTTCCTTCGTCCTCTTGACCGTTTCTTCTGACCGCCGTTAAAGCTGCCGCCTCTTCCTTTTGGGTATCCGTACACAACGAGGTCCAATCGCGCTGGACGTACTTCGTTTTTGTTTCGTGTGTGTGTGTGTGTGCGCGTGTGTGCGTGTGTGTGTGTGTGTGCGTGTGCGCGCGTGTGTGTGTTTTTAATTTTTTTTCTTTACTTCTAATTCGACTCCGACTTTCCTTTACGAATATTTACCAAATATATTGCATACTGGCAGCACTGTTTTCACGTTTCGCGTCCATTCGGAACACTCTCCGATACCTTGAGGCTTCGTTCTCGTTCTTCATCCTCGCGGCACTTGATCGAACGAGTAAGTTCGGGCCTGCGTTCCTTCCGTGTCTCCTCTGTCTTCCGCTGGACGAACGTTTCGATTCGGGGTGGTAGGAGACTGATTTTCGTCGCGTTTACTCGAAACCCTCAGACGATTTCCTTCTTCCTGATTTGTTGCCGTTTCGTGCTTCATTTGTTCTTCTTTCCCTCGGCTCATTCGGTTTGTATAGGGGACGGGGCTAAAGCTCTGTGATTCGTAAAAAAGAGAGAACACGCTCGACCGGAAGCTTGGCCGCGAAGGAAGGCAAGAAGAAAGGTGTCGCAGGCGACAAGCTCTCTCGTTCCCTCGCCGACCGTTGTACATCGTTTAGAAGCGAAAAGGATTCGGCCAATCGTTCTTCCCGGCGATTTTTCTCGTATATTTATTTATTTCTTGTGACACGTGTCGCTTTTTGTTCGCGTTCCTCGCGCGCTAGATGTCGCGCGTACGTTTTACGGTGTTGCCCGTTTTTAGTTTTTATTTACCTTTTCACGATTCTGTGTGTGTATGTGTACGTGTGTGTTCTTTTTTTTTTTTTTTTGTCTGTGATGGTTTTTAAGACCTCATTCTTCGACAACGACGGCCGAACGCTTCTATGGTTTCCCCTGTGGACAACGCCCCTCTCCTTCACTCCTTCGAGCTCTTTCCAAACTCGAAGGACGCATGTCGCTTCGCTGTCGTGGCTTAATGCTGTGACCCCGGGCTTCAGGTAGGATTCGGCAGCGGTGTCTCCTGCCTGATGTCGCTCTTCAGCTTCACGAACTCCTTCGCGATCTCGTCGTTGTTCCTCTGCGAGAGGATCCTCAGGATCGTCCAACCGGTCTCGTCCATCTGGATGCGTTTGCCAAGCGATAGCCAGCAGGCGCACGAGCCCTCCTCGACGATATCCTTTAGTTGCATCACCGCCACGCCGACCAGTCGGTCCTCTCTGGCGAAGCAGTAATCCTTCACGCAGATGTGCAATTCGTAGAAGTCCAGCTGCTGTTGCTCGTTGCCAATCATGCTGAACATCGAAACGAATCGATCGATATCAGTATTCGCGGTTGCTCGTTTCTTTTTCCAGCAGATCCACGAGAAGAATGAATTAAGGTGTACTCACAAGTCGAAGCTCTCGTTGAACTGCGGCGACCAATTATTGCTCTTTGATTTCGTTGACTGCTTCCGCTTCTTCCCGGTCAGATGGGGCCCGATTAAGTTCACCTCGACGTACGGCCTGAACATACCCGTGGCGAGCTGCCACTTCAAATCGTTGGCGGCGACAACTGTGAAATGAGATTCGTATGACGATATTTGCGCAAGAACGGTCGAAAGTATTTTGGAAACGAGAGCAACGATACCTTTGACGGTGACCTTCTGCTCGCCAGTTCCAGGATGCGTGAACAGATCCACCTGAATGCTGACTTCTCCGACCGAGCCTTCTTCCGAGCCGGCGGTATCTGGAACTTTATCGGTAACAAGTCAGATTTCGCGTCGAAACTCGCGTTGTTCAAGCCGCTAGGCACTACGAGAGAGAAAAGTAGAGCTTCGATCGCTTCTATTCGAGGCTAAAATTCAGAATTCTGATGCTAAGGTTCTATGTTCGGTATCTAGTCTCTAGAGCAGATTACATGCTCTAATCGTACACGTGGAACTTTGCCCCTTCGAGCGTTCGTCAGAGAGGACAAAGTTTCACCGTTGTCAAATGTCTTTGTTTTCCAAAGACGCGCGGAAAAACTTGAAGCGTACGTATAAAAAATAGTTTTATCGTCTCTTCGATCGATCGGGACCCGATTAGCCGGAAATTATAAGATGTAACCGAGAAACCTGAACATTTCCCGCGTTATTGTTCGACGTGCATCGCAGCACTCAATTAACCATTCTGTCTGTCATCTTACGATTAACCGACAGTGTGGGTATGTAGAAGGTAATGAATCATTGCACATGACGGTTGAGTGTCGTGTGTGTACCTTGCCAGAAGGTATGAGTCGAGTAAGAACGGTGAGACAGTGAATTGGCAGTGATCAATCGAATAGAGTCTATAAGTGTTTACGTGTACGTGTGTAAAAGCCTTGAAGTACATGATTTAAGGGGATGCTTAGTGTAAGGGACGATACCAGAAAATGGCGGACCTTCGGAACGCGCTTCGATAATCGCGAACGTTCCACAAACCGTGTACCTGCGAGGTTCTAAAGCTTCTGAAGCGCATACAGACAGGTACAGAGTTTGTAACAGCGTTTCGTTAGCAGCGCGATACGAGGGCGGCCATTTTCTATCGACGTTCCTTGCAAGGTTTTCGGTAGTAGCAGCAACAGCGGCAGTAGTGACAGCAGCAGCGCTACCTAAGACAACTATAACGTTCACCGAGTGGTCTTCCGGTTGCTTTTAACTAACTTTCGACTCTGTTTGTCCGGGTTGATGCGCGGTCACCGTGTGCTGAGCGTTTATGTCACCAGGGTCCACTGTGTCTCGACCAATGTTTTGTTCTGTGTGCTAAATGTTGTTCGTACCGATATCAGGGACACGCTCGTACGCGGATAGCATCCAGCGTTAAAGGAAATTCTATTCTTCGACCAAATTCGAAACAAGCGAAAGCTTCGAGTAGGTACTCGATACTGTTCACGTACGAGTATTCGAAAGACCAGCAACATCCGAACGAGCAATCCGTAAAGACAGCTCGGTGAATAATGCAATCACAAACAGTCCACTACGTCCTAAAACGAGCGCCTAGGTTCGAAGATGACCGAAAGGTCAGCGAAGAATTCCCGAGGCTTCTGCTCTAAGGTGGCTAGTGCTCTCTGGTACCTTGTCGACTCTCTCGACGAAGAGAGGGCTTGCTCTGGCGAAGGGGTTCCTCGAGGCTTTCCATACCCTCGGCTCCTTCCCCTTCGTCACCACCTCTCTCGCTGCTCATCGAACGCTGACGCTGACGTAGCTTTGACGCATTGTTCAGCGGCACTGTCGCGACAATTTCGATTACGTCGGTTGTATTCGTACGCCTTTCTTTTCTTTTCTTTTTTTTTTCTCTTTCTTTTTCCAAAAAATGTCGCGGTATCGTGTACGAATGAAAACGCCGTGTGTGTTGCGAAACGGATGGAATCTTTTGGTGTAACTCGGTTACGCGATTCTACGCGTGGGGTAGGATCAATTTTGCATCGAAATTTCAAGTTTGAAAGATATTTCAAGTTGTGGTACGGCTCATTGTTCTGATTGTATAATGTAATTCTGTGATCTCATCTGGTAGTATGCGAGAGAATACGATGTCGAGCATGCGCGTACCTTGGTTGACCTGAGACGTGACGAAAGTCTTGATAAGAGTGTCCGTTGTTTGCGTGTACAAGCTCAGAGCGTATCGCAAGCTTTGCAGTTCCGGTGATTTCTCCAAGAACGTCTTCTTCAGACCGTTCCCGCCTGCGTGGAAGTATTGTTTGATCGTGTCAAGGGCGACCTCGAGGACGGCGCACTGTTTCGGTGAAAGGTTCTTCTCAACTTCCTTCGAGATATCCTAAACACGCAACGCATATATAGTTATATTAATACTAGCACTATATACTTATCGATAATAAAAATTAGCTTCTAAAACAAATGACGCACCATTACACCGCTCAGCGCGTTCTTCACATCCGGTTTGCCAACCATGTGATTCTTGAACAGCTTCGACATGTCCTCTATCTTTGCGTTCGCGGCTAGATTCTTCGCGTTGTCCGTCAGATTCTTGAACATCATCTGTAGAACAAACAAAAATTAGTGCGTAACGTATAAAAAAATTCAGACGGACCTCAGGGACCAAATACGTACGCTCTTGTCCGACATAGGTGGCAGCACCACCGTCTTCTCCAGAATCCTCATGACGATCTTCCACAACTCTTTCAGCAACCTCTTCAATACGGTCTTCTCGCAAGATTGAGCGTACAACGACAGGCTTCCGTCGAGAAGGTCCATTAAAGGTCGCAGCACTTCGTCAGCTTCCACGGCGACGTTGTTCCTCTGAGCAGGCTGCGACAGTTGCACCTGTCCGCCACCCTTAATGGCCAACAACAAGTCACCTAATTCCTTCACGGAAGCTGTTATTCTCGGCTCCAGACTCTTTGCAAACAGCATGGCGAGATCGTCGAGCGCGCCGTTCAGTTGTTGTTGCAGTTCCTTCAGGATGTTCGCCGCGTCCTCCTCCAGTTTCTCTCCGCCCATCGATTCGAACATCTTCTCTAGCTGCACTCGAAGCTGTTGGATGTTGTTCATCAGAATGCAAGCCTGGAAATAAAAGAGGATATGCGTCGATTGAGTCACGCTCCTGCATATTTAACCAACGTCCTCGATATTCGCCAATTAGCCAGAGTACGTACGATCCGTTCCTCCTTCAGATGACTCGGGAACTCCTTCTTCACGATATCCGCGTACGCGACCAACACCTTGACGATGGTCTTCGCGAACCTCTTCATGTACCTCTTCCAGATTTCCGGATCGGGACATTCCAGCTTCGAGACCACGTCGAAGCATTGGGTTAATTGGGTAAAGACATCGACGACGGAGACGCTGAACAGCGCGTGTTCGCTGCTCTTTTGGAACTGCAAGCAAATTTGTACGTCATACATACCACCAAATATTCTTCTTCTTATTTATCTATAATCTTATTTATAAGAAATGATCGACACGTACTCCGTCTTTCTTGTCTCTGTTGAAGGCACCATGGAGATATTCCAGTGAGACGTCGTCGTTCTCGTTTAGCCACTGCATCACGAACGGCTCGAACCACGCCGGGTACTCGGGCACCGCGCCCTTGTACGGCGGCACGTCCTTCACGTAGTTGGTGTGCAACCACTTGACCTTGAAGTGGAGGTTCATATAGGCCGAGGACTTGCACAGCCTGTGCTGCTCGTGCTCCTCCAACGCGTACTTCATGTCCACCGCGAACAACGACCACATGGTGGCCGCCGACAACTGGCCGATGTTCAACTCCTGCGGGAACTGGTTCAGAACAGGGGCGTAGCTGTTCTTGTCCTCCTCGATCACCGAGACGATCAACGCGATCAGCTTGTGCCAGAAGTCCAACGACTCCAAACGTGGACCGTGGTCCTCCGCGTCTCTCTTCGCCTCGCTCGGGTCCACTTGGAACTCTCTGTTGTAGATGTCGTAACAGTTCTCGAAGAGGAACTGGTAAGTGGACCGTAGACAAGCCTTCACGCAATCCTTGACCACGGTGCTGGCCCTCGGCGGGCTGGACAGCTCCAGAACTTTCATACGGAAGAACGTGATGCTTGTCAGAAGGTCGACCGTGCTCTTCAGGTCCATCAGCTTCTCTTGGCTCGAGGCGGGGAAGTTATTTCGGTACAACGACAGATCGATTCGCAGAGAGTTGTGCAGCTGGTCGAGTAATTTCACGAACTTTTCTTTCTGGAACGGAAGAAATGGACTGTGAACGTGTGCCGGAGAACGTATATCGCCGGTTGTATCGGGTTCCCATAAATTACGTTTACGTTCAGTTAGGCAAAGGTCTATTTTATTTTTCGATCGGGCCATTTATCCGCCCCGAGGGATGAGGAACGATCAGAAGTTGCGCATTGTACTTATCCTGGCCTGGGGGGTATGTACGTACGCGGAATTCCTCGTTTCGAACGATTTCAGTTTGCTGAAGTGAATCGGTTGGGAGAAAGAATTACACGTGATCGTTGCGAAATTGTAGGTCCTTGAAATTAATAAGAATTCTCTGAACATTTAGACGCTTGTTCCAAAATCTTTTGAAACGAATTACACGTCCTACGAAATAAACGTACGAGTCCCCGCTTTCACGAAAATTTCATTTTCCTGTAAAATCGTTCGATTTTGCTCCACCAGACGACAGACTTCCGCTGATAATCCAGCTGGATAAGTCGGCGGTTGTATTGTTTACGGTTAGCAAGACTTTATGATCCCAGAGGCGCTCGTACGAGGTAGATCTGTGCGGATCTATGAGAAAAATGAAGATCTAGAGGAAAGGGGATGCAGATGGTCCTCTGGGAAAGATTTATCAAGCGCCTCGTCGAACACAGTGGTAGCCAAGTCAGCAATGACATCGGTAAGGGTGATGTCCTTCTCCCTTCCCACGGATCGCACTTCCATTTACTTTTCGCGATCGATACTGGTTCCTACATTTTTCACGTAATACTGTTTACGGCAAGATTCATTTCTGCAAAAAGTGTCTCTCAGAAATGTTTCCGCAAAAACGAAGTTATCTACTGGTACGCGACCGCCATCGGGGTGGACGGAATCATGCATTATTCAGGAACATCGAAAACAGAAACGGCTGTCTTTTCATTCGTATCTGATACTTTGTTTCAGAAAATTTACATTACTTTATCAGAACGACTCTCTGTTCCAAATGCTCGAATTTGCAAGTACTGGACGTTCATTTTCGTGCAAGAAATGCGCGAGACGGGGTTGCTTGTCAAGAACAAGCATACGTAGCTTACTCTGTTTGCATAATTAACACGTGGCGCGAACGTTCGATAATTATGACAATAAATCACAGCTCGATTGACAATTTCTGTTTCACTTAAAAAGAAGCATCGAAAAACTAGTTGGTTAATTAAAATCTTAATTAGACCACGTTTTCAGTTGCCAACAATAGAAACCAGCGACGAAAGGAGAGGAGGAGTGACTGAGGGAACAGGGGCGGGTTAATCGAGGGATTTCACAATGAAATTGATAGAGCCGCAGGGTTACGCGGTCCTCGAAGTTCGTCGGACGACTAAGTCGAGCTAGCATAGGAGTGGAATGGATGGTTCGTACTACTAGGAAATCGCAGAAGCGTTTCTCACGACCAGTAACGCTGCTGTTCCCTCCTGTCTGTTCGTTCCTTTCGGAGCAATGGTAAGAGCACTCACCCCGAAGTTGCTGGCGGCGAACCTGTCACTGGCCGAAACTGCGGAACTCGCGCTGGTGTGGGCGTAGTACGCGTTTATGTTCGCCAGCAGCGTGGACATCACCGCTGGGACACCTGGGCAGAGGTACTTCGTGGAGAGGCAGTGAAAATGTCTGGAAAATTGTACATTTTTCGCGATTACCTTCCAGTGTTATGCTGTACATTATTATTATGTTTACGCATATGCGAGATGTAAAAATCGGCGAAAATCCCGGTTGCGTAAACGTTGACAGACCTTTTTGTCCCCAATGGAAAGAGGAGAGAATAAGACTCACGTCATTGCTTGGTAGATGCTCTCGATACCGTATCTCATCGCGAACTCGTCCACGAGCTCTTCTCCGGGTGGATCAAAGTAGACCTTCCAGGCATCGTCGCCCTTCGCCTGCGGGAGCGCCACCACCCCGTCGTTCTTCTCGCACAGGCTATGGAAGAGGTTCTCGTGCAGACAGGTGTACTGCACGTGGTAAGGCGCGACCTTCTCCTCGCCTTTGATCTCGACGCTGATGTGCAGCCTGATCGCGCCCGACACCGCGCTCTTGTCCGTCCTCTTCTCCAAGTTGTACCACACGTCCATCTCGCCGCTCAGCGTTCGCACCTCGATGATCGTTTGCCCGAGGAAGTCGTCGCTCTCTCGCGTCAGCTTCTGTCGTAGCTTCGACTTCAGATCGTTGTCCTCGTCCCACACTCTCACTTTAATCCGGTCGGACGAATTGTGACACTCGCTGCGGACAGTCGTTTCGAGTTAACACACAAGTTTTGCCACCTTTCAACGGATTGTAACGTCATAAATCCCAGGTTTTAACAAGAAGCTGGAGCATTGCCTGTACAACTTGCGTTGTACACATAATTACATTTAGAACTCAACGAGACTCAGCGAGACTATTTAAATATCAGTGTAACAACGACAAATGACAACTTAAATAACGATGCGAGGAGTATTTAAAAAATGTTTCATTTTCTAATCGTCCTTCTCGTTAGCTCCCCAGCTTCATCCTTTCCTTGCGGATCGGGATCTTAACCAAAATTACTCACAAGTAGAACTTCTCGTGCCAAATCGGATTCAATTCCCTGGGCATCGTCCTGGTCCGCTTCTTCACTTTACCGACTTGGACGGTCACGTACGGATCAGACGTGCCGCTCTTGTCTTTCGCGATCAACCCCTGGGCGCAGATCACTGTGGAAGTCGCGCGGAGTCGATGATTAGACAATTACCTCGCGTAGTTTGCCTGACGCGGCGCGCGCTCTAAACGATCATCAACGAGTCATCGCAACGAATAGAATCCCGATCCCGAGTTCGTTTGTTGCCTCCTACTTACCTCAGCGAAAGTTTAATCGGATTTAAGTTGCTCGATACGAAAGATTGCACCTGTTGCCGTATTCAGGAGAATGAGAGGAACGTAATTGGTGTTCAGAAAGTTGGCTGTTTAGAAGATATTTCTGTTTCAAATGAAACATTATGGATTTTACTTGTTTCATATTTAGACGCAATTTAAAATCCCAGATGTTACTTCTATTTCTGAATGCAGATTTGTATTATCGTGGCGTTACTATCTAAGAAACCTTTTCTCCCGTGTCTTTCAAGCGACTATACAACTCCTTGGTCTTAAACCAAGCGTTCCACGTTCGAACAGTACCTTATCCGTGCGAAGTGGCGCGGAACATCGGTGGAAACCACTAAAACAGTAGTAAAACGACAAAATCCACGATCTGACATAGAAAAGAGGATCACGTGCTTAAGAATAGCCGCGTGTTAAACCGCGTTACGATCCCTTCTGCAATTCCCACTCGCTTGAGAAGCGCGCGATCGGTCGCGAGTTAAGGTTACGAGATACGCAAGCGAACCGCACCCTCCAGCGGCCATCTTTCGAATTCTATGGCGCGGGTGATCCTCGCAGAGTGAATGCACGGCACCGTAGAGAAGAATAATTAGGGAAACCATTCGTTTTTAATTCTACGGTTTTAATTAATTTCGCTTCACCTTTTGATCACGCGTTTCCTTCTCGTACTCTTGAGCAACAGGCAACAGGTAATCATTGGAATGGCGTTCGTTCGAAATTGCGTTTACTTTTTACTGCGCGTGGCGCAAAAATTCAATGGCAATTAAACGCGTTACGCGTGAAAACGAATACCGCGACACAATTCCCACGCGACTGTAATTCCTGCGAAGGAGCAATTTACGCTTGGAAATTAATTTCGTTATTTCGTCGAAAGAGAATTTCATACTCGATGGTTAATTCGCTACGCTTGACGCGCTTCGAAGGGGGATGAATTCCGACGAGTTTGCGTTCGAGGCAAAGGGACCATCGGGACGATTCGAACCGTGTACAAAGAAGATAAAAAAAAGAAGATTGTGCGCTTGGACGACAGTTGTCAGGACAAGGAGACCGATCACACTTATACATATATAAAAACACATATCATTTATAATTAGGGAGTTTTTAGTCTCGATACGATCATACCGATAGACTCATGCACATCTAACAATGTAACAACCATCGAACTGAACACTCAGAGGTCACGTTTCTTGGCAGCTACCTCGTAAGCGTGCAAAAGCTCGGCGTGAGTCGTGTAGGGGAGGATATATCTGACGAGTATCGATGGCTCGATTCGACGTGATCAAAATTCATATCGTCGCGCTTCATAAATCGTTCGTCCTGAAATATCGAAGAGATGCTTCGAGAACAACTGTCGTCTTTCCTCCTCCCTGAATTTTCACCACTTCGAATCGAACCACACCCTTAAGACTGAACGATAAAGGTGTGTGTGTGTGTATATATATATATATGAGTCTACACATACATATATACACATTGACGTTATACAGAACATATAGTATCACAGGTTCGACGTTAAACGTGCTGCGATTCGGACAGACAGACAAACACACATGCCCATGCTACTAACTCCTTGAATTCGCACCGCCGATTGCAGCGGGGACGATCGCCGATGCTTGCCCGTCCTCGACGAACGTCGATCTCATACCTAATGCTCGTTAAATCTTCGAGTCGCGGCGACAATCCACTTCATGATGTCGACAGAGTCTGTGAGTGTGCGTGTGCATGTCTCTGTGTGTGTTTGTGCGTGTCCTGTTCGCGGTCGAACGTGGTGCGCGGTTCGAACGTAACGCGAAGTCTGTATAAATCGTGAAACTATATGCCGATCGTTTGCATCGCAAATATTGCTTTCGTTTCTCTTCGTTTCTTCTGCGTCGTGCGTCTTTGAAACCAACTCTCGACTGATTACACATCCTGAGAAATATTTTCTAGCGTCCGCAATATTTACGTCGCAAACAATCGATGTGTAACAATAAATCCGTGTGTTGAACGTACGTAGTAGTAATCATCAAAGTGTGTAATACCATTTGCCTGAAATCACCCCATGTGGATCGTTATAATTTCATAGAACTCAGTAAATACGAGGCGAGCCGGTTTTTACGCGAAGGGTGGCCCAAGGAGAGTCTCCTCTTCTAAATCGATACTCTACGGGGAGAGAACTGGCTACGGGTAATCGCAGGAAAAGGCACGGGACGTGTATAACCAGGCCGTGTGGTAAAGCTCGTGCTGCGAACAGGATCGACTGGCGATTCGACGAAAATAAGACGAAACTGCGGGGCAGTTCGTTTTTTTCCCCCACGATCCGAACTGCGAAATTCGTCGGACGGAAGTTAACTCGGTTTAGCTGGGTCTGGAATTGCGTTAGCGTTCGTCGTTATAAAATCTGGTAACCAATTTTTTGTTCTCTTGCGCAAAATGTTACGCGAAGCTACAAATATTCAATTTCAAATAAATTAAACACAGAAACGAAATCAATCGAATTAAAAGTTCGACCTCGTCTCGACTTATTTTCGCAGGAAAATCTTCAGTCCGTTCGCGGCACGATTTTTATCGCACGCGTTACGCCTGCAAGTTTGCGTCGCATCGTGTTCGTAGAAATGAAAGAAAAGCGTCGAGATAATTGGGAGCGATCGGTAAATTGTGTTCCTCGGAGGCGCAGTCTGTTTCGATTCGCCGACAGTCGAGATTTCCTGGCGTAGATCGAACCAACTCGGAATAATATGTCCATGCTGTATAATAGCGCTGCAGCTAGGCTGGCCAATCAAATTTTCAATTAGCCAGCTGATCAATTGATGGCCAATAACGGGTAACATGGCCGTGGCTATTGAGATAGTGATTAAACCAGTTGCAGGGTAGGTGAAATTTCAAAAGTAGACACGATTTTCTCGTGCGGTAATACGTTCATTAACGGGAACAATTAAAATCGATTATCGTGACGCTGGAAATTTCCACAAATTTGAGCATAAAAATTAATTTACATCGATACAAAACGAAACGAATTTTTAGTTTTACTTCGGTTTGTAAAGATTAATTCAGTGTGTATCGATTAATGCATCGACGGTTTTACTTTCATTTCAACGTGCACAGTTTGACTCCAAACTTTGTCAACGTTCCGTCGAGTCTATTTTCGATACGAGAGTAAAGGAGGATAGTATAATCGAGCTATAGAGTTTTTTTTATATCTAAAATCTAGATGGAAGTCTAAGGGGAAGAAAGTAGAAGAGTCTCGATTCCGCTACTGGAAGAGACGGGGCGCTAAATCTGCATGATATGGACTATTACTGATCGTGTTCAGTTTTGGCAATGAACAATCGGTTATTTGTTCCGTATTCGCTTTAAGATGTTCTAGAGGACGATGTATGTACCTACTTCTTCGTTATCTCGAGTAGAAGTTAAGAGATAGTAAAAGTAGCGTACGATCAGGCGCAAAACTCACAGTTTCAATTGTAAAAAATATTTCTTTAACTCCTACCCCTTCGAAACTGGTGGTATAATTGAATTTCTAACCTGTAAATACCAATGTCTTTGACTTGAACCTCTTTTTTGGAAATGAGAAGGATATACAGAATTATTTTTTCACGATATTCGCAATCATGATGCGAGGCAGTAAAAAATGAACAAGGATCCTCGAGTGAAACCTCGCGTTTTTCGTTGTTCCACGATAAAATATTTACAGTTCCATATCGATTTTCTACGATGTCTCGTGTACTCTGCCATTCCTGATACCGATATAGCCACGTGTAATATCTTATTTACACATCTCAGGGTGTTTAAAGAGAAACGGGTAATTCGATCGAGCAAACAGTGGTTAATTCGAGTGGTTCGTTCGAGAACCGTTTATTACTCGAGTACTCGAAACCGAATGGGTTAGCCGTGTTCTTTTCGTAAACATTTAACTTCTAAGTGGTTCGCGAACGTTAGTTATAGTACGTTAGCTACGTACAGTCGTGTATGTAGCTCAGAATGTTAAAGTTTATATAAGGGTGTTCGTTTTTTACTTGAAAAATTGTTACAAAAATCGACACGTGTAAGTACGAGTGTTTCACAAATGCATACAACAGCACATCACTGTTAGCAAGTAATAATCGAAACGCACGAAGCGAGACTTTTGTGCTGGAACTAATTCGCGAGTATATATTGAACTTGATCTCCATCTACAACCCTTACCGTCTCGAGTCTCCTTCGTAAGCCACCCTAGTTTCCCTCGATGCGGGCTTACTCGAAATTTGCTACTGTTTCAACCGAAGAACATCAGGATGATATATACACCTAACACCGATAGACGCAGACGTCTTGCTTTTATTTGATATTAAGATGATTATACTCGTTAGGCTTCGAGAAACTTTTTAATGAGATACTGCTTGTTAATTAGTCGGTTTAAATCTTTGCTCAGAGGTGTCGCTTAATTAGGTTACGCGTTCGGCGCTCCTCGCGAGCTTGATTTTGCGTTCCAACGCGAAAGCTAGGCTTTTACTGGAATTAGGAGGCATAACAGCATTAAAGGATGAAATTCGTCGGGTTTCGTTGACGAAAAATACTAGTAGAAATTTCTTGAAATATTCCTTGCTTCTTCCCCTTCGTTTCATACGCGTTTCTCAATTTTCCCGTTTTTGGTGTCTTCGTATCGGGTCATCTTCTTCTTGGATAACAAAATGCTCCCGCTGGAGAGCAACCACTCGACAATAGGTACATTTGTCCTCGATCCTGTCACTGTGCCGTACGTTTCGAGTAAAAAATTGGAAAAAATCGCGCAACGAAGAGTCAAGTGCCCCTGTTTTGTTCTCTCGCGGTTGTTCTTTCGTCCCAGCACCAACGGCCCGCAGTTATTCACCGTTGAAACCGTTGAACAAGAACGAAATATTAACCGTCTGAGGACAACCAGTTGGAAAAGTCGGGCGCAGCGCGCTCCTCCAACCAGACCGTCTTCAAGGTAGCCCGCGACACTCGCAGTCGGACATTTTTGTCAGTGGCCCACCCTCTGTGCAGCATCGGAGTTTTCGACCGCTGGTGGCGACCAACGGTGCGCGAAACGCAGCCCAGAAAGAGGAAAAACTGTTGACCCGCTTCGCGACGAG
Organism: Xylocopa violacea; assembly: GCA_963969225.1. NCBI lineage: Eukaryota > Metazoa > Arthropoda > Insecta > Hymenoptera > Apidae > Xylocopa > Xylocopa violacea. Next base: position 30,511,069 of record CAXAJV010000005.1, on the reverse strand, counting down.
GGAGCAATTACTCTAATGATCGCCCTCCTCCTCCCAGCAGGCATCGTTCCTCCTTCCTTCTTCGCTGCTCTTCCCCTTCGACCCCCTCTGGCGCGCAAAAATGCTTTAATTGCCGTAATTGCTCCATGGCCAAGGCGATCGTACGCTGAGATAACTCCTCTGTTCGTTAGTTACTTCGTCTCTTTCGTGCTGTTTTCGAGCGTCCGTGCTGGTTGGGTAATTCTAAGCGGGGGATGGCTCGAACTTTCGTCCACCTTGTTGCTTCTGCTCGCAACATTTCCCTAGCATTGTTCCTCGTTCAAACGAATCGCGGAGTTCAAAGAAGTTTAATCGAGGAACTGCTCGAAACGAATTCACCCTTTGACGGGCAGCGGCTGTAAAATCAATTCAATCGTTTCACTATCGATCCGCGCTTTGTTCCATCCCTTTAGAAACCAGCAATTAACGCCGGACGACAATGATTCCTCGTTTCTCAAGAGTTTCGCGCTTGCTCGGCTGGTTTTCGTGATTTTCTTCCGACATTTCCTCGCCTTTTTATTCCCAGTCTGTGCACGTGTGTGCACGTTTATGGTTCGAAATAATACATTCTTCTTATTTGTTTTATTTTATGCATTTCGTCGTATATACTTTTCATTAAATTTCTACTCATTATCGAATACACTGCTTCGCTTCCTGTTTAGATTCTCATGCTTCACCGTTTTCAACGGAACGGAAGTGCAAGAGAAGACGAGAAACTCGGCCAATGCAAGACCTGCACCCTTTTCCCTCCTTTTTCTTTCGGCCCGCTTAATACTCACCCGTGTTCCTTATTTCCTTCTTTTTTTTCGCAGCTGCATCCAGCCACCGCGGAAACCCGCTAAAGCCGTTCGCTTTTTCGACGCGGAAAAAAAAAGTTCCCGTTCGAGTTCATCCGCTCGCGAGCGCGGCACACTTTCGAAAGTTCTCCCGCCTCGTTCTTTCCCTGATTCTAATTTTTTGCCCGCTAATAACCGTTTCCCCGTAGTTCTTATGCGCGGCAGCCTCCGCGCGGTTCGCGTTTCACTTGCGCTCGAAATGAAATGGGGATTCTGAGAATCTCTTGATTATTGAATAGATCCGACGAGCGCACGGAGAAGCTCCCGAGGAATTAACCGGATGGAAAAGTAAGCATCGAGCCTTACAAAAGGGCTAGAGCGAGTATTTATTGGGATATTTACTGTGGCACTATAAATAATGTTGTTGCGCAGCTCGTTGAAGCCTCGTTTGAAGCCTTACTTCAGTTGGCCTCCGAATCGTTGACCATTACTACTGGCGTAGGGACTTAATCACTTGAAAAAACGACGTACAGCCATTTTCTAAAGCATTAATATCGTTAAAATGTCTTCGGAAGCATAATGAATATTCTATGCATCGAATGAGCTGACATAATAATAAAATATATGGACTATAAAATGTTTGGGCTGAGATATTAGTCTCTTTTCTACTGTCTACTCAGATAAACCACTGAAACCTTTACTTTTCCTCGAAAGAACTGTACCTTAAAAATATCTAAAAATTCTTATTTTCTTCTCACCAGTTTCCTAACCCAAATCTAAAAGAAAAACCTACAATTCTTCTCACAAAAGTTCACGTCCACCTCATTTCCCACCGTTTCGCTGCACCTGGAAGCATCGAACGCGTGCAAATCGGAGAACGGCTATTGCACCATTGGGGCAAATGTGTCGAACAGAAAAATTCAGATAAGTGGAAAACGCGAGTGGTAAACGCGTTGGAATGGAGTAGCCCAGATCAAAGCAGTCTCTGGCGATACGAATTTCCGCCATTGCTTTCAATGCTGCTTGCACTCCGCAACGCCGCCATTTCACCGCCAGCGCGAGGAAGAGGAATCCAATCCGCTGGAACCGCATCTTCGAACAATAAATCCAATCGCGGTTCACCGTGTTTACTCTCATCGTTCTTCTTCTTCTGATTTCCCACGCGTTTGTTTTGTTTCTTAATTTTAAGGCGCGAGGCGGCGACCCGATTTTTCTTCCTCGAGAATTCTCCCTGCGCGGTGAACGCAATTTTTCCTTCTGCATTTCTTCTTCGTTTGTCTGTTAGACGCGCGAATTAGCATACGAGCGAGAGAATAGGTTTCTTCATGTGTCGTGTATATTGACAAGAACTTGCTCACTGTTGGTTCAAACATTGTCTAAAGTCAATATGTGCGACTAGTTTCTGGCAGCCTATCAATATTCCAAGATGCATCAATCGCGAGAACACGATTCCTGCATTAGGAACACGTAGCAGCAAGCAATCATAGTCACCTCTCCAAGTTTGCTTCTCTCTCCGACGAGCATTCTAATTAAGTCGATATTCGACTGGAAGATAGATTCCTTTATTTACTTAATAGAGGTCGAATATTAATTTGGGCTAATTAAAATGGGCAACTCATTTTTTTAAACTTTTTGGAGTCATTGAAGTATAATTACTTTTTCTAGATAATTTAGTTACCTTTCGCAGAAAGATTTTCTGTACTTTTGAAGGAGACACTAATTGCTATTGGAATTTATATTTTTGTAAAAATTCCTCGAATTTTTGACGCGTTAACTTTATTATCGGAATTAATATCGAAATTTTAGGAATTCTTATATGAATTCCTAACATTCCTACAATATAGTATTTTAAATTTTCGATCTCGACGGTAATTCAGGCCTCGTGAAAACCAACTGGGTCCAAACTAAACGTATTCTCCCCTTTCCTTTCACCAGAAATCGTCTGAAATGTCGAGCCTTGAACGGAACTTGGGATTAGCAAAAAATTCCTTCGATCGTTCCTCAAAGGAACCTCGTTTCTCGTCTGTCAGGAGCTCTCGATCGGGCCTCCGTGGCAATTTTTGCGGGCGTTATGCAGAGTTTCTGTTGACGTGTATCTCTGTGCCCGTAGATTCGCGCGCACGGAAGATCCACGTTCGCAGATTTCGTTCGTCGCGGATCCTCGCGGGAAATCGAATTCTTCCGGGATCCTTCCGCGCTCTGTTCCATCGCGTCGACGTTTCGACGTGGCAGGTACTGTCGAAGTTCGAGGCGCCAGTGTAATCTCCTGGAATTCTCTAGAAAACCTCCCTCGAATCGCGAGATTGTCAATCACTCCGACAAAGGGTCGTTTCTAATCCAAATCCTTTATTTCAGTTGCGTCTTTACTTTTTTCTGCTTTTCCATAAATAACCTTCACCTTTCCCCACTTCTCATCTTTCAACCCCTTCGTCATCGTTCGTTATTATCGTAGTCCCTTGTCAATTTTCCAATCTTTCATTCGCAAACTTCCTCCAGCGAGAACACACGTACAACATATTTACACGAGATCGAAGGAATGTAGACGCGTAATCGAAATTCAGAGCAGACCACCGCGGTCCGATCGATCCTGCCTCGTGCCGGTTCGTGAAAGAAAACATCCAATTAAGCACTGCGCAGAGTGCGAATCCGTGTCTGCAGGTTTCCACGGAATCGAAGAAGAAATAACGGACCTGGGCGGCGGCAGGGTTCGCGCACACAGGTGAAACCGGCCGCGAGGGCTGCACGTGTGCGCTGCAGCCGCTGCACTTCCCTGTACGTTGAACTATCGATCGTTTCGGGGCGGACGCGGGCCTTGCACCTAGCTTCCCACCCTCTCTATCGTTCGTCTGGACGATTCGTACGTGGACTTTTACGGAACCCTTGCTGGGCGCATCTCTCCTGGTCCTCGAGTTCTCTCTTGCATCGTTTACCGACTTCCTCTTATGTATGCACTTTCTCTCAAGCATGTATATGCTTGAAGGGCAATAATAAGAATGCTGCAGACGCGAGGGATGTTGCGGATGGCTGCCGCTTCTTTGGATGAGCATTCAGCGGAGGTTTTGCGAGGATACACGATACTGGACGAGCGTAGATAAATTTTTATTGGCTCTCGATGTAAATTAGCCGTCTCTGAGATAACAGAACTGTTGCAATTGAATTTTATTGCTAGAGTTTTCTTTCAATTTTAAGATCGCTTTCTGCCTCGATGTTATTCAATACTAGTGGTGTTTTATATTTCCTATACTTTAATTCTAGTTTATTCCATTCTTCGTTTAAATGCATGAAATTGTTCTGTGCTTTCTTTTCCCTTTCTTAGAATATTTAAAAAAAAACGGTTCTTCGTTCTTGAGAAACGCAATTAATCGATATTAGTGTTCGACTTTCCGACCAACTTCTTTTGTCACGATTTCTCCCTCAACCAGGGAGACATAGACAATGATGTCGTTCGGAAGGCAGATCGAGTTTTGTTTATCGAATGTCGTTGAAAAGACATGTCTGATATTCTTTAACGATTGCATCGAATAAGAAATGCTGTTCTTTTGAAGCGAATTACGTTCGTCATTTTCTCTTTACCGTGCGCCATTACAGGATTTACTTTTTCTTTGTACATCGTTACGACTAACCGTAGCAACATTTTTGAAAACTATTTCTTTACCTTTGAACTGTGGCAACGCGTATAAAGTTCCAGTTACTTCGATGCTTTTTTAGAACCACTTACACTTATTTGCATATTTTTATTGAAATCATCGATCTTTGGTAGTCGGACGCTTTGAACTCCATCGTTTCGAGCTTTAATATTTCACCGGAAATTGAGTTCCGTCGTCGCTCGGCGCTCGAGAAAATAAAGCCATTTTCGTTGCTCGTCGATCCAGCGTGTCCTTTAAACAGGCGAAACGATAATCGAAGCATTCGAACACAGTGTCCATCGTCTTTTACTATGCTGATTGTAGTCGCTTTTTTCCTTTTGTTTGCTTCACAGCTCGAACGTGAAATTTACTTCTCGGAACGTTACGTTTACATTTTTCCATGCCCCTCACGCTTACACATTTTTTGGTCGCGTCGAATATTCTCGCCACCCTGCTCGATTTTCCTTCAAACGAAACTGCAACACCACAGAGCTACAAATACAAATAATAATCCATGTTCGAGTCGATTTAACATTCCACGCGACTCGGCACTTTCGCACCTCAATTTTCTCAAACTGCACGTCCGTAACAACTTCACTGTTTATCCCCGACAATCAGCACACGATGCATCGTATAATCCCTACTGCCAATAACAGTTTACGATCGCACGATACATCAATACCGTAATTTCAAAGTCCGCTTCGAACGATCGGTATATGCACAGTGCTTCGCATAATCCTCATTGTCAACCGTAATTTACCTTTACCAAACCCTGTTACTCCGCCTCCTGCGACTTGCTGCAACGTAGAAATAGATACGCATGAAAGGAAAAAATTCTTATCTTCATTGCACCCCTGCTGTCCAAGTCACTTTAGCGTAATTATCGTAAAAAAGTTTGAACTTTCTTCGCCTCTCCTTGTCTTTGGCAATTTTCCTGTCCAGCCAAGGACTGAACTTCAGAAATTGCTTCTAAAGACCTAATGACAGTCGGTTCTATTATGGTACATCGCGTTAAAGGGGGGTGGTGGCGCTATGGGGAGAAAACAATCGCGAAGTGTCCAAAGTTGTCAGCTAGAATTACGGGGCCCAGTACCCGCGAGTCTCTGATCGATCGAGAAAGTTCGCGTTAGGGGTGGTTTCTCGAACTTCCCTCGGATGCGGGGTACGCACGCGGCTCGTGTGGCAGAGTACACGTCGAGGCAAACGCGGTATGGCTCGTCGCGGACAGTTTTGCGGCTGATCCGATCGAGAATTGTGCGCAGAAAGACATGGACTCCTTCGAAACGTGAGTTTGTGCCTTATTTAGAGAAAAACGTTGACCGCTCGCCGGCTGGGAGCCTTTCGGGGTTGGCCTGTTGGCGTTGAAGCTTGGCAGACGTTTCTACGTTACGCGAAAGTAATTCAAGGATGGATTTCAAAAGTATTTGCATCGCAGTATGTGTTTCGATAACAACGCTATTGTACAGTATACGAAGTAGTATATTTTTTGTGTTTATGGAGTTTTGTTGAACTTCAATGAAAACACTACGGCTATATGCTTTCAATCTTGAGACGAAGAATACGAAAAGACGTAGAGATTTAACTCTCCTCTCTTCCTAATATCTTCGCGAGATTGATAAAAATGAAGAGACAAGTCGCCAAACGACCACGCGAATAGCTCCAACCCTCCAAGGATTCTCGCTCAGTCGGACGGAGCGGGTCCAACACCGTAACTCTGGAATTTGTGTACGAAAAAGCGTGTGTCACGTGTGTGTAACATATTACACGGCATAAGTGACCGTGCCGTTCACGGGCACGGCCTGTATCGGTGGTTGTGGAGTAAACTCTTAACTCTCTAAGGTATCAGTATCGTGTCACCTGTGATTGCGATCTTGCAGGACCACTTGCTGGTACCCTCAAGGACGATCTGTTCGGCCTGCTCGAGGCTGTCTATGTGCGTGTCCGGGTCGACTGAAAACGTCGTGCTGAAAAGAAGACAATGTCCCTGTCATCGGATCGTCCTTCGACAACCTCTCGTACCGTACGTTCTCGACGCTCGTCGAGGCTGCCCGCGACGGGGATCTCTTCTCGATCCGCCATGTTCTAGGCCAGTCGAGCTAGGCTGACCGCTCGGAACGAACGGGTACCTTCGCAGAGGCCACCGAAGGACGTGGTGTAAGGACTGTCTCGAGACGGGGATCGTCGAATGTCGTGAAACGTGTTATCATCCAGCAGCGGCGGCGATTCAGCCCAATACTAGCGATTAAACGTACTTAACGTGGGACAGGGTAGCCAGGGATCGAAGCCCTGGCTACCCTGAGTCGGGTACAACAGGGTTCTCGGCTAAATGATTTGTTGGCAGTCGTCGTGAAAGCGTAAAAGCGTTCTCATACTCCCGGGCGGACGTCCAGCGCTTGTTTCTTTCTCTGGCTAAACGATCACGTGCTTTCTCGCTGAAAGAGCTGCGCAAGCGGGACCAGTATATGCGTATGTGGTCGCTGTAGCTGAATTGTGGGACTTTTGAGTGTTGGAGGATGTGGTTCTTGGTTCTGGAGAACGTTCTGCTTCCGGTGGATGTTCTCCAGGACGAATCGGTGGCCGTGACTGGGAGAGAAGCGTGTAGAGAAGCGATAGAAGAGAATGATAAGAGTTCGCGGCTTGCGAGAGTCAGACGTGACAAAAGAATAGCGTAGCGGAGAATGAGAGAAGAGTTATGGTTGCGAAGTATTCGCGTGACGCTCGCAAGGATCCGATCTTGCTGGCTAACGCGGAAAATCGCACAATAAATGGTAACAATGGAGCGGTGGGGTGAGTTTCCTTGAGCTATGAATATGTCTTCGGGAAACAATGCTGATCTGCCAGTTGAACGTTCGCGTGTTCGCTATTGTGGATGGAACGCGAATTTCTGGACGGACTTGGACGTCTTTCGGCTGCACGAGGCACGAGACGTTTAAGGAAAAGACGAAACAGCGCGGAAAGGCAAATGTTGCCATCGAATTCATGGGAATTCTCAGTGTTCTGCGCGTTCGAGAGGAATCCTTTTGTTGCGCTTCTTATTCGGCACCAAGTATCCCACAAGCTTTTGAAAATAAATTCTTGGAACAGAAAGCTTTACTTGAAACACGAACTCTGTCCGAACTCAGAATTAACAGTCAGATACAATAAAATTATAAACGAAGTCCAAGTAGATCCTGATCCTCGATTTTCAAGTTTAATTTCAGAGACCAGGATGCAACCATACGTCGCAGAAGCGAACTGCAGACGTTCACGATCCTGACACCACCTGTTAATCCACTCGACCATGGAATTAGCATCGGTTCGTTCAGACCGCTTCTTGTCAGTCCGGAATAAGAAAACTTGTTGCGTCGCGGCTGTGGCTCATCGCCAACCGAGTACGTACCCTCGTCACTTTGGACGAGACAATCAACTACGCCCGTAAGAATGTCTGGAATGGCGGAAATCCACGGAACGATGGCGTCTACAGACGAATCAACGAGTCGAATCCAATTAATCGAGCGTGTCAAACAAACGAGCGATCTTCATAATCGAATCGCGTAATTTATCCAACAACTGCAACAACGGTGTTGCTCTGTTCGAAATTGCATTCTGTACGCAAACAATTTTAATGGGGAACTGCATTTCCATTAGAGTTTAATCGCGACTTTTGTTCGCGACGAGAAGTTACAAGCGAAATCGTGGCAAACTTTTTTAGCGGTTCGACACGATTTTTCTCTCAAGCTCTAGAGACGCTACACAATTACAAGTTTCGTGGAATCGATCGAAACTTTTGCAGAATCGTCGCAGACCGCGGTACAGACTTTTTTAATAGGAAAAACAGGGAAAAATTAATTTCAAATTCAGGCACGCGCAAACGAATACCACAACGTCACAGAATGGAGGATTCTAACTATCCAATCAAGGTAAGCGCATAATTTACGATCTCTACGTCGATGCGCGGTATCGACAGCGTAATTTCGCCAATGGTGGCAGCAACGAATCTGTGTGCACGGATCGGGCAATAGCGAGCGCGGATCAGTTTCGATAAAGCGACGATGTTGCCTTCAGGGACACTGGTTAGGCGTCGAGCCACGTAGCTGGATGTATACAGCCGGCTTAGCTTTGACAATGGCGACGGTATAGAGCCGAGCCACAACAAGTTGCCGTGTGACCTTAATGGACTTTCGATTGAATTCCTCCGGAGCAGAGGGGCAGCCATCTCGAGCGATGGACAACCGCACGACACACGATGCACAATGCACCCCTGCACGTATGTTTGCGCGCACGTGTACGCGCGGTCGACGAAGAAGCGGCTGCGTCAACGATCCGCTGGACAAAAGGCCCATTCGTCGCTGTGGAACGAAAAGGGATCGCTTCGAGCTTCCTTTCGAATCGTTCGTCAATTTCGTCCGACGATGGCGCACGATCGATGATAATTATCCGTAACGAACTGGAGATTGTTCGACCGTGCGACGTGGTTCAGGATTGCGACCATTTGAATTCGTCGCGGCTCTAGTTGTCCGAGCTGTTCGACGGATGTTGAACGATCGTGATGCGACGTACTTGAATTCAAGCTGCCAAGATTCGAGTTTACGCGCGAGGTTTGTATCGACGAACTGCTCGAACAGCGTGAATTCAAGTAACTTTTGATTGAGTCGAAAGAGGCTTAACGATCGGAAGAATCGGTCGATGATTAAGGATGATTGAACGATTGGAATATTCTAGCGGAAGTACCTGGGTATATATAATTATTCGCTTGATTTAGTACTACAAAGGCACTTGTTATCCAAAGAAGACTAGCGAGCTCTAAAATACTTTTAATTACAACGATCCGGAGTGATCGAAGGAAATAATGATCGCTTTTGTCTTTTGACACTGTGGATCGAAGAGTAGAACGAGTAGAAAATTTTGCTACGGGTATCGTACGTCAAGTATGGTCATTAATTTAGTCCAAGCGACGCTAATTATACTTCCCTGCTTCGATCATCGAACGCAGGACATCGTTCGACGAATTCAGATAGAAACTTGGAGGACTTCGACTTACGATTTCGCGTCGCTGGTAGCGAGGGCATGTAAATCTGCTTACGAATTTCCATTCTCCGCTTTCCGTAAAACTTTGTATACGAACCGTCTGTGCCTTCGATCCTAAATCACAACGTTTACATTCTTCGAAATGGGTCGAGGGGTTTGGGTTGATCCGCGAAGAAGACAGAGAAGAGGGGTATGAAAAGACGCTCGCGAAGCACCGAAGGAAGTTTCTCTCGAGCAACTCGGCGGCAGTCGTTCCATGGAACCGTTCCTTCCTCGAACTTCCGCCGTTTATTCTCCCGACCCGAGTCGGGTTCCTTGAAAATCGACTGCCAAATCGCGGATCGCGGACGAACATTCGATTTGGCGAATTAAATTTACTTCATCTTCGTGCGAACAAATTGTATTTCTATCTACGTGACAGATATACCTTTAAACGAAGAGAATTCGAACGGTTAAAGCGTAGAGACGCACAGATATGCTTCACTGTTTGCGAATTGAGCGATCGGATTAAATTTTCAATTATTTAATAGCGTCATTTCAAAAAATACGGGGGCGATTACCATGAAACTGCGATTCCAGACAGCGAACGACGAAGAGAACGTTGAAGGGGGTTGAACTGATCCTGTTCGAGAGGACAGGCGAATGGTAATGGTCGTCGCGTGATATCGTGTCCAGAGACGAATATGAATTATGACGTGTGTGCGTCGACATGTGTGCAGCAGTGAGACGGTATGTAACGCGTGGCCGTGTATTGGTTCGATGGAGGCGCGAGAGTAATTGGCAGGATTTATGAGTCACGTGTACTTCGTGAAAGGGATGATGTGTGAAAAGTATGCACCCGTTCGTCACATTGCACGCGTGACGTTTTACCGTGTGAAACATGCCACCATCGGAGCTGTATGTCGCTACTGTGCGTGTATACCAGGCGGATATCACGCGAGTTGCAATCTCATAGGCCACACTTTTCAGCCAAGTTCTTCTGCGCGGCACGGCTCCTCGATTTACCTCGGGAGCAGTCCGACACAAGTTTTCGTTTCGTACCATGTGTGTAGATCGGTCATCGTTAGTGTTTCGTGTTTGATTCTATCCGAGACTTAACTCTACAAACTAATCTGCTCGCCAGCACAACACTACTTCCGTGGATGAACAACACAAACAAAATTGCTCTATACTCTAGTCGCACTGTGCATCCATCGTTCGCTATGCCACGACACAAAATGGCCTCTACACACACTGTCACCTTCGCAACAACGTCTGCATAGTTGCTGTCCGTCGCATCGAGATGCATCGATGCGAACAGTGCCATCCTACGTGCAGAGGCTACGGGGATTAGTTTCGTTTAATTCCATCGTTTAATCCCACTTTTCTCCGCGACCGTGAACACGAGACACAGCGGAAATGAAACGTGGAAGCTGATTAAAAAATGCTTCGCCGGAAGACACGGATGTGCGCGAACACTGTTCGTAGCCGCTGTACGTATGCACGTATCGTCGCTGAACACGGGACAATTTTCTGCCCCGTTTGCATCCGCGTCTCGCGCGTCGTAGGTTGCAAACAGATAGTCGGGAAGATGAAGGGAGATAGGCACCGACAGAAAAGAGGCAGAACGTAAGAAGAGGCAGAAACGGAGAGAAAGAAGCAGACAGCGATAGGCGAGAAGATGTCGAAGAAACGAAAGATAATGAAAGAGAAATAAGGCAAAGGGGAGGAATGTTGGAGCAGGGGAAGAAGATCGCCCCGTGAACCGCGACGCTTCGTCCTCTAACCTTCCCTCTGGCTGCGTAGCTTTCTATCTTGCACAGAGAAATGCGAAGAACGGGTGCATTCCGACAAACGGCACAGCCAAATCGCTATCACAATATATAATGTATAGATAATATATAGATGTGACAGTCAGTACAACACAGCAGCAGCCGGCAGAGCGTCAGACCCGATGATGAAATTAAAATTAACGATCACAGATAAACGTGGTACAGTGGAGGATGCGGACGAACAAAGAATAAGAAGTATATAATGTGAGGCAAGTTATATACATGATCGCGTGAGGGGGAACACGTGTGGTGCGAGAATGTGAAACGAGGATTCGATGCGAGGATAATAGTGGGGAGAATCCGACGGGTGATAGAATGACGCGCATGATTTCACAAATAATAAAAAGAAAAAAAAGAATGGGAAAATAGATGATCAAATAAACGAACGAACGAACGAATAATAATAATAATAACAACACATTGAGGCACATAGGTGGTACACACAATATGTATATATATATATCGTATATATAGAGAAGATAGAGATAATGTAATCGAGCGCTGCACGTTTCATCGTTTCGTTGCACGTAGGGGGTGCATAACCGGTCACGGCCGGCGGCCACAAACCTGTAATGGCGATCTTCGCGGACCACTTGCTGGTACCGTCCAGAACCGACTGCTTCACCGCCGTCATGTGGCCCGTATGTATCGCCTCGCTGATCCCGAAGACTGACCTAAACTCCGACGAGACTTTCTTTCACATCAGCTGTGCCAACGGCCTAGATCTCGTCCTACCTGTTCCCCTCTCGCTCGCTCTCACTCGCTCTTTCTTTTCGTTTTAACATACAGCCACTCGTTTCTTTCATTCCATATTTTTATTTATCGCCCCCCTTTTCTTTTTCTATCGCCCGCGGAACACGTTTCTTTAACCCCTTTCGTTCTCATCCCTTTTCAGCGTCGCGTGTAACGTGTAACGCGTGCTCGTCGCCTGGTCGTAATTGCATCGCGAGACAGTCCACTGCTTCGAGGCTCGCTAATGGGCTACCCGGTTTCCCTCGCACCGTTTTCCCCGATCTTAAATGAATTTTCCGTCGCGCTTGGTCTTCTGCTTTTCTTTCGCGGACGGAGACCACGTTTCAAAGGGGTCTCGTTTGTACTCGCGGAGCGTACGATCTCTTTTGTCGAAGCATCCGTTCGAGTGGCTTCCGCGGAAGGATGCCGGTAAGTGGCGAAAGGGAATTTAATTGATGAATTTCATTGCCTCGGTAATACAAATATCGTTCTCTCTTTCTGATTAAATTTGGTGATCCTTTAAAACGAACCGAACCAAAGCAATATCTCTCAATTGACGACGTCACGTTACACGCGACGATTCGTACACAGTGTCTCCCGATGTGGCTTTTTCCAGGTCGAAGATTCATAACGATTCTCTTGACACAGTTCTCCGCGCCGAAAAGGCTGCAATAATTGGCGGAGATAGGTTTTGCCGACTTTCGCTGACTTTTCGGCCGGCAAACAACTTTGTTTGTCGACGGTTCGATGCGCGTGGTCCCGCGTAAATCAAGAACGCGCGACCACTTCATCGACGAATATTTTCTCGCCTCGCGGCTGACCTTGCAATTAACGCGCGCAGGCCATCGATCAGCCCGCTAACGAGGTCGTTGATTGCCCGATGGCACCGTACCAAAACTGCCCCCGGCCATACGCGTATCTTCGACCTTTCGAGAGCCATCGTCGGGACGCACGATCAGTGGCCAGCGTTTTCACCCCTTCCACCCCTTCAGAGAAGACGAGACCCGGCCTTGTGCAAGGTACAACCGAGGTTCTCGGTTCGTTTCACACGTTCGACCCTGCTTCTTTTCACCCTGGCTCCTAGTCGCCATTGCCTTGCCCCTTCTCGCGTATGAACAGGCTCAAAGAGATCGCTATCCGATCGCATTGTGTACGCGCGCTGTCACTGCTCGGCAGGTGCTTCGATTCCGTTTCGTATGCCTTCCGCGACGATTTCGTGCACTGGACTACGGCGGTAGATGATATTCTGTCGTGTGAATCCGGGTCAGAACGTTTTGTAATTACGATAATGGAGAGTAGATAAAGACCACTATAAATCTGGATTTCAATAGTAGATGGTAATTGAAATGTATTAAAATGGATTTTATATTACTATTATTTCTCGTGCAATTCGAAAAAAGAGAGATTTTCCTCGTTTCTCCAAACGTAATTTAAAAATATTTCCGCCATTTGAACAGAATACTCGAAGAACCGTCGTTTCATCACAAAACGTATTCCTCTGCCCAAGCGATTCGAACGTGAAACCAGATGCAAAAAGCGCTAATAAAACGGCTATAAATTCAGGATGCAGGTAAACGCGATATTTGACTTATTTTCACGGGAATTCTGTCGAACGACCGCCGCAGCTGTTTCATTAATTAATAAACGACGAAAAAGCGCCGAGTGGCACCGTTGCGCGATGAATTATCGATTGACGCGCGATCGATCGAACCCTTGGGTGAATTTACGCGGAGGCGCTACTAATTAACCCTGATTACGAGTAACCTACACGCCCGACCGCTTAGTGGCCTTTATCGCCTCCGCTCGACGATTCGAGCAGCGATACTTGGCGATATTTCCAATTCCGACGACTGAAAGGACGAATCAAAGTTAAAAGGCTGGTGCTTCAATAATAATTGACTCGTAATCTGTTGGAAACAATCCTGCGCGCACTGTTTTCCAAACGGAGACGAGCTGAAAACGTTCTTTCCGACGTTAAAGAACTGTTTGAGAAGAAATGCACGGTTAATTAACCCGATCGGTCTGCCTCGCTTTACTTGACCTGTAAAATAATTTGCGTACAACTAAATGAAAACCTATTCGAATAATTATTTTTAGCGTAAAAAAATCAAAGAAAATAGAACTAAAAACATTTTCTTCGTTCACCCCTTCCTCAAGATTCAATTTCCACGACGAAACGCTAAAGTTTATATAGAACTCATCGCGTCAAAGAATTCTGTAATTCGCTTGCTTCGCGTTTAGCTTATGCACGGACTAATAACACGGTAGCCTGATTAGTTAATTCGCGTAAGCGTTGTCTCACGATGGAATCCCAGCTAATGAGCATCGAGGCGTCGGTAATAGTCGGTGGAAGGCAGTTCCAGCATTGATTAATTTCTCGACGTGCAAAGACGCGATTAGGACGCCGTCGTGGCGATTACGCCGCGTGCCGCGAATTATCAACGCGATCAATCGCGTTATCATTATCCGGGAAGAGTTCCATACAAAATGGACGGGGTCGAGCACGCGAACGGTTAATCGGCAGGCATTCGTGGACGGTGGCACCGACTTTCCCGCCGTCGGAAATTGCAATTTCGACCTGTGCACCGTCGTTGATTACTTAATAACTGATCATGAGCCGATGTGTCGTTAATTACGTTCAAGTCGATCGTACGAATCGGTGGGATTAATGGAAATCGTTGAATGGAGTATCTGGGATTCCTCGAGGAAATTGCAACCGGATCGATTAGCAATTTTCGGTGCTGCGAACCGTTTAGAAGTACAGTGGCTATTCTACAAATTTGGAAATAGCAACAAATGACAAGCGACGAGACTGAAGAAGGTCGACAGAAAAATAAGAAAATTCTAAATAGCATTTTTATATGCGATGTAATTAATAGTTTAAGGACCACAATATTTGATTTAGTGGGTGATAATTTAAAAGGTATAAGGTCGAGCGTTTTAGAGAGCCCAGGAATATGTTCCAGCGATTTTTATGGCTGCTATGCATCAAAATATATCATCCCCTTTTTTTGGAGGAAAATTCTAGGACGTTCGAAAGGCCACGCGATTTTAACGATCGTGTAACATATTTTTCCTTACGAAGAGTCAAATATAGCACAGATCGATCGATATAAACATTAAATTACAGAATCTAATTTTAAAAGGAGGTCTCTCCATTCCATGGAATCGCTATTCCATATATTTTTTGTGTTATCGTTACGGTGTAACTCATTTCTCCGGAAATCCTCGACGTTTCTCATTGCGAGTGAGAAAGCGCATTTCGACCGGATACAAACGCGCATTTTATCGTCGGACCGTGGCTGCCACAGGTCTTTTTTGAGACAAATACGAATGCCTGGGAAGGAAACTAATCTGTATTCGCGAAACGAGTATCCACGACGCGGACGAATCGAACGCGACCAGTCGAAACAACTTTGTGCGATTAAAACGTCGCCCAAAATATTTTACGCGGTATCCATAATCGTTTAAGTGATATGCACATTTTTTAAAGAAAATCTAGATAATACGTCGCAGTCTCTGTATGCACTGCTACACGAGGAAATGCGATCGAGAAGATGGTGATTGGATGTGGCCTAACATTGACTGTTTACAGCAAAATCAATCTCGTTAGTCCTGCAAACACAGCTGTAATTAAATTTCCCACTAGAAACAAAATTCGTTAGGACGAGTAAAAATGAATGAAGGAGTATTCAAAAGATTCCTCGTCAGATTAAGCGAACGAGATTTTCCTAAGCGAAAAGTCTGACTATCAATTAACGCGGTTAATAATTGAGTTTCAAGAAGATGTGCTCGACACTGTCGACCTACTTGTCCTAGAAATACCGTCTTGTTGCTGTGTAAAAAGGTTGATCGATGCGCGCGTTTTATAGGCTGAAAAATGTATAACAGGTTCGCGTTACTGTTATTAGACACGATTTACATTTTCCACGAGTTTAATGAATACACGAGCGTTGCACTCTAGAGCGGAAGTCATTTTTTACTCGAAAGCTCTCCAAAGATCTTGTTTTAAATCGCGGGATATTATTATACATTCTAATATTCTTCGCGACAAGTTTTAACAAGTTCCGCAACTCATCGGCCGCAAATGCTTCTCAAACTCGACGCTTAAGGGAAACTAGTTTCCGCGCCGATGTCAACTTCCGGATTTACAATATGCTCGACATAAATTTATACGCGCCATTATCTTTCCAAGTACCAAAGGTATCGCGATACAAAAATATTAGAACGATATCGTAAAAGTTGTTGTTTTCCATCGACATTGCCCTCGCATTAAATTATCGACCTCGTAGAAGTTGCGTTTGCACGGTGTCAAACACAATCAAGGGTTCACTCGATAAACTTGAAGATTCTGGTACCTCTATGAATTCTAAAGCTCTCTAATCGGGAGCAAAACTGATTCTGCATCCTCTTGCTAATGTCATTGAGGAGCCTTCGAGAAAAAGCAACCTGCAGATCTTCCAAACAGTAAGCATCCATCTTGTTCTCAGCCTTCGAGCAGGCGTTGCAGCTATGATTTCCGGTCGAAATGCAACGCCTGACTTGGATATGATCGCGAAAGCTACGTTAGACGCACGTGGACTTTCCAAATTCAGAAACGTTTATTAAAGAAACACTTTGGAAGAACTCAACGAGATGTTATTCGTAGTAGAAGCGACGCGACTCGTAAATCCGCGTGCAAAACAGGGGGTGGGACCGTGGCCGCGTTCGAGGTCTTCATTGTCCGACGACCAGCTAACCTAAATCCACCTATTTCACTGTCCCTGCACATTCTGAATGCCGGCATTTGCGCGCGCGAATTTCCGCCCTTACGACGACTGGACGCCTCGCTGGCGATTTATGTAAATGCAACAACTTTTGCGGTCGACGCTGCGACGTCCGTTTGGTAGCGCGTGCCGAACCGCTCCGCTCGCTCGTGCGTGGGAAGAACCGGGTTTGCGGAAATAAACCGCCGCCAGTTTCGATGTTACGTGCAGAGTTGTTCCCAGTTTTTCGAATTGTCCGCGCGGACAGAGTTGCCGTGTTCGAGAACGAAGTCAGCGTTTCAACCTTTCATCGTGTCGTCGTTGTCACTGGCCTCGTGTTTCAATTCACTGTATTTTGTAAAAAATATATAAAATATATATATATCTAGATTCTGCTATTGAGTATTGCGAAAATAGCTATCAAACAGCTATTAATTTGTATAGCTTTCAAGGCACGATGGTGTCGCTTCGAAACTGCCTACGCGAACGATATCACAGCTATAAAATCGATGATAAATCAACGATGTCGGTGTAAGTTTCTACTAAACAGTCTCTCGAGGGTTTGTTTCGTTAAATTTGAGCACAGCTCGGAATCGAAGGCACGCGCGCGAAGCAGCGACGACTCGATTCCGTCCATCGCTTCACAAAAGAGGCGCGCTTCAGAGTCGAAGGTGTTTCAGGGTTTCATACGGTGGCAAGCAATGGCGACGGGCGGATCGTAGATCCAGCCAGATGGATCGCAGTCGATCGACTGTTTCTCCCCTGAAAACGTGTGCGTTGGCGCCGATCGACGGTGTATCGCCATCGAGTCGGCTGTGCTGCGACAAAAGAAGAAGGAGAAGGACGGAGAAGAGATATGCTAAGAAGTACTCACCGAATCAGCTCGAAGATCTCCGGTTTCTCCCGCTCCCTTTGCTTCATTCTCTCTTTCATGGCCGTGATGATGCTGTTCGCCTTATCCTCCGCCCCGTGTTTCGAGCTCTTCTCAGCCGCCCCTGGGAAAATGAAAGAGACACCCGATGAGGATTTCGCACTGGCAATGGAATATTGTTTAACCCGCTTACGGAGATAGAAGCCTCCACGACGAGTAGGGAATAGAATATTTATTCAGGGAGGACAAAAATACAGTCTGAGTACATCTACATCGTGAACAATTTATTCCAATGCGAGAATGGAAGAGAGAAAAAATCCTCTTTTCAAATTTCAAACATAAGGTTTCATTAAATTTTGTTTTTGTACACACTAACTTCCAGAGCCGCAAATTTAATGAAGTACAAGGCGAAGTATCTTATTCCTATGCGAGGTATCTGTACACGTTCGTGCTGAATTAAGTATTGACGTACATCATTCTACGAAATCAGATTAGACTAACAAGATCACGCTGCGAAGCTTGAAAATACATCCGTATGAATTGACTAAGAGTTGCGAAATAATTACAGATACTATCTTTGTTCGTCAGGTTGTTTTTATGACATCAACATCTGTGCAACTTGGATGAGGAAAGCAGGTTTGCGGTCCGAGGCTGACGTCAAGAAATTTTGCAGCGTGCTTAAAGCACGCGGTCGTGGTTTCGCGATTCAGTTATGGTATCTGGGGATCCCACAACTGTGGACTCGTAAAATTCATGATCCAACGGCTCAAAGCTAATCCGAGATATGATTTTCAAAATTCTAGCACTTTGGGGTTGCACGTGGCCTGAGGATAATATCCTCTGCGTTTTAAAGCTGTTTGTATAACTTGAACAAGGTCCAGATTATGAACTTTAAACGAAGTTACATTGTAATTGACGACATTTTCGACATTTTCAAAGCACACGTTCAGTGTAAACTGCGAAGGCTAAAATCACGTACAGTGCTGCAGAAAATTCAAGTTCCAAACCCTCCCTCAAACACTCCCCTCCAAGGCAGTCACGTTCCTCCCCTTTTATCGTCTGAATTCGCTTCCCTCCACCATGGTTCGCGTTTCACTTCGAACAACCCATCGCCTCGGTCTCGAAGGACGCACCCTCGAAACTTTTTCACCGCGCGCCCGCATCGAAACGCAATGGTCGCATCTTTCGCTGACCGGGACGAACTCGAGGAGCTTTAATTTTCCAGCGCAAGGTCCCGCGTTTTGGCTGCTTTGTGCGCGAGTTACGCTGTCGCGACTCAACCTTTACGAAAATTACGCGTACTCGATCGCTCGGATGCGGGACTCCCCCAGCGAGCTCTGGAGGTGAAAAATCGATCCCTTCTGGCTCGATGGGAAAGAGACGCGGGTCTGGCTCGCGGTGAACAAGCTCGAAATCGGACAACACCACTGGGAATTCTCTAACGCTGTGGGCGAGGCGCGTGGAAAAAATAAATTCAGGCTGATTGTGGAACGGCGTCCGTCGAAATTTTGCGCGCGCTCATTGGGGCGAAAAACCGGTTCGATGGTGTGGTAAATTCGACGGTGGTAATGGTCTTCGTAGGTAAATTTGTTGGAATAATATTCTTTTCCATAGTAGAAATTCGAAAGCGATTGTTAAGGGAGACAAAAATGAAGTTAAGTCGTAGCAACGATTGCGAATGCGTTAAGTATTTTAAGAATGGAGTATTGTAGAATTCTTACGTATTCATTAATTGTAAAATGCACGCGACGTAGGATAATTCGTAGTAGATACACGATCGAGGCCACGCAGGTTTGCACGCAGAAGGAACGCGACGCGTTCTGTTATTGTTTACACTTTGGCGCTCGATGCTCGACTCTCTCATTCGTTTGCTCGCACACGTTGGCATGTTTGGTGGTCTCTGACGAACATTTACAACTTCAGACGACTTGATCCGAATGTGAGTAAAATTACTACAGTATTTATACGCGACGATTTTTAATTTTTGTTAAGGCGTGGTTGTACGAGTCTGAAAATACAGCGGACGATTAAGATCGCGAATCGTGGGAATAATTTATGCGAAATTTAAATGGAAATATTTAATTTTCATAAACGCCGTAAGTATTCGATTAATAATCCAGTTCGCTGTGAATTTAAACGTTGACGCGTACTAATTACCAGACACCCTGATGCGGACGTCGAATAAAGTATACGTGAGATAATTAGTAATCCAACGATGAAACGTCAGAATGTTTAGCTGACAATTCTCCAAGCTTGACGTATTTCGGACGTTTCTTGTCCTAATTAATTAATGCCAGCAGCATTATATTTATTTTCATTTTATATTTATTACGGTCTATAATTATTCGAGCGATATAAATTTTATATGTTCGCATTCAGCTTATTATCGCTGCTATTTGTATTTAATGCGGTTAAAAGAAGTGAAAAAAGCACGTCGAACTTAAAATAGGACATTTTATCTTTCGCGTCGAAGCGACACTTCGATTGTGGACAGTAGATTAAGCAACAAGAGTCAGACGCGAGTTCAGTCGATGCTCGTTCGCTCGACTTAGCTCTCTATGATTTCTGGCTTTTCTCAGGAATTAAAGAAGTCTGTGGCTGCGATAGCAATATAAAGAACCGTCATTTAATCGAGCTTCATTCTCGATTCCTCCCCCGTATCGACCGGGACGTGGATAACTTCGTTCCGCAGCGACGCTCGAGGTTCTAATCAAAAACCCGATACCCGTTGAAGGAACGGGCTCGGATCCTGAAATCTATCGTTTCCTTAAATGAAATCCAATCTTTCCGAATCCGTGGTAAACGCCGTGTCATCCAACGATCGAAGTTCACAGCGGTCGCGATACATTTCGCTGTGCGCTATTCGATTATACGATTTTCAACCCCTATTTCTCGGTGTACTCGTGCGCGCGTGCGTCTCCAAACGTTCCAATCGCGGTTGGATGGCAGTTTCTAGTCGAACATTGGTTAAATTCGTTGTATTTCGTGCTTGAGAACGTGCTCTGCACGTGGAACGTGCACTCGTCACGACGACAGTTTAGAAGAAGCCACGTGTTAATCGTACGCGAAATTATCAAATATAGATTAGAATTGTTCAGCGAAAGGGTGATCGTTCGACAGAGTAATTCACGCGTTTGATGGATGCGTTTGACGGATGGATGCATTATTAGGCTTTATCGATCGTGCGTCACCTTTGACGCGACACAGCAATTTCGTCGTAGACGTCACGCGTCACGCGTGGATGAGGGGATCGGATAAGTTGAACGTTTTTTCGAAATATCGCGCAACGAAAGCATGAGGTACAACGTGGAGCGCGATGAAACGTATAGTCTCTCCATAAATGAGATTTATTACATTGTAAGCGCGGAGGAAGGACGACGCGAAGCGCGAACTTTCAAAGTTCCGCTGGGGGAAATTTACGAGAGGCAGCCCTGTAAATTAATGGCGCGCCGTGTAACTGAAAATCGAAGCTTCGTCGATAGTGGAACCCGGATCGCGGCGTCATTAACTTGGCACAGCCGCGTGAATCGGTACCCGATGAGGTATCGATAAAAACCGAGTCTGTGCGCGATCGAGATTGCAGACGGGGCGGGAAAAGATGCGCAGAGGGGTTCCGTTCAGGCGAAATCGAAATTCTGATGGACGTCGTGGCGTTACAATACCTCTCGGATTTCGTTTCGATGGTATCTCGAACCCTCCAATTCCGTTTCCGTGATATCGAAATCCAATTTATGCTCCGCCAAATTTTCTCACGTTGCCGCCATTTGTATCCACCCGTTCGTATTCGCTGTTCGAAACGGAGTACACCCTCCGCTTTCACTTGTACTCCATAATTCGAGCGTTTCGAGCTACGCTAATCAACTTTGCATGAATCCACGTAAACGGAGACGCTCGACAATAACCTCGATACGAATGGAACGCAGTCCAGCGAAATTGTCACAAACGTTTCGATTCGCGCCGTCTCAGCAGAACGAGGAGAGAATCTCGCGCGCCGTTTGCAAGATCCTCCCCTCCGTTTTTCGCGGTCCCGCTTAGCGTAACGGATGTCAGAAGCTCGCGTTAATTGCATCTCCGCGGCTCGTTTCTGGTAATTAAGTTGGCAGAAGCGCGGCGTAATTTTATCGCGTCTCGACGTAGTCGCTCGCGGACCGAAGTTAATGTCCCGATGGTTTTGTTCTCGCGTGCAGATTGCGCGGTTCTGGGGTGCAAGTGGGTGAAAATTTCTGCCATTGCAGTTTGTTTTATCGTCTCGAGTATATACTCTTGTTCCAAAGCGTTGGGGCATCTTTAAACTCGTTTCAAAATCAGAATTTTCAGCCAAGAAAGATTAGTAAACGAAGACGGATAAAAGAATAATTATTTTTAGCTGTACGATTGGTACGATGAATAGGCGATATATCAAGTGTGAAATGGAAAGTGTCGACTTACTTTGCAGGCAGTCCGCGTTGAGCAGGTCCTTGCACTTCTCGTGGCACTTGACACCGCACTCGGTACATCGAACTCCCTGTCGAGCGATTCCCCAGAGGAGGCCCTCGCACTCGTAGCAGTAGGTAGGCGACGTAGCCGTCCAGGTGACGAATTTGTGCGGCGTCGTCGAGGAGATCGGGTAGATCATCGCCTGCAGCGTTTTCTTGTACACGTGCATCTTCTGCGGGCGCAGCAGCGTTGCACATCCAAGTTAGAACGAGCGTATCGAATGCTCATAGCGGGGGATTGGGTACTCTTTGTTTGCAGGGATCATTCCAACGACTTCGACTCCGCTGCTCGTTCATCGAACAGGTCCTTTCTCGAGGGTAACGAGAAGGATTTTGGGACTTTCTAATCAATTTAGCTACTTACACGAAATATATAGAAGATGTGTAAGATGACTCTTAGTCTTAGTTTTCGCGCAGAACCTTGAAGATTGAAAGCGTGAAACTTTCTTTCGAGTGAAAATTATGATAACGCTCTGACCCTTATGAAAACCGAAGAATTTTCATCCGACTTTACTCTTGTCGCATTTTAATTTTATTCGAACCGTGATTTATCGGACGCCAAGATGAAGTTGCCAAGAAAGTTACCGTCGAGGAAGATTTGGCTGAATAATTCAACAGGAATTGCCTCCCGAACGGGGAGCCGATTTTTTAAACAGGGCGACGCGAGAATGGTAACTCGACGTTATTTACGAACGACCGCGAGCAGAAAAGCGGTCACAGGTTTTTACGGATTCGAGTCGAAGGTATTTCCGTCCGTCGTTCCTCCTCGTTCCTTCGTGAAATCCGAACCAGCCGATTCTTTGGCTCGTTGGAATTAAAATTCCCGGGTGAACGTCGCGGAATTCCGCAGCTATTTCATTGCTGGGACCGATTCTTCCGAGCAGCGAGTCGAGGTGTCAGCATTCGCGTGTGACCAATCAACGAAGAACACGGACACGGCCTGGAACGATCGGAAAACCCTTCATTTATCCCTTCCCCTTCCTTCCTCTTCCATCGTACGAATCCCATTTCTCCGGATATTTGGGGAAATACTT
Organism: Xylocopa violacea; assembly: GCA_963969225.1. Taxonomy (NCBI): domain Eukaryota; kingdom Metazoa; phylum Arthropoda; class Insecta; order Hymenoptera; family Apidae; genus Xylocopa; species Xylocopa violacea. Next base: position 30,487,974 of record CAXAJV010000005.1, on the reverse strand, counting down.
ACACGTTTCCCAATCGCTCACCGCGTCCGCGTTCTTCGCCATCTCCAATCATCCTATTTTTCCTAACGTTCCTATCGCGAGACTCACCTCATGAAACTCTTGCCTCGGTCTCATGCAAGATCAAAGGTACTCACTCTCTATATGTGTACTGTCACGCTGTCATTCACACAAAACGACGCGCTACCGCTCGTAATATAATTACGCGCGCAATCATAACGTGCCGGGGGAATTGGTGCCTGGCGAGACCTAATTGCATACGCAATCCTGTGTACACTGATTAAACAGGGAGTATTTTTGAACAGGAGGGAGGGTGGGGGGCTGTAAGAGGGTGGTACAGAACGGATGTTCAGCCGGGTGCGAGATTCGTAAGGATCTCCTTCGAATCTCCACTCTAACCAGGGGCGCTAAACTTTGCGCGGCGCAAGCCAGATTGGGGTGGTTACTCTTTAACTGTTGCACGCCTCTGTCCGCGCTTGCCAACCGTTTGCGCTGCCCGTACGCTCGTCTAAACTTTGGAATTGTCGATTAATTGAAACGGATGACGAACCGCAAGTTTTTGATTTTAAATTTTGGTATTAAAGATAATTGATCTCCACCGATAATCGTTCATTTTTCTATCTGCAATCTTACTGGAACGATGATCAAATACTCAGGACTCTTCGACGTCCATAAAACATTACGCTACGAAAGATATTTCAGATAGACTTTGTTCTCCACGTTCGATGCGCAGAGGCAGCGCGAAGGTTCCCTGGGACCCGCGCAGAAGTTCAAGAAGAAGCGCTACGAGGTATTTCGGGTAACAGGATCTATTTCTTTCGTGTCTCCGGAAGTAAACGGGCGCGAGGGTATCCGCTCGATCCCTCGTCCCCGTTCCTCGCCGATCGTTTCCTTATTTTCCTTTCCTGTCTTTCTCTCGTATCGACGCTTCGAAGGGACTTCCCCTGTCGGATGATCGACGAACGGAACATTTGGCTGGGACGGTTTCGCCCAGGGAAAACAGTACTTTTTCCTATCGATTCGACGAATATTCCTTGCTTCTTGTTTTGTCTTTTTTTTTTTTCGTCGACGGCTTCGAAGACTTCGAGAGAAAGAGCGACAGAGATCGTGAGAGAGAAAGAGATTGGGGGGGCGAGCACGTTTTCTAGATGTCGTATGTACTAGTGGAGCGCTCTGCAAGGGATGTAAAAGCATCGATCCGCTAAAAAGCACTATAAGGTTCACGTCGTGAGTTCGGGATGTTCCCTGTCTTCTTTTTCTGCGCTTCTCCGTCGAATCGTCGACGATTTCGAAGAGCCTCGGGCTCTCCGCTGCATGAATTTGAACAACATTTTAAAGGCGCGCGTCGAGAGACGCAATTTTAATGGAAATTTATATACGTATACATATCGAATCAATTGTTAATTCTGCAAATTTTCGCGTCATTATGGTTCGCGTCCTCTGACCTGCCCGACGTCGGGACGAGTTAACACTCGACCCTGTCGGAAACGCGAGGAACACGGGGAACATCCGACGCCCACGAGCAGGAATCGGAGTATTCCTAGCTCTATCCTAATTATACTCGGTTTACATGACCACTGTAGCATCTCATATCCGCGAGTAACCTACACGTGACCCACATACAAACACACATCGCGATCGTACCGCACGTTTCGACCGGTTGCGGCGCTCACGTTTGGCAATGCTCGCGACGAGTGTGTACAAATACTTATTATGCAGATATATACGCATTTGAAACGTTCACCCTAACCGCTATAAAGAGAAAGAAAGAAAGAGAAAGAGAGAGAGAGAAAGAGAAAGTAAGAGAGAGAGAGAGAGAACGACTCGTCTAGAATCGCTACGAACGTTGCTTTTCTCATTGTCAATATCACAGAACGTGTTTCAAACAGAAAGTAATAGAAAGAGCCGAAGGCAGAAAATAGTGATAGAGACAGAGAGACAGAGATAGAGTAAGAGAGGCAAAGAAAGAGAATTTGACAGACAGTGGTAGAAAAAGTGAAAGAAAGAGGAAAGAAAGAAAGAAAAAGAGAGACAGACAGGTTGGGCCACACTTACGTGAAAGAAAATAGCGCGGAAATGAGGATAAAATGCAGCACAGTTCATGTGAAAAGAAAAAAAGTTATCAGAGGTTATAAGTTCAGCTGCACGGGCGAGCCGCCGCTGGATAACGCGTGGATGCACGTGTTTCTTAGCTCTTAAACTTACAATGACGCGATTTTTATCGTATACCTGGACGTCTAATCGAATATTAGCGAAAGTTTTAGTTTTCTACGCTCTTTTTTAGGTCTGAAATCCCTCTCGACGTTTGCGACAGCCGCGCAAAGTGAAATACGCGCGCTTCTTAAATGCCACGTCAAGATGGCGGCCTCGAGGGATCCGATCCTCGACTACGATGCCGCCTGAGCCACGTCGACATCTTCTTTAACGCGAATCCTTCCCTTAAAATTCTGTCAACCGATGAAAACTCGCTCGAATTTTTACTTCGTTCCTTTTTACCGTTTTTTCTTCTAATTCTTTTCATCTTCCTCGTCGAGATTGAAACGTCATTCCGCTCGAGATTAATCTGTTTTCGCGACGCAAGTCGTTTAAACGAACGGCTGTTTGATTACTCTTTAGGCTGATGAAAATATGCTGTTTTTTCTTCATAGTTTTTAGAAGTAACGGTGAAATTGAATTTTTGCTGATGTCATTAGGATTCCGATAGCGTATATCTCCATTTTCTTTGACGAGCAGAGCTAGGTACCCACTTTTAGCACGTCCAGTTTATGGTTCGATTCGGGTCGAATTTAACGAGGCGAATAACATGCATATCTGATCAACCGTTCGGGAGAGGATATAAAAAAGTAATGAAAATGTAGATCGAGCTGGAATTTATCACTGTTTATAGTCGCCAAGTTTTATAACCCTTCGACAGTTATAATTTGAAAGTTAAATTAAAGAAATGTGTCAATTTTCCATTCGTATTTTCAACAGCCTAAAAAATAATGGAATTCGTGCAGATTGCTTGTTACCGTGTGGAGAGTGCTTTGTTAATAAAAAAAAACTACTGTTGTTACAGTTAAATATAAGCCGATTATATGCGCATAAATCACATTTGAAACTTTCTGCAAAATTTTATTCAACACGAACCTGGGATTGCGTAACACGTGTAAATTGCTATTTCCACTGTAATTTGTAATTAACGTTGGTTAAGTGTTCATTGCGTAAGCTAAAATGCTTTGAATTTGAGGCAAAATCAACGTTACTCTATATTAAATTTCGAAAATTTCATTTGAAAACACGAAACAATCTGCACATTTAAACAAACTGCATCGCGCAGTCAGTTTGTTGCTCGATTTCCTTCGCGTTATCTAGCTTCCACGACCCGGTTCCTTGTCGCGTGATCTTAAAATCGACGTCGAAACGACGTTTCCCGTCGAACGTCCACGTAAAGTTTGACTATCGAGATTCCTTTAACGAGCGTCGTTCACGGATATTAAAATTCCGAACCGAAGGAAGCGCCCCTTTAATTTCAGTCCATCTACACGGCCCTCGACTTTTGCGCGGGAATCGCTCTACGCCCTCGCTTTAACACAGATCCGGGTATTCCGTGAATACCAGATGTCGATTCTTTGAATTCTTCGTTTCGATCGCGATGCTAATCGACGTTTCGCCTCGATAATGGCTTCTCTGTTGTACATTGCGATGAAGAACGATCGACTGCAGAGATTATTCTGTTTTCAGACGACCACGACAGCACAGAAATCATTTGCAACTCGTCCTCCCCTGTCTACTCGCATGTTATTTTGCACTATTTCCAAGCAATACGAACTGTCAGATTAAGAGAAAACACGTCTTTTCTAAAGCTATTATGGCCATCAGAAAGTGATGCAGCCGAAGATTGAACTCGAAACGAAGCTCTCGTTGTCTCGTTGGCACGTCTCGATCGTTTTTCACGCAACGAATGATTCGTTCCTATAATTATTCCGCCGCTGAATAATAATTAGAGAGTGTCCGCGGATCGTTACTTAATAGGCAACGAGAAATGCGACGATGATGCCTGAAAAGAGAATGGTCGATGGATGAATTCTTACCAGCTCCTCGTCGTTCAGCGTGGACCTGGGCACCGCCGACGTCAGGCCTGCCGCGTTCCTCTTCGTCGCCGCCATTGTCTGGGAAAAGATAGAAATTAATGCACACCTGATTCGGGGATAATGCCTTCCAGTCTCTCTATTGTGTAGACAGAGATAAAGAGCGGGACGAGAGAAACTGAAAGGGGAAAACGATCGGGTGGAAAGAAGATGGCGATGAGGAACAGAACGATGAGAGAAATCAATGGAAACGAAAGAACGGAAATGAAAGAGAAAAAAAGAATGGCGATAAGAGCGTGAGTTCGTCGTGGATTTACAGAATGTGTAGAAATTTTTGTAAAAAGACACAAAGAAGTAGTACAACGACAACGAATGTAGAAAAAATATTATTTTTATGGTATCGTTGTAGTTTATTTAAAAGTAATTTGATATTGATGTTTCGTTCAATTGCTATCGAAACTGTACACCATAAATAAATTTGATGCGTTGAAATAAAAGTTGCGTAACGTTAATTGCTATTGTAAACACGACCAGATAGATTCATGGAGGATGCAGCATGTCGAATAGATTTGAAATATTTGCGTTGTTATTTACAAATGTTATTTACAGCCACGATAAGATGTGTTTTATTTACATTGGCTTGTCTCAAAGCCGTGCACCCTCGGTACTTTATGACGGTCAGAGGGCAAGCTTCTCGATCTTCTCGTTCTAGTTAAGAGCTGTCATAAAAATAACAGACTGAGATGAAAATGTCTCTGGCATAAATGTAATCCGGAAAATATCAGAGAAAATCATACCTCGCGTAACCTTCCACCCCTAATCCCTTTGTACGTTCGCGTCAGCAACCTTAAGAGACATTGCGATCGAGAAACTCTCTGCTCCGAGATCGAATTTGCATCTTCGCTTAAAAAAGACATCTATTATAATTTATAAAAAAAACATAGATATATAGAAAAAGTGGTAAAGGTTGCCACGAAGTAAGAAATTAATCGAAGAAACGAAAGTGTTCAAGTCCAATGATCTGATGAAGGAAACGAGAAATGGCGCTAAACGAAAGAAGTAGACGGTGAAAAAATGAAGTAAGAAGAAAATGGTGAAAAGAGGGAGAGTAAAGGGGAGTAAATATAAATGTATGGCGTAATAACGGCGAAAGGCAGAGCGAGATAGAGGTGGTGAGTCTCTACGAAGAGAATCTAATCCAATTAGCTTATGGCGCCTTGTTGGTGCGGCGCGCGGTAGGATTTGCGTCTGGCTGGATTTCAATTAAGATACTTCGCACGGGGCCCCGTGCTCGATGCATGCGCTACCGTCTTGTCTTTGTGGACAGACGCTAATTCCGAGCAACTAATTTCGCATATAATGTGATGTTCGCGTAACCGGCTTCTTTCTACGATCTCGGAAGCGTGTTTTCGCGGTGTATGTACAATATAGAAGCGTTCACACACGGGGCACCGTGGCCTCCTCTATCTTTTCACCTTTCCTCCTACATTATACGTTGTATACGCATTTTGTCGCGCAAACGATTTTGGGTCAGTTGGAAATTATGCTATCGCCAAAATCCTGTTGTCGTTCAGACATTTTCCTTGATTCGTCTAGCACGCTATAGTAAAGGACACCAGTGTGAACCGCTTGAAGCTGGGTATAAATTTACCGTGGGTTTCACCTCTATTCCATACGATGCCTCGAAGCTCTAAACGCTCTAGTTTCTTAAAAAAAAAGCGAAATTGGAAGATGACCCTGAGCGGCTTACCTTTGACGCCCTTTACTATAGTCTAAGGAAATACAGAAGATTTCTTGTGGTACTCTTAGGCATAGATAGCTATGTTTCTTTCTATCTGCTGTTCTCTTTTGCTAAGAACGTTTTCAGAGCGGATACCTTTGCTGTCCCTTTCTCGGTTCTTCAAAATTCAGAAAACACGTCGTTCAGAAGAAGAGACGCGGCGTCGGAGAGAAAGGGAAAGCAGAAGTACAGTTCAGAGATGAGATATATCAGTCAACGTATCCGTGAATACGGTTTCTTGGGATCTTTATTCTAGATTAAGTTGTCTAACTATGATCTATAAACGTGACGTATTTTGTACCTACATACTAGCTACGGTAATTGGTCTACTCGTTCATGCGCTATGCGTTCATCGCGGCGAACATTATTATGCGTGCGGGTACACTCAGAAGATTGAAATACCAAAGAAAATCAGGAACGTGGACATTCTCGAACGACTGAATTCTTGATCGAGGCTAATCGCAAGATCTCTACACTTTTCACGTGTTTACTTTCTTTTCAATATGGCACCTGCAGACTGTGAAACAGGATATTTAAATGAGAAAGGCGGCAGAATTAGTCATTCGAGAAGCTTTCGTAGCCAAAGATCGGTCTACGTAACGCGATAGCAGAACAGATTCAGGTACAGAGGCGACAATTGGTAAAAAATGGTCGCGAGCAACGCTTTTTTCGCGACGGCGGAACCGCTGCGCAACCCCTCCGTTAATTACCGCCCTCGAGGCGGTGCGACGCGATGGCTGGGCGAACGTCGATCCCCGGATAATTATGTCGCGACACGCGAAACCAGCCCACGAGCGGAGTAACGTTACTTTAATCCTTCAATTAGAAAATCCCCCGTTGCCGGCTGGCGGCGAGGTACGCGTAATTAAGTCGATTATCGCGTCGGAGGGTCGTAGACGACGCTTGAGGAGAGCGTTGCTCGCGCCGCTGCTACACCGCTGGCACAAATAACGCGTGAAATCGCGGCAACTAAAACGGAGAACGATCGGTGGGGTAAGGAAAATAAAGTGCGCTACGCATCGAGAGCTGTGCGTTTGCGAAAGAAAATTTGCAGCGAGCGAAGAGAAAAATGTGCGAGATAAAGAACCGAGGTGGAAAGAAAGAGAGAGAGAGAGAAAAGTAGTAATAGTTATGCATACGCGCTGAAGCATGCGCTACGTACGGCGAAACAAGCGTTTTTATTTAAACTTCGTTAAGGAGGCATTTAATTAGTACCTTCAAGACCTGGAGGTAGAGTTTTTGAGATTTTTTGAGAGGTTTTTTTCAGTGAGTGGTTTTGTTTTTTTCAGGTGTTCAGGTGGATACAACAACGGGCGCCACAGAGAACAAACAAAGAAAAATGGCATTATATGCCGGTTAGTACGTATATCAGTTGCATCTTTTTGTTTTTTTTTTTTTTGCTTTTCTTTTTTTTCTATCTTCTCTTTGCTAATGCTTTGTACGGATATGACAGACACATTTAGAAGTCAGAGACACGAGAGCCACGGAACGTAAATCGGCGCATCGACGTTTCACCCCTCCAGATAGGAGATAATCTTCTAATTTAATATGCACCGATTAATTAAGACTTATTACACTCTTTTGTTCTTAACCAAAACTTAAACAATTATATTCAATCTACGAAGAATATTATTTCTTCTCGAGGGGCGCGAGAAGACCTAAAATTGCAGAATCTCAGCGATTTAGAATCCATTCAGTGATCCAACGATCTAAGTTCTGGTTGACGAGAGATGGTGCATGGGTTTACTATTTCTATTGTAGTTACTTTTATTTCATTCTGCGGAAGGATCGAATTTTGTTCCATTGTTTCTTACTATCGAAAGTTGCTGCATATTGAATTTACCCCTCAACAAGCTCAACCCTCGAGCTACATTCCACCCCTTCCCTCTTATTGCGTCTTCCTTTCTTTTTTTTAGACATTTGCCATCAAACTACCATACTTCTCGAATAAATCATCAAATTTTTGTCTCGTAGATTTATTCTCATCGATCCATATTCCCTTTTTGCCTTAATCGTTTAGCGAAAGTGACAAAGTACTCGTGCACCAAATCTAATCGGTCAGACCGCGATACATTTTCTCCGAATATCTCTCGAACGAATGTCAAGCTTTAGCAAACCGATCAGCCTCGCCCGTTCGCTGGTTCTGCAATTTCTCCAGGTTCTCGATCGATCGCCTGGACTCTCGTTTCCGATTCGACTCGGCGGGACAATGCAGTTCTTGGACGCGGGGTTCCAAGGACGAAGGTCACGGTACACAACAATCAAGAGAAAAGTTAGTCGATATCCAACATACATAGGGGCTGGGTTTGGGAGGGTTCAGAGACAGACAGACGAGTCGTGACTTCTAAAGGGGTTCGAACTTCGAGGCGATTCGAGGAGAAGTCATCCCGAAGTCCTCGTGCAATCGGCGTGGAAATTATTTCGCCCCTCCTCGAGCCGCGCTCGTCGATCGAAACGAATGTACGTAATTTCACGGAAGTCCGTCCGTATCGATTGCACTAGACTTCACACAGAACACATACGCGAAGGGTCGAGCGAAAATCGATGCTCTTCATTAGCGGGAACTTTGTTCGACGCCGCGGGAAAATTAAACGTCGGCGTGTCGTGGTTCGAGCCGCGGAATCTTAAGTGACGAGGGCGGTCTACGTGGGATTTTCATAGGGTCTGACACGTTCCGTGCTAAGGGTAACAGCAATGATCCATAATAAACATCAGTGGGGAAGAAAGAGGCGTTGTCAGGCAAAGGAGGATACCCGTTGACCCGTTACTCGGGCAAGGCAGACTACGAGGAGATCAAAGGACCGAGTCTTGCGATTATTTTTCCTCCCCTGGACACGAAGTTCCAACGAAGGTTGGCCATCGTTGCGTGTGCCAGTACCATGTAAAGTTTAGCGCACAGCGATAGGCCACTTTATCTTTTATGGACTTACAGTTTCTTCTCGTTTTCATACTCGACATGGTAAAACGCTTAAATATTAATCATGTCCTTGGAGTATACGAACTAGGAGCACGCAGTTTCATGGTTCGTACAATCAAGCATGAGCGATGCAGAAATAACTTTCTTCAAGGTCACCTTTTTCCAGAAATTTCCAGACTCTTCACGTTTTAACTCTTTAAAGCTCTAGGGAAATTTCGACCGCGAGCACGAAATTACGTTTCGCACCAAAGAGTCGATTGTTTTTGCTATCGAATTTTGTTATCGAATATTGTTTTGGCTATCGTTGCATGTCGCGACAGTCGAGGTTACAGCAAATGCCACCATTCCTTCAACCAATTCGTTCCGAGATTAAAGCGTTACACAATCCAACGTGGCCTTAGACTAACATTAGACAAGAATTTCTAATTTCGTACCCTCGTCGGCTTGTTACGCTCAAGGACGGAAATCTCGAAAAACGTCAAGAAATGCTTCAGCGATCTCCTGAAATATTTACACCCCACGCGCACGCCTCCCACCAGACGTGGTCCCCATTACGCGGAACAAAAACGCGGGTCGTTTACGTGCTAACTTTCCTCGTTATCGAATTTCTTTTTTTTTCATATTCCCAACGCGATCAGACCGCGCTTTTAAGAGTTCCGGTTAGGTCGCCGTGAACACGCGAGCTTCGTCGGCGGCAAGGGCGCGCGTGACGCAAGCCTGGCGGTTTTTGAAATACGACGTCCTCTCGAGCACGCAGGTAATTGCCGTTACACGCCAGGCCCTGTGTCGGATACAGAATTTCGTTCGAGTTCCCCGCGGTTGGCTTCCCTCGCAATTAACACGTCCTTTTTAGGCCACCGCGATGGAATCCCGTAGCTCCAGGAATATTCGAGGGAAGGTCTCGCCCCTTTGTGCTCGATGCGCGCGAAGAATCGTACAAGAAGTGGGACGAAGTCGCGAGGATGGAAGGTTTCGTTGAAATTTTTTAATACAGGAGACACACGTATGGAGATTTCATTTAAATTTATTCCGGCAAATAAAGGCTTCCTCGTTGAACATCGCGGGGAATAAATCTGTGTAAATCGTGTATATGAAACTCAGGAGGCTTTGTACAGCGAATTGAAACGGATTGTAACGTCCTTTTTTTTTTTTTATCAAACAACTCTTTTTCTGTCGTATTTTCTAGCCACGTTTGGCTACTTTCAGTTACGCTTTATTCTCTACTGATTGGATAACCGCTTCGTTGGGGATTAATGTTGAAAACTGTAGAATATTTATTTTTTTTTAACACCTCCGTATATTCCGTGGCGCAGAGATTTAGAAAATTTGTTACGTCCCGTTTGGTTGATTCTATACAGTTTTCATTTTCGATAACCGAAAATTGTTTCGCGTTGAAAAAATAATGGATGTCGCGCGTGGCTTCCGTTTTCGATTATTTTTGTAACGCGACGTAGAAATATTGAAACAGTTGAATAGCTTTTTTTTATCGCTCGCTTATGAAACCTGTTAATCGAGGGAAACAATTTGTTTTTCGCGGACAAAGAACTGCTTTGTATCTGCTTGCAGTGGATTCTCTTGTCGAAAAATGCGGAACGCGGTTGACTCTTTGAAGCATTTACCATTGGCGGTAATTCCGTCAGAAAAAGTCGTCTAAATTACGCGCCTCCCAATTTGCTCGACCGCTCGAGGTTCCGGTGCATTTGTTACCTGCGTTTCTGCAATGCGGATAGAATCGAACTAGATCGCGGGTACACAGGGCGGAGCGTAATTCGTGGCGCAGTAATCAAGATCAAGCGGATTCCTCGGACTGGTCTCGGTTAAATTTCGTGTTTCATTTTTTCGAGAATTGGAATTGACAATTGCGTCGACCGCAACGTATTACTATTCGTGAACATTCGAAAAATCGTTCGATATTGAATTTGTAAATATATAGTCCTCTCCATTTGTGTTACCATTCGTGTACCAAATAACGCTATCATTTATCGAGGAACGAATAGCGATTCGTTTGTTTAATTACTCGAAAACACATATCATCCGTAACGCTCGAATATTTTTCGCGGAATGATTCATTTTCGCCTCTACAAGAAATGAAATTTCGTTAGTGAAACTCGTGATATTCATATTTTCGAGCTTCCTCTTCGTGCCATGAATATTCGTTGCCATTCGAAATCGTGTAAATTACTGTGACCGAACAATTGGTCCATTTGCAGCGGGGAAACGTCCGTCTGCAGAGAAATTCGTTCGTCCCACGGAACGAACAAATTGTTTGCGCGTTCGTTCTGGGAAAGTGGCTGCAGCGTGGAACGAGATTTTCGCTCGACCCGTCGTAAACGTTGGGCTTGGCAAGGAGGGTGGTAAACGAGTGCACGAAAAGTCTTGCGACGCGCGAGGGTTCGTCGTTTCCTCGTCGCGGACGTCCATGTCGTCCTCGCGGCGGAAAGTCGCGCGTCGACTTGACCGTGAAATGGCGACGCAGGACCGCGAGGGAGTTCGCACGATGCTCGAAACGGAAGCTACGAACGCTCGTTAACGGGGTCGTGCCATACGAGCGTTTACACGAACGCGTATCGTTTTAACGACCGCCACGGTCTGCGGAGAAGCTGTACGAATCGCAGTGCCGATGCCAATCTGGTAAATGTTCCCGTGCGCGACGGATTTATCGCGCTGTAAAAGCACGCGGACCGCGCGGATTTATCGGAGGCGATGGCGCCAATATGACCGCTTCGAATAACGATCACGTTCGAGAAAATATGCGTGGAATGATTCGTCAGCTGAAGAGGATGGAGAAAGGCTCGTATAAACGGTGACGTTTATACGATAAGGATGGACGTTTATACGTCTGTTCTCAGAGCCGTGGAATCAATCACCGAGGAACTCCCACGAATCTGCGTAGGACGATCAAAGAAGCGCTATATAAATCCTTTCCTTTCTTCGAGCAACAGGTTTTTTATCAGGAGAGCGTTACTGTCGTCGGACTTTGCGTCGCCATTCGACGGTGAATCGCGCGGTGCGCGAATTTCCGGTTCACCGGACAAAGAACACTACTCGACGGCCCGAGGTCTTCGTTAGAAAAATTGATAACGTCGAACGAGCATACTCTGCAAAGCACTAGTAACGGAGTATACAAACAGCGGGCAGTTCGCAGACGATTCTCAACAAATCATCGATTGTCTCGAGGTCAGCAATTGTGTACGCGTTCCAAGGCGCGCGTCGCGCGGCAAGGACAACAAAGAGCTCTAAAGAGCTCGCTCGAACGCGAACGCGGGGTCTCGCCTCTCGCGTTCGCGGTCATGGCGAACTGCCGAGCGATTTATCGTGAAATCGTCTGTAACGCCCCTCTGGAAGAATCTTGGGTTACCGGAAAGTGACGTAACACCGAAACGCAGTACACGCAATCAGGTTGCACGACGAGGAGGGCCGCTCGATGGTCGAGCCACCCCCGAGAGACCCCGCGATTTTATCCTCGTTACGTACCGCTGTTTCTTAACAGCCGCCATGGCGTGTCTTTCGATCATATCGCCCAAAGGGGAGAGGAGAACGTCTCTCGAAGGCGACACGAACGGCACAACAGATATCGATCTCGCGACAGAACAGCCTCACGTGTTCGACGTCGTCGTCTAGCGAGGATCGGGGGTAACGATGGGAATTATTCACGCCTGCTTGATGCGGTCAGGAATTAACGAGCGGAGAACGGAAGATCCGCGCGGAGAGAAGATGGAGGTCGAGAGAGAAAGAAATTAGCGCAATAGAACAACAGCATTCCACCACGTTGGTCTCTTTTGTAGGGGCGTGGGCGGATGGAACTGTAGACGTTCCGCGGGAGGAGCAACAGCACATTTTGTCGGGGTGGTCGAGAAGCAGCGGTTGCGAGAACCTTTTGTCGGCGTCGATCGTGGTCGTCGGTTTTCTCGATTGTTCGAGCGTTGTAACAATATCATTGAACAACCGGCCACTGGTAATTACACGGCTGAAGCTGTGGAATCGAATATTTAAACCGGTCGATTGGGGAAAGAGCGCGTCGACGAATGTTTTTAATTAACTTGTGACAAAGGGATGTTACGTTCACTTATAATCTTTCATTTAATTTACCAGCTTCCCAATTACAGTTTCGGATGCGAATAATGAAGGTAGGAAATATTGTTGGTCGGCTTTGTCCAGTATCTGCAAACGGTGACTCTGTCGGAACAAAGCTAGGGGGTTTAATTAGACTGTGGAAAATATCAGCAAGAATACATCCCCAGCCCCGCGGACATTAAAGGGTTTTGAATTAAAATAGCAGCGGTCAAGGGGATGAATGGATAATAGGGCGTTAATTAATTTATGCTAGGGAGATGAAGCGCAAAAGAGTATTCCTCTGAAAAGGGAATACCGAGCGATGCTTAGGGCTCATAAATAATTGGGATTGTTTCATCTTGGGCCGAGAATTGGAATTCTATTCGAACCTTTAAATCCTCGCTGACTTCTCAAATTTATTAGACCGGAATACGGAAGACAATGCTTTGAACCTTCGCGAGCCGCGTTGTTGTTATTAAAATGAATACAAGTATCAGTAGTATTCAAATTTTAAATAAAGAGAAACGTGCATTAATTCTTCTAGTTTCAAAGAAGCTTACTTTTTGGGGTCTTCCTCTCGCTAATACAACAATATACGTGTACAAAAGAGAAGGAAGTATTTAATTAAACGCGACTCTGCTTATTAAATATCTTTCTCAACCGGATCGCGTTATTATTTATTAATTTATGAATTAATTTTCTCGTTAAACACAGAATGTGCGCACTATCAACAATTTCATCGGTTCGACGACCACGATCCAGGACAACCGTAACGACGACGTCGATGAGGACAGCGAACGAACAGGACGACGACGACGAGGACGACAGTGAACCAAGGGGATGGTACCGTCGTCACACGGTTGTTCATTTCCACGAATATGGACGGGACAGACGGACAACGTGGATACGCCTTGTATTCGCGCGTCCCTGTCCCGCATATAGGTACATATCCATATGTGTCACAGACGCGAGGAACGTGTTCGGCCAGGTTAATGGACAATTGATTACGTACCAGCTCGGAGACCAATGGCACCGACTTTCGGCGCGGTCGTATGTCCGGCATGCTGTCGATGTTGCTGTAGAAAGGATTGTCTCCCGGATGCCTGCAAGAAAATTGATCGAGGTCGTTAGATTGCTGATTGAACGATCGCATTCGCGATGGACGCGTTTGTGAATGGATGAAACTGTCCACAGTGTCGTATATAAAATTATGTGATCGAATTTCGTCTGCGATTCTCCGATCCGTATTTTACGGCTATCGTGATGAATTATGTTGAGACATGGAAATGTCAAGAGTATTTTCTAAAGGATTTCATGTATTAGGGATTATGGTAAACGGGCGTTCTGTTCTGCGAATTGTTTGAAACGCGTAGAATATTTATTGCGTATAATATCGAGAGCGTATTGCAAATTTAATCACGAGGTAAACTATCGACGTTTAATCGAACTCGTTGCTACTGAAACGAATCGTTAGCAGATGTATCGAGGCATGAATAAACATGTTCGGGTCCCGGATGGAACGCGCTCGTTTTTCGAGCACTTAGCTCTGAACGTTAAATATTCAAAGAATAGTAGGAAGATCCTCCGTTAGGTAACTCGTGTAATCACGCGATCGATCCCAGAATACGTTTCGGATACCTCTAATAATCGGTTCGCTATGGAATTTATAGGCGGTTTTCGATCTTGTCCGCCATCGCGTGCCTGGAAGCATCTGAACGTAGTAAATCCTTCGCGAATTAGGCCTGCACCCGGCTCGATATTAGATTGCAAGCAATCGAACTTGCCGATTAAATTGGGAACTTCGTCATTGTAGGCAAAAAATAGAGATTTAAGGGTTTAGGGCGTACGTATCGACAGCTATGTCGAGTGGTACGATAACGCGATTTATGAGGGGTGGTGATCTCCTCTGTAGGGATCGAAAAGCTAAACATAGTGAAGTGGTCATCATAAATCGTATCATCGTAACCCATGCAGGAAAATCTCTGACTCTAGAAAGGAAATATCTCGTAAAATATATCTTATACTTTCAATCCGAGAATTTTCGTTATCATCGACCACTTTTATCATAAGATTTATCATAGAACACTTTCTGACCTTTCGTGGAACTTAAATTATCCCGTACGAAAGGATTGAAGAATGGATAACGCGGTGGGAATTAATTGATACGACGGATGTTATCTCGGCTGTCATTAAGAGTAGCAAGGGTTGAAAAAAATCTCGATTGCGATCACGAGAACGTTTCAAGGCGTTTCGTACGTAGCACGATTAAGATTTATCGTTTTACCTAAACGTTGACCCAATTCCGGTTAATTACGCCGGCTCGGTTCGCGGATCTGCGAATTAACGTTAGACAGGTCCCTTAAGTACAGCGAAATCCAATCTATCACTTCGAAATGATTCGCCTCATTATCGCGTTCTCCGCTTTATTCGATTCGCCACTCGATCGACACGCGAACGGTTAATCAAGAATACGAATTACGTTTACAATTTATATACGAATACAATTCACTTTTACTCTCTGAACCTTGAAAGGCATTACTTTTTTTTTAAATTCTATAACGCGTAACCTGTGGCGCGTCCACGAGAACGTATCGTAACAGTTTTATTATACTGGACTATCGTGAGCCGGAAGGATCGATCGCCATTGTACGTGCGCCAACGTGTAATCAGTAATTCCATGTGCACGTGATGCGATCGGCCACATAAATACTGGACAAAGGAAATATCGACTTTTATGACAAGAAAATTACACGCGCAGCTCGTGTCTTTCAACTTGACGACCAGTAGCTGCAAATGCAGCAATACGACAAATTTATCCTCCCTTCTAACGATCTGTTGCTGCGTTTTTAAAGCCGCAGTCCATTGGCGAGAAACCTTTGAACCAGGAATTTTAGAGGGTAAATTAGAAAACTAGTCGCGGGCATCCTATTTCACGAGGCAATCGCGGACGATATTCAAAGTTCCAAAGTTCCGTGATTAGTGAAACGCGAGGAAAGAAAAGGGGAGACGGATCGAAAGAAAAACGACGAGTTTCCCAGCTTTGGTAAGAGGAACCTGAGGAGAAAAAAAACGTTGTCGAAGCGAACGAGATTATCGATTACGCCGGAAGCCCGAGGAGGAGGTCAGATCGGATTCGCAACAATTAAGAGGCACTTTCAGCGTTGACCCCTTTTAAGAGGCTCGTAACTCGTCCAAGATCCTGGTTTTTATGTCAATTGCTGTCGAGATCAAAGCTACGCTCTGGAGCGTGGCTACAAGGGGGAAAGACCGAGACACTTTTTTCCTGGCAAATCCGACGGCACCCAGGAACGATTTGTTCCTGTACTAATTGAGGCACAGCCTGATGGAATCTTATCGAGTCAGGGAGTGCTTCCAATTTGCAACTGAATTGAATACACGTAATTTTGGAAGGGAAGACCACTTAATCCATAAGGGTTCAATTGGATGATTAAAAGCTAGTTTAAACGCAGTCGATTTGTTGTTTCGTTTGGTCTAAATGCAAAATATCGAGCATTTAGTTAAGAAATGAAATATAAAGGAGAAGAATTAAGACGAAATTAGAGAGCACACGTTTGAAAGCGGAAACACTGGAATATTTTTGTCTCTCTGAATCTCCTATCAGTTATTCATACGAGTGCTTTGCAATTTACCAGTGACGTTGGCATTTTTAGCAGTTCCGCAACGTTACGAGCAGAAGTACAAGAGAGGACGTCAAGAGCACGCAGTTTACGTTTCGCGGATGTATCATTTTTGCGAAACGTGAAAGCCAGTGCGAGTATCTATGTGATTCATCATGGAAATTTCCATTTTTTAAACGGAAAACCGAGAGCGAAACGCAAAAGGGTGACCCAGTTACTGGTTTCTGCATATGCACCGAGGAGCAAGCAAAGAACTGCCATTCGCGTGGTCAATTGTGCTGTCAGGTGTCAGCATAGCGATCGAATTTTTACAGCCGTGAGTTTCCCTTTTTCGAAACTAACAAGAATTTCGTAGCCCTTTCTGTTTGATGCTTTTCACGAACAAATTTACACCATCGTTACCAGCAAATTATTTAACCTATTTAAATTAAGAACACGCACTGTATCAGAACGTAATTATTCGAGAAAGGGTTTCCATTAAACAACTCGTTGCGGGCATAATTATGCGTGTTATTCTTCGGAATTTCCAAACCAAAACATCTGTTTTCTCTTCATACAATTCGGCGAACAATAACACAATCAATGTCCAGAATAATCGAGAACCACCAACCTTATTCTGTGACCTCACTGAAACTGTTCAACCCCTTACAAAAAGCTCGCTACGAACAACGACCAATTTTCCACTAGAATTAGTCCCATCTCGCGTAGCAAAAAGGCGTCGCAGAAAATACATCACGAGAAAGTCGCAGCGTCCGCGAAAGAATCCGCGCGACGCAAAAACCCGTGGGGGATGAAAAATGTGGATGATCACGGTGACATAATTACACGTGCAATCGATCAACGTCGGTTACTCACCCGTTGCCACGTCCGCCTGATTCACCGCCAGGTCCGCTGCCGTTCTAACAAACAAAAAAACAAGTTTATTAAGAAACAAGCCTAGTAACAGTTCGAAAAAACCAAGGGGAGAACGCGCGTTCGCGCGAACGACGGCGCAGGCGTACAAAAAAATATTGTACACAGTCTTTGGAAACGCGCAGCCACCGAGACGAGAGGAGCGTAGAGTCCAGAAACGAGGGGAGGAAAAGTGCGCTCCGGGTTCTTCGATTATTATCGTTCCCTGCTCTCGATACGATCGTTCCGTCCGCGAGAACCGCGCGAGAGGCTCGTCGTACGCTTCTCTCCGCTCGTCTCCCGTGGCCGCGCACGCACAATGCTTTGCCCTGTACACAAATCAGTCTCTTTTCGTCGACTTAAAGGTAAGAAAAGCTCCGATGAAACAGAGAATCGAGCGCAGATCGGGGACCCGAGAGGAAGAGGGGCTGGGTTTCGCTCGCGTTACCCTCTAGCGTCGACTAGGGGAAGGGAATTCTCGTTGTCTTCAGGTGCCATTCTTTTCATCTTCCCTTTTTCTCCATTCGCGCTACCTTTTTACGCCGGTTCCTACTCCGACCACCTCACCGTGGCTGTTGACTCAGATTAAAACCCTCTTTCCCCGTGGCGATGTCACCTTGCCTGTTTCTTCGAGCATTGTTCGCGGGTTCCGCTGGTTTTTGTGCGCGCGAATGCTGGCGTCCGACTGAGTCGCGCGAACAGGGGACGAAGCAGCGACTCTCTTCGTTACGAGCTTCGTTACGTACTTTCTTTCGAGCGGCAATTTCTCCCACGCGACGCTTGGGTGCTCGGGCGACGCTCGTTAATCAGGAAGTTCCGACGAGAGCATCAACGTTCGAGAGATGACGATCCCTGTCGCGAAAGAACGCCGCCGAGGAAGAAGCTCCGCTGATTTATCGGGCTCTGATAAGCTTTCAATCCCTTCGAGGCAAGAGATCTCCCGTGGCTCACGTTCTTGGAGAACGTACGCGTCTTCTACGAAAGACGACTTGCGATCGAAGTAGGTCGTGTTCCATTGATTTGTTTTAGACTTATCGAGACTCCTTGTCGCAGGATTTCATCGGATCCTCTTACGCAACAATTTCTCCTCGTCTCGCGAACGTACCAGACAAATATGAAAGACGATGTTACGAGAATGTCGGTGTACAGATCGTTCGCCATTAAATGCCAGTCCAATCTTGGCTCCTCGATCGAGTACCACGAACGAGTGTCCGTCCAAATACATTTGTCTGGTAGTATATCCGATATACAGCCAGATTTCCACGCACAAAAATGATCGCTGCCAGTTTCGTTGCATGTAGAAACGCGTGAACTCAGTTGGCACCATTGATCATTCCGTCGGTAAACTAAAGGGTAGGTGTACGACATTTTGGTGTCATCGAATTGGCACTGAATACTGTTGCCAATGATGTTTGCGTATGGAAATCTGGCGTCTGGGCTCGAAAGGAAATTTCGGTGGCCAGTTTCAGTGTTTTCGAATTCCACGCCGCCCTCTTCCTCTCGTCCTCCCCCCACTACCCCTTATTCCGTCGCGTTTGCACTCGCCTGCGCCTCATCTGCCTATCCGTCTCGTTCGCCCGGTGTCGCACGGAGGAATGGAAGATTGGAGACAGTGTGTAACAGCCCGTATAAATATAATATCACGTACAATACTTCGTAAATTCTGTCACGATAGAGATACGATATAAACTTATGGATAGCGTAACAAGTATTAAGTATATTTAGAGTTAGAGCCGCAGGTATCTTCTTCTTCGTCCCTTTTTTTTCCCTTCCCTCCTTTCGCTTTCCGCTACCCTTTCTCTTCTCTTCCTCTTTGTCCACCGTTTATTAACCTTCCGACGCATTCCTCAGCTATCTACTTATCCTCGTTACCGTCCAGATTCTCGCTCGTTCGCGTGAACAGTCCTTGCGGAAAAGGGGGTTTCTTTTCACCCGAGAAGCTTACTTAGACAACACTGGAGCATGACAATTTTTACTTCGCATCGACCTCTCTCCCCTATCGTACCTTCTTTTCTTTTCTTTTCTTTTCTTTTTTTTTGGTTTTCAATTTTTTCTTCTCTCTGCATTCGTTCGTTCACTCGCTCGCGTTTCCGCTTGTCTGTTCACGTTTAGCCACCAAGTGGGCGCCTTCGAGGGCGTCTCCCTCGATCGCTTCCCCTAATGGGAACGTTCCAGTCGCCCGAGTAGAATCTAATTTTTGTCGAACCACGGAGACAAGGAATCTTTTGCCATTGTAAAGTCGTGTAGCAAAAATAGGAAGCGAATTTTCGGTGGTTGGAACATTTTTTCCGATGTACACTTTAGAAAATGTTAGGGGATGTTCTGGAGTGGAGTTTGCGTGGAAGAAATACGAAGGGAACGAGCGTGGGATCTCAAACCATTATCTTTTACGAGTCATTATGATTCTCTAGATATATTATATTTAAGCGTTGAATGGAATTGGATTAAGAAGATGCATCGAGGAAATATTTTCTTGGCGCGTTATTAAATAAAAAATGGGAAGTTCGGAGTCGTCTCATTCTGCCAGTAAATAATCAACATGTAAATGAACATCAGTATTCATGGAATAATTATTACTTCATCGCAGCGTTCAAGTATCATGGCATCTCGTGCAAACAGATGGATTTATGCGCGCCCCTTTTTATTTAGCCTGATTAAAGTCGCGTTTGAACTGTCGAGCCAAAGGCTTTGTCGAGTTAGGATAAAGCAGCGCCTAATATAACGTTTCATACTCTCATAGCTAACCGTGTGACACTGAAAAATGAAGCGTGGAAGTAATACCATAAGCGCGTTCACTGGATGTTATTATATAAGCCGTCGGAAAATTAAAACTGCGTCGCGCTTCCCTTGAAAATTAGCCTACCTCGCGGAAAAGCAGGAAATTCTGCAGAAAATGCATCGCGCTTCTTCAATTAACGTCAACGATAATTAACCACGATTTTCGCTCCGATAAAATTCACCGTCGGCTTAAAAAAATAAAAAAATATGTACTCACGGCTCCTGCATAATTAATTGACCGTGAACGAGTATTAGAAGTTACGTTCTAAAATTGAGGACAATTTTATCTATCTATCTTCTGTCTTCGATCTTCGATATTAAAGAAAGTTATTAATTGCAGAACGTTCTCCGTAACGTTTGATGCATTTATGTTAATTAATTTCACGAAATGCAAAAGGTAATTCGCTTATTTTCCCGAACTGTCAACTGGGTAATATCGGAGATAAACTGGGGATAAACAAACTTCCCAATTACAGGGTAGAATGGAAATAACGATTAACCGCACGAACGTAATAAAGGGCGGAAACAAAGGGTCTCGTTTCTCACGGAACAGGTGCAGAGGAACGGTGGTGGATCTACCGCGTTATCAATCCTCGACGGAGACGCACTCGAAGGCATGTTAATTACAACTGAGTAGTTTACTATACGTGTATAAACCTACGTGGAATAGCATCGCTTCGCGAGTATAATTCTGACAAGCGTTTACTTAACAACGAAAGTACCGTGTACTCATTAGACCGCTAACAAGTTGTCTGTTACCTATTACTCATTAGGCCTTAACAAACGTACCTTCCGTTTATAACAGCGTCGATCCGCGGGTTACGCGATCAACGCCCACCTAAATTCACGCTGGATCGAGAAGCCTCGATTTTCTTTTTCCATTTTTCAACCGAAATGCAGAATACTTTTTGTGCTCGCGATTCGATCCTCCCCCCTCTTGTGCAGAGGAGTTACGACCGCTTAGAAAATGACAAACGACACCGATGATATGAGAAAGTGTGCGATAAAACGACGGTGGACACTCGACGCCGTGGCGTCGCGACGATTTTTGACCGAGGAACATCGATATTGTCCGATCATTGATAATCATCGTTCGATGATTACTTTTCTCAGCCCCTCGAAGGAAGCTCGCGTTCGATCGATCGTTTGTTAAGCAAAAATTCTCTGACGCGACACGTCCTCGTCGCGATGCCTCGACGGGGTGACGCTCGTGATAAAGCATCGTAGCTGCTGCCACTTATCCACGCTCTAACAATCTCGCGTTATGCTCGAAGATTGGGAATTTTCGAGCGGGTGATTGATTGGTTCGCAGCCGATGGACGACAAGAAGGAGACTGATGCCTGGATTTGCAGTGTGATATGTGAGGTGCGATTGATACGCGCGATTGATACGTGAGATTGATACGTTCGGGATGATAGGTGACTACCTACGCAAAGTCTCCCGCGTGTGCTCGCAGTTTTCGCAGTTCGACGTTTGGCAATTCGACAAACGTACGCGTAGAAGCGATATTTTTCTGATTACGTAACTAAATTTTAGATTCCTTTTAGAGGTTTCATCTGAATTCTTTATACAGCGATAGTCGAGTGTCTCTCTGATCCCATATTTCCCGATACGTATATCAGAATCTTAACGTACACCTATATTATTAGCGTATTAAAAATTTAGGACAATATATTTCTTCTTATCTCTGCTCTGAATAGTCGAGTAAAGCTAAAATAAGGTCAGATAACGTAATGGACTTAAGTATTAGGTACAGAATATTTTCCCCTTACGTTAACACTTACAAGCCTAAACGTATCGTTACCATGCTACAAACTTTGCCCTTTCGAAGTAGAGATAAAAAAGTGCCAGTTCAGATGTCTTCGCACTCCGCCTATAAACCCACCGTGCGCGAATACTCTCAGCAACTTCGCAATCGCGGATCACGCAGAACCGAAGCATCTGGAAGAACCTTCGACGTGCCACAAACTCGTTGCTTCCGCGATACGATCCACTTTTTATATCCGAGCATCAATTTCAGGGTGAAACTCCGCTTTGTAAAATATTTTTATCGTCCGATCTCGTGGAAACCCGCGTCAACGGCTGCGTGACCAACGACGGGGGTCGTCCTACATTTTCGATCTGTGCTACATTCCTCGTTCGGTTTACCGATTACTCGATAGCGACGCGTTAACGACCACGATAAAAGACGCGGTGAAATGGGCGTGTTTGAGCTCGTGTTTGTCGACGGTTCTTCGTTAGCCTCGAGTTCCACGCCGTGCGCGTTGGCGAAGATCGCGACGCCCCTTCGAGCGCACCCCTCGCAGTTTCCATCGTTAATTCACCCGCGAACTTCTCGGGGAAACAAAACACGGGGCAGAAGGTTGCCAGTGGGAAACGTAAGCGCTCGGATGTAGCGTTTTAACAAAGTTCGTCGGCGTATCTTCGCGAAGATGCGACCCAACAAAACTTTACCCTCTCATAGGCGCGTATTTAGGTATCGTTGAAGGGTTGAACTTTCGCGCGGCCATTTCTCGGAGTAAATGCGATTAGTTTCAGTTTTGAGAACAATTCTATGGCTTAACGATAAGTAATTCACGGCACAGAATTGAATAACGTTTGCTGCCTTTTTGTCGTTACTCTTTGCTACCTCGAATTTGTTCGATTTGCAGCTATTATCGATAACGAATTGCTGGTCTCGCGATCAGAGCGAACGTTGTCCACGATGAACGTACGTTTCGCAAGATTACGTCACGTTTCGTAGGGACGCGAACATTTATCACGCTCGTCTTGAACCGAGAGAAATAAAGATTTATCTGTGACGATGATTAATATCTTCGTTTCTAAGAACAACGAAGAAAATGGAAAATACCAGGCAGGATACGTTTCTTGGTTGTTTACGTATGCAAAGGACGCAACACTGTAACGTGGTATGCGTTGTCTTTTCTATATTCTTTCCGTGAAACAGTGGTTCCCAAACGTTTTAGAAAAGTACTCCCCTTTTTCGTTTCACCACGTCGAACGATCGTTCGATTTCCTTTTTAATTGTAAACGATCGTTCGCTTTTGCATTGCACGATACATCTTCCATTCGATCGTAATATAAAATACGCGAAAGCCAATGAAAAAATGGTCAAGCGTTCGTTCCTTTATGCAAAACGCGGTTAAATCGAACGAACGTGAAATTGCGCGGCGGAGACAGCCAGGGAAAATGGCGGCTGGGCGGTGTTTCGCTCGAATGAAGAATCGTGGCTGGTAATTTATCAGTGAATGGCCAGTCATAAGAGTGTGCTCGGTAAACGAAGGAACGAGTGGGTCGAGCTTCAATGGATCGTGGACCAGCTGGTCGAAGACGCTGGAATTTGACCCATATTCGCAGCCACCGTTTATGCCTCGAACGACAATCGACAGTTGGTAGAAAGGAAAATTCAGCGTTTCGTCCTCGTTACCCTGTGTCGAGGGGCAGGAAACGGTTGAATCACGTTGAACTGAAATCCGGGAGAGCTGAACCGATTGTTTTTCTTGCTAACTTTCGCTGAATAATAACGATCTACGTCGATTTGCCTTTTTTGGGTACGAATAGTAACGAGAGAATGGAATAATGGGATTCCATTCGAATTTTTTTGCGCACGATAGCGATAGAACGGAAAATGAAAAATGGAAGTACCGTGTAATTTGCGATTCATCATCATCGTTCGCTTTTTTAAAATTTTGTCGCGAATGAGAAATTTTACTGCGATCGCCAGCTTGGGAACCACTGACGGAGATCGAAGCTGCATAGTTAACCCGCAACCGGAAGTTTACGCGTGCCCGATCGATCGTGTCAAGATTTCGTCGCTTAGGAATTTCGATGCGATCGCACGGAACGCGCGTCTGGCATTCTTGACCCTTTCCCGTTGATATTTTCAAAGTACAACACGGCAGTGAGTGTTTTCAGTTTTCCGAGATAAATTTGATATTCTTGTCGATATGTCTAATAGTTCGAATGGTAGTTATATGATTATGTGGCCTCGTTTTATTAGCATTCTGCTTCGCAACGAGGAAAGTGTCTCTCCAGTCAATAACATTCATAAACGCAATTTTTCCAAATTGCTAGGTAAATGCTATAACGATATAAGATAGAGAAGATGAATACTAATCGTAAATGTTCGAATTTCACATATGTTGACCGAATGAGACGTTATAACGACACTATATAATTTCAGTGGGAGAGATGCGATTTTAATGGTTCGCCAGTAAAAGCACTATGAAATCGGCGACCCATTTGCATGTTACAGTTATAACCATGATTAATACGAACGCTGTGCAAACCTGTACCCGTCGCACAACACGAGCGCGTCCGTGGAACGAGCATTCCTACATTGCGAAGCAAACGGCTCCCGGTGAATTTGCATTTCGTTTAAAGGTGAACTGCGAAAACTGCGAACAATCGGGCCGACTGATATGCATGCGAGTAATTGGATCGATTCGCGACCCAACGCGTTTCGCCTCGGCTCGCCGATGCAGGCGGAGCTTCGATGGGAATGGTAGTTGAGGTAGAGATGCGGAACATGGACAAATTATAGGAGAACGCGGGTAAACCAGTAACGAGATGGAACATGATACGAGCGAACGAGATCGAATTAATTTAATAATCGAAGAAATGATAAATCTGAGCCTTCTGAAACGTAGGCTAAGATTCTGATGATTTAGAATATAGGAAAATGTATGACAACGTGTACGACTCAACTTTGCAAAGATATAAATTTGAATTAGTGTGAAGAAAGGCGATGAAAAGAGTGCTGGATTGAATGTGCAAGTGATGAGGATGATAACGTGAAGATACGATGGGGTAAATGAGGAGACTCGGGTGTAGCGGAGTCATCAATTTCCTGGGAATCTTGGAATGAAAGGCAAGAGCAAAAAATTGGTGAAGCAGAAAAGGAGGGTGGAATAAGTGACAGAGTGGTAGATATTAATAAATCACGAGAGAAGTGGAAACAAAGAAGTCAGGAAGAGAAGAATTAAAAGACACGATGAAGAACGGAAGGAAGTGCCAAAAAAAGAGTATAAAATCCCTAGAAAATCTCGAAACAGAAGAATACAAGGGAATGAAGAGCGAAAATCGTGAAAATGCACAGAAAAGATTAACAGGGAAAGAATGTGCATCCGGGTGTAAACCGTAAAATCCAACCGATGGAATAAAACGGTGAAAAAATCCGGCGACGAGTTGCAACGGAACAAAAGGTCAAGATAATTCAACAGCACCCTCATCGTCGGTGAACGAGAGTTGGTGGTAACTAAAATCTCCCAAATAAAAGACCGCGTGATGGTGTTGTAAAACGAAACAGCGTCAAACAACAGTGGAACGAGTATCCAGCAGAGCTAAAGTATGAAAATAGCAAGCCAGTCGTGGGTGAGGAGTGGAAACCAGCGTTGTTGAAGGCGAACAGGGGTTGCGCGCGCGAAAGATTCGCGTAAGAGGGTCAATGGAACGCACGAGGAGCGTGGATAAGTAATAGGGCAGCGATAAGAAGAACATCGTGGTATATACGCTTACGTTGTTGCGATGATATGTGGAGTTGTACGCGTGGAACGATAACAGAGCATGGGGTGGCGCTAAATGCGCCAGTAGCGCAGCCAGTAGCGCAGCCAGTAGCGCAGCCAGTAGCGCAGCGAGTGGTGTGGTCAGTCGCGGGTCCCACGTGCAAGTCTGATAGTCGTCCGCACGGCGCACGGCCGCGGTTTATCCGCGATCGTTTCGAATAAAACGGCCAGATAAGCCGTTTTATGCGACCGACAAGATAGTCGCGAGCGCTCGCGGGCCCCCGTGAACGCTTCGCGGGACTTAACGGCGTCGTACGCGCCTCGAATTTCAGTCGTACACAATATTTTTTGGGATGCGCGAGCGATCCGGCAAGCGGAGCGACTGGGTTCGCCTAATGATCGCGCTCGCTTTTATGGGTAATGATACGTGCGTTGTGACGCGGGATGATCAGCGGGTTTAGCGTGCAGGGTGGATCGAAGGGTTGAGTTTGTTGGCGCTGCGAAGAGGTTCCTTCGTTAAATGGTTATCTGATGGTGAGTTATCGGTGACGTAGTTGAAGGTTTGGATTTATAGTCACTGATAAGAGGGAATTGTTTACGTTGTATAAGCTCGTAGACTGTATCAGAGACTTTTCTCGTGGAGTTACCATTCAAGATTTTTTCTCTTGGAGTTTCTAAACATCGAACACATGTTTGATATATTTGAAAGTAACATTGGTGTTTGATATATCTTTCGAAGTAGTTGTTGTTTCCTTCGCGACAAGTCTATTTGGGTATACGCAGGATTACAACTAAAGCTTGTCCCGTGTGTTTGATAAAACTTATTCGTATCTAGATAAATATGTCGTTAAGAAACTATCCTAGCACCTTGTATATCGTTATATATATATATAAGAATTCACTTTTAGTCTGGCTCAGACCGTTTAGTCTCGCTCAGAGCGATAGGTTAACTGATTTTCGCACGTCTATCGCTAATTTTATAATTGCGACGTCTATAAAATACTGTGTACCACTAGAATCTTCTGTCGCGTTACCGTTTCCGCTTTCGCGGCTGCCTGGCTACGATTTGTTATTCGATCTTACTTCCTATAAAGCTTAATGCTATCCATTTCCGAATAGTTTTAGAATTCGATGAATTGCTGCGTTAGAAGCTATTTATAAAGAAGATTCACCTATAAAGAGTTGCCGAACAAGTGGAGTCTATCAGCAGTTGGTGTATGGTGTAGAACGTTGTTCGAAACTTGTGCCGTGTTAATTGTAATATTTCCGAAGGATATCGTTACGAATTGTCAGCCACGTGGAAAACGACGACGCTTTTCGGTTGAATAAAAATTTAACATGTACCGTCCTTAAAGCGACGAACGAATAATTGCACGCTCTGCCTCGGTATTCGTTTGTTCGTACAAAAGGAGTATACAAATTACTATACAGCAAAGATCGTCGTCGTAAAAATGTTATCCATCCAAAAGGGTCGTCGCGTTAAAAAATTTAAACACGTCGAAAACGTCCTTTCTTTCGTCATAGAAAAATTCGCAGAATAAACATTTAGTCACAGAGAAAGTGTGCCGGTGCGAAATCGAAAACCCGTGCGTATAAAAGTCAACAGCGAATCGCGTCCCCCCTTCCACGAACAATCCAATCTACGCGATCTATCTTATATATAGTACGATACGAACACCAAATACATGGTTACAAATACACAGGTAGAAAAATTCCAATTTCGAAACGTCGATTATACAAAAGACCATTTTGTCACTCGTAAAAATTGCGCGCGTAGAAAAAGCTACCCTCCCTTCTCTCGCATCGAGCTTGCATTTTTCGAAACGACGCGACAGGTTCACCCAACGTTCGACATTTTTCAGGTTTTGCATATCCGCGTCGGTTTTACGGTTCGCTTTTTACAATCGGCCCCATTCGGAGCTTCCAGATGTATGGAAATCGCATCCCGTTTGCAAAAATTCTATCCGAAATTTTCTACAACCTTGATACCCGGTTTCGTGAAACAAGTTTGACGTAAATCCAAAGGAAACTGTACTTATCCGTAATTAGACTTCGCCAAGATAATGGTACGCGACTTCCGGATAAACGCATTTATAGATTCGATCGACTACAATGCTACGGAAACGGCAGAATACGTTTTAAAGGACGCGCACTAGTATTGTCAGGGCTAAGCTTGGGAGCTTAGGTCTCCGGTCTCACTATGTCTCCGTTATCACATGTGGAGCACGTAGCACGGATGACGTTGCATTGTATGCGAGATGTAAGATTAGTGGACAAGATCCTATCGAATCGGAACGATATTAACTTCCTTTTATTACTCTACTCACGACGCGTAAAAAAGCTTCTACAAGGAGGAACTGACCACGTATACAGCGACACGTTCGATTTAAAACACATCGATGCTATCAAACAACAGTAAACTTTTCGCTATAAAATCCATGAAAACGAAAGAAACTGTTACCAACACCGATAACGTTAATTCGAACGCGATAAGGAAATTAGAGCGAAACCTGACGTGGATAAAAGTTGGAGAACGGCCGCGAAACTTTTGTCCAGCGGCGTAATCATCCCCCTGGCGGGGGTGAAGTTCGCGGACGATTCTGGCGCGAGCCGCCTCGTAAAATATCGAACTTTAATGCAACCGCGAGGAACTGTTCGCTCGATTCTTCCCATCCACGAGATAACGGGACTCCAATTAACACTTCCGGCCGCATGATGTAGCTGGTGGCGTGCAATAATTCTGCTCGTCGCCGATTGCACCGGAACACGTGGCCTCCGGTGTCACGTGATAAACGATCGAATTCAAGCGCGCGAATATCAAAGAAAATCGCAGGATCGGTGGAACCTCGAAATGGAGAACGAAGAGGGGTTGGTCGAGGAAATTCACGCTCGTTTTCCGGTCACCGTTTTGTCGCCCTCGAGAATTGAAATTAAACCGACGAACGTTTGTCTTCTGGCGTACCTGCGGTTTGATTAAACCGTTGTTATTGTGCTCGCGATGATTTATGAAATGAAATCCTGGGTTTTGTAGAATCTCGACGTTGATTTGGGGGTGTAAGAAATTTTGGCGATGGTAAGAGGGAGAAATAGTGGCGACGAGTTGTGTATCTATCTTTTTTTGTGAAATTAATTGTTTCAAATGCTAGATTAAGTCGCTGAGTCGACACATGCTCGAGGCTTCTCGCAGTAATTAGAGAAGAATTTAGAAGCTCTTCGAGTTTTTCTCAAATGTTTGTAGGTTCTTTCGTACACTGTGTTGGGTGTCGCTCCCAGATTCTGTTGTCTACTCGCTGCGCTCTTAATTAGAGAATCTCCGTTGAAACTGCGAATTTTCTTCGGCACTCGGAAAAATTAAGCTCAGAATCTAATTACGCGTTGTTCCTTTAGAGTCCCGCTTTTGCCTCGAGCCGTTCGTCGCCTACGTTATTCAGAACAGTTCTTTAATCCGGGATTAAGGTAATACAATCGGAATATTGAAGATGCGCCGGCTAATATTTTTATCGAATATTAATTACAGCCGGCCAGATTGCATTTTCTCTGTTATCGTTGCGATCGATAAAACGATTTGAATAAAAATACCTTGTTATTTATTCCGAGTACCGCTTGACTTTAAATTCAATGCGACCGTTTCAATTCGACACGAAGTATCGTAAATTACGAAACGCCAACCAAGATCGCAGTGTGCCGCGAATTAAATCTTCTTTGTGTTAAATTTGTAATTACTGCCGCGATATGGTTTCAGCGTCAATGTTTGATTTCGAAATGGGAGTTTGCGGGAAAAGCTGCGATACGGCAAACGTTCGTCGGTACGTAGCGTTTTTCTCATCTAACCCGATTCGATGTGAAACGCGAATGAAAACATCCGTCTAAAATTAACAGTAAGTAGACGCGTAAATTTCACCGACGCAATTTCTATTCATTAAGCCTTAATCATCCCCCTCGATCCATGGCCGCTAAGAAACTACGAATTTCAAGCTCCGCGTCCCGCTTCGAGCAGTACATTGTTTCATCTCCGTTCATCCCTTCGGAAAAAATCGCACACGTCCGTTGAACCTCGAGATCGCACAAATCATCCCCCGAATCCAATTACTCTTTATCAAAACTGAAGGCGGTCGAGGGCGGTCGAGGGTAGGAAATTTAATTCCACGAAAGTAGCGGCGTTTTCACGTGGCTGACGCGTAACGGCATCGCGTGCACACCTACACACTCCATTCCCCGAAGAGCAACCGGACACAACCTTCTGACATCACGGTCGGACGTCACCGACGTAAAGGGCGGCGTCGACCATTCTCTCTCACTCATTTTTCGCAATTTCACCCCTGCGGTAACCCCCCAGGCGCCAAGCCTCGGGCAGAAACCTATCCGAGACTCGCTCCCTCGCATGCGCCGATCAGATGGCAAGAAAGAACCCGAGCTACGCGTTTCTGCCTCCCCTCGCCACCGCGCGTTCGCCGGTTATCACACGAAAGCTTCTTACCCTACGTAATATCCATCCCCGCTGGAGAAAACACGGCTAAACGGTTTCGTTTACGTTATTAATTGACACAAAACTACCGCGAAGGCTATAGTACCGTTACAATACGTGTTAGATATACCTTTGACGTGTGTGCGCGCGCGCGCTTGTGTGTGTATGTACGTGTGTGTGCTCGCGTGCGCGTCATTCGATGCGTGCGAAACGCGTCCGTGAGAGATTGATCTCGAGGCTACGCGGTAGAGGCTTCGCATGCCGGAAACGAAGGGCTTAATAGCCCCAAGTCCGTCGAGTGGCATCCTTATGGCCGCGTTTCCACCGCCGGGCCAAAGCTGCGCGAGTGCTCGAGGCGCGCCAGTAACGAGCGGTTTGATCTTCAGCGGGCGAACGCAAACTCCCGACCGTTTTTGCGCCGTTCGAATTCCGTTCCCACCGCAGACGCTCGCGGAGATTCCGCTTTTTGCGTCTGCGTTTCCACCGCTGTCTGTTACCGCCGACTGTTTGCACGGAGGCTGCGCCATTTTTGCGCCATTTTTGCGCCATTTTTGCGCCATTTTTGCGCCATTTTTGCGCCAGTCAGCCTCGGTTTTCACCTCTCGAATACGAACGTGTCGTACATCGACGGAAACGTAGAATAGATTAGTTCAGGATAGTTAATGATCTGGAAGTCTTCCGAGAAGAAAACCCGCCAGACTGTCGACCCTTAGATTTAATCTCTACATTTGCTCGCTTTCGCGATTAGGGTACGCTGTTCCTCGACGTGGCATACGAACAGTGTAAGGTGGGGCAAAGAATTTTTGCCAAAAGTCTCACCTCGAACCCTCGCGTAGCATTTTCGTTTGGTTCTCGTCGGTCTCAGCGACATCGACACGATTACCCTGGATTTCGTTCCCGTCGTTGCGTGCCTCCCGCGTATTCTCCGAGAGGCTAGGATTCTTCCGCGCGAGTATCCCACGAGATGGGACGCCGCAGCGTGTCTAACGAGCCATCCAGGCTCTGAATATTTCGTCCGGACGCGATCTCACGGCTACATCGATCCCTGGGGAGCTTCCTCCCGCGAAGATAGTTGCGGGGAATACATATTTGCATAACAACGCCACGCGACACTGCGAACTCTGCGTTCGACGATGATCCCCCTATAGAGTGCAAGTCCCGGACTAAAGCTGCGCGAATCGTTCATGGAATTTTCAAATTCTGGATACGCGCGTCGTCGAACAATGCCTGAATTATTCGAATCCGCTCAGAACGGAGAAAGCCCTCCTCTTGTCCGATACTTTATTCAAGTCGTTAAGTACTTAGCCGCTTCGTGCGCGTCGGAGGTATCCTTAAATTTATGTATTGCGTTCCAAAGTAACTTTTAAGTTCTGTTGTTTCCGTTTTGTACTCTATGCGAGTTTTCCAAGATTTCTTCGTTTCTTCCGGACAGTTAGCCTTGTTTTCTGATACAGTGCCTTTCTAGAAATTCGCGTTCGAACATTATTCGACGATCACGATGATCCAAAGGAATCCAGGAAGGAACGCGCAGCCTCGTGGCGGACCGGAAAGACGGCTAAGAACGTGTTAGACACAATGACACCGTGACAATATTACATATACAATATCCATGATCGTTAGATCCGTACAATATAGATACACAGTTAACGTCACTAGACGCGAGTACGTAGCCCTTGCTTCGCTCGATCTGCACCTTTGTCTACTTGCTTCTTAATTCGTTTCATATAAAAGTGAGAAATGGTACGCAATTGGTCCGGGGGCGTTTGTTCGCGCGGCCTCGTTCGCGATGCGTCTCGAGAGGAAGGCAGTTGGAGTTTCCACGTGTACAAACGGAATTCACCACGTTCACTTGGAAATAATTCGGTTAATCGCACGCATATCTAATTCATTTTCATCACTGCGATTCACGTTTTCCGGTTTCCACCTTATTTTGGAACGCAATTCACTCTCGCTCTCGTGAATTATCAAAACTGCATATTTTCCACCCTCGCTCGCGGAATATGAATACATGATTTCATTACTTTCCGTGTGTTTTCAGTTACCTTCAATCTAGCTTCCTTCCAGCTTTTCCCATTATTTTTTTTACGTTCGTGCAGCCTTGAGAAAAGTTCGAGCGCGCCATTTGTACGTTTAACTCGAACTTTAATCGTTCGCGTTACGCAGAACATAATTGGATTGAAAATGAAACGTTTCCACGGGGACGTTGAGCACGTAGAAAATAGAGTCGTGAAAACACTACGCCCAACAGTTTCTTCGCTTCCAGCGAGATGTACGTATCGACATACGAGGTTCCAAGCGTACGTTCGAATGCAATCTCGTTGAATTACGCAGAGTAACAAGGAACGTTACGAGCAGCACGAAGCCTCGAACGGTAGAAGAAAGAGGTTTCAGAAAAGGTTGGAAAAAAAAAAAATAAACGTGTACGTTTCATTTATCCCGTATCATCGCGTCTTTCATTCCTCGCCATCGTAAGCTCGCAATAAGCAGATCGTTCTCCCTTTTTTCATTTTCCATGAAAGGGATTGGATTACGGCTCTAAACGTGGCTCCTTTCATTCCTGGATGTTCAATTTTATGGCCGCGAGTAAACGAGCACCATTCGGGATTATGAGATACGTAACGCGTTTAATTTTTACAACTTTGACATCGTTCCTCGAGTTTTTATCGGCTACGAACTGCTAATTTATCGTCGAAAATAAACTAAGATTATATTTATCGACGAGCCTGGAGTCTGAAACGAAGCTCTCGAACTGTTTCAGTTTCTTTCATTAACGCTTTTTTAAGCGCGAACATTTTCATGGAAACTTCCTGAAATCAATGAAATACCATTAACGTTTTCATACACGACGCGAGGTCACGCTAGTCTATAACAGCGTTCTAATCTAGAGTCGAACGGACATTGCTGAATGCATTAGCTTCTCGTTTGATTAAAGTTTCAATAGTTACGACGCGTATGGTATGTCGCGTAATCACGTAACACTAATTAGGACAACTGTGACTAAGATAAGCCAAAGTCCCTGCACTATGCATGACATATGATACCGTAGAAAGCGGTTAATTAATATTCCACGACTATCGAAACAAGATAACGAGCGAACAAAAATTTGTGCGAATAAATTCTTCTCGGAAGTTCGAAAAAAGATTGAACACTGTTCGAAGAAACATGAAAAACGTAATTTTTTTAGGGATAACGAGCGTAACAAGAACGTTCTCGTGTCCAATTAAGCGCACGATCGATATCGCAAGAACAACGAGATCGAAGGAGAAAAAGGGGCGTAACGAATCCGCTGTGGAATTATTCGCCCTGTCGACGATACGGGGAAGGCTTGTTTTTGAAAGCTCGTTACCGGTAAGACAGACGGCCACGATTTAATTGAAAGTCTACCGATACCGTGGCTCGCGTTTCTAATTTCGCTCGACACGGAACTTTTCCGTGTTTTAACGTCGACTAGCGGACGCATCGATCTCTAAACGGGACGACGAAGCGACGCGGAGGGAAGTACGGGTGTTATAAAAATTATTATTAAACAGCGCGACCCGTCGAGCAACGTGAAAAATTTAATTTCCACCCAGCACGGCGACCCTCCGCAATTTCTTCGCGCGACTAATTTCGTGTTTGGGGATGGAATTTTTTACGACGCTGGGACGAATATTCCGTAGGCAAAGGGTTGAAAAAATTCGAGAATAATTGAGGTACGAGTAGAGCGAGCGTGAATTCCATTCTCCTTTCTAGTTGAGGGGTGTTCAACTTTTTACAGTTTGACGGACACTTCGGTCACGCTCGTCCTGGTGAAAATGATGTTTAAAGGGATGAAGTAAAATCGCATTCTATTTTCGCGTGGCAAAGGGGAATTTACGATGCCTATGCGCGTGGAAACATCGACTGGCTTCTTGCTGCTTTCCTTCCCTCTCGAGCAATGCTTCGAAACGACGGCTGCAACAATCCTCCCGACTTTTTGCTGCTATTGACATCACCGTTGCTCACGTGTCCAGCGACCAGATGGTCGTCCAGAGCACGATTCGCCAATTACCAGAAGAATCGATCAGCCGACCGAGCGTAACGCGTGCTCCAGGTCTGACCAGTCGAGTAGAACGCGCGCTCGTTGGTCAGACCAGAGCCACGGTTCCGCGATCGCGTCGTCATCCTGGTACTTTTAAACCGCGTATACGCTTACGGACATCGTTTGCCAACGTACGTCCTCGTACAAAGTCCACGGATGTTCAACGACGTCCCACGGACAAGAGATTGCGTTCTGGAGACTGTCGACGGACAATCTTCCGTCGATCGTTCGATTAGAAGACAAGAGACAGCGTCTGCGGACAAACTCCATCGCTAGTCGCGTTATATCCGCGGGAAATGTACAAGGATTGCCTATAGATCGTCCACGGACTGTCTACGAACTGTCCACGGAGTGTCCACGGACTGTTTGCAGACAATTTGCTGAACACCGTACGCGTATTGGCGGCGAACGTTCGCAAGCGTGTAGACGGGATAAATTCGAATCGCGAGCGGGCAGGAAAGCCCGGTTTTCCTCCACCCTCCACCCCTAATACACTAACACCGAAGTACGTACGCACGATCAATTAGTTGCTAGCTTAATTAAGAGTATTATACGGCTGCGAAGTCTTTAGATACGGAAGCATATTAGTTTTGGACGTGTGTACGACGCGTGTGTGTTACGGCTGTTCGTTCGCCTACATGTGGATGCCTGTGATTCTCTGTCTTCTCCCATTGACCGTCCGCATCGGTGTGCACGACACGCGAACGGTCGTTCTCTTCGGTGTGTCCGCGTCCGTCGCTTATCCGTACGATTACGAAACTATCGCGGACTCGTGTTATGCTGAACGGTTATCGGTTACACGGAACAGCGATCGATCGTTTCGAGATTACGAAGTGGTATGCGCGCCCGTCCGGCGGCGGGCACGAGCGAAATCTTAGCACGCGAGCTACCCTTCCCCCGTTTGCTTGCGAACGTGTGACGCGTCGCGGGTATATCGGACCTCGGAGTCGAGCGTTGTTGTTGTTATTGGAACCGTGGGATTCCAGTATCGGCGATCGGCTTCCGGATACCGTCACCCGGATAACGAGGGTTCTGTATGGAGCCTGGCTCGCCGCGGTCGAGTTGCGAGCAGCCTTTCGGGAACAGTCGCGACAAGAGATCATTTGCACGGGGACGTTGTTGAATTTGGATCTGAATATCGAGGGGTTTAGGTTACACGTGTAAGTTTGGAGAGTTCGACGGACACGTCGGTCAATTTGCCTTTCCAAATTCCTCGCGCGCAGTCATTTTTGTTTTGTGACGAAATACGGTTGAGTGGCTTGGGAGTTTATTGAGGGTCGTAAGGATGTGATGTAATAGTGGTACTCAGAAATAGAGGGTTTCTCTTGTAACGCAACTCCAGCTCCAGGAATATACCCACGAAACACGTCACTTAGCTATCAACCGTAATTGTTTCCTATCAGACTATCGGCGTATATAGTGTACACTAGTTACGAATACTACGAGATGCACGACGACAATCGTTAACTTCATTCCCTGGCCGCGTAACTTCGTCGAAATTCGCCGTTACCCACAACGCGGATAAACCATACTAATTACGAACAGTAAAAAAATCGCCATTTTAAGTCCAGCACCATTGACTATACAATACTCTATAATTGAATTTCCCCGTAAGTGTTCGCTCGTTGTACATTTTCCGGAATTTAACGAATTCGAGTGGAATTTAGAAACAACGCGACATTTTCCTCTCGTGGGGGATCGAGGAATACTTAAACGGAAGGAGGTGTGTAACGTATTGCCCACGTAATATCTGATCACGCGATTCAGCGGTACGTCGATTCCCGCTTTTCCACGGCTGATGAAATGGAATGTATTGCAGTGTAATGTGCAGGGAACACGTGACCGATGGAGCAGCTCGCTGGTCAGCGACGAAAGCCAGAACGGATCCGGAAATCGGCACTTCTTCTTCGTATTTCTCAGACACGTCGCGAACAGTGGAATTATTCAAAGAAGACACGTTCAATCGTGCGATAAAAGCGTAAACTGGTGTCATTTCCTGCGAAATGCTCCAAAAATAATGCAAGCAATTGAACATGTGATTAGACTCATATAAATGTCCTCGTCGTTAAAAAAAACCATCGAACACGCTACTTTAAAAGCTGCGTACTGTCACCGAAATTTGTCTAAAAAAGAAAGTCACCCATTTGAACGCACGAGCCAATTAATTGTTTTTGTCATTCCTCGAATCGCCAGGGGGTATTAATTAAACCGGCGTCCAAACCAATTCCGGAACCGCGCCGGCTGCGATTGAAATTATGCCAGCAGGGTTTTTCATCGCGTCCGATCGATGAACGCCGACGCCACGGGGACGTGAACGTGTTCCCAGCGAGACGCGACGCGAACCGAAATACCCGCGAAACGGCGAACGGCGTCCGCCGAACCCGCCTCGAGCCGATCCTTCGCGCGCGTTCTCGGAAGCGATTGATTTCGATGTGCACGAGATGAACGAGATTCGTGCCTGCGCGATTTGCTTCTGCAAATCTCCAACGCCCGCCACTACTCTCGCTTGTTCCCGATCGTTTCCTACCTCGCGATAAAACTACCCTAACGGCGCACGTAGCGCAGCACCCGGGATAATTCGATTGTGATCTAATTCGGAAGAAGTAGTTACGCTCGAGTAGCCCCGAGAGTTAGCCTCGAGTCCGCTATTATAGTCGGAGTGCGCGGAGCCGACGGAGAGGATGTGTCTGTGTGTGCGTACGTGGAAGTTCCTTAAATGCTACGTTCGATGGTCGGCTAGAAGATTAAGCTAGTAGTACGGGTATATCGATAGACCGGATCGAGAGCCTTACGACCTGTCCTCGCGGCGATAAACCGCTGCGCGCGGCCTCGTAACGCCTGTCGCGCCGGCCTGGAACGCTCTTCGCTCGGGGACGGCTTCTAAACAGATTTTAAACGCGTTTTTACCGCGCTACAAACTTCGCGAGTGTTTTAGAATCGTCTGGAAACGCGAAAGAGTTGCAGTTCGCTGTCCGCCATTTTGCTTCGCGATGAACTGTTTTAGTCTTTGACAGTGTCTACGTATTTTCAGGAAAATGAATCAACGAACAGGTAAATAGATTCGGTAGAAAGAAGAGACAGACAGTTGTTGCGGAAACGTTTGTTCCAAACCTGCTTGGAAAAAGTCCTAGGGGAAATGTTTTTGGGTGCGCGTCAGGATGAAGGAAGCTGCGTTCCAGGCTGGTCTAGCTGGTCTTAAGTGTGAATACACAGGTACACCTGTTTCTTTGCGTACCGTGTGTGACAGTAGTTGAACCGTGTGCGCGCGTCGATGTGCCTAGCGGGGCAGAAGAAAGCCGCGAGAAGAACGAGTCGAGTGGAGGACGCGCGCAAAATCGACGCGCGCCCTTCCGTACGTGGGAACCCTATGAAAGACTATCGTTTCCCGCCACGTGCGTCTAAGGAAACGTTTAATTGACCGAATAATACTTAGCCCCCATCTGGCGAATTAGCTCGTCAGACCGCGCAGGCACGCGGCTCCTAATAATACTACCTTAAAGCGTATCGATTATTAAAGCACCATCTAATTAGTCCTATCATCTAGTTTAATTAAGTAAGCCTCGTTTACTAGAGTCGATGCAGTTCGTCGCACGGAGATAGTTTCGTGTAACTACTAACGGCTGCCTCGAAATCGATCGAATCGTCGATCACGATCACCTTTATAATCGTGCACCCAATCGTCTCTCATCACCTACAAGTATATTGCTTGGCCAAGCGTCAGTGACGTTGCACTTTCTGAATTGACTAGTACCATCGTTCATTGTGTATCAAGTTCGTGATTCGGCCGTACGCGTCGTTTCCTTTCTGTTTCGTTCCCTTTTCCCACCTGCTTTCACGAGACTCACCCTCGCGACTGGCGCGAAGGTGGGCGACGCTAATTCGCGCCCGGCAAAGCTTCACTTTCGCTTCCCTTCTCGTTCCTTTATCGTAGTATCGTAGCATTAGTATTGACTAGACGAGATCGATGCCACGCGAATGGCATCGCGGTTATACGTTACGCGCGAAATCGTGCTTAAATTCGTAGGTTGCTTCGCTTTTCAGTCCATCTGTACGCGTACAGCGCACTCGACATTCGTTGGCGAACAGGAGTTTTGAATCGTGCCGTGACAATAGTCGTATAGAATAGTATGCGTGCTGCAATGGAACTTGTAAGATGGCTTCAGAGTGAAATTATGTCTTCGAGGTGTCAGAAGTCGAGCGATATCAGCTTGTACTTGAACGTTTTCACAGGTATTTGAATAGTCTGCATTGTACTTCTTGAATCGTTTTGCTCGTTCTATTATTGACTTGTGCTTTTTAGCGATAAAGTAGAAAATCAGTAAGTTGCGAGTACTCTTTGTCTACCTATATCACTGGACTTCCTTCCAAATTTTATATGCAGGATGTTAATATAAAAGATGAAGTCTTGAGTAAGTCCCGTAACTTTGTACAATGCAAAATTCAGTAACAAATTTTGGCGAAAACAAAATATTCCTCAGCATGGAATGAACAGCACAGTGATAAAAATTGCGAAAAGACTCGTAGAAAACACAAACTGGAGAGAAATCCCGTAACATCCTGCACGTAAAAGACGGTGAAACGAAAATTATGATATCATCGTGTGACGAATTAATGGAATTCAAACGTCGGTATGAACACATCGCATAAATGATCGAACAGAGTACGTAAACCTACGATTTGACCCAACCTCCGAATCTCGAGTACGCCTTACAGAGATTTTCGTGTCCTCACTTTATCATAATACTCACTACCGTGGGTCCCTGAGTAATGGTCGTCTCCTTGGTGGCTTCCTCGACCTCCTTGAGCTTCTCCTCCGCCTTTCGTTCCTTCAACGCTTTCAACAACTTCCATTTCGAGCCAGGCGGGCCAGGGCTGACCTGGCCCTCTTTCAGCGTCGCGTCGGAGCTGCCGCAGGACGACGAGTCGATCTTGATCTTCGGCAGACTCAAGGTCGCCGTAGTTGCCGTCTCTGCGCTGCCAGCTCCGTCGCGCTCCAGGCCTTCGAGGACAGTGCTCTCTGAGTCCCAGGCGCCTGGGATGCTGACGGACACCTCGCTAGCCGGTACACTTACGCTACCCTCGCGAGAGATCGGCTCCGAGCCCGGATGGATCTTTTCGCCGTGTCGGAAGGTCGAGCCGCTCGAGCTGCGCCTCGAGGGTTGCTCGTCGGCGTCCTTCGGCAGTTCCTCCTCTTCCTCTTCGTCCATCGATTGGACGGGACTGTCGGGACCGGAAGTCTCCCCGGAGGAGCCTTCCTCGGTGGTCGAGGGCGGTTTTTCTTTCTTCGCTTCCTCTTCGTTCGCCCAGGTGTGGTAATCGGTCACCCTCGCGAAAACCGCTTCTATGCTCTCCGCGGATTTCCGTTTCGGAATGGGCTTCTCGTCGCGGTACCTGTCCCGTTCCTCCGCACGACGATCCTTCGCCATCGTCCCGTTGATCTTGCCGACTCGTAACTCTTCCTTCTCCTCCTTCGCTGGCTCTTTGGTCTTGGTCACGGCCTTCATCTTCAGCTCCTTCAACACGAACGACATCTTCTCCTTCACCGCCTCGTCCGGCTTGTAATGGTCGACCTCCTCCGGCTCCTCCACCAGCACCTCCACCATCTCCACCTCTACCTGCGATTGCCTCTCGAGTTCTTCCAGCTTCCTCAGCTCGTACCGATACCATTCGTCCTCGGAGTCGATCGAGTCCTCCGTGCTCTGCCGCCTGGAGGACACTCTGGACGTGCTTCGATAGGAATGCGTGCTTCGGTTGTCCTCGTCCAATTCGCCCGGCCTCGAGCCGGTCCACGGAATTTCGAGGGACTGCTGGTGTCGCGGCGGGAATCGCCCGCCTGGCGTTTGACCCCTCGTGCTCGACGCGGACGGACTTCCCTCCGACGGCGGGGCCTCCTCCGATATACTGGTCACCAGTTCCGGTAGCCTGGTGCTGCTGGACTTCTCGCTCTTCTCGCTCTTCTCCGACATGTCCTCTGGATACTCGAAGCTCGTCTCCAGAGTTTGGACGGTACCCTCGTCGGACTTCTTCTCGTTGCTGCCTTCCTCGCTGGGAGGCTGCTCGTCGGACACCGTGGAGGATTGCCTCTGACGGTATTTACCCAACGCTCTGGACACCGCGAACTCCATGCTCGCGCCACCCATCAGCGTCACCGGCGGCAGCTTTGGTGCCTTCTCGTTGGGCGCTTCGTCGGAACTACCCGTGGATCGTTTGATGTCGCCGACAGTCTGGAATATCGAGGAGCCACCGGAACCGGAGCCAGTGCTCTTCCCGGACGTTTCTTCGTCGAAGCCACCGATCTGTTCGAAAACTTCGTGCTCCGCCTCCTTCTTCTGATCCTTCTCTTTACCCCACGCGTCTTGTAGAGCTTGTTGCTGCAATTGCTCCTGGTGCTGTTGAATCTGTTGTTGAAGCGCTTGCTGCTGCTGTTGCAGATTCTGTTGCTGTTGCTGCTGTTGTTGCTGCTGTTGTATGTAGTCCTTTTGCGGCGTAGGCAGAGGCTGCGTGGTCGGCTGTTGCTGTTGAGGAACCGGCTGCGTCACCTGTTTGCGTTTCG
The DNA here is from genome assembly GCA_963969225.1 of Xylocopa violacea. NCBI lineage: Eukaryota > Metazoa > Arthropoda > Insecta > Hymenoptera > Apidae > Xylocopa > Xylocopa violacea. The sequence goes on along the minus strand of CAXAJV010000005.1, from coordinate 30,447,267 downwards.
TGCTGGACGATTTCACTTTGGCGAAGAACGGAGGCTCTTGGGTCACGTCGGACATCACGCTGTCCTCGTCTTCCGACAGGCCGCTTTGTCTGCCGCTGCTCCACTCGGTTTCGGATTGTTCGGGGTCGGACAAGGACTGCGACTGATGGCTTCGTCGCTTGGCTTTCTGTAGAATTCCGGACACAGTGGACACTAAGGTGTGCTTCTTCTTTTTCCTGGCCGCTTGACCCCTGCCGCGGCCTCTGGCCACGGCTGCCTCCGCTGGAAGCCTTTGTTGTTGCTCTTGAGACATGTCCAAGTCCTCTCTCCTCACTCCACCGGGCAGCGAGTGACTTCTGTGCCTTTTGCTCAGGTGCAAGTCCGGCAACCAGTTGCTCATGGAGCTCATCGCGTTCTTCAGGGACGAGCCTCGCCTGATCTTCTTGCCGGCTTTGGCGTTCTCTATTTCGTGGTCCTTCAGGTTGGACGCGATACTGATGTACCCGGATTGAGACACTATCACGCTGGACGCGTCGTAATATTCACCCTGTTGATGTTGCGTTTGTTCGACGGGCAACCGCCCGCCCTCGTGGTCCTGGAGATACTGATGCTCCCTTTGCCACTGCCTCTGGTAGCCGTCGGTGAGTTGTGCGCTTTCCGTGCTGGTCAATCTCTGACTGTACGGTTGATACTGCTGCTGGTAAGCCTGCGGGAAGTTCTGATTCGCGTACGTGTGATGATACTGGTGGGCCTGATGAGCCTGGTGAGCCTGATAGGCCGGTGGTTGGGGATACCTTCTGTCGGTGTACGGACTTTGGGCGTAGCTGCCGTCAGAGGTCAAAGACCTGATGCTGGAGGACGTCGAGTCGTGCGGTATTTGATCTTCCATCGTGTTCAGCCACGAAGTCTCGTTCGTCTCCGTTCGTGGCAAATTCGCGCTAGTTGGGTAATAGGACAAAGCGTCGGTGATGTTCCCCGTGGGGAACAGTGTGCGAAACTTGTACGCATCGTGATTCGTCATCCCGTCCGGGTATACGCATCTGATGGCCTTTTTCACGTGAACGATTCCGCCCGATTCCGTGTATTGGGTCGCGCTGTAACTATCCTGGTAGCTGTTGTACTGTTCCACAGCGTCCGGATAGTAAGCCGTGGTGGTCGTTTTCGGGCCGTAGCCGCCGGCGCTGCTAGTATAAACGCTCGTGATGGCTTGCTGTCGATTGCTACCGGCCACGGAATAAATGGCCGGCTGCTCCGATCTGTATACGTAATCGATCGTGGTTCCAGGCGGCACGGTGTCGTAGGTGTGCTGCAACGTTTGCTGGCGGCCTCTTTTCTTCGGGCTCTGACAGGTGGTCGCTATGGGCGCCGGCGGAGGGACGAAGTTGTACTCCTCCTTGGTAGACGGCGTCTTCATGGGCGTGTACCCGGACAAATGGTTTATGGCCGCGGTGTAGGAGTGGCTGGTGACGGTGAAAGTGACCGCGGTGGTGCTCGCGAACGCGTCTCTCCCTTCGGGCGTGTCGTACAGCGGCTCCTGCGTGATCACCGTGGTAGTGGTCTCGGGAAGAGGTGGAATCGGACTCGCGGACCTGACTGCCGCCGTGCTAGGGATCAACGTCCTGGCGTGGTCCACCGAATAGGACGTGAGCATCTTGGCGATGGAACTTTTCGGCGAGCTCGGCGACTTGTCCAGGCTGCTCCATCCGCTCATGGAAGATAGGCCGGAATCGGACTTGGCCGCGACGATGTTGGCCACGCTTGGTTTCGCGGTGTGCTTAGGCGACACTCGTGGTGATTTAGGCGAATGCGGGGTTCGCGGACTTAGGCGACCCTGTTCCAGCGCTACCAGTTTCTCTGTGCTCCTCAAGAAGGTGGGGCTCTGGGTTCGTTTCGTGTCGATGTCTCTTTGCTCGGAATCCGGCATCAGGAATGGCTCCGTCGAGTCTCGCGGAGCTGGCGGAGGTGGCGAACTGGGCGATGGACTTGGAGGCGTTCTACTCTCTTGGAATTCCAGATTCAGTCGAGCCGCGCTACCGAAATAGCCGTCTTGCCTGGTACGGAGGCTCTGCACGCTGTGAACGCTGTGCACGCTGTGGACGCTTCCCGCCGAGTGGGTAGGAGACGGTACTTTGTCAGTGGTCGTGCTGTAGATGGTCGGAGAAGCGCACGTGACAGCCGCGAAACTCTCGACCATCAGATCCGTCAGTTCTTTGTTCTCGGCGTAACCTTTGGCGAAGCTGCCGACGTCGATGGGCAATTGGATGACAGGCTCTGGACTCTTTTCGCGTACGGTCGCTGTGTAGCTACCTAACCTCGGTGGAGTGTAGGTACTCGAGATAGAATCCAAGTTCGTTCTGGAAGTGGACGTCAGTCTTGGCGAAATTGACCTCGTTGTAAAGTCACCGTCAGTGGCCAGACCGCTGTCGGTGCTAACCCTGGAGATCGACCTGCCGGTCGACCCGGGACTCTTCGAGAATGTCCAACTGTCAACGTCCGTCTCGGCGTAGATTTTTCTCAACTGCTCGTCTATGCTGCTCGCCTCTTCTGCCAGTTTGGCCTCAGCCTCGGAACTGTATTGTCTCTTCGGGGAATCCATCAGTTTCGACTGTAGCTCTATCAGATTTTGAGAGTCCTTTTGCAATTTATTGGTCAACCTGTCCAGTTCGTGTAACTTCTCTAGAGCGACTTGATCGATGGAGCTGAGTCTAGAGAGCTGAGCAAGGTCTTGCTCGCTAACGCAGGGCGTGTTCCCCCGATAGCTTTTGTAGTCAGCCGCGCTGAACACCTCGCCCTCGTCCTCGTCAGCTTCGTCCTCCTTTTTCGTCACTGATTCTTGTATTTCCTCCTTCGTCGGTTTCGTGGGCAATTCCTCGACCTCCTTCTCCTTGGCTGCGGTTTTGTCGAAGGCGTTCGCCTCCGCGTCCTTTTTCCCGTTCACATCCTCGTCCTCCGCCTCCTCCCAGATCATGCCCAGTTGGGACGTCGGTCTGGACGTGTCGCCGCAGATCAAATCCTCCCTGTACGCGTTGTTCAAGCTCCTGTAGAACGCCTCGTCTGGAATGTTACTCTCTTCCGCGAGAGTCTCCAGAGTGTCCAAGTTCCTCACGTTCCTGTGCATGTCGGTAACTACCGCGGCAGCGGTCGAGCTGTCCTGCGTTAGTCCGTGCATCCTCGCGATCTCCTGCTGCGCGAGCTTCTCCCTGATCGCGTTCGTTTCCTCGATGCCCATCGTCGCGCCTATGCTCTTCGCGATGGCGTCCAGCTCGCCGACGGAGCTCTGCTGTTCAGCCAACGTCTCCTCCACGACGTTCGTGGTCTCGTGAGTGCCTCCGCTCGTGTAGAACTCGATCAACTGACTGATCACCGTCTGCTGCTCGTAAAGCAGACCCTCCAGCTTCTCCAGCCTCTCCCACATCTTAATGTACTCCTGGCTGAGCAGGTCTAACGCCCTCCAGGCGTACCTCAGCTCGTTCTCCAACGTGTTTAACCTCGTCCCTAATCTCTCCATGTAGTCTCCGATTATGTAGTCGATGTTGCTGTCCGCGGCGTTTCCGGTGCCATAAACCGGCAACGCTGGCGAGTGAGCCCTCGGGCTGCTCGGGGCTGGCCCACCCAGCTTCGTTGAGTCCATTTTCATCAAGTTTTGCGCCTGGACGCGATTCTCGGATCAACTCGACGCGTTTAATCCCGAAATTTTTACGATCCGCTGTGAGAATTAGGCTGTCGACGATCCCTGGGACGATTCATCGTGCGTATTGTGCGACTCGAACGAAAACGGAATTACAGAGTTCCCCGTGGCCCGAGGAGGAACATGAACGACGCTTTCACGCATCTCGCGGGGATGTTCGACACGATGAAACTACGATTGCTCGATGCGTCGTGCACGTTGTCGATCTCCATGTCGACTGTACCCGTGTCTTACACCCTTTGTCCCTTCTTCTTCCTCTGTTCACTTTTCACACGTCAATCGTACCGTACACTTTTGTCCGTTCACTTGCTACGTTGCGCGTGATATCGATATATGTATATTTGTTATCGTCACCGTCTCTCTATCTCTTCTTATCTCGTTTCTTCTATCACACTAGAGCTGCATACACAAAGTTTGATTGTTATTCGGCGCGATCTTGACGATACGTCCGAGATCGCGCGACACTCTGCGAATGGCACTTTGCAACCAGTCTCGCGCGTTCATCCCGCCACCGCAATCTGCAAAACAGGAGCAAACGGTTTGCCGTGGCTTAGCACGAGACGCGCTCGTACAGAGCCACGGCTGACACAGTTTCCATGGCGCTAGACTTATTCTAACGGGAATAATGGTTATCCCTTGATCGGAGAACAAGGTGTTCGTCGGAAAGATCCACGAGACCATTGGCTTGCTTTCTGTCGAGTCAATGTCGTTTCTTTCCTGTGACGTGTGTGTTTGTGCGTGAAATGGACGGGGAACAATGGAAAACGGAAAACGTACAATAGAAAATCGTTTCTCAGATTTATGTGGTCGTGTTTAAAGTGGTGGAGGAATAAAAAGAAGTTTTGTCAGATTGCCAGAGCTGAAAGAGGCTGAATCTCTTGCTCTATAAACACTGACGAAGAATGGAAATACAGGTGCAAATAATAAGAATTCTAAGTTAATTATCACCCCGTGAGAATGATCATAAAACTCCGTTCCGTGTAGAATCTGTTCTACATTCTGTTTAATGAAACCGGCTTTAACCTCGTCCCAATACGATATCTTTATTTAAACGTTCTGTGACGGTGAAATTCGCATGTGGCCTATCGCATTCGTCTGTTTGCATTCGTAATCAGGGTGGTACGGTTCCTCGAGCGAGAAACATCAATTAGAACCGTTAAATGTGCACTCAGGTGTCGAGCGCATTACCGCTTAATCGAAGCATGCATCGTCGAGCATCGATACGAATCGCACAAAAACACGCGTGGGTTAGTTATCGCTACCCAGGGGCCGCATTTTCATTACCGTCGATCTCGTCTCGCGATGTCGTCATCCTGACTTCATTGCGAGCACAAGAATTGCTTGTGAAATAACAATGGAACGAGCAATGATCCATTTATTTGAAAATCGAGGTTGAATTCCACGCGATCCTCTTCATCTCTCTGCTTGACGAGGATAGTGAGCATTGCATTTAGCAATGACAATGCAGTCTAATAATTTTACTCCTCATCGTACTACCGATGCCAACAAAACTTGCCCCAATTTCGAGTGGCGCGTGAATCAGGAGAAACAGAATCTTTCTACTCGAAGTCCACACGTTAGGCAAATTGACGCATCCGTGTTTTCCCACGGACAACATCGAAGACCGTAAACGTCGATCACGCGGGTGACACGATCGGATTCACGTGGTCGCAGAGCGGCGGGGCGCGTATCCGCGGAAGAAAGAGGATCAAAACAGCCCCATTGACCTGGAAACTTCCTACATGTGTCCCAGGGTGGCCGAGCGAGCGATTTCCTGCCCTTTCATCGTCGACACGCGAATTGATCGCCGCGGCGTTCCGATTCGTTTCCATTCTCCCGCGTACCTCAGAAACGGATACCGTCCTTTATAGCCGCCATAAAATTACGTGCCGCGTAAGACGAACGGAACCGCCGCCATTACTCGCGGGCTTACGACAATATTGCGGTCCCGTGAAATATCAGCCGCACCGTAAACCGTGACTTTTCACCGGAAAACGCGATTACAAGAAGCTCGATCGAACGTTCGAGTTTAAATTTCGAGGCGGACTTAAATGATTTTAGCGTTCGTTAGTCGAGCATGGCGCCGCACAGTTATAGCTTGGGCAGGGTTTAATTGTTTTAGTACTTAGTTCGTGGCGCGCCCTCGAACGCTACGTGATAATTCTCGGTTTTGCTTCGGCTTTCCGGAAGATCCGATTATCGCCTGTTGATATATTTTTTAGAACAGTTCGGAGAGTATTCGAAGCGCGCAAGGACTTGATCATTGCCGTTCAAAATATTTTTAGAGGATACTGTCAGTACTGAAGCCTACGCGCAGTTCAGTTACCAGAATTTCGATCTTTTATATTCGTTCTCTGCTAGAAAAGTATTTAATTCTTTTGTAGCTTTGGCTTTAGCTACGTCTCGAACTTGCATCGAAATAGTATTTCGAGATTTCCCTATCGACGGATTAACATCTACGTACATAAATGCATAATACCGTTGGGTCCCCGGTTCGAGCATCGGGAAATCGATGATAACCGAGCGTAAATGTTACAAATATTGTGCAACCGTTCTCCGCGCGAACGGAGAATGGGCTGAATTTTGCCGGAGAATTTCGGTTGTATCATCCTCGTGGTCGCGTGCACTCGAGCGGAGCCGACGATTACGCGCGTCCTATATCGGCCTGGTCGCATCGAATCGATAGCATTCCTCGATGCCATTACGACAAGTGTCCTGTTGCTAAATGCCGTTCGATCGATCGGCAAGGCGGTTCGCGAGGGAACGGTGTTACTGGAACACCAGTTGAACAAAAAAAAAAATTGAATGGCGAAAGGGGAAGGCGGATTGGAAATGGTATTCGCTTTTAACCTATTTCCTTTGAAAACGCAACCAACGTATCTGTGAAAACTTGATTACGGACCCACGATGGAGCCGTTACCTTTGCTACCGTGCTCTCTCCTTTTTTGCGGTACCATAAATCGCCAATAAAATGTTTTAGCGTTTAATCCTATAGAGGCTTTACAGAGAGGATAAAGTGGCGCATAAATCAATGCCCCTTTTTTGTACCACGTTTTGTACAATACGTCCACGTCTATACAATTATGATCGAAAATTCATTTCGACGGTTTGCCCCGCTGGATTCGTCGAGCCGGTTTTTTTTTTTATACAACGCGATTCAAATATGAAAGCGAATCACTGGCGGTGCAAGACCCGTCGAGGATCCACTTGGACGTTTTATCATTCCTCTTTTTACTTTCCACCCCCCAAGGCTATTTGTTCAGGGACGCCGCGACGAAATCGTCAAGGTTTTTCCTCGAGATTTAAAAGAAGCTCCTTACCGCGGCATCAGAAAGTCAAATTCCAACTAGAGGGGTGAATGGAACGCGGGACCGTAAGTGGTTCCTATGGACCATTCGCACCTGCGACGGATTCCACTTAAATCCGTTTTAAACCCTTTCCACTCTTAATTCAGTCGAGCGCGAAGCTGTATAGTCAATCAAGGGTGGAATACGCGCAGGCTTCATTCCGTATTCCACCTGGCTTTCTTCGAGATAGATTTCGCAAGACGAGATAATTCAAATTTTACTTCCGTTTATACGTTGCATAACGGAATATGTAATACATAAAGAGAATTCAGGTCTGAGGATTCAAATGTTTGCTCGATACACGAAGTTCTTGTCTCTAAAATGAGTGTCGAGTCGTTTAATTTCAAATGAAATTAAGAAAGCAGATTTTTAACGTATGCGTTAATACTTCAACGTTGCGCAGTGGTTTTACACGATTGTATTCAAAATTCGTTCACGCGGAAGTGAGAAAGTTATTCGATCGAACGATCAGAAGTAAATATCGGAAAACATTCCGAAGTAATCCTCGAGTTAATTTTGGGCGGCGAGGATTGTTAGATTGGACGTCGATGAGGTCCTTTAAAGCGACGTGGCCTCGTTTCCGCCTTCTGGGAATGTTCCAATAGCCCGCGGAATTCGACGGGCGCGGAAAGTTCCGTCTTGAAAAATGAAAATGGAATTCGTTATCCGCCAGCCTCGCCCTCCCCTTCAGACCTGGAGGATCTTCGGACCGGGTTCATTAATTCGCGGAGCCGCCGCGGAACTTTCCGACGGATTCGTGATCCTTCAAGCCGTAATAAACTGGATAACTACGGAGGATGGCGCAGCTGGCCCGCTGGGACTCCGCCTTGGAACGCGGGTCGAGTTAACGACGCAAGTTTTTGAATCCCTCGGATCGAATAGCAACCGGCGGATTTGTAAGAATTTCGCTCCGTGTATTCATCTTGGAAAGAATCTTGATTCCTCCTCGACGAATTTGGAGCAACGAGGTCCCGGATAACGCGGACGCCTGGAACGCAACACTTTCGCCTGGAACAGCGTCGCCGGAAGTGAGACTTATGACATCCTCGACTAATTGTCTGGGGAGTAACGAGGTCTACGAGTCGGCTCGAGAGCGCAGGAATTCACGATTTCATTACCGTAGTCCGGCTGAATTCGCAATTGAAACTAACTTTGCACGCTTGGATAAATTATTTCAGAAAGAGCTGCCGAAAATCCATAGAACTATCTCACGGAACAGCTGTTCTCTCGACACCCCTTTGTTACGCGCGCAAAGAGGGAGATTTACCAAGAAATAAATTGATTAACGCGGGATTGTTTCACGGCAGAAAATTGCGGCGACCTACGCCGCGTTTCCATGACACGTTGCACCATAATTGCTGGCGGTTGTGTTCACGGTGCAGAATGCGTCCCCAGGGGAGAGGCGCGTGAATTCGCGCGAAAGGCGGGACTGGAAGGCGCGCGGAAGAAAATAGGTTAGCCGTGTAATTACTCATACCAACTAGCCGTTTGCCATTGTTTCGAAAGTTTCTAGCCTCGTGGGCGCAGCCGGTGTCGCGCTTAAGCCGCTTAATGCAATCATAAATTTTAATTTTCAATTTCGCCGCAACGACCGCGCCATCGACCGTTCGCCGCCCCCTTCTGTTCGCGCGTCGCTGCGTTCGTTTTCTTTCGGCTGCTCGTCCCTCGGATAGGGGGCTGGTATCGATTTATGCCAACAGGACGTTCCCCAATTAATGAATCTTTGAATCGAAAGCGCCGCCACAAAGCGCCTCGCTCGAGGAGTTATTGTCCCCCAGTTTTCGCAAGGATTTACCGTTCCGTTTAATGGAAATTCACCTGGCAGCTATTAGAGCCACGGAGAACGAGCCGCGCGTGCTGAGACGAGTCGCGGAACGAAACTGGATTTACGAGGACGCGCAAATTGCAAATAGGTGCGGGGCTATTCGGTTATTCCACTTTTCTCGCGAGCCACTAGCCGGTTCAACGTTGTCCTCTTTGGACGGCTGTGTCATTCCTTCGAACCACTCGATAAGAACGTCTTACTCCCACGATAAGAGGTTATATCGCAGAAGACAGAAGCGGATACGATCAGCGGAGTATTTCCCCTGACGATCGAACGACTTCCAACAACTGCGTGAATGTTGCAGGCGTCTCCGCACATCTTATCAACGCTAATCGAAAGGCACGTCGCCCACCGGTTATCTGACCTTCCAAGCAGATATGCAATCTCGTTGCGCTGATCGCCGTGGAAACGTTCTCCGCCGTATCGTCTTTACCTACCCCCGTGGGGGACGAATGTCGAAGGTCACGCAGGAAATAGGATACGCGGAGGGCACGCGAGGGGGTTAATCTCATTTCCGGTTGTTCTTCGAGAGGGATTGAACCGTCCTCTTCGAAAAAGTGTACCTCGATCAACGACTTTACTCTGGGAACTGAGAATTCCCGAATCCTTATCTAAAATACTCAATTAGATTACGATTTTCCCTGTTTTGCATAACCTCGAAGCAACAGGTCTCTCGCAGCTTACCGTTTGCGGGTCAATTTAATATTGCATTCTTAATTTTGTTGGAAAAATTCAAAAATTTCTAGCGATTCACGCTTGAGCGTATATATGGCAATTATTTTTTCATTACCGTCGTCAAGGAGGATTACTCGTTCGCGATGAAACGTAGAACCGACGCATGTTCGACACGAGCACGGATACCCAAAATTTCGATCCATCGAGGGCCATCGACAACGAATGACGATGGATTGTCAATTGCGCCACGTTTCAGAGTTCCGAACGATGGTTACAAAACGAACGGCGAAGCTTGTTAGCTCGCTCGAGCGCGACGTCGATCCCCGGGATGGAAGGATCGATTATGGTCGACGGTAATCGCGCAAACAGGTTGGTTAAATCGAGGCTTTTTTGGAGCCACGCTCGTTCGATTGCTCTTGGTTAACTGCGGTGACATCGTGCTGGTATTAATGATGGTCGCGCGGTTTCCGCAATGAAATTCAACCACCGGCGCGTTATTTATCGGTTGCTCGCTGATTTGTGAAGTGAAATTTACATACAGACGATTACAGGATGTCGAACACGTTATCTACTTACTCGAGCGTGACAGCTTGGAATTTTTTATGATTGAAAATCATTTACAAATCGTACGAAAACAATGGATAGGGGTACATTTTCGGAAAAAACATCTGTCACGTTGTGCCGCGTTATGCTGACATATATGTAGCTGTAGTATTCCTGCGATATTGATTTTCAATCTCTTGATTCTTACGCGTGTCGTGAAATCTGTAAATTTTTTAATTTCATTATGATAATAGTTTGTCGATTGTATCATAATATTTTCTTAATTGCCTTTTATTCTTCTATTTAAAAATATATTGTCAGCACAGCAAGTGTATATAATATATTCTCAATAATTTACAGAGTTTAGTAGTTACATTTTAGTGAAGTATTTTCTTTGTTAATTCAATTAAAATGTATAAAACACCATTATACATATCCAAAAATGAGTACAATTTTTTACAATTTCTTATACTTTATTATAATACATTTTATTATACTTTATTACACTTCACTTCACCACCACTTCACTTCACCACCACTTCACTTCACCACCACTTCACCTCACCGCCACTTCACTTCACCACCACACTTCACTTCACCACACCACCACACACCACACCACACCACCACACCACCACACACCACTACACCACACCACACTACACCACACCTCACCTCACCTCACCACACCACAATTTTGGGGCTGGGTAGGGGTTACGCAGGGCTAGGCGATCGCCAGGGAAGGGGTAAGAGCGCTCTTACGGAGTAAGGCCTTACAGGGGGCGGGGTTAAATGGTCGATAATGAAAAATTCACATCGACAACTTCGACCCCCCATGGCTCGCCTTATAAGCATTATGGTGTCAACTGTTTCTTGCGAGAATGCAATTGTTAATTGCCATCTGGCGGCCGCGCCCCAAGCTCGCTATTTTCGGTCTAGCGGTGTGCTATGGTGGTGCTATGCGCTACGCGCTCGCCCGCGTTATTCGTAGGTTAGAAATTCCGATCGAAATAAATACCAATACGTATTCGACGCTTTCTTTTCAATACAAAATATTTTTAGTGGCAGTACTTTTGATTACGTTATCTACACGGTGTAAAGAAAGAGTTTTCTTATCAAACGAATCGAGTATCGATGCGAGAATACATATAAAATCAGCACAATCGGTGTATAATAATATCTTCAATGAGTATCATAATATTTTCTTAATTGCCTTTTATTCTTAATGTGTTAATCAAAAATACTGGTCTTGTAACTCATTGAAGATATTATTATACACCGACTGTGCTGATTTTATATGTATTTTCGCATCGACTCTCGATTCGTTTGACAAAAAAAAGTTTTCTTTACACCGTGTAGATAACGTAATCAGAAGTACTGCCACTAAAAATATTTAGTATCGAAATGAAAGCGTCGAATACGTATTGCTATTTATTTCGATCGGAATTTCTAACCTACGAATTTTTTAATTTCATTATGATAATAGTTTGTTAATTGTATCATAATATTTTCTTAATTGCGTTTTATTCTTACTGTGTTAATGCTAAAATACTCGTTTTGTAACTCATTGAACATATTATTCTACACCGGTTGCGCTGATTTTATATGTATTTTCGTATCGATACTCGTTCGTTTGACAAGAAAACTTTTTCTTTACACCGTGTAGATAACGTAATCAAAAGTACTGCCACAAAAATATTTTGTATCGAAAAGAAAGCGTCGAATACGTATTGGTATTTATTTCGATCTGAATTTCTAACCTACGAATAACGCGGGCGAGCGCGTAGCGCATAGCACCACCATAGCACACCGCTGGACCGAAAATCGCGAGCTTGGCGCGCGGCCGCCAGATGGCAATTAACAATTGCATTCTCGCAAGAAACAGTTGACACCATAATGCTTATAAGGCGAGCCATGGGGGGTCGAAGTTGTCGATGTGAATTTTTCATTATCGACCATTTAACCCCGCCCCCTGTAAGGCCTTACTCCGTAAGAGCGCTCTTACCCCTTCCCTGGCGATCGCCTAGCCCTGCGTAACCCCTACCCAGCCCCAAAATTGTGGTGAGGTGAGGTGAGGTGAGGTGTGGTGTGGTGTGGTGTGGTGTAGTGGTGTGTGGTGGTGTGGTGGTGTGGTGTGTGGTGGTGTGGTGAAGTGAAGTGTGGTGGTGAAGTGTGGTGGTGAAGTGAAGTGGCGGTGAGGTGAAGTGGTGGTGAAGTGAAGTGGTGGTGAAGTGAAGTGAAGTGAAGTGTAATAAAGTATAATAAAATGTATTATAATAAAGTATAAGAAATTGTAAAAAATTGTACTCATTTTTGGATATGTATAATGGTGTTTTATACATTTTAATTGAATTAAAAAGAAAATACTTCACTAAAATGTAACTACTAAACTCTGTAAATTATTGAGAATATATTATATACACTTGCTGTGCTGACAATATATTTTTTAATAATGTTTTATGCGTTTAATTAAACGTAATATAAACGTGAAGTCTGTAAATTTTTCAAATACAAAATACGAAGATCGATTGAAGGTTAGAAAAATGAAAAAAATGTGTTGGATTACGAACAAATTTTTACGCATTTCATGCTTTGGAGTAAAATAAAAAGTTTGTTCTATTACGCGCTAATTGGTACGCAGTGATAGTTCTCCCTTCTCTTGATAAACAGTCGAAAATCGTGACGATAGTTGGGGTTTAAAGCGATCACCTTTGCCAGTATTCACCTGGCGTTGATACTCGTGACTCTAATAGGCGATGCTAGCTGGCTTCCTCTCTGTAACCATGTTTAGCGTACCGTAGGAAGCATCGCGAGCAGGTGATATTGGATCTACTTTGTAATCTCGACGTACGGCTTCGACGCGCGACTAAAATACACCAAAACGGTATCGCGTTGATTAATTCAAACCGCAAATGCAGCGTGCAAACTTTCCCTCATTACCGTCGCGGAACAAGGAAGCAGACGTTAATCAAGAGGAATACGATTTTCGCGAAGTTTCGCGCGTAAATCCCCGGATATAATCTGGTCCCGCGAGTAAGTGCAAGCTGTTGCGATCGTGGATTATAATAAAAATTTACAGCTCGCCTCGCAGCTTCGTTTCACGGTAATGTCGAGGATGCTATCGATTTCCATTAGGCGAGCGTGTCTAGACGCGACGCTTTATTGCGTTTAGCCGACGAATCACTCATTGTTTTGTGGTTTCCGCTTGCTCGTTTCCTTAAACTGGAGCCAGGGATCGTGAAACATTTATTGCCTGGTCATCTTTGATCGCATGCAGCCGACTCAGACGTAAAACCTGACCATTCTCCGAGCATCGAGTCGATTTGATCTAATTCAACCGACTCGATTAATCTGAACGAGGTCCAGGGGATGAAACTTCGGAGAATATTAACAGCGCGAATCATGAGAACAAGCATCGCTTTATGCCGGCTAAAATGTCCGGTTTGTATTATAGGTATACTTGTGTACGTGACCAAAGTGGAGGCACATGGCAAGACTGCGAAAGTAGGTTACACCTATGACGGCAACTTGTAACAAGAGAACCAGCCATCAATATCTGAAATCCTCAGTTTAAACAACACTAAACCCTGTTGTTACAGTATCCTCTTAAAAAGAAAAACGTGGAACGGATGACTTTTTGTTTTCCAAACAACTCTCTCTAAAAAAGAGGCGCGTATCGATGGGCGATTGCAGTGCTTGCGCAAAACTTTGACACAATTCCTGCAAAGGTACACGATTTACATTCGAAAAACTCCACCAATGATAATGTTACGCCTTTGAAATCCCATCCTCTCGAAATTAATCTTTCTCTCTAAGCTGCACGCGGTTTCATCGATAACGAAACGTCTATCATTTTCTTTAATTCATTCGTCGTTCAGGAAGCGTAGCGGTTCCAAGAGAGATGAAATTGGATTCCGCTTGCAAGCTCCGTACGTACAGCCTCCGCGTAATGGTGGCGCATAGTGCCCCTATCATCGTGAAATTATGTTTCTCACGCTGCGAACGATATCGCGGCAATCGAGCGGTCGCGGTAACTTCTGGTTCCGTCGACGAACGCGGCGGACCTTTATGGCGACCGCGTGTAATGTCGTTCGTCCGTTTTGCTTCCTGATGACGCAACGTACGAGCACGCGAGATAAGATCCAACGGGGAAATAAACCGGAGACTCGAGGAAGAGCTGGAAATGCAATTTTAAACGTCTCGTATCGCGCAGTTGTCGAGACGTCGAGCAGCAAGTGGAGAAGCGACTGGGGATGTTTCTTAATGCTCGCGAGAAGGACAGAGGGTGTCGCGCTGACGCGTTAACGTAGGTGGGAAACGTGGTCCTTGGCTACGTGAAATTTCTATCGAGGAAGCAGCTTTCGCTTTATTAGCACGATCCTCGGACGAGTTCCGTCCTGGAGTAAGTTTCGAGTAGACTTCGCGGTCGGTTGGCCAGCCATGTCTTTCGAAACTGCCACGATTCCTGCAGAATTCGTCGCGAGTTTTCGCAAACTTTCGCGGCGGGCAGTGATAAAGAAACAACCGGATGTATCTCCCGCGGCATTTGCATGAACTTTTTGAGAGCTTCGCCAGGAACAGGCGGCGGTGGTAGTAATAAGAGGAATGTCATATGGCGCGCCAGCTACAGCAGCTACCGGAGCAACTTTTTCGCAAGTCATCGTCTAACTGCTCGTATTAGCATGAAAGAGCCTTCTCGCCAGATGTCTTTATCCTCGCGCGTTAAAACCGTGGGCGCACCAGCGATTTTTTGTCGGAAAATTTATCGCGTGTTCGAACGATCGTCCGCCAAGGGACGAGGGTGGCCGACGCCATGTTTGAAACCAGGCTTATACAGCGCTCGTGCCTTCTGGTGACGCCGGAAGTGGCGCAAGCCAGCCTGCAATGGGATATAACAGCTTATGCGGCTAGATTAACGAAATTCACGTAATTGCCGCGCGTGCACGTGAAATTTAATTAATCCTTCCTCCGGCATTCAGGTTAATTATAAGCGATGCATATTGCGTCACGTAATATACGCAAATATGCCCCCATAAATTTGCCAAACGTAAACGAAATTGAGCCATTAGAAAAATTAGTTGCCGCTCCAGCCTCGCGAGCGAAGTTACCCCGAATTAATCCACCTTGGTCACCGGAATTATAATCAAGGAATTACTTAAGCGCCCCGCGTTATCTCGCGCGATGGAGCTTGATGCAAATGATGAAATGAATTACACGGGCCAGAACTAAGGATCGCTATCGGGCAATGCCGCATCTCGACGCGAAGGGAGCGCAGGCTCCGGAATTTCTAAAGACCTCGTAGGGTCCCCTCCTCGGATTGCTCGTCGTCCTTCATCCCAGTTTCCCGCGGAGTGGGTATTCATTCACCACCCCTTCTCGTCCTTTCTCTTCCAGCGCACGGTTTCTCGTTAGACGTAGAGACGACCTCTCATTATCGGTCATTCGTCGTGAGAGACGTAAATAAAAGGGACGCCAAAATAGCCCACGACGAGCAGTCTTCGGAAGATCCGAATCCTCGACGAGTCCACGATGGCCCCGGCAGGAAGCACGAATCGATCCCATTATTCCGTGGAAATGCGACGTGAAATCGTTGGTTATCCGCTCGAATCGCTTCTAATCTTTTATCGAGCATTCGTTCCGTTTCGCTTTTCTCTTTTTACTTTTCTGTACTGAAAACGTTGCTCTTCTTCGTCTATAATTAGAGATTTACGTTGGAATTAGATTTGTATCAGATTAAGTTTCGTGCTGTTTTTGTTTCGAACGTACGTTATATTTAAAACGCGAGTTAAAGCTCGATGTTTATGTTCCGCTTAGCTCGCGGAGAATAGAAATCTCTCTAAATGTCAGTTTTTATTCGTTAGCCGGCAGTTAACTTGAGAATTTCAATTTGACTCAAAAGGTCAGCAGGATAATGATGATTTACGTAACGGCAGAGCGGAACGTCGGACAATAACGTCACGTATCGGGAATGTCAGCCGTTTTCGTTCGAAAAGTATCGGCGATCTTTATACGCCGTGCTCCGCACTCCATTCAAATCTCCTTCGTTTATGGACACGAAGTTCAGCTCCCGCTGGTTTCTTTTCGGTATTCTCCTTCAGCTTTGAATGGCGGGTTATTAATGACGGAAGTTGGCCCGGGAACTACACGGGCGAACTTATTTTCTACTCCTCCGAGTTTCTTTTACCTTGTCGCCTTTGTGCTTCGCGCGGTCCTGGCTCCTCTCGCTCTTCGCCCCTTATGGGTGAACCAGGAAACAAGCGCGCGTTTTCTGTTTCGCTTAAATAACGAGCCAGCGTTGAATGCGAGCGTGTATACGTATCGACGGTGTAATCCTGGAAATTGCCAGTCGAATGTGAACGTCTATTTGTTGAATTAGCTCCCTGGATGCCAAGGTTTGAAGGAGAAACGTACTCGTGTGTCCCTTTGTCATTTTCGAGGTCTCAGCCTTACAGTTTCCCAGATTTTCCGTTGTAACTGAATAGTTTAGTCTGGTTTTCAATACTGTTTCTCTGTCCTTTTCATTTTCCTGCATTTAATTGAAATTGCTCTGGTAGCAACGATGACAATTGTGTTCGCATGTGATGTAATCAACGCGTAACGTCTTCGAATACAGTTCAGAAGATCACACGTGTAGGCGACAGCGTTTGGAAACTGAAGGAAACTCCGAGGCACGTTTGCGACGTTTCAGATTCGTCAAGCCAAGAGAGAAAATCGACTCGCGGAAGGCTTCAAACGAGATGAATCGTCGGATGCGCGACTGTTTATAACGCGGACAACCATCCGAGTCACCTGACACGCTTCGTCGAGCTTGCATGTCACACACGACAAAGCGCAGACGGATCAGCCACGCCTTCGCTCTGGTTTCAAGCGTTTGCAAAGACAGTCTGTTCGCGTACGTTAGGACAGACGTTCACGTTTTCTTTGGCAAACCACGTCGACGAAGGAGGACAGATTGCACCGTACCTGAAATGTGGTAGAATCGTTGAGCAGAGACTCGTTCCGAGGTGTAAAATGAACCGGTTGAAGCTGCACATACGTTAATTGGATCTTTCCATGATTTTGAGCCGCAGTCGTCGAATGAATGGAACCTCGTTTCTGCTTCGAAACGGTGTTAAGAGCCTTTTGTATCGTTAATTTCGTTCCCTTTTATTTCTCTTTTTTTATTTTTCTAATCGACTCCCGAATGCTGGGCAACGTCGAAAAGCGAACGTAGAGCTCGGTTCTTTTATGTTTACTGTTTTGTCGACGTTTTTACCTCGTAGAGTTATACGCAGTGGACTAGAAATTGAACTCCCAATTTTTGGAGTAAAAGAACATTCAGGTGAACGATAAAAATGCTTCCACCAAGCCAAGTAAGTGACTAATTGATCTAATAAAGTCACTGGACTGTCCAGTAGAACAGAGTCACCATTGGTCAGAACATATCCAGCTGCTGTAAGACAAGTAGAATTACACCGCCCCCGGACAGTCGAATAGAACGTGGACGTTCTTGTGCAAACAAGTAGATTGAATCGACGCGCGACAAGGCAAGTAGAACGAATCCCTCTGTGGTCAGTCGTTCAGCGAGTCGATATACATGCAGCGAACGAATTCAATTTCGAAACCGAACGAACGAACGCAGTAACTTACCCGACTAATGAAATGCTCATCGAGGATTTGGTTAATTTAGCAAATTAAGAGGAACCCGCCGAGATTTAGCGAATTAACGAGGACGCGCGACGCGACTTCCGTTAATTTCCCGGATTAATTGGATCTCGAACGAATTCCGTCGAGCAGAAACGACTACACCGTTGGCCGTTCGCTTGCTCCGCGAATCCGTTTCGCGACAATTGTGTCGGAGACACGTGCGCGTAACCGCGGCAAATAAAGTTACTGCGAAACTACACCCCGTCAACAGATGCAAATTACTTTCGATATTTTCGGTGGAACGGTGTATCGGAGATACTCAGTTTATTGGTGTACACGCGTGCGTGAAATACGTAAAGTGGATCGATCAAATTGGTCATCTCGATATTTTTCTGGACTAAAAATATGGGATAAACACGTTTCAAATGATTTTGTCAGTAATTTTCACAGACGATTCGTAGAAAATGTAAAATATCTATGGCACTTAATGAACGAATAAATTTTCAACTACGTGTTTCCATCATATTTCGATTTTTCACTCGTTCAACCCTCGATTGTTTTTCATACCTTTTCCGATTTTTTTTTTTATTTTTCTTTATGAACTATCCACGTGCGCCAGACGTGTTATTCGCGCGTGAATGAAACCTCCATTTATCTCGCTCTTTCGAACCGTCGACGTTTTCATATTTACCCGGAACGATTTTTAATAACGGAACGTTATCTTGCGCCGACGAATCGCCTCGGTTTTACAAACCGCGATCGTGTTATTCATTACAGGAGGCAATCAGCGAACATTCGTTATTACGACCTCCTCGGTCGAATTTCGAAGCTTGCTTCGTTAAGTAATTCCGTTTCATTCGTTTAATAATTTCGTTTATCCCGGTTGGACGCGGGTCTGATATTAATTACTTGGCCCGCACGCGCAGTTGGTATTCCGTTTAAATATACATTCCGTCCGTGGAATTTTTCGTCGAGCATAACGAAGAGTTATTGTCGAAACGGAAATCAAAGCGGAATGTTGTTAATTAATGAATGTAATGGCCATATGTACGCTTGCGACGGAAATACATGCAACGACGTCGAAGCCAACAAACGAAGGAAATTTATTCTGCAGGCTCGATTCCCGATAACTAATTCTTGCTGATTAATTAAATTGTTCACGGAAAGGAATTTTTAGTCCCTCGCTCGTAAGCTAAATCGATTCGCTTCCAGCTTTTCACGTCGCACAGATAGAAAATTCCACGAAAAAAGTGTACAATTTATCCAGTAACTAATGGAAAAAATTGTAGCGATAAAAGAGTACATCAAACGCGGTCCTCCTGCAGAATTTGGGGTCCAGGTTTAACTCGCGGCGAGGATCAATATTCGGCAACCCTCCAAAACTGTGAGCGAGTTCCACTCTTCCTCCGCCTTCCTCTTCTTCTCTCATTCGTCTCTTTGCCCCTACCCCTGCCGCGTAAATACTTCTGCTTCCCCTTTGCAGGGTATTTTCTCGTCCGCCTTTAGCGGTTTGTCTTTTTCCGCGAACCTCGTGCTTTATCTTTCTCCAGTCTTTCTCCTTTTCCAACGAACGTCCTCTTCTATCTTCTCGACCGTCGTATCCAACCCCTCTACATTCAAATGGAAATAATTTTCTGCCTCTTCCTCCTACCACTTTTTGTCCCTGCTCGACGTTTTATTCCCCCTCCAATCTTTTTTCCTCTTTAATTTCGGATAGGAAATCGATTGTCAATTATTGCTTAATCTATTCTACGTCGCTTTGTACCAAACTACCTCTGGCCAGGTTGATTATACAGCGGATTATCCTCTTTTGCGAACTTTGATTGCCACGTTGAAGTTTCTCATTCATTCGTAAGTTTGTTAGATAATCAGTACGGATGGAGAAAGGTCTCTTGTTCACAAAATAAAATATCACTGATACTATTAACGTTAGCATAATGTAGCTTTTTAGATTTCTATCTCGCAGTAGCATTATTCCGGTTAAACGGATTCGATGGAAATGTCGTCGCGCTCGACTTTTTATTTTACGCTATTGTAATGCTCGCGCGATTTTCCTCTCTGCGTTTTTTCGTCTGTTTTCCTTTTTTTTTATTCCTCTCCGCCCCTTTCCCTCCTCTTTATTGACAAGGGAGTTCTATCGCGCGCCTACGTTTCACGGGGCTTTTGCACGTCGTATTCACCGATTAACTGAATTATGATTTGACAATTCGACTACGTTTCATTGAATTTTTCACGATATTCTGACCGATTGTGGTTTCAAGCAGTCTCGCGAGTAAAAAGATGCGCACATTTTTCTGCTGCACACTTTTAAAGGCATCTTTCAGACTTCATTTTATTCGTACTCGGAACAACTGCTGGATGTGCCTCTAGAAATAAAACTGACTATATCCATCGCATCCAGCAACGCTCCCGTATTTTTCCCTTTTTTCGAATACAGCACGCCTCTTCCAGCGCGCCATCTACAATTAATATCTCTTTGTCCTCGTTCGTTAGCCTCACCCCTTCCTCCACGCAGCATATATCACGGTTCTTCCACCCTGCCATCTTCATTCAGCGTCTCGAGCAGCGTCCTCCCACTTGCCAGGAGTCGAAGACTGAAAGGGGTGTCAGAAGAGGCCCTGGGCGTCGTTCAGCGAGCCGGCTACAAATTTTCATTCATCCCTTCGCTCGCGTCGACTTAACTCCCTGGCCTGTTCGATCTCGACGCCGAGAGCCCGTCGTCGGGGCGCGAAACACCCATCCGTCGATTTCTCCCTTTGTTTTCCTAGCTGACTGGCTGGCTGGCTGGCCAGCAGCTCGCCACGATCCGTCTCGTCCGATGCTTTCGATTTATCAGCCACCCTCGAACTGGCCTTGACTCGATTTCTTCTTTCGGTAGATTTATGCGCCTTGTTTACTCCGAGGGATCCTTATTACTTCTTCTTACAGGAGATTTATGGTGGCATTCTGTTTGCTCGGTGAAAGTGCTCGTAACTTTTTTGATAACGCGATGCAATATAGAGCTCCACGTTTTCGTGGTATCGAAGGATTTTTTCATTTCTTTAGCGATAACGAAAATTTGTTTAGATAGTATTTTTGCGTGTAAAAGTTTCATTGCCATTTTTCGTAGACGTTGATTCATGTATCTTGTTTGTTTTATGTAGATATTTCATCTGATATGGGAAAAATTTTCGCAATTCTTAATGCCAGTTCAACTTCGTATATCTTGATAACATTGAAAATATTTTTCTAACTTTTTACGGAAGAGAATTTATGAACATCGTTTAAATAGATTTTCTACTTTTTACATATGCGTAAATATTATGATCAAAGATATTCTCCCGCGAGACCTTTATAACCGATTGACTTGTTTCCTTCGTGGGCGTTTAGAAATCAATCAGGATGAGGTTTGATTTATTGCTGGCGGTAGTCACTTTTTCATTTGATACACAAATAACGTCTTGATTTATCATGGCTGATGGAGACTGATGGGTTATCCATTCTTCGCGATGTACATATAAACCTATTGTCCGATATAGCCTGATAAATGTTCACGCATAAATTTAACTCTTCTTCGAAGTATTCCGTGCAATTTATTTCCCCTTAGTATCTTATCGTTTGGAAAGAAATAACTTCCATTATTCTTGTGTCAAATATAGTAGATGAAAAATACTTTGTACACTTTGTACTTGTTATGTACACAAATATATCGATCAAACTCATTTCATGAAGTTATCGTGCAGACTAATGTAGTAGTAAACATAAACACTTTAATACGCGGTGTTTACATTATGCTAGACGCATTCCAACGTTCAGTTTGGGCTCTAAACTAACGCTAAGCACAGTACTGGACAATACCCGTAGGAATCGCAACATATGCACGTATAATGTTGGTCTAATTTTCCTTCGAAACGAAACCTTTGTCTCCGGACAGTCGCTAGATTGCGCTTAAAATAATTAAGAACCGCAATTAGAGTAGAGAGTAGCAATTTTCGACGTGCACACGAGCGGTGTTTATCGAAATAGGCGAGGATCAGAAGAAACGTCGAGGGTGATTAAATTTCCACGAGCAGACTGGCGATAAAACGACTGCAGGTGAATTAACTTTTCAGAGCTGTTCGTCGATCGGTCCTCGCGTTCGAGTCACCATTTTAGAGCAGAGGAACGCGAATCGCTCCATCGTCCTCGAGCCAGGACCCACGAATTTCTATCCGTGTCAGTGCGTTTTATTTTTCGTTAGAAATTGAACATTTCTTGCCAAAGCATCGACGAGATATTCGTCCCAACGAACCAGCAGAGGTATCACGCGCGAAGAATTCAATCGAAAATCGCGCGCGTGTTAACTGAAAAACAGGAATCGGACGGAACGGTCGAACAAGCGATGGAAATATTCTCGTTGTTCGGAAATTGCCAGCCGGGGCGCAATATCCGAGGTTCGTCGCGAGCAACTAAAAATTTGCCCGCGCAACGCAATAATCACGACCAGCTCGCGTTCTGTAAACACGCTGGAAATTTAATAACTGATGGCGTAAAGAATAGTTAATATCCAGCGGCGGTGGGAGTGGACACTGGCTAATATCTTTCGAAAATGTTCGCCTCGAACGATTCGAAGCGCGGCGAGTACTCGGATAACGAGTGCGCTCGTCGAATAAACTGAAATTCTCACCTAGGAGGCGAGCCGATCGCCTAAACCGGTAACGTGTTAGCCGATTAACGCGCGATATTAATTGTAAGCTTATTAACTCGGCCCAGTGTCCGTGCCAGATAATTATATTTAACGATTAACGGGGCCCTTTAATAACGTCATCCAATTTTCGCCTTACATTCACGTCGTTATTATTATTCGTTCCCACGAGCTATTTAGTACCTCTGACGAGGTGATTTTAAGGGAGATCCGTGTTGTTGCCGAATACGAGAACGTTAATTATTCATTATAACGCGAAGCGCTGGGGGCTGATGTATAAATGCGATTTGAAGCTTTCTCTGATGTAATAATGCGATAAGACGAGGCGGAAATGTTACTGGAATATGAATTAAATACCTTGGCTACCGGATTATTCAATATTAATGTATATTATGTTGTTTATCGAACGCGTATCGTTAACGAGCGTACGAGTTTCCAGGTTTTGACGTGTTTTCCAAACGAGCGTTACCAATGCCTGGAACTGACAGAAATACGACTGGATCATTCGATTTCGTATACGCTCGTGAAGCTCGTAAACATCGCGCTTATTGCGCAGCCTTCGGATGAAACGAAGTGTACAGCAGATGCTCGATTCGCTTCGAGCGAATAAATAATGTGGAATTTGCGGTAATGTTAGTTTAAAATTCCCATCTTCTCTTTGGGTAAAAGAAGAACACTTTTTCTCTCGTATGAAATCATAATTATACTGTTAACGGTTGCCACGAAACTTTTCTTCAGCGGTCCACGACAGTCATTCATATCTATTCCGCGAAACAAAACATATTTGCGCAATTGCTCGGCGCGATCGAGACAAAGTATTAATTGGAGCATGTCTCCTTCGTACGATCGCCCATTGGAAGTCCTTGAATTCGCGCGCGGCTTCGAGTACGAGTCAACCATCGAGCGGAACCGGCGCGGTGCTCCAACATCCGGTCACATACATATGTATGTCGTCCGTCGTTCAACATCCGCTTTCATCGAGATAAATCGGAACAAACAGGTTCCGATGGAAAAACGTTACACTCTTGTCCCAATTTCCCGACCTTTCCACCGCGTTCCTCGGTCGCGGATCGCTCACGCGAGTCAGGAACACGAAAACACGATGGCGACGTGGAAGCCTTGATCTAAAACACGGCGAGAACTCGCGATCGTTCCGGTTAACGCGTAAACGAACGAAAAAAATGTTTAGAAATCGCGTAAACGAAAGAAAACGCATCGAGTTAAATAGTTTCCTCACTTCCGTCAATTACAGAGGACCGAATTGATTCGCATTACGTTTTTTCGCCACTCGTTCTATGCGCGAATTTCCCTGCTTCGTTCTCGTTCGCTTTTCTCCCCTCGACGCGAGCGATAAAAAACAGAAGAGAAAAAAATGAGAGCCGGAAAGCCCAGGGTTCCAGGAGCTTTTTTGCCCGCTTATTTCCGGATTTCGAGACGGCGACTGCTCGATAATAGGGTCGTAAGGATGTAAATGGGCTGGATCAATGGATCGATGGGTGACACTTAGAGGGATGAGAAGAGTGACTGGAGGGTCGACATCCCCCTGCGTGAAGAGAATCAAGGATTTTTCTTGATGGGATCGGAGACACGGGAGGGGGAATTTATGTTTATCCGCTGACTCGTAGCGCGATTCAGCTATTTTATAAAAATAAGCCATTTTTATAACCACTGTCTTCCACTTCCCGAAGATTTTATTGATTTTCGTAGAAATTATCGGCTCGTTATCGTTTCGTAGCGAAACCACTCAGCCACAGAATGATAAACGAGGCTCGATCAAAGGGAAGTTCCCTGACACCCTATTATTCTTTGCGGTACCCCACTTTTGACTTGCGAATTAACGACAGCCTGTGAATGATGAATGACTTTCGTGAGACCCCCTTCAGCCATCGCGATCACGCACATCCGATTAACGGTGTCGCGATCGAGAACTTTCGCGTTTAATATTTTAATCCCTCCCGCGATTTGCATGCAACCCTCTGGTCACGGAAGAAAATTAGTAAAAAATTAAGTTTCAATCCCCGCTATTACTTCATGGTCGAGTGAATTATATTTGGTCTTGAAATCAGAGATCGACCAAATAAATCCCCTCTCGGTTTACTGTACGAACGTTCCGCGATAGTTATCCATAAATCTCTCAGCGAATTTCGAGGGTAACAGCTGGCAGGAATACGCGGCGACTTCATCGCCCCGTCCCGACAAATAATACCGCTCAATGTTTCTCTAAATAATCAGTTATGGCGGCTTGGAAGGAGGCCAGACGGTGCTCCTTCGTTCTGGCAAACTGGAACCGCTGCCACTTTCACGTTTCGCATTCCGCCGCGTGCCAGCGCGTGCCTCTAACGATTTGTCATCGGCAGCGATTTTATAAGCTCGCTCGACGTCCAACCCTGGTGGATCAGCCCAGCGGGGATACATTTTCTCGACGAGTTATGAGGCGAAATCATGGATTCGCGCGAGCTGGTAAAAGTTACGAGCTTCCCGGGTGAAGAATTTTATTGTCCATCGAATAACAGCGCGTGACGACGTCGATGGTTACTGTTCGCGTAGGTACGAGATTTTCTACTGTCTACATGTATTATTTGTTTATCATTTTATTATCGTTTTGCTGATACGGATGCTAGTAAAGTTATCGAATATGTTTGTAAAATTTGAAACAGTATACACGAATACAAAAATGTAAAGATCCGAATAGCAGAACTTAGTATCGAGATACTTCAAGACTGTTTCAACGGTGGTACGTGCTCGAGTTCAATTTTCAGGTAAAATTGGCGAAAGAGAAGCTTAAATTAGGAAGAATTTAGGACAATTGCTGCCTTCCCGGAATGCAACATCGCAACGTTGCTCGTTAGCCTGGTTTTGAAGTTCTGCGGAAAATTTGGAACCTAACATGGTTTATATTGCAATTTTCAAAAAGGAGAATACGAGTACCCTTTGTATATTTTTCTGCTTAACAAAACTTTCTAAAAAAACATCGTATCTCCAATGGCTTCATAGCAAAATAATAAAACTTATTTTAGTCCCCCATCAAGGAATATATTTTCACTGCGAAATAGTAAAGTCGAGGCGAGTTTATATAAAACAATTCTCCCCCTTTCATTTATGTATCCGACTGTATTTTTCTTTACTAAAACTCCCTCGAGTACTCTCGTTGGAAAGTTCCTGTACGGCCACTCTGTCCTCGTTGCGCTCTTTAAAACTTCGCTATTCTCTGTACAATTCACGACACACTGACCACCGTTAAGGACACTCACCAACCAACCCTTCGTTATCGTCACTCAACGATCGTGGCACACGTGGCCACTTTCAGAGACCTAACTTTCCAAGAGCGGTCAGATTTTACTCTCCAACTGTTACACTTGTTTGCGCCTCGACCCGTCAAAGATCGTCATTCTGTGTACATCGATGACGTACACAAATCTGGCCTTCAATTTTATAAATATCAATATCACACTTCCACAACTCGTCGAAATGTACGATTTCAGTTCAAGTTCTACCCTGTTCTACTCTCGATTTCGTTCTCTTAAACAGATAGTATCAGATCACTTTGCGAATTCTGGAACGAGCGAACGAGGCGCAGTAACAGGCAGCACCGATCGATGCAAGTTCGAGCGTGGAGAAATGATTTCTCCAACCCCTTCGTGGGATCTGAATCGAACGGTGGTTATCTTCGAGCAAGGCTATCGGTTGAAAGTCATTCTCCACGGCTGGATAGACCGAAATGAAGACGAAACCGCGTCGTAAACCGTTCGAACGTTGAAATTACAGCTTTTTCATTGCCTTCGTGTCGGGGTCAATCGCGAGCGTTTCCTCTTCACTCTTTGCTCGCTTCGTGGAACACAATTTCGGCACGGTCATTGTGCGTCGCACGCGATAACTATGCAAAACGATACGTGTGACGTGGTATGATCGTAATCTCGACGTGACGAACATAAAATGGTGTTGTTCGATCGAAGTATGATTGCATTTTCGTTTTACGACGTTCCGTAATGAATAGGTGTACGGTTTAAGGGGTTAGTAGAATTTTAGTTAAGTTTAACGTTTAACGCATTTTGCAAATAGCCCCGAATAATTTAATTAGTAAATCGCGACTGAAAAATACAAGAAGAGCAGAGAGGGACATTGTCGGCTGTTTCATTTTCCCTCATTTTTAGCGTAATCTGTACATCATTAATACGCTCGAAGCTTGCGTAAAACCGCTCGCTGACAGGTGACAGATACTCAAAGTTTACGTTCTTAAAGCTTTTATGCGGGACAAAGCCTGTTGCTTGATTGATCTGTGTTTCTGAAACTTTCGTCGGACAGGTATTTCGAAGCGAGTATCCTAAAAAGTAAGATTAATCGCCCTGCGTTCGATATCAATTTTTTTAATGAGTCCTGTACTACTGTTTAATATAATTAACGATAAACCTCAACAATGGTGGCAATCGCTTTCAGCTTTGCCTCGATAATTAACTTGCTCGCGAAGGAGTATTAATTCACCTCAATTGATGCACTTGACTGCAATATTGCGACGATATCGAAACGAACGAATAATTTTTACGAGTGACGCTGAATTGTCAGTGCTAGGTTATATGGTTCATAAAACGAGGGTATCATCGAAACAGGCCAAAGGTCGTTAGTTGGTACGGTTTATGAAACCATTCCGCGGAAATTGTGTTTAGCTTCCGTTGTCCCGATCAGATCGATTCGTTTCCGCGAAATTGGGGTGGCGAATGTGAAAGAAATGAGGTAGCAAAATTTAACGATTCAGTATCGATCGGAAGAAAGCACACAGTGGTAGAAGTGCAGGAAAATTCAGTTGGATATAAAAAACATTGCAGGAAACCAAGTCTTTCGCTACCCAATTTTGCTGTTCAACAATTAATATTTCAATAACGAAACAGCAAACAGTAAAGAACAATCGCCAACTGCATAATGTAACAAACAATAATTCGACAATGATGAAATATCGACAGGGGTGTGTTTAGCGGCGTGACAGGCGCGTGGGCGGTACAGAACTGATGGCGAGGGTGAAAATGCCGCTCCTTGAAAGGTCAGAAAAAAGGAATGGTAAAGAAAAGCTGGCAAGTTAAATGAAGAGAAAAAAAAGTGTAAAAAATAATAAAAAACAAAGGAAAATCGACTGCAGGAAGAGAGAGCAAATAGAAAATGGTACGCTTTCATCGCCACACGCGTTGTCATTTTATTCAACGACAGCAAATCAATCCCTCTGCAAGTTGCCTGAGGGAACGCATCGGTACAAGTATATCGATCACGTGGTGCGGTATAATTAGTCAAGTTTCCCGGAAGCCAGGACGTCTACGTGCGCGTATTCTCGCGCGTTGCTCGATATTAAACGCGTTCACCCCTTCCGTTCGCCATCCCTCGACCACCCCGCGAGTTTTCCCTTTGTTCTTCGGGTCGCTCGCCATTCGACGTCGTTGGCGAAAGGAAAACAGCGTCGCGGGCTCTATCAACAGGCGGCCCAACGAAATGAAATTGGACAGGCTGCGATTCAGTCGCAACAATAACACCACCCGAATTGTCCTGCAACCGGGACAAAGAAGTCATTGCAGGGCGAAAGATAACTGTAGCGACAGGCTCGAAAGCGGTGTTCACGGGAAACGATCGTTGTTTTTGTTTCGACTTCCGCCGGTCGCTTCTGAGGTCTTCGATTTGTTTAAAGGGTAGGTTTCTGTTGCTTTAAACCAGGTGTCTTCTGCGGGAAGTTTCTTCACGCTCGTCAGAAGTTGACAATGACAATAGCGGAACTTTTTGTTCAGCGTTCAATGCGTCTTCGTGTTTTTCAGTCGTTCGAACCGCAATCCCACTTGTTCCGACGCCTCGTACGTGCGTCGAATCGAGTTAATCACGGGCGTGTCGCGGAACAGGGGGCAAGATTCTGACCGCTGGGTCGATCTCTGCTTCGATCCAACGGACAGGAAATGGAATCTATCGTGGCCTCCTTTACCGACGGGAAATGGCACTGGTCTGGCCCCAATCAGGAACGGTAAAATTAGTCTACGCCCCTGCTGGGCGCATCGCTCGCCACCCTTTCGCGCTACCCCAATTCGATTGTTATTCCTGACTGATCGTGGCTCGCGTTCCGCGAGGCTCCATTGTCACTGCGACGATTTACGACGGGGTGGGATGAACGAAAGGGTTCATTAACTGATTGAAAGACTGCGAGGAGAAACTGAAATGATGGAACTGCAATTTTGTTAAATGCAAACTAAATTTGTATAGCCTCCGTTTCGAGGATCATTGATGTTCGTAGATGAATAGAATTACTAACTGTTTGTTAATATCGTTGACAGTTAGCCATGAGGAGTCTGTTTAATTGCGAAAGCGCAAGAGCAGGTTAAAACGGACGAGAGTTCCAAACGTGGAGTTAAAATTTCGAATTCATTCGAGCTAATTAGAAGTAAAACTTTTCTCGGGGGTGAGAATGCAACGGTAAAGTATACAACTGACCCGTGAGTTAAGTTAGTGGAATTTTTGTCGCGAATCTAATTGAATTCATAAAACGAAGTTTGAGGTCGTGGAATAGGAAAAAATTTTACTTTCTAGGTCACTAAAGTTACGCGGAGACGTGATTATCACATCACAACCTGATATAAAAGAAACGCGAAGGGAGGAGATCATTTCCCTTTGTTATTACAGAAAGACTTCAGTAGAAACAACCTCAGAGTTTCCATTAATAAAATACGATTTCTAATTAACAAATGCAGTCCACGTGCGAGAGAAAAGAAAACAATTAAGCGAAACAAGGATAATATAACTTTAAAAACCGGCATCCGGTAGTGAGAAGTAGTACGAGTCAACCATTACCGCGGGTGTCATCCAGCCGAAGCAGATGCAAATGCCACCGGACTTAAAACGCCTTTCAACCGTTTCCCACGGTCGACGCGTCCGTTAACGAACCTCGAAATGGTCGTCGCAATTAGAAGCATCGGGACCAGCGTTTCCTCGTACTTACGCCACACTCGTCCCGCAAACGAGTTGCGGGCTGAACGAACAGCTAGAGTAAATATCCGTGCTCTCCGCAGATAGAGGCGCGAGCGTAGCGCCACAGTGTCTTCAAACGTAGCATGAATACATTACACAACAGGGTGGATTAATTAAACCTACCATATGCGAGTATCTTTGGAACCATCAAAGAAAGATGGTCATCATTCCCTCTTTCGCGCTTCAAATATCTACAAGACACTTTATTGTATTTCTCAATAAAGTAACGAGGAACTAGGATAGAAGGTGAAGGTACTTTTACGCGTACAGCCGCAATAAATTAATAATTCATTTCGAACAAATACCACCACCTCCCACAGAGACTTCATTAAAAGAATACATTACACAACAGGGTGGATTAATTAAACCTACCATATGCGAGTATCTTTGGAACCATCAAAGAAAGATGGTCATCATTCCCTCTTTCGCGCTTCAAATATCTACAAGACACTTTATTGTATTTCTCAATAAAGTAACGAGGAACTAGGATAGAAGGTGAAGGTACTTTTACGCGTACAGCCGCAATAAATTAATAATTCATTCCGAACAAATACCACCACCTTCCAAAGAGACTTCCAGGTTCGACACGGAATCCCCGGAAAAAGAACGCCGCTGGAAACTTTACGAGGCACGTTCCAACTGCACCAGTCACGATTTCGAGCCGACGACTCGCAGGCGACCCGTTTAATCCGGCCGCAGGTTTTAATCGCGGCTGGACGGTTACGTTCGAACCGGGCAGGTATAAATCCGGATAAGTTCCAGGGATCCGAGGGCTTCCGTGGAGCCGGGAAATATTTCGCGAAGAGGAGGAAGGGTCGTCGCGGGACGAGAAAGTTTCTGGGGTGGACCCAGCGACCCGCGAGAATGAGACCGCCCCACGGATCCAGGAATCCCTCGGTCCGGATGAAACCATTCCGGCTTGGACCCTCTGGTCCTGGCTGTTTCGAACGACGACCCCTTTTTCTCGCGAGCGAGCACGCGGCGCCTCGTGAGTGGAAAGTTCGGGGCTCGATTAATCAATCGCTTCGACGGGATGTAAACGGGTCAGAGGGGACCCTGGAAAGATTCGAAGGCGGACGGTGATGCCGCTTTGATGGCCACTTTTGTTAGATTGGGGACTGTAAAAAGGGGGCTCACGTGTAGGAACATGGCGGAGCAATTGATTCGTTTCATTTTGAACGAGACAAGATCATCGGGGGACATCGTTACGCGTGCGTCCCTTGTCAAGCATTTTTTCATTGATTCGATTTATATGGTTAGAAAATGAAGCTGCTATGGTGTTCTCGAATAAATTATCTCGTCGTAATCGTAGAATTTATTCTATTAAAATTTTCGCTTTAAGGAACCACACGACTCTATCTTCCTTTCTTCGTCACTGTAATTTCCACTTAATTTTATACATTACGATTGAAAACGCTTTCAAGAGAGGTACAAAATGTTATTCCAAGCACGTGTTTAGTATCCCATTCGCGTTTTTTGAGCAAGATCGTTTCACGACAAGATTATCTCTCAAGTTTTCAGCGGCGAATTCTGTCGGCGTACACGCGATAGACCATTGTACCAGACATGTCCTATCGGTTAATCGTACAGCTGGAGGTTAATGCGACTTTAGCCGAGCAACTTCATTAATTAGCATAACGAGGTCGTTCTTCCGCTGGGTGCTGAAAGACCACCCAGTGCGAGAAAATTCGTCGTTGTAATTTTAAGTGCATCGTGATAATACGAGATGATTCGAGCTATCGCTTTTTCATTCAAGACCTTGATAATTTTTCAGACAGAAAGACTCCATTCAATTCTAATGTAGTAAATACTTATTTGTCACACTTACACGTGTACAAACGCTTTATTTGCGTACAGTTGGGAAACTCGACAGCCTGATCGCGATCTGATTAATTTCCTCCCACTGTATCCAACCTTCGTCAGCGTTATCATCGTTACACAGCAATTCTACAACTACCAACTCGTAGTAATTCACACGAGAAGCTCGTATTATTTTCAAAAAGCACCGAAGTTACGAGAAACATCGCGCGAGAACACATTTCAGTCAGCACTTTTACTTTCCAGTCTATCACCTGCACAAACAACATACAATCCGTCCGCGACGTTTTTATATATTCATAAATCACCCGACGCAATTGAACAAGATCCACAGCATCGAATATACTAGCAGATATCGATTTTCCGTCGCTCACGATTTCGAAGAACCCTTGTCAAAGATGCGAACGAGCGAAGGAGCGAAGCGCGACGTCTACTCGCCACGTATCGCTGGATTCACCGCGGAGGCACGATCAATGAGAACCAGAGGACCCACCAGCCACGTGGTTACTTGCTCTAACCGGAAGTTCGTGAATGGGAGGCCGTGCACGCACGGACGGAGCACCAGCTGCTGTCAGCCGTCCAGCAGAGTTATTAATTAACCTTAACGAGGACGATGAACAGCTAGGAGGCCCGTATTTGTCGAAAGAGACCTCCGGTTATTAATCGTACGTTCGTTCGCGTGGAATTGCCCGATCAGACGCACAATGGGGTGCACGAGCCGAAAAATTAGGGGAGCGACTCTTGACCGCGCGTGCTTAATTTTACCTAACGATACAGAGGAAGGTTTCGAGCCTCTATTTCTGGCTTCTGTATATCGTCAAATTTTTCCCAACATTTCTGTGCTATTTCCAAATGAATTTCTTAGTCGAAATTTCGCGTACATCATTGCTACGGGATATGGTAAAAATAATTCTGCTAACGCGTCGCAGCCCATGCGTCACGCGCTCAGTTAAGGGTTAAATCGCAGCCGAATCGTAATTAATGGAGGCAAATCCGGGCGGGCGAATATGCGGAAATAAACCGCTGCCTCCGATGCGCTCGACACGTATGAAATTATTACTGTTGTTAACGAGCGCCGTGCGCGACGCAGTCGGACGTGCCGCAAAACGCGTAACGTTGCTTTACCAACTAATTGCAGACGGGAATTAAATTATGCCCTCCTTAATACCGGGTTGCGCAGTCGTTAGGGAGACAGAAGGTGAGTATTAATGGCAGCCTGGCAAATTTTCGCCTAAGCGTGTGTTTAAAGACGAGGAAGAGGGGGCAAGCGTCGCGGAAAGTCGAGATTCGTATTCGCGTTACTTCGCGTTTGCGCACTTTCTGCTTGCGAAAAGTGTGTGTTCTTGCTTTAAATTGCGCGCAGAGGCCTCGATTCCCTCCACGTGCAGCAAATTATCGCCGTATTCGGTCGTTTAAATTATTTAAATTGGAGAAGATCTAAAATTATTCACTTTGAAACTGTATGGTCTGCATTGTTTTATCGGTCATCGTTTCATTGTCGTTTAAATGTCTAACTCGCAGTGCGTTTCAAAGAGATGACAAATGTGACGCAGGTAGCGAGCGCACGGTCCGATTCAGCTACGTTTTGGACAAGCAATTTGTGGAATCAGGGGAAACAGGGGAAACACGGGGCTGGACACGCGAAACGACCAGCGGTCGGTGTTCGAGCGTGGGCACTCGAGAACAAAAGAAGATTTACCATATGCATAGAGACCGCGGCAACACTCGAAACGGTGTATGACGCTTCAACTGGACTAATTAGATCGTTAAACTAAATCTCCGTTTACGAACGGTTTTGTATAAATCGCGTACGGTTTCGTGGCGCATTTTACGCTCCATTAGTTTCACGGGTATCGCGATATATATAAAATATTCAAAATACCAGAGGTAACAGTTGCTGAAAATATTTCATTAAAATTCTTTGAGTGACATTAAATTTATTTAACTTCCAGGAAGAAACGACGTCGGAAACGAAATTGGTTTTACGCACCAAATGTTAACGACAGCCTTGTCAATTTTGTAATCCAGTGGAACACGCGTTGAACATAATCTACAATAACTTTGTAAATACGCAGCGAAAGCTAATATTCGTAGAATAATATCACACGATTGTCTACACTTAATCATTACCAGTGATATAAAGAAAGTTTTTATTTCGTATTCGAGTAAAAAATCAAGATTTTTCTATCGAATCCCGTTTTTGGAAGCGCAAGCCGTTCGGTAGTCCCTTTGTCGAGGCGATTAGAATGGTCCAGGGTGAACAATGACCGTCGAAATGTTTGCGATACGTGTAACAACGGTCGGTTTGCACGACGCGCGACCAAATGGGATCCAAAGAGCCACGGTGCAGGTTTGTGTCATCCGGTGGTGAGCGCGTACTGCTGCGGGGACTTTCACGCACAACACGGGGATGATTGAGAGGGTCGGACGCAAAGGTGTGCGAATGACGTTTCGCTGAATATCGGGTTTGCCGCTGAAAAGTGAGCTGCAGAGGCGCGTACAAACTTTGCTCACAAAGGGTACGAAAATCGGGCCAGATCCCTGTGAGAAGCCATCGTCGGTTCGAGGACGGGATTGACCAATAAAAAAAGACCGCTTTAAATAAACTCACCTCGAGGCTATGAGAGAGAAAAATTTTCTACTATAAAACGAAGGAATTTTTATGTCGCGTTAGCTTTGATTCGACAAATTTTTCCGTCATTTTCACGGTTCGAGAGGCGGTCCAAGGCAGTAATGTTTATCGGACCATCCTACGCACGGTTCTCTTGTACCAGCCACCCTCTACCCAGCGCGCGTTCTCAATTAAAGGAACAATAAGGAATTACAATCAAATTAACCTTTCAGTAATTGGTGTCTATTTTAGTATTAGGACAGGGAAGAGGAAAGAAAAAAGCAGTTCAATTAGGGAAATCGTGACCTGGAAAATGAAGATGTCGCTGTACTAATTAAGAGTGCTAAAGCTCGCTTCAGCCGAGTCACATGTTATTAGTAATTTCAAAGAATGGAAACGTTAATTAAGAACGATCCGGGGAAATCTGCTTTCCAAAAATTGATACGTTCAGCCTCGTTTATGTCGATTTCCGTTTCATCGCATGATTCGGAATTGAAATCCCTGTTCTACGCTCGTTCTCTGAATTCCACAGTTCCACTTTAAGTTCGTTTAAATAGAAACGATCTGTCGGACAACAAAGATGATCGATCGACGCCGCGAAGCTTCGTATCGAATTTATAAGTTCATTTCGTCAACGATCAGCGACTGTGAATATTTCACAGAGGCCCGCTTTCAACGAAAGCGACCTCGATGCTGCTGCGTAACGACGTTTCGATTAAAACGATTCGATCAAATTGCCGCAGCGGCGCGTTTGACAGAGCCGCGTGCACCCGGGTCAACGATGAATTTTACACCCTCGAAACGACCGTGGCAGCTCTATTTCTCAATGTTTATCATCGAACGCGTCGGCGGGAATTGATACGCGTTTACTCGAAATAGTTGCTCCAAGATTTCACGATCGAGCAGTCCTTACAAGTTTATCAACTCGATCTTCGCTCGCGCAACTTCCCTCGAACTGTTTGATCAATTTGGCGCACATGTATCGCCCTTATCTCGATGATTAAGTCGATTCGAACGCTCGAGATGGAGTTTGAGTACAGCGTTCTTGTCTTGGAATTATGTGTCTGTAATTAATATCAGAGATTGCACGCGCAATAGCGGCGCAAATAATTTCTCGTTACGTTTTAATTCACTTTGAACAAAGTGTATAGAGAAAATTGTGGTGTATATCTTCAATTCAACCAAGCTGTCTGGTATACGTCGCGAGTAGAGTCTGCGCGTATTTCAGCCAACTTTATAGTCAATTTCCTCGAAAGCGCGGTTTCGCAGCAAAAATTGTACGTAATTCCTACACCCGCTCTCTGCGCCAACTCTCGACGAAGAGCGAGTGCGGATACGTTCGTTAATAGCTCGCTTTTCCTTAATCGCGGATACATCCGTTCGAAGCTCG
Organism: Xylocopa violacea; assembly: GCA_963969225.1. NCBI lineage: Eukaryota > Metazoa > Arthropoda > Insecta > Hymenoptera > Apidae > Xylocopa > Xylocopa violacea. The sequence goes on along the minus strand of CAXAJV010000005.1, from coordinate 30,412,115 downwards.
TAAAGAGTTAAGTTTCCCCTGGAGTGGAACGTTACGGACGAGAGTTTGTTCGAACCGGAGGTTTCAGGGAAAATTCGTTTAAAAGTTATCCTCGTAAAACTTGAGGGAACGGAGGAATTTATTTGTAATCGGATCGCTACAATTAGGCGGTACGGTTTTGTATTAACCATCATGGGGGTCTCAACGAGAATTCTGAGATGAAATTCGCTAGGAAAGTTTCACGCTGCCATAGCTGTGTTTGCAGCGAAGATCGGGAAAGCAGGATCGCGGGGGTAAATTATTGCGCTTTTCAGGAAGTCGCGTAGGCGATCCGACGATCTCGCGTGCACGGATCGCGAGCGGAAACGCTTTGACCCGCGCACCGCATGGCGGCCGCATTCGTCGTGCCCAACGACGCTTTGACTGTCCCTTATGAAAGCTTGCGAATGCCTAATGGTACGGTATAGGAGCTTTTAACACGAGAGAAGCACTACTTTTCTCATCCGCCGCGCTGCTTAAATGAAGGTAGAAAAGGAAGGTATATACGAGCGTAGGACACGTCGTTAGATGGATGATCGTGAATGGCGCTACGATTCAAAGGGCTGGTTCGTAAGTAAAAGGTTCCGTGTTCCGCGAGTAACAGAGATGGGAGCAATATCTGTAAGTACCGCGTTTTTAGACATCAATGCGCGCGACGACGTTTTCGAAGAATTCTTTTATTCGGTTTCTGTTCGTATCGTTTTCAGGAATTTTTCAATTATTCGTCGAGCGTAATCTTAGTCGGGACGTATGCTAGTTTAACGAGTTTTACCCGTTTTATAAGTAATTATGCAAATCCGGTTCACGCGCGCGAGGGATCCTTAATTAAGGAATATTTATACCCTGAAATATTGATTGGACGAACCAGTTTCTCTGTCGTAACCTTTGGGTGGCGCGTTCCAATTTATTAATGATAGAATTTGATATTCTTTGCTATCCTATTTACGTGTCCGTTCGCATTAATTATTAAGTCGTACAAAAACCTCGCGCATCAAATAATCTGAGTTAAATGGCTGCGAGCAATTGGTATTCCACCCAACGCGTTGTGGAAACGTTCTTCCCGTTCGAAACGAGCATTCGATAGCTTTCGAAACTTGCCACTTTCCGACTGGCTCGGCGCGCAGTCGAACTTTAGATTCTAACCGCGAAAGAGAAAAAGGAAGGAGAAACACGCAAAGTGGGAATTAATAGGATTGTTTCGTAACCATAAATGTCACGAAGTATTCCTCCCGTGAGCTGGAAACTTGTTTCCTTCACATGCGAACCGTCCACCTATCAGATAACCGAGTCGCAACTTGTTTCACCTCCAAATTTAGAATAGAAATTATTTGCAACGTTCTTTCTAAAAATATCTATTCAGACATGGAACGAGGTAATATACTATTCCATTTGGTAACCGAAAAACGAAGAGACTAAAGAGATATCTCTTCAATTTTTAAAGTATTCCGTTTGAATAGTAATGCGTTCGAGCCTAGTTTTGAAATTGGTTTCATCGATCCGCCAAAAACGGCGAAGTACACTAGTTGTCGCGGTTCTCCTTCCGACGTCGTACTTCTCGAAACGTTTTTCAAACATAAAGGAAGATTTCGGCACGGACGGGGAAACTTCCGCGCGTTCCGCGGAAAATGAGGGGTTTTTCTTTTCAAAACGTTCCTCTCCCGCGGCTGCTTCTAAGCAAGCGGCGAGCTGGATGAAAGGAGGGCGTTCTTTTTGTAAAACATTAGGCCATCACCGCGGGAAAAAAGTTTCCACGAGAGAAGCGGCTCCTTGTTTGCGCCGTTGTCGAATCGATTTTGCGATCTTTTTGGCGGAGATAAGACAAATGGTTACGTGTTATCACCGGACGGGAGGAACCGGTTCCTCGATAGCTGACGCAAGGAACTTTTATCTGCAAATAAATGTCACCATGATAAAGCGTCCTGATCCTATATTTCAAACTTAATCTCCGCGCCACTTTCGGCATGTTACGTTATTTATTTTATAATAGTTCGCGACAGCAAGCTGAAGCGTGACATATTTGTCGTTCTACTCGTATCGTAAAATTCTATAATTTCGTCACAAGGCAACTTTGAGTCACAAGGAAACTCAAGTAGAAGATCCAGGAACAAATGTACACGTATGAGAGACATGCAGAAATCGCAAAAACTGAAGCCAACATCCGTCACGTAGCGTCGATCACAGAGCGTGTCGAAAATTTATCGGCTCGCTGGAACCGCCAGGTTTACTAACTCGCGCGCGATGGCGGGCATTCGAATGCTTAAGGAAAGATCGATGCGAAAGTGGCGAGCCGTCGTGAACTGTGCGCTGGCCTGTAAACCGAGGGAAAGCGCAGCGAAGCGTGCAAAGGGATCGCGATGATTGCCTCGCGGCGTAGAATGGACCGCGGCATCTTGACGCGCGTTCTTCATCCCCCGTTGCAACTCGCAGACGCCCCAGAAACGCAGCGAGAAGTTCGCGAAGAAGCTGAACAATGTGGTCTCGCGATACGCGTCGATCGAAATTCGCGCGGAGCGCACGAACGAAGCTCTCGCTGAAAGCGTTTCGAGAGAACATGATGCGTCGGTTGTTAACGGTCGAACATCTTGTTGCGAGGCGTCTTTACGAGCCCACTTTCCTTGGTACTCGTCCCTCGACGCTTACCAAGAGATCCTGCGAATTGTCTGGTGATAACGACACCAGCGCCTTGTGTGGAAACTTCGCGGAGATCAAGCGTGTTACGTATAATTAGTCGAATCATGATTATTTGCACAGTTGGATAGTGCGATATGAATAATTCGAACGCAAGTTTGGAAGCTTTTAGCAAACGTTATCGTTGGATACGTATCGTTCCTCGAGTGGGGGCTACCCAACAAAGTTGCGTTACTTGTATAGTAGGCGATGCACGACGGTGAATTAATTCATTTTCCTCAACTTTTTCTCCTGAAAGCTGGCGGAGTTCTTCCTCGATTAAACTGGCTTTCGATCAAGTCGGATTAAAGTTAAAGGGAGTTCGTTAAAAAGTAATCGGGTAACTAGTTTCGTAAGTGTCAGATGTCGTGCGATACCACCTTCCACTTTCCATGTTGTTTCAAACTGGATCAAACAGTTTTACGAATTTGATTTACGCGTAATTTAGTTCGGTTCACACGCATGGAGGTAGTAAACGCAACAATCGCGGCAAGTACACGTTAATTACGGTGACATTGACTTCGCGCAAGGCTAGGAACTGCGCAGCCTGTCACGGAGTCCACGGATGATTCCACGACATCCGACTCACCCCGACGATCCACGGTCGAGAGGGTGGAAATTCCTAACTTCCTCGCGAGCGAATGTAGGCCGAGTGCAGGGTCTTCTAGAGACGCGGGTAATTACTTTTACGCGGGCATCGCAACCACCCTCGTTTCGCGCTACGTGTCGTCGCGCGACGCGATGAAGCGTCCTCCGGTTCGGAAACGTGTCCCGTTCTCCGACAAAGCGGAGGAACGGATTGAACGAGCGAAACGTAATATTAACTTTCATTCCCTCTGATTTGTCGGCTAAAATAGTCCCGTTCATTTCACTAATGATCGAACCGTCAGGCGGATTGTTCGTTCGTTAGCCTGCATTCTCTTCTTTTTTTCCGCGCCAGACGGACGGGACAACAGCGGCAACAGGACGAGGGGTCTTCAATTGACCGAGATTCGAGGGATCGAGGCTGTTGCCGCGGGTCACCGCGGCACAGATTTCCCCGGGTAATTGTTCATGATGCATCGCTCAGGGGCAGCCAACGCACAATGCGAACGCCATCACGAAACGCATACGCTTTGTGCGAGCCTCAGTTTACCCTAGCGGCGAGACGTGCACGCGCGGGACGCTTAAGTAAAGCTTCGCCCGGTTGTAATTAATGATCGATAATGCCTTAAACATCGTTTACCGTCGGAACGCGTGATTACAACCGAGCGCAACAGAGGGTGGAGGCAAAGTCGAGTACGAGCTTTGTGGTGCTGGGTTTTTATAGCGATTTGTCGGGGATTGGATACGTTCTTTACCTTTCTACTTAGATTTCAGTAAAAATTTAATACATTACGTTTAGTCCATAAACTTGTTACTCAGATATGTATAGTGTATTTCGCAGCGAGGTGGCTATGATAAACTAGTGAATTTTTAGTCAGCACGAATCTTTTTTCATGTAAGTTATAACAAAATTTTACAAATCTTAAATGAAATTTCAATTCTTCGATATTTATTTCCCCATAAATCGAGTGTTTTAATGGAATTGTTCGAGACACAACATTGTCTCATTGTTGCATGTACACGCGCTCTCCCTTAACTATGTATGCAGTTACACGAAGATCTCTGACCTCAGCGAAATACTCGAGGCACCTGTTCACTGCGCCATTACGGATGTAAACGGCGCTTTAACACGATCCGTTGTAGTCAGAACACGGCCAGCTTAGCCGCCATTAAGAATTTTGTTAAAAATGAAACCACCTAAGTTCAGTTACGACTATAACTGCTGAAAACTAATTAGAGGATCTGTAGTTTAAGAGGTCGAACTCGATGAAAACTTTCCGCGAGAAGTTTCCGTGTACGCGTAAATTATGTCTACCCGAGAAAACAGAATTATTATAAGCTCTTTTAAGAACTACGCCATTCAACGTCTATTCTATTAACTTCGAAGTAATTAATATTCCTGTGGGAAAAATTTCTGAAATCATTGAAACTAAGTTGATGTAATTGGGAATTATTAGGAAATGAATGTTGAGCATAACTAACGTGTGAACACGTGTCTCATTACTCATTTCTTGACGCCAGAAAAGTTCTCATCGTCGTTTAATTCAGAAACAACATTTTCACCCCTCCGCAGCACTCGTCTTCCTGTTTATCTCTGTGCCACGAGATTGGAATTTCCAAAGCCAAACAAACAACTCCAGAAGCCGCTTTAACAAGTTCCCTGAAACCTTACGATTCAATTTCGGCAAGAGTACCCTACGCGTCGTAAAAATCCGCCGAATTCTTGTTACCACGGAACACGATTCGCCCAAACTTCCTTCGCTCCTCCTTTTCGCTCGCCGCGAAGCCGCATTCCAAAAAGAACGGAATCTCGCGGTTGGTGTGCGTTTTCATCGCGCGACAACAGCGGAGGACGCGGAGCGAAAAGGCGACACAGTTATCCGGGAGCGTCTAATGCAGCAGCGCATTAAAAAGACATTAGACGCGCGATGGCCGCGAGGAGTCGATCGAGCAGCGTAACGCGAATAAATTTGCTCGCGGCTTCGAATGAATTTATCGAGGGTGCTCTATCGATTTTCCCTCCGTCGTGCCCTGGCCCCAGCGCTGGGGCCACCTCTCAGCCGGGGCGGAGTGAAAGTTTTCACCTTTTTCTAGGCGCGTGGAGCGTTCTCGCGTGAGAGATCGAGCCCCGTCGAGGCCCCTTCACCGAACGATGTAAAATAATCTCGACCAGTCGACGCTGTGAACCCACTTAGCCGCGACGACAACCTTCCGCTGGGTTCGAGAGCCCGTCGTAGTCACGAATAGAGAGTTCGATGGCGAACGAAAGGGTCAAGGGTTGCCACCTCCCTCGCTCGATCCGGCGCCACGCACCTCGCTGGTTAAATCGCTTAAAGCACCCATCCATCGAGCCCAAGCACGGTCCAGGAAACGTTCTTTTTCTATAAATTTCATTTTTTTCTATATATAGTTCCGTATGGACTTTGTTTCAGGAGAAATTTCTTCAGGATTGGTCGCATCGATTCGTAGGGTTAATCAAACTCCAGAGCAGGTTACTTGAGAGTTGGTTGAATGAAATTTGTATATTTCATTCAGCTGCTTCGAATGGGTGCTGGTGTGCCGCGCTCGAGAAATATGGCGGAATAACGTGATTATTACAGGAGTTAGGGTCTTAAATATATCGTCTTAAATATATTGGCGCAGCTGTTACGGGATCTTGTTTTTCCGCCGGGGACCTCTCGCGAAATAAATTCCATTCGCCTTAAACGACTTCCTTCTGTCGTCCTTCTCGTGATTTATTATTCTCGTCGGATGGCGTCGAGAAGAATTGCTCGCCGCGACAACCAGGCATTACCACTCCGCTGAACGTGACGACGAATGTTATTGTTACCCAAATAAATAAACGCAAGTACGCGTTTCTAGTTTGATTTAATTATCGAGCATCAGCGCGAGCGAGGTTCCACGAAAACCTGGCGTCCGATAATACTTCCTCGAATATTAATAACCAGGGTGCTTAACATTTAATCCCTCCATTTTCCACGTCGCCTTTGTGTCTCAGGCTCGACGTCCCTCAGACGCTTCTTCGAATATTCCTCTGTCATAATTCGCTGCTCTGAAATTTCGAAATTAACGTCGGATGGAGATTGTGCACGATAAAAGATAAACGTCGGTCATCGACCGCGCGGATGGATTCGAAAAGTCGCGGTGGAAAATGGTGTCACATCGAGCGCAGCATCCTCGAGGCATCGGTCTCTCTCAGGTCGTTGCCGAAAGAATGTTTCGTCAACGGTTATATTGAATTCTGGGCAGACGAGCGCGGATCTGCTCGTATTATTTCAGTGTCGTCGAACAGCCGGTATATAAATTCGATCGAAAACTGTAATTTAATCGCAGATTGATGATTAATCCAGCAGAGAGGGATTATAATTTACAAACGATGCGTATATTAATACTGAAACACCCTGCGCTGCACCCAAGAGTCACTCGTTTCCAACGCGTAAAGGTTAACCTAGAGTTGAATTCTCTTTTGCTCTGGCGGTATCCACTGTATATTCTACAGATCGAGCTATCAAGCCCATATTTGCTTCATTACAGCGTTTCCTCTGGGTTCGAAATAGCCAGCCAGAAAAAGACCAGTCTCTTTCGATATCTTCCTTACGTCCTCCATCTGTCGTTTACTTCTCGGCTCATTGTACTTCGTTGACCTACTCGCTGGTCGCTATTGGTACTTCATCCTTTCCTTTATCGCGTGGTCAGTGGTCGGTCATTTCTTTTCTCTTCGGGTCATTTTGAGAATACTCGCGGCGGAATTTCTTCGTTGCTTCTAATCGACGTCTGAGCTGAATGGTTTACTTTTCGATTGTTCTCCAACTTATATGGGTACTGGTTACTTATTTCACTCCTTCATCGACCCTCCACTGCAACCGTTCAATTGTTCTGTTAGATTTGCTTTCTGTTTCGCTTTTTCCCGTTGCTTGGTTATCATGATTAGTTTCTCGTTCTCTCAGTTTCCTCCATGGTCGTAATAGGTTTTCATTCCCTTTGGGTATTCATAAACAACCCGAATATCGCGTTTCCTATCTTGTTTATTTCTTCCGAGGAACCTCCGAATTTTCTTTTAGTTCTTTTCAGCTTTTCCTTTTAGTACTGTTCATTATCTTTCAGTCCATGGTTATTAGCTTGTTGTTTTCTTTATCCGCTCGTCATTCAATGCAACTTGCCAATTTTCGATCCGACTTTGTTACGGATGTCAGTGCTCTGGCTTATCTCTTCTTATTGATCCGGGATTTCTGTAGATTCTTTGTACCCTTTGTTCAGCGCTGTTCGTTTATATTTGACCATACAGCCAATGTCGTTGAAGTACTCTACTCTATACATCCATCTGCTTATTTTATTTTAACAATTTCTTTCTTATTTATTGTTAGCTTTCTTTCCTTTGGAATATTCCTGCAGTTCATTCGAGTCTTTTCCGGGTCCTCGTTGAATTTTCCACCCTTCTTCTTTTTCCACTCGTTTTCCATTGTCGTTGCTCATGTACCTCTTCGTCCTACACTTTCGTCCTCTTCTATTTTAATGCTACCATTCTTTTTACTCCTCTTTTGTAAGGACCTGCAGTTTCACCCCAAGAATTCCACCCTCCGCTTCATTTCAGTTACTTTACCAAGTTACTTTGCACCAATTTTGCAACAATTTCTTCGTGTACCTTCGTTCTGACCACAAATTCCAGAGATTCCGACAGAATCTTCGTAACTTGGCGCGTGAAGTTTCCTGGCGGTTCGACGCAAGTCCAGGGCGTTGTAATTTCCACACGCGAGCGAAGGTTGCAGAATTCGAATCGATGCGGTCTACGGCGCAACGGAAGGTTGCGGTTAAACGGCGGTCTCGGGGATGATGTTTCCGCTTCGTTTCCTTTGGCGCAGAACCGGGACTAAATGGATCCTCGTGGACGTTCTCGTCGATCGTCGCACGAGGCATCGGTTATCTCGGTGCTAGTTTGAGTCGCATTCGTGACGCAGCGTTGCGGGGCTGCTCGAACTCAAGGAACCGATGAGGGTGGAATCGTGGCGGAGGTGCAGTTGCTGAAGTTTCGAACTAAATGGCCGAGTTAATCGGTGGAAGGATTTTTTGTTCGTTTGCGAGCAAAATGGGGGTTGTTGGACCAAGTGGCGCACGGAGTACTTGTTTGTTCGAGGTAAACATCGAATCGTGATTTGTGCCGTCGCTAAAAATGTAATCGAATTGTAATCGACTTTCTTCTTGTTTCCGTTAAGCTCTAAATTTAATCATTTCCACGCTCCATCGTGTTTCTCGATCCGTAATTGAAATTCGTTTCTTTCTGTTAATTCTATAAATGATCAGTGTTATTGATCTCACGAATATTCGAAATTGATGAATCATTCAGAATGACCGTCCATACACGCAAACAAAACTAGTTAGACACGACTCTCGTATAATTAATTCATTACAATTGAACCATTTTCATTCCCCCGATGCAAATAATAATATAATTAATTATAACGGCATCGAATATAATTCAGTCGTTTCCATCGATTCCATTTGTGGAAATTAAAATAAATGCGATAATTCCAATTAATATTAACTTAGATCGAGTAAAATTATATTTCATTTATTTTCAACGATAATTCCGCTCGTAGGAATTGAAATAGACGTAATTTCAGGTCGTTTTCAATCGACCTCGCAAACCCACGAGCGCTGCTCGCGAAACGAGCCGGCAATTAGTAAAATCTAAACTTCGACCTCCCCTTACAACACTTCTGAACTCCTTCAGAGTGTTCATTGAGAAACTTTCATTGAAGAACTGAAATAAGGTTGCGCCACGTCATACGATGCAAGGTTGGCTATCGCTCGAATTGTAGGAGTGTAAAGTCGTCGATACAAACGCGTGGTTATAGTCGTGGCGAAACAGAACGAGACAGTGCACGTGAACGAATTCCTCCTAAGCGTTCCACCCTTCGCGATATTAATATAATGGAGGTTCTCGCGCCTTCGTATATGCGCCATGTTTCAGCGCGAGCGCACGCTTCTCCTGAAGTCGCAGAAATTTATGGTCCCTTCTGGCACGCTGTGTACCGTACTTCGAGTAAATAGTAATTTCCCAACGATAATTCACCGCCACTTTTTACCCTAAGTGGATATACATTATTACGTTAGATGTATAAAGTAAATTAGCTGTTGCGAGACGCTATATGGGCTGTGCAGAGTCGTAAATTCGATCGACGTATTAACAGGTCGCCGAACCAGCGTTCCGTAAAGGCAATCTTGTAATCTAGGTAACAGGACTTTGACGAAATTCGAGCCTCGATGGAGCTAGAAATCCTGTGTCTTGGTTATTCCGATACCACCTTCCATCTACGGCCTGTGAAATCGATATCATGCATCCTGGCTGCGAGTCAAAGTAACTTCTGTAAACTAGATTTATGCCGTGTCTCCGCCATAGTTTCACGATTGGTATTTCAATGGTTACTAACGGTCCGACGGCCGTTGGAACTTGCAAATTCCGTATTCGAAGTTTAAAGGTCGAGTTTAGGCTCATTGTACGAAACGCGAGTCCACGATGCAAGATGCAATCCAGAGTCTTGGGTCCAATGTTCAACTTTCGATGCAGCTTCTGAAATGTAAGGTCATACGCGAGAGCGTGTACTTGGATCCAAGGTCGTAGCTCTAAACGCTAATATTCAATTTTCAAATCTTAAGTTTGAACTCGATAAAGTGAATTCGATGAAGTAACAAGTTCCATTCTGTGTCACCAATGCTGGCTGAAAACACACCGAGTTCTTCGTCCACGAAGATCACGCGTCAGGTCTCCAATAAATACAGTACACAGTGAAAAGAGCAGCGGGCTTTGCTTCTCGTTAACACGCGGAAAACACGCGGGATTGATGTACAATCGGAATTTCAATTTCGCAGCGGGTTCAGTGGCACGGGTCTCGCGGGGTTGCGGAACTGGGAATATGAATAAACCCACGGAAATCCATTTCCTGTCGTTTATTTCTCGCGGCCGTCGCGAGGAATTCGAAGCGGCATTTCGGATGATAATAAAAGTCAGACGACTCGAATGAACGGAATTTCGACGCACCACGCAAAACAGCTTGCACTTCTCGTACAAAACTGCACCTCTGGAGACACCAAAGTTTTTCTTCCCTTTAAAATTCGAACCAATATCGTTCATTTTTTCGAACAAAACTGCGAATTCTCATGCCTTCCTACGCACGAACCAGAATAAAAGAAAAGAGACGCGAGTACAATCATCGTAGAGCCATGTGAAACAAAAAAAGGTTCATTATATAATGGCATTTATCTGAAAACAATGTAGCACTGTTTTTCTTCTCTTTTAAGCGCCTCCATTCGTTGTCCGCGTCTCTACCTCTTCGAGACAATAATACCCGAATTTTTTCCGCAGGTTGTGCGTTGAATTTAAAGCCTGCAGGCTTCCGTGAGGAAGTTCTCCAACGTAACGTTCTCCAGACGCAGCAGCGCAGTTAGTCACCGATGAATATGCAACGGGCACCAGCCCATTGCTTCTCTTCCTTTCAGACGAATACCACACTCGGTACGTTTAAACGTTGCGCAGCATTTTTTACGACGGGACAATTTAAAATTAAGCTCCTGCCTTTCTTCGCGACCGCGCGTAAATACGTCCTCGCAGGCATGAGACTCGTGTTTTGCACGACCCCCTCGCGGGCGCTTCGCATGAAATTGCAGCGAAATTACGACGAGGATGCCGGGAGAGACTCGAATCGACTTGGTTCCGACAATGCACGCGACTTGGAATGCTTCAGTGGTTAATACGATCGCGGAACCGACAGCATAAACGATACCGTAGCAGCTGGAATTCGCGAGTGAAATCGAAAATTCCCGAGATGCTTCGCAGACGCGATCAGACTTCCTCTATGCGAGAAGAATTTCGTACGATGCACGATAAAGGTGACGTTAAACAATGATGAAATAGTATTCATGATTCCACTGCTGTAATATCTATCGATGATTCCACTGAGCTATCGTAGTATCTCTGAACGCTATGAAAGTGTTTTGTCAGATTCATTTCGCACAGATTTTGCCCATTGCAACCACCCTTCGTCATCCTCCAATTAATTTCATTGATTAATTACCGCGCGAAACGCGATAAAACGAAGCGGAATCGATACGACGCGAGCAAACAACAGGTACTCCTATAACGCACGGTTCTTATCAACGTGGCCAACAACACAGCGATCCAGTTGTTTGCTCGCTGCTATCCTTTTAATCCGAGCAAGTATTAATCGCAACGACACGTATGGGACTGCCGTGCAATTACATTCGAAGCGAGACAAATAACCGGGAAACGGCGCGTTTCTATTATTAAAACAATTATTGCACGGTGCTCGTGAACCATTCGACTCTCTCTTGGCGAGTTCCACGAACGACTCGATAACTGGAACGCGATGGTTAATCGGCCAGCGAGAATAATTGGGTAATTCTTGAAATCAACTTTGACGATTTATTACGCGAGCGATCGAAAGTATGACGGAACGAGAGATGTAACGAGAAATAACGTTTGAGGTTTTCGCAGCGTGAATTACGTACGCCATTGTTTCTCCTGGAAGCGCGAAGGAACGGGAGAAATGGGTTCGACCAGCACGGATGGCACGTTATTATGGAATTCTTTCGTTCTTTCATTGATACTGAAATCTGTTAAGCTGCATCTATACGTTGCAGTAATCTGTCGAATGTCTCGCGGAAAAAAAGCCATCGTTAGCAGGCGAAGCACGCGATAAACTGCCCCGTCGGGCTTCGTTCGGACGCGACGAAGCTCCCGGAAGTTCCTCGTTTCCCGATAATATCGAAGCACGCGGTATTTCTATGTTTTTGTCAGTGTTACGTGTCCAAAGTTGCGAGTTGTTTCGCGATATCGTTTCGATCATACTTTTTTATATTTATTTGCGTAGCGTTGTGTTGAATATGTACCGAACACTCCATTAGGAGTGTAGATAGAAAACACTTTGGAGGCGAGTTGTATAAGTAAGGGATTAGAAGGGATTACGAAGGATAGAGCTAAGAAACATGGCAGAGGAAATGGCCTGATGACCTTGAGCGAGTACGTTTTTGCTTTCGACTGTAGCCAGTTGCTCTTCTCGTAATTAGAACCGCGTGTGCTTTTCAATGATTGACGTAGTCCGCGTAATGTATTAGAACGCTCTAAAAACGTGCTTTCACTCTCCTGTATGATTCTGCGCGATTATTAAGAGCGATGCTAGTTCAATAGGAAAACTGGAATTGGACATCGAAAGAGCCGAGGTTTTCATTTCTCACGTTCAGCTTTCTCCGCTGTTGGAATATCTAATTGGAAATCTTGACTGCGCGAAAATACCTCGTTGGGACACAAACTGCAGAAGTTGCGCATCAATCGAGATACCGGAACCGAAGTTTCATCACAGGTTTTCGTTGGCTGACCAAAGTTCGCCCCCCAAAGTGATTCCGGTTGTTCGAGGAACTTGGTCGAAATTTTAATTGAACTCGCACAAATTGAATCTATATTTCCCCATAAATTTTCTGTTATCGTGACTCGCGCTACATCGTTGCCCTCGATCTAATTGTCTGAAACAGAAATTTACAATCGAGATTCCCGTATCTTCGAGCTTTTCGATTCGCAACGCTGAATTGAGGCAGATCAAGGAAACCCTGAAACCGTTCCAAATCGGCTGGACTCATTTTATAGCTGTAACGTTTCCGGCGCCATTCGATAATGACTGGCTTCGATGGACGACGAACGATAAGTTCGGTCGTGTATAGTACTAACGAGAATCGGATGAGAGATATGTCACGAGCGAGTCCGAGATCCTGGGGAATCTAGTTCAGTTTGCGGTAAGAAGTAGCCCCAGTTACGCGATATCAAACAAAAAGATCTGATCCTATTGTAGCAGTGGTCGGCGTTGGTCGAAGGAAGCTCGATTCCTCAGCGAAATCCCTGTCTGCAGGACGAAAGCTCGTCGATAAGCGCCTTGGTTAAACACCTAGTCGAATATCCCAGCGAATTTCGCTGCTAAATCGGCAGCCAATCTGTCGACGACCTATCTAAACGATCGACCAGCAGTAATTCTCTCCGCGTTTCTATTTTTATCAGCAAATTAATCGATACGATCGTCGATGAAATTTTTGGGGTAATTGCCACGATCAATCTCGTTCCCCTGGATCACGTTTAAACGATACGTGGAATGCGCGCGAGGCGAGCTTCGATTGCAGCTATTGAATATTCCATTTTGAAATGGGATGACAAAGGGTGGTGAAATATTGCGTGTAGGCTGAAATTCCCATCTGCGCCTGCTTCGTTTAACGAACGAAGATCGCCGTTGGTCTCGTAACAGCCTGGAGAGAGGAAAGTTTTGAAGTTCGTTAGTAGTGCTCTGATTTGATTAATAGGTAGACGCGGAACAAGAATGGTTGGTTGTCGGCGGACAACGCTCTAATGGCGGCGTTACTTTTCTACGGCCCAGTGGATGAAAACGTATCGACTTCTCTAAATGAATTTCGAAGTCGGAAATTTGAGGTTTGAAAGAGAACTGGGATTTTTAATTTGAAACCTGAAACCTGTGAGATGTGAAATTCCAAATGAGAAATTTCAAGCTTGAAACGTGCGATTTAAAATTCGACGGAGAAATTTTTTATTTCAAACGTAACAGCTCGCCTGATATTTCTCTGCTCGGTTGCGTTCCTCGTCGCGTACTCGTTCGTGACGTTTTCTCTGCATTTAGAGAAACACGCCACCCAAGAAATCGTAGACAGCCTCTGAGAAGCGAACGCGAACACGCTCTGGCTACAATTAGGCAATTAATTCTTGTTTCTCAAGTCGAGTAACTGTTATTCGTGCCTGAAAGTTGTGTTTACTTTGCCACTGAATCGAACGAGAAGCAGAGGTGACACAGTTCCTCGCGAGACAAAGAGCGAGTAAAACTCACTTTACCTTGATCTGTGCATGCGCGTTTAAGGAAAGTCGGGAAGACGGTATCGTGGGAATTTTCTTTGTCACCGATAAAGTTTAATGAACGAGTGAATTAACGAGGGACAAAATTTGAATTAAATTACTGTGTCAACGAGGAAGGCTTTATCGACGTAGCGCCGTTACGAAATATCGCCTCACTAAAGAATGATACATTTTTCAATTTATTTTAATGAGAACGTAGCTTCCCGTAACACTTTGCGAACTTTTACGGGCTGTCTAAGTCGAACTATAGTTCTTCGTTGAACAAACTTAAACGTTCGAATAAACGAAGACTATAAGTTGTTGAAGAGCGAATATTCATAAGATTTGCTTTCTCGATCAATTTGTTATATCGCACGAACGATTTGCCACTTTAATTCTACGGCAAAATACTTTGCTAAAATCCAATAATGTCAAATCGAGTCTTTTGTTATATTTAAAGACCTTAAACTACTTCCAAACAGTTTTACGTACGTCTGTAAAAAAAGAAGTGTGACGGTCGAAAAGTTCTTATTACAACCAAGTACTGACTAATTTAACGATGCACGCGCTATAAAAGAGAGTTGATACGAAACGGAGCGATTTTCCTCTCTCGAATTGCTATTCGTGTCAGATGCTTCCACTTGGAATAAATTGCAACGAATGTCGCAACTTGAAGAACACTCGTAATTTTATTCGACTTTTCGAAAGACGCAGATTTTGCAACTGCGACGGAGTATAAAATCGCAATTTTCCGCAGTTCCTGAGTGTTAAATAAAAGTTCGATCAATTTCCTGTGCACGCTGGTATTATTTTTGCGCGCTTGGAGCAGCTGCACGAACGTTTATAATAAATTCATCGACTACTTTCCAGTAGCCGTATAAGCGGGACGCATTAAGAATGTTTTATATTCGAGCAGATGCAGAAAAAAGCTTCTTTCAAGTCGCACCGAGGGAAAGCTTTAATGCTCAAAGGCAATCCAGGCTGGCGAACTTGCACATGCTTGCCGCAGAAGTTGGGATTAACAGACTGGCGCGACGTTCTTGCGCCAGGTTTCGACTTCTTTTGCGAAGTAATGCCGCCCTGGCGTAATAGTTTCAGAGTTTTTAAAATACCTCACTTCGTCGCAATCTAATGCTATTCGCGTACAAAGTACTTTTAACGACTGTGTTAGTAGACTAGTGTTTTTCGAATCGTTAATTGAAATAGAATTTTTCATCCCATTATTAAAACGAAGCTATTAAAATATTACCTGGAATCGACTGGAAGCAGGCCAGCCTACGTAATGAAAGTACAGTCGTTTAAAGTGACAGTAATTCTAAATTGCTTCAAGATTTCCCGTGGTTATCCACGCTAGCACTTAAGAAGACTCGAAGATCACTGGTCTTTATCGAGACCGTGCAATTCGTATTCAGGGATACTCGGGGATGGTTACCAAGGACACTTTATCAGGTTTTAGGGTCGAGGATATTCAGATCATGTAACTGACGCATAAGACACTTAATCGACCTCATGTCGCTAAAATTTAAGGTCATGGATCCATCGAGATCATATAATAGACACTCGAGAACACTTGAACGTCACTTGGAGAACACCGCAGCCGTGTCGCAAGAATTTAGGCTCACGCGAAAGTCCTGGACGTTATCCACATCGTGTCATACGTTTAACAAGAGAGGATCCAATCTTGCGAAGTCATAAAACTTTGGACGTATCTTCGAGTAGAACACAGCACAGAACGACTAAGCGCGACACTGAAACTTTAAGAATAGCACCAAGAACGACCGGAAACTGTTCTCTTGAGAGCACTCGGCAAAATTCCACGTGTCGCACTAATTTCAACTAGCTACGCAAATGTCTTTGACCATTTAAATCAACGACGCGACGCGAACTTTCAGTCAAATGCTAACAACCGTATCCTGCCGTGCTGTCGTCTGTCGTCCTTTGGCTCCTGGTTGCACCACGTCACATAAATGCCGCGCACTGTTCACGCTCCGTTCACGCTCTGCGACTTCACGCGTTACGATAACTCGACTGCTGCGCAGATGAACTCGTCGACTGCTTAATAACAAATGACGAAACGAGAACTTCCAGAACGTACGAACGAATCGGAGATATAAACATCGTTGACGTCTCTCGCGGTCGTTCAGAATCACGCGTTAGGTTAAATCACCAAGAAGCCACTGGAAGACTGTACAAAAGATCGGATGAAAAAGCAGGAAAAATCATTAAGGGTAATTACAGAGCTGTCGTGCAACCTGCTGCCATTTAACACCGTTTCTAAACGACCAGACTCAAAACACGTCGATTTCACGCTCGAAAGCCTCGAGGAAGGTAGAAAACGATCGGTCGAGGTACGCGACGCCATGTTGGTTCCACTTTTTTCTCTCGTGTCGAAGGAAATCCGCTGACCGATGAAAAATCACGTCGTTATTACAGACATGACAGGAAAAACCGGCGGACACGGTGGTCCAACGAGCGGAATAATAAAACCTGCGACTTTTAACCCCTTCCCGTGTTTTAACGAGTCTGACTCGTGATGAAGATTTTGGCCCAAACATGAATATTACAAGTAAGACTCGTGAATAGATAGTCGGGCCAAATACGAATATCGCGAGGCAGGCTCGTCAAACATAAACATTACGAGCCAGGCTCGCGAACAGAAAATCGGGGCCAAACGTAAACATCGTAGTATGACGATTGTAATTGAGTGTTAGTTCGTATCAGTACGCGACGCGAGTCAGTCGCAATTCTTATTTCGCTCTTAAATTGCTGTTACAAAGCAGTTTAGTTATTGAAATTTAATAAACCCGTACAAAATGCAAAGTGTAGAAGTTTTAAATGAAAGCAGTGACAACGAATCCAGTGATAGTGACGTGTTTGTGGCAATCAGAAAACGTCCAAGGCGTGTGATGAGAGTAGTGAAGAGGAAGGTACGACGCGTCGATCATGGATTTGGCAGAAAGTAGAAGACGCACCAATAGTTTGCAAGTATTCTGAAACTCATGGCGTAAAAGCGTCTGTTTTAAATAATTTAAGCGAGGATTCACAAATATTAGACCCATTTTCTGGATAACAAACTTTGGGAAATACTTGTTAAAGAAACAAATCGCTTCGCACATCAGACAATGCACGACGAGCGTGAAAGACGGAAAGTGGACGACACTTGCGCAATATTAGGCTTATTTCTCAAAAAATATCGATTCGACACCTCGAAAGAAGCATCCAACGAAGCGAAACGAAGTGTAAACGAAATGTAAAGTAGCTTTACATCTGCTAGAGTGTTTCAGGAAGTATCATACCATTGTTTTTTAAAGCTGTAAGTATTTTCTTATTAGATATTGATTCGAGGTGAACATTTCTTCGATTTTCTACGTATCTTAGGTCAAAATCGCATTTGAAGACGCTTGAATTTCTATTCAAGTATTGCGTCTTCGTGATATATAATTTTGAAACTGTCATCTATTACAAAATATTTTACATTTACAATATCTGTAAAAGGAAAAAGGATTAGAGTTTACTTCCACAATAGCAGTATCGCGTAAAACTGACTACGTCACAGGTATTTACATTTTGGCTCGTATTGCGACTGTTCTCGAGCCTCAGTCTGGTTTGTTTACCACGCTTCGACGCTTATCGCTTGGACACGAGTTTCGTCGAACTAAATGTAACGGGAAGGTGTTAATGCAGTTCGTTCTTTAAAACGATCCATCTGCTCCATTCGAGCCATGACGTCGTCTTCTTTTTTTAATTCCCATCGACCTGGCCGTGTTCAAGCGACGACGTCTCATTTTCTCTTCGATCGTCAGTGTGAAAGCCTGCTATCAAGAATTTATTTTATCATCCGAGCGATTAAATCGAGCCAGCACGATCGACGCTGGGCGGAGGATCGCATGGAGCGGAAAGAACGACGTCGTGGCGTCGCGATCTCTATTTCGTAGACGGGAAGACTAAACTGGGATCCTATCTGAGATTTTATCGACAGAACGCTGGGATATTAATAATTTCGGCTGATGGAGAAGATCGAGAAAGCGTTAAGTATGGGTTCTGATCTTTTTTAAGAGCTGGAAGGGAGTTGGTATTTTTGTGGCGGTTTAAAGTTTCAACGAGGACTGCCATTCGACCGCACGGAATCCGTGTAATTGTGACTTTCTTTCTACGTCTAATTTACGTCAGAATTAAGAAAATATTTTTAGCGGTATCTTTCTGAAGTAAAATACAGAGATTCTGTGGATTTATTTTCGATCGCATCGTTTTACAATGATATTTGAAATTCGCGCAAGCTTAGTCTGATTTTAAGGACTTTTTTTATCGAAACTGGAACAAATTACATCCGCAGAACTCTTAAGTAAGCTCTGAAATCACAATTCACGTTGTTCATTACTTAGCATGTTCCTTAAGGTCTTCACGGAACTTGGCTTTTTACGATACGCACGAACGGGGGAGTGTATTGTTATAAATGTTACGACCTCGTTTATGACTTCCAGGTGAACAAGTTTACGAGTACATAGCAAGTCATAAACTGTTTTAGGATAAGCTTCGTCCCCGCCTTGATAAAATGTTAACTTATGCACCTGCTGCGCTGCGTTTGTATTAAAATCGGGCATTTAAATCATATGGAGCGAGTGAAAATGTGTCAAATTTGTTCCCCTAGCGAAGAAACGCCTCTGAAACATATTTTCTGATATTACTCGCCCTAATTCATCGCGGAAAATGTGTAAGAAATATAACAAGTACATCGTTCAAGCTGAACTTCATCGCAACTTACTAATAATGTATAATATTGTCACTGGAAATAACAAAGGCGCGGAAGGTTCCTCTCATGAATTTTAAGCGTGAAGTCTTGATCTATTCAAATGAGATAATCAAGTTCCCGTTGTTTTCGTCGGAAAATTTTGATCCTTTTATCTCGCATCGCGAGTTTCCAGCCGAACGATCACGAAAAAAGAAGACTGGTCGATCGTGCATGGGATACCTACGTTAATTAATCCGCAATCTGAGAGATTTATTATTCATTGCCTCTCCTAGACGTTGGGAATATTTATACGCTGCTCTTTGTCACCCCATCGAGATAAAAATGCAAATCCGTCTAGGTGAGCATTTTTAATTCTGTCCGCGAAACAATTTTCCATTCCCATTCCCTTGTTGCCCTTTGTTTCCTCCTTCAGAACAAAGTCAAATGTGTCCCTTCATTTAAGCACGCTTAATAACATCAAGTCATATTATTTTAATGGATTACGTTTTATAATTAAATTACGCTTGACGCTTCCGTGGACTATATTAGCTTCGTAATTTGATAAAAATGAGTTTGCGCTTTGGTACAATTTAAAGCACGCTAAAGGGTTGATTAATGATGAAGCAGAGTTGCGCAACAAACGCAAAAAAATATTAACTCCTACTAATTAAATGAATAACATGAGAAAAACTTTTGCTCTCAGCTTTTGATAAATGCTGAACATTTAACTGATTTGAAAACTTTCTCTCTCGTTGCCTTTCCCTCTGGAAAGAAATTGCCTATTGATTCATTTTGATAGAAATCAGCTGGTCCCCTGCAGATCGATTCTTCAACGAGATTGCTGTACAACCATCGAACAATTTGTCGTCCTCCGCAGTTACTCGCATCAAGATACTCAACCAATAGTAGGGAAGTGGTCACGTCTCTCAAGGGACGATGGATTGAATTCTACCATTCCGTGGATAAGAAACGAATAGAAGCAAGAAATAAAATTGGCGCCCAGCTAGAATCTACGCGAGCCATCTTCCTAAAAATTAAGAATCGAGTTCGTCGAATGCGTAGAATGGACCAAAAAATGTGCAGTGATTCCCTAAAGCAACATGCTGCACAAAAGCTAAACATCGCAAACTATCCGCATGAAATATTAAAAAATCGAAGTCTCCTGCGAACGAGTTTCCCGCGTCGATGCACACCGGTTAATGTTCCACCAATTTCATCGAACTGTTCACGAAACAGCTCAACGAGTAATTTATTTATAATTTAACGACGCATAATTACCACGAGCGTTATGATTTTTGTCAGATTCCATTATAAAATCGGGCGCTAGTCGAAAAGTGCGCGCTTTGCTGCGACTGCAATTTATGTGTCATTGGTTACACGTGTACGGGCAAGCGCTCGATGAATTCCGGAATTTAAGAGAATCGATAGGATATAAATTCGAATGAAACGCGTTCCAGCTGCCAATACTCCATAATCGCGTTTAATTCGACCAGCCAAGCGAGAATTTATACAGTAATGCGCCCTGCGACAGATTTACGGCAACGAAACCTCGCGTACCGCTCGTTTACAGCGACGATACTCGATAATCGCGCGAATAATGAAGATTTCCAATCTTTCGAAGTCTGTTTTTAGAAAGGAAGGCTTTCTGTACATTTTCAGCACTCGTGGCAATGTCTTCTGTTGCAAGTTTACGAAATAACCCGACGAACGCGCGAGTAATCGGACGAAAACTGAAACTCGTATCAAAATCTCGAAGCTATTTCGAAGCAAGATTTGATCTTACGGCTTAAGACTATAATTCGTAGCAAAGTTTGAAGTTCTGCAATTCAATATTGACATTCGAAACAATATGCTGCGAGCAGATGTGAGTTAGATTCCATAATTCATTGTATTATATAATTAGCTTTCTTACTTTCAGAAGCCAGGGAATGATTTTACACAATCGCGAAGGGGACGAATCTTCATAATATTATTGCAGTGCGTATTATTAAAAATGAAATCGAATAAGAAAAGTAGGAAGTAGATAAAGACTGTTACACTCGCAGATTTGATTTCACAACATTCATGGTTTCTTTGCGAATGCTCGGATAATTTCATCGAATGAATTGCCGATTATTGGTTAACTTAATAAATTTCATTCCAGCGAAAGAGCAGCAATAATTTACGACCGCTACGAACTCGTTGCAACTCGCTTCTGGTAATTTCGTTTGCTCAAAAATGTTCACCAGACCAACTGAAAGCGTTAACGAAACCCTGTAAGTAGCATGATGAGGCAAACTGGTCGAGTCAATATTCGCTTCTCTCGACTTGTTGGACTTTTGTTTCAAGCGTGTAATTTCATTTTTCAACGTTACGTTTGACTTGCGGTGGAAAAAAGAAACGATTGTTCAAATGAAATTAACCGAAATGAATTGAAACGTTTGTTTCTTCGTTTTTTTAAGACGAATGGTATGAAATGGCTGACATGAAACTTTATTGCTACGAACACGATGTTCCTTTCCTTGCTCCATCATTGCTTCCCTGGTTTATTCGATGTTCCTTGTTCTGAAGGCACTGATACAAATCGTTCTCTGTTTCCTTATTCCTTTATCTCCTCGCTTCACTTTACTTGCCCTAAATTATTCTGAACTTCACCCTTATATTTACGCGTTCCTACTTCCCTTCTTTATTGCGCTACATTACGTTGCAACAAAGAAACCATACAGAAAACAATAAAAAACTCCCAAAACCCTAGCATCCATATATACACCACGAACACCCAATAAATTCGTACGCAAAAAAATGGGAAAAAACGGCGTAAATCAAGATAAGGGGGATAAATGTAGTCCTGTAGGCTGATAGTCACACGTGTCCAAACGCGATACCAATTGTTCTGTTCGTTTCGCAGCTTTTTCAGCGATCAGAATTCAGAAATTACGAATACCGCCACGTAGCTGTAGGACCGACGCGTGACCGGATTATCCGGCTCTAGATCCTGTCTTTACGTACCGTTTCGTCGGATGAAGAAGAGGGAAGGACAGGTAGAGAGGGGCTGTGGAGTCACTACTCTTAATTATTGAATTAGACGTAACGTTCGAGATTGGAACGTCAGGGTAAAACGCCGCGGCAATTATCGACAGTCGAGTTGACTGAATAATGGATAAAGGTGACAGGGGTATTCGATTGCCCACCCCGCTTTTATTCGACTGCTACTGCGTTCTCCCATTCGTTTCGGAACGAGGATGAATCGATGGGGTAGGTATAGTCTGGGCTGAAATAACTCGCGGTCGTAAATAGTCCTCGGAGGTCAAAGTAAGCGTGTTGGCGTCTAGAGTTTCGACGGAGGAATTGAGTGACACGCTTGGAGAACATCAGAATCGTGTGACGTATTATTCACTGTGGTTGGGAACTTTTGCCTTTTACGAATCATCGATTATTACGCAAGAGAACTTATACCAAAGATGTTCCAACTCGTGAGATCCATTGACGTAACCTACAACATGTCTCTGCAGAACAACTGAAAGACAATAAGGGAGAATCAATACAAGGATTTTAATATTTTGTCGTCACTGCGTATTGTTTTAGTTTAATTGAGTTAGATGTTCCAGGATTCTTTGAGAAACTATATGTGCGTTCCATACGAGAAGAAGAAAGAGTCGTTTACTTGCGAGACAGTAACAACGGTAGAGAATATAATAAAAATTCTTATGCAATCGGAGCTCGAAGAACCTCGAAACTTGCTCTTTTATGAACGAAAACTCTTGCAGCACTTGCCAGCCTTTACTTCTACTCGTACTATCTGCGAGCATTCTTAGATGAAACAATTTTTTCAGACACGCTCCAGGTGTTTTTTTTCTCTCCCCTTATTAAAGAAGAATATCGGAAATCGATGCTTTCAGGCACTGCCGATAGTAGCCTGAGGAACGAGGAGCGTCGAGATTTTTCTAATTAAATTCAAGAATTTTACATTTCATATTTATAAAGCTCCAGCTGCGTTCGAACCGCCCTAATCGAGTCTAAAAATACAGCGAGTTGGATATCTCGTTGAAAAATATTTAAAAACGCGATGACCTCGCAGAGGTAAAATATTTCATAGTACTTAATCCTGGAATGCTGCAGCGCAGTAAATTCCAGTGCATCCTTCGTTTACTTATTTTTTTTGTTTAGCTATTTCCGAGCCCCTGTTATTCAGTGCTCAGTTAATAATAATTCCATGCGAATAAAATTACGTATCCCAGACGTGCAAATTTCATTTCTCAACTCTTTGCAGTCCAAAGGTTGTTAGCGTCACAGCACAATAGAGATTATTATACAAAGCTCCGCAGTGTTCGCCTCTCTCGAACATTACCAGACTTTTCATTATTATTAAAACGTCGAGTCCATAGGACCGCAAAGGGTTAAACGACTTGCTCCGACAAAAATACCAAGCGGCTTCGCGAAGTCTAAAAAATGATAAAGTCCCCCTCTCGGACATCGAGAATCTTTTATTCCCCGTCTATTACCCTATTAACCTCCAGCTGGCGGCTAGAATTTAAACTACCCCTTAATGTGCGGATGAACTTTCCCCTCTCGCCCGGAACGTTACATTATATTACGTCATAAATTTCTGAGGCCGCCTTCGAGGAGCTTACCAGGCACCCGTAACCCTTGCTTTAACGTCTCGCCAGGGTATTTCGTCCAATTACATAGGTACGATCTATGGTGCCGACGCGATTTATTAGGCCGTGAGACGCGTAGCTGCCGAAGGAAACCGGACAGGGGAGGAAGATCGATGAGCTTCGCGAGCGAAATTGGATTTTTTTTTCCACGTCGACACGGAAAACCCGGCTCCGCGACATCATTCATCTTGAGCCAACGGACATAGGCGAACCATAAAGAAAGAACAGACGCGAAGACCAGGAGAGCCCAGGCGCGTTAATCGATTGTTCCAAGAGGAAAAAATGATCTTCGTTCTCGAGAGGTGACAGGATTCGCGACAACGATCGAATATTCAGTTTACACGGGTGTCTTTTAGCGAGTTGGATCGTCAGTCTCGTATCGCTATTCGATTCTCGTTGGTGATTCTTGTTTTCGTACGTTCAACTGCTAGTAAAATCGTTACAGGAATAACAATTTATTGAAATAAGTGAAAGGTTGCTACCGTGGACAATAAGTTACAAAAGAATCGTTATACGAAGCGATGATACAAGTTTTCGATTTACAGTTACGAATCGAATGAAAGATAAGAGCTTATCGGAGAATTTATCGACGCTCGTTTCACGCGCAATTCATATCCGGTGGAATGCGCGATGATCAACTTCCCTCTCGTTGTTCCGCAGCTAATTCAGAAACAAATTGTTGCCCTTTTACAATCCCGATTTTATACGACGGCTTTATTCAAGAGCTGCAATCGCATTTTGCACGAGCAATCGTGGCGAGTTTTGCGCGGGAATAATCTGACGATAGCTGCGATAATGGAAAAGTGAAAATCGTTCGCGATAATAACGAGTCACGCCGCAACGATGAAAATGAAGTAGAAATTGTAAATCAGTAAAATTTCAATTTTATAGCGGCGCAATGATTGGAAAAATGTATGCACGAGACAAATAGGGAATCGAATATTTAGTCGATTAATAGGAACGATTAATTAGCAGTAGTAAGATGATTTCCATGCGTAGGAATGGTGGGTTAAACCTTTCGCCAAGTAATTATTTCGACTAATTCTCGCAACTTCTCGGCGAGCGCAATTAAAAATGGTTTAGCAGCTGCTTCGTCGCGTCTGAGACGCGGAAGGAGTTCCCGAAAAAGGTGGCTATCGTTCTCAGAATCGCTTCAGGCAATTTTCTCTTAATTGAAACAACTTTTTTTCTCCTCCGCTCGCCAGCTTTATCCGTCGCGTTGCAGAAATCTCCCGCAAGAAAACACGGGAACGAATTTCTTTAGCGTTAACAACGTGTTCTAATTATCCACGTTCGTTACGTCTAAAGCGTAGTCACAACGAGGCTGTCGAAAAAGAAATTTCATAAAATATTTCCAAAAAAAACAGCTACCACGAACTGTCAGCTGAGAGACTCTACGAACGTTTCCAATTGAATTTCAAACAATTTCTACACGCGATCTCCGGCAGCGCAAAATGCCGGCTGTCTTCCGTCTTTCGCGAAACAAAATACACCCCGTAAAGAGCCCTTTCAACGGCACGGTTCCATTGCGCATTTACGCGCGGCATTCTTTTTCAGCGAAAACGCTTTCGCGTCCTTTGTGCGTTAGGACGAAAAACTCGGCGACAATGCGCGACGTGTACACACGGACGAGTTTCCCCGTTCCCTATTTTCCTCGAAAACAAAGATCCGCGCTGTTTGCGTTCCGCAAACGATTCTCTACGCTGGGGAGGAGGTCCGGTCTCGGCCGCCCTTATTTATTAAAGCGCAGCCAGGCACGCACCGCGCTGCGCTGCATTTCGATCCACCGCGGTACCAGCGTCCCCATTGGAACGCGTCGTCCGATGGCGTCGCACCAAAATCGATCCCCGTTCGTCGAAATCCGCGATCCACCCGAATCGAGGAACCTAAATCGCCTGTCGCGGAATTCGACAGCGATTCGTAAATTCCAATAAAGTCGCTCGATTATCAACACCGACTGGACCAATCAAGCAATTAACGTCACGACGCAGCGACCCGTGTAATGGCGTCGACTGGTCAAACGGCGTTTCCTGGAACGTTAAGCGAATTTTCCTCGTAATTGATCGTTAGGAGGTGAATTTGATCGTTAAATATCGGATGAGCGTAAAATTAACGATAAATAGTCGCACCTTCGCGAGATGTGATTAATTCGCTTGAATTTATACGATTCGAGGTAACGAGACGGTTCGACCAGGGGAAAAGGTCGAGGAAATCTCGCTCGCGCCGGATAACAGGAACATCGTGAAGGCACGCGCGATTTATCGCGCGGAAGGTACGAATGGCGGCCGAGGAATCGAGTCATCCACCTTTTCGAACGTTTCCCTTGTGCGCGATGGGTCACGGTCGTAGAAAGATTACGGTCGCGCGTAATCTTCGCGAGGGTTCGTACAATTTTCTTGGACGAGGGAAACTTTCTGGGAATCCAGCCGTCGCGACTGTTTGCTCAACGGGACGTTCCTCTTTCTGGAGAACCGACACGGTTGAGCCGTCGCGAGAAAACGGCAAACGACGTGGCAGGAAGAACGCGAGCCTCAAACGGCTCGATGACGACGACGTGTAAAGAATGCAATATCGACTGGGCGAATCGATAATTCGACGCTCGTCGTTCGGACGTCCGAACGCGGAATTGGATCTTCTTCA
This sequence comes from Xylocopa violacea, assembly GCA_963969225.1. Classification (NCBI taxonomy): domain Eukaryota; kingdom Metazoa; phylum Arthropoda; class Insecta; order Hymenoptera; family Apidae; genus Xylocopa; species Xylocopa violacea. The sequence goes on along the minus strand of CAXAJV010000005.1, from coordinate 30,385,942 downwards.
GGTTTGAACGAGGGGACGGTATTTATTCGACGGTATTTTCTCTTGTTTATTGACTCTCGGTGGAGGATAACAGAAGAGTCGGGTGGAAGAGGCGGGGGCGATTATTTAGCCATCGCGGAATGTTGTTAATTGGAAATTGTAAACATCGCGGCCAGTGTTGACGGTTACGATGGAAGCTCTTGTTTAAGCTGTCCGTGCTCGCTAGGTACGAGAGAATGAAACTTGGACTCCTGGTTTGTAGCTTTTAACTGAGACCATGAATGGCGAGGGAAAAGTATGTAAATAGGTGTGTTACTGTAACTGTACTACAAGTGTATGGGAATTAATTAGAAATTTAGTACTGAAAATTTTCTTGACGATGTAACTCAGAGACTAACCGCTGAAAAGGGAGAAAACGCTCTTCGCTAATTAAAATTCTCTTATTAAACCGTTGGTCTTGCCTTCGCGTTAGAATCTTCCTTTCGAAAAATCTGGAAAATCCCTTTTTAAGTGCGCAAGCATTTATTCGCGACCATCGTGCTACCGTGGCAGCGTCCGTGGGCGTCTCTGAAACTCTTATTTTTTAATCATCATCCTGTTCACGTTCCGGTGCAAAAAATTCCATTCTACCGGCGTTATTTAGACGCAACGCGTTACTCTTGATTCCCACGGTCGGTTTACCGAGCATAAAGTAACGAAATATCTTGCTGTTATTCCGTTACCCAAATGTGTTACTTTACGATGATTTCGTTACGAAATTTTGCATTTTTGCATACCTAAACCGCGCAACGTGGTGGAAATGTCTGTAGGTCACGCAGACGAAACATTTGTTAATTAATTAGCTGGCTGTGCCAGTTAGAGAACATTAAGGTTATCAAGAACGATGCGACGCAATAATTTTCAATAATTTGAACGATTCCATAATTTTCGCGCTAAATAAATTTATCGGAATGGAACGAAATTTTATGGACGTTACTGTCGAGCTGTATGTCAGCAGCGTGCAATTTTCACGATACGTAATCAGCTTAAAAAGTACGCGACGTACAAAAGTGTAAAGTTGCTGTGCAGCTTCCAATTGTTCGTGTGTATAAACACGAATTTCTAGCGGAAACGTATTCGCAGTGGCGATATATGTTTCGTTTAGCACAAAACGGACTAGTATCGTGTTGTGCACCGTATCCGTAACATCCTCGCGTGTCAAATATTCGTTCCATTGAGCATCGAAATGCAATTCGATCTGATCTACCGCCACTCACGAATTTCGAACAATCCATCGCGTTCTTACTACAACCAGTTTAACGTACAGCAAAATTCATCCCCCGAAACCGTATCCTCTGAAATTTGTGTTAGAAATTCGACACGAACTGTTCCACGCATTTCTACGCGAACCATTTTGCGTTATTACGCAACATTTTGTAGTCACGTTATTTAACATTTCTGCAAAATTTTTCTCTGCGCCTCTGTGGATTCTATTTAGAAATGTTTGCGAGATGGAAGGGTTTTCGTTTGATGCTTCCCTTGCAACCTCATCGCAAAGGGGTTCTGTTGTAATTATAATTAATCCCGCACGATAAGGGGCTATGGAAAAATTCAATATTCCAACGTTTATTTTCATCTCCGTAAATACGATAAAAATTTTCCGAAGTCCAGCGTAAAATCAATAGCAAACGGGGTAAATATTCACTCTGTAATAACCTTCGTTACACGCGGAGGGATCCTCGATGCTCGAAGATTCGCAACGATTCGCAGCCCCCATAATTTACGTGCTATTATTCGATGGAAGTTTCACGCTATCGCGGTTTCCAAGAACGAGCGTTGGCCGATTCGTTCGCTGAGATTCTGCCCCTCTAAAAATACGGGAAACACGGTATTTTCACGATGCATGTAATCCATCTTCGGTCGCGATACGAGCGTCGATACGCGCCCAGAGAGCGTCGAGAGTGCAAAGTGGCCGTATCAGCCGGATACGGTTTCCGGTCCGCGTCTATACATATGTATGGAGGTATGCATACGTGCATCGCGTTGCGCTGGCTTCTTCACCTTTCATGGAATATCCACAGGACGATAAGACTCGCGATACGTGAAACGACGCCGCGAGGTTGTACAATACGAGCTACAGTCCGATAAAAGAGGAAGAGGGCGGGTCGTGGATGTATCGAGGTCGTGTCGAGATTTGAAACGCATTGGAAGAAATGCTTTCTACTGAAAAATCAAATATCTTCAGGGAAGTCGAAGGGTTTATAGTAATTAATCAATCGCGATTGTTACCTCGCATTTACCAAATACAAAGCCAGTCAGATTTCAAACGCAAGGTAATTAACGATCGATAAATTAGTAAATGGAAAATGGACGTAATTACTGTTTTGCTTTTGTATCGTTCCTGGTATATGTCAGGTTCCAACAACGAGAGCAAGCAACGATGAAAAGACAACCGACGGAGAAACGTCATTATCGAGTAATGTTGAACGCGTTTGGCGTTCTCGTCGAAGAAAAATGTACGGTCGAAAGATCGGCTGACAGGACAGCGACGATTGGATTTCTCTTCCGGAACACTCACGAGACAGCTGTCTCGTTATGTGCGCGGAAATCCGATCGGAAACGATGCTAATGCAATTTGCGCTCTTATGGATTTTCTTCCCATGGGGTAATTTTATTAATGGAACGTTGCTTCTATACTTGCTGCTACCGAACGAGTCGAACGCGCGAGGGCGTTCACCTGTCAATTTTCAACTCCGTCTCTCGATTAATTTCTAATCATCAGCGAAGCAACGTAAAACACAGAAGGCAGAGAGTTCCAAAGCACGACCCCTTTTAATTTAACTTTCCCTTAATCGACAGCGAGTACATTTCGCGCGAAACTCCCACGAAATTCCAACAACTTTATTATCCACGCCTCATAGAGAATTACTCGAGCAAAGTAGCGAATCAGGGAAAGTGCGAGATCGAAAATTCGCCATTCCTTATCTCGACGCTCGCGAGAAAGAGAAGGAACGATTTAGAATCCCAACGACTCAGACGCTCGAGCTGGTAATGGATTATCCACGTTTCTTCGCTGCTCACTTTCCCGCTCTTTCTATGGAGATTAATCTTCGTTTAATGCCAACGTTCGTTTCACGAATCAGCGTCGCGGAACTTCCGCCGTCGCGACGTGCCACGAACCTGGGATCGCTGGTCGTTTGAACGACGACGAGCGGCGCGAATCGATCACGACCGCCACCTTATCCCGTCGACTTCCAGCTTATACGCAGAAGGAGGTGCAAGTTCAACGTTCAAGTTCGCGAATTACGTATTCATAGTCTGAATGGAATCATAGGTGGATCGCATCGATCGTTGGTTGGTCTATGACTCGCTGAAGTGTCAGCTTCTTTTGGGAAGCAATGGGCGAAAGTGATTCGATTTCCTCGCCAGAATTTTAGATGTCAGACTCCAAACCCGTATATTTTTTCAACGGCCAGACTTTTTGAAACGGTGCTACGACGACCAATAAACAGAGGAGGAAAAGGGACGAACGTTTTGCAGCGTGGCGCATTTAATTGACGCGGGAAATATTTCCGTCACGTATTGCGCGAAACGTCGAAAATCTCGAGCTCGAAAGAGTGCTCCTCGAAATTCAATTTCATTTAGCTTAATTTCGTTTCGCCCGCGCCGAGACGGCCAAGTTAACTCAAAACGAACGGAATAATGGAATTGCACGCCCGCGTTTTTCTTTCACGACCGTCAACTGAATGGGTGAAACCCGCGCTGCTGTGGGTGCCGATGGAATTTCGCTACTCCGCGATATAAATTTGCCATTCGAACGCGCAGTTAGTTGTTAATAGAAACTGATGCTACCCCTTTTATTCGATTTGGAAACTTGGACTTTGTATGAAGCGGTTCTAAATTCGAAACTGTGAAACACCGACGTACCTATATGCCACGATCAAAAAATATAGCAGAGACAGAATTATGTGCTATCGGTGATCAAAATTTGTTATCAAACTAACGCGTGAACGAATGCATTCGAGGCAGTGAGAATCGCACAAACAAGAAACTGAAGTGTGATTCAGATAGGTATGAGATCTCTTTTATCGTGCTCGTACTTTTCAGCGAGGCGATACTTATTTCAGTAGTATGTGACAGGAATTCATCGGACAAACATCAGAAGCTACAGATATGAATCCATTGAACAGCACCGAAGTCCCGCTGATGAAAGAAACTTTCTTGTCGATGTAGCATTACGATCGTCCAACTACGAACGAATCGTCGATATAATGCAACTTTTTCATATCGGGAGATTATATTGAAATACGATATCGTTCGCTGGTAGAATGATCTATACGTGTTCTACATTTCTACAACCGAACAAGCACTTCTTCCGCCCTCGTCATGAATTTTGGTATCATTTTCGCGAATATGGAAACTCAAACGCACGTTTAAAGCTTGGACTGTTACACGAACGTATAATATTAAATAACTCTCGGTTACCATCGTGTAGCAATAACAGAGCACACTCTGCGCACCAAAGAAAATCAGACTTCAATACCACCCTTATCCTCGTTTCCTCGAACCACTACCTCAGAGAGGAGGAAGAAGGTTAACAATACCCAACGAAATTGCAATTCCAAGCCGCAGCACCAATTTCTCCATCGAAACCCGGACGTCCGCAGCAGCTCCGCTCGAAACAACCGCGTGTGTACGAAACCGTGGCTGCTGCTTCTGACGGTGCTTTCGCGGAACCAGATTATTCATATCATCCAGTTCCTCGTAGAGTGGCTGCAATTTTCAACTGCGTTTCAAACTTAGTTTCTCTTAGGAAATTCTTAACAGAAAACGGGGAATTCATGAATAGATATTTTATAAAAGGCCAAATTGAGCGTATCGTAAAAACTTGGGCACAGCCGAATTAACCAAAGCAACCCTTGGGACCTTTGGAACCCTTCGCAGTCTTTAAGTGCCACGAGTCATCGCAGAAGTGCTACGGAAAATAGTCGACCTGCCTCGTTTGATATCAAAAAGTGTCTCGCCATTACGCTTCTTCCCATTTTCTATTGAATAATATCGTCTCAGTCTTCCTACAAATTTCTCGTACTACCTTTTCCACTCGCTTTTCATTCGCAATCAGACGTAATCGTTTCAAAGCGACGCGTGCCGAAGAAACCCAATCGTCTAACAAGAAGAATGGGACGAAGCCTGGTATGGGAAAGGTAAACGACAGCAAAGAAGACGACAAACGGACGGAGAAAATACGTGAGAACGAAGGAAAAGGAACGACGAGGGAGCAATGCAATCTGTGGAAAACGGAGCACGCGTTCGCGGGTCCCTTTGATCTCTGCGAGAGATCCTCGCGCCCTATTGTCTGGAGGGGAAAAACAACAAGGAAAATCGGGGAAAAATCGGGGAGAGGGCGACGCGGATAGACCAGCGACCTTTCTGTTTCGACGGATCGCGGGCTGGCGCCGTGGCCAGCTTAATAACGACGAAACCTCCTGCTGGACGTATTGTGTCTCGACTGGAAACGGCGCTCGTATCTGGAGATTGCACGCGGCGTCGCGACGTTTCGCTTTTTAATTCCGTTCTACGTGAAAAACGCTGCGATTGCGAATACAAGGAACGACTAGTAATTCGAGGAAATATAAAGGACAATGATCGAGGGGCGGATGTTCGTTCCGCAAAAATGAAGGTTTTGTACGAACGTCGAGATTGAACGCTGATGTTCGTCGAATTACGGTTAGCTTTGAAGTTTTCTGAAAATTCAGATGTGGGTCTTGATTTATTTCTCTAGAATAGTGGTTCTTAAATACAAACTTTTCACATTGACTTTACATCCCCTAACTTTCCGCTTCTGTTCAAATAACGCGCTTAATAAAAGTTCTACATGGTCGAGATTTTTTGTATTTGTTGTTACTTAACTAGTTATTGGGCTTAAGATTGAGATGACAAAAAATATTGTTCAAGTGGACGTCCTAGGACTACAGAAGATTAAGAAGCCCTGCTCTAAAAGGTTACAAAATGTACAGCGAAGTGTCAAAGTATATCGCTCTTGAGAACTGCATAAAGTTCTCTTCTGTTAAGACTCTGAGTAGTATATCTTAAGTCACCACCAGTCACTAATGCGTACAGATTTATGGCAGAATTAACGAAGTTGGGTACAGTTCTGCTTTAGCGAAGTTTCATCCCTTGGTTGTTATCGTAATCGAGATTACTCTTCGCCAAGTTCCCTTGTAGACATCGGCAATAACTTTCTTCTATTATGTCCATTTACGTTAATACATTTTAAATTTAGATAAATGGAGGAAGAATCGACTTTGCTCTTTGAGGAAGCGTTCGTGATAGAAATGTATGTTTCTCTAAGCCAGAAGAATGTCCAATCTTTGCTCACAAAGGATGATTCATGAGTTTCTCCCACGGAGAGTGTGTCTACATGGTATATCTCTCAAGCAAGGGACAGAGCATTTTCCCTTCGACTGCGAAACTGGACACCAACAAGTTTTACCTTTCTCCTTACTCTCTTCTGGAATCCGTTACTTCCATGGTTAGAATTTTAAAAATTTAAGGATACCATTGCAGCGATGATGCGGCGTTTTTTAAACCGACAACTCTCGCAGTGAAGTTAAAAAAGCAATTTTCCTTGCGCGAAATCGTCTCGCACGCAGAACAGTTCGAATTTCGTCGAACCGACAAGCTCACAACTGACACGAAGTAATCAGAGACCTAACTCAGTAGGCGCAATCAGTGACTACAGCCAGTCTGAAAGGTCCATCGAACTTTGATTCGCGTTTCCGAGTTGGTTCCAAAGCAGCCTCGCATGCTGCGTGTCTCGCGTAAGGTTTCAAACGGCGACTAACGAGTTTTCCAATAAGCAGGTAGGAACAGACGAGAAACCGTAGAGAGAACGTGGTAGGCTGAGTCTAAATGCTCCCGAATGAACGAGGACTATCATCCAGCGTCTACGGTCGTGGAACTTTCGATCTTCGTGGTAAAATAGGCGAACGCTTGACGGTTCTAAACGTTGGCCGCGCTATTTTTGAGCGGATCGAAGATGATAAAAGTGAAATATTCAAGTGGATCGGTGCGGGGCGCGAGGCGACACGTATCTATTCCCTGGATTGCATCATATTGCAGGAACTCGGGATGAAGTGACGCCGGCTGACTCTGATAGCTGCTAGGAAATTGAGGCGTCTTCCTGCGAGATTTACATTTAATACGTCGACCATTTCGGTAAAAATAAGAAAGGAAGCTGAAATAGTACCATTAACTTATACGTATCAATTCTGTCAGAAATGTGACATGAATTAAGCTGAAGATCATAGGGGATGACGCACGAAATATCCTCCTTTATAATCAACACATCAAATTTACTTAAGCGTCAGCTTTCCGAAATCCATTCTCAATCACAAGAAAATCACGTCCGACATTAAAAGCCAGCAAAATGAAAAACAGAAAGCTTCGAAACGATTCTGAAATGTTGCGGCTACACTTTATCGTTCCCCCTTGTTCCTGGGATGCAGCATTTATTCAACCATCCCTGGCGTTACGGCTCCATTAACAATAGTAGAGGCAATATCGCTCATCGTCCCGTACTCCATTTATTCTTCCGTCAATCTCCGACCTAAGTCGACGTTCACGGAGGAGGCGGTGGCATCCTCGTGAATTATGTCGCGGGAAACACTTCCGCCGCGATGTAATCCGTGACGGATCGTCCATATCCGGTAGGCGGCGACGCGGGCGGATCCGCGATGGAAGTTCTGACGGCGTTTAAGCCGGATATTGTTCCAAGTAATTCTGCCGCGGGCGGAAATTTACGGGGGACACGCGCGTCACGCGCGGAAAGTCGTCGCGTCTGGAGAATTTTCGCCTCGAGTCAGGGGGGCGGTTTGGCCGAAATAAATCTAGATTAAACGCGGGGTGATATCGGGACAGCCTCCCTAAAGGCACCCGCTGCCCCAGCGAGACAAAGGAGTTTCGGTTCCCTCGGGTGTCTCGACTTTATGAACCAATAAAGGCGGTCCCAGTGTTTAAAGCGGGCTCGTTTCGAAGGTAAACATACCGGCTCCTACTCCACTTTAGGCTCTCCTCAGAATTACCCTCGAAACGATTGCGAACGGGGGGGAGGATAGAAAATGGTGGCTTCGACGTGGATCTTGGCTCTTACTGCAAATAGAGGCATTTCTTGGGTTTAAAGATTATCTGGCTTTCCGGTTTTCTTCGCGAACCGTGCGCTCTCGAGGAACGAAAATTGCAGAAGTTCGTGTTACGCGATATGGTCGAACGCGAACTCGGAGAGGAGACGTGCCGATGTTGGTTTTAAATATTTTGGGGTTCGAGAGTTATCTCGAATCTCCCTCGCGGAAGTGCGCGTTCGTTGCAGAAAATAAAAACTCGATGCGTCCCTCTGGGATGCAGCTGGATATAGCTGAAGCGCGAGTGAAGAGCGTTATCGCGAGTTAGAGGGTTATTTTAGTGTTTCTTTTTATTCGCGCGAATGTGTGTATTCTCTGTAGAGGATAAAAATTTCAGATGCCTGTCTCGGGTGAAGCTGGATGCAGCTAAAGCGCGAATGAAGAGCGTTTCTCGGGATCGAGGGTTACCTTGGCAGAGAAGAAAATGACGCGAGCGAGCATTCGCGTGGTCGTTTAAGCAATAAAGTATTCGTAAATCCCTCAAATCTTGTTCTCGGTACATCAAAAGACAATCGATGCATTTTTCAACCAGTCATCCGTGCTCGACCGTACAAGAAGATTATCCGTCTTGTCGTTTCATAAAAGGGACATTGTGAATTCGATAAGCTGCGTTTCACGAGGGGAACACAAAAGAATCCAAGACAAATGAGACCAGAGTGGAAAGGAAGACGAAAATATAAAATGGAAGGGCTGGAACTGAATAAAAGTCGGTGGAAAAAGCGACCCGTCTTAAAGAAAGCGAGGAGAGACAAAGGGAGGAGCAATGGAAGGGAGTCAACGACTCGTGGACAGCGCTGATATCGATTGCAAATATTTAAAGTACGGGGTCAGAGACAAGAAGAGGGTGCTCGAGGCAAAGCCTCTGTCTCGGAGAATAAGTAAATAACGAAGCAGCGGATGAGGGTGAAGCACAGCATGTGTACGCCATGCGTCGCATGGGATTCGTCAAATCGCTTTAGCATTGCCAACACCCACGCGAGACAGGATTGTTACCTTCGATCCTCAGATCTTCCCTAACCCCATCGAAGCACTCAACATCCTAGCTGCCTCTTACCCCAGCTACAAGAGTGGATCGTGAATAATTGGGTACTAACAGTCGTCCAACGAATCTCTATACAAGAAACGTTGCATGCATTCGGAGGTATCGTTCAGAACGTAGGATTTCCAATATTTAAAAGGAAGGGAATCCCTTTTAAGGAACATCGAATAATTGATGGCGCGCGATGCTATCTTTCGTCGGCATATAATATCTCCATCGTAAACCGTCCATGAAATTTCTCTCTTTCTTCCACCGCCCTCTGTTTCCGGTCCAACGAGCAGGAAGAAGAAAGTCGTCGGACGCATCTCAGAGCGAGCTTGGTAGAAGAACGGCGACGGGGCGGGAAGGCAAATTGGCTCTCGCGGGAATTCAATTTTACAGCGGCGATGCGAACGATACGATGGCAGGAGAATTCCTAAGGCGCCGCGGAATTGCAAATGCGCCGGATCATTCTGGAATCGTTTCGCGTTAAGCGAAACGGTTGTCCCGCGGAGGAACTGGATGAAGGCTCCGTCCAACGCAAAGGAAACTGACCTCGTCTGCTTCGCGGCGCTTATCATTGAACGCAATTCTTTCTTCGAAGAGATCAGTCAGGGGCGAACGATATCGTTGCAGTTTCTGTTTTAGAAACTTTCAATTGGGGATGGTGTGTTTGTTAAAATAACATATAGACTGTGCTGTTGATTCTGATGGATGACGATACAGAATATATTGGTTTTCGTTCAAAATTTATGCTGATTATGCGATAAAGCATGCTAAACGTTTCGTATTTTAGGAATACCGCAGTATTATTTTTGTTCATTCGTTATTCACATGTGACGCTCGTACGGATGTGTTTTTGTTACTCCCAAAGGCACCCAGCGCATATGTTTCGTACGAATAACCTGCTTGTACGAGGAGTTAATGTATCCTGCATTAATCCCGGCTACTTCATCGCAGCTGGTACAGTAACAGCTTTATTGTCTGACCGCGAATGGAGTTTATCCACTGTCACGTTTCCGCTCGATTCAGTTGGTGCCTGTCTGCGAACTTTACCGCGTAATGCACGCGTCTTGATTGCACTCTGAATATTTCATACGTTTTACGACTCGCGATGGTATTGCAAGCTTCGTTTCGTTGGAAACACGTTTCAATTTTCGGGAGGGGGAGATCAAAATAGTTGCCAATCAAATTACAGCTGCAAGCTTTACTTTTTACTTTTCACATTTAACGTGTGAACTTCAATCTGATTCGAATAATTCAAGTTGGATATTTATGCTTCTAAATGAAACGTAGCTAATTTGTGTAGCAAAAAATGTAGAAAAAATTCTGACGCTAAGTGTTTACAAAATTTTCGCTTTCTGATATGATACTTCAACTTGGAAAACTTGTTTGAGGAGATTTTAAATCCTGCTCTAATATTGCCGATCAAATTTCCATCTATTTATATGTATACGGATTATGTATGCTTCATATACCTAGAGTATAATCCACTATAATCTAAATTCTATTTTCCCAACAAACATGGCTATATTGAACACAACCGAAATCCTGTTTGGTAAAATCAATGGAAAGAGAGCATGTATTCCATTCACCACTCGCTCTAGATATCACAAACGTATCCCTAGCTGCTAGTCGATTCGGACACTAACGAAATCCGATATTCGATCCAGGAAATCGATCACTACGCGTTAGAGTAACAGGAATTCCCTATAATTACCACGAATTGAGATATCGCTGCGTGAATATCAAACCTCGACAACTTTCTCCGATTTTAGCCTAATTTATGCGCGTCAATGTATCCCTCGTCAACTCCACTGGCAATGAGCACGCGTTCTCGCATAAAGGGGTGGAAGCTCGACGACTGATTACTTACTAACTCTGTAATAGATTTCATGCATAACGCACGCGTTAAGTATAAGTACGGTTTAATCAGCGAGAAATGTTTTGACACGTGTTCCATAAACGCGTAAGCATCTGCAGTCTATTTATAACATCTCGTATGGATTCTACGTCGATCTGATCATCAATATCCAATCAGTTGCCTACGCGCGATCCTAATTCCAAGGACCGAAACGAACGAGCACAGCCGTCCGCAAAGTGGATTCTCGCGATGCACAACCGCGTCGAGGGAAGCAGATGGCGAAGCGGATGCGTGGGTGGCGACGTCAACAAGTGTCTTGGCACGTTCGAACGGTTTTTCGTAGCGAAGCTCCTTCCTGGCGAAGGCACCAAACACGCTCCGTTCTCGCAAGACGCGAGCAGGAAATTGCGGCGATTGTCTGCCAAGTTGTCGACCGAAAGTTTAATTTCACGAACCGTAGTCGCGTGCTGTCGTTCGAGCGAATCACAGGGCGGTTTCTCGCCCCATAACGTTGCCCAACCGACTCCATTTCATAATTGTGTCATTTACAGAGGCAATTGACCATAGCAATCGTTTTAAATCGACCTATCCGCTGCCTTCGCCAATTGGTCTTGCGATTCGTTTCAAAAAATGATGCAATCTTGAAGGAGCACTCGCGCAAAAATATGCATCTCGCAATGGAGTTTTCATAAGTCGTTCACACCTTCCTGCTTTTACATCTTTTCCATTTGCAATTAAAACACTCTACCCTTCTGATTGAAGAGCCTACAACGGATATCGACATTCTGAATAAAAATATTATACCCTGCTGATTCACACGCGCAATTAAAATTGAAGAGCCCAACACGGCGATCGACAGTCTCATAAATTTTTATGAAAGAACGTAATGGCGTCGTGTCCAGCGGGGTTATCTCCGCGCGAGGCGACCGCAAGCCAGGCGAACCGGATGATCCTACATGTTTTATTGCCCGACTGTCTCGCGGCGTCTCCTCGCCGACTTTCATCGAGGATGCGACCGGGAATCCTTGCGGGAGGAAGCCCTGCGCCTTCAACGGGACGCGATCGGGTAGTTAATTGAAGGAGGCGACGCGGAACGTGCCGGGGAAACCGTAGAGGGTGGAAAGGACTTATTCAGACCACGTGTGACCGATTCCATACGGCGTTTCCCTTTGCCAGCTGGCCTCTAATTGAAAGAAAAACCGGCGCTGGTCGATGCCTGGCGCGGGAAATCGAGTTACTAAGTGCACCACTTGTGACTGCCAATAAGAACCGCCGCTGGGTTTCCGGCGGCGAAAGTGCGGCTCGCGCGAATTTGTTGGGGCGGAAGTGTTCTTCTGGAGTTAATATCGCGTTATTGGCTCGACGAAGATGTTTGGCTGGCGGGAAGGGGGAAAGTAAGAGGACTATCTTTTAAATCGAGAAAGAGGGGCATAGAGCATTCGGATGATATTGGGGTGGGTTTTATGTGGCGTCTTTGTGCTTGAAGAATGGACGAAATTTGATTAAGGTACACGCGAAAGGTGGCGAACCTTCGAGGTATTGGATTTATGGTGGCAGACGACGTTTCTTTTATTAAAAGAATTTATCGTTGGACGGGCAAAGAAAGTTTAGTCAGAAACGAGTAAGTGTTCGAAAGGTGAGTAGTAGAATTACGTTCGAACGATTCTGCGATTTTCCTCCTACGGAATGAATAAAAGCCGCTAGGGCTTATATTCAAGGGTGAAACCGTAGAATCGGATTATCCACTATGAAAATGTATCATCGAGCAAATATTAACAGCATTATGTTGATCCTCGACAACAGATACTGCGAATTTCAATTGAGGCATTTAAATCTACAGCCACTTGTGTCTGCAAAATTACGCATCGTATCGACTGTTATAGGACGAACACCTCGATAAATGCTATACAAATTTTCAACGAGACTAAAGGATTTAATTTGTTACCAATCCGCGTACAACGGTAATACACTAGTTTAATAATAAATTTAATGTTCATATTGCGTTGACTTTAATATTGTAATCTAATAACATAAATTATCTACCAACGAGCGGTTTGACGTCATTATGCAAAGCGATTTGTATTAAATACGAGCATTGCCCATCGAATACGAGGCATTCGCTTTGTTCGCAAACACGTGGGAGCTAGCAAGGATTCAAAGCAACAAAGAAACCATTACGTTCGATGCATGGTCCTACCTGAATAGCGTTAACTTCCCTTCAAAACGAAAGTTTCCTGCAAAACCGATAGTTTCATAGGTATTTGCACTGAGAGCATCGAGCCAGGCCCTTTATCGATGCAAACTTCCGAGCGTAATCGGCACGACTCAACCGAAGATAGTTTATCGTTCGAAAGCTGCCATTTTCGAAAACCTATTTCCTTCATATTGCCCGCGAGCGTTCGAATAATGCAAATCAAGTTAAACGATTATCGAGCAATTAACGAAGCCGCTAAACCAAACATCATCAACTAACTGACTCGCTGTTCGAGGAACAGAGAGAGGCGAAGCGGGGTGACAATTTCACTAAATTGCATCCGAATGGCGGAGGTTGTTGCGTTGTTTAACGATGAGCACACTGGCGCGGCCACATTGTTCCAGAAACAACAGTCCGGCGAACGCGAGAGCCGTTTCAATTTTGAAACAACGTTGTCCACGACGAGGAGTATGGCGTAACGCGTGTAGAGTGTCTCAAGAAAGTAGTCCACGGTCCCATTTTAATCTACAACTGCTCGTATCTGGGAAACTGTGTCAAAACGTAGAATATTCTTTTGAGAAATGTACCGTTTGAATGCTGTGAAAAGCTTACGGATACTCAGCAGGGGCAGCGCGAAAATTTCGCAAGGTTGCGAAATTGGTCGTTCCGCGAACGCGTTTTAGGAAATTTCGCGCGGCGATAATTTCTTTTCTTAAACGAACAAGCAACAGAACGTCGCTCGAATAACCGTGTGTTCGCGTGTAACGTGTTTCCCTTGTCGAATCCACTTTTCGAACGAGCGCTTCCATTCGCGAAACGAGCCCGTCCATGAAGGATACGCAACGGATGGATATCGAGCCGAAAACAAATAGGGAGGGAAAAACCGATGCTTTTAGAGGCAACAACGATTCCATCCGGAGGGTAGAAGTTTCGCGCGAGAAATATGGCGTAGTCTCGTCGATCCTCGAGCTGGAGGACGCCCGATGGTTCTACGCGAGCCACGCGCTTCCAGCGCCATGGAAACTGTTCAGAGATCGCGAAGACCACCGTTAGAGGACTTATTCTACTGGTCCCTTACCTTCGTAACGACACGGAACGCGAGCGTTGCTTCCGTTCTGAACGGCGAAGTCTTAACTGCAGAATAAACCAGGTACAACCATTGTGAGGGGTCCGCTGAAGGACCCGTGTCGCGCACTATATCTAAATACGTTTGTAGGCCGTTTACCGCTCTCACTTTTCCTTTCCTCCGCGTCTTCTTGCCTTCCCCGCTTCCTATTCTTCTTTTGCTTCTTCGCTGCCTTCTTTTCCTTCGTTGTCGGCTTTGCACTTCTTCGTCGTTTCTTCTCTTCTATTCTTCGCTTCTCTTTAAGTCATCTTACAAGCTGGAGGTAGAATTCGAAGATTGGCTACAGAGGAAAACCGCTCGAACCGCGATTAAGATAGTAATTGATAATTGAACTAGGCGATAATCGTAAACCCGAAATTGATTCGAATAATATATATCGTATTAATTGACAGCATTCGTTTTGGTCGTTCTCTCCATCCACGAGTCGCCTCGTTCACGTTTCACGTATCTCGACGATGATATAACGCGCGTGATTCCTCCACGCGCTTGATTTTAGGCTTAACTGTACTCTTATGGTATTACGTGTAAACCTCGAACGAGTAGATAAAACAATAGATCTGAATAATACTCTTTTTTTCTCCAGAGACATATACATATATATATATATTAGTAGTTTTTCTTCTTAATTACATCGTATAGATATATTCATATATTTCTGTATATGTACATATGTTGTATCTTTAATTCCACGCGATAGACATCATTCATAATTCCATCGACGAGCTCCTCGCGCTCTCTCTAATTCCGTTCACGCTCTCATTTTCTTCAATCGATATGTCAACCTGTTCCCATGCGTTTGCCTCGCTTCTTCTCCTCATCGTCGTTCCATCATCCCCGTTCCCGCGTCGGGCGTCGAGCTTCTTCGCGCGTCTGCGACATCCTCGGCTTCCAGCCTCCCGCGGCTTGTCCTCCCGGTTTTTCGAAACTCGTCGTCTCGCTTCTGAAAACGATGCAATTTCTCGCGGCGATGCGACACGACGGGGGGTAGCGCGTGAAGAAGAGACTCGCGACGAGCACGTGCGACGCGACGCCCCTTCTCCCTTGGGGGGACGTGTCCGCGGTTTTTGCCACCCACGCTGCCCGTGGCTCGTCAGAATTTAAACGCGACCGCGAAGCTGCTCGAGCGAGATAACGCCGCGTGTCAGCAACAACTACGAGCTGCTCGATCGATGACCCGCCACCGTTCGCGGACGTTAAAGAAGGCGCGTCGATTCATCCAGCTTCCCCACTCTTCGACCCCCGTTGTTCTCCGTTCTCGTAAAATTTTACGAAGATCGTGATCACTCGTCGAAACGCTGCACCATCGACGCGCTGTACTCTACCAACGACTGGTCGAAAACAATTTGCTACTTCGATTCGCGGATAAAAATTGCAAACGCGTCGACGATGCATCCTGCGAAATACGCGGACGGACAACTGCGAAATGACTCGGCTGGATGTGAACGCGAACGACCGCAGAAGCGACCGTGGACAAATGAAGAGATCGTTTAAAAAAATTGGAAGCTAGTGTTATTGAAATCTATAAAGACCACAGCTCGTGGAATTTTCGTGGACGAGAGAAAACGCGGTCTATTTTTCCAATCCATTTCGACGCGGGATGCATAAAATTCGTATCTACGAAACGAGCGCGAGACTTTACGCCCCGATTCTAATCGACAGAAAGAGGAAAACGCTTAAATGCTTTACTTCGCGTCCGATCCTTTCAGCTCGGTAAACACCTGTGACGATCATTCCGAACGATAACGTTATTCCATTTAATTTCCACCCTCTTTCTGCCCGTTTAGCACCCCGAGATACTTTATCGATTCATAAAAGTTGAGTTATTAGACGCCCTGGCTGGGAGTCTTGTGCACTCCATCGACCCGTTTCGGAAGGGGTTATCGCTTTAAACCGGGGATACGAACGTTCGCGCCGTTTCCTCGAAGAGAAAAGCCAGCCGGTTGTAAATGCAAGAACATTTCGGCTTCTACGCTCGGCTAAGGATACCAAACGCGATATCAAAAGAGTTTAAAGGGTTTTCGAGGCCCCGATTCCTACGTACGCTGTGTTCTCTCCAGGCTGCCCGTAATATTCCACGGATAATGGCCCCGTAATACGATAAAGCTGGAACTTTAAATAGACCTGCCTATTGTCAGGTGTAATTGCGGTGGAAGCGATGAGGAAGTTAAGAAAAATTAAGCTCGCTTCAATGCGAATTGCGGCGATAGTAACGCGGAACCATCTACTTTAAGCACCAGGGTGGCGTGTGTGGACCGTCTTTGAAATAGGAAGCGAAATAATACTTTGGAAACGTGTTTCAAGTTCAATGGAGCGAGTGCTTCCTTTTTTTTAAATCTTACGTATAATTCCTTCTCTTCTTCGACTTGCCTCAAGATTGTCCTCTTATTCTATTAAAGTCGTACCCGTAAGACAGTACGGAAAGAATTGTTGCTGCTTTCCAGAGGTTATCACAGAACTTATACAAGTCCACTTGAATTCGTTTACACGAACAGCTTTATTACAGCCTGTTGCAGGCCTCGAAAATAAAACTTCAGGAGAGCACAAAAGAGAGAAGTGCAGTTTAAAAAGGAAGCATTTTCAACTTTCCTCGCCCCCTTTCAGCGACCCTTTTGCCATCTTTACAACCGGTGAAATAGGGTCCCACGCTCGAGTCACCCACTCGAGGGACTCCGTCGACGTTACACAATCTGCGTTCCACGCCCGGAATTCACCGTGGACGAAAGCTCGAAGCAACGATCGAGCAGACGCGAGTTCTCAATGAAACCGCAAAGGTGTAACGAGGCGAGGCAAGATCGATCGCACGTATCGCGGTCGGATGCTAAATACGGGAACAGAGGAACGAGACTTGCATCGTTATTTGCGTTTTATCGCCGTTTCCGAAACAAAACGTACACCCGGCAACTTCGCCTCGTGGAAGTCACGCTCGCATCGAAGAAAAACAGAAACAGGTCTGCTTCTCGAAACGAAGCGATATAAATTAGTAGAAAGTAAAATTCTAATTAAATTACATATAATCGATAGAGCGAAAGATGGTTATTTGCAACGATATTCACTACTTGCGCCGTACATTTCACGTAAAAGAGCTTTGGCCGATAAAAATACGGGTATGAATATATTTAATTGAAAGTAATATGGTAATTACACGATATACTTGAAAATCGAGGGCATCGCGAAGCTTTGGCGACTGCTTCGGAGATTGAAAAATCGCAGGCACGGAGAAACGTGTTATCGAAACAAAATTTCGCAAAAGCGGCTATCAAACGATAACAGGTTAATAATATACACACGAGGGTGTATTTGCGCGGCTCGTTCGATATTTGGGAACGCGAAATTCGTGATTAAAACCGGTCCCTTTGAATCGAAAATTCCGCGCAAATTAATGGGTGTCGCGCGATCGATCGATCGTTCGAGTGGACGAAACGGAGGGGAAAAAGACAGAGAGAGGGAAAGAAAAATAGGGAATTTCGAAACGCTTTTGACGAGCACACACGCGCGTTCCCTCTCTTCAACCAGTCGAGCTAACGTGCTATTGACCCGCTAAGCCAATTTCCTGGGCACAATTGTGGAAGATTTTTATTGCAGAGAACGTAGCCGTGGAGAGAACACAATCGTTTCTATCCTCTCTTTCTCGTGCTCGATTATATTCGTATACGTGCGACGAAATAAAAATTGTCGGCCAGATCAGGAAGTTAACGTTCCTTTGCTACTTTAATAGGAGATTACAGATATACTTAAAGCGAATTCTTTTCTTTGATTAGTTCTCATGGCAGAAATTTCTGTTATAACGAATCTATTACGCCTTCGAGCAATTTTCCCTGTTTTTTTGCCGCTATCGAACCGCAGAATAATCCCACTCCGCCTAATGGATGTTTCTGATAAATGTCGCGGGTCATCCGTGACCTTTGCAACCCTATGTAACCAGCTAATAATATCTATCTAAAAAAACATCGAATTATGTAACTGCAATAAATATACCGCGAACTATGAACTTTCAATCGTGAAATCGAAATTCTCGTGCTCTACGCATACGGTTTCAATATATTTCTTCTACAATAGAATTCAAACTAATATTTGACAACCCATTAAATATTGACATATCAATTGTATACCTTAAATTGTACTATACATAATTGATGAAGTTTAGTAGAGATATCAGCGAATGGAAATTACGCGTCATTTGCATAGGAAAGGCAAGAATTCTAACGATAAAAGAATAAATATTCTTCAAAATTCCTTCAAATTCTTCCTGCTATATTTCAAGCCGTTTTATTTATTATACCGCGTGGAAGAGTTAGAACGTAAGGTTCTTATATCGAGGAACCTTCGATCGAACCTCCATCGTCCCAGGCCCCCACGTTTCCAACTTTCCCCAAGTTCTTCAGTTTCAACCCCCGACCGAGGAAACTCGCGTGGAAACGAGACGGGCGCGACGCTCCCGAAACGAAAGAAACGCGGAGAATTCATATTATCGGAGATTCGTGGGGCAATATCTGCGAAGGAGACGTCGCCGATTGTCTCTCGCTCTCTCTTCTTCTCAATTTCGCGCAGCCACGAAATTCTCGCGTTTCAAAGAGCGTCGAACTTCTGTTCGCGTCTCGCAGTTGGAATTTTAAGCCGGCTGACGACCATCTCGAGTCTCCCCCAAAGACCACCCCTAACCGGCTAGCCTCTCTGGCATCGCGGAGCTTCACGGGCAGCGTATTAAGCGGTTCCCTCTCGGCTGAATTTTAAATCGCAGAATTTAAAGCGGCCGCCCCGGCATCGACCGGTTCCTCCGCGTCGCGCACCCCCCGACTCGCAACCCCCGCCTATCGAGGCCGTTCGAAAATTCGAATCCTCCGACAGCACGGCGCATCGTGCGTCGTACAACTATTCCGACTGCGACGGGAATCACACGGGAACAAGAACGTCGTCCCCTCGACGAGCAATTCCACTTCGCGTGCGTCGATCCTCGAGTAGCTCGCTTACAGCGTCGCGGACGACGGTATCGCACAACTTCCCCGCACTCACAGAGCACCACGATCACGAATTCTAACCCAAGCAACGTTCCCCCTCGAACGAGCGTTCCGACGAACCAACACTCGCGCCACGAGATTTCCCCAGGGACGATCGGAGGCCCGCGTCGAGCAACCATCGGACAACTTACATCTCGATATTCACCGCGTCCACCTCGACCGACTCGTTTCTCCTGGTGCACGCGAATACGGACGAGAACGCGGCCGTGCGCGCACCGCCTCACCGTGCGGTATTTCAGCCACGCGCACCACAGCCCTCCGATAGTATTCGCGGCTGTGTGTGTGTGTGTGTTTGCCTGACAACGTTGGGGAAACAGAGAACGCGGCCGGTTCGTTCACTCGGATGGCTCGCCGGCCTGCACGGAGCGCCGTCGCGCGAGTAGCCGGCGGGAGGACGCTGCACGACGCCTCAGCCGGCGCTTCCTCGCTACTAGCATCCCCGAGTACCTCACGGCGGGCCGTACGACGGGAAAATCGCCGCGCCGCCGGCACGACCTGGACGATGGACGCGCGACTGAACCCGACAGAATGTGGGCCAGCGAGAGGGTTCGCCCCCGCGCAACCACGCACGCACGCACGCAACCACGCACGCACGCACACGGACAGACACACGGGAACCGTGTGTGTGGGCCGCGGTACAGCACGGCTTTCGCTACTGCCGGCTGGCACAACGTGTACCACCGCTACTAACCCGCCGGCCCGCCCTCCTCTGGCCGCTCGACCGCCGACAAAAATCCTACCACCGCGCCCCCACCGGCTAGCGGGTAGAGCACCTAGAGCAGCCGACTCTGTCCAACCGCGGCAACGACGATCAACCCCTCGAACCACCACCCTCGCGGCGCTTGGAACGGCGTTGCGCATGACACAGTGCCGTACCGAACCAGAGCCACCCCTCGGTGCGCCCTCATCGAGCGGAATTCCGTAGGTCGAGTATTTTTTTTCTCTCTTCTCTCCCTCCTCTCTCTCTCTTTCTCTATCTCTCTTTTCATCCCTTTTTTTGGCTCGTTTCGTTCTCCGTCGTATCGGGGACATCTCTGTACGCGCAGCTTCTAACGATGTTTCCATTCTTCTTTCGAGTCGGGAGAAAGTGGTTGTTTCGGTTCGGACAGTTGGAGTCGCAGTTGTTATTTGGTTGGATGAACCGGCGGAGAATAGATGGTTGGGTTTTTAGTGTATCGATTGGGCTGGGTTTTTATCTTTTTTTGTTTGTCCCTTTTTTGGGTCGTGAGGTTATTGGGCTGGATGTAATATAGTTTAGAATTGGAATCTAGGGTGGAAGCCGGTTGGTCCGTTCGGTGTCTGGGTGAGTCCGTTATGTGGGTGTCTTCGAGTACGCGAGAAGATGGTGTGGCTCTGGGTTCAACGAACTCGCTGGGTTGAATGGTGGTTTGATAACGGTGGGTTTCTTATTATCGCTCGTTACGTCCTGGGATTATTGAATTAAACGTGGCACGGGTTAATTTCGGTTTCATGAATATTTACCCGCGAACTGCGAGACACAGCCTTTATAGTCGCCGTCCAATTCGTGTTTCCACGTAGATCGTGTATATATTAATACACTGATTATTGAATACAACATTCGAAAAACTCAAGTATCAGATAATTTTTACAATCGCAGGTCATCCGCTAATAGAGGAATGATTATATTTTAAAATCGTTAAATTTATCCCCACAGATTAGAATTTTATTCAACTATGATTATTGTTTTACATAATTTATATTTCAATTAATTTCCCAAAGCGTTTCTCTCGCGAATATTGAAGCCTAAATCCGTCGGAAAAATACCAAAGTTGTTTCGTTACTCTACTAGATAAACATCCACTGATAAATACTAATCCCTTGGCGGGCAAAATTAATTTTAAATTCAGCTCGCTTGGTTTATGAAGTTCTCTCGCATGGTTTGCCAATCTTTTTTTACCTCGGCCATCACGCGCGCGATTTATTTTTCCATTTCGATCAGAACCGAACCAGGCCAATTCTTCCCCGTTATTTTTACACACAGACCACCGATTCCATTTGCATACGACTTCTATATAAATTTGTGTTGCTCAAAAGAATCACTTTTCGAAATGAAAATCCACACATTCCGCAAACCCCTGTTCCATCTACGTACAATTTTTCCTCCCTTCTTTTAACCATTTATCATTTTGAACTCCATTCCATCGTGGTACATCCACTACACGTGTTCCTGTAACGCGTAACACATCATAATTTACACGAGAGTTAGAATCCCGCGGTATGCCGAGTAATTTTCGCCTGTTTCTACCTTCGAGACGCGCGATACTTCCACCTGGCAAATGTTTCAGTAATCCCGCGCGCGAGCGACCGCAAACAATTTCGTTTTAGAATGTTTTCAGGGTGTACATCTCCAGTCACGTGTCAGCCAACGGGAACACGAGAGTGGGTTACGAAACTGCGTGCGTTTATGCAGATGCGACGGGGAATTTTATTAAAACGGTCTCAAGCCTGTTCTAAGGGACACTACCCCCTTTGTCATTAATATGTATGTAACAGCTTTGTTCCAGCCAGTCGTAGTAAGGTGATGCAGCCATTAAAACGATAATGTATTCGAGAACAGAAAGGTAACATTTATCGGACAGTAACGACAGGGAGGAAGCGGAAAGGTTGTGTCAGAAATTATTGTAATATATTTAGAGAGCACTTCGTGTAGTTCTCGACAAAAGAATTTCTCGATTTTTAGTAGCACTTCTGCAGAGAGCCCCAGCGAATCGTCTTATGAAAGTTAAACGTCGATATATTGATCCTGTACGGTTATACAGAATGGTCCACGCAAGTGGAACAAATCTTATATCCTCTTTGCTCCGTGCTGTACGATCCGAAATAAATATTATACCTACTTCTTTCGCGACGTGTGCCATACATTTCCGTATCCGTTGTTCCAGTCAGAGCTCAGAAAAGCTCAGAAAATTTTCCGACCGACTGTTCGCGGAACACGTTATCGAATCTAACGTCATCGCTTCGCGGCAACGACGCGCTCGTTCCCGGAAAACGTGGCGCGGCGCGGCGCGGGACACGCAGAGCCGTTTAAAAATCTATTTGCCTGACCTGGAACGAGCCTGGTCGCGTGCAACGCCGCGCGCGTAACGCGTGTCGTGGCTTCTCCGAACGGCTTGAACCGTCGCGCTGGTGGATGATGAAAAATCGCGAGGCGGAGGAGCTTTGTGTCCGCCGCGACAAAGCCCGCGGTTCGCGGCGTGCACGCGGCCGCGCACACGAACTGTGCCACGTTCAACAGTTTATCCTACATTCAACAGTCTTCCGTCTGCGGAGGGGCGCTTTAAAACGCACCCGCTCGGGGGACAATGACGAGCACCGTGAAAAGACTTCGCCAGTCAGCTAGAAACCTCCACCGGGGTGGAGAGCTCGAGAACAGTCAATGGGAGGAACGACCGAAGGATTATTCGAAGAAATCCATCTTCGAAGAGACCTCCTACGAGCAAGGAGACTTGAATGGCGCGCGGAGTGGCTCGGAAGAGGGGCGGTAAATTTTTCTGCCGGCGTATTCTGCTCGCGTCGAAGATGAATGCGACGGGCACAAACGGGGGTGGTTTGGAACAATTTTTGTTCCAAGAGAGGGGGGTGTAGAAAAATAAATAGTAAATGTTTTCGATCGCGCGCTGCTCGTAATAAAGGCGAACCGGGAATTTTTCAGTTGTCTGTACGTCTTTCTGGGTCACGATACGAAAAAAATGAAACGTATTGTGGAAGTGTATTGTGTCGAATGAGAGCAGTGTACTCTTAACCGCGCGGATGTAGGTTAGTTCGTTGCAATTCCGCAAAGTTTTTCCATCGTTTTAATCGTTTTAAAGCTAAATTGCGCTACGTGGATAGATGTTTTCCCACGGTTCACAAAAGTGGAACCCACTCTCTACCAACTATCAGAGTCTTTCGTATCCCTCGACATTCTTCCTCTTCCACCAAACGACTTGTCGTCACACTACTCTCCAGAGAAATTCTAAACGGTATTTCCACACGAAGCTGAAGGCGCTATCATTGGACGCCGGCAGGAGAGCCGGAAACCGTCGAAATCCACCGGCACCCCACGCGACATATTCAACCAGTGGCGCTCGTGTACACACGCACCGTGGATGTTGACCCATGGGGTGTCTCACGCCGAAATATCGTGGGTATCAACCCTGTTACCGGTCTTCCCGCGAGCATTGCCCCGCTTCCGTGTACAGTCCCGTGTTTGATCGAGTTTTCGGGGAAACGGAGACGTGGGAGGTTCGAGCTGAAATACCCTTCCTCGCGGAGACGAAGAATGCGCCGCGCGAGGGTGAGCGAGCGAAGGGTGCGAGGGAGGAGATCGGTCTGAGCGAGATACGACGACGGTTCCGAAGGGAGCAGCACGCGGTGGCAGCCACGTCGTAACACCAACGCCACTCCATATTGATTTTCCGGCAGGGGGAGAGAGGAAGGGAGAAACGGGGGGTGAAAGAAGGAGAAAGACGGAGAAAACGGGGGGACGAAAGCTGGTAATAGAGGAAGGGAGAGGAGAAAGTGAGGTGGAACCGGCGGTGTAACCGGTGAAAAGAAGAAGGGGTAGGGGTGAAGAGCGAGAAAGACGGATCGTCGGGGTGGGATTAGCCGGTTTCTCGCTGTTAACCGGCGCGCGAGCACCCCTCGGGTTAAGTTCGTCGAAGATGGCGGTTCGCACGCCGGCCGGTATAAATATTTCCCATGAAACGGCGGGCGGTAATCGACGATACTCGGACTATCCGCCGGTCGCTAATTGAACCGCGTTCAAACGTATTTAATGCGACGAACGGCGCGTAATTAACTCCTGTGTAATTTACGCTCGACGGGCTCGCACTGTAAATTACGTTAATTGCGTTGATTAAATTTTGATTTTATGCCCGGGTATAATATTACTCGACGTACAAACGGTCCAAAAATGAAACGTTCTAGATACTCGCGGAGCTATGACAGTCGATGAAATTACCTGCAATTGCACGTTTATATACTCTGAAACTTTAACGCAATTAAATTTCGAAAGCTGTCTGCGATACGTCGACTCGTTCATCGGGTATTATAAATGCAATGAAACTACCATAAAATTGCAACATAAAAATGATATACTATAATAACTATCGTATTGTGGGCGTAAAGTGTCGACTGACAATGTTCTAAAGACGACAAATGTAGCAGTAACAAAGTCGTAAAACGAAGTGGTCCCATCGCGATGCTTCTGTACCGTGAGTTCGTACGGCACTGACCACCGGATCGTTCGTCCCCACAGTAGATTCGGTTCGTACTTGGTCAGACTTCGACCCTGTCTGTTGCTACTCGCTGATGCTCGCGGCGCGTCGTGCGAGATCAGCTGGTGTGCGCGTCACCGCAAAACCGCGTGACTATTCATTTTGCGGCGCGACATCGCTCGCGTATTAGCGTTTCTGCGTTTGCTGTTAAACAATCATTGGAATTCTGGCCAGAGAATAGATAATGGACTCCGTTCGATAGCTCAAATGGTTGACGTTTCGCGAGAGAGTCGTTCGATCTCGTCGACTGCACGATACACAGAAACTTTTTCAGTTAAGAATAACAATTTTTGTCGATGTGAATGTGCGTAGTCGATGTGAGTGTTGCAGGACACGATAGTTGTATAATAACTACTTTCGTTTCGAAGAATCCAATTTCAAGCTAAACGCGTTGAATGGATTTGTACCCTAATTAACTCACAGTAGAGCGAAGGTGGCGGCGTAGTTTTTGTTCTAATTAGCCTCCATTTAAATGTATAGTCCCGGGATTAAACGCAAGTTTCTACCCGCGCTTTATTTCGACGGTCAAGGGTGTCGCGGTGCGCGGAAAGAAATCAATTTCAATTTGCATACCACGATTTACTCGTCGAGGAGGTTGCCACGAACTCGTGGGGAACTCTCGACGCTAAAAATTTCAATGGAGAATTAAAGGATCGAGACGAAACGGCCACTGCGTGCTTCGTTCCGGTAATTTTAACCGGGAAACTTCTAACCGACTCTATCCTTCCGCGCTCCTGCCAAAATCTGCGGTCCTAACGGATGCAAACTCGTTATCGACTAAAACCGGCAGGAAAGCGAACTTTTACGAAGCTGCGGGTTACTTTCGAAGAAGATTAAGCGGAGTTAACCAAAGCGTGCACCTTATTTCGCTAATCCTACAGTTTCCAAAACTTTTAACATACTTCTGCGCTCGTTCCTCGCGCGAGGCAATTAAATCGATCAAAATTGCCAGCAAATAATCGATGGTTCCTCTCCTCCCTTCGTTTTTAATATCTCTCTCGTCTCAGCCGCGACGCACACGGACTCGACGAACTCGGTTGAATTCGAAACGAGCGGCATTATTCGCAAAGTTGATCACCGGGACGAAGATGGCGGCCCGTTGAAGACAGCGCAACGTGATAAGACTCGAGAAATAATACGATCTCCGCGGGTGGAAGTTCGAGCAAGCTCTACATTATGGAAACCAATCGCGTGGGGAGAACAGAAATAACGGGCGGGCGGAGCACGTTCGCTTTTATTATGGGTACAGCTGGCGAAGTTTCCGACCGCTGGAGCAAGTCGCCGCGTGAAAATAAATCAAGCTTGACAAACTGGAACTTGTTAACGTCCCCGTCGCGATGTTCTCGTTTCAGCGAACCGACGATGGACTCGCTGTGTGACTTGGAGGACAGCGCGTGACGTTCGCCAGTGACTTACCGCGGAACCCTTTGTCTCCGTGATATGAAACCCGCGCTGGTTAACGCTGTTAAAAATGTAAATCTCCGCTGTAACTGGTTCCTTCCATCCTTTTCCCCTAAACTGTGAACCACCATCGCGTAGTTCGCTCGCTGTAAAGTTAAATGGGAGCTGAAGTTAAACAACGCCGCTGGAATGAAATTCTCTCGTCGGAATAATTTATTTGTTTGCGAACACGAGCCACGGTGGACGAGAGATTTTTTTTCAATTCGAGAAGTTGAGACGAAAGCAATTTCCCGCGCCAAAGTGCGGCAATCGATTATTAAGCGTTCCCCCTGTTCGAAACGAATTCGTAAAATAATTCGCGTGCACGGAGTAATTGCGGAACGTAGCGCGATATGATCGATCTCCGCGAGTGGGACGAGTCGGGTGATGATATTGCGCGTTGATCCGAGGGAAGATGGATGATCATTGTTAGATACACAGCGCAATCAACATAACACGTCCGCGCAAGCTTCGCGTTACTCATTGTCAATCCAATATAAATTTTACGAGAGTTCCATTCGGAAAGTTTTCATATTTTCCCATTTTTTCCCTGTCGCATAAAATTGAAATGCAAAATCGGCGTGCGTGGGCAGGTGCGCCAATATCGTCCGTAACGAGAACATTCCAGATAGCGGAAAGTGTTCGCAACAAGTTTAGGAACTACTTTGTGCAAATTACAATATCAATTTAAGCGAGTTTCTAATCGAACTGCCGTTCTAAATGTTGCATATCCGATGAAAGGGCAAATGTAAGATCAAATTGAAAAGTTTCGCCGCTCCGGCTGCGCCGTGGCTGCTCGAAACTTTTCAAGTCTATCGAGTTTTCGTCCGAGACACTGTCGATACTGATAGGAAAATACGTTGCGCCTTACGCTATTCGAGGCTTGCGCTATTGATCCGCGTTCGAGTCGCTCGCAGACGTTGCGTGTTTAAATTTTCAATCGTTCCTTTCAACGGTACCGACGGACCTCGTCACGCCAAACAGCGAATGGAAGAATAAAGTAAATATAGCAGCCAAAAACAGTATTTGATTTAAGAAATCAGCGAGTGGGCAAAGTTCTTTGAAGCAGCTGCCTCTGACTTAAACTAGCGTCTCGATGAGCAGAAACGATCAAAAACTTGCAACATTTCCGATTCTACTTCGTGTCAGACTACCTTCGAATAAGAAATTCAATTTTCCCGGTTCTATTTGCGCGCGAACTTAATTTCGCTGTGCACGCCGCGCTTAGAATGAGCACTCGCGAGGTATGCAAGCGAATCGATGCGCACGAGGGTAACACGCGACGAGCCTCCTTCATTATCGTTCTCGTATCGATTCATAGACTATCGGAGTCTAATCTGTTCTCTCGATAAATATAACTCTTCTTCGCGGAACAATGGCACCTATGGCACCTCCGTCGTAAACAACAGAGCTCGCATACTTGCGCGAAAGAACCATCGCGTACGTACGTTCAATCGCATTAATTATTCCGTTTACGTTCCATTTTTGTTCGCGCCGGGTGCCGCGTTTTTACGTCCTGCTGAGCAACGACGCCATAGCCAAAGGTGCTCCGCGTGTTCAAATTACGAGACGTTTCTTGCGAGACGCAATACTTCCCCCTCGGTATCGTGCTTTATTGTCGGCTTTGCCCGCAATATTCTTTACAGATAATGTCTTGGGACGTTTTAATGGTTTCTTGTATTGTTTCGGTATTTCCGTTCGCGAGACGAAGTTGAGTATTTTTCCGCGATGCTCCGTTCCGTGGCATTTGCATCCGAGAGAAATAAAACTTAAGCACGAGGTATCTCGTGTATTATGAAAATGACGAGTATTCTCCGTTTTAAATGTAAGAGAAGAAAGGACTCTTTAGTATCGAGAAACTCTTCATCAAACACCTATTTCCACAAATGTCTCAGAAACTGTTGGACCTCGACCGAAATCGCTGAAGAATCGTTATAAATTTAGCTCGTTGAAATCGGTAAGCCCGTAAGACAACGATTTTAGCACGCGTCCGATATCGGTGTTAGCTCTGCGTTCCTCGAAAATACGGAAATAAACGGGCGATAAATTCTTCGCGGACGCACCATCTATTAGGGGGTGAGACGCGGGGACAATAAATCGAACGGCGTATTGGTCGGCTACTTCATCAGCATTTTCTACGTCGTCTGTTATGTGGAACGTCCGCTCTATTAAGCAACGCGGCGGGATAATGCGTTTTGAATTAATCGGTGAAAGAAAATAAGCCCAGCGGGCTCGCGCGCGAACGCGAGGGACTGACGTGGGTCGCTTTTACTGTCTCGATTTATTCTTGCGCGGAGAGGCACCCTCTCGATGGCCATCCGTCAATTACATCGGCCCTGGTAATAGGAGCCAATAGGTCGAGACGAATCCAAGGACCAGGGGTCGTTTTGTTTTTACGCGGTCGTCTATACGTTTCTTCTTAGCGGAAGGGGTGGAAAATGCGCGACTGTGTCCACTGGGGGTCAGTTATGTTCTAGAGTTTCACGCACGGACGCGTGGATTGGGAGAACTATCGAATATCGCGCGCAGAGTACTTTTTGCTTCGAGTGTGACACATTGGATTTGAGAAGGAAGGGTTTAAGCGTGCTTGGATACGAGTTAGTCTGTGTCGAGTTTTAAGGATAAAGAGTATCGCCATACACAAACATGGGTCTTATTAATTCAGTTTTTAATCAACTAGTTGAGTTATTTGTTGCTTTCCGGGTATCAACTCTTAAGGAATGACGTAAAGGAGCACTCAGACTTCTGTACTCTCCCTTTCTTCGCGACGTTTGCGAATCCTCTCGCGAGGCATCCTTACGCCTCGTATAAGTCGCACGATTGCATGAATGATGCAGCACGATACAAATTAGCTTGTTCGCCTATTACAGGGAACGCGAACCAGCTTATTCGATGTATCAGGGAAGGCCCGTCAAGCAATCGCGAGCTGCACATGCGTGCCAACGTGGATCGTTACCAAAATTAAAGGACCGACCTCTCTCCTCGGTGCAATGCCTTTTTTTGTCACGATTAGAAGCGACGAGCTCGTAGGAGCAGCTCGCCGATAAATCGATTGCGCGATATTTAAATTAAATTATCCAACGATGAACGTTTTACGTCGCTTTATTTGGATCCCTCTGGGTAAGAATAGAATCGAAAAAGTGGCGACTAATTGCATCTAAATTGAGAGGTATCGTTATGTAAAATATTTAACAAATGCAAACCAGTCTCGCGTTTCGTCTGAACAAGAAAATTTGACAAAACTCTTCGCTACGTGCCCCACATACCTACAATTCGATATTATGCAGGTAATTATGAGCCATGGTCGTTCCAATTAAAAAACTGTGTCACATTACCGGATCACAGTGTAATTAGACGCAAACCTACGCGCAAACACAAAGGAAAGCATCGGCAAGCGGAGATGGAACCGAAATGAAAGCAATCCTACATAGTTTTAGCCCGACTTTTCCTACTAATTAACGAAAACAGAAAATTTATCTAGACCATCGTCAACACTACGATGCGTAAAAATGGAACAAATTGTCCTGCAATATGCAACTATTTATTAATTAAAATTAAAAAAAAAAAAATACAAAAGTTCAGTCTGAAAAATTACATCGTCTAATATATTTAATTGTTAGAACAGCATATGCTATTTTTCGTTCGAACAATCTTCCGCCGTGTTACGTTCACTAATATCCATCCTTCATTGGCTGCGTTGTTATCGATCATTTCGAACGCTGCGATCAACGAGCGTAGATGGAACTCGCAGGCGAACGTATTCAGAAAAAGCAAAGTTTCTGCCACATGAATCATCCGATTAAAGTTTCACGGACCGCCTGGAAGTTCGTCGACTCGAGCAACGGGGATTCACGCGAGGGACGTGGTTGGCTGTTCCCGCGCGATACAGACCGAAAGATGCATTCCACCGTGAAGAGATAAAACGTCGGACCTGGCTCGCGATAACAATTTCCAAGCTCCTAAAAATCCCTGTAATTTTCGATAACGGCGCAGATTACGAGTCACTTTTGTTCCTAATGCGACGAGATACACTTGAACGAGTGGCTCGCGTTTTCTCACGGCGCTCCACGTTTATGCGATCACTAAATTGAGCGCGACGTCCACTCCGAGTGCGTCGTTCCGAGAAAATTCGTCGCGTTATCACGGTGGTCGTAACGAGCGGATCGGATAAGGGTTAAACTGGCGGCTAACAAGAAGGGGGCCAGGTGCGAGAGGCTCGTGAAATCGGAAAGTTTTGGTGATTAAAGCGCGATATGCCTGTACATCGCGCCGGCTGTGCAACTGGCAGTAGTTAAAGTCGAGGTTACGAGCGACAGCCGCAGCCGCGCGGTCGCGTTAAGCTGAAACCGCGCGGAGAAAAGTGATTTATGGAGACAGGAAAAGACACATCTCGTCTGACGAACGTGGTCGATTAGGGGAAAGAGGAAACAGCTGGGAAAAGTCACGCGAAACTAGATTAAACCGAGCAACGACGGACGCATCGCAATTAGTGCAGCGAACTCGTTTCTCTCTAAAACTAATCGGAGACGAGATCTCCGACGCTTCAGACGGACCAATGATTCCGTCCAGTCTATCTTCGCGCAATTCTAAGGCGGTCGCGATGCAGCTGGCGTCTCGACAGAAATCAGTTTGCTCGTATAAATTTCTGACTAATACACGCCGAGGGAAAATAGAATACGCAGGAGATGGAACTTCCTGTATGCATAATATCCATCGAGCTGAATGTTCAATGGCTTCTGTTCCATCCGCGATGGTCCGAGTCACGTTTAGTGTCTATGAAATATAGCGTGTTCGTAAATGAATGCTGGTGAATAGCAAGAGTTCCGAATATACTCTAGTCTCTACGTAAAATACGATATCCGTTGAACGAATGGCCGTATCCGAGAAATCTCGATGCAACGGAGGGATGAATATACCAAATAACTGGAAAAAGTAATGGCTACGAGCCATTGTCGAATGTTTTCATTTCGACTAACATCGTCTCTGCAAACACGGCTTAGAACGTCGATCGATAGTCGATTATTTGAAACTCGTTTAAATGATTCACGTCATTAATGCATAGTTAACGTGGGGAGGGCGAAGTAGAAGCGAGAGGGCAGGAATAAAATCATGGAGAACAATAGATGGTGCGCGCGAGTGGACTGGCTAAGTAAACCGGAAAGTACCTAATTAAAGGCTGATTGCCATCTAGTTTATTGCAAACGGATTTTACGTGAGAAACGAACGGGCATTATTCGACGATCGATATACGTTCTAATTTTA
This sequence comes from Xylocopa violacea, assembly GCA_963969225.1. Lineage (NCBI taxonomy): Eukaryota > Metazoa > Arthropoda > Insecta > Hymenoptera > Apidae > Xylocopa > Xylocopa violacea. The sequence continues at coordinate 30,354,606 of CAXAJV010000005.1, read as the reverse complement.
CCGTATTATCCTTGAGGTGTGACATTTCACCCTGGCGCGCGTTGCTTTCACCTCGTAAAAATTTCACGCATGATACAAAGAGAGAGAAAGAGGAATATATCTATGGTAACAACAATAATAATGAGTATGAAAAAGTATTAAATATTCGAGTCGACTATTTGAAAACTCGAGATGCAACAGTAAAGAGGGTAGGTTATTTAAAGCAAACGCGAGAACAGAAAATATCCGATTTAAACTTAGATTTTTGCAAGTTTTATTCGAGCATGTCACGCTACCGGTAGCCGTCGAGATATATTAGGACATAAATCTATTCCGGTTAAACCGCTGTCGCTTCTACATCGATCGTTCAATGAAATTTGAATTAAACGCCGCCGAGGCGAAGGAAGTACGTTTATATTCATTACTAGCTGGCGTGAGCCGCAGGAAGTCATACGTGGATGCAATTTGTTGTTCTCCAATTCTAGCAACACGTGAATGTTGCCTCTGCGCTAATCGCGAATACATTTCCGTTCTACTATTTACTGTCCAAATATTGGAAACGAGTACAAATTTAAAACAAATAAAAGCAATCAAAGTTAATCTTCGAAAAGTGTACGATTTTTCCGCACTGTACGGAGAGATAAAAATGCGATCGTGGCAGAAGAATTCGAAAGGCGTAGCGTAACCGGACGTCTGAATAGCAATCAGCGAGGCTGGTCGCCAAGCGGTCTGCTGGTCGTCCTAGTTTCCCAGCGAGAAACGTCCTCTGCCAAGGACGTGGAAAAGAAGTCCACGCGGTGGGAACGGTGGCTCGTAAGAAAGGAATCTGCTTAAGTCTCGGCCAGGTAAACGGTAAAAGCTGCACTGCGGAGCATAATGGCACTAAATGGCTGGTCGTTACGTGGACGTCGGGACGCGAAATAAATTACGAACGTTGGATCGGCTTATTCCGCGGATGGAAACGTTTTCATCCGTCCGGTAAAGTAACTCGTAATCAAGGCCCAGCACGCTGGGATACGCCGTTGTTTTCTGCCGTTGTTTCATCTGATTGCACGGCACGCTGGTTGTATTTCATCTCGGATCGCACTTTTCGAAATGGAAGCTGATGCACCTTCGAGCTCGACTTGGCGCTCGGCGCGAGGACGCAGTGTTGGGTGTTAAGGGAGACGCCTCGATGGTTCGCGTGATCAAACGTGGGATTTGTCGGTGAAAGACGCGAGATTGTCTTTTGTCTTCGAACGCATTGTCGCGACATGACAACAACGTTACAAAACGATGCCTGCGTTAGAGTAAGAATTACAGAGAGTCACGTGATCGTTGCACGTTCGTGTTTCAAACACCGTCACGTATGTAATTTACTTAATTCATAAAATAGAATCGTGTTTACCTCGACTTCTTAAGTTAATAACGGTGATAAAGCCTTGTCGTGATTTAATAAAAAAATGGACTCTAATAATATGCACCCTTAGCATAGTTAAGAGCGAGGATTCAAGAGCCAATTTTCTCTATTATGCAGGGAGCTTTATATTAAGCTTAAGGTATACTAAGAAGAATTAATCACGCTGGTATATCGTATTTAATCAGAAGGTATGCTCGATCATCGAAATGGTTGCGAACAGCGTAGAACGCGAAACTTTTTTAATTAAGTGCTTCCAAGTGATAATCAAACATCCTGTATATTCTAAGCGTGCACGATCTAGCTCTACGTAAAGTGGCTCTTGTGCGAACCCATCCGCGTTGCAACGATATTATTAACATATGCGGATACGTTACGCTGCCTACGATAATATTGTTTAATGAGTAACGAATACGAGGTCTAAGCGAACGCTCGAGCCCTCTTGACCTCGAAAATTTAAACCGCCCATTTAACCCAAACGAAGCCACCTCGAAGAGGTGAAGCGAACACGAAGGACTGGAAAAAAAAAATTTCATCTTATCCAGATTAACTTATCTTCGCGAATAAATCCGATTCGCGTGGACCTAATTGATAAGCGAGACGGAGAACTCCCGCTCGAGGTCGAGGTCACAGAATCGGAACGTTCGAGCGAAAACTCGCCGTTCGCCACAGAAAGAGGTGTAAAACTTTTATCACGTTTTCATTTATAAAAGAACGATAAAACCGGGCAACGAAAGAACAGTGCTTCACTTTCATTGCCAGAAACTTTCCGCGCCTTTTAAACGGTGCTATATTTCTAGCTGTGGGTGTTGCGCTCTCTGCACCTTGACGGGCGTAATCAATGCGCCCAGGTATCGTCGAAAGTTTCCGATACTCGCCCCACGTGTAATCCATCATGCTGCGGTATTTACGCGCGGCCATGCGATGAATGCAGTTTACATTTTCGTAGAAAGTAGGTACCTCGTCGATCTTTGGACGTGAACGCGAAATTTCCACCAAATTGCGTATCGAGAGATTGTTTCCGTTACACGATGAATAATATCAGCCGCGTAAAAGCCTTTAAACCGTGAAGTATCGTCGCAAATGCAAAACAGTTGATTACCATTGAGTTTTCAATTTGCGTGCGCGTTCTACGATGTGAGACGCGAGCAACGATTAACCAGCATGGTTGAATGGTAGAGCTTTTTACATCCCGTTGTACGAAAAAACTGCTGGATGTAACGCAACACAAGCTTTCATCTCGTTATCCATTATAGTTCTTCCTTTTGGCCGCGTTCGGCTGCAAGCAGATTTCTGGAATCCAGGATAAAAGCTTTTTCGGTTCTCAATCCGCGCTTCGAGTGCATTTCACGGCTCCAGGTGCAAAAATTTGCTCGAGCCCTTCATAGAGTTCCCGTATTAACAGCGAAACCCTCCGGATGCCGCGGAAATCGGTGCACTTTTGGAAATTAATTCGTTACAGAGGCAGATTTCGTCGCGGGACGCGCGACAATTTGCATCGGCGAGCACTCGCCTCGGCGTTTCGTTATTCGTGAAATTACACCGCGATACAATCGATCGCCTCGACCACCCGCTATAAAATTACCCGTCTGTGGGCAGGAATGGCTTGGAAGTGGAATCAAAGAGATCGTAACTCGAGCGGTGCCGAATTCGAATTGCTCGGTTGAACAGAGGGTCCTCCAGATTTGGAAATATTTCCGATCGAACAGGCAAGATCAACTTCGATTGTCGATCGCGTTCCTCGAGTTATTCGTCTCCTCTCAGAAAATAATACATAAGTAAACGTAACTAGTTCAGAATGATGCGATTGCAACGTCCAGCAAAAGTAACCCGTATAATTCCGCTCTTATCAACCGTACTGCGATAAAAACTACCTGAAATAGAAATTAGGAAACCAGCCACTAAAAACTTACAGTATCGCGAGTAATATCGGTGAAGCGTGTGCTAGGGGAATAAATATTTCATTTATCAGCGCAATTATGAAGTTGCTCGTATTAAAAATGAACGACGCTCGACACGCTACGTACGGGGTGGCACGCCAAACAGGGTAGAAGAGAGAATGGCGAACGTCGCGGTTACGCGGTTATTATAAACGAGAAGCGGTGCGAGGAGCACGTAGCACGTTCGTCCGGGAAAACTCGGACTTTCCACTTCGCGGTCGTTTAAACAAACTTTCAATGACGACCGGTTAAAAGCGACACGAGCGGAGCTGGAGACGTGCCAATAGGTCACCGCGCAACACGTACGCGGCCACCGTGATGAAGCGTGTTATTTTTCGTAACACACCGCGTCCTGGTGAACTCTCGTCTCTGAAACAAAAACCGAGGAGTCTCGCTACGGTCTAAATCGTAACTTCGCCGATCGATTCTCGAAAACGGGGGCTCGAGGGTTCTATTACCCTCTCTGGCGCGTCGCCACTCTCAAAGGGAAGCTGGAGAAAAAAGGGGGATGGAAACGGGAAACGCACTCGAGAATCGTCGTCTGAGAAAAACGCTGAACAGCGCCGGGTCTTGAAGACTCGTCGTCGAGAATATTTACGAACGAGCGCGAAGACACGCTCGATTTCCAAGCGACCTCTCTCCTCTTCCGGAAACGAGCGGCTCGGCCCGCGCACCCTTTGATCCCGTTCGCAATAACTTGGACGTTGTGAAATAAAATAACGCCAGGCTCGCGTGGCTCGCGAGGGTTCGCGGTGCTCGCCCCGCCGAAAAGCTGCACGACGACGCTTTCTCGAGAGCGTCCGCGAGTTTACCCAGATACCCGCGCGCGCTCTCCTCTTTCCGTGAAGGAATTCCGGCCAGCGCGTGGGCTGGGATCGACGCTGGGTACACGTTGGCTAGATTTTCGGTAAGTTCAGAGGCAACAGCGGAAAGCACTTAAAAGCGTTTTGAAACCGGAGTATTTCGTTCAGCGGGGGAAACAGAGGGGAAGAGCGAGAGAGGGAGGAATCGAAGGAAGTGCGGGTCGAGCGACACAGACAACTTCTCACCGGCGTCCCGATTTATCGTTACGGCCAGCGAGAGGGAGGAAGGGTGGAAAGAAAACGGGAACATCCGCGGGGAGACGCGTGGCGGATACGTGTAACCGTTCTCACGTCGTTGTCTCCGTAAAAGCCACCATTGTCGCTTTTATTGCTGTCACTCGTACGTCCCGTGTCATTCGACGGTCCACCGGTTCCGACTTTCTGGGTCGTGGCTGACAGCGACCCGGGGTTCTTTCGTTTCGCTCGCGTGCCGCTTGCTGTACGCGTCTTAACGTACACCCTTTGCGTCACGCTGGCAAGCGTTCGCGTCTTCCTCGTCGAGGATAAGCGGGGACAATCGAAGCCTGGGGATGTTTCTTGGACGGCAATGGTTGAAATTGGATGCCATTTCAGGTGTGGGAGAGTACTTTCTGTGGGATCTAAATTGGAATCTAAGTTATCGGAATCTAAGTTAGAAACGTCGAGTAACGATAACGCTTTCTAAAAGTTGGATTATTGTCATTCGCATTCAATGACTTGAATAGACTTCAATTAACGATATTTAGATTCTCAAACTTTAATATACTCAAAAATCGACTTAATTTCCAGTAACGCGAATCGATCGACTGAAATTCGTCTTCGAGTTCGTTCAGCGATCGTTCAAATCCAAAAGTTACTTATTCTTCCAGATGAAACCGCTCCATTAATTGATCCCGTGTCGAGCAGCATGGCCGACCATGCCATATGGCCGATCTGTTAAAGTCCGTTCCGTTGACTTCGCCCACGTAACGCATCGAATCAATCCGCGTGAACGCGCATCGGCATCGAATCTCGCTCACCCGAACCGTCCCCATCGCCTCATTGCCAGTCGACTCATTCGTGTGCAGAAGCCAATCCCACGAACCCGTCTAGCGACGGTCGACATGTTGGCGAACACGCGCGGCGCGCGGGAAAGTTATGAATTCGCGAGTGGCCGTCCAGTTATTCGATTTTCCGCTCCAAAGGGGATTCCACGCCAGAGTAGACGAAGAAACCAGGCGACGCGTTAGTCAGATTAGGTGTTAGCCGAGGTAATTACGGAATCTCGAGAGTCTTGGACGACTGCCATTCTAAAAAGCGTCTCGCGACGAGGAGTCGAACGTGAAGTCGATAAATCACGATGTTTATGCGCGCCACAAAGAGGAGCCGTGGTTTCTTTTATCGGTTGGTTGAATTGAAGTTACTTCGATTAGCCTTGAAGTCGATCTTCCATCGGTTTCCGAATAATAATGGATTCCGTTATTGGAGCAAATTCGCAAGCAGCAGAGGCTAGACCGTGTGTCAGCGAAAACTTTGCTACGGCTTCGCTTCGAGATGGATTAACCGAGCGATCAAGACGGGATAAAACTCTCTAATGGTATTATCCTATTTCTGTAATTACTCGCTCTTTCGCGCGATTTACTCACTCGCATTTGCCTTATACGTTGTAATAATTATTCCTGCTAACAGTGAAGATACATTAGGTCCGCGAAGATGCACTTAAAACACAGAAACGACTAGGTGTTCAAACGGACGATCGAGTTTGCAAATAGAAAGCGGAAATAAGTAGACGCGCAAGTGGATTAATCCAAGAATAGAAAATTTAATTGACAGACCAGTTTTGAAGTCGATTAAGAGATAAATAAGTAACTGGAACATCTGATAAACACTTAAATATATCATCACGTGAAAGGGGTGTATAAATCAGTGGACGTAGCGGCTAGTTGCAAGACCGAACTGACGAGTAAATAATTGTAAAGCGAGCAGATACAAGAATAATAGCTGATATCACGGGCGAACGAATTTATTAGCCGATGAATAAATCATTGCGTGCGGAACTTTAACTTTGGACAGCTTGAGCTCATTAATTAGACACTGACTAGAGTACGCGGCAAATGAGGGTGTAGAGCCACGATCGTAAATCCAGCGTGACGATATATACTTTATGGCTCGCAAACAAGCATTCGATGCGATTTTTTTCGTTAAAGTCCGCAGTGACGCTTCGAAGCTCGTAATTCGTTGGACGATAAAATAGAGAAACGTATCGTTATCCAGAAATATTGGTGAACCAATCGTGGACGCGCGTTTCTCGCGCGTGAGACCGCGATCGAACGCTATGATACGTGTAAAAATGTGTTTATGGAATACTTGATACGTCGTAGACAATAGGAGACGTATTACCATCGAAAATGATTGATAAGCGGACACGACTGCTTTCGTGAGAAAATTTGTCCAAACTTTTTACTGGACGTAAAATCCTTTATTCCTCGCAGGATATGGAAATCTATTTTTATCGAAAAGTATCGCCGAGCGAACATTTGAGGCGATTCGAAACTTTGATAGGCACGAAGATGTATTCGCGGCGTTCATGATTTCGCACGGAACATAAATACGTGTTCCCGTCAGAAACTATTGATAAAGAGGCATCGGGCACGATTTCTTTCCTGACGAGGCGTCATTAAACTTTAGCACACGCGTAAAATATATTCATGAAATTCGTGATGCGATATATCGCGGGGCAGGAACGTGCCTCTGCCGGAAACCATCGGTAACGAAACGCCGCGCACAATTTCTGTCGCGAGGAACTGCGATCAAACTTTACTACAAAATACACACGCGCGACACTTTGATTCATTATAGAACAGGAGAACGGGTTTCCGATAGAAATGGTCGATAAGCGAGCGCTTCAGTGTGATTCCTTTTCGTAACAAACTCCGACCAAATTCCGATGAAACGTCTACGAATTTATATTCAAAAAATTCCTCTTAGAAAAACTATAGTAACGCGTTGGTAACGTGAATTTTTTACGAACATGCATCGATCGCAATCTTTTTCGAAAAATGTATTTAACTTAGGGCACGATTTTACACTGTAGCGTGCGAGGTCCCAAACCTCTTGAAGTCGTGTGTAGAGTTTCCCTTCACGCCTCATAAATCGCAAGTCGAGGCGTCTAGTCGAGGCGCCAAGTCAAGTGGAATTAGCAACAAACAATTATTTTTCCGGACTCGGTGGTCCCCAAGGCCCATGGGAAGAAAAGCTCTCCCACTCTTCACTTGGGATCTCGCCACCACGAGGAAAAGAAGTAGGGAGTTTTTTTATAAAAGATCAACGTGGACGAAAAGGGATTATTCAGTCCGTAACCACGTTCGCAGACGAAATAAAGATTTGTTGAGTTTGTGGCAGTCCTCGCCACTAGGAGGACAGCATACTTGTCAGTTTCCCAGTCCATGTCCTCCATGGTACTCCGTAGTACTCCATGTCCTACTCCGTTTCTATATAATAGAAATTCTGACCTATCCCTATCATCCCAGCGTCTAAGGCAAGGTCTGCTAGGTAGCCTTACTGATGAGTCCACTAGCAGGCCCAGGACGAAACGTTCTGCCCTCTCTTTTTCCTTCCTACCCTCTCTCACGTTCTCATTACAGCCCAACTATGAAGCAAGGGTTTAGCCCCCCATCGAGGAGCTTCAAGTTTAAGAAGACGCATTATTCGCCTAACGTTCCTTCATCCACCAAAACACGCCTATATGAAACCTTCGATAGACGCGGCTGGGAATTCGAAAGAATTGGTTTCCTTTAGAGGGCATAAAAATTGGTCGCAATCGGGCATCCTCGACAAAAGCCACCGATCGAGTCGCGTGAACGTAAAAGATAACCGAGGAAAAATCGCGGAGATTAACAGGCAGGGCAATTCGCGGCTGATTCGATTCATGAATATTCAGAAACGCCGATGGATTCCCCGGGTAATCGTGATTAATCGTATATTTATGATTTACGGTTAACCCGCGAGGCCCGTTTAAAACTTTACACGCGGCCAGATACCGGCAACGATTTATGCCCGATGAACACGAACTGCGACACGGAAGCGGCGCAGTTTGAATCCTGCTCGACGACTTGCTGTTTATCGTCGCCGATCTGTTCGGTTATTGACATTCCAGCTGGGAACTCTAGCCTCGTTTGCGTTCCCGTTTCGTGAATTCCACGTCTCTGCGGTAGCATCCGTTAAATTTTATTATTTCTCGACCGTCACCCCTCGCAGCTTCAATTAAAAATTACGAGCAACACGAATTCGCGAGAAATTTGTTCAACGCATTGATTGAACACGAAAGTGTAACCACTTTCTGCTTCACAAAGAGTTGAGATTCATTTACCTTTGCCTCAAAATTGAGAAATCGTGCGACTTCGAATTAGTACTGTCCACTACGACTTGATCGATTCCACGTTCACGAGGTTCGTCCGCAGTGACGAAACTCGCGTTCATTTTCGTTCGGAATGCTCGTTTAATTTACGATCACCACAGTTAAACGAGGATCGAGTGCACGCTTCGCCGCGGATGATTTCTATTAGAAAGTTCCGAGCGGAACGGTTCTCTGGGAGCAACACGAGTGGAGGGTATTTTCTTGATTCGAGCCTGATAACTCGGCGATTTCCCTGGCTAGGGGAATCATTTGCATAAAGTACGAGTCAACCCAGATAGGAGTGTACTCCATACCGCGAAATGGCTCGTCCATCCGGATGCATGCGAGCGAGCGAAGAAAGTGCGGGACGCCACTCGTAAATTCGACGGTGCGATCGTAAAACGATCGACGGGGTTCGGTTTCCTCTTGCGGTTGCGTCCGAGAACCGACGAGGAACCGAGTCTCGTGTTTCATACGGCTGTACTACTTGCTTTTGAAAGACAATTACACGATGATACAACAAAATTAGAAAAGTCACTCTTTCGCAATGGCAAAATGATTTTATACTCCCGTCCCTGTTTAATTTAGATCGTTGTTGCATCTAATTACACGGCACAGATTCAAAGTATACAAATGCAGACGCAAAATGTGCGAAAAACGATCGACAGGGTTCGTTTTCCTCTTGCGGTTGCGTACGAGAACCGACGAGGAACCGAGTCTCGTGTTTCATACGGCTGTACTACTTGCTTTTGAAAGGCAATTACACGATGATACAACAAAATTAGAAAAGTCACTCTATCGCAATGGCAAAATGATTTTATACTCCCGTCCCTGTTTAATTTAGATCGCTGTCGCATCTAATTACACGGGACAGGCTCAAAGTAAACAAATGCAGACGCAAAATGTGCGAAAAACGATCGGGTTTGGCTTCCTCTTCTGGTTGCGTACAAGAACCGACGAGGGATCGAGTCTCGTGTTTCATACGGCTGTACTACTTGCTTGTAAAGAACAATTATACGACCATACAACAAAATTAGAAGAGCCATTTTTTCGCAATGGCAAAATGATTTTATACTCTCGTCCCCGTTTAATTTAGATCGCTGTCGCATTTAATTACACGGGACAGGCTCAAAGAACACAAATGCGACGCAAAACGTGCGAAATACCGCAAACGCGATGCATTTCCCAATTTACCGTTGATTACGCGGCTCTCGTGTTCGCCACGGAATCAGTCGTGGCCGCATTAACATTTATGAAATACGAGTTAAATTAGCCACCCGTTGATCGTCCGACGATACCATCGATTCAGCGGTTCAGAACTCTACGACGTGTTAATCCAGCAGTCACGCCACGCAAGGGAGCGTTGCATATTTTAAACTCGTTTCGTTCTACTTGGACGAGCTGCGGTTTCTCGTTCGAAAACAATCCTTGGGAATAATCTGGGGAGGGGGGAGGGGAATTTTTTTGCGAGTCGATTACGTATAGCGAGCGACTCGACGACGAGTTTCGGATGTTGGAAGCGGACAGCATTTGGGTCAGAGGGGCGTAGGTGTGAGGGAAGAGTGGTTCTGCAGAGTGCATGAGATTAAGGTATCCGAGAGATTGAGAGGTACACAGTCACTCAAGGATCTGGGGAACACGTCCTTTGGGAGTACTTTGATAGAGCGATCGAGATAACGAAACAAAGACAGAGAAAGAGTGGCAATGTTTTTAGAAGCGAATAATAAATTTCGAACTGTGTATACTGTGTATAATTTTAATCCCGCAAGGGATGAATTTATACCAACATAATCCATAGAATAGTATTCGTGACTAACAATTATTATTCATTTGATATTACACTTCAAATTATGAACTTTTCTACGAAAACTAATTTCACGGAACGAACAAATATCGGAGAATCAAGAGTAATCGTCGACCAGGAATCTCCAAAAAGCCAGAGGGTACGCAACCATAACAGCCGAATGGAAATCCACGTGGAATAAGAGTCCATCCTAACCACCGACTTATTTCTGCCCTATCGAAGATAAGTCCCGACGAATCGGCTGGAAAATTGCAAACCCCCACCTAGGCGTGCCGCCTCTTGCCCACTCGTCGGCTCTTCATCTCTATTTTTCAATCGGGTCGGGACGCTTCAGCGTCGATCAAATATCAACAAAGGCGTAGTTATTCCCTCCGCCAGGCCTCGATACGCCTCTGACTCGATCACAGTGGCCATAATTGATCGGCAGGAGTGCTTTGAAAATCAGTTGGAGGTTTCGAGGAGGGAAGAGCGGCCCTCTCCAACTTCTCGTTCATTTTCCGATCGCCTACACAGAGCTACGGGGCATTATTCTATCCGGGAACAAGAATGGCCGCCGGTGTGCCGCGCGCACTTCGATGTCGTCCGCGTATTAAAGCCCGAGCAATCTCCGCGAATGGGAATATTTTATTGCCAGAAGAAGAAGAAGGGGCCGCGGTGGGTTTGTTGGCCGTCGAGTTTGAATTCCATTTCTCGTGCCGACTGGTAAACTGCGGAGGGCTCCGGTTTGATGCCTCAATTTATTGGTACGGACATTACGAGTAGACGAGAGAACGCGTGGTGCGTTTAATGGCACTCCTTGCATTTGTTGGAAAATTGCGGCGACTTCAAAATCGCGAAATGTCTGTCAACACTGATGTTTTTTAAGCGTACTTTACTTTTGCAATGTTTATGAACATTTCTGATGTAAGATTTACGTGTGTCTGATTCAATTTCTGTTAAACGAATCATTAAATCGATGGCAACAACTGTATATCCATCTACGCGCACAGCGGTCGCTCTATCGTTGATCTATACTACTGTAGGTCAATAGGTAATTCCATTTAACACCGCAATTATGCGAGGAACGTTGTTGTCCACTATAATCGTCCTCGATTGAGATCTAAATCGACGGATTCTAATGAGTGAAAACACTGTGCGTGATTTGAATACACGGCAACCCAACAATTCGATCGACTTGCTAAAACTCGACTTTTGTCCGACGGCGCAAACAGTTGTCATTCGTTTAATACTGGCCACAAATCAAATAATGAAATTGAACTTGGACGCGATACGACTCCTTTATTCACCTTTGCTCTTCTGTTTACCGCGCGTGTCCCACGCAATTCATTTCCACCGATCTACCCGGGGTCGTGTTTGCGCGAATCGCCGCGGAGCGAACGAAAAGCGGCCGGTGGTTGTCGCTGTCACGATTTTTGTGCCAGCTCGAGTGACTCGGCTTCGTGTTTCGTCCCGACTGTTTCCCGTCCGCGAGGATCACCGGGGGCGACGCAGACCGATTGTCCGATTGCTACCTGGCGCGACGTTTCGTGCGTTTCGACCGAAAGCGGAATAAATCCCGCCGAAAAAAAAACGCGAGAAAAAAGGAGGAGGACGCGAAAACACGCGTGGAGAACGCGCACCGTGGAAGAAAGAGCGAAAGAGGGAGAACGCGGTATCGTTGTGGATGTCGAGTGAAAAAAAAAAAAGGAAAAAGCAGCATCCGCTGGCGGTGAATTGTTGACTGAGCTTTTTCGACGAGAAATCGTGGGACGATTTTTCAGCCAACGAAAGTAAGGTCGCGCCACGGGAAACCAGGACGTCGGGAATAATACATTTTTTTGCGGCACCGCGAAGGAGGGTGAAAAGATTCGAGGCGTCGATGTATTTTAATACGCGAGGAGGGTTTGGAACGTGCGATTTCTGCGAGGATAAAGAATTCGCGTTCGTTAGGCAGGCATACGTGAATATCGGGGCGAACATTTGCGAGACACGCCGAGTTTCGTAGTGCAAGGGATTCGACAAGTAGTTCGGTGTATCATTCTCGATCCAGAGGAACGACGGAAGCGTTAGGACGCAGGCTAGATTTACGCGCAGGAACGCTCTAGGTGAAACCAAACAGGTTGACGATAGCGATGAAGCCTCTGTCAAATTGCGCGAGATTAATCGACGGGACGATGTGATTCACTCACCAGTAAATGCAATTACTGGTACGTGAAAAGAGCCACTGTGTTCCAGCGCGGCGTGTGTCACAGCGACTTGTATATCTTTCTGTTACTAAGCTGGACAGAAAAGTGAGGTATCGATCGATTCGACGAATTGAAAAACAAAATATCGAGAATACTAGTGACGATAATAATTAAAAAATTGTAATATCGATATTAAGAAAGAACTGAGAATAAGAAGATTATAAATTATTTAAAAAATCTTCGCTACCGTACGATATCACAGAAATCGTAGGGTCATCGAGTACGTGCACGAATCTCCTCGAAAGCCACAGTTTCGTGCCGTTTCCCAGATTGTCATACACCGAGGGTCGCGCTCGGGGCATTAAACATTGAACGTGCACGTCTGAGCGCCGAGAGATCAATTATGCCAGCACAGCCCCGTAACGAGAATCTGTGCACAAAGACAGCGGTGTAGCCAGCGAACAACAACCACCGGGACAAATTTCTATGACCCATTTCTCCTCATCCTCTACCTCCAATCCGTTCGCGTATACGCAAAACTACCCTTAAAGCATCGCCCTACAAATTAAACGCAACATGTAAACCGCTCGTGACCCTCGATAATTGTATAATTATAATTCGCAAGTTAGTTGCAAAGGCTTCCGTAACAAATAATTACTTCGCTGCTAAACGCGTAGCCGCACTCGCAAGTTAATAAAATATGCTTTCTATCGATGAAACACGAGTAAATAAATAAGCAAGCGAACGATCTCTGAAAATGTTGCGCCGCATTGGAAATTGTGCCGCAGTGATCGCAATGTTTACAGAATCTGGACGAGTGCCAGATGCAGTATTCTAAAGGGCCGCCATCATAATCATCCCGTAATGAGTCGTTCGTTATCGACCCTCCTGGGCGGAATTACGACCACGATCCACCGCTAATAAACCGTGCCCAGCACTCGACTATCGCGCGATTATTCGGATTGCGCGCGAGCTCGTCGTGCTTCCGAGGACCGACCCCGTAAAACGCGACCGCCGATCCCCGGATATTTACACTTTCTCGGGCACCGAAACCCGCATAATCGTGTCACGGCCTGGATTAAGAGAGGAAGGGACCGTGGGCCAGCGTAATGAATAATGACCGTCCGATGGACTGCGGTCGACGATCCTCGAAATTGACGCCGTTCAATGCGCTCGCGAATCAACCGCGTTACCTGTCAATTTCCAAAATCGCAATAATCTGCTTGCGGTCGACACCGCGGCGATAACGAAATTTTCACGGCTGCTTCGACGACGCGTCGCGTCCATTCGAACTGCGCGGGGCAATTAATCTCCTTTTTTTTGGCGAAGAGAAATTAATTTTTTGTGGTATTCACTTTTCTATCTAATATATTAAGTAGATTAATAGAAAGAAATAAGGTTAAGTAGTAAACTATATAAATTCACAATGACGAGTGAAGAAAGTAGTTTCATCGTCTTCGAGAGAAATGTTTCTGACGCAAAGTATCACGTATCCACTGTCCCACTGTAAATTGCAGGTCTGTCGACGTTTTAAAATATTGAGTTTAATCTAGCGCGAAAGGGAATTCCTTTCTTTCAACGCCAAAAGTTAAGGACCCAAGCGGGAACCTAAATTTATCGTATAGCGCGGTTGTAGGTCTCAAGAGTGGATGACAAAGCGCGGGTCTATTCCACTGTGATGCGCTCTTGAGGGCCGCATAGATTTTAAAGCTCCTAGACGCCGCAAGAAATACTTAACGTCACGCTTTTAGTCCTTCTTCTACAATACGCTCCACTTCCGTTTCAAATAAGTTACATACACGTCATTTTCAACCACTTCTCCACGTCTTTCAAGTCCCGCTACTTTTGCTCGTCGTCGAGACTACTGAGACGGTACAATTGATATAATCCGCTTACATTTCCTTACCATTTTTCAATCTTTGCTTTAGTGGGAAATTTTACATCGCGTATTCGATGATCGTTGATAGAAAATACAAAGCGTACGAGACGATTACACAGATTAAAATCAGACGAAACTCGGGAAAACAAAATTGCGTTCGCGGCTTTATTTTTTAAGAGAAATGGCTTTGATATCCTTCACGCCTTGCTGTGTGTTCTAAAGATTAACGCGCGCGTACTTCGCGGCTCTCCAAACCCATTTTTCTCGAACGCAAACATTCCGAACACAATTCCGCGGGTTCTTGATTTTCGTCTTATTTCAGCTTCCACGACCGTCTCTCGCATTCTCTACCAACGTTTGTCGAGCACTTCGCATACGTCAAAAGCACGCGCGAACTTGTCACGACGAAAGGCGAATACCAAGCAACCGTGTCGAAAGGAGCCATTGTTTTAGCGAGAAACTTTTGCGGAACTTCCGGCTCCAGCCATCGACGCACCCCCTTTTCGCAGCCCCGAGAGAACGTAACGTCCCAAACGCAGTCATTTCCGGCGTGTTACCGTTTTGCGCGTTTGATATTTCACGTGTCCCCGATATCGTCGTATCGGATCAAAAAAAAGAAAATGGAAAAAAAGTGATCGCACTCGGCGTATCGCGTTTCTTTTCGCGCAACAGAGAAGCGTCATTCGAAAAAGGAAGGGAAACGAGAACCGTATCGCGCTGGAGAGATCGCTACCGCGATTATTTCCGCGATATCAAGCCATTCGACACGGAAAAAATGCAAAGGGAGAAATAGAAACGAAAGAATAGAACGAAGCGATAACGTCGGGACTAATCTACCCTCTGAAATCTCACCAAGATAACCCGCTCGACCCATAAATAGTAACCCTTTCGAACCAGGTTGAAACGTACGAGCGGATCATCGACGTCAAAGACACGCGACATCGGCCTCGTCAATCTCCCTTGCGTCTGCCAACGCCTAATCGTACAGAAGTTCCTCATATCCTGCCCTTTCACCAGTTTCAACCGTTTCAACCCGCGCGCGCGTCTCCCATAACTACGTTCCCCGTTGTACTCCCAACGGGTCGATTTTCTCGTAACCATTAAGCACCCGACCTTAAATTACTTCCCATTAAGTCAACGTTCGCCAGACGGCAATTTCGAAATTAAGCGAGGAACGCTTTCGAGAGATCGTGCCTTTGGAAAGCGTACTTGTTCAGCCTCGATGCTGTTCAAGTCTCGTCGCAAATTCACTGTTTCGTACTCTTCTTGCGTACTCGATACGTAAAATTGCAGTAAATATCCATATGCGTTCGTATAAACGTTCGCGATCTATCGATCGCAACGTGACTGTCAATTAGAAGACGAAGGATCGAAATAATGGCGTTGTCGCATCAAAATTTGAGTGTTCATTAGCACCATCGAGCGCCAGTTGGGGGAGAAATTGAATAACAAAGCAGCAGAAACTGTAAATTCGAAAAACAACGCGGAAACGCTGTTTGCGAACCGTAATCGAATCTTCACCGACGATTTAGCTGGACGTATGGAAAATATCACTCTTTCAACAGTCGCGAGCGGCTAATTGCGAGCGTTCGTTTATAATCGGAAAAAGAGCGGTCGAGCGTCCTTCGAATTGGTGATTACAAAATTATCTTCCGCTTCTGGATCCCGTCGGAAAGGACGATGCTCCTCGTTAACGCGGCGATTTTCATCGCGAAAATACTCGTTAACGAAAACAACGCGCCGTTTTATCCAGGCAGATAAACTCATTTGAATCGATTAAATTCCGCGATCCGCTGCGTTCATTCTCACGGTTCGTTGGCAAATAATTCACCGAGGTTATCGATGATTTGTAGCGTCACGACAGTAAAATAAATTGCGTTTCGCTGGAAAGAATCGTAATCGAAGTGGCCACAATTGGTGTTCGCGCGCTCAGATATTTTGCAACACGTGTTCAGTCAGCCTCTCGCGAGCCAACTCGTTGCGAAGGAGCGTTGCGTTAACGAAACGGCGCCTGAATTAATTAGTAGCCTAAAGCTTCGAATTCATTTTTCTCAGTTCCGTTCACGAGTGGCCTGGCTTTCTCCAACAGAACGCAGCCGAAATAAGGCTGCTAGAAAGTTTATGGCCGCGTAACACGAATAAACAGCGTTTACGAATAGGTTTCCGTTATCGCGGGCCCTGTTTTTCCGGGACATAAAATCCGGATTTTACATAAACGTGGCATCGTTTAACCTGGTTTCGGGGCGAACCAGAGGTGCCTGGTAATTATGCCGATATAAATCCAGGGAACTTTATCGGACGCCGTGCACCGAACGAAGCTTAAGACGGCCTGTATCGGTGAAACTTACATCGCGTGCAAAAAAAGCCCAAGCTTTTCCTGTTCTTTTGCGAATGTTGGTCGAACAGAAACAAATTATCAAGCGTAAACGCGAAATCGTGTCGCTCGTCGATTGTATCCCGCGTCGTTTCTCTTTCGCGAGATTAATTATTGGGATCCTGTCGGAGGGATGGACTAAGAGCGACTTAATTAACCAGGGACTCCACGTAATTCGCCGATGGTATCCGCGGGAAGCTCGCATTTGGTATTCGTATCGAGGCAAACCGAGACCGTGTTCCCGGATTTAACGGCGATTAAGCATGGAGGACGCCGCAGAGCGGCGGCGTAAAATGCGAATCGTGTCGATAGTTGTTGGGATACTTTATCGCGGAGGTACTCGACGAGCGTTCGAGGCTACCAGTGACGTCATCGTTAACCAAAATTCCGCTCTCCAAGCGATTCGTTGCAGTGCATTCGTTGCGAGCGAAGTTCGAAATTGAATTTGTTAAGTTGACTTTGCTGAGATGAGGATTACGCGAGAGTTTTTATGGGCATTGGACAAGCGTAGAGACAGCAGATTTTAATTAAGGTGGATAGTATGGATATGAAGAGATTGGAAAGAAAGTAATCGTTGAAGCAAACAGGATTAATGAGATAGTTGCGATGAAACGCGATGTGTACACTTGGTGCATAGTTTCTTTAGACTGAGACGCTCTGGCAATCTTCTTTGCGGTACGTGAACTGGATAAACGCGATCTACCAAAGGAAATACAAACGATACGATAAAAAGGAACGCCGACGGGAAAGGATTTCTATCAAGTCAGTAACTATTTGGAGGTCTCTGCCTGACTTTTCGTGACAGGTCGAATTTACTCCACGGAAATCGCTCGACTGCACAAATATACCGCTAGCGTGACATTTAACGCGAGTAAGAGTTATTGGAGAATCTCGAATGGATCTATTTCGCGTTGAGGTTCCATAAATTTTTCAGAATTTTCAACAATTCAGGATCCTCGTGAATCGTCCACGGTTTTATCTCTGAATGTCGAGCTCGATAAACCGTGGAGTTTGTCACAAAGCATATTGCGCCATGGTCTGTGTATATTTAATCATCTTGTCGCCACGATACACGATGATCACTATGATCCTTGATACGTAGGCGTGTATCGTCTTGAAATATCAAACAGAAAATTGTTTGCACTAATTTACACGTTTGCACACTGGAGAAATATTGTTGTCCACTTTCTTGGACAACTGGTTTCAAATTATTATCTTTCTTTCATCACATATTTTACATTTAAAAGGAACAATATTTGACGTATTGTATGTCAATTAAATTATAAACGTTTGTCGAGTTTTAAATATAACTTTCTGCATTAAATGTTCAAATGAAACTATGTTAAACCATAAACCATCGAATGAAATACGGTTTTCAAAAGGTTAATTCATTAGGTTGGTGCATATGGAATATCATTTTAACGCGAGAGTTTCAACTTGGAAAAGGACCGTGAGTGCCATCAGAAATATAAATTTACCGTTTGCTACGCAAATGATAGAAAAGCGGAAGGCTGATCTGCAAGAGAAACGCACGAGATATTACTGAAAATAATTCAAGACAAACAGCAAGAGGAATAACATTCCAGATATAACCAACCCATTTCATCTATATTCTCACTTGGTTAAAGCTGAAAGATCAAGAAAATGAATTCCACAAGACGGCACAAAAGCGAGCAGACTTGAGATAACCAGCTCGTTACTTCAGACAAACGAGCTCTGTAACATCGTAAGTCTTAGAACAGTAGTTTTTCGTTTCTACAAATATCCAGATAACTTTCGAATAAAAATTAATTCCTCTGAAACAAACAGATATCTATAAAAGTAACACTTTGAACAGCATTTTATAAAAATTCCAAAACCAACGACTAATAACATATTAAGATCCTGTTTAATGTATGAAAGAAACTGTAAGAGCTTGTTTTAACGTCCGATGATGAATATTTAAATTTATACAAAGAGTTATAATGTTTAAACACGCTATGTTCTATGCAGCAGAAGTTGAAAAATTCACTTGCGAAAGCGTCGTTTCGCATGCATCAACCCGACGATTAACGAACGCAGCACGATTCCACGGTAACACCGTGTAGGTGCGAAAAGTGAAGCTTTGCTCGTAAAGTACTTGGTAACGCCAAGCACCGAATTAAATTGGCCGGACATTGCATTCGCCTTATCATTTTTACGATGTCCGGTACGCTTTGGTTCGCTCGTTTTACGCGAGAACCTGATCCTCTATTGGGTGTATACATTATCTCTGGTGTATCGCAGTACAGAAGGGCTGCTTATACAGGAGCCAGGTGTAAATTGCCGGTATCGCATAGCGGATACCGTTTATTCAACATCGTAATAACGTATCTCGCTGGTACCGTTCGCTTACTATCATAATTATGGGCAAAGCACTGCGTTGAGATAGGACTCACCTGCGGCCGACAGTTTCGTGCAACTGATCCACGAACAGCGGTCCATTTCGAGGGGAATTAAAGAAATGAAAGTACTCACCTGTAACAGAGAAAAACAAATAACAATCAGCGTCATATTTTTCTGCTACAATAGGTATACATTGCGTACACGCCCCATTATTTTATGAAGAAAGTATTCTTGGTACGATTTATATAATACATTAATTTCACCCGAGCTTTTGCTCGGATGTTCGATGTTCAATTTTTAAAAATAGAAGCAAAATACGTAGGATTATATGAAACACGCAAACAGTCGATGTTTATATTAATTAAAACTTTCATTTCAACCACAACCGATATTGTTCTCTGGTTTTGCACCAGTTTCATATTCCATGGAATGTAATTTTTGAAATTAATAGTATATTCCGTCGTTTAAATCTGATAAAATCTGTTTCAGGCATATATAAAATTCTAATCGACGACGAGGTATATCCGAATTCGAGAATTCGGATCGGCGAACAGATCCTTCTCGAAGGACGTTTCATTTGGAACACGGGATACATTCAATTAGTCAAATGTCAGAACCATCTGTAACCTGGCAGGGAACAGACTAACAATTCGGAAAGGATCGGTACACAATGATAGTTCAGCAATTTAAATTTTCAACTCGCTCGGCCACTTTCGTCCGCGACGTTTCGATATTAGAATTCTGTAAAATTAACATTCTCTTACATATTGAACGAACCTCGAATAATTAGTATAAATCAGAGATGATTCGACGGATCCGACGAAATAATTTCGGTCGAAAGTAATAAAAGCGCGATTTCCACCGCAACCTGCACAGCAGATATCGTTTTCGAATTTTTAAACAAAGCATCGCTGCTTCAGTTGCATGAAAAAAAATTACACCTTAATGTCTGCGCTACCGAAAGCAAAAGAATACGCGTGCAGGTAATTTTTTCGAAACAGGTATTAATTAAAAAAGAGAAAGGCGGAAGAAACAGGGAACACGTGGTTTATTAGTTTAAATTAACCGCGTTTAAACATTGCACAGTGGGCTCGACAAAGCTCGGTGGTAAACACGAACAGGCGGGAGAGGCGTTTTAATTATTCCGTTGGTGCTCATGAATAAATATGAGCCCTGGCTACGACGCCGAAAATGTCTCTAGAAACGCGCGACGGAGAGAGGCATGCGGATGAATGAAATAAAACGAGTGGCGGGAAGGAGCAGAATTTTCGCGATGTAAATGGTGCCTCGCGATGCATGCGGCAAACTGCGCTCTGGGACAATTAAAATTAAAAATTAAAAGAACGACGATACACGAGCGAGTGTAAATGCTTACGTTAAAACGTAATAATGGTTGATACGCGAATAGAAAGTCACTAATTGCTTTTATCAACGAAATTTATTTAACCCTTTGCTTTCAAATGTCTCCTCTGAAGGGGCATCAGCATTGATTAGTGATTACAGGGGTTAAACTTATTTCACCGCAGCTTTTTGAGGAACGCACGTTTCTCTGAAGTCTTTTATTGCTTATTAATGCTAGGGGAGGAGCAGAGCGCAAAGGGTTAAAATAGAGTAGCTGACGTATTCCAGTTTAAGAGACAAATCAACTTTGCCTCGATCGATGGTTAGTTTCCCAAAAAATCCACAAATGACACGGATAAGTCTATAAATACGTTTCGGATGCTCTTTGGTCGCTGAGATTGGTTCGAACGTGAGCGGAATAGGAGCAACAAGATTTCGTACGCGTTGAATTTAATCGAGGACTCGAGTCGAGGCGGTAACCCCCATCGATTGGATCGGGACGATCCCAGAGAAGGGTTGTCACCGGATAGAAATCGGGGTTGGAGGGCAGTGGAAATATTGCGAGAGCACGGCGAAAGACAATCGACGGCGTCTCGTTTGCCTGACGGAACGGATAAAGGAAAATGTTTCCAGGGATCTGGACCGAGAAGCAATCGGACCGATTTAACAGATATGAACATCCTCAAAGCGAGCAGGAGCCTTTAATTCCTTTTCCACCAGGCGATCCTCCTCTGTAAATACGAAATCGTTGGGAATCGTTTGCGAGTCGAATGGTCCAAGGCTGTTGTGTTCCTTACGAATATAAAAAGCTGGACGTTTCTCTTTTCTGCTCGACGAAATTCAAGGGTGGGCTTTTTATATAACCGTGTATCACGGCGTGTCTGCTGGAATATATCACGTGGAATAACACGAAAAGGTTTTCTCCGTGTGATAACTTTCGCGTTAATCCAACAGACACTTTGGATGATCGATAGACAGTGTTTTCGTACACCATTACGAGTCGATCGTGTACACTGGACCTCCACCTGTGCCTACTTCTTTCAATTATTAAAAAACATATCGTTTTGTATCATAAGCGTTCAATGAACCATTGGCTAACATTTCTAACTACCAGTTTCCTTAAGAATGCAAAAGCAAAACGAAGCAAAATGAATAAGATCCTTGCAACCTCTCGAGTCTTCTACGAGAGATCCCATCCCCGATTTCCTCGTCGTAAAAGCGATGCACACGTACCACCGATCGATCGAACCTGATAAGTCGAAATTCGCAACACGTCCCGCAAGGTGATGTGGCAAATAAACCCGACGGGAACCGCGGATTTTCATCCGACAGCCGGCCCATTTGTTATCGTGGCGTCTTGATAATGGCGCGAATCAATCACGGCTACGTTAACAACTTGCGGGGGTTGGTCGCGCCTCGAGGAGGCGAATCAGGGCGCTGGTTGACCGGTTAATACGGGATTGATGGCTCCTCTGTTCGTTCTGAACGTAGGCGATCGACTTCACGCTCGATGCGGGATCGGTTATCTTTTAAGCGTTTGGCTTCACGAAAAACGTGCGCAGGATGGTACCGTAACGTCACAATTTTGAAATAACCTGCTCTTATTTATAAACGTGATGGTATCGTGTGTGGATAGTGGTTCGATTTAATGAAAGACAGATGGTTGGTTGGTTTTAGATTATTTGCACAGAATTTTTCATATCACTCGTTCAGATAACCGAATTGATCGGTTAGTCATCAGCTTTGATGCAATACTGATACGTTGGTTGAACCGATTTCTTGAAAGCGAAAAATTCGAATGCTTTAGAAAATTCTTTTCGGGTATTGTTTCAGGTACACCAGCGATGTGCGTGAAGAACGCGACAACGAATGGGTTAAAGCATCCTCCATCGAGCAAAGCTGTCCTGCACGAGTTCGATTATGCGCTCGCGTCGCGACGAAGGGTGACACGACAGCGGTACCAGTGTCGTGAATGTGCTTGGCTACGAAAACACGTGCTCGCCCGTGTGTTCTTCACCCAATGAGAGTGCAGTAATTATGCTGTACCAGCGTAGTTAAGGACACTTAGGCGAGAAATTGATTTTAGCCATCGTCATCGCGATTGGGACACCGTGGGTGTTAGATTCCTCAACGTACTCGTGCTAAAAATGACACGTCGAAAGTGTAATTGCTTGAGGATGGTGTTTCGAAGAATCTTTCTTTTTTTTAGACAAAAGGTAAAGTCACGGTTCTGAAATTGCTACAAGGAAAATTTCGAACGTTCTGTCCTGAGAACCGAGACTCTGCGTTGAAGTCCATCCATATTCAAGCTCGGAATTGTACATTCTCGAATCGCGGAAACGAGAAGTGCGCGTGGAATCCGTTGAACCACGGCGAGGAACTTCGACGAAGCACCTGAAAGCGGTAGCGGCGTACATTCTTATGATTTTCCTTCTTATCCTCCCTTGGGAACCGTAGGAAGTGCACAGGTGGTAGAAACGAAGTTTATCGCACCCTGCTAACTTTCTCACACGTACTTCCGCTGAGTATCAGCTTCTCACGGAGAGAAGTAATGGCGTGGGTACAATGGTACCTTGGCAGTCGCAGTTGGCACGCAGGCGACGAACATTTTTTCGGTCTTAATGATTGCGAAAAGAACGAGAGGATCGATAGTTGGAGTTGAATTTTGCGTCTGTAGTTTTCTCTTTACTTTCTTCGCAACTTTGACTACAACTGAACTGATCAGATTAATAGCACGGATTCTTCTTTTCTAACTTGAGTGTGTGATTCGTTCTAATAAATTTATTACGCCGTACGATGTCCACAGCTTGATAATAAAACCAATTTCAGTGCGAAAGTATGCTACCAGAAAAATGAAACGGAATACGAGACACAGGACACGGCTAATTACAAAAGTTCACCGCTCCGCGACTTGAAACGCGGCTACGCTTTCCAGTGACGATAAAAATATCGCCAAAAGGA
The DNA here is from genome assembly GCA_963969225.1 of Xylocopa violacea. Taxonomy (NCBI): domain Eukaryota; kingdom Metazoa; phylum Arthropoda; class Insecta; order Hymenoptera; family Apidae; genus Xylocopa; species Xylocopa violacea. The sequence goes on along the minus strand of CAXAJV010000005.1, from coordinate 30,331,186 downwards.
ATTTGTTACATTTCGACGACGAACTCGTTCTCTGGCAGGCTTCGTACCCTCTCGCGGAGAGGGGAAAATTTCGTTCATTAAAAAGAGCCTTTGTACAATCGCGCGCGCGCCCCTTTTCTCCAGGCGCAGCATCGCGGGGCGGACAACTTGAAAAATTCCCTTTACGCGCGGAAACGGGGCAAAGGTTAAATGCTCGAACGGAGTCCCCGTTCCGCGAATGACACGGGAATAAGGAAAAATTACCAGCGGCTACGTGACCGTACAAAAGTATGCAAATTCGTGGCGGTTGCAGGGGTTCCTGGCTGCGGTTCGAGCGACGTGGATTTCCTCGGGGATTTCTGGCGGTTCGTTCAAAAATTCGATGGCGCGCACGGGGCATCTCGACTGGTCTGCGACGATTCTCTCGTCTCGTATTCTACTGGGCCCCGATTTAACGTTAAAAACACTTGGAATCACGAATTAAACGTCCCTTCTTATTCTCCTTGCAGAAAAACCACACTCGTTTGCAGACAAATAAATTTCGAAGGCTCGACGGATATTATAATCGTTTGTCTGGTTATCTCTATAGAGATTACGGTTAATTAGCGACTTCGTCTGATTCGGCCCAACAAATTGCAGAACTCTGTACACAATCGTATCGCGTGGCGTGTCACAGGCTGGAAGTTACATCAGGAATTATTTACATTGGCAAGTGTTTGGAGAGGGTGGCACATCTGGAACGTGGAAAAGTATTTGCACGCGCTAAGTGTGTACGCATCGAAAATATGCTTCGAGATGGTGGCTGCGTCGGGAAGTCGGTGGAAAATCCGAGCAGACCTCGGAAAGCAACCAGGGAAGCAGAACGGGAGGAGGGGAGGAAATTTCGAAGGGTGCGCGGATTCCTCCACTCGTGGAAATAACGCCGCGGAATTATTTATGAATTCGCCAGCGATTGGTTCTCTTCGATCGCGGCAAATCTCTGATACGTATCGCCAGTTCAGCAAGAGCCCTCGAATCCCTGCCCATGCACTTCTTTTGTCACTTATTCGCGCGCGGAGGACCTTATCTACTTCAATTTCCTTCGATAATCGACTTCTTCGCAAATCTTAATCGTAACGTGAAATCACGTGCAGGGTGAACACAGAAAGCGTTTACATTGAATAAGTTCGATATTTTTCTACGTTTTTCCGGATTGAAATAAAATACTATCGTAGAATAGCAAAAGCAACCTCTCACCCCTACGTTTCATTTAGAAAGAGAAATTAATTCGTTGAGAAAGAGATCCATAACTGGCGAGGTTAATTCCAATATTATCTCTAGGCTTGTAAAGCTACGAAGTATTTCGACACTCAAGTAGTTCAAGCAATAAAAACAAATTGCCGACGTCTGAGAGACGAATATACCGATCTTGCCTAATCTCCTCGAATGAAACAGTAAAGCGCGAGCTTTCCTCGTCGGATAAGAAGCCTTATCCAAAACAAATGCCTGGAGGATGAGCGTCGCGATGAAAATGCAGGCCACCTGCCGATAGAGCAGCGTTTGGGAGGAGGGGTGGATGTACCATGAATATTTCAGCCCTTATAAGTGTCTCTCGCCGCGACTGCAGAAGCTGTTTCAAGTTTAACGAGGCGTCTCTAGTTTTAGCTCGTACCGTCTCCATTGTTCGCGGTCGATATCGTTGTTTTTTACCGCGCATATCGGCAGGATCTCCTCGAACATATGCAGGGATCGTCATCGTGCTAACGATAAATATGACGGCGAAGAAATGGAACGAGAGGAAGGCGCGAGATGTATGCAATCATTCGTGTCTCGTACAAGGAGGAAGCTCGTTATACGTGACAAATATTCTCTCCTATGGATCGTTGCTTGAGCTTCAACTGTGGTGTAAATATTCAGTGACAAATCAGACAAAATCGAAAGGCCTCCCTTAGACATTTTTAATTTCGGAAAATTACCACAGACTTGACGAAACATAATTTATGGTATTTGAGATTGCATTAATTGCCTACTTACGATACGAACGAAAGTTATAACAAGATTCATCCGTCGATTTTTTGGGGAAGATTTAAAAAGACTCGATATATAACGGAAGTATTTCGTGGCAAACGAAAACTGGTCCTCTCCAGCAGACTCTAGAGAACGACAAGAGTTGGTAAAATTGGTTTCGCCGTAGATGAGGTCTCTCCGACGAATCCTTTTACCACACAATTCCACACACCGTAGAATTGGAAACTTTTTCCCCCTCGTGACGCAAAATCAAACTTTTCACTCTACACCCTTTAGAAACGACTCAAACTTGTCGCTGCGTCCGAGAGACATAGCTAATAACGAGTTGAAAAAGTTTCGTTTTAGTATCCCACGTGCAAAGCCAATACAACGAGACGATCGATCGTCTTTCTCGATTTGTTGCTCATTAAACGAACGTCGCCATCAATAATTTCGCATCGCAGTGGTTCAGCAACATTGGCACGCGTTCAAAAGCTACAGCGGTGCCAACAGGATAGATGTTTTTGTCGAGCAGGTCACAAGAGGGCGCTTTATCATTCGTACGCGTTAGGTGTTTAAAAAGGCGACAGTTCCGACGTGACCGGATATATTTTCCTCCTTTTGGACGGTACTCGTAATTCGTGAAGAAACGTGTCGCGAAAGAGGGAAAAAGCTTGGTGCAGCGTATGACTTTTAATCTCGCAACGCGCCCCCGCAAAATGGACGCTTTGCAGTGACGAATGGGGTCGTGCGAATTAACACTTGCGATAAACCTGCGATGGTTACTTAAATTTTGTGAACGTAGCAAAACTTAACGCCTTATAAAATAACGAGGTTCTAAACGAAACAATTTCAAGAATAATTTCCTACCCAGTATAGCTCTAAGACCTTCGAAACGATACCTATTCCGAAACGACCGAATTTCTTCCAAACTACCGCTTGGAGCAAATAAAATTCCCTCTCCCTATGTTTGCCTCAACTTACGATATCTCGTTTCAGGGATTTGGGGCTGAAGACCATCATGCGTCTGTGCTTCTTGATGAGTTTGCTAAGCCTCTGAGTTCTTTGCGCGCAAGTTAAGGGTTTGCCAGGGATGTGCCAGTCCTCCTGAGCCTCGTCCTCGATGTCCTCCATGCTCAGCTCGATGGGCGGGCTGTGCCTCGGGGTCACCGTGCTCAGTGGCACGGCTCTCGCGATCAAACTTTCGCTCCTGACGCTCCACGTGGACGCGCCATACTTTTTCATATTCATCAAATCGCCTATGCTGCCTCTCACGTACAGATGTCCCAGTTGAAGGTTCGTCCTGGACAGCGCTGGCGAGTGTGGCAACGACTCGGAGCACTTCTCCGTGGATCTGACCACGTCTGGCAAGACTGGCTTGCTTTGAAGCTTGTCCAGGTCTGACAAAGACGATCCGCGACGAATTCTAGGCTTCAACAGTCGATTCTTCTCGGCCTCTCGTTCTTTTTCGCGGTTCACGCTCTTGGAAGACAAGGAGGACTTCATGGCGAACAGACCCGCCTTCAAGGGGAACAGCAGGGCCCATTCGGTTGTCTTCTCGCGGGAATCCATTTTGATTTATCTTCGTTGGTGTCTCAAAAAGTTGTAAAAACCATTAATTGACCGGTGATAGACAATTGACTGGCGTTTGGTGTGAAAAATTGTAAACGAGTAACAACTTCGAACGGCGTTTGAAACAATCTGTCAAATATTCGTAGTAGCAAACACGGCGAGGAAAGTCATTGGTCCGGCGTCTCCGCGGTATTTACACATCATGTTCGCGAGTCTCAAACTCGTGACCACGTAACAGAGGATGCCATTATCCGAGCGATACACCGGCATCCGGCCGGCCATTTAAGCCCTTCCGGTCAGCACGTTATCAAACTTTGGAAGTTGGTATTTGTAGGAGGCATTCCGCATTCCAGCCATGATTGTTCGATAATTTTCTCGAACAGCCTCACCGTCGAATGCAACAGCTCACCGTCGAGCGCAACAGCTCGTGCAGCACTTTCACAGCCCAGCGGCCGTCCTGATCCAACGAATCCTCGATCGCTCGATCTAGCGAACGTACAGGTTACGAAAGAGTTGTCTCGCGAAAATTCGGCTCTATACCGTGAGCAGCACACAGCGTCGATCGGTCACACGCGTTCCACTGATCGTTTGTCAGGAAAATGGGGCGTTCCCATTCACAGACATTGATGAAGTCGAAGGAAACGGGGCCGTGGAGGAACGGAACACCCTACAGCTCTGAGCAACGGGATCAGACTCTCTGACAGATCGTGCGAGAATTAAGGCAGAGGAGGTGGTCAGCCCCTGTCGGACCTCTTGGGGATATTTTCACTTAAGTTAACACGACCCCCCGTGCAGATGTACCCTTTGCGGGAGCTATCCGCAACACTTCCGTCTAATAAAAGCCTAATAACGATCGATACCGCCGCTTCGACTCTCACTATTTTCTCCGTCCTGGTTGTGGATTCTTCTTCGAGCGCGTCGCCTCGGTGCACAAAAAAACCGGGCAACTTGGAGCAACCGCGGCGAAAGGTTTCCCCTGATTCCGTCGCTGGATCGTTCTCGCGTGGTAGCCAATCGGTGAGTTAATGCGATACTGAAGGATACCGAGTCCACATTTGCGATGATAAGTGGCAGCGACGATAACCGAATGGGGGGAGGCAAGACCTTGACGGCGAAGGTGATACCACTAACTCCACGCTGCTGCGCGACATACGGGCTTCCGATTGCGGTTGGGCCAGCTGGCCTACATAGATTGCGGCCCTACGAGGTCCTATGGTAGCGAAAGTACAACCTCGTGCCGCGCTTTCGAATGTACGTTCGATTTCATTCAGACTCGCTTCGCGCGTATTCCTGGCTAGCTCTCTACGATTCAGATGAAAGAATCGCAAGTTCACCACCGCTAAAGACGAACACCAACAATCACATTATCGAATGTCAGCAATCTGCTCAACGACACGGCTAACGAATCTTTCCCTCCACTTATCCAACCTTCCTAATCCACGCCTAATACAACTCGACCCTCGTCTCCGAGCCCTCGCTCTAACCCTCGTCCAAACCACCCTCATCCTCGACCAACAAGTACATTCCTCTCGCTCGAACCAAAGTTACATCGACTTGCTCGATAGCGCGATTAAATTTCCAACTCAAATCGTACGACGAATTTACAACCCTAGCCCGGCGAAGGGAGCAACGTTGAGAGCGGTGGCGTGCTTCTCGATCGATCGAGAGGGGATGCAAATTACGTTCGCAACTGGTACGCGAACGGTGGCCAGCCGTTTCGGGGCAATTCGCAATGCCAGACCGTTCGAGCAAACAATTGCGTCGCGGCTACGGGCAAGTTCGTCCCGGCGCCTGTTGCCACGGCGAATTTGCATTTTCCATCGCCGTGGCGAGGCTCCTCCGCGGCGTGCCCCGTATATCGACTGGGCACGGCTCTCAGGAACGCGCCAGGTGCGTACTTGGGGCGCCACGATTGGCCGACAAGGCTGCGTTAATGGAAGTTTCGTGTCGCAGCCTGTTAATCCGTCGCTCGTCGCTCCGAAGAGCGGCGTGTTTTCAAGGTGACAAACGCACCCTTCGCTCCGGCTGGGATTCTTTTCCACGCAGCGGGACTCGATTTAGTAACTCCTTTTTTTCTCTCTTCTCTTCTCCCCCCGGTTCGCTAGATTCGAGGGACTCGTTGAATAATCGCATCGAACTCGCTGCCGAGAACGCCTCGCAGCACCTACGAAGGCTGCGTTTCCTCTGTGTGGGTATTCGTGTGGACGTAATCTCGTATTTCTTCCCGAAGGTTCCCGATAAAACGCTAATGAACATTCATTGTACGTTTACAACGAATGACGCAGATAAGAGCGCCGGTGCTGTTTCCATCGTGATATCGCGACGTATTATGCGCAATTTATGTGTCCGTGCGTTCCTGCTTTCTGGAACGTGCGTAACATTCGGTGACTAATGCTGGCAGGCTGTTAATGAAGCTTTTGTTACGCCTCGCTGTGATGAAATTGATCGGGTGCTAGTCTCTGATGCGACGGAAATGAATTTTGAATTCGTTTAAATCGTTAATTAGATATTTCTGTTACCCATGGATATCTTATTCTATAATTTCCCTTCAATTTCTTCTTTCTCCTAATTTTTCTATAATTGTACCTAATTAAATTCTTTGAAATACTGTTTGCGTATCTCATGCGCCCCACCGTTTATCAGAAAAAGTAAGATCTTGCTTTATAGATAGATTTCTGATCGCACATCAATCGCTGTCAACTCGAGTTCCTATATCACTTGAGCAACTGGTCCGCGACCTTTCGTTGCTCGTTGTCGGTGAACCAGTGACAAGGATCAACGAACTCGTGGCAACCTTCCAATCGACGATGTACGACGCGTGTTACACGGGCGATAAAGTACAGAACCCGTAGATGCAGTCCAGAGATCGACAAGTGTACGTGACAAATCGGTACCACCGCGAAGGTAATGATCGACAAGGCCGCCGTTGTAGCGGCGAAGGACTGGCGAAAAAATGCGGGCCGCCCGATCCAGGCGCCGCATTTTTCGGAAGGTCGCCATCGCGAGGTCGTTGACTAGCGTTTCGATCGAACGAAGCTATTTTCGCTCCCTTCGAGGCCTCTAATTCTATTCTTGAGCAACTGTACTATTATATAAGCGTACCATAATTTGTACAAACGTGTACAGTATATTATTAGAATACTTTCTATTTAATATCCGCTACGCTACGATATTTATTCTAAGCTACGAGTTGTCGTACGACTTACCCGCAGCTGCATCACTATTTGATTGTACGCCCAATGCCACCGTTGCCTTGGCGTCATCTCCGGTCGTTCTTTCAATTGCGTAGGCACTGGTGCTGCACCGACCATCTCGAGGAGCTCCTTGTCCGGTGGTGGTTCCGGTGGACTCCTCGGTGGAGTATCCATTTGAACACTTTCTTCTAAGGACGCTTGTTTCGTAATGCTCCCTGCAAGCGAACAAGCGAAAACGTTAATGCTCGTACAACGATAACCTTGCGGATAGACAAAACTGGTCTTACCTCGTGGACTGTCGGTGTGCGACATCGGAGGGGTAGTTTTGTACGTGTCCACCAACGAGTCCTCTCGAGAGTCACGGAGCAGTGCATCGTCGCTTCGCTCGTACCTTGAACAACGAATAATCGACGATATTTATTGCGCCCCTCGCGAATTAAAACGCGCGCGGGTCGACGAAGCGTACCTTTCGAGAGGCTCGTCCCTCATCTTGTAATCGTCGTTGACCGCGTTGCTAAGGCTAACCTCCGGTTCCTCTATTGACTCTTGGTCCTTGAAGTATCCCCGTTGATAACTCTCGGCCCTAGAAATGGGCTGCGGGGCGCTGAAGTTCTGGTTGTAGCTACCTCTCTTTTGGTACGAATCCGTTCTGGTCAGAGGAGGCTTGAAGCTCTCTTGCGTGGTCGAGGAGAAAGAGTCCTTCCTCGACAGCTGCGCGAACGAGCCTCTTGCGCTGTACGATTCCTCGGGGAAGTGATCGGACGCGTAAGAGTCCCCTCTGGTCAGTTTCGGTTTCTGCGAGTGTTGGCTGTGCTGAGAGGAGTGCTGGCTGATCTGACTCTGATGCGACAGCTGCGAGTCCTTTCTGTGCGGCTCCTTCGGTATGATCTCTGGGTACTCATCGTCCTCGATGAGCTCCTCCTGATACGAGTCGGTTCTGGTCAGTCGTTTTCCATTGGCGGTCGTGTGCATCATGGCCGTCACGGTCATGGTGGTCGAGACGTGGTTGGCCGCCACGTGGTTGACCATCGTCGTCGCGGGCTGGCCTACGCTTTGCGGCGATTCGATCGAAGTAGGGACAGGAGGCATCGAGTCGACCGCAGGCGGATAATCGCTGATTCCTTTCTTCTGCGGGATGCTACTGATCGAACTGACGGCAGTATCGATGGACTCTTTCAGTTCGTCGTCCCTGGACTCCAACGAGTCGGTGTGTTGCTGAATGAGCGGACTGGGTTCGCGTTTCTCGAGCTTCTTCTTCCTCGACGTACCCGTCGACGATAGATCTTGGCTCTCCTGAGACGTGAAGTAATAGTCCGACTCGCTCTGATACCCGTTCGCCCTGGTCTGACCTCTCGGCGTGGTCACCGACAGCTCCGGTACTTCGCTCGTTCTCCTATCCGTGCTAGCAGCTGGACTTTCCTTGTAGTGTTCCTCGAAGGATCCCTGGTACGAATCGTGATAAGACTCCTCGTACTGATCGTGATAGTCTTGGTACTGATCCTGATAGTCGTTCTTGTACGTCGTTGTGACGGTCTCCTCCTTGCTGTACGGCGTCTGATAGTCGACCTGGTAGTCCTTCTGCGCTTTACCGTAACCGTCCTCGTAGTTACTTTGCGACGTAATGGGCACCTGGTTATAGGTGTCCTGCTGGTTGTACGTATCCTGAGCGTAAGCGTCTTGGCTGTATGTACCCTGATTGTACGCGTCCTGGTTATACGTCTCTTGGTTGTACGGTTCCTGGTTGTACGTGTCCTGTACGTATGCATCCTGAGGAGCGTACGTGTCCTGGGCGTAGGCTTCCGTGTTGTACGTTTCCTGATTGTACGTTTCCGGATAACCCTTCTGATAACCGGTCGACGTGTTTATATTGTACTGAGAATCGTATTGCTCTTGTTGATATTGATTGTATGTATTTGTCACGTTATTTTGGTCGTAGACGCTCGACGGCACGGAGGCACTGTAACCGTCGTATTGCTGTTGATACGTATCCTCCTTGTAGGCTGGGACCTCCTTCCTGTCCTGATACTGTACGTTATTCTGATCGTAACCGACGACCGGATAATTGTCCTCTATTATCATATCGCGGCTCGTTTTCCTGTATTGATCGTTCGGCTGGCTAGTGTATTGATCGTTCGGTTGGCTCGCGTTCGGATATGTCACGTCCTGATAGGTATCCTGATAAACCTGAGTGTTCTGCTGCTGCACGTAAGGCTTCTGGTACTCGTCTTTATACGAGTTACGTAAATACGTTTGATCGTACGCGTCCTGCGTCGGTGGCTCTTGATACGAACGGCCGTACTGGTCATCGACCTGGGGCGTGTAGCTGGACCCGTATTGGCTATCCTCGGCGTATTGAGTCTTGCTCGGCGCGTGCATCTGGTCGTAACCACCCTGCTCGCTGTATATACTGTCAATGTAGGTATCCTGAGGTAAGTTATCCTGGCTGCGATAAGCGTAATTATAGTCCTCGTTGTAGTCAGACTTGTAGTAGCTCTCCTCGGAGGGAGTTCTAGTCTTTGGCAGTTGCCTGCTCGGTGTGGCAGGTAAGGAGGCAAGCTTACGATTGATAATGACACTGCTCGGTTTTGTTGGTGTCGGAGGTAGTTTCTTTCCTGTCCCTTCTTGCCTAGACGGCGGTCGTTGTTGCGGTTGCAGCGGTTTCCGACGACGCGTGCTGTGACCACTGCAATGGGAATCAATTAATTACACCGTGCTACCATTCCAGCCGTCTGACCGGCGTAAATTGCTGCGCATCGAAAGGGATGATACCTGTAATTCAGTTCCTCCGACTCGTAGCTGCGTTGTCTGGTAACTGTTGGTCTATAATCGGGTCGATGAATACCGATACTAGATGCAGGCCTCTGTGGAAGCGTTTTTCTATTCCGTTTGTTCTCGTAGTGGGTACTAGTTCCGAGGTACCACTTCCCTCCGCTGTCCCATTGTCTGTCCTCGTCGTCTTGACCATACCTGCTGACACATTCAGCGTTAATAAAGATCAGTCTACCATTCATTTTTCTAATTTAACAGAGCGCAGCACAGCTCTAACTATTCCTTTGCTCTATTTAACAAATTCTTAATATTACATTCTAACATTAAATAATATATTTCTATGAAATTGATTCGGAGCTCTAGACTATTTGGCGCCGTCGACACTTGCTCCATTGCCAACCCGTAGCAACACCATCGAGATGAAACAATAAGAATCACCAAAAATTTGTCGACCAGACTCCAATTGTGAATGAAATATCGATGGTTTTCTTATTGACCCATCTCGCATTTCGCCGTATCTTCCATTGTACGCAAACTGGAGACAAAACGCGAAGCCAAACGATATTCGTGACACCCACCTTTCATCTTGGAAACCGTATCCCGCGGTGGTATCGTAATATTCATTGTACCTAATGTCCGTCTGGCATTCCGGATACGTGGCGCTCATTTTCCCCACCCTACCGTCGCTGCTATATCCGTCGGTATAGTAAGAATGATCGTCGTATAAAGTCATCTGTCTCTCCAAAGACGGTCTTCTGTGAGGTCCTGTTCACAGTGCAGAAATAAACCGCGTTACGATCACTTTTATCAGTTTACAAGCCACGCGTGGCTCGCGCACACGATACAGAGCGTGCGGAGTACACGTTTTCACCAAACAGGAGCCGTGATGCTCGTTTAATAATTCGTTTATCGAACAAATTCGATGACGCAAAATGCATCAACGATCCTGGCGCCTCGTATGACAGTAACGCAAAAGCAGGCTGGCGGCCAACTCAGCGGCGAATACGTTCATGTCAGTGTCCTATTAGGCACCAGAATCGTTACGACAGTCTCTACGTCGTTTATTCGTCGAAACGTTGACCATTTTTGTCGATACGAGACCGACGTCTACGTGCCTCCGAGTTTGCTCGACAGACAAAACGGTGTGCGATTGGATTTTTGCCGTACGAAGCCAGTCGACAGGTTCTTTGATAAAAATTTGTTGGAGCACGACGACGCGACGTTTGCACGGATACTTATAGGTCATCCTGTATGCACGCGAAATCCCCGACTCACCGAAGGCAATAAGATATTATCCATTGTTGGCCGAAAACGAGGATAATATGCGAGCTACACGCTGATCCGAGTAGACGCATGGCGTATCTTACCTCTTCGTCTGGAAGTGCTCGTCGTGGTACTCGGATAATACTCCGTATCGCTGTAGATCCTCGTCTCGTCGAGTCTCGTGCCGTGATAGTCGTAACCTTCGCTGTACCAACCGTCTTGGCTGAAAATCACGGGACAACGATCAGCCAAAGTCCCGACAATCGGATAGCGAAAGGTAGAAAGCGGAGATGAGATGACCCGCGTTAAATGACGACGCTCGCTGAAAATACATTTCCAACGATTCCCACGGAATTGTTCGCTGCGACACTAACTGCGCCATGCAACTACCTGTGGATGCTCGCTGCATTCTCTTTAACCCATTAAACGCTAAACTATTGCACTTCAATTTACAGTAAATCGTCGTTAACATCCTCGGACTCTACTCTTCGTTTAACGAGGTATACGGGCGAACATGGTGTATTTCTCAGCTTCTCCAAAAAAAAAAGAAGAAGAAAAAAAGAGAATGACCCGCTATGAACGATTCGAGAACAATTTCGAGGATCCAAGCAACCGTAAAAATGTTGTTCTACACTTTACGATTAATTATACGTGTGTTTGTATGCATTGTGTGGAGTGTTTGCGTAAAAGCTGTTTCGATGGTGCACCAAGGAATGGTACTGCGGGTACTAAACGGTGGCGCGCTAATGAAAGAAACGCTAGATGAGACGTGTGATCTATTGTTATCGGGAATGCGAGTTATGCGATGAAAATCGTAGAAATTTCTCACGAAACAGAGCTGGGGTACTTGTTTCGTACCTGTCCTCGTAATCCCACGTGTGCTTCCGTCGTCTAAATCAGGCAGAAAAGAAAGAATAAACGTTTTTCTCTTCGAGTGGTCCACGCGAGTCGCGATTAGGGTCGTGCAGATTGGTTGCGATCAAACGTGTCTCGGTGCACGACCCTAGTTACTCTCGTCGCTTCACATCCAACAATAACTTTACATTGCTTTTTACGCAGCAGTAGAGAGCAAAGGAGACAGAAGTGAAAGAAGAAGAAGAAGAAGAAGAAGAAGAAGAAGAGGAAGAAGAAGAAGTAAAAGTAAGAAAGAGGGAAAAAAGAGAACTGCTACTCGTTGTATCAAGAGAAGAAGTTTCGGCTGTAATAACTGTTCTGTCTGACCACTATACAGTGTGCGACTCTAGATCGTACTCTCGTGTGCATGTTCTGTTTTAAGGCTCGATAAATGTCAAATACCTGTATTCCTTATAGTGTCTTGGTCTACTATTGTAGAAGAGTGGCTCGGAAGATTCTGAAGCGTGCTGAGACTGAGAATACCTTTGCGGTGGACCTTCTTCGGGGTACGGTTCGTCGTATCGTGGACTGTGACTCGATCCACCGTAGCCTCCGTAATTACTCGGGGCTAGTCTTCCTCCGACGGTAGCTGGAATCTGACGGCACGCACAATCGATAAAATACGGCTTATAAAATACGCGAGGCACGTTCCCTCTGGCTAACTACAGCCGAGATTCTACCCTTAACTCTGGCCTGATCCTCGACGTTTTTTCGACCTCGATACACCGCGCATCGACGACAACGAAAAGTGAAACGAACTAGTTCGAAAGGGACTTGGTTCCGCGGCTAAGAGTCGAAGATCGGACGAGTAGAAGAGAGGGGCGATATCGAGACTGTGTTGCCAGTTAACGAGCGCAGATGACAAAGTATCGATCGAGCAATACCTGATGATCGTCCCTCTCGTAGCTATTTTCTCTCGAGGTCTCGAGGGATCTTTGAGGGGTGGCCAATTGGTTGGCAGCGGTACGAAACTGCGAGGCCGAGCTGTTTGCACCCTGCCCGCCTACTGGATAATTCAGGTCCGACGTATAGTCCGAATCCTCCGAGTAGCCCGCTGAAAGGGAATTGAAATTTAATGTTACCGCGGGACAGCGCAAATCTCCGGCGAACGATCGTCCACAGGCTCGAGTCGTTCGAAAGGAAAATTTCAATGCAGCAGAACAAATTCGCTAACTCTCGTGCGATTCGGAAAACCACTTTCCTTACTGTACTAATTAATCATAAAACACGTTCGAAGCGAAAAATCGAATATATATATATATGCGAAATAGCTGCGTGTGTGTGTCTCTCTCTGTGTACATATACATATATATACGTGTGTATGTGTGTTTAAGAATGCAGAGATAAATTTTCTGAAAAAATCGTAAAGTCTTTCGGAGAAGAAAACATTGGAAACGAACCACGATGAGTTTTCTTTCTATTCGCTTTCCCCGGGGCGCGAAACGTTTCGAAGCGACGATTTCAAACAGCGCGGACGGGAAAGAAAAGATAATCACTGGCGGCAGCCGTTTTCGTAGCCGAAATTACGCGAAAATTTTCATGGCGGTTCATCGGGGAACGGAATTGGTCGATATTGGACGAATCCGAGAATTGAAAACGGTGCAACAGCGGGGAACAGAGAAACAGATAATGTCCATGCGATTCGATCGTTGACGTCGAGGTGTTTTACGTGTCGGGATAGCTTAGAATTATTCGTTCAGGGTGCTAACGGAGATCCACAAACGAGGGGGAGTAAAGTGATTGCAAGAATGAGATGAAGAGAGAAAAGAAAATAATTTTCTCTACGTAGAGGAGAGAAAAAGAAAATGCATCGTCGACGATTTCTTGCCATGCCAAGGGTGTCATCGATCGTGGCGAGAGATCCTTCCGAACGGGGGTTGAATTTTTCGGGGTAAGTTACCGACGATTCTCGATGGTCGATAACCACAATAGGGGTGGCGTTTCGTACCGTGCTTGCTGGGTGAGAGTATCCACGTGTACACTCGGTGGATAATGCAATTGCAATTGCACAAAGTACTCTTACGGTCGATGATCGCGGACGAAACAAAAAAAAAAAAAAAAAAAAGAAAAGGAAAAATGGAAAAAGTGTCTAGCGTGACGCTCGAATCGATTTTTATGCCAAAAGCTGGCAGCGTGCGGAGCGTTAACTGCTCTAACCGAGAATAGCGTCCAAGCGAGTTTTGGGCAACACGAATAAAAGGAATATCGAAAAAGAAGCCAACGCAAAACGTACATTCGTGAATCGGTGAAAAATTGATAAATTCTGAATACTTGCTTTCGTACGTTTAAACGAAGATCGACGCTATACGATTAGATTTACTAGTTGATGCCAAAAGTTACGCATGAAATGATATTAGCGACTCTTTGCGAGTTTACTTAGCAACAAGTAGATAAAAGGAGCACAAGTATAATCGAGAATACGCATTACCACTGAAACGATACCAACGACGCGCCATCCAAGACACGGTGTCGGACAGAAACGAAACTTAACGCGAGCACGACGATCGTTGAACGGCAAAGTGTAATGATAATTCACTGATAAGGGGCGTATCGGCGACAATACGTCCTACGAACCGTGCCGCGTCGGAAAGTAAAATGAAATTAGCGCAAGTGTGACGGCGCACGGGTGTGACAATTGATCGGGGACGTTCCTCTCGTACACCGTCAGAGCAACAGAGATAGAGAGTGTTCGAATAAAACAGCAGCCACTTAAAAACAGTGACTTGGCGAGTACTTACAGTGGCCTATATTGTACAATATCTGTCGTCGTGCCTGTTCGGCTCTTGCTTCCTGGTCCATCATGTTGTTCAGCATTTCCAGCTTCCTCTGCAGATCGGCCGCCTCCGTGTTCTCGGGGTCTTTCGGAAAGATAGACATCGGTGGGGAAATGGTTAATCGCGGGGTGTCTCGACTGTCTCTAATGTCTCTAATCTGCATCGATTATTTTTTCATACACAGTGTACACACGAATGAAAGAGAGAGAGAGAGAGAGAGAGAGAGAAAGAAAGAGAGAGAGAAAAAAAAAGAGAAAAAAAGTGAAAAACGAGGAGACTGTCTCCCCCACCCCCTCCCCCCTGTCGATTCGTCGTCCCCGTTGTTTCATCTACCATTCTCGGGTGCGACGCTACGTATTCTAAACGGGCTTGAAACAGGCATGGAAAACCGAGTATTCCCGTCGTTCATCGATAATATGCCGTCGTCTTAAAAGGAATCCCGTGTCACGCGTTTCTTTATGCATCGCGCGATTCCTCGTGGCTGTCGAGCAGCGTACACGTTGCTTGAAAGTTACCATCGGAGGAGCTCGCTTAAATTGCGTTCGAGCGTGTTAACGAGCGTCTATTAACACCGCTTAGTTCGGTACGCGATGTTCGAATCGTAGCGAGCGAACAAGCGACCACCCATCCGGATGGTCATCGCGCATGAATCGGGACCCTGTGTTCCTACGATTCGACCCTTTTTTTCGTTAAAAACCACCCGCAGGCCGCACGGAAAGAGTAGAGAGGTATAGATGACAGAATTCGTCGGCTCTACGACTTTTGACATTCGCGAAAGCGCCCCCGTAATTCTCGCAGACGGTCGCCGACGTAATCGTCGCCGTCGTCGACTTCTAATTTATTCTGGACCATAATTGCTCGCGCTGCGCGGGCATTCTAAGCCATGTAAATTGACCTGCGGTCTCGGCCGCTTCAGCGGTTTATTAATATCGCAGCTGAATGAAGTATGGCCAGCGTCGTCCTTTGGAGATTCCCTCATAAACGAGAGCGCGTGCACACGCTGGACGAACGCGGCTGCGGTGATTCGTGGGCTCAACAACGATTTATTACGCAACCCGGCTGACTGACTCGCGTCGAAACCCTTTGATACGCCACGTCGACGATCGAGCCGAACGAAAAGCGGCCAGGACGTCTACCTACGCGAGCCTATTACGATCGACGCATCGATTTCACGCGTTGGCGTCCTTCCTCGTCTCGCGCGCGTCGCCTTTCCGCTCGACACCGCCAGGACTCCGAACCGAGCTATTTTCAACTCGATAGACCCGCCATCGGAACCGTAAGCAAAACTGCCAACTCAGACTCTAAATGAAAACGACGCGCGTGTAGTATTCGAGATCGAAAGTTTAAGACCACCCCCCTCCGCCATCGAACCGGGTTCTTCGATGAACTGGAAATTTATTGCTGCATGAAAGCTCGATAATTCGCCGGTATACAGAGTGTGTTCACTCCGACTAACGTTTCATGCGATCTCTTAGCTGTTTCTTGCACTTTTGCTACAAGTATTTCGTTATCCAATCTTGATCCGTATTAAATTTAACGAGCACTTTAACATTTAACTGTACTAGTTTCTATACTTCTATATTCTATATACCATATTTTCTGGGGGGAATTTAAAGAGGGGATTAACCCGAATAATTAAGTATTCAAACATAACAGGTCTAAAGTTAGCAGTTATTGAGATATTTAAGAAGGTGTACGAATTATTGACCTATACTACTGGTTCAAGCATTTATAAGGAAATTTCCACTAGTTCGTTCTGATAGAAAGTTAGTTTACGAAATGACTGTAACGTAATAAATAAAACGTCTACTATGTTCTACGTCTACTATAGATATACTAGCAAGTGTTTGTAAATAAATACATATCCTTTTAAGTATTTATCCAAAGCATTATTATCGATGAGAATGCTGTTTAAGGAAACGTAGATGTGATTGGACCATGAATTGTATGGAACGTAAATTAAGAATAAACATTCCACCTTTCCCTTCGTGACGTTGCTGAATTATGAAATAGTGCAATCCAGTGAAAGTTTCAACGAGACTATTAGCGATTTCGATTCGGTTTCCTTTCTCGGCTGACCCAATTCGTTTGCCTTTTTTCTCGCAGCTACAGTCGATGTACCAAGAAAGTAGCATGTGCAAGATTTATTTAGTTTGCCTAGTTTTCCACTGGCGATCTGACAGCGGCCTATCGATTATGTGCTATTTCTATCGATCGGTAGGAAACGGGACTTTCGAGAACGATTGAAACAATGCGGCGAGCGCATTCTTTCTAATTTCGTCCTCGTGCGTGGCCGTGGAGAAATATTCAGAAGAAAGTCGTAATATCGCGACGAAAAGATTTAAAGATTAGTCAATTATGCAATGGAAATCCGTATGTAAATTCGCCTAGAAATTTGAAGGAAACGAAATTCCCTCTTTTAACTCGAGGTATGCTAATGCGACTAATTTAGCGGCCAAGAGCTTGTTAATGGATTAGCAGGCGCAATTATTAATAGTTTACTTAGTAAATTTAGCACTCTTCGCAGAAATGTGTCGTGCTCGTGTGTTGCGCCACGAAATGTGTCCTAGTCACGCGAATATTACTTTTATTGTTGGCATTCGGGCTCGTATGTCATTCGACGAAATCGATAAAACGCTCATTCAAGAAACTTAGCGTTCCGCAAACCTAGATGCGAGATAATGACGAAATCGTGAAAAATGTACATTCCGCGAACATAAAGCTTCGGCCAGATCGAACATTACGATTAAAATTCATATCGTTTATATCGCTGGTTATAAATAATTTTTGCTCACCCTGACTTCGAAGGGATGAAAATCAACCCTCCTGATTATTCCATTCGCCGCTGCAGAGATCACTTCCTTAACGTTACCTGTCCTTGCGCTCACCTCGTTTCATTAGCCCGATAATCAAGAGAAACAAACATTTAAGGCACAAATTGAGGAACAAAATGGCCCGAAATAATGTCAAATCTAGCGCGAGGCGCTGAGATTACGCTGGCCGTTAATGCGTTCCAATTATCCGGCAAAATAGTCGCGCCCCGGCTTATCCTCAAACACGATTAAGCAAACGAACTGTTAATGAACATTAAGGACGAAGACCACGGAAGCCCTTCGCGCCTTCGAAGAGGCCATCCAGGGGGCGGAGGGAGCGGAGGGGGGCTCCTAATCTCTCGGTTCCTCCGCAAAAATCTCTCGTAATAATATCTAAAGTGTAATACGCCGACACGGAGCCCATTAAAGTCGGATTTGAGGCAAGAACAAAAAGATGAGAAAAGGAGAAAAATAGACGGGAGTAAAAGGGTGCGGGGGTGGTGCATGAAATTGGAAGAGAAAGGGAGAGAGATAAAAAAGGAAACGAGCCTGATGCTCTCGGAACGCGACCCTGACCTACATATTTTGCATTCCACCGTTTCCTACCAACGGCCGAACAACGAGAGAGGAGACACGTACGAGTTCGCGGTCCGTCTCCTCTTGGAGACGTGTATCGTTTCCTTCCTACGAACGGCCGCGCTGTCCCGCGCTCGTCTTTCGTTTACTCTCGACGCCGTCCACCCTTTCTCGCTCGCCCCCGCGCGGCGGAGCAAGCCACCGCTGTTTCTAACTTTGGTCTGGATGCAATTAAAAAAAGGGTCAAGCCCTGGCAGGAGAGCGTCTCGGCAGCGCGAGTAGTTCTTTTCTTTGAGATCAACCCAGTCCCTGTTAGCGAGGGTTCCGCCGCCTCTAACCCCTTTCCCAGCCCCTGCCCCCTAACGCCCGCCGTCTCGTCCCGCCGTGTCCCACCGCCCCAAGTGCATCGGGGTCCTCCACCCTGGCACTGGGACGTCTCTTTAAAGCGAAAAGAAAGAATAAAAGAAGAGGAACGAGAAGCAGAAGACGAGGAAGAAGACGAAGAAGAAGAAGAAGAAGAAGAAGAAGAAGAAGAAAAACCCCTACCGGCTGCACTTCAGCCATTCCGGTGCTTGAGCCGGGGATCAAAGTATTTTGCACTTTCTCGTCCGTCGCGTCTCGGGGCATCGTCGCCGTCTTCGCGGATCGATCGTACGAAATAAATGCAATGTAAGAACGGCACCGCGGGCCCTGGTAATGATCGAACGAACGGTAACAGCTGGCCGTCGACATATTGACAAAGTTTGCAAGGCGGAAACAATGGGCGGAGAGGAAGGAAGAGTCTCCCCGGGCCAGTCCGTGTCAAACGAGACCGCTCTCTATTTCCGGATTTCTTGGCTCTGGTTTTCAGATTTTCGTTTAGAGATTTCCGTGTCAGCTCGACCTGTAACGTATTCAATAGTACGCTGGGAATTTATTCCGCATTTAAAGACAGACTTTCAAATTACGATCCGCTGTTTCTTAATCCGTTTCGAAGAAAAATACGGTACGCAAATAGCGCGTTGGCCATTGCGCGCAAATACCGCGTTGCACGCTGCATCAATCTCGTGCGTTATGCGTTTCAACCAGGTGAAACGCGTTCTATTTCAACGAACGGGGGCAGTTAAGCGACTATGATAACAACGGAACAACTATAACCCCCGTCGCGGAAGCTCGATGCACGCACGACGCTTTCGCGTTTAACTGCGCGCAGTTACTCTGCGTCTCGCGATACCAGAATGTTTAACCATTATCCCGAATACTTTCCGTCTAACTTGCGGACGTGTCGCTCAAAGTATTTCTTCTCCATAATCTCGTTTCCTACTGCTGCCATTTTCAAGTCTCATCGTTTTCCAACGAGAAGATTAATTGTCCTAATAGTATCTCTCACGAGGTAGCGTAAAAAAGGTCATAGCGTTCAACGTTAATTTGAATATAAATGCAAGTAGATACGATCCAGTCGAGTTTTCGCACCCGGATACCCTCGCGAGGCAGCGTAATTCTCACTCTTCCACGGCGAAAAGCCCGATCATTACGAGCGAAACTAGCAAAAACAAACCTCCCAACTCGGAAGCGGGACTTGCAACGCGACGGAGGAGCAGCGCGCGGAAACGCAACGAGTTTGCCCAAGTCGAAGTCGGCGGGCGCGCGCGCGAATCGCCCCGAAGAAGCCGCAGCGTGAGTTAATCAACTTAATTAAGCTCTCCAAGCGGAACCGGTCTATTTGACTTTTAAAGCAGACCCATCGTCGTTGGACCTTCCGGCCCGCGGCAGATATTGTTTCATCCAGCCGCGGTACCGGCAGATGGATTAATGTGTTTCGAGTCGGCAAGTAGAACGACGCTCAGCCCGCATGCACCGCAGCCTCGCGCGACTTCCGACCACCCAGAGGGGAAGAGAAAGGGCGAGACACGGGTAGGAAAACTTGAAATCCCCGAAAAGTCGTTTCCGTTCTGCTAATCACCGACCGCCACCTTTCCCGCCTCTCTAACCTCGTACATCCTGGCTTACTCGTTCGAGTTATCAGCGCGGCTCCTGCGCCCGAGCTGGGCCGTGTAATTAGTCTATTTTCGTCGACCCAAGTTGGTCGTCGACCAGGAAAATTGGAACGAGCCACGGTTAAGAAGCCAGCCGCCGCGTACACGCGCGGCTTGCTCGACCGGCCACTGGCCACTGGGACAGGCCACTGAACACGAGAGGGCTTTTTTTAAATCGTTCGAAAAGGGTCTACCCGTAGAAGAGCCGAGACCTAATTTCAACCCTGCTGAATTCCCCGCCGCGGCGAACAATCAAGAAAGTTCAACCCCTGCCTACCAGCTACGAGCTGCTTTTTCCTTCGTCCCGAGCAGATGTTCGCGCAATTCGCTGCAAAGTGCCGCGGCGGCGACGGTAATGGCCGACGCGAGCGGCGAGACTTCGCTTTCGAGGACTCTTTCGATGAATCGCGAGCGAAACGAACGAACGAAGCTGATTTTTTCTGAAGTTTCTTCTCTTCTCGGAACGCGACGAGGATCGAGCGCGCGCACGGACGTCGGAAGTTTTGAATTTTTACGAGGCAAGCCACGCAGTTGTTGAACGTTGCAGCCTGGTTTTGGATGCCTGATAAATACTTGGTGAATCTTTCGGATGCCGTCGAGTCAACCGCGTTTCGAAACAAAGGCTCAAGGGACTTGAACTGTATGAATGGAGCACAAAAATCCCAAGAACTTCAACACCTACGAGCTCGTGGGGAATTCGCGAGATCCTCTCGCAAAGCTCTTTCGAATGAACATTGAGGCCTCCGGCGCTTTGAGTTTTAATAAGTGACACTTGGACTACGAAGCGATGGCTCATAAATCGGTATCTTTGGGAATTAGACGAAACGAACGATACGATCGAACGACTGACTAAATTTAAACATAGATTAATCTACCGCGGGTTCCGTAGAATGCTAAAATTACAGAGGCGTGCGACGATTTCTCCGGTGCATACCTGCATGCCCCACTTTGTGCAAGCCGCATACAAAATTCAAGAAACCACCGAAAAAATCCTCGTTGACCTTCTCCCTACTCGCCGCTCGAGAGTCTAAAAAGTCTTGTTAGACGCAGAAATTGGAACCTTCAGGGTGCCATTAGATTAATCTGTAAGAATCGCGGGGCTTGAGAATTCCGGGACGTAAAAGTGCTTGTATTCTTTAAATGTTTTGACACTTACAACTTCCACTACCTTGCTTGCTTTCTGATTATACTTCCCGAGCACCGCCCACTTAATTATCCTACCCGGTGCTTCTAATTATGGCCCGCAAAGGACATTTTAAAACCAGGAGAACTAGAACCCCCATTTAACGGAGTAAACTCATTTTTAGAATCAAGAATTAATTAAACGACTAAATGCAATACTTTATCCTCATTTTACATTCGTTTATCCGGATAATTTTATTAGTGGTTTCGTAAACGCTCTGGCGCAAAGATCCCTGATTCGTTTAATAATTACAAGTGCGTAGATCTGTTGACCTTCCCACTTATTCGTTCATTAACTTTGCCGCGAAAAGTATTCCAGAGAAAATCTCGACGATACCCCTGTAACTTGAAATATTAAATGATCGCGGCGCACGTTTTAATTAATTTTCTGCACGGGAAAATCTCAACAACGCTTAATCTCCGGTACATGCTCCACCCGTTAATTAATTACACGTGTTTTCATCCCCGTACGAATCTTCTTTTCAAGCAACGTGTACGACGGTCCCGCGAACCTGCTTTCATTCGAGAACCGAACCGCATCCCGTTGGAACGACGTTACTTTATCGCGGGGGCGATAAAAAAAAATCAGAACCGATACGTAACCGCAGAAATAGCCTCGCTCGTCGAAAGAACACCGCGTGGTTCCAACAATAACGACGCATTTCGCGGTTGGCCGAAATAACCAGCCGCCCCGACACGTTTCCGCTGTTCAATTATTACGAGGCGTCCTCGCCGCGACGACGCGAGCGTCCGAGCGAAATACAACGTTCACGATGCTGGGTCATGCGTGTACAAAAGTCTAGTCTAAGAGGTTTGCCATTCTAATTGATCGAACTCGTTCGAACCATACTGGAGAGAAGTGAAACGTGGAACCGTCGATCAGCCGGCGAAAGAAAAGGGACAAAACGAGCGACTCTTCGACATTCTCGACTAATAGAACTGGTAATAATCGCGCGTCGTGGTGTCGATGGAGAGGAAAAAGAAATATATATATATATATACATATAATCGCAATGTATAGTCGTGTAGCAAAAAAGTGGAGCAAGAAAAAGAATCGGAGGTAAGGGGGAGAAAAACGTCTACGGACAATTGGTAACTGATTACAGTGTCGCAGCCATAGCTCGATGCATCTGCAGGTACCCTCTTACGCATTCGCGTATTTCAAAAAGACGCTCTGCATCGAATAGACGATTATGCTCTGTCGCTGCAGCGCGATAAATAACATCCAACAACAGAAACGATTTCTTCTTTTCCACTACAATTTTTTTTGCTCTCGCATCTTTTTTTTGTTCTCTTTTTATTTTTCATTTCTCATTTTGTATCAATCCGTATGCTACGTACGTCCCCCCTCTTGTGCTATCGCCGCGCCACTGCGTGTACGTGCGATTATGGTGCTCCGAAAGTGAGTTTGTGCTCAGAGAAAGAGAGAGAGAGAGAGAGAGAAAGAGAGAAAAAAAGAGGAAAGTTATGCCTGAAAGTGGGAAGGGAGAAAAACTCCGAGAGTTTAGTCCACAGTCGATTCAACTTAATATCGACCAATTGAACAGAGGTTTGCTGATTCATCGTTCACGTCTGTCCGCGGGGCTAATTCGGACGGAACGGTTTTAACGCAATTCTCCGCTTGATTCCGTGCGTGTAGATAGACCGGTCCATCGATTGCTCGGTTACACGTGCAAACCGAATCTTTCTCAAGGTACGAACAAAGAAATCGTGAGGATCCTTTTTCACGTTCACGCGTTAAACGAGCGTGAATGGAAAAACTGCGTAGAAATGGACGTTCTCTTTGTGGTGTTTCGAGTATTCACCGCGTCGCGGGGCGGATACGAAGCACCGTTGGTTACACGGTGGCCGATATATCCGAGGCGGAGTTCTTTTCCTTTTTACCTCATCGCAACTCATTACTATTACCTATAAAGATACTTCCTAGAAGGGGATGTCAAATGAAGTTCTCTTTCACTACGTGCTTCACTCAACAACACGGTGCTGACTCTCAAAAGGCACGCAGCGCTCGGTTGCTACGTCGAAACCGGCGTGTGTGTGTGTGTGTGTGTGCTTTTACACCAAGAAAAAGATTTGGAAAAAAAATAAGATACAAAAGAGTACGTACTTTCTGTACGAACGGAGAAACAGGAGGGTCGAAAGCAACAGAATAGCCCGGAGTGCGACTTGCGAACGGCGACTTCTCGTCGTCGCAAACACCGTTCCACACACCCGTTCTCATCGCGAAGCAGAGAGATCGAAAGAGAGGGAGACCGGGAAAGGGAAAAGGGAAAATGCGGCGACAACGAGAACGTCGTCGTCGCGACCTCGTTCGACAAAAAAGACAATCACAGAGAAAGAGGGAGAGAGAAATGGAAAGTGCCAGATAGAAACAGGGATAGATTGACAAAAATAGAAAAAATTGAGAAACAAAGAGAGAGAGAGAGAGAGAGAGAGAGAAGGATCGTGAAAAGCAGAAAAGGTCGAGCGTCCCACCTTCGTTGATACGATTTCGCACACGCACACGGCAAACTGGCACGCAGGTGTCACGTAAAAACATGGCTCGTTTAGGAAAAATGCTGTGCACAGTGTTTGTGTGTAATTGTGTGACGAAGATACGTTCGTTTTTTTTTTTTTTTTCAGACGGATGCGACGATTGCTCGGTTCTATCGTACATAGATGAAATGCTATAGAGAAAAAATGCATGTCGATGTCGGTTCAAAACTTATCCTTTTTCCACGGCTAACACGTGGTTAATAGCGTAATTAGAGGCGTTTAATCAACCGTGGAGTGATATCAAAGGTGCACTGGGTAACGATCGGAACGAGTTTCGATGGCGTGACCGTCCAACCAGTCCGACACGCGTGTACATGCCTGGTGTGCACACAGTCGACTCAAAGGTACCGGTCTACAATTAAGTTAATGAAACAGGGTCGAACGTGACGCGTGTTGTACGAAATGGGGAACACCCTCGAGACCGGAATTCGGGGTGAAAGAAGGCGAAGGGAGGAAAAAAAAGCAGAGTAGAAGGAAAAGGGAACGGAAGAGAAAACGAGAACGACACGTGAAACGGGCGAAAGTGTGTCATTTCGGCACGGTGAATATAAATCAACGTTTAAATTTAATAATCCCGCCACCGAAGGGAACCAGGGCCTCGTCGATCAATGGGCTCGAGGAGCGGCGGACGGTAAACCGTATTTACGTAATATCGTGAAAAAGTACGGTTAATAATTTGAGGAAAGAAAAAGGAAAATATTAAGCGGAGACGTAGCCGCGCGAGAACGCTTAATGGAGTTCCATAATTCAATCGGAATTTCTTCCTCGAATATAATTTAGAGCCGGAAATTCCTTTCCCGATAAGTCGATTCGCGGTATCGAGTCCTGTCTAGGAGTTAAGCGTCCTTCTCATTTTCTTCGATCGTCGCGCAACGCGCGCAGGATCTTATTTAGCGAGGATCTGAATAACATCGATTTTATACCGCGCTACTCGAGGAAATTTACTTGCCGACGGTAATTGACTTGTAGCGAAGCTTGCAATTGCGATTGCATCGTTGCCGCGCGTCTAACTTTCGAATCAAAGCGAGAAACAACGATAGATTATCGTTTCCTCGGATTACACCGAATCTGGCCGGCGGATCGAAACGCGGCGCGCAACACGGGTGATTAACGATGATGATTTCCTGCGACGTGCTCGCGAGCCGACAATATCTAAAACGATTTTCGATATCCGGCCGAACCGACCAATCGTCGCGCAGCGCCCCGTCTCTGGGATGGTACACGAACAGGGCAAGGGTGAGAAACTGGGGATGGCGGCAGAAAAGACTATAGAAACGAAAAAGAAGGTGTAGAGAATCAGAATCGTATTAGAAATCTCAGGTGCAGTGGCTGACGAGCAAGAAGGGGTTTACGTATCGCTAATTACGTACAAACAGCGTGGATTCCATTTCTCGTGGATCGTGTGCGCGTGACTCGGCCGTCGAAACTTTCCGTCGAGTTTCCGCCGACGTGCGAGAAACTGGATTCGACGAGACGAACGCGCGTGCAGCTCGATTCGAGCGGAAATTGCGACGCGAATCGGTGTTCGCGAAACGCCCCGCGTGTCCTCGCGTCGCGTAACCGTCGCACGATCGACGAGAAATCCACATCACGTGGAAGTCAGATGCATTGGTCAGAAAAAAACCAGGATATTAAAAGCGAAACGATGATCTCGGGATCAAGGACGATCCTGAACTCAGGACGGTCCTACGATCGGGACCAAGGATCTTTGACGAGGGTACCTGAGCCACACATGGGCCGGGCTGCTCGCAACTGCATTGCCGTTTCACTCGTTAGCAGGGCTTTCCATCTCGTTCGTTGTTCGCACTTTCCTGATTGGTCAGAGACTGATCAGACTGACGATCGGCCGTGCATGATCCGATTGGCGATCATGTCCTGATTTTTCAGCCCTTCTACGCTCGAGATCTCTCGCGTACCAGCGATTACCAAAAGTGATCCGTTTCTATTTTTTTTTCCTTTCTTTTTTTTTTTTTTTTTACCTTTTCTTCCCTCGCATTTTAATCGGTTTCCTCGATTACGCTTCATCGGACTGGAATCGACGGTACATTTAAGCGAGAAACGACAATAATACTTGTTTACGTTCTTCGATCTAATAAGATATTAACAACCGTTGCTACTCGGCCGATTATCCCTTTGTTTGCTGGAAGCTATAGAGCATCGATTGCATAATTTATGCGATACTCGCGCGCTCGGGCACGAAAGCGGCATCTAAGAGTCAATAATAAATCGCGATGGAAGGATGTAGCGAAACAATGGAACGTTCAATTTATGGCCAACATTCCGCCCCGCGCTTATTTCGATCGAACCTCGACAACGTACACGACAATTCCATAGTGTGCGGAGAAAAAGATTGAAAGAGGTCACCGCGTATAGAAATTTTCGATCCGCATATACATCTACCTGAGTCTATACGACGGGACATACTTGCCAAGACCTATTCTGGTGCCGGGTATTTTTAGAAACCATCTTCGAACAATTAATTGAGCACGTCTGAAACAGCGGCGATTGTTAAAACTTTCTACCCTTGGCAATTTTAATTACCAACGAGTGTGTCACTTTTTCAATGCCTTTGCCATCTATTTCTCGTCAGATTTCTTGCCACGTGTTATTAATTCCGCTGCTAATTATACCAAAAACTGACCGTGTAAATGCGAATAAACGAGCCAATGAGTCGAGACGTTCGAAAAATCCAGAGCACCCCAGTCTAACCCCAAATCCTTCCAACGACTCGTCACGCGAGCTTCCACTCGTTCCAGCGTCGAAACCATCGACCCCCAACCCCGCAGCTGATCAAAATTCCCCCAAGCGTCCCTCTCTCACCGCGGTACCAGCAATTTTTCACTTGCCAACCTATCTCGGCCCCGGTGCCGATGATGCGATTAAACATTCGGTTTAGCGCGACGCTTCTGCATCTATCCGGGGCGATAGTCATCTTGGTTTTTCATTGTAGCGAGCGCGCGCGCGTGTCTCCTGGAACATGTCGATACTTTCCACGATAAACAGACTCTTCTCTCGACTCCATTGATCGTATCACGCAGCTTCCCTCTATCTATTTTCCGATACTTATTTCCCCCCGCGGCCCGCCGCCTCTTCATGCGCCGAAACGACCGACGAGCGGAAAGGACGAGGAACGAAGAAGGAGGAAACAGCGGCCTCGGGTCGATCCTCCCGCGCGACGAAGGAAAGAACCGCTGGCAAGTGCAGGAGCGAGACGACAGAAACAAACGGAAAGATGGAGGTGGAGGAGGAGGAGGAAAAGTGGCAGAGACGAACCGCTCGGTTATTTCGCGAGAGAAGATCTTATCCCCCGTCACGGGGATTCGAAGTAGCGCCAGCGATTCGAGGGGGTTCGCGCGATCCCCGCGAGCGCACAGCGACTTCCGGAACTGGCGAACGGCGTGGCCAAGCGTCCGAGGTCGCGTAAACGATTTCCGGTTCTGCGTTAGACGCGAATTGCTTCGATCTGGTCGAGGGAAATACAGCGAACTTTTGAATATGCATCGCGGCGCGGCTCTGGACTGCTGGAAAGTTGTCCAGAGCGATTCCACGTGACATATGTTGGAATACTCCGAGCCGCCTCGAGGGTTGTTTTGAAGTTCGTTAAAAATACGCGTGGCTTGTCTCTATAATTGTCTTAAGGTGTATGTAGGATCTATGACCAGTGAAACCCACATTCTTTCCGTTAGTTCTGAGCTTTGCACAGTACAAACTTTGTGTACAACGTAACTTTATATTGCATATCGTCAGATTTATTTAAAAACATTATTCCATGTTATCCAGTTGCTTCTTCGCGTAGAATCATCTGCCTTGTAGTTAGAGGACTGTGTATTGTATTTTATTGTTCCAGGTTTTAAACAGAGAAAGCTGATGTAAAGCTCGTGTCACAATCGGTAAATCTAGCCATTGAATTCAGTTATAATGCACTCTAATGACAGGAAACTGTTGTAGGGTAGTAAATTCGTCGTTAAAGTCCCTAGACTGAGTCGCGACAAACATTTAATTAACACAGATTCGCAAATCTACCCCGGCTAGGGTACAGAGAATTTACTTTATTTGGAGAAGCTAATTGGGTACAAACTACCGCGCATCGTAACGCGTCCCGATTTACGATGGGGGAAACATGGCTCCCCTATGAAACAATCCGACGCAGCGCTGAATTTTTTAGGCTCCACTTAATTAGACGGCACGAATCTCAAAACGGTGAGATATGAAGTAGGTATACGCGGAAATTCTATGCGGAACAGCGAAATGAAAGTCTGAAACGCTCCGCGCTCGCCTCTATATCGTTCCGTGTTTGTTATAAGGTTCGCTTGCTAAAGTAAATTTTTTTCTCTGCGAACACTTCGCGTAAATATTCAGCCGGAAGACGCAAATAAAAGTTTTGATTAAAATGGATTCGACCAGATTACGGAAGAAATTATTCGCAGGATTAAACGCAGCCATTCAACCGTTGCAGTTATAATATTCGAGGGGATGAAATAGAAACGATTTATTATTATTATTTCAATGGCAATATCCCAGATTAGCTTGTCGGAGGATTTTGGCTGAACGCGGACGCTGTGCTCTTAAATTTTTCATCCCCTCTGATACGTTACTCTGTATGTACATACAATCCACTTACGGACCTCATAAATAACAAAATCCCCCTCGAACAATTTATAAATTCCACCGAC
The DNA here is from genome assembly GCA_963969225.1 of Xylocopa violacea. Classification (NCBI taxonomy): domain Eukaryota; kingdom Metazoa; phylum Arthropoda; class Insecta; order Hymenoptera; family Apidae; genus Xylocopa; species Xylocopa violacea. Next base: position 30,302,961 of record CAXAJV010000005.1, on the reverse strand, counting down.
AAGGAAGCGGGGAGATTGAAAAATAAAAGCTGAAAAATGGTTGAAATCACCGCCACCGATTAAAACGAAGCGGAACCCGTAACTTCGTCAATCGAACTGATCATTTCTCCAATAAAAGAAGAAGCTCCTCTAAAAAGAAGGACGAAGGCAAAAAACGAAACGAAACGAAACAGCTCGGTAATTAAATTACGCATTCTCGGTCGTTAAAATTCTTCTCCTCGACGAGCTTAATATTCAAAACGAAGGGCCGTCGTCGTTTCAGCGCGCTGCGGGCCAACGCTGGCAAAAGGTAGACGAAAGAACGCGGGAACAGGGCGCAGCATTCGGCGGAATTCCATTAAACCGGTTGGCGCGGATCAGGAAACAGAAGGAACACGCGAAGGAAAAACGAGGAGGGTGGGCGGAAAAGAAGCGTGGAGGAGCGGGCTCGAAGAGTGAGGGAGAGCGAGAGAGTGAGAGAAAGAGAAGGAAAGGGTTGAGAAGCGGTGTGAGAGAAAGAAAAAAAGGGAAAAGGAGCGCGCGGTGAAACGTCAGCTTTCGTTGCCGGTAGGTTTATTATAAACGGCCTCGTTTTCCTCGTTTCGCAACACGGTCAAGTGGAGCATCGCGTGGCGAAAAATAATTTGCGCCTTTGCGTCGAGAAAGCTGCCTGCTGCCAACCGAGCCGAGCTCTTCGTGATTTCGGGCGGAAATAAAAATGGAGGGCGGGAAGAGGCGAATTCGTTGACGGAAACGTTCGAGGGCGACGAGTCGCGATTCGCGGATTACTCGCGGATCGGACACCCTCCGGTCCGGTGGCGTTTCGCGAAAATTTTTAAAAGGGACGTTGATGAAAAAAGTTTCGCCGATCAACGAACCGCGAACGGAACTTTTTTAACGAGTCATCGAAGTATCGTGCGTTCCCGCGGCCCTGCGATATGAATATAATACAGCTCCGAGGGCGCTCCAAACTTTTCGAAAGCGATGTAAAATAATTGAATATCCTCCGCCGACCGTGTTTCGATCGAACCCAGGAAACGGAAGCGATTTCGAGCGACAGACGTCTCTTGGAATTTTCATTAGAATTTAATAACGCGCGAAACTAAACCTGATTAAGGGGCGAAGCAGGTATGAATTTAAATCCTCCCTCTATGTACTGTCGAATAAAATAAAATCCACGAACTCTCTTATTGTTCACGATTTATGGTGTCTGAAAGAGTGAAGCGAGCGAAGGAGAAAAAAATAGTCACCCCTGAATCGTAACATGTCGTTAACCCTATTTCGAGGGAGCCACGGATCGATAGTAATGGATCGTTGATGTGCCGGTGACCGGGCGATGTATGAAAGCACGCCACTTCCGGGAGAGAGGAACCTACCCCGAACGTACCCCGCTAACCGTCCCGCGAGAATAAAAAGTTCGATGAAAGCCACCGTGCACTCGGCCTGTTCTTATGCAAAAGTCGTAAAAACGTTGGACTTGTTGCTAGGGGACGCTGCGTCGCAAAAATATCGGGAACAAATAACGTACGTGCTGTTCGAAAGTTGAAACAACGTCGTAAAGTCGTGATTGCGCCGCGGCGAATGTCTGCTCGAATTGTTTTCCGACGGTACGTCCGTCGTTCTTTGGGTCGTATGGCTTTTACTAACGAGACGCGAGACGTTGTCATTGAACAGAATTTTTTAACGACCAAATTCCTGCACAAGTGCCTCTAATCATAAACGAGCGGCACTATTTGCAACGACTTGTTCGTTTAATCGTTCCCCAGACATGTCGCCAAGATTGATCGCGCCTGATTTTCCGTTTCCTAACAAGACTCCGCGCGAGTGGGATTCGATTCTTGGCATTATTCAGTAAGAGCGATTGCTCGGCCAGGTAGAGCTACGTTCGAGAAATAGGCTACACGGTGTTCGGAAGAAAGAGTACCGCGGTGGAAGACTACCTGGGCAATTTCGAGAATTAATCTCCGCGAACTGCTGCGGAGAATATCCTTTCTTTAATTATGAAACCGCGCGAGATGTCATTATTCTGGCTCGAAAATTCGAAGATTGCCAGCTTCAAATTATTCCGACTGCGGAACGACCCTTTCGCGCGCATTCGTTGCGCGCTTGGTTATAATATATATTTCGAAAACCGTCGTAACGCCAATGAATCAGCTCGCGCGGTCGAGGGAAATTTAAAACGTGGCCGTTTTCTCGTGAAAATCGTTATCAGAATTCCGTTATCCCCGATCTTCCGCGGTTGAATATCGAGGCGCTGTCCACTTTTAAAATTGTTTACCACGCGCGCGGCGCACCTCTGAAAATGCCGGTTATCTGTTGTTCTAAATCAGTTCAAGTTACGTACGAGCCCATGGGAAGCTGGATTTACATTTTTCCGCAGTTATTCAACGCCCTACCATAAATAATTCATGGCTCTCGCATTGCGTTGCGTACGGCTGATCAACGGATCGGATCGACGTGTCTGCGCTCGGCGCTCGCAGCGGTGCTATTCTTTCTTTTGTTGGATCGAGTCGTTGCGCTTTAATATCGATCGCGTACGATTAACCCTTTGCGATGCGAGGAGGAGGGTTCGTCGAACTTGCGAGTCGAGCAATTGTAAATTAAATAATATATTCGAACGGGATCGAACCTCCCTCGAGGAACGATCTTTCCCCGGATAAACGCGGAGAACTCGCACGGATTCGAGAGACCGCCCTTTAGTATTCAGCGGGACGGCTCGAGCCTCGGTATTGCGCGAGTTAAGGAGCGAGGAACGAGGGAAAACTCCGAACAAACGACTCGCGAGGCAAGGAAAGCTTGTTCTTCGGACTCTTGCCTCCACTTTAATCGTTAATACCCCCAAGTTCGTTTATACGCCGAAATTCAGGAACGCGTTTAGAAATTTCCACCGGCGATAAATTCAGTCCAGCGAGACATCGTTCCGAGAAGTCGTTCCGGCTCTCTTCCGTTCTCCGCGAGCCGCTTCGTCCGCCCGTTCGTTCCGACGCGGGGAAAGTGAAAACGCGAGCGACCGGAATCGCCTCCCGTTCGCTTTAATTTTTCAGACTGACGGCGAACGAACTGCGGGACGGCGGAGCCCGATTGTGGCAACGAGCACGGGAACGGACGGAAGTTCCAGCGGCCGGAACGAAACTTCGCCCAGACATTTCTTATTTTCTTCGAAATCCATTCGAGATGCCTCGCCTCGGAACGATGCGTTTCCTTCCGCGTTCTTTCTCGCGAATTTTTCGCGAAAAACACGTACGATCCTCGACAACCGCCATTTTATATCGAACATTTGTCGCGCGTTGCAAATTATTATCGTCGATCGATACGTTGTTACGATATTCTATTAGCCGCTGACATTAATATTCCGATGGGCTGCGTGATTTTGATTTCGAATAAAACGGTCAGGGAGAGAAAGAGGAAACTTGTAACGATTCAGTGGTACAAGCCAACGGAGTCTCGGGCGGTTTCGTTCGCCGCGCTCTGTACGCGATACACGTAGATACTGTTCGCCCATACCGAACGTTATGGTGGATCGCGCGGCGAATTCACGACAGAGGAACTGAACAGGCGCCAAGCCAAAGCCTCGACAAGTTTCTAGACGTACTCAATTAAAAGTTCGAGCCACTCGAACGGAGTGGCGCGGCGGGCCGGGTGCGCCGGGCAGAACCGTTCTGTCTTCATTTTTTCTCAAGTGGATCTACGTCGATCACGGGGAAATGGCACGATCCACTGGCATTTCATTATCGCCTCGATTACACGAGTGCTCCTGGTTACTGCCAGGCAATTTCACTCGACCCTTTAGATTCACCGCTGCAATGCATCCACGGCTTCGAACCCCATTCCCCCGTAACCGCCTTTGCCCCTCCTTCGCGCGACTACATCCCATTCCCTTCGTTTAACCTCTCTCTGCCTCTTTCTTCCGCCAGTTTAACGTTACAGCTTGTTCCCGCCGATTACATCGTCCCCGGCGTCGAACGCGATTTCACGCGCAACAATTTCTCGCCGCGGCACGCCGATACTTTTGGCAATCGCTGTAGGCTCGACGATATCTCGCACAGCGAAGAGCAATCTACTCGCTTCGCGTCACCGTACTTGGTCAACGCGTGGAAAGCATGGCGCATATTGCGTGCACCATGATGAGACGTAAGTCGTAAGGTCTTCTTTTGGGGTGGGCAGGCGGATAAATGAATAGAAAAATTTATCGATCAAATCGATCGAATCATCGCGAGCGCGATGACACGACCGCGAAACAATATTTGCGTGGCAAATAAATGTAGTCTATCCTCTGTCTGCGATTTCTAATTATTTCCCAAGTAAATCAAGTTTCACGCGGCGTCAAATATTATATCTTGATTGGAACGTTTGCAAATATCGCTCCTAGCGTTTAATCCGACGCGGTAGCGGCCATTAAATTAATTCAACGGCGCGACAGAAATTTTCACTGTGCAAATGTTCTATCCCAATAGCAACATTGTAACATTTACCGCGGTCTTTTCCATTTTTATCTCGAACCGTGAAGCAGCGTCTCGACGAGCACTTCGGATCTCCAAGCACCATTTGACCATTTAAAATCGACTCGACTTTTCATCGCGAGAACTTCAAGAAGTTACGTATAATGCAGATCGCGAGGCAACGCAGACTCGATACCAAAGAAGCAGATCGAACTAGCAGCGATCTCCAGTTTTCATTAAACATCGATCGAACGCCACAGCGTATTTGCAAATCAGAGCGGCGTCTAGTAATGTTTTCCATTTCAAAGATACGAACAGGTCTTCCGTTATTACCTGGCCGTACATTCTCCACATTCCTATATTCGCTTCCCAATTACTCTCGCAGACGTTCGCGCGGTATTTCTTGTCGTATTTCTTAATTGAGAATTTTCTATTCATTTATCGATAATACGGGCACAACGATATACGTCCGCGGACACGTACGCTTACATTCGACAGGCATGCTTTCACCACTGGCGTTCTACACCGAATAAGGGGCAATCTTTCTGCCGACTTACCGAACGGAAGCTCCAAACGGCAGTCTATGAGGAGCGAGTGGCCGGTTGGCTTTTTCGTGCCGGTGATTTCGGCACCTCTCATTTCGAGCTCCGAGTCGAGGCTGACCCATTGTCCGGAACCCTCCTGAAAGGAGAATCAGAACACGAAACGTTGTTACAACAGGGATGTACCAGGGGCCGCGGTGGGTTCCATTACGGCATAATTGAACGGATTAAACGCAAAGAGATGCAAATGCGCGTAATCAAGCCTCTCGTGGGAACTCAATTTTAACTTATCGCGTTCCATAAGATACCAACGAATATTCACCGCTGGCCAGCCTGGCGAACCACCGATAATTATGCACGATATCGGGGGTGCATCGTGCGGTGACTCGCGATCCAGAGCCAGTCTAAGGCTACCGCGACAATAATGATCGCTGAGGGCCACGAGCTTTCGAGTAATCGTAAATACCGGGAGAAATCAAGATTTAAATGCCCTCTCTGTTTTTGCGCATCGTTTATATTTCGAAATGGGTATCTGGACGTAAGCGATCTTCAACGTTACAGACAGCAAGTGTCACGATCGGCTCGAATATCCGAGATTCCGCTGTGCGGCGATTAATTCATAAGACGAACGCGAGAGATCCGAATCGAATTTCGCTAATTTCCGTAAACTGGCCCAGTCAGAATCACAACTCACCCCTGCGTATGCAACTCGCCCCTACGAATCGTCGACCGGCACTGTCACGTCGGCTCGCGTTCGCGTTAAAGCATTTAACGCGCGTACAATGCGACACGTGCACATAATAAACAAATGGTCGTTAGTACGCCGGCGTTTCGGCCACGCTAAATTCCTCTAATGTACCCATCTAAATTCTAATGCAGCCTTGCGTCGGGTGAATCGGTGGCGGCGTGGATACTGACGAATAACAATCGATACTGGAACAGTATCTTACCGAGTATACTTAAATAACCTCTGAATAAATTAATAGGATCGCACCGCCACTGATACGAGCTAGGCGCGTGTAATTCCGCTGGTGTTTTCGCACCCCTGCCTCGATGAAATTCATGAGGTAGGAATTAGAATCGTTAAAATCGCATTAACGTGCGCTGTCTTTGAAGAGAACGTATTTTCGTTCCATAGCAGCTCGATTAAAAATTGCAATCTACCAGCGAACAAAATTTGTCGTATCAATTATTCTTACGCTCCGTATACCCTTTGCGTGACATTCATAACGATCTGTCGTTTGATTAATCTGAGCTACACTTTTAGAAGCAATCGCATGCACTTTATATTTAGCGATTTATTCTACCAAACCATTCGAATTATTCTCATTCCTTCTCACTCTTTTTTTACTGTTATATCGTTATTACTTATTAATCCTTGGAATTAGACTCTTTAGCAATGGCTTCTATTGCTACCCTCTACTTTTGTTTCAAATTTACCTTAACATTTAGCGAGATTGAGAAAATTAAAAATGAAAACTTTGATCTGGCTGAAATTGAACTTAATTTCATGTTTAAACAAGTTGTTTTCGTTATGGCGAGTCCACGGGGATGCGATTATTGGATACAGTCCGAGAATAATTTACGTAACTAAAGTTGCTCGGTCGAAAGCGTTCTTCCGTGCAATACGTACAGCCAGGATTGATGTCGGAAGCTACGCCGCGGACTGGCAATGGGCATGTGCCGCGGCTAAGGGCACATAACACGCGTACATAAATTGTAGAAAAGATCCTGCCCCGGCAGCCGCGCGACGCTTCACCCGTTTCCTGCTCGCAGAAACGAGCTGCGAAGCATGGCTATCAAAGTGCACGCGCGGCTGTTTGCAAATGGCACGCCGTAATTAAAGCAATTCTCTTTTATCCGCAGCTGCGACTCGCAACCGGAACCCTTCCTGCGCGCCGTATTTCTCGCCAGGGGCTGCCCGACGCTCGCGTTCCGTCTTAATTATTTGCGAGATCGCGATGACAAATCGACCGTTCGCGAGGCGACTGGTTGATCGAGACGCGAACAGCCGCACGCGCCCCATTTTCGAACGACCCCCACGCGATCCCTGTTGCCAGCCGTTGATTGGGCCAAATTGTCCCCGCGATCGGGGAAATTGACTCTCGTGACGAGCTCGCTCGCGAAAAAACCTGCGAATGCGTGACGTCGGTTCTGTATCGTTGATTGTGCTGAATTTTCTGCGGGGGTGATCCGGGCTGGTGCAAAAGTGTAACATCGCAAAATGCGATAAGTCGAACGGCGAAACGAATTATTCGTATCAGAGTTATTCATACGTTCGGTAAAAAGTTCTGTGCGACACGATCAATTTTCCTGGAACGATAACCTTTAATATTTGCGACCTTCGTTCGCCGATCCGCGGTCGCGGTGGCGGTAATAAAATCCTCCGCGTCGCGCTGCAACCGTCAACAACGATTCCGTTCGCACGAGTTTAATTCCTATCTACGTGTTTCCACCAATATCAATTTCGCTGGCGCGCAAGAAGCTGGCTGCGACGAAACTTTCGTACAAATGTTTCCGCGATTTCCACGGCTCGCGTTCCAGAATCGCAATCGCGACAGCGCCGACATGCTCGCGCGCCACTTCGTGATTTACAATGTAAACGAAAATTCTGGGCGCTCCAACTTATAATTCAGCCTCGCGATATCTATGAGAACGCAACGGGGGCAGGAAAAACGTGAACCAAGTCCGATTGGTTCGTTACGATAATTACGATGATGGCGTTCTCCATTAGACGCGTTGCGTTTCACGGTAAATCGAGAAAGCTCGTACCTGGCTTGGATGTAACGTCTACGCTGAAATGCACTCCACGAGCGCACCGTTGATTTTCACCCCGACGTGCACGCGGTATTCTCACGAGGCTGCCAGTGATTAGTTTTCTCGAAACCCGGTAAAAAGGCCGGGCAATCTGGACTTTGCGTTCCGCGAGCGGAAATCGATCGATGAAGATGTTTCATCGATCAATTACAATTAATTTTAGTTTCTTAACGCATCGACCGCGTGAAAGTTGAATTTCATTTGCTCTATGATTCGCGGTGGGATGGTCGCGAAGTGAATTTCTTCGATTTGGAACAGCACGTTCGAGGTAGCGAAAATGAGTAGCCTCGTTGAAACGCGGAGCTGGTGAATCGAAAATTAGAGCGAAATTAAAGGGTGGCATTTTTTTTTTTACCACGGAAGACATTGCACGCAAGGACAACCAGCCGTTCCGGATCAGGGGAACGTTGGAACGCTAACAAATCATTAAAGTCAACCGCAATTGGCGCGCGGTCGTTATCGAATTAAACGGATTGTTATGTGTGATTACGGGAGCGTAAAGAATTCAATAGATTGGCCAAACGGTGGAAACAGGCGACGTTGTAAAACCTCCATATATTTGGCGGCTTAAAAAAAAGAGGAAGGAAAAAAATAAAAGCGCAACCTCAAACTCCGGGCCGGATTTGCGGCTTAAACGCTTGGTGACGGCTCAACGATCGAATCAATCACGCTCCACCGAGACCTTTGTTCCCGTTAATTTGGATTTTTACGTCCAGAACCGATCCTTTTCGACAACCTATTCGTATATTTAAAGGTCATCCGGGCTATCCACTTAACGGCACGCAGGAAATCCGACACACTGTGACTGGGTCGAAATTTGTTCGAGTTGTAGCGATCAATTTTTCCAGTAAACCCTATTGGTTCCAATTTCTCGCCAATTATTTGATTTTCTTGCCGTTTATACAGAATTGTAACAAACTTTTACGTACGCGCGGTTACGATGTATACTTGGAGTAAAAGGAACATGCAAATGCAAATGGTCAGAGATTTGAGAAATCTTCTTTGGAAGAATTTTTGATGTTTCTGAAGAACGTTCCACAAGTTTCGCGGATACACGAGAGAAGCGAAACAAAAGAGTTTGGTTTACTCGACAACATTCTCGACGAAATTGTAGCTTAAGTGAATGAGGAATACACGTTCTCTGTGTTCCGCTTTACAAGGAAAGTAAAGATTGTTTTCGAAGGAACTGATTCCAGGGGCGATGCGAGGAACGAATTCGTCGGATATGTTCTTAGCGGAACGGAGCTGTTTATCTAGAAAAATTTGACTTAAATAATAAAACGAGAACGCGAGAACGCTGGTAAAACGCGAGCACCGGTGCATGGAAATTGGAGCGGAGAAATATGATCATGTTTTCCGATCAAAGTTGTGGAAACCTCAAGAATTCTACTTTCGGATATTCCAAGAGATTCCAATAACACGCGGACGTAGAATTCTCGTACAAAGGAGTACGTGTGAAAGGAATGGCACAAAATGTTGGGCTTTTTTAACGCAATTGGAAACAGAGTTTCGACAACGTTCGTGGTTGGTTTAAAAAATGGATGCATCGATTTGAAATATATTTATCGATTATAAAAATCAGAAATGCGCTGTGCCGTATTGTGTCGATAAACCGGAGGAGAGAGAATGTTTGAAAAAGTGAATAACGAAGATAAAAACAAACGTGGGAAGCAACGTTTGCTCGCTGACCTGCGAATAAACTTGTCAATAAAGTTATCAACACCGTTCCATGGAAGGCAACGGTGTTATTTCATTAATGAAACTAAACTGTACCGGGGGTGCGGTTAGAGCTTCGACAGCTGACTACAAATTCCGAGATTTAGGGAAGGTTTAGGACCTTCGATCATTATTAATGCCGGTGTACAGCGACGTAACCAGGATCTTGGTTCAACCGTTACGCTACTTAATTAATTTTGCCTCGATATTTGTAACGTATGACCCGTTTTTCACTAACTCGACTATAACTTTACAGACAGAGATAGTATCGAAACAGTGAGACCTAATGAAAAAGCGTTGTGAACCATATACGATACATTCATATTATACCGATGCTAGATGACATTAATACGATAAAACTAGTTGGTTATAAATTTCGAAATGCAAATTTAGATACCGTGACGTAAAGCGTTTGCAATTCTTATTCTCCTCGCGAGGTTTATTGTGCCACATTCTTAAAACGTTCTTAAAACGCCGCGCGTTTTAATTACATCGCTTTAAATGCATCGCTTCGTATTCCATTAATAGGATATTAGCAAGATTTTTTCTCGACACTCTTAGAATCGGGCAAGAAACTACCGATTACGACCTATCGCAAAAGTGACATTTCGCTGGATTTACCGCAACCGTTGTTATCGAAAATTTATTCCCACGAATACATTACTCACACGGTCACGCAAGTGTGGCCGTTATTCATCCGCTGTGTAATAAAAAATTTTAATAATCCGCGGTACGAGGCTGAACATACCAGACTAAGTGCCAGATAGCGCATCAACGTAATTTCATCAGCTATAAACGAGCATTATTCACGCAGCTAGGAAAACACGAGGTCACATTGTTTAGTGTTTTTAATTTTAGCACCCAGCTATACGTATCAAGACGACGTCCGAGGCTTCGATGCATTCCGCCGCCGACTCTGTTCCCGTTTTTAGAAATGCCAATTGATTTTCTCCCTCCGCTTCGGTTGGAAAATAAACCGCCGCGTAAAATTAGAAAAGAATCGCGCAACACGAAAAACAACGATCACGCGAAAGAACGTAGTAACGAGTGCAACGAATTTCCGCTTGGTCTTCCGGAAAAAAAAGAGGAGAGAGCAATTCAAAGTTATCGTTATCACGTGGGAAATTATCTTCAATTGCCCGGTGTATTTCCATTTTCCCCACCGCTTTTTTTCGCGTTACACGAAAACCAGCGGCGAGAACGTACAATTACGGTCGAACGATCGCTCGAAGGCTTCTATTAAAATCTATTGACCGTCGAAACGGCGGTAAGTCATGTTTGGGCGACGTATAAAGCGAAAACGTAGAAGCCGCGGGTATTGATTTTTCTTGCATCTCAACTGACGTAGAATTTAATTTTCTAAATTGGACATGAGAAAGACGAGAGGATGAAAACGTTGCTCGAACGTCGAAAATGAAAAGCAACAGAATCCTCAAGACGGAGAGGCAGGAGAGCGGGACGTGTCGACGTCAAAACGTAAAGAGAACGGGCGCTAATCAAAATATCTTGTCCGTGACGACATCGGAAACTTCAGTTACCGAAATAACAACTCATTATGCGAATGTTCTAAGAAGCTACCCACTAGAAACGAGTTCCAAAAAACACGATTCCTTTTCTTCCAATACTTGTCGCGACTGATTCACAAGCTTCCAAAAATCCGCGATCTAATTATACCTGTTTAATTAAAACCATTAAACTACAAATCTACGTTTTACCCGTATTCTTTCTAAACGGACCGATCCAGTCTCGTATAAAGTGACTCAAATATAACCATCCGGCTATTCCCTTACCGGCTGTTATAAAAACAGTGTAACTACATTTCCGTCCTCGGAAAGGACGAGGATGACGACGAGCGACATTCCCACGGTGGCCCTGGCAAAAGTGTAGTTGCCGCTATCGCGGCGAAGATCCGTTCCGGTTAATTCTATACGATTATGGTGCTATCAGGGAGACGCAAATTGGGTTAGAAGTCACGGGGACCGGTGTGACGCACGCCAGCGCCACCGCTGCCCACCCCTGCCGCCTCGTTCCCTTCCGGTATCAATCTGTTTCCGGGCAACCGAGCCCAATTATCGCGACGGCCATGTGAGAAGGGACGGGGAGGCTGAATGGGGCGCGAGCCACGAGGGAGACGTACCTGCGAGCCACCCTGGCCGCCTACGGCTGCATAAAGTGGAAAAGTAAACGGGCCGATCGATCCCGTTCGCTCACCAAACGAATATGTACTTTCATCAGCCGCGCCGGGGGAAAATATGATTTCTCAACGAGCCGTCGCCGCGCAGGAAACAAGTTTTCTCCAATTTATCGGCCGTCGTTTCCGTTTCCTCCGCCCTTTCTTTCCTCGTCCGAGCGCGACGCTCGGTGGAGTCGCCCTTCGTCGATTCCGCGTCGATCGTCGTCGATGGAGCTTTGTCGATTCAAAGTCGAGTGGACGGACGTTGGGATGAGTTTTTAGAAAAAATATCGATGGAATCACGCGAATTTATGGACAGTCGTCGAGAGATTTGGCGAAATCGCGTGGGTCGTCCGCGTTTGAAACTTTAGCAGGATCGTTGGAAAAAAGACTGATGAAATTGCGTGGGTGATCTACATTCGAAGCATGAACAATTGGTAAAAAAACACCGATGAAATATCACGAGTGATAACGCGCGAAGTGTAACGCGGAAAAACTGCAAACAGATTGCAAACGATTTGTTTGAGTTGCGCAGGTATTCGTGTCTGCTCGGTAATGAGAGCATACGATCGTATATATCGTTGGATGACACGATTGTTTGAAATAATCACTAGGTTTCTATTGGAGTAGTTAACGTTATATCGTCGAACTGATAACTAATACAGATATTAGGATTGCATTAAACGCTATTTGAATCGACTTCATTTGTTTGCAGAGAATTTTCAAGAGAACTCGAATAAACACGAATTTGTCAAACATTTCGTCGACGAGCATTCTCTTGTTCAGATATTTTCAAATACGCTCCATTTTCCATTGCATTTCAATCTAACTAAAGAAAGTTTTGAAAACGAGATTGCGAATTCCAAGGAACACGTTGCGTCGCGAAGCGCAAAAGAAGAACATAGAAAGACACCTCCCAGATCGTGCACAACCCTTACACCGTAATTTCCAACTTTTTATAATCACCAATGTCGATATCTCGCAATCTGTCGCAGCCATAAAAAAAAAGATCGCACCGGAATATAAGTCATATCGAGCTTGAATAACAGTCTCGATCCCCTTAACAAGCTCTCAAGATGAATAGAAAATCAATGCGCCGTAAATCGTAAACACTTCCGACTCTAAACGAGTTACACCTTGATACACGAGACAAGCGATACACACAGATGCGGGCGACACGGTTCTTAATGTCGTTTCTCGTCTACCTCGTTCCTCCCGCTTCTCGTTGCACTTGCGCCTCCTTCTTCCTCTTTTTTTCCCCTTTTCTTTTTTTTTTGCCAGCCACTGGCGCTGGTTACCGTGTGACCGTGACGGTAGTGGTGGCCCGTGTTGGTGTAAAGATTCGCGACTGAACCGGGCCGGGACAAAAAGAGAATTACAGCCGCAACGGAGGGTGACGGTGGTGGATACTCGCGAATGGGACAAGACGCCCCTGCAATTAAGCGACCGACGCGGCACAATGACACTCCACCAGCCTAGAAATGATTACGAACGCCCCGCGCGGATTCATCCCCGCGCAAGGCCGACGAATGCGACGATTTCCGTCTCCGTTGAGACTCGCGGAGACACCCGTTCAAGTATATTAATGACGGCCTACCCCTTCCGCGGGAGGCGAACTCGCTGCATCCCACGGTTTGCTTTGGGAATTAAGAAACGCGATAATGAACCTTCCGCGCCGACCCCCTTTGAACGTGTCTCCCGCGCCACCGACGTCCTTCGTTCAACGCGCATCCGCCTCCGAACGGGCGGATATTTCTTGACATTTTTTCATTGGAGAACCTCGTGCCTCGGAGGAAATTACGGGCGAGGGAGGAAAGATTGTTCGCGGACGCCTACGGGTGATATTTAAATTCGGTGCTGTTAGCGGGATCTGTCGTAAGAAAGTGCAGTCCGAGATAAGCTCCGAGGCTTAGCGAGCACTTCCCTTCTTCGCTGGTTACGGTAATGCGATATTTTTACACGTTGCGAGCAGTGGGAGTTGCGAAACAAGAACAACAGGGGGACAAGAATGAAACGGTGGTACAAATGTGCGATTCGACTTGGTTGCTGTTTCTGAAAGTTTAAACTTGAACGATGCAGTTTACGAAACTACAATTTTCTATCAACAAACGCAACTTCTTTCGAGTTTACCTTTTTTTAAACCTTGTAACTCGATCACCTAAAGAAATTTCGTACAGAGTTAAAATTGTCAAACAGAAGAAATGTCTGTTCTCAAGTTACGCAAGAAGTTAATTACTCGACTTTATAGAGCGTTTCACCTACGGACGACACAGTTACGCGAAATCGCGACGGGGCTTAAAGTAAAATTTGATTTACGGAACAATTTCCCCGGAATCGAAGTATACGGACACAACACGTAACCCCGGATTCCGGGCAAGCCAGATAGAAATTGCGTCGCTGTAAATATAGGGTGGGTACCGGTTGCCTATTTGAGCGGAATACGTGTATATTCATCACGCGAATCCGAAGACACGCGCTCCTACGTCTGACGTTTGCAGGCCTGCATCTACTTACAGGCACATTTGTTACGGGCGACAAGACCGACGATCTGTCTGACATATGCAATGGAGGTTCTCCTCGCGTGCTGGCATTATTTCGCCCAGCCTGACGCGAAATGCAAATCATTCGGGGACGAACGATAACGCGCTCGTTTAATTGAATGGCGAATTAAAACTGCACAATTGCACAACCACGACTTCCTCCTCCTCGTTAATCCAGCGTGTACGATCTATAAATCGTATCTGTTTCCCTTTCTATTCCACATCCGAGGGGACCACTGTGGCCATTTTACTTAAAGATAAATAAAAAATATTCCAAGTTCTTAGATACAGTAATTACGATGAAAAAGTTGTAAATTGAAAGTGTGATTTTGAACTTCCAGAGACGGAAACCTCGGAACGCTAATAAACCGCGAGGCGATTTAGCCAAACTCATCGAGCAACGTTCTAAATTTAGCCTTTCAGTGGTAACGAATTCCTCCCCGCTGGATGGTATCAAAAATACCCAATACCGTGCCTAATTGTTTAAACACCTGTCACGCAACGATACCGCGAAACTGATACCGGAAAAGCTAGATGGGTGTAGATAAACCGCGATTGCCCAATCAAATTCCCGCCTGCGGCTGAACGCGCCCCACAGCGGCGCGGCGAACGTCCGTGACAAAACGAGCGAACGAAAACGCGGGTCCGTCGTCCCTCGATTTCTCGAGTCAACAATTCGCATATCGAAGGGCACGTCACCCCGCCCGACCAGCGACGAGCAAACAGGTAATTCTGGCCGCTGGTTTGCTCGGCTACAAATGAAAATCCGGTCCGACCTCCTGACGAGTCCGTTTAGCCGGAACCCTCGTAACGAGCGCGGAACGAGGATCCCCTCGACCGTGTGTCAGCCAGACGTGATTTCTCGTGGATTAAAGAAACAATTCAATGGGCATCCGCTGCCACTTTTCCCCCTTCCTGCGTCGAGTAGACAACGAAACGGCAGGTCGGAATAAACGAGGGTGAAGAGGGGCGCAGGGCGGTCGATCGATCGAGTAACTTTCTTTTTACTCCGCTTTCACTGGTTGGTTAGCAAGGAATCATCCATCAGTCTGAGATCTTCCATGGATCACGAAGATGATCCTGGATCCTTTTTCCATCAGGCTCGGAAATAGCTTGACCCGCGGCGTTGCCCCTCTTTGTCTTATATATCTGGGTAATTTTTCTTTTTACGGAGCCGCTATCTATCCTTGAATTTAGTTCCGGCTCCATCCGGCACGAGAGGGGGTGGGACGCATTAAGGGAAGTCTGGAATATCCCTGATTAACGACGGGCCCCGCGCTTCGGCTGGGCGGAAAGAAAGAGGAGACATTGTTGACGGAGCACTCTTCAACGGGACTTAAGTCGTTAATGAAAATGCAAATTCCGTAAAGTAATCTTCTTCGACGGAGAACTCGAATCCGAGGAGAGATCGATCGCTCTTATCGGTTCTCTCGAACGTTCGTTTCGCTGTTGAACATGTCGTGACGTGTCGCCGTTTCGCTTCGTCGACGCGGCTGTTTGCAACAGTTGTTTCTGAACCTTGCAATCTTCGACGAACGTTGAAACGTGTTTCGAGGATGCTCTCTTGGCGAGCGACACAGTCAAAATCCCCACGCTACTTTTTCTCCAACTCGATATTTAAAACGACGAAGAAAGTTGAGTTTTTAGATTATGCGCGTAACGACGGTTCCCAGCCTCGTCGACCTGCACTTCCTCTTTTACGACTCCCTTGTCACCCGTAAAACTACGTGTAAAAATATCGCGCACATACTTCCGCGACGTCAGAAAACGGGTATGACAAAAAGCGCACGGCATCTACCAGGTAATACGCCGAGTCATATTACCTGTCACGGGTTGAATGTGCAAGCGGTTAATACGTTCAGACAACGTGCGCTCAGAAGGTAAGACGGATCAAACGCGGACGTAATATAGACGTTGCGAAGACGTTCCCCGCTATCTGGGTTAAAATTAATACGTCGATCAAGGCATCGTTTAAATCTAGCCTGAAACTGATTTAGTTCGGAAACACGTTCAACTGGCTTCGCTTCGATTCACCGGTCTCGCGAGGCGAACCCTCGCGCGCTATGCGGTGTGAACCGTGGACCTTTGGAAATATTCCGCGTGCAGGCTCGTCTTGCACCGGGGATGAAGATATTATTCCAGCCATTCGGCAAAGTATTCACCGTTGACGTCGAACGAGGGGGGACGTTCGAGCGGCGCGGCCGGAATTCCTTTCGGGCGCATACCGTCCGTCCGCGGTTGAACTTTCGTTTTCGAGACGTGACACGTTATCACGGTGAAACCAGCCGCCCGGTAGAGACGATGGGGACACAAAGCTTTCTTCGCCGCTCGGCGGAATCAAGAATTTTGTCCTTCCGCGGCGACACGTATGCAGCCCCGAAGCAGCCAGAAATGGCAGCCCGTCACCGCGTGGGACAGGGCGGCGGGGTAGGAGTGTTGGTAAGAGCTTTGTCAAGTCTCTGTCAGATACGAGTGGGCGTGCACGTACACCAGCTCGCCGCGGATCACTAATACAGGCGGCGGGACGAATCACCGGCGATGTCTCATCGTCATCCCTCTAGAGTTACTTGACATACCCCAGTCAGCGCATTTCTAATGTGAATCGAACCGATTCGTACGTGGATCTCGCGTGCAGCTTTATGAATATTTTAAGCCAGGCTTGACCCAGATTGTCCTCGCAACAGGAAAAGCAACCTGCCCTCGGCTCCCGACCGAGCTAGCTCGGTTCATTCCTCAGCTTTTACTTGTCATCCTCTTCCACCCTTTCTTTCATTCTTCGTGTTTGCGCTGTCCTACCCTCGTCCCCCGTCCGTATGTCCGTCACAGGCCTCTCTCTCTCTCTCTCTCTCTCTCTCTCTCTCTACGAGTTACCCTCTACATCGTCGTCTACGTGTCTCCACATCCGAATCCTTCCCC
The DNA here is from genome assembly GCA_963969225.1 of Xylocopa violacea. NCBI lineage: Eukaryota > Metazoa > Arthropoda > Insecta > Hymenoptera > Apidae > Xylocopa > Xylocopa violacea. Next base: position 30,285,839 of record CAXAJV010000005.1, on the reverse strand, counting down.
TCTCCCTCCTCATCGTTGACTATTTCTCGTTCACTCCGTCTGGCTCGCTATCTCCGTCTCTCTTCCACGCAACGTCCCTCTATCTATCTGGCCTCCCTTCCTATCCCCATCGTACCTACTCTCGCTTCGGCTTTTTCCCTTTTACTCGTCGCCCTATCTCCGTCTCGCTCCTCGCTTATCTACCTTTGTCGTCCCCCTTCTCTGTCAACGTCGTCTGGTGCTGGAACGCTGGGCTCGTCGATCGATCGTCCAGAAACATGAAAGAACGAGTTTGCCCGTGATTCATCAAATCCTCTTTCCGTGACCACGACGAAGTAACGTTTTCACAGAGACCAAGTGGCAAAGGGACCGCGTAACAACGCGGGTGCGTGCCCGCTACGTTTCATCGACGATGAAACGCCAAGAACGGACAACCGTGGAGGCTGTTATCGCGGACAAAACGTACTCCAGTTAATAATTCGGTCCTCGTCTCTCGCAAATGGGAACTTTGGTACGCACAGTCGCGTAGCTAGGCTGCAGTTACGAAGGCAAATATTTACTCGCCCTCTATTTAACTAACGTTCACTCCCTTTTTTAATCTTCCTTCGTTCAACGTACCCGTTTAATCATCCGCGTCGACGTTTCAAATTATCGAGCACGCTGGCACGCGAACATTCTTCCGAAAATCCAAACAGACCGTACGCGAGAATTCGCCCCGTCTCGCTGGCGATTCGCGAACGCCACGAGTCGCGCGAGGGGTTGCCAGCGGAGGACAAATCCAGGAAATCTTCCGTCAAGGTCGTTGCCACACAAGCCCAGCCTTCGAATGTGTGCACGCAGCATAACGCCGGCGTAAAGCTACGTCAACCACGTCGCCTTGGCTTCCCCGACTGTTTCATTGAGCGTTCCGAGCTGGCTGTGCGCCAAGTGACGTCATCGTCAGGAGGAGACTCGGGGATTGTCAGGCGGCTGTGATGGCGATGGAACCGCGGGTAGGCTGGCGATAGCTTCCGCGGCGCTGCCTCCGAGCTCGCCTCGTGGCTCACCCTTCGATGGAACCGAACGAGATGCCACCCCCTCGAACGTAACTGACCCGAGCCAACTGGTAATTCAATTCCTTCCATTCTCGGGGGAGTTTCTGGTGTACGCGGCGACAAAGGTCGCGCTGTCGCCTTTTTTCTTTCGTCCTCGTCGAAGAATCCCTTGGCGTGGCTTGGATTTAAAAAAAACGGTACTTATCGCATATTAAATAGGACAGAACGTAACGTCGAATCCGCTCTTGGTCGTCGCATCGAACTTCAACGCGTCGCTGTAGACATCGTGTGAATTCCCACGTTTCTGTTATTTTATTACGGCCATTATACGCTCGCGGGGGGGCTGGATATTGCGTTTATAACGTCGCTGGCGCGATACGGTAAGGCGTTTAATATCCGCGAAGTAACCGCGGCGGGACTTCGCTTCTCGGAGTCGTTTGAAAACGATTTCGCGCGTATATCAGCGCGAAAGGTTAAAGAAAAGTATATAATGGCCTCCTCTTAATTAAATCTGGTATCGCGTGTATTTAAGCCGTTACGAACGTCTTGGGAGTAACGGAAAAGAAGGAATACTTACGTGGGCAATAAAACGTGCAGGTGTGTATAGCGAGATTAAAGCCTATCGTTCGCTCGGACGCTTACAAAGAGATTACGACAAATCTGTGCAAGAGGGCTGCGCCGGCTGGCCAAAGAGCGACGCGAGTATTCGAGTGTGTATAAAAAGGAGGGGTCGGCCTCTCTCGCACGTGACTGAATTGCACCCCTATCCGAGCTAAGGCTGCCCTCTAATTTAATTTGTTCGACCCTCCGTCGAAAGATAAGATGCACTTGGTGCACTTCATGCGGAAAAAACAAACAGGGCCTTCCAGTTTTCACTTTCTTTTGTTTCACGCCCTTGGTACTTCGCCCCCTCGGTTCGCTCGAGACCGGTTCTCCAACGCCCGTCGCGGCTCGGTCGTTACGGGAACATTTCGGATTCAGCAGGGTCGAAGCGCCGCGTCCCACTTAAAGGAGCATTACGCGTTGACCCCGTGAACCCACGATTTCACCTTTGATCGCGTTAAATTGGGTCTCGCTTTAAAAACATCGATCGAGCCGTGGAACGAGCTGAATATTGTTACAACCAGGCGTCCTCGAGGGCGCGAGGGAACTGGCCGAGAAAATAAGAAACACGGGGAAACGTAATGCCAAGTCGGTTTTAATCGAGAAGCGATATTCAATTATGCGCCTCTTAACCCACTGCGAGAGATTTATTTGCCTATAACGGAAAAAATTATCATTATTTACCATTTGAACCTTATCGAGTAATGCTTGTTGCAAGCGGCTCTACATGCGACTTGATAAATTTAAATTTTCCGGAAGATAACGACGATTATTAAAAAAAGATGAGGATCGAAAAGATGATTGAAAAATAAACCGAAACGTCCAGTAAGTTGGCGGAGGAGGAGCTGCTAATTTAACTTACAAAAAGAGAAAAAAAACACACTTTTGTTGAATGCAAGAATAGCCCGCGCCCCCGTTTCTTCTGTTCTCCCTTAGATAAAGAAGCCGTCCAATTTAATTAGCATGAATTCCCTTTTACGGCCGTATGAAAGTGCACTGGACCGTATCTCACAAATGAAGAAGGAACGAAAGATAAAGGAATTCTTAGGTCGAAATTCTTCCTGCGAAAATACCTTAAGGGTTCAAGAACCCCGTAGAGCGACCCTAGGATTCACGGTGTAATGGTCCTTAATTTCACCGTAGATTTCACACCTTCTGCTTCAAAGGCGACGTAGAAAAAAGAAAGAAAAGATTCGACGTCTTCGCGATCGAACGAACCTTCCAGTGAAACAAATTTAAACTTGAAAATGGATACTTCTCAAATGAATTATTCGACGATTTACCCCGTAAAGAACGAGTGTCCGGTAACTAAGTACCTTCCAACAGAAAAGAGTGACAGATTACGAAACAAACAGCGAGCAGATGAATATCGCACTATCAACGATGGAATCGCCTCCACGGAGGCGTAATGTTTTCTTCCGCCGCCGCGAAGACGCATGAAAACAATCATTCCGCGCGACGCTATAAAGAACGTGTCCATTTGCCACGCAAAATAGCTCGACGCGAGCAATTTGTCATACGACTTCTAAGTAGCGGCCAACTTACTTTATATGCAAATCGATACCGCCGAGTTTCCCGGGCCATACATTTCGCGGGACGAAGAAACAGCCGACAGTGCGGGGCGATAAGTGAAATTACGTCCACCGTGCGTCGTTAACATCCCTCGTTAATCATCGGACAGCGAGCGTATTATCGCGGCGTGAATTTTAAATCCGCGGCGGACGCGAATCAACCGGGGCCATCGTCGGGCACGGTTTTCACACTTATCCGACAACAATTAGACGGCCATTCGATTTCCACGGAAACGAGCGTTTTCCTTCCCGGGAGCATCGGATCGATCGGTCGCCCGGGAACCAGGGAGCCGATATTTTCCTGGCGAACAATGAGAGCCGACTTCTCTGACCGCAAACAGAGCCCTTCGCGTGCAGACGTTTCGTTCTTTCGCAATTTCGAGCCGAGACGTCGATCGTCCCGTGCGCGTGGACCGATTTCCCGCATTATGGCCTCCGACCAGGGTGGCGAAAGGCCGGAAGCGTTTCGCTGTCCCGTTCGAAAAGGACGGTACAAAGGCAGACGGTGCGACCAGGGACGGAAAAAGGAACGACCGACCCGATTGACAACCAATCGGGTTGTACGTAGCATTACACGAGGGGAATCTAATTCTGGGATCGATTATGATGGTCTGCGAGCTTGTCGACGGCTATCGGAGCTCACCTGTGTCGCACACGGGTGTGAAAGCGGACTCCGCGTCTAAACGGACCGACCAGGCGTGTTTCGCCAGTAACGCGATACGTTGATGTGATTTTCGACGATGAAAAGGCCAATTACTTAAGCCATTGTGCTCCCCTAAATGGAATTCCGGTAACACCGAGCCCGATCGCCGAATCTAAACTCGCTTATTTGCCCAGCCCGCGTTCCCGCGTCGTTGGTTCATTTATTTTTCAGTAGAATCGGACACCGCGAAAAGAACGAGTTCGAGCGGACGCGTGCGCCCGGAAATTGCGCTCCGCGTCGCGAACGTGCACTTACGTCGCCTAATTGCGTCCACGATCGTATCGTTGCTCGTTTGAATTAACAAGAAACGCTACGAATCATCGATATCGAGTAGATAGAGGGTAACAGAATGGGAACGAGATAGATCGGATTTGATCCGATGCTATCTTCTCCCTCCAATTACCGAAGAATCGCGTTCCGGATGAAACGGAATTAAGAAAATCCTCGATCTCGCTGATCAAACAATTTGTACGTGCGTACCCTATCTAAGCATCGCGTTACGTATCATCGTGTCATTTTGGATGCCACGAATTTTCGACTACTCGACTTTCGATTACTACGTGCGCGAACTTGTCGCAACATTGTCGCAACAAATCAACGACACGTTAGAAATAGACGATCAGACGTCGGAGGTGTCCACCTTTTTTTTTCTTCTTCTTCTTTCATCCTACCGATCAAATTAATTTCCGACCAAGCAGAAACCGGTGATTTCCTCGTGCGGAAGTTTCAAGATACCACGTTTTATTTCCTCGGCCGCGACGGCCACGGAGACAAACAGCGGCGTCCACCGGTAATCGCATTATCGACCGGCTTGGACCAATGCACAGACCAATCCGGCGCATTGACGACATCATGGAGGCTAACCCGAAACTCGTTACACACTTCCATCGAGCGTACAACCGTCCGTGCCGATTGATTCGGATGTTCGCTCGACGTGTAAACACTCGTTTCAGTTTCATTTCGGTTGCGGGGCACGGGCTGGTGCGTCGAGCTCCGCGAGAATATCAAGTCGTTCCGACCGATCCACTCGACGTCGACGCACGATATTCGATGGGACGGGGAAATGGATCGAGGCGAAACGAATCGCGCTCGATATCGTTACGTTTCTTCGCGCGCGTAACCTGCATTCCCGCCGCGTTGTTCGGTTTCCATCGATCGCAGCAAGATTGCTGCGAAACGTCGGGCATAATTCGCTGCTACCCGATGTCTGATTGCGGGAATGCACGACTGACGAGTCGGTAGTTTCAGGTAATTATTACGCGTCACTCGTGGCCTTATTGCGCGTTCCAATGTTGCTCGGAAAACTGGGTAACTTATTCTCTTCCCGAGTTATAAATTTCAAGTAACCGCGATAGTCGACCGATAGCCGAAGAATCGTACGAGTCCTCCAACAGCTATTTTTGCAACCACGGACTTTTAAAACTTTCGAACTGCACGTTTGTCGCACATCAGATATGGCGCGGTGCACTGTTTGTTCAACTTGTTACCATATTGCGCCACGACACATTGTAAAAGATTATCGTACGTCGTTTCCATCAATCTACATTCTATCGTGGAAACGGTTAGGAGTTCCAGATACAAATAAGCTTTCTGTTTCTCGTGTTCGCCACGATCGACTCAAAAAAATGCCGACGTTAGAGAAACTCGACTACTTTCGCGCGACTAAAAATAAAATGTTACATAAATTTTCATGTTCCTCCGTATAATAGCGTGTTTAGTATTACAGCCCTTATATACAGAGGGGCATAAAATATTTCTACGCGAACGAACGTATCGCGTCCGCGATCCGTCGACGGGATTTTTCAAACCGATCGTTGCACGCGTACCGCTCTCTCCGCATTTTTTATGGACAGCCTTCCCGATCAGTTACACTCACGCGACGCCATTTAAACATGTCACGACGCCTTCTATCCCGTGGCCCTGTTTTTGTCACGCTTCCTTTTTCCCTCACCCCGCTACAAAATCGAGCAGAGTTAACGCCCAATAGAGCGTGATCTCGCATCGTTTACGGGAAAATCGTTAGAGAAATAACGACGAGGGGCGAGGTTGAGAGGGACGGGGTGGTTACGAATAGGAAATTCGTGACGCTTTTAGAGAGGCGGCACGACTCACGGCGATCGGTTTCATTTCGCGGGGACGACGTGTAAACACGCGTCGAATCATTCTGCTCCTCCGGTTCGAGAGAATGAGATTGCTGAACGTCGCGTAAAAAAGTGTAATCGAAGATCTCTCGTGCTCTGCCGCTGTCTGTACTCATCGAGGTCTGTTTAGATACGATTCCCTCGTGTTCCAAGTTACATTCAGCGAACGGTGGACGAGCGAGGATACCGCTCCCCGTGGAGTGGTTAATTCACTTTTAACAAGTACGAAGGACATCGCACACACCGACGCAATCAAACCCATTCTTCAATCGTTTTCGACAATGTAATCGAAAAAAGCAATCGAGTCAAATTCATCTGCGCCACGTGGATAATACGCAGCGACAACAAGCATTTCGAAAATAACTCTCTTCGTCGTAAATCCAAATTCAACTTGACTTTTTTTAACGAAACACCCTGTATATTCCTACGGAAACTCAAAGATCATTGAAAAGCAAGTAGATAAGTACCAGGCCATAATAGACCTACAACGAATATGCGTTGAGATATCTGGAATCAAAGATTGGTTTCAAAGTAGTCCGAATCATTGACCATTACTACTGATTCGAGCGCTCAACGCTTGACACGTATCACTTACGCGTTTCCTAGCGCACTTCCAGCACGTATCGCAAAGATATCGACGAACACATCTCAGAATGGAAAGAATGCCACTCGTACTCGCAAATTTTGACCGAACACACTCCATATATCGCATCCCAAGCGACGTTAGTAGAAATCGTTCGTCGCTGAAAGTCCCGCCACTTTGCGTCCGCACTTGCTTAGACCTGGATCTATACTGATTAGAAGATACCGCATCGAGGATGGTTCGAGGGGCGTGGAACGTGCGAAATACTTGGTTCAAGATCAGCGACACGTATCCGCGATAAATCTCCGACATTGCGAATCTCGGTTATCGAGACTGGTCCTTACAGCTTGCACCCCTTAGATATACCATCGTGCAACCGCTCGTTCGCTGTTCGACCGGTTACCTTTCGACTCCACGCGTTTTCACGCGTGGCGATCGTTCGATGCACGCGTTAAGACGGGGCTTGGTGTATCGCGATAAGAGCGGCCACGTGCACGGAATCTGTCGACAGGGGTAGGCGCCGTTTCTAATCGATCCCCGAATAATACGTAGGCGCCACCGAGCGAGCTCGTCGGGGGGTGCAATCGTGATTTTACCGCAGCGCGTTTTGGAAGTACGACAGCCGCGATTGCATGCATGCTTAGGGATTAATCTGGCAGCGGTGGGCAAACAATAAGGCAGAAATCTGGCCTAGGCTGCGCGTATCAATTAGTGTACCGTGTTGGTGATGTCTGGTGGCTGTGTGTTGCTGTTCGTGTCGGGCATGCTGTCAGAGGATATGTGTCGTTGTTCTTGTTTCCCTGTCGATACGGTGCCGTTGGATGTATCGTAGGACTGCTTAGACGTTACCTCGTTCATGTAGGACACTTCTGACAACGAGACGTAGTAGTAGCCCAAGAAACGATCCCACAGGAAACCCTTGCACCAGACCTCGACGAGAAGGCCCGTGTTCAAGTGGTTCGTTTCGCTGTGGAACAGAACAACAATTCACGTTTCATTCTATTCGATGCGGCGAGAATCGGTCGCGACGAAAGGGTGAATCGAAGACAAATCGATGGAGAGGGACGGGTGGTGGGTTGGATCGGAATTCTATATTTGCGTCGTTAACGGGTTGATTAGGTATTCCAGACGAAGGATGGCTAAAACATTAGACTTAGGAGGAAACAATTCGCCGACTGACTGGAAAACTTAATTAGTTTGGAACGGCGATCCGACAAACAGGGGATTCGAATTCGAATCACGATCCAGCTACTCGATCGGCTGATCCTCTCCTTTTTCCCTGCTGCTTTTTAAAGTAACGTCGTCGCTCGCGTCTCCTCGCGAACGGCACCAACTGTCGCTTCATCGAAAATATTTATTGTACCGACTTTGCAATTTATAGACACAGCCACATGATATTTTTATCGTTCGAAAAGATTAGAAAAATGTTTGCTCAGCGTAATCCGTTCGCGGTTCTGTATGCTTCAGGGATTTAGAAAAGACTACACCGATAGAAAAACTGTTTCGAAAGTTTGAGGGAGAGAACAGGTTGTAAATGTCAACAGTTGTCAAAGGATACTTTCAACATTTCGAAACTGTTATTTCGCGTTAAATAACGAGGCGAAGTTCTGTCTGTTTCCCTTTCACTATCTCCACTTCCCTCTCTAAGCGACTAAAACAATTTATTTTCATTTAAAGAACAAGAAATTTGTCGAGAACTGGATGAAAAGGCTGCCACCTGGAAAATGAGAAATAATTCTTTTCAATGGCTGTCGAAATACCACTCGTCCATAGAAACTGGACTCCGACACAACATTGTAATACTTACGTAATGACTTAGTATTTCCAATATTCTTACGTTTGCACTAAATTGGACTTACTTATGGACTTCACTATGGTTATTAGATTTTAAAAGTAATCTCTGGTACCAAACGAAGGGGGAATATTCTTCCACAAATTATATAAGTCAGCAACGAGAATAAAACGACGAGAATAAAAGTTATTAACGTTATTGACGCATTAGTTTCTTTAAACGGAGAGAAACTGGCTGGTACATCCTCGAGATTTTTATTCGTGGACGGTTATTTCTCTCGTCACGGGTTAAATAAATACGATTTAAATGTGGTCCGGGCGTACGTAAACTGGCGTCAAAGAGAAAGTAGGTTAAAGGTTCGCAACTTGCCAAGAGAGAATTTAGCGGCGCCGGTCAGGATATTTCGGAAAGCTAAGATCCAAATTCACCTATTTCCTACCGCCACGGTTCGTACGATTGTCTCGTTTAAGTATGCATCCTAGACGATCGATTGATGGTTTGTTTTTCGTGTCGCCAACTTATTCAAATTTTGTATTTCAATGTGTAGTTCTACACTGAAATAATTTTGCGTAAGCTATTACAAAAGAGGATTAAAAGCAAAACGAACTGATTTGAAATATTTTTACCCTATCGAACTTTAACCAAGATCAATGATCATCGATTCAAGATAAAATTAGAATCAAGCGAACATTCTTTTTACTAAAGTAAAAACAAATAGAAAGGCAAAACCGACTATCGGAGTTGTTCGTCCCCGTTCTTCTTCGTATCTTGAATTCACGTAACGCGAACAATACGCGTCTTCGAGCGGAAACGCGGATCACGCTCATAACGTTGCATAACTTGGCACAACGTGATAGACCTCATTCGTCTTTAGAAAGCTACACTAAGACACGTACAAACGGAAAAACGACCGCGAGCTTTCTTGGCGTACACGAACCAGTCGGAGCCGAGTAAGGGATTCCACGTCAAAAGTTCTCCTCCTGAAAAGACACCGCTTGTCGTCGCGATTTCATTCGGAATTTCCATAATTTTTACCCGTCCGCCACGCTATTAATCTTACCCGTTGACAGACAGATTTTCTTTTCTCGCGCGACTCTCTTTCGCATACAACAGAACCGATTTACAGGAGACTCTGTTTCGCGAATCTTACTCGATTCTTGCTCTCACCACGCTCTGTACGCTATTAAAAATGTATATTTTTATCGAGGAATCTTCGAGGTGGCTAAAAAACTAGCACGATCTGGTCGTTCGATTGTACTCAATTCGACATCGACATCGTCGGGAGGCAAGTTTCGAAACAGAAGTTTTTTTGAATGAATTTGCATCGAGGTCTGCTCGACATGGAAAATAAAATTACGCCCCGCGACCTTTCATTGAGGAAGCCAACTTCCCCGCGAATAAAGCCGTTGCCAGAGGGAGAGACGTATAAAAATCTAGCTAATAATAAAGCACGACCGCAAATACTTGGATATTCCATCTACCAACGCCCCCTTTTTATAAATAAGCCTGGATCGGAATCCGCGGCGCACGCTCTCCCGGCTGATAATGAAAGAATGATAAAACTCGTCTGGTAAAGGGCGTCGACGAAATTATTCGCAAAGCGTCGTGGTATCGGGCGGTAAAAAAAACGAAGCTCGCTTTTGTCGACGCGCGAACAAGCGAGTGGCGCCAGAGATCGATACTCGAACGGAAAATATCGCACCGGGGGTGCCGTGGGAAGAACGAAATTAGAAGATGAAACTGGCAGGAACGGAGGAGGGTGCAGGAGGAACGCGTGGAAAAGGGAGGGTGGGAATTGAACGCGAGACACAACTCGCGATTAGCTAATCGTCCTATCCTATTGTGCGAGCTAAGCACCTATTTATATATCAGCTATGGATCGGATTACCTCTTAAGGGGGTTCGATAGTCGATCGTGAAACTCCACGAGCCTCGACGCAAGCTCAGTAATGAACGTCGCACGATAACGCGCACACTCCGGACCTCGTCGATTTCTCGCGACTCTCTTATCATTTTTATTCAACGCTGCCCACCGGGTATTACCGTCGTCGACGGAAAAGTTCGCTGCGAGAACGCGACGAACTGGACGAGGATGTACCATGGATCGTGAACTTCGAACTCGAAATTTAAATTCGAAATTGAAACGGTCCGCCGTTTCCTTTTGCTTTACCTGTTCTCTACCCTCGAAGGGGTGAAACGGAGACGCGAGAAACAATCTAAATTCAGAAGCGACCGCCGAATCTCTGCGTTAACTTCCTATCCCCCCTGTATACCCCTCGAGGGTATATTCGCTCGAACGTTCCTACGAATTTCTGGTATCGCTGAGAAACATACATAATTCCACCATTGTGTATCAATTCGCCGATACGTTATCCATATTCGCAACGATATTCGCAAAAAAATCGAGCAATTGAAAGTATTCGAATACCTTTCGCAACCACTGCGTGCAATTCGAAGTTAAGCAGCTGGCTAGTGTCCGGGAAATCACGTCGACCAGTTCGAAAAACTGTAGTTCCCGGAAAATCGCGTTTAAACTTTTGCGCCCCTGCTTGGCTTCGAACCTGCGTAACTTCGTTAATACTTGAAACTTTCGGAAAATTCCTTGAACAGGGTATTTTAGAATTTTCGCACTAACGGAAGACGACAAGAGCGAAAGAAAAAAAGCAGGAAATTTACTGGATCAAACTCGAGCGAGTATACCCTCCCATCGATGGGTTCGCGTACTTACAAAAGAAAGTCTTGCTCCCAGCATGGATTGGCCCCTTTCACCGTGACTGTCGTCGACTTCACGTTCTGCAGCTTCAGTGTTACGTAGGAGTTGAATTGCTCCGCTGAAATCGTTGTCAATCGGTCTGAATCGGTAATCCCGCCGGATTGTTTCCACGAGCGGGGCGCAACGATCACGGCCGGACCAGAGTTCCGCGACTTCGATTGGCCACGGGACGAGCCGCGCCACGCCGACTCGTAAAAGAAATCTGTCCCGCGGAAATGGAAATGTTGACGTTGATAAATACAGGCCGTGAGAGGCGGACGCCATGGCGGGGTATCGCGTGCGAAAATTATTTACGATCGGATAAGCTCAGATTTATCCCGCGCTGCCGATAAATTGCGGCCCGAGCAAGTAACGTTACAACGGTGTCACGACACGTCCTGGAATGTCAGCTAGCGTAGGCTGGGGCGTGGGCCGCGATAAAAAAAAAAAAAAAACAGTGATCGTTTCGATTCGTCGAAGGGTACTCGGATACGCGTGGAACGATAAACGTTTATATCTGGCGGGGTACGCTTCGAAACGAATGAATGAAATTAATCGAATCGATGAACGTTCATTCACGTCCAACGTGTGAAATACCGCGCACGTTTGTATTAAAATATCTGCTATTCATTTCGTGCTACATATGCTTTTATAAATGTTTAACGATGTCCATCGAACGTCTAAATCCTCCGCTTCGAAGATTCAAGACTCGATGCGCGCGAAGATCTTCAATCGCTTCGTGCCCGAAATACAGCTGGATACAGCTATAATTAAAAAATCCTTTAATTGTCGCAACAGCCCCGGCACGCGTTTGTACTTGAACGCGGAAAATAATAAAACATTTCCACGGTGACGAGGGTTTTTGTCGCACGCGAAACGTGAAATCGCAGTTCGTTACGCTTCCATCGAATGACGCTCCGCAGCGGGACAATTAAAAAGTTATTCATGTCACCCGGCTACAGGACCAGTTCCAAGTGTTCTTCTCGCCGTAATTAGAGAGGGACGGACTATTATCGTACGCGAGACGATATTTCGCCGATAACCTTTCGAAGCTTGACCCGTCTGACAACCCGTGGCGACGCGGAACATTTATAAGCTGACGTTGAATCGATAACAGGCCGTGGAGGGACGCGCGTACCTACGCCAGGGGTGTATAGAATCGCAACAGTCTCTCGTAGCAAGCGGGATCGTTTCTCGATTTAACCAAGGATGCGAACGATCCTTCGTCGTGCGTCTGGGTAGCGGCGCAGACGAATCGTAAAGCTCCCGTAAGCTTCGAACCGACGCTGTCCGTGCGCGCGTGCATATTGCGACTGCTGGCTCTCGATAACTAGCGAAAAAAAGCCCACGTGCCGGGTTTACGACCCTCGATGTGTGCTCCCAACGCGCACCAGGAACGGACGTCGACATTTTGCGTTGCACGAGTACGTTTGCTCATGCCTTGCTAGCAAATTTTTTATTCAATACCCGTACGGATGACTCGATGGGGGAAGATCGGGTTGAATTAAAAAGTTTACGACTGCGAAACGGGGTGTAACGAATGTGCAGAGCGAATGATGAATATGTTAATGGGATCCATTAGATACGAGATATGATTATTTTCATGGTACAGTGACGCGTTCGATTTAACCGAATGCATTAATTGGCAGGCCAATATTTAATTTAGGCAACTACGGGAGATGGAATATAATTGTTTCTTGCTGTAGATATGGAAGGTGAAATATTGTATTATTAGAGATATGAATAATTCAATTTTGAACGGCCATATTAATACCTAATGGATTTTAACACTGGCCACTCTTAAAATGGAAAAATCGAAGCATCCTGCGATGAAAAATCGAAAACAGAGTAAATTTTAAAAATCAAATGAACTAACTAAAGCGAGACAATTTCTATTGTCGATGAATGTTTAATTACGGTTAGCGTAATTGCCGTTGAGAGCGAGTTATTAATGACAATTGTACAGTCCTGTCGCTCCAGTGGAACGTACGAGCTGAAGCATGGACCGTTTCGCATAATTGAAACTGCTGTTACCGTCTTATTCCGTCTGGAAATCGTCACGTTTCCAGTAGCACGCTGTCACCATCGAAGAATGCTTCAGCCTGATTTGCATGATATATTATCTGTCATCGCTGCGCTCGAAAACAGTCCCTCGTTCACGTGTTCGAGGGTGAGCGTATGATTGTTTCGTTAATCGAAGGGCCACGAAGCTTCGTTATTTAAATAAACGCATTCGTTAACACGATTCCAGTTCGTTCACCGCTGTCAGATCAGCGTAACCATTTTAAAATTCAATTTCCGACTTTAAAATTCAACAATCTGGATGAAAATTTAGAGATAGTTGAAATTGAAAAGCAACCTTTCAATTAAAGTAACAAAACTGGGATTTCAAACGTGATACGAGGAACGGAGGATACGAAGAAACTTGTATCGTAGACGATGCGCTCTTGGAAGCTGATTTACGGCCACTTCCAGGTGAATTTGATGCAAGGACACAGCTGAACTCTGATACCAAAAGTTTCGAACAATTCCGGATTCCTACCGTACTGTACGGAATATTCATTCACCTCGCAGAATATTCAGAACAAACCAATAACTTTTTACGATAAAACGTTATTGAATCAGGGAAGCCTGGCTGAGGAGTGACCTTCGATCAAGGCCAGCGTATGAATGCGAAATATTGTTCTCGCGGTTACACGTGGCTTACAGCATAGAAAGTAATTCTCATTGATATAACTCGCTCGGCAGCACGCGTGCCGTCATTTACAGGACACAGAAAGACTCGCGGCATGAATGCGAAGTTGCTGAAAGTATCGAGGCTTTTATCTGTCGCGGGAGAATACCGCGAAGCGCGACGCCAGGCAAACCATCCAGCCGTGGCAGGAAATTACTACGATTTCAAAAGTTTAAACGTAAACGACGTACATACGTGTATGTAAGAGGCTGCTCTTGTTCGTAGAAGTTGTCTCGCTTTAAACGGCGCACGCAACGCCAGAAATTGTGACCGCTCGTAGCAAGCAACGCGGTTAATCTTGACTTGCACAGCGGTAAATTGTTTCGCGTTAGTTGACAAAAACTACCGCCTCCGGCTAATGCGAATCGATTCAACGTAGCCATCGCGTTCAGAGAAGCGCGAGGAATTTTTAAACGGGAAATGGCCTGGCTTAAGCCACGGATAGCGAACTTCTCAACATTTCGAGCGTCTGTGCTCGAGCATTTTCGACGAATGCCGTGACTCGTACAAACTCATTATGACATATGTATACGTCTGTCATTAGTGATTCCTGGAACGCTGAATTCCTTTTCAGAAATGCCAGCTCCGCGAAATAATGAACTCGTCTTAGCGAGCAAACAACGCTAACGAGTCGGAACGAACGATCGTGTCAATCGAGGACACTATTTAGGGGTTCATAGGAGAACAATTTAGTTGATAGACGATTACGAGCTAGCTGACGTGGAGCAGAGTTCCGTGTGAACTGGAGCATATCTCGTTCGCGTGTTGGAGAGGTTCGTTGGCGTGTTTGAAAACAACGCAAGGTAGACGTGGGGCAGGGACGAGGGTGCGTTTCGAAGAAACTGGCATTCGTAACGTCGCGTCGTCGCGAAGGATCTCCGTGGAAAAATTATTTCGGCATGAACGGAGCATCGCGATATTCCGGTTGAGGAGTCGCATAACCTTTAACTTGGAACCGTTCCAATCGGAGTGCTACAAATTTTGCGCGGACCTCAGAACTGGAGCGTGAGTAAGGACTTCGTTCCATGGAAGTATCCGTTTCGATTTCAATTTTTTTTTTCTCTTTTTTCTGTTCGAACAATCGGAACCAAGACGAGGGAATCGTTGACGGTTCGTACGCGAATTTGCGCCACGCTCGTGTAAGTCTCTTGGATCAGCCAGGAATTCCTAGACCAGGCACTGGCAATCTTTTGATCTGTTGGCAATGTTCTTCGGCGCCTTACAGGCTGTGTATGTACAGCAAGACCCAATAAAATGGCATGGTCATAAACTTTGGCTCTTGGAAAGAACAGTTTTTGTCAGAGTTGTAACTAGGATCATTGACGTTTTGTACTATTCCTACTGCTGCATGTTGGACTGTTGTCTTCTTTCCGTATTAATATGTTTTGCAAAGTTTCTCTCGAACTTTAGTGTACTCGTGCATTAATGGTAAAAGTCTATAAGGCTTTGCGACACGTGACGATACGCTATAACATCTATAACTGCCCGGAGGGCAATTACCCGCATCATGGACTGTTACCATTAATCAGCGTGTACGCGAGGAAATTTTAAGTCTCAAGTAGAATTTTTCGTTGTACTTCTTGTGTTTTTCTTATTCTGGTTTCTTAAAATTTGTGCCAGGTCTGACATCACAGCGCATAATGGCGAACCGTCTGGTAGGATGCTCCTACTGGTACATATACTATTTTTCAGGTTCGCTCGTGCCTGGTCCGGAGTTTCTTGGTCGTTCCACGTTTGGAATTCCAATTGTGCTCTTCTTCTTTCTGTTTTTTCAAAGGATACAAACCTTCCTCGCAGACGAACCGCGCCTTCTTTACTGCAACAGAAAGAGAGAAAGCGTGTGAATCGATGATCCCAATTGGCGTTTGGCAATTGTTTACGGAACACCGGTAAGAGACGACGTTAACAGTTTTCGCGGACCGCTTAATTTCGTTAAATCAACGTATCAACTGCGTTCGCGTCAGGGTGGGTCCATAAATGGAATTAAACCGCGCGTTGGCTCGATTAAAAGCATACGCACGCAGTTGGACTTTCGAAATAATTAAAACGAAACTGGGTTGTTCCACTTATTTATCAAACAGGGACGAGTCAATGGGTAATTTCGTCCCGCCTGAGACGGGGGTGCGTTGATTGGTCAGAGATGGGAAACGATACGACCGAGATAGGACAAATATTATGTTTATACAAAGGCATTTATGTCGCTTCGCAATTGTTGCGCATTCGTTAGTAGGCACAATGCCATTTTCTTGTTTGAGCTAAATTAACAATACCATTGTTGCGCGAAACTTTAAAATGTCCACAAAGGCGGACAAATGGGGTGTCGAGTAATTACGCTTTTCGTAATTTTCTGGCATTGACGTCTACGCTAAGTAATGTATAACAATGTATCGCGAGGAGAACTAACATAAGAGGAAAAAATGTTT
This sequence comes from Xylocopa violacea, assembly GCA_963969225.1. Classification (NCBI taxonomy): domain Eukaryota; kingdom Metazoa; phylum Arthropoda; class Insecta; order Hymenoptera; family Apidae; genus Xylocopa; species Xylocopa violacea. The sequence continues at coordinate 30,269,525 of CAXAJV010000005.1, read as the reverse complement.
GTAACAACATCCAATGATAAGAAACAAAAAGAAGGCTGAAAGATTTCTCCGTTCCATGGGAACCTGTTCGCGAATGAATACGGTTACCATCGGGCACAAAAATAGGCAGTCACTTTTAAATGCATCATGATGCCAAAGACACATCTGCGGAAATTGAAGCCGGGTGCCTGGTGAATTCGATTTCGTCGTTCCACGATTTTCCATTGAGCATCCACTATCTGAATAAATCAATTCGCCGCAATTCACGTGTGACACTTCAACGACAATGAGCTCGCCTTGAAACGGCTTCCATATATGCATTTACAGACCTGGTAGACAGATAGAACCGCACACAGCTAGACGCGCACGTATACGCATCTAATACAAGCTTTTCGAACAGGAGAAGGGAATTCAATTTCTTCCGGCGAAAGCTTCGGTAACGACATATAAAACGCACTTGACCAACTGCTTCGCTATTGACAGAAAAGAAGGAAGCTAACGTCCTATTGACACGTTCGATACAACCGTCACACGTGTGCAACGTGACGATTCCACACCGAAAGTCCAATATCGCACATGCGTAACACGTGGTCGCGAGCAAGTAAAAATTAACGCCGCGTATATCCGGCGACGTTCGCACAGCATTTTCAGTGAAACGGATCAATACTTCACGAAACCGTCGGCGTTATGATTATTTCAGCCGCTGAAAGTTTGTTTCGGGATTACGGCTAACGAAGTTAGCCGCGTTTCAATCGTTCGAGTTTTGCGATATTGGAATATCGGGTCGTTTCTATTATATCAATGCCAGCTAAGTAGTATGGTGCGTCGCGTAGCAGACGCAAGGTTGTGGTGGAGTCCCCGGGTTACTCTTGTTACCTGTTGAAAACCGGCTACAAATGACACGGAGCACCACGTAAACATAGCAGTCAGCGGATAAGCGCAGCCAACCCCTTGAACTTTACCATTTTCTAAGATTGAATCATGAATGTTGTAGCTGAAGCAACCAAGTTCCGCAAACGTACGAGGATGAAAATTTATCAGCTGCTTATGCTTGGCGCTTCACACTGAAACCTAATTCCGTCTCGAGAATCGTCCCACAAAATCGTAACTTTTCGAGCTGTCACGGACCGCCTTGCTGTGTTCGCGCAGCAAAGCCATTATCTTACTAGGCGAAACGCTACGTTACGTACGAATAACGTGGTTTTCATGGAAATACGTTAATTAATGATCGTTAGATTGTAACATTGAACACGAGAATGTTTCGTGAGATTATGCTACCAGTAGGCCATTGCAACCGTGTTGTTGCAACACGTTTTATCGAACACCAGGCCGGACTGTCGACACGACTAGACCTAATAAGATTCAAAGAGACCTCTAGGTCAAACAGCCCAAGCATTATCCGTGCGTAAATTAATAACATCGATCGAAATAGCACACGATTGTCACCGAGGAACAATATACCATAATTAATCGCTAGCAATGCGCAATATCGAAATTCAGATTAAAAATTAGCAAATCTTCCAAACTAGATAAATTGGCAAGTTTCGATACCAAATCCCCTTTAACAACCGCCTAATAAATACCTAACGAGTCGAGCCGTTACCCATAAACGTACGTAAATAAGCACCCAACACGTGGATCACACGCCGCTCTTGTATCGGTCGTTTTTCAATAGAACCCTAACGAAAAGGTCACGAAACGACCCGTGCAGTTACCCCTGTTGAGCAAGCTCGTGCCGTTGTCGTGCCGTGAGTTGGCGCTCACCTCCGTTAGCTGTGCGTGAGGCAAGGTTCTAACGAACCGACGGAGATTTAAAGCAATGACCTGTACTAATAAATGCCAGACAATACGAACGAGTAACTGGCCTAAGGTTAACCGCGATACACAAGAATGGCTTCACCGAAGTTCCCGTGGCAGACACGCGAGCGTCGTACTATAATCGGCCGTATTTATTCGGTCATGCGAAAAAGCGTTCTCGTTAACGCTCCGCGGGCCTGGAACGGGAATCTTCCACCCCTCGCGCGAGGGTGAAAACCCCCAGCCGCGAAGCATCGATTGCGCCGCATATTTCGGTTGCGGGTGCAGACAGTTTTTAACTCGGCTATCGCCTCGAGATCTATGAGGTGGTAAACCGTAAAGGTGCGAGAGAGCAATTTGTAGACGGTAAAAGTTGTTCCGTACGTGAAAAGAGGTGCTGCAGCGGCGTGCGTTATGAAGCACGTCTTCAAAGGTAGGTGGCTCCATTTGTCTTGCGGAAAACAACGCGTTTGTTCTCGTCGTCGAGGGGAAATGTTACGTTTCGTTTATCGTTGCAAAAAGAGAAATCGTTTCGCTTGCTTCCAGAGAATAACAGGTGCGGTGCTGTACTGCGGTGCTTTCCAACTCGTTGATATTCGTGAAAACCGATGAGATTATTTTCGTAGCTCGCGTCGAACTTCGCACGAGTTTTATGCCATCCTCTGAGGGAACTTAAACTCTTAACCGTGGAACTCATTTCCTAGGCGATAAAGGAGTCGTTCGATCTTCTGCGGCGGCGAAACAAATGCGGTCGCAGTTCCGTACCGTTCGTTAACGTAACGTGGCGCGTGTTTCTGCAAAGGATCCGGGACACGGAAGGATCTTGGCACCAATTTTTCTACGTTAACACGATTGCTCGGTCCTGGCTGCACGTAATACGCCCTTTAGATACAATAACAGGTCAACCTGGACGCATGAAAGTGGTACGTTTCTGGGAAATGGTAATTTCACCGGCGCATGGAAACACACCGTCGTTCCGTTCGGGCTGCATCGATTCGTTACCGGCATTACATTTTTTTTTAACGTTAATCATGTATGCAGGTCGCTCAATAAAGAATGCACGCATGTACAACAACGATACGAACGGAAGGAAAATTGGCGTGTTCATTAAACGCGATGGTTGTTGCATTTTACGCTCTCGTAATCTGCGCTGTATCGTTGCCGCTTTTCCAGGTTAAACGGAAAAAACATGGAACTTTTAGTATCGGTAACATCGATTCGGTAGCCAATGATTGTTTGATGTCAAACAGAAGGGTTTCCCGAAATTTCTAAGCGCAGTTCGCTTTGAAAAGAGAAAGCGGCGTAAAGTCACTTTTTACTGCCAAGTATTAAACGAGAAAAGTCCTCGCGCGCGCGTAATTTGCGGCTTGCGAGAAGAGAAAAGATTAGCGTGTTCGTTAAACGCGATGGCTGTAATTTTAGACTTTAGCAATTTGCATTATATTATCTACGTTTGAGCGGGTTTAACGAAAAGAACACGCGACTTTTAGTGTATCAATAATTCAACAGCTTACTGGTCGACTGGCACCAAAAATATAGAAGCGGAATGGCACCGGTATCGATTAAAGGGGGAACGTGAAATTCCCCCTCGACGGACGTCGTTCCGCCACAGTGCGGACGCATAAAAATTCATGGGTGCCGTGAAAAATCTTTGGGGTGCAACAGCCCCGGTTGACCCGACGAGAAAGTTAATAATTTCGAACAGCTCCGTACACGGTCGACCCACTGTCACGTCTGGGTATTCAAAGTTCGTGACCAACGGACGACGGCCACTGCCAACAGGTGCATATCGCTTAATTACCTTTTCTTTCAGAAATTAATTACTCCCCCGGCCACTTAAAAATACCCTCGCCCCATCGTGCGCGATGCCATTTCATATCTGCACGAGCTGGCATTCAGCCAGACGCGATTGAAACCCAATATGCAACGGGAAAACCGCGGGAAAAGTCCTGTTTGGTATTAAACCGCGTCTGAAATCGTGAAATCGAACAGAAGAGCAGCGTGTACCGGAAATCGAAGGTGTTTAAGTATTCATACGCAATTTCAGGATAGATCACGTAGGAAGTGCGACTATTCAGGTGGCGTAAGATCAAAGGGGTTGCATGAAAGGGAAATAAAACGCAAACATTCCTACGCAAGAGGGTTTTATACAACTTCAAAGTGAGGAATTTACGGAAATAATGGGAACCGCTGTTGATATCCGCGGCATCGATTTCAAATTGATAAGAGAGTTGGAGGAACGTTTGACGGAGGTTAAATAAAAGTTGCAAATTTCTCGCTGTCGAAGAAAACTGTCGGAGTTGCGAAACGCTAGTGCAACGGGAACGAAGAGTGGAAACATAATTGCAGCCACAAATGCTCGTCACATATGTGCAAAGACCACCCTGTCCAAACTGGGACAGGAATAATTATTCTTGGCCGAATTGAAAGTTGCCCAGGGAATTTGCTCGTGGGAGTTGACACGCAAAGATCGATCGGGTTTTTGTTTACCAACTTTATCATCATATATACTCTCTGTGAGTAAAACAAAGTTCGCGGATTTGTTTGCTCATGCTAAAATGAATGACTTTCCAGAACGTTGACCTGTCCGTCCGGCAGAGAGGGAACAATAGCACAATGAAACAGTTGAATTCCCTTTAGAACTATAGAATCCGCGAATCCACGTTTACTCATAATTAATAAATTTACTTTGCGACTATAGGTGGCTCGTGAAACAATTGTAGCTGGTTAGGTTCTGTCCTGAAACGCAGGTAAATGATGACCCCGTTCCATTCCCATCAATTCATATGCGGACGAACCACCAATGAAAAATTGCCAAACCATATTAAACAATGTCGTTTCAATTTCTGTCTCTTAATTATCCTCCACGCAAGCTCTTCATTTTTTAACCAGTTCCTCGAGTAACGAATGTCTCAGGCGATAATGGGCAGCGTAAAAAGATAATAATAAAACATGCCGCACGTAACGTTGGTAAATTTTGTACTTCGCAGTTCCTCTTCTACAGTCATGCTCGGGGCGTATCCGCGCATGAATATTTGATACATTTTACAGCCCAGCGCACCAACGAAGAAAGTATCACGAGAGCGAAGTACATCCGATCCTTATCCTTTGCTTTCCCCGGTCCGTTTTCTTATATCTTTTAATTTTTTCCTAGCCTCCCACCCGTTTGCGAGGGATACAAAAACATGGTCCATCAAAGCAGCTTACCCGCCGTCTACCTCGAGGCTGGCGCGAAGTAACGCGTACAAAGCGGAAGCGTAGCCGAAACGTCATAAACTAAAAAGCACGACGGCGCGAGGCAAGGCTGAACGAGGGGGCGGCGGATGGCTTCCTTCGCGGGGCGGTGGCGGCAAATGATGCTCGAGAAGCGACGAATTCCATGGAAAACGCGCGGGGCCTATAGTATCCCGGGCCGCGTTATACGAAGTTGCGCGTGATGTCTTTTACCTTCGAACAACTCGAGACAATAGGCGTCTACGTATGAATACCAGACGAGAAGTTCTTGTCGGTGTTCTCGTCGACATTGTGCCCGCTACTCGCGTGTTCCATTGTGCCCGTTCTCCACCGGGTCTGGTGCACGTGCAACGCACGTCGAACGGTGTGTGTGCGCGCCCGCGCGCGTACTCGCGTGCACCGCGTTAATGGGATACTTTCCACCCCATATTTTTTCCCCGTGGCGCGCCTCTCAATGGCATGAAAACGCGTCGCGAGGGGACGAAAACGCGAGGACGCGGTGAGGCCACGGTGAAGCCTGCCTGTTATTTATAACCCGGCTATATTAGAGATAATATTTACGTGACGCGTAAATCCAATACGTTATCACGCCTTATCACGGTGGATCGTGGAGGATTCTCCGATGAACGACGCGCCTCCTCCACCTTTCTCTCTCTCACTCTTTCTCACCCTCTAGACCTCTTTAAAGCAACTCTGCTGCGTCGTAGTGGTTGCTGTAAAATGCTCAAAGTGTCTTCACGAAGGAGCTGCACTCTGATGAAAATAACCTTGAGGATAAGGATTCTTCGTCTCTCGACTTGTGACAGAGACTGCGTTTTCAATTACGTGTGTTCGTTTACGAGGGCAACGCATCGACTGTTCAGATTAGAGAATAAGAATGAAGAGTCGGGAATAAAACGAAACGTTGGCTGGGGAAAATATACCTGTTGGGGAAGACAGGTATTTTGTGCTCATTTCAGTGAGCCATTATCGAGGAAGGTACATGCATGTTACGGTATCTTATCGATTTCATCACGCAATTGTAGGTATGTATATACGTACATACTACACGTTCCCACTAAATCTTTTATCATCGGGGTGTTGCATACGTAATACCAAACAGTGCTCGCGGACAAAATCGATTCCATGAAAATACGGAAATTAAAAATAATATCTACCTCTCTCTTGAATACGTGTAAAAATACAGCTTTTTAACGAGATAACGCAAGAGAAACAATAACGAACCTGCCGCCACAAAAATACAATACAAACGTCTGTAAAATCTCCTCTGGAACTGTCAAAGAACACGCACGTGCTCCTTAGAATCGCTCCGACAGCTTTCGAAACATTCTTCGCGAAGTTGAACAACGCAACCTACGCTAAGGCAAGTTCTCCAGCAAAGGAATTCTCCATCGAATTCCTGAACGCGCGATTTTTTTCACTCAGGTCGACGATAAAAGGCAAACGGAGACGTCCTTCTTGAAAAATTCCATATTTTTGCTATCTGGATTCTATTCGAATAGAAACGTCGTTCGCCTGTTCTTTTTGATAAATGCAACCGGTCGTGGGTATGAAAAGGACGCGGAAACGTTTGGCGCTTCGAGGCGAGACCGCGTTCGTTACAAAGAGAGCTGAGCGACGTGGAGTACGAAGAATTCTGGAACAGGTGGGGTGGATGCAAAAGAGGAAGAATCATCCGACGAAATCCCCTTATTAGATCCCGGGAATACGCAAGTTCGTAAACGTACGAGCGCTTTGTCGTTGCTTCCTTATGAAATGTCGCGTTTCCGCGCTTCTGCAGTCGCATGACGCCAAGGATTACAGCGAGCTCGCGTGTGCCAAGCGTGCCAACAATTCCGCGAAATCGTTCTGCGCTGGCTGCGCGCGTACGCGATCCTTCTGTACGGCTACGTACGCGATCCCGAACTAAAAGGTTAATGAGGCGATATCGAAGGAAGATAAAGAACCGTGGTCTGGTTAGATAAGCCATTGATTTTCAAAAGAACCAATCTAGAGGAAAGCGGACAAATTCTAGGGACGTTAAAACTTACTACGACGTGCTATTTCCGTTGTGCAGTAGAAAGAACGTTTAGCTCTCGATCGCCACGTTGAGTTAAGCGAACCTACTGTTCACTTGAACAATTCCGTGACTGTTTCATAACGTTCTTTTTTTCTTTCGTCGTATTTTTAACGCTGAGAATTTTGTGACGTTTCTCCACTGCTGTAGGATTAGCTTGATCGAATCTACGATATTTCTCCACTTTATTGCATTATCGTAGAACAAAGTAGCTCGCGTTTACGCTGGTTCGAAATGTTTCAGAGTATTCGTATAAAGACGCAAGAAAAATCATTATCGCGAGCAACTGCGTACGAGACTGTTAAAAAAGAAACATAAAACGGGGTGCACTTAATAACTAGGTTTATTAAGTTTAACGCGATCTTACCGCAGGCATGATTGACCTTTGAATTCTCCCGCGCCGGCAGACACACAGGTAGCCAAGATCCATCGTAATTACGGAATCTCTAATGAGACAAATCAAAGGAAGGCTCCGCGCCGTACGCGGAACGAATTAATTACTTGAGTTGCGAAGTTACGTGTACCGCTAACGATCTTACCGTGATTTCCACGGCGATTTGTCATCGATAAAGCTGGCAGTAGGCATTAATTAGTGCAGTCATTAAGTAGAATCAATAATATAATTCGGTCGTTGCATTCTAGGCTGATTAATCGTGAATTTAATCGCCTGCGCCCGATCGTCTCGTATCGAACGTTAAACCGTACGTATTATTAGCGCCGTGTATCGAGAATACTATCCAGATTATCTTCGACGTGACAGTCCACGATACTGCGTCCGGAAAATCGATATTTTTGAAGTTCGTTCCAATACCACCGACCATTTCGAGCGCCCGCTAATCATTTCCGACGGTTCTACTTACGAGTTACATTTTCCAAGGAAATTCGATTCAATCTGTCGTATCTCACAGTAATCGAAGTGAAACTTTCAATCTGAACCTCGTAACGTTTGAACGTAATTTCTTGTATGCAGAAATATGCAACCTTCCCACAGGTATTCGAATAATAACATCTATATACGCACGTATGCGACATTGCGATTTGCATAATGCATTGTGCGCGAATAAATGGACACGTATACAATGCACATGTATCCCATAAGTGGCGAAGATCGATGAAAAAAAATGCGACAAAAGGAAACCCGTATCACCGTGAATATATTCAACGAAACCGCGTACGAAAAGTTAGAACAAAAACGGGAAGAAATTCTATTTGTTGCTTCGAAAGCTGGGGGAACAATCAATGGCTATAAATCTGATTGAATGGCGTTCTAAACGTACCAGACACAACGTATGAGATAGATAAGATAACTATATTTGCGATCGTCACGGTTTTTCTAGAACCACCCTTAAGTGAACATATGGCTTTATTGATGCGACATATATATGTATATTTTAAGAAACAATAAACTTGCATGCCACGACTGCAAGACGTTTTGCAAGGTAACTAATTTTCCCACGCAAGAACAGTGATAACCGAAAGAAACGATTAAGAGAATCAAACGAAAGAGTCGATGAAGTTACGCAACTACAGTTTACTTTGTACGGAATTCTGTGCAGAAAACAACGGGAACGGGATGATACATCCCGATGAAATTGAATCGAACGAATTCCCTAGATTGTGGATATGATGTCTTATCCCTTTTTATCCTAAGGGTTCCTAAAGCCCCTTGAAAACCAATAAAACTCACCGGTTTCCACCCTCGATAAAATCAAACAGTTTGATGGCCCCGAATGAGATTCTAATTTATTCAGGATCCAACATCGAACGGTTACAAGCAATCTTTGCTCTCTGCAAATCTGAAACTACAAATGCTCTACGAATACCAATTTTTTTGCGAGAAATACCGTACGATCGTATAAACACGATCGCTGCTATTCCCTCACGAATTAAAATTTGCATCCGCATCGAAACGACCCCATACGGGTTTCTATTTTTCTCGATTAAATAAAACTCGTGAAAGCTCTTAAACGACGCGAAGCTATCGAGTGAAAAATTAATCGAAAACTGTTCGTCCCGTTTCCCTGACTAAGAAAGGCAAGTAGCTGCGCAGACGGCACGAAATCTGGTGTCTTTCCGCCTTTCTCTCGTTCATTCCGAAGGAGACGTAAATCAGGACCGACTTTTATCCGTCTTCATCCTACCGTGAAATCCAATATCTCATATGCGAAACTTACGATTTTATGCGAACTGATGAGGAACCGCGTTACGGTCTCGTATAATCGATAAATCTTCCCTCCTCGAGTACAGCCATCAATAATGCGCATAGCGGGAAAATAAAGCGCTCTTTACTGCAATAATAAATTGGCCGTGAAAGGGAATTTCTCAGTGCTTTTTCTCGCTTTCGTTAATATCGGCAGCTAGTCTCGTAAACTAAGATAAATCGATATCACTCGGCCGTTCCGTTGAGAGACTCGCGGATATTAAAAATTCATCGCGTTTAACGCGACACGCGAGTCGGTCGAACGTTATTTTCCAAACTGAGACCTCCTATCGGCCGATCGCGACGCACCCGCGGTCCTTTATTTTTCTCCTCCTTCTTAATTAAACTTATCAGAGTGTAATTTAGTAATGCACCCGTTTAATTTGCGCTAACGAGATTTTTCGTTTCAAACGCGAGTTACGAGCATCGAGAAAAGAGGATTACTTCGTTCAACTTCGCCGGCCAGTTGTAATAGGTTCGATACGCGGTACACTTTTCCGTCCCGGGTGTAATAAAAATTTCACGTTAATCCTCGATAAATATTCCGAAACCCTGGCCCATACGTGTCTGACGTACACCCAACTAATAAGCTATGGTTTATTACCGTGCCAGAATTATGCAACTACTTACGCTGGCAGCCCCACCGATAACAAGGGCGGAAGCGATTACAAGATCGAACCATAATACTGAATAACTTTCAAGGTACGATGGACTTTATGGTTATACGAAAACATGTAATATTAACCCCTTGCGTGGCCAATAAAATGAAAACGTTGTCCATAAAATGTCTGTAGCTTTAATACTGAAGAATACTTCGCGGAAAATAGGATATTACGTTAATACTTAAAGACTAATTGAATACGTAGAATCGCGACTATGTTTGCATGATAATTTTTAACGCTCGTAAATTATAAATAATCGTGATCCTTAATTTCAAAGGACGATGAATTACCATCGAATTTTGAACGGAACGTAAATTAAGCAAGGAACGAGCCTCCGCTACGTTCAGAACGATCGTGCCTCGGCTTTCTGAAATCATAACCGAGAAATTTTTCAGTTTATTAAAATTTAACGAACTACTCGGCTTAAACGCGGCAAGTACGATCCCCGTAAAACTTTCAATCTGCTTAACCACTGATCCATGCTCGGTTTTCTGCCTCGAATGGTGGTTCGTTTATCGATGGACGCAGCTTTATAATTATATAGCCACCGAGTAAGTTGTAAAAAACAGACGTCCAATTTCGCGTTTAATAATATAGGAAAACCTATAGAAAACCGTGTAGCAGCGTAAAACTACGTAACACGTATTCCTGTTAAACGTGCGTGCCTCGCATACGACTTTGTTTTTTTTCATTTCAATGTTGCAAACGATTCGATGTTCCGATGGAATGAACTGGAAATCTCGATGGAACGAACGTCCTCGATTCTACAATAAAGGGGGTAGAAGCGCGTGGCAAGGCGGAGCGGGTGGAAAATTTTCGAAACCGTACAATGGCCCCCTTTGAGTCAGGCCAATTGGCCATCCGCCTAAATAATTTATACCGTGCAGCACATTTACGTGGAAGAGGCTGGTAATGAGCGGCCCCGTCGGCCGTGCACTTAACGGAGTTTCGCTCTCCTGTCCGATAATTCGTTCGATAATATTGTTTTCGCGCGTAATTAACTCCCTAGCTAGCACGCGGACCCGGCCCCGTGCCCTCTTCTCCAGTGAAATTCTCGATTGCTCCGGCTGCTCCATAAAACCAATAACCGTCACAACACAGTTACCCGCGTGCAGTGTGGCTGCACGAAAATTATCCACCTTGCTGCGGACGTCGCGTCGCGAACGACGAAAAAAAAAAAGGAAGGGAAGAAGGGACGCTTATATGTCAGAATAGGATTTACGGATCAGTAGATGGATGGACACAGGTGGACGTAATTGGATGTTCATCGAGACGTTTACGGTGAAAGTTCTGGCCCAGAAGATGCTGGAATGATCGACCATTGCTGTATTACCCTCCTCGGCTCGAAACATTGATTCGCGATCAATGTATGCATTGGCAGTGATAGGCTGTACCGCGGTCGGACAATATTTAGGTATCTCTTCAATAACGTGATCCAAACGTGGCAGTGAACCGACTCCACGCTAATACCGTCGTTCGCCGTTGAAATTTCCTTTCAGCGGTTCCTGATTTCTGCGCGTCGACGATTTTCTCCGTTTATCGGAAATAAATAGAAGGAGAGAATAGCCGGACGGGAAAGAAAAGTCGAATGATCGTGAACGTACGTATAAAGGAGGGAAAAGACAGAGAGAGAGAGAGAGAGAGAGAGTAAGAATCCACAGTCCGTTGTCTGGCGACAGTCAAGCTATTGCTTTTTCCCCTTTCGTCGAAAACCCCTGCCTTTCTACCGTCGCGTCGTTCTTCGAGTTCAAAGCACCCCATTTATAATGACGATGCCCGTATCCTTAACCAAGGACGATCCTTCCTGCGGCTACAAACTCCCACAGGAGCCTCATATTGGATTCCTAACCCCTTCCACCGGTTCGAAATCTCACGATACCTAGTTATCTGGCTCTGAACGTTGGAAAATGGAGATGGATTGCATCGTTTGCAGGTGCACGACCGACTAATACGTATATAATGATTAATAAGTTATCGAAGCCGATCTCGACGAGTTCGCAGTCAATTATGGATAACGATTCATGGCGAACGATTTGACTAATGACCGTTGATGAGATCAAGCGTCGAATTAGATAGCATCGAACCTGAGGGTGTGCACGAGTATTTCCTAGTTCCAGTTCTTACAACTGCTCCTTGATATGTGAAATACGAACTATCAACTTAAACTCGTCGGGGTTATCTTAAGTATCTACTACTCGAACGTCTACTACTTAAAGCAACTTCTCGAAATAACCTGACCAATCTGAGCGAAACACATGGTTATCCGTACCAATGTGTAAAACTATTTTCTATAATCCAAGTAGTTTGCAAATACATAAATGTAAGCATCATCCCTTATGGCTAGTAGTCGAGTCCCACGAAGGGAAAGTTCCCCACTGAATTTCGCACTCGAATTCGTGAGCACCCTCCGCACTTGATCCCATCCGTGTTATTAAATCGTAAATTTGATAATTAAGTATTTAGCCTGCGCTGTGCCTTTCTATTTACGGCGGATTTCTGTTACGCTCTCACGGTACCGTTGGTACTTACGAGATCCGTCCGTTCGTTTCGACTGTTACGAACTGTTTCCGCAATTGTAATCTGTAACATGCTCGGCGTGGTTTTAACTGCCGCTTCCTGGGATGGCTCCCGGTTAATGCATATTTATGACGCAGATTAAAGTCCGTTTTGCGTGCAACTTCTGTACCCGGGAAGAAAAATGTCCGCGACACGAAAAACCCTAGGCGTCCTGCCGTTAACGCGTATTCATAGCCAAAGAATTGCGCTCATAAAAGTTTCGTCGTATTATTTGCGACGCGGGCCGGTTCGTAAAATCCGCTTTCACCGCCCCGCGATACGGTTTCGTTCGTTTAACTTTACTACGGAGCATTCAGCCGAAATTACTTTCATTCGAACGGTACGGAACTCTTAAATATTCATGGCGTCCTTCTAACTTGGTAATGCGTTTGTAATGCTTCGTATACCACATTTCGAGATTCGGTGGAAGCATGCCTGTCCCATCCAAGTTCTTTACGCGTGATTTAATCAAGTCGCGTCGGTTAAATGAAACGTCGCGGAAGCTGAAACGAGCCTCGATCGTTTCGCAATTAGCCGGTGCGATTCGCGCGTTTGTAAAACACCGCGGATGGAACAGCGAGGCGCGTGAGCGCGAGACGAAGGGCAGAAATTTCCAAGTTTCATCGACGAACCACCTGTCGTACCCTGCACACAGTATTAGCTGGCGATCGATATAGAGCGCATACCTTTTCGTGCTATCCTAATATATCGGCGTCGGGGCACCAATGTAGGGACAGTGAGTGCCAACGGCAGCTTAGATCAAAGCGTTCCTAAAGTTCATTCCGGACGAGTCCACAGCGTATCGGCGATGCCAAGCCACCGGATAGTTCACGAAGATAAGCACAAATTTCTACGACGTGTACACCCTTTAGACGTGGCCCGTAGCTACGGTCGTTATTTTTAGTGGTCAGCCACTCGAAATCGCCTTCTATTTGCTTGCACGAGCCCACCCTTTCAATCAACCTAAGTGGACTGCAACGGAAGTGGCAACCTGAAGGAACATCCCGGCCGAACGAGGAGCGAGGATAACGAAAGCCTTTCGAAAACATTGTCCGAGCCCGTTGCACGCTCGTAGAAAAAGGGGCCCGAAGCGTGAGAAGCCAGATAACCTTTTAATATTTTTGCCCCGACGAGGCTGCTCTTCGTTATCTTTGAAAAGTTCCCGACGCGGCGTTCGCGGAGAGAAGAAAACGATCGATCAGTTCCGAAAAAAAGTGACGTAAACGACGGCAGGTAACTAACAATACGGTACACGTCGGAGCACGGACTTTCGTTGTTATTGGAGCGACGAGCACACCCGCAGCCATTTGTCGCGGCGTCCATTCAGCGCGGCGTCGTTACATCTGTTCGACGTCATTATATTATCAGATAAGGGGGTCCGCGTGCTGTCACCCGGCATAATTGCTCTCGCTTGTATCGCGACGTAACGCGCGTTTCATTTCGAAGCAATTAATTCTTCGAAATTCGAATGGCGCAATCGAGCAATAATTTCTCTATCGAAAAACAGTAAACAGTTTACGCGTTACGCTCTGACGCAAATTCGATTAAATCCGGCGGCGAAGAAACGCTGTTTGGACTAACGAATTTCCGATATGCCCGGGGTAAAAGTAATCAGAATTAATTGTGCCCTTTTCGTGACAAGAAAATAACGATAAAGTCCATTTGAAACGGAGTGTCTTTGAAGCACTCTTCCTCGGAGGAAACAATCGAGCCAGGGCTGGAGCGGCGCGCTTTAAAGAGTCTGAGGGAAAACGTCCGGAAAATATCGTTGGAAAAGGAAGACAAGATCTGGTTTTCGTTTACGGGCGGTAACTACGATGGTTTCCGTGCTCGATAACGTTTCCTATTCTCGCTGCTAAAGGAACCGTACTCTGTAGCTCGACGAGGTAGATGCATTCACCTTGTACCGTGCCATACGCCAAGCTATCACCGTACGTACGGGACTTTAGGCGATCGAGGATGCCACGAATCACTTTCGAAACTCCTCTGCTCGGAATCGACGACAAAGAAGAAATACAACAGCGCCTCGTTAAGTGCGAAACTTTGGGAACGGCGAGTCGATTTTAACCCTTCCACTGCTGAATACTCTGAATCGAGGGGCTCTCTTTAGACAGCACCTATCTGCGATCACTATTACTGCCAGCACGAAATTTGCTTCCATTTCGTGCATTATGCTAATACTTATACTGGAACAAGGGAAAGATAGAAGGTGAATCGTACGTGACTGCTCTTACGCGTCTTTGAATATATCCTCTGCTATCGTAAATAATTTCAGGTTAATTTTCAATCTAATTTCATCTCTTAAACGATAGATTCCAATTGAATGTAGAAACCAAAGAAAATTCTGGTTCTAAAAGGTTGACGTATCTTTTCGAATCGGACCCGTGATCGCTGCACGGGAAAGACAATAACTGGCCAGGGCATTGAAATGACATTTCAGTTGGAATACGAAGACTCCGCCAAGGGAAATTTACGGAATCGGAAAATGTTCGCAGCCGCATATAACTTGCATGCAAGATGCAATTTCATATTCCAGTTACGGTCGGTATTGTCTGCTACGTACGGAATTAAACTACTCGATAAATGGCAAGAAAGCGTGCAAGTATACATCGGATATCGAGAACATCTCTCGTCGTTGCCTGACGAAGAACCGAGCATCGTATAATTTAATAAACGAACCCCCTCGTAAATTATTTGCCAGCTTGAAATTTCTTGCTCGACGTTTCGCCTCGCATCGGAGGCAAACGAGCGGCGCAATTGATAGAAATCGTCGATAAACGCAAGAACAGTGGCTCCGTTTTCCAGCAACGGGTGTTATCGTTTACGTTAAACGCGGACGCTCGTTCGTGTTTATAACGCAACGACAGGTGACGAACGAATGTTCACCGCGGCGCGCGATCGTCCCGGTTCATAAAAGAACGTTCGCGCGAAATAATGGGCCGCGCGTATTTCGGCTCCTCCATAGTGACGAACCTCCCTGCCCGTCAGGCCGAAATAAAGTTTGGCCGGCCTTTACGAGTGTAAAATAGATTGTCCTCGTTATTGTAGGCGATGCATCTCCATTAACGATGACACATTTCCACGACATGGTGAAAAACGCGGCGTTCAAATGCAACGTTGTTCCCTTTCTAAGTGCGAGTTGCAAAAAGTAGGTCTCTGGCAGAGAGAGACATTGTCATTGAAAAATATTATACGCAGTGAATGGAAAAAAAAAAGCTGAAGCCGGGGGTTCGCAAGCGCGAATCCTTTGAGCGTGCAACAAAGAAGAGGAAAGAGGGGAAAAAACGTAGCGTGAAAAGAAAAAGAAATAGAATAGATCGGGTAAACAGTAGCTAAACTCTTTCTCGCGACGCCTTTCTTTTCAACTTCAATTTATATATTCTATCCGACAAATTGCTCGTACGTATCGGACAAAATTTGTCATCGCGCGACGAATTCGACGACCGTTCGATTACCATTCCGTTACCGCTGAAACGCGCGCACACGACGACGGGGAAATTACTATTCGCGTGTACGTGGGATTCTTGGTAAACGTAAATGCACGGCATTTGCGTCTGGAGCATTGATTGTATCAAGCGTTAATACCCCTTTGATCGTAATACGTGTTGCGTAATACGTAAAATGTAACAAACGGCGAAACGTAATAGTTACGCGCATAGATTGCGCGAATGCGAGATCGGTTGGTGGCCGAACATTTGAAACATACGAGAAGCGTCGGAACCAGTTTTAAACCGTAATTAGAATTGACGCTAACGCTGCTCTGCAAGTGTCAGAACACTTTCAAACGAGCCTGTACACGAACGAGGTGGTACAGATATATACGTTACCCTCTTTCAACTCACCCGTTTAGTTACAAACTACGTGGCTCACGGTCCAAAGCACGAAGACCGTAATGCATATTCAAAGTACTAAACCACGCAATATTTTCATTTTTCTTCTCGCCGTCTCTTCAATAATGTGTCGTTGCTCTGGGAAGTCATTCATTCTGTTCCTCGCCCAGGAGATTCCTCGACTCGGCGGCATTGTTACGTCTATGCGCGCGTTCTTTGTCGCGAAAGCGGTAGGAATTCGCACTTTCATGATCACGAATAAATTAACGTCGTCGCGGCTCCCGTTCGCGGCTTTAAAGCCGCTGCGGCCCAAAGAAAATACACCCTCGACCGTCCCCATTCTCTTCACTTTCATTTTTATAATAACCCGAGAAGCACACGTAATCAGAAGCGTCGTGAAAGCATTCCTTTATTAGTCTCGTTTCCTCGTCGACGTATTTGGATTTCGAGGTGACCCGAATAACCTGCGTGACCCCGTGTGACGTTTCGAAAATATACAGGCCGAAAATATGTGTCCATAGACTGGGGCCATAATCTAGCGGACCCACCCCTCGAACGCCTACGCGTGAACGTATGCGCGTATTTATGACGCGTCGTCGTCAATCTCCCGCGAGATTGATCGTTTCCGATAATAAACACCCAGCCGAAATGCTTCTTCCCGACGCGAGACGATATCTTCCAAGTGCAGTTGTAAAGATACGACCACGACGACGTTTCTCGTCGTATCAGACCGACCTATTTTTATCGCCGATACACCGGTGGCGAATAAATAAAGCTTGCCGCTCGAACTGTAGTCACCTTGCAATAAATAACGCGCGAACATAAATTCTTGTTACATTCAAATATCATCCGTGTAATCTCTAGAACTGCAAATCCTCAGAGATTCTCCTATTAATCCTGTCCGGGTTTTCCACCCTGTTCCCCCGTCAATTCGGATGAAATCAATAGAAGAGAAAAAAATCAAAACCGGCTACGTATCCGTCGAGCGTGCACCGTGATTTAGTGCATTCGAATAGAACCATCGTAATTGAAGGTAATAAAACAAAATTCGACTAAACTCTTCTACTGAACTCGATCTCGAAGTCTTTAAGTCGCGTACAATGGACCGGGTTCTTTGCTGCGCTCGCGAAAGAATTCTCGGTTGAAAATCCCACGAAACATTTATCCGATCGAAGGTTCGTTCGAAAGGTCCCCGAGTCTGCTGGAACGATCGTAAGGTAGCGCTTTCGATCATTAACTCGACGCGAGACGACGTTGCGGCCATTCGATACACGCTTGAACCCGTCACTATCAACATTACCATAAATCAAATATCTCGTAAGTTATTACCTGTCCGGCAGGCTGACAGGCAAAGGAAGATCTAGGTGGAGCTTCTCGCCTCAGATCGTCCCTGTCAGCCAACGTATGCACGAGAGTTTACGTTTCCCGTAGCACCTCCTGTAGCTACATCGGCGGCCGGGCAAGCGAGAGGAGAGTCGAGTTGCGTGGTCGCGATGGCAGAGCGTTGGTGGAGGATACGAGGATGAGAAGGGGTGTAGGGAAGCGGTAGTAGGGATGGTAGATGAGCGGTAGAACCGGGGTGGCAAGTGGGGGCTGGTGGCGGTGGTTGAAGAAGGGAATGACCCCGTGTACCGGGGTCAACCGTTGCACTATGCTCTCTCTCTCTTTTCCCCTCTCTTTCTTTCCCTTTCGCCTCTCTTACCCTCTCACCTTCTCACCCTCGTCCCCTCTCTCGCTCTCCCGTAGTCATAGACGAACGAACACTCGCGCGCTTTGTTATCAGTGTACACCGACCGCATGCATACAGTCGAAGGAACGTTACCACCTGAATACACCTACGCGATCTGTACACGTGCGTCTACGTGCCTAGATGAGCAGGAAGAAGGGAAAAGACCGCCTCGCGATATTTATGACTAGATATGTGGGACAAAGATGAAAGAACCATCCGACGATCGCTTCTCGTTATTCGTTGGTCAATACGTCTTTAGCGTTACGGGTTGTTTCGTTCCCGGGAAGGATCGTTGGAATCCGTCGCTGCACGCAGCCCGGTTCGAGCATCGATTTTTCTATGAAAAAAAAAAAAGTGAACGCATTCCAGAAGCTTGGCTGGATTCGTATAAATGGGATAGAAGGGATTGCGAGTAGAAAGGATCGGTGCGCGTAAAATCTCGCGGGATATTCCACGTTTGAGAATATACATTAGAGGATATTGGTGGCGGTCACTGATCGAGTCTGACTCGACCCAGAAATAACCCCTCGAGGAACTGTTCTTTCGGTCGTTTATACTACTCCGTTAAATCGTTCGATACGCGGACCGCGCTAGAACGAATACAAAAGTCAGAATGGGAAGAAAATCCTGGATACTTCGAAGCGAAGTTAATGCAGGTGTACGTATTGGAAACTGAAATTCCTTTATACAATGATGGTGAAACAAGGATATAAATGGGATTTAGCGTTTTAAACTAAAAATTCGAGATGTGCCGAAAATGAAACGTAAGACAAGGCTTAGGTACGCGTAAGACATCTTTTTGACGAAGGAAAATCGCTGAAATTGACTGAAAAGAGAGTACGAAAAGCAACTGGCAATTAGTTTGCTTTAAGCAGGGCAGAAAAATCAGTGATAATATCTGCAGATAAAGGTAGAAGAAGAGCAATGTAACCGGGATGCTCGATACCAATGAAATTATCGCATCGACTCTTAGCTCTATTCCTTGTTCTCTCTATTCCCATCTTCGGATGGTTTTCCAATAAAACGGACACCCCGTCGACCCTGCCCGGACGTTCGTTTTACGAAATGTAATTTCTAACTTTGGTCATTTCAGCAATTGCTGCGCGAGAACGTCCGTGCGTAATACAAAAGTTCCGCGATCGTTTCTACGATTTACGGACATTAAATGAAAATAGGGATGCTGAAAATAAACAGCTGTGGAATACTGAAAGCACCACATGCAGCCTTTTTACCTCTGAGTGACATTTAACTTAAGTCGATGTCGAATAACTTCATCTTACATTCTGTATTTTTACATTCGCTGCAAGGTAATACCAGTACTTGAACCTGCAAACAGCACGCGCAAAGAGAATATTTCCTTACGTAGAATTTACTCGAAGCTGAAAAATATAAGTAGACAACGACAAATACGTGAATTATAATATGCACGTACTACGCATAAACTTTAGTTGCGTACAATAAATTTCTAGGAATCGTTTATCCATTATTAGAACTTGGTCCACCCCCGTTTCATAATGATAATCAAGTGTATTTATAGCGATTCCTCTATACCAAGAAATGAGATGCTCTCTAGCAAAGGATTACTCCTACGACATACTAAATCTCCACGTCAGTATCAAACGTGAATTGAATAATAAAAGGTCAGTAAACGTCCTTTAGAGCTTTCTTAATCGATATTCAAACGTTTATGAAATAACAATTTGACCTACTTACGCAATAGAACTAAATTTTCGAAACGTTCGATTGCATATTCTATACCCGAAAATTATTTAACCATGAAACGAGTGAAAAGTATCAAAATCAATATTGTAAAAAAAGGCGGCGAGCAAAGAAAATAAATGAATATCTGTGATTGAATCGATGTTTTTATTTTCTGCACTTGCGGCAATTCAAAAAAGACAAAACCTCTGAAGCAATTCCCCTTATTTTCTGTTATCCCAGATATTTCTGGCAGTCGCATAAAAATAAATACGCTGGACTTGACTTGTTTTCTTTTCCTTTTTTTTTCTCAAAAAGGAAAGTTAATCGTATTTGTTCACAGTATGGTCGTACGCATACAAACGCGGAAAGAAAACATGCTTCAAATATCGTTGATCGCACTTGAAGTATATCGTGGAACGCGCCAGCAAACATCTTTAATTAATGGCGCAATTAATGACTGTAATAACGTTGATTAATATTTTCGCCACGCGTGTCCGGAAAAATTCGTTCCCCGCAGCCACTCCGTATCTCGCGTATTTCTTCGTTTCTACAAGTTTGCCTAGATGCATTCCCTGCCCTCAAGTAGTTTATTCCAAAACAGGAAAAAAGTTTTAAATCTGATGAGGGCGCCGTAAAATATTCGGGCCGTTTCGAGGCAGCCATCCCTGCACGGCTGCTCTAACCTTACTTTATCGTCAGCTCTATAACTCTATTTCACGTCCTACCAGAGAATTTCTAGTAAACTGTTCTAGAATAAAATGACCCATTTAAATCGAGACGATACTCGTACGAAACCATTTAGGGCAATTTCCTGTGCAGATCGGTGCGTATGATTCTTAATTAAACGGTAGCGCCTAAAAGGGGATGAGATATTTTCATTTCTAGCGATATAACACAGATATATGTAAAACTAATAAGATGATGAAAGAGTATCTCATCGTGGTAACGGTGGAACGAAACATTTGATAGCCGCCAGCAATCGAGGTATCGAAAGTAGAAACTGCACGTTTCGACGTCTCGTACCGGCACCCCCAGATACGGGAGGATAGAAGAAAAGACGTGAGATGTATAGAAGACTTACCCGTGACGCTGAGCAGCGACATATTCGAAGATGTTCTGGTAGATCGGCTTAACGTTGAGAGTTTCGCTTAATTGGCCGAGCGGCACTTGATGTGGCGTGGAGATCCGTAGGAAAGTGATGCAGCTATATAACGAGACACGCCGGATCGAAGGAGCACACTCGCGTTATAAGACGTACAACCCTCTTTCCGTGCCGAATATTACTATCTCCTTTTATTCTTTTTTCGCACTGTGCGCCTGTACCACGTATAGGACGTGTGAATGCGGGAACACACGTGTGTGTTTATACGTGCATATATACTCGTATATATATATATATGTATATGTGTATATAATACGTATGCATATATGTATGTAAATATTACAGAGAAAGAAAGAGAGAGAAAGAGAGATAGAGGAGGAGACGGAAGGGGTTGACAAAGAGACAGACAGAGAGATAGAGAGCGAGACGCAATATGTATATGTGTGTCGCGATATGGCGCTACACGAATCGAAATTTCAAGGCAGGAGTACGAATGCAACGGGCAGTTCGATATCACACTTCTCCCGTTCCTTTGTTCTCTATTTTCTCTCGTACTTTTCTGTCTTTTTCCCAGGTTCGCATTCAACGGGCTACGTGTTCACAGCGTGTCTTTCACCTAGCTAGATCAGTTTTTCTGTTCGTCACCCGGCACGCGTGCACCAACACTGAGGTTATGGCAAGGAGCTTCCGTTCCTCCGATTCCCCGGCGGATATTGTCGAGCGACGCTCTGTCTAGTCGGCAGTACTGCGAACGCCGGTGAAATTCGCAGCTACTCAAAACTCTCGAAACTACGACCAGCAACGAGCCCGCGAATTTACGACTCGCGAACACGCACTTCGCTGGCCGATTTTATTGTCACTGACATCCACGACACACGAGATGATCACGCGCGTCGTACACACGTATACCTCGTTCCGTTGATTACCGTAGTATACGTGTTTACGTATCCTCTACGTGTCCGTGTGTACAGGTGTATATGTATACGTGTGTGTGTGTGTGTACGTGTCAGTGTCGATGGCTGTGTGCGCGTGTATGTGTGTGTGTGTGGACGCGACGCGTTTGTGTATACGAGTTTCTCAGAAGCTCTGTCCGCTTTAATGATCAGAACAGCGATTAAAGTGTTATTGCATTCGACGTAAACTATTGTGTATGCACGAGGGTCGTTCCGTTTCGGTCGTAACCGTTACCACGCCGGTACTGTACGAATCGCAGCCGCGATTACCATCGACACGGCGTAACAGCGAGGGGCTGTTGGTCACGCGGAAAATCGTGCACGCACGTTCTGGCTTAGGTTAACACGATTACTGTCCACGCTCGCTGGCACTGTTACTTCCCCGTCTGTCGGTCCGGCCACGTTCTCCGTTTCCTGTACGCCGTGTTCCTGTCCGTCCTGTTGCTCCTTCGGTTTTCGCACGGTCGATGCTGCTGAATCGAAGTACGTCGGTTCCGGTTCCGGTTGTTCGTCGAACCCTGCGGTCAGTAGCGGCAGCGAGTCGTCCTCGTGGTCGTCGATAAGCGTGGGGCGTTCTGGCTTTAACAACGAGGCGGCGAGGCCAGCACGAGGGTAGTAGTAGCGATAGTAGGAGAACGGCAGCGCCAACGCGACGCAGCTGCTGGTCCTGTGCAGGTCGGTGGCCACGGTCTCGGTCTCTCTGTCGATGTTGTCATCTACCCGGCCTGGATGAGGAAGCATCGCTCTGCAATCGTGTCGTCGTCCCTGTTCGACCCGTTTTTGTCCGCCTAAGGTTCGGCCGAGCGCCTCTCGCATCAGGAGGAGCGCCCACCGTGCCACCTTTCTCGTTATTATCATAGTAGCAGGGGCTGCAGTGCATGCGCCGGTTTCCACGTATCCCGTGCTCGTCAAGGAACCGTACACCGACGACAGGCGCCACGTCCTCGTCGCCGTATCGAGGCACGACCGGTTACGGGCATTTCACCGGGATCACAGAGAGAAAACGGGACGGATAGAGGGAACACCGGGCCGGGGGCGAATTAAACGAAGGTGGTAAGCGGTCGTTGTATATATGCGTTAAGGCTGAGCTCGGGTTCGAGGTAAGAAGAAGAGAGGGATGCGAAACGAGAGAAAGAGAGCGTGACAGAGAAAAAGAGAGAGAAACGGAGGGAAAAGGAAGGAGGAAGAACGAAGGTGTTAAGGGGTGCGGGGGGTGGGACGAGCAGCACACGCACCACAAAGCGAAATCAACGATAATTATTGCGAGCGTGACACGATCGAGGTTCACTCTGACTTCTACGTTTTCGTCGTGTTCTCGCACTGATCTCGCCGCGTCCCGTGTCGTTCCGCGTTGTTTCGTTTGATTGTTGGTGATATTACGATGCGAAACACGAGATTGCACCGTGGCCGCGGACGTGTGCGGTGCTCCGGATGCACTAACACATTAATGCGGTGAAACGTTGTTGCGAACGTACGCGGACTGCTCGACGTCGAGCACTGTACGGACGGAGACGCCTCCGACACGCCGCCGCCATCTTGCTACGTCAAGCCAGTTGCATAGCGCAGGCGTATAGTTGCCGGAGAAGTACGAGCGCCACCAATGTTCGACGATCGTTTCGACGAGCAGCCACGAATCAGCCACCTCTTTCGACTGTTCTCGCGAAACTCCCGTGTATTTCGCTTCGATTGTTTTCCCATTTCTAATTCGACGTTTCTGTCGACGATCGCACGCTCGATCGACGTCCAGCCGACTTCCTCTGCGAATCTTTCGTTACGCCGCCCCCTTCGATCCCCCGATTAATCACACGCGATCTGTCTTCTCGCGTTTTGTCCTTCCTTTCTTCCACTTTTTCCTCTTCTCCCTTTTTTTTTCCCACCTTTTCCCTTTACACATATCGTTCACTGCGTGATGCAATACGCAGTCGCGTATAACGCGCTGTTAATTATTGCGATAGGCATCGTGCCAGATAGAGTTTAAACGCCTTTCGCGTACAGGAATCCCCACGTGGTATGTTACACGGGAAATTGATTAAGCGAGGCACGAGTACGAATTGGAAATCTGTAGCTTAAATGGGTTCCTTCACTTTCCGCTCGAATGCTTCGTTTATTTTACCATTCTAATGCGAAGACCGCTAGTTACCTCGTAACATCTGGTCGTTCTCATTTTATCGCAGGATGATTAGAACAATTTTCGAATAACTCGTTAGAAAATGAAGCTATTTTCCTATTTAATAGTCGGTGATACACGATACTATTAACACTGTAAACTTAGGATACTTCGAACCCGCGCATTTTAGGCAGAAAATTGGTTCGTTGGGATAGCCGCACGTAAAGCACTGTTGCTCGCGTGAGAAGCAACTATAATATAAAGTTGAACAAGCTAGAGGACACGCAACGTCTAGAATTTGCCGTTCACGCGAATCGCATCCAAAATAGAGCAGTATATCATTCGGACGACTAATGGTATCTTCAACGTGATCGTAGTATAACGTATTTGAAAAGTAACATTCGATGATCTTTCCTATCGAACACGACAGATTAATGTCCAGTTTTACGTGTTTTCTGAATCAGTTGATATTTACGGACAAAATTAAACAGAACTATGATACGGAAGTATCAATAAAGGGTTCGTTACTCCCAGGCTAGCATCAAATGCTGACTTGTTCCACTGGGAAATCGTTTCCCTTGTTCTGCGGTAATACTACTTGGCCGTATCCTCTATACAGCAATGCATTGGTAGTTACTGACGTGTCTGACCATATACCTTCTATATCCACTCGATTTCATTCAACGTGGCATACATGCCGGTAATAACTGCAGCGTTAATTTCTGCTTTTAATAATACAAATCAATGGGTGTAATAAATACGTTGCAGCAGTAGCAATTGCAGTTATGAATAATACAAATAAACGTGTAATAAAAATATATATAATAGATATACAAGAGTGAACATTTTTTACATTACACAAAATGTGTTCTAATTTTTATTTAATGGGACATGTCGATCGTATGGAATATTTAATAGAACTCTGTCGGTCGTTTCAATTTTTATTCATAATTCATGTAATTCTGCATGTGTGCAGGCAATGATCAATCGAGCGAACACGAACCTTATACGAGTTCAGTATATAAATATATCAGAAGCTGTATAACGTACTGGCTGGACCTCGTGACTCGAACCGAGAGAAATATTTCTGAAAAGTAGCCGGTGTACGGTCGAAGAAAAGCGGAACTTTTGTGGCTCGCTTTCAATGCGTCGTGTCGGTGGTCGTCTTACCCGTTTCAGGCATCACACGAGAACCATTTTACCCGGATCTTCTCTCAACTCCAACTCGACATCTGATCATTCGCCCACGTCTACCATCCTAAGTGTGAGACTGACGTAATATACAAACGTCCTCCTCGAACCCTGACCGGCGCGCGAAAATGTCTTATTTCTATTTAGTTTTACCTCGCGTCAACCCTTACGCGGGACGGTACACATGTCGCATTAAAAACGTCTTACACACATCGACGAGCGGAGTATCTCGCAGCTCTTATTCAAACCAGTTTCAAAGGAATACAGTCTGATATTGATTTTTTTAACGTGAAATGGTCACATACAGAAAAGGCTCGGAAATAATGTTTGTATCAGAATGTAACCTCGACGGAAAATACGACGGCTCTTATTTTATTTTACCAAAACATTAAATGAAACCTTTTCCTCGTGAACTCGGGGAAAAATTGTCGATGGAGATTAAAATTTATAATGGAGTTCACGTTACGATATTACAAGAAATTATAGGTGTGAAATAGCATAAAGAAATTCATTAATATTGGGGCGCATGTTCCAAGTGGTCCTCCGCAAGACTGAAACTTGCGATAGAAACCGCATTTCGTTCATCTTCTTCATCCAACTTGACGAAACTTTGCCAACGAAGTTTCTTCCACTGATTTCCCTAGGTCCCATTGTGATACGTCCTTCTTTAGTTGAATGGAATGTTCGAATTGTTATATTTAGTAATTTCACTACCAATGCTTGTGTCTGGGGATAACTGCGGTAACAACATTTTATTACATACACAGGAATGGTAAAAGATCTCTGCAACTTCATATGAAAAAGTTTAAGCAATATTGCCCTCGCTGTAGTAGAATTTTCAGGAATTTCTACCAACGGTTGAAAATGTTCGTTTGACTGCGCAAAACGATTAAATATAAGTGTCCGCCTACACGTGATATACGTGTATGACATTTACATTTCACGTTTTACGATAGCTCGGTTAACAGAAATGTTATACAAAAGTAAATTTCATTACGAATCCTGTTAAATGGATGTATTTGTTGAATCAATAAGGAACGAATGAATGATATGCTAAAAATATATAATAATTAAACCGAATATAAATAAAAAGGGCGGCTGAATACCTCTGATACAAAAGTTGCCCGTCTACCTATGTACCCGTAGTGGACATTATATAATGAGTCATGGTTATTAATATTGCCGACAAGAAAGCTAAAACACATTGGTTTAATCCTGGTGAACTTCGCGACGTTAAAGGACTCATCACAATAGGTATTAACATATTCATACGGCAAATCCAATTCACGTTGCTTTAAAAAATAAACCACCAAGAGTAAGTCCGACCTTCCTGGACTACATCCAACCCAGCTAACCCACACAAATCCTCCCTGACCCATACAGAATTGCTAACACAATTCCAAATACATACCGTGGAGTAGAGACATCTAAAGTCGCCAGAATCTATTTCATAGTAATTGAGTCATGTGTACATCAAATTCTTATGAATATCTTAGGTATGCACTCGTAAACGCTATGTACTCGCGTAGAGATCGACGCAATATCTGCTAAAAGGAATTGGATGCGATGGTTTCAATGCCATAATACTTCTATAACGATGATTGAGACTATTAAATTTGGCACGGTGCTACGTGATCAACGCTCTCTAACTTCGTGCAACATAATTTCATTTATCACGTGAGCTAATAATACACGATCGTTTATTGTCGCGACACTTTACTGTCAGAAAGCGCCAACAATCTTCGAAATCGTACCGTTTATTACAATTTCTCGGGAACTTCGGATATCTAGAATTCTAGGTTTTGTATGCTGCTATATCACGTACCGTTGAAATCCAGTTACTCAGTCCAGAAGTGGTTAGAATAGGTAAGGCAGGTTCTATAAGCCACTGATACTGTATTTTGTACCCTACGTATCCCGGAGCCTTCGATATTGAGTTTAACGACCCTAAGGTTCCCGGTATCGTCCCAGCCGTATCCGGATTTCCCCGAATGCGCATTCCATAAGTATTGCGTTTAAGACGTTTTAGTTCGTATCTCCGAACGCTATCAAATTCAATTTTCTTGTACCTAAAATGCTTGGAATAACGCTTTGCTATTGATTTTCGAGATTGAACGCTAGATTTATTCGTTATCGTTTATCGATTTCAAATCTTTCTCGCAAATATTTAAAAGGAAAACAGAGAAATCGTTATCTGACAATGCACAGGTTCGTGTAATATACACTGCGATAATGATAGTGGATCGCTACTTTTTTAATCATTTATTTCCATCGCGATACGAAACTAATTCGTGCCATTATCTACACACACGTACAGAGACGAGTTTCGCTCGAGCTATTACTCAGGTGTTGTACGTCGTCGATGTTTTGTCTTACAATATATGGACTAATCTACTTAGATAGGCTACTGAGGAACGCAAAATGTGCCGGTGGTTCCAAGCGTATTGATTAGACGGGCAGCTAGTTTCGTTAATGTAGACACGAAGAGAACGCCGATACTGAAATTCTATGTTACACATCACCTATTAATTGTACATGTATTACATTCCATTACTATATTCCCGGATACCTATCACAATGAGAGAAGCAGTCACCGGCTATGACGTCTATCCATCATTGATCGACGCTGAATTACCCCCTGCACAATGAAGGCAATTTAATATTGTACGAAAATATCTTCGGTCTTTTGAAGAGAAAAATTTATCGAAAAGACTTTATTCTGATGTAAATATCTAAGAATATAAAAAATAATTCGATTCTTTCAAGTTGCACGCTAAATTGCATTCTGAAAATTGAGTATTCATTCATTATTTTATGCAACTTACCCTACACCCCTTTAAAACGAAGCATTTACCACGCTTAACTATTTAATTCGGCAACTTTATCGGCGTTCATACGTCCTGATTTCAGGAGGAAACTTTATAGACGTTAATTACACATAACTGTCTCTAAGCTCGTGCTACGATGAATATGATACAAATACACGTGTAACTCGTAATGGTGTATCATGTTCACTCTGTGCGTATATGCACGACGACACGATAGTGCGAAGTAACGAGATAACTTTGTAACAATAATGAAATACATGTGAATGTATATGTACATCACATAATGCAAAACGAAGGCAGTAGACGACACAGAGCAAAATGTACAGCCAGAGTATCAGTGTCGTAGAATAAAATGCAGAACTGCATATTTCACGTTTCACGGATCGATACTCTAGTTATTTATGGCAATTCAAATATAACATATGAAATTACGACATAATAATAGTAAAAATTCAATCCTTGAAATGCAGTATCACAGAATGTCTCAGAGTTGTATATTACAGCAATAATTGTCTCGTAAACGAAGAGTGGGGTCTTTAATATTTCATTTACAGGATGATCGTGTGCTGCATCCATTCAACGTGATTGATTCTTTTCAAAGTGTATAACATTATCGCGAAATTGAAATATGTAGCAGGTTGAAGGGAAAATAATGCAAGAATGATGTAGAGTTCACTACATTGTAGACTATCAACAAATCTAAACTCGACATCGATCGACACGAATATCTCGCTACAATGTGTTGTATATTTTAATTTGACACGTTTGATAAATGTTGCTAAGATTAATGCCTTTTTTATGCCAATGGGACTGCATAACTTTTTGCTGACTTCTGAGTGGTTAATGCTATTAATAACAAAGAATTTTACTATTATACGTATGAAACATGTTTCTTTATCAAAATGAAAAAGCATTAAATCGTATAGTATAAACTATCATTTATATTGTGTAAGCAATTATAGTTAAAACGAAACAAAATTTGACTTTTTGAATATTGGAGACAAATATGTCGAGAATGTAGATTTCAAACTCCTTCATCTAAACCGATATATACCGATATGTATACTGAAATACCGACTGTGTTAAGAGCTAATTTTTGTATGCCCTCTACGTGGTAGGACAAACACAAAAGGAACACAGACAAACTTGTCGATAATTGCATTAAGGAAAGTAATCTAAGAAATTATGAGACTAGTCAATAAATTCAAGGGAAAGTACTTCTGCGCAATTATTATAATATAAACAATGTTACTCAAGAACCTCTATCGTCTATTACAAATAGACCTGTAAAATTTCTATTCTAGATCAATTTAAATCAAACTAATCTATGGCAGCTAATTGCTCAAATTATTTATTCAAATTATTTGCTTAAATTATTTACTTAAATTGTATCATACCATCATATAACGCAATTGGTGAAATACTTTATGTGTGTGCAATGTCATTAAAGTGCAATGTATTTCTTTCAGCTACAGTGGCAACCTGTGTGAAAAAAAAATACTTTATTATAGTTATACTCTCTATTCAACACCATTACTTAAATGAAAAATATTAGCAAATATAAATTTAAATAGTTTGTGTTTAAGTATCATAAGCAAGATACAGGATAACTGCAAACTACCACTAATCAGTCGATATATTTCTATGCTACATAGGGCGAGTACACGCGAGCCCTTTTACCATTCTAGTATCACTACCATCGTTACCGATTCGACATAGAATTTGAAACTGTGTTACCTTAAGACAATATTTTATTTGCGCGAAAAGATCAAACTATCCTAACAATATCCTGCCTAGCTAAAAATTTACTTAATCTACATTAAACCCTATTACTTACTTTAAAAATTGCCTGCCTAACTAGAAATCTACATAAACTTAAGGGAAATTATTCCTACCTATCAATAATCTAAGCATGTTTCACTCTACCTCTGTAAAAATCTAATGGAATTCGTGGAGATGTTACGAGATTCAGATGTGAGAATATGCAAAACAAAATTGCAGACGCTGGAACATTTGGAACAAATTTCGCGGACGCGAAAATGGCTAACGCGACCAGAATATCATCGAGTAACATTCCAGACCCGGCCTCCCCTGAGGCAGGAATTGAGATATGCTCAATTAGCGCGCCGTGAACCCCTAAGCGGGATCCGAAGCTACCAATACTCTTAATGGGGGTGGTGAGCTACCCCGTCTGTCGTTTGGAATAACCGGGGGCCTTACGCATCGGGGTAGGGGCCAGATACTGGGACGCTATTAGTGGTTACCTCATAAATGATGATAATTTATTTTTTGCAACAGAAAAGTGCAGTTACTTTATTAATTTAATTGTAAATTACTGGAATTTTAATATTCTTTAAATTTATTCTTTACTCCACTTGTATAATTTAAGATTATTCATATGTATATACGCAATTGAATATTAATTGAGAAAAAGGGAAGGAAGCTCAACTATCTATCATATCAGACTATCGATATATGTATATTATATTTATATTCTATGTATATTAATGAACGAATCCAGGTCACAATGCTGAAGTATAAAATATCGACGAGCGATCTCGACAGTAAAGAATACTGTTTAAAATAGTTGAAGAATGTTCCAATTATATACTTTTTTTTCGAAGTATACCTGCTACGAAATGTCTTGGATAATTAAGCTTACAATACGTTTGCCATGCGGACGTGATCTACCATTATTGAGAATTGACTATTATTGAGGATTAATATTTTCAATGTTAGCATGCCATTAATTTTACAACCGACAGAATGCTCGAAAAACTTAATTGGTACTTAAGCCTCGACTTCTACTGTACAATAGCAATTGACGTATCATAAACGCACCCTGTATGGATTAAGACCAAAACGAGTCCCCAAATAACAATAGATGTTCGGAATTAACGGGACTGACTGCAATTCACCCTTGTCAAGACGATAAGAGCCTTTCCACATTGTCCATTTTCGCCGTGCAATTGAAAATGAATGTCGACCGATCACTAATTGGTATAACGTTCGTTTACTTGTTCTTGTTTACTTTACACGGCAGCCTAGAAAACGAGAATTATATCAGCCAGCAATCTGCTCGCGAACCACTCGCGAACCACTTTCGAATAATTAAACAAAGAGAAACAAAAATGTAGAATACCATATTGCTTACAATATAACACAGACGTTTTGACTCATTACTTTATCTCTATATACAAGTTCAATTATTTTAATACAAAAAATATAGATTAATTCTGCGCACAAATTTATCAAAGTACATTGTAATAAATGATACAATTCTTGGAATGTGATATTATTTGCAATGATAACATAGAGATATATATTTTCTATATAAGCACTACATGATTCAATTCTTATTTCGTAATAGTATTAATTAAGGATGTATGGTATGGTCATGAGTTGTACAGCAAACAATATTGGCTGATAAAGCACAAATTTCGTTACATTTTAAGTATTCTTATTTTCGAGAGAATAAATTGTTTTCAAAAATACATTGCTTAAAATGACACCAGCTGAATCGGTAACAAAGGAAGTGACGTTAAATAGTAAACGAATATGTGTGTCTGCGAATTGTATGACAAAAAATACATTTGTCGATAAATCTAGCCCGTACCTAATTTGTAATTAGAAATGTCTTACCATTTTGTTGGGAAGCGACTAGAATATATAGAATATCGTATACGAAATGTTTCACGAAATGATCAACAGATAGCTCCGAAAGCGACCTCCCTCTGAATGGAAGTGTGTGCACTAGCGATCAGTCACGTGGTCAAATGGAATAAGCCAATCAAAGCCAACGCTGCGTACCACGTGATCGGAAAAATCGAAATGGTGGACGTATCGGGACGCAGGATCCCGAGAGGAGACGAAGGACGATAAACTGGGCAAGGGCTCATCATCCGTGTCGTCGGTATTATCAATCCAACAACACGATTAACCGCGAATACAGTTGCAGTTTTAATCAAGTCTGACGACGGCAGAGTTAACGTTGAAGTATCGGTGACAGCAGATATTGTTTACTAAAGTGTCAATCCGCCCGTATTGTACGTGTGTTCTTTGAGTGCGAGAAAACAGAGGGACAGTGTGTGTCGAGTGCGCGAGGGTCACAGCTGCAGGTATCGGTTTCTCGGTAGTACGTTTCAATAGCGGTGCACGAAAGTGGGAATACTTTAAGTAAAACGAACGAGAACGAAGGAAACTGAAAATTGTGAACAGACGGCAGTGCGTTTACAGTGAAATTTCAAGTCCGTGGAAGCATGTCCAAGTATGCGAGAGCTTTGGTGATTTATAAGAATGTGTCACACCGAGCGTCCTGTTATCAGCAGAGAAGGTAATAGAAAAAAAACAATATTCTTCGAATGGGCCTGCATGTTTTCATAACATTCTTTGTCGATGATATATAACAACCAGTAAGTGTCATGCCTGGACGAGAAATTCTTGATGACTTTAAGCCCGGTTTACTCTGTTGACGTTCACGCTCGCAGATCGCCGCTGATTGGTGGTATGGTCCATGACCCGCCAATCGGCGTCGGAAGACGGTTTTCCTGCGAATGTCAGCCGTCAGGTCCGAGGCAATCGGTATCTCGGGAACGTATGTCGTTTTTCGCAATCCTTTGTGTATCCAACGAATGATCGATGTGTTTCGATTACCGTTCACCCTAGTCTATTCAGAATATTATTTTATATCGTTCCTTGTTTTCGTGCTAAGATAAATCCACACAGTATTGTTTAATTGAAAAATTACCGGTAATGACGAAAGAACCTAGGGAGATATTTTTAAATTTGACTAGTACACATTTATAGGAAGAAAGTAAAACAAGAAGGGAAGAGATTTTCGAATAACAAAGAGATTTGTTGATTTTTTTGTTTTAAGGTTAGAATTGTGTTATATCTATCTGGGGCCTCTATCTTTTTATATGTTCTTGTCAAGTTATATTAATTTGACAGATAATGTTTATTTGTGTAGTGAAATATTTACGTGCAAAATCAGATATAAATAGCAACTAAAATATACATGTGTCACCAGTACAGTAAGAATTAAACGATTCTATGTATCAAGTGTGTAAATTTATAAAGTACAATAATATAATCATTATATTATTTAAAAAGTGTAACAAACAAATCGATCTCAAGCATTGATGTGTCATACATTTTTTTTTCCAGATAAGATTCATCCTTACGCACAAAAGTTTTATAATACATACCAATGTGAATACGTCTGTAATGTTTTGCAATAAGTGTATGAAAATACTCAAATGGCACGAGAATGTTTGTAAAGCATTGAAAACATTGGATTATTGTCTCAGTGGAGAAACTCAGTTACTGCCTACCAACAATAGCACACACCTATAATCTTTTCAACCATATAGCGAGCGTTCTGATAAAATATAATGGCTATCAGAAAGGTTTTGTTGAACATTGAGCGTTAAGTACAAGATACCTGAATTAAATGCATCATTTCATATAAATTTAAAATACTCTAACTGCTAAAGAACAAAAAATCAACATAAGAATACATAAACAAATTGACTGAATATATAAATTAAAAAAAAAATATATAAAATAATTTTAACGACTCTATTTTTATTATACAAAAAGGAAGGTGTATTAACCTACAGTTATACTCTGTGGTATTAAATTGTGCGTGAATAATGAATTTAAAGCTTGAAGAAAAATTTGGAGATACTTTATTATTTCTGTATACTATGCACCTTAATGAAAGAAAAATAATATTCTTATATTTTTTATTTCGTTGAACTGATTTATGAGTAAGATTTGACACAATATATATCTATATATATATATATGTATGTAAATAAGCTCTTTTAGTTTATAAATATTGGGTAATTTTGAGTGCATTTGACAAAATTAAATTAACGCAAACAATACCTGTAAATATAAATCTCAAAATAACGGTGAGACTGTAACAGTGAACATTTTTAAAACAAAATGTATAAAAGTTATTTTAAACGTTTGCATCAGTGGCTGTGCATAATTGAGAAGCAAAAAGAAGAGGAAACGATACATTTGAAATTTTGCCTGGATGATAGAGGAAAAATTTGTTAACCCTATATAAAACAAGGTAAGTCTTATAATATATGTATAGAGAGGCCTATGGGACACTATATATGAAAATAATATTAATAATAAATCTATATATAAGTATTAAGTTAAAATTAAATTTGTAAACTTCCAATTTATAGGGTTAAAAATGGATAACTGTGGCTCTGGGGTAGTGCAAGTATTTGTGGGTGAATGGAGCCCAGAATATGAAGCACTTTCAATCAAAGCTACAAAACAGACCTCATCAGCTGAGATAGTGGAATGTATAATAGAGAGACTCGGATTAGTTGATACCTCTGTTTCTAATGGTTATGAACTGGCAGAAGTAGTAGGAAACTCTGTTGGGCAAGAATGTAAAGAAAGAAGACTTGGGCCATCCGAGTGCCCTGTAGCACTTATGTTATTATGGCCAAGAAATGCAGCGCAACAAGAATATTACAGGTAAATAAAATATTAAGCCTAATGTTTAATATGTTATGATGTACATATAACATTATATGTCATTTGTAAAATAAAGAATTTAACAATGAAAGTAACTAACATTCTTTACTTATAGGTTTTACTTGCGTAAAAAGCAACCAGATTATTTGTGGTCAGATAGTAGATTTCCCATGGATCCACAGCTCCTTAAGGACTATTTTAATAGATTCTTATATCAACCACGAGACAAGGAGTATCCAGATCTATGTCAACTTCCAGACCTTAATGAACAAACTCTATTGGACAACCTTCGGGCTAGGTTTTTAGCTGGAAACATATATACATATGTTGGCAGCATATTAATCGCACTGAATCCATTTAAATTTTATCCTATTTACAACCCAAAATATGTGAAACTATATCAAAATAGAAGGTTGGGGCCAGATATACCGCCGCATATATTTGCCATAGCTGATGCGGCTTACCATTGTATGCTTAAAGAGAAAAGAAATCAGTGCATTGTCATTAGTGGTGAGAGTGGTTCTGGTAAAACGGAATCAACAAATTTTCTACTACATCATTTGACAGCACTTAGTCAGAAGGGTTCTCATGGCAGCGGTGTCGAACAGACAATACTTAGTGCTGGTCCAGTACTAGAAGCATTTGGAAATGCAAAAACCGCACACAATAACAATAGTAGTCGTTTTGGCAAATTTATTCAAGTAAATTACAAGGAAAATGGAATGGTGCACGGGTAAGTTCCTTTTTATGTGGAGAGTAACCTAACCTAAGCAAACTTTGTCACTATATTTGGTAGTTAAAAGTAAAAAGAAAATGTTATTACATAAAGAAAATTCCACAAGTACTTCATAAGAAAAATTATTACAAAAGTATGAAAAGCAAAATTGTTCTTTTCTTTAGGGCTGTTGTACAGAAATATCTTTTGGAAAAGTCAAGAATAGTTTCTCAAGGAAGAAATGAACGAAACTATCATGTATTTTATTATCTTCTGGCTGGAGCAAGTGAACAAGAGAAGCAACTTTTGCATCTGGAAAGTTGTGATCGTTACAATTATTTAAATAAAAGTGGCTGTTACGGACTTGAAAATGTGGATGAACGACATGAATTTTCAAGACTGAAACAATCTATGGAAATGGTTGGGTTCACGCCAGAGAAACAAAGACGACTGTTTGCAGTTCTGTCAGCTGTTCTTCTACTCGGTGATTAGCGACTCATTTCAACGATTTCTAGATGAAATGAACTAACCGTATGCATCTTGTTATTTTAGGTAATGTAGAGTTTCAACCAAGAAAATCTTATCATCATCACGACGAAGCTGTAGGTGTTAAGAATCCTGAAGTTGTCGCGTTGATATCTGAGCTTCTTAGAGTGAAACAAGAAACTCTTCTGGCTGCACTTACTGCCAAACGTGCAAGAGCTTCTGGAGAAACTTTAGTTATCAACTATAGACTTCCAGAAGCAATTGCGGCAAGAGATGCCATGGCCAAATGTTTGTATGGAGCACTATTCGATTGGATTGTACTCCAGGTACGATATAACACTTTTACGTTTTAAATCTATTTTAAAGCACTTTATAAAAACATTTTTTTTTAGGTTAATCATGCTTTACTTTCAAAAAAAGATACCCTCAGAGATCATCAAGGCAATAGTATAGGTGTATTAGATATTTTTGGTTTTGAAGATTTCAAAACGTGCAATAGCTTTGAACAATTATGTATAAATTATGCAAACGAACAACTACAACATTATTTCAATCAGCATGTTTTTCAATACGAACAACGAGAGTATAGAAAACAGGGGATTAGGTGGACAGACATAGGATACAGTGATAATTCAGGCTGTTTAAATTTAATTGAAGGAAAACCGAATGGTCTTCTTTGCCTCTTGGATGATCAGTGCAAGTCAGTAGTATTTCTCTTTTTTTGTGGTTAGGAGGAAACAATTTATCATGTATTACTAAACTGAAAAAATGATTTATAATAGCTTTCCGGGTGCAACGAATGAGACACTGCTACAAAAGTTTAATTCAGTCCATAAAGACAATCTATTTTACGAAGCACCACAACGACGCGAAGCAGCCTTTGTCGTACGTCATTATGCAGGGGCTGTTAAATATCAAGCTGCTAATATGAGAGAGAAAAATCTTGATTTAATGCGACCAGATGGTGTCGTTGGTGTATTGAAAAATTCTTCTCTTGCTTTCGTTCGAGAATTAGTGGGTGCTGATCCGGTTGCTGTATTTAGGTGGGCGATACTTCGAGCATTTTTTCGTGCTCATTTCGCCTTCCAAGAAGCTGGCCGAGCTCATAGACATGGACGAGGTATAATATTATTTTAGTAGTATAAAATGTTTGTCATTAGGCGAGTGCAGAAGCTTTGCTGGTTCCTAGCATTGTGATTTTACATTAATTTTTGTCGACGATGTTAATTGGAGAATATCTTATTATTTTAGCCGATGGTACAAAAACGTCTATACAAAACAGGTATAGGACACCGAACGAGAATGTAATAAGGTATACATTATTAATTTTCTATTCAATCTCATAATATTTTTACTCTCATAAAAGGGTGACTCGAAAAATATTTAAATGCTTGTATACTCATAAAATAGAGCAACATTTATTAGTTAAATAATAATGATCGTGATAAACAAATGGCAATGTTATTGCGCTTGGTTTTGAATATGTTTTTTACCTGCATACTATTATCACCGTACAGAGTATATAAATATACGTTACTTGCGTTAATAATATTTGCATCAAGCCGAAGAAGTTCCTATGTGTTTATAATTAAAGCGAACGTTAATTATATTTACATTGGCCACATGTCTTTTGTCCCTGTAGCCATCTTGTGACGTTGTCGACCGTCAATCTAACTATTAACCGAATCGCGTAAGTGGTCTTTTGGATCCACTGTATGTGTCATTTTTTTTGGCAAACATTACATTTTTTACGCTAAGATTTCTTATGGATTTACAATGTGTATCATTAACTTTATGTCAGTGCATTAGCAAGTCTTGAAATTAAAAATGTCAGTGGTTCTGTAAGCGATATAACAAGTTATAAACAATTTGTAAATCCATACAATATTTACCAGTTTTGTGTGTTAAAAATATTGTTTAGAATTTCTGTATGCACTTTTTGTATTAAGTGTGATTAGAGTGCAATCTTCATAACTTTCTCCATAAAGTTACATCCTTGTCATTTAAAAATATATTACTTTACATACTATTATTCTTAAGCATGATCGATAATGCAACAATAATTTTTTCTTCATACAGTTCATGTCAATCACTAAAATTCTCACTGTTCCATTGGAGTCGCTCATGAGACAGGTTCTCTAAAGAAATCATTTTTCCCCGCGTTACCGGCAAACTTAAAAAGTTTTAACTAACTGCCAATAATACTAAACGCGATATTTTATTTAGTTACGCTTGTAATTAGTTACAGTTAGCCAATGCCATTTAGTTACGTAAAAAATGATTAAAAAGAAAGAACAGAAAAACTAAGCATGAGAGACTTTTTCAGTTCGCACAAACATAATCGTCCACCAAGTTATCAGAAGCAGCGCAGTGTCTGTATACCATCAGCTATACCCACTACCACATTATCTTCTATACAACTCGAAAACAACGACAATGTAAACAACAACCGATTGTCGTGGCCACAATTTCGAAACATTAATCAAACGCAACACCCGTCAAACGTAACCACGAAGGGTTACTTGATAAGGGGCAGGGAAGACCAGCCTCATAGTAATAATAAACTCAGGCGAGATACTCATACTCCGCTAGAGAGGGTGCTTCCAAAAGACGAAGCAAACGTCATGGAACGCGCTAATCAAATAGTCATGTATGTAAACCAGCAGCTATTTAATACTCCGTAATAATTGTAATTTAAGCTATAAAAAACATCACTGCTCTACAATAAAGGTAGTGTGTGCTCTCTATAGTAATTCTGGGTGAAGGATTTCCTTGCGTAGGTAATAGCATTTCAATAGGATATTAATGGTCTTCCCGTGCAGACATATACACAGCTTTCTATAAATATTCATTATTTTTACCAAGTTTTCACGTGCCCTCTTAGAGATCATAAAAATCATTTTCTTTGATGTACCATAATATTCACGATCATTATCCCCTAGTGGTTTTTTAATTGTTATGTTTCATTGATTTGATTATTCACAATTTTAACTATGATCAATGCATGTTGGACTTTACAATAATAGTTTCCCTACTTTTTAAAATAGTGTATATAAATTAACTCATTTAGTTTAAGAACGACAAGAGTAATTAGGAAATAAGTAAAAATCAATAATTCTGTATACCGTATATCTATATGTTATTTCGATTCGGCGTGAGCATGTAGTTGGAAATGGGTTAATTTATATTACATATTGCTTAATGAAGCAAACGAATTCGACACGAATAATTCTATAGTATTGAAACTCTCTATGTTATAAACACATTCTCTTTTGCTAGCAATTAATTGCAGTTAATTGCACGATAACACCTTTTAAAGAGTTTTAACAAATTACCAGTCTTGCACAGAATATACATTTTTACACTAATGAAAACACTAATTTACGAAGTTAATTAGCTCATATTAGAATGCAAACTGCTTATCATTAACATTTATAGTTCATATCAATCATGCATTTATCTAGTGCAACGATCGATAGTACGATTTAATACTATGCAACGAAGCTGTATTTCTTTTGTATTATTAAAAACTTCTAAATCTGCGAATAACTACTTTTCTACACAATCGATCTTGATATCATATGCTTTATTATATTTGCTATCACAATCTAGTCGTACAAATTTTAATAACATTCTGCTAAATGTTTGCTACTTATATTTCATAGTACGTTTGTAATAATTAATTGTTACTATTTGCAATGCCATACGTGTCATTGTAAGAATCTCAATTTCTCCTTTTCCTGTTTTTCTATGCATTAGAATAATATTTGATTGCTACCGATTGATAAAAATTGATACATATTAAAAATAATTACACCGCGACAAACATATATACTTGTTTTATTATCGTAGGAAATTAAAAAATAGGAAAAGGAATCCTCGATACGTTTTCCAATGCTAATATATGGAAATTTGGCACGTTTACAGGAAAAATAAATCGTTTCGACCAAGAGAACGTGGCAAGAAGGGTTTAAAAAATCTTCAAACCGTAAAGACACTTGCTGGACGAACGCAAAGTTATGGTTCTGGCCCTGGAAAAGCGAGAAAGCAACCCATGACAGTATCGGCACAATTTCAACAAAGTCTCCACAGTCTTATGGATACATTAAATCAAGCAAATCCATTCTTTATCAGATGCATTAAAAGCAATGCTAATAAAGTGCCGAATGAATTTGACGAAGAAACAGTGCAACGTCAATTAAGATACACTGGAATGTTGGAAACAGTCAGAATTAGACAGGCTGGATTTAACGTTCGCTTGACGTACGAAGAATTTATCCAACTGTACAGAATGTTGTTGCCCAAGGGTTTATTAAGTTCTCAATCCGATGTCAGAGATTTCTTATTGACGCTAAATCTGAACAGAGACAATTACCAGCTTGGAACTACTAAAGTATTCCTTCGGGAGTCGGAAAAAATTAAATTAGACATTGAATTACACCAACAAATCATTACGAGTATCACAACTATACAAAAGTGGTTCCGTGCATGTTTGGAAAGAAGAAAGTTCCTCAGATTAAAAAATGCTGTTGTGCAAATACAGGCATTTTGGAGAATGGTTATTGCTCAGAGATTCGCGCATTCTTTACGCGCCAGAATCGAAGCTGCAACTCACATTCAGTGTGCTTGGAGAGCATACAAGCATCACAGTTGGTTTAAGAAATTTAAGTCGTGCGTGATTACTTTTCAAGCTTATGTTCGTGGCAACAACGCACGGAAGGTATTCGCAGAATTGAAGAAACGAAAAAAATTGCCTGTTGATAAAATCGGAGAGTATAAGGAAATTCAAAATCAAAAAGAGATAGGGTACGATAACAGCAAGGTGTTCTCTAGGCTTAGAGACAGTGAAGAGTAAGTGTCTATAAAAAAGATTAGGGGGATGTTCACTTGAAGTTGGTTTTAAAAATTGTGTTTATCTTTTAATAATTTCTGCCAGTGTGAAGATTCCACAATATTTTGCGAACATTTTTTTGTAAGACAGTAGAAGTAGTCGACACGTTTTTCATACAATTTTGAGCGAATAATCCTTTAAGGTTCCGATCCGTATATAGTTACTTTCATTAATATTCAGACACTGTAAGTCTATAAGAAGAATACTAATGGAAGTAACTTTATTTGCAATTACTATTAATATTTCTATTTTTAATGCACAGGTCACTCACGGAAGATCATGGATTATTGGAATTCAATACAGTTCGTAAAGCGGAGTCTCAAAGTCGTCTTATATCAACAAGGTAAGTAAATATTAATTGTTTAAACAAAAATCATTGATTGCATTATTACAATAGCGTATATTAATTGTAGATCGGACAGTGTGTTCCGAGATACGATCGACACGAACATGTCATATTCGAAGCGTAAAGTAACACCGAGCAAATTGCACGAGTCTAGTACAATTTTAAAAAATGCGGACTCCTTTCCGTCGGATGAATTTAATGAGCGTAAGAGCAGCTTGGAGAGTTTGACTAGTTTAAGGAGCTACGAATCTCAAGTGAGCGTTAACAGTTCTGAATCTCAAGAAAATTCTTGCGGCAAACCAGTACCGAGCACCAGAACAAAGCGGGGTGATCAATCTCCTATAGTAACAATGAATGCGAACTTGGTAAACGCTTCGAGCCGATTATCGTCGGTTAGTAAACGAGCGGACAGTTCGTCAACAGGGTACAGCGATGGAGAGACTGACACAGAAATTCCAAATACCGTGCAAAGTGCACCGCCTGTCTTCAATGCAACCCCGTCGTTCCCAAATCCACGTGA
The DNA here is from genome assembly GCA_963969225.1 of Xylocopa violacea. Lineage (NCBI taxonomy): Eukaryota > Metazoa > Arthropoda > Insecta > Hymenoptera > Apidae > Xylocopa > Xylocopa violacea. The sequence continues at coordinate 30,228,135 of CAXAJV010000005.1, read as the reverse complement.
AAACACATACTACCAGTCCAACATAAACTTAACGCATAGTCCAAATTCAGACGTCTGGCGTCGAAGAGCGGAATATTCGTCCATTAATTATAGCGATTATTTATTGTCCGGCCCGCAGAAATCAACGTTGACACGATCCCCGAATGTCACGCAGTATAAGAATATACCCGATAACTTGTTCGAACAAGTGCAACAAGAGAAACCGAACGAAGCATCGAATTATAACGTAAAATTGGATAACGATCGTTTCATACACATGGAGGGCTCCACGGCTAGAGAGCAACGTCGATTGAGCGACAATAGTGTACCAACTGATCGAATAGAGAACGTTCCTGTCTCGCCTATTAGACGTGACCACGGTTACGGGCATAGTAAAGAAATGAAAGATTTCAGCTATTTAAGGAGGCAGAACTCGGAAGGAGATACATCTATGAAACTAGACTCTGTGAACGACGAGAACCCGCTGAAAAGTCCCGTGTTGAAGGGAACATCGCCCAAGGAGAAGAATTCGAGATCAAAGGAACCTGACGTGCCAGTTAGAAGTACGCGAAGAAACCGATCTGGTCGAGAAGTTCAGTGTCGGTCCATGGGTGAGAGTGTCACCGAAACGAACAGCGGAGAGGCGAAGAGTCTATTTCTCGGCACGATTAAAGAGACTGACCTGCACAAATCGATGAAGGTACGGGTTCGAAAGGAAAGTCCTCACGAAACACCTTCGCGGTCAGTGACGGATTGGCCTGTAAACAAAAATGAATCCGCAGTGAAAACGCAGCAGCCTGGTAAACGTATGAGATCCAACGCTATAACGGCGCCAGATCTACGAAGGAGAAACTCGGATCCGACCACTAAATTATCGGGACACAGCGAGGGCAAATCTGCAACCGACACGAGTCCCAACGACTTGAAACTCGCGCCTGGAATGAACCTTTTGGAGTGGAAGGGCAATCTTTTCACGTTAGCGGGTCATTGCTTCAGGAAAGTAGCGAGGTTCGCCAAAGACGATGTATGCGTTTGCTGTCACGAGAAAATGGACGCGTTTGTCACGCAGGGATACAAATGTATCGACTGCAAGCAATTGTACCACGTGAAGTGTATTCAGAACGGCGGAGTACTTAAGATGCCCTGTATACTAGCGAACACGCCGGGCAGACGAAAAAACAGGAAGTCCCCGCGGACGCCATACGATGCCTCGAAACAGGGAGTCACGTCGAAGTTCAGTTTGACCGGTACATCCGCTTTCTCTGACAGTACGGACAAGATTATATCGGACGCGAAGGAATTGGCTTTAATGCAAGATTTCATTACGAAGAAGATCTACATAATGGAGGGTCAAGAGGAGGGCAAGAAGCCCAGCGAGGTCGATCGCGTGTTCAAGCAGGCCTTGCGTAAATTTAAGGACGATCTAGTGATCACCTACAGCGTTGCCATTCAGCAAGGAGTCGAGGGCAACATTAAGTACACCGATCTGATAGCGAACTTTCTGCACGTGATGCAGACGGTGTGCAAGCAAGAGAATACCAGTGAAGATTTTCCCGTGACAATGGGGGTAAACGCGTTCAGAGGATTCATGAACGAATTCATGACGCTAGCCAAAACCGAGGCACCGGAGAAACAGAGTAAAAGCAAGCGTAAGAAGGAAAAGAAACGGAAACAAGAGGAACCGACGCGACACGGTAACCACATGTTCCAGTTGACTATCATAAATATACCTACAGCCTGCGAAGTCTGCACGTCTTTCTTCATGTGGCCCATCGAGCGAGGACTTGTCTGCCAGAGTAAGTAACTTCCTTTCTTGAATTTCCTTGTTTAGTTTTATTTGTTTAATCCTGATATGCACATTTTGTGTTCAGATTGTAAGTTAACGTGCCACAAAAAGTGCTTCATGAGAACATTGGCGGATTGCGGGAAGGATGCCTCGTTGCACGAAGCGAACTCGCGGAAGGTGTTCGGTGTACCGTTGTACAAATTGGACTGTGGTGACGGCAAGGTACCGATAGTGGTGGACCGGTTGATCACGACCATAGAGATGCACGGTCTTTACACGGAGGGTATATATCGAAAGAGCGGTGTCAGTTCGAAAGTGAAGGAGTTGAAGTTAAAGATGGACGAGGGTGATCTCGAGAAAGTGGACTTCGAGAATTACCAGGTACACGTGCTCGCGGCGGTGTTGAAGAGTTTCTTTCGGGACATGCCCGAGCCACTTCTCACCTTCGAGTATTACGACGACTTCCTGCACGCTGCTAATCTGACGGATCCCAGAGATCGTATCAGCACGCTCTTCGCCATTTTGAAGAAACTACCGAAACCGAATTTCGACCTGATGGAACGGTTGATCGTTCATCTGGCCAGGGTGGCGCTCCACGAGGTCGACAATCGAATGTCACCGTCGGCACTGGCGATAGTGTTCGCGCCGTGCATTCTGCGAACGAACAGGACGCTGCCCGCGCAGGATTCCTTGCAGGACGTCGGCAGGCAAACGTGTTGCGTCGAAACGATCGTCCAAGAGAAGCTGAGAGTCGTCAGAGCGACTCTAGCGGATATAAACACCCTCGAGACTGCTTGCCAAACGGCGACGCACCGCTTGTCCAGTTTACGATCTTCGAAGATCTTCAGCCCGGAGGAACTGAACGCTGCGGCAACGAGCGTTACCGCGAGAGGAGCCACCACGGACAGAGGCAGAGACCGAGGCGACGAGGAGGAGGCGCTGCTCGTCGATCACATACAGGAGATTCAAAAAGAAAAGGCACTACTAACTTCGACCCTTCCAAGCCTAACGAGAGCTTCTTCGGACGACGACCTACTTCTATCTGCCACGGACTTGGATGATGGGTCCCTCGATGACCTCCTTCCATCCTCTGCCGGTAAATTATTATGTTCGATCCGTAACGTATGGGAATATTCGTTTCCTGCGAGGTTGAAATAAATAGACTTTCATTTACGTGGGGAGTAGAGATAATGTAATGTAGGGAGAAGAAGAATTGACCTGTAATCGATTGAATAATCTGGGTCAGTGCCGGCCGCGAATGGATCCCCTCGTAGGGTGGTTTTGTCCCCTTTCGAACGTTATTGTTAAAGACGAAAATTCACAACAAGAACAATTCGATATATTTCTCTTTCGAGTTATTATTCGTCAATGGGCACAATCCGCCCGTGTGTAATTTATATCTTTGTGTTGTATGTTTCAACAGACGGGCTCGTAAGAAAGAAACCTATCCAGAGGGAAAGTTCCACGGACAATGCATTTCCTACGATCATCAGTGGCGATGAGGACATGGTAATGGTATGACCATCGACAGTGAATAACACTACGAGGAATGATGATCGTTGAGCGTATAGCAACATGACACGCGCTGTGTGAAGCGTCGACTGACGGCAGCGAATCGACGAGTCTTATTTCTGGTCTCATCGGCAAGCCGCTATTAATTTGAATAAGTAGTGAACACGATATTAGGTAGGTCTAGTAATTTGTTCCACGCGAAGTTAAGCTGATAATCCGATCAAACATACATATATATATATATATATACATACATATATATATATTTTTTTTCACTCTGTCGCAAAGCTTTCAGAGGTTCTAAATAGTAATTAACAAAAATACGCGAACGAACAGCTTCACGGTGAAATATATTAAATGTTCATTTTATAATCTATTTTTCTCCTGGGATGCATTTCTCTTAATATCGAAGACTGTCAATCTGGCTATAGATGCTTAGAAATCTTCATCGAAGCAACGTATTTACATTTTCCGGGTATTCCGCGGGTAGAATATCTTTCTTCATTCGGATATGTCACGTTACATTCTTTTCTGTACGATTTACCTGAAGAGTTGGAAGTATACGTTCGTATGGATCGATATAGTTATCGTGTAAAGAAGAAAAACAAAAAAGGGAAGAAAGTTGAGAAATGATTACGCGTTATTGTTACGAGTGTTTAGTCGCATTTAAATTCTCTTTCTATTCTTGAACATGTTTTTATCGGTTCGTTCGTAAACGATCCCACTTTGTTCACGACTCTTTTTACAGATTTTATAGATTGTTGAACCAACACGATAAGTAAATCTCCGTTTCTCCTTAACGAAAGCTCAAGTTTATACTGCTTTCTTTGACAATCGCAAGTTTAGAAACGAAGACATTCGCATTCTTTTCGTTGGCGAAAGAATTAGAAAGAACGATGGAACAAATGTCGATGATCGAAAGTTTCCGAAGAAGAGTTAACGAGGCACCTTGTCAGGTTTCAATTTTGTCAGACGTATTTCGTTGACATTTTCTTTTTTTAATATAAAATACCCTCGCGTTTAATGCAATAGATAGGTATCGGATCGCTGGTTCAAGTAGGGGATTCGAATCACGCGAAAAGAGGGAAAGAGGAAACCAAATTGTAGCTTGTACATATGTTATTAGCCCATCTAAGAAGTTCGTGTAAAATTTTATATCACCATTTAGGTCCATGTTTCGACTTTATCGTTCCACGTCATAAAGAAGGTAATTATTTTCCTATCGCACAGTCTATTCATGCTTTTTTTTTCAAATACATTGTAACGTCACTGAATTTTGTTCATTTTTTTAATCAAAATATCCTTTGATAACACGGAGTAACAAGGTGTCGATGTTATTAAAGTTCTTTGTCCATCGAATAATGACGCTGACATGATTTTTCTCATCAGCTCAGTGATTCTGTTTTTTGGTGAAAACATTGTAACGTCGCTGTAACAATTTTTTCGTTCTTTGGCAAAATATTCTTTGACACCGGGTTGTAACAACGTGTTCCTGTTTTAGTAAATTTTTTATTCATCAGAAAATAACGCAGACCTGATTTTCCTCGTCGTTACAGTGAATCTAAAATTTTGACAAAAACATAACGTAGCTGTGCAATTTCTCTTCAGTTTTTATCAATATACACTTCGATACCGTTTTGCAGAAAAAAATGTCGATGTTATTAAATTGCTTGCTCGCAAAATAAATTCGCAGGTTTAATTTGTTTCTCGCTGCAACAGTGATTCTATGATTTGGCACAAGCGTTACAAAATCGCTGTGGAACCGTTTTTATTCTGTATCAAAATGTTCTTTGATACAATTTCGAAACGCGTCGACGTTATTAAATATTTCTACCCACCAAAAGCTGGCGAGAATTCATTTTCTCCAGTCGTTAAAATAATTCTGTTTGGGTAACGCGTAATAATTAACAATAAGGCATAGAAGTAAGCGTAGCGCGGCAGGGACTTCTTGGATGGGCTGATATAATGAGTATCTCGTAATAATCTGTTATTATTGTTAACATTACGAGAGTCGTTACCAAGATTATATTTCTACTGTCGGTTTTTGTCGCGTAGGTCCTACACACGCGCCTATATTTTGTCGATAATACACGATACACAGACACGTATAAGGCCTGCCAATTTTTTCTCCTTCGTATCAGCTTTTCACTTAAGGCACATTCTTTCCTACAGAGAGACTCTTTTATATACATGGACGCGTCCGTGCGAACACGTAATTATACGTATAGATATACAGACACACAAAAACACACGCATACACATCGAAGAGACATTTGTTTAGACGAGTACTTATGTATATACATACACAGATTTTTTTGTATGCGCCGGACTGAGCAGACGGTTTTTTTTTTTACTTGAGATTTATTACGATTTCATTTTAGTTTCCCTGTCGTCCAGTGCCCCTCCCGTCCCTCTTTTTTCCTTTTTTTTTTTTTAGTTTCCTGCTTTCTTTATGCTCATCTACCCCGTTTTTAATACACCGCTATAGTGTGTCTAGTTGGTCTGTTTTTCTTTCGTGCGTCCTCGCGCCAGACTCGAATACCCAACACAATCGGAAGGGTCGGGAAGTTGTTCGAGCGAAACGTTGGAGCTAGAAATTTCGAGGTCGCGCTTCGCGAAATGTAGAAACTTTTTCTTTTATTTATACATTTTTTTTCTTTCTTTTTTTTTTTATTTCTACGAAAAGATCCGCATTTTTAAACCATGCATTTTTATTTCACGTTTAATTAAAAATCTCACCGTAGCGCCCTAATTTTAATTCAACGACAAACCGTCTCAATTTCCCGGCAATTTCATATTTCACTCGAAATCCCGTTCGCTGAGTTAGCAAAGTCGTACCTTTCGAGAAAATAATTTCTACTGTTTCATAACAATACCCGTTCGGTTCTGTTAACAACTCGAACGGTGAAAATTTGTTTCTTCCCTCCCGTTTAATTGCTCGAATCCAGCTACGTTCCGTTGGACCTCGTTGAATTTCATCGAACGACCGTCACGTAGGTATCCGTTCAGGATGAAGGAGAAAAATATTTATAGGGTATATACCAGCGAGATTTGAGCTTTTTTTACGGCCTGGCATCACACAGTTATCACTGTCGAGGCTTTGCGGTGTAAGCTGTGTCCTTTCGGAAGAATTATTCCGGAAGAAGGGATAATTCTTTGAAAAGGACAGCTTACAGGCCGGGAGCCTCGACAATGACAATGGAGCCACGAATCGGGTGCTCCGAGAGTAACCATCCATTGTAAGAAATATCGGTAGGAATTTTAGGAAACCAACTACAGGATACAAGGGTACGAATGGAATTTTCTAAAATTCCGATTATTTTTCAAAAGCTGATCATTACTTTTGACACACCCGGATAGATACTAGAGACAAAGTGAATTTCTTCTAGTAGCATGTAAATATCGAGCGATTCCTACCGTCGTGAGTCGAGTCGTTTCACACGATCGAACCACGCACGACTTTTACTACCCCTAAGTAACTGTTAGGATTAAGTCGGGAAATTCGGGAGAAGCCGCACGGCTCGTTCCTCTTTCCGCGATGCCCGCGTCTCTTACTGCTTCCTCTTCTTCGTTTCTCTTCCATCGACTCGCGAAATCTGCATATTCGTGTTACGTTCGTTTTAGAATGATCGATTAGCCATCGCGACCGTTTTAAATGTCCCTGTTCTCGTGTTTCGCCCTTCTCCACGCTCGCCCCGCTCGCATTCGGGGGATGCTTCTTTTCTTTTTCTCTTTTTCGAAACGCCGGGCGTAGCGTGGGATTCTTCGTTTTACGGTTGATCGATTTTTTACACTGATTAGGGATAGGATCGTTGTGATTGCATCGTTTCCGTTCGACGTTACGCGAACCGGATCGTAGCGTATTTTTTCGTCTTTTAACCTAGAGTTGAAATGTTATTCAATTTTCTCGACGTCGGGCCGTGACCATTCGACGCGAACGCCGGATAGAATGGTTCTTCCCTCGATGTCGGGGAACAGTTCTTCGTGTTCTTCGTTCGTTGCGTCTCGTGCTCTTGAATCGTCGAGGGTATCGCGAGGAAACACGCGGATACGTGTACACGTACATTATCGATCCACGGGGAAAAAGAACAACAACACGCGCATTATCATACAAAAGGTCCTTTTATCTTTATTAGTATTATTCACCCTTGTGTTCATGAAACCTTTTCTAGCCTACGATGTATTCACGTACAGCGAGACTTTATTTTCTGTTCCGTAGAGGTTGTTCTCTCAAATATCGATTCAGGTTTCCTAGCAACGATCCACTTGATAGCGGAGCAATTTTTCTCAATTATTCCTTAAATGATACTTATTAAAACCGTCGAACATACACGTTTTATCAGTATAATACCTCGCAATCGATTTCGCAGTGGACGTTGACTGAACGAGATGGGGAAATCGCGTAAAATAATTACGAGCTCGTGGATTTAAAAATTTATTTCCCCATCTCGCGTTTGTTTCTATATTTTGCTTTCTCTACTACGTTTTTTTTGTTCCTAATTAAAAGATGATCGCAAACGTTTCCCAAGGGGTTCGATCGATAATGCGCGTGCGGACGACGAGAGCACGCATCGGTTAGCGTTAAACGTTCTTTATGCTGAAAGCGTTACTGTTGATTTCAGTATGTAAACGGGTTGTCCTTTGTAAAGGTTTCGGATGAATCCGTTTGTTGTTCGATCGTGCGTTCACCAGGCAAAGGGGTCGACTTTGCGAGCGTGGGTGATTTTCGTTTTTCGGCCAGTCTGTTGACGCTTTTCGTCCAGATCGGTTATCGTCGAGCCTTTTCGCTCACGAGGGGAAGCGCGCGTTTCTGTTCTTTTATTCCTTGAAGAAATTTATCGTTAGGAAGCCGGCCACGGTCGTTCTAGAGCTTGTAAATCGTGTTAGAGATTCCGCGCCGTGGCTCAGCTGGGTAGTCCTCTTAACCGCGTTAACGAGTAAGAGCTGAATCGTTAGTAATCTGTAAATGATCGTTTTACGCAAACGCATTACGCTTCTGCTGTGCAAACAAACAAACAAAAAAAAAAAAAACGACAAAAAAAAGAGAAGAGAAGAGAGAGAATAAATAAAATAAAGGTGCTTCGCGCGAGTGTCGAGCGCACAAAAACGTATCATCTATCTCGATCGTGAAGGGAGGAAAGCGGACGAGGTTCGAAAGTAGCGACGTGCAGGTCGCGACACAGGCAATTTTCCCGACGACCCTTCGTCTCGATGTGGAGCGAAAATTTCACGTATACGTCGCGCGTCTAATAACCGATGAAAGTCACTTTTACAAGGAACCACCATTATCGACCATTATTAATTGATCCCCGTTCGATGCGCCGCACGTAGGTACCGGGGCCACGATCGATCGATTTTCAGGGTTGCTCGTGGCGACGGCGGATAATGGGCCGCGATGCGACGCGTAACGCAACATGCAACGCGACACGATTTATCCATGTAAATTCATGGGACGCGTAAATACGTTTAAATCATCGACTCGTCGACTCGTGGGCTGTGTCCGGATAGGCGAAACTCGAGGCGCGATGTAACACAGGACGTAACTCTAACGCGCGTGTTCGATCGTCGCTCGAACCCGACGAATCGCATGTTGCATTCCGCGTTGCACCAAGACCGCTCGTCTGGACACGTATGAAACGTCGTTTACTCGCCGTTCGTGTTACGTTGCACCGTTGCATTCTGGGCTCGTGCGTTGGCGCCATAAGATGGTATCGCTCGAGATTTTCACCCCGTCGAACGTTGGGCCGCCGGGTCCGTGTACATAGGCGATAAGGTAGCGCGAGGAACGGAACTCTTCATGACAATATCGCCCTGAAAAGTCCTAATTAGCTTCGTCGCGTGCGGCGACGATGGCTCTCGTCACAATCCATTCTATATTTTTGTCTTCGGGGTCTTGATTCGCGACGTTTCGCGTATCGTACTCGCCGGTTGGTCCTACCAGAGCCTGCTCAGACCCGTGTCGACCTTGTTCTTCGAGAAGAGAGAGAGAGAGAAAGAGAGAGAGTAAAAAAACGAAAGAGCACAGCCAATTCGAAACGAAACGATGAGTCAGCGGAGACACAGGAACGAGACAAGAGAAAGCATCCGAAGCAAGCTCTCAGTTCGGCCGAATTCTTCGAAATACGCTTATTACGATTGTAGATATCCTGTCCTCGCGGAGGAGCCTAAATTTCGCTGTTCTACCCCGTCGATCCAGTCGGCGATCGTTCCTCGAACGCTCGTCGAACGATCGCCCTGCGACGAACAAACGCAGTCTCGCGCGAAGTACCTTGTGCCTGGATGCACACCACCGCTGGCTTGTATCGTTCTACGAGCATCGCGCGTCGGAATCGACGTGTAATCTCGAGTCCGCGCACGATCCAGCCGTGATACAGCGAACGCGAACCGCGTCGTCGAGGAAGGTCGACGCGGGTGCTCGAGAGAAGAAACCCCGTCGCTGAGAAGGTGTCTGGTATCGATCGAGAGGTAAAGGGAAACGCGGCGGAAACGGAATCGCTTCGATGTTCGACGATTACACGGCGAAACGTCGCGGCATTAAACGCTCTTCCCATTTCTGTGTCTTGGCGTGAAAATCTAAGATCACGATCGGCGCGATCGAAGGGGCATCCAGGCTGGTCGTTGCTCGGCTGCAACCCCCTTGCCTGGTGCGGGTCGTTCGATCTTCTCGGGGGGTCTGCGTGTTACGTCGAGCGGCGACGAGCTTGGCCGCCCCGGTTTCATTGTATTTATACATACATATATATATAAATATATATATATATATATACATACTTGTTATTTTTCTTCGAACAAAAGAAGTGAGAGTGTATACGTGCGATAAACGTAGAACGAGTCAGAGAGGACAGAGGCATATGACGGTGTGTGCCGCGCGACGGATATAAATATACATATATAAATATATGATTATACATATAGACAGATACATATAAATAAGTAGATGTACGTGTGCAGAAATCGTGTGTAGGTGTGCGTCGGTGCGAAATCGCGCGCTTATTCGGTTAAACCCCCTCGGCAGTTGAGCAAATCGCGCCAGTGTTGGAGACACACGCGCGTATAGGTACATACATGTACATGTATATCTAAATAAAATGTAACGTAGGCGCGCGCGAGGAAGTCGGAAAGGAACGGGGTAATTAATTAACGACTGACTAACGCATCAAAGGTTCGACTTCCGTTTATCGGTTCCACGCAGTCACACGTATCGCATCTCGCCCCAACGACCGCCGTTCCTTTCGACCTCTTTCTCGTCGGTTCACCGTGGAACGATTTTCACGAACGATTCCACGATCCTGCCACGCTCGCACTCCTCTTTTCGCCAGCTCTCGTTCTGTCCGTACTCCTCTCTGATTTCCCATCATCTTCCTGCCGCGCTTTCGACTCTGTCCCCACGTCCATCCAGCGTGGTTCACGCGCCGGCCACAGTCGCGATCTTCCCTTAGGTAACAAAACGCCTCTCACCTGTAACTCTGTGCCGCCGCTTTGCGTTCGAATCGAAACGAACTTCGACGCGTCCGTCTCTTGGCTGAGTGTTTGTCGTCGCGTCTGTTAGCGCGTCGCGCGTGCCAGACGCGTCTGCGTGCGTGTGTGCAGCGTCTGGGAGGGAAATGGTCGGATAGGATCCTAAAAGGGGACTCGAAAAAGGAAATTCCCTGGCGACGCGTCCAGGGAAACGGTCGATCGGTTCCAGCGGGGAACGACGAGTCGAGAGGGACGGGAACGCGTCATCGAGGATCCGCGTACTCGATTTTCAGAAATCGTAAATTTGCGACACGCGATCGCTCCGGAATACGTCCTGGGGATGCATCCGCGAGACGTTCCCTCTCGAGCAACTCAGAACTTTCCCTTACCCCGTAACTGCTCGAGAACGGACCCCTCTCTCTACACGGGCCAAGTTTCGCCTCGAATCGAAATACTTGCGCGCCCCCGTTACGGTCGTTCCGAGCACGCGGAACTTTGGGGCGGACGGGGTGCTTCCGCGACCGTTTCGACGAATTCAATAGGAATCTTCCCGGGCGCGTATTAAGAGCAGAAGTTTCCCTGGTCGCGCGTGCGGATAATTGTTCCGCTTCTTGGTACCGCGGGTCTCTCTGGTTTTCCTTTCGTTCCGGCCGACTTGGCGGCGATCGTCCATTCGACGCGCTGGAAGCCATCTAGAAACCATGGCGTACACTCGCGCCTTAACATCTGACGGATCCGAACGACGAGTCGAAATTACTCGTTAGGACTCCGCGTTCCATTCCGTGAACGTTCCCGTGACTTTAATTGCAATTATCCGAGTGACTCGTTTCATGACTGCCTCTATTTATCCTCCTTTTTTTATATTTTTACTATTTTTTTGCGTAGCTGAGTAGACACGAGAGTAGAGATAGAATTTGGTGTCTCGAAAGTCGTAAGGACTGCCCGTACACGTTTGCTCAATCACCGCGAATGCACTGATTTCGCGCGTGAAGCTCGTCTAATCGAAGCAACGAGGTGTCGTAGCTCAGACATGTATTAGATACATAATTTCCCCCGAATTCATGGTCTGTGTCGAAAGTCAGGCGGAAGGAACGTAAATCGTCGACGACTCGGGTGAAAGCACCGTGAAACGAGTCAAGGTTTGACGAGGCGGTGCAGTAGAAGCGATCGAGGCACGGTGACACGCGTAAGCGCGCGACACCTTGTTCTTTCTCGTTCCACTTGTTCGTCTTCCCCGTCTCCTTTCCTTTCACCGGGCAAGGCCATAGAAGTTGGCAATAAACGCGAACGAGAGACCTGGCCGCGTCTCTCGCACGGGCTCGAAATACGAGTCTTCTTTTTCCGACTCCGTTCCGCCTGGACGACGATAGCTTTCGCTGAAAGGGACAACGGACGCGTTCCTCTTTTTCCTTTATCCCCCGTCTCCTGGTCCTTTTTCAGCCTTTTTGTTTCGGCTCTCCCACGCAGAATTTGTTGGGAACGTGATAGGACCGTTCTGTAACGTGTCTGGCGGATCCCTGGCACCCGTTCTTTTCTCCTCTGTAACCGAGATTTAGTGGAAAACGCGACACCTCGCGCGATTTACGCTCTTTTTATCAGCCCTCCTTCGTGCGGCCGGAGTTATTCATTTATGCGCGATCCGAGCGAGGAGCTGTTGGATCGTTCGCGCGACGAGTGAAACGAAAATCGGTAATCGTACACAAGATTCGACGCTCGCGCTTCGATTTAAAACGAACATTCTTTTCTTTTACGCGTACTTGTCTCTACTTTTAATTTTTATAAACGTAACGATATGATTCGCATTCCCGATCGACGACGACTCGAATGGAGATTGAACCGAGGCGGAGTCGACATCCATAAATCGACGAACGGGGGGAGGACGCGATTGGAAAACAGGAGAGACACGCGCGTGCCGATGTAACGAGCATCGCGATCTGTAACGCGTACGTGTCCGTCGCTAGTTTAGGAGGAAGGTTTGCCGATTTCATTCACGGATCTGTAATAATGTTTACTTGGTGTGAGCGCGCGAGCGCGAACGAGTATCGCGTGTAGTGTTTACGTGTGTTGCGCGTGTGTACGTGTCGCTTGTTTGACTGTGGATATATATTAGTGCGTACGCGAGACTGTATGCGTGGTGACTCTCCGTGATCGACTGTAATTTTATATAATATTTGTAAGGCAAAAGAAATATTATATATATATGTACAGCATACCTGACAGTAAATAATAAGTATCGACCTTATACCTAACGTCGAGTTTTCATCGTAGATTCCACGATAATTTGCGGCCGCGTAGGAATTTCATTTTCATTGAGAAGAGGGGCGAGCGTTTTCTGTTCAAAGTCGTAAACGTTTCTCCGAGATTACAAATTCGAGCTCGAAAGTGATGCGAAAGTTACAGGCAAGTTGCGCAATCGGTTGAATTCGAAATTTAATGTCCACTGTGCTCGGACAGCTCTGCTTATAAGTTCCCTTTTTTTAAGTGGGACAACAGTTTTGCTCGTTTTACGCGGCTCGGTGATAACAACAAAATATGGCAACGACGTGATTCGAATGTACACGGAATAGTAAGTACGGAATACGGAGCACGCGAAGGGGCTGTTGAAATTTTATCGAATATATTATCGCACGCCGACGGTGCATTAAAATTACTGTATATTAAAGGAGAAGCAAAGCTAGTTGACTGAGATTGTGATTAATGTTTTCCTGTATAAACAAATTTTTACGACGAAACGTCGAGAGGATTTAGTATACGTGAAGAGAGATTCGTGAAACATAGTAATCCGATTTACGTTCTCCAGTTTCGTTAACAATATTTTAATGTGTACTTGGATTGTTTTATCGTTCCAGTGAATGGTTCTGGAAGGATTTAAATATCGTTCAAGGATCGTCGACTACGTTAGCGCATTCGAGGCAGAATCTGCAAGGTTTGGGACCAGGTACATTTAGTTAAACACTCCGGGGACACCAATTAGAACACTTATGGAACGTCCATAATCCAAATACCGCGAAATTCGCGGAAGCCTATTCCAAGATCCTTAAGAGTCGTAACGAGCCACCCCCGAGGCCACTTCTAGGATCTTGCACATCGTGGTTCGCGATCCTGTTTCTGAGGCGTGGAATAATAATATTAATAAACGCACGAGTTGGGTCTCACGACGCAACGATTCGAAATCCCGTGATCTATCGGTGGTCCACGAGACCTCTCGAATCTGAAATCCCACAGCTTCGAAATAATCCACCACAGATAACGCAAGTCTATGATCCTAGAATTCCTCGAGGTTCTACGAATGAGTCTCGTGATTCGAGAATCACGATGCTTCAAGGTTCGAGAGTCATCTCGAACTATGTGTCAATTCTACGGCCTTCGAATGGCGGACTCTGAGATTGCTTTTCGTGAACGTTGGCGGAATTCGAGGTCTCAGAGGCCAGAAGTAACGCGCAGCGTAAGTAACGTAGCTCCGCGGTCATAGAATGGAGGATCAAGTTCCATGGCGCGTCAACGACTATGAGAGAGACTAGTGAGCACGGAGTCACGACATTTCAGGATTCAAGAGTCGGAGAAGTATGTGGGAATTGCACGACGTCCAGATGGTAGATTTCGAGATCGCAGCGAGCAGAGCCGGCCAGGGGTGGGTCTCGTGTCTTGGATGTAGTTCGAGGTGGGTCTTACCACCTCGAGCTGATCTGTTGCTGCTCTCTTGACCCCGGCATGGATCGAACATGACCTCACCGGCCCGAGATCTTGTGGAGTAGGTTCTCTCGAACCCGGGTTCCCGTGTAGACCGGATCGATGATTAGATTGCCACTTGCCGTCCTTACATAATAAAATTTGTATAATTGGTTGGGTCTGTTGAAAGGTAATCGATGGCGGACATGTTTAATTGCATACGGTAGCGATCGTTTCTGAGATCCAAACGAGCCCAAAAATGAAACGAAATTAATGAATTGTTTCTCAGATATCGAATAATTACAGTTTATTACTGCTATCTTTTCTTCTTTTTTGGTCCATAAAATAAGTGAAATAATTTCGTTTCGCGGAAATACTTCATTGTGCATTGTTTACACTCGCTGCACGATCTCTGAGTAACGATTCACCCCCTGGCCCTCGGGTAGTTTTCTGCGAGGTATCCTGCGCGCTGAAATATAGCAGTTGTAAAATAGAAATGGAGAGATCGAATTGAAATCGTTCGCTGCATAGGAGAACTAAGTAATAATCAAGGCGAACAGTATCGGCGATGTCACCGCGCAGAAAGCTTCGTTTCGAATTGTCTTTGACCACTGGTATTCACGGGCATTCGATATCGTTGAAGCTGCCACGCGTGATACTGCTGTCTAGCTAAAATTCCTCTCAACTACCCTTGTCCTGTGTCACAACTTCCCAGCTAGTTACCGCATTTATGAACAGCGAGACCTGTTCGGAGAAGAGAAAGCGGAAAATTCGAGGGGACGGGGAACTTCCCCCATTACGTATTCTCTCCCGTAAAAAACGGAAGAAGATGATCACGCATCGCGGATACCCGGCGACGTCATCAAACATTCAAACAGCTCCTAGGTAAACTCTAACTCGGGTTCAATTTCATCGAAGTGGAATATGCAACAGCGTTTTCCATATTCACGAGCATCGCCGCGATCTTCCGACTATAAGCCGGAAAGCAGCCGCGAATTAAAACTGTCTCCCTGCCCCCAGGCCCCGGTGAAAGTGCGCAAAGCGGTTTCCGATCGCTCTGAACCACGGAGGACCCGTGCCGGCGGTGTACCACCCCGATGATGGTCGGTACGTGTCAATTTTTGCGGACGTTAAAGCGGAAAGGCGAACAAAGGCGGACAGGGGATTGAAACGGTTCGTAACAGCTTCTGTTATCCCCCGTGGTCCCAGTTAAAGCGGTCTTCTGGTACGAGACACGCGTTACAAGCACTTTTCGAATCGCCCACTTCCGAATCGAGCTCCTCCGCGCATCTATGTTGCCGTTGTAATGCGGATCTTCATGGACTGCAATGTTATTACTGTTACGTGGTTTCGACGTTGACCTCGCTCATGAAAACGGGCATGTTGCACGTTCCCTCGCGTACACACGGGCGCCACGCACACAGGCCTGGTCGCATAGGCTGTTCGCACACACGATAATTGCAGGGAAACCAGTTAACGAAGAACTCCGGCGAACAAAGCGACGCTTATCGCGATGTTAATGCAATAATATTTTCCGGAAATGTTTGGCAAACAACCATTTTACGCGGCGGACGTAAACGTGATCGGTACACGACCCACCTGGACTCCGTCTATTAAGCGGCGATCGTTAATTAACGTGTACGCATCGACGATCGTAATTGGCGAATGATCCAGCCGGATTAATTATCCGCAATGACAGACAAACCAGAAAGGTTTCGTTGGTTGGACACAGTATTCGATTGCGTGACGCGAAAATCGAGCCTCCACGGTTTCGATGAGTAAATTAGATAATTGCATTTGGAATCTTCTTGTGTGGCAAATAGAAACGGTTTGTCGGGGTTGCGGACAATTTTGTCGATGTAACGGGTTATAAATTGTACAAATTCAGCTCATTCGCCGGAGGATACCGGTTTTTAATCTTCGATTCGCGCGGCAAGGAATTTAATGCGACTCCATTTCGTGGGATTCAGCGCTAAATTAACCCTATTAACGATGTACTATCGTACCACACGGTACACACTCCGAGGC
This sequence comes from Xylocopa violacea, assembly GCA_963969225.1. NCBI lineage: Eukaryota > Metazoa > Arthropoda > Insecta > Hymenoptera > Apidae > Xylocopa > Xylocopa violacea. The sequence continues at coordinate 30,211,703 of CAXAJV010000005.1, read as the reverse complement.
ACGTCCTCTTGTTCTCAAGTTTTAACAAAACTGCTCTCCGACGTAGTATTAATAAAATTAAGAAACTCCCGCCGATTCGACGATAACACCAACATGGAATAAAACTTCGCAGCTTCAACTCGAAGTTAAACGATAAAAAGGGAGAAAAAAAGGAAAAATGGAAGGCCGCTCATCCCACGACGCTATCTATAAAAACTCGCATAGCCTCACGCGCGGCTTTCGCTTTACCAACTTTGGACATTACTGCAAACGGTTCCCGCCGACGAAAAACTAAAATCAAAAGGGGCGATTCACTTCGACCGTGTCAACACGATTTAGAGTTACCGACGATTACGCGAATCAATTAAAAATAGAATAACTTCCCTTTTTTTTTTTTTTTTTTTTTTGACAAAGCCGCTATCGCTGTGAGACGAAATCGACTGTACAATTGGTAAAAAAAACAACAGCGAACAGTGAAAAAGGGTCGAGCGATAATTCGACACTAGAACGGCAATCGGCGCGGTTTATTTGCAGAAAGAAAATTCTAACACTCAGAACCGCGTAAAACAAGTTGCGTATCGAGAGTACAAAGGGGTGTGTAGAAACCAATCGAATACTGAAACTTGACAAAAGCTTCGCCATTTCGGTGTCCCGACTTTTTACAAAATTTCACCAATTCCGTACGCGATAGAAACGCATCGTAGGTGTCTCCGATACAAGCGTCGGCCGTTTTAATTCTCACGAGAGAGTAAGTGCAATTAAAAGAAATTTAGAGGATCTAAGAGTACGGTTCCCAGCGCACAGAAACCGAGAGCAAGCGGTAATGACTCGTTCCTCCTGTATCACAGTGATTCGGAATTTTCGACAAATATACGAGCGGACTTTCGCCGGTTATTAAGTACGTCGTTTCGCGGTATTCGCGGTGGTCCACGAGGGGTAGAGGCGAAGCAGGACGGTGTCGGGGTGGGGCGGTTGAAAGGGAAATTATGAGGGTGGCCGACAGGAAAATCTCTCACAATTCGTGCGACAGAGCGGACGGACGGTAATGTCCCGCGGTCGGACAGAAATGAAATTCCGGTGATATAACCGTTCGAATTCACGGACAATCGGCAGAGAGGAGGGACGTGGAACAGTAAATCCTCCCGATAAATGGACGACGCCGCTTCTTCTTCCGTGGTACGTGCGCCGTTTCTTTTCTCTTGCCATCGACGAAGTCACCGGGGCCACGTCTGCTTCTTTTCCTCGGACCCACGTACGAAGACGATGATCCTTTTTGCCCTGGGTACCGATGACAACGGTTTTCAGTTTCCCCGCCGGTGGCGTTGATTCGTTTTCCTTTTAGTTTTCCCTTTTTCTTTTTTCCCCATTTTTTTTTTTCTCCCCGTTCCTTCGTGGTCGATATATAGCCGGAAGGTTGGGAGGTAAAAAGCTTGATTGTCGAGTATGGATGCGGAGCGATGGCGGGTTGAAATGGCACCAGCGGCGCGCGGCGAACGGGGGAAGTGATAATACGGGGGGGATCGGATGGTGTAATTTTGTTGGCTAGGGAAAATCGGTAGTTAGGGAATACTGAGAAGGGAAAATTGGAAATTAGGAAATACTGAGATGGGGAAATTGAACGTTTGGGGAATATTGGAAAGGGAACGTTCGGCGGTTGGAGGAAACGCTGAGGAGGAACAATTTGAAGCTCAAAGAGGTGGAAAATGAGTAATTTCGTTTGGGCGGAGGAAATCTGTAGTTGCGAAATTTCTGGATCGAAATATTGGACGTTCAAGATTGCAAAGCGAAGATTGAAGGGTTTCCGTGAATTCGGAACTAATTCGTAAAAACGACGTGAAAATGTTGTCGAAGAAGAAAGGAAGCAAGAAACGGTAACAGATAAATTTACAAGCATTTTCACGAATGGAAATTCAAATCAAATTTGAATAAGCGCGAACGATACACAACGAGTCTGTTGCTGTAACGTGTTTATTAATTTTGACGTTATTAATTCGCGATGAAATTTTACACGGCCAATTTTTGCCTGCCAATAGATCACTCTCGTACTGAAAATCGTTCAATTAAACGATGCGCTGATTAATTAATTTATTTGTTCATTAAACAATTTTCAAATGTAAACGTATCTAGAACATCGATATTGATTGAAGTACATTAAATTATATTATATTTGAAAATAATAACACCACGGAAGAGCGTTTGCGTATACGCATCTCCTGTTTTCAACGTAGATCTCATGTTTACCGTTTTAATGAAATTTTTTATGTCGATATAAAAAAATACAAATATTTCAATTGTATGTTTATTTTTTATCGCATACATTGCGGCTATTGCGCAACGTTTAATATTGGCCAGCTTTGGTTAGATTCGGTTCAGCTGATTCCACTTTTGATTAGGTTGGACGTAACATCGACCTAACGCAATCTAATCGAACTTAAACGGGTCTAAAAAATGCCCAGGATCTCGGAGAACAATCGCAGCAGAGTTTTCCGACCTGTAGCATAAGCGTGTACGCTGTCGTGTGTGGCGTGCAATGGAACCTCGATTAACTGGCTTAATTCGGGAGACCCAGATAAATCGAGGTCTATCGGATAATCGAAATCAGGGAACGTTTTTCGTGTTCCAAATAGGCTTTTTTATATGAGAATAAATGCACTTCTTTTTACAACATAGTGATAATTAAACGTATTTGCTCGTTGTAGGAGCTGAAGGAAAATAGGGGTGGAAGAATAGTATTGACGGGCCAGGATTCTCATGTATTATTATATTTGCTTCAATTATGTTGGTTTTTGTTGATTTAATAGTCGCTCAATGACGACTACAATGATTATTGTTATCCGAGATCGAGGTTTTGCGCAAATCTTGTTGTAAAGACCCTCGATAATTGCACCGGTTGAGAGACCACAGATAATCGCGATCCGGTTACTCGAGGTCCTATTGTACTACTCTGCTTAGCTAATCGAGAGCCTCGATAACCGCACTACTTGATCGAGACCACAAATAATCGCTATTTAGTTCATCGAGGTCTTACCCTATTGCTCCGGTCAGTTTGATCGTCTTGATTAACGCTACAAGCTGATGAAATTGCATATAAAACAGTTGCGTGAAAAAACCTGATACTGTAAATGCGAGAATCGAAACAGTTGGTCCGCAGGGTGGTTTAGCTTGAAAGGGTAGGGTTGCGACTTCGAATTCGGTGTTCAGCGTTTATCGCAAGTCCTCCCGCGAACACGAATTGCACGCGTCATTGCTGTTTCGCCTAATGCCAATTGATAGCGTTCGAACGCGATCGAGTCACGTCGTAGCGTTTTAGTATTATATTTTAGTCCGGTTTACGATATTTTTTTACGAGTACCAGCGCGAGAAGTAACACTTGGTGGACGAAAATTTGTTACTGCGAGATACTAAACGTGGCTTACGTCTGATGGTTTTCAATTTTACAAGCTTAAACTAAGCTCACGATTAAGGAACTTTAGTACGAATATAACTCAGGTTTGTTTCAGTTATGCCGTAATTTGTGCGACGAGTGTAAGCCGATGCTGTTAAGCGAGTGGTTAACTGCTGTTGTGTGTGGTCGTGTGATTATTATAGCTTGGAGTATAATGAGCATTAGGTAGTAAAATAGGTGGACAATAGCGCGAATAGGATATGTTATCCTTTGATCTTTTATATGTCATCGCGTATTTGTAATAATACTTTCCATCAACTCTCTCTCTCTTTCTCCCTCTCTTGCACAATATGGTTATTTCTGAAACGTATAAAAATGTCAAGGACCTTTTAAGATTACACACTGCGTCCTCCATTGCTCGAGAAAATCAATATTTATGATCAAAAAGGTCTTCGAAAAATACGCTGATACACGTATTCCAAATGAGATCAGCCTGACACAATATGTCACATTTTTATCGCGTATAATATTTATCTTTATGGAACAGAGCCTCCGTAAACTTGTTCCACGGATAAGTTGTTAATACGCCAGATCAAAATTCCGTTCTACTTTACTCTACTTACTTTCCACCTCTCTCCCTCTCTCTGTCTTTACCCCACACGCTTTATCGTCTAAAGACAACATTCTCGATTTTCCAATATTCCATTCTTAATTCCTCTAATTTCCAATTTCCTGTTCTCAGTACTCCATAATTTCCTGCTTCTCATCCTCTTCACATCCCCCAACCCCCAACTTTGTTCCTCGACGAAGTAACTTCGTCTCTTCTCTCCTACGTCTTCGTATTTCGACTTTGATGCTCGCAATTTTTCATTGCGATTAAGTTTCAGTCGGAAGCGATCGCGTCGATTTTCCACAATTTATCGACTCTCCTATTCGCGACATCGGTTCCCACGAATAATAATGATAGAACGAAAACAGGGTGGACGAGATAAGGCGAAGTAGATCAGCTTCGTCCTCTGGAATTCGTTCTTTTCGCGGGCTACCGTGTGGGTGAGCCGATACAAGTTTGTTTCCTAAGTTTGCTTTGAAAGATAATACTTTGAGTCATCTTTCCCGGGGACGTTAACGAATCCCGTTAGGAGGGAAGGCTCCGGGGGTGGAAATCAGCCAACGGCTCAGCCCCAGCCACGGTCGCTCGGCTTCATAAAACCTCGAACGATCGAAAACGCCGGTGTATAGAACGCTGGCAAACAGAATGCCTCGTCTGCTCGACTTCGTTCCCAAACGTCTTTTTAACTTATTCCATTTAAAAGCGGTAAAACGATCGACGTCCTCGCCGATACGGTTCGATTTCGCGGTAACTGGAGAAGTTGCCGGTTCCGCGGGCAACTTGATTAACTCCGTCGATTACGGCGTTCAAATAGAATGTTGCGGGGCCGCGCGAACCGAAAGGCTTCGCGTTTTTACGTCCAAACGAGCTTAATTGAATGGAACTCTTCAGCGCGCTGAATTTCCTCGAGTATTTTTTCCATTTTTCTTTCCACCAGTCGCATTTCCAAATTCAAGTCGCGGTGCGTGGAAATACGCGCGACAGAGATCGATGACGAACGCCATTAACGCGGACAACGTTTCGAAAAGCATCGCGAAAGTGTTGTTAAACAAAATAACACGTACGGTCGCGGGGATCACGTACGATCCTTAGCGTGAAGATAAACCGTCGCGAAGACGAGGGCGCCGCGAGGGTGGTTTACGTATCTACGTTGTCACGTGCGAATAAGATAATATCTTAACGTAATTAGCGGTACTTTTGAACTAGGTCAGGTCAATTATTCAGCCGGAAAACATTCGTTTCCGGCGTACGGGCGTAACCGCGAAATATTCATCGGTCTTGTTCCGTGGCATCGCCGCCGAATCTGATATTTATCATTAAACTGCAACCACGATGGTATCAACGTGGCGAAACTGTACACACGGTTGATTATTAAAAGGATACACTACGTGGCCACGGTAATGGCCGAAGGGTGGACGAACTCTCCGGTGGTTTAAGTAGAAGTCAAACAGAAACTCTGGGCCCGCGTCTTTCGCGCACAAAGCGGCCTCTAATTTGATTAAATTGAACGCTGCCGGAGGACCGCCGCGGGGGATGCTTTAAACAACCTGAACGTCGACCGTAGCTTTTTACGTGGAACGAAATTTTAATTGCCGTTTCGTAAAACTGAGCGTCCCGGCGTGTTGGTAATTATTCGCGACCGAGCTGTCGCGCCGATGTAATTAAAGAAGAATCCTCGTTTCCTCGGTGTTACTTGGTTAAGTTTTTAGGGGTTGTTGCACGATTGGACGTCTCCTGTACATCCTGTTCGCTTTCGTTCGTACTTCGAAAAGGAAGCTTTCTCTATCAGCGAAGAAAGCAACGTCCTCTAATCTCGTCGGGCCGAGTAGCAATATCAATGTTATATCATCCCTCACGATCAAAGTAACTCATAGAGCTCGCGTAGAGGCTTAAAGTTCCCTTAATCCGCTTGCTCTTTTTCCTCTACTGCTCCCCCAACTTGCCCGCTTTTCTAAATGTTTTTAAATTTTCATTTAAATGCTAATCTTCGTACTGTTAAGTGTAATTCATAGGATTAAGTAGTAAAGTCCGTTCCGTCGTTAAGCCGTAACGGAGAGAAAGTTTCTCGTTCCACTTAATTTTAATCGTCCTCGTACGAACGTCTGTCAAACGCGTCATCGAAGTCAAACGAGCATCGTCGCTCGACGAGACGGTTTCGCCCTGGTCACGTAAAATTCGTTACAAAACAGGCCTCTGTTCGCGTTCTCTCTATTACAAGGGAGCATCGAACCCCGTCTAAATGGCGGGTATCGAATGACTATCGAAATCACGGGCCGTAATCATCCATGAGACCGGGTAACTCGAGAATTCGAGGCACGGCCACAATTGTCCCCCCCTTCCCCCTCCAACCCCCACCCCCCGTACGGTTCCGCTAATCGAATCAAATTGAATTTCCATCCACCTACCCTCTTCGTACGCGACGGTTTCGATTCTCGTCCGTCGTGCCAGCCTCCGGGGAGTCAATAAAAATTAACGATTGATTCGGAAAGATAGAATACGTCCCCCAAGCGGTGTCGCGCGCGCGGAGGAAGGAAGAAGGCGGGGGCAGCAGCCCTTCGTTTCGATGAAAATCCAACAACGGCACTCGTGATACCTAAACAAGGAGAACGAGGGGGGCGCACGCGAGATACTCGTGTAACGAGCCTCCCCACGTTGGTGCGTGTTCGCTCCGCGTTGGCAATAGGGCGAAATAGACGAGTGCTTTCCGGTGGAAAACAATGATGGAGGCACAAAGGAGGTCAGAGACGCATTTGGCGGACGTCAGCTTTATTGTTCCTCCCAGTAGCAGAAGATCTGAAGCAGCGGAAGCTGATTGATCGCAATCAGAATTTCCATCGCTCGGCCCCAGGCCGGGAGGACGGATTAAGGGATGGTTCTGCTCTGGGCGGCCGAAAACTGTTATTCTAGTTTTTTTTTTTTTTTTCTTCTTTCCCTTTTTTCTATTTTCCCCTCCGTTTTTTAATTCCATTTTAAGGGAAACGGATATCGATGTATGCAACTTTGTCGCGATTGATTTATTACCGTTCCTATCTGGTACGTTCGATCGAATTTTTGTTTGGTAAAGTAATTTGATTTGTATTGGCCCGAGTTGCATCTATCAGCCGGGCTCGTTTCATTTCGCCGCTCCAGACGAGCGGCGTGATTACAATGAATTCTATTTCGAACCCCGCAGAGACGATTTTTCCGCGGTATTTTAAAATCTCCACGCGCCTAAAATGGAAACGTTCGCCCGCGAACCGCGCCATCCGATTTCCATCCTCCACGAGCGAAGAATGTCACAATTTCGATCGTCGACGAATCAAACGCATCCAGACGCGTCTGCGTCCGTCCGGGGAACGCGCGGCCATTTTTCCACGAAACGCATCAATTTAAAACGAAAACACGGCGCCGAGAATCGCGCCATTACACGCGAGCGGGTTAAACGTATTCGCGGACGGGTGATCGCGGTCGCGGAAATTTTAACCCTGAATCTGTCCGCCGATTCGGATGCAAATAAAAATGCATAAACATGCGCGAACCGGGACGCGATATCGGGGGCCGAGCGAGGAGCGTATCTGAAATGCCGCGGGGATATTGAAAATTAAAATTCTAGCGCGATGTTTGTTGCCGACCGACTACGAAGGGCCTTTTAATATTTACAGCCAGCCTCAAGAGCAATCCCGAATGACGCGTGCACGCGAACGACGTCGGCGAGGACGCGGCGAACGTACAGGTGGTTCGACCGCGGAGCTCCGTTTCCTTTTCGCTCGAGAAAAAGGGGACTGAAGCCGGGAAGATAGGGAAGAAGTTGTATGGTAAAAAAGGAGCTGATAAAACTGTCGAAGTCGATGCACGATAAAGTCTCCTGGTGACGAGTCGGGATGATCTGTCGACTATCGATTGCCTCGTGTTACACATTCAGCCGAGTATCGCGGTTTCCGGGGGAAAATCTTGCGGCTCGCTTTTCGGATGTGTGCGCGCACTTCCTCCCATCGTCGACACCGGTTTAGGGTCGGACGTGTTGGGAACCTGATACGGCCAGCAGAGAAGCGATTGCGATCACTTTGCCGGTGAAAGAGTCGGGGGGTTATATGCGGACCACGTCTGACCATATTCGGGACGCTTCTACTGTCCTCGCCCGGACGCCAAACGAGGGGAATACACCTTGGCGACGCGAACCGGTTTCTCGTTTTGTTTTTCTTTTCCGACGTTCGAAACCCACTGACCTTTCACCTTATCATTTCCAGCGCACCCTGCCAGTCGGTCTATATTCCCTTTCGACCACTCAGCAGCCTTTATCCTGGTCGTTAAAAGGGTGCCGTCCGTTAATCGATGCGACGGACACCGCGTAAATTCGTTACGTTCTACGCCGTACGATAGGGAAGCCAATTAACGACGGTGCTAATTGTAAACGATAACTACTTAAAAATCCAATCCGTCGATCATTTCTATAATCAGGGGATAATTCGGCCCGACCACCTATCGGGACGACGCCCGCGGGGCTAAGAGACCGGGCAAAGTTTCGCGCGAATCAATCGAAGAATGAGCATCCCGATGAATCAGACTCTCGTTAAAGAATCGAACTCGGATTATGCGCGAACAATTCCGCGAGCGCGACGGCGAGAGAAAGAGTAGCGGGACAGGGCGATCGGGGACGAGGGAGAAAGAAAGGCGGAGAGGCCACGGAGGGGGAGGAAGAAAAAGTAAAGCGTGAAAACGAAACTTTCAATAGACGGTGGACGGTGGATCCACAATTATCCGTATCGAAAATCGATCGACGACTGGGAGGGGAGAGGAGGGGATGGGGAGGGCCACTTTCGTGGCCTGGCGGAGGGAAAAAAAAAAGAGGCGACACCGGACGAGGCAGCGACGGGAGAGGAGCGTGTAGGGAGCGTGGCAGAGGGTAGCGTGGAGGGTTAGAGGGCAAGGAACGAAAGAGCAAGAAAAGGGGGCGAGAGAAACAAGGTGAAAAGGGTTGACAGCCCCGGCGGTGGAGACGAGACAGAGAGGGGTTAGTGGCGCGCGTAGAGGAATTTTTGGGCAGCAGTCGGCCTCGTTATGCTGGAAAATCTGAAATCGATTGGAGAACCCGGCCCGGCGGTGTCGGGGCGTCTGCGCGACGCAGACATCGACGCAGACGCCGAGGTTGCACGGCAGGTCGATAGCGGGAGCGAGAGGAGAGCCCTGGTTAAACTCCGCCGAACGAACTTCGCCGATGGTCCGTGAGGAAAAGAGGCGTAGGTTCGCGCACGGGTGTAAGACGAGCAGGTTGGATGGGTTACGCGGTCGCGGAGGAACGACGGGGACGCGGATAGGCGAACGACCGAAAATCGACTGTCGGATCTCCTTTCGGACTTCCTACGGTGGACCACCGCCGCTGCGTCCGACGAATTAATTACCGGCAATCCTTGCTCCCGCTTAGCGCTCCCGCCTTCCGCAGCCCAAATTAGGTCGTCGCCGAGGCGTCCATCAGCCGGTCGTCCGTCTCCGGGATCTTCTTATCGGGTGTCCGCCACGGTTCCTCGAGAAATTTCAGCCCCTCCGAGGCGGCTCGTCCTTTCCCCCGTGTACTTTTTACGGCCATTTTTGCTCCTCCCGAAGCCTCGATCATCCGAATCGCTCGCGGTCGAGTAGACGTTCGAATATTCCGGATAATCGGACAACTCTGTTCTCCCATAGCGGAGGACGGTTCACGCGGCGAGTCGTCAAAGTTTTATCTAAAGACGAACTTAATTGACGAACAAAAAATTAGAGAAGAGAGCATTTCGAATCAATTTCCCTTTCGAGCCGTAATTTCGAAAATAATAACCGTTATTAGGAGGTCTCTATTTTCGACTAATTTTTCACGGGGGATCATTTCCTTCCGCGTTATTACACCAGCCGATATTACCGCGCCGCTATATTACCACGCAGCCGCATTACTATCGCGCTGTACCGCTCTATTAATAGCAGTTTCTTCGTCCCCGAAATTGAGTTCGTTCGCCCTAAATTGCCTTTCGTAATTGTTTTCGAGACGCATCGAGTTTTGGTGTGGCAACGAGCGAACGTCGCGCGGATCGCGCGGCCAAGAAGATGTTTTACGCGGGACTCGCCTCGCGGCGCAATAAACGCGGAGGAGAGCGAGCCTTGAACGGTGGAGATAAAGGAGAGGACGAGGTACTTGAGGGTATTCCCAGTTGGGGACCGTTGTAATTGATAACGCGAGGGAACCGATCGGTGTTTGAAATGTTATCCCGTCGCAGAAGCCCGTGAAGGGTAATTGAAAAAAAAGCGAGGAGAACGAAAGGGGTGGGGAGTCGGAGCTTGGCGGCGCGGTGAGTCGAGGAGAAATGCTATCCGCATCGGCATCCGACCGAGATAGTATTTGTCCAATTAAACGGGAGGTCGTAAGGAAATATAAGTTGAACATGAAAGGAGGTCAATCCGGGAATCCATTCCGGATGCTCGAGAACGATTGATTACAAAACGGACGCGTGCACGTTTGTGTTGAGAAACAGCCTTTCCGTTGAATTGGATTGCACGGGGGCGATCTCGGGGGTGGGATCGTATCGTTTTCGGTTTCGCCGCTGTTGTTAATCGGTTACTTACTTTCGCGATATTAATCGGCTGCTCGCGAGACGACAAGGGAAACGTGGAAGTCGAAATTGATCGTTTGAAACGTAAAGAACGTACGGTAATTGAATCGCTGGCTCGAGGAAACCTTTCCCCTGGAAAATCGAAGGAAACGGAATAATTTAATCATTTTTTACTCGAACGAAATGTCTCGCGAAAGGGGATTGATTTTGTTCCTTTCTCCTTCGCTCGATAAATGAAGCATGGCTTTGGGAATATTATTGGTAGCGGAATCTCGATTTTCGATTCGTGGTCATTATTCTCTCTTCGAACCGTTTCGACGCTATCGCAGGCCGTGTACCATGAATAAAGAACAGAATATTTAAAGCAAGAGAAGAGACCGCGGAAATAATTGAGGCTCGTTTGCGACGGTAGGATTTTCTCTGCCCCAAATTTTGCGCAACGATCGAACGCGATGTAAATACTAATACCTAAACAGTTGCGTTCTCAAGATTTATCTAATTACATTTTCCGTCCAATTATGCATCTCCATAATTTATCGAATCGGCCATTTGTAACGTTGGCGCGGAGATACGGGGATGATGTACGATTTAGACAATTGTTTTCCCCGTAAAGCGTGCGATGGAATTTTAACGAAGAACGAGCGTTTCCTAAATCGAATTGCGAGGTACGAGGAAAGTTCGGCTCGTGCGAAATGGTGGAGCAGATGGTCAGCTGATCGATGGTCTCGCGAGCGGATAGAAAATCAGCCGTTACGCGGCGATGCCCGAGATCCGAGCGGGCAAATTTGGGAATGCGTGTAACATCGCGAAAGGGCAACCTAACGATCTAATTTCGCGAATACCGGTATCAGGAGCAGCAGTTTCGTTTTGCTCGCGTCCCGACGCGGAATACAGAATACACGTCGCCGCGTAATTCGACGCGAACCAACGTGAATTCGGCATAAATTTTTCAAAACTTCGCCCAGCCGCTTTCCCGCGAAGTCGTTAAATTTGCATTGAAATGGAAGCGACAGCGGGATCGGCGGGCAAAAATCTGATTTAAAATAAATGTCCATTTCCATCTTGACCTGTTTCCATCAAAATTAATTTACCAGGAACGCCAATAGGACGTTTTCTTTCAATTTAACGAACGGCCCCGTTGTACCTGAATTTTACAACGCGGCTGCGTTCATCGCCGATCGATAAAATTCATCGCGGGGATTCTTAAATAAAACAGACCGCGTACATTTATATATACACGTTGACTTGATGAATCCTAGGAGGGGAGAGTCAATTTTTTTTACCGTTATCGGAAAATCAGAGGTACAGAGTTATGGATAAATCGAGCACCGGGAAGAAGCAAAAATACAACGGTATTCTATTCGCGTACCGATCCCGCGTTCGATTAAAAAGCCCGCGATATTCGCGATCGGTTTGTCGAACGCTCGTTTTCGAAAACGACCCCTCGCCGGAAACCGCGCGGAAGCCCAGGTCGAAGAGGGTGGTCGCGATGGGCGCGAGAGATCTTATTACATCGGCACAAATGCAAAATCAGGCGGCTCGAAGTTCCTCGCAACAAAGTCCTGGGCGTGATTTATCTCGAGCCCGCGAAATAGTTTGGTCTGGTGCACGTCTTGGGAATCATGAACTCGAACGTTGCCGCACAGAGTTTCGAGCGTCGCTCGCTGACACGCTTAGCCCGATTCTCGGTCGAGGATTTATTTATGCCCTCTGTTCGGCTGTTCGCGATGGGGCGACCATCCCTCGCGATGAAACTCCGGACAACGCCGATCCGATATTTATTTCGAAGTAATTCAATCCCATCCCGCGCGGCGTTGTTTGTTAGCGGTGCATTGTACGGCGCGAACGAGAAGTTTTATTGTTAAGGTAAACATCGAACTGATTTGTAACACGATGGAAGATACTTTATTATGCACCCCGCTTTTTAGCGATCAATCTATGCGGGTATTTATCCGCGCGCGTGATTATTCCGTTTTCCGATTCATTGTTTTAATTCCGTGACTGACATTTATTAGGTCATTTGGTAAATTCGCTTCGCGTTAAATATACTTGCGGTTGGGCCGTGTGAAATTCCTTTCGACGTAATTTTACGCATACGCGTCGAGCGCTTTTGTTCGAATCGCGGATATCAATTCAACGAGTAAGCCGCATTCATACATCTAAATACGATATTTAAAGTTCTGTAGAAAAGGAAATTCGAAACTCCCCCTTTTGTTCCTGGATATCGAAGAAAAAGTGCACCTAATGATCAGTTTTATTTGCAAAACGAGTTCGAATCTGTCCTCTTATTATCTGTTTTGCGCTATGCAGGAGACCGAGAGATTGTTTAAGTTCGTCCCCGGCCTTATTGTCCTCGTTTGCGAGACATTCCGATGTGATTAACCGAGGAACTTCAGACTGCATTATTTCAATACCTGGAAAGAAGTACAGGGAAAATTGTACTTCTGAAGCAACGTTAATGAACCGAACTCGATAAACTTTTCTTATCGGATTTAACCCGTAAATCCTCGAGGTAACTATTAGTCATTTCGTAGCGTCGCATATATTACGTCGAACAAATTTCTAGTTTCATCTGATACACCTGATTAAGCGGGGAAGGTGATTCGATATCTCCAATTATATCTGGTTCCACGAATCCGGAACTTTTGCCCAAGAATTCCCACCGAATCCGGGCGACGGAATCGACTTTTCCCATTTTCGATTTTCCGCCCGTAGCCCCGAAGCTTCCGTAGCGCAGAGTTCTCCGACGGAACTTCCCGGAAAATTCGAAATATTAACAAAGTTACACGGGTCCGAAGTTGAGCGTGCGAGCAGCGAAGTGGCCCCCGACGCGAAACTTTAAACGGCGCGCGAGAAAATATTCGGGTTCATTTGTCAGCGCGCCGCCATTTAGCGATATATAATTTCGCTTGGCAAACTCGACACTCGAACATCGCGTCGATCCATCATATTAACCGACCACGCGCTCCAATAGACGTTACGCGGCGAAGGAGTACGCGTCGGCAGAAATATGGACCGCGATGATTTTTTCATCCGCGCGATGGTGACATCGGCGATATTTTTCGAAACCGGTTGCTGTAATGTTAACAACATTTTTTCGCGATGCTCGACCGTTCCCGTTGCCAGTGCATATCGCGTAACCGTTATTTATCGTTATCGTCGTGGCGCGCAATTTTTGTGCGATCGCGTTCAAGTCGTATTTACACGGCCCGCGGAAAGTAAAGCGCGTTGAAACACGCTCGCTGAATCGCGATGCGAAGGGTTCCTCGAAATAATACAGTCTCGACGAATTAAATATTACGGTAAGAGCTAATCAAGCGCCCGAATCGATGCCAAGAGAGGCGAAGTGGCGCGCAGAAGCTCGACGAACTTTAATAATCTCGAACATCCGAGGTGTCGATTCCGATATCCAATAATTGAACGCTTTAACCAGCCGAGGATATCGAAAGTTTTGTTACGCGTTAAACAAGAAGCGTTCGAAGGAGTCGAACAACCGCAGATCGAACGAAAAGGGGTGAAAGGGAAGAGCGCGACACGAGCCTCGAGACCCGCAACGACCCGCTGAGCGTTTCGTTCCAAGGACAAGTGGAGGAAGATCGGTCAGGCAGGAAGCACTCTTTCGAGAGATTCAAGGGCTCGCGGATACTCCGGGCAACTCGAGCATCAGTTTCACCGAACTCTTATGAGAAAATCGATGTCGACGTCGAATCGTGCAGATGCGTCCCGATGACGGCCGCCGCGGCGCAGTCAGCTAAAGTGGGATATAAGAAGAATCGGGATAAGGTCCCGGTCGAGAGGCAGCGGCGGCCGGATCGACGTCTTTCGAGAGTTCGGAACCCGTGGAAACCTCTGCCCGATAACGCTATAAATCTGCTCGAGCACAGCCGATGCTCTCTCGCTGCTGTAAGGTTTTACCTTAAGCCAAGATCGATCGAGCCAAGTGACAAACGTCGTTGAATAAATTCGTCCGTGGCCGTGGATTCTTTCTCGCTCGCGCGGTGATTCGGACGTTTACAGTCGCTCGCTTGACGCGTTCGCCGTCGAGTCGAACGATGCTTTTGCCATTCGATAGAATGCAATGGAATGATTATCGATGCCTCTATCGCACGCGTGTTCTGTGCTGCACCATAATGATAAAATTGTACAAGAAACATGCAGGGGATTAGGACAGAACGAAACAGTAGATCCTGCGATTGGTATTTAAATATAGATTACGAATGCGACAGGCGTAGTCAAACTTTCAACCGCTGGTGCGGGTATGAAAAAATGTTCACCTCGAATATCGAATATTGTTCTAAATTTTTGAACCGCGTCGCGCGTACAAAGCTTTCGCGCGACAATAAATCCGTGCGTGTAAAGTTTTCGCTGACATAAACTTGCACAGAACGTCACGATATTTGTCAGTGTAAAAACGCCAAGTCGGGCGGTCGTGATGTCGGATTTCGCCGCTTCGACGCGATAAAATCAAATCGCGTGCACGGTCAGGAACGATATCAGAAAGGAAGCTTCGAACCGGGGAGGTGAATCGCGTTGCGCGACTGTTCAGGGCCGAACTCGAACTGAAATTTCAAACATAGGCTGTCGAAGTGAAACGCACAAACTCCACTTGGCTGAAAATCGCCTGTACGGAGTCCAGGAGCGCGCGTCGATGCGCAACGATCGCAGTAATCACCGATGCCGGTAGCATCGACGCCTGCGACCGCGTTAAGTGGCTCATACGCGTCACGATTTATCGTACGACGAGCCTTGGTGACGTGCTGGAGGCCGCGCGAATCTGCTGGAATCACGTCGAAACGACGGGGAACGTAAAATCTCGCGGCCATCGGCAGTCATGCGATTCTAAGCACGATAAATCGCAAGGCGTACGGCGGGGGGAGGGCGCTTTATACGTGGCACAAACAGCATCGGGTACGCGGAGAACTGAAACATTCCTGGTGCATGTGCTGTCAAGTGGGCGACAGCCTTTAGCCACACAGCACCAGTCTGTTTACCATAACCGGCGCGGGAACACCGGAGAAATGCATCGGGAAGTATGTCCTACTTTACGGACGCATACCATATTGATTCGCGTTCGAAAATTCGCTCTGCGTACGTGCCCGCCGATTTGTACCGGAGAAAAGTGTCAGCTATTCGAAAGAGGAAGAGAGGGTGAGAGGGGTTTTGGGGGAGGACGGGGAAGAGCTTTCTGTTTGATGCAGTCGCCGGAGCGGCCCGATCGGATATTTCATTCGATATCCGAATTGCATTAATATCGACGGTGTTCTAGCCGGGGGATTTATTTAAATTAGAGATACGCTTCGCTCTCCGTCGACGGGAGAGCCGGGGAAATATTGACTCGCGCCGGTACAATGAGGAAGGGAGTAACGTTCGGTCCTTTCCTTTTCCTGCCTGCGATGGGGAAATGTTGATTTTTATAAAACGCGAACGGGGATTTGAAGGAACCGATAAAAGAGCAACGCGATCGCTGAGAGTCCCGAGGATCGGAGGATAGGAACGAGCGAGCGAGCGCCGCGACGCGTGTACTCTTCAAAAGGGAAACGATCGCTGCTCGCGATTGGTTTACCGTAATCGTCCCGTGTTTAATGTATTCTTTTGTGCGATACGATCCTCTGTTCGCTACTTTCGATCATCGCGGGATTCTGGCTTTAAGGAAAAAGCTTTCACCGACCGGAAGCGGAAGGAGCGGCAGGGGCGTGGGGATTTTAATGCGAACGTACGTGGCACACTGACTGCTGCACGGATGATTTCTCTGTTTATGTACTCTTAAGAGCGTACCATAAAACCGGAGAGTGCTCTTAAAGGTTCGCTCGCCTATGTGCCCCGAACAGCCGATTTGTCAAGATTCTGTTTTTCATGGATACGAGCTTATCGAGTCCCAGCGGCAAGCGCGGCCCGACTGAGAAATTGCGTTCGCGAGTTACATTTAAATAATAGCTCCCGCCGTGTGTATAACACGCGTATGCATATAAAATCTCACCCAGTTTCCGCGAGTAATAAAAAATTAATTCAATCGCTATATAATTACGACGTAAAACATGAAAGGCGCGTGTCTACACGGCCTTCCTATTAACCTAGATCGACCGCTTTTACGTCAACAAGGTCACATCCCGTTTAACGCAAGCATCGCGGGTAAATACTTTACGCGCGAGCGTACACGTCAAAGGACGATCAACAGTTGAGTTTATTTCGCGTGTTCCCGGCCGATAAGTCACGCGAGAAACCGTCGGAATCGGCCGCGCATTAAGCAAGGTATGCAGCGAGACGCTCGCGCAGCGTGTAGGTGTCGATGTTGGAGAGGTTGAACCGCTCCTTGAAAAATTCCGTAAAACCCTTGAAATATTAAGGCCTCGCTAATAGACGGTCTATTTCGAAATGGGGTCACCGCCATTAAAGTCGAACTTTAAGAATTTCGCCCTCCCCACGAAAGTCTTCCCGGTTGACTAAGGCCGCTACTATTTCAAAGTCGACGTTTACGCGACAGCTGTCGAAGACAGGGGATGGGTCGTGCCCTGCAGAAGGGACGAGAGCTCTCTCTAAGCTTTTTCTGGGTCTAGCTAAATTTTTGAACAGTCGCGTTTCAATAGACGGCAACCGTCTACCGCCTGGGAAAAAAGCTTCCCTTCTTTCTCGTCGCGTTTCTTTCTTCCACGCTTTCCCTTTCCGCCTATTTATCTGTCCGTCTTCTCTTCCGCGTCCCGGTAATTGTTTTCTTCTCTCCCTCCCGCCCTCTCCTGCTCTTTTTCTCTTTGAACGCACAGGCAAATGAATTCGTATACGCCGCGTCAGGCTTTCAGGCGCGGGGGTCGTACAATTCCGTGATAATGTAATTCCGCCGCTGGCAGACGACAACGGACGGCGGTGTAATTCGAAAGAATGTCCTTCCTTCCGCTGCCAAACGTCTTCGTACCTCCGTTCGGATAATGTTCGCAAATTGCTCGCGCCGCAATTTCTCCCACCTGGCGGCTGGCTTTCTTCGGCTGTCTGGCTGTCGGTAGTTTGAGAAACGTACAAATACTTGTTACAATGGCAGCCGGGAGAATTGAACTTCCCGCCAGGTGGCTATCACTTACGCCCGAATATAATGAGATACGTGAGGCGGGCGAGAGGAACATTTTTCTTGATTGCTCCGCTCGGTCTTCCCCTTGTTTTCGCCAAAGAAATTCCACTCCACTTTATCCTCGCCGTTATTGCGCATTTTAGCGCGCGTTGATGCAATTGACGCGTCGAGTGCCGCGCTAAATTCGCAGAGACTCTCCGTTCCACGGCCCATGGGTCACCGATAAAACATGCACGCTTTTTTCACGACGTGTTTTCATTTTCCCGCGACACTTCTGCCTCCAACTGAATTATCATAATCAACGCTCGGCTTTTAATATTCTCGTTGTATCCGATTCACCTCTCCTTAAGTATTGACGAATCGATATCCTTTAATGGCCCTCGTTACTTATGCATGCAAATTCACGAGTATTCATACGTTCGCGTTTTGGACACGATAAGATAAACACGATCATCAGTATACTCGTGTCACGAATGTATAATATTTTATAATATGTTTTTAGGTACGAACAGTTGGCTGGTGGCACGCGGTACATTCCGTACGTTTCAGCAGAGATATTTACGTCCAGCGAGTAATTACGTCATTTATTTTTAGATACGAATAATTAGCTGACACGCACACTTTACACGCTTCAACAAGTGGTGGGACAATTAAAATTAATAAGGTGATATATTAATTTATATTCAAATTTTCATTTATTCAGACGGTTATGCGCACGTATGCATAGTCAAATAGTTACACGGGTAACAATTCCTAGTTACATACATTAACGTATGTCCACGTTAAAAATATTGTATGAACGATGAGCCAGCTAGGACGATACGTAGGCGTCCTAATATGAAGTTAGCAAACATCGTTGGATATTAATGAACAATTCTCTCGGCACGAATGACGGTGTACGATGTAAATTAATGCAGATTAGATCGATTATTACAGCCGCTAGAAGCAAACGCCCGGCAGAACTGGCGCAGCAATTACCATTGTTGCAAAATATTATTATTCTAAACGCAATAAACATTCGTGCCGGTTTCGAAAGCACGCTGAGCAGCTCGCTCGATGCCTGTTCCGCCGCGGCTGCATCGCATGCGGCCGACGCAACTCCATTCGACGCAACCTGCAAACCGTGCATAAACCCAATACGAGCCGGAGGATGTGAAAAATATTACTTCCCGTGGAGCCGAAAATATACTTTCCTCGCTTAGCTATTCTCATAGATACGGTTATCGCGTTCTGAAACCTTTCCTGTATCGAGTTCGACGGGCGTCGGCCAGGTAGCGAGTGGACGCGCGTAAAAATGGTCGATGGCGGGTGCATGCCTGCGAGCGAGCGTGTTGTTGTTCCAAGGCGGGTATGAAATAACACGTGGGAAAAAAAAGAACAGAAGAAAGCCAGAAAAAAAAAAAAAAACAACGACAACGGAAAAAAGAGAACACATCCACCGCCACGGAAGCCGCGCGGCGTGTGTAATTAAAATCCGTTGAAAGCTCTGTTTGTACGTCAAAGGTAAACTCAATCCTATTTCCCTTCCCGTGAAAACAGCGAACACGTTAACAATTACGAGCGCAGGCTGGCGAAGTAATTCCGTCGAAAGTCGACGGAGGCCACAATGCCCCGCGAAATGTCTAGTTTCGTACATGCCGTTCCGGGAACGACCTCTCCCATTCGTGTCAATAGTCGCGGCAAGATCGTGTGTACACCGGCCAGGGATAAAATCGCCAGCGCGGCGCTCGAGAGACGGCGATTTTATGTCCAGCCCCGGTTTCGTATAAACGTTCCGCTGCGCGCGGCCTTTTCGGACGTATCTCTGCTTTATGGCGGACTCCTGTTTATGTTTATAAGTTCCCAGTATACTAACGACCGAAAGTTACGAGCCAGCGTATATAGATTCCTGGACGGAGTAACTTCCAATCAGCGTAAATTAATTCCAACATTTTCAGCCCTATGAACCAGCGCATATGAGTTCCGACAAGTTGTTCGCGCTCGGGAAGGCCATTTACGAGTCCGCGTGCAATCGTATAATACGCGTTGCGAATAATAGCCTCTAATAACCTGGCGAAGCGCACGGCTCGCGCGGTTTTGAATAAATAAAATTTACAGAACGCCGGAGACAGAACGGGGCAACCGAGCTTCCTTCGTATCGCGCGCGGCGAACAAATACGTTTGGCTTTGTCAAAGTCCTTGCTCCCGTTTTAATTTTGCTACGATTTCGGACGCAACGACGGTATAATTTCCAGCGGAGGTGAAAAATGATCGCGACGAGCGAGCAGCGCGTAATGCAGCCGCGTCATTGGACGCGTTACCACCGGAAGGATTAAATATTAACCGCGGCGGTGCGAATTTCTCGCGTGTGAAAATAGATTCGACTACGTAAGCTTGGAAATTTCTTTCTCTGGAATTGAAACTCGAAAATCGCAAAATTGTTTTATGACAGATGATCCGCTCGTTAGTCAGCTTTGTTCCTTTTAACGACGTCGTATCAAAGTAATGGTCTGCGCGGAGGACATTAGCAGTCTTTGTCAACGTTCTCACATTTATCTTTTATCTACGCGATTTCACAAAGGGGCTAGATTAAACAGCGACAAATGGTTACAGTTTATACGTTTCATTAAGTTAGAAATAGCCGGACGCATTACTCTTGCTTCTACAAGCTCTGCCCGCCGAATTACGGATGCATGAGCTTTACCTAATGACTCTGACCTTTTACTCATTTAAACGCCTCAATAATTCCTCGACTTATGATCTGTACATTTTCAATCTCGTCTCTGTGCACGTTGGCTTCAGCATAATTCAAAGAGTAAAAATTAGAAGAAGAAAAGCTGTTCCGACCTGACGTCTAATTTATTATTCTCTCGTGTCTGCTTTATCGTTGATGCCTTCCACTGAACGCGCAGTATTTCTTGCTTCTGTCGCTGATAGAAATATTCCTGAACTGCTGGCATAAACTAGCTTTAACCCAATGGTACAATACGGTTCCTTTAAGTGAAATAAACCAGTTAATTCGATATATTATTCAACGTTGCGTCACTACTGTCTGTGTATGTTATTAGCGACATAAGAGGCAAGATTCACGGTTCGTTATTCAGATTTATGTGCTTTACATATTGCAATAGTTCTCGCATCGATTCTTTGTCCTTTTAATCATTTATAACGATAATACATTTATAGAACAAAATTTCCAACGAAAAATCGATATCTTTAAGTAGTACAACCATACATAAAGCGATCCATAGCGAACATGTCGCATAAACGTTACAAGTCCAGTTTTTTTTAAACTTTAACAAATGTAACAACATTAATAACGAAAAATCTATCTGCTAGAATCACGGAATTGACAATTCCGCGAAAAATGATTCGCCACTGAAGATGTTAATTTCCCCGGAAAGAATCTTCTCTGCGCGTCACCGGCAGTTCGCCCTTTCACGCACACGCGCAGGCATTGGCTCCGATCGTTTTATCCTCCATCGAAGCGGAACGTCTTCTACCTTCTCCGCTTGAACGTATTCGAATTCAGCGTCGTCGCAATAATTCGGTAAATAAATCTCCATGATTTATTTATCGCGATACACGACGGCCACCGTTTCCCGGAGGCTCGAGGAGGGAACGCGGACGGAGAAAGTAGCCGATCGCGAGCCTGGTCCCCGCTGCCTCTCTCCTCTTATTCCGGCCTCGTCCTCCGTTCTTTTCCGCTCGCAACGTCGTCCACAGAAGCGTCGCAGTGCTGCTCGTGTGTTCGTGCGGTCTTGTCCGGCTTGTTTACGACGCGGGCATCGAAGCGAAGTTCGCCCGCAGGTGGTGGGAACCGATATAACTCCCTCGACCATCGCCACACCCCCCTCGACACGTTTCCCGAACAGGGTGGGTCGCACCCAGCACCAACACACGCCACTTGCTCGCCGCGCCGAGCGGCGCACTCCAGAGCTTCTGTGGTTCATGAAAGCCAATTTTCTTTTTCTTCCACCCCGCTTTTCCACCGCTCGACGTCTTCCGCAGCTTCTTATTGTTCTTCCCACCCCGTCGGTCAGTCGGCGGGTCGCCATCCGCGCGAGGACGCGCCACTCGGATTTCCTTTCGAACCAATTCCGAATAGATCGCACGAGGCTTCGCGTAGGCTCTTTAACGCCCAAATTAATCGATCGCTTCGATCTGTAATTGAACGAGCGCGATCGGAACTACCTTGGCAACGGTGGAACAAGTATCCGGGCGGTTCAGCGTTTCGAGTAAACCGTGATTTTCTTATCAGATTTCTATTATTCGATGCAGGAAATGTATATTTATTCGGAAAATAGTATTGCGCCCGTAATACTTTGCCTCCCTTTATTCAACGGGATATTCAACGAAAATGCACGATATTCTGTTGACGCGGCAACGCTTGCCGGCTTCGGTTTATTGGTGAATGTAGTTCCATAAAATTACAGAATGGATACGCCACAATAGTATTGTAACGTATGTAATACACCACAATAACGGTGCAATAGTGAATGACCGTACTGGGTTATAAACATATTTACATCAAACAGACGGTTCGGCTTGTATCATCGGGCCCGTTCGAAGTATTAGTGACGCGAGTCAATAAATACACATCCCGGGTAGGTTCCGAAACGAAATTTTGTACAAATTTCGAGCTAGAAACTGCAAACTTCCGTTTTCCCGTATCGGATCGATCGATAAAATTGTTTTCGTGTTATT
Source organism: Xylocopa violacea (assembly GCA_963969225.1). NCBI lineage: Eukaryota > Metazoa > Arthropoda > Insecta > Hymenoptera > Apidae > Xylocopa > Xylocopa violacea. The sequence continues at coordinate 30,189,432 of CAXAJV010000005.1, read as the reverse complement.
TTAAATCTACTTTTAATTCCCTCGCCCCGACACACGGGAAACTAAAAGCACAGAGCATGGTACTAGCAAGTTGGTGTTTTATGGTAGCTTCGTTGGCTCGTTATATGTTTGGGAAGTTCGTAGTCGTGATTTATTGGCGATATTAAAAGCATTCGCGAACGTAGCATGTATTTTAAGAGGGTATTTCGGAATATATATGAACGAGGTTAATTATCTAGAAATTTCGTTAGAGCACCGCGGCACTCCTTTTTCACCTCATTTAGAGTTCTCTTTTTTTTTTTTTCTTTGCCACCCGAAGAGGACGCCTTCTGTATCAGATTTATACTTTCGCGTTTCGCTTTAATTCACTTCCGCGAGCAATCTTCGAAAACAAAGACCAGTTTGGTTAATCAGAAACCTTTAAGAGCAACACGGTTCCGTCTTGAAATTGATAAACTCCGGTCTCGAATCAACAAACCTTGTTATTGATAAAATCTGCTCCGCTCGACGGGAAGTTTAACTTATTTTATGTTTCGAAACTTGTGCGCCAAGAGTTTATTTCAGGATATTATAGAACGCAGCAAATAATTTGCCAGACAATACCGAATAATTGAGGAAATAATTTCCCGCCGTGTTTCCCGGCAAAGTTCCGGGACTTCGTTAAGTGCGCGCGGCACTCCTTTTTTACAGCTCCCCCCTCGCCTTACGATGGATTTTCACGTTTTCAATTCGCTGAAAAACGCATCCGAATCTTCCTAGCGGCGCAAGCCGCTTAAAGGATGTATCCAGGCAAGTTTGCATGATAACGATACTCGTTAAACTTTGCGTTTCCGCTTACGGTTCGGTCTGCGAACGTAAGAAACGGAAGTTCGTGCCGCGAAACATCTGTTGCGCCGACTTTTTAGTAAATCTTTACACGGACGCGATAAAAATTTCCGACCGCATTCAATTTTCTGAAGTTACATTTTGGTTTCCGGGGCAATAAAGGCGGGTAACGCACAACGCCGTTATGGAAAAACTTCCCTCCCAACAATCTAGAATTGCCAATTCCGCGGCGGAACAGAGTTAACCGCAATTCTTTTATTCCCCCATAAACTCGAATAATACCGCCGTCACGCGATTTAATAAAATTTAATCGTGTCTTTCGCGGGCGTTAAAAAAAATAACCGAAAACCCGCGAGGACGGGGGAGAAAAGAACGCTGTTGCATAAACGCGATTAATAAGCTAGCTTTCTCATTAAAAACATCGCGTATACGATTTCATTCGAAAGCGTCGACCGTGCGAAACATTTTTAACGAACCTTTAGCGGGTGCGGGATGAAATTTGCGACAGACGTTAGAGTTTCCTTTTTTTGTCAGCCATTCGTTGCGGTCAAGTAAAGGTCGCGATGCTTTTGAACGGGTATGCGCTTCGAGCGCGTTATTGATAATATCGCGATGACTATTATACATTCAACGTTCGCTTCCAATTACCCCAGTCTCGCTAATTATCAGACTGCTGAGAGAGGTTCCTACATAAAAACATTAATGGAATATCAGAAAGTAAAGAGGTTCTTTCGCTACTTCCTTTTTCCATTACCTTTCGCCTCCTCCGTTTCCCTCGTTTCCCTCCGCGCTTTTTCCCCGTCTTTTTCCACCCTCCGCCGACGTCCAAACAATCTTCGGATCGCGGCGCTTGGCCCCGCCGCCACGCGAAGACAGGCGGGCGAAGAGTTAATCAAGTTGGAAGACTTACAGCACGGCGATCGTTACGTTTAACGGTACTAACACGGTTCAGCTGATACGGTCCACGGGGAGGGCGAAACTTTCCTCACGGACATGTTCGTTATCCGGCCGTAGCCGCGACAGGGGCGTACCGTCGAATTTAGTTTCGCGATAACTTTTCTGAATACAAACTAGCCGCGTTTCGATAACACGCGTTGGACGTTCTGATTAATGAATATCGCGCCGCCATTGTAAGTGGCGTAAAGTTGCGGCACGCGCCCAACTTTCCTCATTATACAAATACCACGCGTTAACTACCCTTTTTACTTCGCCGCAAGAACGGGACGGCGGTGTCCCCCGTTGTTTCGTCGTTGCGCTCGAATATAAAATGGTGGCGAGGGATTTTCAGAAAAATTCCGCGTCACTGGCTCTTAATTCGAGGTCCGCGACACCTCGAAAGGCTTCCGTGTTCCAGCGCCATATTGGCGATGTCAGCTAATGCGGCACACGTTGCATTTACATCGCCTCTTCTCGTTCCCGATTCCACGGCCGGGCGAAGAAAGCATATTTCATAATTAAATTTGTCTCGAAACGAATGCTGATATCTGCAAAAATTTCACCTCGTGAATTACTTTATTACATTTTGCATTCAACTCCGCGGGTTTCCATAATTTAGCGAATCGCATATTCATGGTTTCAACATAAGGGGAACGTTATTGTGTTACGAACATAATTTATACTGCAGTTAGCGTACCGTTACAATGTTGCCATTGTACGGGTATATAAGATTGTATTTAACGCTCGATGGAGCTGGGAACGAAAGAAGGTCGCGTTTTGCCGTTTGCAATTTTGTTTCTCGTATTATTGCGCGCTTAGTACGGTCCCCACTTTGCTTGCTTTCAACGCGATTGGCAGTTTCTTGGTATTTTTGGTGTTCTCCGTCCCGCGGTATTTAAATTGTCCAGGAAAACTCGCCAAGAGCATCGACTGGATTATGCTTATATTCTTGATAGCGAGCACGGGGCACGGTGCCCGCCACAAATTTCAAATCGTGCAGAAGTAACACGGGTGAAACGGTTAGACACGGACAGCTTTTCCGTATCGCAACACAAGCTTATCCCGTGGTACGTGGTCGGCAACTTTGTTATGCAAGAGTATTACAGCCAAGTGAACTTCAGCGAAACTGGACTCAAGGGTTGTAAATTCGTCCGAACTACCGACTCCACTACCGTGTTGCGGCATTAAGATACACTGATCTTTATTGGGCAGAGAGCAAGACGTTAGAATACTCCGTTGAATACCGTGCTGGAATTTCACAGCCTCCGCTGAAATTAACACCGAAGCGAAAATTGAACGGGGCTTCATCCGTGCGATGTTCCGTCGTACTTTTCCGCGCGGCGCAGCAACCCCGCCGATGGCAGAACGAATCGATGCTGGAAATTAGCACTTCGATGAAAGTAGTCGATGAATTTTACAAGCTCCTCTCATCGAGCGAATTAATAACCCACGAGTTACAACCGAACGCGTGCAGCCGTTGCGTTAATCGCTGCTAAGAGAGTCCAGCTGGCAAACTTGGCGAAGAAAGTTGCCGGACGTATCGCAGCCGCGCGCGAATATCCCCGGGAAAAATGCACGAGCCGGAAGTTAACAAATGACTATCTCGAAACTAGCGTTATACGTCTTGCTCCGCGCCACCCCCGCGCGGACAATACGTCAGCATCGTCGAAGTCTGATCGCCGGCTTTGGGAGCGAACCCGATTCATAAAAGTCTCCAGCGGGCCATTCTTCAAAAACAATCTCCATCGCAAACTTGCCGCGCCGCCGGATACATCGCCAACAAGTTCCGTGAGCGATGACGCGAAATTTTCGCCGCGCGTTCACGCGCCCGCTCCTATCCGGCGCGGGGCGAAGGTAAACCGAAGATTAAACAGATTCAGGGTATCCTGGGCGGAGTGGAAAGTTAAATTTCCACCGCTGCGGGCGGCTGGGTCGGTAGTTTTCGTAACCGTTGAGAGTTATCGGGTGCTCGCGAGACGGGGGTGGCTCCGCGGACGCCTTTTCACCCCCGCGAAAAATCTCGCGCGGCCCGTCCGCGCCGCGTTCGTAATTTATCGCGCCGCAATAACACGATTTAAATGACCTCCAACGGGCACGGAAGACTCGTTCGCGGAACCAGGCTAGGCGATTCATCGTCCGCATCTACTTATGATATCGCGAACGCGAACGCCACGCTCCCAGAGACCCGCGGCGCACTTAGTTTTAATGTATGCAAAGCGATGCGTGTTTCCTGAATTTTCTCGCCCGCCAGCGGAGCTAGACGTTGAATAGGTGGGAACTGAATTTTCTATACGGCGGAGTCATTATACAACGACCGGCCGCGAAGTTGTCCGAAACTTTGGTAAGCGTAAAACGCCGCATTTCCATATTCGCGCCGTTTATGCCAATTATTGCGCGGGATTGAAATCGTTCCGCGGGAAACCGTGCGGCGCCGTACACAACGCTGGCGCGGGCACGATAACGCGGGAAGATGCATGGGGATACGCCAGTTATTCAGCGGGTGCCGCGATAATTTTTGTAAATCGATTTCGTTTCGTACACCAGGAATATTAAACGGTCGCCACGGCGAAATAAAACGTGTTCCGCTCGGACGCGTGAATCAATTCGCTTTTATTGCGGGTAATGCACGGTTGGTGCTCGTAACAAACGACTCGTTTCTATCCCTTAAGTATACGGAAGGGAAAATAGACGAGTCAGCTCGATGATCTTGTCATTTTCATCAGGAATTAATTTTTTTTTTTTTTCTGGGTAAGACGGAAGACGTTGACGATTTAGATCGATCAGAAATGTAGTCGAATCGTAATCGAATGTAGACGATGGAACCACGAGGGAATTTATCGCGATTAACGTGTTCATTATCTCCGTGTAACATTCGCGAAATAAAGATAAGCAGTATGCGTGCGCTGTTACAACAGCACATCTCGTATATAACTCGACAGGGTTGATTTACACAGCTCGACCTCTGTCAACCGAGCATGCCTCACACGTGCGCTACGTGCTTTTAAAACTTTGAACCCGCCTTTCCGCCGTGTATCATAAGCAAATTCCCTTGTATGGCTGGTGTAGAATTTTTTACGGAAAAAAAAGGGAGGAGAGCGGGAAAAAAAACTCGAACGATCGTTTCAGGAAGTCGCGTCGTAAATCATGCGCGTGCCCATTCTTAATTTGGCCGCTGCTTATAAATTCTAATTCGATCGTATGCATTCCGCCGCTGGAATGAGTTTCGAATGAAAATAAAATCATTTCACCTTTCCTGTCGCTCCCGACCGCGCTAATTTGCATAGGTTGTTACATTAGTTGGTAGAAGTGACGCGACGAGAATGGAGAGCGAAATTTTGCGCCGCTACCGATTGCCCGTGGAACGAGCCGCGTGTATTAGTTTGTTTTTTTTTTTTTCTCTCTCTCTTTCTCATTTCACCGACGACAAACGCAGGCGCTTATTAAACGATGCGATTATGCATGCGTGATTCGAAACAGAAGTCGCGTGGAAAGGTGTAAAGTGGGTTAGATGCGGATCGCGAGGGTGCGAGTCGAACCGCAGCTGTGCATTCAGCTTTGCATTTCGATATCCTTCAGAGTCAACCCACCGGATGTAAAATTATGAAGAACAACTCTGTTGGCGACGACCTGTCCAATCTCTGCTCGACGGTTTGTCGGTCGACTCGGTTGATTATGCACGCTTCGCACTACATGAAATTTCTATCAGAATATTCAAATGGCGGCGGTCAGAAATGCGTTCGATCACAGGAAATATCGATATCAAAAAATTTTCTTTTTAATGGAAAGCTTTATCGTTTAAACAAATTTTTGTATCGATGGAACGAAATATAGTATCGAGGAAGAAGTTTTTATCAGAGGCAGTGACAACCCCAAGATGAAGGTGCAGGAAATCTTTAATTCCAAAATGAAACTCCAGCACAAGATTACTTATCGCTTGCGTTATTTCTTTGAGAAGAAAGAATTTTTACCCGATGTTCGCTGTACTGGTACGTTGTATTTCGAAAGATACTTCGATACAATTCTTATCTTGAAACAATATCAGAGAAGAAAAGGAGAAAATCTTGGTCCGCGAACATTCGCTTTTTTACTAGTTTAGTTGCGGTTGCTCTGTTTGACCCGACTTCGCGTCTAACGTAGAAATGATAAAGGTCGCGAAAGGAGCCGGTTCACCTTCAAAACCTTAACCCAAATCTTTTTTCAAACGAGCAACTCGTTCGTGGATCCTGATACTTTGAAAATAATCGCATGAGTCGCTCCGGAAGAGTCGGTCGGTGTACGCGTTTGAAGTTTTTCCAGGACCGCAATAAGGAGTTCACGGCACCCTCATAAATTGAAACGCGTCGTAAATTACTGACCGCGCGGAGTTGTCCCGGCGTTTACTTCGTTTCCCGGGAAAAGAGCGCGGGAACCGTAACAAATTCCGTGCAATTGTAGTGAAAACTTCTCGGCGAGTTTGTCGCAGGTATCAAAGTTCAGGAAGTGCCGGCCGTGATATCCTTCCGCGTAATTCGTTTGTTTAACCGCGCAGCAAAAACGCAACGGGAGGAAGCGGGGCGAAAAAAAGCCGCGAAAATCCGAGTCGATTTTCTTTTCCTGTCCCTTTTTTTCCGTTGCACACCTGCTGATAACGGTGGACTGCGGTAATAAAAAAGCAGGCAGTTTTATACGGCGGTGCGAGCAATTTTCGCGCGAGCATAATTCCTGAGACGATCGCTATCCATCTTCCGTGTTTGGGAACGTGGTGTTGACTGCCCTCTTCCGGTTTCCGCGTTTGTATTCGGTTTTCCGCGTGGACTTACAGTTTCTGATGTATAAGGAAACTTTGAGATCCCGAAAAGCCCAGATTTTTGGAAACTTTGCAGATTTGTAGGGAACCTCCGAGAAAGTAGAACAAGATAGACGGTTCCGTTTGACCCGTGTCACAATTCATTCGCGTTTCGTGATTAGGCGCGGGCGTTCTCGAGTCCCGGAACTTTAACACTTTTATTGCCCTCTTCCGTTTCCTCCGCGTCTTCCCTACGCATTCCCCACGTTTTCACCCTTTATTGCTTCCCCGCCTTCTTCCATTCCTCTCGCGCGTTCTGGTTCCCTCTTCTACATCGATTACCCCTTTCTATTCCAGCTTTTTCCTCCTCTTTTTCTGTCCCTTTAAGGAGTGGCATTTCCGCTACCGCGTGCAGTTCTTTGTCGCCTACGAGCTGTCGATATTTCACTGTCGGCCATTGTTCGTTACATTTTGTTGCCGATGAACATTGTTTCGTGCTATTTGTTTCGTTTCTATTGCTCGCCGTTACGATACCATGAAACTATTAATTGTTTGCGCGGACAAAAATGGAGCTGCGGAACCGCGGGAATTACTTCATCCAGTTTGCCTCGATAATCTCCTCGTACAATCATTCATCACCTTTTGATCGGACCTCTTTCCCTGTCCAAGCATTGTATGAATTTTAATACAGTCGCTTATTAAAGCGCTTTCCGATAGAACGCTGTTTTTTATCCTCGCTCACTTTCCTCCTGAAAGCGCGAACGCCTGATGCGATTTTTACGATGTTCCGTTCGAATTCATAGCGCATCCGAACGCGAACTGACGTTTACACGGTCGTGGAAAAATCTGCGCGCAATTTGAGACCGCGTTCTCGATGATTTCGAGGGCCTAGGAAAAATAATAGCATTCTCTACCGCATATCGAAACACGTAAAATATGGATGATCCGATTTCCATTCAACTAGGCGGAACGCGAAAAAAAATTCGGAAAAACGGGGAGAAGAGAAACGGAGAAAAAAAAAAAGGCGATAGGAAAAACAGAAGCAGGAAAATACGAGTCGAGATAGTACTCGCGGCAACAATAAATGCGCATCGCTGTAGATTCGACTGCATAACGGATCCGAACCGTTCATAGAATTATTATTGCGTTCGCGGCAATTTCTATCCCTGATGGAGCGGGTCTGAAAACCAGATTGAATCTACTGACAGAAATAAATCTGCCGCGGAATAATGCCGATCGAGCATCCCCGGCCAATTACGTTCAGGTGGCTATATATAATTTGAACGATAACGCAAACAATATGGAAAACGGGTCCTTTCGTGACGAACATCGCCGGTGATAAAGTTGAAATATATACGAGTAACGATAGGACGGCAGAATGAGAAATATTTCTCGGCGGTATTTCAGTGTCGCTTCAACTTCTTCGTTAAACGGTCGAAAATCTGTGGAACGGAATTTTTCATTTATCCCGTCCCCGTAACTCGAATCACTTTTGCAACGGCAGCGATCGATACGCGCGTGAACGTAATTATCGTTCGAAATAAATTCGAAGGCGATTGAAATTGGATAAAGTCAATCTGGCCGGGAATTGATATCCCGTATACCGCAAGAGATAAGGGAAAATGATATTTCGTAGACGGTACGGCTACCCCCGCGCGGCTCTTATGTCTCGCATCATTTTGCTCGCCAAAACAGCATCGTTGCAACAGAAACTCTGTATTCAACAAGCGCGGTACATGCATGTATTCCCAGCGGATCCGGTGCAGGGACGGGTAACAATTGTCAAGAGCCGTGCATCGTAAATCCACTAAGATCACAGGGAAGATAAACCATCCCGGAAGACAATATGTTTAACATATCTCCCCGCCTTAGACACGGGCCGCTTAAAAAGGGAGCAAACCGAAAGGATTGATCGATATTCTCGACGTGCTGCCACAGAAGAATAAAGCTGATTGCCATTACGATAACTGCGACCAACCGAGTACATACGAGGCGCTCTTTCACCGAAATAAAGTGACCGTGCCCGCAAGATGGCTGGGCTCGATAGCGCAGCGTTTGTTCGATTTTTCGGAACATTAACATCCAATACCATTAAAGTCGTTTAAGAGGAACGTAGACCGCCCTCGCTGGGGTCAGCGATAAATACGACGACGACCACCAGCGAGGGCACGCGGAAATAAACAATGTCATCGCGCGATTAATTTCCCCCGCCGATATCGACGGGGGTTGAAGCTACCCGGGGGGTATTACGCCGCGATTCTGCGACGTTCTTCGAAGGATCGGCCATCAGTCAATCGGCCCGGCCGTGAAATCCGTTCCGGTGGTGTCCCGTGGAAACGGACATCGAAGAATTCGGACGAACGCGCACGTGCCGGCACGTACGTTCGGCAACGAGCGAGTAACGTGTCCGAGGCGCAATAAATATCCAGGCTGGAAGCAGCGAGAGACGTTCCGCCGTCCAAGCGGCGTTGCTGCACATCTGGCGCTGTCGCCATGAATATAACCCCATACCAGTCCCGGGTACGGCTCTGCCTTCCGCCACCTACTAAACTCGCCCTTCCGCCCGTTTCCGCCACCCTTTCTTCCACCCTCTCCGCCCGTGCTCCTTGCCACGCGACAAACTTTCATCCTGTTTTGCACGGAGGAACGACTCGTTGTGTGCGCGTGTGTGCGTGTGTGTGTGTGTGTCTGTCTGAGTTTTCGTCCTCGTCGCGCGGCCATCACGCTCTGCGGCTCCATAAACCAACAACAACAACAACAACGTCGTCGTCGGTTGTGTCGAGGCTCTGTGATCACGGTGTAGATCCCCGCCCCGGCGTTGTCCGCCGGAAAAGCTCCTTACGGGTGGCGCTTTTGTCATTCTCCAGGTGTCATCGCTAGCCCCGGGACAAAGAGGACGCGGAAAGAGGCGAGTCGCGTCTCTTTTCCGCCGGCTTGTTTTTAAAACGGGACACACGACGCGCGGGAGGACGTACGTCTCGCGCGGTGGTTGAAGCTCGGATAGCGGTGTGTCGTATAAACCAATACCGTCCACGGAAGAAAGCTTCTCACGCAGCTTTGTCTTTGTCTTCGTGTTATTACTGGAAAAATATAGAGTCCCGCCGAGTGAGTTCAGAAAGGTCTGCGGATCTAATGTAACTTTCCTCCTCGTCTGCTTTACTTTCAGCGTGCTCTACTCTGGGGGGAGAATAAAGGGTAGAATTTCACGGGTTTCTTTTTGTTCCGATTGTCGATGAAATTATTCTCCCTGTTAACGTCGTCCCTCCTCTCATCGTTAGCGGTTCTCGTACAGCACTTGGCCAACAAACCAATCTATATTCTTACCAAATACCACCACTCTAATCATCGTAGATTTCAGTCACGGCAAATTTAAGAAAGTCGCGCAACGACAGCGAGGATCCCCTCGAACCGTGTATTATACGACGCGAAAGAATTTCGATCGTTCCGTTAACAACGGAATATCTTGTACTACGAACACGATAAACGGTTCAGCCCTCGCGTAACACCCAGACACGGTGGGAACCGTCGTGCGACGCGGGATCCACGAGAGACGCGGAGAAAATTCTCACGGAAAGGAGAACCGTAGGACGGAAGGAAGGAAGGAAGGAAGGAAGGGCGAGGTAAAGTGGCCGGGTAACAGACGCTGCATTTCGGTGACAATTTAGCCCGGGTCTACCCTGGAGTGGTATTGGTAGCTGGCGATACCTTTGTCTGATCTCACGGCTCCCAGAGAATTCCCGCGGGCTGGTGAATATTTTTCTTCCTCCTTGATTACGGGCAACGCGTCGCGCCACCGGTTATTGTTACGTCTCACGGCCTCACGGAGACGCGACGCTGCATTGATTGGGGGGATGATATCGCGTTCCGTCGCGGGTACGTGCACGCGTGTACGTGCGTGCGTATAATCGCGGCCACGTACACACCAGCAGCGTAGAAATTATGCGACGGGCACGTAAAGGAGGGGTGCGCGCGGTAGTTATACACCCCTCGTCATTCGGAGAAATCGATGCGAGATCGCGTGAGATATTTAATTAGAACGGCTTCAATGGGAACCCGGTCGTTTCTCCTTTTTCGTTTCCGTTTTCCTTTTCTTAATTCGATTAATTCGCCGTTGGCAGTTCAGCTGGAGCCGCGCGCAACCGTTCGCCGGGTCATGGAAATACGCGGAATGAAAAGGCGGGATGAAAGAGCCGAGCGACGTGTTATTCTTTGTTCGAAATCGATAGCTTGTTACCGGGAAATCAACCGTATTGTATCGTTTAGATTCTCCATTGTTGCGCGATCTTTTGTGGTTTAATTACTTGTTTTTATTGCCTTTTCGAGCACGCTTTTGAGGAATTATCGGCTAACTCCGGTAACACGATTTCGTTGAACCGCGTGGCATCGATAGAGGTATGATATAATTCTGGGGGGAGGGGGAATTTGATTGTTTTCGAAAGAGCGCCTCGCTTGGTGTTTATCGGCGACGAACGTGAGAACGTCGAACGAACGAAAAAAATGCTCTATTTGACCCGTTAAGATCTTGTATCTCGTTCCCGGTGTACATTTTATCAATGACGAATGCCGCTCGAATCATAGCTCGATATATATGATCCGTACCAACTGTTTATTCCGCCTGTTTGTTCCTCTGTCTCATCCATCTTGAAAGCGATAAATTTCCGTCAAATCGCGGCTTGATTCATATCGTCAAAACCAGCTAACGTTTACAAACCCGGCCGGCTGTAAGAGAGCACTCCGCGCTACAGCTTTTCGCTCGGTCCCTCTTCATTTATTAATTTCCCAGCGACAGCACCCTCGCGGATTCGTCTCGAGCCTCTTCTCGTTCCTTCACGTCGCTCGTGGCTTCTTCGCGACGTCGAACGCGCATATAGCCTCTTCCGGTTGTCGTCGTCGTCGTCGTCGTCGTCGTCGTCGTCGTCGTCGTCGGCGGCGTCGTCGTTTCGTTCATCCGTTTCTTTCCCAGCTACCGCACAGCCGTGGTAGATTGGCCAGGCAGGCAACCAGCCAGCCAACCAGCCAGCCAGCCAGCGAACAAGCCAGCGTCGTCCCTATTTCACCACGGTTAAAGTAGGGGGATGACGGACTCCGGGGTGAAGCCACAAACTAATTACGACCCCGGGGCGCCGTCGAGAGTAGAGGCGCCGGTGGCTCGCTAGGAATTGTCCGGGATGTGAAGAGGGACAGGAAGAGGCAGCTGGTGGTAGAGGTCGATGGAGGAGGACGGAGTGAGCACGGCGTGAGCAAGAGCGGAGGCTGAGGGAAGGCAGACGAGGGGTGTAGATGGCGTAGGTGGAACTGAAAGGGGACGGTGAAGCGAGAAGGATAAGGATTCGCCCGGGTATCGTCTCTGCGCTGCCGCGAGTCTACCTAACCGTGTCTATGTGTGTGTATACGTAAGCACGCCTACTCGTGCTAACTATACTTAAGTGGCTGAGTTCCGACGCCTTTCGCGCTGCTGCTGGTTGCTTTCTCTTCTTCTTCTCCTTCTTCTTCCTCCTCCTCCTCCGCCTCCTCCTCCTCCTTCTCGTCCCCGGTTCTTCCTCATCGGTGCAACGCAAGGGTAGCCGACGGATAAGCGGCCTGAGCCGGGCAAAGAAATTTAAAGTAGCGGAGATTTACAAGGGATCCAGCCGGAAAACACGACCGCGAGGGCAGGACCATCCGGCTGCTGGCATCGCATACCATTAGGGTAGCGCGGCTTTGTTAAATAACGCGCAACCGGCGGCGGAAAGCGCGGTAGCTGTTCGAAAGAACAACAGCGGATCGGTACAGGAATGGGAGTTCGATGAGTCCGGAGAACGTATTAATTAAGCGAGATGGAAATTGAATAGGAATAATTCATAGTTGGCTCCGCTTTATTAGTTCATTCGGGGAGGAGATGTAACGAACGCGGCTCATTTCGACCGCGCTGGCTGCGGAGTCTGGTGTTTAGCAATATTGCGTAACCGTGGAATGATTGTAGCAATAAGTCCGACTGCCATTCCCGTTGGGAAACCATACTGTACTAATTGTATTTTAACCGGCTCCGCGACTCGAGTTCTTTCTCCGCCCCCGCTCGTGCTCTTTTTCCGTTTTCTTCGCTACCAACCACCCCCGTTGCGTCTACGGATTTCGTACACGGCTTTGCGTCCTCTAATGAATGCGAGATTGTGCGTTCGTCGGGGCATTAGCGTTGATCTCATTTTATTTCGTACACGCAGCGACACGCTTTGTGTACATGGCGGTTTAATTAAAGCGGAATGTTTATACGCAGCCCCGCGTTTTAGAACGTTACGCGTGGCAACGGTCGAGGCGTAGCAGCGCAGGAGGAGAGAAAAAAAGTGGAGCCGGTGAGGGGTACGCGCGACTGAAGCGAAAGGAAGCTGCGCGTGACAAATAGAACGGGCCGGGGCGGCGTGCAATGTTCGCCGTTTGCTTTAAATCACCGTTATTCGCGATTCATAAAACGAGCAATAAAAGGATAGAATCGAACGCGACACGTTTATCGTTCCACCGCGAACGAGCGCTACTTGTCGCGGCGATGGCGACATTAAAGGCGGAAAGGGTGACAGGGTGCGTCGAATCCGTGTTCTCGTCGCGGAAACAGGCGGACACGTGTGTACGAGGGACTGTCCCGTCCAGCCGACTTTTCCTCATCTACCCTTCCCTCTCTCCCTGCCCACGTTTTTTTCCCGTCCCTCTTTTTTCCCCTCCGTTTCAACCGTCCGTCGCTTTATTTCGCTGCGTACGCGCGCGTAATTGGCGCGCTAAAACGTTTTATCGGCTCCCCGTGTCACGGGCGATGGCAATAATTCCAAGTTTCCCTGCAATTTGTATCAACGCGGAGGGCCGCGCGGCGTCGCGTCGCGCGCCGCATACACACATCAATTATACGTGTCAGTGAATTCTGCCGCTGGTGGAATCACCGGTCTGGCTGACCATTTGGTATGGAGGCCGTTCGATGATAACTTCCGGCGTGGAAGCCGCGGCGGCGGTGGCAGTCGGCAGGGCACGAAAATACCTTCATCCGTGCCAGGCGGGCTCGGTGGCCGGTGATATCTGGCCCCGTTCAGCGGCAGCGTGCCGCGGCCGCGCCGACGCAATTAAATCCTCCACCGCCTAATTGGCTGCCTCGTCTGGCCTAGGCTTAATTGAACGGTATGGACATAACGATGTAATTGTCGCGACGATTTAGAAATACGCGAACTGGAACGCGCGAGTCGCGAACCGGCCGGTTCCGTGACCGACGTGGTGACGGAGGCGGACAAGAAGCGAGCGGGGGCGGACGAAACGCGTTAAGAACGGGCCGACTCGAGGAGGAAGCGAGCGTCTGAATAATTGACTGATTAACGGAGCACGGTTTGCCAAATGTAAAGCGGGTGGGTAAATAAATGAGGGGACGGTTAAGTGATTCGCGGAGCGGGCGGGAGAAAAAAATGGCGGCGCTGGGTAACGCGAGGGGTTGGTACGACGAGGCGAGGGACTCAATGGGAATTACTTGCGGAGGTCTGATTAAAAACGATGTCGAATCGATTCTAAACAACTCTGCGGTCGATGGTACGTCGAGGTGCGGGTGTTACGCGACAGGCGTTTGTTAACGAGCGTTTGAACGCGGCGAGAAATAATTGCGGCCGCCTGGCAATTAAAGGAACTTTTTTAACTAGGTATAAAAATATGCGCGGCACACGGTTCGACCGCGGTGTACGAGTTCGTGCGGTTCTCCCTCTGGATGAAATGAGCGGGACGTGTAAAATGGATGGATGGATGGATAGATAGAGAGAGAATGAGCGCAAGAAGTAGGTGAGAAAATAGAGAACAAAGTCCGGGGAGGGGGCGAGGGTTGAAGGAGAATGATGAAGGATGAGAGGATGCAGCGGATGGCATACAAAGGAAGCCTTGCTTTTTTCGCGATCATGCAAAGCGGTCGGATACTTCGTGGCAAAGTGAAACGACCAACGTTGCTCCGCTGGAACGTACTTGATCGATTATGCAAATTTCTCGCAGAAGGAGGAGGAGCGCTTCAGACTTGGAGAGCTCGCCCGGTCACGCACGGGTCTACGTCGACTTTCAGTGGGAATTATCAGACCGGACGTCAAGCCTGGGCAACTTCGTCTTCGCGCCTTGAAACTGCCGTTTTTCTGGCGCACCTAATCTGCATACGTGTACGCGTTCAGACACCCCGAATCCTGTTACAGGCGGCCGCGCTCTGTAAACACGTGTACACCCCCGGAAACGGCGGTACGCTGGGCCAATCGGTGATTGCAGCCAATCGCAAATTACCGATATTGGCCAATATTGCAATAAATGACGCTCTCGCTGATGCTGCGGCTAATCCGATTACGCGGTATCACGGGTAATCACATGTACGATGGGATCGATCTTTATTGATAAAAAGCATTCTGCAAATTGCGTTACAACGAACGGTACACGTTGTCGACGTATCGGCCATCGAATCGACTGGGGGAAAAATCCTTTTTTCCTCTTTTTCCTTTCCCTTTTTTTCTCCCTCCTTTTTTTTTTTTTTTTTTTTGTTACGCGAGCGGCGTACAAATTGAACGCCGGTAATTGGTGCCTGGTGGCCACGATACAAGGGGAAATTAAATCGCATGCGAAACCACGCCCCGCGATGGATATTAATTATGTAAAGCCAAAACGATACACAGGGAACAGGAATTAAACAGATATTTCGTTATCGTTGCCTCGAGTCGCAACACTGGCCAATTACGGTGAATTAGGACGAATTTATTAAAACGGACATGTTCATGACCTTTTTTGCTGTAATTTAATTATACGGTATGTATGCTTTTTACGAGACGTAAACGAACATGTATCTACGAAGTAAAATGGAACTAATGAATACAGGTTTTAAATAAAACCTCTTTAATGTAGATGAAATTTTGTGTTTGCAAAAGTGCGATGCTGTATCGTACGATTTTGCGTAATATTGTAATGAGTTTGTAAAATACTATGCATCTCATTATTAATAACAACGTTGGGACGTTGAAAATGTACCATTGACCTCGGATGTTTGTACGGCGTTGCTGAGATACTAAACTAGGCCTGAGTAGGATACGGCCATCGTTATAAGATCCAAGACAGTATAGCGATGGCGATCTTTCAGTGGATCTCGCAAGAGACGACAGTGATCTATCGACAGGAGAAATTCGATATATGACGGTGGTTTTAATAGTTTTGGACAAGTTTCTGGTCAAAGGTTTCCGTCGGCCTAACGTCACGACGAACTAAAAGGTAAATGTTCCTTTTTACACCAGGGATGCTCGATCGTTCCACGCCAATGATCGTCTGTACAAAACTATATTTTCTGATTCCAATTTGCGCGGAACTAAATGAGATATACGATTTCTGTTTGAAGAGTTCAGTTAACTTTGTGCTATTCTCGGAAAAAGCAATATTTTTCGTTTGTCCATGTAGATTCATAAAATCGAGCTCTGTGAAAAATAGAGAGGAAAAAAGAGGAAGGCTGAACACGATCGACCTCTGTTCGTTTCCGGAAATTTACCGAAGGATTGACTGTCGTAACTAAAAAGGCCGGTAGTTACGCGAACGACGAGAGAGAGAGAGAGAAAGAGAGAGAGAGAGGGTGGAGAAAGGGAGAGAAACAGAAAGAGAGAGAGATCGTGGAGACGAGAACAGCTGTCGAGGGAAAAAGATGAAACGACTGAGCGGTGGACGGGAGTGGATGTTGGACACGAAAGGGTGGAAGAAAAATGGGATTCGGAGGATCGAGAGGTCACGTGCTGCGCTGTCAGGGGTAAATGCAGCCTAGGTCGAACCTTGTCAAGGGATTATCGATACACCTCTACAATAAGTGTGTTAGCCGTTCGACCCGATGGACGGTTCGTAATCGGTGGACGGTGAACTCTTCCCTTGAACTTGCTCCCTTGCTCTTTCGTCGAGGCCGGACGTCGCGTGTGCCGCCCGTTTGTCCGCGAATCTCTTCCGTTGACATTCCACGTAATCGCACGTGAATCGTAACGTCCTGACAGGTGGTCCCTGGGTTTAATTTGACAGAGCGAAACAGCGCGTATTTATCCAGGGTCGCGGCGAATAAGCGTAACGTTTGCAGAGATAATGACGAGAGCACGAGGATAATGATAATAAATGTTGGAATTTGATAAAGTTTAACAATAGCTTTTAACGAGCTATTATCGCGACAATGATAATTTAATGTCGCCCGTCATTGTGTCTAATGATGAAGTGCGTATCTAGTGTAATCGTGGGAATGTCGCGCATTAATTATACCCGATAGCGATATGAGGGATCGCGCATCAGGCTGATACCGGAAAGTGCTGCGTTCCGCGGTGAAATTAAAAATTCACTTCTGATTGCGAAATGCGAGAAAGAGAATTATTAGGGGACTGACAGGTGGATTATACGCGTGCGAGGTGAAAGGCGTACATTTCGCAAAAAGGCGTTCATAATCATTTATCTCAATTTACCCGCCGCGTGGTGCACTCCTCGCATCAAACTATTTTCCATAAATCTTACACGGGAAGCGGGGGATGCGCGGCAGCAGAATTTATCAGATTACAGGTGTTGATGCGTGAGATTGTACAAGTCACCCCTGCGGTTAGCTCCGTGTTACGCGCGCCACAGGGAATATGTATGTTGCGCCAGCCAGCCCTGTCGAAACATCAGCTGGGGGATCAAATTTGCAGTTAGCAAATCCATCCGGCTGCACGACTGTCCGCGTCCCTGTCGTCGCGCGCAGCGAAGAAAGTAATTCTGGTTATCGAGCGACGCGCGAATAAAGTTTCGTAAGAAGAGGGGAGCCGTGGCTAGCGACGTGAGAAATCGCGACTGGAAGTCAATGTTATACGTCAAAACGTCGTAAATGATGGCAGCAGTAAAGAGGATCGAGGGCTACGATGGCATTTTTACTATTTCCAGACGACGCGCGTTTGTTTCCCGCGGGGAAGATCTACGCCGACCTTCTCGCGAGACCTAATATTTCAAAAGATCGATGCCGCACCGTCGATCCTTAGCTGCGAGCAAACACCGGCCAATATTTCTCCGGCGTTGTTCGCGTTGATTTTCAAGAAAATTGCGACAATCGCGCGAACGACAAAGCACAGAATTCATCAAACAGTGTATTCGAGCATTAAAACGCCGGGCATGCGTCCCTCCTACGATACGATATCGCAAAACACGACTAATTCAGCCGACAAAATAGCCGCACATTTTTCCCTCCCCCCCTTTCCTATCTCTTATCGCTTTTGTCCGACTGTAAAAAGGAGTTAACACGAGCGAGCCATCACGCAGCCACAAAAATCGACCTACTTCCCGTCCGGCCGAAACTAATGTCCCACCTTTTGTCTCTGTCCGATGCCCTTATCAATCTCCTCCCTAACGCGACTAACGGCAGCCCGCCCCCGTGGTTACATCGCCGGAACCGCGAGCGCGCGCGCACCGTCGCCGAACGAGTCGAGTCGTCCATATTCCGTGATTGACGTAATCGAGTCGATCGTCGGGCAATAAATCACGATGACAGAAAGGGCGCCGATTATTTATTAATGGTCTCGTCGAACAACGGGCACCCGAATTGGCGCAGAAATCGGGAATGGCCGGGGTCGAGAGGCGGCGAAAGGAAACGGTCCGCGCGGCGGGGTTGTCTAGCGTGTGCCGCATGTAGCTACACGGAATCACGTGTGATATCACGTCGATGTCGTTTCCCGCAAAGACATCGTTACCTTTCGCTTCCGTGTCGGGAATACTCGCGACCCCGCTTCCGTGACGGGAATACAGGTCCCGCGAGCACGGCTGCGGGGCTGGCGGCGGTGGCGAGAGGCGGCGTGAACAGGAAGACGGTGAAAGAGCAAAGGAAGCGCGAGTGAGTGGCGGGACTATCGTACATGTTTCGATTCCATCTTTGCCGCAACGAGGACGTCGACAAATGGCTAAGCCGCGAATCCGGTCCGTCTCCGCGCGTTCCGCTCGCCTAACGATTTACGCACGGCGCGAGGAGAGTAACGAGTACGCGTCACGTTTTCGTAGCGCCGATTCGAAGCGATAAATCTATGCTGGTAGTCGCCGGTCGATGATAACGGCGCTGGAGCCCGTGTTATAACGATCGCTGGAACGTGGGATAGGGAAGAGCTATGTTTTCGAAAAAAAACAAGAAAAAACAATCGAAAAGTTCGTCTAGCGTCGTAGGCGGCCACGTTGGATATCGAGCGCGTCGTTTGCCCGCTGATGAAGCTCGCTGCGAGGTTGGTGAAACGCTGCAATAATTCAGGCCGATAATGCCCAAAGTGTCGCGGTGATTAGGCACACTTATCCGTGTGTTATCCGGCCCTTGATGAAACTAGCTGTAGTGCTTGCGAAACATTGGGATAATTATTTCAAAGTGGCTCACTTAGCGCGTTATTCGGCCCCTGATGGAACTGGCTGCAGTGCTCGCGGTACGTATTCGCGACTCGCCCAAAATGACACGCTTAGTACCGTATCATTCGATCCGTAATGCAGCTGGCTGCAGTGTTTGCGAAACATCGAGATGATTCCCTCAAAAGAGGCTTACGCTCGAAAGTTCCAACAGTGAGTGATGCTGGCCCTGGTGATGTCTGTGGACCGCACAAATCTACCTTCGAGAGGGAGAGAGAGAGAGAGAGAGAGAACGGGAGCGAAGGAAGGAGAAAAAAATGGCGATAAAAAGAAAAGGGACAGACGGAACGAGTCGATGCACGAATAATTGCTCGGAGAACGAGGAATGATCGAGGGGGGTGCGAGGCTACGTCAGCCCCGGTTGGCCCCAATTCCTTTCGCCTGGGATCGATGGCAGGCCGGTCACTGCGAAAAGGACCATTTTCGAGTGCAACTACTTAGCCGCTGGTCAGTCGTGTCCCACGGAATCAACGTCTTCCCACCCCCGTTTTCTGCCTCCCTGTCGTTCTTCATTTTTCTTCTTTTTTTCGCAGCGGAAAACGGTAAACAACGCCGGCCAGACGAGGCTCGATGAAGCGGACGAACGACGAACACAGACGTGTACCACTCGATTGATATTTTCATCGACGGGACGAGTATCGATGGCGGAACACCGGATCCGCTTGATCGGTCGAGTTATTTTATCTCTTACTCTCGAACCCAGCGTTAACTGCACGGTTATTTCGAACGAACCCTCCGGGGCTGGGCCGTATTTTATTGGTAATTCAGCCGGGTTGACGTTGACAGGTCGCTGGTTGCGCGCCCGATTCGATTTTTCGCCGTGGATATCGCCGACGAAAGACAATCTGGCACTTCCGCCGAAAATTAATGGGCCGTTTCGCCGGCTCCAAGATGGCCGCCGCAACAATTCGGCGGGTGCGTGGGCACGGCCTTTTAACGGTTGCATTCAGAGGCGAGGACAAGGGCGGTGAGAATTTTTTCATTACTACATTGTTTCGTCCACTCTTATCGCATGGAGCACCTTTCATCCGATGGAATCACGAGAGCCCGTCCTTGCTTTAGAAAATTTTAACACCGTGCATTTGATTACGTTTCCCTCTTCTTTTTTTTTCCCTCCCTCATCCATCTCGCGCTTTTTCTCGCTTTTTTTCGACCCACTTTTTTTCCGCTTTCATTTTTCCCATCTTCCCCCCTTTTTTATTCTTTCGCAACGCGCGTTAACATATGTCCCGCGAGCATGTAATTATCGCCGGCGTGGTCCACGCGTATTTACTGCCTTAAGGTTTTTAATGGTTCATAAAGTATTCAAAAGCGGGCGCGTGGTTCGCGTGCATACGTGTGTTTACCCGTCGAGAGGGGAAGAAAGAAAAAAAAAAGAAAGAACCGAGCTTCCCCTCGCACGGAAAATTAAACGGACGATAAATCAAGTTACCGATAAAACGTTATGAAAAAATGGTGAAGGGGAGGGAACGGTGGGGAAGCAGAGGAAACGACTTCGTAAAAAGGAGGGCGAGAGACCGGAGACTCATTTGTGTAAACGTATGTACACAGAATCGCAACGTTCCGCGCTCATTGTCAGTCGAATTTCCACTCTGTTTCCCGTCCTCCGGTTTCCTTTTGCTTTCGTCCAATATTGCCCTCGAATTCGTTTCACGACGCGGCTCCCTCCCACCGTTTTTCTTAAACGTCCCGTTTAACGATGCGTTGAAAAGAGGAAACTGTTAGCAGTAACGGTCTTTTTAAGTCTCGGAATTTTTAGCGTATCGCCGGAATGCCTTTGGCGATTCGAATGTGTCCTGGGCGAAAGGAATTGAAATTTACAGCATCCGATTACGCTCGGCAGCGTAAAGGTAAAGGGGCTGCGAAGCGCCGCTTGGGCGCACTGATTGGCAATTAGATGTTTTTAGCAACGATTAATGAACGTGCATCGCAAAAGACAAAAGGTGGATCGCTAATTAACAAACGGAGCAATCTAGTCGCTTAACGCAAAGACGCTGAACGTAAAAAATCTGCTCGATTCGAATTATCGTATCCTAAAATTGCGTCGATACGAAATTGCCGGCGGTTTTTCGAGGAGGAACAAAAATTGAAACGTCGATGCGGATTAAGCCTTCGCGTATGAAAATGTATAGCTCGCTTCAGCGAACGATACGGTTGATTCAACGAAATTGAAATCAAAATAAACAATGCGAATTACTGTTCGATCGGGTTGATCGATCGGATCGTACTGTATTTCGCGCTGCTCGCTCTTCGTTTTCAATTTCGGCGAATCATCCTGTCACTCGACGCGGATTTTCGTTTTAAACGGAACGAAAGTCTCGGAACTCGCGGTGATTTGGCGCGGTTTATAAAATGTTTTAAATTAAACAGGGTACCCGCGCGGGTTCCGCGGCAGAAGGAATGCCCCCGAAGAAATCCATAAATAAAAAAGTTTTAATACCGGTTTAGTGGCCTCTTGAAATGAGCACAGGCACTGGGTGTTCGGTAATTTGCGGATAATGACTTCTACTTTCTGTTTAACGATAGTTCACTCGCATGAGTTTGCCGGGCAGCTCGATCGTAACTCGCCGACAAATGATCGGGAAAACGTCATTAATTGGCGCGCGTTCGCTTTCCCGCGCGATTCCGGAAGTCGCGTCGAACTTTCCACGCGTTCTCTTTCGTCCCAAGGGGCAGAATTAAGGCGAAGTAATATTTATCGCGACGACTCTTTGGATTCTGGATTAAATTTAATTACAGATCGCGTTAACGAGCTGAGATTCCGTGATGTCTTTCGACGCGATTTAATTGGATAAAACTATAAATAATTGTAGATGAAAAAATGGCACGTTTATACAGACAGGAATTTTTTCATTATTTTACTAGAAGGACATCTTGATCATCGTTGTCGAGGTGTACCCGATAATTTATGGAATAAGCTTACTCGCGCTAACAAGCAGTGTAACTGGGCATCTTTGATAACAAATTCCAAGTCCAGGAATTGAAAATTAAAATTTAGCGTACGCTTTGATGCCAGCTTTATTGCGCGTTACGCGGTTTTCTACTTAGAATGACATTTTCCCGATAAAGGTGGAATACATTTGAAAATTTAGCTCCTATAAAAAAAAGCTCGTAGAGTTACCAAAGTTACCAAGTTACCCCACTCGGAGGAGAAAAATTTGTATTAAAATTCCCTTACGGAACTTTCATTCGCATTTAAATTGAAGCGTAAAATTTTATTCACGTTCCGATCTTTCGCGATAATAACCCATAAAATAGTAAACCAGTAACTAGCAACCAGTAACAGTAATTCTCGACAAGAACGTTCGATGCAAGTCTGATGCGAATCGTTTCGCGGAACACAGTGGGGAGCATCGAAGCGCGACGCGTGCCACCGCTTTTATTATTCCTCGAGGAAGGGGGAAGGAAATCGCGATGAGACGTTATCCAGCGATTTCATCGGAACGGTATTAACAGTCATGCCTGATTTGCATATCGTGTACAACGCGAGCTGAAGGGACTGATAAAAATCGTGGTTTGACCGTGGAGATGAAATAAGGCATGTCGCGATGCTTTAATAAACGTCAGGTGATAGCGGGCGAACCTTATTGGCCATGCACACTGGAATGGCGGTAATAATCCGTTCTCGTGCGGATAAGAATCACCGGTTCTCGAGGAGATAGATTTCCAGCGATTTTGGCGCTGAGATCCGTCTCGATGTGGGAACAGCCACGGTAAATATACAGGTGAGGCTGAGGCATAAAAGGGTGAAACGCTCGCGTTTCACGTCTGCTCCCCGAGCAATTATCGAACGAGAATTTACGAGCAGGAAATCATAGAGCAGGGTATAAAAACGATAAAAGAATTGATGTACTTATAAAAGTGTCGCGCGTATTTCTTTTTTTTTTTTTTTTAATACGCAGTTCGGAGAGGACGTTGCCCGAGAGGGAAGTTTAATATTTGATCGGGCAGGAGTAGATTTAGTCTGAGGCAGTCTGATGTCGCAATGCTGCTCATATACCTTTAAACTACGTTAGGGGATTCGTTTAAGGTGCACTCATGCGGTAAAAGCGAGAGTGGACATTTCGCGAAGAGCCGATCCCAGAGTGAGCCACGAGAGAGAATTAACCTGTGAAATGCGGTTCCGAGAGTTGTGCGAGTTCGAAATATTAGAAGGCATATTTGCGTTCTTCACGCCAACTGGATTTTACGTAAATCGCCAATTTTCTGCTTCGCAAGACACCATTGTACCTTTCAACGAACGTTAATGACTCTAACCTGGCTAATTTCTGTTTTATTTTATTCAAATAACGCTGAGAGCTTGTCGTTGCATTTCTTTGCACGACACGCACGGTCGTTGCATATTCAAGCGTAAACATTTATATGGTTGTCGTTGAACCTGAAAATTAGACGGTACTCGAGTGCGCGAGACGGCGTATTCCACGCGACATCTATCAACCACGTAAACTTCCGGTGCAGATGGTATCGCACTTCACTATTTGCCTTCTCGTTCACGAACCACGCCGATCAATATATGTAGTTAACCTTATCCGGACCAGAGAGACCCGAATAGAAATTAAATTTCAACTATGGTCGCCAGCGAACGATTTATTTTGTCCCGAAACCAACAATTTCGTGTATTCCGTCCACCCCATTCCGTATTTTCCCTTCACATTTTCCCGTTTGTTTTACTTCTTCGTTTATCGCTTGGAATATATCCTTTTCTCAATTTCGCGCTGTTTGTTGTGTCCGTCAACAATTTTCTATCCCAACTTGTGTCGCGAGACTAGCTGTCGCCTTGGGGTATGCGCAGTTAAGCCGCACGTATACGTCTTCTAATATCGCGTCATCGAAGAATTTCCATGTACGATTATTCCCGCTATAATAGGAGGAACAGTGCTATGCAACCACGCCCAAACGAGGGACGATTAAATCGTTCGTGGTCGCGAGACGGTCTGCGTTAATAAACGTACACGCAGCACCGCTCGCGATTCGATCGGTTGGTAGCGAATGGAAAAATAATAGCGTTCGATAATTAACCGCGTCGTCGCTTTGCTGTTCGTATTCGAATAATTAAAATTGCACTCCATTGTCGATTAGTGGCAAATCGTTGAAGCGGCGATCTTTCGAACTCGTTCGAATAATTATGAACAGCAGTGTCCCCCACGTGCATTCAGTGAGCCCGACATCGGTGAATTTTAATTCTCTACCGCTCGCGGACCCGAAACCATTCCAGCCATCTCATTGTTCTCCCACATAACGTGGCATAACACGTCCTTTACTTCCCCTTTTGTACTTTATTCACATTTTATTCCCCCTTTTTTCCATTCGCTCCACTTCTTTCACCCCCTTTTACAATATTTTTCTTCTTTACCTACTTTTTACCCTCCTCTCCTCATCCTCAGTCGTGTCCCTGTGTTCCACACGTTTCTCTGTTCCCTCTGCGAGATTCCCTCTGCCTCTCTCCCTCTCTCTCTCTCTCTCTCTCTCTCTCTGCCTATCTAACTATCTCTCTTTCTATATCGATTCGAGTCGAGAGTACTTAAGCAGCAACGCTGGAACATGCATTCGCAACGCTATCTCCAGAGCATCGGCTCCTCGTGCTCTCACCCCCACGGCGGAGTACGGACGGGAACTCTCGCGATTCCTCGCACGCTCGCGTTTATCAAAACTTTTATGTCCATTTGCCCTTGTGAATTTCAAGCGGCATCGGGGAAAGTTGCCGGGCCTCTTCATAAATAACTGAAATTCCGTATCGACGGGACGCTCGACGCCCGTTCCGCGGTAAAAAGCGCCGCGTACGAGACGCGCATACGCGGAATTGACGTTATCGTTGCGCGTTACCGAAACTCATTAACCGGCAGTTCCGCCCGGATATGGGTCAAACGGCCGCTCTTCGCATCATTCGTGTCTCATTAACCATGGACCGTGGCGTACGTAGAATGGGCGAGCTGGCGGTGGGGGAGGGCGCGGACGGGGAAGAAAAATTGAATGGATGAAAACAATTGACGATGGTCGTTAGCGGGGTTCGTGGGATCGGCAAGATCGTTTTTATTGCCTGCGGAAGTAGCTGCTCGAGCGATTTGCATTGTACCGCCGGTCGAACCGAACGATCTACGAGGGCGTAACCGTGCGCTTTATCGAGCTATCGGTTTCCGCTGGAAACTAAACCGAGATTATTTTTTAACCGATTCGCGATCTGTCTCCTCGTCGAAACGTTCCCGCGGGTTCATGATGAATTTTGATACACGCGACGATCGAGCCCCGACCGAGTCGATCGCGGCAGATGTTCCGCAAAGCAAACAAGCGTTCGACAACGGGTATATCGTGTCCGATACAGGGCGTAAAGTTAGAATCGCTAAACGGCCAGTGATCAATGCAACGATTAGCGGGTCAATTAAGTAAACGAGAACGCGTTGCGCTCGATAATAAACAAGCATCGGAATGGCGAATTAACATCGCGCCAACTACAGCCAACTTACAATTAGTTGCGCCGCGATCCGGACCATCGGGCAGCAATTAACGCCAGCGGAGGAAGGACTCGTAACAAAGATCACGTTCCCGAGCGCTATCTACCATTTCAGCTTGCTCTTTATACACGTCGTAGTCCTGCTCTTTATTTTAGATCGTTTAACGCGACGTTATCGTTGAGATATGAAATTCGTGGGATCGTAAGCGAGTTCGTGAGCGGCGGGATTCGTGTTTGAGAAGGAACGAAGGGAAAGTAAGGGCGGAGAGAGAAGCTTTTTGCCTCTCGTTCGGGATTTGCCAGTTGAACTCATCGGTATGGCTTATCTGGCAAATCCTGTCTTAGATGGGCAGACATTTGGATTCCCAAAGAATCTTCAGTTCCCAGGAATTTTACACTCAACGGAATTGATCGACAATGATTATTCATAAAATTCCTCACCATCCCCCGAATAATCTCGAGTCGTATCGTATCTCACGCCCCCACGTCTACGTACGCGATTAGAAATCTTCCGCTAATTCCTATCTTCGCTACAAGTTCTCGTCTAGCCATTAATTCCGTCGACTAATCTGCGGTGGCCATTTATATAAGCTCATAGCGCGTAACGCTAAAGTTTAATATATTATAATGCATCGAAATTATTATGTGTGTAAAATCGCGAAAAAGTTCCCGTACAATGTCCGTTATTGAAAAAAGAAATGATCCGTATTTAAAAAGTTAGCCTTAAATATCGTTCTAATAACTCGACGAAATTTTCGTACATTTACAACCAACGTCGCGTCCGTATTGCTACGCTCCAGTGAAATTAATATAACATACGCGAGAATCGAAGCTAATAGAACTGGGAAAGGTTAAGTAGTTCGAGTCATAAAAGTCCATCAGACGTTTTTTTCTTTTTGCCCCGCTGAAAACGACTAAACTGTCGAATGGAAAATCTGCTTCGACAGCGCAACGGCGACATCCATAAATCGTTGGGTGCATATGCGAGGGGGGCGAGCGCTCCTCCGACGTCGATTTTTCTTTCCGTGCGGAATGCTTATCGATCAAATTGTTATTCGTTCTGTAACTCGCATTATCCCTCGTTGCCCGGATCTGGTTTCGTGCCCGGTGTCCATCAGCCGGCATTATTTTCAATTGCTCTCTACGTACGCTGAATCGCTCGACTTCGCTCGAGGAGGGCCCGAAGACGCAGAACGCGATGGAAAAGGAAACGGCGGCTACTTTCAACAATTTCGCTCGCCATTCATTATTCAATGGCTCGAACACGTTGCCCTCCATCGCGGGGCGAACTTTCCACGAATGCCGGAATATCCACTAGCCGTTTTAAGCTGCCGCTAACGAATAGAACTGGCCTCATTGTTAATTCGTTTCTCCGTTCCTTTATCCACCTTCGGGTTAGTTATCGTTAAAAGAGACATTAAAACCTTTCAACGGAAAATCGTGCGATCTCCGTGGGTACGTGCCCGGAAGATTTTATGCGGCCTTAACGCTCCGCGATGCTCGCTGCGCGCGTTGAATATTTTTTGGTATTCCTGGACTCGTTAAAGGATGATATTGAAAAAATCGTGTCGATCGCGAACCGTGAAGCATCGCGAAACGAAGGTGCGCCCATTTCATAATCGCGAGGAACAATCGTCTCGTACCTCGCGATCTACGTGATATCAATCGCCGCGTTCGAGCCACGATAAACAGCGTCTGGTGGAAGAACGGTAGCAATCGCGATATGCCGTCGCTCTGAGATCAATCCAGGGATCATCCAGCCAAGAAAACGTCGGTCACCGGTAACATCGATAGCACTCCATACGCGAGGAACCATTGTTTCATACCATTGGAACATCGTCCGCTCGGTAGCGGAGGGTTCCGCGAGGGTTTCATCATCATCACGAGGTCTCTATTTCCCGGAAGTTCCGTTACCTAACCATCGAGATTTATTCAAATAGATCCCGTTTCCCAACATTGAACGTCTCTCCATCCAATGCATACACCGTTGCTAGGGAGTCTTATTGACGAATCCATCTATTCCCGCGCCAAGATTTATTTTACCGTGAGGCTTTCCAGCACAATCGCACGGTGAAATCATAAACGCGTATTTGTGCACGATAAACGTTACCGTTTAGTAAATTTTTGTAAAACGTTCCCCCCCCCTGAGGAATTACGTTTATCGCCGGCGTTATCGTTTCCTTCGCTTTTATCGACAAAGTGGAACCGAGATCCCACCAAAGACGAGCGGAGGTCCCTTAAATCCACCGCGGTTCGGGAGGAGCAGGAAATAAAAGGCGCAAGAACCAGCGATCCTGAAGCTACCGTACAGAGCTCGAAGGAATCCACAACTCCATCCCAGCGTCCCTTAAGCTTAATACGGAATCGCGCGCGCACACGGTGCGCCACCGCGGGCAAACAAAACATTTTCTGGTACTTCGAACCGGATCCACGTGCAATACGAAACACTGTTTTATGGACGGTCTTCGTTTTACACTACGTGCGCGCACGTCCGCGCTTTGTTCTTTCATACAGCGCCGCGGACACATCTGGCCGCGTTCTACATTTCTCCCGTGTCGCCGCGCTAACGGAATAGCAAAGGCGCCACCGTTTCTCGTTATATCCGGTTCGCGTCCTTTCTTCCGCGCGATTTTCCTCCGTCTAATCGCCTGAATTTACAGTTATCGCCCACTCGGCACGTATGCGCGATTAGCGAATTCAACAGGACGCCGTGGAAAATAAGGGCGCAGCAGCGCGAAACAAAATGGATGACGGACGGAGTTATCGGGTGACGCGGCCGCTGGAAGACGAAGAAACGAACTGGTGGTGAGAAAAAGGTGAGGGGAAAGTCTGGCTTTCTTTTATCGGTTGATTCATCACCGACGTAGCAGACCCTTGTCAGAAGCGGACACCTCCGTAATTGGACGAAACTCGCAACAAAAAAGGGAGTTCCACGATGATAATGCAAATTCCCCGGGGGCCGACCCGACAGGTGCTACAGCGAATTAATTATGTTTGAATTATGATCTTCGACGTCGACCAGAGATATCGCCACAGATACGACGATCAACGCTGAAGCGTATGAAAAGCTGCTTGATAAACTATTAGCGGCACCGTATTACGCGACGGGACACGTTTTTTATTCCTGCCCCCCTCGGAGTTGGAAGCTGTGTTGACCCCTCTCCGCGCAATATTAATCGTTACGCTGTTACTTTTCATAAGTTGGAGGCCAGGGGGCGTTTAGAACTTACTACGTACTTAAAAACTTCCCGAGTTCTGCGTCATCCCAACTTTTCACCCCTAAATCATGCGCTCAACCAGAACCTCCCGAATCTTGTCCCTTCCCGTGTCCCGCCTGTCCGTTTCGAAACGTTGCGGAAAAAACTTTCACCCCCGAACCGGTTTCGTCTCAGGACTCTGCGTCCGTAATATTTCACGGATTGGTATTAAAAAAATCTGTCGATTCGGTATCACACTGTGAGACAGAGGTGCCTCTGCTTCCCTGACGTTAAATTACGTTCTCAACACTCGAAGGAGACGACGCGTACGCGTCGTGCAACCCACCCCAGCTACGAAGGAGTTAAAGCGATCATTTTTAGCGATCCAACCTGCACGACCAGCGAGATAAACGTTATGTGCCCAGAGATTACGACCCAGCTGTCTTTGAATACGGTACGCGATTACCACGCGGCCCTGTAAATAACAGCGTCCGTCTTTCTCCCGCGTTCCGCGTCCAGCGATGTGTTAATATCAACCCCCTATTCTTCGTGACCGGCCTGCAAGATAAGAGGATTGCACCCGATAGTCTTGGTGCACGGTACTCTGAAATACCGATTATTACCGTAATAAATAGCGCTATTAAGAGTGACACGCAGAAAGTTCCGCCTGTTCTAGGGCGGTGGGCCAAGCGTGCGCGCGGACCGCGCGCTCGCAACGAGAAGTAGACGGCGCTAAATCGACCGGACGTTAAAACCGGCACCGATTTTCCCTGGAAGATATCGCGGAAGGTAGCATGATGTACCACGGGTCCGGTGCCGGATTGACCGATTTATCGTCGTTTCCACGAGTCCGGTGGCCAACGCCAGCGTAGGGGGCTCGAGCTCCCTCGATATCGGCTTCGATATCGCGCCATTCACCAGGATCGAATCGTATTTCACGAATTTTTTAGCCGCCGCGGCAATAGACCGGCCTGCGGGGCAGGCATTCGTTATCGCGTTCCGATCGACGTCTCTTTATTTCATTTAATTTGATTCATAAGCGCGACGGTCGACAGGGACCGCCTCGGGGCCGGCGAATTTTCGAGACAGCGCCGCCGCTTGGTCCTCTTTGTTTAATTTGATTTGTACCTGCACCGGAAATCGGTGGTGGCGGGCGTTCCTCGTACGTTCGCCGATCGCGTCGTTATTCGACCTTTTAATCCGTTTGATTTGTGCGACGAGGAGAATGCTACAAACGTCCGCATATTGGGGAATATCGTCGTGCGCCGAATAGAGATTCGCGCGGAATTGGTTAACTAGAAGAGTTATGACGCGGACAGCCAGCGGATCCTGAGTAGCTTGGCTCGAGGAATCGGAATTATTGCGAATTATTTGTTTCGCTGGTGAAGCTTAAAAGCTTCTGCGCGCACCATTGGTCGGGAATTCGCTACATTATCACCCAGTGAAACTGTTTATTTGCGAGCCCTGGATTTTTCGAAGACGCGAGTGCGCACTGTTTTTAATCCACGTTCTATCCGTTACGAAGAGCTGCCTTAAAAGCACGCGGAATCCTGATCCAAGTTGGCGCACATATGGACCTCAGAAGTCAGGTCGATCCTTCGACCATCGCCAACTGGATTCCCACGCGAATATGCCGTATACGTGCATCATAAATACGCAAATGGTCCGAAGTTCGCCGATCCGGCCAATTGCACCGGTCAATTTTGAACGATCTTAATCTGCAACGGCGATTGAAATTCATGAGGCATAATCACCGGTGAAATTTCCGCGAACGGATTTGCCCGCGCTTTGCAATTGTCCCGCGCGCATACGTTCCCCCGGTTCATTGTTTAAAACATTGATCAGTGGCCGCCACCGGGTAATTGCAGAGATGTCTGAACGCTGGAATTACTTTTCCAGCAAAATTGATACCAAATTCACCGACGGAGCGGTCGAAATCGATAAAGGTTTCCGTATCGTTCGGCTAAAACGTCGCAATTTTGTCGGAAGAATTTTGTTAGCGAAGTTTCACCGTAAAGGGCGGGGTAATCGTTGACCATTACCACCGAGACGAGACTCGAGGCGCTCGATAAACGATACGTAATAGAATCTGCAGCGTATCGACGTCGCCGCGCGGTATTTTATATAAACAATTTCGAGAAACCGAAGATAGACACAGAGATTTACCCGAATAATTCTCCCAACGCGTGATTACCAGCTCTTGCTCCGCGGAAATAGAATTACCTCACGGACATATTTCGAAACAGACCATCCAAAGGAACCATTAAGAGCTCGATACACGTACCCAGCATCAGGCACGTAAATTCCAAGCTGCTCCATCTATCGCGACTTTAGACCGTGCGCGCCGGTAATACCGCGATTACACCGGGCATTCTAAAGTACGCCGCAGTGTGAAATGGAATTTACCCTATGGCTTGATAGCGCAAACAAGAGTCGACACGAATACCTGCCAGCGTGCCCCAGCTGCGTGCGTTCGCGCAAGAAAAAAGGGGGGCGAAAAAAGAAAGGAAGGCATAAACTGTCCGCAGCCACGGTACTTATACCTCCGAGTATATACGATAACGCGTCGCGGGGGTTTGATAAGCCCCGGCACGCTGCATTAGACACGCGTCTCAAGCGTTTATCTCTCGCGCAGGAATTTCCCTTCGACGGTGTAACGTAATCCCCTTTCCCTGTTTGCCCTCTATTTATTCCTTACAAACCACGCGCACCGTTGCGGCGGGTCTCGTCGTTCGTCGCGTTCCTTTTTTCCATCCCTCTTCGTATTTTTTCGTTCCTTTTCTTTTTTCCTTTTTTTTTTTCGCCCACCTAACATCCGTCCGCGCAACGATACGCGCTCTCCCACGCCTTGTTGCGGGGAATCGCGCAACGTTCGCCCAAACTACGGCGAGTTTGCCCAGCTCCATTCATATGTAACGAAGCGTTCGTGTGCAAGGCGGAGCAGCGTGCGCACCGGAACCCGGTGTGTTCTATGTAATTGATAGATTCCAGCTGATAGACCAGCTGACCTACATTCGTCTCGCCGCGCCCGGACCAGAAAGAAGGAGCCTCCGCGCCGATCCCTTGCCCCGACACTGTCAAAGAAAGGAGGCCAGATGAGGCTGTTCCGTGATACCGCCTCTTATTCGGATTCCATTGATCTGCCGATGGAACCCGTTATTCGGGCCAGAGCGTTCCGTGAAAGAGACAACAGCCTAACCACCTGGCTGTATTTTCCGCGAGAACACATTCCGCGGCCCGATCGTTAACGGCGCGCGGCCCCGCGTTTACGTATCGGCGCGGACGACCGTCGACCGCGAATGGGACGGAAGAGGGACGCGATCGAATAAGCATATTCCGGATTCGCAGACTCCATTACACACCGTCGAGCTAGTGAAGCCCCAAGAATTTCATTGATGCCAGCCTCCCTATTATTCCAGAGTGGTGAAAGACCAGGGGTTCCCTTGGAGGGTCCCAAGGTCTCCTTAGCCTCAAAATTGCTCGAGTTTATGGATCGCCGAGGTTATGAAGACGCTCCGACGTCAGGCTCGCTCGGATACCCGTCCCGTCAGCTAAGCTTATAGCGGTTTATCGGTGTCCCAGGGTTTCGGCTAGACCATGACGAGGGCGGTTCGGACCTCTGTGATCCTGGAAGCCACGGTCAAGGGCTTCTCTAATAGAATCTCTGTGTTTTTGGGAACGGACTGGCTAATTGGGATCGTTAAATTAATTGCAAGGGGGTTTTGGGAACTTCGTGGACCTGCTGCCGAGGTAATCTCGAGTCCAAGACCGTCTTGGATTCCAGAGCTGGAAGAATGTTCCCATGGGAAGAATTTTAAAATCTTGGCGATCTTAAAGCCACGATGATTCTGCAATCCCAACGATCCATAGGGTATGGTGACCCGAGAGTGCTTGGAATTCTGGAGTTTGGTGACTCTGTGGTTAAGCGGGTCCTCCTCGCACCAGGGGGACATTGAAATCTCGATTAATTTGGAATGAAGGGTGTTTTACTGCCGAATGACTGCGCGACACTTTGTTCGTTTTATATTAATCCAGACGCACGCCCCTTTACGAATCGTCTTAAACGATATTTTCCCCGTTCAGCGAACGATGCCCTCCTCGTAAAGCATTTTATAGGAATTCTTTCCCCTTCGCGAAATGTTAATACGAAAATGGAGAAATGTACGCGTGTGTGCGCGGTCTTTTGTGACCGTCTGCAAGATAATTTTCTTCGACGTGCGCGAATCGAATGTGAATACGCCGGACTTTCATAAACTGGGTCACTTTTATATTACGTCCCGCATAGATCGAAAAATATTTTAGGCGGCGAACCTGCTCCCAGCTGGAAGCCAATCTAACGAGTTTAAACCAATTTGGATGCCGTCGTTTGCTTGCATAATGTAATAACGCGGGACATACTTGAAGATATGGGCATTTTATATTATTCAATGCACTGCGCTCTGTAAATAAATACGCGGGTCTGTAAAGCACGGATTGGCGTATTCGTTTACGTGGCCGTTGATTTCGTGACCCGAATTCCGCGAGCATAACCGGTGGTTGTTGTACACGAAATATGAAAATATGTAGTTTTACCGAAATAAGCCAGCGAATATATTATTACCCATTTATCGTACCAAACTACCCCGTTTCTTCGTTGCATATTATATTCTCTGATATAACGATCACATACGTAAATACATCATACGTTTACATTTGATTAACGGCTGTATAATTAGAAGTTATTAGTCAATATTAAGAGTATTGTTCGATTGAAACTGTTACAACAGACAAATCACTGGAGTTGTCTGTTATGCAAACTGTTAATACGTAACAGTTCATGGAAACGTTTTCCATCTGCTTCTCTTTTAATGTGCGCGTACGCACGCACGCATGTATTGTATGATCGATTAGTTCGCGAAGAGTTGTAAAGATTTATTGGTACACGCGGAGATCAACGATGAAAGTAAATAGCAGGTTCGTATTTTCCTTCCCTATTTCCTTTACTTCAGCCCTGATGAACATAAAACAGGGTTGCAGACGGTAGTCCCGCCGTTCGAAGTCGTACATTACTTCGCTGCACAGCGAAGGAACCCTGATATCGACCGGTTTTCCTTATTCATGGCCCGTACATCCAGGCCCGAAAATGTTTTGCTGTTAAATAATGATAGTATCGGCTCTATTGCTATTTAAAATGTCACGTTGCCCCATCGATTCCGAGGCCAGATAAACAACTTGATTATACGGAAACGTGACAGTAACTTTACCGCGTATCATAACGTTAAATTGAGTTTGGATACATATCGTTTCAGCGGCAAAAAGTAGCCAATTGACTGCGTTCGCTAAGATAAAGCGGTTCACACGGGGACAGAAAATTTCGGTAAATGCGTTCAACGTTGGCTGCATCGACGATACGATTGATAAAACGGTGGATACAATTAGTATCCGAGTCGGTTCGACCAAGGTTCTACTCGTCCATCGCGAAAGATAATGTTGAACTCATCATCCGCGGAGGCTGAAAAATGTACAGAACCGATCTCTCGTTCTGATCGAATAAAGGGTAACGACAAGATAAGCCGACCAAACTACCCCGAGGCATAAAATTTGGAAATATCCCATCTCCATTTCCCTTAAGGAGCTTCGTCGCGCTCGCTAAAATAAATTCCTGCCTTGACGGGAAAATGAAGAAATCGCGGTCGTAATTATCCTTACGGGTGATCGCGGCGAAATTTACGATGATTGCCAGCGTTGAAAATAGCCGATAACGCGGCGAGCCGCGCGCGAGGGCTGCACTAACCGCGATTAAATAACCCTCCGCCACTACATCGCGAGAGTTCTTCGGTTGGACTTCGCTCCAGTCGAGCGGAATATTTACGAACAACGGCGCCTCTTCCAGCTGGGAACGCGATCTTGCCGTTCTAACGAGTTTTCGAGATGGCCTCGCATCGACGTTATGAACGAAAGGACCCGGAAGGCCGTTCGAGGGAAAAAGTTTCCACGGAAGGCCTTTCACGTGCACACGGTGTCCCTGTCGGTGACGGTTCGGGTCCCTGCTCTGGATATATAACGCTCTCTCTCCCCTTTCTTCGCCGTTCCTCTGTCCTCACGCCATCCGTGCTCTTTTCGTGCAAGTCCCGCGCGGCGAAACTGACTGGAAGATGGCGGCGTCAAAGGGAATAAACGCTGATTTTACGCGCCGCCGCTCCCGCGGCCGTCCTCCCAGCGCGCGTTCAAGGGGACAGAATCGCCGCTTTATGGCGGATAATTTCAAATATTTACGTCGAACGCGGCGTCCTCCAGCCCGATTACACAGTGTTTCCGGCGAGGCAGCGAGGACGCGTGCTTCATTGCGCGCGTGGCCATCGTCGGTAATGGACGCCGTGTCGGTAAATATTGTTCCGCGATACGTAGATTGCGTCTCGTTCGCTGCGAAACGAATTGTCGCGAGCGAATCGAACAACGGTGCTCGCAGTTTTTCATCGAGAAATTGTGGCGATCCGTCCGTGGACGTGTGTACATATCCGGCGACGGAATTACACTTTATTTGTGCCTGGCCTGCGAACACGTTGGGTCCATGTTGGAACGGTGTCTCGCGAGATTCCGTGTAACGGCAGCGGCCAGTTTCGCGTGTGTGCTCTGCAGCATTAGCGAGCTTTTTTCTGCTACGTGTTTGCGCAACGCTGTTGAATTTGGTGTTAAGAGAATGATTTCGAATGTTTACGTAGATGAGGAAGGAAGCAAACGTTTGAACGGATTGATGCAATGATATAATACTCGAACGGTGACGCCATTGCGTAACACGCATATTTAGGTAAAAGCTGCTAAGTTCAAAGGAAGCTCTAAGAAAATTTTATGAGAAAATTATATAGCATGAAATCATTGTGATTCAATTCATGTTTACCGTGAGCGTAGCTTCGCGCGCGGCATTCTTTTGACTCATTACCTTAATTTTTAATTCCATCGGAACAAATTGCAGTTACCAGCAAGTAGAATATTCCAAAATGAATGCAAGATATCTTCAGGCCAGGCTAGGGGAAATATAATAATACACATCCGGCGAAATACGCGTAGCTTTGTGCTCGTTTAATCCGCACTGTTTTACATTTACTTTGCTTATAATTACATTGTCAAAGAACTTTTGTAGAGCGCCGCGCGCGCTCCTTTTGCACGCCCCCGACCCTGTTCAACTTATTCGGCGCACAAAAGTGCACGCCGTTGGAAATAGAGCGAAAATACAAATTCTCGTATCGGTTTACCGTCCGTGGAACCTATTTCCCGGCGTCAAATATATCGGTGGTGAATTCGAAATACATTTAGGGGGGGGGGTGAACTCAGGATTTCCCAGCGACTTCGCCCGTCGACACCTTCGCGACGCCCTTCGCCCAGCCGCCGAAATTCCACCGCCCAGAGGAGCCCTCGCCGTCGCCGTCGCTTTTTCTCGCCAGCTGAATGATACTTCACCTTGATCCGGACAGTTCCAGCGGAAAGTGGCTGATCGATGAATTCGAGCTCTCGGGTACGTCGCCGCACCCGTGGAGGACCTCGTCTCACCGCCGTTCGCTCTGGGGAAAACTTAAGGCGAGGCGACATCGGCCGAAATTTACGATCCTGTGAATCGCGCAACCGAGAAGACTTATCCGGGTCTCTCGTCCGTACCAGCCCCTCCTGAATGGCTGGCCGGGGCTGGAGCGAAACTTTTATGATTTTCTATGGATTCTGATTAAATTTCCTCACGGACCGGAGGGGGCGGGAAGGGCTTAATTTCATGCGCAGAAGAAAATGAAACACACTTTCCTGGCTCCGTGCGATCGCGCCCGATACGATCGACATTCGTCACACGTCCCGTTCGTTTTCATTCCCGTCGGAGGTATCGGTTTTTAATCAGCGAATTTGGCGGTTGTATTTTTATACCGCTCCGTGTTATTCGATTGATAGAGAGCAGCGGTTTTGTGATCTAGATTTTTCACACGAAGTCGATGCTTCGCCAATTTGGGACATTTTAGTCGTTGTTTATCGTAAATCGTTTTAACCTATTTTCTTTTTTGCAGAAATTACAGACAGAAGTGCTCGTCATAGCTTCGTACAGTTCTCCGAACGAATACAGCTAGTCGATTGCAGTAATTCCGATGAAACTATCGATTGCGAAGTCTTGGGACTGTTTATAGAACTAATTTTTTACCCCCCGATCGGCGCAACTTCGACGAAATTCATTACCTCGCAGGTTGCACGGGGTGGAAGTGTTGCGTTTCTCATTTATGCAAATACGTAGCAGGTGTTCAAAGATTCTTTTACTGCTAGCATGCCAGGGATTTTCCGCGTTTCATGAATTTCCGTGTAAATTTGTGGCAGCATCGTTGTACCAGCCTTTTTACAACTCTCGCTAAACGAAGCCACTACTCCATCGTTTCTATTTCCCTCGTTTACCCTCTTTTTATCGCAACAGATTTCTCTCCCCCGCTGGTGACACGCAACTAGAGTTATTATTGCTGCGTGGACACGAAAACGCGTGATATTTTAACGAAATAATCGCGAGGTTCTTTCGTTGGTTCGAGTGTTACTGCGCGAACGGAAATCACGTTGGATTTTCCTTTACTCTACCTAAGAAGCGATAAGAGAATGTATTTCCGCGTTATGCTAATGAAACTGTTGACGTTACGATGTCGTGCTCCGTTCGAAGTTCGTAATTCAGCTAAATATATTTGATCCCCCTGAAATATGAGGTAAGTACATATTTCTCTTTGCGCAGCAGCTGAACTTCCGACGATAGTGTACGTGATCAAACAGACCTGGCAACATTTATCATTTCTATCAGAAAAATCTCTGTTTCCCGGTACACACCGTATCTCCTCCGCGATCAATCCGTCCAAACTGATCGCTCGCCTCAGATGTCCCCGGCCGGTAAGTAGATATAAGCGATTATCTTTGAGGATCTAGCAAATATTTACGGCACGTCAGAGTTGTCGTACAATTTCGTCGAGTGTACAAGAAAGAAAGGTTTCGCGACGGATAAGATACATTTGGAACGCGTAACAGATATGGCAGGAACGCGGGTTGAATGTAAAAAGAGTGCGCCGCGCGGAGCTGCGTTTCGATGAATTGATAAATACCAGTTCGGTTTAGAAACATAAACGCAGATTAGTGTGGTAAATCGATGCTCGCACTAACAGATCCTCGAAATTGCTCTACGCGTGTTCTCAGTC
Organism: Xylocopa violacea; assembly: GCA_963969225.1. Taxonomy (NCBI): domain Eukaryota; kingdom Metazoa; phylum Arthropoda; class Insecta; order Hymenoptera; family Apidae; genus Xylocopa; species Xylocopa violacea. The sequence goes on along the minus strand of CAXAJV010000005.1, from coordinate 30,151,725 downwards.
AAGTAATTAATCCCGTGTTAAGTATATACTTTACTCTTACCGCTCCTCGTGATTCGATCTCTAAACCTTAAGTTAGTTAGGCTCCCCAATTTAGGTTTAAATTAAGTACATATGCTTAAGTCAATTTCTAGTTAGTTTCGAATTAGATATCTGGGTTAGAGTTGATCCCCGTCTATTATAGAATTAGTACCAGAACTAGTTTTGAACTGTACCTGCGTCTAAACTTCATTCAGATAATCGTATAACCTGGATTACAACTTCCGCGTAAACTGCATTTTTTACTCCGTTTCCGAGATTTCTGCTGGTCGATAGAAACGTTGACTTTCGACCGTTGAGAGTAAAAACGTTGATGAAAAAAACTGCGAACGTTCGCGCGTAATTATGCCAAGAAAACAGTCGCCTGAACTCCGGCCCGTTTCGCTGAAAAAGATGGCCGCTGCGGAGGCTCGTTGCATTAATCAGAATAATTGCACGCATCCGTAGATCATTCGGGTGGCAGTTCTAAGATCGCGCGTATCTCATTCCCGCTTTGCCATTTTTCATTATTTAATCTCGATAAAGCGAAGCTTTTAAGCGTGCAATATTTCCCGGTACACCCTTAAACTGATTGCGAGCGATAGCGTCGCAGCCGCAACGCCCCTATTTTCCATAACAAAAATGCCGCCAGGCCGTAAATTAACCGGTCATGGTGCCTTAAAATGCCCCGTTTACCGAGACAATGTGTGATACATCATTTACATCCAATAACAGCGCGCGTACAAGAAGGAAGAAAAATGATCACCGGTAAACGAGCAAATCCCCCGGTAAGCTCGGTGTAATTAAAAACGACAACGCGATTATCGACGAATTCACGATCGTTCCACGGCAAGCGACGCCACGATTAAAGGGCAGCTTCAACGCAATTATTTCTCCTCTTATCAGGGATTATCAGAAGCGGGTTAAGTGGCTTTAGCCGGTGAAAAATCTTCGCCCGATTCGCTATAAAGTCGCAGGCCGGAAAAGGAACCCTGGGCGAATGTTTCGCGGAGGCGTCGCTGTAAAGAGCCGTTGATCCTCGATGGACGATTTTTTTCTACAACGGTGGCCAGCAAAAACTTTGAACGATTCACGGATAAGCGATGTCGATTAAATCAATGTTCAAGTTAACAAATTCGTTGGTTTTCGAACGAAACTCGAGCGAGTTCGTGTCGTCTCGTTCTTCTTCAGGTTTATCTGAAAAATGTACGATCTGATCAAAAGCAGTCTCATTGAATAATATGGATACGTGCCAATATTTTTTTTGTCCCAGCTGTGTATCGGCGAATCCGTTCGGTAACAGTTTTGTGTCAATTCAGTGATAGTTTCCGTGACAATGTCAGTTTGTATCAGTGATCAATGTTTCCACGATTCACTATTCATACGGTGTCCCGAATAAGGGAATCGCGTATGAATTTTTCAGTTTAAAGCCTGTCGCGCGATAAAAAAGTAACAAAATATGAAAATTCACGGCACGTAATGATATATCGTATTTAAATCAGATGAAATCGAGTTTGCACAGTTTGTTTTAGCGTACGAAATTGACGGGCGATATTTATCAGGTTATAATGGACGAATACGTCGTTTTTGCACGAGTTAGCTGCTAGTTTTCCGCAACTTTAACTCGAGGCGAAATTGTTGTGCAGGAGAGAAACGTTTGCGAATAACTTCGTCTAAAAAGCCGTTCTTCTTGTGGACTCTACGACGATAAAGTGACGTGCGGTTGGTGTAGTTAAAAGGTTGTCATTGGTAACTTTATGTCACCTTCTTTACTCGTGCCTGGAGTACCGCACACCTCCGTGCTCTGGGACCTTGGTGGAAAAATTCCCAACTTCTGGCTGTAAGTGAAGTTGTAAGGTCGCACAATTTATCGAGGTCCCGGAAGGCGCCTCAAAATAAACGATTCGAAAATTGAAACTAATCAGATCGCCTTATTTCAGGAGCTGCGTGGCGGTGGAACAGACGAGAACGGCTACGACGCTGCGAGCATTCTCGCTGCTTGGGTCCAACGTCGATACAACCGTCAGGTTATGTATATGCTAATAGGGTGCGCAAGGTGCTTTTGACTGTCGCCAGAGAACTTTAAATTTGACGCAACGCAAGGGGAGGGGAGAACGGTAACTGTTTTGGGAATCTAAGCGAACGTGTTATTCCCGTTCCGCGAGAACGAAATGAGAGTCGCGACGTCTAAACGAAGATTATTCCGTGCCGAGGAAGCAACTCTGACGCAACTCTGACGCAACGACGATACCTTCAAATCCTGCGGAACATGTTTCTTCCAACTAGGCGCATTTCAAATCTCTAGATCTTTTAAACAATCTTAAAGTGATCAAACAACGACCACTTCAACCCCTTTTACATTTACACGCATTTGCCACAACGTGCGTCGACACGAACGCAATCCCAGATGGCAACTACGAAAGTGACCTATTCGCAGCGGATCGATCCGCGTATCACGTATGTATCCATCGCAAACATCTCGAATTTTTGCTCGTATCGGGGTCATAAATTAAAGACCCCTCGAACGCATACATTAGCACGTCGCGGCGAACTAAGTCGATAACTTACGCCAGACGCGTATGTATCTGGGTTCGCAACCCGTAAAAGGGTTAATTGTCCCGGCAGTGTTCGTAAAAGAGGACACTGGCGCAGGGGCTTTTTGCCGAGTATTTCCATCTTATTTGCATGGTGGAAGAAGATGTTACTGAATCTTAGCTGAATATCGTTAGAAGCGACACGATTCCCGGCACGATAAACCACGGCCCCCGGTGTTATCGATCCGGCAGCGATCGTTGCTGCCGAACATCCTGGCCAAAAATACTGCCGCCCCCGAACGATAACGGCTCGTCGATGTACCCTCCATTGTTCCACCGTTTCGTACGAGGTGTTCCCTCGTTTATATTCACGCGCTTCGTATAAGTCTGTTGTCGCGATACAACCGACCGCCATCAAAGTTACGAACGTATTAGACGCGGGAAGTATTGTGTATACCGTGCGTAGCTGAGTTACGCGCGTTCGCGTAACCTCTGTCCCCTTTTATGCTCGACGATAGAAAGGAATGGCGAAAATATTCCTTTACGCGGCATCAGCTCTCTACGAACGCGAATCGCAATTTTTTTTCAGTTAGATTCCTTTTCGACGTCATTCGAAACCAAGGCGATTTGGCAACGAACTGGTGTTACAGTAATCAATCGTCTTTATCCCACTCCCCCGATGCAGCGAGTGCAACGATGAGATGGATGAGATTCTACGAGCGACTTGAATTAAAAAAAATTGATGTAAGCGTACGAACCGATCGTGTTGTAAAATATAAGCGAGCCGAGAGAGTGATAAAGATGATGGTACGAAAGAAGAGGGGGATTAAGGAAATCTTAAGAGGATATTGCACGAATGCTTCGTTCAAAGGGAGAAAGTCAGAATAAGGAACGTATATCGGAAGGAATAGAATTATGGTAAAAGGAGGATGTATTAAAAGTGGGAGCAGTAAATTTGCAAGACCGAAGATGAGAAGGTACGCGTGTTGTAGTACGTGTGGAGTCCATGGAAAAGATTAAATATAAGGTAAGCCATTTCTTGGAAATCAAGGAGCGTTATCGCATTTGTTGGTATCAAAATACTATTTAGTTCAATTATTACGTTCCATACTATTTAAAGAGCGTACTTCGCGTACAGTATTCTGGGCGACTCGATGAAATAGTAATATTTGTCCCAAAAATCTGTTTCAACTGTCTATTTTCTCTCCGCAGCATCACGGGCGAGTAAGATATTTGAAAACTTCATATTTTATAAGCCATATAACACTTTAGAACCGCCTCTAACCTTTATGAAAGAGAAACTGAAGCTCGTCCCAGTTCATTTTACTAGCCCCTCTATAACGCGTGCTCTCATAATAAAGCTACAAATAAACGAGCAATTCTCGCATCGAGATATTAAAATATCGGTCCGCGGCGAAAGTAATGAACCACCCCCACGGTGACAGGTGAAATATTGAATCCCCCTTGAAGCATTTCTCCTCGAGGTTGGATTATACGCCGCGTTCTCATCGGCGTTCACCGCGAGACTGAAACACGCTAAAAGCATCGAGTAAATTATCTTTATCGCGAGATCGCTCCGCGATGACTGGAAACGTAGGAAAGTAGGAAAGAATGGAATGAAAATGAAAAATTCGACGCGAACGCGTCCAGCGATGACGAACGATGAAAAGATGCGTTCGTCGACAAGAGCGGGGAAGAAACGCGATGGCGTCCTCGCGCTGATCGTTTCAACGCGTGCTTTTGTCTCCCTCCATTGAGAATCCAATTTGCCCCGGCTATTCGTAGCCTTCTTAGAGACCGAGTCGAACCCGCCTCGGAATTTTCATCCATTTAACGCGATCTCCGTGGAAGTGTAGCGACGTAAACTGGACGGACAATGGGAACGTCTCTGACCTATATACTCTTTGCTTGAGTAATGAGAAAGATACGGTCGAGCACTTCCACCGAAGTGAAACGCCCCGTCGTTAGTGCCACTGGATGGAAACAAATCGATAGGTAGCGTTCTTAATTTCGCCGCGATTGGTTAAACGAAACACCTGATAAATTTCCAATTTCACGTTATTTCACCCCCCGTTTTCGGCCGGAACGTGCTACTTTCGCGATCGTTTAAACGGCTCGCGAGGCGAGGAAAAAAATGCCGCCCGATCCTCATCGATCTCGTTTCTGCACGCGAGCCCTTAACGAGACTCCCGTTCATTCTCCCGGTCTTCGTTCGATCCCGACGTTCCGCGGGCAAACACTGTTTTCGGAAACGTTTATCGCGACCGAACGCAAACGGTTTTTTCAATATTTACGAAGCCTCGATGCGTGTAAAGGCGAAATTATACGCGTCTCGTTTGAAAAACAGGATCCCGCGTCGTCGTGCGCAAAGGTTTATAATATCAACACCGTGCTCGCTGAAAATCGCGTATCCTGATGAGAGATTCGCGTTTCAAACGACAGGCTAAAATCGTTTCGACCGTTACGTTCGTTAATTAAACCAATACGCCATACGTAGTATCCTTGCTTCCGTGTGCACGGATCATCTACATCCTCCCTGTATTTATCAGATGAAAAGTAATATCTCTGAATACATATTTTTATTTTTCGTTCTTCTCTTCTTTTAGTAATGTGACATCTTTTGTTAGCACGGGTCGCGCGAGGTGCCACGCTGTACTTTTTACGGAGGATTGTAAAATTGCGAGATCCCTTAGGTCTCGTTTCGTTCAAATAGGCTCCGCTTAGCTGAAAGTGCGTGTCATACGCTGGCGTGATTTTTTAAGGTCTCGCGATTTCACGAAACGACCTAGTATCGCCGTGACACCTCGTGGAACTTGTAACGAACAGTATTATAAAGTGTAAAATATGTTCGAATAACATGTCGATTATCGTATCGAGTTTCACGTATGTACATTTCGCATTATTCATTTTGTTTTATTAATACACGAAGTGTTTGGACAACAGAATAACTCTGCGCTGAATATAAAATTTCGCGTAGTTAAAATTTCGCGTAGACGTAAATTTGTTTTCAAGTAATTAAAAGTTCTCCTTTATGTCGGAATAATTTTTATAATCGTTAGAGTGAAAGAGAGGGAGCGAGGGCTGGTTTAATTTATTTCAAAGGGTAATACACAGCACGAATAGAAAACCGTGTACGTAATAAAATGTAAACGAAAAAGTAAACGAAAGCGGAATCACTTACTCCATAAACCTTAAAGTCGCTACAGCCATAAAGGGGACGCTTATAATTTTTCATTTATTTCGCAACCCGATAACGTATTTAATTTCAACGTTGTTACAGTTAAAAGTACGGTCAAAGAGCATTTTAAAGGAACCGAATTAGTCCGCGAGCGTGTTATTAAAACGGTTTATTAATTCATAAAGCGTCATCTTCCTGAAAGAAAGAAAAAAAAAAAAAAAAAAAAACGCCGCGCATTGCTTCGAAAATAATTGATTTTGAACAACGAAGTCAATAAAGCATTACTTCGTAATTTCCCGATTAAATTACACTCGCGCCAACTCTCCCGTCGATAAACATCAATACGGCGTTTAATAAACGATAAACAGGAAACGAATAACAATTTTACACCGGCGCTCGCATCCCCGTTTTCCATTGTAAATACAACAAACGAATGCAGACGACGCGCTTCTGCACGGCCACCGTTGGACATAATCACGTTTCCACCGAGCTGAATAAAATTTCCAAAAAATTCCACTATCCCGAAAACGAATCGTCGTCCCGAGTCTGACGCGCGACACGCTTTCTAAAGTTGGTGCAAACATTTCGCAAATACCTACCCTTTACGGGGTCGCTCGCTCTCGGGCCGAACTTGGCCGGGGAAAAATATTCGAGATGAAATTCCACGCGAAATCCAATCGCGGATATGGGAGTCGAAAATTCGGCGGAGGGGTTAAGCGAATTTTCTGGCCGGATTTAATTCGCGCGCGGACACCTTACGGACACGAGGGCACCTCGAGCCTCGACGTGCCCTCGTAACGTCGCGATACCCCGATGCATTACGCGGCTATTGTCGACGCGACGTCCACCAGCAGCGACGTCGACGCGTCGCAACGACAACCCCTGGCAGAGCAACGCTGGCTACGCGTATATGCGCCACGCGTATCCCGCGTTCCATCCGCCATTCTTTTTCCCCTTGGCGCCGGTTTCCTCGATTCTCGCCGCTCGACTCGCGCCCGCTGGTTCTGCGATGAAAGTGTTGTTAAGCGAGCGCGTTTCTTTGAACGCCTGGAACGCGGTCTCGAGCAGCGTGAACTTCGCGTGATTGCGGGCAATAATGATTCCCCTCCTGCCCCTCCGCGACCCGTTTTTCCCCGTTACACCAGAGCTGCACAGATGATACCGATAGGCTGATTACTGCCGGATAATATCGAGTCAACGACGTAATTGCCGTCACGGTCAATTCGCTCCGTCTTTTCTTTTTTCCACCCTCCTTTGGCTATCGGTTTTAATGGGCTAAGTAAAGGGGAGACTATTCGCGGTAAGAAGGTGTAACGGAGGGTGAATTGCTTTTATCTCTCCGCTCCTTGATTAATTTCTCGTGAGAGGAGGTCTGCGTGAATTTATTTATTATTGCCGCTCTTGTCGCCGTTTATTGTATATTTGAGGGCAGCGATTTTCCGAGAGCCAGCAAATTGGAAAACCAAGGAGGGAGGGGGGATCGGGGGAAATTCTTGGTGCATGTATAAATTACGTACGTTCTGCTACGTGGATGTTCCATAGAAATTGTATCATTCCCGGAAAGTTAATTCGATCGGTGCTGTTCCGCGATGTAAATGTTTCAAAATGCGATTTGGCGTTTTACTTAAGCCAGCGACATCGACGTTTCGCCCGTAGCCAGCCCGGGGAAACGCACGTACGTACAACAGCCGTGTACGAAAATGAGACGGGGGGGAAATTCCATTTTCCCGGGCCGAGCGCAGCCAGGACGAAATCATATCAGATACCAGGTACAGGCGGAGTTGCCGCACGTCGCGCGGATTTGGCGCACCACTCTGCGTTTTGCATGGAAACCTGTGAAGCGCGGGCAAATTGATTTTAAACCAAAAATATCCTCATCGTGAATCCCGATTTTCCAGCGCCACTTCTCGATCGCGTGTCGAGCGCGGCAGGAACGGCTGGCTGCCTTTGAGAACGCTCGCCAAAGTTCGCGGCCACCATCGCACGGTTACGGTATAACAAGAGATCGTTACGTTTACGGAATGTTTTATACCTGCTACCTTTTCTGATGGGAAACGAGATCGCGTAGGAATCGCGAGAACGACGAGAAAGTAACTAAAAAGCGTAGATCATGGGGGTAGAAAAGTAATCCTTTCACAATTTTTTACGTTTAAATGTAAAATGAAACTCGCGTTGAAACATCTCGTATTATAGAATCCAGCCCTTTCATCGCGCACAAATCATCCAACGCGTTACTGAAAATCGTGAAAGAAATCATTTCTGTTGCTTCTACGCGTTTTATTGCTCTGTACTTCTCCATGCACATTTGCTGATGAATCTTAATATATTTGCTTCAGCCACTTCAAAGCGATATTATTAGTACATTACACTCAGCTCGGATAATCGATCGAAAATAAAAATTGACAGCGAATATTTTCGATTATAAATATTACCACGCGTGACATAGAACTAATTCGAAAATGTAGCATGCTTCGTCGACGCTTACCTGTACGGCACCTGCACGACCTGTAACCGCTCTCCCCGTGCACCCTAGTTTATACCCTAATTGAAAATTCAAAGGAACACGCGGTGAAACACTTGCCAGAACGGTTCGCGCCTGTACCTTTAGAAAATAATAATAACGTAGTTTCGCCCTCAAATTCGACGGTGGTTATGAATCGTTACAGGTGCCGTAGACAGCGGGGGTGGCGGCGTTGCGCGAGCGTTAAGTTGAAAATAGAATATTTAGTGTGTCAAAGGAAGTGGGCGGGCGCGGGGATATATTCCAATTTCGTCGGGACTGTTCCCTGTAATACAAGTAGTTAGCGCGAAAGCTAATCCGCGGTGCACTCTCGAGAATTTACTTCGGGTTCTGGTTTCTCCACGCTAACCATTTATCCTGCTTTAAGGGCGGCTGCGGTTTAAGGGAAAGTGGATTACCGGAAGTCCCGTACGACCGTGCACGGTTGCCTTCAATCTCGGCTAAATTCGATCACATGGCCATTCGCGAAGCGATAAGGCTCGATTCGCCGGGATACCCTCGCCATCCACCGGCGACCCTTTATTTCTCCTTCTACTCCGCTACCCTCTCCTTCCCTCTAACCCCTGCCCACTCTTTTTCCCTCTCTCTTTCCGTCGAAGAACGCCTCGCGAACGAATCGTCTATCTCGACGAAGTTATCTTGCCATCTAGAAGGGAAAACTACCCTCGAGTGGCGCTACCTTCTCCTCTGGCCGTCGAAAAAAAAAAAGAAAGTGGAGGAAGGGAAAACGTGGGAAGTGGAAAAACGGCCGGATAACGTAGCCGTCGCGAACGAGACTTTCAACAACCTTGCCACGGTACACACAGGGTTTACGTGTTACACGTTGCGAATACATAAATTTGCATACCTTTAACCCGGTTCCTACAAGTGGACGAGCCGGTATGTGTTGCGTATCTTTCGCGGCAACGTTGGGTTAAGTGGCTTTAATTTTCTGGGAACTTCTCCGAGTCCCAGCCGTATCAAACGCAACGCTCGCCAGGCACAGTGTGTACAAAGATAGAGCGGAATTGAAAGCTTACGGGGGACGTCAACGACGGCGAAATGCCAGGGAGATTCTCAATTGTCGTGTAACTTTATTATCGCTTCCGCGATTGCCGCCCCTCCGGGGTGCGCCATTTTTAATGGGAATAATGGAAATTTATGGAAATGGTTAGGCGAAAGTTCTTCCGGCGCGCGGACCATAAACTGGGCGGGCATTGCCATCGCGAGGCAACATTGACAGATGCGGAATTTAGTCAGCAATTTCTTTGCTTCTAATTTCGCGGACGTAGCCCCGCGCTTGCTCCGTCCTGGCAACTCTTGGAGCGACTCGAAACTATTCGTAATACCGCTCAAAAAATCTGTAAAATAGCGACGAAACGGCAAGTATCCAATTATGTTTCGAAGTTCTCTGGTTCGCGACGTGCTCTGATTTTAATGACGAGATTACTCAAGCCCCGATATCTAAAGGTGAAAGTAATTCCACCTTTTTAGCCTCGATACGGATTCGAGTCGTTTATCCACGTTCGCTGTAACGTTCGCCCGGGTGGACAAACTTCTTAAACTTCGCGCGGAACCTCTTGGCGACTGATTTGTATTCCACCCTGGTTTGCGTACATTTCGATGCACGTATATTATACGCTCAACGGTGTTGTCATTAAAGTTGTTACAGCTCTAACAAGATACACGCTAGAGGGTTGTGTGCTTCGCGTGCGCCGTCATTTGAACTCGCGAGAGCTCGCTGGAATTGTTCGCAGTTTATTCGGGACGACTTTCAAATAGAATTAAATAACGCAATCGGGTTTCTGTTGTTTCAAAACGCTCGCCGTCCCGTGGAAAAAGCGCGCCAGGGTGTAACGAAAGCGAAAGGGGGCGAACGATTTACGCCTGGCCCGGAGGGCGTTCAATAAAAGATTTTTAATTCCTTTCGCGGCGAAGGAACGGCCGTGCGCGATTAATTATTTGCGGGAGTAAATATAGAAAAATGGGTGGAAAATGTCGGCGAACAACGAGGCAACACCTGGATGCGATTTTCGCCGAGAGCACGCGGACAACACGGATACGTAAAATGGACGTTAAAAGGTTCTTTTTAGATTCATTTTAACAGCAAGGGTTAAAAGTGGCGGGGGTTACGGGCGGGGTTTGAGTGCTTTCCGCTATTAGTACGAGAGCGATTAGCGATTGGGACGTGAGAACGGAACATCTGATTGCTGGACGTCGAGCTTACCGTCGAAATGGTCTAATCCAACGTATATCTTGCCAACTACTACAACCTGCTGCGCGTACCAACGTTATCCTAACAGCAGATACGATGCATGTACTGCAGAGGGAAAAAAAGCCGCGATTTCAACGCTCGGGGTCCTTTAAATATTTAACGGGCTGGGAATGCACAAAATGGAGGAATTCGGCCATTTGGATCGCAATTAAAACATCGCGTAAAAGCGACGCGAGCTTCTTTTTGTTTTATTGCCACAGTTACGTGTTACAAAAGTTGCTAAATAACTAAGCTAAACTTTTAAATCTAGTAAATTCGATTTTAAGTCGAATTATTTCGTCTGTTGCGATTAATTTGAGTACTGCATTCTCTGTTGGATGCGCAAACAGATTCATACGTAAAGTTTTCGAGTGGACCGCTTTGCGATCGATTTACTGTACAAGCCAAGATCTCACGAGAACATCCCTGATTAAGGAGAAACCAGCTCGCTAATCCAAGAATCTAAGACGCTCGCTCGCATGCGTCTATTAATCTTCCGTCTATTAAACTTCGTAACAACGCTGTGGTACGAAAATCGCTATCGATAAAACGAGAAATTAAGTGTAAACGAAAAGCTGTTGATTCTAAATTCCCCTGAATTACAATATAATAATTAAGTCTATGAATATGGAAATGGTAACACGCGAGAGCTATTTCAGGCATCAAGCTCGTCCAAACACGACGAGGAAAGTCCATCCCCTTTGATTTTCTTTAGGGGATGTACCGAGCTTCGTGTTAGTATAATCTTTCAGCAAGCAAAGTTGATAATACTTTCCCCGCTCAGCTGTTTATAAGTTATGTTTAACGTCTACCTTCTCACCGTTTAACTATTCTACGAACAGCGAAAAGATTTTCAGCAAAGCCAAGTAATATCATCGGCAATATACCTAAACGTCTGAAAGTGGAATATAAAATTCCCAACGTCGAACCAGAATCAAATAGAGATATAAATTTTCTCCATTGTTTACTAGCGGGACAATCTCCGAAGTGAATCCCACGCGTTACGAGACACTACACGTCGCGAAGCAAGCATCGTCTGAAAATACCAGAGAAATTCACGACGCGAGCCTCGTGCAACGAGCAAGAACACGTAGTCGAACGAACAATAAGAAAATGTTTCCCCGTTAGATTCCCCGCCTCAATGCAGGGGAATTAATTGCGGCGCAAATTACGCGGTACCGCAGCGCAAACAACCCCCGAATACCACTAAACTAGGAGACAGTAGACGCCCAAGGACAACGACGGCGGTCCTATTCAATTCGACGTAAGTTATACACAAAACTATCGCCGCCAAGTCGCATTACAGCGCGTTAGAAGCGCGACAGTCCCACCGTATCACGGTAAACAGTTTAACAATAACAACTTCCGCGTCACTGTGACCATGGAACAGTAATAATTCTCCCGCGGTGGAAGTTAGTCGCGCGCGACGCGCTCGCGGACGCGGAGGGCTTGTTGCCTGTCAAACGCGAAGTCGCGGGACAGAAACGCGGCGGGCCGTGTCGCGTAATGACGGATCGATACGCGTCTCAAACTGAGCCCAATCTGTTTCGGGATCGGTCCTCCTCCGGCGTTTCAATTTCGATTCCGTCTAAACGCTGGCCGTGCTTGCGCTGTGCACGTGTAAAGCGGTCTGGTGCTCCCAGCGACGCAGAACCTCCGCACACACGACATTCTCTTGTGTACAGACTTGTTTGCCTTCGAGCATAAACAACCGGGACACACGCGGCTGTGTACGTGCACGCGCTGCTGTGCGAGCGTGTGGGTGTTTGCGTTCGTGAACTTGGACGTTGGATTAAGGAGCCACGGCTGCGAGTTTTCTCCTGGCAATTCTTCCTGTGCCCCGTTTGCATTCGCATCTCTCTCTCTCTCTCTCTGTAAGTATACACACTGTGTCCTGAAAGTTTTCAGAGACCCCTTTTTCTTATCGCGGCAGTCAGGCAATTTAAGCATTTCCGTTTGAACCGATGCTCGTGCAGGCCCTGTCTCTCGGTACGTGCAAGAGCGTTTGATGCGAAATAGGCCACTTAAATATTTTCGTACGCAATTTAAATTACGCGAATTAAATGGAGGAAAACAGATTCTGTCGCGACACCACGGATCGAGGTGCTCGCGTGACCAATTTTACTGGAAGCGTGGGTATACGAATCCGATTTCGATACTTCCGGGGCACGCCGTATATTCCGTAATCTCCAGAGCTCGCTGTCTTCCGATATTCGCTGTTTTCGAGGTTTTTCCGATGGTGTTTTCGATTACATCGGATGGTAGTGTTCGGGTTTACGAATTCAGAGTTTCGATTCGAGCTGAATTTAAATGTCGAACGCTCTCCGTGAGCGTCGAGCTGAGATTTTTTGCATTTTTGACTATTTCCACGGTGCCGGCTCGCTAAATTTCCATAGCGCTCGTCCAGCTGTATTTTTGAAATGTTTCCACCCACATCGACACCGAGCGTTACAGCTTTAAATTCGCCGTGCTTTTGCTATTTTCGGGTTGATATTCGGTTTAAGCCAAATATACACCCTTCTACACTTTCCTACTCTTTCGATCCGCGTCAATTTAAAATTGCCAATCAGAATTCTGAACTGCTCACGAATTTATAGACTCGCGTCGATCCTGCGAATTATACATCAATTTTAATTAAAAGCGCACCGTCTTTAATATCTCCCCAACCTATATATCGGTTCTGGATTCCAATTTTCCAAAAGCATGCAATTTGTGTCAACTTCGAATCCCCCCCTGTTTCTAGACTATTGCAATTTGTACCACTTTCGAATTCTGGAGCCCCACGGCCACAAACCGATATTAAATTCCGCGTTTCAAGGGGTCGTTCGATCTGCGTCACCTACGAGTTTCCCGCGTTCAACCCTTTTTCTTCGCCCGTTCTTAATTCGAAGTCCCCTCGAATTACGATTCCCGTTCGCCATTTTGGTCCCGCGTAGACTCACGCGTCCGATGCCACCATCGAACGCTCTTGTCGCGGATTCGGTGTTTCGCAATTTCCGGTGTCCCCAGATTCAAACCAACAGCCAGTTCCGCGCTCGCTGCTTTGATGTTTGACTTAGCCCGTGTCTCGATGGTTAGGCAACTGATAGCCGACCGCGATGGCTTGACACACAGACACGACATTGCCGATTAATTACAATTAATCGGCGGAATAGGTTATGTTTCGTGCATCGAGGGTAACTCGAAGCCCCGAATCACCCGAGACAGTTGACTGAACACGCAAAAGCACGTAAGCCCCATCGACGTGTGTAATCAAATGTAATATCCCTGTGATTCACAACTCCGCGTCCTGTCGTGTGCACCGATATATCACGGAGTTTAACGCTTTTCTCCTTTTTTTTTTTCTCCCCCAACCACCCGTAATCGGATTTTGGTCCGTTTCCCGCGAGAAAAAAAGGGTTTCAATCGAACATAATTTTCCATTCGGCTGTACAGTAACAGTCGCTGTAAACATTATGGATCGCGCGCCGCGCGTGCAACGGCAATTACACGCAGCCATAACTCTAGAAATGAAACTTATAAAATGCAAGCGCATAAATATGCGATTTCCAAGTTAAATTCAATTTTTGTCGCAATCCAAATTTAACAAACTCCATTACAATTGCAAATGGGCAGCGAGAATCAATTCGTTGCTTTTTAAATTACGATGCATTTTTAGCGATAAACTGCATTTGTATTACCGGGATTCCCGGCGCGGTATTTCATGTTAATCAGCTGCATCGAGCGCGGGTAACGATGCAACGTCACCGGGACACGAAATACCGCGAGGGAAACGCGTGCGTCGTTAATTAGCCAATAAAACTGTGTCTTACGGTGTTGCAGTTCCATTAGTATTTCGCGGAGAGCACCTTAAATCATTCGCGCACGCGTTAACGCGGCTCTTTGCTGGTTTGTCCTTTGTAATGGAAATTCTGGGGGACTATTATTTCACGCGTGTTCAGGAAATCAGTTGCCCGATAAAATTATTCTCCGCCACGCCATATAGTTTCATAAGTAAGTTTATCAAACTCGTATATCGCTCTGCCCGTATTATGCCCCGTGGTATCCATTGTTCGACGCGAAAACTTTCGCGGTGTTATTATTTTCTTCTTTATCTCTCCTCTCTATCGTAACTTCCGCTTAGGGAAGATTCTCTCTTTTTTTTTCGCCACGGAGCACGAAATCTGCTCCTTCTCCGGGTGGATACACTAAATTTCATATGCAATTCACAGCAGATTGGATTTCGAAACGTTGGGTTCGGTTGCCACGACGGAGAGGCAATCACGAGAGCCGGCGTGCCAGTCAACGTGTTAATCTGATTTGGCAAAATTGTTATTCAGTTTTCATTCGAATTCCGTGCGAAAATTCCGGCGAAAAAACGCCGCATGTCCAATGAGTTACGGCCGGAAATTTCGATTCGGTCTTTAATAAAGGTTTTGCTTTGTTTGACGGCGAAAGGAAAACACCGGCGGCGATTGCGTATTTAGCTATTTCGATTCGCGATCGAATGAAACGTCACGCGAGCGAATCCTTGTTTAAAGGCAGCAGGAGTGGAAAGGGCAATCGCGTAAACGGGGGATGAAAAAAGCGAGCGAGAACGAAATGCAAATTTATCACATTTATTCTCTCTTTCCACCTTCGATGCGTATCGTCGAGTGCAAAGTAATCGGTAATAGTACTCTTGCTCGCGTTATCACGCTTTAATAATACGATATTTTCACGGAAATGCGATTTCCTTAGAGTGGATGATTGAACGCGACTCTATAGGAAGCATGACGCGGGGAGTGAATTACGTCGGAGGGGAAATGCATGAATATCGCGCAGTTGAGGAATCATGCGTACGCTTTTCTGGTTCGCTGCACAATTGAAACGAATAAAACTCAAGGAAAAATCTGGAAAAACTGGAGAATGCAGCTTCGTAACAAAGGTCTTTTGTGCGACGAACGTTATTCCACCATTGAATACTATTACAGGCTGCATACGGCTTTGCAGCTCTTCTTCTTGCGCGCACTCGCGATTTTCCAGCACTTTTCAATGCAATTATCGTCCGTCCCACTCTTTCTGCCATCTCACCCCTACCCTGTCCCTCCTCTACGTTATACCCGTTAGAATCGTTAACGCATCTGCGAAACGTCGATCTCGAACTCTTGCGTACAGAAGCAGGATAGCCACGTTTAACCGCGAGTCACCTCTAAATCATCGGCGAAAGTTCCATTGTGTTTGATTATTACGAGATTACTCTGCGAGATACGTTCAGATCGTTCGCTTATTCGGGAACGCGAAACCCCGGCCCACGGAATCGTAAAGCCAAGACTCCGTTTCCCATGGACGTAAAACGAAACGCGCGCGGCGAAACGCTCGAAGATCACGCGATACGAAGATAATACCGGCCGGGATCATTTCTGTAAACCGTGTAATTAATAAAGATTTTAATTAAATCAACCTATCGCCAGGCGGATCCGACGTTTACAGCGGCATTTATCTTGCTCCGGATCGGCGGAATAAATGATACCGCGTTACATGCGATGTTCGTTAGGGAATTCAGGTCGTTGCGGAGGACGCCGTGGAAAGGGGGCCGGCGTTTACGAATGCCACCGTGTAATCCGATTTACTTTTACTTATCGCGACGTTCAAACAGTTGGAAATATTTGCGACGATGGGGCTGGCCCCGGGGACGCGGGAATTCGGCGTCACCGCGTCCAAAGTGGACGGCTGTTTTCGGCTAATTTACCGTACCTGACGGCGTTTCACGGTGCCAAGAACAACTGGCATTATTCCGCGGCGTAACAGCGGCTAGTTGATTTTCAGCCGTACAACCGCGATGAACGCCGCGGCCGATCCGGCAGCGCGTGTTCCGCGCGGCATAATTGATGCCGGGAAATTCAAACGGCAAAGTACACAAGATCGCGAGCCAGCGAGAAAGGATGAAACGTTTAAATCCGCGGCTGGTTTGTACTACACCGGCTTAACGATCCCGGCGAGCGTTCAACTATTTTCAAACCCGCTGGAATTTAAATAAAACGATCGCACCGGCAATTATGACCTCGCTGGTAATTCTAGTTGCGATGAGAAGCCCGTCCGTTCCCGGGGCGAGCGGAAACGTTTTTTACGAGCAATTTAAAAAGTTACACGGCGCGCAAACAGCGTTGGCCGCGTAGCGGAGCGGGGTCGGAAAATATCGATGACGGGCGCGCGGTTCGGTAGTTCCGTGATACGAGTTAACTGGTGGCTTCGAGAATTAAGATCGTCAGCACGTCGCGATCACTAAGGACCCGGAATGCTCCGTAACCCGGGAATCGCATGGACACTGCGGTAGTTACACGAAATTGTCTCCGTGTACCGAGATCGCCAAAGTCCAGAGTTCGCCAGCAACCCAGCACTGGATGTGCCTAAGAATGGCCCTGCCGCGATCGTAGATAAGATCCCAGGATAGTTTAGTCCACGAGTTTATTACGGAACGGCGTTTACACGAGCGTTGAAAAATGGTCCACGTAGCGGTAGCTTAGAGCAATTGTCTTCGCGTATTTCAATCAACCTTGTGCACTGGAATATATATTTGATGAAAACGTATCTCTTTTATAAAAAATACGAAAGATTCAGAAATATATTTGGTCTGCCCTTCGAGTCCGAATGTTGCTTACATCGAGTTGTCATAATTATTTGCATCACGTTTCACAAGTTCCAGGCAACGCTTGCTGATCCGCACGAATCGATCCACGACAGGAATCGGACTGTTCTACAAGTTCCAAAGGTCCAGAAGTCAAGCACGTTAGATCCCACATGCCCAACGTAATCTGTAGCGGCTTTCCAGCGGTGTACGCATCTGGTATCAAGAGTCCACGAGTCAGTTGTATCGTGTTCGGTGAACGAGGTACTCTGCACGTATATCTGGAGGCATGAATCTGGATCATGTTTGCCTCGGGAGTCTCTATACCGAGGTGTCCTTCATTGCGCCTGAGATATCCGGAATGATCAGAATCGGGACTTACAAGACTGACGAGCTCCGTATTTGATTCTACAATTCTGAGACGATTAGAATTGAGCCGTAGGATTTCCCGACGTTTAATCTCCAGTTGAACATCTGCGAGTCGATGCGTATCGATCCTCTCGAAGCTGGGATTGTTACGATCGCTTGTGACCTCTTAAAGCCACGATCGTACATACAAAGGGCGAGGGTACTGTATAAAAAACATTAACCCTTTGCACCCTGTCCCCTCCGAGGGGACATCAGCATTGATTAGCGATCACAAAAAAAAAACTTATTCCACCGCAGCATTTCGAGAAATGTTTCTCTAAAGTTTTCAGCAAAGGGTTGATATTTCACGAGCTATTTCAAATTTATCCCACGCTCCAGTTATAATTAGAAGCAGCTCATGATTCAACGATTTTTAGTCCGTTCCCTCAAGTCCTCCACCGTTTAACGCGGGAAAGGGGACGTGGCTCGTATCTGGGGTAGATTCGAAGAAACCAATTTACAACCGCGTATCTGGCGCGCTCCGCGCATACGTTTAACGCACGTCCCTCCAGGACCATTAATATTTAGTTACAACAATATGGTTCCGCTTCTCGGAATACAACCCGGATAATTACCCACGGTATGCGTGCCAACACACGCGCGGGTATGAACGTGCGTGTGCGCGCAAATACACGCAACGGCGCGCATACATATTTATGCGCGCGATCGTGCAATATACGGTCACTCGATTGAATCGTGGAAACGGGAATACACTACCCGAAATGACTTTAACCCCTTACCGTCGGCCTCGATGCATACCGTAGACCGCACGCTGGCCCACATGTCGTCTATTATTGAGGCTGTGTAACATAGATCCCACGAGATGCACGCTGTGCCGCGCCATTACGCACGCCGGTTTACGGCGCGCTCGAAACTCTTATTAATACGCATAAAGTACGAGAGCGGCGTCTCGAAGATCCTATCGGGACGTCGAGAGCCTGCCGCGATCGCCCGGACCGTTTCCCGCCCTCTGAACGGGGATACATCGGATGCAATAATGATCAATTTCCGTTCGGCTACAAATTGAACGGGAGTTTACGTAATTCCGCCGCCGCGTATCGAGGAGCGCGCGAACGATGGAATCCTATTATTAAATGGAAATTGGCGCGCGTTGTAGCAACAAAATTAAAAACGGGAATAAATATCGATTAATGGGCGAAATTGCGTTTTCGCGGGATCGCGATTCCAAATTGTTAGGCGGATGAATTTAATCAGCCGGATGATTAGTTTTTAATTCCGTGCCGTTGGGCTCCCGAATGCTTTTCTCCCCTCCGCTGCAACGAGCGGCACGCACGACGTTTATCTTGCAATTCGTAAGCGGTAACTGGTGCGGAACGATTGTCCGAATTAGAATCCATCGTTGGGAAAACGAGTGAAGAGTTTTAAGGGTGTCGGTGTTAGAGTCGATGGTTATGCGGTGGGTCGCTATGATGGAGGATTTGGGCGCTTCGCGACGCATTGGCGATAATGAATTTTCAGAAAGAAGATATTTACGTAGTGAATATTTCTTTAGCCGTCTATTTTATTCGGCGAAACTCTAAATTATAAGTTCCACATGCGAGTCAAGACACGCATATACGTACAATATTTCGCTTTTACGAACCCTCGAAAAGATGCTGGCGGTATTGTGAATGATGAACTGGAGGCAAAGAGGGTTCTCGTGTCAGGAATGTCTGCGGTGTTTAGAGAGTCAGGGTCCGAGGAATGCGTGCCAACAGAATGATGGACAAGTATGTAGTAACAACGAGTACGTATACAAATGTGAGCGCATCCAGAGAGGTAAGAACATTGTCGAGAGTTTAAAGCGAATGGCGGCTACAAGACGTGATAGAGCTCTCTAGGAGTTTAAAGAGGGCAGCAAACGGGTCGAATTAAGTAAATAACAGAAGGTTTTGCGTGAAAGCCTCGTCGACAAAGAAGATATTGTCGGCATTGTATCCTCGTCATCCCGCGTACGTTCCAACGTATCGCGATAATTAGATGTAGACAATTTGGCCAGGTACGAATTACATTGCTCGTGTAATAGAATATTGTGCGTACACAATTGTTATTAACGAGACGGAACGTGGTCTGATTTCGACGTGTTATTGTTACCACCGCGATACGGATTCGTGGATTAAATCAAAACAATGCGCGTCCACTTAATTGCCAGTAATTACTACTTGTTCGAGACATTGCGGAGCTGTGTGTTTAACTAATGACACCGTGACTCTGGCCGGCGGCGCCGCCTTATTTTTAATCCCGGTTTAATAACCCGAACGTGCGTCACCGGCCGCATGAAATACCGGAAACGTGTAAAACGGTGTTCCACGTAACGAATCGCGATGGGGCAGAAGCGAAAAACATTTATCAGCCGGCGGAGTTTATTTAATTTTCACGCGTCGTTGTTATGATGCAGACAGGTTTGCTCGTTATTTTCAATCCGCCGCCGTGTGACTGACTGTTCTGCGCATCGATCAATAATTTAGCAAAATCGACGTAATTGCGACGTGCCGGCGTGCTAAAATTAGAACAAAAGTGATCGGTCGACGTGACACTCTCCACCACCGAATGACCGCCGCCGCCGTCTTCCACGTCGAACCCTCCATAAACGACCGGCTGAAACTTCCATCGTAACTCGATTCACGAAACGCTTAAAAGTATCGTCTTTCACTCGACGGAACGTGTATCGATTGAATTCTCAGAAACTCATCCGCGGTTCTATCATCCCCTTCGCGGATTCCTGTATCCATCGCGGCAGCGAGGGAA
The DNA here is from genome assembly GCA_963969225.1 of Xylocopa violacea. Taxonomy (NCBI): domain Eukaryota; kingdom Metazoa; phylum Arthropoda; class Insecta; order Hymenoptera; family Apidae; genus Xylocopa; species Xylocopa violacea. The sequence goes on along the minus strand of CAXAJV010000005.1, from coordinate 30,131,502 downwards.
AACTTCGTCGCGTCGCGATTTCAAAAAAGCTTCGGCTCCCCGATTCGTCAGCTTTTATTTTAACTAAACTCGTGTGCAAAATTGGATCGCGGTTTTCAGCGTTTTCAACTGATTGATACCAATTTCTTGGATGGCCGATTTGTACGCCATGTCCTTTTTTAGCCCGTTCCATAACCACACGACCTACATCGCATTCCATATGCCCGTGACAGGGGCTAGAAATTTCTGATCGATTATTTGTAAATTTAGTTTTGATTCTGTGACAGAGAAATAGGAAGAACGACGCTGCGGGAATTATTTTTATCTCGTTATGCACAACGTGGTTCGCTCTATGTAAAATGTGACTTGTACTCTTTATAGTATTTTATACTACTTGCACTCCTCGTCGTACTTTATACTACTTGCACTCCTTATCGTACTTTACACTACTTGCACTCCTTATCGTATTTTATATTACTTGTACTCCTTGTCGCGCTTTGTACTACTTTTACTGCACATACTACTTGCCCATCTTACACTACTTGAACTCTTCTAACCACTTTGTACGACTTGAACCCCTTATACTACTTTATACTACTTGTACTACTTGCGCGAGACTACGCGACGAGAGAAGAGAAATGTTTTTAGAAAACATTTTAAAACACTAACAATTTCGTTGGTTGTAATCTCAGAACGAATTTGTCGCAGTCAGACCATTATAATACCCATAGTCGGTGTTAATCTTACAGAGATACAGTGATAATTGCACAAAAACGTTTCCGCCCCGTTTAGAGGGTCGTGGTCGGTTAATCTTCAACTACACGCTCCATAAACTGTAACACGGTACACGCGTGACAAGTTTTGTAAACTACTCTTAAAAAGCACGAAAAATCAGTTTCAAAGGGCCCGATTGTTTGCGGCAAAAGTTACTAAACGAGAAGCGGTTGCAAATCAAATTTTCACGCGCAAAATTAGAATTTTACAAGCTTTTTTATAAAATATGCAAGACGACAAAAGTACCCTAGGGTAAACAATTTTTTCGGATAAATCTACGAGAGTTCGGGTCCGCGGGACCCCTCCCTCGGGATTTCGCGTGACAGCCGAAGGCTTAGAAGTTCCAGGGTTAATGCTGTTATCGTTTAAAGCTCAGATCGTTGGGATCCCCGTCGATTAAATCTGTGTCAGTGATTCCACCGTAGCCCATTTTTATTCCGCTCTACCGATAGTCGCATTCCCGTTTCTCGCAGAAATGGTCCCGCACCCGCGGAAAGAAATAAATAAGTAGATTTTTCGCTCCCGCGGTATCAAGCCCGCCCCATCTTTCCCGTCGATCCGTCACGGCGCAATAACAATAAACGTCGCGGTAGAACGCAGCCAGCGCCGCGGCTCTCTTATCGAAGGCGAGTCGAATCGCGTCGACTTTCCCGTTTCAATGAACCGCGAACATCGATATACCGACGGCACAAAAGGGGGAACGGGAAACTCCGAGGCGCACACACGCATCGGTGCCAGAAACGTCGGACGGGCCGATAACGGGACGGTCGGGAGGGTGGTCGCGCAGTGAACGCGGTCGTCCGCGGGCAAACTGGCTTAATCTTTCACGATGTTTAAGTGCGGTCTTTCGGCCATCGGTTTCGCCGAGTTTTAACGACGAAACGGGTCCCCCCGCGAGCCCACTGGCTGTCTCCGGGACACGCCACCGTTCTTCCGTCCGCATGCTCGAGAGCACGTGCCCGTAACGAGGGCCTCGCGTGCCACCGTATAATTAAGGGTCGACGTCGAATCCGCGCGCCCCCGCGGTCCCGTCAACGACCCGCGACACGACAAACGAATCCGAAAAGTCGGAAAGCCTCGCGCTCATCCCTCTCCACGGACACCCGTTACGTCGCGATACCCACCGATTAATCACGCACCCGAACCTGACAGCCGCGAAATTTATCGCACCTCCATCCCCCTGCTGCCCCTCGCGAGAAACTTCGCCTCCTCGAATCCATCGTGCCGCGCCTTCCTCGACCAGCCGAACGCTACCAGCAACGCGCCTGGGTTTCGCGTGCGCTGGCGTGCAAGCACCCTTGTAACGCGACCAGGGTGGTGAAAGCGGGACGGGAAACGGAACCGCGGGCGAACGCGGGCACGATAAATAGGCGAATGGCGTTCTAACCAAATGGGCCTCCTCTATGACGCGTCTCGACGGTGAAAAACCGACGATCTGATCGCGGGACAGGAATTCAAATGAACGTGTACGACTTCATTCGAGGATCGCGTCGAGGAGGGATTTTTACAAGAGGGAACTTTTTGATGCTCGCCAGGGATAAAAGAGTACGTCTTGCAACGGTGCTGTACGGATGTACTACGCCGCGAGCTATTGTTCTTGCTACGTTTTTTTCTTCCTTCTTCTCTTTCCTTTTATTTTGCTCTCCTTCTCTCTGTCTCTCTCTCTCTCTCTCTCCGTCTGTCGCTCTCTTTCCACCCCTTTTCTTTAGTTCTTACGCTTCATCCTCGCGGCATTCTGGCCAGGACTCAGTTACGTCGCGGTTGAAATATTTTTAGGGGAGATTGTTTCTGAAGGTATTCATGTTTCGGTGGCGCGATAATTTTGCGTTGCTTTATTCAAACCGTGGACCGTACGTAATTTGCGTTACTGTTACCTACTTTTACGAGTAGCGATAAATCATTGAACTCTCTTCCAGTAACTGTTCTATAAATTTCTCTCGTAATTTATGTTTCACCCTCTTGAGATTTTCTTCGCTTCCCTTCGGTTGAAAATAGGTACCGCGGATAGAAGTCATTCGAAAACCGCACTTCGAGGTGGGATGAATTTTTTAACAGTCCTCTCAACTAATTTAACGTAACGAAATTTCACGTGGTTTCGCGCAAGCCAAGGTGCAATAAAAAATGTAAGCATATACCTCGAATAAATGTTAAATATCCTTGAGTGCACTATTTTAAGTTTCAAGCGGATTGTAGGAGCTAATCGAATGACGTCGAAAAGAATCCTTTCCTACGCGTAAAGAAAATAACGCGTAAGACGCGATGTGAGAAAAATTGGAAAAGATCATAAATGGCTGCAGAAACGTAATTATGAATTTCCTCTAAAGAGAAATCCTTATTAATTAAAATATTATTAAGGGTGAAATCCATTGATCTGCATAAAGCGTATTCGGAACGTCAAGGTTACTAGATTTATGCTTCGCGGCGAGAAAAAACTGGGTAAAATCGTGTGAACGATTGTCTTTGAGTCATCCGTCGCAAAAAAAACGAGGTTACACGAGGAACATACCAATCCTTCTGGCCGCCTCGTGGATCGTCCAAGGAAGACACTCATTAACGCGAACACGTGGGACAAAGGGGAACTGGTTCAAGGATAAATTCTATAATGTCGCTCAGGGCGGTAATCGATATCGAGGAAAAGTACATCGCAATCGCGTTCAATTACCCTTAGCAACTTGGCACTCGTGAGAAATAAAAATCGCAACCATTCCCGAAGGGACATGGCGAGAGAGATAGAGAGAGAGAGAGAGAGAGAGAAAAAGGTGGATAGAAGGAAAAGAGTTAAAAGCGAGGAGCAGAGCGGGGAGAATGGGGTGGGTTGCGAAACGAGGAAAACGGCGCGAAAAGACGGGAAAACTGGAAAGGGGACAAACGGAATCTGAGGGCAAGCGTCGGGCTCTCGTTAATTACACCGCGTATAATGCCAGCGACTGTCTCTAAAACGCGTGTATACGCACACGCGGTCCCGTGCGCGATGCGCGTGGAACGAGCGAGCGTTAATGATGATGGCGTCGAGATCCGTGAAAAAGAAAACGCGGGCAGAACCGGGCGTCTCGTTAAATCGCCTAGGTATCACGGCGGAACGGTGCGCGCGCGCGCGCGCGCGCGAGTGCACGCTGAAATTGTATTTTCCACGTAGGTCGAGAAGTTTCATCCATCAAAAGGAGGCAGCGCGGAAGGTAAGGCGAGGGTGGTCGGACGGCGGCGGCCGAGGAGGGGTGTCTAGGTGCCGCCATTCATTAATCATCCGGCAGGACGCGCGACGCCGCTGTTGCAACGTTCGCGACGTCGTTAGCGATATTTCTAATCGAATCGTATTATACCGATGACAGATGGGCGCGACGAGGACGCGTCGTCGTCGTCGTCTTCGTCGTCGTCGTCGTCGTCGTCGTCGTCGTCGCGGCCGTCGTCGACAGCGACGCGTCAGCTTCGTCCGAGTCGGCTCTCGGATCGGATGACACTTGTTGAGGTGCACGCGTTTGTACGTCATCCAATTACCGGTGACTTTATCGGTCTATCGCACGCAGAGCAGCTATCGCGGATATTAACCGAGCCGAAGGGAAGTTGTAAATTAATTTACGGTAATGCGGGACAGGGGCCGAGGACAAATGCCGGCTGCACAGTTTACGATCCCCGGATTCTGGTTATGCAGGTGCACGGAGGCCCCGAAGGGGATGCACGGTAATTTCGTTTCCGCTTGCGGAAGATGATGCATACACGGATGATACATGGCTGTTCCTGATACATGTAATCTATGTGCGTACGGTTGATGAATAGAGCCGCGAATACAAAAGAGTGCGCCTGTGAAGCGACAGAAGTCGTTCGACGCGTACGACTCGGTCCCGTTCGCGAGAACGATCGTCGTGGAAACTCCGTCGAACTCAAATTGCCCGGCTCCGTTAATTTCATCGGGGAATTGAAAAAAAAAATTAGGATGTCGCGTGCCCCTTGGTGAGACCCGGCGTCCTTCTCGGACGCCCGTCTCGCTCGCACCCACGAATTCATTCGCGATAGGAATAGGAGGCGGGGGACGGTGGTATAAAAGAAGACAAAGAAGGAATAGGAACTCGCATCGAAGGGAACAATAAAGACGATAACGCGGACGATGAAGAGGACAATGGTTAAGGGAGGACGGATGGCAGTGCCGGATAATGGGAAGATCATTATTTTCACGAACAAAGTCCCGTCCACGTCGTCGCCGTCTCGTCGTCTTAGCCTAAGCGCGCCTTAATTAACATCTGCCCCAATTAGAATGGTTCTACCGAAAGGCTGCGCTGCTTTGAATCTTTACTCCTCTAGCTCTCGGTCTTCCTTTCTACCGCCATGATTTCCCGCCCCCTCCGTTACTGCCGCGACCTCCTCTTTGCTCGTTTCCTGTGCATCCTTCCCGTCTCTTCTTTTCCCCCCCATTCTGTTCCCTTCGCCTCTTTCTTCCACCCTTTCTCCGCTCCTTTCTTTCGTGTTTCTTTTTTCTTCTCTTCTCTCTCTCTTTTTTTTTTGTTTCTGCCACTTGTCCCTCGTCAACAAACGCGTCGTAACAGTGACCCGATTGTTAGCTTTACCAGGTATACCAGCGACATTTTCAGCGCTGGAAAAATAAGTACAATAGAGAGGTAGGCATGTCTCTGCCGCTGGCACACCGAGGAAACACAGCATAGAAAGTCGGATATCGAGGCCACGAACTGCTTTCTAACGACTGTGTTAATTGTCGTGGCGGCGCGGCCACCGGGAGTCAGAGGCAAAGGGAATTCCGATCGAGTGCTTTTTGATTGAGCGCCGAATGGGAAAATAAAGGAGAGCTTGCTGTCCAATCGAATCGAATTTGGATATTTACGCGTGACCTCTTGTCCCAGTGAAAATGCGAAAGCGCGCAACAGTCGAGAAAAATTCATTTGCACAGGCTCCAACGCCTTCTGACACCATTCGCGAAAACTGCTAAAAAGCTCGCCTGAAAAACCGTTCGAACGTTCCGCCGCGGAATATTTCATACGCGGCTTTTCCGGCCTCGAAATTTCTCAGATTTATTAACGGCATTTTGCGTGCCGTTCCCATTGATGAATGCCATAAATTTTAAAACGGCTTGATAAGATCGCGAATTACGAAAGTGTTCGTCGTTCGAACGGCTATTGAAATACATTTCATTTTTCAATTTCTATGCCCTCCATGTGCGTCACAATCCAATACACTGTTTGAGCTGCATTTTATTAATCACAGGCACGCGTAGTCTTCGAAATCTATACACTCGTCGACCTGATGCTTTCCGAAATGCATTTTGCTATAACAGATTTCGATACGCAACGCACAGACGTCGAACGAAATTCTCCGATAATTTGAAAGCCGTGCAGCTTACTATTTTAATCCGAACTGAAAGCGCATTGTTATCAACATATCAAACGTCCCTTAAAAAAAAAAAAAAAAAAATGTGCGAACAAGCCGACGAAAATGTAGACGAGCGAAAAAGCCTGTCGTTACCATAACCAACGGGCGAGGCGAAGCAAAAAAAAAAAGGAAAAAAAACAAGAACAGAGAAGAGTAAACCCCGCAATAATTACAAAATCAATATACTAAAAGACCATTTCGAATCCATCGATAACACTCCAGCCGAAAGAACTTAATGCGTCGTGTCACCGGTATTTTTGTTCCCGTATAATCGAACAAGGGTGAAAACGGAACAACAATCCGCACTCTCGAATCCTCCTGCCGCCGCCCCGATGGTCGCCGGTTCCTTTTTTGCACCCCTCGCCTCAATTTGTCGAGGAATATTAATCGCCCGGCGCGATAACGTCGTTGCTGTTGCTTCGTGCATGACAAACGAGACTGATATAGCACCCCTCGCACGAGCGGCACGTTAAGCGGAGGGGAGAGGGTGTATTTATTCAACGTGTTTCACCGGCTTTCTACAAATTAACTTTCCACGGAAATGGATAGGCGACGAGGCGGTGGGACGTTGCCAGTGGTGGTGACGCGAAGGCGGAGGAGAGAGAAAATGCGAGAGAGGAGAGGGCGTGAGAGAAAGAGAGAGAGAGAGAGAGGGAGGCAACCGGAACAAGGGTCGCAAAGGAACGCGGCGAGGGGGTGGGAAAGCGGGTCGAAACGACTGCATCAAAACATTCAGCCTGTCACACGGCATCCAATTACCTTCGAATCACGTACGTAGCCCCGGTAACGTTCTTAATTATCCGCCTCCAGGGTAGAAAAAGTTTTCTACGATCCGTCGAGTAGTAAAAGCCGACCGCCGTCGTCCTAAATGGGGAGCGAAAATTACTCGTCGCATCGAATTATCGAGTTTAACCCCGGGGTCACCGAAGGGCGGTTACCAACGGTTCACTTTTACCGTAATGGTTCCACGTTTTTGCAACGATCGCGGCCCGCGCACGCCTCGACTCCGTCCGTTTCTCGAAACGATTCTGGCGTTGTAGATTCTGCAGATTCCACCGCGACGGTGTGAGGGTGGAAACGTGGTTTCGCTGTTTTGGCGTCGTTATCGCCCGATGGAAATGGAATATTCTTTTTTCCTCTTTGCGATCAGCGGTGTCATAGAGAATCAATCGCTTCTTTACGAGCGTAAGCGCGAGAATCGTTTGGAGGGCATTCTTTTTTTTTCCTTTACGTTTTTTAACGCGATAAGAGTAGCGTTTCTTTTGTTGCTGCAATACAACGCTCGAAAGGGGTTCGATCGCCGATTGATAATGTTCGACCTGTTCCAGACGCGGGTGGGGAAACGTATTTGAGACAGATAATTGGATATAAACGCTGTTAGTTGTTGAAACGGCGCAGACCGCACAATTTTTTCCAGTTCAAAACAGTTTTTATCCTCTGAAAGTAGCTTTCTGACTTTCAGGTCGTGCCGGACAGTAGTACGTTCGCAAGTGTCATAAATTTTTTCCACCGCTAAGTCGTTGGCGACTTTTTTCCGAATTAAAAACTGCGCGTAATTAAAATCTACTTTACAGGTATGTAACTTCAAAGTTACACGGGGCTGGTAGAGGGTTGGAATAACATTTTTTCATTTCTGGAGCGCGGGGTAATTTTAGTATTACAGCGGGGACCAGGATAATGAAACGCTCGTACTTCTTTAGACCGGACTTTCTTTGTGTCTTGATAGAAACTTACGTAAATTTCAGGGTTATCGAGTTAAACGGGCCGCCGAGTTTATTTATACGAGCCTGATGAGTTTGTACCGGTGTTTTCCGCGGCCCTGCAATACGAGATAAAATGATTACCCGCCTAGGAATAATCTTTGAACTTCTCGTTCTCGGGGGCGGCGTTTCGCCGGATAAAATATTCCGGTGGAAACCCTTTCAGCGATCACCTTATCGACTTCTCGTTGAACCAGCACATTTTCTATGAAAATTTTGATAAACGCTTAGTCATGCTGCTGATGGCGGCAATCTATCATCGCGTCTTCTCGTTTGATATCTCCGTTCGATGTTTGAATAATCACTCTGTTTATGAAATTGAATTCGTTTCTCGCCCACTTCGAAACGCGGCGGGGCTTCGAAGCGACGTCTCGAAATGCAATTTCGCCGCTCCCGACTTTTGTCCTGTTCCACGGGATCACGGCTTTCGTTTCGGTCCGCCGTACTCCACGCTCCGTTGGCGCAAAAGACTCTTTGCTGCGATAATTGACGTTACTTCATTATCGAAGCAGTGATTTAATTTAGTGTACGTATAACGCGGTGTAACGACGTTAATTATTCCCTTCGATGCTCGAAGGGAAGGGAATTATCGAAGTAATAATTTGTTCGTCGACGATATTCTAAGTAATCAAGCGATTACGTTTCACGGCCAAATAATTATCCACTTCGACGGATTAGATCCATAAATGTTGAGCGTGCCCTGTTTCTACTTTAATTTCTCCTCGCAGTCGCGCGTGATTTGTTGATGCTCGAATTCATGACAGCGCAGCTTTAACGTGACATTAACGCGAGACCGGGCTCGTGGAATCCATTCGGTCCACGGCCATATAACGAAATGGCGTTGCGTTATCTTCAAACGTCCGTCTTGTCGCATCGTAACGAGGAACTGTCGCGTGACAACGGCGGACTATATTTCTGTCCGCGTTTTCCACGGTATGACGAATCGCGAACCCATCATTCCGCGCTGCGCATCGAAACAATTTATCCGTTTCTGTCCGCGGATAGTCTTTTTCGATGTAGTTAATTCTGGAAACAATCCAACTGGTGATCGCGCGGCACCAAAAGGAATTGCACTGACCGTTACGTCGGTGTATCTAATTCTACGATACAGGCTGTATTTTACGCAGGGAACGGCGACGCGCTCCGCTGCTTGGCAAACCCTTGGCATCCCTATCTCTTATACCCACCAAATATCTTTCGCCGGCTATCTTATCCGCTTTAATTTAATTATCCTGACCAACCTGTCGGCCGTTCGCGAAAACGTGACTATCGTCACGGTGGACAGGGAATAACGCGGAATAACGTATTTCCATTCGAAGCTCTATTTTCGAGGGAATCGAGTTTAAAAATGCCACCAGTTCGCCTGGATGTCTGACACACGGATATAATAGAGGTTATCCTATATAATGCATTAAAAAGGAAGTCGAGAAGATAGAATGATATTTCTCTTTCCTTTCTTCCCTTTTTTTTTTTTTCTCTCGTACGAAATTCATTTCCGAGTAAATCGATGCTGAAGAGATTCAATTTATTTATTCAATCGATCCAATCAATTTCTGTCGGAAATGAAGCTCCGTATTTGGAAAAAAGTGTCCGTCTAAATGTCTCTCTCGACATATTTCCTCGCGTAAACGATGATCACTCCTGTCGATCGTATGAGAACTACTTTGTTAAATATAATAGATTGTTTTAACCAGCAGAGAGGAACGTAGCTAATATCCAGCGAGGTATTGCTTGTCTGTCGCTCGCGCAAAACATTCCTCCCTGTCTGTTTGGCAAACTACTGCGTTCCACTGTACAGAGTCCATTTTCCGCGGAAGCAGCAACATAATTACTATATTCAGCAAAGTTTCTTCGTCTCTCGTTCACTATTTCTCGCGCAGAATATCTCTGGATGGCTACTTAGCAAAGGATCAAACTCTACGCGGTGCAGGTTTTATTGCACGCGAGAATATCGTGCAACAGGAAGCATAACGATGTAACGAGAAATCGTATCGACGGATTAGCACGGCGAATAAAAGGAGGAGTAAAAGTACGAGTAGAATGAGAAACGAGACTGCATAATTCGTTTATGCAGCGTCGAATTATCACAGGAGAGATACAACGAGGAGTAAGAGGAGAAAGGAAAGAAGAAGATGATCCATCCTCTCCATCGCCCCAGCGACTTTACGATCGCGCTCGACAATATGAAAATTATCACCATCGAGAACGCCTTATTTACAACGCGGCGTTAAATTCTGTAAGCAACTATTCCGGCCAGAGTGCAAAAACACACGGACGGTTTTTACGGCGCGCGTATTTCGGCTGGCGGATTAAGGAACGAGCCCCGTGGAAAGGGTTGGCGACGGAGAGGGTGCGAGATGGCGTAGAACGAGACGCGCGGGGCGGGGTGGACAGGGCAAGGGTAGCGACATTGAAATTTTACATATGCATGAGCTATAAGCGTACGGGAGCATTTTCGTCGCGAGCTACGGTGTTATCAATCGGCGGGACGTAGCACGCAGCGGAAGAAATTCAGCGAGTCGTAGCGAAGGAGCCAGACGCGCGGAAACCGGCAGAGACTCTCTCTCGTCGCCTCTCTCTTTCCCCCTTTCTTTTTTTTTCCCTCCTTCCTCCTCTTTTCACCCTTTTCCCCGCTTCGAAGGGTACGCGATGAGAATGAAGTCTGATGCAGCTGCAGCTGCGTGCGACGTTTATGCTCGTATCGCGGGAATCCATTTCACCCTCTCCCTCCTCCCGTCTCGCTCACTCGTTCTTACTTGCCGGGGCCTCCCTGGTTCGCGTACACCGAGTTCGCCACACGTACACGCGCACACGGTACCCTTCGTACCCACGGTTCCGTTCGTCTCGCTCGCAGGGGTAGTTTTCATCCGTACTTAAGAACTCTCAGGTTGAACGGCGCGTTACGTGTATTCAAACAGACGTTTCTCTCCGACGAAATAGTATACTCACGTCATTGAGCGGTGACGGTGTATTATTTTTCTCCTTTCTTCCTACCTCTCTCTCTTTTTCTCTCTCTCTCATTCTCTCCCTCTTTCTATTCTAGGTAATTCCAGAGCGAAGAGGCGGCAAATAAACGGGGAAAGGGCAAGAATCATTTAAGCGCAACCCAGCGGCGCTTGGTGTATAGCTGTGGAAACGCGCGAAACCGCACCGCCCGGATATTGGCTCCCATCCACAGGGTCGGTGTTTTCGAATTGAGTGGCGCCCAGCCGGTTCTGTCGCCGGATAGAATTTCAAGGTGGCCATTTCGTGCCGTTGGCAGAAATTTGCGGACGGATACAGGGGGGGTGGTTAAAAGGAAACGCGAAACGTGTCATGCTCTGATCTTTCTTTTGATCTCCGATCGCTTTGTTCCACTTTGCCGGTCTACCAAATCTGTTTCGCTGTTTCTCAGTGCTCGTTTTCCGTTTTCTTTTCGGCTACGAAAATGCCAAAGTGCTAAACCGTGCTGAAGTTTCAGCTCGCCCGGGTCGCAGGGGAACGAGCGGGGGTGGCAGAGGGTGCGGGGCGGGTGTAAAGGCGCTAGTTTGTTACGGTTTGCGTGTTGCACCTGTTATATTATGTTTCGCGATGCGCCCATTATAACTTTCGTGGAACAAGTTGGAATTTAATTGAGGACATTTTTTATGTAGCACGCTTTATTATATTTGTCCAATTTTTACCGCCCGTACACAAAAGGAATATTCATTAACAAGTTGATTAGCGATAATTACTAGCTGTTTAAATAGCTTGGTCAGTTATAAGCTAAAATTAATTCTCTCGTTGTTGCGGATGAAATGTTGCTACGAGTTTCAACGTATCTCTGTTAAGCCTGAGCTATAATCTATGCGCCAGTGTAGCTGCTAGCGTATTATAAACCGAGAGAATGTATCGTATTTTTTCCTTTCTCTTCTTTTCAGCAAACCGTTACTACACTTTAATATTGTTAACTACCACGGTATTACTACGCGAATGTGCAACTTTAATCCTAGCGTAATTCAAGTTTTGATTGTTTTCACATGGTGCTTCGTCTCTCGCAATTGTGTCGTGTAAATTAGGAATATAGAGAGTGTAGTTGAAATTAACAATTAGCACAGCAGAGTGATCAACTCGACGAACTCCATTTACAATATAACTTGATAATTTCGCGTCCATCCCCTCTATCTATTCGCGCTCAATTTGACGTTCAAATTGAATTCTTCGCGAAAAGAATTACATTTTGATGACTGCAGGTGCGACACGAGGCTGAAAAAAAATGCATAATAACTTATCGATCAAATGAATTCTTTGATACGACAGAAAATAGTGAATAGTAATTAACGAAATTGATTGAAACGTTCATCGTTGTCACCGTTTTGTCTCGAACATACTCCCGCGCAAATGCATGTAGCCCTCAAAACATCGGATCAATCACGGTTTCCACTTCGATGTCCAAATCTCCGGCGACTTCCAAACAAATCGCGCGATCCCAAACGCGTTAATGAAAACGGCACACCCCGAAAATTTACTCGCGAAACACACTCCACTAATTCGCGCCGCGACGCGGCCCCTCTTTTCCGTTCAAACGCCAGAAAACACAAGAATAAACCGCGTCGATAACCCCGCGTATTTCACGGCGCACGGTAGCGCGTCGATATTAATATTTTCAACGGCACGCGAGGGGTACAAAGGGGTAGCGAGGCAGTAGCAGCGGCAGCCCTACAGTATTAAAAAGCACGCGGCAGCCCTCGAGGAAAATGAATAGCCGGTCGTGGGCGAACGGGGTGTTTTTGTCGCCGCGGAACTTTATCGTCTGGCAAACTTTATCTTTATCGACGCGTCCCGCGGATCTCGCCACGGTGGGATACCTTCTAAAGTCGGGGCGGCCAGAGTTGATACGCGAATAATCAGGGGGGTGGGTCCCGTGGTCGCGCTTCGCCCCCTCGCGCCTCGTACTTTTCACTTCCCGTATCGCGTAGCTCGTAAAGCGACGGTTCCAGCGCGAGATTATTACTAGGGTTACGATTTACGAATAACTAAATCATGATTACATTCATTAGCGAAACCGCCAGTCAATTTGGATCACGCGTGAGCCATAGTGGCCCGCGCGGACCACTTCCTTAACCATGAGTAGGAGCCTCTGGGGCAATCTGTACTGGCAGAAGACACGCGCCCCGTGAAAGTAGCGGCGCTGTTCGGAAACGGGATTTAATGGGGTCTGCGTATAAAAAGAAACAGGTTTTCGGTTCTGAGAGCTGATTGTTCTTAGCAAATTTTTCGTCACGATGGGGAACGCGTGAAATTTAACGCTATTGTTTAAACTTGGATTTTCTTTGATTTTTATGTCGAGCAAGCAGTTTGACCTGGCTACGCTTGGATATATAAAAGTCCATTACTCTCCGTTCCAGGAAGTCGTAGCAGTGGTCATGAAATATGGACTTAAACCTGCACGAGAAGGTACTCGATCAGAAAAGAAAATGCATCTAATTCCGCGTTCAGTACCAACGAAGGCTTTCGCGGGATAAACGGACAGACGGATCGGATGGGCAACGTAGAGAGGTTTGTAAAGTTGCTCGCCGCAAACTTTTTAACCCCCGTCGCCTGGGTCGTCTATGCTGGCTCGTTCCCTATTATTACAAGCCATTGACCGTCAGCGTCGGTTCAATTTTAGAAATTTTTATACACACCCTTACTGCTAGTAAAACTTGACGACGCCGTTACGGTTTGATCCAAGAAAATCAGAATCCGGACACTGAGATCTCCGGACTTCGAAAACAAGTTCCACTAGCGATGCATATTTCAAATACTCGGGTATCCAGTTAAGTCTCAGTTTCAGTTCCCTTATAATTTACTCTAATACGAAGATTTTCCTGAGAACACCACGAAGCTGCATTAAAGTCTTAGCAAACCGCGAAGACCTCTCGCAAAAATTGCAAACTACAGCGTCGGATCGTCTTGTGCGGGGTGGTGGAAAGATCGCGTATCAACTCTCGCCGTTTCGATAGTAGCTAGCGACGTTCCCGAGGCCGAGCCGTTGGTGAAAAGCGACAGATTTTCCGGCGGACTGGTGACGCATCCGTAGGACGTCTGGAGGTGAGGAGGCGAGCCGATTCGCGCGAGTGGGCCCGTTTTTTTCTCCGCCCGGCCGTCGCCTGGGCGAAGAAAGCCCACCCCGAAAGAAGAATCCGGTAGACGGTGCTCGATCTACCCCATAAAGTTGCCGGAGCCGCACTCCCGGGAATAAATCCCTGGCTGAGAGTAACGCAAATTGTTCGAACCGCGAGGGTGGAGGACAGAAAGCGCGTACAAGAGCGGAAAGAGGCGCGGAATAAAAATGAGGAATGGAAGCGGCGGGCTGACGAAATGGGACGCGCGGACAGACACGGGTGCGAAGGATAAGGTCGCGAACAATCGAGAACGGAGGAAGAACGTGGAGCGTCGAGAAGATGATACTGTAATGCACATTTGCGTAATATCTACCGGTAACCGCTGGTTAGGGTTATTTTTCGGGTACAAGGAATAATTTGGAACGTCGATCGTTCCACTTTGGCTGCGCGAAGGGTTAACAATATGCAACGCTCGTTAAGGGGAACGAAAACTGCCTCGTCAGCCCGCAAACGAACCCTTTGGACGAGAGACGCAGCGCACTTTTGAATTCATCCTCGCCTTCGGTGTCCACTATTCTGAAATTTGTGGCGCGCGATTAAACAGTACGAGGGGGATTTGCACGGCGAACAGCAAAGACGTGTAAGCAAAGAAACCGATGCACAAAGAGCCCGCGTGACACTGGAAAACCGACTTCGATGTAGGTATTTATTCAGACCGTTCGCCGGACCGCGAATAGGGAAAAAGTGTTTACTTTGCTTTGACTGGAAGAAACGGCGTTTCGCACACACGTTGTTCAAACGTTTCTTCCTCCCATTTGGAGGCATTAAACCATCCCCGTTGCGCGTCTTAGCCGTTCTCGTTCGGCACGCTTTGCGGAAGCGCTGAACGGGAGCGAACGGCGCAAGAGGAATAGATCAAAAAGGGTGCCCGCGGAGTAGAAGAAAGTGAAATAAACGGGTGGAAAATTAAAAGAACGACGCCGGATAAAGTCCCGGGGTACGGGGGACGGGGTGGGAACGGACGGAAAAGGGACGGGATCGATAAAGAGGGGAAAGAACAAGGGAGGCGCAACGGCGACGGACAAAGATAGCGGCCGGATCGTCCGCGGAGAAAAGTTCTGTAATTTACCAAATGCCAGTCTACCGCACCATGCAAATTCCTCGACGTCGGAAACTTAACCGAGATTCGAAAACTTACTTCCGACGATGAAGGTTAATCTCGACGGGCCGCGTCGAAGGAAACGGGGCAAGAGAGAGCTTACATATTCGGGACACCCGCTCGAAATTTCTCGGCGAACAGAGGGACCTACCCCTCCTCCTCTCCCCCCTCTCTCTCTCTCTCTTTTTCCCCCTCGTCGTCGATTATTCAAAATTACGAATTCTGATCGAACAGTCTCCGGCGTAGCTGGAAAGTTAATGTCGCCCAGACTACGCTTCCGCGTTGCTGGGAGGGCTGAAGTGGAGATAGAAGAGGAAGAAGAAGAAGAAGAAGAAGAAGAACAAGAACGAGAACAAGAGGAGGACAGGCTAGTCCGCCACGGGCTACTATGAGAAAGTAAACGTTGATTCTGGGATCCATTTTTCCAAGAGAGACCTTCCCCGGTCTGGCGTCGCGCGACTCTCCGATTCGGAAGGTCCGCTTCGATCGCGTGTCGTCGCGTGTATTCGGGAATTTGTGTACTATCGTAATTATCGGGCGGACGAAGAATGACGTCTGACGTACATAAACACCGGGTAACGCGGTGTTTCGCTAATAACCTACACTTTCGTGCGGACTATCGGGCCGATAGGTCGAGTTGTTCGCGCGTAATTCTTTTTTCGGTTAATCAACGCGTGCTCGCGCGATCAGATCGCCGTGCATTACCCTGGTGTGTCTTTCTTTGTAACACGTTGTACCGGTGTGCAGGCTCGCCAATTTGAATTAAACATGAAATCTGCAGGAGGGTGCTGCGCGATACCGCCGCGCTGTTTGTCAACCGTTAACATTTGCATTGATATTTGCATATCGTGACGCGTTGTCAACATTCTGCACCGGGACGTACGGGGAACGGAATAAAAACTATTAATCTGTGAAGATCTACCCTCTCGATAAATTATTCGGATCCCAGTCGTTGGGCATTAATCAAACTTTCTTCTTGTTCTTGGTACTCGCATTCCGCTGCCGTCACGGTGCGCACGAACGCTTCTCGTTACCATCGAGCAGACCTGTAAAAATCAATTACACACGTAGAACCGTGCGAGAGCGCAAATGTGCAACGCGGCTATAAATTTTCGCACGATTATTTATGTTACGCGTATTATTTGTCCGTTCTTTTTTTTGTATCGAACGCGTGCAACGATAATAAATAATCCCGCCAAAGATTCATGACGCGTTACAAAACCGCGCACTCGCGTACGAAATGATTAGTACACGTCCGTTATCTTTTTTGTTCCGTGGATGTTACGCGTAGTCGCGGGAGATATTAAACGTGGAATGTAACCCATTCGGTGCCGGGGGATCAGGGAGGACCCATTTAAATGTGATCCGTCCCCCGTCTGAAAGCGTGGAGTTAATCAGCTATGCGGGCGATAAGAATAAACCGTGGAGAAGGCCGAGTGTCTTTTTCACGCGAATAATTACAGACACACAGGACGACGGAGATGAAAGGAGTGTAAAAATTTCAGCCGGCTACAAAAGATTGTGGATTGCTTAAAAGGGCAAGACGGACACGGGGGAGGCAAAAAAAAAAAAAAAAAAAAAAGAAAAAAGGGAAAAGAGAAGAAGAAGAAAGCGAGGAGGGACATAAAAGAGCGAGGGGGTGTCCAGGGCGACGACAATGAAAGCGAGGAGGATGGTTTAAAGGAACGGGGTTGGCCGGCTCTTTTTTCACAGTCGCGGGCCCCTAATGGGATCCACGTTCTTGTCAGACGGATTAACATCAGCCCCGGCACCTGTAACGTTTTCACGGGGGCTCCAAGCAGATGTTTATCTTTCGCCGGACGAAATTCGCCTCGTTCCTCGTTTTTCGAAGCCCGGAAATTCGGCCGAGTTAAACAGCCCGTGGTATATGGAATTATCTCGGCGCTAAAGATAATTCCTAGGGGAGGGTAAATCCGCGTAAGAAGCGGCTAGAACGGGCGTCTAAGGGATGGGAAAGGAGCGCGATTAATTTTTCATTGTATTCGTTTAAACGCGATGAAAACGTTGGGAACGGAGTCGCCGCCGACGAACAATTAACGCGCGTCCCCGCGTTTCCCGGCGTAACGTAGCGGAATGTAATGCGGAGTTACATACTTCGTTCCCGCGGGAATACGCGCCGGTGTTTCTTTACGAAGGGCATTTTAAAATATGTTTCGTCGAGCAGGAGGTGAAGAAAAAAAGAAAAAAAAAAAAATAGGAAGCGGTGGAAGCGGTGGGGGTAAGGAAGTAAGAGGGTGGAGAGAAGAAGAAAAAAAGGAAAGAAGAAAAGAAAGTACTTCTTTTACGGAGGAAATATGAGCCCGTAGCAGTTCGGTCTCCTGAGAATAAGGTTAACGCCGTAAAGGACACACAATTTGTCCGTGACAAAAAGGTAAGTCAAGACTTACGAGAAGAAAAACCATGCGACTGCGGAGGAGCGCTCAAACTGCTGAACTCGGAATAATGTTTGTCATAATTAAACCGGGGAGTAAATAAACCTGCCAGCCTACTGGAGCGGAACGATCGGGTCGCTAGGCTGACATTTTTGCGTTCGCCTCTAATCGCGCAACGACGTCGTTATATTTTACTCGATTATATATAACACGCCGCGGTAACGGGTGGTCTGAGGAGATACGAATACTCCAAATATTTCGTTTAACGTTTCCATCAAATTCTTTTTCCGTTCTCGCAACACCTTTACATAATACGACTATAAAGTGTTGGAAAAACATCGAATATTGAGACATTTTCACATTTTTCAATTACCCGCTCGCAAATTTTTCAAACTGATCCATCATTTATTAAATCCCGAGATGCTGTTCCGCTGCGTTAAAGACCGCGGGGGTCTCCGACAATCCCAAAGCTTGAAAACTTAATGAAAATGTACACGGGAATTTCTTTTGCCTGTTATTTCATAAACTATGGCGCGAGCCAGCGGAGAGCAAGGGAGAGCTCAATATTCTAATGCTTATTTATACCTCTCTCGCCGAGGACAATATTAAAATTTTATGGAATTTTCCGGGGACCTCGCAAGGTTCAGAAAAAAGCCTGGGGATGGAATGCAACGCGCACGGGAAATACGCAATGAAGGAAACGGACGCGTAAGAAGAAAGGGGTGGAACGCGGTGGAGAGACAGAGGAATAAAGAGAAGGTGAGCAGGAATGGAAGGGAAAAAAAGGAATGGGCGGGGAACGGACAAGAATCTGGGCATAATTGAAGGTGAAAGGATTAGGAACGAAGTCCGACTTTTATTACTACGAAATTAATTCGGAATCCTCCGTGGCACCGGACGGAAAGACTGGCCATTAATCACGATCGACTTAAACGTATGTACCCTCGAGTTCCGACCGGTGAAGATCAATTAATCCCGTTGGCGAGGTATCTAATACCGTGCGACCGGTCCGGTTACCCCGGTTTGAATAAGATTAACGCGGCAAAAGAAGCTACGAGGAAAACAGGGAGGATCGAGGAGCGCGAGCGCGGAACAACGTGACCGTCGGCTGGCTGAGAGAAAAAATGCAATAATCGTAAGCGACCCGAAAACGGGACAAGCAGAGGGATGAGAGACAGAGAGAGAGAGAGAGGGAGGGAGGGAGAAAGAGAGACATAACAGGGGTGAAACTAATGGTAATCACGGTAGCCCAGAAGGAGTACAGAAGAAAAGGGGTAAACGATGGCGCGGCCGCGGGCAAAAAAATAGGTCGAAAGAATCCTGAGGAGGATTCATTACGCTTTTCCGCGGCGTTCGTCTACCAGATAATCTCCAACGACAAGGCAGAAAGCGAAACAAACTCGCGCGCCAGACCCGGTGATAATTTCGTGGAAATAAAATTGCGACGAACGGGAAAGGCTGTGAGACATAGCCTCTCGACTGGCTCTCTTCAGCGCGGTGGCAACTAAAGACGATACGAATCCACGGAACGCGGTCTGAATGGAGGGGATGAAACGGAAGAAGAGACTATGAATTTCCGCGGTGGCTGGAGTCGGCTGGAAAGGAATGGACGGACGGGAAGAGACTCCGGTGGAAGCGGCGACGGTATTAAAACCAAGCTGGGAACAAGTAATCAGCCGTCTGAATTAAGAATCGTAAACACGGACGGAGCCAAAGCGAAAGCTGATTAAAAGACTCCGCGGAGGGCTGGCGAAACGGCCGCGACGTTTCCAATCGGTCGGAATTCGTTTAGACTCGAAGCCGCCGGCTAACGAAACCACTTCTGGTCAATCGACGGACCGCAAATTTACAAATCCACCCCGGGACGCGGCTAGAGAAGACCAACAAAAAGTCCCCGGGCGGCTCCGCTATTTTCGAACCAGGTCCATACACCGGGTCCCGCCGGCGGAGCCGAGATAGGAATACGGAAGGTTAAGCCCCCGTCGTGAGAAGCGTAAAATTTGTTCAGGGGATGGACGAAAGACGCCGCGTCACTGCTTGAAAGAGCAAGAAGCGCGGAAGACGGCGAAGCAACGAGCCGGCAGAAGCAGTAACAGCGACCACGGGCTTCGGTGGTAGTAATACCGTGAACAGCAGTAGCAGCAGCAGCAGCAGCAGCAGCAGCAGAAGCAGCAGCAGTAGCAGCAGTAGCAGCAGCAGCAGTGTCGGCGGTAGTGACTACGACGACGACGACGTCGACGACGACGACGACGACGACGACGACGACGACGACTACGAGGAGGAGGAAGAGAAGCAGGAGGAGGAGGAGGAGGAGGAGGACGAGGACGAGGACGACAACTACGGATACTGGCGGTGGCGGTGGTGGTGGTGGCGGTGGTAGTGGTGGTGTCGGCGATGGTGGTAGTAGCAATAGTGGTAGTAGTAGTAGTAGTAGTAATCAGGGAAGAAGACGAAAGGAGCAAAGGAGAAAGGGGTAAGAGCGAAGGAGGACAGAACGAGAGTAGGAGGCCTGGAGGAAGGAGGAGGCTGACTGATCGGCAGAGTAGAGGAGAAAGAGCACGCCTGCGCGGAATCCCCGGGCGGGCGCGGGCAGTGCCACTGGAGGCCCGGCGGTTTCAGAGCTTCGCCCGGGACGACGAACCGCAGACGACCCGTACGCAAAACTCGGTCGTAGTTAGCCGTGTTTGAAAGATCCGCGAGGAAAAGGGGCGAAATCACGCGACGACATTAGCCCCCGCTGTGACGGTTCGCGTAATACCGTCGCGTTTCGATCGTTCCGATCCGAGGGGGTAGCGTGGCAGGCATCGGGGACACACGTTGGAGAGACCGTACACGACGTCGTCGCGAGGAACGGTACGGTACGCGGGGATATATATCGGCACAGATATACGACGGTCGGTGCGTAATCGACGGTTCGATCGGGGGATAATATGTGATCAGTGGAACCACGAGCCGCGGTGGTGTATTTTGTAACATACGGAGAGGAGAGAGGCATTGTGCGCGAGCGGAGAGTAAAAGGCGAGCGTCGAGAAGAAAACGTCGGGGGTGAGAGGGAAGGAACGATACTATGCACGAGGTCTGGTAGCGTCGAGGCAAGAAGGATGAATATAGTGTCGAGAGAGGGCTGAGGAGTGAGACGGTGGCACCGGTGGCCTGGTGTGCTGGTTGTTTTGAAATGTCAGTGGTCCCGTCGAAGGCAACTGCGTCGTCGTTCTCGTCGTCGTCGTCGTCGTCGTTGTCACTGTCTTGGTCATCATGAGGAGATCCTCTTACGTGAACTACTACGTCCTGTGCCTCGTGTGCTGGATTCTCCTAGGCATCACCGGTAAGAGAGCAATTATCACCGCGTGACATACGCTCGCCTGGGCCGGTCGTCGTTCGGTTTCCGTGCACGAGTGGCGAGCCCTCGCGGGATCGTGCATCGATCTTTTCGTCGTTTCCCGCGGGAAAGTGTGCACACGCTGGGATCGTGAACGCGTGGAACGGCCGTGGCGGCGGAGAACGTGGCATTTGGTCTCGTTCGTGGATCTGGTGTGCCCTAGGTCCAGGTCTACGGTGGACTGCCCGATGGTTTGGCACGGCCTGCGAACGGGGGTACACCGGGTGACGTGAAAACAGCCCAGGGAGGGGTAAGGGGGGGCAGGCGGGGCCGTACCGGAGACTTGTACTGCGGATGGATCGATCAGATTTTGGGGTGTAACTGTGCGTACGTGAATTAGCACGCGTGCAAAGCCAGTGCCCGCGGAAGATGCTGTTCCGCGGCCGAGAATTTGGCAGCTGATCGTGCGCGTCCGCGATCGATCAACGCTCGAGGATCGAGATACGCGAGTGGAGGGAAAAAGGAGGACTTATAGAGGCGGACGGGGGTGGGAAGGGGTGCTGCCTCCGGACCCGGTCCAGGGCTGTATCTAGCGCCACCCTTGTTTGTCGCGGCGACGGTATTGTATTTGCCCTATTCTCCTCCTCTTTGTCCCTTGGATCTCCTCGTTCGCTCGTTTTCTTTTTTCCTCTTCGCCATCCTTGTCGGGTCACCGTGTCGACTCGATGATTCCGTCATCGGGGTGGAGGCGAGGCGACACGGCGGCAGAAGGGTAGCACGTTCCCTCGTCTTCGCTCTGACGTCGTTCAGGGACGTGTATATCGATTTCATCTCTCTCCCTCGCGTGGTATCCACCGCGGTGATACCGCTTCGCTTTTTCTCCTCGTGCTCTCTTACTTAAGGGAAGTTTCTCGTGGTTCGCGAACCATGTCGAGTACGGCCTTCGAGGAAGAGTACCGTGAACGTAGTTTATAGTAGCCGATTCCAAGATGCTCCTCTCGTATCTGTGTTCTTCAGTTCGCATTTGATAGCCCCCTCGACGACCGAGTAATGACTTTAAACTTAATTATATCAGTTAGAACGACTCTCGCGTTATTCAATTTTACTGCCTCGCCGTTTATGGTGCTTCGTCGCTATCAAAAGATTATAGTTAATGGTTCGTCTCTTAAACAGGTCACGCTGCGATATCCGAGCAATTACCCGCGTCTTCGCAACGGAGCGAAGCGTCAATCTCGGGGCTTGTGTAACCCTTATGGAAATCTTTGTTAGCTGCACCATGAACGCATTAATTGCTTCTCTTCCGAGCGTGGAAGAGACCGTTTCCTTTTTCTGCTGATTCAATGGGAGGTACATTAGTTAACGGATCGCTACCCCCCCGGCATGTTTTATCTTAACGATCTTCCAGGATATCGCGTCACCCTCGATGCGGGCTCCGCTAGCACCCCTGTGCTCTCCCCGTCTGTAATTCTTCCTTTATGCCAGAGGACACTTGTCACGACTCTCGTCTCGCAGGAAATAAACGAAGTCGGTGGAGAAGGATTCGTCAAACGCGCCAACATCCGACGGCATTATTCCTTTTTTTTTCTTTTTTTTTTCTTTCCATCCTATCGATCGCGCCTAGGCAGTAAGGAAACGTTTCAGTATGCAAAGTGGGCATCAAGTTGTTGTCGATCGCGTCGTTCATTATCCGTGTCGGTCGCTTTATAAATACGTTCCATTCGTCGCTTTCGACGCCGCTATTATCGAACGAACGTACGATGGGAAGGGGCGAGAGGGAGAGGGAGAGGGATGGAACGAGGACCAGGGAAATACACACGAAAGGCTGCCAAACCGCGAACTAAACGACACTCGTAGAACTTTCGAACGGGGCACAAATCGATCCCATTAACGCAACTAACGTGCAGCCGGTAATTTTGTTAAACAATTTACCGAATTCTGCCGCGCCCGCCACTTTCTACCCCGTCGAACGTACTCTTAATTGGTTTCAACTACGACCCGCCCGGCCGTATTTGAATCCGCAACACGAAAACAATTTCTACATCGACGCGATGCATTATGCACTTTCGTGCCCGTAACATAATCGCGGCACAGCCGCAGATTATACTTGGCAGTGATTAACCGACCGACACTGTGTTACCTGGGAATGGGGATTTCGACGTTCCCACGACCGCCGTTTACGGGAAATACCACCCGCGGATATATCTTCGCGTCGTCCCGCGTACCACGGTGGATCTTACACGGTGTTTCGGTTCCATTATTTTAACGGATGACAGTTAATACTGCGCGCGTTCTACGTGCACCCTCTGTCCGCGTTCGGATTCATCGCTCGAGCCGTTCGCCAAAGTTTCGTGCGAAAACGCGGCCGCGCTGGGGGCCAACGGGTAAAAGGGAACCGTCGAAGTTGTTCTACTGAGAAAGGTCTCTACGAAAAAGGATCATTGTATCAAGAGCTCTGCATTACCGCCATTATTCCGCTGTAATTAAATGTTCCTGCGTAATATTTCCACTTAATCTAAATGCAGCGGCAATTCTGAATTCTCTCGCGGTATAAGGCATATTAAACGTAGGAAATCGTTAATTAAATGGAATCAAGTGAAACATCGCGGCCCCCTTCGTAACGGTTAAAGCGTTCCAGCCCCGTGTGAACATAAATAATTATTCTCTTAATGCCGGTAGATTAAGCGAGAATCGAACGATAACCATTAAATCGGCGTGCATCGCGGGGCGCGCGCGATGGAAGTAGTCGAACGTAAATGTTTGATGAACTAGTAAGACAGAAAATCGAGTTAGCCACACCAGGAGGGATAGGAAGAGCGATCTTCGGGGCGATGGAAATCCAGATTTATGTCTGAGTTTAGTGTCCGATGACGTCGTAAAATTACATCGAACACTCGTACGTGCCGTTCTAATAAAGCGCCGAGGAGAACGCACCCCCGTCGGTGCTCGATTTTCCACATCGGTCCGCGCCAGCTCGTCCCTCGGGAAATATCCATCAGAGATCCTCTTTCGGTTTCCGAGAAATTTATTTCTATTTTCGCCCGTCGGTTCGACACAGAGATACGCGTGTCCACCCTCCTTTCCTTTCCTTCTTCCATCCCCTTACTCGTTCACGAACGATTTTGCTCCGATCGCGGGGCACTTTGCTAAAACGCGACGGTGTTTACGCGTAAATGTTCGACGATAATCGTTAATAAACTATCGACGCACCGTGCTCGATACCTCTTGCGCTCGAAAGCACGATAAGCGCATTAATGGTAATCACCAGGTTGATGCGCAGAGGACCAAGGAGCATATTTCAATTACGTATCAGTTAAACCGTAACTTCGTCAGATCACAATTAGCCCACGAATCGAGGCTTAATTACCCCCCCGTTTTGCATTTTGACGCGCGTTTAAACTCGCGCGGGTAGCCGTCGCGCCTGTGAAAACAATCTAGATTTTGCATAACTCGAGCGAATTTGTCGGACGGTCTAATCTCGATGCGTCCTCGCGCCGCGAAAGCTTTTCGCGGTGACGGTCGCGCGCGGTCGTAATTTCCGACGTTTCTTCGTTCACTTTCGTTTCCCGAAGGACAATTAGAAATTCTGAGTCGCGAGTTAATGCTCCCGCTCATTGTTGGACCACCCCTGGCAAAGGTAACGCGGACAGAAATACAATTACATTATCCGTGGTACAATTCGCGCTACAATTCAGCCGGCGCACGGTTCTATCGCTAACTACTTCAACCCCCTTCGTGAATGATTCAATCCCTCTGAAATTTACGAACAGTCATAAGCAACGCGTTACAACGACCACACAATCGGCTGCTTTGTTCCTCTTTCTCTCCGCCTCCCGCGTTCCACCTTTGTTCTTTGCCAGTAATCTCGGCGTGAAACATGATTTTCAGGAATGCCGGGAACGATAATCGCGGGCACAGCGAAATAATTCAAAGCCGCGGTTTCGAGTAGCCGCGAAAAAAAAAAAGGGGGAGAAAAAAAGAAAAGGGGGACGCAGCGCCCGTGGCGACGACTAAGTACAAGGTCTGTCGCGAAAATGGCTGACGTTCGTTTTTTTTTTTTTTTTTTTTTTTAAATTCGAGCTACTTACTTTGGGACCAAGACTTTGGTGCCATTTGACGGTTTAATTAACGGAATCTATTTTGAAAAGCGCCAGCGTGCGTTCGTTTCGCGAATTCATTTTTTAATCGCCGCGGGGGTTTATAATTATCTTTTAACATTCATCGGGGGTGCGTGAAACTTGCTGAATTATTGATCAGATACGTCGCCCGCTGAATTATAAAACGCGGCGCATAATTCACGACCGGTATGTTATGCGTACGCATTCCTGCATTATTCGAAATAAAGCGGTGGATGTATAAAGGATTAACAGCGGTGCCCAGGCGTTCGACGGAAATAAAAATAAGCTCGATTATCGGCTCGCGACGGAGCATGCATTTATGTCAGTTTCCGCGGCGATTCTCGATTCCCGGATCGACGTGACGCCTGCGCTCGATATTTTGCATCCCTGAAGGATCCTTTTGTGCGGAGGATCGAGTGTCCTGGGAGCACCCGGCTTCGATTGGTCGCGGAGGTCCCTGGTGCACGCGATACCGGGTCGCCGCGCACTGATTGCCAATCCAATTCGCGCCGTCTGAACGGAAACGCGTCGGCGAATCGATTCATCGAGCGTGGAACGATTGACCGAGATGCAGTTAAAAGGATATCGGTCCGGGACCAAGAATTAGCAGGTTACGATTGAGTAGAGGCGTTCATTGATCGATCGTGTTGCGCGAACCGCACGCGGCTTCGAACCGCATCTTTTGTCCCGGCTTTCTCTTTCTCTCCCGTCTCTAGCCTCTCGTACGGCTTCGAGGGTCGGTTCAACACAGTCGACGATGGTATTTTTGTCCTCACGGCCCTCGCGATGTTCCTTTAAGCATCTTCGTTCTCTTGAGTGCCCAATGAAACTTCACCCGGAGGGAGTGCTTGGCCGTTTCACTTGCCGAACGTTCCTTCGAATCGCTTCGAAACAGCAATGACCGAGCTGCGCGTTGTTTAATCTGTCTACGTGCACGCTCTTCTCTTCGCGAGAGCGAATCTAACGCCAAAAGAGTGTGCGACGATAGCGTATTGTCGAGGTGCTAAAAATGTCTCGCGCGACACAAACACGTTGAGATACAGAAATGTTCGAGACCCCCAAGTATGCTTCAAGGCGGACCGAAATTGTTTATCAACGCTATTTACTGGGGTTTACGTGGCGTGCTTTGCCTCTAATCTTCCCTCCTTAAATAAAATGTCCCATCTGAGGCGTTTAATTAATTACTAGATTAATCCTAGATTTGCGACCCGTACGCGTGCAGCCTGTTACGGGGTAATGGCTGAATTTGTCATGTTTAGCGAAGAAAAATAGGGAGAGAGTTAAAAAATGGTTAAGCCCCATTTGGCGTGAATATTTAGGAATGTTAGCCGGCACGATTAAGCTAAAGAGAGTGGTAATCCGTGCAGCAGCCTTGAGCTGCGTCGCGTGGACACAAGTCAGACATATTATGCGTTGTTCCACTTAAGAATCATTAAAAAGTCTCACGGTCCCCCCGAAATATATTTCAGGTGGACAAACTTCTCAAAAAAATTATGTCGACATCGTCTGCCGCGAAGTTCTTAAATCTCCTAAAATCGAGTCTCCAATTTCCATTACGATCGCATTATTACTTAATATTTAAATTCCCAAATGCAATTACACCGATTCTTTCAAATACGTCGCTGCACCCCGTACTCTGTCCCGCGTCTAAACGAAATAAGAAACCAAAATCGCACGATTCTTACAATCGCGAGACACTTTCGAGAACCCTGAGGGAAATTCCAGACCCGATACTCCGCTTCGAATCCTCTCGCGTCCCCATCAAAATCCTCGTCGCGGAACGTAAACGAGACTGGCACTTCCGCGCGTTTAAAACATCGTTCGAAAATAGGGGCTATTTTGCCGACTGGTCGACAATGTAACGCGATTCACCGGCGCATTTCGCGACGTTGTTAAAAACCGGAAGCTCCTCCGGCGGAGGCCCCTCCACCCCCGCACCCTCGTAGCGATCGTAACGGCGCGCGCGTTCTCTGAACGAGCGGCTAAGTATCCGCGGCCTCGAAACGTAGCCGCCATAATGCCGGCACGTAGAATTGCACCGGACAATTGCGGATATCGCCGGCTTTTGACATAACTGGCGACAGCCGGGACGCAAGCGCGAACACGCCTCGACGCACGCTCGATCGACGCCCGACCGTTTACCCCGATCAAACCGATGCCAATAATGCAATAATCCGTGCACTCTAAATGTTATGAACGCCGGCATTTATTGAAAGGGTGTGGATTTATCTGGCCGGACGCTATTTGCCAATGCGGACGTTCGATTTTTGCCGACGCGGCTCTCTGCGCCGTCCCGCGTTTTCGATCGATCGGGTGTCGCGGGATTTTCCGTGACTCGGAGAATTTCGCTGATCGCGCGCCGTTCTTTTTTTTTTTTTTTTCTTTTTTTTTTACGCTGACCGGAATTGCCCGCGCGCGCGATACAAACAGAGCGAGCGTGAGTCGTGTTCGTCTTTATTGGTTCCGAATGGTTTCGGAGAACGGCGGCATCGCGATACGAATATCGCACGATCCACGCCGCAGGAACGAACGCGCAAATTTTTGGTTTCAGAAGCAGGAGAGTGGGTCGAGTCTTTTCCTTTCTTCGCTTGCTTCGATAAATTTTTATCCAAGAATAGTCGAACGGTATTCTATCTCCTTTTTATCTCGTCGTTAAACATTTTTAATTGGGCCGCGAAAGTAAGTTCTTTTTTTTTTTTTTTTTGATCGCGAGTACCTTTCCTTATTATCGCGGAGTTTCTGAAGTAGCGAAAGAAAGAGGGGTATTCAGTTACCGAGCATTATTTGCAGAAATTAGCGCGGGGAGGATATCGCGAACTTCCTTATCTACTTGGTTGCCCGTCATAATACGTTCCCATTCTACTTCGTTCGCGGCAGCGCCCACGTTAAGAGGAAGCACGAACACGATATCACTTTCTTCTGCTGTTCTTTCATTCGGCGCAGCTTAAAATATGTTGAATAATATAACGGCGGCCGTTAATGCGTTCCCCTTATACCCCCTTAACACGTTCGCTGCAATGACGTCATTTGCGAGCAGCATGGAACTTTTTGTTTGCACTGCGGTAATGACTGGCATTACTTCTCGAGTACAAAACACGCGCCAGGAGAAACGGTTCCTACGCGGTTCGATCACGCAAATTGCTGTATTATATCATTAGCTAAACGAAAGGAATTTTTTTATTCTCTTTTCCACCCCGGCCAGCGTACATAACCGTGTTTTTCAGCGTCGTCGTTCGAGTATTTACGTAGCCCATTTTCGAGCTCTAATTGGTTCTGCCTCCGTCCGAGCCGATTTCGAGTGGAAATATATAAAAAGAGGTATCGACGCGTCGCCAAACCGCGAGTGTCGTTAAAGCGCCGGGAAGATAGCAAGAAAACGTGGCAAATAATGCCTAGATGGGAGCTATTTTCGAGCGGCGAACCGGGAGGAAAAAGTTGTTGATGACCTGAATAACTCAATCAATAGAACGGTCGTCCAACAAATGAAAGAACCCGGGGTATCCGAGACCCGGTTCGGCCGATTGTTTTTCTCGCTACAAATGCTACATAAATAGCTATAAAGCCGCGAGTTACGGCTGAGAATGAATACCTCGGTTTCACACAATCGACCGTAACCATAACTCTTGGTGCGGCGCCCTGGAACCCACGAAAATCTCTCATTCTACGCAATATCATCGGGAGTCGTTTGGCATCGAGGTGTTTGCGCGGCTAACGGAAACTCTGACGGGGCGCGCGACGAGTTGGCAACGGGTGCCCGCGAGTAGGCGTACAAAAGTTTCGTCGAGTAGCTTGTTTTATCGAGTTCTTCTTCTTCTTCTTCTTCGCTTGCCGTGCGCGTTCCCCGTATAAACTTACGAGAGTCTCGAAACGTGGACGATAAATCGAGGTGCCCCCCTTCCTTTCGATGCCGACACACATCGGCCGTACGAATTTCTGCGCGTCGCGATGTTTCTCAACTCTTGCGCTCCATCGACGAGTACCGTTCGAAAAGTATCGAAGCATCCGTTAAAAGTGACAATTCGAAATTGTTTTCAATTTTTAACGAGCTGCGTCTACGAGGTGTTCCACGTTTAAAATAAACATACCGCGACGGCTCTCGAAACAGTTGCCGTAGCGGAGTCGATCTCCGAACAGTCAACGGATGTCACTCGTTGAAACAATCTCGACGCTGGTAATTTCTGGAGTCGTATCTTCCTGCAACGCATTTCCGAGCAACCCATCGATAAAGCGGAGGCGAACGCGCGCGTCTCCTCTATTTCTCGAACGTCAGACCGGAAGTGGACCCTCAAGGTCGTTGGAGCGAGTCCCGCGTTGTTTTCCGGTCCGAATGCTGATCCGACCGCGGATCCCTCCGGATCGGAATCCTACGGATTAGTATCCATTTCCCCAAGGCACGATGCCCTGGCAGAAGCTCCCTGATAGGATTTATTTTGAAAGGCAAAGGGTGAGACCAGCTGAGACGCGGCGGCGGCAACGAGGGACGAGGCGAGAAAGGGGGAGAATCCCATCGCGTATGGACGTCACGAATGCGAAATACACTATACTCCGGCGATCCTTTTATTATTCCATCATGGAAGCGCTACCTGTTCTCGTACAATGTAAATTCGTCCCGGATAACAAGCTAGCGAGGTCAAACTGGCATGTTAATGCATTCACCTCAGACGTAACCGGCACGGTTCGAGCACGGTTAAGGGGTGAACATTGCCGGAGATTCTGGCGAACGTTCCGTGTTCCCCAACACGGTTACGTGAAAAAAGACTCTCGTGTCGTAACACTTTCCCGGGAACACGCTAGGCAGCGACGCCACGTTCTCGACGAGCGCACCGCGGAAAGATATTTTCCTCGAGTACGAGCGATGTTACACCGACGATGTTACGTTTGAGAAACAATTCACGTGTTTCCTGTCTGGTTCAACCAGTTAACGGACAGACAGAATACGGAGTATAAATACCCAGATTATTCGCATTAATATTTAAATATCTCGAGCCAAGCTTCCGAGCGTTTAATATGTCAAATGTGAGGTGGAAGCCGCCACGGTGTTAATTGCCTTAAATATTTTAACTTTCTTTAAACTCGAAACAAAATGCTGAAGTGTATTTAATTCCATAGTATTAAGGTGAAAATAAAATGTTGAATTGTACTCGATTCTATGGTATCGAGGCGATTTTCGACGGTAAATTATCGCCGGAAGTCGAGTTAAACGAAATAACGGCCGTCGAGAGAGAATATCTCGTATCAGTTTCTAGTCTGATTGAAAAGTTTGAAACATAAAATCTGTTATCGCACGCGGACCTGACTGAAGATCGATCGAATGTTTTAGGGGTGAGCACAAGGTCCCATTCGTTAGTGAAGAGGTTCGACGGGATTTACACGGGGCCGTACTTCGACTCAAACACCCCCACGAACATCACGGCGCAGCTTGGAAGTCATGCTTACTTGCCGTGCAAAGTGCGACAGCTTGGTAATAAATCGGTAAGTCTTCGCTCGAAACTATTCCACTCACCGAAGTGCACCTCCAGTGAAACACTACCAATTAAAACTTTAAACATTCCCGTAACTTTCCACCGACAGACTTTAAGATTATCTACAATTCTGTCAAAGTTCCCCCGAACGCCTCTAAGCGAATCATAAGACGAATTAACGATGGAGCCGCGTAATTATGTGCTTATTAGGTGAGCGGAAAAGTTCGGACGGTTTTAAGTACTAAGAAGATTAACACCTCTACCACCCTCTAACCACTAGTTGGTTGGCTAGTTTTACCCGTCTTAATATTATCCGTTTAATTCAACAATTTTACGATTCTTGCAGAAATATTCATGGACCTCGATATCTATACGGTCATCGATATCCCTGATACAGTTTTCTAATTACCGAATTTTCAGCTATCCGGACAATATGTTAAACCATACGGTGACCGTCATCGATCGAAGTCGAAGTTTCTTAACCACTTTTTCCCTAACCAACACAGCTTCCCGTTGTCGTGATAAAAGGATACACCCGCCCCCTTCGTTGAAACCTGGATAAGGTGAACGCGTTCTAGCGTACCGAATATACGGATTCCTTAATTTCGAGTCGCTTCGACGAGCTAAACGCTGGCGAGCCCCGTGAACCGTTATCTCGTCCCCCTTTCTTGCAAAAAGCACGGCCGGTGCCAGCCGCGGGCAGATAAAGCAGATTTATTTGCACGCGAAATTTCCAGCTTTCTGCGAGGCGACGGTGACCATGGGCGGTGACGATGGTATCGGCCCGTCCGCCGCCGCCGCGTCCGTTTCCACGAGGCCCGTGATCCGCCATCGAGAAGTGTACGCCATCGACTTTCGCTCCCGTCGATACCATCCCCTGGCGCTATCGCCGCGTCCGTTTCGCGCTATTACAATAATGGAAATGACGCCGATAAACCGTCGAATCCGGACAACATCCTGACTTTATCCGGGGCCGGAATTTATGCGAACTATAAAAGTCTAATCTGTCTGCGTTCGCGGCCGTTAGAACGGATTAATACCGGCCGCGTGCATTTTACGATTCGCGAAAGGGAAAGAGCGACAGGGGTGGCGCGCAGGGGAGGGAGAGACGGTTGCACAGCGCGGCGGAGGTAACCCAGATAGCGATGTCAGGGGATTAGTTGGGGCTGCGAGGGCGACTTTAAAGGTCCTGCCTTCGACAACGCAGCCGGCTACGGGGCGGTAAAAGTTTTTCGTACGTGGCCCGTATCACTCGTCCGCGAACTTTTGCTCCTGCTGGCGGCTAGGTACACCGACGAAACTTGTACGCCGTAAGACTCCGGGAGTAAGTGTCCGGTGACACGCGACCCTTGTATAATCGTACCCCCGTACTCGAGGGCCGCGAACCTATGCAGTCGGCTCGCAACCCCTTCGCGACGCCCCCCAATCATTTCCCCGGTCCGATACGTATCGCGCGTAGAATTAAACGTACCTCTGCCGTCGACTCGTTGTCAACGGTCGTCGTACGTCGCCACCGTGGAACGCGATCGCAGCCGTGCACCCCCAGCGAACGATTACCCCCGCGGAACACGCCCTCGCGAACGGTACTTTTCCGTTTGCCACCGCGTCTCTCGTTCAGCGAAATGCCACTGGCAATATGCAAAGTGTTAATCGAGCAGCGAACGGCAAGGGGCCGGCTGTAAGATTGCCGTTTGTCTAATGACGTGTAACTAATCTTAATTGTTGCGATTTATCCAACGGGGGTGGTTTCGTGTACGACCATTTCAGGTACGTTCTTTCGCTCGAAGAAATGGACGGTGTTTCAGAATTACAGCTCAATTAAGCGAGGGGTAATACGAGACGGCGAAACGAACGTTCTTATTTGCCCCGGTGTTTCTTTGGTAGCGAAGTTCTGAAAATGCAAATGTCGCACGACTTGCGACAACCGGCTACACTGGCACTGCAGCATTTTTCGCGGGGTTTCTGCAAAGTTTTGAATAAGAAATTCTGTTTTACTTATTGCGGCGACCGTGTTACATCGTTTTCCCATTTTGGACTTCAGCAGTTCCCTTAAAATTCAACGAAAACCCGAAAAAGTGGCCTGCGCGTGTCGAGTTGCTCGTCTACGGCCGTTTAAAAGCTGGATCTTGGTTTCTACACGGAAACTAAAGGGAAAACTTGGGCTCATAGAAGAAGAGGAACATGTTTCTTTGTTAGATCGCGGTTACGTTAAAGAATAAAATAATCGTTTCGCGTTCGCGGAATCGACCACGAACCCCGTCACGATGAACGACAGAACTCGCAGGAGGAAAGATTCCGAGACCCATGCAGGCGTGATTAAATCCTTTCGTTTCACGGAATAAGCGAGGTTGAAAGTCTCGTGAAAAGTTCAGGAAGAAATCACGGGCAAGTAAAAGAACGATCGATGGAAAGTAACGCGAGGCGAGTAACGGGATTTACTGATTTATTGCATTTTCCACGAGAATTAATGGCACGCCAATCGTAATTGAGCGAAGGAGAAAGAGAGAGGCAGGCAGGGAGGCAGATAAAGCATCGTTTCCCTCAATTTCAACAAACTGGGCTCGCCAAGGTAAACCGATATCGCCTTGTTTAGAGTTTCGCAGATAATAATATCGCTTCAGAAATCGATGAAGAGATTACGTTCGCCATTTGTTATCCCCGCGATGGGGGTTGTATTCGCAAATTATTCCCACGACTTAAATTATAACCCTCCTACGGTACGTCGTACCGCGCGACCCGAACAACCAGACAATTACTCCACTTTGTTGATTACAAGCACTAAGTCGACGTTGCATCGAGAGGAACCGGTTCCAACCCGCGTAGCGCACACCGAATCGATCCGTTTGCGGTGATCCCAATTACACGAATAAATTGAATGTTCGCCGAACTTCTCTAATTTATATCACTTTTCGCGAAACTCCCTATCGGATCCCACAATTAACGAGCAATGATTAAACAATTAATGCTGCCTCGTTCGCGTCGACGTCCGCGTAAAAATAATCGGTTTCTTTCAATTTCGCGCGGACAGATAGCAGCTACCAGCACCACGTTGGAAAGCGACGTTTTTAATTTTCACTTACACCGTGGAGGCAGAATCGTACGGCGTCCAGTTTTCGATTTTTATTAATTACACGCTCGCGTTAGAAACGCCGGGCGTAACGGCGTTAATACGCTTTCTTCCCAGGTTCCACGAAGGAAGAACGTCCGTGAATCGACGCGCGATAAATTAACCGTAGACAAGGGTGAAAGAAGATTGATCATGCAGGATCGGGAAGTCGGGGCAGGGTTCTTTTTCCATCTGTGCCAAGCGCGCGTTTTCCACGCTTTTTCTGTCCCCGGTTCCTCTGCCCTGTATTCAACCAGGGTGGAGCCCGCGGATTTCTATCCGGACACGGTTGAATTTCACTTCGTCACTGGGAGAACGTCTCTGTTGCTTTATTTCGCTTTTTGTTCGCCACGACGCGGAAGAAACGCCGGCTCTGCGAACGAAAAATCTAACAATGGAGCGCGGGTACGTATCGGAGAAGGGATTAATAATTCTCGCGATGCGTCCGTGCTTGATAAAAAGCTGCATCGAATTGGAGCGTTTTTTTCTTCTACTCTTTCTCCTTCTCGCCCCTCTCCCCGCTCGAATTGAAGGGAAAGAAAATCGTGCATCGCCGCTGCTCCCCGCTAACGAATTTCGCTTTGATCTCTGATAAATATTAATTACCTCGTTCTGCCATGAGAAGATGTAAATTCTTGCGAAAGTCGGCTGAAATATTTACATAGAATCTTTCTTAATTTATGGGTCTGTTTGAAGCAGCGGGGGATAGTAAAAAATTTTATTCGAGCCCGTTTTCGTATTACGGCTGCTACGCTGCTTTACGAGCTGTTCGTTGTTCAGTTTCAACGGTGGGAATCGTAAAAATCTAGTAGAAAGTTTCTAAAGCTCGATGTTAATGTAAAAAAATTGCCCGAACTAAGCCTCGACGCGCTTAAGCTGGAAGGAGTATAAAATTTTCAAGAGCTTCCGCCGTATCGCTGTACACTCGAACCAGCCAGTATCAAAGCAGATTTGCAAACATTTGCATTTCAGAATATCCGACTTCGCTTATAATTTCTCTTCTAAAACGCTATAGGATCTAACGGTGGACGTAACGCGCGGAGAGAAAATCGGAAACATATCCCAGGGGGCGTGTTCCGACACATTTTATTACTCACCCTTAAAGGAGCCCGCCATTTAGTTTCGAATATAAAAGGCAATCCCGGCGTAAGTGGGCAAACTTTCGAACCCGTGTTGCAGCCGCTTTAACAATAGGAAAAGATCATGGAAACATGGGTCTGGAAGCTGTTGCTGTCCAAGTTATAAACAAGTTTTAAACACCCTCCGTCTGTGACAAAGTTTTATATGAACGCCTCGCAAGTTTGCAGTCGCACCTGTGTTGGTGCCGGTGGAGCACTGTTGATGCTACGTGTAAGTGATCAGTGTATCCATGCGGGAAGTAATTCAAGTAGCACGATCGTCTTCCCCTCTTCTGTAAACGCCTTCTTAACGAAATTTATCGTATCTGTAAAGTGTTTCTACGCATACACCGTCTTAGCTCTGGCTCGTCCGTAGAACAAGTAGAATATGCCTTTGCAGGTCAGCCACGTGCTCGAGAACAAAAGTTTCGAATTTACGGGGAATCTTTGCATCGGAACGCTAACTCTGGAAATTTTACATTTTACAGCAATGTCGCTGCAGCGCGTGTAAAAATTTCTATTTGATCCTCGCATCAAAATGGAGGTTCACACACGGAGGTTTATTTTATTAACGCCACCCGACGAGTTTCGACGATACTATTTACATCGATCTGTTTGTTCTTGATACGCTGAAGGTGTCGTGGATCAGAAGAAGGGACTCGCATATCCTCTCGGTAGATAGAACCATGTTTATCCCGGACGAAAGATTCCAGGCGCTTTTCGTGGACGCGTCCGACACCTGGACCCTGCAGGTTAAGTACGTGCAGTCACGCGACGAAGGCGAGTACGAGTGCCAAATTTCGACTGATCCGAAGAAGAGTCACATCATCAAGCTCAACGTCGTCGGTGAGATTGAACATTCCTTGGTAATAACGTATTAACAGAGACACTTTGATCGACGCTCGTTTCCACGTAACGTAGGAAAGGTTGTTTCTTCGTTGTACGTGCTGTAGGCACGATACGGAATAGATAATTGAATTATCTCCAAGAATATACTGGTATTTGTGGCACGATTAGAAATTAACCACTGGCCATCGTCGGCCGTCTCTACGCCAGCGTTATTTTTACGTCGCCAGAGAAGAAGCTCTGCCATCGATCGTCGGGACACTTCGCGGACCGTGTTCCAACGGCGTGATAAAAAATTATACGAGCGTGAAATACAGACATCCTCCCTTTCGCGTAACTCGCACGCGTAAGCGGTGAAATGCTCGGCCGAGTAATCGCCTGATGCATTCAGTAATTAATTTTCTTTGTCGCCCGCGATCGCAGTCTTGCGTTACATTTAACGCGCCGCCCTCCTCCACCCTCAGCGCGCGGTCCATTCCGCGGATGAACCGTGGAAGTCTGAAAAAGTTTTAATAGCCGTGGCGAATCTAAAGCCGAGTTAGCGCGCGTTAGTGTTAATATAGCAGGCAAAACAATAATTGCTCGCCGTGCTCGGTAATTGGTTTTTCTTTGTCGCTCCATCAGGCTTTCGCGTTGCCATTAACACGCTCCGTGCCGCGCGAGTCACGAATGGTAGCCGCGGCGGTCGGAGGAAGTTTTAATAATCGGGCGAATATGGAATTAAATGCGCGCAGCGTATTAACGTCGCGAAGGGTAGGCAAAATGAGAATACACCGGTTCTCGATTCTTTCAGTGCCAAAGATCGAAATCATAGGCGATCGCGACATGTACGTGAAGACCGGAAGTACGGTCACCATACGATGCTTGATCAAGCAGTCCCTCGAGGGCCCGTTCTACGTTTTCTGGTACCACGAGGGCGATCGCGTCCTCGACTATCAGCTGAACAAGATCGAGATCCAGACGAACAGGATCGATCAGGAGACGGTCAGCAGCCTAACGATCCATAAAGCGAGGAGGGAGGACTCGGGCAACTACACCTGCAGCCCCAGCAGCCTGGACAGCGCGAGCGTGCAGCTACACGTATTAAACGGTAGGCAGTTTCACCCTCTGATAATTGAAAAAGTCGCCGACGAAAATCGCTGCTCCTCGACGATATTTCACGTGCCGGCGTATCGATTCGGAAAATCTATGTCAAATACCTTTTCTGCGCAGTTCTGAGAATACTTCACCTATTGGTTCGCCGATTCATCGAGGAAATATTTCATACACGCTACTCCGTATCAGAGTTGACGAAGTAGATGTATTTATTCACGAAATCTATTTCAAATAGCGGTTTCCTCGACTCTGGAAATACTTGACCTATCCGATAGAAGCTTTTATTATAGATCGTGGCTCTCCTCGATTGTTCCGTACGATTTCATTTTTTCGCCGGGGGAAAAAAAAAAACAAGTCGGCAACGGAATCGCTTTGAAGCACTCGCGTGCGAGTTGATACACGGCAGCGACGCAACGAGAGATAAAAAAATATCCTTTTCAATTTCAATTTAGAGCGAGAACGGGACCTCGCACAGGAGGATCTTCGTGCGCGCGTGTTTATACCGTGGCATTAATTTGACGGAATTAATCCGGGCGCAGATTCGCCGCAAATTTTCATACAGATTTCTCTAATTGAAAAAGTTCTCAAACGGAATTTTATTGCGACGTATCGTTCACTGTAAACGTGAAAGTTAGCCCGATAAGAAAATCGTCCGGTGTACAATCTGAAGTTAATTTGATAAATTTAATCCGGCAGAGATTTCGTTCGGACTTTAATATGGATTTCGCTAATTGAAAAAGTTCTCGGACAAAATGCAGCTATAAATACAGATGCAAATTGAGCTTCGGAAAGTATTAACCGGCTGAAGTTAGTTCGCGATTTAGCTCATAATTTAGCCCCGGTCCGCGTTCGATTCGGATCGCGAGATAATTTCTCGGTTGAAATCCAATCATCGAGCATAAACGCGGTAGAAATAGAACGCAAACATCTATTAAATTCTTATAACGTTTTCGACGAGCTTTTTTATACGCCGATTCATCGCGTTGAAAATAGCTGATTAATCTCCGCCGTTATTCTTATCCATATATATGTGTACGCCTATCGAGTGGGTTTTCGAAAAATGGATTACCCGACTACGCGTCTAGCTTTAATCACGAGCACGAACGCGAAAATAGACTAGCGTTATAAAGGAGTATTACTGAAAAAACACGTCGCGTTATTTCAGAGCCTCGTGTTTCAAGTTTATTAAAAGTTTCACGCTCTTCGCACCTTCGGTTCAATGAACCGCATCGGTTCTTCGATACAGACCTTAATTAGGTATGCGCTACAAAATTACGTAACCGATATATAGAGCACTCGTCATTCTTTTACATAACACTACTCCACCCCGATAAAACTGGCTGCTTGTATGATTTTACAAGCTTCGCGAGGCGCAGCAAAATAAACTACAAAGAGAAATTCCATTCAGAAAGTGTTTAATAAACGTGGCGAACGTATTGAGAGACGTCGTCGCGTCGCTAATTAAACCTGAAAAATTCATTAGAAACCTTTCAGCCGCGAGTAAAATAAAAACAGAAAAAAAAAAAGAGTGCGAACAATCGCGTCGAAGAGAAAAGGGGCTGTTAAATCAGCTAGGTTGTAACCACGATAAAGGAGGTTCTTGTATAAAAATCGATTCTCTGCTACAGGCGAGCATCCTGCCGCGATTCAAAGGGGGATCAGCTCGGCGCCGGGTGGCTGTCCGACGCTCTGGTGGCTGGTTGGCGTCGTCACGCTGTATTCGAGTAGCCGGATGTTCGTCCTCGCCCTTCTGATCCTGATGGTCCTTTACACGAAGAATCCATCTTACTTCGCGCCTGACCGATAATCGGAAACGATTATCGGTGGATTGTGTCGCAAGATGATCGATTATCTCCTGCTACGAGACCCGGACGGCACCTCGAGGACGTGCACGCACGTGGAAGGCTTCTTCGGGAGAATGGCTTCGTGACACGGTGAACGGCTCGAAGAGAGAAGACGATCGAAGAGGAACGCGAGGAACGCGCGGCGAGAGAATTCTGACGAGCGAACGACGTGCTCGGACGTGTGTCCCTTTAGCCAAGCCGCTGTTGCGTTTCGCCCGCGAACAGACGCCTTTAAGCGACGATCGAACGCGAACGAAAACGCTTGCGATTGCCCGGTCGAGCGCCAGCACGTTCCGATTCTGTTGCCAATTTAGTCCGCGAACACGGTTTTCCTTCGTTTAAACGGATAGTCAGCTGTGATCGTTCGTCGAAGGCCAGAGCGCGTGTTTCGACGTAGAAGTCTTCGCAACGAAGGATCGAGTCTGCTCGTCGAACGGCTCGATCGTGATCATGGTCGAGCGCGATCGAGGCATCCGTGAACGCGGCAACGACGAGCGCGGCTGTACTGCCAACGATTGTTCTCCGTATACGAGGGTGGCTCGAAGGCGAATGGGGGGAAAGGAACGCCTATCGCGTATCGAGACAGTACGATCCGGCCGTTAGTCATTAGGGGTTAATTAATCTCGGGGGTGCGTGCTCGTGAAATGGGCGCGGGTTCTTCATCCGATCGAAAATTGGAAACTTGCCGGCACAAGAAAACGGACGACACGAAGCTCGCGAATGCCACCACCTCTCGCTCCTCCGAAGACGAAACTTGGCGGACGAATTTTTTATAGGAATTATATATAATATAGAAGCACACGAACTTCCGGGTACCCCAAACGCGCGCGACACGGAATCTTTTGTATCCTCGTAACGCGATCCCACGTCGATCCAAAACGACACGTTTTAATCAAACAATCGCCAAATATCGTCACCACGCGAAATCATTGTACATATATTGCTTGACGAGAGACCATCGACAGACGAACGAGTCGCGCATGAAACGTCGCGCAACGCTAAAGAAACGGCGACCCAGACGAGCTCCCCTTCCGGTTCATTATTTATCATTGGCGGGAAAGGTGCTTCGCGATCTTCGTGTCCTCCTCGCGCGAAGCCAAACGGCGGCGAAGTCTCCGCGGATCGATCGCGAGTTTCCGTCGAGGACGTCGGGAGGGTTTCGTAGTTTCTTTCGCGGCGGGATTAATTCGACGACGTGCGAGTGTAGAATGCTGGGGACGAAAACGGGGATAGGATTTGGGGGCGAGTCGCGGATTGTCGGGTTGGACAGGGGTGGGGCTGAGGAATGGGCGACGTGAATGAGATGCTGAGGACGTGGACGTCGTCCGCGCCGCTCGATAGAATTGAAACTTGTTCGATGAAATTCTTTGAACGCGATGTGATTAATTATATTCGACTAGGAAGACGATTAGCTAAGCGTGTCTATACTCGACCGTGTACCGCACCCGAGATCGCCTCGAGGGTGGGACGCATCTCGACGATCGCCTCCACCAGCAGACGATCCGTCGAAATCGCCCGGCAGCGAGAGGCGCGCGTGAACCAATAATTCCCTCGTTTTTCCCAATTCTCTTTCTAAGCCATGGAAA
This sequence comes from Xylocopa violacea, assembly GCA_963969225.1. NCBI lineage: Eukaryota > Metazoa > Arthropoda > Insecta > Hymenoptera > Apidae > Xylocopa > Xylocopa violacea. Next base: position 30,091,505 of record CAXAJV010000005.1, on the reverse strand, counting down.
CGTTTCGCGATGATCGTGCATTCGCGTCGAGTCGAATATCTGCGCGAGTGGTGAAAGCCAGGGAAACGAGAGAAAATTGCCGATCGCCCTTTTATATTGAACGAAACTTACGGAGGTTAGAATGGAGGTACCAGAGATCCAAAATGGAAATTAGATTCACCTCTCTTGATCTTCTATTTCCAACCCTTCGTCGTGCACGACTTTCTCAATTTTCAACCCCTAAACAGTTGTTGATTTTATGATTCAACCTGGAACCGTCTACTGTACTGTCTTTTGGTACTTAGTAGGAATTTAAATCGACTGATTGAATAATTATTACGCGCGATGGAGGGCTGAACCGATGTGTTCTTGCGATATATTGGAAAACGATTTACGCTTGGTAATAAACGAATAGGAATAGTTTGATTTTAAAATCGAAGAACTTAATCTCGACTCCGCTATCATTTATCGATAAAAATTATTTTCGTCTGGAAGCCGTTCACATCGTACAACGAGTATTAGTTGTATTTTCTCACAGTTCCTGGCGATTCTCGTACGACTTGAATCCGAAATCGCGACTTCTGTGATTTATCGACTTTACCTTATAAAATCACTGCCTGTATTATTCCACTTCTAAACGCGTTCAACGAGGTTGTTTCCGCAATTGGTATCGCGTCCGTTCCTAACTATGGAAAGCGACCAGAACCAGAGGACGTAGGTGAAACGTGCCGATCGCTTCGAGACGATCCACGGTGACAGATTTTGGTACTTGATGCGCATTGAGTATAAACACCAGCCCATAAAACAGTGTTAAACGTGTGTCCGTGCACGCGTGTCAACTGTCGTAACGGAATGGGTCACGAGTGTAAAAGAAACATGTGTAAAAAACAAAAAAAAAAGAAAAACGCTACGAGTATCGACAACATCGATTTCCTTTCATTTCCCGCCGATCCTTCAAATTCCGCAGAGGTGTCCGACCCTCGAACGAGTGTCCATTGTCGATCGATAAGTCTAGCTAACGAATACGAGAAATATATCGTAATTAACAGGTTCTCACCTACTCCGCGTGTCGTCTTTCATATTTTATCGATCGATCGGATTCGAAACGATCGAGTTAATCGTGAATCCACCGCGACGATGGCCCATACCGTACTCGCACGTTCTGCACGCTGTATAAAACATACGGCTGTATAAAACATACGTACGGACAGCTTTTCCGAGTCGCCTGCGACTTCCCACGAATTTGCTTTCATCTCGCAAGCGTTAGAAGGGGATACTGTTTTTTATATTATATATAAATATATATGAATATATATATATACATATACGAACGGACAGATAAAATATATATATATATGTATATGTGTGTACGCGCGCGACTACGTTGCACAACGGTGTTGAAGTATTGAACAAGTTTCAGCTCGGACGCGAAAGAGCGGCGTAAGAAAGGAACGAGGAGCGCGGGGTGAATTAGGGAGAGCGTGGAAGGTACGCGACGGGGGGTTAAAAGTTTGGGATGGCGGGAAACGTTTTAGGGGGCGTGTACGCGAGAATATAATCACGGGGGTAACTGTGAATAATAACCAAAGAGAAAAATGAATCAAGAAGAGAGAGAGAGAGAGAGAGAGAGAGAGAGAAAGTGAGAGAGAGTGAGAGAGTGAATGAGAACGGGGGTGGTCGAGGAGGAAACGTAACGGGAAGAGAGGAGTGGAGATTAGTCGAACGAGACGAACGATACGTTAGAATATCTACGATTCATGTGATTGTAAATATATAGTATATAAATAACGTAACGTTAATTAACGATATGCCGTACGTGTTACACTAATGAAAAACAAACCAGAAAAAAAAATAAATAAATAAATACCGTTACTGTGTAATTTTTCGGATCGTAAACGCATTCGAATGGGTCTGGCCGCCCGTGCTAACCGGCTCGAGTTTGTGTTTCGTGGCGACAGCCGGTTGAGAAGAGCAGGGAGGGTTTCGCGATCGAGGATTCTTGGACCGTTTAACCTTCTGTCGACGCTATTCGACTAACTTCCATACATTCCCACAGAGACAGAGGATACCGCGCGAATCTTCACGGTTCTGCAGAATTCTCTGGAACTCGTTGGTATTTATACGCGTAGACGTTCGAGGGGTCCTCGAATCGCGAATAGGGACCCGCAAGAAACGAACGCAGCGGGGAAGAAACGAGAATAAAATGGCGATGGGACGGGAAAAAATGTAAACGAGCGACAGCGTAGAGAACGGAGGGAGGGTGAGGAACATGGGGTGGCACCGAGGTGCGTGCTTTTTCTGGCACCGAGGTGCGTCGAGACAACAAAAAGGGGCGCAGCTGCTCGCAGCGCGTCCCTGGATAGCACGGGCCGGCCACACGCGACTAGATGTAACACTAATTAACGCCTAGCGTAAGAACTAACGGATATAAATGAAGGATTATATTGTCTGACATAATAATAACCAGGTGTGGACGTACACGCGTATACGTGCGTTTTTCGCGGCAATCGATGACTGTGTGCGCATGAAACTGCACGCGCGTGACGCGCGCGTTACGCGCGATGTTCAAGAGAAACAAAAACGAAGAAACGAATGATATCGAGGGAGATGAAAGTGGATGCATGTGTGTGTGTACACGCGAGACAGGCGGCGAAAGAACGAAGAGAAACTAAAGGAAAAGTAAGGGAGAAGGGGAGAGAGAGAGAGAGAGTGAAAGAGCAAGTGAAAGAGAAAGGAACGCATACACGCGCGAGAGGAGGGTAGAGAAAAAAGAGGGTTGTTCGTTGGACTGACGTGGTAAGGCGTTGGTCGAATGACGCACTTTAAGATAAAAAGGGACGACCGGGGACAATCCTTCTTGTACCGTTCTTCTTCCCTTTCTTCTTCCCGCGCCTCGCGAGGCCACTCGTGACGAAAGATAAAGAGAAAGGGCTAAAGATAGGGCTCACCTCGAGGCCACAATTAAAGCTCGCCCGCGCTTCCCGCACCCTTTCTTCTTGCTACAACCAAGGCCTCCCCTCGCCAGGTGGAAGAAGAAAGTTGTAATTTCCGCGCTCGTCCTCGTCGCCCCTTTATTATAACGGCGGTAACAAAGAGGAGACGAGAAAGATGCTGATGAACGGGTGGCGGCGGTAATGATGGTGATTATAATAATGAAGATGATGGTGAATTAAATAAAAAAAAAGGAAAAAAAAAAGAAAAACGTCGTCTAAGGTATACTAACGTTGTAGACAGCATTGAATTTTTGTACCATTGTCTATAGTAGCTCTTAAGTGTCGCGGATTTTTCTGTTCTCAAGACGCCCGCCATTGCAGGCTTGTGTACGTATTTATGTATTCTCGGTTTTGTCGATCGCTCGCGGGGCGGATATTGATTACAGATCAGAAGTTCTGATTTATCATCTACGTTGATAATTTTCCGAGGTCTGATTAATGGTTATCAGTGGCTCTTCGTCGAAATCGCGACCTTGGAGTCATCGATAAGTTATTGGAATAATTTTTCCTATCCACTCTAAATTCGTGATATTGTAACAATAATGAAAATGGCATGAATACTGAAGCACAAGTGAAAGCCACTGATACACGTGTGCAACGTTTTTATTAACAAACTTTAATATTATTTGACTTCTTCGTTACATATGTATTTTGTACTGTTTTAGACGTTTTCCAGACAAAATCAAGTATTACATATTATTTAGATAATGTTACGTTATGCAGTATGCGAAGCACGTTTTCGGTTAGAATTCAAGTAGCACGAAAAGCACGCTCTGCACATCAAATCCGCCCCCAGCGTTGAACACGTACCCGTTCCCGAGAGTCGCGGTACGCGAGTATCGAAAGATCCTTTTTCGTGTGATGATTGACCGTCCTGACAGTTCGTCGATGTGCTCTTACGCGTAGATACTCGAAGTTAGTTTTCTCGATAGTAGTTAAATACGAGCGACAGATTGCGACGATGCGATTCTGCCTGGAAAGAGGGAATCGGAATCAACGAGCCGGGAGTCAGTTTCTCGAGTGGTGTTGCGATCCGAGCATTGAAACGTAAAAAGAAGAAAAAAGGGACATTAAGAATGATAGCCCGTTCGTGCGTCGTACGATGAGAGTTGTGATCGATCGTGGAAACTGGTTTGCCGGCCAGACGATATCGCATGGCAGTAAATTTTATCGAAGGAAGATTGTATACTGACGCGGCGCGAATTTATTCCCCGTTGATTAGGGGATGAATACTGATTCCGTGAGACGTGTGTGTGTATAATTATTGTGATTTTAACCCTCTACCGCTTGCTACTGTTGTCAGTCATGAAAGGCGCCATACTTATTTGCGACAATATCGTGACGCCCGCCGTAGATGTACGTAGATAATTTTTAAAGAAGAGAAGCAAGTAGCTTAGAACAGTTCCGGTATAGTTGTACTCTCGTTTGATTTTCGGTAACGTAATCCCGTTTCCATGTCACACGCATGTGCGTTCTCTTATTCCTTTTCCACTTAAACGCACACGGTCTTGTTGCGAGTCATCCCCCAGTTGGGTTATTTCACGTTCCATCGTATTTTTGTACCTCGTTTTTAGCGAGTAGTTTTGTATATACAGATAGCCTGCGTAAATGGGATAGAAAATAATTTTAGCTGTAGAGGGTTAGAAGTAAATAAACGGTACACAGTCGTGGATCGAAACCCTCGGGACGGAGAAGATTTCATGAAACCCTCGTTATCGGTTATATTAACCGTTTCACAGTGCAATAAAATAGCGAGGGATGTAGAATGATGAATTTAAAGAATAATCACTATTTTATTGTCAAAGTTTCTTGTATTTCTGACGTCAGTTTGCGTTAAGTATGTTATATATACATATAATAAATACCCTTTCCTTCCCAACTTAAGATACGAAGCTTTCGGCACCGTACTTGATGTTCGCCCGAGTTCGCCTCGTCTTACACTGTGAAAGGGTTAACATGCCACTCGTCGCGCTTCCCTTATTGTACGACAAATAAATAGGAAGCCATCGAGTAATATCCGCGGTTCTTCGTTCGTTGAAACTGTAACAGACTCTCGAAAAGCCTTGCAAAGTAATAGAATGACTTTCGTTCGATGAGTGGAGGAAGGAGAGCTGAAGGCTTTAAAATCGGTAGGCTCGATCGTGACAGGAGAAAATCAATCTATCGCGAACGTGTTCAATTTCCAGGAGTCCTCCCGCGATGACAGTTACGTTTCCGATGCGCGACAGATCACACGTAGCGGTGGATCTAATTTAACCATAAACACGTGCCGTTTGCCGGTTCGAACGTTCGACGAAGCTGATGACAATTACAAATCACACGCAGCGTACAATCGATTACAAAACCATGGACGATCCAGAGAGCTGTGGCCAAGGGTGGGTGGGAGATAATCGAGGGGGACGAGCAAGCGTCGGGTGGGGGATGAAAAGCGTTTGTCGAGCGCCCGAATAAGCGAACATCGATTTAAAATTAACGTAAATTAATTAAATGAAAACGAATAAAATTGAAGAAGAAGAAAATAAAAATGATACCCCTCGAAGCAAGCCTCGTCTCGCAGATTCCCGAGTGTACACCTTGAACGCTTTAGGGTAAACCGAAATAGACTTTAACGAATCCGCGAGATGATGCCGAGGAGAAAAACGATTGCGTGGGTGAACGGAGGATAAGCGAACGAGCGGAAGTAGGGACGCGTGGATTGAACGTGTGTTTGTGTGTGTGAGTGTGTGAAGAAGATAGAGAAAGAAAGACGAAGAGAGAAAGTGGACAGGCTGAAAGAGAGAGAAAGAGAGAGAGAGAGAGAGAGATAATAAATCAATGTTAAACCGATCATTACCAATTTACAATTTCGAGAGACACATCTTCGTTATCCGCCATTTCTCTGCATGAGTTCAACCTCGGTTTCAAATGCTGGACGTTGCCCTCTCACAGATATAGATCGCGAAACAAACACGAACTTTGTTAAAAATATTCGACATCGACGTATGTACTACTGGACATTTTTAATGCATCGGAAAGTGGCAGGTGTGAGAGCGTTATCACCAACCGGGGCATCGTCCGCATCGAAATATACACATTACACACAAACTCTGAGCGTTTACGTTTTTTCAAAGTATCGTGGCAACAGGGACGTGGAGAACTGTCCCGTTCTATGTGTGTAAGAACCATAAAGCTTAATGAAGAACATTATACTATGAACTTACGGGATACTAAATAAAAGTAAGCCAAACCGTTAACGAGTGCAATGTGTGTCCCTCCCTTCGCGGCCACTGACGGTGTCCCCCTTTTTCTTTCGACTTTCATTCCGTTTTCGAAGGTTTATGATAACTTATCGTTAGGTCGTGAAGTAATAACGCTTCGTTCGAACGTTTAATTTTTATTTCGATGATACAAAGAAGGTTTGATAGTTGCAGACTTATTATGCATAATATGTCGAAAAGTTACAAACGTTGTGTAGTCTTTGTATTGTATAAATATCTTTGTGTCGACACGTGACTTATTCGGATTTTTTATTTCTATCGCGGGTCTTCATACAGTTCTGAATGATTTTTCTGAAGTGTACGAGGTAGGAGGCACTTACAAGCCGGAAAATACCCATTAACATCGATTGCAGAAGTAGTTCCCAAATCGAATTAAATGGTGACATTCCGGAACACAGAACAGTTAATAGGAATCCTTCCATACCGACGGTAGAGAAGAATCTCCCGGCCTGAAAAATAATTCGTCCTTCTGTTTCGTATCGATAAAACTGAGCGACACCGGGGAATACCTTGTATCGGTTTGGTTTTACTTACCAATGCATCCTTGAACAGTTTATTTGCTACTGCTTCTGGACTCACGAGAGGATTAGTTTGAGATATCAGTTTCGTTTCGAGAGGTTTAGATAATTCTTCTACAGCGAAACCTGGAGTGTCAGTATCTGGAGGTAGACAAAGAGTCACAGAAATGTTGTACGGAGTGAGCTCCATAGATAAACTTTCTGCTAAGCCACGAAGGGCGAATTTTGTACTACAATAGGCTGAGTATCCAAATATACCTGGAAAATAAAAATATCAAAAGTGGAATCATACGATGCAAATACGATTGAATAGAATCTTAATATATGTACCTAATAATGCAGCTTGAGAAGAAGTAAATACAATGATTCCTTCTTGAGAAGCTTTCATTCTTTGGACAATAGCTTTTGTACAATAATAAGACCCCAAAAAATTGACATTGATCATTTTTTGTAGGTCTGCTACCGAGGTGTCTTCGATCTTGCCACAAATTGCAGTCCCGGCACAGTTCACCAGCATGTATATTGGACCCATAGTCTTTTCCAGATCGGTCAAGGCTTTTTCAACCGCATTATAATCTTCACCAATGTCCAAAGGGAGATACTCAACTTTCTGAACATTTTTGTCTTTGCACGCGTGAATTATTTCGTTCCTTGCATCCTCTAATTTTTGAACATCTCTTGCGATTATTGTCACGTGTGCCCCATGCTTGGCAGCAAGAATCGCGACACATTTTCCAATTCCACTTGATCCACCTGTTACCTGGTAATAAGATATTAAAAATGCTTTACACAATATTTTGATACAGAGGGATATTTAAAACTGATAAAGACACATAATTACAATAAGTTAAAGGAGAATTTATATAAATTTGTATACAACAACTAAAGCTTTGCATTGACCATAATTATTAGGAAGTGATAAGTGAAAGAAGGATGAATAATTGCTTTCACATCAAACGGATAAAATGTTGGTGTTACATTCACGTCCTACAAGTGTTTTGATATTACATAACCTTATTAGAGGTTAAGTCTCTATTAATTCGTTATTACTTACAACAACATGCTTTTTATTAACACCTTTTAGTCGTCTCCGCCAAAACAAATACTTCGCAAACAAAATAACGATTAGTAACGCAATTGTTAATATTACTAACATTGCAGAAACTTCTGACAGTACTATGTTTCAAGCAAGAACCAAATCAATTCATACATTTAAGTATGAGCGATGGTTTTTTTATCAGTAAAACACGGTTTAGGTTAGTATTTAAAAATATTGTCAATTATATGGTTAAACAAATTGAACTAATTGTAAAGTTTTAATCGACTAGACATACTCAGACATAAGTGGGTATACGTGCACTCTCGCTGCGCCAGATAAGGAACAGACTACGCTGAAAACATTCATACATGGAAGTCAACCGGGTTGTCTGATCTCTAGGCGCAGACGTATCGAACGATTAAGAAAGAAAAAAATTATATATAATATACATTTACTAAGCGTTATTGGAAGTAAAAAACGGAGAAATCAGTCAGATAAAATAGTTTATTGTAATTATTGCGATAAATATTTCTCATTTTATTGCAATCTTCAAATACAAATTGGTAATTGTGATTCTAGTATTTGAAAATTGTAATATGTTGTTACTATATAGTAGATATATTTTCAGCTTCAATTTAATTATTTCCACGAAAGTTCTTTGCAAAACTACTTTTATTGTACATTTTAAATTCAAACCATTCTGTACTGGATCGGTAAGGTTGCAAATGACACAGAATGGTAAAGATCCTCTATGTCATAAAATGATGCCTTATATTATAGGATATTTAGAAAATACAAACATTTATTTTCTGTCTCGATAGCGTCACTATTAAATTAACTACGTGGATTTTAACAATAAACTGTAGCGGCTGCTAGTTCTTGACAAGTGGCTCCTTACGCTGGTGCTATGAACCTCGCTACTCTACTTTGTTCTCCGGATAACATTCTGTTCACAAAAAATAATACATTTACTACCAATACTTATTTAAAATGTGATTCATACGCATAATGTAATAGTAAAGTGCACAAGTGAAACGTAATATTTTTCACTTATCGACAATGTCGTATGATAAGAACCTTAAGTTACTACCAATTTTTACATCTACACCGTTCGATTTTTTAGCAGAAACTGCTTGAAGAAGGTAACGTGAAACATATCTGATAATCAAATAAATTGTAGAATACACGCATCGTTAAAATGGTAGCTTGAACGCATCGCGCATGGAACGGTAGCCGAGATGAAAAAGCTCCCGAAACACGGATCGATCCTGCGCTCGGTGCACTGCTCCAGGGCGGGTTGCATACAAATAGGCTCCAGCGAGACGCGACAAAACTAAGAAATTACCGAAATTAGCTTGCTGTCCGTGCGTGATCCAGCCTTTCCTCCTTGGTACGCGCGTTGCCGCGAGAGCCGAAGGTGAGCTGACCAGGAAGATTATTAATTAGCGAACCCCGGGAACTTGAATAGTCCGGTGCTCGTGAAATAGAGTGGGGGCAGATGGGTCGTACGTGCATTCACCCCCGTTACCGAGGGGCAAAGTCCCCGCTTCACCCCTGCCGTTATCCTTCGAGCAAAAGGTCACGTACCACCACCCTGTCGATCGTTCACCTCGTCCTGGGAGTCGCTCCTGGTAGTCAGGTTAAAGCGGAAGGTACGAAGGACCTCTCCGCACTTCGGGATATGAATGTTGCGGACGTGAAAATGGATGAACCGCATTATCTCGTGGCAATTTCTCTGTGATTAATGTACGAATGCAAATCGCGTATTATCGCCTCGAACGGAAAATGGCGAACCTTAAACGAAATTAGACGTAATATATTATCAATATTTCTGTGAACCAAAAACAACAAGCTTCAGACTTTTCCGGCGCGTTAGATCGGCGTCAAACAAGTTTGAACCGCGTGTTCTAATTTTTACGTGATTAACTATTATTGGCAGACGGATAAATACTGGTTTATTTTTGACAATACTAAGGAGATTTAATGCAACAAATAAAAATGGAACGCCTACAGCGCGTTACACAAATGATTACGCACGGTACACGTGTAGAATAAAAATTTATCGCAGTAATATTTACTTCACGCAAGGTAAAAATACATTTTGCTCAGACATAAATTACCAGTTTTGTTTGAGCTTATTATACGAGAGCGTAGTAAATTAGCTCTTTAATAGATCATAAGCCTTTCGCAGATTGGCGTGCCGTAAATTACAATTTCACATTCCAATGTTAATGAAAAAGAAAGCTCGCGTCGTTTTTACCGCACAACCATAAAAGCCTCTCGCGTTCGTACAGATCGACACTGATACAACACCAATCAACCTCAGAAAGATGGTCTATTATTCAATTTGGGACATTTGCAGGGGTGACTAATGCTCGTATCGTTAGATTTCGGTCGGAATCGATACAATTAAAAGGGAGACGGATTAAGTTGTTCGTACAGTCCAATCCTGCGATTGATAGAGCCCTCCTCGCATTTGTATCACCGCGTAAACGCGATCCAGCCATCTCACGGCCGACAGAGAGCAGTTCGATGGACTTCGATATCGTGTTTCGTGCCTTCCGAACGGACGATCGAGCACGAAACTCTCGACGCCGGACAAAGACAAGGAATAATGCGACGTGGCAAACAATGAACCCCCTTTGGTATTATGTTCCCCGTTCTGTCGAAAGGAATATCCAGTGTCGTTCGACGGCCACCAGGGCGCAGCGGCGCGCTACCTCGGCCCGCGACAAATCGTCCTCCCCCTCGATACAACGCGGTCGATCCGTTCCGTGTTGTACCAATAACAACGCACACCCTCGTCTGAATTCAATCGACTTAAGGCTCGCGCAAAAATTACGTTACGCTAACGACATCGCGGCCGAAAGGGGTAGCCTTTCGTGTCCGTAAACGGACCGCAACCACCGGGGAAACACGAGGCGCGTCCGCTGGGGGTCGCTAATCCTCGAGGAGGAGCAACTTAGCCCTCGACTTTCGACGCTCCCGCAAAATCTGGAATGGATCTTAAGCGACCTCCAGGCGGTGCGAATCTCTGCCGCTCGAATACTTTAATCGGCTGGAAAATCCGACGGTGGCACGTTTCGCGGTGCATCCCCTCGCGACGATCGGATCCTTATCTCGAATCGCGAACAATCGGAGGAAACAGATGTTTTTCAATCATTCTAATTGCGTCACTCTAACGGTAACGAAAATTCGCAGCCGAATACCCACTCGATTGGCCGTGATTCCTCGTCCCCCGTCCCTCGAACGTTCTCGACAACGGAGGATCAAGACGCGGGTCAAGAGGCCGTCGGTTCACGGAGGACGCGATCTGTTTAATCGGCCCGTGGATCGCGCGATCGGCTTACAAGAGAGGATCGTACCGCGTTGCTACGATTTCGGACAGAGTAGCGTACGTTGCACCCACCCCGGAAGGGAGTGTCCCGTGCAACCCACCCTACCACCAGCGAACTCCGCGTCAGTACCCCTCCTGTGATACCCTAGCTACGACCCTGGGTACCGTGTCTCCCGGGCTGCACCGGGGGGTGAACGCCCTCGCCTGACCCAGACTCAGAATCGATCTCCATTCGTTGCACTGTTGGCTACCCCGCGCAGCCCCCTAAACGTCCCACCCCACCGCGGCAGCCACTCTCCGAGGGAGGCTCGTCACACTCGTGGATTTTCCACGGAACCTCGGGGAAAAAAAAGGGAGCAGCCACGGTGGCCGGGCTCTGTCTTCGAGACGTCGAAGAAAACCACCCCCTCGCAGCCGATCGCTTTGGTGCACGTGCGGTTCGGGGTTTCGGCGCCGTATCGATAGAGTCGAGGGAGATCCAGCGAGTTGGGAGATAAACGGTCGTCTGACGTGCACCGAGATTCGACTCGTAATTAAGGGTGGCTACCCTTTTTATTTGGAATTATTTCGTACGGATTTTCTGGGCTGTTCTGAGTTCTTCAAGCTCGTTGGTAGTAGACTTTGCTTTGATAGTGGACTAGGTGTTCTTGGTGGATTCTTTGCGAGTTTAATTAAAAGTCGTTTAGAGCACGATTTGAACGCGCGAGTGCGAGTCGATCTGTTTATTTACTATCGGTCTAGTATTTGATTATTTTTAAGAAGATTTGCTCGCGGCAACGCGAAATGAATTTTATCGGGAAAGGGATATTTTGATAACCAGCCACAGCTTCGCCAACAGAGCTGCCCCGTACGTTGTTCCAGCTTATCCGTCGTTCGTTCACCCCTGTCGACAATCGGAGAAGCTATCCCGGGAATTTCAGTGAAATTACTACAGCCGACGGGTTGAAACCGTAATACGATACGATTTCTTTCGGAAACACTCGTCTCGAGGTATCTTGAAATATCGGGATCGCGCGGCTCGGGCCTCCGTTCAACGAGGAACAATTTTAACGATCAGATGCGTGCTATTTGCGCCCTTTCGCTGCTCGTGAATTCTTAACGCCGTGCTATTTCCAGCGGACGCTTTCTCTTATAGACCCGAGCGCGGCTTTGAAAATCCTGCCAAGGGGTTATAGAACGGCCGCCCTAGGGGGAAAGTCGCGGCTCTGTTTTCCACGTGTTCGTATCGCGTTTGCATAATTCGAGAGGCGCGTGCACGGTTTTCCGCCTCGGACAAAATGCCGCAAGTATGTAGAGCCGCTCGCGAAGTATGGTCACGCAGCGTGCTTGGACAGCGTGGAACTTTCTATCGCCACGCAAGTTCTTCGCGGGGGATGCTCGTAAATTTGCCTCGTAGCCGGTATTTGAACGGCGGAAGGGTGTTATTTTTCTGTCGGAACGACGGAGGGGAGAGGAAATCGTTCGCAATCGGTTGCGGATTAAAGAGAATCGTTCGTTCGCGGGGGTGTATTATTTTTTTTTTTTTTTATCGAACGATGGGGGATCCTAAGGGAGGCGACAGGTTTTTACGAGGAGGGATATATCGAAGTTTCGCGTCATCGCGAGCGAGACGTTGCTCGCAATATCCCCGCGGCCATTTTACTCGGGGCACCGCGTAACTTCGTATAAAATTATTAACGCAAGCTTTATATAAGAGCCGGCTAATGAAAATAAATCAAAGTTAATGACAAGCTCGGTAAAGTGTCCTTAAGGTGTAGAACGGTGGGCAACTTTTCACACCGCGATACGGGATGGTAAATTATAAGAGCAGTTTGAAACCAGGGATCAACGAATCTCTTATCGCTTTTTATATTTGAAATTGATAAAAGATTGCATTTCAAGGGAATTTCTATGATTACGAACAACATCGTGAATAGCAACTCCTCGCTAATAAATGGAAATGTTAATTCGGAAAATAAGGGTAAATTCCTTAATTGAATCTCTTCTCATTTTATTTTAAATTCTTAATCGTGGAAGAGGAACGAGCAGGGATTAAGTTAAGCCAGTAGTTAAGCTAATTAGTTCATTAATTTTAGAAAAGTCGCGAAAAACAAAATGGGCTCTCCTTTCCCTATATACGTTTCCTTATTAATTTGGACGCTAGACACCCTATCGTATTCCTGGCCTAAATCGCAGAGGAAAGGAAATGAAAATTCGCAACGCGGCAATAAAACGGAAGCAGAATTTATTCCACCGCAATCCAACAACTGCCATCCACTTATCCACGTTCGTCCCGAAACTACCCACCCCTCGCGAAAGTCCCTCGAACTTCGCGTATCGTCTTAACCGTCCATCGTACACCTAGCACCCGAGGAGGGGGCGGCCATAAAACGCACCGAAATACAATAAAAATAGAGAGCGAAAACGGGGGCCGTGACTCTTTGCTTCGCGTCCATGAATATCCAAAGGAAATAACATCCCGCGTAAAACGTTCTCGATGGCGAGCCAAAGAAAAGTCATTTACCGGGCCTCGTCGCGACTGAATTATAGGAGCGACGCGAGTCAAAGGGACGCGTCGAAGCGTCCCGTGTCCCCCGTGTATTACCCCACGGCTAACGATTTCATCCCTTCGCAGGGCTCGGCCGTGGAAGGGCGCGCGGCGCTGCGGGGCGACGCCAGCCAGCGGCTAGAGAGAAAGGAGAACGAGAGCAAGGGGTGCAACGCCGCGTAAGTAAGTAAGTGCAGCTCGGCTCGGTGCATTCTTCTCTTGGTTCTCGTGGCCGTTACGAGTGGTCCAACGGACTTTTTAACGAGCCAGGCCGAGTCCTACGCCTTCTGGCTGCTGGTGTGCTCGCCGCCTCGAAGGGGGTGGATCGGTATCGCGGCTGGGAAACATTATGCCGTAGCGCCGTCTGCGAGACATTGTGCGCGTCAGCTTCCACGGAATATATTACCAGCGAGGAATGAAAGATATGCAGAAACGAGGATGAAGGAAGGTAAAGGGGAAGAGGTAGGGGATAAGGGCGAAACGGAAAAGGGAGAGGCGACGGGGGTCGGGGTTCGATGGGTCTCCTCGCAACCCCCTACCCTCTTCCTCGTCCCGATATTCCTCCGGCTCTCCGACAAATAAACCAACCTTCGAGGTACTCGCCGATTTTATTGAAACTTTTTACAAAGTTTAGTTATATAAGATGTATCGTACATTGGTTTATACAAATAGTTTATAAAAATTAGATAATAAGTCTTAGATTGTAAGTTTTAGCTGTATAAGACACTTTTGTTACTTGTAAATCGTTAAAAGATACAATAAATGCTTCAGTTATTGTTAATTAATTGTTTAATTACTTAAAAACCTGTCCAGCACTCCTAGAATGACCAATCCCATTCCTTAAACGAGAAGAAACTCGTAAAAAATAGCCCTGGACACAATTAAACTAGCCGGATACTACCTCACCTATCACGTTCTCCTGATACAATATCGAAAAATCGGGTTTGTCGATCGAGAAGTCCGAAAACAAGGGAATTCCTGGAAAATGACGTCACTTCCCAGAATCGCCAGAATTCCTGGAATTTCGAGGGTTCTTGGAAATGACGTCATTTTCCAAGAAGTGGCACTTGGGATACCTCCTCGCATATCATGTTCTCCTGATACAAAGTCCCAAAAATCAGGCGTCACGCTTGAATGAGCCCGAAAACCTGGGATTTCCTGGAAAATGACGTCACTTCCAAGAATGGCCAGAATTCCTGGAATTTCGAGGGTTCTTGGAAATGACGTCATTTTCCAAGAAGTGGCACTTGGGATACCTCCTCGCATATCATGTTCTCCTAATACAAAGTCCGAAAATCGGGGTATCGCTTGAAAAATTCACTTTGTATCAGGAGAACATGATATGCGAGGAGGTATCCTAAAGTGCCACTTCTTGGAAATGACGTCATCGAGAATTCCTGGAATTTCGGCGATTCTTGGAAGTGACGTCATTTTCCAGAAATTCCCAGTTTATGGGGCTCACTCAAGCGTGACGCCCGATTTTTGGGACTTTGTATTAGGAGAACATGATATGCGAGGAGGTATCCCAAGTGCCACTTCTTGGAAATGACGTCATCGAGAATTCCTGGAATTTTGTCGATTCTTGGAAGTGACGTCATTTTCCAAGAATTCGCAGTTTATGGGGCTCACTCAAGCGTGACGCTCGATTTTTGGGACTTTGTATTAGGAGAACATGATATGCGAGGAGGTATCCCAAGTGCCACTTCTTGGAAATGACGTCATCGAGAATTCCTGGAATTTCGGCGATTCTAGGAAGTGACGTCATTTTCCAAGAATTTCCAGTTTATGGGGCTCACTCAAGCGTGACGCCCGATTTTTGGGACTTTGTATTAGGAGAACATGATATGCGAGGAGGTATCCCAAGTGCCACTTCTTGGAAAATGACGTCATTTCCAAGAACCCTCGAATTTCCAGGAATTCTGGCACTTCTGAGAAGTGACGTCATTTTCCAGGAATTCCCTTGTTTTCGGACTTCTCGATCGAAAAACCCGATTTTTCGATATTGTATCAGGAGAACACGATAGGTGAGGTAGTATTCGGCTAGTTTAATTGTGTTCAGGGCTATTTTTTACGAGTTTTTTCTCGTTCAAGGATGGGAATTGGTCATTCTGGAGTGTTGGGCAGGTCTTTTAATGATTAAACAATTAGTTAACAATAACTAAACCATTTATTTTAGTTTTTTTACAATTTTAAACAATAAAACTATGACTTGTGTAAAGTATTATTCGTAATTCTTCTTTATTCTTCATATCCAGCGAAGAGGACCTATCTGTTCGAGCGGGCCTCCAGTTGTCTCTATGCTGAGGACCTGAAAGGAAAACGGGTGCAGAATTTGAGTCACGTTCAACATTGTCAATAGAAATAAATACATGTTTGACATCTTCAACTACTCTACAAATGTACTAAGTCTAAATAAAATCGTTAACACAAAGGTAGGTTTACTTGTGAGGGTCTTTTCAGTTCGCAGCGTAGGAGTGGTTGGAAGGAAACGCGCGACACGACAGCTCGAGCCGTTTATTTATTTATACAGGTCATTTTGATGGATCTGAAGTAACGAATGGCTAAGATGCATGGCAGAGTAACGACGGTGACCGATCTCGACGGATGTCTCGCGGGTATTAAAAACGCTGGGGATGCTAATTGTCAAGTGTTGTGAATATTTAAAATCGTTATTCCAAGTGGAAAAAGTGGCAAGCTTTAGCGGAGGATAATTTATGAACTCTGAACTCCAGCTAATTTGTGATGAACTTTCATCCCATCGAACGTTCGATATTGAAAAATAAATAAATAATAGACGCGAAACATTTTAATTAAAATTGCCAATCAAGGTAAATAAAAATCCGCAATATCGTTGAAAACGTTGACACGATGGAAGTGGCAGGAGGGAAAGAGAAGCTCGAATCCAATAAAATTCCCTTGCTTCTCGCTTCGCAACAACTCGCGGCGTAATTGCAGTCAGAGTTGTTGGATCGACGCGAATTTCCTAAACTCCGAGATATCTTTGGGAACAAATACCCGCGTCGGCGGGACCGGAATATCTGGACGTCCGGATGGAAATCGCGCATCGACGGACGCGCCTCTTGAATAATCACCGGCTGAATTATATTTATAAATTCCGCGCGGATATAAACGTAAATATCGATAATATCGCCCAGCCGTGTTACTTGCCCACGCGGCACATTTTCACGAGTTACACGGGTCCAGTGAAGTCGTTTTCGAAACCAGACTGCGTGAATCGCGAGGGTCGTTCTCCCACGTGAGACGCGCGCTAGTTGTCACACTTTTCAAATTGTATCAGCGCTCGTTCATTTCGCACGCTGAAGCGGCACGAGCCAGCCCGTCCATTCCGCTGTTCACCGCGTTCCTTTTTAGGGCTACGTATTATTTATACCTGAATTATTAATACCCCGAGCGTCTCCGGCTCGCACCATTAGCGTGTATTGATTTTCGTTGCGCCACGTTCCTCGTTATTTTTAAGCCGTACGTTCCGGCCGTAATTAATTCGATTGAACCGATGCACTCTCACGACGTCGCCGCGCTGGAAACGCGTTAACCTCTTTGCCTTGCGACTTTTTCCTTTTTCGATCGCTACACGTGTCACCACTAATTAGTCGCTGCGTTATTATTTTGGTAACGACAAATAGCATTCGTCTCTAATACGTTTTCATCAAATTTTATTTCGCCTACCTACCCAGAACCTTGTTCTGGAGGTATTGCTGTACGCATCTGCTCTTCGGTCCCTCGTTTCACCCCTACGCTGCGATCCCATATCTACACATTACGCTACCAGTGTGTATCGATGGCGCATAATGCCACCATTCGTCGATCATACGCAAAAACGAGTTACTCGACATTCTGATTCGCAATTTTCCTTGTCGTCGGATTATTCCCACAAATTTTCGAGCAATTTTTGAAAAACGCTCGAGCTCTCGTTCGCCCATCGGCAGATAGGCGAGGGTTGCGCGGTGGCTGTGCGCGGATCAGAGTTCCGCGAGGCACGGAGCGACGCACGTCGCTCTAGCTGCGAAATGAGGCCATTTCTCTCCCCCGGTGTCGGTGCCGCGCACCGTCACGCCACCGATGCGCCCCCTTTTTCCACTTCGAGATACGTCAACGGTTCGCAGAGAGAACAATCGAGGGAGAGCGAGGCGGGGAGAGAGACAAAGAGAGACAGAGTTCAGTGCACCAGCCCGGAGTTCCACGAACTCCTTTTCCCGGCGGATGCGCATTCGCCGCGGGAGCATCAATTGACTGTAACGAAGTTTCACGCTTTTGGAGCAAACTCGTCGACGAAATTTCACCGATACCGCGCGCGCGGGACGAGGGATCGGTTTCTGGGAAGATCGTGACACCGGCGACCTGTTGGCGAAAGCGGGGCCCTCGTCGCGAGCGGAACCAGGCTCCACCGCGAATTGATCGCGCCAGGGACGGTGTTGCGCGCGTGCAACATTCCGCAACCCTTAGAAAACAGCGTCGCTGTTCTTACGTAATACGTAACTATTCGAATTCCGCTGCAAACTCGTCTCGAACGTCGCCCAATTCGTATCGTTCCGAGCAATTCGCCGACGAAACGATCGAGTCGCGAAGATCGCTCGGACCGTTCACCAACGGAGGCATACTCGGAACCACGAAACAGCGCGTAAACGACACGGAAGCGAGAGCTTTCTATTCAGGAATCTACCGCGACTTCCGTCTGCGTGGTCGTAAGCGGTCGCGAAACCGATCGCCCCGTCGATAAGCGCGGCCAGCCAGGAAGAAAATAAAAACGAGAACCACCCCCGAACCGCCTACGACCTCCGTTCGTGTGCACGTCCTAATCCGCGTTGGCCACGGCTCGGAGCCCCGTGGCCACCGCCACCCCTACACGCCCCAACGTTTTACCCTTCGAATTAGGGCTCGTGTATCATTAGCTATTCAAATTCATTTCTGCGCGGCGTTACGCGACTGAAATACACGGCCGGCGTTAGAACGGTGGCGTGATTGCCTCCACTTTAGTCACATCGTTGCAAACGAACCCCCCAACACGGGGCCGTGCCTCTCTGCTCGGAGGGCGCGTCCGCGCTCTCCCCTGGGCCGGGGAGTTCATTGCACTGGAAAAGTTTCACCGGTTTTCGCTCGATCGACGGGAGAACCGAACGGCGAGAGGCGAGGGGGAGGGTGCGACGTCTCCCGCCGCGGAGACAAAACGCAAGCGGAACGTGAAGGCTGCTGCGAAAGTTATTAGGTTAGACTTAACGCCGGGTAAACTAATAAGGGAAGGTCGCGAACCGGACGAGTCTTCTGGAAGGGAGCGCGATTTAAAAGCGTGGCGGCCGCTCCGAGTGTCAACCGCGTGAAAATTTGCTCGCTCGCTGCCTCGATCGGGGAAAACTCTGCAACCCGTATCGCGCCTGCTCGTTACGGGGAGAGAAAATGGTAATCGGTTCGAACCGTTCGCGGTAACCCAGATGTTTCTGAAACTCTTATTCGTTGCCTCGTACGCTTCGTTTATAAAGTTCAATCGCTCGGGAAACGCGTGCGGTGATATAAGAACCGTGAGCTACGATACAGCACGAGCAACCGCTCAATTATCAAGCGATACAGTTTGCTCTTCCTGACGTACAGCACTCCGATCGCTTCGCGCGTCGATCCCCGTCGTTTGTCGCTGAATACGGCCCGCGAATCTCATCCGGGGTACCTCGTATGCATTAATTACGAGAATGCGTCCCCGGCGAACCTGCGGACCGTTCTCAAAGCCCACCGCGATGCGTTCGATCGAAATTATTGCCACGCAACCCCGCGGCGTCGTCGTTTCGGATTCTCCTGGAGCGTACGCGAAAGGAGGGGGACTGCGGGACCAGGAGGATTGACAATTAATTGTTAAAAATGCACGAGGACAGGGTATTACGTTAGGGGACGGCGCGGCATGCGCTCGAGCGTAATCACGCTCGGTGTAACATTACCGAAACTTATGCCCCTTTAGCGAACGGTAAAAATTACGAGGAACGTTGATGGCCACGAAGTATTTACATGTTCTTACCTCGTCACGGAACCGGGCAAGAAACCGTACGCGAAAACCGGCTGCGCGCGATGATTTACACGGGCCGTAATTCAACCCCGCTAGTTTCAGTCAGCGTAACTCTCGCGGTCGGCTTCGCGGCCCCGCCTATAATTCGCATGCGCTCATTTCCCAGACATCGCGGCCTCAGCAGCCACGTTGAATCAATAATTAAGATAGCGTCCGATCGCGGCGAGGATCGACGTTGGCCGGGACCGTTTCGCTCGCGTGGACGTCCGTCTCGTCGTAACGAGCCGACAAACGTGGCTGGACCTCGCATTTTTCCCGGATCGCGACTCCATTACGCGCGACCTCCGACGATTTTTCGATCTGACTGGATAACGTACGGAAATCGAGTTCCCACAGGCGATCACCGGGTTCCATATTTCGTTCGCGTGTAATTTCCGAGACAGAAACTAGCAGTCGGATCTCGCAAGCGAAAGTTGGTCGAACTCGCGTTGCAATCTGGCAGCGACTATCTCGACGATACCCCAGCGTTGCGCGGCAATTACACGTAAATCGCGCGGTCAGATAACCGACAATTTGACGATACCCGGGTGAACCGAGAAAGATATCCGTTTTTAATGGATACCGGGGCAACGGTTCGGTTATTTCATTCACCATCGAAAATTGGTAAAACCGGTAACAATTCCGGCCAGCATTCCGGCATCTAAATTCCATCGAGGACGTCGTCCGCGTCGCCTCCGTCCCCATCCCCGGGAATCTTTCGACGACGTTGCGACAGCATAGTGTCTCCGATGCCGCGGCGCTACCCGGCGAAATGTCGTTGTTTACAAAGAGTCCGCGTGTCGCGGGTCATCCCGCGCGTCCTCCCCGATAATATCGATCGTTGGAAGGCTGGCAGGATGCGAGAGAGAAAGAGAGAGAGGGAGGGAGAGAGAGGGAGGGAGAGAGAGGGAGAGAGAAAGAGAGAACCAGTAAGAATTTTTAATACTTTCATCGTGTCGTAACTCGCGGCAGCCGCGGTTCGAGCCAACGCGCGCTTCCCTCCTGTTCCCCTCTAGTCTCGCGAGGCGGAGAAGCTGGGTTGTTTATCAGCCCCGAGGATTTCTATCGGGCTGGCGAAGCGGGAACCACCTTCGAGGCCACCTGTCCGTGCGGCAGGACGGGCACAGGTGCCGCGCGGCAACGGTCACGCGGCAAGGTGCAACGTCCGAGCGTGACTTGTGCCCCACGAGTCCGCCCGACGCGTTCTCCTGGACGCGAAATTCGATTGCCACGGACGGATCTCGGCGGCCTCCCGTGGTGCGCAACGAGAGAGGCGTGGAGCGCGCGCGAGGAGAACGCTCGCCAGGACGCGATCACCCCGGCGATGGGGCGAAACGGCGCGCGCGGAACGGAACGCGAGACGGTGGGACAGGTGGAACCGCGCGGGGCGACGGGGCGAGGGGTGCGGGTAAACAGAAACAGAGGCGATGCGTGCGAGCGAAAGGCCACGAGGGACGAAGGGGGCGACGGTGGATATTAAGTAAACGATGACAGAGGGTGAAAAACAGAGAGGGCGAGCGGAGGGTGTCCGGGGCGGTGGAAGAAATTAAAACACCGGGAGACGTGCCGGCCCGTTCGCCGGCGTGGTGGTGGATGTATACGCGCGGGTATATGCGCCGGCGATAGATCGAGGGACGTAGCGGAGAGAAAAGTGTAGGGGGGAAAGGCGGGAGGGGGCGCGAAGGGTAGAAAGTTGGCTGGGTGGCGCGCGTTGCGATGTTAGAGGGGCGTTCTGGGGACGCATGCGTACCTGTCACGGCCCTGACTGCACCGCAGGGTGGTTCAATGTTACGGGAGGGCACTGACCCGAGCCGGAGAATCCACCCATCGGTGCACCGAGGTGGCTACACCTCTGGTATACGTAGGAGAGCCCGCCGGTCCCTGCAACCAGCCCTCCGACGATTCACTCTCCTCCAGCGTTTCGCCTCCTCCCCGTCGACCCGCGAACCTTCTCCACCCATGGTTCCGTGTTGCTCCAGAGCCACCACCACCGCCGGGACGCGCGTCACCCGGTACCCGGCACCGATATCAGCGCAGCCACCGTCGACGCGGGTACAGAGCAGCATCGCCGCCCGGGATAACCATTATCCGGCTCTCACAAATCACCATCGTTTACGCGGCGTGGCTCTCGTCTTTGCCGGGTTACGATTTGATGCATGGCGTTGCTGGGCCCTGGCCGGTTGATAAAGGCTGCCCTGGCTGAATGGCAACCGGAAGGGTGAGCGGACGGTTCCATGCGCAGGTGGAGAACAGAAATTAGAAATGGAACGTAACGTCATAAATAATCGAGGGAGGTGATGGAGAATTTCGATGGAGAGTTTCCAATTTCGCGATATAAGTTGTAGTATCGCGAGGGTGAAGGGTGGTGGGTGTCGAACAATTTGGACCTTGATTCGACGTGGGTCTGGAAGTTTGTTGACTGTTTATTATTCATTAGTAATTAACGGTAATGGCGAGTTGGCGAGCGCTCCACTAATGACTGCTTCCAGGCGATAGGGACGATTTTAATATAGTTAATCGCACGTGTTATATTTGTTTATAAAGGTACCGGGTTTCGCGTACGAGGGAGGCTGCTTCGAAGGGTGCCAATTGTACGCACGGATAACGTCCATTAAAATATTCGACGCGGTCGAATGGAACGCGCTGCGGGGAGGAAACTATGCGGTTCGTTGAGATTTTTATTGAACCCAGCACTTGCGCAGTGTCGAGTAAATCGCGTATTCTTTAATAATTAAAAGATATTTGTTGCGAGAAGTTTAATCGCCGTGAGTTTCATTTTGCCATTGCTGATAACGTAATACCTGTAGCGGACATGCATCAAACGATTTACGTGTCATCTGCAAAGTGACGCGCAAAATAAATGACCTGATTTTTTCCTTTACTTTTTGGAAATAAATTGGAAAATATGTAATCTCTTCCGATATTATATTCGAGACGGTGGAGAAAATTATATAAATTTCCCGGGACTCAATTCTAATTCGGCGAATGGCTCTTCTCCCCTCGATCGACTCAACAGTTCATTCAATTTTCGACCCTGCTCGCACAAAGTACCAAGCTAATCGAGAGATTAGGATCGCACGGTGGCGCAGTATTGGCCGAAGCGTGGTGGTCCACGCGGGTCTTTCAACCCCTCGGGTCGCTACCCTCTCGGAACCGTTCATGGCCGACCCTGAAAGCGACTGCTGTTTTTTGTCGCTATAACCCGCAAAAAAGAAAACGAGCGTACGTGAAAGTAAAACTGCGTAACGCGGAATCGTTCTTCAAAGAAGTACGCCCCTTTTTGTGGCGCCGCTGTTTTTTTCCCACAGCGCCGTTCTATCCTGGAAGGACAATAATAGATCTGGAAAGAGTCGTCCGCTTCTCGATTAAATGGCGTCGTTCTTTTTGCGCCCGCAATCTCGACGTGAAATCAAAGGAGGGTAGTAGAGTATAAAACGCCTGTACGAGGCTTCACGTTCGATTTTTCGTTCCCTCACCGATGAAAATCGCGATTTTTCCTCCCATTGAAATTTTCACTCTTCTCGAGACCTTATTTCGTCCATCGTCAAAAAATCTACTAAACAAATACAGAAATAACAGTTACTAACGATCCACCGCGCCCGAGACGTACTATTACATCCTATATTACACTCAAACGGGGCTTCGTTACTCTATCTACCCGAGAAACTCAATCAATGTCCTTAATTGAATACCTTTGCGACGAGAAATCATAGAACTATCGATTCCAAAACTTCCCCGGAGCTCTCGAGCCTTAGCAGCTCGAGGTTGGTTTCCCAATCCAACGGGCCAATAGCACCATCGACCGTCAATCGCGAAAGATCAAAATCCCCGCTTAAAATAATTCAATTCGCCGGTTCGAGGGGAGGGAAACGGAGCCGGTTGGCGCAAACGGAACCTTTACCGGTGCCTCGAACGTTAAATGTCGGATGTTGGCTTCCACCGATGCCTATATAACTAGCACTTGAGACGACCTGGCAGGGGGTTTCCAGTGGGGGTTGACTCCGCCGGTTGGGTCGATTCCCTGTTATGCTAATTTGTCAACGGTCGGGCTCGGGGTAGTCGACCGAGGCTCAAAAATTATTCCACGCCCGGCTGGCTCTCTTCTCCTCCCCCCCTTTCGTTTCGTCTCCTCTCGCGGTTCCGCTAGTTTCCCGTTTCTTTCCCCGTTTCCCCGCAGCCTAGCGCGCGCACAGTCGCGACCGCGTCGGTCGACCCGCGAAATCAGAACCACCGCCCGTTGGACCGCGAAAATTCGTTTCAGAAAATCGCATCCACCCCTGCTTGGCCGACAGCCCTTGTTTTCGACGTCCGCGGCGCGTGGTCCGTCGACATTCGTCTTCCTCGAGCTTCACAGGCGAGGAAACACCCGCTATACGTCTTCCGAAGAGGTCGTTTTATTGGCCAGCTGGGACACCAGGCTTGGGAAAATAGACGGGAATTACCGGCGATTATAGTCGGATACCTGAAACGAACGGTAGAAAATACAGAGTGTTGTATAGTTCGAAGCTAGAATGGAAATCCGTGTTGATACGCGTGAATTAGTAGTACGAATCTCTTGCCAGGACAACGTGCGAAAATCCTACGCGGTTACTCGGGGACATCCGCATCTATTGGTTTACAGGCTGCCCGTTACAGCCTGCGCGCTGAACAGATTTTCAAAGCCATTTTCCTCGTAAACGAAGCCGCAAACACAATTTTGTTACTCTTGACCTCTCCCTCGCTTTGACCCGTGGAATCGCCCACTAAATTTTCTTCGAGCAACACTCAGTATACCGTTGGGAATTCAGTGACGATCGGTGATCGGATCGATAATGAGCTCTTGGATGTGGTCAGTGATCGTAAGACGCGGGATTCCTCGACTCACGATCGTTTTTCCAAGCCGCCGAACTATTTGCAATGCAAACGCTTCGAGCTGCGAAAAGGATACGCGCGGGTTGATTTATGCGAGGCCAATAGTCATCGATGGGAAGATATTTCGTTCGTTGCTTCGAAGGTGTGATACGCGGAAGCGTCAGTGGGAAAGGCACTTCAATAATTTGAGAAAAGCTGCACCACGCTAGCCACGCGAAGCGTTTCAAGGATAATTAAAAATCGTCAAGAATCGTCATTGTAATTACTCGAAGAATTTAAACTATACGTGTACATAGCTTCACAATGAATTTATGCGTCTGTATATCGATATCATCCTATATCACGTCTAATTTGCACGACACAGTAAAGCTTTTAAAGGGTTGAATGTTTTATTCAGGATCAGTATTGACGTGTACTTATAAATAGATAATACTCGGTACTATCTCCAATTTGCAATTCAAACGAACACTCTTATCATACGTATCCATCTTTAGATTGAATTTTGTAATTAATTCCTCATTTCCCACCATATCTCTAATGGCAGTGTAAAGCTTTTAACGGAATACTCGTCTAGCTACAGCTGCAATGAGCACTCGGCTTCCATTGTCGTTGGACTTCCCCAGATCTAATAATATTGGTTCGCGAACAGTGTCAGTAACACGGGTAACAAGCTCGTGTACTTGGGTTCAAAATTGTACGCACCTTCGGAAGTACCAGGCAGAAGTGTTATTCTCTCTCTCAAAGTGTCACTCGTCGACGCGAACAGAAGACGAATCAACGTATCATCCAATCAATCCTAATTGCAAGGGACCGCAATTACTTGTTTCATCCACCGAGACTTAACCCTATTGTGAAATTAATCCTCGGCAATTAGTGGTTTTCTCTTCGTCGCTATCTGTAGTGCAACTCGGTACAAGATCGTACCAACTTTTTCCACGTATTTTCGTTTTTAGTGGTTAAAGTCCTGTTTCCATTATATTTATAGGCAGTCGCGCTTGTTCTACGCGAAAAACGAAATAAAAGAAATTTTGTATAGTCATGTATTTCATCGATGTCAATACTTTACATCTTCCATGTCACATGCGATCCCATTGTGCCGTGACGTTTATCCGAAGCACAGTTTTCATCAAGCGTCTAGGGTGAAGAATAAAACGAACGTATGCGGGAGTTTATTGTAATTACAGCTTTCGCGATACTGTGCATTTCAATCTGGCGCGTGCATCTGCTTTCCAGCTTCCATTGGAAACCGGAAAACCTCGAAACCTCGAAATGCTGCGGTCATTTGTCACATAATAAAGATGGAAAACGGAATAGAAATTTCGACGAAAATATGCGCCCGCGCGAATACGCAATTATTCGTGCCCTGCTCGTTAACAATCAATCCGCAATTACTCGATGAAGCCACGCATCCCGACTGGCCATAAAACATCCAAGCATCGATCCCTCTCCCCATCCCCCGTCCGTTCTCATTTCAACAGATTTCGCTGAGCGAACCAACCGTCTGATCTAGGAAATTACAGGCTGGAATCAGGAGCGGACGGCTCCCGGCGCAGGCACGGTTACGGAGCGTCGATCCCCGGGGACCCCGTCGGCCGTGTCGACGACCGGGAATACCCAGGCATCGCGTACGTTCCAAACTTTCCTCGTTTTCGCAGACGACTCGAAACCGTGTCGAGTTCAACGTTGTTCCGTCCGGCCAGCTTACCCCCACCTGCGCCGCGTCGCCAACCCCCATGGAGCGCAGAGCGGAGCGCAGAGCGGTTCCGCGCGAAAATTCGCGTAAGGGTGGCTCGCGCGAGGCAAGACTGCGCGGCGCCGTGCACGCTGGCCACGCGACGACGCTCGCTCTTCTCTCGTGGCTGGTCCCCGATGAGATCGGGCCGGTGAACGGGCACGAGGAGCGAAAGAGAGGGACGCGCACGCCAGAGGGAGAGCCGTACAGGGGCGCGTACGTCGTTATTTCGCGGTGGATGCTGCGGGATCAATAGCGTGGAGAGCTGAAGAGCCGGCAGAGAGGGAGACAGAGCGGAGAGGGACAGAGAGCGGCGCAGATTGGCAAGAGTCTGTGTGCACGTACGCGTGTGTACGTGCGACGAAGAGAAAGGGAGAGCCGGGGCTGGCTGGAGGAGGCGGGAGCGAGAAAGGAGAGCAACGAAGAGGGATTCCGGACGCGGCGGGGTTGCTCGCGGGGCGCGAGAAAGACGAGAAGCAAAGGGTGGCTCTGTTGGTCTCTCTGCTACCAGCAACCCCTCTCTCTCGCTCTCATCCTCGTTCCTCCCTCGCGCTGCGTCCGTTTAACTCGACGAGACCCTCTCGCGCTATCCACCACCCTCGCCACCCAACAACCCCAGGAGTCGATGCATCCAGGGTCGTTGCTACCGGCAGCGAACGATCCAACCTTCCATGCACCCCTCCCAACCCTTCTCGCTCCCGCTCTTTCCCTCTTCCTGGCTCTCGCGACGCCTCCTCTCGCTCCCTTCTTTCTCCGCTCCGAACGTGGCAGCGCGGCGCGTCCGCCTCGCGCTCGATCCGCACATGCACACGCATCGATACGGGATAATAAACGTGTGCACGCGGTGCAGGTGGAGGCCCTCGTTTACATTTGCGCGTTCACGAACGCGTGCACACGGACACGCCACGGTGTACCTAAACGCCTGGGCCCCGCGAGCTCGTCCGCACCGAACGTTTCGCGCGAATGCACCGGCGTGCACGCGACAAGAAACGACGCGGGGACTTCGGCTCGAAGCCGGCGACGAATGTCGGCCAGGCCATCTCGCGAAACACCACGGCCAGCTTTCAAGGGCGTGCACGATCGGGATGCATAGGAAAGTGGCCGCGCGCGTTCAACGACAAACCTTCGCGTGCCTTATCGTTACCAATTTGATCGAGGGCCGATCCTTGTCTCTCACGTGTGTTCACGCCCGTTTATTTTAACGCACTTTATATTCCCCGTTCTTTTTATGCTAACAAAGCAGTTTGTAATCGTTGATCTACATACCTGGAATCAATAATTCGTACGATTAAATCGGTTCGGCTGATAGTAGCGGGTTGGTAAAATGATGAAATGCAAGGGTGCAGTCGTGAGTTATCGTCGCGCGACTGCGGGTGTTTGTAGCAGTTTTATATTTTTCTGAGCACGTGTGTTTTACTATTTAAATACTTCGTACACTTGAGAACTACTATGTACGAAGATTTTGTAAAAATCAGTGATTGTTAATTTTCGATGTCGTAAATACGACGAGGTTGGTTTCTAGCAATAAGTAAATTGCAAACGGTTGTTCTATAACAGTTTGAATCCCACTGGACAGCGGGATGATTTATCTGTCGGTACACGTATTGGCTTGATTTGTGTTAGATGAAATATTGACAGAACGCAGTGTCTGTAATTCACGAGGATACAAACGTTTGCATAATTTTTCTGAGCGTCGTGCTTGCGTTTCCTTTACGTAACGAATTATTTAGGGCGGACACATGCAACCTTTTTCTTTCATGCTTTAACGTGCACGTGTGCACCGCTTACTACATGCGCATGACCACTCAAACAATTATGAAGTCACGTTTCTGGTTTATAGGTTTTGTCTACGAGTCTGCTTTTGTAGCTTCTAGCTATGTTGCAGTTTCATTTATAATTTCATTTTCTGACGAACCTGTGGGCGCGCAGTTATATAAAATTCAGAGGATCTAAAGTATGATTGGATCGTGGCGCGGAGAGTGATCAGATATTCGAGAACAAATAAATTAAAAGAGCTACCTTTAAATTATAACTTGCAAAAGATTGATAATTGAAGATCTTCGCCCCTTCGACACGCTATAGTTACGTATGATCCTTCTTCCTACATGATTAACGATAGCACTTCCATTGCTTAACATTCGGAACCGCAACGTTTGAAAAATCCATTCAAAAGATACGCGCGGATCATTTTTCATCCCTTTATTCAATCGTAAGAATTCCTTTTCCACCTGATTTTCCTCGAATATCGAATCGTACGAAAAAATGATTGTTACCTTTCGTCAGAAATCCATGAAACTCGACGTGACCCGAATCCAATCTTGCGCACCGATTCCTGACACCCCCAGCAATTATTTATATTTGAAAAGCGAAGAGTCGCGATTAACCCGCCAAAATCACTGCGAGGATCGCATAAATTTCACACAA